>CM075668.1:20890866-23390866 GCA_037954105.1 Canavalia gladiata | reverse complement strand
CACTTACTACCTACATTTTACTTTCTATTCTTTTTCGTATTTAAAGCACATCCAATCAGGAACAAATATAAAGTGGTGGTTGGGATGGGTACTCCCAAGATTCCTGTTAAGCAAATTTCTCATTTGCGTTAATCACAGTTCATAAATCAGATCGCTAATGCACCTATTCAATGATTCTTATTCTATATATTGTGATAATTAATAAAAGATAGTGGGTGGATTTCTTCTCAGCATGCTCAAAAACTGCATGCATGCCATTCTGACTACAACTCTATCTTTGTGCTCCACAACACCTTATAGTATTGTTACCACAATTATCTCCATTCTAGAGAAAGTTATAAAGTGTGCAGTTGAAAAAATTTAGTTGTTGAATAAAGATTAGATGGTATAGTTTTTATATTTTTTATTACTATAAAAATTTATTTTAAAATTTAAATAATCCCATCTGAGTTTTTAATTGCACATTTTTCAGTTTTTCTCAAATTGAAAGAATCCTTATTTATTTGGTTATGCACTAATTTTAGAAAAATAATTATTTATTTTTAAAATTATCTCAAAAAAAATTTTAAATTTTTTTAATATTAATATGTACATAAATAAATTTTAATAATTCGTTAAAAATTTATGCACTTTTAATTTCTATTAATTTAAAAATTTTGGAAAAAAAACTATAAAAATTAAACATTAAAATTGTAAGGTTCGAAATAAGAAAGTTAAGAAACATATGCAAAAAGTAAAAGAAAAATAATTAAAAATTTTAAGTGAATTAATTAAAATAAAATAATTACAAAATAAAATTTAAAAAATCTTATATAACTTTAATACAAGAATTTTAATATTATATATAAACATCCTTTATGCTTAGTATGGAATATAAATAAAAACCTAAAAGTAATATTATAGAATTTGAATATAAGGTGGAATTTTAAAAATAGAGTTTGAAATGTATAACTATCAATTAAAATATCACATTTGAACAATTTCATAATATGTTATACAATGTATTACAACTGTTACTTTTTTAAGGAACACTTATGATTCTACATTTCTAGCTTTTACTTTACGATGTTCAGCTTTCACTTTACAAAAACCAAATCCTAATGTCATAATAACTTCACAATGTATAAGAGGAAAGCCTAACCTGTTAGGTTGCTATAAGAGGAGAATGGGACGTTAATTGATCTTATTAAGTTAAAAAAACAACTGTGCATGCAGTTCTTATAATTTTAAATTCTATTTATAACTTTTTTTATGATCATGATTATCTATAATTAAAACTAACGGTTGATCGTTCATCAAAATCCGGAAAAGTGGGATACCATCCATAAAATAGATGAATTGAGAGTAGAGTTAGGTATACCAGATACACTCTACAAATCAATATGTAAACATTAAGAAAAATATCAATCCATTTAAATGTGAATCTTTTATAGATTAAATTAACTGGATTCATGGATTAATAGATCAACCTACAGATTATTTTTTAAAAAAACTTAAAAAGTTTTATTTTTTACAAATATTTTTTTATCTATTTTAATAATTAAATAATTTAAATAAATTAACTTGCTAATCCGTTGATTAAAATGAATCGAATATAAATTAATATTTTTTTCAACACATTTATTTTGTAGATCACATGATTCAATCTATTTAATAATGGATCAAATTTATGTGAATTAGATTAACCAATATATCTGATTATAATTGAGAGTAACATATTAAGAATAAGTATTTATAGCTTGGTACAATCATAACTATTTGATTTGAATATTTCATAATTCATAACATCTTCCAACTAATTACTATTAAAATATTGATATTTTATTAATAACGTTAGATTTATTTTACTCCTTTAATCACGTATACAAATTCTTTTACTAAGTTAAACTGTAAATTTATCATGTAATGTTATAAAAATGTCATTAATTATTATTGAATATTTATGTTAATAATTTAAGACATAAATTATTTATTATTTAAATATATTTTCATAAGCCACGCTTAAAAATGTTTTGTAATAGAAAAATAATCTGTATAGTTTTGTACATAACATATATAATCATTTATATTTTATAAACTCAAAAATATATACATATTTATCGATTATCTATCATCGATCATCATAATATATATATATATATATATATATATATATATATATATAATTTTAACTATTTTAATTTTTTTAATCCATAAAAGATTTACCAAACATTAATTTAATTTTTTAAATATTTACAAAACTATGTTTTTATTATTTTATATTTAAATAATCATTTTGATATCATTTATGAATTTATATAATATATTAAATAATTAAATTTATATTTATCTAATTTAAAAATATTATATAATTAATTTATTATTTTATTTAAATAATTTATAACATTATTTATTAAATATAAACTTAAGATAAATAAAAATACATTTAATACTTAATATATATATTATGAATTATTGACAAATATGAAATCTAGTTATTTTTAATGCTTATTTTCTTAACATCTAGCTTTTGAATGATACTTCGTTTTTATTTAGGTGAATATAAAAGCTAAAAGGTGAGATGAATAAAAGGTGGAGAAATTGTCCAATTAGTTATATCATCGTGTATTACTTCATTTTATATATATGAGGTGCCATTATTATTTATTTTAAAGTATACTTTTAATGTTATAACTAATATAAACACATTATTTCATACAAAGAAAAAATAATCTTACTTCCCCAAAAAGTAACACTTTATTTTAATGGGAAGAAAAATAAGAGAAAAGTAGAATTTATTTTGTTTTTATTTTATATTTTAGTTTTGATTATAAAAATATTTTATTTTTAGAGTTTAATACAGAAGATAGTGAAAATAATTTTTATTATTTTATACAGAAATTTTTAAAATAAAATAAAATAAAGATAAGATAAGATAATATTTTGTAATTAAAATTAAAAAAAACCTAAATCAAAATGAAGAAAATATACATTAAATTGAAAAAAAAAATCTCTTTCATTGTGAAAAAAAAGGAAAAAATGTAAATATTCTTTCATTTTACTCTTGTTTTATTACTTTGCGCTCTATTGTTTTTATACCTCCAACAAAAAAAGTTTTTTATTTCATTAATGATGATCAAACAAAAAATTATAAATTTATCATTTACATTTTTTTTTCTTACTTCTTCCTGTAATCAGAAGAAAATATCCACATTATTTTTTTGTTTTTGAGTATGTGGTTTCACTTTTCAAATTAGTAAATATGAAGTCAAAACTCATAAAAGCCTTAAAAAAAGTAAATCCACTAACAAGTAACGTGTATCCAATAACACTAATGTTTTGGCCGCATTAAGACCGAGGTTGTCCACTCTTGGCTTCTTCTTGATCAAATTAATCAATTGCCTCCATTCCATTATGAAACAAGAAATATATATCAAGTTAAATTAAAGTTTTAGACTCAACTCTAAAATAAGCACCATCGCTGATTAATTACTGTGGATAGGACCGATACAGGGACATAAATAGCAGCATGATTAAAGTGAATATTAATAATCTTGAAAAAAAAAACTTGATGAATAATTATTTGACACATGTGGTATGGCAGTAGAATATTAGTATATGATATACAATTAAATACATCGCCTATTGCGCTCACGTGAACCTCTGGCTTTAATCATGCATATGAGATATATTACAGTCTTTTATATATTTCCATATTAATTTGAGTTTATCAGCTAACTAGGCCACTCAATGCCAACCTCTCTTTGCACAATCCCGTAAAAAGTTTGTTTCAAACTTCCAATAATTGTTAAATATATACTATATCCCACTAAGACATATGTATATATATATATACACACACGCTATGTTTATATGTCAGTTGTCCACGGTGAAATTGAAATGACCCACACCACATATATGAACAACCTTGTCCTTGATAATCCTTATCCCTCCCATCATCATTTCAGTGAGTAATAATTAATGATGATTCAATTCAAGTAATTAACCTAGGACCTCCTTTCAATTTTCAACATGATCATATCAATAATTGTTGAATTAAGGGGTGTAAATTATTGGAAAAAGGAACAATTTTATCTCATTATGCAGAAATTTTTTATTCTAATTTCTGTATTTGGCATCTCTTTCCATCAAGTTGAATTTTTTTCTTGATACACTGATACTTCTCCATTATTATATGAATTAATATATGGTCAAAGTAAATGGGTGGTGGACCACTTGTGGCACCAAATCCTACTCCAATTTCAATTCACATTAGACCAAATACTTGTCTTCAATCAAAGCACTGCACATAGGGCTCAACAACACCTAACACGCGTGTAACTTTCCATTTGTCATAGTATATCTTCCCTTTCATTTTTTTTACACACTAATCCTTCCTTTATTTTGTAGTTTATGCACAAGAGAAAAATAATTTCAAACTTCAGTTTGCACCCAAACATGATTTTTGTCAAAGTTTTCTAATTAGTTGATAATTTTTTTCTATAAAAGTTTCCGTTTGTGATATATAGTGGCACTCAGGAAAATTATTTTTGAAAAAAAATTATGTAATTATTTTAATACATTAAAAAATTATTTAAGTATTTTAATTTTTTTATAAAATTAAAAAAATAAACTAAACCAAATAGGCAAGTAATTATTGAAAGATTTGATGAATCTATTATAAAAGAAAGTTTAATGATTTCCATGAGGCAATCATGTGTAAGCCTAGCATTGGAACTAAATAGTAAAAGTAAAGTAAGAGTTTGTTTAATCGAAGTGATATTTATGAAATTGAAGAAAGAGGGAGTTTGTTTGATTTGTTTTGTTTTGAATGATTATTATTTTTGTTTTTATGAAAATGAGTGGATGGATTCTTAAGGTGAGGCTGAGCTGTCCCATTGTACAGCAGAAAGAGTGATTTTACTTTATTTTTTGACAGTGGATGTTGTGTTGTGTGAGTGCGAGAGACACGAAGAGAGGTCCATGGTAGTACGATGAGTACCTTAAGGTTCAGCTAGCGCTAAGTGTTACTGTTAATCCTAATCAACGTTAATGAAATGCTCAGGATTCTAGTTCAAATCCAAAACCAAATGCTCATCAATTTCTCAGCTTTGCTTCATTCTCTTTGGAACTGTAAGTATTACACTTCACTAGCCATTACCACTTTGTTTTTATTTTAGTCTCCAAAATTTGATTAATCACAAGAATCAGAAAAGGAAACAAATATCACTGGTTTTGAGTCTGTTATCTTCTGCTTTTCCTGATTTGGCTTACAAAAACAAAGCCTCGAGCTGTGTGTGGATCGGTAAGACAACCTTTTTTGTTATTCCCATCCCATTTATGGTTCATCTTCTTCTGTGTCTGAGATTGACGAGGAAAATACCAGCAAACAAATGGGTGCTCCCCTATTCACTGCAGCTTTTCAATTTTCATTCTTGCGGTATAAAGATGAGAACTTGGAACAGAAATGACAAGGGCATGACGGTTTTCTTTTTTGGGTATTTTTTTGCATTAATTATTGTTGGTATTAATGTTAGGATGATGATGATGATGATTACGAGCACTGTTCCTGTTATGGTGTTATTGCTTTTTACTGTTCTTTCCTTTTGTGGTAGAGTCAGATTGCAACATCCTTTTACTGAAAGCTTTCACAATGTGAGGCTGGACTTTTGGCTTAGCCCATGAAAAAAAGATGCTTTTTTTGTGGCTTCCCCATCTTCGTCTTCTTCCTCTCTCTCTTTCTCTCTCTCCCACTCTGTACACTTTTTGGGGGTTATCATTTTATTGGGAAGGTGGGATCGCTCATAGCTTGTGATAAATGCCTCTAGTATTTTAATGAAATTTTCTCTCATGCAAAACATTGTACTATTTGAGGGTAAAGGGGACCAAAGCTTTTTAATGTACTAGCAAAGTCCCAAGAAAAGAGACCCCTCCTATAACCTAATGGATTGACATTGGCTTCCATAATGGCTTAAATTTCAGCACCAAAGCCATCATATAAAATGATAACAATTGGATCAGTAACTTCTTCACCTTCCTCCTTAGATTTGAGGAGTAAAAGAAAAAAGATGCATATGGGGTTTAGCTTGAGTATGATCCTGGAATTTATGTATGAACAAAACTTAGGTGCAACATGTTTTTGGTGGTATGTTTTTGTGTATGCACAAAGGAAAGAATGAAATTTGATCCTAAGATCTAATGCAAACTATTAAAATCCTCCACAACTATGCCAAACCTACCAGATTTAGTGTTTTTGTGCTATTTTCTAATAAATATTGGAGTTTTTGGCATTTATGATTAGGAGGTTAGACTGTTGGCCTTTAATTTTGTTAACGAAAACAAAGGCCTAAACTGTGGTCTGTTGGCCAGAGCGTTGGAAGTTCTGATATGTCAAGAAGTCATCATTTGTTGGGTTGTTGCTGTTGTGGGGTCTCATTCAATGACCGACTCCTGACATTGCTATGATAAATGCGAATTATTGGAATCTGAAGGTTTCCCATGTTGAAAGGGAAGTTTTGGTGGTAAGTACACTCTTGTAGGAAGAGTTAAACATATCACATCCATAGGGGCAATCCCTTACATATATCACATCAATAGGGATTGGTACCCTTTTTTTATTATTGCTATCACTAAATAATTTATAAAGTGCCCTTGTTAATGTTTATGGAGGTTAGATTTTTTTGGGAGAAAGGAGTAATAGTAGTGCTGACCGGTACACTGTATGGTGTTGCAAATTGACTTGGTGGAAGTTAGCACACACTTCAAATTTACCAGGGCAACAGATAAATGACTCACCATATTATTAATGGTGGGGACTGCTTGATATCAGCCTGAGAAATCTTACAACACTAAAATACAGCCACCCATCTGTCTGAAGTTATGGATGTGATTTGCAGCAGAACACTGTGGAGTCCACAAATTTATTGGATTTGTGTAATTAGCTTCTTTGTTTTGATTACTTTAAACAAGATCATTCTACTACCAGCATCTCAGGTTGGGAATTCGGCTTTGGTAAAAAATATGGTCAAATTAATTTACACTGAGTATATACTTACCAGTTGCTATTTGCTAAGTACTTGGTTTGCTGCCAAGATATTTTCTTGCTTCTGCATCTAATTTAGCAGGAAATACAACATAAAGTTAGAAGCCTAGAACAAGTGATTTAATGTTGTCTTTGAAAGATTCATCAATGTTTTCCCTTAGAAATTAGCAGTTTATAGATTCTTTAAAATTGAGGCTGTTTCACAATTCTTAGATTCCTATTATGTGGTTTTGAATCATTGGCCTACTGCATTGACACAGGTATTCCTGGTACTTTTGCTTCTACCAAACACTATTCCAGTTTCTGTTATTTGTTGGACTTGTTTGATCTCTCCAATAGGAGGATCTTGTATAGTTTTTGTTTGCTTCTGTTGGAACAAAAGAAGTTAACAATTATTAGCATTTGAATTGCAGTTTGCAGATTACAGTGACCATTTGTATATGAATTTCTAAGGTGTTGTGATGGAGTGGAATGCAAAATCTCTGGGGCAATGGGATTGGGAGCACTTATTCTTCCTCAATACAAAAGCAACAGAAAATAACAGGCTACAACCAACTGATTGGAATGGTGAAGCAGATCAAGAAATGAATGTTGGAGTGTTGTATCCATCAGGTGGTAGTGCTTGTTCTGGCTCTGAACTAATACACGCTTCATCCTCAAGGAGCTCAAAATCAGCTTCCAACAATTCATCATCAAATGGGGATAGCAAGACATCTATATTGACTCTGGAAGGTTCTCAAGATGATTCCAGTGGTAAGAAAGAATTGTGCAAAGGAGAGGCTGTTGAAACCTCTCATGCTGCAGAACCCTCTTCTGTCTCTGGTGAACCATTGCTAACTCTAAAGCTTGGTAAACGATTGTACTTTGAGGATGTTTGCACAGCAAGTGATTCCAAGAAACCATCTTCCTTTGAGGTTCCAATTTCATCATCAAAGAAATCTAAAACCAGCACTCACAATTTGCCTCATCCAAGCTGCCAGGTAGAAGGCTGTGGCCTTGATCTCTCATCTGCTAAAGATTACCATCGCAAACACAGAGTTTGTGAAACTCATTCCAAATCTTCTAAGGTCATTATATCTGGTTTCGACCGTCGATTTTGCCAGCAATGTAGCAGGTAAATCTCAATTCAAATCCCATTCTTCTGATCAAAATGGTATTCAGTACTTTTCAGGTGCACACATGCCATTAAGTAAACATTACTCAGTCTCATTCAGCTTCCTCTCTTTGCGGCTCATGATGAATAGATTGGTTAAAACTTTCACTTCAATTGTTATCTTTAAGGTTCCATGCTCTGTCAGAGTTTGATGACAAAAAAAGAAGCTGCAGACGACGGCTTTCAGATCACAATGCAAGGCGCCGCAAACCTCAGCCTGAAGCAGTCCAATTAAATCCATCAGCTTTGTCTTCTGCACCCTATGGTAAGTATAACAGAGACATTCCCCTCACTTGGAAAATTCGCATTGCCTTAGTTTTGCTGTTTATTTCAATTTTTGGACGCATAGTAGTGTGGGGATTTTTGGAGAATTATGAAAATGGAACTAGTGACGAAAATATACACAAAGGAGGTACAAAATGCGGTGAAATGTAGTGATTCTATATAAATAATGTGTTGAATGTGTGCCAAAAACGTGGCTTCTATATAAAATAATATGTTGAATGTGTGCAGAAAACGTGGCTCATTTTTTCTTCGCAACTGTTTTTTGTTTTACTTTAGTTTTGCTGTTGAGCTGTGTTCAGTATTTGCAGTTTATTTTGATGTCCAGCTAGCAAAGTTTAGTTATTTATTATGTTCATCCTTACGCTGTAGTTTATTGGAATTCATTTTTAAAAAAAGAATTAACTTCAGCATTAGAAATACATTGTTATTCTGACAAAACAAAAGGGAACATCCAATGATCCAATCTCTCAATCAAGCAAAATGATCTGTATTAAACGTTCTAATAATAGCACTAAAATTTCATTTTATAGTAGAGCATTACTCTATCCATCTATCTAATTCAACTTTACCTGCAGATGGAAGGCAAATGATGAGCCCATTTGCATTTTCCAGAAATGCATGGCAGGACATGCATAGCACCAAGTTCCCCCAGACCAAAGATTTTCTTCCAAAGCCTGCAAAAGCCTTCAATAAGATACCAAATATTGTCGCAATGCTCTCCAATGATTCCAATGGCCTTCTAACATCCAAAGGCATAGCAACTAAGAGTATTGTTCCAGGTTGTTGATCTCTTTCTCAATGATTGAGCCTTGATATTTATTCAATTTAGATTGTTCATCTATCACATGGACATAATTGTTTTTGCCATATTAATTGTTTAAAAATAGCAGCTTCTGTTTGGACAGGCAGGTTACTTAATGAGATTAGATGTAGAAATATGAAATCTTCGGAAAACATTAGGTTCAGAATCTCCTAACACCTGAAGAGGAAAGAAAGAAATAAGCAAACTGTATTTGGGTACAAAAACCTGCCTTTCCAAGCTTTGAGAAAATAGTTTTTTTATTTTCATTTTTAATTACAAAAATTTTAGCTTTAGCTTTACCTTTTATTTTAAAATTTGTATAAAAAATAATGAAAAATTCTTATATAAAATTTAAAATCAGAGAATAAGGTGAAAATGAAGCAATACTTTTTTAATTAAAAAAGGAAACATCTTTCAAAACCAAAAGATTCTAGCATTTTGAATTGGTATAAGAGTGAAAGAGGGATTAGGGTAATGTTTATACAAACCTCACATCCTTGTACCTAACAAAAGTCCTATA
The DNA here is from genome assembly GCA_037954105.1 of Canavalia gladiata. Taxonomy (NCBI): domain Eukaryota; kingdom Viridiplantae; phylum Streptophyta; class Magnoliopsida; order Fabales; family Fabaceae; genus Canavalia; species Canavalia gladiata. Next base: position 23,381,085 of record CM075668.1, on the reverse strand, counting down.
ATTTTGAGATAGAATTTGATAGAATAGTTGTTGCAGGTATAGATCACATGAGTTCATGTGATCCAAATGGTACACAAGATCAAGATGTTAACCGTGCTCTCTCTCTTCTGTCAACCAATTCATGGAGTGCATATGATACAAAGTCCCCTTCCCTACAACACTCCACTCGGACAACTGCTACTACCACTCAGTCCATAATACATGATATGAGTCAGCGCTTACCACTCTCTTCATCAGAATATTGGCACACTGTCAGTGATCAACAACCAACCAGTTCCAGCATGTGTATCTCATTCTCCGACTGTGATAGCACCAATCGCTTTCAAGACTTTCAGCTGTTGAGTGCACACTATGAATCAGATTTTCCTTGCAACCAACTTGATTAACCACACTATGCTCATTCAAATGCTTTCAACTTCCACAACTCTCATACATCAAGTTCTACGGTCCTAATCGTCTGTTGCAATGTTAGGGTGTGTTTACTTTTCTTTTTTGAAATGGACTTCAAACTGCATGCTCATTCGGTAATTCGGTTCTCTGAACCGTGAAGCGCATTTTTTTCTTGAAAACTTGACAACTTCCAAAACTTATTACTTGTGTATCTTACTGCGTCATTTAATCCGAACTTTCATTTCTGCTTAACCTTATGTCTTCACCGACAATTTATTATACTTTGCCTCTGCTTGATATTACTTACGCACATCATCTTTTTGTACAATTTGGGCCGTTGAAACACGTCTCATGCCATTCGTTTCGGTAGTTTTGAGGCTTTCAGGTTTCTATCTCATTCTCTAGCAAATGTAAGTTCCTGCACTCCTTCACTTCAGAGGTTAAGTATTTATAAACAATAGAATTTTCTTTTTATGAAGAGGAAATTAAACATAAGAATATTAAAGCATGGAAAAGCAAAGTTTTTATTTTTTGCAGTCATATGTACTTGAAATTTTATGTATAAATATATCCACAACCGGACTATAATATGTACTTATTTTGATGTCAAAATTTAAATGTATGCCGTTCACCTCTTATGTTCTCAACTTTATTTTGATCTCATTTTTATGTCTGACGTTAATCTCTGTATTTGTAAAAAACACGCTTTGGCTCTTGTTATCATACTTACAAATAATTCTTTATTAGCCAAATCACCATTTAACAATCATTATAGGTCAAATGTTCTTCACTTTAAAAATTAAGAACTAAAATAAAAAAAAATTATAAAAAAGAAAAGATAAAAAGCTTTTACATATGAATACGTTTAGTATAATTAACGAATAAACCAGATGCAATATGAAAAATTAACTAGAAGATAAAAAAAAAATAGAACCTAAAAATTAGAAAATAAGAAATTTGTTGATTAAAGTATTTTTTTGGTAAAATTAGTTAAATTAATTAATAAAAATACAATCATTAGGTTAAAATTTAAATATTATAACTTTTTTATTAGATATAAGTTTTAACATTTTATTCTTTAAATTAAATTATATTATTAAAAATAAAGATAGTTTTTTATTTTTCTAATTTTTAATTTTAATTTTAAAATTTTCAAAAATTATATAAATAAACTTGTAATTATTTTGATAATCATATCATAAAAAATTGATAATTGTATTTATTTATTACTTTTAGTATTTGTGATATATTTTAATACCAAATATATTCTTAAAACAATTTCTTGTTTAAACTGAAAAATACTTATTTTAAATTTTAATAATAATTAAATATTATAACATCAAATAATTATAAAAAAATATCTTATAATAAATAAAAATATCAAAATATGTATAAATGAATTTCAAACAATGACTTTCATTAATAGCTGAATTTTAAATGTAAATAAAATTTGCTAATGTACACTTGTGACAGGCAAAGTGCTATAAAAGATGCCTAGGTCTAATCTTTATGCTGGGATCCGTAGATCCATGTTTCTTTAGAAATATCTTTATGCTATACGGTAGAATTTATTAAAAAAATTTCGAACGAAATTAATCATAGTACATCTTAACGGTAGTTTTATCATCCCAACCGGCATTACAGATCTTTTTTCGCATATCAAATTAAGTTTTCGACTCAGTTTTATCTAAAAGAAAAAGATAATGAAATTCTCAGTCTATATTTCTCTAACCAAAATTTTAATTGCTTTATTACCGGACAAACCGTAAATGTTCGTAAATTCTAGAACCAGCTTCTTTAGTTGCATTGTACTCAATAAGTCAGGAAAACAAATGATTGTAATATAATCAGTCTCGTGATGACAAGTTATACAACATTCTTATTTATCGGTAAGATTTAATCCTAAAAATAAATAATTTTTAATACAAAACTGTTGATATCGTAGCGAGTCCAACCAATATCTCGTAGAAAAATTTCGACCAAATCGTTCGTCAAGAAAGTCTACCTTCTTTATCCGTTGCTGTCCGTAGTGTCCTCATAGAACAACGGGTATAGGACTTCGACTACAATATCGGGTTACTTCATCTCCCAAATTCGTATGGAGCAGTATCTGGCTAATACTTAAGAGACTTGATAGCACAAACTCCTATACAGAAGGACTCTGCTGTAGACTTACAGACACATAGGTCCTTAAGATTATCTCTGTTGGTCCTTGAATTTATTTATGCGTTCAAGTTAGTCTTTGAATTAACAAAGGCCATACCAAGTTAGTCCTTTAGTGCTAAGCTAAGGTGTACATAAATTTAGAAACTGACTTGTACACATAAATTCGGGGACTATGCTAACAGAATAATTCAAAAGGGCTAAACTGCCTATTGACTGGATTCATAATTGACAGGACTAAATACCCGCTTGACATCCCCATCCCCATCCCCATTTGAAGGTCTAAACTAACAAATTTCTGCAAACTTTCTAGATACTGTCAATGGCGGACAGGCAGGAAAACAAAATATAAGAACGAGATGCCAGAAACTTCAAGATTAGCACTCTGGGTAATGAACCCATAAAGGACTCCCAAAAGCCTGACATTAACAGCAAGGAGTGCTTATCTAAATGACCCTGTATAAAATCTACTGTCAACTTTAATTCAATGACACCATATGAATCATCCACATAGCTACAAGCAGTGACGCAAGATATACTGGCTTTTGCAATGCCGACGCATACACCTAAAAGTGATAATATAGCAAGACACTTCTTCAACTACCCAAAACTAAAATGTGACCTAATAAATCTAACATGAAATTTTCACATGCTTTCAAGGCATCTATTCATCTAAAGTCATACTTAAACACAGACAGTTAAGAACCAAAAGAAAACTTAAAACTGGAGCCTGCAATAACCTTTCTGCCAGGAAAGCTGGCTGACACATGCATCATAACAATCCACAACGACCAAATACCATCTCAGTTAATACAACAACTTGACACATAATGAGAAGGTGAGGGACTTGACAACTGCTGCAACATAGAGGACGACAAGACTGACTGTCAGACACCCAAATTGAGCAATGCTTGATGACAACTCTGGACCTTCTCAACCCTCAAACAAGTCCTAGTACTCACTGGAACAGTAAATAATTGCAAATTAAACATTGCAAAGATAGATACGGAGGAAATTAAAACTTGTAATAAAAGGTTCCAAACGAAAGGAAGCAAAAGTAAAGCTTTTCCAAAGAATCCACTTAAATGACAACTTCACAACGGCTAGCCATTTGAAAATATTCATTGTGTTACAAAGCTGCTCTTGGAAAACCAATAACTGTTCCAACAAGAAATGATGGTTAACAAAATGAAGAAATTTTACACAACAAACCTGATCATTTTCATCTGCAGCTGGTGAAGGAGACTTTTCTGAATCAGCTGGCTTGTCAGCACCACAATTCTGTCTGTTGCACTTGGTTCTGAATGGATAGTTTATATTATTACATTTTTCGCACTTCCAGCTTCCCTCAGGCATTTTTTGCTCTGAATGGAAAGTACAAATAAAGAAACATTATTACCAATAGTTGCTCTGGTATCAGGTAATGGAATCATTTATGTAGACACAGATGTGGCAGCATAGTAGACTACTTACTAGAATTTTTGTCAGATTTTGAGGCCTGCAGCCAGATAATCACATACAACAATGTTAAACATAAATAAAAAATTAAACATTAATGACACTTTTTCCACGATAAAAAATTTAATGACAATCAATATATATACTCAATGCAAATACAGGCAGCAGACCTGAGATCCAGGTTTGGGTGTGTTGCACTTTCTCATGTTGCAGACAGTTCTGAATGAGAAATTGACATTGCCACATTTTGGACATGTCCAGTCATTGTCACGAGTTGCATCTAAAGCATGGGAAAAATAAAACTACATCAATTTCCATTTGAATAAAAACAGACACAAGCTAAATATAACAAACCTGCACCCTTTTTCTGAGACTTGTCATCACGAAAAAATCCTGGCCTAGCACCCTGCCAAAGCAAATATCAACTATTAAATTCCACTATGCAATAAAACCATGAAATTAGACAATTTACAAATTATTGTACACTTAACTTTTTTTACATATAACAAAAAGTTTAGGTGAGTTAAATACCTGAAACACACCAAGGCCAAGGCTTACCTTAAGGCTCAAAGAGTGGTTACAAAAATACTTAAAAATTACTCACCAACAAGTTTTTCACATTGGCAGTAGGATTGGAACCCATGTTCGTATGAGATTCGAACATAGTCCTAACCAACTGGACCAACCTTTGTTTGCATACACACATTATTTTAATAAATTATATGACTAAATGCATAATTAGTAAACTTCAATTGCAAAAAGCTAAATACATCTTGATCAGACCCTTATGACTTGTGACACTAGAGAAAAAATATATAGCTTTTCATTTCTTTGCATTTAATAAGAACAACTATCTGCATAACTGGACAAAGAATTCTTTTCAGGTGATGTCAAGAAATAATCCAGAGTAATAAAAAAATGCTTTGTCCTGCCATTAGAAGTTATAATCAATTCACTTTAATCTTTTAGGTCATAGCTTCATACCATTGTTCCAGGTCCAATAGGCACACCCAGGCCATACCGATCCAACAGTTGGGGCATGCCATAGATACCACCTGGACAAAATACACAACCAAAAAGTTCATATTAACTGTAACAGGAGCAAATCGAGAAAAAGATAATATATCAGAAGAGTGATGTAACAGTAAATTAACAGTTATCAGAACAAAAGAGAAAATTACAATTACTTATTCATTTTCCCCTTTATTCTTTTCTTTAATTGATTAAAAAAAGTATGGATGAAGCATAATATATCAAATTTAAGAAATTTAATTGACTTAAATGACAGAGAAGAGGAAACAGAACATACCATTTCCAATCATGGATCCACTGGTGTAGGGTGTAGGTCCAGATAAATGCAATGGTCTATAAGGACTACTGGCAGAAAGGCGACTACCATAATTGTAATGATATGCAGATCCTCCAGAAAATGGAACATCATAGGGAGGAATAGATGATCCATTGAACAGAGATGACCCATATGGTGGGACACCAAGATATATCGAAGAGGGAGTATTAGAACCTAAATAAGGAGCTGAGGATGAATAACCCTGAGGACCTTGTAGAGGCTTGGCAGCAGATTTCTGGATAGAAGTCAATGAATGTTTTACAGATTAGATGATAAAAGTAGCTTTAAAGGAAAAAAAAGCATAAAAATATACGTTCAACCTCTGTTGTGCATGCACAAACAATTGATGTCCATGCACTCTACATTCCCTTCCATACATGTGTAATAAAAACTTATTTGAGACGAGAATGAACAAAATGTATGCATATATAAAAAAAAACTCAATAAGAAACACAAATAATAGGAGAGAAAAAGAGCAGATGCCTATTGAGAACACTTTAGACAACAATTTTTCATAAAATAAATGAACCTTTGTAAATCATTTTCAAGATGCAAAAGGCATTTTAAAAAGTATCACTGTGACATTCACATATGACATCTTACCGAATTATGATCAGCTGGCCTAGGTTGAGTGCAATTGCGCATATTACAAGTTGTCCTGAAAGAAAAATTGACATTGCCGCAGCTGGGGCATGTCCAATCATCTTCTCTACGACTACCTACAAACAAACAAAATCAAATGCACCTGATTTTAAGTGTTTTCTACATCTTCCATGAACATTATGCAAGAGTTTTTATTACAGAAAAGTAGCATGGTGACGATCGCAGATAGTTAGTAAATGTGCTAGCAGTGTATAAATTGATTGCAGGATGTAAAATTGGAGGGGGTGAGGGGGTGACAACAACAAATAAAAAAGCATGACGCACCATCAGTCCTAGCACGCTTAGCAGCTGAAGAATTTCTGTTATCAACCTGCAAAACCAAATGGAAGGTTAAGATCCCAATTTTATTGCGCAAACAGGGCTACATACCCCACCACCACATACACACAGATACAAAGAGCTTCAAGCGTTAATCAGATTGGTTTACAGAAAATTAAATAAATAAATCCGCATAATGAAGCAGACCGCCCAAGAAAAATGTTCGAAAAGGAAAGGAATCGAAATTAGAGCGAATAATCAACAAAACCCTAAATCCAATACATGAACCGAGATCGACTGGATTAGGGTATAAAAGCATACCTAAAGAGGACGGTGAATCTAAGAGGAATTGAGAAATGAATGCATGAGACGGCGTTTACCTGAGACATGGCAACGAGCGGTGACTGCGACGCGGATCCTTCTCCCCCCTTCTCTGTCGAGGTGGTATATGGTTAAAGAATGCGGAAACAATCCACACAAAACGAAACCCAAAATATTAAAATAACTAATCTAATATTCCTGGGCCCAAAAAAACGAAACTTTCCAGGCTAATAAAATTATTTGTTTTTACGACACAGCCCAATAACAAACAAAGGGCTAAAGCCCACAACTATAGAATATAGTCCAATCTAATCCCATCAAGTATCATTTATCTTATCCAAAAGAAAAGTATAATTATCATATCATACTTTTTTTTCATATTATCATATCATACATTTGTACCATAAATCATAGTTACTTTTACGTTAAAATACGTGATGAACCGGCGAGGAATTTAATTTTAGTTAAATAAAGAATTTAAAATTTAAATTTTAGATATATAAATAAGTATATGTTAAAAATTTAAAATTTTTATTATTCATAATAATCGTTGTTAATCAAACAAAAATTAATGGGTACCAAACTTTCTATTCCGTGAACCATTTATATTTGAACATGTGTATAATATATGTACTAATTGTCAGTATTATTTATCTAAACAATAAATTTGTTTTAATAGGTTTAAAAGATATATTATTGCACTTGATTTGCATAAGAGCTTTATCATAAACCGAAGAAAGGGTGAAATTTTATAATATGAATAAATAAAAACTTTTAATCATGGTTATGCTCATGAGAATCCAAGCTTACAAATTAGTGGGAGAACTGTAGATTATAATACAACGAAAGCAACGGTTGTTTGGTATATATTTGAAATCATTTTCTTGAGTTGCTCCACCATGACTGTGTTGGAGTTCTGTTTGTCTTCGTTATTTGGAGTTGTGCGTAACAAGCCCTGTGTTTGGTGAGAAGTTGGTATTGTATTTTGCTGGTTTTAAGTTTAAATATATTTTGATTCTGGAGTTGCAGAACCGAATATTGTTATTTGATTTCTTTGTTTACAGTCTTTGTTTTTTTGTTAATTATTGGATGTTATTATTTATGAGTTGTATGAAAAATAAAAGTAACCTTGTTAATTTAATGCATAATTTGGACAGGACTTTGAAGCAGTATAGGCATAATGAATTACTATCTAATTTCAAATCCCCATACTATTTTCCTATAATGACAACTGCATTGTATATGTATGAAGATGTGGCATCAAAAATTTTTACTTATAAAAAATTTGTTGAGGTGAAGAGTGAGATTGATGTTGCTGCACGGCTAAATGTTGTGCAGTGTGTTGAGTGTGACGTTGATGTGAAGTTGACGATGAATGAATTTGGTACTCCAAATAAGGAAATAACAGTTGTTTTTGATAAGTAGAGGTTTATTTTTATTTTTTTTTTGTGAATGTAGATTGTTTGAATGTTGTGGGCTTCCTTGTTCTCACATTTTCTGTGGCATGAAACATTTACATATAGACATCCTTCCTCCAAGTTTAATTTGTAATAGATGGACCAAATCTGCTAAATTGAACTATTTATCTTCTATCTGCGAACGTGATACTGATGTAGACAAAGAGAAAGAGTGTATGCTACGTGAAGGAGCACTGGTTGGACTTTGGAAGAGGTTAGAGAATGAAGCTATAAGGAATGAGTCAAATTTCGTGGAGGCAGCTAAAGCTATTAATAAACTTGTTGGCAAGTTTGATAAATGCGATAATTTACGGAACAACGGGAATTTAAAATCATTTTCATTAGTAGACGATCGTATTATTGTAAAAACTAAAGGAGCTCCTAAAAAAAGAAGGGTGTGAAGCGTAGACGTTGTGGTAATTGCAGAAAATGTGGGCATACAGTGAGGAAATGTCTAAAATTTCTTTCATGTGATGTGATATGCTTTGTTCAGGAAAGTTTAGGGACACCTGAGTCTAATGAAGTAACGATAATAAGGATATATGCATTGTTTTTTATTAATTTGATAATGTTAATTGTTAATATTTTGATGTTATTATTTGTTTTATGTTCATTGTTAATATTTTTATATTGTTAAACAAGATTCCATTCAACTAGTTCAATAGGAATCAAATTGCATTCGAAAAGAAAAGGTATGTTAATTTTGTTTTTGTTTAGCATGTTGTAATTATAATCGTTGACATTTTGTTAGTATAATACAACCCACTTGGGAGGAGGAGGATGGACCTAGTTGGAGGTAGGATTGAAACTCAAAATTCTGAGCAGTTTTGGTAGCTCCTCAAATTGTGTTCAATGTAGCACAAAATTGTGCATAGAAATGAAAAGACGAGGAAACATAAATTTACAGAATGTAAAGAGGGAATTGGGGAAGGTGATTGCAAGAATTAAAGGTTGGAAATAAAGTGTAGAAATGGAAGAAAAAGACAAAACGAAAATGACCAAAATTAAAGGGGAAAGGGGTTGAAAATTAAAGCATAAACTAAGAACCAGAATTGTAAATTGTAAGAAGGTAAATGACAGAATGTAAATTGCAGAAAAATAATTCCTAAGCTAAGTGCCACTCCACTGGCTAGAGGAAGCTAGGAAGATAAGTCAAGTTCCACCACATTGGAGGCTCCAATGATAAAGAAAGGGGTCTTGACCTCAAGAACAAGCAAGAGGAGAAGAAAGAGAAGAGAAAGCTGCTCTCTCAAGGGAATTCTCGGATTCCAATAGTATAGAATGACCAAAGGTGTCATTTGCTTACATTAAGCCCTTATTTACAAGAAAAAGGGAAGGGGGCTGCTTGGTTGTGGGTATGGGCTGCTCCTAGCCAACCAAGCCCTTAAGCTAAGCCTATTCCTATTCTAAATAGTCTAATCTTATCCCATGTTGGAATAAACTATCCCTACTTTTACAAGTTAAGAAAAATACAATCAAATTGAAATTACTAATTTCAGATTTATTCTTCCTAAGCTAAAATTTTAAAATCCACAATTTCCTTGAATGATAATTTCATGGATGACATTTCTTCATGATATTCCTTCCTTTTGAGAAGTAATGCTTCCACCTCTTGTTGAATTCTCTTGGCCCTTGACCTAGTGGTTGGTCCCTTAATGGTGGTGCTCACATCATCCCCTCCCTCTTGAAGAGCATTCGACCTCGAATGGAAGTCATCATCTGCAAGGCAAGGAGTTAAGTTAGATATATTAAAAGTAGCATGCACCCCATAATCACCAGGTAAATCAAGTTTATATGCATTAGGCTTAACTCTTTCAATTACCTGAAATAGGCCATCCCCCCGAGGATAGAGTTTTGATTTCCTAAGACCAGGGAAACATTATTTTCTTAAGTGCAACCAAACTCAATCACCAGGTTCAAGTACAAGTTCTTTCCTTTTTTTATTAGCCATTCTAGCATAATGTTCATTTTTCTTTTCAATTTGTTGCTTTACCTTAGTGTGAAGTTGCTTAACATATTCAGCCTTTTGGGCTCCATCTTTATTATGATATTCAACCACATTAGGTAAAGGAATTAGATCAAGGGGAGTAAGGGGATTAAATCCATAGACTACTTCAAAAGGACTATGCAAGGTAGTGGTATGGGTAGCCCTATTGTAAGCAAACTCTATGTGAGGCAAACATTCTTCCCAAGACCTAATATTTTTCTGAACAAAAACTCTTAACAAGGTGGAAAGAGTTCTATTTACCACTTCAGTTTGGCCATCGGTTTGTGGATGGCAAGTGGTGGAAAACAAAAGTTTAGTTCCTAACCTAGACCATAGTGTCCTCCAAAAATGACTAAGGAACTTGGTGTCTCTATCGGAAACTATACTCTTAGGGATTCCATGTAATCTCACCATTTCTCTAAAGAACAGTTTTGCTATGTGACTAGCATCATCAACCTTGTGGCAAGGAATAAAGTGAGTCATCTTAGAAAATCTATCTACTACCACAAAGATTGAGTCCATGCCCCTTTGGGTTCACACAAAATCCATGCTAATGTCAACTCATGGGACATTGGGGATAGGAAGGGGAGTGTAAAGGCCATGGGGCATTGACCTAGATTTGGCATTTTTGCATACAATGCATTGGGCACAAAATCTTTGAACATCTCTTTTCATGTGTGGCCAAAAGAAATGTTCTTTAAGGATATCCAAAGTCTTTTGGATTCCAAAGTGACCCATTAACCCCCTTGGTGGGATTCTCTTAAGATGAAATCCCTAATGGTTCCTTTAGGCACACAAACTCTATTGTTCTTAAATAAGACTCCCTCATGCATAAAGTATCCGTCACAGGCTTTTTGGGTACATGACTTGTAGAGATCTCCAAACTCTAAGTCATTTGGGTATATCTCCCCAAAGTTTTCAAAACCAATCAAGGTGGTTCCTAAAGAATTTAACAAAGTTTGTCTTCTAGATAGTGCATCAGCCACCTTATTAATCTTTCCTTGCTTATGTTTAATGACATAGGGGAACTGCTCTAAAAACTCAACCCATTTAGCATGTCTCCTATTCAACTTCTTTTGACCCTTAAGGTATTTTAGTGACTCATGATCACTATGGATGATGAACTCCTTGGTCAACAAGTAATGTTGCCAAGTTTGAAGGGCCCTAATGAGTGCATAGAGCTCTTTGTCATAGGTACGGTAATTAAGGGATGCTCCATTTATTTTTTCACTAAAGTAAGATATGGGATGTCCCTCTTGCAATAAAACTGCCCCTATCCCAACATTAGAAGCATCACATTCTAACTCAAAAATTTTGCTAAAGTTTGGAAGAGCTAGGATGGGTGCTTGGATAAGTCTCTCTTTCAAGGCTTGAAAGGCCTTGGCTTGTTTTTCCCTCCATTCAAATTTGACTAAGTCATTTAGAGGTGATGCTATGGTACTAAAATCTTTCACAAACCTCCTATAGAAGCTTGCAAGTCCATGAAAACTCCTAACCTCTCCTATATTTTTGGGGGTAGGCCAATCCTTGATGGCCTTGATTTTCTCTTCATCTACTTGGACACCTTCTTTGCTTACCATAAAGCCTAAGAATACAACTCTATCCAAGCAAAAAGAGCACTTTTCTAGGTTGGCAAAGAGTTGGGCCTCTCTTAGCACAAATACACTTCTCTAAGGTGTCCTAAATGCTCCTCATGGGATTTAGAGTATACAAGGATGTCATTAAAGTATACTACTACACACTTTCCTATCAAATCCCTCAAAACATGGTGCATCAACCTCATAAAAGTGCTAGGAGCATTTGATAACCCAAAGGGCATTACCAACCACTCAAAGAGACCAAACTTGGTCTTAAAGGCAGTCTTCCACTCATCCTCCTCTTTCATTCTAATTTGGTGATATCCACTTTTGAGGTCTATCTTAGAGAAAATTGTGGAACCATGTAAATCTTCCAACAAGTCATCTAACCTAGGTATGGGATACCTATACCTAATGGTTATTTGGTTTATGGCCCTACAATCAACACACATTCTCCAAGACCCATCTTTCTTAGGGACAAGTAGAACTGGGACTACACATGGACTCAAGCTCTCTCTTATCCACCCTTTTTCGAGAAGCTCCCCTACTTGTTTTTGGATTTCTTTAGTTTCTTCGGGATTACTTCTATAGGCTGGCCTATTTGGTAAGGAAGCACTAGGCACCAAATCTATTTGATGTTCAATACCCCTAACAAGTGGCAACCCTAGAAGTAACTCTTTTGGGAACACATCTTGAAACTTTTCTAGAAGTTCTTGAAGTTCACTAGACTCAAGGTTTGGTTGAGTATTCAAGCAATACTCTTTGCACATGAGCATGTACATGGGTTGTCTAGCTAGAAGAGTTTGCCTAATTTCTCCTTGATTAATGAAGAGGTTTTTATTATTTTCCTCATGTCTCAACCTCTTGTCTTTTTTTATATTCTTTCCTTTAATTCCCTTCTTTTCTTCCTCTCTTTTCTTTTTCATTTGTACTTGATCTTTACAAACCTCACTAGGGGCCAATGGAACTAAGGTGACCTTTTGGAAATTGAAAACAAAGGAATACCTATTGCTATGCCCATCATGGTGAACTTTCCTATCAAATTGCTATGGCCTTCCCAAGAGCACATGACTTGCTTCTATGGGCACAACATCACAAGTTACTTGGTCAAGATACCTACCTATGGAAAAGGCAACTAAGACTTGCTTATCCACCAAGAGGTCCCCATTGTCACTCAACCATTGCAACTTGTAAGGCCTAGGATGTGGGGTAGTGGTTAATCCTAGCTTTTATACTATCCTAGCACTAGTCACGTTGGTGCAACTTTCCTCATCTATAATCAAAGAACATGTCTTCCCCTCAATCACACACCTTGTGTGAAAAATATTTTCTCTTTGGCTCTCATCTTCCCCCTTGACCATGCTTCCTAGTAATATCCTAACAACAAGAAGATCACCTTCGGGGGCATACTCTAATCCTTCTTCACTAGAAGAGCTAGTGGCACTAGAGCTAGAGTTTTTACTTGAGGATTCCAAAGATGAGACTTGTCCATTATCTCTAAGGATCATGCTCTTCTTGGTTGGGCATTGAGAGGCAATGTGCCCTCGTCCCAAACACTTGAAACATTTAATGGATGATTCATTTTTTATCGGAGTAGATGGGGTGTTGGCCTTTTCTTTCTTGGGATCTTTAATTTCCCTAGGATCTTTAGGCTTAAAAGGAACATCCTTGTGGCCTTTCTTCCTCTTATTTTCCTTCCAAGAAGGCTTTGAGGTTGAGTATCTACTCTTACCTTTTCTATGGAGTTGTTGTTCTACCTTTTGGGCTTGGTGGTAGAGTTCATTCAAACTCATATAGTTGTGGAGTTCCACAACATCCCTAGTCTCATCCTTAAGTCCTTCAAGGAATCTTGCCATTCTAGTCTCCTCACATTCTTCTATGTTGGCTCTAATGATGGCTACCTCCATATCTTTGTAGTACTCATCAACAATCCTATTACCTTGGGTTAATCTTTGGAGCCTATTATGAAGCTTCCTAAGGTAATGAGGTGGTACATACCTATTCCGAAGGATGGACTTCATTTCTTCCCAAGTCTCGATAGGATGAAACATTGCTCTCTCTTTCACTAGCTTATTCCACCAAATCAAAGCATAGTCTAAAAATTCAAGACTAGCTAGCTTTACCTTATGTTTCTCCCTCACTTCATAGCACATGAAAATTTGTTCTACCTTTAACTCCCATGATAGGTAGATTTCAGGGTCATTCAACCCTTGAAATTTTGGAATTCTAAACTTGGTTCCATCTATTCTTTCTTGGTTTCCATTTTCTCTCCTACCTCTATTCCTAATCCTAGAAGAAGTTCTATGACTATGATGGCTAGGAGAATGTCTATCTCTACTTATATGGATCCTACTCCTAGATGAATTTCTAACCCTAAGTGGAGACCTAGATGATTCTCTATCACTCTCATGCCTACCTTGACTCCCACCCCTGTGATTATTCCTTTGGTTTCTTCTAGGGGATTCATAGAATTCTTCTTGTGAAAGTTCCTCCCTAGGTGAATCAATTTTATTTTTGTTTTTCTTAGAACTACTAGACATTTCATTTTGTTTCTTTTTAAACAAAATCTCATTCCTCTTTTCTAGTTCATACAAGCGATCTTCAAATTATTCACTTTATTTTCTTACCATTTTTTCAAAGGTTTGGGTAAGGGCTTCTAGTTGTAACCTATTGAAGCTAGGTGGATAATCATTTTCACTCATGATGCTCTCCACTCAAGACACAAGATATCAAACAAATCAATTAAGAAAATCACAAATATTCTAAGTACAAATTCTTACCACATAAAACACTTGAACAATTAAGAAATTAAAATGCAGAAAGTTAATTGGTTTCTTACATAAACCAAGGTCCAAGATAGGGAAAGATAAGTAACAAGTAGTCACATAGGCTAAGTTGTAAACCTAGCAATTATTGAACCCCCTTATTACTCCTTTCAACCAGCATACTTAGACTCCCCCTTATGACTCCTTAAAACCACACAAAGGCATTGGAACTTACACACAATTACTAACAAAATTACAAGGAAAATTCCTAAGTACAAACTAAATCAAAAGGATTACAATATTATAACCCTACTACAACCAAATTCTAAAATTACACCAAAAAGAAAGTCCTAGTAAGAGAAATCTTAATCTATTACAAATGGGTAAATTCTTCAAGTCAAGCTTCAAGTCCAAGTCTTCTCCAAGTTCAGCTCCTAGTCAACAAAATTTCTTTCTTAGGGCTGCATACTAAATTAAACCAAGAATTCTTTGCAAACCAAGAAATTGTTAGCACAATTAAAACCAATTACTTCTTTTCTCACCAGTGTTTGCAACTCTTAGTCACTCAATTTGGTCTTACTTTACCCTTGAAGGAAAGACACATATTCAACTTAAAATTAGAGGCCTTGATGTTTCCAATGTGGTAAAAACTCAACTCATCCAGAATTCAAGAATGGACAAAATATAGGAATTTTGGGGACAAACAAGAAACTCTTATCACAAAAATTAGCTAAACTCAAAGGGATTAAAATTGTGACAAACTAGAATTCAAAAAAGACAAGCAACAATTAAGTGGTGAAAAAAAAAAGGCACTCAACAGGAATTCAAAAAGGATGAATGGATTACAAACTTGTCTGAATTGTTCTTAAAACTGAACTTAACCTTTCTTTGAAAAAAAATCATTCATATGCATTATAGTTCATTCAAGAGGATAAATCCAACTCAAGTTGTTCAACACACTTCAATTGATCCCAAACTCAACTCAAATATTACAATTGAAATACAATAAAATGAAACTTGAAGATCATTCAACTCTGGAATTTTTTTTTTACTTTTTTTTTTTAAAAAAATTTGCCCAGATTTTTTTTTTCACGTTTGTTTTTTTTTCGTGTTTTTTTTCATTTTTGTTCTTTGTTGATTCTTTCTTTTTGCCTTGTATCTTTTAGGGAAATGTAATGTACATTTATATCACTCTAAAACAAGCACATGATTAACACTTAAACACCCAACAACAATTTTTTAAAAGATCAAACACAAACTTTCTCAAGAACACATGAAGAATAGTGATGAACATGATGAACAATTTTCAGAATTTTGCCAAAATAATTGAGGGGTTTTTTTGGCAACAATGATCTAGTTACAATTTCAACAACAAAACCCACAAATTCCAAAGGATTTGAGAGAACAATAGATGTGTTCTTGCTGGAAATACCCAAAAAAAAACCAGAAAAGAGGTTCTTCAATTTCTTGACATTTTGATGCAATTTTAAGCAAATTCACTGATTAAATTGATGTTTAAGCAAAGATCCAACAACATATGACTCAAAGAAACACAAATTACATGTGAATTCAAGCAAGAAGGAGCTGAAAATATGCAGAAAAACTGGAACAAAAACATAGACGAAAATGGGAGAAGAAGATGATGAAAATGAAGGAGAAAAGTGAGAGAAGTTACCTCCAAACAACAAGCTCTTGATACCACATAATACAACCCACTTGGGAGGAGGAGGATGGACCTAGTTGGAGGTAGGATTGAAGCTCAAAATTCTGAGCAGTTTTGGGAGCTCCTCAAATTGTGTTCAATGTAGCACAAAATTGTGCATAGAAATGAAAAGACGAGGAAACATAAATTTGCAGAATGTAAAGATGGAATTGGGGAAGGTGATTGCAAGAATTAAAGGCTGGAAATAAAGTGCAGAAATGGAAGAAAAAGGCAAAACGAAAATGACCAAAATTAAAGGGGAAAGGGGCTGAAAATTAAAGCATAAACTAAGAACCAGAATTGTAAATTGCAAGAAGGTAAATGACAGAATGTAAATTGCAAGAAGGTAAATGACAAAATGTAAATTGCAGAAAAATAATTCCTAAGCTAAGCGCCACTCCACTAGCTAGAGGAAGCTAGGAAGATAAGCCAAGTTCCACCACATTGGAGGCTCCAATGATAAAGAAAGGGGTTTTGACCTCAAGAACAAGCAAGAGGAGAAGAAAGAGAAGAGAAAGCTGCTCTCTCAAGGGAATTCTCGTATTCCAATAGTATAGAATGACCAAATGTGTCATTTACTTACATTAAGCCCTTATTTATAGGAAAAAGGGAAGGGGACTGCTTGGTTGTGGGTATGGGCTGCTCCTAGCCAACCAAGCCCTTAAGCTAAGCCTATTCCTATTCTAAATAGTCTAATCTTATCCCATGTTGGAATAAACTATCTCTACTTTTACAAGTTAAGAAAAATACAATTGAATTGATATTACTAATTTCAGATTTATTCTTCCTAAGCTAAAATTTTGAAATTCACAATTTCCTTGAATGATAATTTCATGAATGACATTTCTTCATGATATTCCTTCCTTTTGAGAAGTAATGCTTCCACCTCTTGTTGAATTCTCTTGGCCCTTGACCTAGTGGTTGGTCCCTTATTGGTGATGCTCACATCATAGTATATAGGACAATTTGAAAAATTTGCAATGTGGAGTGAAGATCATTGAAGAAGAATTAATACAAACAGAATGTTCTGCAAAGATATTTGAATGACATGTTGTTATATTGTAGAAAAAATAAGATGCTAAAATTTAACTATTTTTTCTTATTCCATAGGGAAACAATGGTCGTGATGAATTAAACTGTTCAAATTTGAATACTGTGCCTATTGAATTGATGAAGACCAGTTTCACTTCCCTCTTACAAAACTTGCATGTTTTAGGCAATACAGGAGGTAAACATCATGTCAAACATTCACATGTTGGTATTACCTTGATCCATGAAATAGTGTATTATTTGAAGGTTTCATGAATTTTTTTATGAATGTTTATTTTTTTTGTAACAGATTCAGAGGGTTCTTGTTAATTGTAGAAAAGGATGATGGCATCATTGAGTTCTGTTATGTTGACATTTTCTTATTTATGATGTGTAATATTTATTTACAAATTATTACTTACTATCGCTGATATTTACGGTTTGATTTTATTTTAAACATTCTGGTTGCAGCCCATTCATAACACCTTCATAATTTGATCTGATATGATGGATAGTAGTTTAATTCCGTAAATCCATTGCATCCTATTATCCATGAGACACTTTATGTTGTCTCTTTATGATGAAAGCTAAAATTTCATCAACCTCAGATGATGTATGTATGGAACTTTTTTCTTCTAGAGTTAGGTTATTTGTTATCTATCGACGAATAACAATTGACATGTAATTCCATTGCTGTATGTTTTTGTTTTGTTATTTTGCAGTTTTTAGTAAATAAAAATTTCAAAATTTAGCTTTTAGTCAATTATATCACTTTATCATAAATTGACTAACCTAGTTTTTGGTTGGAATATTTTAATATTTTAAAAAATTTAAAAATCTTGAAAATTTAAATGCTTTCAATTTAAATACTTTTATTTATTTATTTTGTTTGGATGAAAGAATTTAAATTTGTTATATTTAAAAATTATTTATTTGGATAAATGAAGTTTAAATTTATTAAATTTTTAATTTTTGTAATTTTAAAATTGTATTTAGATTAAATAATTTAATCTTCAATATATAAATTTTATATTTAAATATTCATATATTTTTCCTAATATTTCTCCTACTATTTTGTTGAAAAAATAGATATATAAATTTTTTTATTTTTTATAAATATTTTTAATTATTTTAATAGTTAAATAAGTTAAACGGGTTGACTCATTAGTTTGTAGACCAAAGTGGATCGAACACAGGTCATATTTTTTTTTGCCCATTTATTTTGTGAACTAACTCGGTTGCTTCGTTTAGTACGAGCCTATGCAGACTGAGGATAAACGGATCGATTTAATCTGTTTACTTGATAAGAATGAGTTCACCTTGTATTTTGATGGAGAATTTTAATTTTAAAGAAATTTGAAATACTTAAAAATTTAAATGCTTTCAATTTAAATACTTTTTTTTTAAAATATTTAGTTTGGATAAATAAATTTTAATTAATTATATTTAAAAAAATTTATTTGGATGGTAGAATTTAAATTTATTAAATTATAAATTTTTAAATTTTTTATTTAAATAAAATAATTTAATTTTTATTATATATAAAATTTTATTATATAATAAGTATTAAAAAATTATATTTATTAACAAACAAAAATTTATGAAGTGTTATATATTAGTATTATACAAACTTAAGTATTATGCTAACTTTTGATTTGTTTTAGAATATATACGAATATTTATAATAAATTATATATTAGTATGTGACATTTTACTATTTATATAAATTACTGATATTAATAATTTTAATTTTTTAAAAAATTTATCTTAATAAGATTTAATACAACATTCAAGTATTAGTAAATTGTAATTTTTTATAGTATATTAATTTATTTTTCCTATTTTCCTTGATTAAATGTATAAGTTTACTAACAATTGATTCTTATTTATATTTTTATATGTGCATATATTCTACTAACAATTTAAGTTTTAAAATTTTGAGTTTAAGATGTTGAGAATATATGTTAAATTTTTATTTTTCAAAAATGATAAATAATAATAATAATATTGTTATTATTATTATTAAATTTTATTTATTTGTATAATATAAAAAAATATAAATTATTGATTTGCCATATATCTATGATATCGTGTAGGAATCATCTTTCAAAATGATACTGATGCACTAAAAAAAATTTAGAATTTATAAAAATTATTCATTAAAATATTTTTTAATTGAATGTTTAGTGCGGTTGAATTAAATATAAATTTGGTCTATATAATATATTTTTATAAATTTATACAATGATAAATAAACAAACATAAAAAAATATTTTTTTAATGATATTATTTCTTACTGTTTAGTATAATATTTTTTTAATAAACAATGAATTATTTAAAAATTAAAAAAATTAATTTAAACTACTTTTCTTTTAGTTTATCAATAATTCAATCTTTTTCTTCTTCTCAAATACTTGTTTCCTTTTAAATACATAATAAAGATTTCAAAATGTTAGGATAATTTTCTTAAAGAAATAAAGTTTGGTAGAGTAACTTTTAATGTTAAAGTTATTTTATTTAATAATTTTTATAAATAATTAAATTTTATTAATATAATTATTAAATTAATAAATTATATTATAAATATTATTTGTTTAAAATTTTAAAAAATTTAATATTTTAAAAAATAAATTTAAATTAATAAATAAGATATTTTTTTATAATATTTATTAATATAATAATTTAATTATTTATAAAAATTATTAAACAAAAAAAATTTAATTATAAATATTTTTAAGATAACTTAATTTTTATTCTTTAATATATATATATAAAGATAAGCTTGTATTTCACATTTTGTAAAAGAAAATGACATCTTTTTCTCTTTAATCTAATCAGTGATATGATTTTTTTTAAAATAAATATTTTAAATATCTAATTATTATATATTTTAAAATATTTCTTGTTACTGCAGTATTAGATCGTATTGTTAAATTGTAATTATTTTTTTATAAAGAAATATTATTTATATCATTTGTCTTATAATTAAAGTAATAACTTGAATATTTAACTTTGAAATTGTTACCATATAATTTTTTTTACTTATTTTTCAATAAATGATGTAAAAAATTACAATCTAAAATTTATGTTAATAATTTTAATTATATTCAATATTCAATATGATATGAACTCTTTTTAATCAAATTTAAATCATTTAAAATTATATACTATAAAGAAAATTTATATTTCTTATTAGATTGATGTATCAGTGTTAAACTATACTGAGCAAAAGATGATTTAATATATATAGATTAGATAATTTTTATATTTTAATAATAAATTTATTTTGCAGATAAATTTTTTTAATAAATTTTGTTGTGTCGTTGAAAATTTTTTAATTGGTGAAGATATACAATCAAATCAGTACAAGACTTATATTAAAAATTTTATTTTGAATATATTAAATATTAATTTAATAAATAAAATTAAAATTCAATGGACTGAATTTTTTAATAATCTATTAAAAATTTATTTTTTATTATTATTATCTAAATTTATAATTCTATTTTTAAAAATATAAAATTATTTATATAATATAATAAATTATATATATATATATATATATAAAAGTTAGGATTCGTTAACACTAAATTATATATAAAAAATTTCATAAAATCCAAAAATTGATAAATACTTCATTTCATAATTTTATTTTAATGGTTCATATATATATAAATATTAATATTGGAATAATATATCTACTTATTTTAAATTTTTTAAAATTTGATATATAATATCATAAAAATATTATAATACAATTTAATAGTTAAATTGGTGAATTTTATATTCTATATAAAATTATTAAGTTAGTATGAGATATCTTATGTGAATCAATCTTGTCTCAATATATAATACAACATGGTAGGTTTATACAATTTTTTTATATTTTAAATTTTATAAAAAAATATTGTATATGTATATATGTTTTAAATTTTTTTTATTCATATAAAAAATTTCTGTATAAATATATATATATATATATATGTATAATATTTATAAAATTTTGTTGTATTAGAAACTTTTATAAAAAAATTTTAAAATTCAATTGTTCAATTAAGTCCTCTTAAAAAATGATTAATTTTATTAATTTTTATGTACATAAAAAATTATTTGATATTTTATCGTATTATATTATTTTAAATTTAATATATTATTTAAAATATAAATAAATTTTATATTATACAATTATTTATAATATGATATTAACATACATATTAGTTTTATATAAAATAAATTTTGAATAATATAAAAATATATAAAATTATTTATCTTAAATTTTAATAATCAAGTAATGTGTTAAATAAATATTTGTATAATTATATATTCATTTTTATATTATAACAACTATATATTATTATTATTATTATTATTATTATCTTATGAACAGTTTTTTAATTTTATCGAATATTACTATTATCACCATAATAATAATATAATAATAATATATTTTAAATTTTTAACATTTAAATAAAGAAGATTTATTTTTTTATTACATATTTATCTATTTTTTATAAATTTATAATTAAATTATACTATTTGATTTATAAAAAATTTATTTAATTTATTTTATTATAGTATAATTAATTTGAGATAGTATAATTTATAGTATAAAAATAAATTATATTATTTTGATAGAATTTAAGATACTGAATTAATATTTTTATTTATGGAAAAGTTAAAAAAAATAAATGAAAGCATAATGTCACAATCGACGAAAGCGGCCCCTGTAGTAATAAATATGCTTGTAGAACACGCACACGTCATTCGGAAATCTAAGGATTTGTATGTGTTGTGTCTCATGCGACGTTGACTGACTTGATAAACGAAACTCATCCCTCGTAGAATCTTGAGCCAAATATTATGTTTGGCTTTTTATCCTTCGGGAGCTGTTTTACCATAACAGGTTTGTTTAAAAAATATTTATCAAAATAAAGTTAAAACAGTAAAAATTATGCTATATAAAATGACGACATACATATGTCACCGAACCGAAATGCGACATAGATAATATATCGCTAAATTAATACGTGACATACAGTAAAGACTCCATTAAGGACCGCAAATGATCGTGGGCTCCATCCACTTTATACCATTTCAATACAATTTTCAATATACTAATGGTTAGTTTAAAATTAATAATAATAATTTCTTTATCTTTCATCATTTACATATTTAAATTTTAAAATTAATTTTAAATATTGTTCTCCTCACTTATTATTTTTTGATATATTTATGTTTTGTGTTCCTCTCTTAACTCTTTCACATACTGATGCCGTGGGTAGGATTATTCCAGTAAAAAGACTTGGATAGGATATGACCGGTGACACAAGGCAGTGCGCATGCGACTACCCAAGGCAGTGGGCATGGGCAGGAGCATTTATCCTATTGACTATTTAAAAAGACGAACGTAGGAGAATTGGGAAGTAACGATTTACAGAGAATATATTTAAAAATATATTCTTATTTTTATTATAAATAACTATGGATACTTAGTTGTTTCCTGTTGCTTCCCTTTAAACGTATAAAATCAAAAAAACTATTTATTTTTTGCTAGTGGATGTCTGCATTTTATTTAAACTGAAATAAATCTTTCATGAAAAAGGTTAGTTTTTATTGTTATTTATTAATTATAATTTATATTATTTATAATAAATTTATAAAATAGATTAGTAGATTGGTATAGAAATGTTAATTTATAAATTTACATTAATTTTTTTTATCGAAGATATATTAATATTTTAAATGAAAATAGTATACTAATCAAATTATCATTAATTTTATAAAATTACACCCACTTTAAAAAATTAATATTAAGAACCTATGTTTCATTTCTTCTCTTAGATTCATAAACACCATTACAATAGTTACACTATCAAATAAAAATGAATAATTATAATTTTTTATTTTTTTTATAAATTTTTTGAAAATATAATATATTTATATTTTGAAAATATAAATATAAATTTTCTATTTAATTTTCACTTTTAAAAATTAAAAAAAACAATAAAACATAATAAAAATTAAAAATAAAAACAAATATTTATATATATACCTACCTTATATCGAATAATATATATATATATATATATAATTTATAATTTTTTTCACTAACATGTTATAGTGGTGTTTTTTAACTAAAAATTTGTATGTTATTTTTATTTTTTAATTATATATTTGTATATTTTAATTTTAAGTTTTTATATTTTTATTTTAAAATTATTAAAAAATTACAAAAATAAAATATGATACTTTTTTATTATTTATATTCAAATATAAATTTTTTATGTATAAATAAAAAATAATAAAATAAAATTTTATTTTAATATTATGTATTTAATTCACAAAATAACTATTTTATATATCAAATATTTATATCCTATAGGTAGAGAAAAGTTATATATTTAAATTTTATAAAAAATTTACTTTAAAAATATTAATAAGTAAACAAAAAATATTATAAATATATTTTTATATAATTATAAATAAAATATTTTTTATAAAAAATTGAAATAAAAATATTTTTATCTATAATTTTTAAAATTTTTTTATGAGATAAATTATAAAATAATATGGTTAATATTTTTTAACTAAATTTCAACGTATACTTAGAATGTATGTTGTAAATTAATTATTTTATACATTTAGATAAATTTAATTTATTTGTAATAATTGTTATATATATATATATATATATATTTATATTTATATATATTTAATACTATAATATGAAAGAAAAATATGATATTTATAAATTAAAGTTTAATATTTAAACTTATTTTTATTCTTTTAAATATTATACGATATATTAATTTTATACTAAATATTTATGATTTAAAATCCTTCAATTATTAAATTATTAAAAACTTATTTTGATTATATAATTTAATAAAATAACCATTTTAAGAGTAACATATATTTATTCTATTAAATTCTTTTAAATAATTTTATTCTATTTTTCTTAATTCTATTTTAAAAATTATATTATAAAATTTGAAAAATACATTAATCAATATTTTTAAAAAAATATAAAATATATTTGTTATAATGTTTTCTATTTATTAATTAATTTAAATTTTTATTAAATATATTTTAATGTATTAAATTAACTTATCAAATTTTTTACTAACAAGTTTTGCAAAAATAAATTATTAATGAATAATTATTATGTGTTGTAAGATTAATTTTATTTTATAATTTTGTAGGATAATATCTAATGGCTTCCAATAGTTCACATGCATCATATGAAATTAGACCAAAACTAGACGATCCATCGTTATTTAAATTATGAAGTGTACATATTTCAAAGCAAATATGGAATGGAACTCCTAACAGAGAGTTTAAGATTAGAAGAGCAAAACTTGTACGTGAGCAAGATAATATTCCTCCTATTCTGAGCAAATTGTTCCACATTTAAGTCGGATAGGTTTTTTAGGAGTTGCTCAACTACAATTTTTTAATCTAAAACAGCTTTAATTGCGGCAATGGTAGAAAGATGGAGACCAGGGACACATACTGTTCACACATCGTATGGGAAATGCATGATTACTTTACAAGATGTTGGAGTTTTAAGTGAGTTACCTATAAATGGACTTCCTGTGATTGGGAGCATATCGGCAAGGATTTGGGAACCGATTGTAATGCATTTATTGGGTATTTCCCCTCCTGAGACTGAGCTACATGGGGCTTCACTTAAAATGTCATGGTCGCTACATCATTTTGGGAATGTTGAGGATCACTTAAATAATGACAAACAATTACAAAGATTTGTGTGTGCATATATTCTTCGGCTGATAGAGGGTGTGATTTTCTATGATCATTCAAGTGTAGAGTTTTGCTAAGATATCTTCCGTTATTGTCTGAATTAGATCAATGTGGTCAATACAGTTGGGGCTCTGCTGCTTTGACATTCCTTTATCGTGAATTATGTTGTGCTACCAATTATGACAAAAAGGAAATGGGTGGGTTTTCAAAATTACTACAACTTTGGGCATGGGAAAGATTTCCTGTAATTGTCCCTGTAGATCCTGGCATGAGTGATAACAATTGTCCGTATGGAACAAGGTAATTTTTATATTATTAATATACTATTATTTAATTTTTTATTTTTATTCAAGCAATATTATGGTTATTTTTCATATAGGTGGAAAAGAAGATCTTTCAAGGCAATAAGACAAGATCTTACATTATATAGGTGTTGGTTTGAGTCAATGAAACAAACTTATGTATGATTATTGCTATATTTTTATTTGTCCATATCAATTGAGATTTTTTTATTTTATAATACAAACATTTCAATTTTTCTTTGGATATTCATTGTAGATTATTTGGTAACCTTATCGGGATATCTTGAACTTATTGCCAGAAATATGTAGAGATGAATTAAATTGTTGGACAGCTGTTGTGCCATTAATATGCTTTCACATTGCTTAGTGGCACCAACCAAACAAGATTATGAGACAATTTGGGATGGCGCAATATACCCCACATCCTCCTAGCCAACCAAAGGTTATCCATGGTATAACTTTTAAAGGAAAGACTGATGATAATTGAGTTCATGTCTATGCTCCATATATTTTGCTATGGAATAACAAAGAGCAATATGTTTGTGCTGGCTTGCCTGATGATGGGCTGTTAAGTGCAAATTCTGATTACATGAGGTTGTATACGTGTCATACACGTTGTTGGATTACAAAGGAGTATGTTGTTAAAGGTCGTCGAGTAAATGTCACTTTCATATATCATTTTTATGTAACGAAATATATTTCAGATAACCCTTATACTATATCATTGTTGTACGTAGGTTGACCAATACAAAATGATTTATTATTTAGTATCTGAGGTTGCCCAATTTGGGACACAGCCGCTATCAAGAGTGGTTAAAGAAATGCATCATCATATAGAAACACTTTTACTAATGGATGAGGAAGAGAATCGAGTGGTGGAACCTCGAACATTTGCTCTAATTGCCACACAAGATCTAGTGTCAGAGGTTGAGCAACCAAACATGCCAGAAAATCGAGTTGAGCGCCAAGGCCTTCAAAGGCGTAGACAACGTGTTGAGCGTGACCAACATATTATTCCTATATTTCCAGAACGTCGGGAAGGAGAATATTTTATTCCTTCTTAAGACATTCCTCCATCTCCAGTACCCACATATTTTTATCCTTCACAATATGGGTTTACATTATGCGCTCCATCATTTGCAGGTCCATCAAGTGAAGGGCCATCGAATGCTCCACAAAGTCTTCGTGTTGGATCTCAGGACTCACCATCATCTTCATCCTTTGGATTATTTATGTCATCGAATCTTCCATCTCCTCAAGAATATTTTGGTGATGCACAATCTTCAATACCGATAGATCTTAGTATTAAATCAACCTTTCCCTTGACTAGACATGGTTCTACTTCACATGATTATCATGCTTTTTATACACCATCACCCTATAATCTAGAGCTCATTACATATCAACCACCTATGCACAGATATGAGCATAATGTTGATATTTTTGCAGGATATAGTGGACTAGGGATTGACTTGAATGCAGATTTATCTACTGCTTTTCATGATGGAGAAAATATAGGAGATGTTAACCAACCTCTCCCACAACACCTTCGTAGGAACCCTGAACGCCTAGCTAGGAATAGACCACGTGCATGTATCTTGACTCCACCTACGGAAATTCATCATGACCATGATGATGAATCAGATTAGTTTTCTATTATAATCTTATGTAACTTTTTATTTGTAACTTTATATTAATGTTTAATGGAGACTACTTTTGTTTAAATAAAGTTTGCACTGCATCTTTTAAATCATAAATTAAGGATATTTTTAACGTTGATTTGAATGTATGCATAAATAATATATTAATCTAAGTTGAATAGTAGAGAATGTTAACCACTAAAGTGAAAATGCAAATATCATTCATATTAGATGATTCATTACATATATCATGATTGTGATGGCTGACCACCATGTCTTCTAGGACCACGTGCTCGGTTGTGTCCTACCTCTCTACAATTACGACATCTATTTCTTGGTTGAGATTTAATCCAATCCATTTCATTTCTTAACCTTGTTGACTTTGGACGACCTTTCCCACACAATGTTTCATCGTTTGGCACAAGTGTCCAATTTGCAACTTCAGGCAAAGTAACATCATGTGTAATGGACCACCATTGGGCAGAATATGTAGCAACAACATTTTGTATGGTATACACAGGATCAACAAATTGATAATAATCTACACTTACTGCAACACATGCTACAATCACATGAGAGCATGACTATCTTAATAATTGAAATCGACCGCATTCACAAAATCTTTGTGACAAATTGATTGCCCACTTGTATCCTTCTTTTTGTGTAACTGGATTGAATGCCTCTTCCACTTCAAATCGTGACGATTGAATGTCACATCTGCGTATTTGGTGAGAACATGCTTTGTCTTGATTTTTTTTCATACAATCACTTAACTTCGTACAATACTTTTTGCCATCATTCAATTCTACATTCGCTATTACTTCTCGATGCCCAAAATATTCAACTAATCGATTGTATGTACACTTAACAAGTGTTGTGATTTGGAGATTACGTGCACCTTTTAAAATTTTATTCACAGACTCAGATAAGTTTGTTGTCATATGACCATATCGCCTACCATGTTCATCATAAGCAAGACTCCATTTTTCTTTGAAAATATTGTCAATCCATCTGCCTATCTCTGGACTTGTCTGTCTAAATCTTTGAAGTTTTTCATCAAAAACATGCTTACATGGCATGTAACCTATAGTAAGTAACCAAAATATGCTTACATGTGATAACATATTGATCTTTTCATATTAAAAAAGTAGAAGAGTTGTACCAAATTTAAGCAATTCTTGCTTCAATTTTTGATTTTTGAAATGATGGTTAAAGTTGCTTGCTATATGTTGAATATAGTACACATGATAAACATTTGGAGGTTGTCATCCCAAATGTGGATTATTCGCAAAAGATTTTATACTTTGATAACGATCCAAGATTAAACAAATTCTATACTTTTGAGTCACATATTATCTTAACAAAGCAAGAAACCAACTCCAAGCCTCCAATGTCTTCCCTTCCACTATTGCAAATGCAATTGGTAACACAAATTATTACCATCTTTTGTAGTTGCAATGAGTAACGTACCTTTGTATTTTTCATATAAGAAAGTTCCATTAATTTGTATCAACGGTTTGCAATAGTTAAATGCTTCAACATTTTGACGGAATGTCCAAAATACTCGAAAAAACTTCCTATATATGTTGTTAACTTCATCACCAATTACAAATTCTGTTGTTTGAATTTTGTAAACAGATCTAGGAGTAAATTTAATCATGTGCTCCAACCATCTTGGCAACATTGCGTATGATTCATCCCAATCACCAAAAACACGCATAATTGCCTTTTGTTTAGCCTTCCATGCTTTTCTTTATGAAACTTTATACCCATATTGACTAGTATTCTTTCTTAAATCAATGATATGGTAATAGAAGGTTCTTGATTGACCATCCCTATATACAAAAAATAAAACAAATATTAGATTTTATTTTTAAAAAAATATACAATTAAAATGATGCTAAAAAAATTTTATTTATCATACCTACAATGCACGAAATGAAATTTGAATCTAACTTCTGATGATCTTGGGATAGAGAAACATTTACACAACTATCTTGGCCACCCCACTTTGTTACAACCCATTTATTACTTCTCTTTGAATTGATGGCCCTCATTCGCCATTGGTAACCATGAACATGATTCAGACATTTCACATATAGATATGTATGTTTTAACTCCATTACAATAAATGTTTGATGTACCTTCATTGCATAATGTTTGATTGCTGATTGAACTTCATCTTTACTTTCAAATCGTAACCCAATAAACAATTCATCTCTGATCTTCCAATTACAAGGCATGTTAGTGATAAAATGATTCATTTCTTCATGTAATTGTAGTGTGGGAAATTATCCGCAACTCCCAATTGTGATACTATTTATATCAAATATCAATAAATAAATAAACTAAATTAATGTTCAATAGAAAAACTTATATATAAATTAACTAATTAAAATGTAAAAAATTGTTCATCACCCCTTTCTTGTTCACATATTTGAAGGGTAAAACCAATCTGATCTCTAGAAATATTTGTTTCTTCCCCCTCATCCGTGTCTGACAAAGTATCCCACTCTCATTTTCTTTGTTACTACTACCTAGAGTATGAGGCCAATAATAGTCTAGATCATAATCGTCTGTTAAGTTAACAATTTCAGAATTATTTCCTAAAAAAGTATCATTATACAATAAAACCAAATTATTTACTATAATTAAATTTTATAAGGAAAATTAAGTTACTAAAATGCAACATAAATATTTTGAGTACTTAAATCTTGAACGAAATTCTTGTTTATTAAAAGTATTAAGAGCAATACCTTCTATTAATATGGTATGGCTATGAACCGTATCAACCTTAACATATATCTTTATCACTGACTTTGTTGATTCTTGATCAATAGCATTTATCATACATTTCACATCATCATCATCATCACTAATATGAAATCCACTATATTGCATTTGTTCATTGGAAACTAAAAATCTACCAATTAATCCGGAAATAACTTCATTTGAACCAAGCTTTAATTTTATATAAATTTTATTTTTAAGCTTATTCAATGTTATATTTTTTTTTAACTTGAATAGGTTTTTTATTTCCATCAAAAGTAATTCCATTCGTTCCTTCAAATATTTTACCTTTAGAATAAATAATAATAATACTTTTACTCATTTTAGAAACACAACTATTTTCTAAAAATAAACCTTTAAATAAAAAAAATCATTTAACAAAATATTATAACTTTTCTAAATAAATTAAACTAAAAAATTTAAAAGAAAACTAAATAAAAACATATTTAAGCAAACTCCAATAGATTCAAAAGTTAACACAAAATTAAGTCAAACATTAAAGATATGAAAAAAATACAATCTGAAAAATAAAACACAACAATGACAATAACTTTTTACAAAACCAACACATAAGGATGCAAAGCTTCTTGCAGTGGTTTTCTAACAGTGAAAATGGCGTGGTATGGAATTTTTCAAATAGTTTGGTAAAGGAAAAAATGATCTTGTGACAAGCTGCGGAACAAATTCATAAATATGAAAGTGTTGTAGAATGTAAATGCGACATAGTTTTCTTGTGTTGCCCTTCAAATTTGTGATATAGTTGTGCGCCTTTCTACCATGCGATACAAGGTGTGTCACATCAGTCGCGCTTGCGTTAGGCTTGTGTCTCCCGTTTGATATGAGACACAAGTTGTGTCGCATTTTCATCTTGCAACACAGTTTGGTATGTCGTCCCTCCGTTATACGACACATGTATGTCATCTTTTCAAAATACATAATATAAACTGTTTCAACCTTAGGCCGATAAATATTTTTCAAACAAACCTATTATGATATTTATTATTTTAAACAACCATATAATGGTAAAAATTCCCATTGTGTTTCCTTGTGCTACTGTTATTAATAAGGCATCACCTAATGTTCCCTATGGTAGATGTAGTTATTTCCCTGGTGGAGGAGGGTGCAGATTATAGTCATTTATCCAAGCTTATTTAGAATATTATTTTTTTATGTGTTTATTTAAAATAAAATTTTTTAAATAATATTTTAATAAAAAAATTAATATAGTAAAAAATTATAATAAAATCCTATTTTTAACCTAAAATATTTTAAATATATTAGTTCGACCTTAATATTTAAATATATTGATCTAACCTCAATATATAAATGAAAATATTTTCCAGAAATATGAATTAATAATGCATATCAATATATAAATTTCAAAACAAAAAAATAACCTAATACCTTGGTTTTTTTTATAAAGTACGCGCTCATCAATTTTTATATTATTATTATTTAATTCATTATGATAATTTTAATTTTGGGTTTGAATGTAACTTACAAAAGAAGGCAATATAATGGTTTCTATTCATCTGTATTTGCCAAATTTTAGACTGATAGAGATAGAGTGGCTTGGGTTTTAAATTTGAACCCTAAACCTAACCAAGCGTCGTTCTGAGTTGAGTCGCGACAGCTAACTTTTCATATTTCCAAACTTCTCTCCCTGTCATTGTGTTTCAAAATATGGTTACCGTACGATTATCTAATACTCTTGTCGTATCAACATTAATGAGAAGATTTTATACATCAAAAGTATGGTTATATATAGTCTTCTCCTTCTTCATTCAATTGATATCATAACCCTAATCTACTGTAAACGCTACCCATCAGACATATTCGCACGCTGTGGGTGCCAAAAGAAGGAACATGCGCCAGAAAAGAACCAAGAACAAAGATATGCTGAGTAAATCAATGTCATCCCCTTTGTTCAACCCCACCCCAGAAACAAAACCAAAACCAGTGCCAACATTGCCTACGGTCATTGTGCTATCATCTAGGTAAGGGTAACTTCATACATGCATTCATGTTTTAGGATTGAAATGAATCAATTTTTTTCCAACATATCTTGATTGATATATATATATATATATATATATATATATATATATATATATATATATATATATATATATGTATCAATAACCTTAGCCATGTAGAGGTAGAGGCATTTTCTAATCCACATCATGCCACATTTGGAAAAAAGCCCGCAAATGATGTCACTGAAGGCAAGCCCGCAAATGACATCACTAAAGGCAAGCAGGAACAATCGTATACGGTAATCTTCCATGATTTACCTTTTTCATCCTCTTTCGTCATTTACCTACACCCTAACCCTTAATAGTTTGGAACATATTCTATTCTATTTATATGTTATAAACATGTATGGTTGAAATATGATATTTTGGTCGTTTCCTATTAATTCTTTTGTATAAGTCCATGTTTGTACTAATGGTCCATATTTCCCACAACCACTTATGGAAAAGGTTCAGAGACTAGAGGAACAATTGCAATATATTAAGGAAACTCTTTCCTTGATTACTCATATATTGCGTAATCAACCAATCTGTCAGAGCTCTGAGCAACATCCTCTTTCGACCACCCCTAAAAAATCTGGTTTGATGGATGATCTTAAAAATAAGGTCATTTTCAACAAGTTGGAAGAACCAAAAGAGGAGATTGCAAAGTAGTTGTTTTCTACAAAAAAAGCCTAAGCTATGTCCTACAAAAACATCGTTGTGTACCATTAGCACTTCGACTGGTATCTATATCACCCCAAAAACCAAAACCACTCAAACAAACTTTGGAATTGTCCTTACCCCTTTGTTCCATTTGTAAGTTATTGGACAAATTTATATTTAACTTTCCTATTTCCTATTTATTGTTTCTATAATTTAACTGCAAAGTCATATGCAGTGGATAACTACTCCATTTAAACCAAAACAAGACATTTGTTTTAATAACATTCAGATGTCTATTGCTTCATACATTTTCGAAACCACCTTGGAAGAATTGTCTGACCTGTAAGTATTATTAATTAATAGCATAATTAAAACCATTGTTAATATACATAAATATATTTAAAATAATTATATATTAATTTTGATGGCAGTAATGAAGTCTTATGATCCCAAAAAATGATTACTGTGAAGGAAGAAGAGAAAATTTTCAATGCCTGAAGCCAAAAGGCTTGATTGACCAAGAGATAATAGTTTCAATATATCATTGTTTTGCTTTCTAATTCCATTAAAAACCATCAAACTTACTTAATATCTCAGGTACTTGTCTTGATCGTATGCCTCAAAACATTTGAACAAAGTCTTGAAAAATATCCATCCGGTGATTGTTTCTACCAACATCGTTCTCTGTAAATATTTTTAGTAAATAAACATGTTTATATTATAATACAAATTGAGTTCATGTTGCATATTATTATTATTCTTGTGTAACAATTTGTGCTTGCTAGTAGAAAATGTAGTTCCCAAATGCTGAACAATTACTATCGAGACCGTTTCATGGGCTATATTGATTACATCAACAAAGTGAGATTCAATCATATAATTTTATTAATATCATAATTATAATTGCTCAGTATATAGTATCCTAAATTGGTTTACTTTTATATTTTAACCAGAATATATGTTCCCATAAATGAGGATAATGTCCATTGGTACTTGATGGTAATTGACTTCGCTAAACGTGAAATTATAATGCTTGACTCCTACCTCTGCGCTCAAAAATTTGACAGTAGAAGAAAGACCATTAAAAAAATGGTAAACAATCTGCCTTATTAACATTCAATACATGTTAATTAAACAAACTAATAAATTTTTCCTATAGGCATTGTGCTTTGATGAAATCTTTAGCTTTCCTGAGTTCTACCAATTCGAAGTGACAACCAAACCCAAGGTTTCTGATTACAATATTGTTGTCCCACAAGGTTTACTTGTCCAGGAAACTGAATCGTAAGTATTTAATATAAAAATATATATTATTTTCATCCCTTTTAGATTAATATATAACACATTTATCTCAAGAATGATTGTGACGTTTGGGTTGCCATGTGGATGATGAAACAGTGCAATAATGATTTCAACATTTATGTAAGTATTACTTTATTTATTAACTATCTTTGGTTAATGATAAGTATAGATTTCATAAATAATTATCTCTCACTTTTATCTCATTAAGACTTCTTATATGTTCAATTAAGTGATCTTTGTCATATTTTATGAGTTTGGGTTCATATGAAGTTTAATTGAATTTCTTTGCTTACCCGATTAAAATGACACTATTATAGTATTTTGAGCATAATAGGAGTTGTAGACATCCAAAAATCATGAAATCTGTCTTGAATGAAAGCTTAAATAAGTGTCCATAGTTACAAAGCAAGACCAGATTCTAAATGGGATGTTTAGGACTCCGAAATTATCTCAAAAGATGAGATAGTGTTGCTGACGTGGAATTTGAACAGTGTGCAAAGATCCGGCCATATCTTGAGATATAGAAGTCATATTGAGATGAAATCAACTTTGTTGGACAGCTAAGATCCAGGGCTACAACTTTTGTTCAGAAGTCAAGCTCTAATTCGGACATGTGAACATCCGAAATTGCGGTTCAAGAAAGTCAAAATTGTTGTGCTCATTGGTGGCAAAAATTCAAAAGTGTTTTGCAATTTCAATAAAGCCCATGTGAAAGCAGGAAAAGGGTAGAAAAGTAATATCCTAGTTGGTGACTTTCTGAAGATGATGCCTCAAAAATCCTCTATAAATAGAAGGGTTTGCAAGAGGAGACACACACCATTTTGGAGATTAACTCCAATACCACTTTCTTTCTTTCTTTCTTTCTTTCTTTCTTTCTTCCTTTCTTTCTTTCTTGTTAGTTTTGCCTCCTTCATGGAAGGCTTAGTTTTTCTTTCTTGTTAGTTTGCCTCCTACATGGAAGGCTTGGCTTTTCTTTATTGTTAGTTGCCTCCTACATGGAAGGCTTAAGATTTATTTGTTGTTAGTTGCCTCCTACATGGAAGGCTTAGGATTTATTTGTTGTTAGTTTGCCTCTTTCTTTGTTGTTAGTTTGCCTCCTTCATGGAAGGCTAGGTTTGTAGTTTCAATTCAAGGATTCAAGCTATTTTCATTTTAACTTTGAGGTCTTGATCTTTATTTACGTGCATATTAAGTGGTTTCTACTCTACTTCACTATATTCTTCAATTTTATTCTTTAATCAAAGTTTGATCGGTTGACGTATTTTGGTTAATGTATAATTGATTTATAATTGGTTTTTGATTGGTAAATCATTTTCCAAAAGTTTGAAGAGTAGAAATTAAGTAATTGAATTGAAGGTTTTCATTTTATTACTTACTTCAACTGAATTCTGATTGTAAAATTGGTTTAGATAAAAGATTAAGTGGTTACTAAATCTTGTTGATCATAATCAATTAAATTCTGAGAGGTTTCTCAGTAGAGAATTCAAGGATCATTGTAGGGGTTCCAGATGATCCTAGGTTGATAAACACAATGCATGATTTTAGTGATCAATGATTAGTTATGAAAATAGCCTCTGAATTCCTTGAGTTGATAATTGTTAAGTGAAATTAATTTCAGTCTGTATTTTGTGTTTAGCACTCAATATCACATCTTTACAAAACCCCCTTGTTCTAATTGTCTCCTTATTTGCTTAAGAATATGAAATGGTCTTTGGGAGATGACCTAGGTTGCACCTTATACTATACCAATAGTTTGGGGGAAATCTAGAAATTATTTTTGCGCGTTTGCGACGAGCGTGTCAAATTTGGCGCCGTTGCCGGGGACCATTTTAATTTCCTAGGCTCATTTAGGAGTTTGTATAAAAATTTTAATCTTTCTAACAATTGTTTTTACTTTAGGTATATCATTCTTGGATTTTCTGTATGAATTCACCTTTTTGTGTATGACCCGATCCAATCCTGAAAATTTATATGCATATGATCCTGAGATTGATAGAACATTCCACCATTTGAAAAGAGCACATAGAAGGCATTCATCCAGTAATAACCAAGAAAGTAACAGTAGTGATTTTTCATCTTTAAATTTTGATAGTTTTAAATATTTTGCTAAGAACATGGCTGATAGAACCTTAAAAGAATTAGCTGCACCTGATGTTGCTTATCAACCGTTGTGTATTCAATACCCTGATGTTGATGCACCATTTGAACTGAAGTCTGGACTAATACATTTGCTACCTAAGTTTCATGGCCTTGCAGGTGAGGACCCTCATAAACATTTGAAGGAATTTCACATTGTGTGTTCCACAATGCGGCCACAAGGAATTCCAGAAGATCATATCAAGTTGAAGGCATTTCCTTTCTCCTTAAATGATGGAGCTAAGGACTGGTTGTACTATCTACATCCAACATCTGTTACAAGCTGGAATGATATGAAGGGATTATTTCTGGAGAAATTCTTCCCTGCATCCAGAACAGCAGCTATCAGAAAAGAGATTTGCGGCATCAGACAGAACTCCCAAGAAACTCTCTATGAGTATTGGGAGAGATTCAAGAAACTATGCGCCACTTGTCCACACCATCAAATCAGTGATCAATTACTGATTCAGTATTTCTATGAAGGACTCATGCCAATGGATAGAAGCATGGTTGATGCAGCTAGTGGTGGAGCACTTATGGACAAAACTCCTACAGCAGCTCGAGATTTGATTGCCAACATGGCAGAAAATTCTCAGCAATTCAATTCTCGAACTAATTCATTGTCTAAAGGAGTCCATGAAATGACCACAAAGACAGACCATACACGATTGGAGAACAGAATTGAAGAACTAACCTCCATCGTAAGACAGTTGGCCATCGGACAACAACAGCAACTTAATGTTGTTGACAAAATCAAAACATGTGGCATCTGCACTTCTGCAGATCATCCTACTGATGCATGCCCAACATTGCAAGAAAGTGAGACACCTGAGGCTACAGTAAATGGTATTTTTGGCACAGGACAACAATACAGGCCTCCTCAACATTATCAGCAACAGAAGTTTGAACCCCCTTCTGGATCATACAATCCTAGTTGGAGAAACCATCCTAACTTGAGATATGGTCCTCCACAACAACAAAGGATTCAAACATCTGACTCCCAAAATAAATACCAACCACCGCCATTCAGACAACAACAACAGCATATGCAGCAATCTGTACCCTCTAATGCTTCTGAACCCTCTCTTGATGATTTGATGAAGCAATTAGCAACCAACAATCTTCAATTTCAACAAAATGTAAGTTCTACCATTCAGGATTTACAAACTCAAATTGGGCAGTTGGCTACCACTGTCAACCAATTGAAATCTCAAGGTTCTGGTCAACTACCTTCTCAACCTGTCATAAATCCCAAAAGTGTGAATGCCATGACCTTGAGAAGTGGGAAGAAAGTGCAGACAGACCCTACAATTTTAAAGCAACAAAGCTTCAATCAGACTAATCCACACCAAAAAGAAGCATTTATCTCCACACCTGGAGATATCTCTGATGAGCCATCTGAATCAGAGGGAAAGTCTAATGAAAAAAGTACACCAGCCTTCGATAAGACATCGAATGATCAATAAAAAGAAGCTTGCCATAAACGATCTGCACTTGAAGCATCTGATGAGAAGAAAACCCCAAATTGTGCTGATCAGAAGGTGTCTTTACCTTTTCCAAATAGAATGGTCCAATCCAAGCCCAATGTTCATGCAGAATTGGATAAGGAGCTTCTAGATACTTTCAGGAAAGTGGAAGTCAACATACCACTTCTAGATGCTATCAAGCAAATTCCTAAATATGCCAAATTTCTAAAGGACCTGTGCACGCATAAGAGAAGACTCAAAGGGGATGAGAAGATTAGTGTGGGACGCAATGTTTCTGCCTTAATTCAACCCAGCCTCCCTCAGAAATGTAAAGATCCAGGAACTTTCACCATTCCTTGCACAATAGGAAACTCTACATTTGGTGATGCATTGCTGGATCTAGGTGCTTCCATTAATGTTATGCCCTCATCAGTTTATAAATCTTTGAATCTGGGAGAACTGAAGCCAACTGGTGTGGTGATTCAATTAGCCAACAGAAGTACAACTCATCCAGCTGGAGTACTTGAAGATGTGCTAGTTCAAGTGAATAAGCTAATCTTTCCAGCTGACTTCTACATTTTGGATATGGAAAATGAGTCATCCATCAATAGAGCAACCTTGATCCTAGGGAGACCTTTCCTCAAAACTGCAAAAACAAAGATAGATGTGCATACGGGAACTCTCTCTATGGAATTTGGAGATGATATCATCCAATTCAACATATTTGAAGCCATGAAGCATCCCATAGAGAATCATTCACTTTTTCAACTTGATGCCATAGACCTTCTTGCGGATGATTATTCTATTGACAATCTACTTTTTAAATTTTTTGATTTTGATTTAGATTACTTAGATAATTTTACTTGCACATGTGATGAATTTGATTCATGTATTGTGTGTTCCAGGATTAATGCTGCAGACCAACCTTCGTTGAAAGATGACATGTTAGATGCAAGTGTTGCAGACATTTCAATCTCAGATAGATCTCTTCCTTCCATAATACAACCACCTCCTTTGGAGTTGAAGCCTTTGCCTGAACATCTAAAGTATGCTTATTTGGGGGAAAATGAGAAGCTTCCTGTCATTGTAGCAAAGAACCTTCTACCACAACAGGAAGAAAGGTTACTGCAAACCTTAAAAAGCCATAAACAAGCAATTGGATGGACTTTGACTGATATTCCAGGTATTAGCCCATCTACTTGTATGCATAGGATACTGCTGGAGGAAAACACCAGACCTGTTAGACAACCACAAAGGCGTTTGAATCCAACAATCCTAGATGTGGTAAAGAAGGAAGTAGGTAAGCTTTTGGCAGCTGGTATCATCTATCCCATCTCAGACAGTGATTGGGTAAGCCCGGTGCAAGTAGTTCCTAAGAAGACTGGCATGACTGTAGTCAAAAATCACAATGATGAACTAATCCCTACCAGAATACAAAACAGTTGGAGAGTGTGCATAGATTATAGAAAGCTTAACCAAGCTACTCGCAAGGATCACTTCCCTTTGCCCTTCATAGACCAAATTTTGGAAAGATTAGCAGGAAAATCTCACTATTGCTTTCTGGATGGTTTTTCAGGTTATTTTCAAATACATATAGCCCCAGAAGACCAGCATAAGACCACCTTCACTTGTCCTTTTGGTACTTTTGCCTATCGAAGGATGCCCTTTGGTCTATGCAATGCCCCTGGAACCTTTCAAAGATGCATGGTAAGCATTTTCTCTGATCTCTTAGAAAGTTGCATGGAAGTGTTTATGGATGACTTCACTGTATATGGTTCTTCTTTTGATGCATGCTTAGAAAGCCTTTCTAAAGTTTTGGACAGATGCATTGAGACTAACCTGGTTTTGAATTTTGAAAAATGTCATTTCATGGTAACAGAAGGTATAGTCTTAGGACACTTGGTATCTAGCAAAGGTTTAGAGGTTGATAAGGCCAAGATAGACATTATTACTTCTCTACCTTACCCCACTTCTGTGCGAGAAGTACGTTCTTTACTTGGTCATGCAGGTTTTTACAGAAGATTCATCAAGGATTTTAGCAAGATTGCACAACCTCTTTCTAAACTACTACAAAAAGATACCAAATTTGTGTTTGATCAAGCATGCAAGGATTCATTTGATGAACTAAAGAAGCGGTTGACAACCACTCCCATCATTCAACCACCTAATTGGACGCTTCCATTTGAATTAATGTGTGATGCATCTAATTATGCCCTTGGTGCTGTACTGTCTCAAAGAGTTAGCAAGAGATCTCATGTCATTGCATATGCCTCTCGCACACTTGATGCAACCCAATCAAATTACACAACTACTGAGAAGGAGCTTTTGGCAATTGTGTTTGCATTAGATAAATTTCGCTCCTATTTGCTTGGATCTAAAGTTATTGTCTTCTCTGACCATGCAGCTTTGAAATACTTGCTGAAGAAGACAGATGCTAAGCCAAGACTGATTCGTTGGATGCTTCTGTTGCAAGAATTTGATTTAGAGATTAAAGACAAGAGTGGTGCAGAGAACCTTGTAGCAGATCATTTAAGTCGGATCCAGCAACCTTGTGAAGAAACTTCAATTGCAGATTCATTCCCAGAAGAGCATCTCTATCATTTGCACGGGAAGGATCCTTGGTATGCAGATTTGGTAAACTATCTGGTTGCTAAAGAAATACCCAAACACTTCACCAAATCGCAACTTGCCAAGTTGAAAAGTGATGCCAAACACTACATATGGGATGAACCATACCTTTGGAAGACATGCAGTGATCAAATCATTAGAAGGTGTGTTCCAGATCATGAAGTTCAGTCTGTACTTACCTTTTGCCATTCCCTAGCTTGTGGTGGACACTTTGGGCCACAACGGACAGCTAGAAAAGTACTAGACTCAGACTTTTATTGGCCTACAATATTTCGTGATGCACATAGATTATGCATAACTTATGAGCAGTGCCAAAGAATAGGGAGTATTTCGCGCAGAAATGAGATGCCCCAACAACCACTTCTCTTTTGTGAGGTATTTGATGTTTGGGGTATAGACTTTATGGGTCCATTCCCTGTCTCTTTTGGCTTTGTTTACATTCTGCTAGCTGTTGATTATGTTTCAAAATGGGTGGAGGCAAAAGCCACCCGTACTGATGATGCTCGAGTTGTTGCAGATTTTATCAGGTCTAACATTTTTAGCAGGTTTGGCATTC
Source organism: Canavalia gladiata (assembly GCA_037954105.1). Taxonomy (NCBI): domain Eukaryota; kingdom Viridiplantae; phylum Streptophyta; class Magnoliopsida; order Fabales; family Fabaceae; genus Canavalia; species Canavalia gladiata. Next base: position 23,340,708 of record CM075668.1, on the reverse strand, counting down.
CTAGAGCTCTAATTAGTGACCAAGGTACTCATTTTTGCAACCGCACAATGGAAGCCCTACTCCGCAAATATGGAGTCATGCATAAAGTCTCCACCTCATATCATCCTCAAACAAATGGTCAAGCTGAAGTTTCTAATCGAGAGATCAAGAAAATCTTAGAGAAAACAGTTCAGCCTAACAGGAAGGATTGGAGCTTGCGCCTTATTGATGCATTATGGGCATATAGGACAGCTTACAAATCACCCATTGGCATGTCTCCCTACAGGATTGTCTTTGGTAAAACATGTCATCTTCCAGTTGAATTAGAGCATAGAGCATTTTGGGCAGTAAAGAAATGCAACATGGATCTAGACCAAGCAGGAATCCATAGGAAGCTTCAATTGCAGGAACTTGAACAAATTCGATTGGAAGCATACGAAAACTCCAAAATTTACAAAGAAAAGGTCAAAGCTTTTCATGACAAAAAGTTGGCAAGAAAGGAGTTTTTCGTTGGACAAAAAGTTCTCCTTTTCAATTCTCGGCTAAAGCTTATGCCTGGTAAGCTACGCTCTAGATGGTTAGGACCATTTGTAGTTACTAATTTTTTCCTTATGGTGTAGTGGAAATAAAAAATGAGGTAACTGAAAAAATCTTCAAGGTGAATGGACATCGTCTTAAACCATTTTTCGAAGGTTTTCAAAAGCACACGGTAGAAGAAGTGCATTTGCACAATGCCACATACCTGCAATAAATTCAAGAGAAGTCTCTCTCTCCCTCTCTCTCTCTCTTTCTCTCTTTCTCTCTCTCTCTCTTTCTCCCTCTCCCTCTCTCACATTCCTCGCTTATAAGTTTCAACTAATCTCTCAACTTCCTTCTTCACCTCTTAAATCATCCCAACTATTACACCACATTGAGCTTGCAGGAATAATAACTTGAGTGTTTTAAGAAAAAAATGGAGAAAGCTCTCACCAGAATCAAAATTTTGTTCCCTACTCTCCCCAGAAATTTTCTTAAAGACATTTACAATTGCAGACTTGAACGATTGAGAGCATTAACACTCTTAGGCCTTCCAGAAGATGTCTGTTGGATCATTGAAGCTAAGGTACGTCTAGCAGGTGAATTTCAAGAATCATTTGTTAAAAACATGCCAGGTATGGGAAGAAGTTCCTATGCAAAGAAGAGAAGGGCAAAAAGAATTGGAGTTTGCTACAGGTGTGCAAGATGGACCTGTAACACAAGATGCAAGAACCCTGGAATGGTTTCAAGAAATCGAGAGGACAAAATTCAATTCATAAAGGATGGACTGAGTAAGGAGTCATTGGATGATATCATTCAGACTCTTGAGACGCATCCTAGTGGGCATGTGCAAGGAGTCCTTCTTGATTTGTTTGAACTGTTCCGTAAGGAAAAAGCACGTTATAGTCTTGGGAATCTGACTTTAAAAGACCCTGTTGTCAGTTTACAAGAAAACTGAATGGGAAGCACATCCTCGACTCTTAGAAGGCGTTTCAGCCGTTACTGGACGTAAAACCAGAGGAAGATGTGAGCCACAATCACAACTACTGTTCATTCTCATGCGTGTATGTTTGTCATTTACATTGTCTTTTCAATTTATTGGGCCACCGTTTTTTTTGAAATTTTCACCCCTGCTTAAAGTCTTTCCCCTCTGACATTCACCTTTTCCTTGAACCCAAAATTCAAACTTTTGCAACCAAAATTCAAACTTTTGCAACAAAAATTCAAACTTTTGCTACCAAATCCTGATCCCGCACTATTCAAGCGATCTCCTTGTCTGATATTGAGTCCCTATAAATTATCCACCTCTATGACATATTTTTTCAAAAAAAAAAAAAAAGACAGAAACACCGTATATGGATAAGATCAATACTATCTGTGTTTTTGGTGGGTCTAACCTTGGAAAGGATGGAGAATTTCAACATGCAGCTTCTACCCTTGGTAAGGCATTAGCTGCAAGAAAAATCAATCTTGTTTATGGGGGAGGGATTCAGGGTTTAAAAGGATGTGTTGCAGGATCTGCACTCACAAAGGGGTGTAACGTCTTAGGTGTTGGCTTAAAAAATGGGAGCACCTCCTACTTCACCCTGGGTACTGAATTGAAGGTTGCAACCATGCATGACCGAATGAGACACATGTTGGTTAATTCTAATGCATTTATTGCATTACCTGGTGGTCTTGGAACAATGGAAGAAATTTTTACCATTATATTTTGGGCCTATCGGAATTTTCATAAAAAACCTTTGAGCTTATTGAATATTAATGGCTTTTATAATGGTTTGATATCCTTTTTAGATCATGCAGTAGAGCAGGAGTTCATGCCACAATCCATGCGCAACATCATAGTATCTGCTTCAACTGTTGAACAGCTACTTGAGATGTTGCAAAATCCTACATTTGAGCTCAGTCAAGCAATGCAGCTGGTGAACCAACCAAATCAGGATGGCAGAGATAAAAGAGAACCAGATACCACTCTTCGGTTATAACTTTTCCTTACTTTGATGGTTTTCTTACATTTCTTTTCCTGTTATATGAAATTCCATCTAAGACATTGGGGACAATGTCTTGGATAGGTTGGGGGGAGAATGGTCCGATATAAAAAAAAAAAAAAACCCAAAAAAAAGAAAAACCAAAAAAAAAAAAATTAGGTTAGATTCATAAACTTGCTTTGAGTAAGATGGCTGAGTAAGGAGTTACACTTGACTCTTGATACGCATCTTATAAAAAAAAAATAAATTTGAATGTGGAAGTATGTTTTTCTTTAGATTTCATAAAATAATTGAAGCAAAATGATTTACATTTCGAGATTAATTAGTTTGGCAACACATATTTGAACTGAATAGATTAGATTTGATAAATATATTACCTGTGAGATTTTGAGCCTTATTATTATTTTCTTTCTTGTGTGATTTTCATCCATGGAATATGTTACTTCAGAACTTGCATTGATTCTTTTTGAAGCTACATTTTCACATGATTTGTACAAAAATGATTGAGGCACTGTTTTTCTTGAACAAACCACTTGGCCAAATAACCAAACCATAAAATTTTATCCTTTGATCAGCCCTTTGAGCCGATTAGCCTTTTCTTCTTTTTAGCTCACCACAAATAAAAAAAAAAAAAAAAAAAAACAACTTTGTCTGACCATAGAAGGTGAGGAATACTGGATTTATCATACCATAAGTGTTTCAATAAGTGTGGGGGAGATTATTGTTGTGTTCATCAATATCATGGTTGAAAAAAAAAACTGAAGCAATAAATTAATAAATAAACTATTATATTGAAAAAAAAAAAAAAAAAAAAAAGTTGAAGAAGTGATATCTGTTTCTCACACTTGCACTTACAATCAATTCTCAATCCTCACCATTTTCCTTGGTCTAACATTGTATCTCTTCAATATATCATTTCATCTTTCTAATCCCGTTAGAACCAAAATAAAGACCTCTTGATTTGTGCATTGCATGTGTACATAGTAGTAGAGAAGTAGAAGATATGCAAGCCTATGATAGTTCATCTTTCATGGATTGAATTTGAGAGAAACACTTACCAAATCAAACACTTGAGAGATTCAGAGTATATATCATGTGAGGTTTTATCTTTCTCAATCTATGTTTTTCAAATTAAAGTTGCCTTTCTAAGTACTTTCAAAAATGTGATGAAAGAATGCTTCATGAAATTTTGTGAATTCTTGAGAAATCAACTCAAAACTTTGATGTTCTTTCAAAAAAAAAAAAAAAAAAATAGTCACCAATCCTTAACTTAAGTTTGCCCGAGACGTGCAAAAGATAAGTGTGGGGGAATTTGATAAGTATAGATTTCATAAATAATTATCTCTCACTTTTATCTCATTAAGACTTCTTATATGTTCAATTAAGTGATCTTTGTCATATTTTATGAGTTTGGGTTCATATGAAGTTTAATTGAATTTCTTTGCTTACCCGATTAAAATGACACTATTATAGTATTTTGAGCATAATAGGAGTTGTAGACATCCAAAAATCATGAAATCTGTCTTGAATGAAAGCTTAAAGAAGTGTCCATAGTTACAAAGCAAGACCAGATTCTAAATGGGATGTTTAGGACTCCGAAATTATCTCAAAAGATGAGATAGTGTTGCTGACGTGGAATTTGAACAGTGTGCAAAGATCCGGCCATATCTTGAGATATAGAAGTCATATTGAGATGAAATCAACTTTGTTGGACAGCTAAGATCCAGGGCTACAACTTTTGTTCAGAAGTCAAGCTCTAATTCGGACATTTGAACATCCGAAATTGCGGTTCAAGAAAGTCAAAATTGTTGTGCTCATTGGTGGCAAAAATTCAAAAGTGTTTTGCAATTTCAATAAAGCCCATGTGAAAGCAGGAAAAGGGTAGAAAAGTAATATCCTAGTTGGTGACTTTCTGAAGATGATGCCTCAAAAATCCTCTATAAATAGAAGGGTTTGCAAGAGGAGACACACACCATTTTGGAGATTAACTCCAATACCACTTTCTTTCTTTCTTTCTTTCTTTCTTTCTTTCTTCCTTTCTTTCTTTCTTGTTAGTTTTGCCTCCTTCATGGAAGGCTTAGTTTTTCTTTCTTGTTAGTTTGCCTCCTACATGGAAGGCTTGGCTTTTCTTTATTGTTAGTTGCCTCCTACATGGAAGGCTTAAGATTTATTTGTTGTTAGTTGCCTCCTACATGGAAGGCTTAGGATTTATTTGTTGTTAGTTTGCCTCTTTCTTTGTTGTTAGTTTGCCTCCTTCATGGAAGGCTAGGTTTGTAGTTTCAATTCAAGGATTCAAGCTATTTTCATTTTAACTTTGAGGTCTTGATCTTTATTTACGTGCATATTAAGTGGTTTCTACTCTACTTCACTATATTCTTCAATTTTATTCTTTAATCAAAGTTTGATCGGTTGACGTATTTTGGTTAATGTATAATTGATTTATAATTGGTTTTTGATTGGTAAATCATTTTCCAAAAGTTTGAAGAGTAGAAATTAAGTAATTGAATTGAAGGTTTTCATTTTATTACTTACTTCAACTGAATTCTGATTGTAAAATTGGTTTAGATAAAAGATTAAGTGGTTACTAAATCTTGTTGATCATAATCAATTAAATTCTGAGAGGTTTCTCAGTAGAGAATTCAAGGATCATTGTAGGGGTTCCAGATGATCCTAGGTTGATAAACACAATGCATGATTTTAGTGATCAATGATTAGTTATGAAAATAGCCTCTGAATTCCTTGAGTTGATAATTGTTAAGTGAAATTAATTTCAGTCTGTATTTTGTGTTTAGCACTCAATATCACATCTTTACAAAACCCCCTTGTTCTAATTGTCTCCTTATTTGCTTAAGAATATGAAATGGTCTTTGGGAGATGACCTAGGTTGCACCTTATACTATACCAATAGTTTGGGGGAAATCTAGAAATTATTTTTGCGCGTTTGCGACGAGCGTGTCAGTTAATTATTAAAATTGTTGACATATTCAGCTTAATATTTTTTTCATAATGTTGTAGGTTGATGATGGAACAAGAATACAACTTATTGTTGATCTCATAATGTACTCATACAATATATTCAACGACAAAGTAATTTATAGGGCACACCACCATCTTCAGCAATACAGGAACATCGGGAGGAGACCCCATGTCAATTATTGAATTATTAAATTTTGGATTTCCATATGTTAATATGGCCAATTTTATGGGGCCATTTTTGTTGGATGAATGTTACTGAACAATGTTGATTTCACCAAATATGGGGCCATCAAATTGCACTTTTGGATTTTTTTTGTTTCTATTTATATTTTGGATGATTGTACTTAAACATAACAACTTTAGGGCCATTTTGGATCTTTATATTTATATTTATCCTTCAGGTGGAAGAAGCTTAGCGTTAAATTGGCACATGACACAAGCAAAACTCATCGGATAGCTCCTTATATTATGTTTATAGTATCATATTGTGTTTAATTTGTATTCTAACTATGTACATCTACATTATGTATTATTGTTTTGATTAATATCACTATTGAATGTAATGAATTTTTTCTTCTTGTCACAACATTTTAATTACTTTAATCAAATAGTTTGTATGACTACAGTGTTCCATAAAATCCTATTTACTGTATCACATAAAGAAAATTAATTACAAAATTTCATCCTCCATTATCACCCAGAAACAAGGCATCTTTTAACTTTCAATTAAAGTTTTATCAAATATTTATATTAATTTTAACTTTAGTTAGAGTGTAGAAGAAGAGAGGATAAAAAAACTTTTTTCTTTGTAATGTAATACGTTTTTCTTTATAATGATAAAGGTAAAAATATGAATTTATTTATATATGACAAATAATTTGTATGAACATTTATTAAATTTTGTTTATAAGATAATCTATAATTTGATGAAAATTGCATAAAATTTTTTATACTATCAATTTATTTTAATTAAATTCAAAAAATATTACATTTTTACATACTCAATCAAGTAGGACAAAAAAATCTCAATTTTAAATCAAAATTGAATGAATGTCTATTTGTTATTATTTGGTTATTCACTTAGCATTGGAATCACAAAGACAGAAGTTGTAGTATTGGTATGAATTATCTGTACAGCATCTGGAGTATCAACCACAAAAAGATAAAGAATATCCATAGTATCTCACATGTGAACCCTAAACCCTCATCATCAATAATTAGTTTTCTTTTTCCTTATTCCTACTCTTCCATTGGTATCTTAAGAAGATCAAAAACCAAAAGTAACAAACAACCAAGCCAAGGATCAAGTGTTAGATAAGTTGTAGCCTAAACAGGCACTTGTCCTTGTGCAATTATTTTTGCCCGAATAGCCTAACACAATTACGTATATGTCTAACTTTTTTTTAAATAGAAATTTCTACATGTACATAACCATCTAAACAAACCATGTATAGAACCGTCGTTTCAAGCTATCAACTTATGCTAGTTAATTTAAATACCCTAAACCATTCGCGAATGAAACATCGTTTACAAATATGTCATTGAACATAAACCGATCAATATTTAAATAATCATTTAAACACAACATCATTACAAAACATCATTCCTGCTAAGATTTACCATTAAACAACCCATGGCTATTATTAATAATGTTGAAAACACAACATAGATCTTTTGATGCATTCCTTCCGGAGTAGTAAACTCAGCCAACAGTACATCTAACTTATCAATCTTAGTGTCTTTTAAGTATATCTGTCTTTATAACTCTACCAATTCTTTATTCAGGATTTCACACTAAGAACAAACAACATCAACACACAAATCCAACCAATTATAATAATTACAACCCTACAAATATTAACAACACTTGTCACAAAACCAAAAATTAACTAATTAATTCAATATTAATAATTTTATAATAATATAATTGTCAACATACTACACTATTGTTAACATTTTTATTCCAACATTTGTAATATCTCCTCCCAGGATTCTTACTAGACCAAGACGTCCTCAAGATTGCAGGTTAGCTACAGTAGCAAAACCTTACATCAGAAGATAGAACCCCAACACTAATTGAGGAATCTGAATGCGATGCCATTCTCTGTTTTTACCACTCGACAAAAAACGTGGAATCAACACAATTGTTAAAACAAATTCCAATGTTTAATGAATCAACACATTCATTTTTAAATTATTCAACTAATGCATTTTTTTACATTGAAAATGATAATATCAAAACAAATGTAGATCTCCATTTTCTTTATTAAAAAGCACAAAAATTAATGGCTGGGATTTAAATGTAAGAATGATATAAAAAACACGATACATTAAATCTGGACATGGAGCCTAGGTGAATTATCCTGCATGCCACAACCATGTCCATATTGATTCATCGAAGCGTCAGCTAATACAAATGACAGATCATTTATGCAACAAAATGACAAGTTAGGGAGAGAATGTCAATGAACAAGAAGACATTTGCTGTCTTAAAAATAACAACATATTGTGCAAAAATTACATATCCTTTTATGGATAAATGAAGATAAATAATGCAACAAACATAATATACCAACAACTCTCAACAAAATAATCACGACATCAACTACCTCAGTCTCATTTCATGTAATATTAACCAAAGAAAACAATTGTTCCTTGACAACCAATATACTGATGTGTGCATATATACTCGATTGCATGTGTATTATGTAAGGGAGTGAGGCTTACGAGACCTTATACATGCAAGAAATTAGCAATGTCCACATTTTGTGCCACTTACCTTCTAACAACTACAATCCAATTAACCATAATTACCTTCTTTTCTACTAAATCTGCTACCATAACAATGGCTCTGATTGTGCAACAAATTGTGGAAATTTTAAGATGGGACCAAAATACAAAATAAATATAAACCATTATATAAGTGGGAATCTTAGGATCCTAAATCATATTCAATGAATCCCAACTCATATCCAAAATCAAAGCCAAAATACATACCAATAGTCCATACAAAAGAAAGACCAAAACAGAGACTAACTAGTTTGCAACGGCTTTGTAGTAGCCTTTTCTAACATCATTAAAGAGTTGCAAACAATTAGGGATATTTAACAATGGATCAAACAACACCATGACTTAGGATTGCTAAAATAAAAAGATTAGAACTTACATACTAATCATACATTTAAGGCAAAGATACATCATCCAAAAGAAAAATACAAACCAGAGACAAATATTTTTACATATCGATATTTGAGATAAACTTCCACCTCGTTGTGATTAGAGTAGAACTGCAAATATTGCTTCCTCCAGAATCTCCTACTATTTAGGAAACGATGCTTCCTTCACAAACTTCGTCCCTAAAACACCTACCCACTGTCTTCCTTTCTCTTTTTCTGTATTTTGTAAAAACAGCAATGATCCTCCGACTAACCATAGTTACATATAAAGAATAATAAATAAATATTTTCATAAATTATTTTACAATCCTTCTTTTAACTCTTTTTTATAAATTTATCCTCTCATAGCTTTTATAAAATACATATATCTTTAATATATAATACCCAAATCAAATCTAGAAATATTACATTTTGACTCATATTAAATATACTGCACATTTAATTGTTCAATAAGCAAAAAGAATTTACTACTTTCCAATTTAAAACATTACCGGCGAAAGCACATATATGAAATCATTTAATACTTTTTATTAGCTAACTTTTTTATACTTTTTAAACTACCCTTTCACCTTTCCTCTTCACTTCCAGAAATAATCTCACCAAAGTTATTCTCTTGATCTTCTTCGAGAACATTACCTTTGCCTTTGATAACTGCTCTGAAAAAATAGTGTTGCGCTTTCGCAAACACAGCTCCGAGAATCGTCCGAATCTGTCATTCATGATGGTTTAAGTTTGTAAAATGTATTCTGAAAATATAATTCAGAAAGTCGCTGAAATATACACCAAAATTAAATTTTTGGAACGTGTTTTCGTATCCATAACAAACAAGGCTTAGAATTTTAATTCTGAAATATATTTCAATGCCTCTCCGAACTATATTTGCAAATAAAACAGTTTGAAAAACTTTCAAAATTAAATTTCTGGAAGGTAACGAACACTTCTAGTAAATTTGTTTTTGAAAGTGAACCAAACTGTAGTCATCAATATATTTTCGAAAGTCATTGAAATGTATTTAAAAAATAGAATTCCAGGACTCAGGAATTTCTATTTTTTTAATTCTTATATATAAGATATGTGAATATTTTTTAAGTAATATTGTACATTGATATTTTTCATTTTTAGTAGAAAATAAAATTATTATATTTTTTATATTCTTATAGTTTTAATATAATTATGGTTATTTCAATTACAGTTTTAATATTGTAGTCTATAATTACACTTGCTTTTCGGTAATATTATTTAATATAATTTTTATGTTGTTATTATTAAGAGAGTATATGAAGAATGTGAAATATTAAATTGGTTATTCTGGATTATCTTATAGGATTAAATTTTGTATTTCTTTCATTTTCATATTTATTAATTATCTCAGGAATCTGTTTTCTTAATTTTCCTATTGATTATATTTCTCAAACCTTAATATTTAAGCTTCTGGAAACATATTTTTGAAATACGATTTTATAAGCTATTTTAACATATTTTTTAAAATTAAAGTTCAGAAAAAATGTCACCACTCACCGGGGAGAAAAAACAAAACCAACAAAGTTTGAGGATGCAAAAGTAATGATGTTATGGAATCGAAGTTGCATCCAAATGGTAAAAAAAGCCAATCTTAAATTGATGAATCTTGATAGGAGATTTAATGATGGACACACGATCAAAGAGTAGAGGTACAACGGTGGAATTTGAACCAAAGAGGAAGAAGAAGGATTTTTAAACAATACGTTTAATTATAGTTTTAGTCTTCCCAATTTAGATTGTATGTAATTTGATTTTTAAATTTTTTAATAATGATTTTTTTTTTATTTTTTAAATTTAAAAATTCCAGTTCTTCAGTTTATTTTCGTATGTATATAACACTCATTATTTTTTCTATCAAAATTTATAGGGATCTTATGATGAAATTAGAATATAAAATAATGTTCAAAATTTTGAATTATATATAAAATTAGTGAAACTCAATAAAATTAATATTTGAAGAAGAAAAAATTTAGATTTTTATCTTATTTTAAATATTTTTTGGGGAAATTTTAAGTATAAAATGATTTAACCGATTCAATTTCTAAATATTTCAAAAACAATATATTACCAAAAAAAATTGAGAGAACAAAATTTATTAAATTTTAAAAATAAAATTATATTCATATTTTATAAGATTTAGTAAAATTTCATCTAATCTTTTTATCTTACACAAATTTATATTAATTTATATAAAGATATAATATCATATATCATTCTTAATTACAATTTTAAAAAAATTTACACAAAAATTAAAAAAAGATAAAAATTAAAGAGATAATGATAAAATTTTATTAAACCTTAAAGGATAAGATTATAATTTATGCAAATCTCAATTGTTAAAGAGTTATAATAAAAACTAATACAAATATAATATAATTTAAGGTTAAAATTAGAATTTTTTAATTGGTAACATTTAATAAATAACTGTTAACATACCTGTTATTCCGAAATACAACTTTATAAAATAATTTTTTTTATTTTTGTTAACATTATCCGCATTTTAAATGTCTCAACTATCACCAATAATCCATTAATATTAATTATGGGAAGCAGAAAAATGAAACAAGCTGACAATAGAAGAAAAATAAAGGCAACATTTAAGGGCAGGTCCCAAAATTCAAGAAACCATGACAGGCCACACATGAAAACCAATTCAAAGCTGTGAAGTCCTACAGATAATACATGCAGCAAGCAAAACGACCATTCCCACTAACCAAGCTGTCTTCATCACTGCAGTTAGGTGAAGAGTTCAACCTCCTCATCATCATGTATAAATGCTGACAAATCCGGTTGGAATTACAACAACAACAATGGCTATAACCACCATCATCACTTCCGTCATCATTAGAGGTCTAACCATACTTCCAAACGATGCGTTTTGGCTCGTAGTTTGTGTGCTTGGACTTGTAGGTGTTACCTTGGAAGAATTTGTGAAGATAGCAGCATCCGGTGAAGTTGGGGATAGGCCCAGAAGCTCTGTTCATATTAATTAATATTGGTATTAAAGAGAATTCCAGCATAGCTAGGAAAAATTAATCAAGATATCAATTATTGGTTGACATGTGACTAAAAATAAATTATTAGTTGCAAGTTGTCCCCCCTATGTTTCCACTTTTGTTCCATCAACAGTTAAAGCCCCTACCTATAACTAAAAAAATGGAAAGTGTGGAATGAAAATAGGTATTGAAGAAAAATACATATTAATAGGCAGACCGATTCCTTTTGATAATAAATTGCATATGAACAACCGTTACTTATATATATATATATATATATATATATATATATATATATACTATTACTCGTCAGTTCAAAAGCTAAATCTAATTAGTAGTTAATATTATTATTATTAATAATAACAAATATAGAAAGGATTTGGCACTTTGGATACGCAATGTCGAAAGTAATGGCAGCATCCTCCTAACCAATCTAGATGAGAGGTCTGCAAGTAATTTTGTCCTCCTACCCAATCCAGATCATAGGTCACGTCATTTTTACTACAGTTTTGTTGGTATATTAACATTATTACTAATTTAAAACTTAAATGTTGAAAAACTTTAAGATGGAACAATATCAAGAATAAAAATAGGGGAAAATGAGAAGTGATATAAAGCAATAGTGTTTGGGTGTGTTTTGATAATTAGTTATAGAAATCGTACCTTTACTTACCGTAATTTTATTTTATCAAATTTTGTGAACAAATGATAAAAATAATAACTTTCAATAATTAAAGTGAATTTTTGTAATAATTGATAAAATGTTATAAATTTTTTAAAAAAAAGCAAATCATAGACCTTTCTAGAACAAAATTAAATAACACTTTTAAGTATTTTTTTTATATCATCTTCAAATTAAAATTCAAGTTTTATTTTAGTAATTAAAGGTTAACATTGATTATCAAAATAAAATTCTACTTTTAATTAAAAAGGTGTATCACAAACACATAAATTAACATTATACTAAGTCGTGTCCTTTATTAAATGAGAAAGTTATTTATAACAGGCCAAACATTTAACATAGAAATTAATCAATTAGTCTTCGGGTGCATACCAGGTCAGGCTTTCATTACTATGTTGAAAAAATAACCAATTGCTCATTAATTTTAGAAAATGATGGGTAAAAAGAGGGGTATGTGTTTAATAATAGAGAGAAGGGATGGAAAGAAAATATCTGATTAGCGATTCATCCAACAAACTCAAAAGAAATTATATTGTATCTGTAGTAATTAATATCCAATTTAGATCACACTATTTCTATAGTAATACAAATCATTTGTGAACACTGATAGACAGAGTTCTTAATTCTTAATTCTTCCCAACAAAAGGAAGATTTTAAATTTGGTCTTTATTAAAATAATATATTTAACTGTAAACATGGGATAGACAGATGCATTAAAGGAGATTTTTTTTTAAAAAAAAAAAGAAAAAATTTAGGCAGGGGTGCAAAATTCATACCTTTTTTTTTATGGTAAGGGTGCAAAATTCTACTATCACAGCCTAAACTTTTCAATAAATATTGAATATAAAAAGTTAAAATAATTATTTTTAAAAATTAGAACTTTAATTATATTATTAAATCTTTAAATTTGATTTCTTGCAATTTAAATTCCTCTATTTTTTCCAAATAATTTTGGTGTTCTATTTTTCAGCTTAACAAATTTAAGTCGAGGTAAAAAAATTTATTTTTTACTCACAATTTAGTGAACAAAATAATAAATTTCATCAAAAATATACTTTTTTTTCAAATTACATATTACATTTGCAAAATCCTTCAAATTTTTAACATTATCTCATTTTCAATACTATTACCAATTCTTTCTTTCAAAAATTTGAACGATAACTGCTAATTCAAATTTTTGATTTGATAAGACTAACTTCACGCTAAATTAAATAAAAAATTCAGATACTTGAACTTACAAAATTAATGTTAAATTGAGGTGAAATAAGATGAAGGAGTTTTAAAAAAATAAAATAAAATAAAGATGATTAACGACTGTGGAATCCGTTGTTATTGTAGAGTATATCTGGTTAAGGGGGAACTTACTAGGACAGTTGCTGATACTGGCGTTTTTGACATTACAGACAGAAGGGAGCTGAAGCAGCTTATCCTCTTGAATACCCAACTTTTTGATTTCTGGGCTTCCCTTATGAGTTTCTTGAATGATGAAGCACAAGCACTCAGGGTTGCTATCCTTTATCTCCGAAGCAGCGTCGCAACATTCCTTCTTCGGCGTCGTTTCCTTCCCCGTCGCAAACTCCAAACATGGAAACACCTTCTGAACCACCTGTGAACACTTCTGAGTCAAATCTTCAGCTCCATTCGCTCTGTGGATACAACCACCCACCATCAATACTAACAAACACAACCACCCACCTCTACTGTGCTGCTGCTTCTTCATCTTCTTACGTTTCCGATTCAATCAAGTTTCGAGAATGAGAAGAGGAACAGCGATGGTAGAAGATGGATGGATCTTCTTCTCTATTTAATGTCTACACATGTTGCTCTAATTAAGGCTCAACTAAGACATATCGACGGTAACTAAACGCCGTTACTTTATTTTTGCCATGACAATTCAACTATAATTAATTCAATTTAACAAAATGTATTTTTATTTGTAGAATCGCTAAATTTATTAATAATAAAGAAAAAAAATTATTTAACAAATGTTTTTAATTGCTTAAAAATAAAATTTATTTTATTACTGTGATAAATATGTTTTTATTATTTAATATTGTAAATAATGGTTAGTATTTACAACTAAAAAATATGTTAAATAAGCTATCTCTTCTCGGAGTTGCGATGTACCATCAAGCGCATGAATTTAACCTTAAATTTAAATTTAAAATATGTAATTAGATTAAATATTAAAAAGAAAAGCTATCATTGGTAATGAGGTAAGAGAGAGTGTCCTCGTATCGAAGAGGATGATGTGAATTGTGAAGTAAGTACATTGAAGAGAGTTAATGGATTGGAGGCGAAATAAATGGAGTGTCAGGTGGGCGTTGGGGTGATATTAAGGGTTTGGACTGTGGAGTTTGTTGGAAAGACGGGAAGCTATAAATGATTTCCATCTTCAACAAACGTGTCATGTCTATGTTCCTAGTTAATTGCCCTCGTGGCACAACTATTTCATAGTAGCACTATACATTACATGAACATGCTTACTTTAAGTTGTTGGTTGTTGAATTTCATCTTCATCCTTTTTATCTTTAATAAGGCCTTCAACAATGTTCATGTTTTTTCAAGTCTAGAAACCATTTAACTCCATCCTATATTCGGCTAATGTTTCTCTACTCCAACTGATAAACCAATTTTAAGATGAATTTATTTTTATTTAATATATAATTGCTGTTAACTAAAATTAATTTTATCTTTAAATTTAGATTTCAATTAATGTATTTTGTTAAATTGAAAATATATCATGTTACACATTTACTTTAAAAAATGCCACTTTATATTTCTTTTTTGTAACGGACTTTATACTTATTTTAAGTATATTTAATTTTATGAAATTAAGTTTATTTAAATTTCATCTTACAGACGTTCATTTAAATACACGTTTTTTTAAAATCATGTTTTAAAGTTATGATAATATTATTTACTTTTTATATGAAATTGTTTATTATTTATTGTATCATTACTATTTTTTTTAAAAAAAATCTGATAGATTAATTATTTTTCTTATATTTTTGTTTGATTCTTTATTTTTTATTAAAAGAATCGGATATTATGTAATTTAAGAAATTTTTTATTTTAGTTTTAATTTTTTATAAAATAAATTATAAAAAATTTTAAAAGAAAATGAGAAGAAGTAAGTGACAAAAAATATTAAAAAATCAAAATGACTTAAGTTGTTTTGATTTTTTATTTTAGAAACCGAAAAAAAAGAACATTTTTTTTGAAACTCCACTTATAAAAAATTAATTTTTTAACTCTTATAAATAAGAAATATCCTCAAGTCCTTAACTTTTGTTAATAGATGTTCTTAAAATATTTGTTAAAAAATCTATAAATAAAATTAATTAATTATAAATCATATAAAAACATTAATCATGATAAATGTGTATTAATAATAATTTTTAATTATTTTTTTTCTTCATAATACTAACTACCATTTATCATTAAATTTTTTATAACTTTTTACAAAATTTTATATTAAAAATTATATATATATATATATAGAGAGAGAGTACTACTAGGCCTCGTTAAAACACGACCTAGGAAATTTAAAAATAGATTTTTACACAAATTATATTCCTAACATCACCTATTAATAATTTTAAATTGTTTTATCGTGATATTTAATAAAAATTATTATTAATTTTTAATATATTTAAGAATATATAGTATAAATTAATAAATAATAAACTTATATTAAAATTTATTATATTTAATATTATCAATATATAAAATTCAGTAATTTTTTTGTATAATTTTTTATTGTTTATTTCTAAGATTATGTTAAAAAATATAAACTTTCTAAAAAAATGTTATTAAAATATTCGGTAACAATATCTTAATAGATTATATAATTAAATTAATAATTATTTAAATATTATTCAATTTTATAAAAATATATTAGATAATATTTGGTTTGAGAAACTACTTTTTAAATTTTAATATTTTTATATAAAATAAAAATAGTTATTTTTTATTTCTTAATATAAAAATATTAAAATAAAAAATATAATAAAAATAATATAATATTTTTATAAATAAAAAAAAGTAAAGGAGATTTTTTTAAAATGAAACGTAATCTAAGTTTTGAATTTGAATAAAAGGATAAATTAATACTCAACTTATTTATTATCTTACAAATTGGTTTTTTTATCTTTAAAAAAAATTATTACTCCCTCATTTAATATTCTATTTTGCAAATCAATTCATTCATCCCGTTTGTTGTAAGAACATGCGAAATTGGCATATTAAGTGACAGATGAGCTACTAAACAACATCTTTTTGAACTTCATTATTTTTTAATTTTTTTTTTCATATTCTATAATAGCACTATCCATAAACCATTTTTTTCAGTCACTCAATAAACAAACAAATAATCATTCTATTATCTTTCCACTTAATAAACTCACACTTCATTATCACATTTTTTTCATTCATCATTAACAGCCCCAAATTTTTTACCATATCTTTAGCTACCACCTTCCCCTCCCTCGACTTCGTTATCTACATATTTTTCTTTATGCATAACAATATAAACAAAAAGCTTTTGCAAGAACATTTATTTTTTTACTCATTTTTTTGTTTTTGTTGGAAGACAATCCTAACAACAAGAAAGGATATTTGTGTAATGTTCATGGCTCCATGAATTTTGATGTTGTCCAGATTTTTCTCCCAATTCATCTTCACTCTTCAAATCTTTATTGCTATAATTAGAATGAGACATGTTCCTCCCACCATTTTAACTAATATTTTTTTTATTTCTTCTCAAATTTTGCAAATTATTTAATCTTATTTCATATAATGAGATTTTTTATTTCATTCAAAGTTTTAATATTTTTAAAAAATTTTAATTTAAATTTTGATACAAAAAAGAGATATAGACAGTGAAGTTGAAGAAGATATTGATAAAAGAAAAAATTATGATTGATTGAGTGATGGTTAAAAACATGATAGAAGATTTGGAACTTAGAACAGTAGTAAAACAAGAAAAAGGTAATTATGGATGTGTAGTTGATGTGTAAAAAGAGAATAAAAAAATTATTTACTTTTTTGTTAAATAATCAAATAAACGATGTGAAGGATGTCATTCTTAAAAATAAAAAAAATATTAAAAATAATGTCATTTTATAGTGCATGTAACCCATTTTACTTGCCATTAACATTAATAAAAAAGCTGATTTATAAAAAAAATATTAAATAAAAGATTAACACTTCTTTTAAATAAAAAAATAATTTATAAAATTATAAATAAATTAAGAACTAATATATCTTCTTTTATTCTTCTTAATTCAATATTTACTTGAAATATACATTGAGGATTTATTTATGCGGAGAATCTAAGATAAACCAATTGACAGTTGACACGCTGACTTCTGGTTTAAATTTGAAGCTAGCCCCATGGGCCCCACTTGCTGCTGTCAAGAGTCGACATGCATTCATGACTGAATCTGATTAAGCATTTTATAACCAGATTGGTAAGGAAGGGACACTTATGCTTCCTTTTTTATGATGTCACAAATAAGAAAAATATAAAATATGAAAATTAAAATAAATTGTTTAAATTGATAAAATAACAAACAAAACTATTAAAAAATTATATAAATTTTAATTAAAAAATAAAAAAAGAATTTTTTAAACTTTTTAAATAAAAGAGTTATATTTTTTTTTAATCTAAGCAAATCATTAAAATAAACTAAGATAAATTTAAATATAACGAGTTATCAAATCTCATAAAAAAAATTATATAAGCTTTAATGATGTATTGTTAAATTAAGCTACTTAAATGTTATTTAGTTATAATTTTTTTATTTTAATAATAAAAATATTATTTTATTTTATTTTCATTTCATTTTTAAGTTTGAAATTTTTGTATAAAATTTGTTCTTATTTTTATATAAAATTTAGAAAATAATTAAAAATGTAAAAAATAATTATTTGATGATTATGTTAATTTTATAATTTACTTATTAATTAATTTACATGTCATATTTGCCATTGTTTTAATGTTACTTTTACTTTTATAAAACCAGATCAAATTTGTAGTTTGTATTGTTATATATATATATATATATATATATATATATATTATTTAAAAGTTAAAAATAAAATATTATAAAATCAATGAAAGTAATTCATTATTAACAATGAATTTGAATTTTATTTGAATGTCATTTTTAAAATTAATCTATACCACATAAGAGTGAAAGTTTACTTTAAAACATATTCAAATATAAATTATAGCATTACATCTTTACATCATACATGGACAAAAGATAATATCAAAGTATATTAATGTCTCAATTATGAATAAATATATACATTGAATGGAATTAAAATTTTACATATTAATATTTAAATTATACAAATAAATATTTATAACGCATGATAAAAAAACTATATGTTATAAGATAAAAATTCACACCATAAAAATAAAAGGTTTTTATACTTTAAAAATTTAATAGTAATATAATTTTAGTTATACAAAAAAAATGTATTTCTCTTTTTAAGTATAAGAAAATTTATGCCAAGACTATGCAAAATCATGTGAAGAAATGCATTAAAAAAAAGGTATTTAAATTTAAGACAGTTGAAAATTACTCATTCTAATGTCTGGAAACCCACTTATTTGGAGTAAAATTTTCACTGATAACAATATCTATTTTGTTTTTCTTAAATAGTAAAAACATAATCAAATAGAAAAACCTAGGAAACAAAACCAAAAATTGTATAATAGAATTTGTATTACTTGCACAAAAATATCATCTACAACAAATACAAAGTTTTGAAATGGCAAAATTACTGCAATATAAAAACACTACACGGCTTGGCACAACTGCATCTAAAGAGTTAATAAGTTAAAGTATATTGAAAATTTAAAATATTTTTTTATTGTTCAAAATTATATTCACCAATATAAAAGGGAATCTTAAAAAAAAAAGAAAATACAATATGATACGTTATAAAAAAAATAAATGTATTTATTTTACTTTCATCCTGCAAGGCTCATATTCTTATATATTTTCTATCTATTTCTTTACTTTTAGGAAGAATTTATAGTTATATTAAAATTCCTTACATATTTTTAGGTAGATTTGTAAAACTTTTTTTTTATTTTGTTTTTTTTTATAAGTCGATAGATTTTATAAGAAAAAAACGTGAGTATACATTCAAAGAAGCTCGTGTAAAAGAATATTTAAGATAGTTGTAATTTTCTATACTTTTGTTTACAAGTAAACGGTGGAAATTCTATTTCATAGTAGGAGTTAAATTTCTAATTCTAAAAAAGTAAGAATAAACCAATATAAATATTGCAGTGTTTAATTTTTTCAGTGTATTAGCTAGTTGGATTTAGTTTGATTTGTTTTGTTTTTAAGATTTTTTTTTGAAGATTCATATGTCCTTTCATACTAGACTCATTTGAACTTCTGTAAAGTGTTTTTAAACTTTTGTGAAAATTTCTTAACATACAATTCAATCCCTTTATCGTATACTCATGTTTATAAAAATTAACAAAATTTAAATCATAATGGAAAATATCTGCATCATATAAAATATTAATTTCTAAATAATATCAACAATAATATATGGTTTATAATTATTCATAGTCTTTATTTACAAATATATTTGTTTAAAATTGTTGCAAATAAATTTGTTATTCGTAAATCCATAATTCTGGTTTTTTCTTTAAAATTGATGAATGGAATATTTCTTCTTTTTTTAATTTCAGTTTCACTACTTCATTTATTTTTTATTAACCTTCTTATTTATTTCATATGTTTGTTTACCAGTTTTTCATATTTCTAACTTTTCAATTTCTAATTAAAAAAATTAATTTATTTTCTAATTTTGTAAACAAACAACAGTCAAGAATACGTTAATTTTCAATAAACTAGAGAAAATCCTATTTTACAACATGTTTTAATATCGTATATAAAACAAAATTAAATTACATTCATATAACATATCTAAAAAATATAATTAATTTATTTATAATTTATATTATCTAATAGTCTTTCACACATAACATTTGATTTTTAAGTTTTTTATGTTAAGCTTAAGCTATAAATTAACAATAAATAAGTAAAGATAAAAAATTTAAAATATGTAAGGTCACAAAACATATAAATGTAATAAACCAAAAGTTAATAAAAAAATATAAAATGAACTTATGAATTAAAAAAATGAAAATATTACTTTAAAATTTCATTCCATAATTTTAATAGACACTTTTAATAAACGGTAAATACTTGTATACTATGAATGAAATACAAACAGACAGATAGATATAAATAAATTATAAATAAAAAAATAATTGACACGCGTGCATCACACACACGATCACCAATAGACGAGAAGAAGTGGCAATTAAATTACACGGTACATTTTGTCAAGTTTGCATGTCAGAGCTTACTTTAATAACCCAACTTTGGGCCCAGATCGCTGTTTTCTTTAACCAATGCGAAAGCCCGCTGGGTCCATTATTGATGGTCCTCCGTTAACAGCACAACTCACAGGGTTCTCATTTCCATTCACAAATCACTTCTTACATCTTGCCTGCATTTGAGATGGACTTTTTCCCTGTTGTCAAAAACATCGCAACAAACAAAAAATGGTTAGAAGAAAAATGTCACGCAGTAACCTTCACTGTAATCAGTAAATAATATAATCAATCATAGTATTTTTTTTGTTCTTATACAAATTATAACTAACGCATCCTAATAATGCTGATATATAAGATGTTATTTCACTTATTGATCATTTTTTAAGAATTTTTTTATTGAAATCAAAACTTATTTAAATTAGATAAAATGATACTAAATAGTAAATTTTTTCTAAATATTTTAATAAATTTGTATGCTTCAAATTTAAATTTAAAATATCTAATTAATTTGGATGAAATTTTAATTAATTTATATGTTTTTGTTTTTTATTGAGCATTTTATTTAATTAATATTTATGGTCAATGATTTAAGCCGCTTTTCTCCTTTAAAAATTTTTAGAAAACTTATTTAAGGGAATAAAATTCTTTTAATGTTTTTTATTGTTATTCTTTATTTATAAACTAAAACTTGAAGAATTATTTAAGAAACTTCAAATTATGTATCGATTAGGCTAGGATATAGTGAAGGAAAAGCATTGAAATAAATTGTGAATTTATGAAAAAATAAAAGAAGCTTTTCAAGTGTTATCGTTTTAATGGTAAATATGTTAAGCATCTTTTGTTTTTAAATTAAAATAAATTATACTTGTAATACTAATGTATTTACAATTAAATCATAAATAAATACACGTACTTTAAAAATCAAATCACCTATGGGAATAAATTTAATTTTTTATCTTTTATTCTTGTAAACTCTGTTAATTAATACACAAAAAAATATTAAATAATTTTTATGTTATTAAGATAATGTTTTTATCTAAAAAATACTTATAAAGTATAAAAAAATGTTGAAATACATGGTATTTTTTTTAAAGTCCAAAACTAGGAATTAATATATATAACATGCTACTCAAATGTGTTTATATCATACATTACACAGGCTTAGATAGGTTAAACCTAATTAATAAATAAGTTAGGCGAAGACTTTTTAAAGTTTATTTAGTTTGAAAGATTATATTTTAAGTAATCTATTTTTTTAAACATGGTAAAATTGTCTATTTAAGTAAATATAAATAATTAATAATATTTTTATTATATAATTTTATGATTACTTTTAATATATTATATCAAAATTATATATTTATTCGATTTTAAAATTTAGTTTGTTTATTTACATATGAATTTGGTTTTATTATTTTTGTAGTCATATCTATTAGTGTATTTAAGTATATATTTTTAAGAGGTTATTTAATTTACGAAGATATATTTTTAAATTTATCATTTAAAAATTATATTATATTTTTATTTTTTAAAATTTGCACAACAAACAGTAAATAATTATTTTTTTGTGTTTCTTATTTAACAGAGTTATGAACCCCTTTGTTTATCGCTGAATAACATGTACCTGCATAGATTAAATTCAGCAAATCTATTTTATCTTTTTAACAAACGCTAATTTTAATTGGGGAAAGGGTATTTAATTTTTCTTATACATTATTCCTTTTACAGATGGCTACCTCAAGCTGCTATCTTATTCTTAATAAATCCTTAAAACTGTTAGCCAGAAGGGCCCTCTCTTGCTAATTGATAACAGTGTCAATTTTTTTACAAAATATAAAAATAACAAAATATATTTAACAACGTCTCAAGATATAAATAAATATATATTGCTATTTGTATATGTAAAATTTATTTTCCAAAAGTATATATAAACATTATGCATAATTATATGTATTTACAATCAAACGGCTCAATATTTAAAAAGAAAATCTAATGATTTATAAGCGTGTATAAGTTATTGTAATCTATCACGGCGGAAGATTACTGATTGGAATATTCGTTGCGGTGGTCCCAAAAATTCTTCAACTCTTATCCTTCCTGCTTATTTATACTTTTAAAAATAGATTTTATTTTTATTTATAACTTTCTAAAAAATTAAAACAATCTTAATTATTATTTTTCAATTAAATAATATTATTTTCAAATTTAATTTTTACAAATTTTTTCTTATATCAATCATCCATTTTATTTTACAATTTTCTCTTATTGCTTTCCATTCCACTTTTAATGTTAAAATTATTACGGAACATCATTCTTTTGATTAAACCCTTATCTCAACATAGTTTTTAAATATTTTATATACTTGTTATAAATAAATAATTATCAATAGAAATAATGTTAGAAATTTAAAATAATTTTAATTATATGGTGTAAACTTTTAAGTTTTTCAAACTAACAAATGATAAAAATCTGAAACGTATATATTATAATTATATTATCAATTAGAAAAGTCAAGTATTTTTAAATAGTTAAGATAAAAATATTTTTATTTAATATGTATTATATATATATAGAAAAAATCAAATAAAATGTTTATTTTATATAAAAATATAAAATTAAATTTTTAAAATTAAATTTTATTATAAATAGTTAAGATTAGAAATAAAAATTATGTAAATTATTTTACAAATCATAACCTTTTAAAAGTAAATATACAATTTATAAAAAATAATTTAAATGATAAATATAATAGAATATAATTTAAATTTATTATTATTTTTACATAAAATCAATATTTTCATTACATACATTAATTATATGTTAAAATATTAGTTTTTAATTTTATAAAATTATTTAAATATAATTATATATAATAAAATATATAAATTTAATATTTTAATTGATAAAATTTAACAATTTAAAAAAATGTTCAGCTAAATAATTTTAGTACTATATATATATATATAAATTAAATATTCAAACAATTTATTCTAAAGTTATTTTAACAATATATCTTTTAAATAGTTAAATTTCACCAATTTAATTATTAAATTAATATATTTTATTATATAAATTATATTTAAATAATTTTATAAAATATTTAATACTTTATCATATAATTTTATTATATATATATATATTAATTTTAATTTATTTGATACAATATTATTTTTAAAAAAAAATTATAAAATTTTATAATTATAATTTATATAATAAAATATATTAATTTTATTAATTTATTAATTAAATTGATAAAATTTTAATAGTTTAAAATAATTATTAAGTATAATAACTCTATGTTAAAGTTATTTTTAAAATAACTTATCCCTTCTAATGTGTATACATGTATATATGGGCATAAGAACGATCTTATCGTTGTTTAAGGTCGTTGTTCATACTAAAACTAAATAATTAATTCATATCTCTATTTTGAATGGATTCGAAAAATCTATCCTACACTTATTTTTAATTTTTTATATATTTTTATTTTTTATAATTTATTAAATTATTACATATTTTTAAAATGTATATATTTTATTATTTTAATAATTTTATTAATTTTATATAATATTTTTTTATAAAATAAAATATTTTAATAAATTTATATATCGAAACTGGATTCGAGGAAAGAATGAATATTAATATCTTTATACTTATTTTTATCTTTGATTTTGATCAATTTAAATTTTCTCTTTTTGCTAAAATCAAAATAAAGTAAATAAACATAATCATCAAGGATGTTCGCCCCTACCATAACCAACCATTAACAATGCATATTAACATCTTAGTTGGAAAACCTTGCTAGTAGAAGGGAGGAGGTTAGAATTAGTAGGAGCCATTTTTTACACGGTGAAGATTGCTTCTGCCACCATTAGGCACGGTGGCCATCGACGAAGCCTTACTCGAGAAAGATTCGAACCTCATATCTCAGCTATTAGTTTCCCTCACTACCTATCTAAACCATAACACCATACCCATTCCTGCTAGCTTCATGAAACTATGGCCAATCCATGTTACGACCCCTTTCCCTTGACTTGGAGCCGTTCGAGTTCTAACATATCTGATAAATTCTGCACATCCCCCACCTCACCTCGTCCCATGGTGGTCATGTCCATTCGAAAGCAATGACTCAGTCACTGCCATTGGCTTGACTCCCAACCACCCTGTGTCTATCACCGAATGCCCTCGCCACTATGGGTAGTGCTTGAAACAATACTTGTACCTCCCTAAAGAAAACCACCACCAGGGCTCTTACTCTTTTAAGGTGGCCATCATTACCACGTGGTGCTCCCGCCTTTGCACCTTGCTTTTTAAATTACTTCAAGAGTTGTAATCATCTTCATCGATTAGAATGATGAAGACCCTAGGTGTGGCTTTGAGATACTAGGCCAATCAAACCCCTTCTACATGGAGAAAAATCACTGCACCACTTAAAGAGCAATTTGGCCGTTAGGTTTAGGTTAAAAGATGGGTCTTACTTTTTACATCTTCCTTTTTTCTTTTTGCATCCTCCTTTAATTTTTTGGAACTTTTTTATTATCATTCTGCCCTGAACACTCCCTCTCTCATTTGGTCTTCCACAAAAAATTTTCCTCTTTCGCAAGCCTTCATCTCTTCTACAACCAATTTTCTGCCCTCAACCAAACAAATAGACCTTCAAGCTCCAAACTTTAACTTTTAGGTTAGTATCCCATTTCTAGTTCGTAGTCCATTGGGTAGGCTAGATATAGGGTTTTAGACTTGTAGTTGAACTGACCTGATGCACCTTAAGGTAGAAGATGACTCACTAATTTGCGGAATGTATTAGATGTATTCCGTAAATTAGGTTACGGAATACATCTATTACATTCCGTAAACTAATTTGTAGAATGTTAACTTATACAAACCGAAAACTAATTTATGAAATGCATTAAATGTATTTCATTCCACAAATTAGTTTAAGAATACATCCAATGCATTCCGAAAATTAGTTTACAAAATGTATCAAATGTATTCCACAAACTAATTTACGGAATACATCTAATACATTCCGTAAACTAATTTGCAGAATGCATTAGTTAAAAATTTAATTTTGTCTCTTTACATTTTAAGTTTATTTATTTATTTAATTCATGTTTTTTAGGATTTAAGGATTCATTATTTAGGTTTAGTTTGAAGGTTTACAAAATATAAAAAGTATCTTAAGTTAATTTATTGATTATTTAATTTAAGTTTATATTTTAAGTTTAGGTGGAAAAGTTTGGTTAAGGGAAAGCAATTAAGCAAATGTGTTTTATTTGGTGAATTTTAGATATGGCCAGGACTAGGGATTCACATACCAGAGGCGGTAGTTCCCATAGAAAAGAAGCACGCGTTCGACCAACTGCCTCTGCTCGTAGCCGACGTGTTTGAGAAGCCCATGATGAGGAGATTGGTCATCTTGAGCATGTTGATGTTAGAACTCATATTCTTCATGAAGAAGAGACATTCTCAAGTGGTCCAACCGATGTCTTTGTACTTAGATTATACCGGCAACATGTAGTATCTTGTGTATGGATTGGAGAGGTGAGAGTCATCACTATCTATGTATATATTTAGTTAAATATTATAAGAATTATTTGTTTATTTAATTGATTATTTTTGTTTCTATGAATGTTATTTCAAGGTTATGCTGCTCTAAAGGTGTTAACCCATAGACGAAAGTTGAGGGATACAAAGCGGCCTTACATCCAGAACATCCTACAAGAAGTCGACTTAGCTAACTTAGTACGACGCAGTTATGGCATGGCAAACAAGGACTTACTGTCTGTTTTTGTGGAAAGGTGGTACATGGATACATGTACTTTCCACCTGCTTATAGAGAGATGACCATCACATTGGATGATGTGTCTTCATTGTTACATCTATCGATCACAGGGGAACTTTGTTCCATTAGGTCGATAACACAAGAGTCAGCTTATCACCTTTTGACAGATCTGCTCAATGTTTTTGCTTCAAAGGCAAACATGGAGATAAATCACACTCGGGGTGCATATGTGAGATTCAGCTGGCTCGATGATGTATATGATCGCTGCATTGGTGAGGGTTATCTAGATGCAGTTGCTCGTGCTTACTTGCTTCGATTAGTTAGTTGCACAATTTTTGATCACAAGAGTGGTACTCTTGTCGGAGTGTGATATTTGGAGCTTTTTAGGGATGTGCATGTCATCGAAAGGTAGGCATGGGATGCTATTGCACCAGCATACCTCTATGACCAGCTTAGTGATGTGAGTTTCAGTAACACTAAATGTCTGATTAGTTATTTAACATTATTATAGGAAAATATCATTTACTGTACATCATTTAAGAGTTTTATATTTATTTATTATTACTCATTTGTTTATAATGTGATTGTAGGCATAGATTGTGGAGCATTTCCTATGGATTGGGGGACGTTAGTGTAAGGTTGACTTTAGCCCCAACATGCCAGTGGCAATGTGGTTGCAAATGCTATGTGGTTTGGGAGATGTGAGACCATATAGGGAGGCCGTCAACCGAATACATGTTGATGATGTGATATGGACACCGTATGATGAGTTCAGAGGTCATCGACCCTTTGCTGATGCATGTTGGTTTAAAGGTTACCTCAGATGTGGTGATTTGGTGTACCCTCATTCACCGGATAGAGTATTTCATCAATTTGGACATGTTTAGGGAATCCCCATGTCTACTTTTGACAGGTTGGGTATGGTTGGGAGTCCTCGCTCCATTGATGATAATTTTTTAAACTATAAACTATCATTGGTGACAGAGGATGTTAGAGGTCCTATTCCTACCACTTTGGGGTAGCGTGTTGTTGGATACATGAAGTGGTTTCACAGGATCTCCCACCCTTACCTTTTACCTAGTAGTTATATGGGCGGGGGTGAAGAACTTGAACCTCCTGTTATGGTGCTAGAGGCTAGAACATCTCATGCAGAGGAAGAAGTTTCAGTTTCTACTCAGGCAATCCATTTTTTTATTTGCAAAATCATGTTATAGATGATATTAATATTAATATAATTTATTTTTTAGGATCATTTTGATAGAATTCTAGAACTACCAGAATGCATTATTGGTTCAGGAAGGCTCCCAAAGGATTCATCAAAAGTTGATATGGCACGCCAGACTTTGAACATAACACGTGTTGGAAGTCGTGGTGGTGTTGTTACCTACCAGTGAAGGAAGATGAGCCATCCATCCAATTGATGTCACCGTTTAGGGTTTAGGGTTGATCTTTGTATATTTCATACTATTAAACGTTGTATGTATTTGAGAAATTATGATTTATATATTTCATACTATTTCTATATTTGATATTAGTATATTGCTTGTTACTTTAGCAAAAGTGTCATATGATAACCAGGTTCTATTCATACTATTTGTAATACGCTCATTGCTTTAGCAAAACTATCAAATGATAACTAGTTTTTGTTCATACTATTAATATCATGCTCATTGCTTTAGCAAACTGTCAAATGATAACCAGGTTCGATTCATACTATTAATATTTGCTTGATGTTAGTCACATTATGATCATCATGACTTTTTAATGTCAACAAAATATTCTTCGGTTTAACCATATTCTTTGTCATATCACCTAGTAAAGACTTCTCTTTACTACTTAGTCTCCCAGCATAGCATCCACATAACCTTCTAATGTATCGACTACATCATGGTTGTGAAATCCACATACAACGTTAAGCTTTTACCCTTCATCACTTCTTAATGACCTTCCTCTTAATATGAAAGGACACTCACATTTTCTTATTCCATTCACCTTACGTGCTAATTCATTCTTACACTTCTATATTTTCCACTTCTTTCACAACCTAATATTAACATTGTTTTCCGTCCAATTCCATTGTGTCGGATCTAATAATAACCATAACAAATACATGAGTTTTACCCACTGCTCTAGTCCAAGTTAATAAATCAGTTTACGGAATGCATAAGTATATTCCATATATTAGTTTATGGAATGTAATTTTTTGTATTCCGTAAATTTATTTATGTTCTGTAAATTAATTTACGGAATACAAAAATTACATTCCGCAAATTAATTTACGGAATACAGTAATATATTCTGCAAATTAATTTATGGAAAGTGTTTTACGTTCTGCAAATTAATTTGCGGAGTATAAATCTCAGTTCGATGATCAGCTCACTTTCGTCTTCTCCAACGCTACTTTTATCAGTTTCTTCTTCGACCAAAAATAAGAACCCAACGTACATTCAATTAACAATGATATGAAGTAGGAAGAAAACACAACAATGGCAAAACGGAAGAAGAAAGGAGAAGGAAAAAAAGATGTATTTTGTTATAGTTATCAAAGGTATTTTAGTCTTTTCACCTATTAAAGTGGTGAAAAAAAAATTTAAGAGATATAAAAAGCAATTCCTTTAAAAGATTAAGCAAATTATTTAATGGTCCATTCAACTGACGTCATCTAATTCGGGGTACCATGGCTTGACCTTTTCTCATTAGCAATACCACAAGTAACCAGATTTGCAAAGTATACTTATCAAAATATTTAAGATATTAGTAAAAATTGTTACAAATCCATTTTAGACGTGGACCACGAATATAATTTTAAAATATTGAGTTATGCTCTTGGGTTTGTAAAGCACTAAAACTTACAAGCACGAGAGTTTCTAAAGATAGAATTATGACATTAGACCAATTAAATTCCTTCACACTTAGGAATCTAGTTCTTTCTCTAGGGATTTCCAAAGAGAGCTATATGCATGATTTGGTATAAATAGTTCAAAAGCAATAATTCAACATTGTTATATACAAAGTTTTTTAATTTTAAATTTTGATAATTATTTAAAATTATTTTTTTTACATTTAATTTAGATCAAACCTATTTCTCTTTTACAAGTACTACAAGTCAAGCCCACGTCATTTTTTATTATCCAAGTTAAGTGAAGTAAGTGTTTCATAAAAATAAATAAATTTTACCTTCTCTAATTCAAATTTTGTTTAAATTGAAATAAGATATTTTTTAAATTAGTTAATTAATATAAAAAAATAGTTTTTCAAATCTAAATAATTTATTTTTTTAAACAACTAATTTGCGTCAAACCTTTTTTTTTAATTAATTTGAATCAAGTCCATTTTTTCCTTTACATTAGATTTGGTCAAATCCAACATACTTTATAAGATAAAATTAACCTTTTTTAAAAGAGTTTAGTCCAAGTTTGATAAGGTAAATTATAATTTAGAAAATAAAATTTTAAATAAAAAATAAATAAAAATAAAATATTATTTTCAAATAAGCAACACCTTCTTTACGATTCACTTATATTTTAATTTGATTCTTTCTTCTTTTTACTATAATATAAATTTGCTTCATGATGAAATTAATTTTTCTTCCTTATTATTTTATACTGTTAAGTTTTTCAAATCTCACACAACGGGTTTCAAATATCGCACAAAAGTTGCATTTAAATTTATTTTTGGAAAGTAATTTTTTTAAAAGTTTCTTCTAAAAATTCTTTCAAAATTCAAAAGAAAATTTTCAAATATCTATAAATTTTCTAAAACCTCACGTGACGAATTTTTAATATGAATGGGGTAGCATTTTCTATCTTTCAGTATTTTAAAATTATACATGTTCATATGTAACCTTCATTTGACTTAAACCTTATGCACATATGAATTTAAAAAAAATATATTTAATTGAACAAAGTTTCATGTAAAATTATTTCAATGTTTTAAATTCAAGTTTTTTTTTTTTAAATTCACATGACGAGTTCTAATACGAATGAGTAGTGTTCTCTACCATTTTATATTTTAATTTGTATAGGTTCAAGTGTAACCTTCGTTTCACTCAAATCCTATGCATACGTGAGTTTAAGAAAATTATATTTAACTCAATAAAGTTTCGTCTAAAATTATTTTAATGTTTTAAATTCAGATTTTTTTAAAAATTCACGCAACAAGTTCTAATACGAACGAGTAGTGTTCTCTACCATTCTTTATTTTAATTCGTACAGGTTGAGGTGCAACCTTCGCTTGGCTTGAGTGCTGTGCACACGTGAGTTTAAAAAATTATATTTAACTCAATAAAGTTTTATCCAAAATTATTTCAATGTTTTAAATTAAAAATTTCTAAAAATTCACATGACGAGTTCTAATACAAACCAGTAGTGTTTCCTACTGTTCTGTATTTTAATTCGTACAAGTTTAGGTACAACTTTCACTTGACTCGAACTCTATGCACAAGTGAGTTGAAGAAAATTAGAAAATTATATTTAATTTTAAAAATTTTCATCTATAATTATTTGCATGTTAAATTTAAAATTTTCTAAAATTTCACATGACAAGTTCTAATATGAGCAAGTAGTGTTCTATATCATTTTGTATTTGAATTCATATAGGTTCAGGTGCACTATTTGCTTAGCTCGAATCTTATGGATACGAAGTTTAAAAAAATTATATTTAATTTAATAAAGTTTCATCTAAATTATTTCAATATTTTAAATTTTTCTAAAATTCATGTGACGGCAAATAATTTTCTTTTTCATTTACTATTATGAAGTGCGTAAGTCACAGTACAATCATTGTTTGGCTTGAACCTTACATAAATGGAGATAAATTTTATAAATTTTTAATTCTCTAATGTTTTTTCTTTTTACTTTTCAGAGATCAAATCTTTTAAACTAAAATTATGTTGTCTTGAGTTTTTTACTATACTAGAAAATACGCAAGAGTATGATCAACTTTTATTATACTATTTCTTCTAAATCTACTTATTTTTATTTTATTTAAAAAATTAAATAATTTTTAAAATATTAAAATCAACCACTCAATTTAAAATATCATTATTTAAAAGAAATAAATAGGATACTAATATTTTTATGTTTAAATTTTTTAATATTTTTTTAAAATAAAATTTAATGACAACTCCATGATTATAATTGATTCTATGTAATATTTAATCATTTCATTATATAATATATATATATATATATTATAAATATAAAATTGATTTAAATTATTCAAAAAGTAAGTTAATTATACTATCATTATTTTATTTAATATTTTTTAAATAATTAAAATTTAATATATTATTATTAAATTAATAAATTATATCATATATAATATTCATAAAGTTTTATAAATTTTAATATTTTATATATAATGTTATTTTAACAAATATTATATTTATTTAATATATATTAATTTAAAATATTAATTAATTTTGTAATTTATAAATTTTTTAAATATTATTTATATAATAAAATATTTGTTTAATAATTAAATTAACAAAATTTAACTATTTTTAAAATATATTAAATAAAATAATTTTAACCTAAATTATTTTTAACATAATTTGATGTTTTATTTATATATACATATATTAAAATTTTTAATTTAATATATTAATAAAATTAAATCCTACAAAGTTTAATAGAAAATTATTACATATGAAATTTTACTTAGTATTTATAAACATACATAAATTTTTTTTTCATATATATATATACACATTATATATCTAATAATTTCTAATAAAAATTAATAAATAATAGTTTTTTAAAACAAATCATATTTAATATTATCTATAAATTTTTATTGTATATTTTTAGAAACATATTAAATATATATACACATATATAGATGTTGGGAGGCCTTATTGTCCATGTTGTGGTACCAAGTCTCTGATTCGCATCCATCATTTGACAAAATCAAACCACCTTCGTCACCTTCCCTTAAGACACAAGACTCCCACCCTCTTCCCAATCACTAATTGCCCACTCCGTGCTCCGTAACGTAACCATATCATTTTAATTTATCTTTTTCTTCCGTTGCGAAGAAAGATACACATATAAACATTAATCATAACACCTCCTACATGCAACCCAGAGAAAATCGGGTAGGGACAGGAAAAAGGTAATCGGAGGAGCTGATTCAAAAATGAAGAACCGGTATCCGGTCACAGAGAGGCGCTGGTTCGTGGCCCTAGCCATAGTGGGTCTGATCGGAGCGGCGTTCTTCATAGCCAGCGCGATCCGATCCTCGGACAGCTCCTTACTGTGTCCGGCTGCGGCTGGGATCCGAACCCGATTGGATGACGGTTACAATCCCTCACCGATCCAGCTGAGGGCAATACTTCACTACGCAACGTCGCGTGTGGTTCCTCAACAATCGGTATCAGAGATCAAGATCAGCTTGGACGTCCTAAAATCACTGGGCCGCCCCTGTAACTTTCTCGTATTCGGACTGGGCCACGACTCACTCATGTGGGCCTCGTTCAACCCAGGTGGCACCACGCTGTTCCTGGAGGAGGACCCAAAGTGGGTCCACGCCGTCCTTAAAGACGCACCGGGTCTCCGAGCCCACACGGTTCGGTACCGCACGCAGCTCCGCGAGGCCAAAGCGCTGCTCTCCTCGTATCGGTCCGAACCCACGTGCTGGCCTTCCAAGGCGTACCTGCAAGGTAATGAAGCGTGCAAACTGGCGCTGGAGAATCTCCCCGACGAAGTTTACCAGACAGAGTGGGACCTGATAATGATCGACGCGCCTAAGGGATACTTCGCTGAGGCACCTGGGCGCATGGCCGCCGTGTTCTCCGCCGCGGTGATGGCGAGGAATAGGAAGGGATTGGGTGTGACGCACGTGTTCCTGCACGATGTGGATCGGAAGGTGGAGAAGGTTTACGCGGAAGAGTTCCTTTGTAAGAAGAACCTGGTGGAAGGTGCTGGAAGGCTTTGGCACTTCCAGATACCTCCTTCTAACGACACACATGCTAATCGTTTCTGCTAGAACCTTCCATCCCTGACAGTTACTACCATTCATCATTATTTTTGTTTACTTTCTTCTCTTTTATTATCCATTACTCAGATAGAAACAGTATGCCACACATTTTATTTTATTATATTTACGATTTTTAAATTACTACAATGTTTTGCTTTCTTGTTATCCCAAAATTCGGAGACAAAGGGAATCACCGGCTTGTAGGGTTGCAGGTGCTGTATGCCGCCCACTGCACCCTTTGCCGACAGGGATGGGCAGAATGCAAATATCTTTATTTTGAACCCCTCTGGAAAATTACCAATGCTAGAGACAGTGATTTTAGGGTAACAATTATGAGAATAAATTAATTAATTACAATTACTTCCCAAAATATGTAAAATTATTTAATATTATTTTAAGAATAATTTAATGGGGTTTAATTGTTTTCTTTTGTGTATATCAAATAAACTTTTATACTTTTAACATTAATTATTTATTAAATTATTGTTTTATTCTTTTAACAATTTTTATTATAAGATTAAATATTATATTTTTTAAAGATATTTTTGAATAATTAAAATATATTCAATATCTTATCAAATGCTTTCATGTTTTTAAGTCTTAGTGCACTTAAAAACGATTTACCATGTGCATTGTGCTGTTATGGCGAGTAGTAAAATGATAATTATTTTCTGTGGAAATCATAATGGATTCTCATTATTATATATTTTAATATCTTTTTAGTTTAATGTATTTTATATTTTTTATTATATTATACGATATATCACATGTTTTTTCTATCTTTTTCTTCACCTATTTTTTAGATATACCTTTCCCATCATAATTACCAGCCAGTGTTATGTGCTGTACTCTTGCCCAAGCAACCCTCCGCACGCACAATATTATATCGTAATTCGTACACTTATTTTTCTCTTCTCTTTATAACTGTGGAAAATGATAACCAATGCATTATTTATATATATATATATATATATATATATATATATATATTTTTTTCCTAACTTTCATTATGTATACATCCCCAAATGTATACTCATTATTTTCCATATTGAAAAGGCTAATTAATAATCATTGATGACTCAGGAAAACGAAAAGGTCATTTTACTTTGTCCACAACAAATATGACATTATTTTTGTCTTTCCTTTCTTTTGTACAAAAAGTTAAGGTTAACTATAATGTTATCAAAGTTTTAATTAAAAATAAGAGCTTTTAACTTTAAATTAGTCTTCAAGTTAATCTATAAAAAATGAGTTTTAACGTTTAAATTCTTATATTTAATTTTAATTTCAAAGTAATTTGAATTTCTAAATTTTTTTACCAAATCAATTTTGACATGTTAAATTTTTTTAATCTTGTATTTAAAACATTTTAACATTGTAATAAATATGAAATATTTTAAAATTTCATTATTTTTATTTAAATTGTATTTTATCTAAACAAAGAAATTTTAATTATTTATATTTTATTTTTTTTTGTTTAGATAATTTAATTTAATTTTATTATATATAAAATTTTACTTTTTAATAATCATAAATTATTTATAATTTTGATCTTATTTTTATTATCTATTAAATAATTTAGATATATAAATATTTTTATAGAATATTGTGTAACATATTAAAAATACTAATAACATAACATTGAAAAATATAAGGAATAACAAAATACAATTAAATCATGTAGCAATGTAACAACAAAAGAAAAAATAATGAAAGAAAAAATTATTTATAAAAATAGATTGAAAGAGTTTAAATTTTTTTAAATTTTACCTATTTAAAAAAAATAAATTAACCTTATTTTAATTTATTAAAATATTTTCTTAAAACATATAAACTTTAAATTTTTTATAAAAATATTAAAATAAAATATTTCAATATTTAAAATTTTGAAGTCTCTCAAAATTATTTCATCCTTAAAATAGCTCATCCTAACATAACTTCAATTAATAAGTGTTTATGCAGTTTAATGAAGTTTAATTTAATAAATACATGATGGATAATAGAATGCAACCTTTGAATGTGTTTTTTTTTTTTAATGATAAGATGAACGATTTAGATTAAGAACCGTTGAGGAATAAAAACCGAAGAGGTCATTTTATTTTTCCAAATTCTATTTAAATAATTAAATTTTTAAAAATGTACAAGAATTTTTTAATATTTACATTTATTAATCAAATTTTAATTTTAACCATTTATATATAGTTAAATGTTTTAGATTTATATATTTTTTTATAATTTTAAAATAAAAAATATTTTCATAATATATATATATATATATATATATATATATATAAATAAAAGAATTTAAATAAGTCGAATTTCCAATCCTATACAATAGGAATGAATATGGCATTATCATGTGAAAACTGTGACTATCTTACGCACAAAATTTCCAAATTTTAATAAATAAAATTTTCACGGTTTATGGTATGTGAAAAGTAAGATGTTATCCATTTTATGATTTTAAAAGGAGAAATAAAAAAGAAATTGCCAACATCCATTCTCATTCCGCAGTACATGATTTTTGCAAAAAAATAAATAAAAATTCAAATGAAACAAAAGAAATCCGTCGTTTCGTATTTTCACCTCCTTGGGGATGATTTTAAGTAAAAATTTCCTAGTTATTCAACGTAATTTAATTTATGGTAATTAAAAGTAATCTTACTTATATTAATAACTATTTAAAAACCTAGAATTTATTTTAATAGTGTAAAAAGCTGAAATAATGCAGAATTTGATGGTAATAGAAGACCGCGATTCTCTGGCCCTTGGACTTGAACATACATTGACCAAAGTGTCATCCACAAATACGCTTAGTATATAATTTGGCCACGGCGTGTGAGTCATTGCGTTAGAAAGGTCCAACACTAAAATTCCAATAAAGAAAATTCGCAAATATAATCCTTCATAGTTTTGATTAGCATCGAGAACTATACTCTATTGTTTTTTTAACAATTCCATGTATTATAATTCAATAACTATATTTTACAAAAGATTAATCACAATTTATTTGTGTTTGTTCTATTATAATAAGTAGCGATTAGATAGTTAAAAAGTATACCACCTGAACAAAGCACGGTCTAGAAAAAAGTACACTAAATAGGTTTCTATTTATCTACATAGTAATTTTTTTTCATGTTATCTCATAATCATGAACTATATTATATTTCAAAATATTTGAATATGCATTTTGAGTCTTAACATTTGCTTTTATTATCTCTTTTCTAGGGAAAGTCTGCATCATAATAATAAAAACATGAAAGAGTAAACGATGTTGATCTTCAGAGTCTGGATGACATTGTGGAGAAGGTGAGCTCTAGCAGCCAACCTATATTGAATAGTTTTGCTTTATTATTGCCAAAATACTAAACTAACAAAAACCATTAATATTTAATTACCTGTTAGAAACTTAGAACTTCCTATATTTGAATATTTAATTAATGAAATAGAGTCGGATAAAATAGAATATAATAAAAATATTTAAATATTATTTAGATATTTTATGATAGAATGATATAAAATGTTATTTTTATTATTTGAAAAATAGATAAAACAATATGAGTTATAACTTTATTATTCTTATATTTTCTTTCAAATATAAAAATGAAGAATAATGCTAAGTTAAGGATATAAAAATAAGTGTATGACTAAATCAATAAAAGAATAAATAATTTCATCACATTTTGCTTAAATTGGGGGAAAAAATGTAAATGGAATGGAATTGGATGTAATGAATTTCATTAGGTTTCATTTTATTTTATCATATTCTTGGCTACATGTTGGGTGATGTGGAAAGCAAATCAGTTATGTTTTTTGATGTTATTTGACACGAATGGAAAATTATTAATAAAATTAAATGTATTGATAAAAATATTATTCGATGTTTTGATAAATATTCTCAGGACAGATCTCAATGCTTGTCATTTGAATTCCTTCTTTTTGATGATTGTTGTAAGATAAATGTTGATGGCCGTTCATTTGGTAATCTTGATTTTGGTGGATTAATTAGAAATTTTAATGCAATTTAGTATCTTGATTTTGCTGGAAATTGCGGTATAGAATTGTGAATTAGATTCTAATATAACTCTCTCCTAAGTTTCTGAATCTTCTAATCACTTTTATCTTTATGATCCCTTAATTAATGAGATTACAGGTTTTTCTTCCATAGATTATAATTTATTTATTTTTCATACGCTCTAACATTAGCTGATGCTGTTAATATAGTTACAATTAAAACTATTTTTCTTGTTTTTATCTGATTGATTAGAAGAAAAAGAAATCTAAACAATGGTTTGCTCTATTTCATTTTTTTTACATCAATATCAAAAAAGCTTAAGAATGGAGGGAAAAAAACCATTGAATTTTTCGCAATCCACATATTCATTAAAGATATATTATGGCATCATTAAAAGAAATCATATGTAAATTACTTCATTTGTTCAATAACTTTTTTGGAAACTTCTAATCATTCTCTTAATATCTTTTATATAATGTCTTTTTTATTAATTAATTTTTTTATTTTCAATACTCTAACAATCCTATGTCATTGTTTCTCCTTTATTTAAAGTGTGTAAAATAGTTAAAAATTGCATAAGAATAAACATATAATAAGAAAATAATAATTGAAATACTTTTCTTTTAAAAAACTAGATATAAAAGCATGTGGACAAGGCGATCCTGCCATTGGACAAAAAACGTTCTTACTTTAGGCCGTTTAACAAAAACTGTACTTATTTTAATATTTTTTAAAATTATTTAAATAAAAATAATATTTAAAATAATAAATACAATAGCACCTTTTTTTATATATAGAATAGGTCCCATATTTTTACAAAATAAATAAAATATTCTGCATCACAAAAGTTAATAGACCCCAAAATAAATACAACAAATGATTTTATTTTTCAAAAAATTTTAAAAATTAACTTCAAATGAAACTAAAATGATTTCACTAAATTTTTTAATTATTTTAAAAAATGTCTCATTTTAAAATTTGATTTAAACTTACAAAATTTTTAGATTGGTCCTGCATGTGAAAAACAATAAAATGTCTGAGGATCATTAGAACAATATAGATATCACAACTCTTAAAACATTATACTACATGATAAAAAATACTAACAAATTTATTTTATAATTTAATTAGAATGCATTCACAGTATTTTTTTCCACTATCATCTAATTGTTGATTATCATATTATCATATATTATTAGTTTTTAAAATCATAAATTTAAAAGTCATATCTACTATATAATTGATTAATAGTATAATTACATTGATAATATATCAAAACTAAGTTTTTAACATGGGTCATAAATTAGGGAAGTAATTTTCTTTTATAAACATCTAGTACAAAAGTAATATTGATTTTGAATGTACATAACTTAATCTAAATTACACATTTTTATTAAAATTGTTTTATATTAAAAACAAAAAATAATTCCATAATTTTGAAAAAAATTTGATTCCATAGTTAATAAATAAACCAGCTGTGAATCCTTATCCTAGTAAAAGTGAATGTATTTTCGCGTTTCAAGCTGTGATATCCATAACATCATATCTCGTCAAATACTTCCAAGTTTCAACGATAAATACAAGTACGATGAAAATAAGTTAGACTTTTAGATTTGATATGATTTATTTGTTTAATAAATAAATTAATTAAAATTAAATAAAAAAATTTAAATAAACAAATTAGCTTAATTTATAAATTTTTTTAAATTATTTGAAAATTTATTTAACATTATTGTTAATTTTTATAATATATTTATATATTATATTTATTTTAATATATTAAACTTATATAATTAGATTTTTTAAGGAAGTTTGTATACTATTTTAATTATATATATATATATATTAACTTTAAATTTTTAAATAAGTTTATAAATCTTTTAATTAGTTATATATATAGAATTTAAATTTATTTATAATTTTTTTATATTATAAGTTTATAAGTAGGTTTATAAATCTTAAAAAACTCAAAATTTAATAATAAATTTATATTCCTAAAATTTTTTAAACAGTACCGTTATGTTATGACGTCCAGAAGTCGGCTGTTTACCGTAACTGCCATTATATAATTAAAGTTATTAATAACGAAAACGAACCCTTAAAGACTAAAAACAATTACATTCCTCCTAAGACATCTTAATATGACTACAAAAACACGTAACACAGCATTATGATCCAAATAATTAAGTCCCACAAACACTCACCTGAAATAATCAGGAGAAATACAAGAAAAAGTATGATTATTAATTAAGTCCAATTTTACGTAGTCGGATGTTTTTAGTTTTTAAATTAATTTTAAAAATAGTTTTAGTTTAAATTTTAAAATAAAATTTTAACTCTACCAAATTATTATCTTCACCATCATATTCTAATATTATCATTTGAGAACACAACTTTAATTATTATAATCATATTAACCATTATATTTATTAGTGAATTAGATCTTTATTATTATTATTATAATGATAATTTTTTTTATTTTTATTTTATATAAAAAATTTAGTAATTTATTAACTTTTTTTATCTATTTTTTATAAATTTATAATAAAATAAATTATATAAATTTTTATAATATTCTATATAATATATATAATATTATATAAAATAAATATTAAATAATATAGAAATTATTTATTATATATATAAATTATTAAATAAAATATAAAATATTTTTTTACATTATAATTATTATAATATCAATAATTTATTTTTTATAATAATAATTTAATAATAAAAATAAAATAAAAAATATATCTAATATATAAATTTTATTCAATTCATTTTATTTTAACATTATTTTATATAAAATAAATATTAAATAATATTAAAAATATTATAATAATATATAAAAAATTATTTATCTTGTATATAAATTTTAAATTATATAAATAAAAATTTATATAATTATATTTAATATTTATAATCATCATACTAGTATCATTATTTTATAAATATTACTGTTATAATAATAATAATAATAATAAAATAAATATATTAAATATAATTAATATAATAAATAAAAAATTAAAAAATTAGTTAAAAAATAAAAATATTCTTATTAAAATAAAAAATATTTAATAAAACTAATTAATAAATTAAACATAATCATTTGATTTAAATTTAAAGATTATAAGTTTTAATTAATTATTAATTTTAATATTTATTATTTAAATTAAAATTATTATAATAAAAATAAATTTAATATTTTTAATCTACTTTTATTTATATATTTTATTAAAAATATTATATAAATAAATTATAGTTATTTTGATGATTATATATATTATAAAAAAGGTTTTAATAATTTATTTATTTATTTTATTATTTATAATAAATTTTTAAATAAATATATTATAAATTAAACTTAAAATAATTTATTTTAAATTTAATAAATATATTTTAAATTATATTTCTATAAAATAATATTTATTTTATGTTTTCAATTTTTAAAACAAATATTAAATATTTTATTATAAATAATATTTAAATAAAATATTTAATAACTAAAATAAATATATAATATTAATTAAGAATATAAAATGTAATATTTTATAATAAATAAAAAAATTATCCAATATATAAAAAATAAAAATAGAATAATCACTTTCAATTAGTAGGTAAAATCTTAAAAACTAATAGAGATGACGTTAAAAAAATATTTTTATTTAATATAATTGTTAAAATAGTTATTATACCAAATACAGATAAAATTATTCTAAAAAAATTAAATATTAATTAATAATTTTATCTTTTAGCTAGATGAAATATAATATTAAACATACTTATAATAATAATAATAATAATAATAATAATAATAATAATAATAATAATTTAATTTTTACTATTTTGATAAAATTTAATTTTTAAAATTATTTAATTAGTTTATTTTTTATAAATTTATAATAAAATAATAAAATAATAAAATAATAAAATAAAGTTTTTTATTTACTTTCATAATAATTTTTAAAAATTAAAATATAAAATTAAGAACTTTAAATTAAAACTGAATTTAAATTTTTAGAATCATAAACTGAAAATCATGGCTAAGCGGCTAAAGATTTATAAGCTTGGACATCTAGAGGAATTTAACTTTCCTGGATTGAAGTTCTAGAATTTCATCCTAAACATTATTAACCAGTTAAAAAAAATCGTGAGATGGAAGTGACGTGGAGAACAAAAGGAAACAAACAAATAGGTTGGTTAAAGATGCCAATCGTGGCAAAAGAGCAAGGTATGGTATTACAATTGAAAGATGGAACACATCCGTCACATTTTCCTCCAATCCACTTCATCTTTATACCCCGCAAAAGAGAGAACATCATGTTTTTATATTTTAAATAGTTATCAGTTTAAGTCTTCAAGACATTTCCCTTCCTGCTTTTTACGTAGTAAAGATTCGAAAATTTCATATAAGAAATAAGAATGGCAACTTAAAAAAAGAAATGAAATTATATGGTGGACCCAAAGAAATGAAATAAGAATCCCCAACACATCCGTCCCTACGCTCCATTGCGTGATTAACATCTTAAGAATAGGAGTGGACGCAAACTACACACCTCATATCATTTATCATTGTCCTTTTCCAATTGTTTCATTCAGTCAATAACACACAAGTTTAGAACTAAACTAATCTGCAATCAACGCACCAAAGAGGGATAGGGACAAAAATTTGGCCATATTTTCTACGTATAAGCGGAAAAAAAAAATTAGGAATATCACCGAGTCAAAGTAAGGGTATCTAAAGCTTTAATATGAACTGGCATGCCGAATGATGTCTACTTTGAAAATACTTTGGAATGCTAAAACCTTACCAAGAGTTTTAGAAATGGTTTGGAGGACATTTTAGGATATTTTCCCAGTCAAATTAAATCTAAGGAAAAGATGCATTGAAATTGGTTCTGTTTGTCCTATGTGGTGAGATGGATGAAACATTTAATCATGCTATTCTTACATGTTCACAAGTCGCAGGAATTGGTATGCATCACAGCTCTCTATTAAAATATAGCAATCTACGCAGTTGGAAGGAGGATTTCAAGTCATGGTTGAAGTCTTCCATTCTAGGTGCTGATCCGCAAGCTCTGAAAATGATTTTTTTTTTTCCAGCCTGTTTGGAATAGGAGGGATACCTGGTTGTTTTAACGAAAACAATTATCTTACATACGCATAATACCCGTATCCTACAACATATTTTGCAGGGTTGGTTAAAAAGAGTTGGTAATCAATTACATAGTCATTAATCGACTGACAAAATATATTTAATTAATTACTTATATAATTAATTAAGTATGTAGATGATATTTGATTATTTATGTAATTAATCGATTATATATATAATTAATTATGTAAAAAATATTTAATTAATTACAGATATAGTTAATTGATTACAAAGAAGATTAATTGATTAATACATAATTATAATTAAATATAATTATTATTGTTTATATGTGAGTTAATTATTTTTCTTATTTTAGAGGAGATTCTTAACTTTAAATTAAATTTTGGAAATTTTTTTTAAGATATATATGAACTAGTGCATGTGATCCAACTGAACTAAAATTTGATGTCCAATGATATTTGAAAGTCTCTTGTTACATCTGAGATTATGAAAGGATGATAAATAAAAAAATTATAAAATAGAGAAATTGCTATCAAAATTTATTAATTTTTTTAAAAAATTTAAAAATTATGATTTTTAAAATCAAATTGAATTTTAAAGTTGATTATATGTAAGGAAGGTATTAACGTTCTATTCAA
Organism: Canavalia gladiata; assembly: GCA_037954105.1. NCBI lineage: Eukaryota > Viridiplantae > Streptophyta > Magnoliopsida > Fabales > Fabaceae > Canavalia > Canavalia gladiata. The sequence goes on along the minus strand of CM075668.1, from coordinate 23,297,462 downwards.
TCTGTTAAAACTGTTATCTTCAATTATTTATATAAAATAATATTTAATTTTAAAACATTTATTTTAATTCAAAGAACATCTATTTTTATTTTATATTTTTTATTATTTGATTTAAATTATTGGAAGTTATTTAAGAAAAGTTTAATTTTTTTTTTATTTTGGAGAATTTTATTTTTTAGGAAGTAAATATATTTTTTAAAACGAAATCATTTTTAAAAGAAAGAAATTTTATTTTGTGTAAGGTTCAAGCTAGTAAGTAGCTACTCAATAAACCTTTATAAACTAAATAATGACAAAGATAGATCCACCACTCAATTAACATACTCGGATGTGAATTAAAATAATTTATTAAAATATTTTTAGAATGTCAATTTTTTGTAAATATTAAAAAGAAAAATTTTAATTTCATACTAAGTATTTAGAGTTTTTTTTTAAATTAGAAAATTTGGTGCAAATGACGGAAATGTTCCTTTACTTAGACAATCCAAATAATATGTAGGAAAAATAAAAAATCAAAAGTTAAAATATATTATAAGGAATTAGAGAATATTAAAAATGATAAAAAAAATTCATGAGAAGAGATTAGAAATAAAGAAGGAATGAAAAAGCCTTCAGAAAATTCCAAATTGCCTAGGGATTTGCTTTTTGCTTAGGGTTAAACTGTTTCTAGAAAAATATAAAATGAAATTCTATTGACTTGGGAATGAACCAATAAATTTTATAAATGTCGGAAGAACAATTTAGAAATTTCTTGATTAATACTGAGAAAAATTACAAAAATATCCTTGGAAGGAAAGAAGGGCAAGAAAATGTAAAATAAAAGCTAAAAAGTGGGCTCCACATGGTGTGCATGAAAATTTCATGTGAAAAATATGACAGTGACTCACCATATGAGTCAACATCATATTTATAGTATATAGGATAAAAATCATAAATGAAAAGATTTCTTTAACCATGGTTAAGGTTAATTAACCTTAATTAATTAAAATTAACCATATTTAGGGTTAGTTAGACTTGATTAGTGAAAAATCATCCTAATTAGCACTAATCTAATTCTAAAAGGATAATTTCCTCATATTTTGAATTATTTTTGAAAATGAAATTTCATAAAAAATTATCAAAATACCCTTAAGTGAAAAAATTATTTCTAAGTTGCCCTTACTTGATTGAATCCACTTAGCACCTTGAGAGGATTAATTTGTTTCAGATTTTACTCTTGAAACACTTAGAAAATTTCTCCAAACTCTCTCAAGGTTAAACCTAATCTAAATATCCTAACCTTCCACCTTAAGCTTAAGTTTTCATCTTTGAAATTTAAGTTAAAATCAACCTCTGATCTCCAACTCTCACCACCATCGCTAAGAGTTATTTATGGACCTCCAAGGGGGACTAAGTTCAGCCACCACAGCTTCACCAAAACCCTACACCAAGTCTCCATCAAGTAGGATTTTCTACTTTGTCATTTAGTAATTAAATCTTAATTTTTATGGTTGGTCTTCTTGTTTTTATGGATCCTTCCTCTAAGATCTATAGATCTCCTTTTGTTTGAATAAGAGCTCAAGTCTACCTTTGAATGATTGAAAATGAGCATCACCCATTTTTAGTGAATTTTGAAGGTTAAAACGAAGTTTGGATGGATTGAAGTGCTTCTAGCACCTTAAAAGCAATTTAATCGGTTAAAATTATTTAAAAATTCATTTTGATTCTTTGGAAAGTTTTGAGAGGTCATGAGTAAATTTTTTTACAGTGTTCATGATATAAGATGTATGGATCTTAGAGTAAATCTAGTGGATTTGCACTTATTTGTCTTGAAAAATGCTATTTTGAAAATTTTTATGCTTAAAGCTTGAAAGTAGTTGATTTTCTTACTATCGTGGATGTGTAATAAAATGTCCAAATCTAAAACCATGGACTAAAATACTTAAAATTCTAAGAAAAATTAAATCATACGTCTCATAAACTTGCTTTGGGCATAGATATAAAATCTACTAAGAGAAAGTTGAAATTTTAGGATCAAGAATGGAACAAGTTTCATAAGAAACCGATGAATCTCTTTGACCATAACCCAAGCTAAGGAGTTTGGACAAGTTTTGTATGGATCAAGTGCTTATGGTGCTACAATTTCATAAAATCATGGAATCAAAGTTTTATGAGAAGAAGTTTTTAAAAGGTGGCCTTGGAAGCTCAAGGTGAGCATTCGACCACATGAGCTAAGTTAAGGATAAAATTTCTTAAAATTTCCAAAGATGGTACAAAATATATGATTAAGTTCTCAATGGTGTGAAACAACTCTTAAGGGTAGAAAAATTGGACTAAAATATCCTAACATCACTAGGTGTGCATTCGGCCACCTTTGGTTAAGTAAAAGAAAATGAGTTTAAATTTTTATTAAGGATGCATTAAGAACCATCATGAGGTAATTAAGAATATTTAAATGTGCAATAAATATTTAGAAGTGGCTAGGTCCATAGTTGCCAAAATTGATGAAATCAAGTGAAATCCATAATTTAAACTTAAGCTAGATTCAAGGATGCACAAGTTAGTAATTAAAAATTAACCATGGAGTAGTGAGACCTAGAGGAGTAGAAGAGAAGCCTTAAAATTAACTAAACTTAGTAAAATTTATGGCCTAAACTCTAACTATAAATATTCACCAATTTAAGTCAAATAAAGATGAAATTTGATACCTTAAACTCTAAGAGTAGTATTCAACCATCTTAGGGTTAATTAGACAAGAAGGAGTTGAAATTCTTGACTAGGGTTAATTAAGCATCCTTGGCATATAAATATAAAGGGTTAAAAATGTAAGGAAGTTTTAGAAAAGGGTAGGAAGTCCATTCGACCATGATAACAGGTTAGTGAAAGGAAGTTAAATTTTCTCTATGACTTAAAGTCTAAACCCATGAATACATAAATTGATTAATTAGGAAAGAACCATGTGGTTGAAAAGTGCTATTGAACATTCAGTCATGACCTCTAAGTGTGAGGGAGAATTTTTAAAAAATTATAATTTAGGTAACAATTAATGACCTAAACTTCAATAAGTAGAAATCATCTTCTAAGATAAAGAAAAAATGAACTAGAAGGCCTTAGAAACCTTGTTCATGCATTCGACCACCTTAATTTAAATCAATGGAAGATAAGTTTAAAACATTGATCAAGGTGTAATAAGGATGTTCACCATGTAAAAGGAATGAATTAAAGTTTAAAAGACACTTAAACAAATGTATTGAGTACCATTCGACCATGAGTAAGCAAATTGATATAAGTAAGTTAAAAGCTTGCTAACATAACCTTAAAACATAGTATGATTAGGTTATGCATAAGACAAAGAACTCAAGTGGTTCCCTATTTGGTCATTTAAAGGAAAACTTCTAAGTTTTATCAAAATTATGTGAATCAAATTAACCTTTGAGTGATTCATGAGTGATTCATCATCAAATGTTATGAATGCAACAAGTTGAACATGTACGAGTGTATGTGATTATGTTACCCAAGATTGACTGACAAGCATAACCAAGTCTTAATTTAGAAAACCATTGTATGCTAGAGACTGTTAAGCTAAGTTATTTTGCTTTATAATTGCATAAAGTCTAATGTGAATTGAATGATGGATGTTCATGAATGTTTAAATAATGATGCTATGTATGATCCTGTGATAGAAATTGAGACCTAAATGTGCATGACATATTGGTCAGATAATGATTGAGCATGCATGATTATCTAGAAGCTTTTAAAGTGAACCTAAATGGTTTAAGGGATCACTAAAGAAAATATTAATGTGAAAAGTTAATATACTCTTGTGTGCCTTGTGCACATCCAAAGAGAAATAGAGTCTTATTAAAGAGTAGACAAAATGGTTCTCCACAAATCCTTCTATTATGAAGACAAAAGGGTTCTTCATTTATTATGAGATAGTGACAGCCATCTTGGAATTAGATCATATCCTTAAGAATAAAGAAGGTAGAGTTGGAGAGTCAAGGAAAAGATATTGTTTGACTGTTTCTAATGTGTGTCTATGTCTTAATAATTCCCGAAGGTGTGAAATATAAAATAAAATTTCCTAAAGGTGTGGAATGGAAAATAAAATTTTCTGAAGGTGTGGAATAGAAACTAAATGAGTCATTATGTAAGATATAGAGAAAATGCTAATCAAATAATAATGGTTGTTTTCTGCATAAAAATAACCCACCTCAATAAGATTTTTTGAAAGATTAAGATCAATCTGGTATGCATGATATGATTTCTAATAAATTAAAGTAGCTAAGATGAAAGTGATGACAATAAGAACATGGTAGAATCCTACAAAAAAACTTAGTTTCTCTCTCCTTCTCTCCTCACTTTCTTCCCAGATGAACAACATGTCCTTTGCAATGATGGTGGTTTGCATGGACATCAGTAATGTCGATTGGACAACAAACCCCCATGGAATGTTGATTACAACCTAGGCGAATGTAAGGATTTACTTTTCATTGAGACACCTCTTTGTTTCTGAAGTCATGAGTCCATACTTCAAAACGATGGGCTCTGCAATCCCTTTGGAGGCTTTCCATCCAAATGGACTTTTCCCATCTCCTCCTGGTTACAGAAGGCAAATGATTATAATAACTGAAGATTCCTTTTTCTTAGAAGGGGAAACAGATCCACAGACTCCATCCCATTACCATAGTTCTTCACACGTTTGGTCATCACACGGAAACTCCCCATGCCGTATGCCTTGTCCTTTTCAAGCTTATCAGAAGATGTTCAATGGAACCTTCATGTCTCTGGATCAAATTATGTGGTTGGAGCGTTTCGATCACTAGACCTAGAGAGGTTTGCTGGTCCCTTTGTCGTTTCCAAAAGAAGAAGAAGACGTCCTACCTATAAGGTATATTTCATAAATAGTTGGATGCAAGACATCCTAGTTATTAATATGTAGTTGTAGAGTAATGAAGTATTAGGATATGAAATAATTATGTATGTAACCATGACATGTACATGTTGATATGTAATTAAGTAGGTGTAAAGACCTTGGAGCCTAAGACTGATTATGTGTATGTATAAGGACTGTATAATTATATGAAGTTTGTATATGTATTGTGAGATTACTTAAATTTTTTGACTGTTGATGGGAGACTATTAAAACAAAGGGAGTAATTTGTGTAATTTGTGATGATAATATTAAACTATACATGTGCGAGAATACTTAGTAATTTATTTTCCGCTACGAACATTATGTCTACGAAGCTTACATTTTATATCAAAACAGTTGTTTTAAAATAAATTATTGTATTTTCTATAATAAGTATTTTCTAAAAATTGTGTATCATGAGATAACAAACTAATAATGAAACCAAATGAACAACTTAAGTGTAAAATTGACATTCATTTTTAAGATGTTATATATTTCCTTAAATGATGGGTAGCCTAGGTTAAGACCCAAAAAGTTTGCTTTAATAGTGAATAATTAACCTCATAATTGGTAAACTTCTTTCTCAAGTAGGAAATAGCTTGCTCTTTTTTTTCCTAGACTCTTTATGTTTGCCTAGCATACAACCCATAGACTCATCAAGCATTTTCAAATACATAAAGAGGGGTTTTCTAGAGATTGATGGTACCCAGACTAAGGGACTATGCAAATACTACTCAATTTTATTAAAGGTTTCTTGACAATCATCATTTCATTCCATTCAGTTGTTTTTGGGTGGCATCTTGAAGAATGGATCATATGTGGGAGTCAATTGGGATATAAATCAACCAATATAATTTAGCATTTTCAGAAATCCTCGAACTTCCTTTTCTATGCAAGGAGGAGACATTTCAAGAATAGCTCAAATTTTTTTAGGATCCACCTCAATTATTTGGCTAATTACAAACCTTAATAACTTGCCAAACCTTACTCTAAATATGCCTTTAGATAGGTTCAACCTTAACCTAAACTTCCTTAGTCACTCGAACAGTTTCTGTAAATGGACAATATGATCTTCTTCATTTCTTGACTTTCTAATCATGTCATCCACGTAGACTTCGTTCTTCTTATACATCTTGTCATGGAATAAGGTCACCTTAACCCTTTGATAAGTTTCCCTAACATTATTTAATCCAAATGGCATAACCTTGTAAAAGAAAGTACCTAATGATGTGATGAATATGATTTTTTTCAAGGTCTTCTTTTTCCATCTTGATCTGATGGTATCTTGAGAAACCATCCATAAAAGAGAAAAGGAAATGTTAAGCTATATTGTCCACCGATACACTAATGTGAGGTAACAAAAAATTATCTTTATGGCTAGCTTTATTTTGGTCCTTGTAATCAACACACATTCAGACCTTCTTATCTTTCTTGGGGACTGAAATTATGTTGGCAACCCATTATGCGATATTTTGAAATAGCAAGAAATCTAGCACGAAGTTTCTTTCTAACCTCCTCTTTGATCTTTAAGTATATTTCTAGTTTCATTCTCCTTAAATTTTGCTTGACTAGGAGACATTCCACCTTCAATGGAAATTTATGCTCTACTATACTGATATTGAGGCCAGACATATCTTGATATGACCATGCAAAGATATATTTATAGTCATGAAAGACATTTATTAACTTACAATGCCCTTCCTCTTTCATGAGGGTTCCAATTTGGACTTTTTTTTGTCCTCATCAGTCTTCAAATTAATCATTTTAGTTGACTCCTTATGAGGTTGAATTTCTCTAGCATTTCTCTCCACCAATTGTAAGAGCTTAGTGGAATGTTCTAAATCATAATCATCTTATTCATCAACCTAATGAATGGGTAAATCATAGTTACTTGATTTGATATTAGCATTATCATCATATTCAAACATGTTATTTTCATATTGGCATTATTTAGGATTGGAAAGAAAGAAATCAACAAACAGTCTAACAAAGTAGAAAATAAGGGTAGACGAGAAATACTAGTATTTAGATAATTTAAAGTGCATTTTATTAATGATGTACCGAAAGGAAACATGTACGCCTATAACAAAGGGAATCTTAAAGCCTTGGACAGAGCAATAAGATTAGGATTATAGAATTACTTGAAATATAATTTAAAAATCACATGGAGCTCAATGATTTTCCAATTACCATGTTTTGTGTTTGGTGGACAAGTGCGAACTTAGTTTACATGCTCATCCCCTAGAGTGTACTCTTCTGCAGTAGCTATTGGCATGGGAAACTCGAATCCTACACTTCATAAACTCTTCTTCGTATCAAATATGGGGACCCCTCAGTCTTAGGTTCTCTATTCTCCAACCTAGTCAACCTTTTCTCCTTTTTCTTCTCTACAATCTTCCTCTTATCTACTTTTGAAGGTTTATGGCCTAACCCAAAGTGATCTTTATACCATTAGACTTAATATCTTGCTCAAACCCTACTCATATTTTCCTAGACCTTAGCTATATTGATACCCATTCTCAAGCATGATTCTCGCTACCATCACAAAAGCACTAGATGATTAAGTCTTTGTAATATGTATTCCCTTAATGTTATTGGCATTTGTAATCTCAAGCACCTGAAATGAATTCTTGAGAGCCTTTTCAAATTTTTCATTGTAAGGGGTAAATGAGGGTTTACTTATTAGTAAGTCCTTCTCAGCAGATATAATGATCATATTGTCATTAACAATAAATTTAAGCTTCTGGTGAAGTGTGGATGCTATAACTCTTCTTGCACAATGGATCCATGGCCTTCCAAGAAGGCAATTATAAGCGGGAGTAGTATCCATCATTTGGAACGTTACTTTAAAAGTAATAGGACCAATTTGAATTAGAAAAATTATCTCTCCCAATAATTCTTTGCAAAATCAATCAAAGGCTCGAACTACTATAGTGCTTGATTTCACGTGCAATACATCTGATGATAGCTTTGCGAGCGTTTCTTTTCTGCATTACATTTAGTGAGGACCCATTGTTGATTAAAATTTTAGCCACAATATGGTTCATGTTTTTCACTGATATGTGTAGAGCCTTATTATGCCCCACTCCTTCCATTAGTATCTTATTATCAGTAAAAGTAAGGTATTTATCAGCAGTGATATTACCAACAATATCTTAGATTTTTCCACTAATATATTATGGATGACATTGTCCTCATTCAGGATTTTTATAAATGTTTTAGAAATATTTTAGATGGGACTTGGCTCAACTGGTCAATCACCATGTACTCTCTCTTTATTTTACGAGCTTTGATAACTCATACACTTTTTTATATGATATTTCTCCCTTCTATTCTTCTCTCTCCTTCATTTCTTCAATTGTGGCTTCCTGGTTGACCACTTTTCTTTCTTTTCCTTTTCCCTTCACAGTTTTCCTCACTTATTTGATCCTTAGCTCATCAAGAGTGTAAATTCGGCCACTCCAATTCATACCACCAACTCCAACAATATTTGTAAAGTATGAAGCTTCTAAATTAGCATATTTTAATGTGTTATCCTCATCATTATCAGTATTTACTGCTATGTTATGTTTCCAAGGTATTTCTTTGTTGCTTTTGTAAGGAAAAGCTGCTGAAATTTGAATTGTGATAGGTTTTGGTTTATTGATGGTTGGGACAATAGAAGCCTTGGTATAATGGATAGTTAGGAGTCTCAAAAGTAAGAGATGAATCCTCAAATAATGACACATTATTATTTCCTATGAGATGGACTGTATCGACTAATTGCTTATCCAGAAGGTCTTGCTAAATCAACTTAAAATCATCATATTCTTGCATTGAGTGATTTTCACTAGGGTGTAATTGATAAACCACAATTTTGTTGATTTATCTGAAAAAATATTAGTTATAATTAAAATATATTTATGATTATTTAATTGTAATTCTACCTAGTTTCTTTTTTTTTGCAGGAATGGTCACACAAGTAAGAAATATGAAAACAGGCAAGTTTTGGAGCAAAAAGAGGGTAAAAAGAGCATAAAAGGATAATGCATCTGTGTCACATTTAGTGAAACAATGCCACATCAGCCCTAATAACTTAGAAGGAATCCCAGTTGGCCACCTTGCAAGATGACTATAATAGTCGCGACGATTAAGGGAGTGGCTAGGTCAAGTTTGGTCCATGACAGTGAAACCTTTACTCACACATATAAAAAGTAGGCTCTATGACATCATTCAATACACCATTACAGTACCAATTCTATTTTCATCTCTCTCAATATCCATTTGTAGGATCTTGGAGGCAAAATCTCTTCCATAGTACAAATTGCAACATCCTATATCAGTTTTGCTAGCACTACGATTTTGTCATTTTTTTATTGAATTATGATTATGGATTATTTTGTTGGATTAATATTTTTTTTGTCTTATCTCTCAATGTGTAACTAATCCCCAAATCATGGGCCCTTGATGAAACTTATAATGTAACCAATTGAACCCTTTTCCTTTTTATGAATGATTCGATATTTCTATTCAGTTGTGTTTTCCTTATTATGCATAATTAATGAAACTATAAGGTAAACTAAATCTAAGAATTTTGGAGGATCAATTGGAATCTTTGATTTCTAATTAGTTATTAATTTAACAAGTCTGCATGCTGTTTATGCTTCTCTTAATTATATACCTTGCATGATCATTGTGGGTAGTAATTTAAGGAAAAGAATATGACTATTGCATGATCTTTGGATAGTAATAGAATGAGAATGGATGGGTAGAAATTGACTCAAATCATTCATATGGGAGTTGGGATGAAATTGGGTAAAGTTATAAGGGAAACCAAAGTCCCATGTCTTTTGATAATTGAACTCGTATCTGTGTCCTTTTGTTTTTAATTCTCTTACTCTCATTTTTTCTCCTTTTAATATTTATTTTAAATATTTCAAAACAAAACTCTTTCTTGGTGAGTTCAAAAGTTAGGATTCAATAATTCTTTTAAGGATTGTTGAAATAGTTTCTATGTGAGCAATACTGAGTGTTTTAAATACCTTTTTCTACGTCGAAGGATGCACTTGCCTGTGGGTAAAACTTTGTACTCACAATAAATACACAAAATTTTTTTGGCATGAGACTATTTCTCAATGATCTTAGAAGTATGAATCTTAATTGCTTGAGACGTATGCATATTTTATTAAAAAATTAAAAAAATAGAAAAATTTTATTGCTATATCTTTGCGTGATCCTTTTGTTTGTTCATGCTAACTCGCTCTTGAGCTACTCAATTATAGTTTAATCTTGAGATAGAGAAAATAACTAAAAGATTGAGACAAGAAACCAAAGTAAGAAAAATGTCAGCACAAAGATGTAGAACATTATTGGATTACATAGCCCCAAGTGGTGAGGGGCTACGAAAAAGCATATTAATCCCAACACTTGAAGGTGTTGTTAACTTTGAGTTGAAGCTGCCCTTTTCAACATGATTCAAAATTCGCTTTAATTTGGAGAGATGACCTCAAATGACCATATCTCAACATTAGAAAATTCTTAAGGCTGACAAACACCATCAAAATGGACGGTGTTATGCAATATGTCATTAGGTTACAATTGTTCCCCTTTTCTATCACTGAAAAGGTGAATGATTGGCTAAACTCTTTGCCGGAAGCATCCATCACTACCTGGGAACAATTACAACATCTTTTCTTGATGTAATACTTTCTACAGTTGATGCTGTTCAGGATCATAGTGGAGATTGCAGACTTCACTCAGTATGAGAATGAGTCCCTATATGAGGCTTACGATAAATTTCAGGATCTTCTTCGAAGGTGCCCATATCATGTGTACCAAATACCTCATCTTGTGCAAATATTCTATAACATTCTTTCTTATGCCAATAGAGCTGTTATAGATGCAACATCTGGTGGGGGTATCCTGCATAGCCCTTTAGAGGACACATAGATGATCATAAGGAACTTAGCTGCTAATAGCAACCAATGGAGATTTGTCGATAGACAGGTATGAAAGAAGGATTCTCAATTAGAAGGAATGTATCAAGTCGATCATAATGCTATGATAGCCAGCCAAATAGAGGCCTTCAATAAAAAGATGGAGACACTTATGCAAGCACAGACACAATGTACCTTGCCTATCCAAATTCCAGTTGCATCTGAACCTAACCTGTATAATCCTTGTGGGTCCCTAAGCTCTAATGATGAAGGATGCATGGTTGAAGCTGATATAGCCCAACAAAATGAGGAGGCTAATTATGTGGGAAACACTTATAACCCCACTTGGAAAAGTTATCCTAACCTCTCTTGGGGAGGGATCAAGGTAATAATTATATTATTAATGCTCAAAATGTTTACAGGCCCCTTCACGCACAAAACCAAAGAGGCTTGAGGCAAGGAAGGAAGGAAGGAGCCAACATCTTTAGAATCACGATTACAGAATATGGAAGCACGATTCCAAAATATAGAAACCCAATTTCAGAATATGGGAATCAGTTGGGCTAGCTTGTTAACTTTTTGGCATAACGAACGCCCGAGACTTTACCTAGCTAACCCAAGGTGAACCCGAAGGAGCAAGCTAATGTGGTTACTTTTAGGAGCGGGAAAGAACTGGAGATACCTCCAGAAAAAGAAAAGGTAAAGGAGACTAGGGATATTGATAACCTTTTCACTCCTACTGATGGGAGTCCAAAAGAGAAAAGGAATGATGTTGAGGAGACTATAGAGAAGGATCTCAAGAAAATTCATATAGATCCTTACCAACCAAGTATACTTTTTCCTCAATGGTTAAAGGGAAATAAAAATGACCATCGATTTGCCAAATTTTTAGAAAACTTAAAGCAATTAAAAATCAACATCCTATTTATGGAGGTCATTCCCTAGATGCCTAAGTATGTGAAATTCTTAAAGGAGATTTTGGGTAATAAAAAGAAGCTTGAAGAATACATGACTGTCAAGCTCAATGAGGAGTTCTTTGCTATTCTTCTCCATAAACTACTACCAAAGGTGAAGGATCAAAGGAGTTTTACTATACCTTATGCTATTGATGATTCATATTTTGGTAAAGCTTTATGTGACCTAGGCACCAATATTAATCTAATGTCGTTGTTTGTCTTTAAAAGGTTGGGTATGAATGAACCTAAACCTACCACTATTTCTTTGCAACTTGCAGATAGGACTATCACACATCCACGAGGGATAATGGGAGATGTTTTGGTGAAAGTGGATAATTTATCTTCCTTGCTAACTTTATGGTACTTAAGATGGAGGAAGATGAAGAGATTTCACTCATTTTAGGAAGACCTTTCCTGGCCACCGAGAAGACTATTATTGATGTGCAACAAGAAAAACTCACGTTGAAGCTTGATAATGAAGAAGTGGTGTTTAGGTTTTTTGACTTCTTAAAACACCTAAAAACATTTGACTCTTGTAATATTATAAATTCTTTCGAATCCTTTCCCTCTTTTAGTTTGCCTTGTGTGCAGGATGTATTGATTGAAGATACATTGGAAAATTATTAATGTTTGATGTTGATACCATGAGTAACTCTGAGGAGTGTACAGTGGAATTGATGATGTTAGAAGTAGGCATAAACAAGAAAATTGGAGATAGAGGTAATAAGTTTGATGCTATAGAAGATCTCAGAACCTTCAATCTTAAGCTATCAGTTGAAGAACCTCTGGTGCTTGAACTCAAGCCCCTTCCTTCAAATCTTAAGTATACATTTTTATCTTCTCCATCTTATCTCCCTATTATTATCTCTTCTAACCTTACATGAATAATGGAGGAGAAACTATTAAGAGTCTTGGGAGAAAATAAAGAAGCTTTTGGATGGTCCATTCATGACATCAAAGACATAAGCCTTGCGATTTTCACCCATAAAATTCACATGGAGGAGGAATTTAAACCCATGGTACAACCACAAAGGCAGCTCAACCCAAATCTTAAAGAATTTAAGAAGGAGGTTGTTAAACTTCTTGATGCAAGTATAATATATCCTCTCTGATGGTCCTTGGGTGAGTGTTGTATAGGTTGTTCCAAAGAAGGGAGACACTATGATTTTGGAAAATGATCAGAAAGAGATAATTACAGTAAGAAAGGTAATTGGCAAGTATGTATTGACTATAGAGAGTTAAATGAGGCTACCTATAAAGAACATTTTCCTCTTTCTTTTATTGATCAAATGTTAGAAAAATTATCTGGTCATGATTTTTATTGTTGTTTGGATGATTATTTTGGTTATATGCAAATGCCTATGACTCTTGAAGATCAAGAAAAAACCATGTTTACATGTTCTTTTGGTACTTTTGCATATAGGAGAATGCCCTTTGGGTTGTGTAATGCTTCTGCTACTTTTCAAAAATCCATGATGTCTATCTTTTTTGATTTACTAGAGGATTTCCTAGAAAATTTTATGGATGAATTTTTTGTCTATAGTCCCTTTTTTGATAAATGTTTACAAAATTTAGAGCAGGTATTGATAAGATGCAAGAGGACCAATTTAGTTCTTAACTGGGAAAAAGTGTCAATTCATGGTAAGTAAATGTATTGTTTTAGGACACAAGATTCTAAAAAGGATATTGAGGTAGATCCAACTAAGGTTGAGGTAATTTATAAACTTCCCCTTCCATAAAACTATTAGAACTATTGAGAGTTTTCTTGGTCATGCAAACTTTTATAGGAGATTCATAAAAGAGTTTTCAAAAATTGCAAAACCCTTTTCCAATTTATTGATGAAAGAGGTCTCTTTTGATTTTAGTGATGCATGTTTCCTCGCTTTCCAAATTCTTAAAACCAAACTGATAAATTCTCCTATTGTAATTTTCCCTAATTGGTCTTTACCTTTTGAACTAATGTGTGATGGTAGTGAGATAGCTATAAGAGTGATTTTGGGACAGAGAAAGGAGAATGTGTTTTGGGTCATCTATTATGCAAGTAAAACCTTAGATGAGACTCAAAGAAACTATACTATCACAGAGAAAGAGTTGTTAACGGTAGAATTTGTCTTTGATAAGTTTAGACCTTACTTGATTAAGTCTAAAGTAACTGTCTACATTGACCATTCTGCTATCAAGTATTTGCTCTCTAAATAGGATTCAAAGTCTAGGCTAATTAGATGGATACTCCTCCTTCAAGAATTTGATTTGGAAATCAAAGATAAAAAAAAAGAAAAAAATGTGGTTGCAGATCACTTATCTACAATGGATCCTTCTGTAAAACTCCTTGCGGAAGAAGTGATCAAGGAGACATTTTCGGATGAACGTATGTTAGCTGTTTCACATATCCCCCGGTATGCAGATTTGGTCAATTACTTGGCAGGTAATATCCTTCCTCTGGATCTTTTGTATGCACAACATAGGAAATTTCTTTTTGATGCTAAACATTATCTTTGAGAAGAACCCTTTTAGTTTAAAATATGTGGAGATAAATTGATTAGAAGATGTGTGCATGAGAAGGAAACTCATGCTATCTTCACTCATTGTCATTCAAGAGAGGATAGATGCCATTTTGGTCCCAATAGAATTGCTCAAAAAGTGTTACAATACGGTTTCTTTTGGCCCACTTTATTAAGAGATGCTTTCAATTTTATAAATTCTTGTGACCGTTGTCAAAAGAGTGGTAATATATCAAGAAAGGATGACATGCCTCTAAATAACATTCTTGCGTGTGATATTTTTTATATTTGGGGTATTGACCCTTAAATGCATATATTTTAGTTGTAGTTGACTATGTTTCCAAGTGGGTTGAGGCTGTGGCATTACCCACTAATGATGCTAGGCAAGTAATAAGATTTCTAAAGAAAAATATTTTTACGAGGTTTGGAATCCCTCGAGCAATCATTAGTGATAATGGCACCCACTTTCTTAACAAACAGTTTGAAAAAGTTTTGAAACAATATGGTGTCACCTACAAGATTGCTACTCCTTATCATCCCCAAAGTAGTGGTCAAGTGGAGATTTCAAATAGAGTTAAAAAAAATTCTAGAAAAGATTGTTAATATTTTTAGGAAAGATTGGTCATTGAAAGTGGATGATTCCATTTGGGCTTATAGAACTACATATAAAACTTCCATTGGTGTGTCCCCTTATAGATTAGTTTTTGGAAAATCGTATCATCTTCTTTTTGAGTTGGAACACAAGGCCTATTGAGCCACAAAATTCATTAATTTTGATTTGCAGCATGCAGGGGAGAAACGTTATTTTCAACTCAATGAGTTAGATGAACTTAGACTGGAAGCATATTAAAGATGAAGGCTATATAAAGAGAGGACAAAGAAATGACATGACAAACACATTTAGAAGCATGAATTTTTATTAGGGGAAAAAGTGTTAGTTTATAAAATGCACAAAATACTTCCCTATGGAGTATTGGAACTTATGAAGGAAAATGAGGAGACCTTCAAGATAAATGGACAGAGGGTCATACACTATGAGGAATGTGCATCTAAGGAACGCATCATTATATGATTAGAAGAACCACAGGTAAACCACCCATGGCTATTCTTAGTCATTGGGTGAAGGTACATCAAGCTCGTGATGTAAAATAAGCACTTTCAGGAAGTAACCTGTTTTTTAATAAATTATTATGAATTAATTATTTTAGGACATTAGATAATTTTATTCCTTTATCTATTCGTATAATTCAAAGTTTTTCTCTCTCTTACATGGATGTACAGAACTTGTTTTTAGGATATATTATTATTATTATCTTCTGTCTCTAACATGCGTGTTTAGTATGAGTAGGTTAATCCAATGCGATAAGACTTCTTCTCAAACCATTAACATTCAACAAAAAATGTATTGGGAGTATTGATGGTCTCTAAGTTTGAAGAAGGAAACCTTTTCCCTCTTGGTGCTACTTTTCAAGGAAGTTCTCTTTTATTCTCCATTATACCATATACGTGTGTATATTAAGAATTTAAGTTTGAGGAGGAAGACCTTCTTCCTCTTATTCATTTCTCAAAATTTCTTCCCCTTCCTTTTTTTTTTCTTTCTACCATGATAATTAATTTTTTCAATAAATTAAGAGAATGGTAGAAGATTAAGTTTGAGAAGGGATACCTCCCTCCTCATTTTTTCTAAAATTATTTGTTTCTTGTGATATATGCTTAACTATTTGGAATACTATTGGATTTAGGGTATAAAAATCTCTAACATTTTGTGGCAAACATTAACTGAGTCTAATAAGGACATGAGAACTTTTAATAAAAATAATTGATAATGTGTCATGTTTCTTGTTATCTTATCTCACATTAGAATAGCTCTAGTGAGGATTGAACCTGATTAAGGTTGCACATAACCTCTCCATCTTTATTGAGTGATTCTTCTCCGATTTGTACACTCTGAAACTTGCTCTATAACCTTGTTAAGGCTTGTTTAAGTTGATTGCATAACAAGAAAATGATAAAGACAAATTAGGTTTCTTTGATTGGACCTAACCTTAGATATCATTTAATGCCTCCTTTGAGTTTAATATATTAAAATTTATATTCTTTAGTGCCTTTAATTAATTGTTATAATTTCAAGTACCCTTAAATTATAACTAAAGAAAAACAAATGCTTAGGAAAATATGAGAAAAATAAATGCTCAGTACCAATTCTGTTTTCATCTCTCTCATATCCTTCAGTAGGATCTTGGAGGTAGAAACTCTTCCACAGTACAAATTTCAATGTCTTATTGTCAGCTTTGTTGGTAGTATGATTTTGTCATTCTTTTTTATAGAAGTAGGATTATGAATTATTTTATTAGATTAATATGTTTTTGTTTGTCTTATCTCTCAATACGTAGTTAATCCCCAAATTATGGGGCATTGGTGAAACTTATAATGTAACCAATTGAACCTTTTTTCTTTTTATGAATAATTCGGTATTTCTATTCAATTGTTTTTTTTATTATGCATAATTAATTAGTGAGAATTAATTCTAATTTAATTGAGGGATAGACGATCGTACCATTGCCTAATTATTGAAATTATAAGGTAAATTAAATCTAAGGATTTTGG
This sequence comes from Canavalia gladiata, assembly GCA_037954105.1. Taxonomy (NCBI): domain Eukaryota; kingdom Viridiplantae; phylum Streptophyta; class Magnoliopsida; order Fabales; family Fabaceae; genus Canavalia; species Canavalia gladiata. Next base: position 23,280,589 of record CM075668.1, on the reverse strand, counting down.
AGGATCAATTAGAGTCCTTTATTTTTAATCAATCATTAATTTAACAAGTTCACATGTTATTTATGCTTCTCGCATGATTATTAGAGGTAGTAACTTAGGGGAAAAAATATTGTGCATGATTATTTAATAGTAATAGAATGAGAATGAATGGTTAGCAATTGACTCAAATCATTCATAAAGGAGTTGGGGTAAAATTGGGTAAAGTTATAAGGGAAACCAAAGTCCTATGTCTTTTGATAAATTAACTCGTATTTGTGTCCTTTTGTCTTTAAATCTCTTACTCTCGTTTTTTTCTTCTTTTAATATTTTTTAAAATATTTTATACTCTTTCTTGGTGAGTTCAAAAGTTAGGATTCAATAATTCTTTTAAGGATTGTTGAAATAGTCTTTGTGGGAACGATATTAAGGGTTTTAAATACCCTTTTCAACACCAATAGGTGCACTTGCTTATGGGTAAAATTTTGTACACGCAATAAACGCACAACAGTAATCCACACCTATCATTCTCATCATAATTTCCTTTAATCATACCAAAGTTTCACATCTCAGTAAAGATGACATTCCAATGTGATGACATTCCAATGCGGTTTTGATATCTTCTACCTTCCCTCTCGATGGTTTGTTTATCATCCTCTTCAATAACATTGACAGATGATCCTCCATGTCCTGGTAAAGGGTTATTACCAACATTAGGAGGGTTCTCTTTGAAGTTTAGTCACTTAGCATTAATTAATTATTGCACTTTAAATTTAATGCTTTGTAATTTTTAGTCAACTGGCTAACAACACCTACATGGTTATCACTTTTGGTTCTTGGATCATAGAAAGGTGCCTGTAGTGTATTGATAAATAATGCCACCATTTCTTTGTCAGATAATGTAGGCTCCACTTGAATTGCCAATTCTCTTCACCTTTAAACATATTTCTTAATCATCTCCTAATCCTTTTTCAACATGCTTTGAAGTTCCAATTGGTTTGGTCCTATATTAATATTGTATTTGTATTGAGAAAAACATAAGCCAAATCCTTCCAACAATAGATATGGGAACATTTAAGGTGCATGTTCCAACTTAAGGCTACCCTGGTCAAACTATCTTGGAAGAAATGAATAAGCAACTAATTATCATGGGCATTTGATACCATCTTCCTAAAGTACATAGTCAGATTTCTTTTTGGACAAGCGATCCATTTGTACTTATCAAACTTTATGGATTGGAGGGTTGAGAGTAAGCGGCCAATGAGTTGGTTTCAGTTTCCATAGGTGTATAACTAGGGGGAAGGCCAAATTCTAGCCATTAGTCCTTTTGAGAATTAGTAGATTCTTATGCAGGTTTGTTATAATGTAGAGCTAATGGTCTTTTTGACTAAGCTTGAGGGATCCATTCAAAATTTTTCTTTTTTAGAGATCATAAAGCTTCCAGGACCACTTCCATGTGCTTCCTCAATTGGTTGAGTTCATTCTTCAACTCTTCATTTTGTGGTTCTAACTTATCCATGATCTTGGATTGGGAGCAGGTTTTGTAAGGATGTCGAAGGAACATCTTGCTTACTTTATTAGAAATTAGGAAGGTTTTCCATACATCCATTCAAGGACCAATCGTCTTAAGAAGAAAGTGTGGTTGACACTCAACTTAGGGAAGTATTCACTCCTCAATTTGTGAGGTCTTGTCATATAAAAATGCAGTTCATGACTTATATCTTCAATCAAGGACCAATCGTCTCAAGATGAAGACATGGTTGATGCTTAATCTAAAGAAGTATTCACTCCTAAATGGATGAGGTCTTGACCAAAACAACCAACGAGTGAAGTGGAATATCAAAGCATCACTTTATTTAATGGAAAACTCGAGGAATACAGAATTAGAATAAATGAGATGCAGTGCAATATTACATCAATATTTCCATTCACCTATAACTCCTAGTTAATTTCTCACAATTTTTCATTAACTTAAAGGTTTTCTCAAGGAGCTAATTTATATAGATCTCCTCCATTTCACCTTGAAAACATATAGTCAATTCTGCAATATGGTTTTGGACATAATAAGTTATGTTTCAACATTTCTTCCTCCACTAGTTCCTATTTTCTTTGTAGTATGCCATGAATGATTTTCATTCTTTCACCGATTCATTCACCTCATGTTCAAGCCTTTAAACCTTAGATTTGAACTTTTCTTATTTCTATGTCAACTTCTAAATCTGTTTCCTTAATTATTCTTGGTTCTGGCTAGATTTTATTAGCGAAGTAAGTTGGTTGCAGCTATATTTTTCCATTTAGTCGCTTCAGCACATTATAATTAGGTTCTCCTGCATAACTTCTACCTTATTCTCATGCATACATCTCTCTATTTTCCATTGCTCTTTTTTATTATGAATTATGGCTGAGATTTCTTCCATACTCTTAATTTTATTCTGCATCTTATCAAATTTAGCTGAGACGATTTCTATTTCCTTTTCCATCTCCTTCTTTTCCTTCTTTGTGTGAGCAAGATCATCATGAATATAAGTACACTCCTTTTGTAAATGGGATATTTTCATATCTTTCTTCACACATTATCTCCTGAGAAATTTCACTTCCACCCTGACTCATTCCTTTCCACGAATCTTAGTTGTGCTTTCATGACTTCTAATTGAGAGGTTAGGGAAGAAATTTATGTACTTGACACTTGGGGAAATTTCCTTTTGCATGAGATCCTATTAAAAGTTGGATCACAGGTGCTTGCCTCCCTCTATTTCTTATATTTAGCCAAAACATTTACATGTGATTTTTCAAGTTTTTCTTCTCTTTTCCTTCTTATATTCTCCCAAAGTAGCTCCAACTTCCTCTCGTAGCCTATTAATGTTGTCCACACTATACTGAAAACTCCATCCACTTAATTTTTCATTTTTGTGGACAACTTAAGTCCATTTAAGCTGCCTAGAGGCTATAATCAAAGTGTAGGTTATGCATCCTTGAGGTCTCATTAATGGCACATTTGAAAAATTTTCATAATTGAAGATAGTATCCTTAGTGTGTTACCAATGACATACCCATGGGAAGTGCTCTGCACTAAACTTTAGGAAATCTTCCTTCCACATATGAGATTCTTTCTTCTTAATTTGGATGCGACTGAATCCTTTCAAGGAGTCTGGCATAGGGCCCATATGATTGACTACATACAAATGAGTCACATTCCACACATATAAAATATGTGAATGACATTATATAGTCCCTCCATCCTTTATGATGACATACCTCCATGGAAAACAACATCTCCACTAAGATGGTCGGAAAAGGTTAGCCCCTTGTGTTTTCTACTAATGAAACATATCTATGACTACTTGGTCAGCTATGCCCAATTGAACAGGAATAGAACCAACCCATAGATTAATAATGTTAGAGTCTTGTTAAAATTTTCCCACCTTTGTAGCTTAGCTTAATTTTTCAAGTGATCTTCTAGCAAAGATTTATTCCAGGTTATCTCCTAAACTTCTTGATCTGGAAACAATCCAATTATCTTGGCTATTTTCCCCCTTCCTACACAATTTTCCTAATTTTCCTTATACAGATACACCCCGGCTTTCACCTTATAGGGTATCCTCAACATCATGTCATACTCCTCTATGGTGGGCACCAAATCCAAACTAAACAGTTGAAGACACTTGAGGTTTAGGTTCCAGAATTGAGCCAAGGCACTGAACACAGATGCTTCTACTGTAATGGATAATAAATCTAAGAGTAAACCATATTTATTTCTTCTTAAATTTTAAACAAAATTCTCTTTGGTCATCTTCTTGCAAACTGTGTTCACTTTCTAGAGGTTATTGATTTGTTCAGTGATCCTAATGCTTCTCATTTGAAAAAATGAATTACCAATACGATCTTGAACTTCCATAATTTGAATGTTGTTCAATCTTTCCCCCAAAGAAATGTTTCAATTAGTTAAATAAGTAAAAACGAATTAAATGATGCAATATTTTTTGTTTTATTTTTTTTCTTAGAAAATATGCATGGAGCTATATTAACATGTTTTCATTTATTTTTTTGTTATTTTTTGTTTATCTAGATGTCTAGTTAATGATTGAGATGCATGTTCAAATTTTAAAACACTATCACTCGTTTGATGAAAAAAATAATGATAACAATAATGATAGTAGTAATAAAAATATGCTTCATTATGCTCATATACTAATATGTCTTATTATTAAATTGAATGAGTATGTACAAAAGGAGGAGAAAGTTGTATGCTTTCCATGTGTCCTATTTCATGTGAAAAAAAAACTAAGATAAGATATTACTAAGGTTCAGACTCTAACTTCAGGAAACTGCTTAGGTATATTTATTAATGCATGGTTTCATGGGAAGATCTAGACTATTGATAGGCTATAATGGCCCCCAGATCGCCTTTATCAAGCAGATAAGGATCTAGTTCATGAACTAGTCACAAGTAGGAAAATTCCTTCTCAATGTAGCTAACTCAAAATAATAGTAGTAATCTAAATGGTGACTTAACAATTACCAAGCGAGCATAGAGCCTTTCAATAACAACCATGATGGGATCCACTAATTTTAGGCTCATACAAGCTTAAGTACAGAGTCCAAAGATGTGTGAGGTAACTGAAAGTGAAATGTGTGTAAGGAGCATACAAACCTTTTAATCATGAAACTATATCCCATCTACAAGACAAACAAACAATCAAGAACATACCACAATAGAGGTCATCAATCCTAGAGTTTAGAATATTCAATACATGTGAAAATGCAGTAAAAATAAATAAATATTGATAATAAGAATAATCAAATATTTACGTAAAAATATAAATGAGTGAAATAACATAAATAGAGTTAAATAAATTTGCACAATTAATTAGATTAGGTTTAATTTTCGAAAATTCCCAAGTAGAATCAATATTTATCACAATCGGGATTACGATAAGATGACGAATGAGAAAAATTATAAAAACTAGGAGTTACCACCAAAATTTATTAAAGAAAATGTTGAAAAAAATTTAAAAATAATAATTTTTAAAACCAAATCGAATTAAGGAATCAATTATGTGTAAGGAAAGTACTAGCATCTTGTGCCATCCACTAAAACTATTACTCTCTAATTAATTATGTAAAATAATATTTAATTCTAAAATATTTTATATTTTTGGTTATTTGATTTAAATTATTGGAAGTTATTTGGAAGAAGTTTTGAAATTTCTCTTTAATTTTGGAGAATTTTATTTTTTAAGAAGAAAACATATTTTTCAAAGTAAGATCATTCTTGAAAAGGAAGAAAATTTATTTCATATAAGATTCAAGTTAACAAGGTTACTCAATAAACTCTTATAAACCAAATGGTGGTAAAGGTGAATTAACCACTCAATTAACATTACTTGACGCCTGAGTGGATAAAAATAATTTATTAAAATTTTAATTTTAATTTCATACTAAGCATTTGGAATTTTTAGAAATCATCAAGAATTATTTATTTTAATATTTAGTAAAAAATTATTCTGAAATTTTTGAAATCTTTAAAAAAGATGATGACTGAAAATATTAAATTTGAATTTAGGATAAGAATAATTATATTTTTTTATTTTTTGAAATAAATTATATTTTCTTTTAAATATTAATTTTAAAAATAAAATAAATATATTATTATAGATGATTTAAAGTAACAAATGACTACTCAATAAATTCATACAATTGAAGTAACATTAAAGATGGATCAACCATTCAATTAATCTTACTTTCTAATTGTGTGGATTCAAAATAATTTTAGATGTTCTTAAAAAATATTTTTAGTCCTTGAAATAGGAAGAAATATATTTCTTATTTTCTTATAAAATGCATTTTTTCTAAAATTTAATATAGAAAATGATTATTCAATAAACTTTCTTGATACAAATGATATAAAAGGTGAATTAACCATTCAATTCATATCAAATGTTCATTGTGTAAATTTTGAAGGATTATCTTCTAAATTATTTTAAGTATTGATTCTTATATTATTTTAAATTTTTTTAAAAAATATTATTTAAAAATAATAATTTTAAATTTTTAAAATAAAATATTTAAAAAAGAGAAATTTTATCTTATGCAAAGAATATTTAAATTTTTTTTTATGAAACACATCATATAATATGTATGGGATGCATACAACACAAACAAAAAAGATAAAAACTAACAAATAAAATTATATTATTTACATAAATTTTTTTAACAGTAAAATTATAATAATAATAACGATATAAATTTAACGTTATTTTAATTTTTTAACTATCATTATTATAATTATTATTATTTTTGTATTTATAAAATTTTATCCTATTTTTATTAATGAGAAGAATTTATATTATACATAATATACATTAATAATGAAACCTAAAAATTATTTATCACTAACAAAAATAAGGTAATCCAAAATTAATTTTTTAATTTTTTAATTTTAAAAAATTAAAATTATTTGATTTGTTATAATCTAAAACAAAGTTAAGAATACGTACGAGAATAGAATTAGTCTATTTATGAAAAATTGGGGATTAGAGTAGTTTAACATGAAAGTTGTTTAGGATTCTATCCTCATCACTTTTCATATTGTATAAAAAAAATTACCATACCACATTGTATAAAAAAAACTACCATACATAACATTAAATACCAACCTGTAAAGGATTTGATGCTCCACAACTTCTCAATACATATTCTCTTCCCTCCATTTTTTAAAGGATTTGATGCTTCACAACTTCTCAATACATATTCTCTTCCCTCCATTTTTTAAAGGGTGCAACCATGAGTGAGTCTTTTTCTCCTCACCAGTCTATTCTACGTTTATGTTTTTCATTTTTTTATGAAACAGAATGCGTCTATTAAGGATAGTAATACACATACATAACACAACTTAGTCCATTAACAAATATCACTTACAACTTGGATGGTTTCAAAGAGAAAAAAGAAGCATTAGCAGTTTTAAAACGACGCATGCCTCAATTTGGTATTTTCCGTTCCTCTCTTGTCTTTTGGTGTTCCTTCAGTGTTGTATTTTGGGGACCACCTCTACTCAACAATTCTATAATCTCTTCTTTTCTGTTTTGATGCCAAAATTTATAATTTGCTGATGATGCTTATCAGCGGACGTTCTCTATTTCCACTTGGTTTCAGCTTCCAACCAGTCTCTCAATTTTTGCTCTCAACCCCCTCTCATTTTTTGCGGTTGTTTTCTACTCTCTGACTTCTTATATTTTACTGAGTGCTCCCTCATCTTTCTGTATCCATTTTTATTTAAAACTTTTTAAAAGAGTAACTATCTTATCTCATGAGTAGCGTAGAATATTGTAAAGAGCCGAAGTAAAAAAAGGATAAAAGGCTAATTTCTCTTCTTCCTATCTAAAGGCTCCATTCTCAATGACCAGATGTAACTGATAGACATCACTGGAGCTGTGCGACCTCACATGTAATGTGAATTGAGGTTATTATTTTCCTTTTTTTTATCATAAGATTCTGGCTTCTTTTCTTGCAGTCAGTTTTCTCATGTTCCTAGGAGTGGGAACAAATTGGCTGACTACGTTCCAAACATTGCTTTTCATTATTTAGACTTTTGTTGGTTGGAAGAAAACCCTTCTGGAACTTCCTATTTTATTGCTGATGTAAGACTTGCTTTCCAGTTGCTTAATGAATTTTTCAGTCTAAATTAAAAAAGGAACCAGATCCGACTCACTATCTTCATCTACAAGCACTAGAAAATAATGGTTATAATACTATAACTATTGGTAACAAACCATACTAAATTACATCTTTCATAAAATCCGGAAGAGATTCAAATTTACATAATGATTACATCTGATTACAATGATATCATGGATTAATCAAAGAACAAAATCAGCCTAACCACTCGAAGGCGGACATGTTAATTCATCCTTTGGAAACACTGCATTCTATACAAAATCTAACGGACTACAAAAAATATTTCATCCTGTCATCCCTCCTCATGGCATTATATACAGCTTGGACCTGAAAATACAACAAAATTCCATATCAAGGTATATTCACCCAGGATCATTCGCAAGGGGACACAATCTACTATATAAAACATGGGATCCTGATCATGTTCTTTATGAATAAATCCATCTTTGGCAAAAAAAAAAAAAAAAAGGCAGAAAGGTTTACTTCAGCAAGTGCAGATAAAGGGGCAAGGCAGACCTGTTCACTGGAAACAACTTGGACAGGCCCAATGTTTACTGACACATATTTGCCCCTTGCTGATAACTTCTGCTTCACACGCCCCTGTAACAAAGATGTTAACATTCTTGAAAGATGAAGATCAACCGCCAAATACAAGTGTAGTATGATGTATTGAGTGTGAATAATGCAATGTTCAACAATCCACATTCTTCCTGTAGCAAATTCTTGAAGGCAATCACAGCATGAAAGGTAAAACAATTATACTAGATAAGAAATAATAAAAATAAAAGCTCACCATATATTTTGGGGGTGTTTGGAAGAAACCAATTTGGGGCCTGTGGATAGTTACGTTGAGTGTGATAGATGTATTAGACAGTTTTAATACAGAGCTAATTATGGGACAGTCATTACAATTGGTTTCTTCAAAGGGGCATGTTTTTTCTTTTATTTGACATTCAAACAGAAGACAGACATACAATTCCACCTTAGAATGCTATTTTACAAGCCCAGCAACAAGGTCTAGTCATTGTTTCAGGATCAGCTGGATATAATGGATTCAAAGATAAACGAAGGGGGGTACACCATTTGCTGCACGTATGGCAGCAAGGAATGCTATTCTACAAGTAGTGGATAAAGGCATGCAACGGGCAGAAGTTATGCTAAAAGGTCCTAGTCTCGGAAGAGATGCTATGCTAACCACCAATAAGCATCACATGAAGTTCAAGAAACGGGCCAAGTTACACAATACATTAGGCCGAAGAAAAACTTGACAGAAAATTAACCTTACATAATAACAAACAAAATGAAAAAAACTTCAACACAAAGATATATTAGATATGCATATCTTAAACGTACAATTACCATTATACTTAACACAGGCAAAAATTATATAGTACAAGAAGCAAAGCTAAGCTCACAAGGGAAGGTTGCTATAGAGAAAACGAATACACATGTAATTCAGATTATATTATAAATTAGTGTACCAGTTAGCAAAATTTTCCAATAAATAAGTCCAATTTCCAATGCTCTACAAACATGTTGATGTATATATATATACACACCCGGGGAATTGGCTGTTGGATTACGGATTCCACGGCAACAACCATGGCTTGAACGAAATCTTCACCTCCTGTTCCTATTGCAGTGAATCCCCGAACGGTTGGGTATGAGTTCACCTGCGCAGCACAAGATAATACACAACACAACAAGTATTATGATAACAAGAAACAGACATAAAAAGTGTGACAAGGCGCACACATGAACAATATGCCAAGAACTATAAGCCACGAAATGCAAAAAAAGGAAAGCATTAAAAGGAAGGCACGGATGGAATAATGAATGAAATACCTTTTGGTCCAAAGTGAGCCATTCATTGGTAGAATCGTCGGACACAGTGCCTCCAATAACCATATTCGTAGTTTGGCCAACCCTCCCTTCTGCCTTAGACACCTCTGTAAACAATTCATCAATCAAAGCAATGTCAACTTTCATAAGAAGCTCGTTCCATGAAAATTAAGCATATATTAAATTGTTGAGACGAGAGAACTACCGGAAATGGCCTTCAACACAGCTTCCTGAGGGGGACCTTGATCGTCCTGAGACGACGGCGTTTCGTTGTGAGAGCAACGAAGAGCTCTTCCCTTGGCACGGTGAAACGGACCAGCACTAACAGTTTTGCAGCGCAAGCCTTCTCTGTTATTAAAATGAAGAGGTTGTTGGAATTGGAAGGGTTCCATGAGAATCGCCGAACGAAGCATGCTCCTGCACGCCATTTTTCTGCCTATTTTCCTCAGTATACAATAAATTCCAATATAAACTCTCGGCAAACACAGATTTTTTTTTCGATAAGGAACATTATGAATTGTCATTAATGCCCCTGTCTATACGCATTGATCTGAGGATCTTATTGACTTTTCAGTTCCGGGTAAATATTTTTTTTTCAATTTTATAATTTCTCGCAGTTTCAAAAAAATCAAAAACCCTAACCTCTTCTCCAAGTTCGGATCACTTTTCCGATGTACGGATCCGAAAATAACAGAGAAGACTCGGAGCGAACGGCATTCAGAAAAGCAGAAAAGAAATACAAGCTCTACTACGACAACAATGCTTCTTCCAAGAACAAAAAGTATTTTATTTCTTTTGTATGTAGGTGGTTTCCGTTCGTTATTTCTGTCATCAGATTCTAATTGCAATTCCATTTCCTCACAGGAAAAAACAACCCAAACCCGTGGACTTAACGGAAGTCCTTGACTTCAGATCTATTCTAGAATGCCATCTTCGCAACGGCGAGCTACCACCGGGAGTTACCGTTCTTCACGACAAGATCACCTCTCCAGTTTTTACTTTGCAAAATCGCCCTGGTAATTTGTTTTGTTTTTTTCTCATATTATTGTATAGAAGACGCCGAAATTGAATATGCCGTTTCTCTAACTAATCACCACTAACTAGAAACTAGGGACTTGCACGTTTGTAACTAACCAGATGAGTTGGATAACTAACTCGAAACTAATCACATATGCATTTTAAACTAACTTGCTCATATGAGTAACTAATGAACTCATTCAAACATGATGGTACTTATTTTGCAGGCTTTTATTTTATTCCTGGGGCATTGAGCATAGAGAAACAATGTGGTTTGATAAGGGAGAGCTTGACTGATTTCCCACAGCCACCTAACAGAACAAATCACAATGCCATATATGGGCCTATACATGATTTACTCATTGCAACTAAGGAAGGGAAAGTTTTAACTGAAGAGAACTCACCAATTGCTTCATCTGAATCTAATACCAATTTTGCTTGTAGAGATAGTAGGGAATGGAAGTTTACAACCGAAAAGGAAGCATCCCTGAGAAAGTGTAGATCCATTTCTGCTTCTTCTTTGCTTCGAAAGTTGCGATGGAGCACCCTTGGCCTACAATTTGATTGGTCCAAGGTAAGTTTTGATTCGCCACTTCAAATATTTTTCAGTTCTCTTCTCTCTCCAAAACAATTGAAATTTAGTTACGGGCTTATTTTTCATTTGGAATAGCATCATATATATTGAAGTATATTATTACATTTTTGCTTGGAGACCTTGTGGTTGGTTATTATTAACTCACACATGATCAACTGCTTACCACACATTCAATTTCAACTCAGCTCTGGAATGTTCCAATCTGTGCCTTGATGTCCTTGTAGCACCGCATCCATTGTAGCGAATAAATTTCTGAGATTAACTATTGTTATTTTTAGGTCGCTTGCCATATATCTTAAAATTTCCTAGCTGGTAGAAATTCATTCTCTCCCATTACACAAGTGTCGAACTAAACTCTGTTATGCTGAGGTTATTATAGTTGGATCACCTACGCGTGCATTGGGTCTTTGTTGGGAGTTATATTTAATTCCGATTCTAAAAAATCCTCATCTATTAAATATTTGGGGAAATTATTTGATGATTGTGATTGTGCCCAGCGGAATTATGATGTGTCTCTCCCACATAACAAAATCCCTCAAGCACTCTGTGAGCTCGCCAAACAATTGGCAAAACCTGCTTTGCCTGCTGGTGTTGAATTCAGGCCTGAAGCTGCAATAGTGAATTACTTTGGCTTAGGTAGGCTTAAAGCAAATTTTTATTATGAGTTTGCTTGTTTGATAATTCCCCATTTCATACCATTTTTTACTTCCTTTTTAATTTAATTTTGATTCAATTCCATCATAAAATTCTTCACACCATTTGTAAGCAAGAAAATGTCATATTCTTGTAGCAACAAAAGTTTTTCAGTTATTGAGAAAAAAACCTTTTCAACAACATTTTAAAACAGTCTGCTTCATGTTGTTTACTGTTTAACCTCTCACTTTAATTTATATATTGTTCCAGGGGACACCCTGGGAGGCCACCTCGATGACATGGAAGCAGATTGGAGCAAGCCTATAGTTAGTTTAAGGTATTATTCATAATTTTTTTACTTTTTTCTTATTAGTTTCTAGATACAAACAGGTCTAAGGAAAGATTGAACATGTCACTGGATCCTAATTATTCGTCCTTGTTGCCTCAGTCTGGGCTGCAAAGCTATATTTCTTTTGGGAGGAAAATCCAGGGAGGATACTCCCCTGGCAATGTTCCTTCGAAGTGGCGATGTTGTACTCATGGCTGGAGATGCAAGGGAATGCTTTCACGGTAAGCTTCTCCCTATAGAGAGGAGTTTGTAAAATGTTAAATCAGAGTGATTCATATGATCATTTGATGTTTTAAATTTAGTGATTGGTGTCAACTGTCACGTGAATAAAGATTATATTGGGAATTCAAATTTAATTAAATATTGAGTTGTGTCTTATGCTGACTCATGCAGTTTCAAAATTTGTCTAACTATTGGAATTCGGATTGGTCTATGTTGCAGGTGTTCCTCGAATTTTCACTGATAGAGAAAATGCTGAAATAGGCCATCTTGAGAGACAGCTAGCTCATGAAGATGATCTTTGTTTCTTAAAATACATTCAAACTTCTAGAATCAACATCAATTTTAGACAAGTTTTTTGAATAGTATCTTCATGAAAGTGAAATTTTGTTTTTATTAATTCATGAAACAAGAAAAGGATATATCATTTCTCTTTAAAGTGGCTATGGCTATATTTTTATTTTATATGGCAAATCTCATCCACAAACCTTGTGTTTCCTTAAGTACTTTGCCTTCGTTATTTTTTTTGAGTTACTAGTATTTTACTTTTTAATTTATTTAGTTTTTTGTAAATGAGTTTCTGATTTTTAAAATAATGCAAATTGATCTCATTTTTTAAATTGTTGTAAATTAGTTTTTTCACATATTTAAAATAATGCTACTTAGTTTATCGGCAGATAACATTATAGACAAATTTAAAAGATAATGAAAAAAGGTAAAGACTAACTGATAAATTTTTTAAGTAAAGAATTTATTAGTAAAAAATAATCACTTTATTTAAAATAATGTCAATTAGTTGTTCCCCCAAGTGAAAGTTTATAATAGCTTCTATTTGCTTTGTGGTTAACTCAGTGCTGCCTTGATCCATTTCCAATTAGCCGGTAGCTGAAACGAGTTGATTAGATTGGATTTCTAATGCACCTAACGAAAAATCTGATTAAGAATATTACATATTGCCATTGGAACTTGGAAAGATCGTGTATTACTAGTGATAATTGAATTTTGAAGGGCTGATCATCAACGCGTTTATTTGTTTTAAAGTTAAAAAAGTAATTATAAATTTTTTCAAGATAAAACAGATTAATTGATATATATTTTAAAGTTGTTTAATAGTTTAGCATTAGTTTAAATAAAATTAATTATATTTAAATTTAAACTAAAAAGATATAATTGGATTGAAAGTGTATGAACATTGATTTGTGATCGTTGAAATATGAAAGGAAGATAATAAAAAGCGTGGTTTTCGTCATAAAATACTTTTGTACCATTAAAAGCTTAGTTTATTTATTTGTGGAGAGTGGGATTTGAACCCACGCCCTTTCGGACCAGAACCTTAATCTGGCGCCTTAGACCAACTCGGCCATCTCCACGTTGAGGTGCAACTGTTCTATTTTCTCTAATAAAAAAATAAAAAGAAGAGATAAATCATAATTGGTTTAAGAAAAACTTAAACCTTTACTTTTTTGGACTAAATAACAACTTATACATGATAAATCACAAGTTTTTCTCTCAGGTGGTCAATCCTTTATAATGCACAAATAGTAAAATAAATAAAAAATATATTAAAATTATAATACAAATTTAATATTTGGTTATCTTGTTTAATTTAAAAGATGAGTCATTTGTTATACTATAAAAAATTAGTATTTAGGATACAATATTTTCGTCCAAAGTCTTCCACTGTATATAGTTATAAATTTTTTTTTAGTTCACTTACTTAACACATTTTTACAAAAATTTATGAATATTTTTGTCAATGTACTTCATGACTCAACACACCTCTTTCCTTCGTTGTAGAAAGGCGTGAACCTAATCACTATCCATCCCTATTACTTTATCTACTTTGGTTCCCTCATCTATATCCTGTTTGATCTCCTCAACTTTCTACATAAATTGCTTCCTTCAGCTTCTTCCATTAAAGGTTAGTTTTTGTATAATATTTCTCCATAAAGATAATGTTGGAAAAATAATGTTTGAAAATTTTGCTAACATAATGGTATAATTTTGTTATTCTTTTTTGCATTATAGCTATTTTTGTATCGATTTCTTTATTTTGAACGGTAATGACTATTAATCATTTTGGTTTCCACTATTAACCATTTTGGTTATTGGTGAATGCATGTTTTTTTTAATATTTTCTTCTTCTAATTTTTTAATTTTTTTGTTCTTCTAATGTTTGATAATTTTGGTAAAGTCGTCATATAGTTTTGTTCTTCTTTTTGGGCTATAAATATTTTTCATATGGGTTTCTTGATCTTGAACCATATGAGTGGAGGATGACAAGATTTCCAAGTCTCAATCTTCTTGACTAAAACATTGACCATTAATCATTTTGGTTATTCACTAGTAATCATTTTAGTTATTCATTGTTAATCATTTTGGTTATTGGTGGACACATGCCCTTATAACATTGACCATTAATCATTTTGGTTATTCACTAGTAATCATTTTAGTTATTCATTGTTAATCATTTTGGTTATTGGTGGACACATGCCCTTATATGGGTTTCTTGATCTTGAACCATATGAGTGGAGGATGACAAGATTTCCAAGTCTCAATCTTCTTGACTAAAACATTGACCATTAATCATTTTGGTTATTCACTAGTAATCATTTTAGTTATTCATTGTTAATCATTTTGGTTATTGGTGGACACATGCCCTTATAACATTTCGGTTATTCATTGGGTTTTAACATATGTTCTTTCGTGATCCAAACATCCACTACATTTAGCTTAGTGTATTTTGGTAGTTTCTTAAGATTTCATGTTTAGATTGCAGTTAATAATGTTGCATGTGCTACCTCCACAATTGCTATGTGTTTATTACTTCTGTCATTTCTTTATTTCTCCTTTTGGATACTTTTTTTTTTTACAGTAGTTAGGTTATTCAGTTTCATCTCCTTAAACACCATCACTTCCTTCCTTTGTTCTATCTCCAACAAAAAGGTAACCTCTTACTCAATTCTATGTCTAATTATTTTTTTCATTGGTGACTAACTCTAACCCCTTTCCATAAGCTTTTTATTTATCCTTACATTTTATTTTCTATTCATTTGGTAGGATTTAACTTTTACTCATAGATTTCAATCTTGATTGGACTAAGGTATCCACTTCCTCGATTGTTACTGACTCTAACCCCTTTCCATTTTTGAATTAAGTTGTATTTTAGGAATATTTAATGATTTTTCGTTCCTCATCTTCTATTTAATAAGTCATTTACTTGCCCTTACCTTTATTTTTATTGACTCTAATTCGTTTCCATGTTTAAATTGAGTTGTATTTTAGAGATATTTAATATATATTTTCTTCTCATCTCCTATGTTTTTTTCTTTCAATAAGCTCTTTATTTACCCTTGCATTTTCTTTTCTATTCTTTTGCTAGGAACTAGCACTTCTAATACTCACAAATTTCACTCTTTATTTGGACTAGTATCTATTTCTCAGTTAATATGAACTCCGATATCATTTTACATGATCAAGTCAACCTAGAAAAAGACATAACTTAAAGAGAAGAGTCATTGAAAAAAGGAAGGTTAAAAGAGATAAAATAGGTAATTGGAATCTACGTAAATTCACTTTCAAGAAAAAGAGGTAGATAAGATCGTGATTTTAGTTATCAATTTGTTAGGATTTGTTTAAATTATTTGAATAAGATTTGTTAAGATTTAATTAAAGATTTGAATCATATTATAGATAAATTATATTAGTATTAATCATAATTTTCTCATATTATAAATTGAGGAATTCTATTTGGATTTAGTTCTAGTTTCTTTATATTAGTAATTGTACAAGTATAAATAATTCTTCTACGAACAATGAAGATCATAGATAAGAATTTTTATTCACCTAAATACAAGTTTTTCTCTATTGTGAGAATCTTATATTTTCTCTTGTGAAACTTTGTTTTGTCGATCTTCCTTATAAGGTTGGTGATTCAAGTTCATAAAAGCCTCTGGTTTGTGCTTCAATTCAGGTGCGTCGTTGTATGGATCGATTATTTCGTGTTTGTGGTTGGGCAAGAGGTGTAAGTAGCAAGTCACGTTCCTTATAACGTTGGTTGGTTATTTGCTCGTGTCAGGTTATTGAACCATTTATTTTATCTTTTTCTATTATTTTTTTAATTTTCTTATTCAAACTACATCATAAAGATTGAGACCATCCCTTGATTCATATCAGTTGGTATCAAGAGTTAAAGGTTGACATATAGGTGTTTATTATTCCTTATATTTATCCAAAATCAAAAAAATAAAAAAAAAGTATATTAAAAAGGTGAAAAAAATGAGAAAAAAAATAGTGAAAAAAGTAAAAAAAAAATGTTTGATAAAAACAAAAGCTTAGTAATATGGCAGGAAATCAACAGAGTCAATAAGGATTAAATGCATTCCAAGTACAAGCATTTATGAGCCAAATTGAAAAGTTGCTTGATAAAAAGATAATAAGATTTCTCCAACGTTTGGATCATATGAAGGATAAAGTTACACAACAAAAAAGAAAAAATGGTCAAAGGATACAAAAAAAGGCTAAATTCAAGAAAGTCTGATGATGAAAGAAGAACTAAGAAAGAAGGTAAAATAGATTCCATAGATAATGTGGAACAAAAGAATGAACATCATATCTTCCTGACCCCAATCCAGAAATCTCTTTGCCATTGACCATACTTTCACAAGTTGAATGGGTTCATTATGGATTCCTTCATGGGAATGCATCCTCATTCATAAGAAATACACAAAACACATCTTTAAGAACCATTGAAATTTCCTTATGTCACTCCAAATGCCACTTCACAAGAGCTTGTTAAACTTGTCAAACATCTGCTAGGGTGACAAATCTTATATTCACCCAAGGTCCTCATCCTATATACATATCATCTTCTCAGTCTCATAACATGATAGGAGAATATCAAAACAATTTTTTTGTTGGAAATGTTGAGAAATGAAAAATCTTGGAGGAAAGGATACAAGAAATTGAGGGAAGTGGATATGACACCAGAGAAACGTCTAACTTGTGTTTAGTTCCAGGCATGGTCATTCCTTTAAATGTAAGGTTCCTAAATTTGAAAAATATCAAGGAACTAGTTGTCCGAGGAATCACTTAACCATGTATTGTAGGAGGATGACTACATGTGATCATAATGATAAACTGCTCATTCATTTTTTCTGTTAAATTGATGTTAACCATGATTAAAGTAAATTAACCATACTTAGGATAAGTTAATCTTGATTAGTGAAAAATTCAGAAAAAATAGCATTAATCTAACCTTTAAAGGATAATTTCTTACATTTACATTTATTTTAGAAATAGAAATTACATGCAAATGTACCAAAATTCCCTTAAATAAGAAATTATTTACATTTATTTTAGAAATAGAAATTACATGCAAATATACCAAAATTCCCTTAAATAAGAAATTAATTCCCCAAACTACCCCTACGTGACTGCATTCTATTATGGCCTTAGGAGGGCTAATTTGCTTCATTATCCATCTTTTAAACACTTAAAGAAACTCTCTAAATTCTCTCTAAAGTTAAATCACTCCCAAAATCCAAAATCATACCCTAAGTTTAAACTTCCAACTTTGATGTTTAAGTTAAATCAAGACAAAACCACAAAGTTTCACCATCACCACTAGGAGATCTTGTGTGGACAACCAAAAGAGAGCAAGATCAGCCATAAAATCCCCACCAAACTCATCACAAAGTCTTAAACAAGTAGGATTTTACCTTTTATATTTCTAAACTTCAAGCGTGTATTTATGGTTAAATTTTCTTCTTCTTTGTGGATCCTTCGCTAAGATCTATGGATCTTTTTATGTTTAAGATTATTCGAGCTCAAAATTTCTCTTGATGGTTAAATATGAGCATCACAAATTTTTAGTAAAATTTTGAAAGAAAAAGAGAAGTTTTGTTGGATTAAAATGCTTCTAGCAACCTTAGGAGCAATTTAATCAATGAAAAGTTCTTAAAAATCAATTTTGATGCCTTGGGGTAGCTTTGAGTGTTTGTGAGAAAAGTTTTGAAGTGCTAAAAGTAAGGGATTGATAGATCTTAGAATAGATCTAGTAAATATACACTTGGTTTTTATAAAAGGTGCTTTCTTCAAGATTTTTATGTTCAAAGTTAGAAAATTGGTTATGTCTTTTCTTAAACTCTTTGTTTATGAGATTGTTCTTGTTAAGAGTCCAAATCTGGACTCATATATTAAAAGTCTTAAAGGAACAAGAAAAATTATACCATGAGATCCATAAACTTAACTTGGACTTAAAAACTATTAAGTGTAAAGGTGAAATTTTGGATCCAAAATTGTACAAAAGATTTAAGATCTTCTATAACCATGACCAAAATTATGGAGTAAGGACAGTTTATGGATGAGATCTAAGGACATATGATGAATCAAGTGCTAAACATCATGACACCAAGGTTATATGGCAAGAAAATTGAAAAGGACCCTTGTTCAATACACTTATAGCATTCAAGTCACTTCCTAGTAAATTAAGAAATCTTGAGTTTAAAATTTTGATTAGGTATAAAGAGAAATCTGACCAAGTATAACTATGATATTATAAATTTAAAAGGAACTTGAAATTATTGAAGTGTTCACTAGACCACTTTGGTTAAATTGGAAAAAAAAACACACTAAAATCCATAACAAAAGACCATGAGAGAACAAATTAAGGAAAAGAAACCTTGCTTAGCCACTTAGAGAATTCAGTCACTTCCCATTAGTTAAGGAAACTTCATTTGAAATTTCAATTAAGGTGTAAAGTGGAACCTAAATAAGTTTAAAGAAGGAAATTTAAAATGGAAAAATAGTTGGTAATGGTTGGGTGTCATTCAATCATAATATCCAAAATTGATAAGAACTAGTTAAAAACCTTGTTGGAGTTTAAGAGTGAATTTATGTGAGTTTAAGGAGGTGATTAGACATTAATTATGAAGTAGAAGTGGGAACAAGGGCATTCGGTCATGCTCACTAGTTAAGGATGAAAAGTCCTAAAAAATCTTAAGGATGGTGTAATGAATAGATTAAAAAATGTCTTAATTAGTATAAATTACCTTTCTTAAAGAAGAAAACTTGAACTATAAAGAATTAGGAGTAGAGAGTGTGCATTAGGGCATCTAGGTAAGAAATGGAAAAATAGACTATTTTGGATGCTTAAGGATAATTACATAAGATATGAGTAGAAAGCTTAAAGTTCCTAAACAAAGAGGCAAGCAAGTAGGTTAACTAATGGAACCAACCTAAATAGCTAAGTTACTAATCAAGAAGTATAAAACATATAACACTTAAACTTGAATTAAGTAAATGGTGCATAAGACTTTCAATTAAGAACACCAAGAGTAAACAATTTAAAAGGCCATTCGAAAGTATTAAGAACTTAACCTTTGAGAAAAGGAAAGGTTGAGAGAAAACCTAGAAGGATAAGTGGACTAAGATCCCATGAGAGATTCATCATAAAATTTAAAGAATTGAGCAAGTTGAACAAGTTATGGGAGTAAGTGTATATGCTACCTAACAAATAATATCAAGCTAAAATAAGAAAGTCTTGAATTTGAAATGAATATTTACTTTATAATATTATGCTAATTTGTCATATTACTTTATACGTACATAAAGATTAAGGTGAAGTGTATAGATATTACTCATGGTTGATTAGAGAATAATGGATTACATGATGATCATATATGGATAATGATATGATAGTAGTGTGAAAATAGAGACTAAATATACATGGCATATTGGTTGGATTGTTTGAGCATGCATATTATCTGAAAGCCTATAAAAGGAATCTCAGTAACTAAGGGATCATCAAAGAAAGAACTTATGTAAAAAGTTAATACAATTCTTAATGTTCTTGTGCACATTCAGAAGGCGTCAGGCCTTTCTAAAGTGGAGACAAAAAGGTTCTCTAAAAATCCTCCTATTATGAACCGCTAGGTATTCAATATTTATGATGGTGATGACCATCAAGGAATGAAATTATATCCTAAAAATAAAAGGTAAAGCAGTAGATCTAGTGAGAAAAATTTGTTTGACTAAGTAATAATGTATGCCTATATCTTAATTATCATTGAGAGAGTGATAGAGAGCAAAAAAGAATTATGTAAGACATAGATGAGATGATAGTCAAATGATATCTATGTTGTGATCTCAAAAATTTATGAGACTCACATAATTTATATGCTTAATTAAAGATTAGTTCTTCTTGTATATAAGAAATTCACTTCAGCTAGACTTTTTGAAAGATTAAAACTACACTTGTATGCATGGACATGTTTTCTAATAAACTGAAGTGGCTAGGATGAAAGTGGTGTCACTAAATTAAGGTAGAATCCTATTGAGAAACTTAGTTTCTCACCCCTTCTCCCACAATTTTCTTCCTAGACTCCCTTGATGTCTTTTGCAAATGTGGTAGTCTTCGTGGAACTACATAATGCGAACTACACTATGAATGCTCATAGACTGATGATTACAACTCAAGCTAATGTAGGAATTTATTTTTCTTTGGGTTATCTACTTGTTTCTACTACGGTGAGCTTGGACTTCTCCATCACTGAGTTTGTTATCCCTCTGGAAGTCTTCCACCCTAATGAGATGTTTCTACCTCCACCTGGTTAACGAGCACCTTCAGTAGCACATACTGAAGACTCTTCTTCATTACAAGGGGAAATCGACCCGTAAACACCGTCTCACTACTACAGCACCTTATATGTCTAATCTTCCCAAGGCAATTCCTCGTTTCCCAGGCCTTATCTGCTCCAAGAGTTCCAGAAGATGGCAGATGGAACCTTCGCCACCCTGGATGAGAACCTGTGGTTGGAGCATTATCACCACCAGTCCTCAAGTATTTGGAAAACTCTATCCTTAAAGAAAGAGAAGTCAAGTCATACCCATAATGTACAATTTCTAAATAGATGGATGAATGGATCCTAATTACTAGTGAGTAGATTATATTATAATATAGGTAGTATATGTAAATGGAAATAATAATTGTATATGTGATTAAGTATTTAAAGGCGTAGATGCCTTTTTTCTACTTAACTTTCCTGAACTAATTATGTATAATTACGAACTGTATAATTATAAGTTGTATGAATGTTAGCATGCTTGAATTGTGATAAACTAAATTCATGGTTACCGGAGAAGAATAGAATAGTAGAAGTAATTTATAGTGTTAACGTATTATACATGCATGAGAACATCTATTTGTTTACATTCTGCTATAAATGCTATTTCGACGAGGCTTGTATTTTATAACAAAGTGTTTTAAAAAAAATACCGTATTTTTACTAATAATTAATTTCTAAAAATTTCGCATCATAAGATAATAGTCTAATAATAGAACCATGTGTATGATTTAAGCGTAAAAATGGACTTTATTTTTAAGGTGTTATACTATTTGGATTATGTAACGCCCTCATCAACATTTCAAGTTACCATGAATGAAATCTTTTGACCCTATTTTTGTAAATTCATTTTGGTTTTCTTTGACAACATTCTAATCTATAGCATCACCATGGGACCTCCACATGGAGCAGCTCAAAACCACTTTGCTCATCTTATGGAAGCACCAAGTTTTTGTAAAACTCTCTAAGTGCCACTTTGGATAGACAGAAGTCGAGCACTTGGAACATTTTATCTCACGAATGGGTGTTCGAGTTGACCAGAGAAAAATTAAGACCAAGACAAACTAGCCAATGTCCACGACCATAACATTGCTTAGGGGGTTCTTAGATCTCACGGGTTATTATCGAAATTTTGTACGACATTTTGGAGAGATTGTCAAATCTCTAACGCAATCATTAAAGAATGGATGCTTTAAACAGGGAAATGAAGTTGAACATGCCTTTGAGGCCTTAAAATTATCCATGACTACCATATTAGTACTTGCACTTCCAAATTTTCATGAGGATTTTGTGATCAAGAATGACATATTAGGATTAGGTATTGGAGTATCTCAAAATGGGAAACTTATAGCATACTTGAGCTAGGAAATAGGCGATAAGAAGTCTTAGTTAACATACAAGAAGGAGATGCTAGTAATATTAGAAGCAGTCCAAGTATTCCAACCTTACATATTGGGTCAGAAATTCCAAATTCAAATGGATCAGAAAAATCTTCAACACTTGCTTGAACAAAGAATTACCACCATAGAACAATAAAAATGTTTGACTAAGTTGTTAGGTTTCGGCTATGAGATTATTTATGAGACAGGAAAGACCAATAAAGCAACCGATGCATTATCAAAGCGTCTACAGATGGATTCAAATTTAGATGACGCTAATGTAGAGGAAGCGAATTTGGATGGAATTGAAGTCGAGTTGTCAGCCATCTCATGTCCTACATGGAATTTATGAGAAGACATCGCACGAGAAACCAAGTAAGACTCTACCTTGATAACCATATTCATTCAGACTCAAACAAATACTAATTCAAGAGATGGATATCGCATAAGAAATTGTTGTCTTTGGTAAATGTGAAGATCATTGTGTCTGCTGACTCAAAACTATGCAGTAAGTTGTTGTATGAGTTTCATTGTTCACTATGGGCTGGACATTTGGGAATCTTATGAACATACAAGTGTCTCTTCTAATCTTTTTCATGGCCATAAATGGAAGTAGACGTCTAATGCTGCATCCAACAATGTGATACTTACCAGCGTAATAAAGTCGAGAATTGGGTGCCCACTGGCTTATTGGGACTGTTACCGGTACTAGACATAGTGTGGGCTGCTTCAAGGGGAAAAAATGAAAGGACCACTAGAAACAGTACCAGAATCTTCAAATCAAACTCCCGATATACATAACATGATGCACGATAAACATTCAAAAGACCAGGCTTATAGTTTTCTGAATAGGTTATCTCTATCTATTATCTATTAATTATTTTATATTTTATCTTTTAGTTAATTTTATTTTTTTATCTTTTAATTAGTTATTTTTTTAAAATTAATAATTTTTTTATTTAATTTTATTTATTATCTTTTAAAATAAAAATAATATTATTTAAAATATATATATATAAATATTAAATAATATTTATTTTAAATTCTTACGTTTAATTTATAAAAAATATTTTAATATTATAAAATCGTATCATTATTTAATTCTCTTCTTCTTTAATATTAATTATAATTATAATGAAATAAATAACTGAATTGTCTAATTTCGAATATAAAACTAAGAAAATATACTCAAACATTGTGTAGGCCAAGAAACAACTCAAAATAAAAATAAAAATTTTAAAATATTAAATACGGGTAATTTGATTTTTTACTAAGTAGAAGTATAGAGAGAGAGAGAGGGAAAGAGAGGGAGAGATAGATAGATATTGTTAAACGCGAAAACGCCGTCCTAAAATTGAAATTTGGTTTCCCAATTGCGGTTTGAAAATGGAAAACATAAAGAAAAACGTGCACTAAACTCCAAAACCAAGGGTTGTGGCAGCCACCAAAGAGAGTGTCGTCACAACGTGTACAATTCCACAACCACTTTATTTATATATTTATTTATTCCCCTTTACTTATTCAACACCTATATCGCATAAAACTTCAATCTCTTCGTTTCTCTTCATTCATCAATTTCCGTTGTTAGCAAATGGACCCGTTGGTGCTGAGCCAATTGGCCACCGGTCTAAGCGTCCTGGCCGGAGCGGTTCTCGTGAAATCAGTGATGGACCACAAGCCCATGGCCGGTCCATTCCCTCGCTGTCCCACTTGCAACGGAACCGGTCGAGTCACTTGCCTCTGTTCCCGCTGGTCCGACCGTGACTTTGGATGCCGAACCTGCGCCGGTTCGGGTCGCATGGCTTGCACCAATTGCGGCGGAACAGGAACCGGAACCGCTAGACCCTTACCGGCTAAAATCTCCATGCGCCACCCGAACCGCACCTCATAGTCTTCATCCAATTCCTTCAATTTAGCGCTATAAAAATAGAAACATTTTATATTTTATATTTTATTTTCCCTCTTTACGATCACGAATTCAATCAATTACATATGTAGTATGACACTTGTAATGGAGACAGAGCGAAATTTTTAGATTCTTTATTTCTTATCAAACAATAGATAGAATTTTGCTCGTTTAACTCTCTTCATTTTGATTGTTGCTCTAACAATGAATTCAAGAAAGCATGTGGTTCATTACTGCCATCTATATTGAACGTCAAGTTTATTACACTGGTTGTACAAATTACGCACGTGGTAGTAATGTAAATCATTGCATTTTAACTGCTCTGTCTCACTCACCTTCCAAACCAAGTCAACTGTATATGTGCGAGGGTTGAAACATTGAATCCCTACACTAAACTAAGCTTGACCAAATCAAACTGGACCATTTCACGGGATTGTTTTCTTTTTTTATTTTTTGTTGAAGTTTTTAATTTAAATAATGACTCAATAACATTATGATTTGTTTTTTGTTTTTAAAAAAAAAGGGGGATTATCTTAACATTTATGGCCACTTTCCAATAAACAAGTTTAACAATGAGATATTTTCCGTCATACTCCTTTGTACTGGTCTAGGTCAGAATTTACCTCAGATCCACCATGGAAAGACTCGTGTGAACGGTCGTCATGTTAAAAATTCAAGTCAATTTTATGTAGAATTCTGTGAATGTATCCGTTTATAATATTAATGAACATGTCAACAGTATTCACCGGCTTGTGCACGTTTAGCATATGTTTTAATTCTTCTTTAGAACCATTCCTTTCTAGACTCTTCTTACTTGACTTTTATTACGTTAATGATATATTTTATTGTTAATTACCAATGAGAAATAAACCATGGTTGAGTTTGCAGGTCTTAAACTACTTTTTTTAGATGACTTCACTTTTGATATGGCATAGATCTTTTGGTCAAAATATTTTGCTTATTGAGTTACTAATTATTTTGACTTGACAAATGGGACAATTAAAGAATCAAAATTTATTAATTGATGCACCTGGAGGCAAGGTCTTAACATAGAGGGATAGGAGTTAATATTTATACAGAAAGGACACAATTATTTTATTTACATATTAAAGAATAAAAAGTAATAAGATACAACAAGAATTCAAATTGATAACAGCTGCATATGAACAAGCTAGTTAACAAGAGATGAAGATGACAATTCATAAATGGTTACATGTGAATGAGATCACGTGATTAATACATAAACAGAAAGCAGCTCCTCCTCAATTTCGTAGACTCACCTAAAAAGAACCATCACAATCTGGTGGCTCATAGTCCAAGTTGTAGCTGTTGCATCACCTAAAAAGTCTATTTCTTTTATTTTTCTTCATCCTGCGCATATCTTTTCCTTTGGGCCAAGGGGTACATCACATTTCAAATGGAGCCCAAGGCCAAGGCCTAGTAGTCTATTTTCTTTATTCAAAACTACGAACATATAATCTTTTGATAAGTAAGAAATATTGGTCGACCAAAAAAGATTGTTGAAGCTAGGAGCCTAGAAATTTCTTATGGTCAAGCCGTTTTTATATATTTTTTGGAGTTTTATAACATTTTTATGGGTTCATGCCACATCATTCTACTGTACTTACACTGCAAACTAATTATATCCCAAATACACTTTGACCCAAAAAGAAAGCCCAAGCCCACAAGTTCAGATACCCATATTCTATGGTGGAATGATCTAACCTATTCAGCAATTTTTGGGGTTTATTACTCGTAAGCCCATAATATGTTCAAGTATGAATGACCCATGTTGACCAAAGAAAAAAAAAGAAGAATAGCAACTAAAATGAAAAATAAATAAGTTTCATTTAGATTCTCCCCACCCCCTGCCTTTTTCACTTTTCCCTCTTTATTCTTCGTTGGATCCAAATCGCCAAGCCCAAGCTGCCACTCGCCGTTCCATATTTTTGTACCTAAAAAAGTAGTGGACCCTACGATTGCAGCAATAACAAGGCCAATCTTTATTGATAAATTACTTAAAGACAAGGAATATGTAAAAAGTGGAATTAAACCTAAACCTCTTTTTAATTTTTTATTATTATCCTTCTTAATTAAGTAATTAAGAAAACAAATTAGGGGAGCTTTTTCACTCAAAATACTTGGCATCAAAAGGCACCAACATTAGTGCATCATATTCGAATGGTAGGGAATGTCGTAAAGATCTGCCACAACCTCATTCTTATCTTCATGTCTGAGGCAAAATCATAACCTCCATTTGCATTACTAAAGGGAGATAAAGATAAAAGGCCAGGCCCACAACCACACATTCCTTGTCCTTCTTTGTCCGTTGGGCCACACCACAGAATCCTATTCAACAATCTTCTCTTCTATGCTATACTCAAATCCTAACAAGCCTCGAATCCGGACACCGTCCATTGTTGGTATGGTAATTATGCTCTCTCTTTATCTATCTATCTATTTTTGTTGTGATTTTTTCACTATATGAATTTAATAAAGACTATTTATTTATAATTAGAATAATATATAAAGTAGATTTGAAATAACAAAAGATTGTAATAAATGGAGTATTAGGTGTAATTAGATTTGAATTGTGAAGCAGAAATTGCTTTAAGCCGTAAAGCACCGACCGGAATATCTAGTTTGGTGGAAACTAGTACTTTTAAGGAAGCAAATGGTGGTTAACAATGATAGGTGTCTATTGCAATTAGTAAATGTTTGAGGTCTACCAACAACATCAAGGCCTTCATTATAATAGATAGGATTTAGCTAGCAATCCTTATAAAGAGACCATGATTTTAATTTCTCTCTGTTGCACGGTCATATTTTTTCATGCAACCATGTGCTAGCAATTAGTAAGGTTAAAAAGAATTTATGGCCCTGAACCAAACCAATCTCCTAATTATGTCTCCAGTGAATTATAGAGAAAATTTGAGAATCTCCTTCATACACACTTTATCCCTAATCAAGCTAACCACATATATGGTGATGTGGGGTCTTTCAGTATCCATTGCTTAATCCTCTTATGTTTCCTTTGTTAGTTGCGGAGTCAACAAGCGAAGATGCAGTCCTGGGAATCATTGACCTGTGTGGGAGAAAGAACAACACAACCTGTGAATAGGGAGTAGTTTACTTGAATCTCAAAGTACTAAATCATGCAACATTTGGTTTATATCATCATCCATCACTTAGCCACACCTCTAAAAAGCTTAGATTATTTTGTCGCCTTCTTGGTAGTTTGGCCCCCCCCAAAAAATTATCATTCTGTTTTTCAGTTCGTGTTCTACCATTCATAACACGGTCACATGGTGGTAGGGGCAATTTTGTAGCCATTAAGATGTGACATTCCGGAAATTAAATTCCTATGCCAATAATGAACAAATTTGAGGTTAGTGAGTGCAATGCAAGAATGTCAAAAAATGGATACTATGATTTTTCAATTTGTTCATCAATTTGTGGACAAAATTGCTCTCATTTGGTTGCCCCAGCCACACCCAATTGTTAGACACTTCGTTCTCTTGTTTTTGGATGTGGGTACAATTCTTGGTAGCGTTAGTGGCTCTTCATATATATATGTGTTCTATTGGAGCAAAATTTAAAAAACTAATTTCAACTTGCCCAAGACAGCTCCCTCCCCTTATTTATTAACCAAATCAAATCAATTTTCATAATAATAAAAAGAAGAAAGGAAAAACACAACATCTCAAACATAATATATATATATATATATTTTGTGAACACATCTCTCAAACATAATATTCAACTATTCTTATAAACTAAAAATAGAAAGTTAAATATGGGAGTGGAAGAAAGAAGAACCGAGCATAGTGTTGCATTGGTTTGCGATCCTAAATTCTAGCATGGCATTTAGGTAAAAAAAGACCAATCGGATAGCTTTTTAACTTGTGAATTATTGAGGTTGAGAACAGCAAAGCTTTTCAATTATTAGCACATATGCAACTCTTGCCACAAGTTTTGGGTCCAACAAAAGAGAACACAGACTAAGTGATCTTACTTGCACATCAAGCAGGCAAGTGCTTTCAATCAAATAATGTTTGAAGTCAAGAATTGTAATTACTTTCAGAGAAATTCTTTATCATAGCCTTTAAATTCTTTATCTATAGACTCTATAGTCTTCTTTACTACCCCTCGCCTTTTATTTATTTATTTATTTACTTCCATTGTCTATATACTGCGACCTTAATTCAAAAGTATATATAATAATAAGCAGTCAAAACGGGAACAGCAAAATAATTATTGTTGAGAAGAGCAAAGGTGAAGCAGGTATAAAGCGACGTGATTATGTATATATACGATACCGTAGCATACTTTTAATTATGATGATCGCCAAATTGGGTCCAGCATTATAGTGCAAATGACTCAAATGATGTACTTATTATGAATTTTTAAAAAATGTCTAAACATAATGTGAGTTGAAACATTCAAACTAGCAATCAATTGCTTAAGTAATTCTACTTAATTATAATACTTTATTTTCTTTTAATTTTGATCATTTTTCAAAAATTACTATATTTGTTTTATTGGCGCTATCATTATTACCCTTAGTTTTATGGTTGCTCTTATAATTTTTCGCTTCCAACCTTTCAGTTTTTTTATGCAAATAAATTATTTTTCTCTGCCATTGTTTTTCAACAAAATTGAAAATCATACGGTGAAATATAATGGGCATTATAATATATATTGAAATAAGTTAATTTCCCCTTATTTTCAAATATGAAACCACTTTTTATAAAATAACAATGTAGATACGAATGCTTTCTTCAAACGAACCAAATTCGTGTTCAAACACACCAAATTAAGAGTATTGTCTATTTTTTTCATAAATTTTTCACAATAATACTTACAATATATATAGAGAGAGAATAAAAAATAAGATAAATGATGTAATTAAAATAAATAAAAAAGTATTGCAAAAAATTATTGTGAAAATAATATTATTATAAAATTAATTTCGATAAGATTCAATTTTTTATTCCTTTAGATGCGTGGGAATTTTAATTATAAAACCTTTTGATCTCACATATAAACATCTTACCAATATATCTAGTTAGTTTAATTGCATTTTTTGTTTTTTTATGTATACTATATGTAATTTTAATTTTTAATTTTTTAGCTAAACATTTTAAAATTTTCTACTTTTAAAATTTAGAAAATTTAATTCTGCATCGGTATTTTTTTTATTATCTAAAACTCTTAAATTCTTGTTTTTAACTTAAAATATTTGCAAAATCAATTAAATTATCTTTTACTCAAAATTCATACATTAAAATATCAAAAATTTTCAAGTTTCAATTCAAATACAAATCTAAAAAAAATTGCATAAAATTTCAAACAAACTCATACTAATAAAAATATAGATTCATTTAAGTATAAATGATTTATACTTTGTCCAACCTATATAAACTGGAAATTAAATAGGTTGATTCCATAGATTAACAGTTTAGCTTGTAGATCAAATTTAAAAAAATATATACATTTTTTATTTTATTAATTTTTCTTATATACACCTATATTAAATTTAAGTATTTTAATATGTTTTAATAGTTAAATAAATTAAATTATTAATCCATAAATTAAAATGAATCAAACACAACTAATAATTTTATAGACCTATTTACTTTACCAGTCAACCTAATACGCATTCTTTACCGTCATATATTAATCCTTGTTAAATATTTTAGCTGACTTAAGCACTATAGAAGCTTTTCAATTACATCATTCCCACTTTGTTATCATCACCTATTGAAGGTCATCGTTTAAACTAAGACCTAAATATATAACCCAAATATTGGCAGTAAACAAAAAGTATATTTTAACCGTGGATAGATTTGACCAAAAAATAAATTGACGGTAGATTTATTTAAAAAAATGATAGATTCTTAATTCTCTTTTAATATGAAAGTTAAGAGACAAGAAAGATGATCAAAGGTTAATATATTTAATTATAAGGATATTACGAGCATAGCAAAGAATGATCACTATGGAAAATGAACACAAAATCACTTATTTGACCCGTATAATTTGTGTAATTAAAAGTAATTTTTAAAGACCAATCTTTTCAAAATGTAAAAATTTCCGAAATAGTTTTGATATGTTTATTTTTCTATATTACAGATTTTAAGTGTATATTAAAAGAGTATATTCTAAATAAGTTTATAAATTTATGAGAATTTATTGATTTAATTTTAAAAATTAAAAAAAATATTATTTTAATTTTTCATCAAATATTATAAGTTTTAAAGTTACCAAATGAGTAACTTTAATTCTTGATGTACTAAATAGTGGTTATTTTAGTTTCTAAAATTACAAAGATATAAAAACAAAAATAATGGATATTTAATACTTTCAGAACTTAAAATAATATTTTTATAATTTTAAAAAATAAATTAAAAAATATTTTTAAGAATTCATTAAATATATTATTAAGGAAAATTTCATGTTATCCCTAAGAACCATTGGTATCTTGGAGTGATAGGGATGTCTCAAAATGTCACAGCCTCACATTTATTACATTTGGAACCATTTAATTACGGGGAAGAAATACTCCTACTTTGCGTTTAGTGGTGTCCCTAAAATTGCTATCTTGGGTTCCCTTTAGGATATGCTTAAATGCTATTCAAGTTTCTGTTTACAACGATGACCAGTTACCTGTAAAGCTTTAATTTCAGTAAAGTGTGGCTCTGACGGACACTTTAAGAACTGTTCCTTTTGATTTGTAATAAGTATCTTTTTATTAAGTTTTATTTTTTAATTTATTTCACAATTTTAATAAAAAGTACCCTTAAATAATTATTGTATATGGAGAGAAAAATTAAAGTGCAAAAATAAACTGAGAGAGAAATTACTAATGAGGTACAAAAGGTCTATTAAAAAAATATATAACAACTTAAAAAATATTAATTATATTTCTGAATTCTTATACCATATCCTTAAATGATTTATTATCAACTGAAGGGGTAAGATAAAGTTAAAATATTAATTATAAAAAAATAAAAAAATTAATTATACCAGGCTTCATATGAAGCTTTTAAAAAAATACTAGACTTTATTGACATGAACCTAATTCATTATCTAAAAATTAAGGTTTAAATTAATTTTTTTATTTAATAAAATTTATTTTTAAAAATTTAATCTAATTTAAAATTTTAGTTTATAATATATTTTAAACAAATAAAAAAAAATTATTTACTTTTTAATAAGTTAATAAATCTAAATTTATACATAAATATTTTAAATATGTCAATAAATTATATATACATTGGAATATTATATTATAAACTTAATACAATCATTAATCTTATTAATTATTGTTGGCCTAGATTTTTCATATATATCATATTATTTGTATTATTATTTTTTTGTTCAAGCACAGGAGAGTAGAGGATTAGGAGAGAGCGGATGAAGAGTATTTGTTTGAAGTAAACCTTCAAATCAATCTGCAAAATTGTTTAACTTGAATATTTTACTTGTTTAAATTTTAAAAACTTTTTTAAGTCCTTAACTCTATAAAATTTGTTTTTAGATGCCTTAATTCTTAACCATTCAAGCAACATACTTAAGTATTTTTTTCAATGACTTTAGACTTAATTTTTTTAAAATTAAATTAATATATTTTTTTCAAAATAATTGGCCTAACTTAATTAATAAGTTAGATTTGACTTCGACTTAATATAAATTATATCATAAGTGTCCAATAAACAATTAAATATATTTTTATTTCTAGATAAAATAAACACATAATTATATGATTATGGCATATTATAAATCTGTTAAATTTTTAAAACGTAATTAATTTTCTGTTTAATAGGTATAATTTTGTGTACTTTATTCTCTTAAATTAATAACTCATTATAAAAGAAAATTGAACATTTACACTTGTATCCCATTTCCCTACAACTATAAAAACCAAGATTTTACAACCGGTACTTTTGAAGTCATTTCTGATTGCTAATGACTCTTGTATATATAATTAGGATAAGATGCCGACCAAGCATCATAATTTTGTTTATATGAACCAAAGTGATGCAACTATTGCTTGCAAATAAAACCTAACCCTCTTATCTAATTTTATCTCTACAAAGACGTAAAGGCATGTTGGTCTTTTGGACGGCCAGGCATCATCGTCATGTTGATTATGTTATATTGAAGTCCACCTTCGTATTATTATCAATTACTACACTCACCATTACAAAATTTAGATTATTTAATTAATATCACACACAAGTTTGTTGCTACAATACCCTATTTTAATTCATAATGGCAAATCCTAAGGAGTTTGGAGGCGCAATTAGATAGAACGTAGCACTCAGAGATGACGTATAACTTGTTCTTAGTCAAGATGCATGCATACATACGATACAACCGAAATCCAAGCCTCAATTTAATAACAAAATACAAAAGACATCTTTGTCGTTTTAATTTGTGATAATGATATGATGAAAACCGAAAAGGCCACAATATTTTCTTTTGTTTTGTGGCTGGCCTTTCTTTAGTTTTCTCTTTATTGTTTAGGTTGGAAAGCATGGTGCATCTTTCTCTTTTTTTATACTTTATATAATTTGTTTTGTATATAATGACGTGGGTTTTCATGCTCCCTAATATATATATATATTCGGGAAACTAAACTTCTAATAACTTTTATGATTAATCACTTCTCTAGAAGGCTAGAAGCGGCTACATCCGAGGATTATTTAAAAAATTGTAAATATTCTGACTAAATTACTTCTGATATTCCAATACATATGCAGGAGGATACCTTAATCATCATGATCTATGTATAATTATGTAGAAATATAAATAAATTGAGTTAAATTGAGTATTTAAAGTTTGAATTTAATTTGTAAAAAAAGTCATTTAAGTTTGACTTTTTATTTAAATGAGTCAAACTTAAAATTTAAATATAATTTATTTTAAAATAATAAATTTAAATTTTATTTGTTTAAGTTATTTATAAATCAATTATTTTTATAATTATGAAAGTTTTTAGTTTATAATTTTATTTTATTATATGTTATTTAAAATATAAGAAAAATAGATATATTTTTAACCTACATATTTGTAAATATCTAAAGTATATAAAATTTTATATATTTAATCTTCAAAATAATATATTAATGGATTGTAGAATTAATAATAAAATTTATTTTTTTTATAAATAAGTTTATGAAGATATAATTTCATATGTTTAATATCTAATATATTTGATTCAATCTCGACCAACACATAGAAATGAGTTATTATGTGTTATTAATATCATGTTTATAAAAATTGAGTGGCTCATTTAAATTATTGAGCCTAATTTAAGATTAAGATTATTTATTTAGTTAAATAAACAACCTTTTCAATATATTTAATACATGAAGTTTAAATAGTTTAACAACAACTCAGTTCATGTACACCTCTACAATATTTCAGTAGTTTAGTCCTTTCATTGAATATAATAAGAGGTTTAATGTAATGCTTAAACCTTTGGGTTCTCCTATTTTATATAACAGTCTTTTAAGTTGGACTTTTTTAATGTGCTGAAGCTATAATAATTAATGTTTTCATTGAATTTTAAGTTGTGAAACAGTTATCTATAAATTGAATTAAGATGCAATACTGTACCAAGGATATCCCCTCTTAAAGGGGAGGCAATGTTATAAATCTTACATTATCTAAAATAATAGATTTAATGTGGTACTTTTAGCTTTGAAGCTGTTCTACCTATTAGACTATTCTTTTGGTCTAAATTTTTTTTATCTGCTTAAGTCCTTTCAGAATGTCTATATATACCTCATGATCTATAGGTGTTCACGCCATTTGCAACTGTGAAGTATAAATGATCATTCCAGGATTCATGGTGCTGTATAGTGGAAAAATAAGAGAAAATATTATTTTATTTTTTATTTTAAAGAATTATATATATAGAAAAAAGGAAAATAATATAAAATTATTTTAACTAACTTTTATATAATTTTAAGAAACAAAAAATAATGTGATACTTTTATAATTAAAAATAAAAATAGAAACCATTTTTCATATCAAACGTCCCTAGTATTCATAATTTTAATATAATATGAAAAATATGAAATTTAAGTTTAAAATTTGTGTAAAACTTATTTTAATTATTAACTCCTCACCATTATACTAATTTTAGTAATTTTTCTTTATATTAAATAGACTATCCATGGTAACTATGTTATAATTTTGTATTAATTGTGTTCAGTTAGTTAAATACTTAATGAATTTTTATAATTAATTTTATGATACTGTTAAAGAATTTGGGCCTATTATACTCGTTAAAGTTTTCATCTAAATTGATTTTAATAAAGTTTAAAGTTGTTATGCAATGCTTAAGGGTGATTTCGGTAGATATAAAACATATACTGGGTGAGAGATCAAGAGTCAAAGAGCCTAAGCATAATCATATATTAAAATAATAGTAAAAATTATATTGGAAAGAAGAAATTACACCCGATTATCTTTATAATTAGACGAACTACACACGATGCTTTTATTCTTTTAATTCTACGTAAACATCTTTTAATTTATATAATGTACTATTTTTAATTATATAACTTTATATAAATTTTTTATTATTTTTATAATTTTATATATATATCAAAATTAAAATAATATTAAAAAATAAAAGTATCGTTTATAATTTTATCCAAATATAAAAATAATAAAGATAATTTTTCTTACATATATAACATTTGAATGATATATATATATAGATATCGAAAATTAAATTTTAACATTTATATTAATTTAATAATTTTATATAAATATAAAATTTATTAATTTAATTGTTAAATTATATTATAATATCTTTATTATCTTATATATTAAATTTTAAAAAATTTAAAAGTTTGTAAATATTTCATTTAACTATTGATATTTATATATTTAAATGATACATAAATTATTAAAATAAATTTATAATATATAATATTTATCAATTTTTATTTTGTATAAAATTATATATATATAATTTATTTAATAATAATTTTTAAATTAATAATTGAATTAATAAATTTTTTATTTTATATAAAATTATTAAATTAATATAAATAATAAAGTTTAATATATAAATTTTATATATTTTGATATATATATATATATATATATATATATATTATGGCTGAAAAAAATTTATTTGAGAAAGTGTAAATATAATTTGTCATCATTAACGTTTTTTCCTCTTTGTGTTCCCATTAAATCAATTTCTCATAATCACATATATAATATTTAGCAATTTTGGATATTTTCTTTTGGCAATCTATTGCTGCTGTAGTTCTTTTTTAAAGGAATTGCCATTATAGTTAATATATATATAAATAGGAAAAGTTATAACACGGATTTCTTAATTGAAAGGTTCAACATTAATTAAAATTCGAAACACTTCCTCAATTGTTTCATTTTAATTATAGATGAAGAAAAACTTCTGACGAGAAGCGGTTAGGATAGGGTTTCTCTCAGTTTAATTAAAGCACAAGTAAAGTTTAAATCCTCACTTTAGTTACCTGAGATTGAATAAACACTTGTTGCTTTCATTTTTTACATTATTAATTTTTTTATTTAATATCCAATTTCACAAAATATTATTTACTTCAGTTCTTTTCACTATATTAGTTGCTGATATAAAAAATTAAAATAAATAATATTTATAAAATTAAAGATTAAAGTAAAAATTTAAAAATATCAAAATCAACAATTTTTTTTTCTTTCAAATTTTAGAATAGTTGTTAACTCTTGAATAATAAGATGATTGAGGGGTTAGCTTCACTTACCATTCACGTAAAGAGCATGTCCCAAGAATTGGCAGCAATACGCAATTCATCCCACAGCACATCACATTGGTTCTCACTTAGAAGACTGACGAAGAGCCAAACTTTTTGCTTATACTTGTTGGAAATCATTTGACAACTCCGAATTACTAGTACAATGTACAATCTCTACAAAGCCAAATTCAAATGAAATTCTTCTATCAAAATTTTCCCCAATATACTTTTTTTCCATAGGTTTATTTGACTCTTCTATTATTATCAATTGAACTTTCAATTGAATATGAATGAGAATGATGACCGATAAAAGAGAAGTATTAGTGGGTGCAGGTAGCCCCAAAGCCAACTTTGTTTATATGACTTTTGACCAGCTATTGCTCATAAATGTTTTTTTTTCTTCTTTTGTTAAAATTTAAATTTTGTATATTATTTTTCTTTGATTTATTCACTAATCTGAGTAGTTTATAAAATTAACAGTAGTAAATGTTTTGAATGAAGTGAAATATAGTAATAATAATTGGGAGAAGTAAAAAAGAACAGAGAATGTTAGATAGCTTGAAAATCACTCAAAACAGAGGGGCAGCACATGAAAGGGGTGAGTGGGATATTTGCTCGGTAAACGAGGAAGGAGGGGGCCCCAAGGCCCAAGCAGAAGCTAAATGCGTTAAGCAACTTCATAACACAAAACATTGGCTCCCTCTCCTTAATCCCATTTATGGTTCGTTACGCTAAAATCTCACAAATCCCAATTATTTATCTTAGTTTATTGCTGGTATAGAATACATTCAGGAATGAGAATTACACAATTTTACGCTACCCTTCAGCTCCCATCACGTTTTAATTTAACCATTAATTTGTTAATTTTATTCTTAATTACTATTATAATATCGACTGTCGTCTCCTCTCAAAGCTTTGGTTTTCTATATTCTCAGGTTTTCTCTTCCTTCCTTTCCAATGTAATGAGTTTGCTTTGACAAGTGAATGTGATACGTGTTTGAATCCTTTCTACCAAAGTTTCATGAAGTCAACGTCCGCAAAAATTTCAGCCATTAATTTGTTGATTATATAATAATTTAAAAAGAGAGAATGTAAAACGTAGTCGTAATTTTTGTTGGAGAGAAATATTATTGGTAGAGAATATAGAAAGGATCCCAAACCGGAGCGATACAGAGAAATTGTACTGGATAACTTTGTTCATTTAAGTTGCCGTTAAGCTTAAGAGAATATAAATAGGTACATAATTGAACAAATATTGTTTAGAGATTTTTACAAATAAGAAGAGTTTAGGACGTTTTTAGGAATTAAGAAAGATATGAATTAGAGACAAACCGGATTTAAGACTTAAACAAAGGGGATGAACATTACCCTACAGAAAAGTTTAAAATTCATTTACTATAAAAGAAAAGGAAAAGAAATTCACCAAACAACAAAAAGTGCATTTAGAGTGCCATACCAATCCCCAAATATTTGGTAAGGGTTAGCCACCGACTATATGTGCTGAGACACATTTTCAAAATTGTCCAACTTAATTAATCTACTCATATGAGCATAATTAGCTGACTGAAAACTGTTATTCGTTTAAAATGTGTCCATAAATGGACTGCAGCTTTTGTTTGCATAGTTAAAACCAGCTTTGCCGAATCGAATCCCACTTAGTTGTCACATCAATGTTGTCCATCGTCAATTTATTTTTTGGGGCTCAAATACTTT
Source organism: Canavalia gladiata (assembly GCA_037954105.1). Classification (NCBI taxonomy): domain Eukaryota; kingdom Viridiplantae; phylum Streptophyta; class Magnoliopsida; order Fabales; family Fabaceae; genus Canavalia; species Canavalia gladiata. The sequence goes on along the minus strand of CM075668.1, from coordinate 23,242,876 downwards.
ATTTTCTTTTCCAATTACAACTATATATATAATTATTGTATGGAAAATTGAGACTCGGAAATGTTGGTATGCCCCATTAATAATAATATATAGTAATACACAAGTGTGAGGTCAAGTATGTAATTATCTATTTTCTTTCCTCGTTGAGACCTAATTAAATTTGGGAATAGGGTAGTTATATATTCCCCAGTGCTCACAAGCACTGAACTGAGTGGGAATGGGAATGGGAATGAGGTTTGAAATGCAATGATTTGTGTTCCACCCACTCACCATCTCAACCCAATATCTTTTTTTTCTTCGGCTAAATTCCTGTTGACTTGTGTGGATAAGAATTTTCAAAGATTGGAAAATATTGTACTACATCGCTTCAATTGCAAATTTCTAAAATTGAAAGACAAGGTTAATCTGTTCAAAAGTGCCAATGAAAATTAGGGTGGAACAGTCAAAGGGTACTGTTCTGCCTTTAAAGCAAAACCGTAAAAGTCGTGGGTTGATAATGAGTAGGGTCACTTTTTGTTTAAGGCCAGCCGGTTCCAACTTTGAAGTTGGGCTAGACTTTTAGGCAATCTTTTTTCTTTTCTTTTTAATTTATATTTTTGATAAATATAATTATTGTTATCTTTTTTTGGGAGTTCCTTGGTCTGGTGCGTGTGTTTGTAGTTAAAAATGGGGATGTTCACTTACCATGCACGTAAAGTTGAAGGGAAGCAGGGAGCAGTAGTTTGTCCCAGGACTGGGACGCATCAAACAACCTACTCCTTGCTTGCACGGCCAAGTGAGTCACAATATATATATCAATTCAATTCGCAAGAAACCCCCCCCCCCCTTTTTTTTCTATTACTTCAGATTTCCACGCCATGTTTCTGCAATTTCAAAATTTTACTGATTGCAGATATGATATCTGAGTTATAGGACAAAAAAATTATCCATTATCATAGATCTTAAATTTAGACATTTATATTATTTTATATTTTTTTTATAAAATATAAAATTTATCAATTTAATTATTAAATTATTTAATAATATATTATACATTAGATATACTTATGTGATATAATATTTATTATATAATATTATAGTAAACATACAATTAATTGAGTTTTAGTAATTTAATTTACTGCGAATGAAAAAATAACTAACAGTATGATATTGATATTTGGTAACTGCCAAATTGGCAAAACATGGATGTGATTGTTAAGGTGGCGTGCTCATCCACTAGCTTGTAACTTTTCAACAGAGGGCAAGATTCACATGCTATATGTAAAGGACCAGTCAAAAATCTGTTGTCTCTTCCATCTGACTCAACTCTTTCTTGGGAGAGAAAGTAAGATAACGTACAAAACCACAAATACAATCGAGTCAATCACGTGCAAGAACATCAGTTCCTCAGATTCACGTGCCTGCCAAGTGCGCACATCACCATTAATTACATTTTTTATCATACTATTAATCAATTAAACTTCATTTTCACCTATTATTTTTCTTTTACTCTCTAAAATATACTGAACTTTTATTAGTTTACGAAAAATCAATTTCGACTCCACTTACTGTAACATATTTAGCATTCTTCTACTTAAGTGTATTTGTAAACAAGATAGTAAAAAAATAACTCGATATAATATATAAAAATAATAACAACACAAAGAATAATTTCAACAAAATAGATTTATACTCAAAAAATTTTCGATCACTTTTCTTAACTTAAAATGACATGGCAGTTATAAAAAAATTTAATGAGTACAAATAATAATTTTTTATTAAAATTGTTTCTGTTATTTTCACAATCAATTAGGATTAATTTTTACTTGTATAAAATGATTTATTTTTATCATTGGATGAATAAAATTTTCTCTCAAACATTGTTAGATTTATATTTTTCTATTTAGTAATTTAGTGTATTTTAAAAAAAAAATTATTAAACCAATCTTAGTTCAGTGATATTTTAAATATTTTGATTTGTATTTAATTTAAATTATATTTACAAAAACGTAGTATTATTTTTATTTTTGTGCAAGTTTCTTTTTTAGTAGAAAAATTCTTGATTTCAACTCAAAAAATTGAATACAGTGATTTTCAAGTATGTGAAGTGATTTTCAAGTATGTGAAGATGATGATGTTAAATGCATGATTAATGTTTACGAACAACAATCATTAATGTTAGTATTAGAGATTTATGTTGAGATTGAATGTTAGTATTAGAGATTTATGTTGAGATTGATGTGATTGACAATTTAACAATGTTGATACAACATGATGGTTTTAATACTAAAGTTGTAGAAGATTGTTTTCCAATAATTGGTAAGTTAATGGATGTATGTGTACATAAATATTGACAATTTTTTTGTGAAATTATTTTAAAATTTTTACTAATTAAGAAGTTATTTTTGTAAGTAACTTTTGATGAATGTGTAAATCTATCAGATAATGATTATGATGATTCAAATTATTATTTTTCACCTACATGATCAAGTGGTAAGGATAATGATGATATTAATAAAGGTGTTGACTAGGATAATCTAACTAGTTCAAATGAAGGATAACAACCAAATTTAATAATGAGTGCTAGTCCTACTCCTAGTCTAATGAGTGTTAGTCCTACTCCTAGTCTAATGAGAGTTAGTCCTATATCTTCTTTAATTGGTTTATCTTTATTTGGATTTGAACAAATAACACAATCAGGTACTAGTAAAACATGTAAGATATATAGTAAATTAATTATTTATATTAACATGTTTAAACAATTTATGCAGGAAGTGAACCTTTTTAGAATAGTTCTTCATATTATACAAACATTTATATGGAACATAGTGATAAAGATATCAATTTTTGGATTTAATGCACCTTCCAATTGGTGTATAGGAGATGAGTTATATGTTGGGTTACAATTTGAGATGAAAGATGAGGTAAAGATTGCAGTTAAACATTATTCAATGAAGGTACATCATACATTTATTCTTATTGAATCAAAATTGAGTTTTTTATATATGAAATGTCCCAATCATGTGCATGGTTGTTCATGGAAAATATGAGCAATCAAATAAAAAAGAATAGATAAATGACTTGTAACTAAATGGGGCAAACTATACACATGCGTCAATGCGTCACTTTCGCAAGATCATAATAAATTTGACTTCGATTTCATATGTTCATGCATTTTAGGTATGAAATATAATCAAATATATATTTATTATAAAATATAATATGTTAAACTAATGAAATTGTAGTTATTTTTTTTAGTGATCCATATCTTTGATATAAGAAAGAATACAAAGTTAGTATGGGTATAAAATTTCATATAGGAAAGAATGGATTGTCAAACAAAAAACCATTGTCCATGTTTATGGTGATTGAGACGAGTCCTACGCAATATTTTCGATCTGGTTACACTACAAGATTAATTTTTCCCTAGAATTGGTATATTAATTTGAAAAAATTAAAATTGTTATTACTCAATAAATTGACAACCGATATTGAAAATTTTTTCGAGTTTTTTGGACATTTAAAAAGTGTTGTAAAGTTTTTCAAATACTCCAAGTCATTCTTCAAATTGATGCTTGTATGAAAAATAGAAATGTACGTTATTAATAGCAACAACTCAAGACGATAATAATTCTATGTTACCAATTGCGTTTGTTATTGTAGAGGGTGATACTTTGGAGGTATGGAGTTGGTTTCTAGCCTTGTTACACGAGCACATATGAGATTTGTCTTATTTCACAATGATACCAAAGCATCAAATCTACCGTGAACAATTAGCACCTAGGATGACAACTTCCATATGCTTGTCATATGTACTATATTCAATACATTTCAAGTAATTTTAATCATCTTTTCAATAATAAAAAATTGAAGCAAGAATTGCTTAAATTGGGTATGTTTTATGTTTACAATATCTTGCATTATTAATAACACTTAATGGATATTTTGTTAATGATGTTGTTAAACATTGATAGGTTACACACCATGTAAACATATATTTGATGAAAAGTTAGAAAAGTTTAGAAAAAGTAGTCTAAAGATTGCTAGATGGATTGATAGCATCTCAAAGGAAAAATGGCGTCTCACTTATGATCAGTATTGAAGATGATATGGGCATATGACCACAAATTTTTCAGAGTTAGTCAATAAAATTTTGAAAGGTACTTGTAATCTCCTAATTACAACTTTTGTTAAATATATGTATAGTCGTCTGGTTGAATATTTTGTGCAAAGGAGTGCAGCTACTAAGGTAGAACTTAACTCAGATCAACGATATTGTGATAAACTAATGTATTGCATTAGAAAGAATCAAGAAGAAGCATGTTCTCATCAAGCGCAAAGATATGACATACAATCTTCATATTTTAAGGTTGAAGAAACATTCAATCCCGTCACACAACACGATGGTAACAAATGGGCTCTAAGTTTATCACAAGGATGTTGTCAATGTGATAAATTTCAATTGTTCGAATATTCATGCTCCCATGTTATCGTTATATGTGTTGTTGTTAGCATGAACTTTTACCAATTTGTGGATTCCATTTATACGGTCGAAAATGTTGTTAATGCATATTCAATTAAATGGTAGCCAATTGGAAATGAGATCTCACTTCCCCTTGTTCATCAATGGATACTAGTGTCAAATGAGGAGAGATTGCAGGGAAAAGGTTGGTTGAAGTCTACACGTATAAGAAATGAAATGGATTAAATTGAATTACAACCAAGACAACGATGTTGTCTTTGTAGAGAAGTTGGTCATAATCAATCTCAATGTCCACGTAGAGGACAAGGACAAAAAGATAGTTAATGATGATGTAAAAAATGATCGATGTTTTTCATCTTAATCATGGTTGATCAAATTACATTAGCATTTTAATGAGTTTAGTCCATTATTAGTGTTCCTTATGTTATTGTGATATAACAATTTGTTCTAACAATAAATCATTCAATAACCATTACATATTTATCGATAAAGTTCAACATAATAATATAAACAAACCAATTAATAACCAAATAAAAGGTTCACTATAATAATCTAAACAAAGCATTTAAACACATGAAGCCGTCAAAGACATGAAGCATTAAAGGCATAAAGATAAAAGAGTCCACAAACACAAAACCAAAGATAATACTAGTTTTATCAATGCCTCTATCCCTCACAGATCTTCTTGGATTGCGACGACGATGTTGTTTGATATCAAGCTGAGGATCATCAATCCGAGCACCATCATGGAATGCAGCTGATAATTCTGCATTTAAGTCAATTCCTTGACCACTAAAATCTTGAAATATATCTGGACTATGCACATATGTGTGCATGGGTGGAGGTGGTGTGATCATCGTGGGATTAAACGGATATGGCATATAAAAACTTCTACCAACACCAAGATTTGTTAGAAGTGAGGTCTAAGAAACACCATACAACACCCTAGGAGATAAAATATCAGGTGGTGTGAAACGAGCAAATGCTAACAATTCTCCTTCACCCTGAAATGAAGGATATCCTAATTAAAATAATGATAATCCTCCTTCAAAAGCAATATCATTGTACAATGTTTGTCCATAACAACTAGGTGCAACAATGGGTTGAAAATGGTGATGGTGGTATATCCTACAATGGCACAAAATACTTTCCTTTTTGTTGAGTTGAAAGGGAAGGAATGGTATGAGTTTGATGCTCCAAACGTCTAAGATGATGTTGAAAGTCTTGCTGCTCAACTCTATTATTTGGCATGTCCACATGAACCTCTTGTTGAGGTGGATCTTGTGTAGCAATTGGTGCAGTCATTCAAGCGGTCACAACATGATGCTCCTCTTCCAATATCATTCGCATATTTTCTGCATGTTGCCAGATGAGATCCACAAGGATTTGCAAGGAATCTCTTCCCCAATAAGTTGTGTCTGTTGCAATGTAATATATTAACTCTTCCTGATCGACCTACAAATAAGAGACTAATAAATTACTGAATCATATTTATATAATTGTGGAGATTCCAAATATCTTTTGCTTAAACTTACTGTTTGGCCTTTGATTACATATTCCCTTATGATCCATCTCCTTGTATGAAGTATATACCATCTCATATATTTTGAATTAACACTCATCACACCATCATCAGGTATCCATAAGCAAACAAATTGTTGCTTATTATTCCATAAATCTAGAAATGGAGTATAAATTCGTTCCCAGTCATCCTTTGTCTTCCCTTTTAGCGTCAACCCATAAATATTTTTTAGTTGGCTTGGGGGTTAGGGAATATCTTGACACATTCCGAATTGTTGCATAACACGATCTAATTGGTGCCACTCTATAATATGAAAGCAAAATAATGGCACAACAATTAATTCAATAAAATTTAATTACTAGTTTAACCTTTTAAAATTTATAATTAATTCAATACTATTAATAAATATTATTTTAAACACTATTAAAAATTTATTTATTTACATTATACACTCTAAATAATCTAAATTAATACATATTTAATTTATTATAAATATAATTTATTTCATATAAAATGCTTTAACAAAATTAAATATACACTAACTTATAAATTTTTCGGTTCTTCACATCCTTTTCTTTCTAATTTTAACTCACCATGCTCAAAACTTTTACACTCACAATTTTTATATGAAATAGTCAATATATAGTGGTCTCGTGCGACTATTATGCATTTTGCAATGGAACTACCAAATGCAGTGCATCTTGGAAAGGAGACATACTGATGCAAAAGTTGATGTAGTCTGAGAGCACTTTGTGGTGCATCTTCAATGGGAGGCACACTGATGCACATTGCACCAAGAGCTACTATTGATTACACCAAGACCTGTTGTTGACTGATTTTGCACACTACATGAAGCTTTTATTGACTGATTTGAAGGATGGAAGCACATTGCATGAAACTTGTAAAAGTGGCTAACGTATTTGAGAGCACCTTATGGTGCATATTGGAAAAGAGGCACATCCTGTGGTGCATATTAGAGAGGAGGCACACTGACGTAAAAGCTACAAACCAAATTTTGTGACATATTTTCAAATATTTCCACTGTTTGTGACACATTTTTATACTTTTCCATTAAGTGTGTCGCATTTTGCAAATACACAATAATTATTGTTTCATACGTAGATATATAAATTGTTATATAATATATTTATATACAAATTTTGTTTTAATTTTTATCTTAGAAAGGTAAAACACCCAACAAAACTTAGTCTTTAATCAAATCTTTTCACCTGTTTCAATCCAAATGTTGCTTCTTCTTAGTTGAAAGAATCTTTTTATTAGTTAAAGATTTCTAATATTAACAAAAAAAAAACCCTTTAAAAAAGACTTAATCTATCATACTTAGTATTTTTTATAAACTTTTGCAAAACTTCATATCTTAGGTGGAAAAATAAAAGTTATTTTTCCTTCAAATTGTACTTGATTGTGCCACTTCTCTTAACATGATGGCTTATTTCCTTGAGTTGCAAAACACACTATCATTACCAATACCCAAAACATAGAAATCCGATGATTGATTCCATATCCAACTAGTAATGTTCCCACGACGTCAATCACATCTTACTTGCTGCTTAACTGAATGCTCATGTTGTTAAATATTACCTGACTAAAATCTATTAGCTTCTCCTATAAATACGAGTATCGAAGATAGTCTTGGCTACTTTATCTGCATCATTCTTCCCCTATAACCTTTATTGTCTCCATTTTAGTCCTGCAATTGAATAAGAGAATCTCTTATCTTTTGTTGTCAATCAAGTGCACACCATGACTATAAATGCATCTAAGAAACCTTATTCACCAACATTCATCATCAATCTTCTCGGTGATGGAGGATTAACATGCATCCTAGACTTCGACATAGTTGAAGAATATAATTATATTTTCATGTCCCAAGTATTAGTACCTTTTAAAATTAGGGATAAAATCCATACTTTTTTAGGCCCTATACTTGCAAACTCATCACCAACCTTTCTTTAACTTCTAGGAGAAGTGATTTTTAATAAAATCTCTTTAAGATCTTTTTAATTTATTTTCTCAATCAAATTTTACTTAACAAATTAAATAGATAAAACTTATCTAGTCTTAAGTTTCTCATTTGATAACCATTTATGTATTCAACTTCACCATCAAAATTCTAAAAGCATAAATTTTGATGAACAATGGATGGTATGATTGAAATCCCATGCATCCATTCTCATCTTAATAAAAGATTGAAGCTTCCCTTCAAAGACACAACTATAAACATGATTGGTCTTATTTTATACAGACGTGGATTTTTACCACTAATATCCCAAATGTTTGGGATGCCTTCCTTGAATAGTCTATTAAGACCATGTTATAGAGAATAAGACCTTTCTGGATTTTATTCAATCAACTTAGCATGAAGTGTAGCATTAGATTTATAACCGCTTCACCATCGATCAAACCCTTATTTACAGGTACACTTTCAGTTCTAACCAACACAAATGTGGCTTTAGGTGACCTTGCATATCTTGAGTGAGCTTGTAACATACCACATCTATCTTCCTTCAATTGTCAGAGTCAGGAATGTAATAACATAAGGGGCTACTGCCATCTTCATTTTTAACTTAGTAATCATCTCAATCATTAATTTCCTTATAATTGGTGAACTTTGCTAATAGCCAAGAAATTATCCTGCATATCTCATGAAGTTCTTTAGGAAATCCTAATTGGAACACATCATTAATCATCAAATTGTCGTCGGGTTGATTTGAAGGCATTGGCCTCTTTTTAATATTTTGTTGATTTCTATTAGGCCTTAAAGAGTGAGGCCTTCCTATCTAGCTATATTTCAACTTTGAAAGACTTCATCGTATGTAGCTCTAAATTTATTTTTAGCATCTTTGTTTATCGTCTCGTACATTTCCTTGCAGATTTTCTAAGCTCTCCATAACTAAGTGTGAGTTAATTAGGAAAAAGTAGTACCCCTCGACGTGTTAGTTGATGCTTGATTAAAGATTTGGTCAACCGATCCTTTGAAATTTACCACCTGTCAATCATTAGATTGAGATGGTGATGTTTGAATTCACTAATTGGAGGAACCTTCTTAGACGGTACGAAAGTTTTGTTAGACCCTACTTGACCCTTCAAGAACCTTTCACGTCGAAAGGGTGAGGTCTATTTTCAAATAAAATCATCTTTAAAACTTGGACAATTTCATAATGCTTCTTTATCTTTGAGTCTTTAAAGGCTTTGATAGCAATTTTATCAAAGATAACACTTCATCTAGGATACAACATAACTTCTTTTTCAGAAGGCTTCTCCTTAGTCAAAATGTCAACTAAGGATTCATTGGACTTTAGAGACATTTCTCTAAATTCCTTCTCGAAGTATTGTATGGTCCTATTGATGACCTCTTTAACATCATTAAAGCTTGAACATCCATTATACATATGTCATATTATTTTTCCATGTTAGGCTTAAGTTAAAAAAGATCAAGCTCAATCTTCATCCCCATTTGATTATTCTTTTCAAATTTTAACATTCTTTCTTAAATAGACTTTTGTATCTAATCTTTGAAACGAATGTAATTATTAGCCAGTGCCCAAACATATTATGATACTTATAATATTTTCTCCCTTTGCATTGATCTTCTAAAAGAATCTTATGATCACCTTTCAGATCTATTTGTCCATCTTTAAGAAAAATATAAAAAGTTATGTTAACTTTTGAAATATCAAAATCATATTTTCTTTAACCTATTTTATCTTTATCTTTTTTTTAGAACTAAATGACTTATAGATATATGGAGAAATTTTTTATATTTTGCTATGTTAAGTTTGAAACTTTCATGTTTACTTCCTATCATTATCAGATAAGGATACTATTTCGACCAATTTTAGATCCACTTCTATGCATTGCCTCTGTAGTATCTACTTTTAATCATTAGATCAACCATTTAATTTTATCAACTGTTGGATCTAATATTTATGATAGAGAAAGAATAGCATGCTATAAAAAATGATTGGAAAAGGAATGTAATGAGGAGGATCTAATTTTGTTTCAACTTTAGCATCTTTTCTCAACAAAATACCTTTTTAAATTTTTTGAACTTTAATTTTTATAAATTCAAATGCTTTATCTACTCATCCTTTTCTTCCAATTGAGGCATGCCCATCATTTCTTTTCAACCCTAGCTATCTTTTCTCGACAAAAAACTTTTTCAATTTTTTTGAACTTTAATTTTTCTAAATTCAAAGGCTTAATATGCCAAAAATTTTCTTCTAATATAGCCATGTCCCTCATTTGAACATTTGAACATTAACGAACTTTTTCTAATTTCAATTTCTAATACGGAGGCACCTTTTTGAACTAATTTGAATTTTGGAATTAATATAAAGCATCTTGATTTAATAAGCCTAAAAAAATTTAAGTAATCGTCAATACTCTCCTATTCTATTCTTCTAACATTTATTAAATTTATTTGACTGACTTTAGCTTTGCCTCTAAAGAACCATTCATGGAATTGTCTTTCTAGTCAATTTCATGAATGGAACAAATTGGAGAAAAGTTTATAAACCATGTAAAGATATTTTTTAAGGTACGTAAAAATAATTTCATTTTTAAATATTTATTATAGTCTAAATTACCACATTCAATCATATATTCAATCATATATCTTGTCATATGCTTGACTCTTGATTCCTATTTTCTTCGGTAAACTAAAAAAATTTTCATCCTTTAGGAATTTATATTTGAAGCATCTTTTCTAGGAATGTCAAAGTAAAAGTATGAATGGTTGGCATATCTTATGTTAAAATTTGTTCTATTTAATATCTCTTCGGTCATATTAGTTATATTATTATGACCTGTGATTCTATTTTACCTAGTATTATTAAGTACAACAACTATATTTTGATTCTTGTTAACCACACATATAGGATCTTGGTTACCATTTTATAATCTAGGGATATTACCTTCTTGATTGAGATTATTTTCCTAGTACCTATTACCAAATATGTTGCAGGCCTTTTTATAAGTTTATTATGGGGCATGTTGAAAACAATGGTAATTCATCTCATTTAGGTAGCAAGGATATGATAATTTTGGTTAGTTTTTTCCAATCAAGAAATGTTAAAAATTGTGGTGATTTGATGAGAGAACATGTTAACTATATTGTGATTGCTCTCATCCATTCATTTACTAAATAATTGTAAGGCATTATTAGTGAATAACATAGCAATTATCTGATCTCTTGACACTATGTAGGATGATGTTCCTAGTGCATAAGGATTTATCTTAGGAACATTTACATTTGAATTTGGTTGAGGATTTGAGATTGATACCATGAGATTTTCTTGCAGTTTGACACTGGAAGTATATCCTAATGGAATTCCATAAGAAGCATTTAAAGGCATTCTAAGGATCCAATTCTTGATTGGATGCATTGTTTGTACAATTGTCATTAATGGTTCGATGTCATGTTTGTGTTTGTATTTTCAGTGTTAGTGCTTACTACATTATCATTTCCAGAACATCCTTAATTAGGATTTGTGGCATTATTACTCCATCCCTTTTGATTTTGGATGGTTAAAGTTAAATTTCTATTTTCCATTTGGTTTTCCCATTTCTTAATCTCATGCATTAAACCACTCATTGCTTTAAGTTTTGATTAGGAATATATGAATAAGTCCCACCAGATGTGTCAATTATTTTATGTGAAAAATTAATTTTAACTTAACTAATTATCATATATTTATCCAAAACTCTTTGAGATTAGGTTGAACCCTTTTAATATAGGGTTCTTCTAATTAAATGTGTTTGTGAACAAATTAAAAAAAAGTAAATCGATAAAATATAAAGAAAACAAAATGCAGGTAGTAATTTTAATAAAATAGATTCATACTTATAAAGATCCTCTAATAACTTTACTCGACTTAGAATGAGATGATAATAATACGAGAATTTGATGAGTATAAGAAATTATTCCTTTATTAAAATTGCTTCTACTATTTTTACAATCAACTGCTCTTATCTATAAGATTTAGACAAAATATATGATGTTACATTTTTGCACTTCATACAAATACCCTACATAGACTTATTTTCTTAATTATTTTGTATTATTATGAATCATTAAATACCACTAAAAAATTTAAATCTTCTAACCCACAACAGATTTAGTCTTTGATCAAATCTTCTTACCCCATCCAATCAAGATGTCATTTCTTATTAATCAAAAGATTTTCTTTATTAATTCAAGATTTACAATATTAAGACTTACTTTTTAAATCATTAGTAGTGATAAAGAAATTAAGATTAAAATAGTTTATATGAGATTTTGAATTTAAAGTTCGCCATTTTTTTTATTGTATATAAATTTTGTTATCAAAATTATATCTTATCATAATGCATTATATTATTAGCATTCATAATATTTAAATTAATAGTTTAATTTTATTAATAAAAAATATAATAATAAAATCAAATCAAATTATCTAATAATTAGTATTTAATATTTTTTTATTTGGCATTTAGGTATTGGTGAACTTTATTAAATTGATGTTGGTAAAAATGATAACAAGTATACCATATCATTTTAAGAGTAAATGATGAGAGAGTATCGTTCCTATATAATACAACCAACTTGGAAGAAGGAGGATGGACCTAGTTGGAGGTGGAATTGTAGCTTAAAATTCTGAGCAGTTTTGGGAGCTCCTCAAATTATGTTCAATGTAGCACAAAAATTGTGCATAGAAATGAAAAGACGATGAAACATAAATTTGCAGAATGTAAAAAGGGAATTGGGGAAGGTGATTGCAAGAATTAAAGGCTGGAAATAAAGTGTAGAAATGGAAGAAAAGACAACAAAAATGACCAGAATTAAAGGGGAAAGGGACTGAAAATTAAAGACATAAAATTAAGAACCAGAATTGTAAATTGCAAGAAGGTAAATGGTAGAATGTAAATTGCAGAAAAATAATTCCCAAGCTAGGCGCCACTCCACTAGCTAGAGGAAGCTAGGAAGATAAGCCAAGTTCCACCACATTGGAGGCTCCAATGATAAGGAAAGGGGTCTTGACCTCAAGAACAAGCAAGAGGAGAAGAAAAAGAAGAGAAAGCTGCTCTCTCAAGGAAATTCTCAGATTCCAATAGTATAAAATGACCAAAGGTGAAATTTGCTTACATTAGACCCTAATTTATAAAAAAAAAAGGGGGCTGCTTGGTTGTGGATATGAGCTGCTTTTAGCCAACCCTAAACCCTAAATAGGACATCGGTCACCTTATTGATCTTTCCTTGCTTATGTATAATGACATAGGGGAACTGCTCCAAAAACTTAACCTATTTAGCATGTCTCCTATTCAACTTCTTTTGACCCTTAAGGTATTTTAGTGACCATGATCACTATGGATGATGAACTCCTTGGTCAACAAGTAATGTTGCCAAGTTTGAAGGACCCTAATGAGTGCATAGAACTCTTTGTCATAGGTAGGGTAATTAAGGGATGATCCATTTAGTTTTTCACTAAAGTAAGCTATGGGATGTCCATTTTGCAATAAAACTGCCCCTATCTCAACATTAGAAGCATCATATTCTAACTCAAAATTTTTTATAAAGTTTGGAAGAGCTAGGATGGGTGCTTGGGTAAGTCTCTCTTTCAAGGCTTGAAAGGCCTTGACTTATTTTTTCCCCCACTCAAATTTGACATTTTTCTTGACTAAGTCATTTAGAGGTGATGCTAGGGTACTAAAATCTTTCACAAACCTCCTATAGAACCTTGCAAGTCCATGAAAACTCCTAACCTCTCCTATATTTTTGGGGGTAGGCCAATCCTTGATGGCCTTGACTTTCTCTTCATCTACTTGGACACCTTCTTTGCTTACCACAAATCCTAAGAATACAACTCTATCAAAGCAAAAAGAGCATTTTTCTAGGTTGGCAAAGAGTTGGGCCTCTCTTAGCACAATTAACACTTCTCTAAGGTGTCCTAAATGCTCCTCAAGGGATTTGGAGTATACAAGGATGTCATCAAAGTATACTATCACACACTTTCCTATCAAATCCCTCAAAACATGGTGCATCAACCTCATAAAAGTGCTAGGAGCATTTGATAACCCAAAGGGCATTACCAATCACTCAAAGAGACTAAACTTGTTCTTAAAGGCAATCTTCCACTCATCCCCCTCTTTCATCCTAATTTGATGATATCCACTCTTGAGGTTTATCTTAGAGAAAATTGTGGAACCATATAAATCTTCCAGCAAGTCATCTAACCTAGGTATGGGATATCTATACCTAATGGTTATTTGGTTTATGACCCTACAATCAACACACATTCTCCAAGATCCATCTTTCTTAGGGACAAGTAGAATTGGGACTGCACATGGACTCAAGCTCTCTGTTATCCACCCTTTTTCTAGAAGCTCCCCTACTTGTTTTTGGATTTCTTTAGTTTCTTCGGGATTACTTCTATAGTTTGGCCTATTTGGTAAGGAAACACTAGGCACCAAGTCTATTTGATGTTCAATACCCCTAACAGGTGGTAACCCTAGAGGTAACTCTTTTGGGAACACATCTCAGAACTCTTCTAGAAGTTCTTGAAGTTCACTAGACTCAAGGTTTGGTTAAGTATTCAAGCAATACTCTTTGCACATGAGCATGTACATGGGTTGTCTAGCTAGAAGAGTTTGCCTAATTTCTCCTTGATTGATGAAGAGGTTTTTATCCTTTTCCTCATGTCTCAACCTTTTATCTTTTTTTATATTCTTTCCTTTAATTCCCTTCTTTTCTTCCTCTCCTTTCTTTTTCATTTGTACTTGATCTTTACAAACCTCACTAGGGGCCAAGGAAACTAAGGTGACCTTTTGGAAATTGAAAACAAAGGAATACCTATTGCTATGTCCATCATGGTGAACTTTCCTATCAAATTGTCATGGCCTTCCCAAGAGCATAAGACTTGCTTCCATGGGCACAACATCACAAGTTACTTGGTCAAGATACCTATCTATGGAAAAGGCAACTAAGACTTGCTTAGCCACTAAGAGGTCCCCATTGTCACTCAACCATTGCAACTTGTAAGGCCTAGGATGTGGGGTAGTAGTTAATCCTAGCTTTTGTACTAGCCTAGCACTAGCCACGTTGATGCAACTTCCCCCATCTATAATCAAAGAACATGTCTTCCCCCCAATCACACACCTTGTGTGAAAAATATTTTCTCTTTGGCTCTCACCTTCCCCCTTGACCATGCTTCCTAGTAATCTCCTAACAACGAGAAGATCACCTTCAGGGGCATACTCTAATCCTTTTTCACTAGAAGAGCTAGTGACACTAGAGCTATAGTTTTCATTTGAGGATTCCAACGATGAGACTTATCCATTATCTCTAAGGATCATGCTCTTCTTGTTAAGGCATTAAGAGGCAATGTGCCCTCGTCCCAAACACTTAAAACACTTAATGGATGATTCCTTTTTAATTGGAGTGGATAGGGTGTTGGTCTTTTCTTTCTTGGGATCTTTAATTTCCCTAGGATGTTTAGGCTTAAAAGGAATATCCTTGTGACCTTCCTTCCTATTATTTTCCGTCCAAGAAGGCTTTGAGGTTGAGTATCTACTCTTACCTTTTCTATGGAGTTGTTGTTCTACCTTTTGGGCTTGGTGGTAGAGTTCATTCAAACTCATATAGTTGTGGAGTTCCACAACATCCCTAATCTCATCCTTAAGCCCTTCAAGGAATCTTGCCATTCTAGCCTCCTCACATTCTTCTATGTTGGCTCTAATGATGCTACCTCCATATCTTTGTAGTACTCATCAACAGTCCTATTACATTGGGTTAATCTTTGGAGCCTATTATGAAGCTCCCTAAGGTAATGAGGTGGTACATACCTATTCCTAAGGATGGCTTTCATTTCTTCCCAAGTATCAGTAGGATGAAACCTAGCTCTCTCTTTCACTAGCTTATCACACCAAATCAAAGCATAGTCTAAAAATTCAAGACTAGCTAGCTTTATCCTATGTTCCTCCCTCACAGCGTAGCACATGAAAATTTTCTCTACCTTCAACTCCCATGATAGGTAGATTTCAGGGTCATTCAACCCTTGAAATTTTGGAATTCTAAACTTGGTTCCATCTATTCTTTCTTGGTTTCCATTTTCTCTCCTACCTCTATTCCTAATCCTAGAATCATCCCTATGTCTATGGTTATTCCTAGAAGAAGCTCTATGACTATGATGGCTAGGAGAATGTCTATCTCTACTTTTATGGATACCCTAAGTGGAGACCTAGATGATTCCCTATCACTCTCATGCCTACCTTGATTCCTACCCCTGTGATTATTCCTTTGGTTTCTTCTAGGGGATTCATAGAATTCTTCTTGTGAAAGTTCCTCCCTAGGTGAATCAATTTTATTTTTGTTTTTCTTAGAACTACTAGGCCCTTCATTTTGTTTCTTTTTAAACAAACCTCATTCCTCTTTTCTAGTTCATACAAACGATCTTCAAATTGTTTAGTTTGTTTTCTTAACATTTTTTCAAAGGTTTGGGTAAGGGCTTTTAGTTGTAACCTATTGAAGTTAGGCGGATAATCACTTTCACTCATGATGCTCTCCACTTAAGACGAAAGATATGAAACAAATCAATTAAGAAAATCCCAAATATTTTAAGTACAAATTCCTACCACATAAAATACTTGAACAATTAAGAAATTAAGATGCAGAAAGTTAATTGGTTTCTTACACAAACCAAAGTCCAAGATAGGGAAAGATAAGTAACAAGTAGTCACATATGCTAAGTTGTAAACCTAGCAATTATGGAACCCCCTTACTACTCCTTTCAACAAGCACACTTAGACTCCCCCTTATGCCTCCTTAAAACGACACAAAGGCCTTGGAACTTACACACAATCACTAACAAAATTACAAGAAAAATTCCTAAGTACAAACTAAATCAAAAGGATTACAATGTTATAACCCTACAACAACCAAATTCTAAAATTACACCAAAAAGGAAGTCCTAGTAAGAGAAATCCTAATCTATTACAAATGGGTAAATTCTTCAAGCCAAGCTTCAAGTCCAAGTCCTCTCCAAGTTCAGCTCCAACTCAACAATATGTCTTTCTTAGGACTGCATACTAAATTAAACCAAGAATGCTTTGCAAACCAAGAAATTGTTAGCACAATTAAAACCAATTACTTCCTTCCTCACCAGTGTTTGCCACTCTTAGTCACTCAATTTGGTCTTGCTTTACCCTTGAAGAAAAGACACATATTCAACTTAAAATTAGAGGCCTTGATGTTTCCAATGTGGTAAAAACTCAACCCATCCAGAATTCAAGAATGGACAAAATATAAGAATTTTGGGGACAAACCAGAAACTCTTATCACAAAAATTAACTAAACTCAAAGGGATTAAAATTGTGACAAACTAGAATTCAAAGAAGACAAGCAACAATTAAGTGGTGAAAAAAAAGGCACTCAAAAGGAATTCAAGAAGGATGAATGGATTACAAACTTGTGTGAATTGTTCTTAAAACTGAACTTAACCTTTCTTTGAAAAAAAATCATTCATATGCATCATAGTTCATTCAAGAGGATAAATTCAACTCAAGTTGTTCAACACACTTCAATTGATCCCAAACTCAACTCAAATATTACAATTAAAATACAATAAAATGAAACTTGAAGATCATTCAACTTTGGACAATTTTTTTTTACTTTTTTTTTTGAAAAAAATTTTTGCCTAGATTTTTTTTTTCATGTTTTATTTTATTTTATTTTTTTCATTTTTTATTCTTTGTTGATTCTTGCTTTTTTCCTTGTAGCTTTTAGGAAAGTGTAACGTACACTTATATCACTCCAAAACAAGCACAAGATTAACACTTAAACACCCAACAACAATTTTTTCAAAGATCAAACACAAACTTTCTCAAGAACACATGAAGACACAGTGATGAATATGATGAACAATTTTCATAATTTTGCCAAAATAATTGAGGGGTTTTTGAGGCAACAATTATCAAGTTACAATCTCAACAACAAAACCCATAAATTCCAAAGGATTTGAGAGAACAATAGATCTGTTCTTGCTGGAAATACCCAAAAAAAAACCAGAAAAGGGGTTCTTCAATTTCTTGACATTTTGATATAATTTTGAGCAAATTCACCGATTAAATTGATGTTTAAGCAAGGATCCAACAACATATGACTCAAAGCAACACAAATTACATGTGAATTCAAGCAAGAAAGGGCTGAAAATATGCAGAAAAACTAGAACAAAAATAAAGACGAAAATGGAAGAAGAAGATGATGAAAAATGAAGGAGAAAAGTGAGAGAAGTTACCTCCAAACAACAAGCTCTTGATACCACATAATAGAACCTACTTGGGAGAAACAGGATGGATCTAGTTGGAGGTGAAATTGAAGCTCAAAAATTTTGAGTAGTTTTGGGAGCTCCTCAAATTACTCAACAATTGTTTTCCTAAAATTAGAAATCCTAATTCTTTAAAAATTTCTAATTAGAGCAAGCAATAAATTCTTGAACTCTCAACATCTCATAATTGTTGATCTCTATCCCTAAAGTATCTTCAATTATGTTATTAATCTCAATACCAATTTCTACTCTAATTTTCCAATTGTGAATAAAAATCTAAAATCAATTACAAGTGGCTAATTCATAGAAACATTAAGAACAAAGAAAAAAAATCAATTTAAAAAAAAACTTGAATTAGAAGCAAAAATTTAGATTATAAAGAAGTTAGGGTTATAATCTCTTTTGCTTTAACTTAGAATCTAGTTACACATAATAGAAATAAATAAAATAAGAGAAGAAGAAAAGATTATGCAAAACTTCATGAAATTTGATGAATCTTTTACTTTGATCCCTTAATTCTACAAATATTTCACTCCAAAAGTCATACAAGAAAGAATTTGAGAGAGTTTTTCATTTTTCAACCACTAACAATCTATCAAATAAGAGAAAACATTTTTTTTAAGTGTTGTCCAGTAAGTTGTATTACTTTAAGCAAAATTTGGTATTAAGTAATGTAGAAGTAATAGAACATTTCTATTTCTCCAAAATTTCACATCAATCAATGCAAAATATTGTGTTACAAAACATAAAAATGACATAATACTCTAACCATTTTATTTTTCTATTTTTTTAAAAAAATAATCAATTCAAATAATTAATAACATTTTAAAAATTTTAAAAATTAATTAAAAATTTTAAAAAATATTAAACTATTAAAAATTTCTTAAAACATTAAAAATTTATCAATTATTTATAAATTATACTCGATTATCTTATAAAAATATTTTTTATTTATCTCAAATATCATTAAATAAAGGTCATATTTCACACTTATCAATTGAGTACAAGAAATGATCACCCTTTACGTATACTTAAACATGATTTAAAATTAAAATATTTTTAAGACATAATTTAAAATATTAATTTGATTTATAAGTTTATTTTATAATAATTTTTTTATACAAGTAAAAAATTTATATCTAAATATTTAGACTAATGAACCTAAACTAATATGAATACAAAATAGATTTAAACTTTTAAATATTTAGACGATGAAATAAATCATTTACATAAAGATATTATTATATTATGTGTATCTGTTTGTTTAAATAAATCAATCGAAAAATTTAAAAATCTTTTTAAACAACACAAATATTTAAACTGCATAGTTTATCAAATTACATTTATTTTTATCTATTTAAATAATTTTAATTTTATTTAAGTTTAATATAATTTAGATTGTAAATTTTTATTAAGTTATCTAACTTGTTTTTATTCCTATTTCATATCTTAAAGTTATACTTAGTGAAATGATATATGTGTGAAAATACTTGAGGTCTATTTAGGAGAAAGAAAAAGATAAATAATATATGTATATAATTCAATATATGTATATATAAGAAAGAAAAATAAATAAATAAATAAATAATTAAAAAAAGATATAGATGTATCAATGTATGTGAATCAATATATAAATAAGATAAAGATAAAAAGAAAATAAAAATAAAATAAAAGAAATTTTACCTAAATACAAAAGAGGACAGGGAGAGAGAATATTAAAAGTTAAAAGATAAAAAAATATATAATAAAATACTAAGGAGGTGTAAAAAAAGAGTGTAAAAAAATTATACTTCCTTGAGGATACATTCTCAATATTTATTGGACTTTATTTAGGGCTCTTAATCCTGAAGTGTGGCTCCCGAAATTACAGGGAAGTGCAAACTATTGTGGCTAGAGACCGGTATCAATTCACATATCTAAATAATAGAGACACCACTTGAGCATTCATCCAGCTTTTAATTTTAGGTTTACTTGTGGCTTACCACTTGAACATTTTAGGGTTTTATGAAATATAGCACAAGTTAAACAACCAAAATCTAACTTAAACCACACTCAATTCAACCGTACTTTTGGTTTTATATACATTGCATCATGTGCACGCGCTCACACACCGGTCACGAGGGTCCCTGGTTAACGAGTGACATATGGCAAATGCGTTAAGCAACATCCTCTGAATTTGTCTCGTTCAAATTGTTCAATCAGCTATTGAGATATGAACGCATGCACATTTAGAAATGAAGTAATGTTAATTTGCAGTTTCAGTTAAATAATTTAATTACCCTTTTAATTTCTCGATGAATGCTGCGTAAGGAAAGGGGAATGAGATTGATATATTTGCAAGTAAACCACTATCGCCTTCACTGAATCTAAAATATCCCAACCTCCTCTCGATTCTCATTTGCATTCGTGGCAACAGTTATAGCACAACCGAACCTTATATAAGTTTGAAGCCGGTGCATGCATGCTATGAATGGCAATAATAGGGGCACGTAGCCAACTTAACTGCTTAGAAAATCCTATCTCGAATGAATGGGTCAAACGGAATCGAATTAGTGTTTCAAAATTAGATTATGATAAATTTTTTAGTGGATCAGCTCTAGCAGTTAAGATTATGGATGATATATCCAATTATATTTTAATAATTTATTTTTTTAATCAATTAAAATTAAAGAAAATATCTTTTAATTGTAATTTATATTTTTTAAATTTAATTAATTAAAATATTAAATTATCAACATCTAATTGAATAGTATATAATCTTACCTTATGAATTTCACTAATAAATTTCTCTTCATCGAAAACCGATCACTTTTTTTAAGATTATCTGATAGAATCGGTTAATTGATAAAAAAGTCAATAAATTAAAATAAACTAAAAATTCAATTAAAAATCAATTTATGTAAAATAATATCATTTCAAATTTTAAAAAATAAAATAATTATATTATATTATATTTTATATATTTGACTAAAAAATTTACAAATGTAAAATAATATGATTTTTAATAATAAAAATGAAAACATTATACTATTATAATTTTTTAATAAATTATATTATAAATATTTAATTATTACATTTCAAATCAATATCTTAACTAATTCCGTGATCCATTCATGAGTGGAAGAGATGTAGCAAAGGATGTTGAATGTTGGCATGGGTTCCGCGCGATCATAAGCTTTGCGTCTCGTATCCTCATGATTTTTAATTCACTACCTATCAGTGCCACGCATCAATCGTGCCAATCCACCCCATTTAATTGCAGTTTCGATCGCCTAGTCAAATTCTAGTATCATTATTCTTAAGATCATGGAATTTTAGGCATTGAGGGAAGAAAAGAGATCAAAGAGAATGAAATACTTGAATTTATATTAACTAATTAAGATATATTATAACCTCATGACGTGTTTATAAAATTAAAAACATTAACTCATATTTATATTAATTATTATTATTAATTAAAAAATAAATCATGATAATATTAAAATATGATAATCAATTTTTAAGAAAATAAAGAATAAGCTCACTCTCAAATATTATAATAAAGGCAATCGTATACATTTGAAGAAATTTTATTAGTAAATGATATTTTTTTTCGTTTTATAATACAATATTTATCATTTTTTTTAAAATTTAATAATTTTTTTAGTTTATTCTTTAATATATATAGATATATATATATATATATAAATTCAAATATGTTAACACATATGTGAAATTTTACATTTATATCAATTTAATAATGTTTTATAAAATATAAATTTTTTTATTTAAAATTTTTTATTAAATAAATTATATTTATAAAATTTTATATAAAACAAAAATTAAAAATATTTTATCATATAATTTTATTTTAATGTCTAATGTAATATTTAAATATATATAAATATTATTATTTAATTAATATATTTATAAAATATTTAAAATTTATAAAATTTAATATATATATATATATATAATTATAAAAATATTATATTATAATTTAATAATTAAATTAACATATTTTATATTTTATAAAAAATTATTAAGTTGATATAAATATTAAATTTAATATCAGATTTTAACAAATTTTGACTCTATTTCTATATACATATTTTAAAATTTTATTGTTACATTATTTTTTTTTCAGTTTCTTTTTAAAAATTATTAATACGTTCTTAAATTAATTACTTTTAATTTTCCTTTATATATTATATTTAATTATAATATATAATTTTGATAATTATTTAATTTATTAATATATATTTTTTTTTATTTTAAATAAACAACGCACATGACCTTTTCTAATTTATTTTTTAAAAATAATTTACTTTTTAATAATTGTAATATACTTTTTGTATGTATAATATTTTTATTTAATAATTTTCTTATACAATATTATTACGACGAGTATTAGTAGTATGCATGTCGAAGTAGGATATGACATTAACATTATTTTTAAAACTTTCATTATGTCTTATATTTTTCATTTATTAAATTCTAACTTCCTCTCTTATTATCTTGGGTAAGTGTTTGAAGTATTAAAAAATTTGATAAAAACATGGATATAATTAAAATATAATAATTAATGAATTTTGGATTTTAAAACAATAAATAAATAAGAATAATTTTTTATTTTAAAATATAAATAAAATAAATGAAAAAATATCTTATGCTCTTAAAATTATAAAAGAATGATAATTACAAACAATTAGTCACAAGGATTTTGGTTGAGAAAATAATAAAAATTTATTATATCAAAATGCAAAATTTACTTAATTTTTTTTAACTAATTACAATTATTTTAAAAAATATTTTTGATTATTCTTAATTAGAACTCTTGTTATATATCCTAACCTTAAAATTACAGTTATTACATTAACTCAAATTAAATTTTGCAAGCTTTATAATGATTCAACGGTAAAGATTGGCATTTTAATTAATTTGTAGACATGTAATGACGTGTCCTTAATTCATTACTATTATTAAAAGATTTCTCTTATATTGTCCATGTTATACGAGTACATTGCACATAAACTGTTCTACGTATTTAGTTTTATTTGGTGTTTTTTCTTTTCTCTCTACCTACCTAAAAGGTAGAGCATACAAAGTGTTTTTCTTCTTGCAATCCAAGGAGATATCACTACCCGCAGGAGACAACATCATTTTTCACAAGCAAGGTGACACCAATGATTCACGACACAAATCTTTTCACATCTCCTTCGAAGTTTAGTTTCATTGCGGGCAATGCAACACTTACCGGCAATTGTTTCAAATTTTACGAATGCATTTCTTGAAATGTTATTTTCCCGAATATGAAAATGGGAATGATATATACATATTTTATGGGTGGTTTGTATAAAAAATGTGTTTGGGTTCGATCTTATATTTTTGTGAATGTTTTTAAAAAATTAAATGATAAGAGTCAAAGGAAGGAAAGTTACTAATTAATTTTTTTTTATAATTTCTAAACTTTTTGACGGGAAAACAACATACCTACTCCTATGCATAGGAATGAAAATGTGGGGAAAATAGTGGAAATTCACTTTCTTGGAAATTTCTAATGCCTTGATCTTTTATCTTTTTAACCTTTTATTAAACACGAGAATGTCACATTCCTAAGTTCACTTTTTGAAAGTCATTTTTATAAACCTTAAATGAATTACAATCTTGAAATATGTTTAAAAGTGAAGTCTTAAAAGAAATATAAAAAAAAAAGATAATAAGTTTTCTATTTCTAAATTAAGATAATCATATAATATTTATAAAATAAACAAGTTCTAGAATATTAAATTTCTACTGATATATCATTTTATGTGTTTTATTTAAAAATCCAATTAAAATATTTATATACAATAAAAGTTTTACCCTTGATTTTTGTTCAAATTCTTACTCTCTCAAACACACTATTAGAATATACTTGGTAGAAAAATGACTTGGGAAATCACATGTGAAACTGGTGACAACTGCACAATGCTACATCAAATGGTGTAGTTTTATTCTTATAGTAAATTTTTAAAATAAAAATGTAATGAAATATAAAATAAAATAAATAATATGATAAAAATATAAAATTACAAGAAAATAAGAAATATTTGGCATGTATTTTCTTTTATTATGATGAATCCCATTTTTAAAATATATAATTGTTAAAAATATTATAAATGTATTTGATATATATATAAAAACAAAAATATTATCATAAATAGTTAAAAGTTCTTTTTATCTTTATACAAATTTTAGACTTTTATCTTCTGACATGAAAATATTTAAATAAAAGTTTAATTTTTAAAATATTTAGAATAAATTAAAATTAACACTAATTTCTAAATTAAAACCTGTTGGTATTTCATCTGTATCCAAGTTGACCCCGTTACATGTACTTTCTTGAGTGATTTGTATTCTAAATTAAGGCCTTAAAGTAACGGTAAGAATAGGATTCCTACATATTAATAATTACATACATCAGGTTAAATTGAAAACAAAAATCTATAAGCTATTGAATTCTTATTTAATAAAAATCTAACCGTTAGATCAGAAAGAAATAACATTCTATTTGTTTGTAGATAAATTACAGTGTGTGTGTGAAATTGCCTTACGTCGAAGTCATCGATGAGGCTCTGAATTTGACATGAATTACTCTCACTCATACGACACGACTTCTCTGTCTTCAAACCTTCCAACAACAGTGGGTCCTACGTAACACATCTTTTTCGCATATCACATCTTATTCTTATCTATCCAAATTCACAAGAAATAGAACTCTATTAAATTTATCACACATATAGTGCCTTTTATTTCTTTCCCAGCATACATTTAATTCTAAAAAATTAAAAATAAATATCTAATTTATCAATATAAATATAAATATATTATATACTTAAATTTTATTTTAAAATATACATAATATTAAATATTTAACTGATAATATAAAAAATAGATGAAAATTTCATTAACATAATTATATAAAAAATAAAAATAAAAAAAATAAAATTATATTTCTTATATTTGATTAATAGTTATCTTTTATTAAAAGAATCTGAAAAAAATAAATAATACGTTCCCTTACCTGAATTGTACAGGTAATTAATTTCTTTGAAAGATCTTTTCTCGTCAAACAAGTTATCACTTTGACATTTGCAGCATCTTTAATTCATATCTTCATTTCCTTATATCTTATCATTTTAGGGTAAATTTTTAAATTAATTAAATTATATATTTTAATTTTAAAAGTTTATTAATCCTTATTTTTTTAAAATGATATTTATTCTAATTTTTAATAAAAAAATATTTCATAAAATTATAAATTAATAAAAATTTTAAAATTATATTAACTAAAATGTTGCTTTTATATAATTTCAAATATTAACATGAAAATTTATATCCTTTTATGGTTATTGTTGATTCATAATGATGTTTAATTAATTTCTTTATTCCAGTTGTCTTACCTATTTCATTAATTTTAGTGGTTACTAATTATTTGTCAACTCAGTTTTTTATTACTTAGGCCGTTAATAATAACAAATAGTAGGTTAATAGGATAGGAGCTTCTATAGATCCATGACTTCGTGGAGAGTTTTCCCTTTGCCCATAACTCTTCCACAATAACTTGCTCTGTCCATCATGGAACATGTTTTTTTTCCCTTGTGAGAAACACTGCGAAAATCCGAATACAACATCAAGTACGGATGTTTATGGCATGTTGGGATAATGATTTGGAATGAAATTAAAACCTGGAACCAAATGATATGAAAGTAAAAATAAAAAAAAATTATTTTATTGTTTAAAAAGTAGTTGATTATATTACATTTGATGAAGTTTTGAATTTTATCTTATTTTTATGGTATAAAAATTATTAATTTTAATACTTATTCATAAAAATTTTATTTAATGATGATATATTGTTTAAATAAGTATACAATTTAATTTCTTAAAGTTGTATTAAATATATTTAAAATTTTAATATTTAATTAATTTAATTAAAATATTTTTCATAAAAATGCAAACAATCTATAAATAAAATTAATACATTCATAGATCAAATATATAATCGACATGTTTTCAGAAATTAAATAATCTTTAAAATATAAAAATATAATTAAACGAAAACAATTTTAAAGTATAAATTTTGTAATAAAAAATATCAAAATTATAAAAAAATATAAGCCTAAAATTTTGATTAAATCATGATATTAATTTTATTGAAAAAATTATATTTCATTCTTCATAAATTAAAAGGAAAAAATGTTAAACAGAAAAAAATTAAATAAGCCCTATCATGACCCGCTTGATTCATTCCAATTATAAAAAAGTAGATAATATTTTATTATATTCTCCTTCGTTTAATATATTTTCAGTTATCCAAACATAACTTTTTTTAGGATGAAGTTATCGGGTCAGAGAAATTGAATATAACATATATTAGGTTTCTATCTGCTTATTAAACTCAAACTTAAAACGCAATTCATCTGTGTTTACGTTGCGTTTATAACATCTTAAAAAATATGAAATTTCTTTGAAAAAATAAAGATAACAAAATCTTTGCGGCAGAAAAAGAAAAGGAAAAAACAAATACGCAATCTGGAGAGATGGTATCATCACAAGACTAATTAGCAGGCCATGCCACTTGACCCAGCTCTCAACCATTGCTTTTAAATTCAGATAGCCTTCACATTATCCAATTATCTGAATGTACATGCAATATTGGACGCAGCCTGCCACGTGTCGTTCAGTGGAAACGCCTAATCCAATTGGAACCAAACAAATCTCATATTATGTTACAACGTATGGTGTCTCTGTTGCCGAATGACACAAGTTGCCGTTGTCTGCATCGTACCATATCTAAAGTCTAAACTTTGTATATTTCTAAAATTTCAGACACCATAGAGAATGATACAACACTATACCCTTACCACACTTCTATGAAGCTGGGTAAGATAAGGGTTTTATAGGAATTTGCCCGATTCTTAGTAGGTATGGTAACCAGAGAGATTTTATATTTCTCGTCTTTAGATTTAAACTTAATTTTCAACGGTAATACATAAAATAAAATAAAATAAAATTATTTTTTTAAAATATTGAATCTAAATATCAAATCATAAATTTAACACTAAAGCAAAATGATAATGGAAAATAAAGGATGTATAAATTGAGTAGTTCTAAAATTAAAATAAAACAAAAAATATAACAAGAAAACAACAAGCTTGATAAGTGACAAAGAGCGCAAATGAGTAATGCCAATGATTAACAACAACTATAATTAGATTCATCACTGTTTATTTTCTTTCAAATAACTCATTTTAACTCTTAATATAAGTAATTATCACCCAATTGAAGATTTAATTTACTATTTTATACTCTCTTTTTTTTTTTATATTTAACCCCTTTGTTCTGGCTAGTAAAAACTGTAATTCATTAAGGAACATCTCTTTTTTTCTTTTTTTATGAAATCTTGCAATTGTTAAATTTATTCCACGTATATTTCAACAACTATGGTAAAATATCTCAAGATCAAATTTAATAACCGATTTTTAATTAAGACATTGATTCTAATTTCAAATTCTAGATAACCAGTTTAAAAGTAGCTAGTGTTAACAAAAGAATTCATTTGAATGCCCTTTTACTCAGATAATAAATATTTGATGCTTCCTTGTATTAAAAAGAAATCCATTTGATTGAATAATAAAAAATAAAATTAAGATAAGACTTATAAAATCACATGAGAATTTATATGAGAATATTTTTTTTTTCCTAATGTAAGTATATAATGCTACGTGGGAAATAATATAAACCAAAGGGAAGAGATAAGCAACAATTGATCTCCATTAATTAATAATTTGATGAAATTGATCCGTGATTCCTCAAACTTGATATCCTCAAATTCTAACTAAAGAGGAAAGGGGATGTTTCACGAGTTATAAAATATTTTTCAACATTTAAAGTCGATTTTCTAATCAACTTAGAAACAACTATTTATACCAATCTAGTTAAACACGTGCTTAGATGCATTTTCCAACGTTTGTATAAACACATGTTAGTAGCTACACGTATTTGGCGTATTTCCATATGTTTAAACGCACTGCTGAACATTAATTTCAATACACGTTAACCGTAAACAAATCCTCTACAATCTCCTTTCTAATGTATTTGACTTCTAATACTTAGGTATTCATGTTCCAAATAAAAAAAAAAGTTTCTACAATTCATCCTCATTTAGCCTTTCTAAGTAGCCCTATAATAAAGATCAAAAGAAGAATAAGTTGCAAACTTTTTCAAGGATTAATTCGACGATCTTTTTATAAAAGAATATATATATATATATATATATATATATATATATATATATATATATATATATATATATATATATATATATCTTTTGAAGGAATACTTTAATAACACATTAATGAAGTAATGCATGTTAACTTTAATTTTAGATCTTTTGAATTAATTTCATCATAATAAAAATTATAGTTATTAATTATATTAAAAATATAATTATTTTAATGAATAAAGGTTATATTCATTAAAACTTAAATGAATAAAATATCATAATATTTCAAATTTAAGAATAGACATTCAAATAAATAAATATATAAAATAAATACAAAAAATATGTAGAGTTTAATGATAATATATTGTTAATGTAAATTTTTTTACGTTATTATAAATGTAAATTTTAAATAATTATTAAAAATAATAATTTTTAATAATAATAATATAATTAGAGTATAAAAGTTATTTATATTTTTTAAAATATAAAAATCATACTTAAGTTAATTCAGCCATCAACTAAGATCACTTTATTTAAAATTATTTAATACTATTAAAATATCTTAAATTTATCTATTTTTTATTATATATAAAACGATAAAATTTTAACATCAAATTTTCATATTAAACTACTCAATAAATTAATTTTAATAACTTAAATTTATCTCATTTCAAATTTATTTATTCTAATAAATTTTTTTACAAATTTTTTTTATCTAAAATTTAAATTTTATAAATAAAATTAATATTTTTTTCCATCTTATTCAAATTTTAAATTTTCGTTTGTTCCTTTCACTACAAAAAAATTAAATTTTGTAACTGAATTTGGCAACCTGATAAATTCGGTTGCCATTAGCAACCGATATAGCAACCATAAATATAATTGATCAAAAAATTATAATTTATAATTTAGAGACCGAATTAGAAACCAAAATTTCGGTCACAAAAAGAAAAAATACTGTTGGTTTCTAAATTCAGTAGCCAAACTATTATTTTTGAAAAAATTGGTTTAGTGACTAGATTTTCGGTCACAAATTCTTTAACATGTTCTATGAAATGTTTTTCATTTTTTCTCTTCCAAGATTGATTTGCAATTTTTGAACCCTAACATCTTCTCTTTCTCTCCTAAAATTCCTCTTCTGATTATCACCAAAGGCTCCATTGTTATATTGAGTTGTAGTTTGAACCCCAATATCATCTCATTTCCCTGATTTTGATTTTTCAGTTTGAACCATAACCATCTAATTTTTATTCCCTCTCTCACTATATTTGAGTTGCTGGTAGTCTCAAAGTTTCAGTTCGCGTCTCAAACTTTCAGTTCGTGCAACAACAGCTTGTTCTACCCAGAGCAACAGTAACTTGTTCTACCCAGAGCAACAGTAGCTTAAAGCGGAAATCTAGCTTGTTCTACCCGTAACTGGTAAAGCGGAAATCTAGCTTGTTCTACTTGTAACTGGAAATGCGAAAATCTAGCTTGTTCTACCTAGACCAACAGTAGCTGGTAAAGCAGAAATCTCCACCATTGTTAGTATTCATTGTACTTATATTTTTGGCTTACATTTTGTATAAAACTTATGCTCTGTTATTTTGTTTGGATAAAAGACTAAGCCCAAAAATTTATGCTTCTTTTATACACATGGATTGAGTTGGACTAACCAATTTTTGGTTCACCCACAGGGACCAACCCAAATGAGTGAAGTTGGCTTACTTTGATAAGTTTACTTCATCGCCTCCATGTCCATTGTTGATCTCTGTTTTGTCTTTTTTGTATCTGTTCCGTGAATTACAGTGTCCATCCTCCTTCCAGCTTCATTCAAGGTACATGATCTTTTATGTATTATCTAGTTTGTCAATGTATTGATCGTTAAAATTTTTCTTCCCTGTTCGTTAAAATTCCAACTCAAATAATAGTGCTGAGAGAATATTTGGAGATAAGTATATGAAGACAGCCAAAATCAACATAAAAGGGAACCTGTACTGTTATATAGTGCAAAACAAGACAAGAATTTTGATGCTGCAAAACTGAGTTATATAGTGCTTTCTCTCTGCACTTTAAGACAAAAAGATATGAAAACAGGAGCTGTAGCCTCTAAAAGATATGGAAACAAGAATTTTGATGCTACAAATGGAATGAAAAGTCATGATTGTCATGTATTCATGCAACGATTACTTTCTATTGCATTTGATTCTTTACCAAATGCTATTTGGAAGCCACCTGTTGAACTTAGTCACTTCTTTAGAGAACTTACTTGCACAACTTTATATGTAAATAAATTGATGGATATGGAATCTACTATTCCTATTTTATTGTGTAAGTTAGAGAAAATCTTTCCTCCAAGCTTCTTTGATTCTATGGAACCTCTTCCCATTCACCTACCTTACAAAGCACGAGTTGGAGGTCCGGTGCAATATCGTTGGATGTATCCGTTCGAGAGGTATTAATTATTTTTATATTAATCTATTTATACACTACTAATTTTTTGTAATCTTTTTTAACTAAAAAATCATTTAATACATTATTTCATTTATAGATTTCTACGTTCCTTAAAAGAAAAGATCAAGAACAAGGAAAGGGTAGAAGGTTCTATTTGTCAAGCCTATTTAATGGAAGAAACATATACTTTTGCTTCTTTTTATTGTCCATCGCACATAAATACCCGAAGTAGAATGTCACGTAATGTTGGAGGAGAATGTTGTTCATTGAGTCCTCCTATTTCAATTTTCAATTATCCAGGACGTGGAAGTGGTAAATGCATTCAATATTACTTAGAAGAACGTGAAATGAAAGCTGCCCATTTGTATGTTCTTTTGAATTGTGAAGAAGTTGAACCATATCTAGAGTAAGTTAAGATTCAAATTATCTTTAAATATTTGAATCTTTAAAATATGTTTCATTGTCTAATTATCATATATATGTTTTATTTTGTAGTAAGTATGCTGACTTTTTAAGAGAGCTTCAACCCGGTATTTCTGACTTTGAAATTGATATTGAAATTGCTTCTCATTTTCCTTTATGGTTTACCGAATATGTATGTCCCTATTATACACATTATTCAAATGGTGTTATATTTTCATAATATGATTTACAATTCCAACAAAGTAAAGTTGCTTATTATAGGTTCAAAATCCACAAAATCAAATTGAAGATCCACTCTTGATTTCTTTGGCATGGAGGCTAATAAGAATGGTGCAATCATGGCCTATTTATATTGTAAATGGATATAAATTTCACATCAAGACATAGAGTGAAGGCATGAAAACTTCTAACTATGGTGTGTGTGTGTACGAGGCACCAATGGTCAATTAGAAGATGATCTTTTTGGAATCTTAACTGATATAATTGAATTGGAATATCCCGGCATGCCCACTAAAAAAATAGTTCTTTTTAAGTGTGATTGGTTTGATAACACCCCTAATCGTGGGACAAAGATAGACAATCAATATGGAATTGTTCAACTCAAACAATCAGAAAGACATAGAAACTTTGATCCGTTCATATTTGCTCAACAAGCTGAGCAAGTTTATTATACATCATATCCAAATGGACATCATGGTTGGTTAGCTGTCATTAAGACAAAGGTGCGCAGTATGATCACAAATACTGTAGTTAATCAAGTTGACAATGACATTGCATATCAAGATGTTCATGAAGTTCATGACCTCCATATCATGTTGAACATTGATGCAGACGTTTATGATGATACTCTTGTTGATATGAACGGTATCGGTGAGGAAGTTGATATAAATTTTCTTAATGAACCTGATTTGGATGAAAATAGTGACAGCACTTATATCTCAACAGATAATGAATATGATAGTGGAGGTGAGAGTGATTTAAATGATCCTAACTCAACTTAATTAGGTAATTTTGAATATTTTGTCTTCTTTTTAATGTATTTTCTATGTTAAACATTTTACATTAATTACTTTTAATTTTTATGTATACAAATGGATGATAACACAGCTAGAGGTAGAGGTCGAGGTCGACCAAGAGGTCAAATTTATGGTAGGACATCTCCATCACATGGAGTAGGATCTTTTGATCCACAAGAGATGCCTCCTACTCCGACTTCTGTAGCTGTGGGAGTGGATGTTAGATCAGGATCATCCTTGCCACATATTGATACATCAGGTCCACCCATCCCCCACACCGGTGCATCTACCCCTACATCTTGTACACATCCTTCCTCCACACCTGCATATTCTACTCATCAGATACTTCCATCTCTACCAGTAATTGGAACCAGAGATCCTGCTGATAGGAGGGTATGGATTAGCCCAGGAGCTAAGCATGAGTAAGTATTTTATTTTTATTACACTTAATATGATTATTAATTTTTTGGTTTTTTACTTAAATCAATATCACTATTAACATTATTTTGTGACAGCTTCTTGCCTCCAGATGTATGTAGTAGAGATATTACAAAAATTATTAAGTCAAAATTTGATGATTCTTGGCCTATTTGGAGTTCTGTTCCTGTAGAAGTTAGAAAGATGTGGTTTGAAGAATTTCAGGTAATATTGCATTTAAATTTATTTATTTATTTAGCTAACTTACCTATTATTCATTATTTTTTCTGCATTTATTATAACAAATGATGTAGAAAATTTATAAGTGGATGCCACAACATAATGTTACCATCAGAACAACCTTTGAACATAAAGGTTCGGTGATGATGAAGAATACAATGAATAAGGTGCGAACTGGAAAGGACAAGGGTGTTTGGATTACTCCTAAGGTTAGACAACGATTGGAGCTTCATTGGGTTAGACAAGACTTTCAAAAGAGAAGCACTATTGCCAACAAAAATCGAGCTTGTGATAGTGGAGCCTCAAATTACACTGGAGGTTCTGTATCTGTTGCTATGCATCGTAATAGAATGGCACTAAAAAATTAAGCATTTAAGTTATTCTTATTAATTTTAATCATTTACAAATTTAACTCCATGTTGTCTATGTAGCTTGGACGAGATCCAACTGCATTTGATGTTCTGGAAAGAACTAAAAACAATAAAGCTAAAGAATGGGTCAACGACAAGGCAAAGAATGTTGCTGTATGTATATGTCAACTATAGTTTTATTTATGAAATTTTAAATGATTATTATTTTTTATTCTAAACGTAACTTATGTGTACTTATACTTCTTTTTAGGATGAATTTGTTCATCGTCGATCTGAATCCATTCAAAATGATTCTACTGAACATTCTGTAGCCTCTGACAATGCTATCTTTTTGGATGTTGTTGGAGGACGGAATAAGAAGGGACATGTATATGGTTTGGGTCAATCAGGTGATGAATTTGTCTATTCATCCATTAATTGTACCCAACCTAATATTGATGTTGGAACCAACTATGAGCAAATAATCACCTTCAAGTAGTGATCATCATGATTAGCATTGACATTTTTATTTGTGTCATTTATGCACTAGTGGAAAATAAGCTTTTTACATCGGTTGTTAAGCACATTTTACATCGGTTATTCAGGCGGTGTTGAAGCGGGCGATATAGAAAATAAGACTTTTTACATCGGTTCTGCAACCGACGTAAAAAGTATGACTTTCTACATCGGTTGGGCAAAGAACCGATGTAGAAAGTACACTTTTTACATCGGTTTCGGACAGAACCGATGTAAAAAGTATACTTTCTACATCGGTTATAGCTTTAACCGATGTAAAAAGTCATACTTTTTACATCGGTTCTGCCCGCAACCGATGTAAAAAGTGTACTTTCTACATCGGTTATGGTCGTAACCGAGGTAGAAATTCCTTTTTTTTTTTAATATTCATTTTGTTTAGGTATACTACCGTATTATTTATTCACATATCTGCATATACACACAGAATCCAGGCAGACAATAGAGAAGCACCAGACAGCCAATACAGAATTCACATAATCTATATATTTAAACTAAATACATCATTATTTATTATCAAACTTTAATTTACAAATGAAATAACTTAAAATTACATCAAACAAGTATTGAAAGTTGAAAATAAATGTAATAATCAGCCATGTACCTGTTGAAAGCAAAGAGAAAAGATGATAGAAACTCTACTAAACATAAAAAACGTAATAAACATTTTAAAATAAGTTAAAAATAAACATACAATGATGAAATAATTAAATAAATAACTAACTTGTATCATGTAGTAACATTTTCCCATATTCCTTCATGATGATCATCTCGAATAGCATGTACATCATCTATTTCAGTTTCTTCATTGATACTAGATATCCTTGATGATAAGGGAGTTTGAGAAATATCAATATTTGAAAGATCATTGGTGTCATCACTAGTGATTGTTGTCTTTCCTTGAAGAACAACTGACCATCTTTTGGAGCAAGGATCTTGGACATAAAATACTTGTTTTGCTTGGTGGGCCATGAGAAAAGGGTCATCCTTGTAAGCTACTTTTTGAAGGTCAACCAATGTAAATCCCAATTCATCGACTTGCACACCACTGTTACTATCAACCCATCTGCATTTGAAAACAGGCACTCTAAATTTGGTGTAATCAATCTCCCAAATCTCTTCAATCACTCCAAAGTAAGATATGGAAGCCTTTATAGGATTTTTATCTTTAGAACTTGCAAAATGCATCGACTCTGCCACCACCATAACCCCACTATTTTGCATGGTACTTTTATCATCCTGAGACTTTGTATAAAATGAAAAATGATTAATATCGTACCCAGTCCAACATATGACATCAAAGTTTGGGCCATTTGCTAGCCACTTCAATGTATCAGAGGCACCATCATCCTTCTTAATTGTTTCACCAAACCAGTTTAAGAACGTTTTGTTATGCTCATTCAACAACCATTTCTCGTTCATTCGAACATTCTCCTCCCTTATCATAGTTTTGTGAGTAGATAAGTAAGGTTGAACCTCATCGGTATTATTCAAAATATACAAATGTGCTTGAAGGACTTCTGCACGACCCATGCTTTTCACAGTTATGCCTCGTGTACCTTTACCTCCGTATCTTCCCTCATGACGAGACTTAGGAACTCCTATGGGTTCCACCTCTGACAAATACTCTGTACAAAACTCAATGGCCTCTTCTGCAATGTATCTTTCAATCATAGATGCCTCGGGACGGTGTGGATTCTTCACATACCCTTTTAATATTTTCCTGTATCGTTCTATTGGATACATCCACCTCAAATAAACTGGACCACATAATCTGATCTCTCTCACTATATGAACAACCAAGTGAACCATAATGTCAAAAAATGATGGAGGAAAATACATCTCAATTTGGCATAAGATAGTGAAAGCTTCATTTTCCAACTCATCCAATTTTAGAGGGTCAATGGCTTTGCTACATATTTTATTGAAAAATAAGCATAACCTACTTATTGTATGTCTAACTTTTTTAGGTAAAATGTCACGAATAACCACTGGAAGTAGTTGTTGCATCAACACATGACAATCATGAGACTTTAACCCAACTAACTTTAAATCTTTCATCGAGACAAGTCTTTTAAAATTTGAAGAATACCCTTGTGGCACTTTAACCCCACGTAGGCACTCACAAAAAGAAATTTTCTCTTTTTTTGACAACGTATGACATGCCGGGGGCAAATATGTTCGCTTTCCTACAGACTGTGGAGCTAACTGATGTCGTATACCCATGTGAACCAAATCCAGTCGAGAATTGACTTCATCTTTAGTCTTGCCCTGTATATTGAGAAGTGTTCCAATGATGCTATCACACACATTTTTTTCCACATGCATCACATCAATACAATGTCTAACATCAAGTTTGCACCAATATGGAAGATCAAAAAATATTGATCTTTTCTTCCATATCCTTGTCTCCGTGACCTTTTTTTGAGTCTTTCCAAAAACAGTTTTGATGTTTTTAACCCGGTCGTAGACTTGTTGTCCAGTTAAGGCTTTTGGAGCAACATCATTTTCTGGCAACCCATTAAAAGCTTTCCTTAATCTACGATAAGGGTGATTAGTCCTGAGAAATTTTCGATGACCAAGATACACTGTCTTCCTTGCATGATGCAGTTGATGGTAACTTGTGCCTTCTTCACATATGGGACATGCTTTGTGCCCCTTAACGCTGTATCCACATAAATTTCCATATGCTGGAAAGTCATTAATAGTGCAAAAAAGCATTGCCCGCATCTTGAAATTTTCATTACCATATGCATCAAACACCTCCACACCTTCTTCCCATAGATTTTGCAAGTCTTCAATTAAAGGAGCAAGATAAACGTCTATGTCATTTCCAGGTTGTTGTGGACCTGAAATCATCATGGACAACATGATGTATTTACGTTTCATGCATAACTCCGGAGAAAGGTTATAAATTGTCAAAAGTACAGGCCACGAACTATGTTTACTACTTAAATTACCGTAGGGATTCATTCCATCTGTTGCAAGTCCAAGCCTTAGGTTTCCTGGCTCATTCCCAAAATCGGGATATAGTTGATCAACCATCTTCCATTGCAAACCATCAGCTGGGTGTCGAAGTTTTCCATCAATCAGTCGTTCATCTACATGTCATCTAAGGTTCTTTGCTTCATCTTTATTACAAAACAATCGTTTGAACCTTGGAATTATTGGAAGATACCATAACACTTTGGCTGGAGGCCACTTTGTGCTGTCATTGCAAATAGAATCACCATCCTTCAGTTTATAACGTCAAACTTGACACACAGGGCATTCATGTAATCCTTCAAACTCATTTCTGTATAGTATGCAATCATTGGGGCAGGCATGTATTTTCTTATACTGCATACCCATCGGACACAACACCTTCTTCGCCTCATAATTACGCTTTGGTAATGTGTTACCTTCCGGAAGCATCTCTACCAACAGTTCAAGTAATTCGGTGAAACTTTTATCACTCCACCCATTCCTTGCCTTCAGAGTGAATAATCTTAACACTGCTGACAATCGTGTAAAGGTAGTACATCTCGGATACAAAGGTTTCTCTGAATCAGTAGATAAGTTACCATACATATTTGCCCGCTCAAATGAAGCATGCCCTACATCACGAATCATATCCTCTACCCAATCTTCCATATTTATATCAACCTCCACCGTCTGTGACACATTTGGCATGCCTAATAACTCACCATGCCATGTCCATTTTGTATAACTTTTGCAAAATCCATCACAAAGAATATGCTCTCTAATTTGACCAACACCCAAACGTCTCTCATTTAGACAATTAACACACGGACAGTAAAATTGTCCATTACTCTCAGGTAGATTTGTCTGCGCAAAATTCAAAAACTCTTCGACCCCATTCTCGTACTCATCGCTCGTTCGTTTAGCATTTATCCAACTACGATCCATACTATACAAGAATCATCAACACAAGATTTAGGATTAACCTTGTCACTCATTGTTGTTAATTTATTATCCTCCCTATTGGTAAGACCCTATCCCATTCGAGAAAAAAGTTTTTTATTCATCGATTAACATACTTCTAAAATCTTGAATATCATACTTGGTGAAATTTCGGCAGCATTTCGCATCAGTCTCCAAGTACATAACTTCATTATGGTTTTATTTACCATAATGAAGCATGTACCCAGAGACAATGCAAAATGAACTAAACCAAAATTTAATCAAGTACAATTTACAAGATTTATGAAGAAATTGTTAACCACTAAATAAAAAACTTTAGTCCCAAACTATCCAACTTGGACAATTCAAGATTTAATATAATGAATGATTTACTTATTTAGTAATAAACTCATTATATTCAACCTTGAACGGGAAACTAAGGGTATGCTCATATTTAAACTCAAGAAAACAAACCAACATATTTAAACTCAAAATCAAGACTATAACATATATAAACCCTAAACAAACTTTCACATCTGCAATCACAAAGTAGAGGTGCATAGAACATACCTCATAGTCAACACAAAATGGTTGAGTGGTGGCCAAACGGTGTCCAAATGGAGGCACAACGGTGGTTGAACGACGACACAACACGGTATAGCCAAATAAGAAGCTTAAAAATTAAAGAATACAACCAAAATAAATGTATATTTCAACCATAATAATAGAATGAGATGCATAAATAACAACAAAGACGACTTCGAACCTTACGGTGCGCGACAACGACTTTGAACGAACGAAATCGTTCCAACGGCGACAACGACCACGAACGTAAGCACGGAATGAAACCACGAACAATAAAGATATCGACAATGGCTAAGACTTAAACGAAAATAGAGAGAACAAGCCGAAACGAGAAATTAGGGTTTTGAAAAATGAGGTTAAACACGAACAGCGTCGAAAAAGAAGTGACAGGGGAAGACATTCTACATCGGTTGTTTCTCAGAACCGATGTAGAAAGTACTTTCTACATCGGTTGAGAAAATAACCGATGTAGAAAGTTTTAAAAAAATTCACTTTCTACATCGGTTCCAGAAAAACCGATGTACAAAGTACTT
Organism: Canavalia gladiata; assembly: GCA_037954105.1. NCBI lineage: Eukaryota > Viridiplantae > Streptophyta > Magnoliopsida > Fabales > Fabaceae > Canavalia > Canavalia gladiata. The sequence continues at coordinate 23,203,886 of CM075668.1, read as the reverse complement.
TTTACATCGCTTGTTTCGTAACCGATGTAAAAAGTTTGAAAAAAAACTCACTTTCTACATCGGTTGGTAAAATAACCGATGTAGAAAGTACTTTCTACATCGGTTACATAACAACCGATGTAAAAAGTACTTTCTACATCGGTTATTTTTCCAACCGATGTAGAAAGTTTACATTTATTTACAAAAATGCCACCGCGTTTTTATTTACATCGGTTTTTAAAAAACCGATGTAAAATCCTGTTATAATATCGTATTTTTGCACTAGTGATGTTAGCTTCTTTGTTTAATGATTATAAAACTTATACTTATCTACACTTAATTATGTTTGGATTATGTCATTTATGTCAATTTCTTTGTTTAATGATTTTGATTTTTGAATTTATAATTTTCTTAATAATGATCATGTATATATCTCATATATCCAGGTTTGTTTTAATTAATTTTTATGTAAATAAAAAATAAATTAATTAATTTTATTAAATATAATTAGTGACCGAATTTGAAACTGATTAATCCGTCTCAATTTTAGTCACCACCAAACGTATTAGTGATTAATTTTGCCACCGATTTTAGCTACCGATTTTGCGACCGAATATTCGGTTTCTAATTTAGTCATTAGCAAACTATTTTAGTGACCAATTTAACAACCGATTTTAGCGACCGATTTTGCAACCGAATTTTCTGTCTCTAATTTACTCACCCGTAAAACATTTTTGCAACCGGTTTTATGACAGATTTTTTATAACCGATTTTGTGATTGAAATTTCGGTTGCTATTTTGGTCTCTTATACTAAATAAAACGATCACATTAACGACTGATTTTAATTTTTTTTAGAACAAAAATTTCGATCACTAATATGTCTACTTTTGCGATCGAAAATCTATTTCGATCGCAAATGTGTTTTACGACTAGAGTTTTAGCAACTATTTCTGTTCAGTCACAAAATCGGTTATAAAATTATTTAATAATCAAACTTTTAAAATTAGAGATCGATTTATTTGGTTACTAAACTTTATTTTATTTTATTTTTTAATAAAATTATTTTCTTTTTATTATATTATAGTAACAGAAACTTGTGATGCACCACTTAAAAAGAAGCTATGTCAGTAATTATTTTAGCTAAATTACTGGGAAGGTAAGAAATATTATTTCGTCTACTGTTATAAAAAAAAGGATCGACAGCATTCATATTATTATTCCACCGCTTGAAATTAAGATTATGTCAGTTATTCTTGGTAACTTTTCCATACAATAGTCCAACAAAACAGAAATTAAGTGCTGTTTGGAAAACATTTTTTATTTTATTTTTATTTATAAAATATCACATTATTTTTATTTTATTTTTAATTTTAAAATTTTATATTAAGAAAATAAAAAATAGTTTTTTACAATTTTCTATACAAAATATTAAAAAAAAAATTTAAATCAAAATCACCTTATTTTTTCTGATTTTTTCAGATAATAATAATAATAATAATAATAATAATAATATTGGAAAAATTATGTACGGCGGTTATTCTAGACGGTAAAAAAGTTTATTTCATATATAATTAAACAATTATATTCCAGTTTATTTGTTTTTATTATATGGATATTATTTTATTATCCTTTTCAACTTATGCTTAAATTTTTTAAATAAATTTCTATATTTAAATTTTATGTATAAAAATATTAAAAAATATTTTTATAATATAATCATTTTTAATTTAAATAAAATTACACCATATAAAAAGTATTAATATCCTTAAAAAAATTATAAGTTCGAGTTAATTTTAAAATATCAACAATGTCATGACAAATGCTAAATAATACAAGTGAACTATTAATAAAGCAAACATCTGATCTTGGGATGAATTGGCTGTTTTAAGAGGGAATTTGTATTGCTTAAAAGGTTACTAAATAACTATTTAAAAATTAAAAAAGTTTAATTTTGATTTTAATTTTGAAATTTTTAGATTTAATAATTTTTATTCTTATTTAATTTAAATAATGTTGATTTTTCAAGTTTTGAGATTTTACTGTTTTGGTGCATTGATTAAATTTTTATTAAAAATAAGAAAAATTAATACAATTGGATAAAAATTAGGAGGATATTAATTTTCAAAAATAAATCAGGAAAATAAAAATGACCAAATTTTAAAATTAGGATATCTAAAAGAACAATTAAGCTAATTTTATATACGTTAAATTTATTTTTTCTTAAATTTAAATTTTATAATAAAAAGCAATGTAAAAATTTTAACCTAACTAAAAAATTACAATTTATTACGTTTGTTCAAAAATGAATTAAAAAACAATGTCCACTTTAATAAAAAATAATTAAATGTTAAAATTTTCTTTAAAAACGCGTTACATATGTATAATGTGATTCTATGATATTTCTAACATAAATTTAAATATGCACGAAAATAATGGAATACATAAGTGTATTTTATTTTTAGATTTGTAGAATTTTTTTGGGAAGCAAAATTTTAGGAGGCAAAGATGGTACCTTATTTTAAAACAGAGAAAGTTTCCAAACTTAAAAGTCAAAACGTGGTTACAAGATTTCAATATGTAATATTAATTTTATTAAATTAATTCTAAACTGTTAAATATAATTAAAATATGCTTTAAATTAATTTTAATTTCAAAATTTTTATATTAAAAGTCGTATGAATTGATTATCATTGCAAGCTATGTAATTTTAAAATGATTATTTTTAAAATTGTTGGTGAAACTCAACTCCATTTTAAAAAGAAGGTTATTTTATCAATTTCTGTAACTTTGTTTGATTTTTATATAGATAAACTCGAAGTTGTTAGAAAGAGTTACATTATTTCACAGTTCAAGACTTACTGTTCATTCACGTTTCGATATGGCATTTACGTTTTCTTTGTTGATTTTGATAAATAAGTAATATAATTGATTTTCAGTTAAATAACTTGTAACGAATGTTTGGATAAATATAAAAAATTGTTTTTGCACCAGAAAAAACGAAAAAACTGTCTTCACTTCTTATTTTTCAGTAACGTACAACGAGTAAGCAAATGCGGTCAAGGCTACATAAAAAAATTGTTTACTAGTTAATTGTTTTTTAATTAAGTTAAGCAATGAGACGTGAGATAAAGAATTGGTTACATCTTTCTAAAACAAAATTAAGAAAAGTGTGTGTTGAAAAGTGTGGAGACAAGAGAGAAAGATTTTGCAGTACAAAAAAAAAAAAAAAGCGAAGCATCGAGAGCATTGAGTTATGGACGAGGACGGGGTGGATGTGGGTCAACGCCGTTTGACCCATAAAAACGACAAGAAGAGGGCCGTTTTGGTAATTAACTACTCCCACTTCCTAATTGCTAAGTTATTTTAATGTTCGGCTGTGTCGTTGGTGTTGTTGTGAGGTGTTGGGATGGGGATTCTCATTCATTACCCTCTCATATATAACATCGCATTTTGCTTTTACTCTCCTTTATCTGTGTCTCACACATTCACATCTAAACCTACGCCTACATCCAGAGCTGCTATACACAAACAAAGTTACTTATGAGAACGAGGAGAGGGGTTTGTTATCCTCGACTACTCCCACTTCCCACCATGTTTTCGGATACCGTTAGCCGGAAAAGACACAAGAAATGGCCGGAAAAAACTGCTGGAAATTCGGATTTCTTCGAATCTTTGCCCGACGACCTTGTCCTCTCTATTCTCTCCAAACTTGGCTCCACCGCAACTTGCCCCTCCGATTTTATTAGTGTTTTGATCACGTATGTTCCAAACCTTGCTAATTTCTCAATCCCTTGAAAATCTTACTTATTTTCGGGCTTTAATTGATTTTGTGAAACTGAACAGGTGCAAAAGATTACACGCTTTAGGTCTTCACTCTCTTGTATTATCCAAAGCATCCCACAAGATATTTTCAGTTAAAGCTAAAAATTGGTGCGATTCCGCTCACCGCTTCCTCAAACACTCTGCCGATGCCGGAAACATTGAAGCGTGTTACACACTCGGCATGGTAAGCACTAAATCATATTAATTTTATTTTTTAAAAAAGCAAAATTTTGGTATTTTATTGTTGAGCATATGTAACCGAGTGTTGGGGCTTTTTATTACATGGCCAGATTCGGTTCTATTGTTTGCAAAACAGAGGCAGCGGCGCGTCTTTGATGGCCAAAGCGGCGATGAACTCTCACGCGCCCGCTCTCTACTCGCTGGCTGTTATACAGTTCAACGGCAGCGGCGGCACAAAAAACGACAAGGACCTTCGAGCCGGGGTGGCTCTATGCGCACGCGCTGCTTTCCTCGGTCATATCGATGCGTTGCGCGAGCTTGGCCATTGCTTGCAAGATGGTTACGGCGTTAAGCAAAACGTAACGGAGGGACGGCGGTTTTTGGTCCAAGCCAACGCTCGAGAACTTGCCGCCGTTTTGTCTGCCGGCAACAGCAAGCGCCCCCGGCTGACGTGGAGCCTCCACCCGGTTCCGAACCCGCATCCACGGCTGCGGTCATTTTCCGGGTCGGGTTGCCCGTTACTCAGCGATTACGGTTGCAACGTGCCTGCTCCGGAGGCGCACCCGGCGAGTCGGTTCATGGCGGAATGGTTCTCGGTTCGCGGCGGGTCTCCCGGTCCGGGTATGAGACTGTGTTCTCATTCGGGTTGCGGGCGACCCGAGACGAGGAAGCACGAGTTTCGAAGGTGCTCGGTTTGCGGTGCGGTGAATTACTGCTCACGCGCGTGCCAAGCGTTTGATTGGAAGTTTCGCCACAAAGCGGAGTGTGCTCCTGTTGAGAGATGGCTCGATGATGAGGGTGAAGATGCCGGTGGCGAGGATGACGGCGAGGGGGTTGTGATGGTTAATAGTTAGACGATTTTTCCAAAAGTTAACGGCGACGGTAACGGAAGCCTTTTTGGAAGTTTCAACGGGTATGAATCTATTTTTTGGCGTCTGGTAAAATATGAAAAGAAAAAAATCTCATTTATTACAATGGCCCTGCAAAGTTGCAAACTTCAATGGCAGGGTGTGTGGCTTCCTCTGTTCCTTTCACTTTTGTATAGAGCCGTAAATTCTCCTGAAAAAACAAATGAAGGGGATACTTTTTGTTTTTATTATTTTTTTACTTCTCTTCTGATAATAATTTAATCTACAAAGGAACTGCGTCTCTAATTATTAGGGTCTGGGTTTAAAAATATAAAATAATTAATTTTGATAAAATCCATTTTAAATTGTTTTAGTACTTTTTTAGACAAACACCCAAATAAATGTATTGTTTGAGATATAAATATAAATAATAAATAAATATGATAATTCAATCCAGATGATTGATGGAGTTTAATGTGTGCAATGTATGGGCATTCTGCACCTTAAGCGGCACCCTTTGTGTAAATAAGAATTGCACATAACAATAATGGTTGTTGGAAAACAGGTCAAAAAGTTACAACATCTTAGGTTGGATTTTACAATCTTGCCTCCCTTCGGACACCGATATCCACGATTCATGAAAGTGATAATGACAACTGCTATAAAAAAAGTGTTACCACTTGATGGCACCGATTCTTTGGTGGATAATTATTTTTCACTCTCTAGTTAAAAGAGTGATCATTCTCTTTTTAGGAGATTTAGGAGATATTCTTGTTTAATTGCATACAGAAAAGAATGTCCACAAAAGTGTAAACTGTAAAGTAAGAGTGGGAATATTAATAATCTTGTTTGCTATTACTTTTTGTAGTCATAGAATCATTTTTCTGCATATAAAATGTATTCTTATCTTAATTTGGATTTCTTCATAAATTTAAAAGTTTACATTGATTTAGAAGTTACACTTTCTTTTTTCTATATTATTTTTATGATTAAATTTAATAAATTATATATTTAATAATTTTATTAAAAGTAAATTTTGTAAATTTAATTTTTATATTGAAAATTTGAGTTTTGACCTTTGAAAAGTTCACTTTTAACATTTTTATTCGCATATATCAAATTTTGTTAAATTACATATTGTTCTTGCTTCTAGTATTTAATTTTATTTTTAATTAAATTTCATTAAATTATATTTTCTATTTTTAATTTTATTTAATTTTAAATTTTATATAATATATCAAACTGAATAAAATATATTAAGTTCTTTTAATTTTAATTGTAATTTAAATTTTTATATATCATATTAATTACGATGTATTTTATTTAATAATTTTAAAAATTTATATATTTAAATTTAGGTTATTTAATATAATAGAATATTTAATACTAAATATATAATTTTTTAATTTATTTATATATAAAAATTTATTTAAATAAAAAATAATTAAAATATACCTTTGTAAAAATATTAAATTTTTATTTATTGATGATAAATAAAAAATTTATATTATTTTATAATTATAAATTATTATATTACTAAGTTTATTTATTTTATAAAATTACTTTAAAAATCATGTCTATCCCAATTATTAGTTGATGAATAATTTAAAAATCATTACATGGAGAACATATAAAAACTAAACTTATTTAAAAATATTTATGTAATGCACAAGCAACATATTAATTATCAATGAACATGATAATTATTTATTTATATTATAATTCAATAATTACAATTTAAACATTTACCGAATTTTAATTCAATGATTTATTTATATTATAAAAACACATGGTATCTAACATTATGATTAAATGTTAAAGTATTAATTAATTTTTAAACTATTCAAAATTTTATGAAGTTAATTTATTTTATAAGAATTTAAAATTTAAAGGTTAGATCGATCAAATTTACTTTTAATTGATAAAAATTTATTAAAATTATCCTATACTAAAATCTTTTATTTTTTAAAAAATTAAGGCACATTTCCTTATACAAACCATTCGCATAACATTTAAAAAAACGAAATAAGGGAGGCTGATGTAATTATTGTTAATTTTAAGATTTAGATATAATTACTGGAAGTATAATTTAATAATGTTTCTCCATTTACTGATATTCCAACATGCTAAGCATTATTGACATTAAAATTTTCTAATAAAAAGCTATTTTAGTCCAGATTGAAAAAATGTCACCTTATACCAAAATTTTTTAAACAAAAATAGAACATTGTAACCAAAAATAACAAAAAGTACAAAAATTTACAGAGATCGAGTATCTCGAACATTTGAATCTGTTGTCCTTCAGTAAGATTAATGAAAGATATATGTTTTACCCTAATACCATCCTTTCCCTCCTGCTGGTCTTTTTATTCAGTTGAGAATAATGATCGTCCTGCAACCATTGTTGCATCCCCAAAAACCTGCTTTCTATCAGCATTAATTATGTCTATCTATTTTGTGGTCGAAGTGATAGGAGATAAAATACAATTTAACTACAGTATCTTAGATTTTTTATATTATTTTTTAATAAAAAGTAAATTTTATTTTGGTTTGATTTTTAATAAATCAATTAGTGAGGTAAAATTTAATTTTAATTTCAAAATAGTAAAAAAAGATTTATAATATTATATCTAAATTAATATATTTTATGACTGATCAAGGAAGGATGAGATAACATATGAGGAAAAAAAAAATGTTTGAAAGAATAGCAATGCAATTTATCTGGTGAAGTCTTCAATGGTTCATAGGAGCATTGGATCTATTTCTAGTTGAAGAAGGTGACGGTGGTATTGATCCAAAGGAAAGTGAGGATGAACTCAGCTGCAAAGATACTTCAATACTTTCATTAATGGGTGAACCAAAAGAAATAATAATTGAAAATGTGTGCATATTTGGTGATTTCACACAAGTTTATTTATAGAACTCCAATACAGATAAGTCATTATTAAGATATTTGACTGTAACGATAAAATAAATCTTTAGTACATACATGAAATGCCATACATATATATATATATATATATATACATATATATATATATATATACATATATATATATATATGGGTCAAGTCAAGTTGGATCTTAATATGTTATAGATCTAATTATATTTTTATAATTTAATTTAAATTATGTGTAATTTTAATTGTATTAATTTTTTAACTAATTAGTCTTATTTTTAAAATTTAGTAACGTTGATGCTTCGTTGATCTTTAAAGTTTTTTTTAATTAAAATGCTTATAAATTGAACGATTAAATTATCTTTTTTAAAAATTTATTAATTATAGTATTAAATTTTATCTAAATAAAAATAAAATATTAAATTTTTCTCTTTAAATCTTCTTTTATTTTATAAATTTTTTTAATTTATTAGTTTTTTATTTCTAAACTTTTTAAAATAACAAAGCTACTAAAATTTTGGATAAAAATGATAGTCTAAAACTTCACATAAAACAAAATCAATAAAAAATTATTATATTTTTAAAATAAAATATTTAATTACCTTTAAAAATTAGAAAACAAAATTATATATAATCTAAACTAAAAGAATAAATGTTACGATTAAACCTTCGTCCTATTGAAAAAAACAATTTTGTAAGTTTAGGTGGGGGTTATGTATCTTTTTCATAAACAGTTTTTGAGGCGCGCGCGGTGTAGAAAAAAATGTATATTTTCAATTTCTGACAATTGAATATTGTTTTGTCAGACGATGGAAAAAATAATTTAAAGATAAAATTTGAAAGTGAAGGTGTCGTGGGAGCGCAATTATTCTTTCAGCGAGGCTCATTATTAATATTCAGTTGCATTTAAACACTGTAGATATCGGTGGGTGGTCCAAGCCCAAGTCCTCTTAGGCCCACATCCCAAATTCAAATTGTCAATTCTATTTTTATTTCCTTATATTATTTTATTATTATTTTTAACATGAAATAAAAATATAGAACCAAATGTATTCAAATGAAATGAAATATATCAAAATTTTCATTTAACTTATATGTTTTTATGATAAAATTAAAATAAAGTTATTTCATATTCTTCAAATTTAAAAAGAAAAATTGGAATATTATATGAAATAAGGTAGAATGCATTTCATGTTACTTCACTATAATTCTCATCTTAAAATTATTAGCATTGATTTAGCCTTGATGGTTAAAAATTAAAATAATTTTATGTTAGATTTTAAGTTCAAATTTTATATTTTTTAATTGTATCTAAAAAAATTTCATCCTATGTTAAATAAAATATTTTTTCTATAGATAATAAAATAAAATTTTAAAATCTCAGTAGTTATCCAAATCCTTCATTACTTCTAATAGTTTTTGAACCAATTAACTTTGTTTAAATATCTAGAACTTTTAAGAAGAAAAAATTAACTACGTGGTTTTATAACGAATATAACGAATACTTAAAATGCATATATTAAATGGTTTCATATTTTTAATATAACGAATATTTTCAATGAAAATTTTTTATTTTTATATGAGCGTATATTTATTGACACAAATTTGAAAAAAATGTTTAAACAATTTAAATAATAAAACTTAATTAGTATAATTTATTTTAGTATATTTCATTTCAACAATATAGCTTAAGAGATGGATAGAACTTATACAAGATTCTCTAAAATATAGTAGTAGGATTTAATCCGTCACTTTTAGGTCTTATCACTATCATGTTTTTGTTTGTTTGGACTGATTTAAGGAAGAAGAAATTGTCTGGATAAAATTAGGAAAGTTTTTTTTTTTAAGTGTGAAAGACACGTTGTTTTTTTGTTTTATTTTTATTTTAAACAATACTGTATATAATATGAAAAGTTAAAATATTTTTTATTAAATTAATTTTTTATAACTATTATAAATATTTTTATATTTTATTTATTTATTTTTACTTTTTTAATTATCCAATTTTTTTATCCATCTAAATTTTTTTACCATGTTTTTACTTTATTTTTTAATTTTCCTATTTCTCATCCAAACCAAATTGTTAATTTTATTTTAATATTACATTCAAATGTATATTATATTTATATTTGATTTGAATGACTTTTAAATAAAAATTAAACAGATCAAACAATAATACCCCTATATTTTTCAATCCCAATCGAGATATTTCCCTTAACTCCATTTTAATTTAAAAACATAAATAGACATACGTCTAATTATAGTTGTTGAACATATATAAACGCAATAACCGAGAATGGAAAAAAAATGTTAGGTCAAAGTAGTACTACTATTAATTGAATCTTTAAAAGTTTATTAGTATATAAAAGTTGTTGAACTTATATAAACCAATAACTGAGAATGGAAAAAAAAATGTTGGATAAAAGTAGTACTACTATTGATTTGATCTTTACAAGTTCATAAGTATATTATATAATTTCTAAAAATGTTAATTTTCTGATAAATTGGTTCTTTTAATGTAAATTTCACAAATTTGAAGACTAAATTTATCATAAAGTTGATAGATTAAAAATTCCAAGTTAACAAATAAAGTGTAATAACTTATGATAAAATAAACATATTTGAAAAGTAAATTGTATGCACGCAAACTTCCAGTGATGAAATCAACGTATGTTGACACTTTGAAGAATAAAATTATATATTTTCAAATTTATGTAATAACAAACAAATTTGATTAATTGGTTAGGATTGTCCTCTTGTTATTTTTTTTTTAAAGCCAACCAAGAAGAAAATACTATTCTATAAGAATATATAGCAACACAAGATGTGTCCATACCTTCTACACAAAAATTTACAAAAGAGCTATAGCTATAATTCTTTATAAAGATAAACTCCAGCTACCAAAATTAAGAACAGTTCACCCCATATACACCCACTCCAAGACCTGCCCCAAAATCTCAGCAATATTGGGCACTTTGCAAAATTCTGTATACAACAACCTATAGACATATTTGGGATTGGAAGATCATGTTTTCCCACAAGGCATCACAATCATACCATAATGATCTATCAGACACAACACCTATGCAACAATTATATGGACATTTAGCCAACAATAGTTCTAAGTTTAACTTAGTCCAGAACCTCTGTTATGCTTCCTTCGTTACGGCCGAAAGTAATAGCATTACGGTGCATCCAAATTGACCAAATTGAGGCGTGCCAAATGGTCATCCAAACTGCTCATAATCTTTATGTTGATGTGCAACTAAAGAAAATGTGTTGTGTGCTTTCTTGTTCTAGTCCACACACTTAACACTTTATTTTTGATTCTTGCATAATAATTCCTTGCTTGAACAGATTCAATTTGGATCGAACTCTATCCTGAAACATGCGCCACGAAAGAGCTAGAACCTTTGAAGGTGCATTATTTTTCCCGAATTGTTGAGGAAGATTCTAGTTGGTTGAGAATCCTTCCGATATTAACACCTTGTATGCAGACTTCACTGTGTATTCGCCTGAATTTTCTCAGATCAATGATCCAGAGTTGTTTCTGTATTACATAGTTTTACATTATGGATGGTATTCTAAAAGAAAAATATGTGAGATAAAAAAATAATTTTTTTAATATATTTTTATAATTATTTTTAATATAAATATATTAATTTATAGATAAAATAGTTATTATAAAATAATTTTAAAAAATTAAAGAATTATACAATATAATTATAAAAAATAAAAAATTATATATAACAATTTTACAAATATTATAAATCTATAATTATTAACTTATTTTATTCTAAAATCGTAACTACACGTTACTCATCAACATATTTTTTCTTAATGTATTATTTCTTAACTTCCAATATTTTTTTAATTTGCTAGATTTTCTCTCTCATTACTTTAGTAAAAATATTAGCTAGTTGCTCTTGTAAACGGTAAAACACTATTTTATATCACCTTATTCAATTATCTTTTTTATAAAATGATGCTTTATATTGATATGTTTGGTTCAACTATGAAATATAGGGTTATTCGCCATAGTAATAACAAATTTATTATCATAATAAAACTGCGTACTTTTCTTTTATTTTTCTTCAATATTTTGCATAATTTTTCTCAAGCAAAGTGTTTGCTGATTAGCCAATCCAGCTGCTAGAAACTCTACTTGTTAAAGATTGCACCACTGTTTCTTGTTTTTTTTTAATACCAAGAAATTGAATTTGAACTAAGATATAACATATAACTTGAAGTATTCTTCATATCATCAACATTTTATATCCAATTACTATCATAAAAGCCTTTTAATTTTAACTATGAAAAATTTTCAAATCTGATTCTATACTTCATCATGCCCATAACATACCTTAGTACACTTTTTTACTACTTCAAGATGTAAATGACTTGGATTACTCATGAATCTTGAGAGTAAACTAGCATCATACATAAAATTAGGCCTTGTAGCAGTAAGATAAAATAAGTTTCTAATCAAAATTTTATACACACTCGCATCTATCAATCTTCCACCATTTTCTTTTTTAAACTTTTCATTCACCACCAAAGAAGTATCAACACATTTACAACCAAGCATTCCAAACTTCTTCAAAAAAAATTTAGCGTATTTTTTTTTTGACAAATAAACATTCCAAACCCATCTTGATAAATTTCAATACCAAGAAAATAATGCAACAAACCAAGATCACTCATCTCTTATTTTTTCATAATATCCATTTTAAAATCTTGAATCATCCTTTTATTATTGTTCGTATAAACCAAATTATCAACATAAAAAGCTGCAATAAGGATATCAACCTTACCTTGATCCTTGACATACAAAGTAGGCTCATTATACCATGCTTTACTGTTTATGGTTTTTGCATCTATCTTTTGTTGCATAACATTCCTCCAAGCATCTTCTTGATTGCTTCTTCAAAACTTTCTGGTTCTTCCATGCAATAGTTGCATCTAGAATAGATATCAATTAAACTTTTCACTTTTATCAGAGTTGATTTTGGAGATGATGAGGGAGAACTTGATGTTGAGGATGGAGAACTTGGTGTTGAAAAGATTGATTGCTCATTTTCAGCTACTACTTTTTGTTGTAAAATTGGAACTAAGACAATTTTATGCTTAATTTTCTTCTCTTGAAAACTCCAAGAAGCTTTCTCATCAAACACAACATCACGACTTACAATCATCTTCATGGTTTTCAAGGTGTAGTCTATAACCCTTTAACATGGAACTTGATCATAGCAAACACATCCAAAAATTTTAAGGTGGTAGTTTACTGAAGGTTTCTTTCCACTCCAAGCTTCAAATGGTGTCTTGTTCCACATGACTTTTGTTGGATATATATTTAATAGAATAGGTATACTGTTGTGTTTACACTGCTTTGGGTCAAAATTCTTTTGGTATCCCTTTCTCGTACGTCATGGACTTGGCCATCTCTATCATGGTCCGATTCCTCCTTTCTAGCACTCCATTTTGTTTGGGTGTATATCCAATGATCAACTATCTTTCCACATATTCACAAAATTTTTCAAATTGATTGGAGGTGTACTCCTTTCCCCTATTAGTTCTCAAAGTTTTTATGAACTTGCCACTTTATTTCTTAACAAACACTTTAAATTTTTTAAGTATTGCAAAGATTTTAGATTTTTTTCCTCATAAAATACACCCATGTCATGCAAGTCAAATCATGTATAAACAAAATGAGATGCCTATTTTTTGCATGAGATAAGATACACATATGTCCACACACATCAGTGTGTACCAACTCCAACATTTCTTTGGCTCTCCATGCTCCTTTCTTTGGGAATGGTTGATGATGATGCTTTCCAAGTACATAATCTTCACATACTTCAAAATTTTCTTCAATTGTTGGCACACGTGCACCATATTCTTTTGAGAGAGAAGCTTGAGGGTACTATAGTTCAAGTGCCAGGGTCTTTTATGCCACAAACTAGGGTCAAGTGTTTCTCTAGCCATCATGCTAAAATTTTTGTCATACTTAAAAAAGAGAGGAAAACTTCTATTATTGCTCATTTTAACAACCATAACAAGATTGCATTTGGAGTCAAAATTTACACTCTCGATTCTCAAATTTAAGAGAAGAATCATGCTCCAAAAGTTGTCCAATGCTAAGAAAATTTTCATCAAGTGCTGGAACATAAAAAATGTCATGAATGACTTTGTTACCTTGCTTTGTTATAAATCCAATGCTTCTTTTGCCTTCAACTTTAACATACTCTCCATTTCTCAATTTAACTTTGGAGCTAAATAAAGAATCTATGTCAAGAAAATCATCTTTATATCTCGTCATATGATTGCTACAACCACTGTCCAAGTACTATAAATTTTTCTCCTCTTCAAATGCTTTTCAGCAAGTAAAGAAAAGGTTTCCTTCAATACTTCTTTCACTATTTTCAGCTTTAGTAAATGCAACTTGTTGTTGGCTGCCAAAGTAACAATCTTTTTGTAAATGGCCAAACCTCTTGCAAGTGTAGCATTGAAGTTTTCGTTTGTTCTAGTAATCTTTCTCATCATGATTATTCTTTTCACAAATTGTACACTATTTGTTTGATCCACCATCATTTTCTTGTCCTCCAAAATTGTCTCTTCCTTCTTTTCCATGAGAGTTTCTTCCTCTTCCTTGACCTTTTCCACATTTGTCACCTCTAGAAGACTTACCTCTATTTTGACCTAAAAAATTATTCTCAACATTTTTTAAGTCAATGGTGAGCTTAAATTGAAACACATTTTTGATAGTTTTTTCAATACGTCGTAACAATCTTTACTCATATGATTTCAATGAACCCATTAACCCTAGAACAGTTATGGTTGGTAAGTCTTTTTTGTTCTTTAATAATAGCCACCGTTGAATCAAACTTTTAGGTAAATTAATCAAAAGTTTATCAAAAACTCTACGATCATCAATTATATCTCCATGTGACTTCATTTGGTTCACTAACTTCGGCCATTAATTATGATTCTCATTCAAGCTTTCATTTTCTTTCATTTTTTTTATTTTCAAATTTTATGTTAAGAGATTGAAGTTTAACTAGTCTCACTTTGGAATATCCTTCAAATTCTTGTTGTAGAATATCCCATGCCTCATTCGATGTCTTTGTACTCATGATCCTCAGGACTATATATGGTAAGAGAGACTCCTATTTGAATCATCCTAAGAACTCCAGCATCTATATTTTCTTCTTCCTCAACTCTTCCTTTTCAATAAAAGTAGGAACAATTGTAGTTGTTTGTTGTGCATCTTTCGTTTTGATTAAATGTAAGACATTTAAGAAAGTGAACAATGTCTCCATTTTCACAGCCCAAAAATTATAATTTTCTCCTTCAAATAGGGGAATTTGAACATTGCTGTAAATTATGTTGTTTGATACTGATGAGGGTATTTGTGGAAATCATGACTCTTCACTTTTTTTTTTTGTATTAGCTACAAAGATTTGCAGCTTTGATAACACTTTGTTGGTGATATTCTATAGGGAAAAATATAAACATGAGGAAGAGAAGTAATTCTTTTTTTTGTATATATTTATTGTAATCATTTGTAACACAAATATATCAATTTATAGGTGAAAATAGTTACTACAAAATAATTTTAGAAGACCAAGAGTTACATGTAACAACTTCACAAATATTATGAGACACTAATTCACTTTATTACAAAATTATAACTTCATAACTATTAACTTATTTTATTCCAAAACCGTAACTACAAATTACTCATCAACACTAATGATTGAGCACATAGATTATCTTCCTATGTAAATAGTTTTCTTCCCCATTGAAACCGCCACCCCCACCTTCCCTCGTGCCACTCACCTATATCCCTGTCACTAACATGTTTTGCCACACTAAACAATTTAGGAAGAGTAATCTTTAAAAGATACCCCTACCCAATTATCATGCCATAACAAAGTATTCTAACCCCTCCCAAATTTCCTAACCAAATTATTTAAGAACAAATTCTTAGATATTGTATCCCCCTCAATTCTAAATCAAATTAGACCACCAAAAGGATGTCTTTTTTACATGTGATCAGTTAAGCATCGTCACTTCCCCCTACTTAAAAGAAAGGACCCAAGGCTATCCTTTTCCATTTCGAGTCTTCATTTCCATTTATCTAGAAATGATAAATTGAATGACCTTATATTCCTTACACTCAAGACCTTCATCTTCCTTAAATTTACATACTTTATCCCATGCTATCCAATTAACCTTATTTCCACTCTTCCTATTTCATAGGAACTTCTTATACATGGTTTCTAAGATAGAGATAAATACCTTTGGAAGCCTCGAAGAAGAAAATAAAATATGTTAGGAGTGCCAAGCAATAGAAATTTGTTGGACAAGGCTAGAAACTAACTCCATGCCTCCAAAGTATCACCTTTTACAATAGCAAATGCAATCGGTAACATAGAATTATTACCTTCTTAAGTTGTTGCTATTAATAATGTACCTCTGTATTTTCCATACAAGAAAGTTCCATCAATTTGAATCAATGACTAGCAATATTTGAAAGCTTCACAACACTGCTTAAATGTCCAAAAAACTCGAAAAAACTTTCGATACCAGTTGTCAATTTGTTAACCAATAACAACTTCATTCGTTTCAACTTTATATATCAATCACGGGAAAAATTAATCATGTAATGTAACCACCTCAATAATATTGTACAAGACTCATCCCAATCACTAAAAACATAGACAATTGCTTTCTATTTAACAATCCATGCTTTCCTATGTGAAATTTTTTTCCTATACTGACTTTGTATTCTTTCTTGTATAAAAAATATGGATACAACAAGTTCTTAATTTACCATGCTTAAAGAAAAATAATTAAAATTTCATTAGTTTAACATATTATATTTTATAATAAATATATATTTGATTATATTTCATACCTCAAATACATGAACATATGAAATCTGAGTCAAGTTTGTTATAATATTGCAAAACTGACGCATTGACGCATGTGTGTAGTTCACCCCATTTTGTTACAAGTCATCTATCTATTCTTTTTTATTTGATTGCTTGCATTAGCCATGACCAACCATACATGTGATTGGGACATTTCACATATAAAAAACTCAACTTTGATTCAATAACAATAAAAGTATGATGTACCTTCATTGAATAATGTTTAACTGTCATCTTTACCTCATCTTTTGTCTCAAATTGTAACCAAACATATAACTCATCTCCTATACGCCAACTGAGGGGGTGCATTAAATCCAAATAAATTGATATCTTCATCATCATGTTCCGTACAAATGTTCGTATAATGTCAAGAACTATTCCAAAAAGGTTCACGTGCTGCATAAATTTTTTAAACATGTTAATATAAACAATTAATTTACAAGATTTGTTACATGTTTACCAACATGTGAAAATTATGTGTCTCTGGTCTTCATCTTTCTACCATTGCCACAATTAAAGCCGATTCAGATTGAAAAAATGGTAGTTGAGCTACTCCTAAAAAACATGCTCGACTTAAATGTGGAACAATTTGCTTAGGAATATAAGGAATATTATCTCGCTCGTGTACAAGTTTTACTCTTCGAATCTTAAACTCCCTATTAAGAGCTCCATTTCATATTTGCTCTGAAATATGTATACTTTATAATTTAAATAACGATGGATTGTCTAGTCCTGGTCTAACTTCATATGACGCATGTGAACTATCCGACGCCATTAGATATTATCTTACAAAATTATAAATTAAAATTAATCTTACAACACATAATAATTATTAATTAATAACTTATTTTTGCTAGTAAAAAATTTGATAAGTTAATTTAATACATTAAAATATATTCAATAAAAAATTAAATTAATTAATAAATATAAAATATTATAACAAATATATTTTATATATTTTATTAAAATATTGATTAATATATTTTTAAAATTTTATAATATATAATTTTTAAAATAGAATTAATAAAAATAGAATAAAATAATTTAAAATAATTTAATTGAATAAATATGTTACATTGACAATGGTTATTTTATTAAATTATATAATTAAAATAAGTTTTTAACAATTTAAGAATTGAAGGATTTTAAATCATAAATATTTAATATAAAATTAACATATAGTATAATATTTAAAATAATAAAAATAAGTTTAAAGATTAAACTTTAATTTATAAATTTATTTATATATATCATATTTTTCTTTCATATTATAGTATTAAATATATATACATATAACAATTATTACAAATAAATTAAATTTATCTAAATAAATAATTAATTTACAACATACATTCTAAGTTTACGGTGAAATTTAATTAAAATTGTTAATTATATTATTTCATAATTTATCTCATAAAAGTTTAAAAAAATTATAGATAAATATTTTATTTTTATTTTTTATTTATAATTGGATAAAAATATATTTATAATATTTTTTATTCACTTTTTAATATTATTAAAATTAAATTTTTTATAATATTTAAATATGTAACTTTTCTCTACTTATAGAATACAAATATTTGATATATAAAATAGTTATTTTTTGAATTAAATATTCAACATTAAAATAAAAAGTTATTTTGATATTTTTTTGATTTATACGTACAAAATTTATATTTGAATAAAAATAATAAATAAGTACTATATTTTGTTTTTATAATTTTAAAATATAAATATAAAAACTTAAAATTAAAATATACAAATATATAATTAAAAAATAAAAAATAACATACAGATTTTTTAGTTAAAAAATACCACATATAATATGTTAATGAACAAAAAATTATAAATTATACAGGTATATTTTTTTTATTCGATATAAGGTAGGCATATATATATAAATATTTGTTCATATTTTAATTTTTTATTAAGTTTTATTGTATCTTTTAATTTTTAAAATTAAAATTAAATAGAAAATTTATATTTATATTCTTAAAATATAAAATATATCATATTTTCAAAAATTTTATAGGAAAATAAAAAATTTATAATTATTCATTTTTATTTTATAATACAAGTATCGTAGGGGTGTTTATGAATCTCGGCGAAGAAATGAAATATGGGTCCTGAATATTAATTTTTTAGAGTGGGTGTAATCCTATAAAATTAATGACAATTTGATTAGTATATTACTTTCATTTAAAATATTAATATTATGTATCTATGGGTTTAGACTTTAAGTCATAGAGAAAATTTAACTTCATTTAAAATATTAATATCATTCCATTCTTGATCCCAAAATTTTAACTTTCTCTTAGTAGATTTTAAATCTATGCCCAAAGCAAGTTTGAGACTTATGATTTAATTTTTCTTAGAATTTAAGTATTTTTAGTCCATGGGTTTAGATTTGGACATTTTATTACACATCCACAATAGTAAGAAAATCAACAACTTTCAAACTTTAAGCATAAAAATTTTCTAAATAGCATTTTTCAAGACAAATAAGTGCAAATCCACTAGATTTACTCTAAGATCCATACATCTCATATCATGAACACTATAAAAAAATTTTACTCATGACCTTTCAAAACTTTCCAAAAAATCAAAATGAATTTTTAAATAATTTTAACCGATTAAATTGCTTTTAAGGTGCTAAAAGCACTTCAATCCATCCAAACTTCGTTTTAACCTTTAAAAATCACTAAAAATGGGTGATACTCATTTTCAATCATTCAAAGGTAGAATTGAGCTCTCATTAGTTCAAACAAAAGGAGATCTATACATCTTAGAGGAAGGATCCATAAAAAGAAGAAGACCAACCATAAAAATTAAGATTTAATTATTAAATGACAAAGTAGAAAATCCTACTTGATGGAGACTTGGTGTAGGGTTTTGGTGGAGCTGTGGTGGATGAACTTAGTCCTCCTTGGAGGTCCATAAATAACTCTTAGCGATGGTGGTGAGGGTTGGAGATCAGAGGTTGATTTTAACTTAAATTTCAAAGATGAAAACTTAAGCTTAAGGTGGAAGGTTAGGGTATTTAGATTAGGTTTAACCTTGAGAGAGTTTGGAGAAATTTTCTAAGTGTTTCAAGAGTGAAATATGAAACAAATTAATCCTCCCAAGGTGCTAAGTAGATTTATTCAAGTAAGGGCAACTTAGAAATAATTTTTTCACTTAAGGGCATTTTGATAATTTTTCATGGAATTTTATTTTCAAAAATAATTCAAAATATGAGGAAATTATCCTTTTAGAATTAGATTAGTGCTAATTAGGATGATTTTTTCACTAATAAGTCTAACTTACCCTAAATATGGTTAATTTTAATTAATTAAGGTTAATTAACCTTAATCATGGTTAAAAGAATCTTTTCATTTATGATTTTTGTCCTATATATCATAAATATGATGTTGACTCATATGGTGAGTCACCGTCATATTTTTCACATGAAATTTTCATGCATACCATGTGGAGCCCACTTTTTAGCTTTTATTTTACATTTTCTTGCCCTTCTTTCCTTCCAAGGGTATTTTTGTAATTTTTCTCAGTATTAATCAAGAAATTTCTAAATTGTTCTTCCGACATTTATAAAATTTATTAGTTCATTCCCAAGTCAATATAATTTCATTTTATATATTTTTTTTAAAACAGTTTAACCCTAGGCAAAAAGCAAAATCCCCACGCATTTTTGGAATTTTCTGAAGGTTTTTTGATTCCTTCTTTATTTCTAATCTCTTCTCATGAATTTTTTTTATCATTTTTAATATTCTCTAATCCCTTATAATATATTTTAACTTTCGATTTTTTATTTTTCCTACACATTATTTGGATCGTCCAAGTAGAGGAGCATTTTCGTCATTTGCACCAAATTTTCTAATTTAAAAAAAACTCTAAATACTTAGTATGAAATTAAAATTTTTCTTTTTAAAATTTACAAAAAATTGGAATTCAAAAAGTATTTTATTAAATTATTTTAATTCACATCCGAGTATGTTAATTGAGTGGTTGATATATCTTTGCCATTATTTAGTTTATAAAGGTTTATTGAGTAGCTACTTCCTAGCTTGAACCTTACACCAAATAAATTTTCCCCCTCCGAGACTGAGCTATTATAAAGCAATATTAAGGTTATTTTTCATATAGGTGGAAGAGGAGGTCTTTCAAGGTTATAAGACAAGATCTTACATTCTATAGGCGTTGGTTTGAGTCAATGAAACAAACTTATATATGATTATTGCTATATTTTTATTTTCCCATTTCAATTAATATTTTTTTATTTAATAATATAAACATTTCAATTTTTCTTTGGATATTCATAACAGATTATTTGGCAACCTTATTGAGATGTCTTGAACTTATTGTCAGAAATATGTAGAGATGAATTAAATTATTGGACAGTTGTTGTGCCATTGATATGCTTTCACATTGTTGAGTGACACCAACCAGACAGGGTTATGAGACAATTTGGGATGGCGCAACATATCCCACATCCTCCTACCCTACTAGAGGTTATCCATGGTATAACTTTAAAAGGAAAGACTGATGATGATTGGGTTCATGTCTATGCTCCATATATTTTGCTATGGAATAACAAAGACCAGTATGTTTTTGTTGGCGTGCCTGATGACGGACTGTTAAGTACAAATTCTGATTACATGAGGTGGTATACGTGTCATACACGTCGTTGGATTACAAAGGAGTATGTTGTTAAAGGTCGTCGAGTAAATGCCACTTTTGTAAACACTCAATTATGTTCGAGACCTTCAACCATTAAAATTAATCACGAAACCAAAACATAAAATAGAAAATCAAAAATAAATTAATTAATATAGAAAAAGAGAAATAAAAATAAAAAAAATATAAAAATAATAAGGAAAAATAAAAGGAGAAGCTTTAATAAGAAATAACAAAAAAAGAGGAAAAAGGAAAACATAAAAAATAAAAAATATGAAAAGATAATAAATAAAATAAAAAATTTAAAATATGGAAAAACAATAAAAAACTTAAAATATGGAAAAACAATAAAAATTAAAATCTGGCAAAGTTAAAGAAAAAGAAAAATTCTGAAAATCTAAAAAAGGAAAGATAAAAAATTTGAAAAGAGAATAGAAAAGAGAAAAATTAAAATCTGAAAAAAGAATTAAAAGAAAAATAAAAATTTTGAAATAAAAAGGTGGTGACCTTTGACCCCTGGGAGGGTTTTTGGCTTTTGGCCCTTGGAAGAGTTGGGCTCTTACTGCTGGAAAGGGCAAGGAAAAACAAAGAAGGGGAGAGGGTCTATTTTGGGATTTTTTGGTTTTTGTTTCTGCGAAAAAAAAATTTTGGAGGGGGGAACAAAATTAAGAGTTTTCGGAGCAAAGTTTCCTCTGAGTCTTCTCACAGTAAATACAGAGAAGAAGAAGTTTATCTTTACCAAGATCGGAACAGATTGCAAGGGGAGGGAGACTTCTCGAGACATCACACAATGAATTCGGCTAGAGGAGGGCTTGGAACTTCGATCGAGCTTTGTCAGTGATCAAGAAAGAAGACTCAAAGCATCAATACGATCCCGATTTCTCGTGACAGGTTAGCCTTCTATCTTGATACCAAGGGTCCTACGAGAACATGTTAGCCTATAACCTAATCAAGAATCTCAAATTAAGATTTCTTATGTCAAGAATGCATGATTAACATTATTGCGTAAAGATCTGTGGCGTTCTATTACTTTTTGGACAATTGAATCTCCCTCGCACGGTAGAATCCTAGTGGTGATGTGCATGGTATTTGTAATAATGATACGTCCTGTGAAGTATCTATTTACTTTGGTTCGGACACATGGAAGATTCAGCTGGATTGGCTAAACTCGAGTCAGATCAGCACCACCTTGGTCAAAACAGAGTTAGCATCCTCTGTCCACGTACTCAAGATATCACCGATATTGGAGGGCACAATTTTCTTTCACACACTTAGCCAAACGAATTGTTTTTGCATGCATAATGAATGAGTCCTAGTGTCCCAACCCACTCGTACCTACGGAGAGTTGCATGATGGGAGATTATGATACTGTGCTGGTCTATGGAAGGTATCTACGAATGATTTTGGGACCATAGTCAAAGGCTTGGTGTGGATCGATAAGAATGTCTCGACCTTGGAGGGTCTGGGGGATGATCGCATGTGCTGAATGCAGGGGAATAGTTGCTTGAATCATTGCGTTTGGGGCCCGACCTTATACCACCCGATTGGAAAAGGTAAGAGTAAGCTTGCTGCCCCAACGAGCTGAGGTTGTATGAGCCACATTATGTACGTCGCATGCCTCCCTATCATGGACTCCTTTAGGGTATAAGTCAGAGGTTACACGCGGTTGAAGAATTCCCAGGCTAGCTGCGTGTCCCGAACGCCGATCGCGTCTAAGGAGCTCCTTGAGAGGCAGAAACTCAACTTATTTGTATTCTATGTAGACCCCCAAAAATTCTACAGTTTCTAGTAAGTGTCCTTCCACTACCCAAAGGTCTAGTTGGTGCTCTTGCCATATTAGGGTGAGGGGATGCTACTTTTAGAAAGCCAGGGGTGTAGGCCAGGGGACATAGTCACCAATGTAGGTTAAGGAGATGTAGAGTATCTCTCTGTTGGGACGAGACACACACATACTATGTGCAAAGGCAGTGTTAGGTCTCAATAGTCAAATTTCAAAATCTCACGAATGGGCTCCGCAAGCTACACATACTCAGATCACCATACTCACGAATAGTCATTTGGGGTCATTGTCTCATGCTTACTTCTTTTAGTAATAAGGTGATTCCAATTCCCAATAGTTAGTAATGGGTGTGATATAGGAGGAGTAAATCAGTAGCCTCACTCTCAATATCCTCCACACATACAAGAACTGTCCTGGGCTAAAGTGTGAGAAGCATCCATTTGATAGGCACGAGCACCAAGAGGCTAGGAATTAGCTTACCAAACCAAATGAGCCCCATGCATGTCACGTGAACTTACCTCAAGTATAATTCCAAAAGCCTTAATTCACACATGGGCGCCTGGCCTAGTGGTAGAAGCACCCTTGTTGTGTCCTCCAAGTCCACCCTTCGAGCCCCACATGCCACTATTTTCCTAATGAATCTCCCTTTCCTATCACACGCCCCTCATGTGCCAAGCCATGAGAGCCATGCGTGTGAGAGCCCACGCCAAGCCATATAAGCCAAGCTGAATCCCAGCCATGAGAGCCAGGCATGAGAGAAAGGGTCCCACCAGGAGCCATAGTCAAACTTGTATATGTTGAATTGCCCAACTGCCCCTGCCAACTTCCAAAATGCCTATTCTGTCCCTACCCACCAAAATTATCATATTGCCCCCTCTGAATTCCAGAATTCCCAGTATGTCCCTGCCCTTGAAATTACCATTATGCCCCCCTGAATAAATTCCCAAAAAATAATAAAACCCATAATAAAATTCCTAAATAAATTCATAAAAATTCATAAAATAATAATAATAATAATAAATCGTGAAAATTGCTAACTAAATTTCTAAAAATTCCATAATTGCTAACAAAATTCCCAAAATTCCCTAACTGCTAACAAAATTCCTAAAAATTCCATAATTGCTAACAAAATTCCCAAAATTCCATAATTGCTAATAAAATTCCCAAAATTCCATAATTGCTGATAAATCCCCAACATTCCCGAACCTCAAATGAAATTGCTTCCTTCCCAAAAACACTCTATACTTCTGATAGTCAAGGTAATTTTCTTCCTTCTTCTTTAAAATAAAATTTTTTAAAATTTTGGGATCTTTGGTCTCACGCAATGGGCTCTAAATGGGGGGGGCTGGCGGTTCACCTGCTGTCCAACGTTTAGTAGTCTGTATAGGCCCCCGTGCTGCCGTAGCTGCCTCGGGTCTTGTGCATGAGTGGACTAAAGGCCCTTTCGAAAAATGAAAACTCTTTTTTCAAATATTTAGGGATCTTTGGTCTCACGCAATAGGCTCTAAATGGGGGGCTGGCGGTTCACTTGCTATCCAATGTTTGGTAGTCTGTATAGACCCCCGTGCTGTCGTAGCCGCCTTGGGTCTTGTGCATGAGTGGGTTAAAGGTCCCTCCAAAAAATGAAAATCTTTTCAAAATGTCATTTTTCCTTTAAACACCTCTGAAGGTCATGCCTTCACGAACCAGAATTATGTAAACCTTGAGTTTCCCATTGCACTGGGGAATACGTAGGAGCAGGATCAAGTCCTGTCAGGTTAACCTCCATCAATTTATTTAATTTCACTCTAATTAAAGGGATCAAACAATTTTCAAAAATCACGCACTCAGTTTAAGGGTACCGTTCTTTGGAACGAGCGAGTGGGGTGCCTAACACCTTCCCCACTCGTAACCGACTCCCAAACTTTGAATCTCATCTTCAAGTTAGGGTTTTTTCAAACTTTTTCCCTTAAATAAAAATTTGGTGGCGACTCCACACATTAATCAAATAAAATAAATTTTCAAAATTTTAGCAAGTTCGTCGTCTCGTCGGAATTACGGTTGTGACAACTTTCATCTATCATTTTTATGTAACCAAATATATTTAAGACAACCCTTATACTATATGATTGTTGTACGTAGGTTGACCAACATGAAATGATTTATTATTTAGTATCTAAGGTTTCCCAATCTGGGACGCAGTCGCTATTAGGAGTGGTCGAAGAAGTGCGTCATCATATAGAAACACTTTTACTAATGGATGAGAAAAAGAATCGAGTGGTGGAACCTCGAACATATGCTCTAATTGCCACACAAGATCTAGTGCCAGAGGTTGAGCAACCAAACATGTTAGAAAACCAAGTTGAGAGTCAAGGCCTTCAAAGGTGTAGACGACGTGTTGAGCGTGACCAACATATTATTCCTACATTTCCATCACGTCGAGAAGGAGAATATTTTATTCCTTCTCAAGACATTCCTCCATCTCCAGTACCCATATATTTTTATCCCTCACAATATGGGTTTACATCCTGTGCTCCATCATTTGCAGGTCCATTAGGTGAAGGGCCATCAAATGAACCACAGAGTCTTTGTGTTAGATCCCAAGACTCACCATCATCTTTATCCTTTGGATTATTTATGTCACTGAATCTTCCATCTCCTCAAGAATATTTTGGTGATGCACAATCTTCAATACCGATAAGTCTTAGTATTGGGTCGACCTTCCCCATGACTGGACATGGTTTTACTTCACATGATTATCATGTTTTTTATACACCATCATCCTATAATCCAGAGCTCGTTACACCTCAACCACCTATGCATCGATATGAGTGTAATACTGATATTTTTAAAGGATATAGTGGACAAGGGATTGACTTGAATGTAGATTTATCTACTGATTTTCATGATGGAGCAAATAGAGGAGATGTTAACCAACCTCTCCCACAACATCCTTGTAGGAACCTTGAACGCCTAGCTAGGAATAGACCACGTGCATGTATCTTGACTCCACCTATGGGAATCCATCATGACCATGATGATGAATCAAATTAGTTTCCTATTATAACCTTGTGTAACTTTTTATTTGTAACTTTATATTAATGTTTAATGGAGATTACTCTTGTTTAAATAGAGTTTCCATTGTATCTTTTAAATCATATATTAAGGATATTTGTAAAGTTGATTTGAATGTATGCATAAACAATATATTAATCCAAGTTGAGTAATAGAAAATGTTAACTACTAAAGTGAAAATGCAAATATCATTCATATTAGATGATTCAGTACATATATCATGGTTGTGATGGCTGGCTACCATGTCTTCTAGAACAATGTGCTCGGTTGTGTCCTATCTCTCTACAAATACGACATCTATTTCTTGGTTGAGATTCAATCCAATCCATTTCTTTTCTTAACCTTGTTGACTTTGGACGACCATTCCCATGCAATGTTTCATCATCTAGCACAAGTGTCCAATTTGCAACTTCAGGCAAAGTAACATGATGTCCAATGGGCCATCATTGGGTAGAATATGTAGCTACAACATTTTGTATGGTATACACAAGATCAACAAATTGATAATAATCTACACTTACTGCAACACATGTTGTAATCATATGAAAGTGTGGATACCTTAATAATTGAAATCGACCACATTCACAAAATCTTTGTGAAAAATTGATTGCCCACTTGTATCCTCATTTTGTGTAACTGGATTGAATGTCTCTCACTTCAAATTGTGACAATTGAATGTCATATCTGCATATTTGGTGAGAACATGCTTCATCTTGATTTTCTTCATAGAATCACTTAACTTCGTACAATACTTTTTTGCCATCATTCCATTCTACATTCGCTGCTGCTCCTCGATGCACAAAATATTCAACTAATCGATTGTATGTACACTTAACAAGCGTTGTGATTGGTAGATTACATGCACCTTTTAAAATTCTATTCATAGACTCAAATAAGTTTGTTGTCATATGATCATATCGCCTACTATGTTCATCATAAGGAAGACTCCATTTTTCTTTGGAAATACTGTTAATCCACCTGCCTATCTCTGGACTTGTCTGTCTAAATCTTTGAAGTTTTTCATACAAAAACATGTTCATATGGCATGTAACCTATAATAAGTAACCAAAATGTGCTTACATGTGACAACATATTGATCTTTTCATATTAAAAAAGTAGAAGAGTTGTACCTAATTTAAGCAATTCTTTCTCCAATTTTTGATTTTTGAAATGATGGTTAAAGTTGCTTGCTATATGTCGAATACAGTACACATGATTAGCATTTGGAGGTTACCATCTCAAATGTGGATTGTTCACAGCAGATTTTATACTTTGATGACGATCCGAGATTAGACAAAGTATCATAATACAATAAACCAAATTATTTATTACAATTTAATTTTATAAGAAAAATTAAGTTACTAAAATGCAA
Source organism: Canavalia gladiata (assembly GCA_037954105.1). Lineage (NCBI taxonomy): Eukaryota > Viridiplantae > Streptophyta > Magnoliopsida > Fabales > Fabaceae > Canavalia > Canavalia gladiata. Next base: position 23,176,341 of record CM075668.1, on the reverse strand, counting down.
CATAAATATTCTGACTACCTAAATCTTGAACGAAATTTTTGTTTATTAAAAATATTAAGAGGAACACCTTCTATCAATATGGCATGACTATGAACCAATCAACTTCGACATATATCTCTATTACTAGCATTGATGATTGTTGATCAAAAGTAATTATCATACATTTGACATCATCATCATCACTAATATGAAATTCATTGTATTGCATTTGTTCACCGGAAACTAAAAATCTACCAATTAATCCCGAAATAACTTCATTTGAACCAAGTTTTAATGTTATATAAATTTTATTTTTAAGCTCATTAAATGTTATATTTTTTTAAAAATTTAAATAGGTTTTTTATTTCTATCAAAAGTAATTCTATTCGTTCCTTCAAATATTTTACCTTTAGAATAAATAATAACAATAATTTTACTTATTTTAGAAATACAACTATTTTCTAAAAATAAACCTTTAAATAAAAAAACTAAGTAAAAATATATTTAAGTAAACTATAATAGATAAAAAAGTTAATAAAAAATTAAGTTAAACATTAAAGGCATAAAAGAACACAAATTTAAAAATAAAATACAATAATAACTATAACTTTGTACAAAATCAATACATAAAAATGTAAAATTTCTTACAATCATTTTTTAATTGTGAAAATGGTATGGTATAAATTTTTTTAAATAATTTGACAATAAAAAAAAAATTGATCGTGTAACAAGTTATGGAATAGATTTAGATTTATAAATATAAAAGTAGCGTAAAATAAAAATGCGACAGGATATGTCACATCAGTCTCGTTCGCATCAGGCTTATAAAATACAAGTTTGTGTCCCATTTTCATCTTACAACACAATTTGTGTATCTCATTCTCTCATTATATGATACATGTATATCATCTTTTTAAAATACACAGCATATACTATTTTAATCTCAAACCGAAAAATATTTTTCAAACAAATCTATTATAATATATTATTTTAAACAACCCAAAATATCAAAAACCTTCACATTCATATACGTACACAGTGTAAGTTCATTGTCGTGTATTATATATATATATATATATTAAATATTTATTAAATTTAAATTTTTAATCATTTTTATCATCATAAATTTTAAAAAATATTTGCAGGTCTTTCTACCACTTTTGTAATAATGCTGCAAACTTCTAACTAAATCACATTAACAACGATTTTAAAAAATTTAAAATTTATAAAACTAAAAAAATTAAGTCCTAAAATAAGTCTATTTTCTAGACAATCTTTTATATGCAAGAAAAAGGAGGAAACAAACTTCATGACCATATACGGTACCATTTACATAATCCCTATTTCCTACATACCTGAATCAGTACACAGTTTTAATAAGTCTTACTAACTTGAAAGTATTTCTAGCCACACACAACCATTGCCCAGAAAGTCTAACCCACACAGCAAGGTCACCCAAGCAAATTTTGTAAAATGTAAAGTTTTACTTAATCAGAATCAGATGATTCTGATCTATGTTCCACAGAGGCTGCTTCATCTCCTTTCAAGTTGGCCTCTCCCTGCTTAAATGCCTTGGCTATCTCGTCAATGGGAATCAAAGGTAGATACCCAACAACACTGTAACCCTTTCCAGCTATGACCTTAATCATATCGTTGTACTTCTCTGACCAGTGAGCAGCGGTGGGAACTGCCATCTCTGCCAATGCATGGAATGGTGGATAGTGGTTGAGTCCATTCCACAACTTCACGGAATTTATTAGCAGAAAATGCTTAGACTCGGTAGTAACATAATTTACAGCTGCTCGAGGTCCTCCAGATCGAGCCTCACATGCAACTTTCCCTGTCTTATCTGTCGCTTGCTGAATCAAACCCTTAGCTTGATCCACAAGCTGCTTAGCAAAAGGAGGAGCATGTTCATCGAACTTGTGAGTAGCTTCATCCACCTGCACAAATCATAGGCTAAATAGTTAAGCAACAATTCGCTAAACAAATTAACAATGCCCTTCAAACATTAACATGGAATTTCAACCACACAAGGGACAAGGGCACTTAATTAAGAGGCTCCGTCCAACAAAAGTATCAAGCGTCAACTCAAGGCAATGAGTTGAGTAATAAAAAAAAAAGCAACTTCTATTTATTCATTTGGCAGGCTAATGAATCAAGGAAACTCCACCTTACCAAGAGTTAAACCTTTCCAGCAATCCAGAATTATTAAATCAAAAGCTTAACCAACCCAAAGATTTTATTGATTTCAAATTAACCTATTGTTATTTATTAAAGATAGATGTTACCATAAAGTTCTCTTTTTTTAGTTTCGCAAGGACAACATACTTTTTATCTGGAAGTATAAGCAACCACTTCCTTATTAGCTATTCATGAAATGGTCTCGATCTGAGTTTAAATAAAAGGATAGGGGCATAAAAAATTAACCAGACAATTCTTGATTTCAAGCTGAGTATGGATCATCAACAAGCTTTCCCAAATTTTGCCATGTCCTCTAAATCAGATCCAGTGGAGAAACCAGAAAGGTTTACAAAACCATATAAATAAAGCATCGGCTTTTATCTAAATGAATGGCTATAGAACTAGAAAAGATCGAAGAGGCAGAGGGAGAGAGAATTACCTTATTGTCAAAAAACACCAGAAGATCATCGGGGACACCCTTGAATTTGTTGCAGACAGGACCAAGAACGGTGGTTACAGTGCTCTCCACCGTTCCAACAGCGGATCTCAAAGGCCCTGAGTTCTGCTTTGCGGACTCGTACAGATTTGACACAAAAACATAAGTTTGTAAAGCAGCGATCCTCACAAACCTCAGATGCTTTAGTTCTTTGTTCTTGCTCTCAACTTTCACCTCTATCTGCATACATAAAGTAGAATCAGAAGTTGCGTTAGTTCAATAATTACAATCTCCATCTCAAAAAAAAAAAAAAATTAAAGAAAAGCCAAAATATGATTATGCCAAGTAATGAACCTCGTGTGTGGCCATTTGGTTTGTCTGTGTCGGAACTAGCTCGTTGCTAAAATGTAAGGGATGGAGAGTTCAATTATGTTTTGTAGAAAGACGGAAGAGGAATAATGAAACACCAATAATTTAAAGGCCCACAGAATGGACTGAAACCATGATGGGGGATAGGAGAGATAACCTTCAACTTTGTTCGGTTCCAATTGGCTTAGAGGGACACAGTATGGGACAAGCTTATATTATAACCTCAATCTCATCCCACGACACAATAGAATCCAAAACACACGTCTCTGTGTTCGTCAAGGAAGAGGTAGGTCTACGTTCGGACCGACTCCTAGGGATCTTTCTAGGCCAAACTAGCTATTTCCAGAAGACACGCGGCAGTTTCTAGGAATTTGAGAACCTTCTTCAGAATGGAAAGACTGGGGCCCATACCCAAGTACCCAACGTGTAGATTTCTTGGTGAAAAATACAATAATCGTTATGGGCTTATGGCCTTCTTAAGGGACCCATATTTACGTCAGGATTCACAAACCTGTGGACGTCCTTGTGTAAAATCATATACAAAGTTTCCATTCAAACATTTTTTTTAATCAACTTGAAAATCCATAACACCATACGATTGCAATTGATTTCGGGAAAATTAAAATCAACTATTTATAAAACCAAGTGTTTATAAAATTAGAATAACATTGCATTACATTATGGTTTTTAGTAGAGAGGTATTATTTAACCTGGACACAGAATTTAATATCTCAAATTTTAACTTAGACACGACACCACAAAACTTCTTGAGTAAACGCAATTGTTTCACAATTTTTAAGGTGAAATAAGATTGCAGGACGAGTGATGTCCCATTATAATTATCATTATTCAAATTACATAATTTGTAACTTTGTACTTCAAATTATACATTTTGATCTCAATTTAGTGGCAGTCAATTTCAAGTTCTTGTAGGGTATTCGTTCAAATCATACCCATAGATTCAATGAATTTAATTTTTCTAAGGTATACTTGGTGTTTGCTAAAATTTATAGTTTATGGCAAATCGTGGACCTGCATAATGAAGTGGAATATGAGGTAACTACAACGATAGTATGAAACTGAACCAACTAAAATTTGTGAAAAACTATAATAAGTAGTCATAGCAATACTTAGCCTGAGCCATTTACAAAAAAAAAAAAAAAAGTTGGATAGGAAAGCAGACCACAGGGATTTCTACCAAGTGCATTGTCTCTGTTGATGTAGGCATCACCAAGTGTTTACTTTGTGTGTTATAAATGAGTGTTTAAGGCGTGTAGAAGTCAGTTTAGTTATGACATTATCCACAAATACTGAGGGAGCTGAACTGAGGTTTATAGAGGCTGAGATCTCTGTCGTTTCACATTTTGATGGATGGGCTCCTTGACCTACAAAGCAAAGAAATAAGAGAGAATTTTCAGACTGTAAACATGTCTGAATTATTCGAAGACTTCAATATTGAAGAAAAAGAAATATAATGTCCCTATAAGGAATAAAGAAGCCACAATGTACCGCGCTAGTTTTCCTTGGCCGTTTCTCCTGGGAGGACCTACCGCGTATATTTGTGTCAGCCTCGTCACCTTGATTTGTAATTCCATCTGCTCTGCTGTTCTCTTTGCCCAGCGCAAAACTCTCTCTTGAAGCAACTGGCTGTACACTTCCAAAATTACATTAGTAATATATACATAAACTAGAGAACCAGCTCTACGGATCTCGGAAACTGGAAAGTTAATAAATATAACTTGCCGCAATCCTGCTTGTGGGGGTGTTCCCGGGATCCTTTGGCTTTGTCACTTTCTGTCCACTCCTGGAATCAGTATAATTTGTATCAGATGTCACTTTCATTCGTGTTAAATCTGATCCAATAGAGTGGAGAACACCACATGTGGACACGTCGTAGTTGCTTTCTGATCACCGATATAGCATAAGATAGTTGTAAGTTCCAATATCGAAAAACTGTGGAGTTAGTAGGATCCAAAAATAGTAACGGCCTTAATTCATTACCATTTAAACGGAAACCAATTTGTTTGGACTTGTCATTTGGTCCATCATGATCAACATCCTGTAAAATTTTAAAAAACGTGAAATAGGGAAACATACATTAAAGGTGATATAAACCCCACACGACAGTTATTACCATAGCTTCGCTAGCATTTAGAGCTTGCTGGACTTCAATGAATTTCCTATCAGTCAACTCAGAATGGATAACACGTTTCCCTGAACCGCAGACAGATTAGTAACCAGGAAAAAAACAGACAAAGAAAAGGGAAGGATTAATCTCTGATATTAATTTGATACCTAATCTTTTGCTGCCTTTGGGTTCAACGAACCCATCCCGAACCATTTTATTAATTATCTTTCGGGCTGCTGTCTGATTAACTTCGCCCGCAAGCAAGCTTTGAAGTTTAGCGACTGACATATGTGTCATCGGAAGAGCATGATAGAGAGCCTGAGATATTTACTCCCAAGTTAGCACATTCTATAACAGAAAGATATTAAGTCATATAACCAAATAACTCCTATTATGAGGCACGAATTTAAGAGATCCATGATCATATTTCACGTGCAGACTAGAGACTCCATCCTCTAACTCTTCAGCTGATGCAGGGCGTTTAGAAAGATAGAGAAATTCACAATACGTAACATTTTAAGTTTTTTAAATGATTGAATAACAGCATTTTGCACAATTCATTTCAAATCAGTATTACGAGTGTACTTGGGCTCAAGAAACATCACTGTTATAGTTGGGCTGTTGAGCATTCATTGTGAAAGAACAGGACATAGATTACAGATCAGCAAAGAGGCAAAGATACTCGTTTTTTTTTTTTTCAGGAGGATGCCAAAGATCCTCATGGATAACACAAAAGAAAAGAAAAAAGGCAAAAATTAAACTCACTTTCATGTACAGGCGATCTTCAACCTGCAAAGCTCTGTCAAAGAATTGAGGAACTTGACCATCAATTTCTTCTTTCACAATGGTGAACTCATATTCCAATTTCTGAAATTGCAATTCCATCAGAGAGGGGGGAAAGGATAGGAGTACTAGAAACAAAGAAAAGGCGAGGGTCAATTGAGAGAAAATTCAACCTTATCCTTGTTGATGGTGTAGGTTTCCTTCCCTGTTTTTGATAGCACATCTTCCTCGACAAGCTTGTCCATGATCTCTGAAGAACCATTCAAAATCAAGCAAAAGAGAAATTAAGTTTTAAAGGAGATAAAACTGCGCTTGAACATGACGATTAACACCTTCATACCTTCAGTTAGGACCTGCAAGTAAAACAATTCAAGTGAAATTATATTTGAAAAAAAACAAGAAAAGAAACTAACATTTTAGTTAAATCATAATCTAAGAATGGCCACAATAGCAGGGAAAAGTAAGTAGGTACCACTGAGATGTCTGGAAAATTTGATAGAATGTCAGTAAGCTCAATAGTGTCGCGGTGACAACTGTTGATCCACTCCTTGACCCGGACCAGTTGTTGCTCATCTTCCACAGGGTCCTGGGTATTGTCTGAACATAATATAATATAGGCCATTAAATACTATGAGTTACGGCCTATTAACAGAATTAATTACTGTAAAGAACTATTGAAAAAAAATTATGTAGAGCCGAAAAGAATTCAGAAAATACAATTCCATTGGGTTGAGTTTATTATATGAGCACATTTGCACGCGCTTATACACACACATAGTTTACCTTCGTCAATCATGCCATTAACTTCCTGATCCTCCTGTTCTTGCTGTTTCTCTGTCATTGCTTACTTATTAAAACAAAATAGTGGGAAAATGAAGTGAGCTGTGCAGCAACAAGGAAAGTGATCCTAGTTACCTATTGGAGCAACTACGTATTGATTCCCTTGAGTAAGATCAACCTGAAAGTGGTGAAATGTCAAATTTAAGTAATGCAATTATTATGGCAACTCAGTCACTTTTGGTCACCAAAATCTTAGAAATGCCTATGTCAAGCAACATCCTCATTAACCTCACTGTCAGTATCATAATACTCATTTGTTTGCATGGAATCATCACCAGTGCTCTTATCATCTTGGATTCCCTCATTATCATCCTCACAAGGGTCGAGCACACTCTTCACCTACATAATGGAAGAAGAAATCATTGGCAAAAACATAAGAAAATGATTTAAAACTTGGCTCTGAACAGGATATCCTTCCATTACCTTCAGAGTTAATACAAAATGCTTGCTGTTTACATTCCCAACCTCCATTTTCAAAGGATTTTTTGTCCATGGATGATAAGCTTCTTCATCTGAGCAGCCCCTGAAGAAAGGAGGCTCATATTCAGCTGGCTGCAGGAAAAGACAATTATATTGTAATATCGCCTAGTATATATGTAGCCTTCAGCATTACAAAAGAATGTTAAAATGTTAACCAGTTGCATAACAAAGCATATGATCATTTATTATCAACATCATTAACCATTCTTAATTAAACAACAACAACCTAGTCAAAAATGCATTTCGAGTTTGGACAATGGAGAAACTCATAAAAAGTGAATAGTTTTATAATCAATTTAGAAGAAACTAAGATTTGCACTGAATAATTTCACAATCAATTTAGAAGAAACTAAGACTTGCTATTCGTGTTAAAGAACATACCGTCACATCATCATAGTAGAGGAGCTTCATCAGAATGGTACGCTGGGGAAAAAGATAGAAGCCAGTTTTTGCAATGAATGCTGAAGCTTGAGAGAGAATAATGTGGAATTATCAAGCGATGTATTTGATTTATTTACCTCTTCTGGCATTTTCTCCAGAGTTCTCATCAACTGAACTAGAGTTCGGATCATTTTACATGCAGAACTCCTGAAGATTAAATCAAATTCAGATAATTATTAGTTTAATTGGTGAGTTATCATGGTAAGACCACTTCAGACGTTAATTATATTTTCTTTGGTGACATCAACCTCATCTGCTGGGGAGTAATTTCTGTGGTCGAGTTACACTTGAAGGATCCTCCTTGCTTTTTGTTTCCAGTGCGATTGATATTCATCGAAACCTCTTGTTTGTCAGAATCAGAATAGCTAAAAGAAACTGCATGACAAAACTACTTCTTATGAATCCTCCAAAACTTCTGTAAGTTAAATTAATTTGGAATCCACATGTTGCCACTAGCTTATATCAATCATCCTTAAAGTAATAACTAGGTGACATTCTCTTTCTTGTTAACTACAGTTTCCAAATTCCATCATATTCCACTGACCAAAATTGCAATCAGATAGATTAAAGCCTTACACGCATATTCCTCAATTATTGGTCCATCCACTGCTTCGCACACACAGAACAGAAGTGTCTTTAGGTATTTCTTCTGTAATGCATCGTATACACCTGCAAAAAGAAATAGAATAGAACAAAATAAAACAGGCATTGCAAGGAACTCAATCGTATCCTAGTCAATGAATAGCTTCAACGTGCCCTTCTCCATCCAATCAATCAATCTGCGAGACTCAGCATCCACAGGCATAAGTTTTTTTATCTTCATCTCTGCCATTTCAAGCATAGTTTTAGATGAAATTAAACAACAAATATTGGAAGATCCAATGAAAAAGTTAAAGGAACTTGGCTGGAGCACCAGAGAAAGGTTTTACCTAACGCAGGCACGGATTTATCATTGAAGTACTTCTCAGGAAATAGTCCTCTGATATAACTGATATTGAATATGGCAATTCGGAGCAGGTTCCTCGTCTAGTAAATGAAATTTCAAATTCAATAATGTAAATAAGGCGATTTCAGACTCTGGATTCATAGTAAAAAAGCCTCTCAAATTGAAGAGAACGACGAACATTTCCCCATGTGACTGAAATTAAACTTCGTATAGCAGAGATTATATTGTCTAAGAAATATTCAAGGCAACTAGGTACTCAAATTAAAGTTAAGGAACTTTCAGTTTTACATCTTATTTGATCCTAATGATATTAAAGGGAGCTAAAGTACATTTCTGTCAAAAGATGAATCAAATTATTTTTACTGAACCAACAATCTTTAGTGACTGATTCTATCGGTCAACGAAATCCTCTCAGGTGTAGAATTTGAACAAAGACATATGACTTCTATATGATTTTGAAAACCAAAATTACTGATGAAATAGCAAATACATGAAAACAATAAATGAAGAACTGGATATGCAGCAGAGGAAGAACGATAGCAAAAGACAAACGAAAAAATAAAACTAAAAATCTCAGATCCGGATGATTTCAGGAAAATCAGATTAAAATGTGCAATATAAGAAACGTATGTAGTTAAGCACCAGCAGAAGTGAATCCTGCTCGGTGATTTCAGCTTCCTTGACATTCTGTGCAACGACCTGAAACAACGAAATGGAAAATTTAGAAAAACCTCGCGGTAGGGAGAGGGAAAAGATGAACAGAAAGGAATAGATAGATTTGGAGAGTTTTCTAGTCTCACCATGGTAAATGAAATTTCAGAGTCACAAACTCACAGCTAGAAAGGGTCCAGAGAACTGTGTCTTAACTTGGTAATATTTTGAATAGGAAGAATGTGGCGGGAAGGAGATGAAAGCCAAGGAGTGATATTTATAGGCCGAATCAGGTGTAGCTAGGGGCTTCATGCACCAAAACCCAAGTTGGGGGCATTGCCGTTAGTGTGCTGAAAGTTCGTTCAGGTGCTATTATTTTGAAAGATACTATTGAATTTGTTTGCAGTCACGCAGTTTGGCGCCAAAGGGAAATAGAGTAATTGTGGGCTTCGTTTGTTGGTCTTCGATTTTCATGCAAACGGTACCATCCTTCGTTCCTTCTCACAATTTGACCTCAGACTCGTTCCCATGACTCCATTGACTACGCATTAATTTTCCAAGCAGCGATTCATTGAGCCCAACCCCAAATCCGACCTCAGGAAAAGGAACATTTTCGGCCATTCCATCAATTCTTATGGGATTAATAGTCTCCCGTTAAGTTTATTTGACTACGAATGGAAGTGTGGAACATAAGGGAGCAAGGGGAAATGTGGAATAACTCAGAATGAAGGCATCTTCCTTTTTAGGTATTTTCATGATGAAATAAAAAAAAGAAAGAGAGAAAAAATGTTCCATCCCCATACCTCCTAAATTGGAGAAGAAAAAATAGATTGAAATATTTTTAATTAAGTTCCACTTCATTTCATCCTATTTTAAATAATCAACACTATGAAATCCAATATCATCCCATTCCATTCCCATCCGGCTCTATTGTATTTATTTCAATCAATTCATAAACATTAATGGTCATGAAAAGAAGCCAATGATTATTTTTTGTTAATGTACACGTTGACATGCACGAAGGATGAGTAAAAATCATTCTAACTAGAAGATGTAAGCCCATGTAACTTGGAGATGAAATATAAAAATTAATTTGTCAATATGTTAGAATTGAAAACAGACAATGTATTGACCAAAGTAAACAACACTATATAAATATTTATTATTTATTATTTATGCTAATATTCTTAATTTTTTACCATTAGTAAGATGGTCATAAATGATAGGTTCTATCAATAAATGTTTCATCAATTTCCTTTTTCAAATAATGACTGAAGAGTTTAAAAAGAAAACTATTACAAGTTAATATGTTCATCCTTCTTTTATTAACTCCTCAATGAACAATATTAGTGGTGACAACATTCTTTCATACTCTTTAACCGCTGGTTTAAAGAAATCGAAGAGAGAGAGAAAGAAACTTTTTTGTACTAATTTTTTTTCAATAACAAAAATATGTGAAAATATATTTTTAACATAAGATTAAGATTTTTACGTCCTAATTTAAATCCTTTAAAAACAAGGGGAAAATAGTCCCTCTTCTGTATGCCATCCAAACAGAAACTTCTTAATTTCTCGTTTAGTTTTCTTCAATCACCTTCCCTCATTCCTTAACGTCCAAGCAAAAGCCTAATGATGGGCTGCAATAACATTTACTCTGTTATATAGAAGGATGGAATAAAAAATTGGCTGGTACTTATTTGAGTAATTCACGAGGATAGTACAAACTAAAGTAAAATTATCTACTAAATAACGAAAAAACCTGAAGATAAATAGTCAAAGAAAGAATGAATAATATAGTGCAAAGGATGGAGTCAGTAGTATACTTAAAGGAATTGAACGGCCAAGAAGTGAAAATCTTGAAATATTGAAAAATTGTTGACCTGGATCCAATGGAGATCCGCAATACAATAAGTGAAACTCTAATATAATGGCATTAACCAAGCAGGTTTTGCATGAATAATTACGCTTACGCACGATTCGTGCTGAATGACTACAGATTCTAAAGGGAAGCCAAATCTAGCCACTTCAGAGAATGGCACAAGACCCATTAGCTCAGACAGCAAAATACGCATAGACACATAGGATAAATAAAAATAATTGGGGAATTTTTATTACCAAGACAGTAACCAACCAAGCATCCGCACATGTCAGCTTGTATAAACGGTTTCTACTCTCAGACACATGCTTACATTCTCGTATCTTCCCCTTCCTTTTTGCTGGATCAGTGTAAATCGTTACAACTAAAACAACAAAGAGAATGCTAATGTTAAATCATAATCCAAGAATGCTATAACATACAAAAGTGCTCTCCTTTCCTTAATATCGTATAACCCACAATTCATTCTGATAAGAAATCTCTTCTATTTGTATTTAGAGGATGAACAGCTGCAGCAATTTTCTCCCGCAGGTTGAATTTCTTTGCAATTAGGGGCCGGACATCATCAACTCCAACCAAGCTCTCCAAGAATGGAAGTAATAAAAGCAATTCTTGGTCCGAACGATCATCAAACCAACTCTCAATCGGTATTCCATTATCCACTTGGAATCCAAATGCCTAGGCGGGAAAATAAAAAAAATAACAGCAGTGTTAAGTAACATTTAAGAAAGTACCTTTCAAGAACTACGTTCATATCTATTTTCTATAAACAAAAGCCAAATAAAAAGCCCGTCCAAGTCGTAACCTAATTTTATTCTAAGTTAACAGATATCTACTTACAAATAACAAAAAAACAATATTTTAAAAATTAAAATAAAGAAAGAAAAAGTGTTCCAGAAAGATTTCACCACAAAAATCTAACTATTATTCAGAGCGATTCCACATACAACTCTGAGCATAGAAGTATAGCACAGTACAAATGTTAGCCAGTTAGCCATAACAAGTGCTCAAGACAGTAGAACGTATTAAACCATACCTGTGGGGAATTGTCAATTATTATGACATGAGCCAAATCACGACCAAGCACTGTTAAATCTTTGAGGTAATTACCCTCAACATAAACACAGGATTCGCGGTATACCCGGTGGCGAAATATCTTTCGCTTTGGATCAAGCACATTTAGAAGTTGCTCAGCGTAAATACTTTGACTAGCTGTGAATATAATAATCTCAAAAAGACCAGAAACTCTCTCAAGGAAATCTTTGAGGTGAGGGCGGCAGCGTACATAGACAATGTGCTCCTCACAATTGAAATTAACAGGAAAAGTGAAGTCTACATCGTCACAAGGTTCCAGGGTAGAATGCACCAAAGTTTCTGCAAACAGTCAAAACAATACACAAAGTACAAAATGAACACTGAAACAAAATGTTTTGACCAATAGTTATTTTGTGCAAGTGAAAAGAAAAGTAAGAATGTATTTAGCGAATATAATAACTAAACAACTATAAACAATAGAAGCTAGATACAGTGAAGAAAAATACGTTAAAATATATGAAAAACATCTTATATCATATTTTCTCATCATGATTTGCTTCCCTAATGAATTAGAGTTATAATTATTATAGATAAGAGTTGAAGCTCTAGGTTTTATTAGCATTATTAATATATTGTAATACATCTCATTTAATATCAATTTACTGTTCATTACCTTTTATCTCTTTTCCTCCCTTTATACTTAAACTTCCATAATTTCAACAGAATAAAAGCATTTTTTGCCTGAAGAAAATGTTTCTATCTCTAGCAAGCATTTTCACAGTTGAATAATGCCAGGATTTAAGACCGCTTTAACTAAGGGCAGCACAGTCAAACAGTCATGAGCAGAAAGGTTTTTACAGCTAGAACCCAACAGGCCCTTAAGACTGCACCAAGCTTCACCCCACATAAAGACTTCATTAATTTCTATGAAATTATACTTCCTGATGAAGTGTGATGGCATTAAATTAAAGCACTTATTTAGCAAAATAACAAAAACTTAAAAAGTGGCATGAGCAGAGTGAGGGCATAGCCATCATAACAAAATGTCACTAAGAAAAGTTAGAAAGAAAAAATAAAAAATGAAATACTTAACAGTAAATTAATGAAGAACCCAAAAAACAAGGGGAAAAGGTTAAAAGGACAAGAAATTGAGGAAGTCAAAATTGAAATGAACATGACGCTAGCAGTTAGGCATGCAACTTAAAAATTGGCATATATGATTTACTTACCATCCAAATCCAGCACAAGAGTAGTAGGAGGGCAACTCCGTGTCTGCTTAGGTAGCAGCAATCTTCTAAAAGTTGGAACCACCGTTGACAAGTCTGGTAAGGTCTTTATGAATAAGTACGGGTCAAAGTCATCAAAATCCTCAAATTCATCATCCTCTGGGCATGTATCAGAAGACATGGAATCCTGACCATGCTCATCAATACATTCCAGCTTTGAGTTTTTCATGGCAAGATATATGGCAGATACTTCCAAGGAAAGACCATTTCCATCAAAATCAGAATTGCAACCATTTGCATTTGTTGTGCTTAAAGCAAGCATCTGATCACCATATCTCCCAGAGTTAGAGTAGTTGAAAGCATTGTTTATGTCTACTTCCATTGCAGTGTCAGAATCTTGCCTAGCATGACCATCTACCATATCCTCCTGTGGCAAATCTATTTCTAGGCCTGGAGTAATTCTCTTTTGGTCCTCATTCTGAAAAATTTTGACAAAATCAACTAGAGAGAAACAAAAGAAACCAGATTAAAAATTAACAATGAAAAAATATAATATTGAAATTAGTAAGATTACATAAACAAACAGACAAAAGTAATTCAAAGCCAAGAATTATGAAAATAACACAATGTCATTTACCTCTATCAACAACTTTTCCTCCAGAACCTTTGGATAAGTGAAACCCAGGAGAAAATATAGTTCCAGACTCCAGATGAACAGCTTGCTTGTTACAGCTCTGAAGCATTATTCCAAAACAGTTAAGAAAAAGAAAAAAAAAATACTGTAAAAGATTATCTAGTGTTTTAAAGCCAATCCCTTCAAATTGACATTTCAATTTTTCAGAAAGCATTACATTTAACAAGCTCGGCATATGTGAAAACCTTAAAAAGGTGGACCAGTTAAATTACCAAAAAATCTAATGAAGCACCATTTACTGCATCATCTTTCAAACAAGCATCGGAAGTCCCATTGTTCATAAAGCCATACCCATTGTTCAAATCAGTAGAGGGTGTCGGCTCTCCAGCTTTATTTTCATGAGTGCTGACTGAAGTTGCACCAAGAAGACAAGGAAAATCAGTTAATTAGTCATTATCTTCTTATTGCTGAAAGATACATTGTTTTGGACATAATATATGCATGCTGAGAACTTTCAAAAAATTGTTATGACTTAGGAGCATATGAAGGAGCAGGCTGGTTATGAGTAACAGAGTCAGACATGGCAGAAGTAAGAATAAGAAAATAAATTATATGATATAATACACATAAGCAAAAGGCTAATTGATACAGATTATCTTATCTTTAAAAATTGAACCAAACATTACTAGTAACTTACAAGATTTATTCTTTCTAGCAGATGATGTAATTAAGTCAGTGACTTTCTTTTCCAGTGCTTGTCCATTTTCACAGACCTTCCTCTGTGCTCTTGAAACCCTAGGACTGCCACACTCTTGATTAGCATTTCTCCTGGAAGGCTTTTTCTTCATTTGCATGTCCACTTTGAAAAGAATGTTGGACGACCTAGTTGACTTTGGTGGGAGTAACCAAAGCAGCAAATACAGTTCCAGAACAACTATCCTGATAGCATGAATTCAGGAACACATCATCATGGATCCTTGCCAAATGAGACGCCTTAATAAATATAAAACTCAACATTAAGCAACATTTTTTGCATGATGCTTAAAACCATGATGGATTTTCATAAGGGCTTATCATTTCGAAGTTCTAAGTTCAAATCCCCAACTAGTTTAGTCGCATGGAACCATTATTCATACCATCGATATCAGAAGGATAAAAGCAGGGGGAGAAAAAGGAACAACCAACGCCAAATTTAAAATTATTTCCAAAGCAACCAAACATATTTCCAATAGCTATTCATACATCATCACATTAGCCAAATCATTTAATAGTTTAGTCACTCCATCGTCACACAAAACTATCACATCAACAGAACTCCTTACCCTTGATCAAAGTATCTCTAAACTACCAAGCTGAAACTTAGAAAATCTAAAAGCATGCAAAATCAACCATAAAGGATCAATTGTCATGTCAGCACCCAAAATTTTAGCGTCAAATAGAACAAGGAACAGATAAAACAGAACCTTCACACCGGGATCGCATAAAAACCCTAAAAGCACAACAGACCCAAAAACATAACAACTAGAAGACACAGGCATGAGGTAAACGAAGAAGGTCCGGCTCAAATCATAAATACCTGGTACAGAAATCAAAAGCGATGAGCACTCACAGCAAGCATCGCATTCGCACTGGCTTCTCTTTCAACCAGAAAAAACAAATCAAAGGACAAGTAAATTACTACAGAATCAGCTCAGAGAAAATAAGTTGAAGGAACAGAGTAAAACCCTAGATTTGTTTACTAGTGGAAGGAGTAGCTAGCTATATTCTTTTCAGTCCGAGAAAATTTTGGATGTTTTCCCTCCAATGAGAAAGTGAGAGGGAAAACAATGAACGATGGAAAATTATTTTTCTCGGAAGGAAAGGATGTGTCGATAAATAATAATGCAGACAGAAATTAATTAAAATAATACAAATATATTATAATAATTAAAATTTAAAAAATATTAATCTTGTCCACCGAAATTTGAAATGCTTCTTCTTACACGTTTGAAACGTACACGCGAGGTTGTTTGTGACATGCTTACACGCTCATGTGGGTCGGCACGTGTAATCATAAGGAAAAATATATAAATAAAATGAAAGGAAAAATAAAAATATGTGATATAAATATTATTAAAAAATATAAAAAGTATATGTTAAGTTGATAATTATGATATTAATATTTATCATAATCAAAATTGTATATTATGAGTGTGATCGATAAAAAATATTTTGTTTTAACTTTAAATTTAAATTATTAATTAAAAAATTTGTTAAAATATTTTTATTTGATTTGATAAAATAATTTATTTTAATAATTATTAGTATTTTTATGGCTATTGCTGTTTTTAAAAAATTTATTTCAGATAATTTTTTTATTTTTCATTTTAACTGAAATATTATTTATTTTTATTTTAGTATATTTTTATAGTTTGATAAATAAATATTATTTAATATTATTTAATTTTTTAAATAATATTATTAATTTTAAATAAATTTAATTTATATTATTAAATATTATATTTTATATTATTATTTTAATATATTATTTATTTTATTTTATTAAAAATATTAAATTATTTGATAAAATTAAAATTATATAAATAATTGTTTTTATTTTAAAAATAAAAATTTATTTAATTAAATTTTAATATATTTATTATTAAAAATATCATATTTATTGTATTTTAATTTATTATTTAAAGTTTTTATATATTATTTTATATTTATTAACTAGTTTAATAGTTTATTTTATTAAATTTTTTTAATTTAAATAATAATTTATTAAATTTTTTATATTTTAATTTTAAAATAATTTATTTATTAATTTTACTAAACATACCTTATATTTGGCCGTTGCTGGGTAACGAGACTCACGGGTAGCAGTGACTCACCGTGCTTGTACGATTTTAAATTTCAAATCCAGATTCAACTCCTCCTGTCATCTAAGTTTCCTTTATTTACTTTTTTATGTTCTCTTTCCTGAATTTGCTCATGGGGACTTCAACTAATGGAAATGTGGATTTGAAAAAAGCGATAAAAAAAAAAGTGCAGCCACTGAATTATGTAATCCCCCGCCCCCCACCTTTCTATGGAATAGTTTAGAGAAAAATTATATCCTCCTCATCTTTAAGGGTGGTTTCGTGTTTCGTTAGTTTTAGATTCAGGAGAATTACACAGTTTATTTATTGGATTGGTTTGATTTAGGTTTAGATGCTTTCGGGTAGTTAATTTGAACTAAACCAATTTAATTTAGTTAAGGTTAATTTAGGCACTTTGATTTTTAATTTTTAAAATTTTAAAAATTAAAATTAGTTTTATTTATTATAAATAAGATTAAATTTAATTTTTAATTTTTTAAAAAATTATTGTAAAGGAGACTTAATTTACTTTATCTATATTATATTATTTTATTATAAATTTTAAAAATAAATAAATAAAAATATTAATTAAAAATTTTATAAAATTAAATTATTATTATTATTATTTAATGATAATAATATTTATGATAAAAATAATAATATTGATATTGATAAAATAATAAGGTAATAATATTAATGATTATAATATAAAAATTTATAATTATAAATTTTTTATTTTATATTATTTGATAATTAATAGGTAAAATAAATAAATTTATATAATTATTATTATAATATTTTTTATATTATTTAATATTTATTTTATATAAAATAATATATTATAATATTATAAATAAATATTATTTATATTATTATTAAATTATAAAAATAGATAAATAAAAAATTATTTATTAAAAATTAACTAAATTTTAAAATTTTTTAAATAATAAAAAATTAAATTTTAGAAAATAGTAAAATAATTATATTATTATTATTATAATAATTATGATTATAATATAAAATATAATTTTTTATTTTATATATAATTAATATATTATAATTTTATTATAATATAAAAATAAATAAATAATAATAATTAATTAAAAACTTTAAAAAATTAAAATTTTAAGATATAATAAAAATTAAAAATTTATTATTATTATTATGATTAAAATAATAATTATATTTTAATAATTATATTATAATAATTTAATAATAATAATGTTGGTGATCACGATAAAAATAATAACAATTTTAAATTAGTTACACTTATATTGTGTTGGTAAAATTAAAATAAAAATAATAATAATAAATATATTTTTTATTTTAAGAATTAAATTAAAATAATTTTAAAAATATATTAAAAATTAATTTAAAATTATTTTTATCAAATAAATTTTATTTTTAAAATTAATAAAATCAAAAATTCAACCATCTCTAATAACCATTATTGTGATCAAATTTTTAAAACAAAATTAAAAGAAATGGATCTAAGCTAAAAGTTATATAATTAGGATTTAAGGTTTGAATTTTTTTTTTTGAAATTTATTCAATAATTAATATTTTAATAAAAACTTGTTTTATATAGATTGGTAAAATAATTGTACAAAATATTTAAGTTTATATAAAAAAATGGCTTCAAATAATTTAATTTGATAACTATTTTTATTTAAATTGTATATACTTTCTTCTATATCAATTAATATAAATAAATATTATATTATATTTTATATAAAATTAAATGGATTTTTTAAGTTGATTTATTTAAATAAAAAATTATAATAAAAATAAATCAAAAATTAATATTTAGGTGTAAGAATAAAAGTATAAAAAAAAAGAAGAAATGAGAAAAGTAATATATGGATAAAGAATAATAATAAATTTGATATAGAATCATCCTAAGAGTATGAGAAATCTTTAGTTAAAGGCTACAATTTAATTCACCAATAATCACATAACTAATAATCTTATTGTCATGATCATATCACAATGTGTGTAAGTGTAAATACGTATCATAACATAATTGTGGTTCTTTTATGTTATTGTATATGGATTCTATATTATACTTTTCCATACAAGTAATATCTCAAGGAAAGCATAAAATCATGTTTTATTTGAAACATTATTCTTATGAGTAACTAAAACATATTGAGATAATCACAATATAAAAAATTGCTAAAAAATTATTATATTAATAATAATATGAAACATCAACATATGCATAAATTCATCAAGATAATTACATAAATCAATGTAATAAAAATATAAAATAATAATAATGATAACTCTTACTAACCAAATACATTAAAAAAATTTACCGTACTTATATTATTAACATGTTTCATAAACATTATGAATCTAAGTTCCTTAGTTGAGGATCAATAAACATTTTCTCAATGAAAATATATTTAATAAGAATCTATTCATTTTCAACCACATCTAACAATCAAGAACTAAATTCTAATATGTTTTAACATTATAGTGATTCTATTATTCTTGTTTAAAAAGACCACAAAGATGTTATGACAATAAGTGCTAATAATTTAGAACCAAAATCTTTAATTCTCATAGTAGAAATAAAATTTTCCAATCACATATCATGTGAAGCAATCCTATAACAAGCAATAAACTCAACACATAGTGGAGAAGGATGTCAAAGTTTGCTTAACACTTTTTTAAGATATAACACGTCTAACCAATATGATAATATATCCATAAACATATTTCTCATCATCCAAACCTCTAGCAAAATATTAATCAAAGCAGCCAACAACCTCTAGGTTATTAACCTTTTTATAAACAAGCATGTATTTCTTTGTTTTTTGCAAATACCTTATGACCATTTTAGGAGCGACCTAATAAGCATACTTGGATTTTATATACATCAAACTTTTCATTGTACAAATATAAGTATAAGGAACATTCTCTATAGAGTCTTTTTCAAGATCATTCTTACTTTATTTTAATATGATTCACCCTACATAAATGAATCAGAATGCAGAAACCTTAATTAAAACGTCTTGAGAATTAAGATATGATTAGATAAAGGAACCCAACATAAATTGCAACCTACCAGAGACCAATGAAGTTATCAAAGAGGAACGTGACTCTTATCGAGACTTGCTAGAAGAACCAATATAATCAAGGATAGTTCTTTACTTAAGAACCAAGGGAATCAACTTACACGATGATGAAAACTTTCAAAGAAAAGTATTATTATTCATCAAAATTTATCCTTACACTGAATTCCTAAATCATATTAGATAAATAACCTAATTAACCTAAATTACTATAAAAGCTAATAAAAAAGAAAACAAATATGAAGTCCTAATTAAATTGTAAATCAATCTAAAATCTTAATTTGATTTGCAAATAATTTAAAACAAATAACTTGTAAATTAATATAAAATATTAATGTAATCTGTAGCAAATCAATTACAAATCATAAAATTTATTAGTTAAGATCCCCAATAATATGACTACATAAATTAACTCACGTTAGATTTGAGTTTGGATCATTGTAGTCCTTCTATTCTTGAACTTCCTAGATGAGACCTTAAAATATTTGTTTCATAAGTTTGGTCATATTTCTTATCATAAGGTCTCGCATTCCTTGTAGTGAATCTTTTAAATGATATTTCTTACTTAACATGGTGTTCAAGTTCACATTATTCCCTCTATGAATATTTAATTATGTCTAATCTTATATTTTTATTTTTCTTTGTCATTTTTATCTAAGAAAAACTAAGAAAATAGAAGAAAGATAAATGGAGATAAAAATTGGGCTCAAGACCCAACTAAAAAAAAAAGCAAAAAAAAAAGTGGAATGTTTCATAACTTTCTCAATGTGCCAAAAACACTAAATGTATCTCAAAGTAGTTGGTCCCAACATGTAAAAGAATATATAGAAAGAGAAAAAGCAACAGTAAAACAAAAAATGAATCTTGTAGTAAAAGCTAAATCTTAGAAATTATAGTTTGTTAGAAATTAGTTACAAAGTGGTTAATAAGGTAAAAGCTTGGGTAAGTGATAATTGTAGTTAAGTAAAGATAACTAAGGTTAAGTTAATTAATTGAAAGCTTATAAATAGAAATCAACCAATAGAAAAATCAGAGTGGAGACTCCATAATTTGGAGGCAAAAAATAAAAAATTGCGTTTTGAATAATTTCTAGAGAAAATCTGCTACATTCCCTACTTTCTCTCAAGGAAAGACTCTTACACATAACTCCAAGAGCTCAACATTCCGATTCAGTGAAGATTTTCTTTATTAAAAAACTTTGTAATTTTTAGGTGAAATCATAAAACCTGTACATATTGTTCATCTTAATTATTTTATATGTTAGTTTTATTGATAAATTTGTATATTCACCTTGATAAGTTCATAAGAAATTCTTTGTTAATTTCAATTAATCTTAAATTATGTAAATTCATCCATTTCTCATATCTCTCCAATTGGGTATATGTCATGTCTAGTAGGAAATTATATACAAAATTTCACCATGATCTAGAACAAAATCTAAACAAAATTTAATCCTAAGATTTGACATCTTCTACTATGATAACCACTGGTTAAAGTTCCATTCTTCCAATAAGATACATGTGGAATCTGAATAAATCTTAGAGAAGGGATGGGAGCCTACATCAAGAAGAAAGAATTTCTCATTAATAATAATAATAATAATAATAATAATAATAATAATAATAATAATAATATATGAAAGTATAATAATAAAAAATAGGTAAAAAATTACCTCTCACCTTAATCTTGTATATGTTTTCCTCCTATGTGTTATGGTAATTCATCACTATCACTTCAAGGAGAGAGGTTCTCTATCTAAACCACCACCAGAGGCAATGAAAGTTTGCTCAAACCACTATCATTTTCCTCCAAGTGCATTTATCTCCTGCAGCAGCCATGGTTGCCTCTGTCCTCTCATCTCCTTTCGCTGGTAGCTTTCTTAAGCTTATTTTCTTGCCACGACAGCGACCATAACATCACCACCACTAACCCCAAGCCCTTTCATGACTGCAACTGTTCCATAATCGTTCTCTTTCTTCATAACCTAACCTTCTCCCCCGAGTCCCCACCTCCCTTATTCCGGCTAACCTAACATTTATTTTGATTACCTAAATATAAATCCATTAACTTGAACTAACCCCTTAATCCAAGCCATTAACGTGGTTCTTCGATTCAAACCAGCAGAATGTCATTTAAATTAAATTATTAGACATCTTAGGCCAAACGCGTAGATTGGTCTCTGCTCCTAACCATACCCAGCAATAATCCTCCCCACTCACAAGCCCAAATTTGACTTCAAATTCAGAACGTGATGTTCCAATCACTTAGCACCAACCAAGGGGCCATTAAGTCAATAAATAAATTCAAATGTTAACATTTGGTATAAAGTGGGATAATTCTTTTTTTTTTTAATAACGAGTCATATCGGTGGGCCAGAAGTTCAAATATAAAAATGGGATATTGAACTTTCATTTTTTTATTCTATTAATTTAGGAAACATCGTCTCCCAAAAACATGCATTAAATGGATGACACATGAATGTAGTTTTGGAAATAATTAACTGTTGATCTTTAATTATTTTTAGCATTTCAATAATCTTTTCTTAATTTGTAATCACTATTTATATATTTAACATAAAATAGAATGAATTATCCAAAGCCTTTACTTTAGCCTTGACATTTTAGGAGATATATAGGAAAATCGATTTAAAGGTAATGGTGGCAATCAATTATGTGGCATGAAAAGTTACAAAATATGTAAGTTCGGTGGTTGCAAAAAAGTTGAACTTCAGGACAATTATTTAGACTTTAGAGTCAAAATTAGACGTAAGTACAAATGGAGTTTTGTTTAGGCAAGTTTATTTACATCAGTTAATTTGTTTTAGTTATTGGCAAACAATAAATTCTAGATGATTTATATAAAGAAAATGTTATAATTATCCTTACTTAAAATTTTCAAATTTTATTATATAATAATATATATGTTCTATATATCATGCAACGAGCTTTTAATATGGACATGTGGCATACCCTATCTCCTACTATTTGAGAATTATGTAGGTCTCAATGCAACCTTCGTTTGTTTCGAACCTTGTGCATATATGGATTTAGAAGATTATTTAAATATTAAATCCTTTCAATTAATATTTTTTTAATTAAAATATATTTGATTTAAATTTCAATTTTTTTAATATTTCTTTCTAAATCTTATGCAATGTGCTCTTAATGTGGATATGTGTCATGCCCTACTGTTAACTATTTTGAAAATTGTATAAGCCATAATGCAACTCTTGTTTTTCTTGTGTCTTGTACATATGTGGATTTATAATATTAGTTGAATATTATCTACATATTACACCTTTCAATTAATTTTTTTTAATTAAAATATTTAAATTTCAAAAAATATGTTTCAAAATTGTAAGATCCTAAATCTTACACAACAAGCTCTTAAATATGAACATGTAACATATCTTATCGTCTTTTGTTTTGAGAATCATATAGGTCCTAGTGCAACTCTCATTTGTCTCAGGCCTTATGCACATATGGATTAGGCCATGTGACTCTTAATTCTCTAATAGCCTTATTTTCACAATATCTTCAAAAAATCAAGTCTTTAATCAAAACTATGTAGCTTTAAGTTTTCCATTGCACTGGGAATCGTAGGAGAAGGATCAAATCCTATCGAGCTATTTTTCATAAATATATTTATTTTTATTCTATTTAAGGGATAAAATAATTTTCAAAAAAATTCACTAAAATTACACACTCAATTTAAGGGTACCGTTCTTTAAAATGGGCAAGTAGGATGCTAACATCTTCCCTATTCGTAACCAATTCCAAATCTATAACTATTTTTTTTTCAAATATTTTTCCTTTTAAATAAAATTTGGTGAAGGATCCACTTCATATAGTCTTTTAAATGCTAAAACTTGTTGGATTTGTCATTTGGTCATAATTTTGGTTGCTACACTATTCTTCTTCGAAAGGACTTGTTCTTGAATCTTGAAAGTCATCTACCCCTCAAATAAGGATAAATTAAAAACATTGAAAGTGGCACTCATATTACCATAGCTACTCGAAAGGTTAATTTTATAGGCATTATCGTTAATCCTTTCAATCACTTGAAATGCACCATCTCCTTTAAGATGTAGTTTGGAATTTCTTTGACTTGAAAACTCTCCTTTTGCAAGTGAACCCACACCTAACACCAGGTTCAAAGACCACCTTAGTGCATCCTTTGTTTACTTGATGAGCATAGTGTTCATTCTCCTTCTCAATATTAGCGCAAACGTTGGCATGTAACTTATACACAAAATTAACTTTTTACTTTCCATCCAAATTAAAAGAGTCATTAGTAGGAAATGGTAAAAATCTAAAAATGATAAAGGATTAAAACCATATACAAACTCAAAAGGTGAAAAGAAAGTAGATGTATGAACAACCGTATTATATTTAAATTCCACATAAGGTAGATAATTCTCCCAATCTTTTAAATTTTTTTTGAATTATAATACATAATAAAGTGCTTAAAGTTCTATTCACAACCTTAGTTTGTCCATCTGTTTGTGAATGTACCACAATAGAGAATAACAACTTAGTGTCCAACTTATTCCATAAGGTTCTCCAGAAGTGACTAAGGAATTTAATATCTTCATCACTTACAATAGTTTTAAGTAAGCCATGTAAATGCATAATCTCTTTGAAAAATAAATCAGCAATATGGGTGACATCATTAGTTTTAGAACTAGTAATAAAATTTGCCATTTTACTAAACCTATCAAACAATCACAAAAATACTACCTTTTCCTTTTAGGGTCTAAGGCAACCCCAATACAAAATCCATAAAAATATCAATATAGGGATATTCAAGAATAGGTAAGGATGTATACGAACCATGAGGCATTACCTTAGATTTTGTTTGTAAGAAAGTAATGAACTTTTTACAAATAAGTTTAATATCATGCTTCATTTTGCGCTAAAAAAATGTTCATGTAAAACATAAGTTTTTTGAATGCTAAAGTGTCCCATTAATCCACCCTCATAAGTCTCTCTAATAAGCATTTTCCTTACACTACATTTAGGCACAATTTATTTTGCTTAAATAAATATCCATCTTTCATAAAATAATCTTCAAAACCATGGTCGTAACATGCTTCTCATAATTGTCCAAATTCAATATCATCAACATACATGGTTTTTAGTAATTCAAATCCAAGTAATTTGGTTTGTAGAGTTGTAAGTAATAGATACCTTCGAGACAATGCGTCAACTACAATGTTTTGTTTTTTCCTTTTTATACTTGATAACATAAGGAAACATTTCAATAAATTCTATCCACTTGGAATGCCTTTTGTTAAGCTTACCTTTCAATTTCCCTCAGCCAAAGGTAATGTTGCCAAGTTTTAAGGCCCTTCTCACCAGGGTATAGAGCTCTTTATCATAGATTGAATAATTGAGCGTTACTCCACTAAGTTTCTCACTAAAATATACCACAGGTTTGGAATCATGCATTAAAACAACTCTTATACTCACTCTTGAGGCATCACATTCAATCTCAAAAACTTTATCAAAATTAGGCAAACCTAACACAAGGCCATTGGTTAACTTATCCTTTAGCAAATTAAAAACATTTTCATATTTCTCATCCCATTTAAAATTAACATTATTTTTAACAAGTTCATTTAAAGGGGCAGTTATAGTACTAAAATTTTGTGTAAAGCTCGTATAAAAACTTGTTAAACTATGGAAGCTCCTTATCTCCTTAGCATTTGTAGGTATGGGTCATTCTCTAATTTCCTTGAATTATTTTCATCAACATTAACTCCCTAAGAACTTAAAATAAATCCTAAGAAAACAACTAATTCTATACAAAAAAAAATGCACTTCTCAAGATTAATATGCAATTCATGACTTTGTAAAGTAGCACACACAACATGTAAGTGATCTAAGTGTTCATCCATTGTCTTGCTATAGATTAAAATATCACCAAACTAGATAAATTTTCCAATAAAAGTATACAAAACATGATGTATTAATCTCATAGAAGTTCTCAACGCATTAGAAAGACCAAATGGTATGACAACCCACTCATATAACCCTATTTTGTTTTAAAAGAGGTCTTCCACCCATCACCTTGTTTCATACGAATTTGGTGATATCCACTTTTTAAATCAATTTTAGAGAACCAACAAGAACTACATAGTTCATCAATTAAATCATCTAACATCAGAATAGGATATCAATACTTTACCATAATTTTGTTAATGGTTCTACAATTCACGCACATGTGTCATGTCCCATCCTTCTTTGGTACCAAGATAACAAGAATTGCACACGGGCTAAGACTTTTTCTCACATAGCCTTTTTGCATCAACTCCTTTACTTGCCTTTAAATTTCCTTAATGCCTCTTATAAGAGGAAAAATTTTTAATGGTTTTCTAGGAAATACATTATCAAATTTTTGAAACAAAGATTCAACTATACAAGAGAAACAAGAGTTATGATTGTTAGTCAAATCAATATCCTTATATATGAGTATAAAAACTTACTCTTTTTTCCTCAAAATATTCTTAACCTCTTCTTTGTGAGTAAATATACAACTTTCTTTTCTTTTTCTTTATTTTTTATTTTTCTTTCTTTTCACTCGCTCATTTTTTAATTTTCTTTTTCTTCACTCTCAATTTCTTCTCTCTTTTCTTTTTCTTGATTTTCTAATTCTTTTTCTCTGGTTTTTCATTCTTTTAAAATTCTCATTTTGTCAAAATAAGCCTTAATGAAGTTAGTACAATTGTCCAATTATCCATTACAAAAATATCTATTTTCAAATCCATCATGCGTAACTTTCTTATCGTATTGCCAAGAACATCCTAATAATAAGTGACCTGCATGCATAAGGGCAACGTCACACAAGATAGCATCCTTATACTTGCCTATAGAAAAGGACACCAAAACTTACATACTAATCCTTACATCCCCATAATTATTCATCCATTGCAATCTATAAGAGTTAGGATGCTTCTTGGTAGGCAAGTTTAATTTCTCCCCTAGCAAGGTACTAGCAACTACCATTATCTATAATCATACTACATACCTTGTTGTTCACATGAAAATAAGTATAAAAGATATGTTCCTTTTAAATCTTCTTCATCTTTTGGTTGTATGTTTAATGTACATTTTGTGACTAAGATGTCTCCATACATAGGTTCTATTACATCCACATCATTACAGCTCTCCAACTCTAACATTTCTTCTTCATTTGTGCTTACACTTTCCACTTTGTTATTGTCAAGAATGGTCATGGTCCTTTGATTTGGTCATTGAGAAGCAATGTGCCCCAGACCTTGACACTTAAAAAATAAATATGACTTAACTTATAAGAGGATTTAGTTTCAAATTTACCTTTGGAAATAGGTATTGGTGACTTCCCCTTAGATTTCTCCTTTGGTTTAGGACATTCTTTCTTGTTAGATGAATTAGACTTCCACGATGAAATAGAAGCATATTTGTGAGTGCTCCTAGATTTGAGTTATCTTTCCACCTGAATAACTTTATGAAGTAATTCCTCCATTTCCACATAATGTTGTAACTCCACCGCATCAATTATCTCTTTTTTAAGCCCTCCAATGAATCTTACTATAGTGGCTTCTCTATCCTCCTCAACATTAGCTCTTATCATGACAATTACATCTCCTTGTAATAATATTCAACATGCATGACACATTGAGTAAGACTTTGCAATTTTCGGTGCAAGTCTCTATGATAGTGATTTGGCATAAATCTTCTTCTCATAACTACCTTCATCTCCTCTCACATTCAAATAACGCTCTCTCCATACCTTCTCCCATTAAGCACAAATTGATCCCACCAAATATTAGTATAATCATTAAAAGATATAGTGGCTAGTTTTACATTTTTCTCCTCTGAGTAATTATGACAATCAAACACGTTATCCACCTTTATCTCTCACACAAGATAAGTTTCTTAGAATAGTGGAAGAGATAATTTAATACTCCTCAAGTTGCTATCATTTTCTTTTCGATACCATCTTCTTTCTTTGAAACTTTCACCTTCTGATTATATGTTTTCCCTCAATCTAATTCTTTATTAGGGTGAAGTAATCTTTGGGGACTACTTCAATGAGAAACTAGAGACCTCTTCCTCGACTAACCCTTTATATCATCCAACCTTTTGTTCAACTTTTGGAATTGATCTTCAACAAATTTTATGAATATTTTCATATCTATTTCATTTTGATGGAGTTCACCACTCATGTTGGCAATGCTACAAATCAAACAAAATTAATAAATTAGTATCATAAAACCTCACCAATCACTCTGTTAGTGTTTACCCTTAATATTGACACTCCTAATTCATTTTTACACTTAAATTAACTTTTTCTATAATGCTTTCACCAACTCTTTCCTTTTACCTCTCTATTCTCCTTATAAGCTCTTGAAGTAAGAACTTCACAAGTTGATTTCCTGACAGATAATAAAAGAATCATGGATACACAAGATGAATAAGGTAAAGAGTACCAATTAAAGAAATAAAGGATTAAGATAATATAAAATCAAGAACTCAAATATTATACTGAACTAAGATTGAGTACTTTCTTTATATCAAATTGTCTTAAAAAAAAATTAACTTGAATTTCTATCATAATTTTTTATTTTTATAATTTTTAATTTTTTTATTTCACCTGTTTATGAAATACTTGGTAGACAAGAACTTTAATGCTGCAAAAGACAAAGATATAATTATATTTGTTTTTTAAAGAGAATTTATGGGGTAGGTGATAGAACAAAAAAGAGGATATATAAAAGATGAATAAGAACAAGAAGGATAATGGAAAATTAGAAAGTCACAAATAAAAAAAAACTTAGGGATAAATGACGCTTGGTTTCAAGAGTCGAAGCTCTGATGCCAAATAATATGATTTATCCTACCAGAATGAATTGAAACGAGGAAATGTAATTGGAACATCTTAAGAATCATGATATGATAAGGGATAAAATATAATAAAAAAAACAAATATGAAATTCTAATTAAATTATGAATCAATCTAAAATCTTAATTTGATTTGCAAATAATTTAAAACAAATAATTTGTAAATTAATATCAAATCCTAATGTAATCTATAGCAAATCAATTACAAATCATAAACCTTATGAGTTACGTCCTTAATAATATGACTACATAAATTAACCCATGTTGGATTTGGATTTAGGTTTGGATCAACGTAATCCTTTTTTTGAATTTCCTTTATAAGATCTTGAAGTGTTTGTTCCATATATTTGGTCATATTTCTCGTTATAGGACCTCATATTCCTTGTAGAGAATCTTTAAAACGATCTCTCTTGCTTAACATGGTGTTCACATTCACATCACACTTATTCTTGCATAACTTATATCACTTTTGAGAATATGAGCATCATTTGATCTATAGGTTTTCATATTAAATCATTTCAAAAATTGCTTAATATAAGCCTTTTAGAATAAACCAAATGTTTATGAAACTTATCTCCATGGATCTCTATCATAGAACAAAATAACTTTCCCCAATATCTTTTGTGTAAACAAACTAATCACTTATTGAGTCTTAATGAGAAAATTACAATTGTAGTCAGTAAGATGTCATTTACAGATTACTAGAATAATAAACCCAATCTCACAAATCTTAGGATATATGCATTAATCCATCTTATCTTTTATAAATCTCATGGATTTGACTACCTCATCAAATTCAAAGGTCGAAGTTTTTTTTTTTACATTATAAACTGATTTCTTCAATTTACACACTATATTCTCTTTATTATTCTATGAAATCCTATAATTACTATATATAAATCATTTCATCAAGATCCTTACATCTATATGATACAACTTAAGATTTTAATGTGTCACTGGTGCCATAATAATCCTAAAGTAATCCTATAAGGAAATTAGAGAAAATGTTTCTTTATACTCAATGTCCAGTCTTGAATAATTTTTTTTTGTCATCAATCTTGCTTCAAAAGGCTCTACATTTTTCTTAAAGTCTTTCTTAGTTTTAAATATCCCTTTACATCCAAAAGGACCTTTCACTAACTCTCTTACACTATTATGATGTACAAAGAATATTTTATCATTCATATCTTATATCTATTTATCAAATAAAATTTCAAAAGCTACCATTACATAGTTCTGTAGATATGACATGTAACAAATATTGAAGCCTAACTTTCAAATAAATGTATGATAATTTTCATTATTAACTATACTTCTCTGTTTTTTTTTTATAATCTAAAAAAGAAACCTCAACTTGTTCTTTTGGAAGTGGCACAACTTCCAAATGGTTTTTTAGGCACCTTATCAACTGGTTGATACATAATTTTTTTTTACAACTAGGGATTGGAATAATAAAATATATTCTACCAAAACTATTTTCATGATTAATAAAGATATTAGAATTTTCCTTATCAATTCCTAAAATATTAGCAATGATTATCTTAATTATCCTTATTATATAGATGGAACAGTACAATCTATAGCCTTTGGTATTTATGGGGTAACTAACCAAATAAAACCTATTAATTTTGGGACTTAGTTTTGATGTACGAGGTCATTTTTACTTTAATAGCACAACTTTAAACATTGATTAAAACTAGGCTTTCATCCATTAAAATAGCTCAAAGTTATTTTAGGACTAGGCTAGAAATTTGTCTTATTTATAATGTACATAATTATTTTAAAGGATTATATTCAAAATTATTCAAATAAAATAGATTGACTCATCATAGACCTACTAATGTCTATCATAAAACTCACCACTTCTTATAATTGTTTGCATTCAAAAGCTCAATATTGTTTATTATTCATGGAAAATTTAATAGGGGATGAAAATAATAGTATAACTGTTAACAACATAGACAATTAACAAAATAATAACTTTCAAAATTTAGAACTTAACACATATAACATAAATTATATCATACAAAATAACACTGACTAAAACTCAACACCTATGAATAGAATAACCTTATTGTCAACATCATCCCTAAATTAACATGTCACGAAATATAAATCAATGTAGTAACTCCCTTATGGATGAGTTAAAATAAAAATTAATTCAAGTAACACAACATTCTAAGAACTAACATCTAATAGAAATTCTATTAAATTAGTAAATGATTCATTATGCTAGTGTACACTCACTCAATTAAAAAATGCTTCCAACAAGGATAAACAATAGCCTAAAATTCAACCATTCAACTCCAATTTTTCAAACACAACTAAAATTAATAAAATGAATTATATACATTACAGTACAAAGAAAGAAAGGCTACTCTTTATACATATAAATTTCCAAGATGTATACAACAAATCTAATGAAAAAAATATCACGTATAAACTTTTTGAATTTCAATAACAAAATAAATCTCAAATATATTTTGTTTAGGATAAAACTTATTAACCCTAAATTTATAAATCTTGCTAATTTTAAAAAATTAATAAATTAAAATTTGAGGATTCTAAACCTAGTATAACAAGATTTATACTAAAATTTAGAATATTCAAAATAGGAATTAGTAGGAAGTACATAATTCTTGAAAATACCTTAAAAACATGACATTTCTTCTTGTTCAAATGTACATATTAGGAATAGAATCTTCTACCCATGTTTTTCCTTTATCACAACCCTCACTTTGATAGAATCATAAATACTCAAAGTGTGTAGAGACAAATGAGGATCCTTCTCTCTTATAGAAAAATATATGTAACATAATTTTCCTTCATTTAGATATTAAGCCCACTAACCCTTATACAAAAATTCTCATCACACTTATCAATTCACTAAAAAATAATTATTTTTAACCACACTTTATTAGTTAAAATTTAATAAACCATGAATAAACCCAACAATTTCCTACAATTTTATAAACTTATACCAAATATTTAATATTATTGGTGATTTACCTTAACCATGACTAATAGCATGGGTATTGTGCCAAATTATTGGCAGTACAATAAAGATAGCAAGTTTTATTATCAAATCATTAGCAATATATTAATTATTTTATTATTTTTCATCATTCTTTCTTTCACGTGTGCCCTTCACACCCCTTTCAAACCTTTCCCCCAAAACCATTCTATGGGTCTCTCTCAAAGTCCTTTCTCTGATTCTTCTAGTGTTGCTGATTATGCTCTTCTTGAGTTCTTTTATTTCTTTATAATCCCAATGCTTTTCATCTTCATAAGAATCAAGCTTCTGTGCATGTATTCCAAGAGATTTCTTGCATTTTCATCTTCTAGAGGGGATTACACATCTTGAATTCTTATGTTCCTCTCAGGTAAACAATTCCTTAGTTTTGTGATTTTAATTTGGTCCTTCAATGAAAATTAAAAACAAAATCATCTTTCTAGTAGAAATTGTAAAATTGAGGGAATAAATTTGTATTGTTTTCCTAGTATTAAGAAAGTTAACTGATGCCAATTTTTTGAAAGGATTAAATAAATGTCATGTATCTTTTAGAGACCAAATTAATAATATAATCTTTTAAGAATAAAAAAAGGAGTTCATTCCAAAAAATTAGAGTATACCTAACCTTTCTCAAATTTTACCTTTCACTATTTCATAAGGTATTGTACATCAAAAGCAACTATTCACATGATAAATAATTACATTGTCAAAACTAGAAACTAAAAGAGTGTCTTCGGTACAATTTGTATTCTTCATAATAGATTATCGAATAATTGAATAATAAAAAATAGAACAAAATAGGTAGGAAAAATAAAGTTGGTTTAAATTTGGACATCTATTTTGAACTATATCTATTACATAAAAGGATAGGATCCTAACTTTAGATTAGAAATAGGATATAAGAACATGATAACCTTTTTATTTTTAAATTTTAATGATAAATTAGTTTCATATAAATCATAATGGGTGCTTGAGGTTAATTATATGAAAGCTGATAGTGATTAGATTTCCTTTTGGGTATATATTACTGATACTGAAACTTATTTTTCAACAATGTATGAAAAAGGATGGAATAAATGGTACTTGTCGCAACTGTAATTACGACGAGACGACGAACTCACTAAAAATTTAAAGAGAATTTTTATTTGACTAAGTGGAGTGTCCACCAAATTTTTATTTAAGGGAAAAGATTTGGAAAAACCCTAACTTGAGGAAGAGATTTTAGGTTCGAGAGTTGGTTACGAATAGGGAAGGTGTTAGGCACCCTACTCGCATGTTCCGAAGAACGGTACCCTTGAACTGAGTGTGTGATTTATTTGAAAATTGTTTGATCCCTTTAATTTGGAATGAAAATAAATAGGTTGGTGGAAGATAGCCTGACAGGACTTGATCCTACTCCTACGTATTCCCAGGTGCAATGGAAAATTCAAGGCTTATGTCGTTCTGGTTTGAAGGCTTGACCTTCGAAGGTAAAGAATTTGAAAATATTTTAGAGAAAATCCTTAGTACACATATGCACAGGATCCAAGGAAAACGAGGACTGCACTGGGATCCATATGAATCTCTAAGTATCAAATAACAGTGAAACCGCCAATTCTTACTTAGAGTTCATCACGTGAGACTAGGGATTCCAAAATGAAGTTTCTCTTAAAGTTATTTCAAGACTAGGGATTCCACATATGCACAGGGTCCAAGACAACTACGGCTGCACTAGGACCCATATGAATCCCTAAACATTGAACAGCAGAAAAAGCTACCAGTTCATGCTTAGGGTTCATTGCGTGACACCTAGAATTAATTTAGTGGACTTGATTTGAAAAAAAAAAACTTGATTTGAATTTCATAAAAAGAATTGGATTTGATTTAAAATAAACTTAACTTAGTTTGAACTCAAGGAAAAGAATTAGACTTGATGAAATGAACTTGATTTAAAAATGGAGGAAAAGAATTAGATTTAGTTTGTTTTGAAATGGAGGAAAAGATTTAAATTTGGTTTGTTTTGAAATGGAGGAAGAGATTTAAACTTGATTTGAAATTTGAAGAAAATAATTAAACTTGATTTTGTTTGAAAGAAATGAACTTGATTCGAAATTTGAAATTTGGGATTAAACTTGATTTAAAATTTGGGAAAAGAACTAAACTTGATTCGATTTGAAATTGAGGAAAAGAATTGGAATGAAATAAACTTGATTCAAAATTTGAGGAAAGGATTTGAAAAATAAAATAAACTTGATTTGAAACTTGAAGAAAACAATTTTGATTTTAAAATAAACTAAGTTTGATTTGGATTTGACAAAAAGAGTTATTTTTATTTTTAGGATTGGCCATTTGTTTTATTTTTCTAGTATTATTCGTAGGCCCAATTTTAACTCCATATGACCTAGTTGAGTGGGCCGTCATGAATGGGTAGCTAGGCCCAAGAGTTACCACCCCTGCAGTCCTATGGGTCAACATATTTATGAAGTACACACATTAGGTAGCAAGGCCCACCACATTAGGAAATCAAAATAAATTGCAGGATGCGGAAATCGAACCTGCAGACCCGAGATTGTAGGTCATGCGCTCAGCCACTTGAGCTATACAACTTTGTGGCTTATATTCCACAAACCATGTATATATATAGAGAGTGGGTAGCTTCCTTTATTTATGACATGACTTACTGATGGGTCCCACGTTCACTTTGATTCACTTTTTGCATGCCTTCGTTAGCTACATGCATGGGATAGTCGTATACTGCTCATTGAGTTTGAATTATGTCATACGTTCGGCTGAGTGCATCAGAATTGCTGACTACCTTCATCTCATTTCGTCTTTGCCTTTCCCGGTTCACAACTAATCCAGCACATCTCTCCGCAGCATTTTTATATGGCAAAACCTAAGGTGATTGAGAGATGCTAGTGTCAGAATGTCGAGGATCTGCTTGATTCAGCAACATCAGCTATATTAGCAGCTCCCTCTATGAGTGCAAACATCTCAGAGAAACTTGGCTCGTGTTGAACTGCAAGAAGTACTGCCAAGCAAGTTCGTACTCGGTCTTTCATCTGACTAGCAACACCCCGCCCTGGAACAACAAACTTTATAGTAGAACTCCCTGCCTTTAGATTCAGCGCAACTTATATAATTGACGAGTTAACTTTAGTAGCAGAACTTCACATTTTCCTTGGAAATGGCTCAAGGCAGCCACATCTGCATAACCCTGTTACCCCTCAGGCATAGTAGTTGTTAAAGCGTTATCATCATGAACATGAAGACTTGTATTTGGGACACAATCAAAATTCTGAGCCAAGGCTTCATATGAGGACTTCTGAGAAACCGACACTGACCATGATGGCTGATTCAATGGTTCGGTTGATGGATATTTCTTTATAACAAAATTAGATTTCATGCACCTAGGAGTTTAAGAACAACTGCACACATGCCATTTATGTTGTTTGCTACTAAGGCATCGACGTTATCTCAGCAAGAACCAAATTTCGTTGGCCACACCATTGAATTTATGACCCCTGAAAGGCCTTTTTATTCCTATTCCAACTTTACATTTTTGCCAAATCCCTCCCTAAACTTGGTCTGAAGGTATCCTTACAGCAATAAGGGTTATACAGACAGAGCTAGTGTAGTTCAAGCTTGAGGATCACTAGCTCCATGAAAAAATCAAACAAGGCCCATATTTAGAATTCTCATTATACTCACATGCTAGGGGGCTGGCCTTTGTTAGTGTAATGAGTTCTGGTTCCATCAGGCACAAAGTCATTCTTAATGATAACATCAACATGGTCAGGTCAGCTACAGATATAATACAGCAACCTTTGCCTTAGTAACGACCCTGACTATTCCCGAGAACAAAATACCTGTTTTGTCTTGGTGGGTGGCATTTATTGTTGTTGGAATTTCAAGTTCTTTCTCCACAGAAGTACTCTCAGGAATGGCTTAATCCATACACTTGATTACTTATCACTTAAAACATCCCTGTACCAGTAGGGATTTCCCCATAGAAACTTCTCTAATATTTTCAGGAACACCTTCAGTTATAGGGTATATGAGGCAAGTAGAGCATAACTCAACACAGCTACCCATAGCAGCTTGACAAGCTTGTGGTTCTTCAAGAATCTCTTCAACATTTGCTTCTATAACCACACTAACAGCTGAATTTGCTACCAATATTATCAAAATAACCAAAAGCTCTAGAACCTCTGAATCTTTAGGAAAAGATATTCACCATGAGCATCTCTAAATGTGATACTCCTACCAGCTTTGTTCCGGATACAGTAACCACACGAATTCCATTACATGTATTCCAGTATTTCCTTCTATTTATGGCATCCTTTGGCTAAATCTAATCAGGTGAGGTTTGAAGATTCTAAGGCTATTTACCGGTAGTCTTATGCACAAAATCACAAGCCACAACAATTCTTAAGCTTATTCTAACATAACAAATTTTCAACTTTAATCAGTTATTAAATGCAGGGATTTACGCTACCGAATACGACCAATATTCAACTATCATCCACCTTAATTGAGACATAGAATGGATTGAAAGATTGTGGAACATACTTGGAAATTTTGCAGAGCCATATAGTTCTTCTTTGCTCGAATTAAAAGAAGATGAAAAGGCATTTTTTAAGGGATCCACGATCTATGGAGTCTTCTCAAACTGCTTCAAAAGGATCCGAAAAACAGAGATGAACATGTGTAGCCTTCTTATGCTTCTCCAACCCTAGGAATCAAACTCCATCTTCTTGTAGCGACCGAGAGTAGGGAGAAGCAGAGAAGAAGGGAGAGTTCCCCTCATGCCCTCAGAAATCGATGCATGCATGAGAACAAATACAGGAGAGCATCAGGAGTAGCCATCCCATGAAGAAGGCAATGCACCCTTTTATAGTTTCTTCAAGACCTCCCTCGTATAGCACATCCATAAGTTTCCAAAATATGATCGTTAAGACCGAAATAATGTAGATTCACAGTACTGCGAGAACTCTTCTCCGCTGTGAAAGAATCCTGTGGAAAAACTTCACGACTCTGCTAGAGGACCCTTGAATCGGAGCAAAATCTCCCTATGAAAATCCTTCCTTCGAAGACGCTCCCCCCCTTTAAGAAGCTTTTTTTTTTATTTTTCCTTTCTCCCTTTTTTCCTGTTTTCATGCACCCCCTCATGTCAAAATCCCTTTTTTTCTTTCTTCTCTTTTTCCGTTTTTTCTCTTTTAATTTTTAATTTATTTTTTTAGTTTTTTAGTTATTCTGTTTTTTAGTTTTTTGTTAATCTTTTTGTTTTCTATTTTTATTTTATTTTTAGTTATTTATTTTCTTTTTTTATTTATTTTTTATTTTTCTATTTATTATTATTATTATTATTTTATTTTTTCATTTTTCATTTTTTATTATTTATTTTTTATCATTATCATTTTTTTCTTTTAATCCTTTTTGTATTTTCATTTATTTTAATTCATTTATTTATTTTTTCAGTTTTCCTCTTTTCATTTATTTATTTTTATTTTACCTCTTTTTTTTCTTAATTTTATATTATTTTTGGGCTATTATTATTATTATTATTATTTTTACTTATTTGTTTTTCCGCTTTTTGTTTATTTGCTTCTGTTATTTAAATTATTTACTAATTAATTTTAAGAACATGACCACAAGCATAATTGAGTGTTTAAAGTATTTTTATGTAAACACTCATATATGTCCGAGACCCTATTGGTAAAATTAATCAGTAAATAAATCGATACTTAAGTATATTCAATTTAAATTATTTTGGTAAAGTAAATTAAATAAAAATAAACAAAATAAGAAAATGAAAACAAAAAAAAGAGAAAAATAAAAGGAAAGCAAAAGTAGAATAAATAGAGGATCATTATGTTGAGGCCCCCATGCCTCCTTTGCATAAAGAATCATTATTCAACCAAGGATAGACCTTTTACTAAAGGATCAATCGAGACTGAGTTTCATGCCAAGCCCATGGAGCGTAAATTTAGTTGGAGTGGCTGATGATAAAGGCAAGTTTATAGCCTATGCAAAATGGATTGGGGAAGTTTTATGTCCTTCCAAGCATCTTAGATGGAAGCATTTGATGATAAGATTTGTGCAAGCATGTGGTCTTCAAAGGACGCTTACAGGTCTTTGGTATGGGAAGGCCTGTTTCTGCATGGCCTGAAATGGTGCCATAAAGACGGCATGTGAGGTAGCATGCACCATGGTTCAACTACTCCTATTTCTGCAAGGCTTGAGTGGGTGCCATGAAGACGGCACATGAGGTAGCGTGCACCGTGGTTTAGCTACTCTTCATTAATGTGTTTTCCTTATAGTATAGTTAAAGTAAATGTGGTGAAAAATTCAAATGGAAAGTCTCGCCTAGTGGATTGACTCGCGGCTAATACCCAGTCTTCTTCATACAATAAAGGCATATGTAGTTACGGGGTCCATTCGGTAACTTATATGTATCATGGAGGGACTAGTTTTGGTAGGACTATTGGTGTACCTTTTGTGATTACAACGTAAAAGGATAGCTGGAAAGTTGTTCAAAGACCCTTTGTATTCATAATTTCTTCCCATACTTGGGGAAATTTGGAGCCATGTTTACTTCCACACTAGTGCCAATAGCTATTGCTACATGAGCACAAAGGCCTAGTCTCCATGCAGCCGTGCATGTAGGGCGACGCGCGTCCTGAGTATTGTCAATACCAAGTGAGATTGTGCATCGATCACAAGGTTTTAAAAGTTAACTCAAGGGGTTGTCCCCGCCCACTAAAGTGTATCTTTGATCGTGGGCTTCAAAAACTAAAAGGGAAGTTTGGCTCGATGGTTGTAACTACACACGCCCCTGGATCCCGTTTTCAATCTCCAGGTGGAGTTTTTCATTTTTCTTCACATTTGGCCTCTGGAGCATTGGATTCTAGTACGAAGTGGGCCGCATGTCTAGTAGGCCAAAGCAACTCAATCACGCTTCTATTGGGCCATCCGGTCTTAAAATTAAAAGGTTGTTTGCCTTACAAGCAAATTCCAGGCGATGCCCTCAATTTAGGTGATAATGGTCGCATCCGATTGGGCCTTATCAAGTCAAGCTAAATGACCATGGATAGACTGCGATAATTCCTTGGCAAGGTAAGACAGTTGTGAGCCCCTCCATTTTGTGAGCATTGGGCGGCAACGAGCCCAAGCTGATCGCCAAGTAGTTTGGGCCAAATAAGATAATTGCGAATTGGGTTGCGTGCTAATTGGGTCATGGAAACACCTCAACTTGGACCCTATGGATTAGAGATATATGGCAGCCCTCCAATCCAATTACAAAATGGGACGCTCAAAACCATTATTCTTCAATTAAGCCAGGGAGTCCTTCTAAAATCAAAATCAAATTCTTTTTCTTATGTTTTATTCATGTGAAATCAATTCTTTTTTTTCTTCTTTTCTTCAGATCTTTTAAATTTGGGTCAAGCCCAATTCTTTTATTTTTAAAATCAAGTTTCTTATTTGGGTCAAGCCCAATTTTATTTTATTTTAGTTTTTCCTTTGAAAGCAAATCCAATACTTCTTAATTTGGGTCAAGTCCAACTCTGTTTTATACAAATTAATTTTTATTCTAGGTCTCACACAATGAACCCTAAACATAAACTGGTAGTTTTTTTTGTTGTTTGATGTTTAGGGATTCGTATGGGTTCCAATGCAGTTGTAGTTGTCTTGGACCCTGTGCATATGTGGACCAAGAATCCTTTTTTAAATAATTACAAGAAAAACCTTGTTTTGGAACCTGATTCTCCCGCGATGAACTCTAAATAAGAAGTGACGGTTTCACTACTGTTCGATACTTAGAGATTCATATGGATCCCAGTGAAGCCCTCGTTTGCCTTGGATCCTGTGCATATGTGGACTAAGGATTTTCTTTAAAATATTTTCAAAACACTCTTTTTTAAGCATCTCTGAAGGTCAAGCCTTTAAACCAGAACTACGTAAGTCTTGAGTTTCCCATTGCACCAGGGAATACATAGGAGCATGATCAAGTCCTGTCAGGCTATCTTTCACCAGCCTATTTATTTTCATTTTAAACTAAAAGGATCAAACAATTTTTAAAAACATCAAAAATCACACACTCAGTTTAATGGTACCGTTCTTCAAAATGGGCAAGTAGGGTTCCTAACACCTTCCCTACTTGTAACTGACTCCCAAACATAGATCCTTCCTCAAGTTATGGTTTTTCCAAACTTTTTCCCTTAAATAAAAATTTGGTGGCAACTCCACATAATAAAAAATAAATTCTTTTTTAAATTTTTAGCGAGTCTGTCGTCTCGTTGTAATTGCGGTTGCGACATCTTATTATGCAGCCAAAGAACCAATTAGAATAGAATCATTTTGTTCAATTGTTTTGGTTGTTTACTAAGCACTATCTACTAATTCAATTGATTCAAACGTGACTGAAAATTATTTAAAACATAGATCCTTTAAATTGTAGATACTATATATAATTATTGGTTGCTCACGTTGTATCAATGAGCTAGGAATTTTTCTATTTTTTCATATTATTATCTAAATGGAGATTAGGATTATTAGAAATATGGATAAATTGAAAAATTCTTAAGGGTAAGTGTCGTAGCTGTAATTACAACGAGACAACAAACTCGCTTAAATTTTGAAAAGAATTTTAATTGATTAAGTGGAGTCGCCACCAAATTTTTATTTAAGGGAAAAGATTTGGAAAAATCCTAACTTGAGGAAGAATCTAGGTGGAAGTCAGTTATGAGTAGGGAAGGTAGGCACCCTACTCTCCCGTTCCGAAACCCTTAAACTGAGTGTGCGATTTTGACGTTTTTGAAAAATTGTTTGATCCCTTTAATTTAGAATGAAAATAAATATGTTGGTGGAAGATAGCCTGACAGGACTTGATCTTACTCCTACGTATTCCCCGGTGCAATGGGAAACTCAAGGCTTACGTAGTTCTGGTCTTTTGTTTTGAAGACTTGATCGTCAGATGTTAAAAGAATTTTGAAAGACAATTTTAAAAGAAGTTTTGATTATTTTGCATAATTCTTAGCCCACATATGCACAGGATCCAAGACAACTACGGCTGCACTGGGACCCATACAAATCTCTAGACATCGAACAACAGAAGAAGCTACCAGTTTGTATTCAGAACTCATTGTGTGAGACTTAGAATTATTAAAATGGTGTTTTCTAGAATATTTTTTTGTTTAAAAGGAATTCTTAGTCCACATATGCACAGGGTCCGAGACAACTAAGGATGCATTGGGACTCATGTGGATCTCTAAATATCTAACAGCAGAAGAAGCTACCAGTTCGTATCTAGAGCCCATCGCGTGAGACTTGGGATTCCCAAAATGATGTTTTTCTGAAATATTTTATTATTTACAAGGGATTCTTAGCCCACATATACACAGGGTCCAAGACAACTAAGGCTGCACCAAGACCTATATGAATCTCTAAATACCAAACAGTAGAAAAAGCTACCAGTTCGTATTTAAAGTTCATTGCGTGAGACTTAGAATTATAAATGGACTTGATTTCAAAGAAAATTAAATTGATTTGAATTTGATGAAAAGAATTGGACTTGATTTAAAAAAAATAAACTTGATTTGAATTTTAAGCTTGAATTGGACTTGATTTAACATAAACTTGACTTGATTTGAAATTGAGGAAAAGAATTTGACTTGATTTAAAAAAAAATTAACTTGACTTCAAATTTAGGCTTGAATTGGAATTGATTTAAAATAAACTTGACTTGATTTGAAATTGAGGAAAAGAATTGCGAACATGCTTCAGTAATCAAGCGATAGAAATTTTATTTCATATCCAAATTAGACAAATAATATCATTCTAGAAACTAGAGAGAAATAGAAAGAGAACACAACAAAAATCACCAAAATCGAAGATCATTTGACAAATTAAAATCAAAAATGAAAAACAGAAATGAAGATGAACCTCGAGGACAAAAGAGATTTTGGTGCCAAAATTTAAATTCAAATCTTAGAATTTATAGAAAATATTTTTTGGTAGATCTGAAAACTTAAAACCAACAAATTGAAATATATAGATCATAGGAATCAAGCAAAACAAATTTGATAAAAATCAAACCAGAAATGAGCAAGTTATGCACAAATCAAACAAGCTAGATCATTTGTGCACCAAGACGAACATGCTTCAATAATAAGGCGATAGAAATTTCATTTCAAATCCAAATTAGAAAAATAATATCATTCCAAAAACTAGAGAGAAATACAAAGATAACACAACAAAAATCACTGAAATCGAAGATCATTTGACTGATCAAAAATGAAAATGAAGAACAGAGATGAAGATGAACCTCAAGAATACAAGAGAATTTAGCGCCAAAATTTGACAAATCTCATAATTTTTAGAAAATATTTTTGGGTCGATCTGAAAATTAAAACAAAAAAATTGAAAGATATGGATCATAGGAATCAAACAAAACAAATTTGACAAAAATCAAACCAGAAATGAGCAAGTTATGCACAAATTAAACAAGCTAGGTTCATTTTCGATCCAAATTAGGAAAATAATATCATTCCATAAACTAGAGAGAAAGACAAAGAGAACGCAACAAAAATCACCAAAATCGGAGATCATTTGACCGATCAAAAATAAAAACGAAAAATAGAGATGAAGATGAACTGGAAAGTCCGAGCAGAAGCAAAAAATTTAAGCGGAATAAAAGTTGGATCTAACCTCTATTAGAAGGTGATGAAGAGCTGGTTCAATGGAGGCCAAAGAAGATGTTGAATTGAATGAAGAAGTAGAGAGTCTTTTAGATGTTCCTCTTAGAAAAAATCTAAAAATCTCCCTGTTTATGCATGAAAGCATCTTTTTCTTTATTCTTTATTCTTTTTCTGGTTATTATTATTTTTTTATTTTTTTATTTTTATTTTCTGTTTTTCATTTCAATTTTTCTACTTTATTATTTTTGTTATTCCAGTTTTTCTATATTATTATTATCATATTTTTTATTTTTTATTTTTTTC
Organism: Canavalia gladiata; assembly: GCA_037954105.1. NCBI lineage: Eukaryota > Viridiplantae > Streptophyta > Magnoliopsida > Fabales > Fabaceae > Canavalia > Canavalia gladiata. Next base: position 23,133,533 of record CM075668.1, on the reverse strand, counting down.
TTTTTTTTTGTTATTTATTTTAATATTCATTTATATTTTTTTTCAGTTCTTTCTCTTCTCATTTATTTATTTTGTTTTTTATGTTTTCTATTTATTTGTTTTTCTGCTTTTTATTTATTTGTTTTTTTTTCTATTTATTAATCTTAATATTTACTTATTATTTAAATTATGGTTTATTTACTAATTAATTTAAAAAAAAAAATGCCTCGAACATAATTGAATGTTTACAGTAAGGCTTATAGATGTAACCAATATAGAAGTTAGAGGCATAATTTTTTTTTTACATATGTATGACTAATTTTGTTTATTTGTAGACCTATAGGTATTATGGTTTACTAATTAATTTAAATTATAGGTACTTTAAATTATTTACTAATTAATTTAAAAAAAAGAAGCCTCGAACATAATTGAATGTTTACAGTAAGACTTATAGATGTAACCAATATAGAAGTTAGAGGCATAATTTTAAGTAAAGTTTTTTCTAACTTGATAATCATTAAACATATTCATTATCAAAGTATCACAAAATGTTATCCATTCATTCATTACTTGAATAGTTCTAACCCATCAATAATGTCTCTTTCAACATGTTCCCTTGGTTGATTAACTAATTCTTCATCAAAAAAGAATAAAAGCTCCAAGTCTTGGATTTGCAAAAGTGGATTAGTTTGTTGTTTCTCCCTTAAGAATTTATGTAGTATGAAGCAAGCATTGATAATTCATATTTATGTTTTTATAGATAAAGTAAAGAGAAGGAATTCTTAGTATATCTCTTTTTCAATATCCCAAATGCTCTTTTAATTACATTCCTTGCACTTGCATGGTGAAAATTAAATAACTCCTTGTAATTTTGAGGGGTTTTTCCAATCCACTCATTCAAATGATATCTAGTTGCTTGATAAGGTGCTAACAATCAGGATCATATGTTATGATACCGATACTTTTTTAAAAAAAAAAGTCATATAATTTCTTGATCTTCAACTAAGATTTTATTATTTTATAAATAATTACCATTTGAAATTGGTAAACAATTTTGACGATGTAAAGCATCTTGTAATATTTGAGAATCTCCTATTGTTCCTTCCCACCCACATAACATATAAATAAACCATAAATCTACACCACAAGTTGCTAATGCATTTTTTGAGACATCACCCTTTCTATTTTGATATCTAGGCATATCTATAACTACAACTCTTATCAAAATATGCGTTTGAATCAAACGCTCCAATTGAATTCTAATTTTTTAAAAATGATAAACATGTTGTAAGTACATAACATTTTTCATAATTACTTAAATGACTAACAAACTTACTTCAAACCATCTCTATTTATTTACCTCAGCACCCATTAGATTTCATTCATTAATCCTTAAAAAGTCCTTACTTATTTTCATTATAACTCATAGGACATTATTGAATTTCTACCTATTGTTCCTTTTGAATTGCAATAATTAAATTACACTATTCTACACTTCAGATTATGAGCAAGGACATGTAGAAACTTTTTCATAACTTTAGTTGCTGAAATATTTTTTATTTCTACTAATTGTCCATTCTCTTGCAAAATTCTACAAAGCTTAAAAAATGCTTTTGTGCTAATCCTTAACTATTCAATGCAATCTTTTTATGCTCCTTTGTATAAATGATTAAGGAAATTGCATCTTTTCAATTTTCAATCTTGAACAAGTTTTCTAACAAAATATTTGTTATGATACAAAACTAATACTCCATAAATAATAGTCACCACACTAACAACAATAAATACCTTTTGCTTCACATTCTTTGTTTCCTTCTCTTCATTTTATGCCTGTTTGATGTAATAGAAGTATTAACTACACTATAATCCCTTTTTTATTATCCACAACACAAAATACACTGTTAAATTATTAAAAAAAACATAATCATGTTATAAGATTAAATACCACGAGACAAAACAATCACACATCACAAAATATATTTATTTTAAGTGTAATTCTCCTAACACACTTTTTTATTTGTTGAATTTATAAGAGCTTGTGAAAAAATATCGAAATAATTAAGTTGACAAAAATTGTTTTTGCTATAAAGTTTGAATAATAAAATTAAAGAAAGTCAAAATAAGATTTTTATATAAATTAAAATTTTTTAATATAAATAAAAAAATCGTCTAACATAATGTATTTGGTCAAAATATTTTCCATAAGTTACCACTGATCATGTTCATAAAAACAAAAAGACTACAGACCACCATCACCTAACATAATATATTGGTAAGAAAATAAAATAATTCAAATGTCAAATTAGAATGAAATGGCCATCCAACTTTTCGCTCTAATTGTTGTTGTACTAGAATTTTTTTAAAATAAAACACCCAAAATATTTGATTTAAATTAACAATCATCTATTTTTTAAAATAAAAAAAAACTTATGAAAAAATTAAATTAAATGTTAGAATATAGAAAAACACATGACAGCTAAAGATTGATTACCTTGATATTTAGGATTATTGTACTTATTCGTTACAAGGAAATGAAAATGAAAACTGCAAAGCAATTCATAATAAATTACAGTTAGTTTTTTCAATTAAAGTAGATAGTAAATTATAATTAAATTCATTATATAATAAATACTAAAGTAACAAATATCAATTGATTACTTCTTTGTTATTAAATCAATTGTCTTAGCATGGATAACAACGTATAAAATTGAAGTAGAGCATTAAAGTATTCATTTTAAAATCTGATTTTTTTTAACTTATGCCCAAATCATCTTACATGAAAAAAAAACAATTCTTCTTATAAAAAGTGTTATGTTTGGATTAAATCAAGATAGTTTTTCTTTGAAATTTGATCTATAGTATCTCTATTATGGTCCTTTCAAAGCTTTACTTTTTGATACCAATTTAATTGTATTAAAAAATATAGAATATATAATTATCAGAACATATATTTTCTTTTTTTTCTTATGAAATAATTGAGTGGCAGAACACTAAATCATTAATTATTAGATTATATTTAATAATTTTTTTAATATTTACACTAAAACCAATTACCACCCAATATTAATAGCTATATATGGAGAATGTCTAGAGAATAAGATCAAATATGAATGTAAAATTTTTATTACAAGTGAACAAGCTATGACAATTACAAAAATAATCTATAAAAATTATAATAATTTTTATATAAAATAATATTAATAAGAAAGTAAAAAAAATTATTTTTAGATGTTTGAAATTGATCTAAAAATTAAAGATAACAAACTTAATAATTAATATGTATTTTTAGTTTTATTTTGCATACAATTAATTGATACTCCTGAATTAAAATTATAGAAAAAACGAACATGTTTAGTATTTTTTTTATTAACCATTTTAATTAAAAACTTACAACAGAAAATAAAACTAGAAATTGCAACATTTGACACAAATTGAATCTTTCATGGAATAAACTTGACAAGGTGAATAAAAATATCATAGAATATACTAAAAAAGCCATATTTTCAATGACCGAGGACAAAAATTCAATATCTATTATTTCATAGCAAGAATGTGAGAAGAAAATGTCCAAAAATCTAAACCATATAACAGAGAGAAGGACACTTGCAAAGGGGAGCTATGTATTTTACATTCTATGGTAATTATATAATTATCTAAGGCATGAATCCAAAGGCCTAACATGTTGAGATAGAAGCAATAACTACTGCAAGTATATTTATCTTCACACATGCGACCGTCTTTGATGCAGATTCCGCACTTATAGGGGGTAATGTTTCTATTTCACACTCTATGTCACCATCATCCTAGAAATGAGAATCCAAATATGAATACATACAATACTAATCCAAGAATCTAATAAAAAAATGATAGTATAATAGTTTGTTCAAAACTAATATGAGATAACAATTTGACAAGTTTTTTTATTTTTGTCAGGAGGTGAATCTTTCATGTCATTGATAAACTTAACTATAATTATTAGTTGAGTTATAATTTAGCCACTATTTATAAATAGATTTAACATGTAAAAATTTGACCCAACATGAAATTTTATGTATTTTAATATTTACTAAAACCTGATTGGACTTAACACTTAAGGATAAAAAATTGAATGATCTTATACATTAAAAAAAACACACTCGATTCTTCATTATTTAACATGAAATAGAATTTTCAGGATGCTAAAGTAACAATTAAACAGTAGTAAGAATTAGACCTCAAAATTTGTTTATTTCTCAAAAAACTAAGACAATGTCATAGCTCCAACCATTTATAAACTAACTATTAAATTTCTATTTATAACTAGCTAAACTTCTAAAATAGGATTATCAAAATATATAAAAAATATCATAAACATTTCGACAAACACCTAAAATACATACTTTATATGGTCAATAATTCTCTACAAGAAAATCTAATATAAAGAGTAAAATCAAGATGCAAAAGAGAGATAAAATTGCAACTCTAACAATAATTAAAAATATTTTATCTTAAAATTATTTTCAAGAAATGAGAGAATATTAAGAAAAAATAAAAACGAATTAAGAAGATCAAGAGAAAAACCAACAAGACAAAGAGTGAGGGAGACACTACTAAAAAGTTTGTCATTTGTGGATTAAAAAAATAGTTTCTAATGACTAAAACTATCACAAAAATTATTACCAACATTTTTAAAAAAATTCAATACTATGAATACCACAAATGGTTTGTGGTAATTTTTTTCTTAATTATTAACAAAACCATTAAAAATAATAGGATTATTTTATAACGGTTAAAAATTGTTACAAATTTTTAAATTAATAAAAAAATTAAATCTCAAATTGTTGGCCCTCTAATAATGTAGTATGTTGTTACTTAATCAATTATTCTTTGAATTTTTGTTGTGAAAAGTGAGAAAATAAACCAGAAAACAGAGCAAAAGGTTTAAATGTGAGAGTAAAACAATATCAATTTCAAACCCAGAGATGTCCATAAAACACAAGTTAGCAACCGTGACTGCTCGGTTTTGTTTCTCATAGAAAAGGACCAGTGTTACATTTACATAAAATTGTGAAAAATGACCAATATATGTTAAATGTAAAATAGATGCACCAAGCCCGATGCTTTTCTAATTGTAAGCATAATGAATCAATTTAATCACCAAAAGTAAAAAGTCAATGCATATAACAAAATTATAGCATTCATGTCGAGTTACTGATAACTTTTTGAAGTTAATTCGCTTCCATTATAAGTAAAGGGGTAAATCCAAAGTAACTGAGTGATAGGAATGATGGATTTTAGATCTTTTTTAAAATAATTAGCAAAAATTTTGAATTCAACAAATAATTTGCCTCAAATAAATTCCTCTCAATCTTAAACATCACTTACTAATGATATGTAAATTTTCAAACTACTAGAGTTATACTAATGAAGAAAAAAGAAAGTAATAAAATTCTAAATAGAAAAATTTTCATATAGGAAATTTATTCCTCTAGACCACATTAGATTGTGAGAAAGGGAAAGGAAAACTTTTAAAATTTTTCATGAGTGCTTAGATCATTAGAAAGTTAAACATCACATACACACAATTTTAGCTCCATTCCAAAATTGAAAATTTTGGATTAATTGAACAAATCATCCTTAATAACTTTATTTCATCGTTTTAAGTATAAAATAATAAATTGGTTTATTTTTCCGTCCATTTTCTAATTTCGATAATGGAAGCAACTAGGATATACTAATAAGAATTAATAATGAAAAAAATCCAAAATTTAATTATCCAACATTACATAGTTCGTTCATTATATTAATTATAATCTTTTAAATATTACTATCATTTTATTAGTTTTTCAAAAAATTTCTCTTTAAATAATCCATCTTGGATATGTTATCAAATTAGTTATGTATAACTTTAAAATATAAGTTTAGAATAATGATAGTTCCTAACCGCACGTTCACACATTATGAAGAATCTCCTCACCACGAACATCAACACATCCTCCAATCCAATATTTTATTCTAACAATTCAAATAATAATATCAACCGCATACATCACTTCTTTTATTTACATAAAACTTTCATTATTTGCTATTTGCATACAACTAAACTAGATGCGTTGTATATATTCCCAATGGTTATTCCACCAAACACCAATGTAAAATATGGTTATTCAAATTGTGCACCTAACATTATACCCATTCAAAATATATTAATAAAGAATTTATCAACGATCACATACCTCAAAGGAATAACACCTCTAACAATGACACCATGAGTTGGAAGTGGAAATTGAGGCAGATTTTACACCATATTAAGAAATATAATTTAATACAAATTAGTAACAATGCTAAAATTTATTTGAAAATAAAAAAGGTAACCTACCTCAGAAGGTGCAGCTCCCCATATGAACACTTGCAAATGAAATTGATGAACCAAACGACCTTTATAATTCATTTAAAGGAATCGACCCACATATCTCCTGAGAAAACCATTTGCAAATTTTACAATATCAACATTTTCCATCAAAGAGAATTTTGGTTGAAGATATTGGACAATATCCATGAAACCACTAATTACTTATTCTTCCAATAGGAAAAGGAATTGAGGACAATCCAACCGCTTGTTCATACGTGCTTTGGTGGTACCAATCATTAAGAATGATGCTTCGGTTAAGGTCATAAGCAAAGTGTTCAGGGTCACAGGGTATCACATGATTTAATCCATATAGCTTTGTTACCAATTTAGAAAAAAAAATGTATTAGATATATTTAAATAACAAAATTGTTATTAAAAAACTAGTAAGATTTAATTGCATCTTGACAAGCCAACAAAATGATTTCGTACATTTAAATATAATAAATAATTAAGGATTGATGAATACCGCATTAGATACACAAAATCAAAATCAAATTAGCAAAGCAACTTATTTTATAATTAATGATAGTTGATACTTGAAGGAATTCTATATGCGTCCCTTGAGTATAAGAGTGGTATGCTTTGTTCATTTCTGAAGAAGTTTATAAGATTAACGTTCTTCACTTTTGCTAATATGTTGAAGTTATTATTGAAATAGTTAAGACCCTAAACACTGCTTGGCTATGGTTTGTGTGGCCTTCGTTATTTACCCCGATGCCAAGGTCTTTATAATTGTAATTAGCAAATCTAGAAGACTTTGAAACATAAGGTTCTACATAACTTAGAGTCTTCTATCCAATTGATTTGCTTTTGTGCAGCCTCATCCTCTTCCTCCTGCCAAAACACTTAGTGGTGAGTGGGAATATGTTTCCAACTATGTGGGAATGGAATTTCATATTACAAAATCTCATCCATTTTGCCTCCATAGGGAATCAATTGAACCACACAAGCATGAATGATTGCTTTGTTCCATTCTTCCTTCATTATTTCGTAACATGTTTTACATTAATTAATTTTCCTTGACAAGCATACCCCAATTAGTAGTGCAAAAAGAGCATCATCATATGCAACATGATATCTGCTAAGCCCCAGTACTCAATCATTACATTAGGAAAGTTATATCTACGTAATATAAGGCCTTCATCATTATTTATTTTTGCCTTTCAAGTTAACTTTAGTAAGTAAGGAATACAGTTGATAATCCAGTATCTATTTAATTATTGAACACCATAACAGAATCCATACTTGAAAACCGAGTCTAGACTTGAATTTTCTCACAAAAATAAATAGCTACAACTAGCAATCAGCCAACTTCTAGAAGATGTGTGTTTCGATTGGGTTATTTTTATAAACCATTTCAACAATTAATTATATGAAAAAAGTTTAATGTTTGGATGTATTATACTTGATAACATTAACACCAACAACTATTTTTTTGTTTATCATATTATAATCTTGAAAAGGAATCTAAACCAAACATGTTATAAGATACAATAATATGTTTTCAAAACTGCCTTTTCATGTCATTATGAGATAAAAATAGAAAAAGGTGAAAAACGCAACTTTAAGTAGAGTCTCTCCATTTTCATTTGAAATAGGAGATGACCAATATGAATCAAAAGCCACTCCACTAATCTGATCAAAGCATTAGACAAAAATAAAATTAAGTATTAACAACAGCCTAGTACAGGGATGTGGGAGGGTTGGTTGTGTGCAACCTTTATGAATGCAAATATTTCTATGGCTAGAACCCATCACTAATAGATCACAAGGATGCAACCTTACCGTTGTGCCAAAGCTCATCTTCCCAAAAATTATTTTAGTATTATGGCACAAAAATTTTGTCATTAATGGTGATAACTAGCTTCTTATAACAATCAAGAGATGTATATTCATACTTCTTATAACAATACTGAATGAGCCATGTGGAATTATGACAAAATAACTCATACTACATGGTGAAGATTATACTTCCTTCTATACCAGCAAACGATAATTGTATTCCTTTCCTTGTCTGAGGTAAAACCACAATGCAGAGGCTGAAAAATAAGCATGTGGAGGTTAACCTTATTAAAATTCAGATTAGAACATGTATACTTGAAGGATGTCTCCAATAAAATGTGAAAGGAATAAAAGAGCTTGTGTGAGGTTATCTAATATTGTGATGTGAGTTTCGCCATATATTTCGAAATAAGGATTTGTTAGTTTACAAACAAGTTATACATTAATCAATGATCCATTTCCACTCCAACCGTTTCTTTGACATAAGGAACCATAGTAAATTCTTCCCAAAGTTATGCAAGACAAATCCATTTCTTTCATTGTCTTTCTTAACATTCTTTAAATTAAAAGTAAAAAAGTTATTAGATTCTAGATACATATTGGAAATTTCACTTTCTTGTGACTAAAAGTGTGACACACCAAATTCTTATCTTTGTTCATCTTAACTTTTTTTGAAGACTAAGGAGGGATGAAAATAGTGTTATATGATGTATATTTACTGACATTTTCAGTATTCTGTTTTTTTAGATTCTCTCTTTAGGAGTTGTTGATAGCTACCACAATTCAAATAAAACAAATTAACGTGGGCACAAAGCATAAAAATTTAGGATGGATAATAGGAGTGGTAAGATTAATAACAACTGATTCCAACTACCTCAAAGGAATAATATGAATGCCACTCGATTGATGTAATTTATATTCCTCATTGTTTTGCTACTCATGCTTATAAGTATCGAAATTATGTGTGGGGAGGACCTACCTTGTGCACTATGCAAAACATAACATTATCAGCTATCCTTTCTGATTAATCAAATATATGCATTTTGCTTAAAAAAAAAGTTCTCCTAATAATGTCTATCTTCGTTGAAATTCTTCCTTAATTTTGATTGTAACTTATTCTAACTTTCAGGGATAATCTCTTTCAATTAATACACAATTCAAAAAGCTACCTTAGTCCTTGACTAATAAGTAATTTGGTTAAACACTTTTTTGCTAATAAAATGAGGAAATTAGTTTTAATTTTTATAAGCTACAAGAAATTAATATAAACAATTAAAATTGCACATAAATTAAAACACATGATTGAACATGTCAATAACATTTTATTAATATTATCTTAGGTATCATGGTCGGTTTTCCCTAGCATCTAAAGTGTTTGTTTTTAAAATTTTATGCCCAAACTTGTAGTTTAATCTTTTGCAAGCATTAAACAATAAATTTCCGTTACGATGCTATTTAGACAGACGTTGCCCATTATTAACAGAATTATTACTAACATAAATATTTCAATTAGGGTTGGCTGAAAAAGACAACATATGCAAGGTGTTTGTTGAAATGTTTGAGAAGGAGATTAAACTCACGCCTGTTGGTTGTAAAATCGAAAATACCTTCGAATAACTTGCTGCAATCCAAAAATTGAATTTTTTATTGAAAACAACTTACGTAGATAAATTATGATACACATAAACCTAACTCAATTTTAAAAATCAGTTTATAAAATTAAAGATATTTTTAAATTATATATGTATAGTTCACCTTTTCTTTAATAACTTGCAATAATTTTAATTGCTAAAATTCCATCAAATCAAAATAATACGATAAATCATCAATTCAGCATTAAAATTTTTATCTAGCCCAACAAGGACAACCACAAAATGTCTATAAAATTGGCCAAGCCCAAGGCACCAATAATCCAAAATTGAATCGTTAGTCTCCGAATGGGTTGTATCTTTTCTCGTTAGTATTATTGAATGAACTCATTAGTTTTCAAGTTCTCCATTATACATTAATTTATCTCGAGAACTTGATTAGCACTTTATTAAAAATAACCAACATTAACCCTTTAGCTATTGTTCATAGTAGAGCATTATTTTTGGTTAGACTAATTCATGGAATTGAGCCGAGTGCACTGCTCCCAATTTGGGGCTAAACAAGATCCCATCTTAGACAACAACTTGGACCGATTTATTTTAGAAATAGAATTAGGTCAATGCTAATTAGTATTCTAATAATATAAGTTAACAAAACAAAAGTAATTTTTTATTAAAAATATCTATTATATTAAAATGTAAAAATAATCTTTTACAAATGTCCTTCATAAAAAACAATCTCACCCAAGGATTAAAGGCTGTATATAAACGTCTCTATTAATAAACTCAAGAAAAAAATATCTATAAAAGTTATCAAGCATTTACTTTTTAAAGTAGTTTAAATTATTTAATATGATATATTCAGTACTCTTAATTATATATTTACAGTGATCAAACACCTGTTAACTTCCATAAAAAAGAAAAAAAATACTTATTAACAATACCCTTAAAAATATTACTATTATTTTTTTTTCATGAAGATAATAAAATTTAATTTTAAAATTAATTTTGTTATAAGATAAAAATAATATCAAAAGTGTACCAGTATAATAAAACAACACCTATATCAAGCTGCTTCCCATTATTTCATAAAGTCTCCTAAATTTATGATCTTTCCGGAAATTTCATCAATGCAATAAAACCTTCCAAAGTTCTAAAGCAAAAACTACACAACATAGACATTAAGATGAAAAAATACTATCCAAAAAGTTATTTAACCATGTAAGAGAAAGTGTAATCTTTTACTTTGATTCACGTCCACCATTATATTTGCTTGCACTGCGCATTTGCCATCTACAAACAATCAAGTACTTGGTGCGAACAAGTGGGTAATTGACAATTATAAAATTCCTTTCTAAAATTACATGCAATCATTCGATATTTGTGTGTATTATACTTTTTTATTTATGGTACCATATATATATATATATATATATATATATATATATATATATATATATATATATATATAAAATAAAAGTTTGACTATTATTTAAATTACATTATTCTGCTCTCTCTCAAGGAAAATGTTTTATAACATTTATTCTAAGACCATTATGAAGTTAAGTATCAAACCTGATTTTTTTTTAATTTCTATCGCATATAAATAAATTTTGAAAAGATTGAAGGTAAATACTTCTATTTCTTCTCTTTCACACATAACTTCCAAAGTATTTTTTTAAAAAGTCTTAATTGAGTTACATGAAATTATTTCTATTCACCAATAATTATAATTACAATAAATGTTTTTCAATTTGAATATCTAACAAAAAAATTTCATTGGTTACAAATATTTGACTTATACAATTATGTAAGCATAATAATATTTTTAAAATTAATTGTATTTAAAATTTATCAATAGAAATTATTAAAATTAAGTGATTAAATATTTATCATATAAATTAATGTATTGAACTATGATTTTTAAGCATAAAGCTAAGACAAATAAAAAATCGTCACTTTAATTTTAGAGATTTAATTACAAACATAACATTGCATATAATATTTTTGTTTTGCTGAATTTTAATAATAAAAACTGAATTATTTATAAAGATTTTAAATTTATTTATTAATATTTTTTTAATATAAATTTTAAATTAAATCATATTTTAAATTTTTTTTTAATAAATAACAGACTTAAACTTAAATTTTAAGATTTTTACATAAATAGTTGAACCTATTTTTATCTCTAATAATAATAAAAATATATATACTAAAATCAATTAGTATATTAGGATTTAGATATCAAAATAATATTTGACATTTATTTACATCTTTACGCATAGTACTATAACACCGAGCGGACTCCACATTTTATTTAAAGAGTTTTATGGAATAAATTTTTTTTTTATATTTTTTTTTTTTACAATTTTTATTCATACCTGGTAAGTGTCTTAATTTTAAAGAGTACATATTAAAGGAAATGAACAGTATGAATTATCGAAAAGATAAAAATTATTTTGATAATCTTTATATCTTTACCTACATTTTACCGACAGAAAAATTAGCTTTAATGCATAAATTAATAATAATAATAATATTAAAAGTGTGCGGTATAGTACAAAATCAACCTTTTATCTCATAATTTTAAGTTGTTATTTATACTTTTAATCAAGTTATACATATTTTCATAAATTTAAACAATTTAACTAACCAATTATATTTTTGTTTTCAAAATATTTTTATTTTTATCTGAATTTGAAAATCATGTCTGCAATAATTACTGGTTTACATTTAAATTATAATTTGTGCAGCAGCCGGCGAGTAGAAGTTAACCCGTTGCTTATGAAACAAAGATCCGAGAACACGAGAACACGAGAACCTCCAAACAAAAAATGAAGGTAAAAAACAAGAAGGCAAACCAAAGCAGTTAATTTCATGGATCCAATAAAAATAAAATATGTGGTACATTTTCAAACAGATATATAATTAATTTCAGAACTGGGCCTTATTTTTTGGACACTGCCCTGCACTTAACTCTACCATACCATGTATTCATTATTATTACTTTTTATATTATCACATAACTTCCAAGCTTGGTGAAAAACCTATTATTTTTCATTTTTTTTAAGGCACGTTGATATGATAATATCCTTTATTGCACATTTACTTAGTTGAGTTCAAAAGCCTATTGTTTATACCTACGAATGACTTGGCATCGTAAAGGTTTTTTCATTTCGAGGGAAAGTTTGAGGCATTCTGAAAGATCCACAGGCTGTGCTGGAAGCCATATAAAATGGTGGAGAAGTTGTGCAAGCCAGAGATGAATTGTGGCTAAGCCCAATGCTTTTCCAGGGCACACCCTACGTCCAGCACCAAATGGTGCGAGTCTCATGTCAGATCCCATGATGGACACATCTTCATTCATAAACCGTTCGGGCTTAAAGGCCCATGGGTCCTCCCAGATGGATGAGTCATGTGCTATGGCCCACATATTAACCATTGCCGTTGTACCAGCTGGCACGATCACCTTGTCCACGTGGACATCATGAATTGCAAGACGAGCCCAAGAAAGCAACGGGCCTGGTGGGTGCAATCGGAGAACCTCCTTAACTATAGCTTGGAGGTAAGGCAGGTTTGGAATGTCTGAGTCTCGTACGTGACCCTTTTGGCTGATGCACGTGTCAATCTCTTCGCGAACTTTCGTTTGTACGTCTTGGTGTAATACCATCATGGCCATAATCCATTCCAGAAGTATAGCAACCGTGTCTGTTCCCCGAAATATCATTTCCTATTCAAAGCACCAATAATATGGGACTATGTACAAAGAAACTACATGAATATTGATGATCATATGGTTCCTATATATTCTGTATAATAAGTTACCTGTAGTGAACTAAAATTTAAATTAATGAGAAAATCAATAATCAACAAGTTAAGCCTGGGAATTGATTTTCTTCATTTGGTCTGGTAATAAGCTTGAGAAATTTTCTTTTATCCAGTATATATCCTTCTTTTTTTAACCTACAAGTATCCTCAACAATTCTGCCCAGAGATTTTCAAGCATTAAATAAGGGTACATCTTCCAACGGGAATTCAAATCATGGTTCAAATCAATATTGTTGTATCATTAATTTACAACACACAAAATAATAATGAAAAGAATATTACTAATCAGTATAGTAAAAATATTTGTTAAAAAATCAATAATAATTTTTTTTTATTGAGCTTAATGTTAAGATTATTAAAAAATATAAAAATAATGCATTCATAATATTTTTTAATAAATTACTACTATTTATTATATATTTTAAATTCCCTAATATAAAAATAATGCATTAATAATATTTTTAATTCCTTAACCAGTATTAGTACTGGCTAGATTTTTCCCAATGAAAATGATCTGCTAGCTAGTTTTTATTTTAATACTTGCCATATTTTGAATGCAACAATGTTGGAAAAAATGAATGTGGTTGACAGACGAAAGAAATATATGAAGTACTTACCCACAAGATAGCCACTACATCTGAATCTTCTAATCTGTCCTCTTCAGGCAACGATAACAAAGCGCTGAGAAAGTCATTCTGTCCAACAAAGTCCCCATATCTTTTTCTTTCTTCCACAATTTGACCCACCACACTATTAACCTTAGCTGTCAATTTGTGACACCTTCTTTTTACTCCATGAAAATCCAAAAACTTGAAAGGAAAATAGTCTTCCCAATTGAACTTGGCAATCAAATCATACCCTTCCTTAACCAAATTACCTAATACTTCATTCGTTTCTAAGCTTAGAGAACTACTAATACCAAACACACTCTCCAAAATATTATCGAGAGATCCTTCATGCAATATTTCTCGAATCTCCACCATCCCTTTGTTCTCCATCTCCTCCCACGTCCTTTTCACCATTTTACCAACTACTTGTTCTCGAAGGTTCTCGAAGCCAAAAATTCTCTTTGGAGAGAACATGTGGGTGGTAACCACCTTACGAAGGAAGCGCCAATAGGTTCCATAAGGAGCGAAACCAATGGCGCGTTCAAACGTTAGCAAGCGAGCCGATTCTTTAATGGGTCGGTCCAAGAAGCCTGGCCCACAAAGAATTTCTCTCGCGGTTTCTGGGTGGCTACTGATAACGACCGGGTTGGCTCCCAAACTTAGCGCCATGAGCCTTTTGGCGTTTAGTGAAGTGGCCATGGTGGCCAGTTTTCTGTGGGCCAAAGAGCCCATCTCAGGCAAATTCCCCAATATGGGCCATCCCATTGGGCTTGGGAGTTTTACGTGATTTTTGTAACGGTTGTGATAGTTTCTCCATGCAAAACCACCAGGGACAAACCAATAGTTAAGGGAAATAGCGAAGAAGGTAAAGGATGTGGAAAGGAACAGAGTAACGAGAAACCAAGGGTAAGAATAAAGGGTGTTTTGGAATGTTGTGTTAAGACAGATAAGTGTTGGAATCATGATTAGGAACGAGTTATATTTGGGAGAATTTAACAAAAAAGAGTAACCGAAACCGAAAAAGAAAACAAAGTTGGGGAGGGGAAATATGAGTGAAGATGAAATAAGATGGGTTGC
The DNA here is from genome assembly GCA_037954105.1 of Canavalia gladiata. Classification (NCBI taxonomy): domain Eukaryota; kingdom Viridiplantae; phylum Streptophyta; class Magnoliopsida; order Fabales; family Fabaceae; genus Canavalia; species Canavalia gladiata. The sequence continues at coordinate 23,118,279 of CM075668.1, read as the reverse complement.
AACATATGTGGAGATTAATGGTATATATAGACTTTGCAAAATGGTTGAGGTTAAGGATCTATGCTTAATTAGATAACCATGGTTAACGACTTGCACACTTGAGGAACAAGGATTATGACGTTAAATATTCTAAACGTAGGATGTTTTTGTACTATATAACATGTTACTACTTTATGTCAGTGCTAAATCACCCTTATTCGTACCTTTTATTTTTATTTTTCTTTTAAACATATGATCGCAACCAGGCATGTACTGAAAGCATGTGAATACTGCAACGGTTATTTGTGATGTACATTTAAAAAAAAAGAAAAATTGTATTCCTAATAATAATTTTTATTTTTCCCGTTACCAAGGTAGATGAAAAAAATTATAAAATATAAATTAATATAAAAATGTTAGAGAAATATGTGTATTGCGCAATAATACTTAGTTCATATATCAAGAATAATATCTCAAATTTAAAATAATTGTTAGTTAGATAATAAGAATTATATCCGGATCAATAATTATATTTCATATTTAATTGGCGGTTACAATTTGAGATTTAAATTTGATTTTGATTTGTCTTCCATTATTGTTTACTGTATAGTGTCTCCCCTGGTTTTTCTACAGCGGTACAATAGCATATAAAAAAATGTTAGAGTACGGCCCTACTATGATTCTCTCGGCTCATCTATTCTTTTTAAAATCTATAGATATCGATTCAATGTTTTCATGAGAAATGTGCTATGAGTGATATTTTGCGCAAGAGCAAATTCCAAAGAATAATGAAAAAGGTTAATTTTACAAAGTGAAATTGCATGTTAACGATTTTTTTTTTCAAAAGTGGTACAGAAATGAAGAATAATTTTTGAATTAATATAATTTAAAAACTATTTATTTATAAAAATAATAACAGTACTTATATAAAAATTTATATTATATATATAATTGTATAATAAAATATATTATATAATAGATAATATGCATTTTATTATACATCACAAATAAAATTATAAAATATGTTAGAAGAGTTGGTAAAATATGTATTTGTAATACATATAATTATGTGTTAAAAAAATGTAATTTATAATTAAATACGTTATAAAGTTTGTAATATATAAAAGAATCCGTCTATGGAGTAATTTTAATTAAAAAATATAATATATTATAAATGTTTATTATAAAATTGTGAAAAAAAATGAGTAAATTTTTTATATGATAATTGTTTTAGTATTAATTTTTTTTTTATTTTTAAGTTATGAACTAGTTATAAAAATAATATTATTTAATAATTTTTAAAGTTATTATTGTTAATTATTAGTAATTATAGATAAAATTATAATTATTATATTTTATAATAGTAAAATATTTGAATGAAAGAAGGTTTAACATTTGAATTTGAAGAAAAAAATCAATTTAAATTTGTAAAAATATAAATTTAAACAAAGATTTTTGGTGTTCTTTAAAAAAGTAAAATATAAAAGGTTTCAAATTAGCAACAATAAAGATGTTAAATACATGATCAATGTATTTGAGGAACAATTTCTGATGTGCGTATTTGAAATGTATGCTGAAATTGAGAGCAAAGAACAAGTGCAGTTGCTACTGAAACATTATTATATGAAGGTACACCAAACATTTGTTGTTTTTGAATCAAAATGAACATTTTATTTTATTCGTTGTTCTAATCATGGAAGTGGCTATCCATGGCGAATGGAAGCATCCCTATCAAAAAGATCAAATGAATATGGTGTGTGACAAAATTGAGGGGTTCACCATAATTGCGTGAATGTTTCTCTTTCCTAAGATCACAAAAAATTAGACTCTAATTTCATTTGCTCATGCATATTGAGTATGTGGTTTGAATATTATTTGTATTTTGTGAACATTTTTATATATTGTATTTATTCTACTGCATTAATTGATCGTCCTGGATTTAATGTGTGTTATTTATTAAGTACGGTAAATGAAGAATTATCGGTGTCATTTTCATTAATTCAAAAAAGAAGACTGAGTCAGTATGAGTGCAAGGTGTCGTATAAGAAAGCATGAAGTGCAAAACAAAAAACAATTGTGTATGTTTTTGGGGATTAGGATGATTCCTATGCTTTATTGTCAAAATGGTTACATAAAATGATTTAACATGCATCAGAATCAAGGAACAAGTTTAAGATATAAGATAAAAGATGTAATAATTCGTGATCAAGTTCAGAATGAAACTTGAAAATTGTTTCGAGCTTTTTGATATTTTAGAAAATGTTGTCATGTATTTAACTTTTGTAAACCTTTTATACAAATTGATAGAACATTTTTATATAGGAAATATAGAGGAACGTTACTAGTTGCAAGAACTCAATTTGGTAATAATTATATGCTACCTATTGCATTTGATGTTGTTAAGGGTGAGACATTGAATACATGAAGTTGGTTTCTAGCTTTACTAAGGGGGTACGTTGCCCAAAATAATGGAATTTGCCTCATATCAGATAGACATCAAAGTATAAAATTAGTAATGAATAACTCACATTTGGAATGACAAACAACCCCTCCATGCATATCATGTCTATTGCATAAGTTAAATTGCAAGCAATTTTAACCACATATTTAAAAACCAAAAATCGAAATAAGATTTACTTAAATTAGGTAAAGTGTTACTTCATACATCTTTCTGTCTTTAATTATGTTTATAATGCTAAGTGTTTAATTAAATGATTTTACATATGTATTTAACGCTACGTGTTTAATTAAATGACTTTATAGGTTACACAATATGTAAAGAAGTTTTTTATCACAAGCTTGGAAAGTTTAGATATACTAATGCAGATATGGTCAGATGGATTGATAACATAACAAAGGAAAAATGGAATTTTGCCTACGATGACAACTAATTTAGGTGAGGCAGTGAATAAAGTATTAAAAGGTGCATGAAATCTTCCAATCACTACTCTTGTAAAATGTACTTATAGTCATTTGGTTGACTATTTTATGCAAAAGGGAGCAATAACGAAGACTGAGATTGATAATGGTTAACATTTTTGTAAAAAAGTGATGGATGCAATAAAAAAATCAAGATGATGTCTGTTCTCACCAAATGAGAAGATATGATATATAGTCTTTACCGTTTGAAATAGAAGAAACTTTCAATCAAATAACTTAACAAGGTGGTAATAAATGGGTTGTAAGGTTGTATGGTCATTATTGTTAATGTGGTCAATTTCAACTATTAAGGTGTATTTTCTCTCATGCCATAGTTGGTTGTGTGGTGGTTAGTATTGATTTCTATCAATATGTTGATAATGTTTATATATTACAAAGTATTGATGGTGTTTGCTTTGCGAATTGGTGACCAATTGGTAGATTGAGAGAGAAGGATAGATCGAAGTCAATCCATATAAGAAATGAAATGGATTGGGTTAAATTTCTATCTAGGATTAGATGTTGACTATGTAGAAAATTAGATCACAATCAATATCGATGTTCACAAAGAGATCGAAGTGAACAATGATTTTAACTTATGTCCATTTATTAATCATTTCTATTGTTATATGAATAACTTTCTTTCATATTTTCATTGTGCGATTGTATTACATGTAGTGGATCAGAATTATTAAATTAAAAATACGTTGTACAAAAATAAAAATAAAATCAGATATACAATAAAATCATCTGACCAATTATATAATTTGAAATAATAAAAATAATAAACTTATTAAAATTTCATGTAACATTTAATTTAAATTTATTTAACTTAATTATCATAAATAAATTTTTTCCTATACACTAACTATATATTTATCCATCTACATTAGTATTAATTAATTATGTAAAATTAATTAATTAACTTAACATTTAAATATTTAATTTAATTTATTAATGACAATTATTTATATTAAATTAATTTATTTCATTCAACTTTTCATTCTAAACTAATTAAATTTATATCCTTACTTACCTAATATCGATTTATGTAATTAAAATTTATTAATTAATTAATTTATCACTTATTTATTTATTTATTTATATAATAAATTATTTCTTTAAAATAAGTTACATAAATATTATCTATTATTTAATTTTTAAAATTAATTTAAATAAATTTTTTATATAAACTAAGTATCTGCTCACTAATATTAATTATGTCATTAAAATGAAATAATTAATTAAAATAATTTTCTCTAATATTATGAAAATTTATTTAATTTTATCTACTTATTCCCTAATATAATTATGTAATTATAATTAACTTATTATAATAACTTGCTACAAATTCATGCAATTTTTATTTTTATTTTTAAAAATTAAGTTATTTAAATTTTTTATTCTAAATTAATTAACTTTCTCCACTTACTCACTAATGTAAATTATGTAATTATAATTAATTTTTCACTCAAAATTATTTTTATATGAATTATGTAATTATAATTAATAAATAAAAAAATAGCAACAATTTTATTTTAAATAAATTTTAATTAAGTTAGTAAATAAAATTTACTCTATACACTAACTCAAAATCTCTAACTACACTAACATCAATTATGTTTCTAAATTAATTAATTAAATTAATTTATAAACTACTTACGTTTTTCAATTTTTATTTATATTAAATTTATCCAATTTTATATTTTCTACTAATTATAAATTTCTCTATTTAATCATCTAATATCAATTATATAATTTCATTTATTTAATTAAATTACTTTTTAAATTTTATGCAATATATAATACTTTCTTTTTTAAATTTACCTAATTAAATTTTTATATCTACACTAACTACATTCCATTACTAACTCATAAATATTAAAATATATAATTCAATTGAATTAATTTAAATAACTTACTCAATTTAATAAAATTTATTAATACTAAAATATTAAATTAATTTAAATAAAATTTATTAATATTAAAATATTAAGTTTAATTTTTATATCAATTTAATATTTTTTATAAAATAAAATGTTTTAATTTAATTGTTAAATTATATAATAATATTTTTATGATTATACATATTAAATTTTAAATAATTTAAATATTTATAAGTATATTATTTAATTATTAATATTAATATATATTTAAATAATATATTAGATATTAAAATAAAAATATACAATAAAATATATATTCATCTATAAATTTTTTATATAAAATTTTATAAATATAATATATTTAATAAAAAAATTTAAATTATTAATTGAATTGTTAAATATTATATTTTATAAAAATTTATTAAATTAGTGTAAGTATTAAATTTGAGACATAATATTATCATATCCTATAATATATATATATATATATATATATAATATAATATAAAATATAATAAATAATGTAACAGAACGATATAAAAATTATATATTATATAAATTATGGTATAAAATTATTGTAACTATTTCCATTAATGAATGATTTATCATGTACTGTTTGAGAATATGGAAGAATAAAATACACCTTTTTTTTTAATTTTTTGTTCCCTACTTATGTTATGAAATTAAATTCACCCTATATATTACCGGGTTCACTTCTTCCAGCAAAATGAAATGTATTAATAATCAGAATCAAGAACTTGTTGTATCAAAACATATTATATTCAAATTTATGTTCAGTTGAAAATAACTTTTAGTTTTAAATTTTTTAAAAATAAATTGTTTTAATTTTAAAATTTTAAAATTCCTTAACATGTTATGATATCTTAAAATCGACATTAATGATTCAATTCTTTGATTATTATAATGTCGATATAATATAGATTTGATTTTTGTACTTAACTAAGATTATTAATATAACTGCTGAAAGTAATTTTAAAAAATAAATAACTTAAGATATAATAATATATTTTTAAATATTTTCATATATTTTAGTAAGATTTATGATTTTTTTACTTTTTCATAATTTAACATATTTCTCCTATTTATTTGTTGATGAGGATGAGTAATTCTAATTCACCATATATAAAGTATATGATGATTTTTTTATAATTAAACTGTTTTGAGTTTTTATATGAATTTAATTAAATTAACGTAAATAGTTCAGCTTCTGATGAAATTATCTTGAATTGAATACAAGTAGTGATCATTTATTGGCAAACATATGTTAAAACTTTTGGCGAAGCCAATGGAATATGTCCTTATGTTGGAATTGATGAACTTTTTATTTGATTGGTTCCCTTGAATTTTTTTAAAATAAATAAATATATATATATAATGTTATTTATTTAATATCTTTCATATTTTTATATTATGTTATTTATTATATTTATTATTTTATATTCGGAACATCCACATTCATCAAGATTATATTGGATGAAAAGAAAAAAACATAGTAATATATATTTTTTATTTAGTTAAATAAAAATATAAATTATACAAATTATTTCGTAAAATATTTTTTTAATTCAAATTTTAATTTTTTTTCTTTTTCTTTAAGTTCAAAACCTAACCTGTCCCATGTCAAATATTTCAAATCAAATAGGTCGATATCATGTTGACCATTTGCCAAGTGGGTTTATTCATAAGTTTGTTGCATACTATCCATGGTTTCTTATCCATAATAAATTAAAATTTCTAGGACTATGAGATGCCCTAGTGGCTTAGGGAATAATAACTTTGTTAGTGCTTTAGATTTTAGGCCTTTTGGAACATATTAACAGATAATGTAATCAGCTCTTCTTCTTTTTTTTTTTTGAAGGCTTATTAATTTGGTTAAATGAATGCTATTATATATTTTTATAAAAAATAATTAAATATTAACCAAATATAAATTGGCACTTTTATTTACATTCAAATACGTGTATGTCTCTTCTCACATAAATTATCAGGAATTACAAATAAACTCTTAAATTTATTTTTTATGCAATGGATGATTAGTCACACAAACATTTAGGTAAGAGAGGAATAATAAGTTTTTTAAATCAATTTTTGGGTAATTCTCCATTAAATTTACCACTAAATTTAAAAATAGCATTAAAATATAATAAATTATACTTCATATGTATGTTTACTCTTTATTTTTTTTTATGTAAAAATTTGTGTTAGTGTTTAACACAATTTATATTTGTTTTTAACTAAATCAGACATTTTTCGCAATCTAAAACCATCAAAATTTTTAGTTGAAGTTAAACTATTAATGAAGAAAACATTTATTTATTTTAAATTTCATCTATTCGTTTATTTTGTCATTATGTATTTTTTTAAATATCAAAAATTAATAAATATTTGAATTTATAAAAAAAATCAAAGAAAAATAATTTAAAAAATATACAATACAATAATAGCAAAAATAAAATAAAACAACAACAATAATATCATAATAATAATAATATATAACATGCACTATAATAATTTTAAGATAAAAAATAAAATAAAAAATAGGAAAATATATCCATCCGATGTGACGTGACTTTTTAATTAAATTCTCTTTGTAATTTCTTTCACTAGAATTTTTATTATGTTAGGATGCTTAGAAACAAAGTAAAAATTATTAATAATTAAGATTTAAGGTAATTATTAGATTTTTTATTTTGTTAGTAATATAGTTCTAGTGCAATTTATAGAAGAACTTGTTTATGAAGAATGATACAATTTAAGGGTCAATTAAAATAAAATTAAAGTTTAGGATTTCTAATTAACAAAAGTTAAGTTTAAAATCAATTAAAAAAATAAGTATAAACTTAATTAATAAGGAGAAAAATTTAAAAATTAAATACTCTTTTTTCATATTTATATTGATCGTTAACTCTTCATTAAAAAGTAATAGTTATGCGAGAAGCAAATACGAAGCTTAACCCTTAGTATATATTGTAGTAATTTGAGGCTTTAAAATGATTGTTAAACTATATCAGTATTAATTCGGAGCTGGTGTCATTCAAACTTTATTTTTTGTCCAATACTTTAAAATGATTATATTATATCAGTATTAATTCGATATTTTAAAGTTATTGTAAAATGCAGTTATCTTTAAAATTATTATACCGATACGAATAGAACATAATGATTATAAAAAATGATAAAGTAATTTCTTAATAAAATAGTTAAAATTAATCTTATAAAACGTTAGAAATAAAATTTGAGAGGTGTTTTTCTGAAGAAAAATATTTTTCCCATGAAATAATCTGAAATAAATGGATTTTAAAACCAACTTATGAATTATTTGTATCTTTGTTACAATTTATGATTTGTGATTTTAATTACATTATATATTATACTAATTTTATGCATTATACTATCTTTTATAATTTTTTGAATTTAATACATTCGGGTATTTATTTCATGTTGTGACTTTTATTGGTACATATTCTTTGATTACAAGGAAAAAACCATAAAAAATTAATTTCAACTTTGAAAACATCCTATTCTAACAAAATATAAAATTGCAGATATAGTACATATATAAACTAATAGATGAAGAGTTGTATTTTGTAGAATTTATTTTAACTGTAGAAGAATCTAACCCCATCCATATCACATTAATAATTAATTATAATTGGTATAGACTCCAATATAGTAGCAAACAAATCATATATTATCTAATACGAACCCACCTTCCTCCGTATCCTCCAAGCGCGAATGAAGGAAAGTGTCCACTAACAATATCAATTATATATCTTTGATGTTGGTTGGCGCTGTCATGAAATATTTGGACTTCAAAGCAATGATATCGTAAATGAATTTACTGTTTTTTCATATTTTGTTGAATTCTGAGTTTAATTAAGATTATATTGTAATTTTTTTACACTATTTTTTAAGTTTTAATTACTATATAATTAAAAAAATGCTACAAATATCTTAACAATACTGGCTGAGAAGTTAAAAGTAGAAAATTTTTATTAAAAATATTATTAATGTACAATCAATGTGATTTTCAATGCTCTTCAACATTATTTCTAATAAAATATTTTTTTTTAAACTTCTTTAAAGATATTGGTAAGTAGGATTCATATAATTAAAATTTATTATCTTTTATAATAATTTTCATAAGAGTATAATGGCAGTGCAAAAGTTTTTTTACAAAGTCATTCAATTACAGATTACCATGTTATCAAAAGTATTGACCGCTATAATAATTATTTTAGAAACTATACTTTCAAAGTCCAAATTATTTGATCATGTAAATATTTTTACACTGATAATGTATTAAAATTAAACTCTTATTTTAAAAGTTATACTCACAGTAATTTTCAAAACTAAACTCTTATTTTGAAAGCTATATTCACGGTAATTTTCAATTGATTGATAATATACATTTTTTATATCAACAATATGTCCAAATTTATTTATTTTTATTAAATAATTATACATTAATTAATATTAGACCTTTATTTATTCATTTATATTTTTTTCACCTTTATTTACGTTAATTAAAACTTCAAAATCACAAGCAAATGTAATGATAAAAAAAACAAAAATTAATTTAAATATATTATTATAAATATTTGTATACTTTTATCTAATTATGAAATATTGTATTGTTAAGAATTATATTAAATTCATCAAGAAAATACAAACAACCATTCAAAGATGCTAAGAAAGTCATTGTTTTTTATTATTGTATGATATATTTATGATCAAACTATTCAGAATACGCATAAATTACATTTTAATAAAGGAAGACGCGTGGTCACCTTCCTCACCAATGAATCTATTTACTCTTGTTATTATAGAATTAAGGGTTCCTTTCAGAAAGCATAGATGTACAAAATATTGGAATCTCCCACTAACCATACATTTCATTTGTGCAGTGAAGTGATAATTGGATGAAAGCATCGAAAAGAGACTCCATGAGTTGATTATAATTATTAAACCCTAGGCTCAAGGAAGGACCATTAAAACAAATACAATCTACAGGAATCAATCGAATTTATTTAAATTGTAGGAATGCAAATAAAGTTGGTTGTCTTTGCAGTAATCCGAAGAGGAAAAAAGAAAACACGGCTTGCAGTCTATTCGAAAGAAACACTTTGAATAAAATTTTAAGTGGAATCTTCTTTAGACTAACTTTTGCTACTTTAATAAGGTAATATACCATAAGAGCATATGTTAGACTCATATTCCAATTCAAATGCGAATGTTAGTGGCCATTATACATGGCTCGATCAGATTACTTTCCCTAATGACAAGGTAACCAATGGACATACGACACCTAAAAAATTATTATTACCATTAAAAGAAAGTGGTGGACCCCTCAACCATGAGAATAGATATCTTAAAAAAAATGTTAAACGCGGTATTATTATGGGGATTGTGAAAAGGCCACATAAGTTGCATAATACTAGACTGGTTAAATTAAAAGGTTATTGTTGTGCTCTCTAGTTTTAGACTTGAATTATGAAGAAAAAGATACAAATTATCGATTTCGTGCCTTCAATTTCGCGTGAAAAATTGATTCCTCTCTAAGGAGAGTGTATTTTAAAAGATTGTGCAGTTATAATTTTTATTATAAAAATTTATTAAAATTACAATAATTTAAAAATTTCTTATTCATGATCTTAATTATATTTTTACTATCTCAACAAGTATTTTTAATTAACAATGTAACTGTACTTTACCGTATAAATCACATTCCCTCATTTTAAGAGAAATAAAGGCTATGCATAAATTTATATGACATCTTATCTTAAAACAGGACAAAATCTTGAAACTTACACAATTATGTTGAAAATTGAGAGGAAGAATAAAATTATCTTCCATAATTTTTGTATAATAACAAAAAAAATAATATCTCCTTTTAAAAGATTGATCATAATATGTTATTATAATATAATGACAAATTTGACCATCAAGTTAATTCGAAAAAATTTACAATAATGGGACTTTAATTTAGCAATTAAGGAATTTGACCATCAAGTTAATTCGAAAAAATTTACAATAATGGGACTTTAATTTAGCAATTAAGGAATCTCTACAAATTTAGGACTTTGAGCTTGTGAAAACAAAAAACTTTGGTGCCGTTTGATTTCATCGTTTTTTCTTTTCATTTTCATCAAGACAGTAATAAAGAGAATGTGTTTCATCTAATATTTTCTATTTTAATTTTGAAAAAAAAATCGTTTTAGCTTTCCCTTTTGGTGCAGTGACATTTTAAAATATTGTTACCTTTATTTAATTTCAAATCTTAAGGCAATCTTACTTTTCGCTATAGCATGACCCAACACTCAGCTCCAAAATCCAATGAACAAGAGGAGAGACATGATAGAAAAGAAGGTACTAGAGTAAGACGAGGAGGGATTGCTATCACCACGGAATTGAGTGAGACTCTAGATATGGGCATGAGCATGGGGGACAGACGCGAGGTAAAAGTTGCTGATTAAAAATTGATATTAAATTTTGATGAACAATGTTTCAAAGAGTAATAGTATTTCAATTGAGGAGAGGTGCTGCATACCAAAGCTTCATGTACCTATATATTTCTTAGTATTAATTTTCCCCCTCTCTCTACTACAGATTAATAACACAGGAGTATAATTTAGCGTACGAAAATAAAAAAAGGAGACGTAATGAAAGCTTGAGATTACGAGGATATAAAGGTCACAGAAGAAAAATAGGAACTGAAGAATTAATGTTGCAGAAATATGGGGATATGTGAATCTTGTTGGAACTGGAAGATATCAATAATCCTTAACCTTTGGATAACAACTATTTTTTTATCATTTTTTGTTCAATAACTAATATTTTTTTACGAATTTATCCACCTAACTGAACCTAAAATCGAGGTGCATTATTTTCAGCTCAATTCTTAAAACCCCACCCATTCTGAGAACGAAGATGCGGGTGTCAAGGGCTAGATGTACAAAATTGTCACATGGGTTTTGGGTTCCATAAGGAAATTAATATGTAAATGCACACAATTATTGTACTGATTAATAAAAAGAACAGATACATTTCCAATTCACACTTTGTTTACGAAGTTTTTTTAACTAAGCATATACAAATGTTTTACAAATAAACCAGAGTTTCTTTTCATAATTTCACGTTTTCCTGACCGAATTTAATTTTTACATCTTTAGTTTTATGCCCGCAAATAGTCCATACGTGTACACAAGAAATACAGTTGAAGGAGATGAAAATTAGCATTTTTTTGTTTAAGGATGAACTCAAAGTGATACAACAATGCTTCATCAAATAAACAGTAAAGAATATAATATGCTCGCTGAAAATACACAAAAAAACAAGCAACATAAAGAAAACTAACAAAAGCACGCGCATAAATTCTCCATTAGTGATCACAGGAAACAAGCCACCGCCATGCAAAAATCCCTTTTCTTCCCTCTTCCTTCTTACTTTATCTTGACCCAGCCGGGTCAGCAGACCCTGCATTCGTACTTTAAATCTGAGTAGCAAGGAAGGCCATTAAACACACACATGTTCTCAACCACAGCGGATTAACGTTAACCGGTGAAAACTCAACAGGATAAAGGAAAGAGTTGATAGGTAATAGAGGATGGATAAAGGATGAGAGAGAAGAGGAGGAGATGGGGTGGTAATTGAAAAAGGAAGAGAAGGTGGTAGATTAGATACAAGGATAAGAAAACAAGGAAAGAAAAAAACTTTTACCAGAGAAATAGAAAAACCTATTGTAGCAAGCAAAAAAATTTCACCGTAAGGGGGAGAAAGTCCTCCCGCAGGGGGATGCCCGGCAATGGACTACAGTGACAATGCATGGTTTTCTAACCAAGAAATGAAAATGATCACTACTGCTACTCCATCAAGCAGAACCATCTATCAGAGATGTTCATGGATGGAGAGACCCAATCAACTCAACCTAAAGTAAGATAAATAGCCTTATTTATATATATATCCACACACATAGTAAATAATTCGAGTATTGCTATATATTTATCATCTTAAAATTAAATGATTTTGAATGTAAGTTTATGTTTTTATTTTTTGACGAACTAACAACTGACCTGATCCAACAATTTTTTGTCGGATTTGCTTGGTTCAGAATTCAGATTGTAAACTCAACGTAACTAAACTTGATCCGATCCAAGTCATTTCATTTTAATCAATTCGGATAATTTTTTCCTTAAACTTTAACCATTGAACACTTTACGCTCGTACCTCCGAGATACGCAGAAACAATACCACCAAAAAGTCAGAGTTCAGAGGATCACAAGTCATACAAAATTACAAACCAGCAACGGCTATAACAAGGACAACATAATATTTAAAAAAGGATAATTCTTAAAAAACAATATTTTTAACGGTAAAAAAAGAGTAAATAATTAATGAAGTCAACATGCGAACAGCACAAATGCAATACCATTCACAACTTCCAATCAAAGGGTATAACTTATCTTGGAGGTGGTGGTGGTGGAATGTGAGATTTGGCCATCCCCACCCACGCTACTATACCTACTGCAAGAATAATCCAGCCAAATATGTCATACTTAAGGTCATTACTCTTCTGCCTCTTAGATTCCTGAAATGAACAAAACAATGACATATTAAGTTCCTCCATAAACAAACTAAAGCAGACACACATCAATTCTCAGAAACAGTAATAATCTTCATTACAGATATAAACAAGCTTTTCAAACAATTCATTCCACGAGGCTACTTTCATCATTTTCCAACGTCCCAAAATATGGCAAGTTAGAGTAGAAGATAAGCAGTTCAAAATAATTATTGGGAACACACGTGGACAGCATGACCCTACATTACTAATACAAAACTCAATTCTTACCGTCATATCATAGGCAGCCAAATGGAATATGTTTTCCAATTACTATTTTAGAAAAAATTACACTACATCTACAATTTAATGCAAAATGTAAACAAGCTTTACAGACAGAGGATAGAGAAATATCATAGCCAAGACAGGATGATCATCAAGGTAAAATATTAGCAAAATCCCAAAAAGCATGTCCCGGAAATCAAGAACATCATCTAACTCCAACATAACTCAAAAAATTGCCAAATACTATTCCTAATGGGAAGGAAAGAAAGACTTTTCTAATAGATATATGGTGGTCTTTTGTTTGCATTACTTCACAGTTCACACTAACCATGAAAAGCTTCTTGAAGATACAAGTTCCAATGTCTTGCTTAAATAAGAAGCCTTGTACCCCAAAATTTGGCACATAATGGTTCTAAACAAGGATTTATCCACAAAACAAGAACTCCATTTGAACTGGTTTGAGCATTTTAAAAATTTCAAGAAGCCACTTCCATAAACTTGACATTGCAGGTTGAAGTTGATTTAAGCTCATCAATTAGTAGTTGTGATTTGTGAGAACATGACTAAAATTTAATTAAATGCAATAAATTTTCAATAAATACAACCTTTCCTTTTGAAGAAGCAGAGGATCCTGCACCACTCATCTGACCAAGCCCATTTTTGTGGATCTCCATGTGTAGTTCTGGGGCCTATGAGGTATAGCAACTTATCAAAGTAGAAAAGATGCAATGGATAATAGGTCACATATAATATTAACAGAAAAAAGAATTCAGGAATCGAGAAAGCAGTTACCCTAAATGCATATGGTAATAATTTAAATTGCTTATGTAAGGAGTGCTGAAGTTGCTCTACCAGTAAGACATATTTATCAAGCATGTGAATAAAGGCTGTGACATCACAAGAAAAATATTCAACACCCACAATGAATCAAATTTATTCCAAAAATGCAGATGAGTAGCAACTATCACAATGTAAGGGCATCACAACAAAATGTGACTAAAAACTTATTAAAAAATAAGTGGAGTAGCCATCAATTTTAATTTCAGGAACATAATCAGAAAAACCTTTTTATATTTAGAATACACATCTTTGAAAATAGAGATTAAGTTCAAGAGTTTGATTATGCACAATAAAAGGTGAAAACATAATCACACTGCACCTCTAATATATCCATTTTAAAATGGTTATCTTATATTTAATTGTATATATTATTAATAAAATTACAATAATTCCAGTTAAAAATAAAATAAAAAACATAATTATTTACAAAGAAAATCAAACTATGAAACAATATAGGGTATCTCCTGATGCAATAGAGAACAACACAAAGTCATTCCTTGAAAAATGATTATGGGTTAATTACTTTTAGTTTCAATGAATTGAAAAGATCTTATTTAAGAAAGTTCATTTGATTGAATTTAAAAATTTGGAATCACCAAATTATAACAGTTAAGGAGACCCTTGATAAATGTCGTAAAATTCACAAGCCATTATAGGTCAGCTAATATTTTTTTATTTAAACATTAATTTTCAACATCTTTGATTTTCAAATCAATAAAAATTTATTATGAAAACTAGTTTTATGTCCATGCAAATCCAATGCATGGTGTAAGTTTTAATTTTTTAATTTGATATTTTCGCTAATCTATTTTTTCAATCATTCTATTCATATATAGTATTCCGAGAGTTCTTTATTTTTTAATGTTTTGTGTCTTTTTGTGTTTTCAACCGTTCAAGTTATATTTATTTTTTTAACTTACTAGCTTTTATGATATGAAAAGAATTAAAAGAATTCAAATATTATATGAGAAATAGAATTTATAAATAAATGAAAAATATTAATTAAAAAACATTATGTGAATATATGTTTTTAATTTTTGATTTAAGATTAATATATAATAAAATAACTTTTTTTCTAACTTATAAAAATAAATGTACTTTTAGTTTCAATTTATTTAAAAAGTTAGAAAAAATATATAAAAACAAAATTCGAAAAGGTTAGAAACATGAAAAATCAAGAAACATATACATAAAACAAATGAAAAATTAATAAAAGGAAATTCAATAAAATAAAATTAAAAGAAATAAAATTTAGAAAAACGTCACATTACTTTAATGAAAGAACTTTAGAATTACATATAGATTCTGGATCACCACGCTACCATGGCTCAAATGACCTAAATAAATATCAAATTAAATAGTAGTTGCATCATTAGTTCAGATAATCCTTTTGACAAGAAAAATTATTTTTTAACATTTATTTTCAAAAAATTTTGAATAGTGAAAGATTAACAATTAAGAAAAGATTATTTTAATAATTCAATTAAAGTAAGCTTTCAATAAACAAAGCAAAATAATGAGATTAACCGTTAAAACTGTCACCCTGTAGTCATACAAGCAAACAAACAAATATAAGTGGTTTTTAGATTTGGCTTGCCCCTTCTTTATTTTGTATTTTTTTTATTATTTGCCTAGACTGTTTTATTTGTTGGAATATTTTCATCATTAACATATATATAATAGTCTTTTATTATTATTTTTCTACTATAATCATAAAAGAAAATATACCAAAAATTTAAACTTAAATTCTTAAAGAAATCCCACGATCAAACCAAAATGCACAATAAATAAAAGAAAAACTGATTTATTAGATACTTAATATTAATAAACGTGAACTTAAGTCCAAAGATTGAAATATCATCTCTCATTTTTTCAACCACTTGTACGGCCCAGACCCCATAATTTAAAGGCATTTCAATCTAAAAGCTATTCATATATAGACACAAAAATAAATAAGAGAGAATGATGCAAAGGCACATGTAAGGGACTGTTTAGGAAGACAGTGGAATTGAAATTCAAGGCCTGCGCATTTTTGGGTATGGAGGTGCAGGTCTGGAAGTGTGTTGGCTGTTCATGGTGGTGGTTCACAACTGTGGTAGTTACAGCTGTGGGTTGTTCAGGGAAGTTGCTGCAGAATAGTTTATCCTGAGCTTGTTGAATTTGGCTTTGATTTCACCAAGAAGACAGGGCTGGTCCATGAGGTTCTCTGGCAACATTTGTGAGTGGATATTCGAGGAGCAGTTTGACATGGATTAGATCAGTATGTAATGCTATCATGGTATAGAGCCAATGGTGATTCCATGGCTTTGACTGATAATTCATTTTCATTTACAAATGCTTATGGAGTTAAAGGGCAGGGTATGAAGTTGAGTTGAACGAAGGTTGTGGCTTGGCAAGAATGGTCCCTCCTGGCACTGCTTATTGGTTTTTTACCAGCCAAAGCCATGGTCATATTCAGATATCTGACATAAAGCTCTGCTGTATAATGCTTGTTTTATTTTGCTGCATTGTGTTTTTCCTGCTCAGAGTTTATTGATTTCCATGTTCATGCTTATTGCTTGATTTTTATTTTCTTGCAAGAATTTTCTCTTAATTGGTTTGAGTTTTGACTTGTATGCAACATTTGTTTTTGTTTTTGGGGGGTTTACTTTCAAGAAAACAATTGGTTTTTATAAAACAATTTTGAATGATAGGTTCATAATAGAGTGTTTGCCACAAATGACAAAACATATATTCTGTTTTGATCCACACTTTTGCAGTCTCCAATCCAATTTTGATTGCTTTAATATCAAATAATCTTTTCCCTACAGTTTAACAAATTAACTGTAAATAAAACCCAAGATATCTGGAATAGTGGGCATTGAGATTTAGAGAGCAAACATGCCCAATGATTTATTTTGTTTTAGTCATCCATAATTTTTGGAGAATATTAAAACATTAAAAGATCATAGATAAACCCTCTAGTAAGCAGCAGAAATATTAATGGTTGGTTTGATTTTTAGTTTTTTAAAACTATTTTGTATAATAATTTTAAAAACTATTTTTAAAAGAGAAATGAAAAGGAGTAAATAGAAAAAAAAAAGATAGACTAACATATAAAAGAATATGAATAATAGAAAACTGAAAAAGAAAAAACCAAGACAGCTCAAACGGTTTTGGTTGTTTTTTAGAACAATTTTTAAAAACTCCACTCATCAAGAAACAAGAGTTGACAAGGCAGACGTAGCTGATTTGATCTATTTATAGCAAAATTTCGACAAGAAGAAAATCGACTGCACAAATATCAAAACAATGGCCATCATAATTCCATTACCTTAACAGCAACTTCCAATGACTTTCTATAGAGCTCATTCTCAGGATCCTACAATTTTAAAATCCACCACTGAGTAACTTCAATTTACAAAAGCAGCATATAATAACACATCAAGAAGAACAGAGCGAGTACATTACCTCATCCACAGCTTTCTGGAAATACTCATGTGCCTTGTCAAAATAACCCTTTGCCTCGGTGATATCAGGAGTTAGAAACGCATAAGACGTGTGGGCATTTCCCAAGCACCAAAGAGTGTCATGCTTTGTTGGATTGATTAGCAAAGCCTCCTCCAGCTTTGAAAGGGCGTCTGTTTAGTTGGTTGGTTCCCACCAAAACCCAAAACAATCAATCACGGTAACTTGCTCTTCCCTTCGCAAAAAGAGAAATTCACTTTAAAATTTTGCTCAATTTAACACGTGATATACCATCAATCATCTTCTTGGAATCCCTAGGATTTTGGAATGCCGACAATTCGATCAAAGCTCCTCCCCACTTGGTCAGATTCTGTATGGATATATGTTCAGACACAATTACGTTTGTTTTTTGTTTAAGCTGCTTTTACAAGGAAAATGAGCCTAAGATATTTTCTAAACTACAAGGTTATAATAAGAAAAATTCCAAGCAGCAACATTTCCAATTTTCCACATTGCAATAACACAAAGACTAATAACAAAAGAACAATATACAATATTATCATTGACAGTTTCATATATACAGAACTTCTAGCAGAAGCCTTCAGTAATTCGAAAATAGCATATGCGAGAGCAAAGTAACTCATACACATAAATGATAGGGAAGAGGGATTAGGGTATAATAAAGAACAATACGTACATCAGCGTCTTGAGGGTTCTCTGCGTAGTTTGATTCAGCGGTCTTTCGCGTATGTTCGAATAACAGTAACCGATCGAAATCATCTTGAGAGAACTCCATTTTCTTCGGTGATTGAGAAATGTTAAACAAGTCACTCTGCAGCTGCCACTGCACTGCAACCAAACACGAGAAAGGAGAAAGACTTTACCTGGGCCTAGGCTGGGGAATCCAAGACCTAAAAAAAGCCCATTTCAGCCCACTTGATGTTTAATTTGCCGAAATAATGAATGGCGGGAAGGGTTAGACTAATATGACGATAATACCCCTAGGTCTCTTTCCGTTCCCGCCAATTTGAAAACCCTAGCTAACCATAAAGAGAACAAGAGAAGAAGGTGAAACAAATAGTTAGAGTTATGACGGAGGAAGAAGAAAACGGAGTATCGATCCAACCCGAATTCCCGAAGGCTCGGGTTAAGAAGATTATGACTCTGGACAAAGACGTGCAGAGGGTGAGCTCAGAAGCGTTGTTCCTGGTGTCGCGCTCCACGGAGCTATTCCTCCAATTTCTGGCTGAAAAGGCAGCTCAAGTTGTCATTGAGAAGAAGCGTAAGACAGTGAGGATCGAACACATAAGAATGGCTGTGAAGAGGCACCAGCCAACCAGGGATTTTCTCCTGGATTCGCTACCGCTCCCTTCGCAACCCGCCGAACCTGATAAACCCGCTCCAGCTGCGGATCGCGCCAAATCCAATATCGCTCCGCTACCGCCTGGTACTCGCCGCATCGACCACTTTTTCCGAAAGCCAGAACCTAAAGCCCCAGCCCCACCGCAAATACCCATAGATGAGTCTTAGGTTGTGTTTTGTTTATACACTGCAATTGAGATTTGTATCTTATCTCAATCAGAGATAACTACTAACAATGATTTAGCAAAATGATGCTTACTCTAATTTGTAAGCACCTTAAGTGTATGTGATATTTTTCTTCTCTTTTAACGTGGTCATTAGCTTATCCTACTATGGTCTATACTCTTTTTCTTTTTTCTTTTCCCTTGTTTGTCGACCTAGTAAACTTGCTCTGGATTACCCATTTGAAGTTGGCAAAGATTATTTAATCATTCAAATTCGTGAGATTGGGTTTGTGATCATAGTGCGTCAAGATCAAGAAAGGCATATATCAATCCAGGTGCTGAAACAGGAAAATATGTATTGCAACTTGCAGCGTCAATTTTTTCAGTTAGGGTAAAGTAACTGGCATAGAATTTGTATGCTTTTGAGTCAATATCCAATTCAGACCACCTCAGTGGGGGCAAGCATCGGCGCCAAATGATGCAAGATTGTTATAAAATAATGAGCCAATAATTTGATCTGTTTGAAGTTGATATCAGTTATGAGCTCTCATCCATTTGAGCAACTTTAAGTGCATAAACAAAAGTACATAAAAATTTCTATTCGCAGTGTGTTTGAGCTTATTCTTTTGCGGGTCCACAATAGTTTCTTGGAAAGCAAGCTTTGTAAATTATTTCAGTCAAAAATCTATATTTCTAACAAAGAAATTTACGGGGAAAATGGTCCCGAGAGTGTTGACACAAAAGAAGATGCCTCATCTCTTGTCTGAGAAGCGAAGCCAGGTTCACCAAAAATCTTTTTTCTTTGAACGTTTCTTCCATCCTTAATGAAGGATATGCCTTGATTTCCTGAGTTTATGCTGTTGGATCCCAGTTGTTGGATGCCCATAGGAAGTCTTCGGTTGAGGGGCATGGCACAGTCTAGACCTCCATTCAAGCTTCTACTTGGAAGACGCCTGCTGCTGCTGCTGCCTGGTCTAGACACATAAGTGTTATCTCGCTCAACAACTACTTGGCTTTGAACCTTCTTCTTTTCCCATGGCTAAAACTCAGACATGAGAAAGGAGGTAAGGATAACAACTCATATGGTAAGAATATTTGCTTGAACAACTTAATATGAACAAGAATTTAATCTTTGCTTCAAGCTGATGCATGAAGCTGTTGTTGTACTACCAAATACTAACCTGCTGTCTTTTCTTGTCCTCCTCCTTTTCTTGCCTTAGTATATTATATTCTTCCAATATTGCCAATAGAGGTACCTATACACAGATCATTTTTGACTTGCTGTTATCAACTTAACAAACCACTGTACTGTACCATTATAGGTCAATCGGTAAACATATATACTGAGTTCGTGAGAAAGGAAACTGTGGCATTGTAAGACTTCTCAAACCCTTTGACGGCAACATAACTAAAGCTAGAAGTCTAGAACTCTCTTGTGTTTGGATAGAGTAATTTAGAATTACTAAAATTTATGTATTTAAGCAATAAAAAAAAGAATTTTAAACATGCTTTAAACTTTTATTTAAATAGTTTCCATGTTAAATAGAAAAAATTTTAAATGACTCTTATTTAGAAAGGATTTCTAAAATTTTCTGTTATTTTGTTTTCTTCATAAATTATTATTTATACTTCCCCTCATGTATTGCTCTTCTTTGGATAATTACTTATTTTTACTTACAAATTCCTGAAATTTTGAAATTCCTTACCCAAACACAGGGTTGGGTAAGGAATTTGTAAATTCCTTACCACAAATCATGTTAAAACATGATTTGCTTCTTGGATTTCTTAAGGTTGTTTTTATCTTGTGAGGTGCTAAGGTGTAAAAGTTTGTTTGTGTTTCTTGAAAAATTATTTATGGATGGTTTATAACTTGATTAAGAGAGTTTGCAATGTGGCACATTGCATAATAGAAGAAACTTTATTATTGCTCCCATGCATGCTATGCCAAAATATTCATTGTACAGTGGTTAAGGCATTTAATATTGGCTGCACTATTCTTATAAAGAAGAGGTCCTGGATTTGAATATGGAAAGTTAGTTAGGGTAGTTATCGAAGTTAGTTAGTGGAAGTGGTTAGTTAGTTAGAGGGGTTTTGTGGGGTAGATAAATAGGGTAAAGATGTAAGGGAAAGTTGTAAATTGAGCTTATGCCTTGATGGATGGAGAAATCCTTTGTCAAGTTGAAACCCTTGGAGGAGAGTTCTCTCTCGTTTGTTCCATTCTTTTGCAATCAATCAAGAAATACAATCTTGCCTTTTCTATATTTCCTAATTTAGGTTCCTAACAGCATTAATCATGTAAGTGTTGTTAAGATATCTAAAAGGAATGTTGTTAAATCTTCAATGTTAAATGACATGGTTATCCGGTGAAAGCAAACAATTCATAGAATGGCATCTACAACTTCCTCTGTTTTCATATTTGATCAGTTAGCTACCAGAGACATTAACTGGGTCTACGACTATCACATTAAGGAATATATTATAGATCGGAATCTTCTCACAATACTTATTTAGCCTCTCTTAATATGCTGGATGCTCTCTAAATTTTAAAATCTCACACCCCCTTTTATGAATTATTAGCACCTTCTGTAGACACATTTGAACTAAATGTTTTCTAATATATATACTGAATTCCAAGTGTTGCAGAGTGGAAGATGTCTTACCTGATCATACAAGAAAAGTTTATTTCTTTCTTCTTCCCAACTCCTAGTCATTTTTATTAGCAAATCTACCAAAGCTGGAAATAGCAATCATTGTTTATGAGCACATGTGAGTTTGCTGCCAGTTGGCCCAAATTATCTGTTTTGATCTCACATATTTATGTACCTGGCATTCTGCTGACCATTATACGTGCTCGTTCAGCACGTCTCAAGTTTTTGTGAGCTCCTCTACTGACTGAGTATCGATTCTCATCCTGATAGCACACTTGGATTGTGAAACATACTATAAATACAGCCATAAGCTTATTTATGAAGATTGATTCAAATGAAAATTCTAACCCTGCTATATTCTTCTAGCCAGCGCTCCTCATCACGTGCTAACATCCACTTCTCCACTTTCTCCATTATGGCCTTCCTGCTAGAAGCCTCTTCTTTTGCTCTTGATATTTGATCATCCATGCTCATGAGAAGATCAGAATGGTCAATCTCCCCTTTTGTACATGTAAGTCAATTTCGAGGCTGATTTAATTTCAAAGTGAATACATGTATGCACTTTTTGAAGTTGGAATATACGCATTAATTAGATTCACCTGAGTTTATGAGGTTAATTATATTGTTCATCTCTGCCCGTGAAGGGATCTCCACGTGTGATTTCTTGCATATCAACTCCAGTTCCTCCTGCTTCTTCTGGAATAGCTCCTTCATCTTGCTAGCCTTTAGTTGATCCAGTCTCTTTACTT
This sequence comes from Canavalia gladiata, assembly GCA_037954105.1. NCBI lineage: Eukaryota > Viridiplantae > Streptophyta > Magnoliopsida > Fabales > Fabaceae > Canavalia > Canavalia gladiata. Next base: position 23,095,419 of record CM075668.1, on the reverse strand, counting down.
CAGCTTCAGTCTAGTAAAAAGTTGGAGTTCTTTTTTTAATATCTGAGCGTTTCTGATATTGTGTGGATCATATAAGTTCAATACCTACCTGCTGGACTATTTCTAGAGTAAGACTTCCCGGATCTGTTACCTCTGCAGATGAGACTGACAACAAATTGATTACATGGGAAAAAGATTGTCGATCACTGTATGGTGTGTCCATTAGATTCCAAAGATTTGACAGTGCTTTGCCTAAATGGTGAAGCTGCAAAGTATGTCAAGAATATGATAAATTTGTAATACGGAAAACATGAAAGTCAAGTGAAAATGCAATATTTGAAGCTTAAGAACCTGAAGCGTTCTTTTAACAATAACCTTATGACAGGTTAGTACTCTAATAATACTTAAGAAATTCTGTTTGACATGCGTTTAAGTGTGGGCAAAGTCACTTTTATAAAATGGAAATTTTTTATAATCGTGTATTTGGATTTCCCATAAAAAGGAAATTTTTTTTCTATTTTGATGGAAAAATGTCACTGTTATAAATATTAGAAGCAGCGGACGTTTTTAAGTTCCTTCAATAGCTGGGATAAATCCTTAGAAAGCGGAGAAAGTGTTTTGAGAAAATTTTCAAATTTCACATATTTTATATGCCCCCCCCCCCCACAAAAAAAAGAAAAAACCCTATAGTATTGTGTTGTTTTACCTTGTCCAGCCGATTTTGCTTTTCTTCAAAAAGGCCATCCACCGTGGTATTGAGTTTATCCAGGATAGTGTCACTTATATTTTTTGTTATTCCACATAAATCATTCAAGCTTGGATGAACTTGCATGATGATCTCCGAAGAATCTTTTCCCAAGATAGTGGACAAGCTGTGTATCATGTCTATGTACTTCTCCACTTGCTGGAGTCTTTCATTCTTCAAATGATCACAGAAAATAATATGAAAATGTTAAAATTTGAAGAATAATGCCCCCTTAATGATGGGGTAAAAAACATAAACTGCTTCTCGATACCTTCTCATTGTAGAGTCTTTGCAACTCATTCTGATACTCCTCAAGTCTTTTTAATGAAAGATCATTCTCGTTCACTACAATGGTTGAGGGTTCATTTTCTGAGTTACCTGCAATTTCTGCGGAAATTTTTTGAATTTGACTTTGCACAGCTCGGAATTGGTTTAACCTCTCTTCTTTCCTCAAGCGCATTTCCCGGAGTGCTGGTGTGATTGAATCTAGCTGATCTTTTAGTGTACCCGCTCTTTTTTCTGGCTGTTCAGTTACGATTGTCATCAATCTAGAGTCTACACTGGTTCATGATGTCTTGTTGAGGCATAAACTTTATCTTTTAAGTCACATTAAAGAAGTAAAATTCTCTCCCGAAGTTACATTCATTGCTAAAGCTTAGCTCGGGACTTAGTCTATTTTCAAGCATCTTTCTCACAATTATCTCATAATAGAAGACCATGTCGTCTTTGAACAATGATATGTAGTAGAAAGCATAAATGTCGTTTAGTTAATAACTCGAATAAGCAATTAAGCACCACAAAAAAAAAAACCACTAATAATTTTGCACAGGTTTACTTTAGTTATATGAAATGGGATCTTATTTTCTTATCATTGTTCTTGGTTCTGATTGTTTAACTACTAACTGGAGATGGCTAAATGGAATAGGTACCCGTCCAGGTAGAGATCGTTCCCCAAGGGACAAAAGAAGGTGGGTAAATTCAGCCTCAGCCTCAGCCAATTCTTGATGCAGACGAGCTCTAGATATATTTGCTCTGTCAACTTTTCTTCTGTAAACCTCGAGGCACTCTTGCTCCAAATCTAGCAGAACCTTCTCCCTTTCGAACTTATCTTCTCCAACTTCATCCCATATTATCTAAATTCATACAACATAAGATTAAAAAAATGAAATGTAATAGGGATTATCTAAAGACATATTTAATGTAAGAAAATAAGCCTCTTGCCTGCAGTTCTTGTAACAGGAATCCACATGAAGTCTCGAGCAACGTGGAGCTTCTCATTCCAATTGGTGTCTGGAATGAGCCCATTTGATTTGATGGTACCTTACAGTCTAGATCGAACTTAGAGACTACAATGTAGTGAACTTCCTGGATAGAAAGCTGGATGAAGAGGTAAAATGCGAGAATGATGAGAAAGAAGTTTTGGTGTCAGTGGGGATAGTATTTACATTTGGTATTAGTTTTTGCTTAAAAGACAAGGATGGCAGAGGTGGGTAATGTAATCTTTGGGTTCAAGAATCAGTCAGCCCTTTGATCCTTCAGACTTTTCTTTTTTCCTCTTTAATTATTTAAATTTTATTACTTGTAACTGTCACTCTCTTCAGAACCTAAAATTGATGGAGTTCCTTATTTAGAGATATCAGATGTGATATGTGTTCTGCACCAGGCTTTGTCAAGTATGGCACTTTTTATGTTCCAGGACTTGATTCCTACGTTATCTTTCTCAAATATGTGATGCTGATCTCGATTGGGATACATAAGTATGAAATAATTATTTTTTGCTTTTTGTAATGGATGATAAAGTTTGATTATTTTTCTTGTAAGTTTCCAATAGTGCGATCAAATTTAGTAGGCCATCATTGTCACTTGTATTGTGAGCCCCTTTTTTTATTTTTTGAAAAAAGTAGTTTATTTAGGTGCAAAGACAACACCAGCGAAATTAATTTTGGAGTTCCAATAAAAACTGAATAAAACGTTCTACCCTATTCCAGCAATGGAGTAAAGCTGAGGTGTGTCTTGTCGAGGACGAAAGGCAGCATAAAGATGAAAATATAAAATGGCAACCCTGCATTCACGAATTTTAAAATACATCCCGAGAATTGGCATCCCCTGGAGTTGTTTCTAATTGAATTAAAGGAGAAAAAATCTTGAGAGGACAAATGCCATTTAATAACGCCATCAGATATATTATAAAAGATAACGGTCTAAGGATATATAGCATGAGTTTAATTATGATATATTGTTAGTATAAATTTTTACGATGCTATTTAAAAACTATAATAGGTATAAATTTTGAAATAATTAATATAAAACTAATTATTTTTAATAAATAATAATTTATAATTGATTAATAATATAAAAAATTATACTTTTAATATATTTCAATTAAATTAATATTTTATTATAAGCTCAAACATAGAAGCCCGTACCATACAATTCATGAATTCGCCAAGTTTCAGATATTTAAATATCCTTTTGAAAATATTTTTACGGTAATATGTGTGAATTATATAATATATTCTTTTTTCCCCTCTCAATCATTATTGTAACTACTAAGTATGATAATCCGGTATGTTGAGGATCTCTTCTGTCCTCTCCATCTTGATGGGGGACAAAATGAAAATTTGATTTTAAAAGTGGTGGAGATTTTAAATTTATAGAGAGTCCATTTTATTTCTTAATTTTATTTTTGCGTTTTAAAAATAAATAATGTATTAAATACATTCTAATTAAATAATATAAAAAATTACTAGACAATAAAAATCTAAAAAAATTAAAAATTAATTTATATTTTTAATAAAATATGTACGTTCAACATTTACTTATTATCATTATTTAAATTATTATAATATTATAATAACTCATTTATATTTTCATTAACTGTAAGAGAGAGTGTGAAATATATCCTTTATAAGCACACAAATTTAGGTTTGAAATGAGTGGTTATATCTCCAAACTTCCGGCCTTTGCTTTCGCAAATTCAAATCAGAAAACTCAAATCTAAATTTAAATTCATTTTAAGCAAGTTTTCTCCATCACAATCAAGTCAGAATCAGAATAATTAGCATGCCTATTGACTACATTTCACGAACCAAAATAGGAAGATCAATAATGTCTTCAGCCCAATTCCCCAAAACAAGGTTGAAGGAAGACAGGATTTCCCTTTAACACGTTGGTGATCTAATAAAGAAACAAATTAGAGTAGAAATCCTGATGCCATTTGCGCAAGCGCAGACAATTCTAGATAAATTCTTGCATGCGAGAGTGTAGCTTGGACTGGTGTCATACATTTGGTAAGCACATGACACATGAACCTATGGGCTATGTATAGTATAAATCTGAACAATTCTTAGCACAATTGCGCGTACCCCACCCCGCACTACAAAAAATTTTCGTAGAGTTTTTTAGGGAATTTGTTTTATTTCCTATATCATATATAATATGATTAGCTAAATATTCTAATAGTTTTTTTTTTTGGGGGGGGGGGGGGGGGGGAGGGGTATTAGACGCACTACTATAACTTAGAAGAGCCCCCATCGTTAATAGTGTCTAATATTTTTTTCACAATTCTGGATATTTCTTTCATAAGTAATATTTTAATTTATCAATTAAAAAGGGGAAAAGGAAATTAAAAAAATATAAAGAAACTGAATCCCGACTAAGGACTTATTAACAAATGTCTCAATTAAATAAACTAGGCCGAGGGAAACTAATTATACATATACCAGGGACCACATGCTACATGTGTACGAAGACAAGCCAATTTTACATGGTACTTAGTTTAGAATTAGACAAATAAAAATGAAAATGATTTAGTGCCGCAACTCATGCAATCCAAAAACATCAATATCCGACACTTCATTTTTTTTTAAAAAAAAAAGATAAATAGTTATTAATTGTCGGATTAATAAATACGTACTTTCTAAAATATTTACACTTCATACGGTAAACGATAATGACTGAAACCTCCAATTATCTGGTAGCTAATTAAGGTGAATTTCAGGCAACACTTTGGTTCCATTTCCTCAAGTATGGGAACACATCAATCATTAACCTCTCATTCCCTTTCTTGGTGTTGATGCTAAGGTGGCAAGTAGCCACAAGCCTGTTCGCGTAGCACATGTGTTGTCTTGCCACTTCAATAGCGTGCTTCATTTTAGCTTGTTTGCAAGGCAAAATCAATAACAGCATATTCTCGTAAATTAGGTCTCTCCTTTATCGGATATGACGAAGCATTTTCATCTATCAAGGCCTCCCTTAAATGTTGCGTTTTTGGGTAAACCAAGTCCAAGAAATTAATACCATTTGGTTGGTCCGGGTCCACAAATCATGTCATGATTGAACAACCACAAGGTGTATAGCTCAGGTTTCATAACTAAACTAATCTTTATACCACAAGATACACTATATTTGTGCAGGATTCAAAATTCACGGGAGATAGGTCAACGCAACATCTGAGCAAAGATCAATCACGGATTTGGTGAACACAAAATTTTAAACTTCTTTTGATGAACAAAACAGAATAGAATATAAGAAAATTCCATATGTGCGAGCATAAAAACTCAGCAAAACAGAGCTCAATAGGGTGGAATTTGGTGGAAGACCCATGTTATATTATAAGAGAGAAATGCATAATTAGAATATAATATGACCTATCACTATTTGTGAAGAGTCCACTAATTTCATTTTTATGATTCTCTATTTCATGACAAGACGCTGTCACGTTAATCACTTATATAACAATTCATGGATAATTTTGAAATAAGAATTGGGTTCTAAAACTTAGGAAATGAATTATTATTTATAGAATAATTTTAAATCCTATGATAGTACTTTTTGATTAACTTCACTATTTAATAAATAAAGTATAAATATGTTTATATTCTCAAACTATGAAATGTGTTTACTTTTTTATTTGATATTTTATTTAAATTTAAAAATAATATAATATATTGTAAAAAAAAAAATAACAAAACTCTTATTTATAAAATAATTTTTTAGCCGACATGTAAGTTAATGGGACAAAGATTTAAAAAACTATTAAAATGCATCATTTATTATATAAATATACAAAAACCATTTTTGAAATATTTGAAGCAACTTATTCAAACTTAGAAAAATAATTAATAATATTTTCACAAGCTCTTTTTAACTTGTTTTTATAATTTTTAAATGAAAAAAAAAACTTGTAATGTAAGTTTTTTTTTATTTGTCCCAATAAACTTTGCAACTATGCTTATGTATAAACCCTCATTTAATAAAAGTTTTTTTAAAACTAAGCTATTTATCTAACTCTTAATACTTAGTATTTTGTTGCATAATTGAAAGCATTGATAGGGGCGTCTTTAACGTTTATTAACCTATGTATATGGTACATTTAATAGATAAAATGGATTGCGTTTAATAGAAAGAATCGATTTCACGGAGTAGCCCAGCATGCATTTCATCATCTATTTTTTTTATTATTTTATTATAACTGAATCTATTTTTTATTTTTTTATTTTTTCTTTTCTGTTATTTTAAATTTTAGAAAAGAAAAAATTAGGCCAAACAAAAAATAAAAAGATTTATAAAGGTTAACATCTTATTGATTTTTTTAGAAATTAAGTAAATTTATGTTTATGAATTATTATTTTAATTTAATCTTCAATAATTTAATTTAGATTAAATAAAAATTTATTTATGATATATTATATTTATATGTTAAATTATTCACTTATTTATGTTATGTATATTAATTTTATTTAATGATTATATATCTTACAATTCATAAAATGATTTTATTCACGGTTCATAAAAGTAGAATTTTTAATTCACGATTTGAATTCTGATTTAATAACTATGAGTAGTTCTAAAATAAATTATTTACCTAAAAAAATTGAAACATCTTCATAAATTTTTTGAAATTTAAACTTTAAGGTTCAAATATCTTACCAACTACATTCATCTAAATGTTAAGATTATTTTTTATTTCTTTTAAGAAAATTGAACAGCTAGATATTTTTCCAAGAACAACATGGATTTGGAGGACGCCATAAAAAGTTGAAAGCAGGAATGTACAAAACTCTAAAATTGTAGCTTTACCGGACTGGACAATGAACTGGTGCAACTGGTTCAATCAGTAGATGAGCATAATCTAAGCTTCCAATCACTAATTAGTCAAAACTTTCCAAACGAGAATCTCGTGGATGCAATGTAAAGATACATACCAGCCCGGCAACATGGAAATTTGTTTAGCACTAGTCAAGGAGTGGGTTTAAAAAGCTATCATGTAAGTAATGATGAGGAAATTACAGATATGCTAGTTAATCATCACATATTAAAGCTATGGATTCAATAAGCATGAGAGCAAACTGTACATAAACTAGATTTTGGTCACGTTTAACATCTTGAGCCCCTTGTCAGCTAAGAAGACAATAAGAAGGCATGTCTTCAATCCGTAGAACATCATCCATCAACAGTTCTTTCTCTAGCTGAACTCGCGTGGATTTCAAGACATCCTGTAATAAAAAACGTTTATTCAATCCCTTTGAAGAAGCTCTTCAATAAAATTCATACACACACACACATATATATATATATATAGGAGACCGATGCATCACAATAATATATGCTAAACAAGTACAAAATAAATTCTTACATTAAATTCCATATATGTAGCCTTTCTCTCCAGCCATTGTTTGTCCATAACCACAAATGCCACGCAATAAAGCAGGTCAAATGCCCACTCATTTTCTGCAAATGTAAGAGAACATTAGAAGAATAGTGAGAGATTATCAATTATCTTGCAAAGGCCATAAAAGATAATATCTTAAAACATTCTTGTGTACAAATAGGAGCAAAGATACATCCAGAAGAATGGCAATGGTATGGACCAAAATTTGGATCAATTCAAGCTGCCTTCCCAAAGCAAAATATAACCATGCAGTTGCTGATTCTAACCTGACAGCATCTGTAAGAAAACTGCTCTTACAAAAGTCCTTGGTTTGGCTGCAAGTGAAGAACCAGCCCGGTGTTAGAAATATTTTTGTAATCAAGATGATAAATTCTATCTCCAATAAGATGAGAATATTCTATAATTTCAGTTCCTTTGGAAACTTAAGCAACAAGGTTCATGTTCAATCAAATGGGAGAATGTGTTACTAAAACGAAAAGATTATCCCACACATACATACAGTACCCACATTTTCCTATACAGGCTAAAAACACTTCGATAATCAATTATTGATGGTTAACGACATAGATAATTGTGGTTAAATGCTGAACATAAATTTTGAATGAAAAATATAATCTTTAATCGATTAACAAGATATGGTTAATCGATTACACATACGATTAATACAAGTATATGGTTAATCGATTACTTATATGATTAATTGATTACACATATGATTAATCCATTACTTGTATGTTAATGAAGTAGGAAAAGCTGGTTGGTTAATTAACAATTATAGTTAATTGATTGCAGATACGGTTATTAATAGATTAACAATCAGGATGTAATTACTATATGTACGTGAGAATATCGTCACCATTACTAAAATAAGCCAACAACTATCTTTGGTGCAAAAAGGTCAGAACGTACTGGCATCAAGGTCCAACATTTGCATAATCATAAATGTGATATTTACGCCAGCAACAGCAAAGGGATACTCCCAAATAGCTCCCTTTCCTCCTTGCCTCTTCAGAAGGCGCTGAAAAGAAGTCTGCAATGACATATGGAGAAACACCAAAACCAAAGCAGATAAATTATTTGTAAAGAACAGAAGTGTTGGGGCAAAAACACTTATTTCTTTCATCTATAAAATGTCACATTATAATTGAAAAAATCAATGACCTTGTTAACTTTTACTTAAAGTCAAGACTGTGATCTGGATATTTTTATTTCGGGGATCTAATTAGAAATGTTACAACAAAAAGATAGTAGCTAGTTCAGAATCTTACTGAGAATGTTTTTGCAAAGAATAGAAGGTTCTCCAATGAAATGAAACCAGCTCCTCTGTTCGTGAAAATTGATCCAGAATTAGAGTAAGTAAATCATGTCAAAAATGAAAACACAAAGGGAAGAGAAGGCATATAACCTGAAATCAGTAGATGGATCTCTTCCCTGCCATCCCATTTCTTTCCATTGATCAGAAATCAAGCTTCGGAGCTCCTGACCAGGGTACGAAGCTGACCACAGAGCTCTCAAAGCTTCCTGTCCTTGAAAGAATTTCTGGATGAGTAACTAACAAAAGAAAGCTAAAAGGATGCAAATAAAGAAAATTTCAATACTGCGAAACTTGGTTTGAGCCATCAATTTTCCATGTCAATTTAGCAGAGAATAAGACTGCAGCAAATCCCTCAGTAGATGCTTGCTCTGATGCAAAGAAAAATAAGAAAACTAAGATATACGTTGGTACCCAAAGATAAAGAATATATACCTGGTGATCAAGCTTGGAAGCATCAAAGTAAATTTTCATGCGGCGCTTCAGTCTTCTCAGTCTTTCCTCCTGCAAAAATTTTACAAAGTTGCTTCTCAATGAATTCATTTTTCCCTTCACTACTACCAGTCCTCAATGAAAATATTATGTGGGAAAAAACAGAGAAACAACTATTAAACCATTTATCATGGAAAAGACTGTACGTTTGGAAACAAACTTCAATATTTCATCAATTGTTTTGCAACTATCCTCAGACAACAAGCAAGATTTCCAATGACATAAGAATTCTAGTTATATTCATGATTTTCAATTATCTTCTAAAACCATTGATAGTTGGTTTGTTTCCAAGAAGTTTCAGTTGTCCCCAAAACTATCCTGAAACATATTTCGCAAATGCGGCAAGCTGTCTTTTGAGATAGATATACATTTCTAAATTCCAGCCTTTGAGAAGAATGGGAAGGGACAATATTCAAATAGTTCAACATCTTGATCTGATAGAGAAACACAAATTGATGAAAGTCCAGTTTTGATAACTTTCATTGCAACTTAGGAAGACAGTTTTTGTTTTGAATGAATGGTTACATGAGCCCAAGAAAAACACTATAAAGCAGGAAGCTGGCATTCAAGGTTTTAAAGGTCATGACAATGAGCAAAACGGGTTCAAATCAATTCTCAGTAAAAGTCCCAGTTAGGAGAGTAATTTTATAGAAGAAATATGATAAATAAACCAAAACTGAGCACATCCAGAAATTAAAAAGCTTAAAAGTTATACAGCAACTATTTAAGTAGAAAACTACAACTAGTCAATTAAGTAAAACAGCAATGTCTTGCTTGCAACTCACTGACCTGTAAAGGGGTCAAACTAATGCAGATTCTTCGACAGTTTCCCTTACGCTTGAAGCAAACACTGGTGAGTCCTTTACCAATCCAAGCGGGGGAGCCACATGTTGCATTATCTGCGTATAACCAATCAGGAGACTTCCTCATTCAACCCTCTTGCTTTTTTTAACGTTTCTCAAATAAAGCCAATCACTTGGTTGAAGAAAGGAATTATAAAGATCTTTTTTTTTTTACAAGTTGAGCTTGTGCATGACCAAATCAAATGCATTAATCAATAAGCACAGTGGTGGCAGAAATGTTGTGTTTTGTGTGGAACTGAACAATATAGCATTGGAGGAGACATAATCAATGGGAACTGGTTGCGTATGGTGGAGAAGGAGAAGGAAGTGTGGTAATTTGGACAGTGTTCATTGTCGTCTTTTGCCCCGACAAACAAAAAAGCAAAATGGCATAGACAAACCATGATGTTGGGCCTATGGGACCATAGACGACCCACGTGAGCAGATGAAGATTCATTACATACATATTATCCTTTCCATGTGACAAATAAAATAAACCCTCTTTTTATTTTATTTTTTTCCTTTTGTCTTTTGTCTTCTGTCTTTGGTCCTTTGTTTTTTTTCTGCTTTGGTTTAGTTGTTCTGGTTTGGTAACTTGCTAACCCACCATTCCCATTATCCTGTTTGTTCCATCAGACTTCACTCACTGTAACAACTAACAACTCCATTAATAACACCATCAAATCCTCTATGCTATGTAGTTTGGTTTGACTAGTTTAACAAATGCTCTCGTCCTAGGTGGACCCTCACCTATTGTTGACGTGACGAAACGAACAAACCGTCTGATTCCAAACACCAAATTCGGCACTCAAATTGATTACTACGTCTCTGTTTAATTTTTTATATTTTAATTTTTGGTTTTGTAATATTAGAAATTAGCATTACCTTGTCCTTTTCTTTCAGAACCCAGTTTTTTTAATATAAAAATCCCAAAATCCAATGTTATCTTTGATAAATGGCTCGTAAATTAACGAAATAGTATAAACTAAATAAACGAATCGGAGGTTTTTTTATTTCACTGGTAAAAATTAGAAATAAAAAAGACTAAACTCGGGGGGGAAAATTACACCAACGCAACGAGGCAAAACATTGGGTTTGACAAAAATTGAACGATCAGAAATCGTTGAAGCGAAAGAAGGAGAGAAGACATGTGAAAACTTCCTGAAAAATGGATAACGAAGATAACCTGAAGCATGAGAGAGAGAGGAAGAAGGAGAGGGAGCACAAATGGCGATGATGATGGCATTGATCTTAACGAGGCCCATCTCATTTCTCAGCGCTGAATCCTTTGGGTTCTGGGATCTGCGAAATCCAATTGTATGGTAGTACTCTATGAAGTACTTATTCTAAGAAGTAAGAAAAAAGTGTTTTGGTATTACATTGTCGTTTCCAAACTCCACTTTTGTCTCATCTGCCTCCCCTCGCCTATTTACCAAACTACTGTGATGATACGTCCGTCCTATGAGGTATATATTTGTTTTTTGTTTTTTGTTTTAGTAAAAGTCAATAGACTTTTCTAATTGGTAAAACTTTAATAAAAAATAAATGATACTATATTTAAAATTATTATAAATTGACTTATGGAGAATAATATGAAGAATTGGAATAAAAGAGAAGTAAGAAGAAAACAATATTATTTAGATGGATAAAAACATAAAAGAAAATAAATAATTTTTTTTTATTTGTATAAATGAAAAAAATAAAAATAACTAAATAAATAATACAAAATTATTTTGCTAAGAAAAATTAATTTTTATTATATAATTATGTAAAAAAATTAACATAGAAAATATTTAATAATTTAAGGGTTTTCTTAAATACCCTCCCCCAATTTTGTGTTTAGGGGGAAGTTTTTTCATGTGACATTCTTCTCAAACTTTATTTTTATATTCTAAGATAAGAATGTTACTTTTCCATTTTTTTCTTAAATGTACATAAACAAACAATTAGAAAGAAAAACAAATTTCATCCATTCACCGATCGATGGTTATTATAATAAAATTTGTAAAATATAATAAAAATATTACGAACGTGTGACTTGGTTCGATTTAAAAAATTTATTTAAATCAATTATAAAAATATTTATTATTTGATTTAATTTGGTTAGAATATATTATGCAAATTAAATAAATCTTTGATGAGTTGATTTAGTTTGATTTTTATTTTTATTTTAAAAGCTATCAACAAGGAAATAAAAATAAATTAATAGAAAAGATAAAATATTAATTTTGTAAAGATGTGTATCTCATATTCCAATATTTTGAAGCTTATAATATGAAGAAAAAAAAATCTCTTGAGTATTATGAAGTAAAAATATATGGTAAATAGTACATATTTTGTTTTATCTTAATAATTTTATAAAAGAAAATTTTTAAGCCGTTATCTGTGTATAGTTTTTCTTTTCGTTTCAATAACTAATAAGTTATTAATGCTTACATATGAGAATATATATATATATATATATATATATATATATATATATATATATAAAGTAATTGATCTTTTTATACCTTCCATAAAATTTGGTAAAAATTACAAATTGTTTATAGTTTTATTTAAAGACGTTTATTAAATAAAATAGAGATATGTAACGTTAATAAATATAAATAAAATAATTAATAAATAGGGATAAAATTGAAAATACACATAATTATATATATATATATATATATATATTTGTTTGGTTTAATTTTATTAAAAGAAAATATAAATATGAACTAAACTATATAAAAGATTGATTTTCTCAAAAGTTTCAATTTATTTTGTTTTTGATTGAATTGATCTCGAATTTGCTTGTGTGATTTAAATCGAATTCATTCGATTGCTAGATATTTAAAAAAATATAACAAAGTAAATATATTACGGAAAAGATACTTCCACATAAAGTATCGTAATTTACACTCAGATGTAAATTATATATATATATATATATATATATATATATATATATATATATATATATATATATATATTCAACCATCGATAAAGAGAGTATATGGAGTAGATTTCCTATTTTTATGTTTAGAAATCCGAGCTCATATGGCTGTTCTCAATTACATTAATGTCAGCATGATTTTCTGTGGATAAAGTGGGGTGTATAAAATATATTTTTCCATCTTTAGAATGTGAGTAAATACAGGAGTTACTCTTATTTTCATTAAGTAATATCTTCTACATTTAATATTTATTTCTTATTTATAACTTTTATTCAGTTCAAAACATCAATTTAATTTAAATTTTAAATTTTGATATGTTGTAATAAATTTAAAAATATATTTTTTATATATAAATTGTCATAAGATTGTTATAATATTAATTTAAATTTAAATTTAATTTTTTTTTAATTTAATAAAAATATGTGATATGATTTAAATAATTTTTTTAACTTCATCTTCAATCTTAAATATATTATCTTTTAAATTTTTTTATTAATATTGAGTGTGTTTGATAAAAATTAAATAATTCAAAAATTAATTAAAAACAAGCTGAAAGTATAAAACTTAAAATTAAAATTTAATAAGCTAATTATTAAATATTTAATAATATTATATGAGAATTTAACTAATAAATATAAAAATAATAGATAAAAATATAATTAAATAATAAAAAATTTAATAAATATAATATATTTTTTAAATAATATATTGATTTAATTAAATAAACTTTTATTTATATATTCAATCGTGTTGATCTAATGATAAGCAGTTAAAATAGTTTATTTAAAATATTTTTAGATTTAAGATCATTAATTTTATTGTAAAAAAAAATTAATAAGTACAAAAATAAATTATTTTATTAAAATAAATAAATTTATTAAATAAATTTAAAATGTGTTAACAAAATTTTTATATAATAATTTTAACTATTATATACTTAAAATACATGATTAAACATATTCATAATATAATATTTACTATAATAATAAATAATTACTATTTATATAATAATTTTAACTATTGTATACCTAAAATATATTATTAAATATATTTATGATATAATATTTACTATAATAATAAATAATTATTATTTTTAATTTTAAACGTAATCTTGCAATATATAAATAATATATTAATTATAATTAATAGATAAACTTATAAGGTTGAAGAAGAAAGTTTTTGAAATTATCTCCTCTTCCACCAATTTGAAATTTTAAACTTTCAATTTTTATGAAGAAAATATTTGATCCCTAAAAGCTTTTACTTAATTTATAAGAATACTTAACTTCATAATGATCGGAGATGTTTTCAAGCTATCTATAAAATTTACAAAAAAATTTAAATATTTTTTATTTTTTTACCATTAATCTTTATGTATAATGTGTTGCACCTTATTACTTAAATTGAATGCGATGAAAGAATGGACCAATATTTATATAATTTTTTATATACAAAATAGAGACATTTATATAAGAGAAAAAGCCAATTTCAATTCAACCACATTCTTGAACTATCTTTTTATTCTTTGTAATATTTATTATTTAAAATGTATATTTAAAATACTGTAAAGTTAATTATCATTTTTTATCTTTCACTTCATTAATATGTTTCACTTTCATTGTTAACTTAAAAAAATTAAGTCGTTAATATTTCATTTTGTCATACATTTTGTGATGTTAAACGTCACAATATTAGACTATGTATATCTTAATCTTATGACATGCCAACATTAGCAAATACTTCCATCACTGCAACCTATCACTATCATCATTCTCTCCCTCTATCTTCTTGCCTTTTCATTCACTAATTCATTTTTTTTTCTCATCAATCTTTCCCATAATATGACCAAAACATAATCCTTCACACTCCAATTATGCTTATAAATCCATCATCCTAAACAACAACATTTTTTTTCCTCCTCCTCCACATGCAAATCTCCCACCATTGTTATCCTTAAAGCTATTTTTGACCACCAGAGCTCTACCAAACCAAGTTCTTCTCCACATCTAAGAATGAATCCTTCTTTGAAGTCTTTAAGCCCCAATGAAAATCTTGTGACTTCAAATTTCCTAACACTGTCTGAATGAGATTAGAATTTTGAGAGAACCCAACATGTGTAATATAAATAAAACTCTTAAAAAGAAGAAGAGAAATAAAAAAAAGGATGTTTCTTTAAAGAATATCATTTTGATTTAACATTTAAAAGAAGGAAAAATCTTGATAGGTTTAATTTAATTAGGATGAGGGAGAATTGTTGTTACAAGATATTTGATGAATGTGATTAGAAACGATAACCAGGAAAGGTTAAAGAAGTTGTGGTGGTTGTGAAGATAAGGGTGAAGATGAAATATGTATAGTAAGGTGAATAAGGTAAAAAGATTTTTAATGTATCACATGATATTGTTTGGGCACATCTAAACGTCTAACATAATAGTTAATATCATAAATTATTTTTTAAAATAAACATATTAATAAAGTGAAGAATAAAAATGATAATTTACTCAAATATTATAATAATTACAATATATTTTTAAAAAAATTATAAAAAGATCTATTTCAATATTTTAATCAAAACCTAAAATCAACAATTTTGTTAAAAGAAAGAAAACTATTTTTTTTTTCTTTGCAGGTCAAACGAAGAGCAAAAATCTATATGTATTATCGGTTAAAGATTGCTAATTAGTACAGAAGATAACTATATAATAACACTGAATTATAACTTTCTGTCAAATTCTTACTTTTTTAATTTAATTTTTAACTAATGGTATGTTAATATGTTATTTTGTAAAAAAAATTCATATGAAG
Organism: Canavalia gladiata; assembly: GCA_037954105.1. Taxonomy (NCBI): domain Eukaryota; kingdom Viridiplantae; phylum Streptophyta; class Magnoliopsida; order Fabales; family Fabaceae; genus Canavalia; species Canavalia gladiata. The sequence goes on along the minus strand of CM075668.1, from coordinate 23,079,635 downwards.
AACATCCATACCACTCGGTTGTTCTTTTTGTCCCCCCCTCCCCAATCCAGCCATGCAGCAGTTCTCCACAAAGGTTTATTTATTTAGACTGGACTCTTATTATTACTCAGTAAGGATTTGGACTCGGATTCATCTCAGCCCAAGAACTGGACCACAACAGGCCTTCGGTAACTGATGACGATTCAAATGGGCCGGGTCTAGTAGCAGGCCCAAACCGACCCATTTTATAACATACCTCATACAGGATTATATAAAGTGAACCCCGATTCCGGTGCCCTAATTTGCTTATTCCCTCAGCCGTTGTTCTGCTTCAGCCGTGCGGAAGAAGAAGCCACCATGGTACCAATCAATGCTTCTCAGCTCTCTCTCAACTTCGCTCTTAGATCTTATTACGCTAACCTATTCTCTCTTTTTCACAGGTGAAGTACTCCAGAGAACCCGACAATCCCACCAAGTGTAAGTTTCGTTTCGCTCTAATAACATGATGAAATCTTAAGATATGAGATTTTTTTTGTCGTTCGTTTTTTTTTTTTTACTTTTTGCCAGTGGTTCTTCATGTTTCTTTTTTCTCACTCAAGCGAATGATTGTTTTTGAATCGTTGACTTTAGCTTTGTTTAATTTTAATCTAACACGCTATTATACCGCGTAACTGCAGCTTGCAAGGCCAGAGGCGCCGACCTCAGGGTGCATTTCAAGGTACTTACTTGGTTCTGTTTCCCTTCGATAATTTCTTGTGGTAATATATATTAGGCCATGGTATTTGATCCTTAGTTTTTAGAAACGAATGTGATTTTTATATGCATTTGCATTATGATTGTGTTAAAGTAGAAAACCTGATGAAAAAAGCAGGGGTCTGTTTTTTGACAACGTGGACTGGCCTCTCGTAACCTTCAGGTATATAATCTCCATTGTTATTGGGTGAACCTATGTTCTTTGTTTCTGACAGAAGGTTCAGTAAATGATGGAACAATCTATTTCATTGCATTCTAGTATCAGTCATGGTTAGTTTTGGTTTATATCACGCTCCCCTTATCAACTGGAATAATTCATCCAGTGAATCTAATTTAAAAAATGTTTTATTGTTCATCTGTTTTAAAAATAGAAAAAATTGCTTCGGTGATCATTGTTTTAAAGTTAATATATTTTCCTCTTTTGTTGATTATAGTTCCATAGAGATGCCTATTCGTTGGTAATGGGGTTTAAATTCATTTATCATTCACTTGCTTTGTTTAGTATTATTTTCTGAAACCTGGAATTTTTTGTTTTAAAATTTCCTCCACAGAACACTCGTGAGACTGCCCATGCCATCAGGAAATTGCCCTTGGGAAAAGCTAAAAGATACTTGGAGGATGTTTTGGCCCACAAACAGGCCATTCCTTTCCGACGCTTCTGTGGTGGTGTTGGAAGGACTGCTCAGGCTAAAAATAGACACTCTAATGGACAAGGACGTTGGCCCGTGAAATCAGCTAAATTCATTCTTGATTTGTTGAAGAATGCTGAGAGTAACGCTGAAGTATGCCCCTGTATATGTTTTTTATTTTCCAAATGATTATTTTATGCCAACTTTCAAAGTCATTGTACTTTTAATTCCCTTGCTGCAGGTAAAAGGTTTGGATGTCGATGCTCTGTACGTATCCCATATTCAGGTTAATCAAGCCCAGAAGCAGAGACGCCGTACCTACCGAGCTCATGGAAGAATCAACCGTATGTTTTTGACTTTCATATTCTTCTCGTAATGGATTATTATTATTATTACTACATGCTTATGTTGTTGATGGTTATTTTTTTGCCAGCTTACATGTCATCTCCCTGCCACATAGAGCTGATATTATCCGAGAAGGAAGAGCCTGTCAAGAAGGAGGTAGTGATTGATCAAGTTGCGTAAATCATTTTGATTTTTTTTTCTTTTGCATCAAATTCTTATTTAATTTTTTATTTTTGCAGCCCGAGACCCAGTTGGCAACAAGCAAGAAGTCTCAAACACTTCGAAATGGTGCTTCATCTTAAATTGCTACTGAAACAAGTGTTAGAGGACACTTGCATTCCTAGATTATGTCAGTTTTGTTGATCTTTTTCCTTTATATTTGTATGAGCCGTTTCTGAAGATTGAAAATTACTTTTTGTTTCATATACTTTGTCTTAAGTTAACTGAGTTACTTGGAAGTTTTTATCATGATAATCTTATGATCGAATCGCGTTTTAATTACTCGTTCTGGATAGTTTTTGGCTTTTTCTGAAGTAGCCTTGTCTTATACATGGATTTGCCTTTCTGATTTTAAAATAATGATTTTAAAATTCCTGTTAGTTTGAGTGTTAAAAGAAGTAATTTATTTGTTACCTTTCTTATTATCTTTTTATATTGACAAGTGGAGGTATGTATCTTTGTGGTGAACCCTAAATCCTAAATCAATTATAAAAAGTAGTCGCGATATATTTGAAATATATTATGAAAACTAAACTAAATTGATCATTTTCGGTTTTTAGCATGTATTTCATTTATTTTATTTTGTTCTAAAAAGTTCTAGCAATAATTAAGTTAATAAAAGAAAGTACAAGTAATAATTTTTAAAAAGATTTCAGAATAACAGCGATTAATATTGAACGAAAGATTAGCATTGATTAAATAATAAAAAATGTTTTGATAATACACTTAAGTAATTGTATTTATATTTAAGTATATTTTAAAATGAAATTGAGATAAGCAAAGTAATATATATATAATAATAAGAGATATTTAAATATATTATTAAGTTGTATTTATAAAATAATTTATTTTAGTTTTAACATTATAGACTGGCTTTGAAAAATAAGTGGATATCTTTTTGGTTTGATTATACGATTTAGATCGGATTTACTTGGATTTTGAATAAATTGAAGTGAATGAACTCGTAGATTAATCATGGATATTTAAATCATAAAGATTAAAAGTGTTAAATTCATATTATTTGGTAGTTTATTGAAACAAAACGCCGAACTCGATAAAAGAATTGAAGTTTTGCTACGTTTCTTCCACTATGTACCGTTCATCCATATCCCCTCTTAATTATTTGACCCTCTCTCTCTGATAGGATAGTTCTTACTACAAGAAATGAAAAACAATGTTTCCGAATATGAATCAATCGCTGAAGTTCTAGATTATGTGAGCATGTGGGATGGGATTAATTTTTAAGATGTTTTAATAAACAATGTTAATTGTTATTTAAATGTGTTTTCTAGTTCAAATTATAATTCAAGATGAAAATCTTATTAATGGAAATAGGTATTTTATGGTAAATGCAAAATTTTGAAGAGTGTGATTAAAGTCAATACATTATTTTTACACCATATTTTTTTTTATTATTTCAACGATTGATTTCAATATCAAATTGATTGCTATAAATAATTTTATTATAAAACAATCTGTTATTCTGTTCAATTTAATTTAAAAAGATGATTTTAAAATGTTAAAATCATGCCAACATACCAACATTTTTGGATTTTAGATGAAATGAATTGAGTTCACTTGTACAATTTGATTTATTTTCGTTGTACATTTTGACAAGTAACGTTAGTAAAAAGCTGTTTGCGGGTAACGTTAGTTTAATTATTTTTTCACGGAGTGAAACATTAATTAGTTGTAAGGATCATAAAAAATCGAATGGTTAATATTATGGATCGTTTTCGACCGTGAAACAGTCAGATTATTCGGGTTTTGGGTTGTACGAGCAACAAGTTGCACAGGTGGATACAATTAGGTATAGAAGGAAAACATGGAGAGAGATATGAGAGATAGTAAACAATAATCAAAGAAAGAACATAATTTCCATTCCCACTTCCACAATTGCACAAGAGTTGAGCCATGCTTCATCGGGATTCTTTGGCAAGATCATTGGCAAGGGAGGGATGAAAGGAGGAGGCTCCATGAATGTTAATGCTATATGAGTTGAGATATTTGGTGATACACAGTGGAAATAACTTAGTTTCTCGTTAAAATGTTCGAAAATAAAAGAAAAACTGATCATCAAATAACATGAAGAAGTAACATGGAAGGAAGAATGCTTGAGAGAAAAAAAAAAAACTTCAAACTTTGTAAGTTGTAACAAAAATGAGAAACCATGAAAGGTTCAGAGAAATAAAATGTTAGAATATATAAATAAGATAAGAATTTGTAATTTTAAATTTTGTTTCTTTATTTTTAGTTTTAATTATTTCTTTATTTTATTTTATTTAAAATTTTAATTTTATGAGTTTGTAAATTTCTAAATACAGCTAACTTCTTTTTATAAATGACAGTATGTCAGGTAGGATTTAGAGAACGTTACACAACATTAGGAGTGTCTAAGAGGAGGTTCCAACACAAAGAAAAGAAAGATAGCATGGTGAGAATGATGGAATGGTGATAAGAGTTAGAATAAGGCAAAAATCAAATCCAACAAATGCAAATATGAAGTGTGCAATTTTGAAGAGCATACGAAAAAGATAGTATGTTCACCTCTTTCTTATAACTCACAAGTAGAGAAGTCATGGAAGCTTATACAATAGTTGCCTTAATGTATGTTAATGTCTGTTGGATTTGGATTCCGACGTGACTATTTTTTAAAATTCGAATTTGACAATAAAATTCGTATTTAACTAATTTTTTCTAATCGCATAATTCAAAATTTGATACTACCTGTTCGTTCAATATAAATTTACTTTAGTTAAGTTAGGTACAGGTCGAATAACGAGTGGCTGCCCATTCCTAAATTTGTGTTTAAATGAATGATTTTAAGAAATTTAAAATTCTTAAACATTTAAATACTTTTAATTCAAATGCTTTTATTTTTAAAATATTTTGTTTAGATAAAAAATTTAATTTTTTATACTTTAAATTTTTTGTTTGGATAGAGAATTTTATATTTTTCAAATTTTAAATTTTTTATTTGACTTAAGTAATTTAACTTTTATTATATATAAAACTTTATTTTTAAATAATTTTTAAAAATATAAAAATAATATTAATGAATAAAATATTTAAAATAACATAATATGGAGGTAAAATTTAAAATTTCATTTATTTTGATAGAATTTTAATTTTTTTTATTTTACCTTATTAAAATTCTTTTAAAAATTTCCAAAATTTTAAATACATTGTTAAAAATTATTTTAAAATTTTAAAATTTTAATTATTTAGAAAAAAATATATTCCCCTTTTAAAATCCTTCGGATAAATGTATTTTGTATGATTAGAAAGGATTGGTGGAATAAGTTTGTCCTTGGTATTGTAAGATTATCTTATAAAGGGTGATCGTGTAAAACTACGGAGAAAAAGCGTTGAATGTAAGAATTCATTAGGGTACCGAGTGAATTTGGCAGGTGAGATTTAATTTTGGCTAGTCCCCATCAAGCTACGCCCTTCATAGTAAGAATATTATGTGACTACGTCAAACAAAGCCCAAACTAACTCCCAAAATTGATGGTTAATAAAGATATAGATATTGTTAACACTAATTTTTAAATTTGATTTTAAGCATTAAAAATTATAATATAGTTTTATTGAAATTTTCCTATAACATTATAAATATAAAATATAATAAATAATTTTTTATCAATAATTTTTTTATTTTAAATTGTTTAAAATGAATCGTGAAACCAAAATTAGCATTTTTCTAAATATATATGCACAATTTTTTACACTTAAAATTTTACACGTGCTGATAGAAATTAATAAGGTAACATATTTTTTATTTTAATTTTTAATAACTAATTTTTTCCATATATATATATTATAATAAATAATTAAATTTTAAAAATTAAAAATTTATTTTAATAAAAAAAATCAAATAAGATAACAAGAATAAAAGATAAAGGAATATATGAACATAAGAAAGGTTATCTTATGATAGGTAGTTGATAGTGGTAGAGCAGTTTTGCTTGATGGAGTAATAGAAGAGCAATTATTTTGATAGTGATAGAGTAGGTTTGCTTAATGAATCAGTAGAAAAACAGTTATTTGATTAAGAGGGTAAAGACAGATCTTGTGGAGTGGGGATAGGGAAGAGCGTTATTCGTTTAGTAAGGTAACGGAAGAGTAATTTTTTAGTAAAAAAGAATATAAAAAAATAACACGTACATATGGTCTTCTTTTTTTTTTTTTTCAAAAACTAACATGAACTTTTGAATAAACCAAAATAAAAAAAATATGTCCACATAAGTTCATACATTTTTTTTAAAAAAAGAAAAATAACATAGGTCTCATTCATTAAAAACACTTATAAAAAGAAAACAAAAATAACATGTTTACATAGGTCCATGCATTTTTTAAAATTTTTTTTACATCTTATACATTAATTGGACTTTTACATAAACAAAAAGTAAAAGAATAAAATAAAAATAAAGATAACATGTTCATGGATCTAGTGCCCACCGTAGAAGAGTATGAGATGATGTTGAGGATACCATATAAGGAGAAAGCTAGGGTGTATCTCTATAAGGAAAATCATTTAGGGTGGAAGAAAATAGCCAAGATAATTGTCTTGCATCCAGATCAAGCAAAAATTGAGAAGATAATTTGGAAGAAATCTTTGCTAGAAATCACTTGGAAAGGTAAGCCAAGCTAGGAAATTGGAAAAATTTCAAGAAGACTCTAGCATTATTAATCTATGGGTTGGTTCTATTCCCATTCAAATTGGGCATGGTTAACCAAGAAGCCATGGGTGTGTTTCATCAATGGGAAACACAAGGGGAAAATCTTATTCCGGTCATCTTAGCAGAGACATTGCTTTCCATTGAGGTATGCTATAAGAAGGATGGAAGAATTTTGCGATGTTGTTCATATCTCATATATATTATTTGGATTATGACTCATCTGTATGCAGCCAATCATATGGATCCCACGCCAGACGCTTTGAAAGGCTTTAGTTGCATTCCAATTAAGAAGTAAGAAGCTCCTGCATGGAAGGAAGACTTGTTGAAGTTTAGTCCAGAGCACTTCCCAGGGTATGTTCTTGGTATCGCCCTAAAGATATCTTCAGTTGTGGAAAATTTCTAATGTTCCATTAATGAGACCTCAAGGGTGTATAACCTACACTCTGGTTATAGCCCTTAGCCAGCTTAAATGGACTCAAGGTGTCCATAGAGGTGAAGAACTAGATGGGTGGAGTTTTTAGTATGATGCAGACAACACTAATGGGCTATTAGAGGAAATCAAAGCTGCTTGGGAAAATATAAGAAGGAAAGGAGAAAAAGAACTTGGAAAACCACGCGTAATTTCTTTAGCTGAATATAAGAAATGGAGGGAGGCAAGAAGAGCCTATAATCCAACCTTTAATGAGATCTCGTGGAAGGGGGAATTGCCCCAAGAGCCAAGTCCAGAACTTGCTTCCCTAATTTCTCAATTTGAACCCATGAAAGCACAACTAAGATTGGTGGAAGAGAGAGAGGAACAAGCCAGGGTGGAAGTGGAAGTTCTTAGGAGACAATGCACAAAAAAAGATATGGAAATAACCCATCTGAAAGAAAAGTGTACTTACATTCATGATGACCATGATGGCACAAAGAAGGTAAGAAATTTAGTTGGAGATCATCTTGCTTCACTAGCAAAAGCTAACTAGAACCAAGAAATATTAAGGAGGGAGATTGAGAAATTGACACAGGAGCGAGAGAAATTCAAATCTAATGTTCAAAGGCTTGAATGTGAGGAGAACAAATTGGTGAAGGAATGGAAATTGTTTATAGCATACTATAAAGAGGAGAGGAACCAATGGAAGAAGAAATGTTGAGATATGACCCATTGTGTCCAACACCATGCTGCAAAATTGGCCAGATGTTTTCAAGGTGCAGTAGAGGAAATCTAAATAAATGAGCTCCCTTAGCAAACCTATCAATTGATGAAACATTGTGAGAAATTAACTAGGAATTATAGGTAAATGAAAATATTAATGTAATGTTGCATGACAACTTATTTATAAATAGTTTTGTATTCCTCAAATTTTCAATTAAATAAAGTGATGCTTTGGTGTTCCACTTCGCTTATTGGTTACTTTGGTCAAGATCTCATCCATTGACGAGTAAATACTCCCTTGAATTGGGAATCAATGTCTTCATCTGGAGACAAGTGGTCCTTGATGAAGATATGAGTCACGAATTGCATTGCTAGTTGACAAAAACCTCACCTATTGAGGAGTGAACACTCCCTTAAGTTGAGTGTCAATCACCCTTCCATCTCGAGACAAGTGGTCCTTGAATAGAAGTATGGAGAACTTCCCTACTTTTGAATGCTTGAATAAAATTGTTCCCTCACTAACCTTTTATTTTGTTTTCATACACTAACATCATGCTTCCATTTTAGATAAAAAAATAGTAATAACAAAGCAAGCAAGCTGTTCCTTCGGCATCCTTATAGAACTCATCGCAATCCAAGATCATGGATGAGTTAGAACAATAGAACGAAGAATTAAAGAGTGAGATCAACCAACTCAAGGAGCAAATGACACTAGTCCTAAGAGCTTTACAATCTTTGGAAAAGAAGGACTTTGAACAAACCCCCCAAGCTTAGTTAAAGACACCACTTACTCTGCATTACAAAATACTTTTGCAAGGACATGTTGATTCTTAAGAGGACCAATGGCTAGAGTATGGTCTTCCCCCTGACTATGTGCCTCCGAAAGCTGAGGCTGACCTGCGAGCCACTCAATCCCATCCAACTAATCCAAGACTGGCCATAAGAACCCTTGAAGCACCTTCCAAGTCTAACACACAAGCCACCCTGCAATCCCAACCTAATGTCATAACAAATCTCCACCAAGACATGGAAGGATTTAATCAAGTAAAATCCTTATGAGCAGGGAAAATTATAGATGTTGGAGGCAAGACTACGAGTGGTAGAAAGTAGTAACTACAACATCGAAGCAGCTATAGACCTTTGCCTTGTTCTTGATATAGTTATACCTTTAAAGTTTAAAGTGCTAGAGTTTGATAGGTACAAAGGGACCACTTGTCCAAAAATCCATCTGACCATGTATTGTAGGAAGATGGCATCACATGCCTGCCCATTATGACAAACTGCTAATTCATTTCTTCCAAGATAGTTTAAACGAGGCAGCCTCAAGTTGGTACATGCACCTTGAGCATTCCTATATCCGTTGCTGGAAGGATTTGGTTGATGCTTTCCTTAAACAGTACAAATATAATATTGACATGGCACCATACCGATTGGAATTGCAAATCATGTCAAAAAAGGATAAGGAGACGTTTAAGGATTATGCTCAGAGGTAGAGAAAATTAGGAGCTCAAATGGAGCCTCCATTATCTAATAAAGAAATGGTGACATTGTTTACCAATACACTACGAGCACCTTTCTATGACAAGATGATTGGAAGCATCTCAAATTTCTTTGACATAGTCATCATCGGCAAAAGAGTTGAGAATGGTCTAACAAGTGGAATGATCGCTCACGTCCCTTTTGGAACAAACATTACAAAGAAACCCTTAACTGAATCAGGCAAGAAGAAGGATGGAGAAGCCAACACAGTAACATTTCAACTCCTTAAGGTACCCATCTTTCAACCTCCTTATCTCCTACCAATATACAACCCCTCTCATATGCCTTACCTACACATCACTACCATCTCACAAAATCCATACCCTCAATCTCACCCATTCCATCCAACTCACCCCCTATAAGGCCACCTCAATTCAATCAACCATGGAACAAAAACCTAAAGCCCCAAGGCAATCCTATTAACCAAGGTAGGATTCCAATCCAATTCGACCTAATTTCCATGTCTTACACAGAACTACTACCTCAGTTTATCCAAAATTCCCTAGTGCTACCTCGCCCGGTGAGACCAATAAAATTGCCTTATCCTAGGGGGTATGATCCAAGCGCCAAATGTGATTACCATGCAGGTGCTATTGGCCACTCGAGTGAAAATTGCAGAGTATTTAAATTCAAAGTGTAAGAATTGATAAATGCTAAATGGCTGAACTTTAAAAAGGACACTCCTTATGTTGGAAGTAACCCTTTACCGGAACATGGAGGGCCATCAATCAACTTTATTAAAGATGACAGACCACCCTTGAGAAATAAGGTAGAAGATGTCAAAATCTTGTTGAAGTTTATCTTTTTTGAGATGCACAAGTTCGATATGATCACAAGAAATTCGGAAGAGAATGATAGGTGTGGATTACACCTTGGTACAGATCACTCAATACAAGAATATGATATTTTCAAGTTGATTCTATAAGACCTAATGGACAAATAATTGGTCCAAGTGGGTCATGTCACAAGGGATAACAGTATGTTGGTAGTTGAAGATTCAACTTCAGTCTTGTCAAGACCCTTGACTATCTATTATACCATCACTCTTACCATCCCAACCTTGGGTAGGCCAAAACCCATCACAATTCAAATCCTAATAATTTTTCCTTAGAAAAGCAACAAAATAGTGCCTTGGAGATATGGTGTTGAAGTAAGTATTAATAATGCTGATGGTGACTCACAAAAAAATGTTGATTTAGGAGATTGAGGTTCCACATATTGCTAGGGTTGATAGTATGACTCGAAGTTGTCGAATTTACACTTCCGAAGAGCTCAAAGTTAAACCAATAAATGAAATTGAGAAGGGAAAAGGAAAAGGAAAAGGAAGACATGTGGCCAACTAGGAAGCCACATTTGAAGAAATCAAAGAGAAGAAAGAACATAAAGGAGAAATATTAGAGGAAGAAGTGTACGAGTTTTTGATGCTTGTGAAATAAAGTGAGTACACGATGATTGATCAGTTGAGCTGAGTTTCGACTAAAATATCACTTCTATCCCTGTTGATGAACTCAAAACCTCATAGGGAAGCATTGCTAAAAATCTTGAATGAGGCCCATGTAGATATCCATCATATATCAGTGGAAAAATTCGAAGGTATTGTCGATAATATCACTACCTATAATTACCTTACTTTTATTGATGACGAGATACCAACGGAAGGAGCAGGACTCAATAAGGCTCTACTTATATAAGTGAAGTGCATGGATCATATTATGACTAGAGTTTTGATTGATAATGGTTCCTCACTGAATGTAATGCTAAAAGCAACACTCACAAAACTATCATTTGAGTGGTCGCATATGAAAACGAGCACCATGGTAGTTCAGGCATTTGATAGATCTCGTAGAGGAGTGATAGGAGAGATAAACCTGCCTGTTCAGATTGGTCCCATTACTTTTTAAGTGACGTTCCAAGTAATGGACATTGCTCCCGCTTACAATTGCCTTCAGGGGAGACCATGGATTCATTGTGCAAGAGCTGTACCATCCACACTTCACCAGAAACTGAAGTTCATCATTAATGACAATCTGATTATTATCTCTACTGAGGAAGATCTACTAGTGAGCAAACCTTCCTTTACCCCTTATATCGAAACAGCTGAAGAGGCTCCTGAGACCTCATTTCAGGCACTTGAGATTGAAATTGCTTGTTATGTTAAGGAGGGAATTCCTATTACAAAGATTCAGCCATCGAGTGCTTCTACAATGGTAGCGAGAGTCATGCTTGAGAATGGGTATCAATATGGACATGGTTTGGGAAAATATGGGCAGGGTTTGAGCAAGCTACCAAATTTGATGGAGAATAAAGATCATTTTGGGTTAGGTTACAAATATTCAAAAGCAAATAAAAGAAGGATTGTAAAGGAGAAAAGAGAGAAAAGACCAACCAGGTTGGATGATAGAGTGCCTGAGACAAAGGGAGTCTCTAGATGTGATCTGAGGAAGACTTTTTGGAGTGTTGGATTTGAGTTTTTGAACCAAATAACTGTCATAGAAGAGTAAACTCTAGAGGATGAGCATGTCAACTGGGTTCAAGCTTATCCACCAAACACAAAACTCGGCAATTGGAAAATCGTTGAGCTCCTTATGATTTTTAATTCAGACTTCAAGTAATTTTGTAATGCTAATCTTATTTCTCTGCTCAAGACTTTAAGATTCTCTTTGGTATGGGTGTACATGTTTCCTTTTAGCATATCATTAATAAAATGCATTTTGAATTTTCCCAATACCAGTCTTCCTCTTTTATCCTTATTTTTTGCTTTGTTAGAATTTCTGTTCATTTCCTTCTTTCCACTCCTAAATGATGCAGATATAAAAAAAATATGTTTGAAGATGAAAATAATTCTGGTATCATATCAAGTAGCTTTGATATGCCCATTAATCAGGCTGATGAGGAGGATGATTATGATTTAGAATCGTCTATTGAACTATTGCGATTAGTGGAGCAAGAGGCCAGAGAAATACAACCTCATAAGGAACCGATTGAGATGATTAATTTGGGGACCAATGAAGAGAAAAAAGATGTCAAAATTGGCACTCTTATGAAAGAGGAAGGACCCCGTAGGTTGATAAAGCTCTTTCTTGATTATAAAGATGTCTTTGTATGGTCATATCAGGATATGCTAGGCCTCAACACCAGTATAGTAGAGCATAAATTTCCATTAAAGGCAGAATATCCTCTGGTTAAGCAAAAGTTAAGGAGAATGAAACCAGAAATGTCCCTAAAGATCAGAGAAGAGGTTAGAAAGCAACTCGACGTTGGTTTTCTTGCTGTTGCAAAATACCCCCAATGGATTTCCAACGTAGTTGCAGTCCCTAAGAAAGATGGGAAGGTCTAGATATGTGTTGATTATTAGGACCTAAATAGAGCTAGCCCTAAGGATGATTTCCCCTTACCTCACATTGACGTACTGGTAGACAATATAGCTTAACATTCCTTCTTCTATTTTATGGAATGGTTTCTCGGGTTACAATTAGATCAAGATGGCTGAAGAAGACATGGAAACAACCACATTTATCGCACCCTGGGTACATTTTGATATAAGGTTATGCTATTTGGATCAAAGAATGTTGCGGGTACTTATTAAAGGGAAATGGTGACCTTATTCCCTGACATTATGCATAAGGAGATTAAAGTCTGTGTGGATGACATGATTTCCAAGAAATGAGGAAGATTATATTGTTCACTAACAGAAATTGTTTGGGCGATTAAGGAGGTTCAGGTTGGGGTTGAACCCAATTAAATATACGTTTGGAATAAAGTCTGGCAATTTATTGGGATTTATAATTAGCCAAAAGGGAAATTAAAGTGGATCCTATCAAAGTTCGAGCTATTCTTGAAATGCATTCTCCTAGCATAGAAAAGGAAGTTCGATGATTTCTTGGAAGGCTAAATTATATTGTTTGATTTATATCCCAAATGATAACTACATGTGAGCCAATCTTCAAGTTGTTGCTTATGAGCCAATCGATGGAATGGAATGACGATTGCCAAGAAGTCTTTGAGAAAATAAAGCAGTATTTGCAAAGACCCCCAATCTTGGTACCACAAATTCCTAGAAAGCCTCTCATTATGTACTTGACAGTGCTTGATGAGTTTATGGGTTGCATGCTACGCTAGCGGGACAAGTCTAGAAGAAAGGAACAAGTTATTTACTACTTGAGCAAGAAGTTCACCAATTTTAAGGTCAATTACTCTTTGTTGGAACGAACTTGTGCTCTAGCCTGAGCTGCCCGTCGCTTAAGGCATTATATGTTGAGTCACACAACTTGGTTAGTGTCTAAAATGGATCCAATCTAGTATATTTTTGAAAAACCTGCTTTAACAGGAAAGATTTGTCTTGTTGGAAGTTCTCTTATCAAAGTATGATATCGTATATCTCACCCAAAAGGCAATCAAAGGAAGTGTTCTTGCAAACTACTTGGCACATCAACCCATGGAAGATTATGAGTGAATACAATGAAAGTTTCCTGACAAAGACATAATGGCATCATTTGGTAAGGAGAAACCATTAGTGGAAGAAAGATGGACAATGTTATTTGATGGCATTTCCAATGTATGTGGGCATGGGATTGGAGTTGTACTAATTTTCCCAGAAAAGTAGTACTTCCCAGTCATGACTTGATTATGCTTTGATTGCACAAACAATGTGGCAGAATATGAAGCATGTGTACTAGGGAATTAAGTGGCTATAAAACCAAAGGTCAAAATCCTCGATATATATGGTGATTCGACTTTGGTCATTCATCAGTTAAGAGGAGAATGGGAGACTCAGGTAAATTCCTTACCAGCCCTACATTAAGAAATTGGTAAAGCAGTTAGATGAAGTAACCTTTGATCATATCTCCCGAGAGGAAATTTCATTGGCAGATGTATTGGTCACTTTATCATCCATGTTTATAGTGGGTCAAGAAGAAGACATGCCACTTATAAAGATATAACGTCGTCATCATCCAGCCCACTGCCATTCCATCGAAGTAGAACTAGAGGGAAAATCTTGGTATCATGATATCAAGAATTTTATCAAGAGAAGAGAGTATTTGTTGGGTGCTATAGAGAATGAAAACAACTTTATGAAGATTGACAATGAGTTTCTTTTCAAATGGAGGGGTGTTGTACAAAAGAAACCATGACATGGTTCTCCTTAGATGTGCTGATGCACCTCAAGCCCAAAAAATCATCAAGGAAATACACGAAGGATTTTTTGGGACTCATATGACTGGACATGCAATGGAAAGAAAGATCTTAAGGACCAGTTATTACTAGTTGACTATGAAGTCTGACTACTTTAACCATGTGAAGAAATGTCATAAATGTCAGACATATGCTGACAATATTAATGCTCCCCCAACATCATTAAATGTTCTATCGTCGCCTTGACTATTTTCAATGTGGGGAATGGATGTCATAGGTCCCATTGAACCTAAGACATCAAATGGACATATCTTTATTTTAGTTGAAATTGATTACTTCATTAATGGATTGAAGTAACTTCATACACACACGTGACCTGAAATGTGGTAGTAAGGTTCATAAAAAAGGAGTTAATCTGCCATTAGGATCTGCCAAATCAACTCATCACAAACAATGCAACCAAGATTCAACATCATAATTCTTCCCCATATCGGCCAAAGATGAATGGGGCAGTTGAACCAGCCAATAAGAACATTAAGAAAATCATTTAAAAGGTGGTAGTGACTTACAAAGATTGACATGAAATGCTTCTGTTTGCTTTGCTTGGATATTGTACTTCTATTTGCACCTCAACTGGGGCAATGCCATTTTCCTTAGTACTAATGAGGTAGAAATACCTTTCATGAGAGTATTAATGGAAACAAAGTTAAATGAAGTAGAATGGGTCCAAACATGTTTTGACTAGTTAAACCTCATTGAAGGAGAAAGATTGAATGCAATTTATCATGGCCAGTTATATCAGAAAATACTAAAGAAAACATTTGAAAAGAAAGTGCATCATTGAGAGTTTCAAGAAGGTGATTTAGTGCTCAAGAAGATTTTTCCAATTCATAAAGATCATATGGGAAAATGTGCTCCAAATAATAAGAGGACATATCTATTAAATAAAGCTTTATCAAGAGGGGCCTTGATCCTTACAAAAATGGATGACAAAGATCTCTTACATCCTGTGAACTTAGATGTAGTGAAAAAATAGTATGCATGAAAGAAAAAGAGCTCGCTAGATCGAAAACCTCGAAGGAGATCTAGGTAAAAGTTAGAGAAATTGAAAAATAATAATAAAAAATGCTCACTAGATTTAAAACTTGTAAGGAAATTTAGGTAAAAGTTAAAACGACCTACTAGATTGAAAACTCAAAAAGAGTGATCTAGGAAAAAATTTGGACCAAATAAAATGATCACTAGACTGAAATACCCGGATAAGCAGTTTAGAAGATGAATGAGCACAAAGAATGTGTCAGATTTTACAAACTTGGGCAATTGAACAGTTAAATTTGAAAAACTAGAGCAAGTAACAAGTTGACAGTTACAAACTGAGGAAATTAAACAGTTGAATTTAAAAATCAGAGTAAGTTATGGGCTAATAGTTACAATCTAGGGGAAACCTTGTGATAAACAAATAACTGAGGCAGTTTCTTTTTTTCTCTGAAGCTTATTCATGGGTTTTTGAGTCTACCAAAGTGTGATACTAGTATTACTCATTGAAAAATGGTCCTGAATAAAGTTTTGCTACCCATGGCACCCTTTTGCAAATATTTTTCTTTTTGTAAACTCCTTCAATGTATATACCATTTCTTCCTTTCCAAATATTACTATCTTTGAAAATCACTTTGTTTAATAAAAACCATGTTATTTCCTTCACCACCTAACCTCACAAAATTTAAGAGGGATATACTGAAAGGAAATATGTGTTGGTATTAAAATAACATTATAATTACTTCTGTTTTAAATGTTACATTAAATTTAATAAGGACTCAATAAAAGTTACGTGTGATGGAAAGTTAGAACATTACTCTAACTTGCTAAATCTTCATGGCAGACTAAGAGTAACTCAGACACTTAAACACATATCAAACAAGGAGACACTCGAATGTCAACAAAGCAAATAGGGTCAAATTAAATCAAGAAGTCTCACTCATTCTTAAATGTTGGTCAGGCGAGGTCACCAGGAACGATAATCTTAGTTCAACATCACAAAAGTCATTTACTAAATCATAATATTTTTTAATTTTATTTGGTATCTTGACTATCATGCATCATTACAAAATTATATCGTCAAAGCATTTAGTATCACACATTCTTGCATCATCATCATTATCCTATTGATTAATAAATAATCTCAAGCCTATGTCATGGTTTCCTGGGATTTTAAAACTTAAACCTCTCCATTCAAAGGATCCACACACCCTTTTCATCTAAGGGTCCACACACCTTCTACATCTAAATGGTCCATGTACCCTCTGCATCCCAAGGGTCCATGCACCCTCTGCATTTAATGGGTCCACACATCCTCTACATTTGAAGGATTCACATACTTTCCGCACCCCAAGGGTCCATGCACCCTTTGCATTTAAAGGGTGTACGTACCCTCTGCATTTAAAGGGTCCACGCACACTCTACATCTCAAGGGTCCACGCACCCTCTGCATTTATAGGGTCCACACATCCTCTGCATATACAGGATCCACGCACCCTCTGCATCTATAGGGTCCACACACCTTTTTCATTTAAAGGGTCCATGCATCCTCTACATTTATAGGGTCCATGTACCCTTCGCATATCAAGGGTCCAAGTACCCTCTGCATTTAAATGGTCCATGTATCCTCCACATTTCAAGGGTCCACGCACCCTCTACATCTATAGGGTCAATGCACCCTTCGCATTTACAGGGTCCACATACCCTCCATATCTCAAGGGTCCACGTACCCTTCATATCTAAAGGGTCCATGCACCCTCTGCATCTATATGATCCACACATCCTCTACATCTATAGGGTGCACATACCCTCTGCATTTAAAGGGTCCATATACCTCCATATATTTCAATTGATTAGTTTAAATTTTTCATATTTTCCAAAAAAGTTTTAAAAAAATTCTGAGGTTTAAATCCAATTTAGGGCCACTATCTCATGTGTTCTTGAAATTCTTGTGTAGATCTGGTTTTTTTTAGCATTGTTCAAGTACTATTCTGCATGTTTTTATCCTTCTCTATGTGTTATTCTAAGTTGAATGTTGTGTGGTTTTCCTCTTTCAATTTCCAATGAGATGCATGATCATGTGCATGCAATTTAATGCTAAGTTTGCTTGAATCATGCATTTTCTAAGCAATTAAGATTCAGTGCTTAAGTATAAGCTTAATTAACATATTAAACAACATTAAAAGACACTTAAAAACCTCTGAAACTTCTATAACTTGAGCTATTTTCGGAGAAAAATTGGAAAAACATACTTGACTTAGATTATCCTACCTTTGCAAGGAAGAGTGCAAATGCACTAGTTGGACTATGAGACTTAGGATCATGGAAGAAAAAGCCTATACAAAGACCATTGAAGGATTGTGAATTCTTGACTTGAATCAAGAACTAGAAACAAAAAAAAAAAATCAAAACAAAAGAGCAATAAAATACAAAAAAGACTTGAAGAAAGAGTAAAGAAAAACCAAAGGAAAGAACAAGTACAACATATAGGAAAAAGACATGTGCATAAGGTCCATTATTAGGTCATAGGTTCCCAAATTAGGGCTTAATACTTAGTTTTGTATATGATTCATATAGCTTGGTTGAATAACATTCATCCTTTGCATGAGCATATGCATGCTTCTCTTAGGTTTTTAGGATTCGTTTTGTGTGCTTACCTTTAATCTTAGGTTTAATTCTAGTTTGTCTAAATTCTTGGCTTCTGGGTTTTGTCTTGTCTATTCCATTGAGTATACCATTCTTGCAACAACTTTTCTTGCTTATCTTTTAAATTTCCTCTAAGATGTATCATCTTTTCACATACACTTGTGAGCACATCTTCACCACTTACACATCACTACGAAATCTAAGTTGAGTTGAGTTGTTCCTTGATCTCAAGTTGGTTTGGGAGGATAATTATGTGAGTGAATGGTGTGAAAGGGTTGGTTGCACGATGAGGACATTAGAGGGAGGAGAGCATAAACACTTGGTAAGGACTAACCAAATTTAACTTGATTTTTATAACACTAACCAAGTGGTGCAGCAAGTTTCCATTTTGTTTGTGCTTGAATTTGTAGGTTCTTGAAGAAGCTTAAGTATAGGGAAAGGTGTGCCAAGGGATTCAAGAAACCAAGACTTGAAACTTGGACTTCAAGACTAAAGTGAAGAACTAAGAGAAAACTCGAACTGAAAACCAAAATAAAGGAATTTTGTAATTAGCATTCAGATTTTGAATTGTAAATTATAGGTTAAATTTTTGTTATTAAGTTTTATTGAAGTTGTAAAACCCAGTGACCTTGTAGTAGGATCTTTTTTAGTGTAATTCAATTTACCTTTGTAATTTGTTTGTAAGAAGGACTTTAGACTTTGCACCTGTGTAGGATACTCACCTAAGGTCAAGTTATAACTTTTTGTGTGATTGTGTGCCTTAAAACATAGGTTGTATGCTAAGTGTTACTTTCATTTTGTAGAAATATTTTATATAACACTAAATTTTATCTTCTTTTGTAAGGTCAATGAGGCTAGGTAAATTATTTAACCCTTGTGTGTTTGTGTGTACCTTAGAATATAGATTGTGTGCTAAGTATTTTGATTTGTGTGATTCAATTTTGTTAGCCTAGCAATCCGGTTGGGGAGAGGAAGTTTCTACTTTACAAATGAATGGTCACGAATATTCACCTAGGGATCAAATGGAGAAACTTTCTTAAAGATTAGAAAATGTAATTCAAATTCAAACAAGAACGTTTAAATATCACTTAGAAAACTTAGAGAGAAGATGTTCAAATAGGCCTAAAAAGAACCCAAGGGTAATTGAAACAAGTAGGTCTAGAAATGAGGGATATTATAATGAGGAGGGCACATCAAATTTTGATGCCAACTTCTTTGAGAATTACATCGGTTGTAGAAAAAATATAAGACACTCTTCACAAAGAGAGACCATCTTCAAGGGATAGGCTTCCCTCACAGGGAAGAGCATCAAAACCTTATGACCATCCACCAAGGATAGATAGAGATAGAGATAGAGATAGAGGTCATAGGCATAAGAAACCTTCAAATTGTAGAGAACCCCGTAGGCATAGGACCCATAGGATTAGGAACCATAGAGATAGAAGTAAAAGCTCTTCTAGGATAGACTAGAAGATAGGAGCCATAGAAGTAGGTATAGAAATATAGAGGGCCAATGGATAGAGAATACCTAGAGTCCCTAGGTAAAAATGCCTAAGTTTCAAAGAGGGAACATTCCAAATTTTTGCAAGCCATTCAATTAGGAAAAGACATAAGGTGAGGTTAGCTGCATTAGAGTTTAGTGATTATGCCCTGCTATGGTGTGAGATAGACTTAATAAGGAGAGGTATAGACCCTTGAGTGAGTGTGAGGAAATAAAGCATATCATAAGGGCAAGACATGTACCTCCCCATCATTTAAGAGAGATTCACAATAGGCTAGAGAGACTCTCTCAAGGTTACAAAAGTGTAGATCAATATTACAAGAAAATGGAGGGTGTAGTGATTAGGGCTAACTTGAAAGAAAGTGAGGAAGCCACCATGGCTAGGTTTCTAAATGGGATTAGGCATGACATCAAAGATGTGGTAGAACTGCATCACTACTTAAGCTTAAATGACATTTACCACCAAGCCCTAAAGGTAGAAGCCAAAATCTATAAAAAGGATAGAGTAAAGTTCACTGCATACAAATCATCTACACAAGACACTTGAAAAAATAGAGAAAGGGATCCAAAATATTCTAACTTTAAAACCTAGGGAGTTCAAAGAGGCCAAAGACTCCAAACAGTGTAAAGGAAAGACTTTAAATTTTCCCTTTGACAAAGAGCCTTTAGTTAATGTTTCAAGTGTCTAGGTAGGAGGCACATTGCTTTCCAATGACTAAAGAAGAAAACTATGGTCCTTAAGGATAATGGTAATTATTCATCAATAGAGTCCACTGGCTCTAGTTCCTCTTCCTCTTCATCTAATGATGAAGCCCTAGAGTATGCAGTTGAGGGTGACCTCCTAGTGGTTAGGAGGTTATTGGGTAATGTTTGCTAATGAGGAGGAAGAAACTTAGAGAGAGAACATCTTCCATACTAGGTGTTCTATCAAGCAGCACATTTTCTCCTTAATTATTGATGGAGGTAATTGCACTAATGTAGCTAGTACTAGGCTAGTTACCAAGCTAGGGTTAGAAACCATCCCACATCCTAAGTCATATAAGCTTTAATGACTTATTGATAATGAAGACTTGTTGGTTGATTGGAAAGTCCTCCTTACATTCATCAATGGGAGGTATGAGGACAATGTTACTTGTGATGTTGTCCCCATGAAGGCCATCCATATGCTATTAGGAAGACCATGGTAATATGATAGGTATATCCATCATGATGGACATACCAATAGATATTCCTTCTAATTCAACTCTCAGAAAATTACCCTAGTGCCTTAGTCTTCTAGTGAAGTTTGTCAAGACCAAATTCATATGAGCTAGAAAAGAGAGGTTGAGAGACAGGGTTTGACAAAATAAAAAAAATTGAAGAGGTAAAGGAAATTAAAAATAATAAAAATAAACAAAGGCAGGTCAAAAGAAGTGAAGATTTCACCTCTCTTATACAGGAGGGTGAAAATTACCTTGAAATTGGTGGTTGGGATCTGGTCTAATATTTCCTTTACCCTAATAAAGAACCTTTCCTCTAGGAGGAAGTCAAGAACAGGGCGTCATAAAGACCCATCCTTCCCAACCAACCATGGTTACTTATGAAACCATTATTACATGACATGATGGGTATGATAGAAATAGAGTCATTCAATTAACTAAACCCTCATATTTTTGTGTGCCTCATATGGTTGTAAGTACTCAGTTCCCTAGCATGCTTCAATATACTTGTATTGTCCATTTACGTAAAGGATAATTGAAAATTCCAATATCAATGAATTTGTGGGTGAATCATCTAATTTCTTGGTAAAAACTCCATTACTACATCACCAATCTTTGCCACTTTATGAAGGAGCCAGGAAACCTACTACATAACTTTATGGTTATCATGTCCTTCTTAGGGTAAGTCAGTGCATAAGTATTTTAGACAATTCCCTAGGGTATGTCCCAGATATCTACTATCCACATAAGCTAGGAAAGAAACTCATAAACCAACTTATTATTCTTGACCTTCTATTTTACTCTTATAATGGTTATGGGTTTTCTGGGTTTTTACTGCCTTTTATTTCTGAATTCTTGTGTTTACATGTGGTTTTAAAAAATTCAAAAGGTAAGTATTTGATTGTGGTATTATCTTGTTTAACCAACAATAATAATATCTCCTCTTCTTCCACACGTTCTTATTTTGTAGGGGATGATGACAACTCTTATTCACGAAAGAATACACTCCAAGGGGGAGGCTTGATGTAGAGGGGCCCTTAGAGATATGGACCTACACCAGAACACATCCATTCTCAAGGTAGGATCTTGAAGCCAATTGAGCCTATTACGAAGGCTAGGGCCAAGATGTTGCAGAGAAAGATGTGGACCTTATTGGGCCTTTAGGAGACTTACTCTCAGGCCTAATCCACCTCTTCATTTTTCCTCCACATTTTAGAATAGGTTTAGGATTTTTTTTTTGTATTTTAGATGTAGCAGGCTCATACAGTGTATAAGACTAGGCCTCTTTCTGTGTATTTTTAGCATAAGAGTTTTGGGCCTCTCCTGACCCAACTTGGGCTGCACATATAAAGGAAGCTAGACACTCATTTAGGCTTGTAATTTTAGCCCACACTACATCTTATTGGTGGACCCATAGCCACATGGAGAGTCTCCACATAAGGAACCACTCTTACCTATAAATAAGGCCTTTTATATGTAAAATCAACACTAAGTTCATTTTGAGTAAAATTGTGAGTTTTTACTCGTTTTTTTTGAGAGAAATTCTCTCCCTATCCTTCCTATAGAACCAAAATTAGGATTGAGGAACCTCCTCATCTGTGGTTTCTCATGGTGGAAGAGAAGAATCTAATCCTCCATAAGAGGTGGCGTTTTTAAGTCAAGGCATAGTTTGACTCAATTCCTTTTTCATTCTCTACCAAATTGAAACCTCGATTGATCTATAAGAACCACCTCCATCCACCTTTGTATTATATGTAACACCCTAAAATTCTTATAATGAGCTCTTTAGGATACAAATAATCTTTAGAAAGAAACTAAGTAGGATTAAGAACAAAAGACAAAGAAATTAGAAAATTTGGTGCAAATGACAAAAATGCCCTTGCACCAAGGCAACCCAAATAATATGCAGGAAAAATGTAAAACAAGAGTAAAGAGACATTATAAGGTATTATAGAACATTAAGAATGATAAAAAAGTTATGAGAAAACCTTAGAAACAAAGAAGGGATAAAAAAGCATTTAGAAAATTTTGAAAACACCCAGAGAAAGCTCTGCTTTCTGTAAAAGGCTAATATGTTTTCAGAAAAATATCAAATGACCTTAGATTAACTTGGGAACAAACAATAAGAGTTATAATTTTGGGAGGAAAAATTTGG
This sequence comes from Canavalia gladiata, assembly GCA_037954105.1. Classification (NCBI taxonomy): domain Eukaryota; kingdom Viridiplantae; phylum Streptophyta; class Magnoliopsida; order Fabales; family Fabaceae; genus Canavalia; species Canavalia gladiata. The sequence goes on along the minus strand of CM075668.1, from coordinate 23,056,685 downwards.
GAACTTCTCAAGTAATGTTGAGAAAGATTATGAAAATATCCCTAGAAGACCGCAGGAGGGTAAGAAAGTGTAAGGAAAAAGCTAAAAGTGGATCCCATATGGTTTGCACAAAAATTACATGCGGAAAATATGGTGATGAGTCACCATATGAGTCAACACAAATTAAATAAAAAAAAGAAAAATTAATAAATTCAAAGATTTCTTTAATTATGGTTAGAGTTAATTAACCTTGATTAATTAAAATTAACCATGCTTAGGGTAAGATAAACTTGATTAGTGACAAACTCAGCCTAATTAACAGTAATATAATCCTAAAAGGATAATTCCTTATATTTTGAATTATTTTGGAAAATGGAAATTCTATGCAAAATTACCAAAATATCCTTAAATGAAATATTATTCCTAAGTTGCCCTTGATTGGCTGAATTCACTTAGAACCTTGGGAGGATTCATTTGTTTCATATTTCACTCCCTAAACACTTATAAAATCTTTTAAACTCTCTCAAAGTTAAACCTAATCTAAAAATCACCTTAAGCTTAAGTTTCGATATTTGAGATTTAAGCTAAAATCAACCTCTAAACACCAAGCCCCACCACCATCACTAAGAAGCTCTTTGTGGACCATTAAAGGGGGACCAAGTTCAGCCACCACAGTCTCACCAAAACCCCACACCAAATCTCCATCAAGTAGGATTTTCTACTTTATCTTTTAAGCGTTAAATCTTACTCTTTATTGTTGGTTTTCTTCTTTTTGTGGATCCTTTCTCTAACATCCATATATCTTATTTTGTTTAGACTCATAAGAGTTCAATTCTACATTTGAATGGTTCAAAATGAGCATCACCATTTTTTTTAGTGATTTTTGAAAGTTAAAATGAAGTTTGGATGGATTAAAGTGCTTCTAGGCACCTTAGAAGATATTTAATAAGTTGAAATTCTTTAAAAATCCATTTTGGTGCTTTTGGAAAGTTTTGAGATGTCATGAGGAAAATTTGTGAAGTTTTCATGATATGATATGGATGGATCTTGGAGTAGATCTAGTCGATCTATACTTGTTTGTCTTGAAATATGCTATCTTGAATATTTTATGCTTAAAGCTTGGAAGTTGTTGATTTTCTTACTATGGTGTGATAAAATGTTCAGATATGAACCCATAGGATAAAATACTTAAAATTCTAAGAAAAATTAAATCATAAGTTACATAAGCTTGTTTTGGGCATAGATATAAAAACTATTAAGAGAAAGTTGATATTTTGCAACCAAAAGTGGAACAAACTTCATAAGACACTGTCGCAACCGTAATTCCGACGAGACGACGAACTCGCTAAAATTTTAAAATGAATTTGTTTGATTAAGTGGAGCCACCACCAAATTTTTATTTAAGGGAAAAATATTTGGAAAAACCCTGACTCGAGGATGAGATTCGAAGTTCGGGAGTCAGTTATGAATGGGGAAGGTGTTAGGCACCCTACTTGCCCGTTCTGAAGAACGGTACCCTTAAACTGAGTGTGTGATTATTTGAAACTTGTTTGATCCCTTTAATTAGCGTGAAAATAAATACTTGATGGAGGTTAGCCTGACAGGATTTGATCCTGCGCCTACGTATCCCCCGGTGCAATGGGAAATTCAAGGCTTACGTAGTTTTGGTTGTTTGAAGGCTTGACCTTCGAATAGAGTTTAAATTGAAAAGCAAACATGTTGTTGTGGTTTTTTTTGAAAACATTTTGAGGGTGCAATCCCAATCCACATATGCACAGGGCCCAAGACAACTACGGCTGCACTTGGACCCATACAGACCTCTAAACAACGAATAGCAGAAAGAGCTATCAGTTCGTTTTTAGGGCCCATTGCGTGAGATTAAGAAAGCAAAGACGAGATTTTTATTTAACTAAAAGCAAAGTAAAGGAGGGGCAATCCCAATCCACATATGCACAGGGCCCAAGAGAACAACAGTTGCACTTGGACCCATACAGACCACTAAACAACGAACAGTAGAAAAAGCTACCAGTTCATTTTTAGGGCCCATTGCATGAGATTAAGGAAAGCAAAATGGATTTTTATTCGTTTGAAAACGAGGAGGAGGAGGAGCAATCCTAATCCACATATGCACAGGGCCCAAGACAACAACGGCTGCACTTGGACCCATATAGACCTCTAAACAACGAACAACAGAAAAAGCTACCAGTTCGTCTTTAGTGCCCATTGCGTGAGATTAAGGAAAGTAAAATGGGTTTTTATTCGTTTGGAAACGAGGAGAAGGAGGAGCAATCCTAATCCACATATGCACAGGGCCCAAGACAACAACGGCTGCACTTGGACCCATATAGACCTCTAAACAACGAATAACAGAAAAGGCTACCGGTTCGTCTTTAGTGCCCATTGCGTGAGATTAAGGAAAACAAAAATATTTTTATTTAATCGTTTTCTTGATTTGTAAATATCGGAAGCGCGTGGGCTTAATCGGACACTTTTAGAAAAAAAGGAATTGGTTGAAAAGAAATAGTTGATTCGAAATTTTATGGAAAATTAAACTTGATTTAGTTAGAGAAAAAGAGTCTAAAAGAAATTGGGCTTGATGTGGGAAAAGGGGTAGATGTTATTTGAAGAAAGAAAAGAAAGAAAAAAAAATGACCAAAAATGAACTAAAAAAAATAAAAATAAAAAAATGGTTGGGGCTGATTTGCAAATACGAAAATTTGAGGGGTTAAAGTGCAATTATGAAAAGTTGAGGGGATAAAGTGAAATTTTGAAAAGTTGAGGGCTAATTTGCAATTATAAAAAGTTAAGGGGCTCATTAACAATTTATGAAAGATTAATGGGCTTATCGGCAATTATGAAAATCTTAAGGGATTAATTAATATTTGCCAAAAGGGGTTCTTCCCCATTGGATTTGTTAGCTTCTGCAAGGCAGCTCCTCCACGCGGAAACGCTCTACGTTGGCAAGGTAAGGCAGAGGCGGAATCAGGGGAAACATCCCTCAAAATTTCCTTATGAATCAAGAGCCCATTACATCCCATAACCTTGAATTTCTTACACATGTAAAGGATATGGCTCGTTCCCTCCTCGGTAGCCCCATCCAGCAGAGCATAAGCATTCACCACGGGGCTCTATTTTTCGGTGGCATCCACAGTGTCACCAAGCTTCTTCACGATCTGGACGTTGCGGAGGTCGACCATGTCGGGCTTGGCAGGGTCGTCGGCGGAGAGGACGGGCTTGACGACGAGGGGAGCGAGGAACGTCAAGTGCTGGCAGCCGTCCTTGCTGTTGGAGGAAGTGCTGGTGGATTTAACGAGAGAGTCGTGGTCGGAGAGCTCCTCGAAGACGACCATGGTGGTGAAGACGTCGTCGGCTTCGCCAGGCCGACTGATTTTTAGATACAGGCGGGGCTTAAGGGGAGCGCTCTGCACTTTATTTATTAAATTGGGATTCAAGTGTAAACAGGGGACTCGGGGTGACTCGCATTTTGCATCACTTGATTCACAGGCCCACCATTATTCCCTTACCAAGCTAAATAAACACTCGGACCCCTGTTAATCCATTACAATAATGCTACCCTTGCTACGATCCTGTATTTTTTGTTTGCATTTGGTTCGGGTAGCGTCCTAAATCGGAGTCGTAAGCATTCACAATATACTCCTCTACCCTTTCTCACCACAAGCATGTCTAACACAAAGAAACCAAGATTTAAGAGCATAAATTAGAGTGACATTTTAAGAAATACTAACCTCCGCGGGGTGTTTACAATTCGCCTCCGATTGGACCTTTGGAGTCAGAAGGATCGTAGTAGAGTGATTGGAAATGCTTCTGCAATCAATCACAATTCCTTGGAGACGGCGTCTAAAGCCCTCTTCAGACCTCTCTCCTTTTTTCTAATGATTAGGGTCCAGCCCCCTTAAATGTGACCCTTGAGGGCCTTTTATACCCCTTTTCTTTCTCCACTGCATTTTCTGTATTTTGCCCTTTATTCAGTATTTATTAGACATTATTATTACTCTTATATTTTCAATTTTGATTGACCTTTGCTTTCAAATTTTGTCTTTTACTTTTGCTTTTATGGTTTTATTTTTATTCTTGTTTTCATTTTTTGGATTTTTTGTTCCTTAATTTTCAGATTTTTAATTCATTTTTTTTAATTTTATTATTTTTGTTTTTACTTTTCAAATTTTAGTTCTCTAATTTTTAGATTTTTAATTTTTTAATTTTATTTTTAATTTTGTTTTTTACTTTTCAGATTTTCAGTTCTTTAATATTTACCCTTTTTATTTTTTTTTTCGTAATTTATTTGTTTATTATATCATTATTATTTATTTTCTTTTATCCTTCACTTTTTAATTTTAATTTAATTTAATTTTTTTAACTCTATTTTCAGATCTTTATCTTGTTTTTTATTTTTAACTTTTAAATTTCTTTTTCAGACTATTTTTTTTAATTTTTATTTTATTATTTTGTTTTTAATTCCTCTTAGTTTTTTATTTTTCATTTCTTTTCATTTTATCGTTATCTATTTATTATCTATTATTATTTTTTATTTGGTTTTTATTATTTATTTATTTATTTATTTTTTGTTTATTTATTTTTGTTGCTTTTCCTTTTAACTTTACTCTGTATATTTTTTGCTTTTTGTTTACTACTATTATTATTCTCCGTTTTCTTTTTCTATGTGTCTTTTCCGCTTTCTGTTTCTTCTTTTTCTTGTTTCTCTGTGTTCTCTGCTTTTCTTGATTGTTCACATAAATAAAATGAAGAATGGGGCCTCAGACATAATTGAGTGTTTACAGTTTGCCCCTCTTTCTTCGCTTTCCCACCAGATAATATGAGAGGAGATTCTCCAAATTATCATGGTGGGGAGGCGAGGAAAGACGTCAACACCTTATGTCCGAGGCGAACTCGAGAAAACCCAGGCTTGCAGATGGATGCTTGGTACGGGATGAGGTGACATGGAAAGAACCAGGTGGCCTAACAACATAGGCCCATGATGCAGGGAGACTCGGGTGAGACCTGACAACGTAGGCCAAAGTACAGAAGATTAAACATGCGGAGGCCTGGCAACATAGGCCGAGGGTGCAGAAAATTAAACATGCAGAGGCCTGACATCATAGGCCGAGGGTGTAGAAAATTAAACATGTAGAGGCCTGACATCATAGGCCAAGGTTGCATAAAATTAAACATGCAGAGGCCTGACAACATAGGCAGAGGGTGCATAAAATTAAACATGCAGAGACCTGACAACATAGGCTGAGGTTGCAGAAAATTAAACATGCAGAGGGTGGGAAAGCGAAGAATCTCCTCTCATATTATCTGGTGGGAAAGCGAAGAAAGAGGGGAAAACTATAACCACTCAATTATGTCTGAGGCCCCATTTTTTTAATTTTTATTTTATTATTTTGTTTTTAATTCCTCTTAGTTTTTAATTTTTCATTTCTTTTCATTTTATTGTTATCTATTTATTATCTATTATTATTTTTTATTTGGTTTTTATTATTTATTTATTTATTTTATTTTTTGTTTATTTATTTTTGTTGCTTTTCCTTTTAACTTTACTCTGTATATTTTTTGCTTTTTGTTTAAATAGAAAATTAAACATGCAGAGGCCTGACAACATAGGCAGAGGGTGCATAAAATTAAACATGCAGAGGCCTGACAACATAGGCCGAGGTTGCAGAAAATTAAACATGCAGAGGCCTGACAACATAGGCCGAGGTTGTAGAAAATTAAACATGCAGAGGCCTGACATCATAGGTCGAGGTTGCAGAAAATTAAACATGCAGAGGCCTGACAACATAGGCCGATGTTGCAGAAAATTAAACATGCAGAGGCTTGACAACATAGGCCGAGATTGCAGCAATTTAAACATGCAGAGGCCTGATAACATAGGTCGAGGTTGCAGAAATTTAAACATGCAGAGGCTTAACAACATAGGCTTAACAACATAGGCTGAGGTTGTAGAAAATTAAACATGCAGAGGCCTGACAACATAGGCCGAGGTTGCAAAAAATTAAACATGCAGAGGCCTGACAACATAGGCCGAGATTGCAGCAATTTAAACATGCAGAGGCCTGAAAACATAGGTCGAGGTTGCAAAAATTTAAACATGTAGAGGCTTGGCAACATAGGCCGAGGTTGCAGAAAATTAAACATGCAGAGGCCTGACAACATAGGCCGAGGTTGCAGAAAATTAAACATGCAGAGGCTTGACAACATAGGCCGAGATTGCAGAAATTAAACATGCAGAGGCCTGACAACATAGGCCGAGGTGCCGAAATTTTAACATGCAGAGGCCTGACATCATAGGCCGAGGGTGCAGAAGATTAAACATGCGGAATGCAAAAATAGCCTACTGGTGGGCTTGAGAGTGAAAATTGTCTGTTTTTGTTTGCAGACTTCAACTCCTTGGCTTTCTTTAGCACTGATCATGATTTTTGAAACGAGCTAGATCCTCGGATCAGCTTGTTTGCTCTCTCATTTTACCAAAGCATTTACTGCGTGGCCAGTCTTTTGAGGGGTGAAATGCTTTGATCTAGTGAGAATGTATAATTAGGAAAATTTTGAACTGACCCTAACCTTTAGAACAACATTAGCAATAGTAATTATCATTCAAAATTCAAATGATAAATTCCATTTTGCATATACATCTTGACAAAATAAAATACAGTTGTTTTGGGGTGTAAGACAAAGGCCATGCTGAGATATTAGCGGATGAGTATTTGGTGGTTTGATTTGGATTGGTTGTATGCCTTTGAGATGGTCAGTGCTAGTATTGTATTTCGGCAACAACTGCTGTCTCATCAACCTTGCTTCTGAAAAACAAAATTTTTCCCCAGTTTAATCGATTTGCCCTGGCTTGATCGATTTGTCCCAGACCTGTCTTGAACCTTTCGCTTCAATCGCAACCGAGTTCGATTCTGTTCATCGCCTTTCAGAACCCAAATACTTGCCGATTTTTGCCCTAGTATAAGGCTCAGATCCTTATTTGACCATTGATTCGCCCCAGTATGGACGGGGGCTGCCTGTCACTTTTTCAATTTCCTTAACCGGAAGGAACAACTCCTCTCTTATCCGTCTTGTCAGTACCGCTTTGCCCTGATTTTTGCCTAGGCCGCCCTTACGGGTTCTCGACCTAGCAGGCTTTTTCTGCTTGGATTGCCCTAACATTTGCCTAGGCCACCTTTACGGGTTTTCGACCTAGCGGGCTTTTTCTTCTTGAATTGCCCTAACTTTTTCCTATGCTGCCCTTGCAGGTTTTCGACCTAGCGGACTTTTTTCTGCTTGAATTACCCTAATTTTTGCCTAGGCTGCCCTTGCGGGTTTTCGACCTAGCGGGATTTTTTCTTCTTGAATTGTCCTAATTTTTGCCTAGGCTGCCCTTGCGGGTTTTCGACCCAGCGGGCTTTTTTTTCTGCTTATATTGCCCTAACTTTTGCCTAGGCCGCCCTTGCGGGTTTTCGACCTAGCGGGCTTTTTTCTCTTGCATTGCCCTAACTTTTTCCTAGGCCGCACTTGCAGGTTGCGACGTAGCGGGCTTTTCTTTTAAGCATAATACCTCTTGAGGGCATCTGAGTTGATAGGGTTAGGCAAGTCCTTCCCGTCCATGTCAGTCAGGATCAAGGTGCCTCTGGAGAAAGCTTTCTTAACTACATAAGGTCCCTGGTAATTTGGAGACCATTTCCCGTGTAGCGCTTTCTGCATAGGCAACAACCTTTTGATCACAAAATCTCCCTCCGTGAACTCCCGAGGTCAGACCTTTTTATCGAATGCTTTCTTCATTCTCCTTTGGTATAGCTGACCGTGGCATATCGCCTCTAACCTTTTCTCATCAATCAAGTTCAATTGATCCATCCAGGCTTGGACCTATTCGGCCTCTTCTAATTTTACATCCATCAGGACTCTTAACGAGGGGATCTCCACTTCGATTGGTACAGCTTCCATCCCATACACTAGTGAGAATCGGGTAGCCCCAGTGGAAGTACGGACCAAGGTCCGATATGGATGTAATGCATAGGGGAGTATTTCGTGCCATTCTTTGTATGAGAGCACCATCTTCTGGATGATATTTTTGATATTCTTGTTGGCCGCTTCGACCGCCCCGTTCATCTTCGGTCGATAAGGGGAAGAGTTGTGGTGCTGGATCTTGAATTGATCGCATAATTTCGACATCATTTTGTTGTTCAGGTTGGAGTCGTTGTCCGTGATGAGTCTGCTGGGTAATCCGTATCAGCATATCAGCTTTCTCTTTACGAACTTGACCACCACATTGCGAGTCACACTAGCATATGAGGCGGTTTCGACCCATTTGGTGAAGTAGTCAATGGAAACCAATATGAAACGGTGTCCATTGGACGCTTTAGGCTCGATCGGGCCAATTCCATCCATCCCCCATATAGCGAATGGCCAGGGTGATGACAACACATTCAACGACGTCGCCGGCATGTGGACGTTTTCTGCATACACCTGGCACTTGTGGCAGGTTTTGACATGTTTGTAACAATCAGTCTCCAAAGTCAGCCAATAATATCCGGCTCTGAGGATCTTCCTTGCCATTGCATGTCCGTTGGCATGAGCCCCAAAAGACCCTTCGTGAACTTCTTTAAGGATTTTGTCAGCTTCTGCTGCATCTACACACCTGAGTAAAACCATGTCGTGATTCCTTTTGTACAAGATTTCGCCATTAAGGAAGAAACCGGCGGGGTATTTTTTATTTTTCAAGAACTGCCGGATATCGTGATACTAGGGCTTCCCATCTGGTTCTACCTCCACTGCTTGATAAAATTCCGGTCTGGAGCGATGTTGGATGCGGATGAGAGACATGTCCTCTTCCCGACCGATTTCAAACATAGATGACAATGTGGCTAGGGCGTCAGCCAACTAATTGTCTTCTCGAGGTATGTGTGAGAAGGTGACCTCTTCAAAATGTTCCAGCAATTCCTGGAGACGAGCTTGATAGGGCACCAGCTTTGCATCTCTGGTCTCCCACTCTCCTTTGACCTGGTGGATGACCAAAGCTGAGTCACCAAAGACCTCTAGGCGCTTTATATTGGCTTTGATTGCGGCTTGGATCCCCAAGATGCAAGCTTCATATTCCGCCACATTGTTAGTGCAATCGAAAGCCAGGCGAGCGGTGATAGGTATATACTTCTTTCTGGGGAAATCAGTATAGCTCCTATACCATGGCCCATCATATTAGATGCACCATCAAACAACATTGTCCACTTTTCCTCTTGTGCCTTCTCTTCTTCATTAAAGATTTCCATTAAGTCCTCATCAGGAAACTCCGGCTGCATAACCTGGTAATCTTCTATGGGTTGTTGGGCTAAATATTCTGCAAGTGCACTGCCTTTGACAGACTTCTGGGTCACATACAGGATGTCATATTCCGAAAGCATCATTTGCCATTTTGCAATTCGTCCTGACAACGCAGGCTTCTCGAATATGTACTTAATCGGATCCATCCTGGATATTAGCCACGTGGTATGGCTCAACATATACTGTCTTAGGCGGTGCGCCGCCCATGCCAAAGCGCAGCAGGTTCACTCTAATAGAGAGTATATGGTCTCGCAGCTTGTAAACTTTTTGCTCAGATAGTATATTGCCTGATTCATCGTGTTGACCGAGCACACAACCTATTGATTGGTCCGTCACCGTCAAGTATAGTATCAACGACCTCCCGGGGACTGGTGGTACCAGGACCGGTGGGTTTTGTAAGTAGGATTTGATCTTTTCAAAATCTTCTTGGCAATCCTCATCCCAACTCATGGGTTGATTCTTGCGCAAGAGCTTAAAGATTGGCTCGCATGTAGCTGTCAACTGAAAGATGAATCGGGAGATGTAATTAAGTCTTCCTAGGAATCCTCGGATCTCCTTTTTAGTTTTGGGAGCCGGCATGTCTATGATTGCTCGAGCTTTATCGGGATCAACCTCGATTCCCCTTTCACTGACGATGAAGCCCAATAGTTTCCCTGATTTCACTCCGAAAGTACACTTGGACGGGTTTAACCGCAACTTGAATTTCCGGAGTCTCTCGAATAATTTCTGAAGATCCGTGATGTGGTCCTCCTCCGTCTGGGATTTGGCAATCATGTCGTCCACGTAGACTTTTATCTCTTTGTGAATCATGTCATGGAATAGTGTGACCCCTTTGGTAAGTTTCCCCAGCATTCTTCAATCCAAAGGGCATAACTTTGTAGCAAAAGGTTCCCCAGGCTGTAATGAAAATGGTCTTTTCTCTGTCCTCTTCGGCCATCTTGATCTGATTGTAGCCTAAGAAACCTTCCATGAATGAAAAATAAGAGAACTACGCAGTGTTATCGACCAACACATCGATGTGAGGGAGCGGAAAATCATCTTTTGGGATGGCTCGATTGAGATCTCTGTAGTCTACGCACATCTGGACCTTTCCATCCTTCTTGGGGACCGGCACTATGTTGGCGACCCATTCGGGGTAGTTTGCAACGGCCAAGAAGCCGGCGTCAAACTGCTTTCTCACTTCCTCCCGGATTTTCAGGGACATCTCCGACTTTCATAGGCAGCTTGTGCTCTACTATAGAGGTATCCAGGCCTGACATGTCTTGATAAGACCAGGCGAAGATATCACTATAGTTCTGTAAGAGCGAGATCAACCGCTCGCGATTGTCTCCTGTGATGAGCGTGCCTATCTTGACTTCTTTCTTGTCTTCCTCGGTTCCCAAATTGATCAAATCAGTGGGCTCCTGATGAGGTTCAATTATCTTGGATTCACGCTCCACCAATCTCAACATCTCTTCGGTGGGTTTGCACTCAAATTCTTCCTCCTCATCGGCCTGATTTACAATACAGTTGAAATCGCCTGATACAATACTAGCACTGTCGTCGCAAGGCGAGTGTTGGTCGAATCTGCATATTGTGGTGTAAAAGGGAAGAATAAGATTCGTGTATATTGCGCAGAGAGAGATATAGTAGGGAAGGAAGAGTGGAGGATTTGGGGTAATTGCAACTGTATTTCATTCATCAAAAGTGTATACAAAATATTTGGAAAGAATTTTACTATGACAATTACACAATTACATTTGAACTGAATCAAAAGTCAGAGGTAGTTCAATAGTTTCCCAGTTGTTCAGTTCGTGCCCCGGGGGACAGGCTATCACCAGATCTTCGATGCTCCATGTCTCTTTTCCCTCTATGGCTGCAATCAAATCTGGGCTTTCGAATCCGGCGATTCGGAAGCTTTGAGAAATATGGCACAGAGGGACCTTCCTTGCCCGGGGCCTCAATGCTTTGTCTTCTTCAGTGGGCTAATATCCTAGCCCATATCGCCTCTGGTTCTTGTTTAGTGACAAGGGCTGAGACAAGCCGTCGTTATTTTGCTCTAGTTTATCACCGGGTCTGAACTCGTTTCTCAGCATTACTCGGGCCATCATCATGAGGGCCTTGGGGGCTGCCTTCGGTCAACCACCTCTCCCTCCTTGATGGTGGTGACATTAGCGACCTCTAAGGCTTGGAAGTGGGTTTCCAAGGCCTCTTCGGCTACCTCAATATATGGAGGGTTGGTGGGCTTACTGACCAGATAATCTTCCTCTGCAAAGATGATGATCAGCTTATCGTCTGTAATGAATTTCAGCTTTTGGTGCAGAGTAGATGGTACCGCCTTGGCGGAGTGAATCCAGGGCCTCCCTAGCAGACAGCTGTAGGTTGGCTGAATGTCCATAATTTGAAAGGTGATGTTGAAGACCACCAGCCCAATTTGGATTGGCAGCTCCACCTCGCCCATAACTTCTCTTTGTGACCCATTGAAAGCCCTGACTACCGTTGAACTCGGCCTTATGAGGACCCCCTCGTGTGGCAGTTTTGACAATGTCAGTTGAGGCATTACATTCAATTAGGAACCATTATCTATCTGAACTCCGACTAGAATATGGTCCAAGCACTTTACAGATATGTGTAATGCCTTGTTGTGTCCGGCTCCCTCATCCGGAATCTCCTTATCAGCAAAAGTGAGGAAGTTGTTGGCGGTGATATTGCTGGCAATGCCTTTGAATTTTTCCACCGAGATGTTGTGGACCACGTGAGCTTCATTTAGTACCTTCAGTAGTACCTTTCGGTGGGGCTCCGAATTCATCATCAGAGTCAGCAACGATATCCTGGCCGGTATACGGTTCAACTGCTCCAGCACCGTATACTTGCTCTGTCTGATCATTTTGAGGAATTCACAAGCATCTTCCTCAGAGACCGGCCTTTTTAGCTCCCTTTCCTCTTGCCGCCGGCTACTCTTGGGTTCCGGGCCCGCTAATATTGCCTCGCCGCAAGGCAGTTTTCTCTTTTCTTCCGCAGGGGAGTAGATGCGACCACTCCTGGTCATGCCCCCGATCCCGGCTACATTCACGATACTCGGAGTCAAGTCCTCCGAGGCTTCCTTTTTCTATCCTTCCTCTGTCTTGCCTCCGGACACCTCTATGTCGTATTTCCAGGGCACCTCCTTGTTACTCTGGTATGGAAAGGGCCCAGGAACCTTGATTGTAACAGGCCTTATCCCCATTGGCGCTGGTAGTGCCGGTGCCTCAGTGTACCGGATGACCAAGGGCCTAGGCTGGTCGGGGAAGGATTCACCAGCCATGTTCACTTCTTCCACTGCCTCAATGCAATTTACCGAGGACCCTGCTCCTCCGTGATTGGGCAAGGGGTTGTTTCCCACGCTCGGCGCGTCCTTTTCAAAATTTAACCACTTGGCATTGATTAATTTTTGAACCCGATGCTTCAAGGCCAAGAAATTCTCAGTGGAATGTCCCACTATTCCAGCATGGTATTCACACTTAGCCTCCGAGTTGTACCATTTGGGTTATGGGGGTTCCAGTGGCTTCATGGGACATAGTGCAATTAGTGAATTCTTATTAATCGAGGTAGCAATTCCGAGTAACTCATCGGAATGGGGTCGAATTGCACTATCTTCCGTTGATTGTTTGTTTTTTGTGGGGATGGACTAGAGTTGGTGTTTGGTGTCCATGGTCTGGGAGATTGTTGAGGAAATGTTGGTTGTGGAGGAAAAGGCGATTATTGAGGAAATTTTTGTGGGGGTGGGGGGGGAGTCATGTATGGAGGGTTTGGTTGGAATGAAGTAGGTGGGTTGTAGGTTGGCTGGTAAGAGGGTTGGGCCGCGGTCACCATGTGTGGGTGTGCCTGGTATTGTGGGTGGTAAGGTGCTTGGTATGCAAGTGGAGGTGCGGTGGAAGCATGGTTCGGACCGGCGGAGACATAGTGAGCCTCTCCCTCTTTCTTTTTCCACGAATTGTTCATCGGCTTCTTCACGTTGACGCTGCCGACGGTGTTATGCATGATCTTGCCTCGGCGGAGGCCATTTTCTACGCGTTCTCCGATCAACACCATATCAGAGAAATTGGCGGATACGCTGCCCACCATTTTGTCATAAAACGGTGCCGGGAGAGTCTCCATAAATGTACTTATCATCTCCTGTTCCAGTAGTAGGGGTTGAACTTGGGCGGCCAGCTCCCGCCACCTTTGTGGATATTCCTTGAAGGATTTGTTCTCCTTCTTCATCATGTTCTGTAGTTAGGTGCGATCCGGAGCCATCTCCATATTGTACCTGTACTGTCTTAGGAAGGAATCCGCCAAATCCTTCCATGTGTGGATGTGCACCTTCTCCAGCTGGATATACCAGCTGGCGGCTGCTCCCGTCAAGTTATCCTGGAAGCAGTGAATGAGTAGCTTGTCATCGTGGGAGTAGGAGGCCATCTTTCTGCAGTACATCGTAAGATGGCTCTTTGGGCAGCCGACTCCTTTGTACTTCTCAAATTCGGGGGTCTTGAATTTGGGCGATATGACCACATCGGGAACAAGGCAAAGATCATATGCCTCGACCATTCCATAACCGCTTCCTTCTATTGCTCGGACCCTTTCTTCCAAGTGTTGCCATCTCCCACTGAGATGGGCCTCCTGCTTAGCTGGCCTAGGCCAAGGTCCGGACAAGGGTTGGTCAGTGTGATGGGGTGAGGTGTATTGTCCCTCAGGTCTAGCAGCATGACCATAGGGATGTGGTTGGTGTCGGTTTGTTGGATGGGTTGCAACAGGGATAGAATATGTAGGGTCTTCGGTGATGGTTGTGTTCATGTGGGTGTAGTCGAGGTTGGCGTTGTGCGGGTATGTGGTTGGAGGGTTAATATGAGGAGGGGTGTGCCGGGACGGCAGAGGATGCGTTTGTGTGGTAGGGGGTAGGTCGGTGGATTCGTGTATGTAGGATGAATCTGAGGCGGATAGCCTGAAGTGGGAGGAAGGTAGGTAGGTGGGTTGATATGGTGAGGGTGAGTGGTTGGGTTGGTGTGTGGTGGCCCAACAAGAGGATTCAGGTGGTATTGATGAGTGGCAGGGTTGATGTGGAGTGGATGTGGAGCAGGATTTTCACCAGTTGGGATCCCTTGGGAGCCTTGCACATGATGAGGCTCATAGTCCGGTGGCAGCCCATACGGCCACTCTGGTTCAACAACCGCCTTACGTGGCATTGATGCGGCAGTAGCCCTCGATGCCTCTGTCCCCGAGGGTCCCTCCATGCCTTTCTCTAGCAGTTTCATCAGCTTGGCGACCTGGTCTTTCAACTTGGCCACTTCATTTCTCAGCTCCTCGTTTTGAGTTTCTAGCTCGCTCATGATTTTTGCTCGTGATCTAGTGCTATATGAATGTTGAGGAAGTCGTGAGTCCGCTATTTTGTTAACTGCTCATTGAAATCAAATTAATTAGTGGTTAATTATGACAAAAGAAAATTTGGACGCGAAATAAATATGGAGGGACCAGTTCCTCGTTGACTGTTATTATCGATTCGATGCGCTTTCGGCGTTTTGAGCGTAAAATGGAAATTAATGCAGAATCATATGCGGAGCGGAATTAATTTCATTCAAACAAACCAAATTAAATTTACATTCTGCCCTTCCTGCTTAGCCAATACAATATATTTGTTCATTCTTAGAATCAAGTTTTTACAAAACTGAATGAAATCTTCCACTTCCGGAGGGGTATGGAGCGGGTGCAATGAGGCTTCCGCTTTCTTGAGTAGCTGTGGTACTTCCTCAATAGCTGTGTTTGCTAGACTGGCCAGTCTCTTGAAACACCTGGTCCAGTGATCGGTTGTATCCTTGTACCATTTGTTCTCATCCTGTATATCGCTGATGCCTTTCTGTTGTATCCGGATGACCTCGATGACGTTCCACCTTTCCTCGTTGACCTCATTCTGCCACGCCACTAGCATCCCGTCAATCTGCTTCTTCATCTCCTCCACTCGTTGCAGCAGGTCATTCCTTTCTTCTATGACATAATCTGCTTCCATCCGGATCCGGTCCTTCACAGCGAGGAGTTGATTCTTCTCTTCTCTGATTGCGCGGATTTTGGCCCTCACCTGTTCTAGGCCATTTCTTAGTTGGTGGTTCTCTTGGAGAGCAGCGTCTCTTTCTTGCGCCCTTATCCTAAGTTCTTTGTTGGCTGCTTGCAAGTTAAGATGAACTCGGGAGGCGCGCTCACGTTCGCCTTTTTGCTGCTCTCGAATGGTTTCCATCGTGGCCTCACCTTCTTGCTTTTCCCTTTTCAGCGTGGCACATTCTTACCGCGATTTCAGCATCTCTTCCTCCAACTGGCTGTTCTTCCTGGTCATTGCTTCTAGTTTTTCTCTTAGGCTCTTGACAGCCTCATCCTCAAATATCGCTGTGGATGGTTGACCTCCGGATGTGATGGCTGGAGGTTGGAATGGCAACTTGATCCGCTGTACCCTATTTCTGACCCACTGCTTGTACTCCTCCTTAGCAGTGCAACTCCGGACCCCTAAGTCTTTGCCCCTACGGGTGACAACCTCCCAGGATTCGCGAACTCTTCGGAGGCCTTCGGCAAAATCTCCTTCATACTTTAACAAAAAAGGGGTCAATAGCTCATCTGATGGGGTAGGCCAGTTGCCTTTGCCCCAGTATCGGATTGTAGCTGATGCAGCCTCGGATCCGTATGAGCGGTACATTTGGAAATCTCTTGCAATGGTGGATCAGCTCCGTCTTTTGTTGCCAAGTCGGCTGCCATCTGACTTGCTCTTCTGTCAAACTGGCAAAGTGGGCTGCCCACTCCTCATTGTTCATAGGCTTGATCTGATAGCATACGAGGTCAGATATCAGACACTGCATCTTCACATTCCTCTTAAAGGCGTGAGCAGTCACCCAAATGTATAGCATCGGTAAGCAGCAAATCAGCTTCTTCCCCTTCCCTTCATGGAAAAGGTTCAGTGTATAATAAAATCCGGCCAACAGAGCGGTGACAGGGTTTTCGGCCCTATTCTTCCGAGCCAAGAAGATGTCCACAGCGTTTAGGTCCACAAAATCTTCTATGCCTGGAAAGAGTACCAGTCCATAGATGGTGAGGGCTAGTACATCCATGTAGGTGTCCTACCAGTGGCTGTCAGCCAGATGCTGCAGGTAGGCCTCTAAGAATGCTCTGGTGAACCCCTTAGCCTGATTCTTCCCTTGGTAATATGTTAGCCGGTTGCCGGATTGTAGACCCAAAGCCTGCGCGGCGGCTCGGAATGAAGCGTGGTGCTCTAGGTGATTGTAAGGTCTACATCCCTCCAGAGGCAGGTCTAGAATCTGTTCAAATTCTTCGAGGGTGGGTGCCAACTGGAAGTCCGAAAAGGTGAAGCACCGGAGAGGAGGGTCATAATACTGTACCATTGCCGTGAGGGCCCCCTCTTGCACCCTAACCTTTAGCAGCTTCATCACATTGTCGTACCTCTTGACAAACGAAATTTGTTGGATGCTCGTCAGCTTGTTCCCGAAGGCCTCTAAACTGGTGAAATCTGTCAGTTTTATCCCAACCCGTCTTCTTTTTCTCAACTGCCCGGATTCCGCGTTAATTTCCATTTTACCTCTTTCAACAGTCAATGAGAACCTGGTCCCTCAAAGTGGAAAGAAAAGAAAAGGAAAAAGATGAAAATAAACATGTCAGACATTTGATGAAAGTGAAACTAAATGCATGAAGAAAAACGACATCTACGACGACTTTATGATACAAATGTTACACATATTCCCCTCTTTTCTCTTTTCTCCCTTTTTCTTCTCTTTTTGTTCCTTCACTCTTTTTCATTCTTTTTTTTTTTACTTTCTTTATTTTTTTTTCACTTTTCATTTTTCTTTTGTTTTCCGTTTTCTCTCTCTTCCTTTTTGTTTCTCATTTTCTCGCTTCTCAGCTTTTCATGCCCTTCTTTTTCTCTCTTTATCACCCCCAAAGCGAAGAAATATAAAACAAACCAGAATTGGTGACGAGTGCCCTCCTTTAACCTACTTGGGTTACTTGTCCTAGGGATCTATGGCCTTTTATGCATGAACCTCTCATAAGGTGGTCAGTAATTCTGAGGTATAAAAGGTTACTAGAGCCAAGTTCCAGTCCGTAATGCTTGACACAACAATAGAAAAAGCTACCAGTTGTAAGGCATTACGAATAGGACGCACTCTAGCTGGGATTTTCGTGATAGTCAAACAGGACGTAAGCCCCAAAGTGACACCACTAGATCCCTCTAGTCCTAGGCAACACTCGGACCCGGGTACAGGGCCCCACTCATGACAAAATATGTATGAAAATGCATGGAGGGCACATTATTTTGGGATACCTGCAATTGGGGAAATCACATAGATATATTGCAGAATTTAAAACAATTATTATTTGTCTATCCTAGGGTTATGCATAAAGTAAACAATCAAGAAATAGATAACCGAATAAATAAATCGTGTAAATAAACCAGAAAGGGATCAACACAACACACATTCAATTAACGGGCTTGACTCTCTAATATCCCCAGTGGAATCGCCATCTGTCGCAACCGTAATTCCGACGAGACGACGAACTCGCTAAAATTTTAAAATGAATTTGTTTGATTAAGTGGAGCCGCCACCAAATTTTTATTTAAGGGAAAAATATTTGGAAAAACCCTGACTCGAGGATGAGATTCGAAGTTTGGGAGTCAGTTACGAATGGGGAACGTGTTAGGCACCCTACTTGCCCGTTCCGAAGAACGGTACCCTTAAATTAAGTGTGTGATTATTTGAAACTTGTTTGATCCTTTTAATTAGCGTGAAAATAAATACTTGATGGAGGTTAGCCTGACAGGATTTGATCCTGCGCCTACGTATCCCTCGGTGCAATGGGAAATTCAAGGCTTACGTAGTTCTAGTTGTTTGAAGGCTTGACCTTCAAATAGAGTTTAAATTGAAAAGCAAACATGTTGTTGTGGTTTTTTTTTAAAACATTTTGAGGGTGCAATCCCAATACACATATGCATAGGGCCCAAGACAACTACGGCTGCACTTGGACTCATACAAACCTCTAAACAACGAACAACAGAAAGAGCTACCAGTTCGTTTTTAGGGCCCATTGCGTGAGATTAAGAAAGCAAAGACGAGATTTTTATTTAACTAAAAACAAAGTAAAGGAGGGGAAATCCCAATCCACATATGCACAGGGCCCAAGACAACACCGGTTGCACTTGGACCCATACAGACCACTAAACAACGAACAACAGAAAAAGCTACCAGTTCATTTTTTAGGGCCCATTGCGTGAGATTAAGGAAAGTAAAATGAGTTTTTATTCGTTTGAAAACGAGGAGGAGGAGGAGAAATCCTAATCCACATATGCACAGGGCCCAAGACAACAACGGCTGCACTTGGACCCATATAGACCTCTAAACAACGAACAACAGAAAAGGCTACCAGTTCGTCTTTAGTGCCCATTGCGTGAGATTAAGGAAAGCAAAATGGGTTTTTATTTGTTTGAAAACGAGGAGAAGGAGGAGCAATCCTAATCCATATACGCACAGGGCCCAAGACAACAACGGCTGCACTTGGACCCATATAGACCTCTAAACAACGAACAGCAGAAAAGGCTACCAGTTCGTCTTTAGTGCCCATTGCGTGAGATTAAGGACAGCAAAAAGATTTTTATTTAATCGTTTTCTTGATTTGTAAATATCGGAAGCGCGTGGGCTTAATCGGACACTTTTAGAAAAAAAGGAATTGGTTGAAAAGAAATAGTTGATTCGACATTTTATGGAAAATTAAACTTGATTTTGTTAGAGGAAAAGAATCTAAAAGAAATTGGGCTTGATGTGTGGGAAAAGGGGTAGATGTTATTTGAAGAAAGAAAAGAAAGAAAAAATAATGACAAAAAAAGAACTAAAAAAAATAAAAATAAAAAAAGTGGTTAGGGCTAATTTGCAAATACAAAAATTTGAGGGGTTAAAGTGAAATTATGAAAAGTTGAGGGGATAAAGTGCAATTTTGAAAAGTTGAGGGGCTAAAGTGCAATTATAAAAAGTTAAGGGGCTCATTAACAATTTATGAAAGATTAAAGGGCTTATCGGCAATTATGAAAATCTTAAGGGATTAATTAATATTTGCCAAAAGGGGTTCTTCCCCATTGGCTTTGTTAGCTTCTTCAAGGAAGCTCCTCCACGCGGAAACGCTCTACGTTGGCAAGGTAAGGCAGAGGCAGAATCAGGGGCAACATCCCTCAAAATTTCCTTATGAATCAAGAGCCCATTACATCCCATGGCCTTGAATTTCTTACTCATGTAAAGGATATGGCTTCTTCCCTCCTCGGTAGCCCCATCCAACAAAGCATAAGCATTCACCACGAGGCTCTGTTTTTCGGTGGCGTCCACAGTGTCACCGAGCTTCTTCACGATCTGGACGTCACGGAGGTCGGCCATGTCGGGCTTGGCAGGGTCGTCGATGGAGAGGACGGGCTTGACGACGAGGGGAGAGAGGAACGTCAAGTGCTGGCAGCCGTCCTCGCTGTTGGAGGAAGTGCTGGTGGATTTGACGAGAGAGTCGTGGTCGGAGAGCTCCTCGAAGACGGCCATGGTGGTGAAGACGTCGTCGGCTTCGCCAGGCCGACTGATTTGCAGATACAGACGAGGTTTAAGGGGAGCGCTCTGCACTTTATTTATTAAATTGGGATTCAAGTATAAACAGGGGACTCGGGGTGACTCGCATTTTGCATCACTTGATTCAAAGGCCCACCATTATTCCCTTACCAAGCTAAATAAACACTCGGACCCCTGTTAATCCATTACAATAATGCTACCCTTACTACGATCTTGTATTTTTCGTTTGCGTTTGGTTCGGGTAGCGTCCTAAATCGGAGTCGTAAGCATTCACAGTATACTCCTCTACCCTTTCTCACCACAAGCATGTCTAACACAAAGAAACCAAGATTTAAGAGCATAGATTAGAGTGACATTTTAAGAAATACTAAGCTCCGCAGGGTGTTTACAATTCCCCTCAGGGTGTTTACAATTCCCATCCGATTGGATCTTTGGAGTCAAAAGGATCGTAGTAGAGTGATTGGAAATGCTTATGCAATCAATCCCAATTCCTTGGAGACGGCATCTAAAGCCCTCTTCATACCTCTCTCCTTTTTTCTAACAACTAGGGTCCAGCCCCCTTAAATGTGACCCTTGAGGGCCTTTTATACCCCGTTTCTTTCTCCCCTGCATTTTTTGTATTTTGCCCTTTATTCAGTATTTATTAGACTTTATTATTACTCTTATATTTTCAATTTTGATTGACCTTTGCTTTCAAATTTTTTCTTTTATTTTTGCTTTTATGGTTTTATTTTTATTCTTGTTTTCATTTTTCGGATTTTTTGTTCCTTAATTTTCATATTTTCAATTATTTTTTTTAATTTTATTATTTTATTTTTAATTTTGTTTTTTACTTTTCAGATTTTCAGTTCTTTAATATTTACCCTTTTTATTTATTTTTCGTAATTTATTATTTGTTTATTATATCATTATTATTTATTTGCTTTTACCCTTCACTTTTTAATTTTAATTTAATTTAATTTTTTTAACTCTATTTTCAAATCTTTATCTTGTTTTTATTTTTAACTTTTAAATTTCTTTTTCAGACTTTTTTTTTAATTTTTATTTTAATATTTTGTTTTTAATTCCTCTTAGTTTTTAATTTTTCATTTCTTTTCATTTTATTGTTATCTATTTATTATCTATTATTATTTTTATTTGTTTTTTATTATTTATTTATTTATTTTATTTTTTGTTTATTTATTTTTGTTAATTTTCCTTTTAACTTTACTATGTATATTTTTGGCTTTTTGTTTACTACTATTATTATTCTCCGTTTTCTTTTTCTATGAGCCTTTCCGCTTTCTGTTTTCTGCTTTTTCTTGTTTCTCTGTTTTCTCTGCTTTTCTTGATTGTTCACATAAATAAAATGAAGAATGGGGCCTCGGACATAATTGGGTGTTTACAGACACCTATGACTCACTTTGACTATGACCTAAGCTAAGGAGATTGGAGAAGCCTTGGGTGGATCAGGCCCTTAAGGTGTTACAAGTGTACAAAATTTTGGAACTAAGATTTTATAAGAAGAAATTTTAAAAAGGTAACCTTGGAAGCTCAAAGTGAGCATTCAGTCATATAGGTTAAGTTAAGGATAAAATTTATTAAAACTTATAAAAGTGATACAAACTATATGATTAAATATTAAATGGTGTGAAACAAACTTTAAGAGAAAAAAAATTAACCTAAAAGGCCCTAAAATTCACTAGGTGTGCATTCGACCCACTTAGACTAATTAAAGAAAAATGAGTTTAAAATTTGGTTAATGATGCATTAAGAACCTTCATTAGGTAAATGGTAAGATTTAAATGTGTAAGAAATGTTTAGAAATGACTAGGTCCATAGTATCCAAAATTGATAAAATCAAGTGAAATCCATAATTAAAACTTAAGCTAGATTCAAGGATGCACAAGTTGGTAATAAAAAATGAACCATGGAATTGTGAGGAGGAAAAGGGACATTCGACCATGACCTTAAGGAAAAGAGAAGCCTTAAAATTAACTAAACTTGGTAAAATTTATGACTTAAACTTTAACTAGAAGGATGCATCACCTTAGGTCAAATAAAGATGAACTTTGATGCCTTAAACACTAGGAGTGACATTCGGCCATCTTAAGGTTAATTAGACAAGAACTTTGAATTCTTTACTAGGGTTAATTAAGAATCCCTGGCATATAAATAATAAGAATTAAAAGTGTAAGGAATTTTTAGAAAGGGTATGAAGTTCATTCGGCCATGATAGCTAAGTTAGTGAAAGAAAGTTAAAATTTCACTATGATTTAAGTTTAAATCTAGGCATGCATAAATTAATTAATTAGGAAGGAACCATGATGTTGAAAAGTAGTATAGACCATTCATCCATGATCTCTAGGTATGATTAGAAGTCTTAAAAATTTCTAAGTTAGATAGTAATTAATGATCTAAACTCCAATTAGTAGAAGTCATCTTCTAAGATAGAGAATAGAGAACTAGAAGGCCTTAGAACCCTTGTTCATGCATTTGGCCACCTTGGGTTAAATTAAAGAGAGATGATTTTAAGATGCTGATCACAGCGTAATAAGGATGCTCACCATATAAAAGAAATGAATTAAAGCTTAAAGGATGCTTAGCAAATGCCATGGACACTATTTGGCCATGGGTGAGAAAAAGGATATAAGTAAGTTAAAATCTTTCTAACACATATAACCTTTAAACATAGAATGACTATGTTATGCATAAAAAATGTAAATTGAATTACATAAAGAATAAAAACTTAAGAAATGTCATTTGGTCACCTACAGAAAAACTTCTTAGTTTTATAAAAATCAAGTGAAACAAATTGACCTTCGAGAAAAAGGAAAGGCTGAGGAATAACTTAGAAAGTTGAGTGGATTAAACTTCCTTGAATGATTCATAATAAAATGTTATGAATGAAACAAGTTGGACATGCATGGGTGTATGAGATTATATTACCTAAGATTGGATGACAAGCATAACTCAGTCTTAATTTAGAAGACTACTGTATGCTAGAGAATGTTAAGCCAACTTGTATTGCTTTATGATTACATAAAGTCTAATTGTTATTGAATGATGGATGATCCTGAATGTTGAAATAACGGTGTTGTTTATATGATGATCTTGTACGAATGATGATGTGATAGAAATTGAAACCTAAATATGCATGACATATTGTTGAACTTTGGTTGAGCATGCATGATTATATGGAAGCCATTAAAATGAACCTAAATGGTTTAAAGGATCATTAAATCAAACTTATGTAAAAAGCTAATCTACTCTTAATATTCCTTGTGCATATCCAAAGGAAAACATAGTCTCGTTGCAAATGAGACAAAAGGATTCTCCATAAATCCTTTTTATTATGAAGACAAAATGGTTCTTCACTTATATGAGATGGTGATGACCATCTAAGAATGAGCTCATACCCTTAAGAATAAAAGGTAGAATAGCAGAGCTAGTGAAGAGATATTGTTATATTGTTTATAATATGTGTCTATGTCTCAAGAATTCCCCAAAGGTGTGGAATAGAAAATAAAATTTCCCAAAGGTGTGGAATGGAAAATAAAATTCTTTGAACATGTTGAATAGATAATAAAATTCTTCGAAGGTGTGGAATAAAAAATAAAATTCTCCAAAGTTATGGAATAAAAACCAAATAAGACATTATGTAAGACAGAGAAATTTTTTTTGAGTAAAATAATATCTATATTGAGATTCCAAAAATTTATGAGATTTAAAGAAATTACATGTTTATGTATTAATGGTTTTTTTTTCTATTTAAATATAACCTACTTCAGTAAGAGTTTTTGAAAGATTAAAATCAATCTAGTATGCATGATATGATTTTCTAATAAACTGAAGTGTCTGGTTTGAAAGTGACAACACTAGAAGTAGAGTATAGTCCTACTAAGAAACTTAGTTTCTTACTCCTTCTCCCTCTATTTTCTTCTGTGACGAACACCATGTCCTTCACAATGGCGGTGGTCTTCATAGACATCAGTAATATGGATTGGTCCACAAACCCCCACAACTTGTTAATCACAACCCAAGCTAGCATGAGAATTTACTTTTTGTTGTGACATCTTTTCATTTCAGAAGTTTTTGAGTCCAAACTTTACAATGATGGATTTTGCAATTCCTTTGGAGGCCTTTCATCCCAATGGAGTTTTCCCGCCTCTTTTTGTTATAAAAGGAAAAAATTGCAACAATCGAGGATTTCTCTACCTCCGAAGGGGAAACAAACCCACATATTCCATCACACTAACATAGTTTTACATATGTTTGGTCCTCACAAGGAAGTTCTCCTTATCTGATACCTTATCCTTTCCACACTTATCAGGAGATGCTTGATGCTACTTTTCTTTCTCTTGACCAGAGCATGTGGCTAGAACGCTTTCCCCGCTAGGCCTTAAGAGGTTTGTTGGTCCCATTTATTTCGTTTCGAAAAAAGAATAAGTTGAAACCTATAATGTAAATTTTTGTAAATAGTTGGATGTAGGTGTTGTAATCGTAATTATCACAAGATGACAGACTCGCTTAAAATTTATAAAAAGAAATTTAATTGATTATGTGGAACCGCCACCAAATTTTTATTTAAGGGAAAAGATTTGGAAAAATCCTAACTTGAGGAAGAATCTAGGTTCGGGAGTCGGTTACGAGTAGGGAAGGTGTTAGGCACCTTACTCACCCGTTCCAAAGAACGGTACCCTTAAACAGAGTGTGTGATTCTTTTTGAAAATTGTTTGATCCCTTAAATAGAATACAAAATAAATAAGTTTGTATGAAAATAGCCTGACAGGACTTGATCCTGCTCCTACGTATTCCCTGGTGCAATGAGAAACTCAAGGCTACGTAGTTCTGCTGCGAAGGCTTGACCTTCGGAGTAAAAATAATCTGGAAGATGATTTTAAAAGTATTTTCAATATTTTTTACATAATTCTTAGCCCACATATGCACAGGATCCAAGACAACTACGACTATACTGGGATCCATATGAATCTCTAAACATCAAACAACAAAAAAGCTACCAATTCGTGTTTAGAGCTCATTGCGTGAGACTCAGAATTATATATAAAGCGAGTTTTCTAGAATATTTATAAAGAATTCTTAATCACATAGCACAAGGTCCAAGGCAACTACGGATGCACTGGGATCTATATGAATCTTTAGACATCGAATAGCAGAAAAAGCTACCAGTTCATGTCTACAGCCTATTGCATGAGACTTAGAATTATTAAGTTTAACTTGAAAATAACAAGATTAAAAAGGATTGAGCTTAGGTAGAATTGGGCTTGGCTTAAAATAAAATGAATTTGATTTGCATTTGAGGAAAGAAATTATACTTGATTTAAAGAATTAAAAATTAATTGTGAATTTGGTTTAATACTAAATTACTTATGAATTTGGTTTAATATTTTAAGAATTTTGGTTGGAGTTTGGGATTGCCATTTGGTTTCTACGAGAAAAATCGAAAGCATTTGATTTGGGTTAATTGAAAGGAATGATGTGGCCGATCCATTCTTGGCCCATCGTCACTTAACAATTATCAAATAAGTAAGGAAACTACAAGTGAGCCTATGAAGGTGGTAGACATTTTTGCAGTGGCCCAGTTGGATGCGGTTTGCTGCTACTCGAGAGTAAAGAGTTGGCACATGAGGGAGTAAAAAAATAGAAAAGCTGCGTAAAGGACTCGAACCAAGAACTCAGCGTCAGCACTTGAGAGGAAACGACCATTTAAACCAAGCTCAAACTTTATGACTTTTGACCAGCCTTACTTAATATTCTATGCTCAAGATGTACACGTTCGCTTGCATGCAAAACTACATGGGAACTGGACGCTTGTCCTTTTTTGCCTAATTTTCTAAGTCATTGAGTCGAGGCCTTTAACTTCCAAATTGAAGATGGACCCCACAGAGTGATGTGAGACCATGAAGTTTTTTCGCATGGATTGGGACATGTATTGCCCACATTACGTCGGCAACTTCTTGCCCTTGGCTAAATGAGATGCCATAAAACCCATTAGGTGTAAATACACAAATCCATGCTAATCCAATAACGCTTATCAATTCAGCTTTGAGAAATCCAACCTAGATTACTAGCATCGTGGAATTAATTTAGGGAACAGGCATACATAAGCTTTGCAAGAGCTAGAGGCTGCACCTCTTCCAATGTTAGCAAGCTCCCTTTCGTAGAGGTTGATAGCCACTTTCTTTGTAGAGGCCATAGCTAGGTAGCACACATGCTACGCCCCTAAATATCATGTTGACTTGTGCGGGTATGAACGCAAAGCAGCGTGAATGTACGTGCATTATTCTACATGAAGAATTCAAAATTGGTTTTTTCCCTTTTGTTGATATTCATCACAGAAGAGTGCTTCCCAGCTTAAACCTGCCTTTGGCAGTTTCGAAGGAGGATTTAAGAGCTAATGTGCTAGCCCGAGGCAATGTATTTGTCCTAGAATCATGAAACCTAAAATCCAAGAATTGTCACAGTCCCGGGAGCATAGTTATTTTCAAGGATTTTCACATCGGCTGAGGACAGAAGTGGTTCTATATGGTATTGAGACATGAGACTCTGAGTTATGTATATTGGCAGTAGTATACACTTGATTCTCTATAGCAGAATAGTGAATATTCAGGAATTTATTATGGCCTTCTTACCCATTTTCCTAAGACTTGTTGCACTATGGGTCAAGAGTTTTACAAAGAAGGAAAGCGTACTGGTTGCTGCCATCAACAGTGATATGGAATCCCTCTAGGTCACTGTCATTTCCCATGCAGGGACAGTTGCAACCATGAGCTAGGAAAGAACTGAATGGTCATCCGTGTTCAGAACTTTGCGTGATCAGTGCAGAAATGGAAGTACAAAATGTACCAAAAGCCAGGTAGTGATCCTAATCAGCCAAGCTATGAGTCAGAGTTAAGAACTGAGCTTGACGAATCAGTTTGGGCGACGGGCTTAGTATTAGCAAGAATAACAGTGTTCAGCAGGAACCATTTCCGGATTCATGATCATAAAGGAACTCTAGCCTTAACCTTTATATTGGAACATCTGTACGAAGTTTGAGTAGATTTTAGGTTGAAAGATATGATCGAGGCCAGAAACAGTGATGGATTTCCGATCAATGTTCGAGAGCACGAGCATGTTGTATTTTGGCAGACTCCATCGTAATGAAATTTGGACTGTCTTGGCTTGAGAATACCTTTTCAAACAGAGGAACCAAAAGCTTTGACCCTTGGAGGGAGAGTCAAGAGAACAGAGAGGGAGTCCTCACCATGAGTTTCTCATCAATGTCTTCCTTTCTTTATATATGAAACAGTAGCCACCATGTCCCATTTCGTACGTAAGACCGCTGTAGCACTTCTTGTGCAGACCCTTATTGCTTTCATTATGAATGTCCATTTTAGTGCAATTGCTATTGCTTAGGGAACGAAAATGACTTCAGGACACTCATCCCTCACTCCCCTGTATCTTCTCGAACTCTCTTAAACCAACTTCCAACTCCACAATCCTCTATGGTGTAGCTTGATTCCCATAAAAAAAAAACACATCATATGAGGCTCTCACTCTCCCTTCTTCCAATGGCACCATCCTAATTCTAGTATACACCCCTTCTTGCGCTTCATGCATGGTGCGTACATAATAGTGCGTTATTTCTTTCATGCGAGGGATGAATAATGGCTGCAATGATTCCCTAAGTTGCTGAACCTTTAGAGGAAGATTCAAGGAACCTTCCTCTTTCAAGTCTAGCCAATCGAAGTCTTCGCCTACTATCGTTACCACCATGCTCTATTGAGAATGTGCATGCATTTGGTACCTCTCATATCTACTTTCCTCTGCTTTTAGTCAGTATGGATCCCTTGACATTTCGTTGTTCTTGGCCCTCCGCCAATGCTACTCGACTATGGGACTAAGGTTTTTGCCTTCACACTGATCTTGGTTTTTCAGCATTCAAGTGATCTGTCAACAAATCATATTATGGCTTAGGGCAGAGGTGCTTTAATTTGGCTAAGGACAGATGAATTTTCTATGTTTTTCATAGTAAGAGGTGAATTGGACTCATCTAAGTCACGGCTTGATCTTCACAGGATCATCAATCAAGAATCAATGCCTATTTCTATATGCTACATGCATTGGTTATACATATTCACATGAATATCCGAAGAGAATTTGCCTAATAACTCTAAACTAGATTCAAATATAGGAATCGGGATTACTCACGCCACATGCTTTCTGGTTAAAGATAGACTTCAAACAATCTTAATTCATCAAGATTCACGTTGATCTTTACGGTTTTTTGCATTCAAACTGATTCGCATTCTAAAAATTTCTTCCCTGTTTACCTATCAATACCTAGCCTTTGAATGAGAAAAACGATCGTTGAATGCACTAATTAAGGCAATCAAATGAGATAGAGATGCTAACCTTCACAGAATCGCACAGGAGGCCTTTCTCGATCGAAATGGAAGACTAGAATGTATGCAATGGAGCGCTAGAAGAATACCGATGCTGGAGCAGAAGATGTATAATCTAGAATTTTCAAAGAATGCAGAACTCGAGAGATTGCAAACTGGAGCAGAGCGTCTGGTCTTGAGTCTCCTCCTTCTTCCCCCCAAATTTTTCCAACCCTTTTTCTAAGCTAAATTCCCTATATTTATATGGCTCCACTAATCAATCCTAATTTCACTTCTATCTAACTGTCTTAACTAACCCACCCAACTTCTGCTTTTATTAATTTAGTTATTTATTTATTATTATTTTTTTACATATTATTATTATTATTTATTCTTTATTATTTTTATTTTTATTTTTAATTTATTTGTTTTTTTTATTATTCTTATTCTTATTCTTATTATTTTATTTTTCCTTTATTTTTGTTATTCCATATTTTTTATTTTTTATTTTTCAGACTTTATTTTCCTTCCTTTTCTTTTCATTTTCTTCTTTTTTTTTATATTTTTTGTTTTTTGTTTATTCATTTTTAATATTTTAATATGTTTTTCATCTATGATTTCTTACTATTTTTATGTTTTCCTATCTAAATTATTATGTATTTACTAATCAAATTTAATAGGAGATCTCAGACATAATTGGATGTTTACAGTAGGCATCCTAGTTATTATTATGTAGTTGTAAATTAGTTCTTGTACTAGAATATGAATCAAATATGTATATGAGCCTAGTATGTACATTATGGTATGTAGTTAGGTGTATGTAAAGACCTTAGTGCCTAAGACTGTTTATGTATTTGTAAAAAGGACTGTATAATAATATAAAGCTTGTATGTGTATGTATGGATTATGTTTTAATTTGTTTTATTGCTAAATAGAGACAAATAAGATAAAGGAAATAATTTGCAATGATAATAACCTATACGCGCACAAAAACGCCTAGTAATTTATTTACCAACATGAATGCTATATCGACAAGGCTTGCATTTTATATCCAAACGATTGTTTTATAAAAAATTACCGTATTTTCTTTAATAAGTATTTTCCAAAGATTTCACATCATGAGATAATAAACTAATAATGAAACCGAATGAATGACTTAAACATAAAATCGATATTTATTTTTAGGATGTTATATCATATACTATTTCATGTTAAGTTAAATAATAATTTAATTTAATATCATTATCCTACCTATATCTCTAATCAATTAAATATCAATCAGCAACCAAATCAATTCAATCTAACAATTAAATTTGAAACAATTAAATATAATTTCCTAAATTTTAAGTAATAAATAAAATTTTATTATAAAATCAAGGAAACTCTAAAACTACTTTTTTATTAATCTCTTCCCCTTACCTAGAATTAAAGACTATTGTAATCTTTATTTTTCTAGATGATCCTACTGAATTATTCTTCAAATTTAAGTCCAAATTTCCAAGAATTTGACAAAAATTCTTCACGATTTGAAAAAATCTTCTTCTTTCTTTCTATTGTTGTTTGTTCAATTTGTTTTGTTCTGAAACTTTTATCAATTTACTTTCTCTCTCCTTTAATCCAGAAGCCAATTTACTTGCCTTTGTTTCATGTATATACCCACCTTAATGGCTTAAATCATGGCAATGAGTAATGCTGCCTTCGGTGGCAAGTTATTTTTTTACAATTTTTTACTTTTTTAAATATAAGATGTTACATAACCAATGTTTCATTCATTACATATCAAGGCATAATCCAAAGGTCAACCATCAAACAAACATCCACAATTCAAATTGAGTTAGGAAGACTCAACCTTAGTTACTTGATTTCATATTTTTAAGATCCAAAGTTCTTCTTCTATCGGAGAAAGAGATGGTCATTTACCTAATTCTTCCAAGAAGGATTTCTCCAATTTTTTTCTCTTCCAAAGTGGTTCCTAGGTCATTTAAGATATAAATAATTAGTGTATAATAATTAGGAATCAAATGGAGCTCAAAAATCATACAAACATTGAGATTTTATTTTCAAGTATGGTTCATGCAACTGTTCATCCAAGTTTGAGATTGAAAAATGAAGAAGAAAAGAGGAAAATTCAATCCCAAAATCAATAAAAATACAAATGCTTAATATACAACAATTAAAAATCAAAAGAAGCTAAAAAATATATAAAAATAAAGGATAAATCTCAAATATACTATTCATGCACTATTTATCCAGCTATACTTATGGGAATGGAGAAAAGATAAGGATAAGCAAATAAAAAAAACAAACTTTGATGAATGATTAGGCTTTGAAGGAGAAAAACAATTAAAATGGGATGAATATTTGATGTGATTCTTATGAATATGGAGAAGAAAACCATTAAGTTTGCTTAATTAATGAGACCAAATCATACTCCAAAATTAAAGATGATAACTTTTTCTTGTCCTATCTTGATCGCGAAACTTTCTCCTTCACCTTATCGTTCACCTATGACTGCTAGCATTTACGACACTTAACTTGAAGCCTAATTAATTCTTGAACTATGGTTGCTAGTTTTATGAGAGTCAGAGGAGGACATAAATTTTGGATTTGATTTCTCTAAGATGAGAAGATTCATTTCAAAAGATTAAACACACTTACAGTAATTAATTTGTAAATTAATGATTAATTAAGTCCTAAATCCAAAAATTAATGGTTGATTAATTCCTAAATCCACTACCCTTGTTGGTTGCTAGTTTTACTGGATTCAGACAAACCTGAGTACATAAATTTTAGATCAGCTTATCTAAAATGGAAAATGCAAGAAAAAATACACCCACACTCATTTGATTAAAAAATTAATTAATTTTATCAAGCACATAAATATCAAACATTCAAATTAATTACAATCTTAATTGTACATTCTCTAATCAACCGTTGTAAACATACTTTATCTTATAAAATACACTTCCCCTGCTTTAGAAAAGTCAAATCCACAAACTTTGTAATTTTGTCAAGCACATAAATATCAAAAATTAAAAAAATTAATTACAATCTTAACTGTTAATTCTCTAATAAAATGAAAAATACAAGACAAAATACATCCACACTCATTGATTAAAAAATTAATTAATTTTATCAAGCACATAAATATCAGACATTAAAATTAATTTAAATCTTAACTGTTAATTCTCTAATCAACAGTTGTAAACATACTTTTTCTTTTAAAATACACTTCCCCTACTTTAGAAAATTCAAGTCCACAAGCTTTGTAATTTTGTCAAGCACATAAATATCAAACATTAAAATTAATTACAATTTTAACTATTAATTCTCTAATAAAATGAAAAATGCAAGACAAAATACACCCACACTCATTGATTAAAAAATTAATTAATTTTATCAAGCACATAAATATGAAACATTAAAATTAATTACAATCTTAACGGTTAATTCTATGATCAACAGTTTGTAAACATACTTTATCTTTTAAAATACACTTCCCCTCCTTTAGAAAAGTCAAATCCATAAACTTTGTAATTTTGTCAAGCATATAAATATTAGACATTAAAATTAATTACAATCTTAACTGTTAATTCTCTATTAAAATGAAAAATGCAAGACAAAATACACCCACATTCATTAATTAAAAAATTAATTAATTTTATCAAGCACATAAATATCAAACATTAAAATTAATTACAATCTTAACTGTTAATTCTCTAATCAACAGTTGTAATCATACTTTATCTTTTAAAATACACTTCCCCTCCTTTAGAAAAGTCAAATCCACAAACTTTGTAATTTTGTCAAACACATAAATATCAAACATTAAAATTAATCACAATCTTAACTGTTAATTCTCTAATAAAATGAAAAATGCAAGATAAAATACACCCACAATCATTGATTAAAAAATTAATTAATTTTATCAAGCACATAAATATCAAACATTATAATTAATTACAATCTTAACTGTTAATTCTATGATCAGCAGTTGTAAACATACTTTATCTTCTAAAATACACATCCCCTGCTTTAGAAAAGTCAAATCCACAAACTTTGTAATTTTGTCAAGCACATAAATATGAAACTTTAAAATTAATTACAATCTTAACTGTTAATTCTCTAATAAAATGAAAAATGCAAGACAAAATACACCCACACTCATTGATTAAAAAATTAATTAATTTTATCAAGCACATAAATATTAAACATTAAAATTAATTACAATCTTAACAGTTATTTCTCTTATCAACAGTTGTAAACATACTTTATCTTTTAAAATACACTTCCCCTACTTTAGAAAAGTCAAATCCACAAACTTTGTAATTTTGTCAAGCACATAAATATCAAACATTAAAATTAATCACAATCTTAACTGTTAATTCTCTAATAAAATGAAAAATGCAAGATAAAATACACCCACACTCATTGATTAAAAAATTAATTAATTTTATCAAGCACATAAATATCAAACATTAAAATTAATTACAATCTTAACTGTTAATTCTCTAATAAAATGAAAAATACAAGACAAAATACACCCGCACTCATTGATTAAAATATTAATTAACTTTATTAAGCACATAAATATCAAACATTAAAATTAATTACAATCTTAACTGTTAATTCTATGATTAACAGTTGTAAACATACTTTTATCTTTTAAAATACACTTCCCTGCTTTAGAAAATTCAAATCCACAAACTTTGTAATTTTGAGTGGGATTTACGCATCATTACCTGCGTCTGACATTGATTGGTATAACACGGTATGCTAAGTTGGTTGTTCTAGTTGAAAATGATCAGCTCATAAAACAAGGATGAATGTTTACAAACTCTCTACACGATTGAACCTACGTGATAGAAGTCTTAGGTCAAAAAAAAGAAAAAACTTCAGCCAAAGGAACTCAGTCGACCCCGAGATACAAGTGGAAACGCAAAAAGGAACTATACACAATAAAAACTCTGGGGATTAAATTTCTAGGAGTTTTCATTCCTCAGCGCCCTTAAAATGGGATCATTCTCCTCATCAAGCAAATTGTCGTCGTGTTAATCCTCTTTCGAGATTGTCTCCTATGCTTCTTAGGTTCCAACCGCGGCTCTGCTTGCTGAACTCCCATGTCTCCCATTTTCATCCTGCAATATATATATACACACACATTAACAAATTAGTAAATAAATAAGGATGCGCTCGTTGTTACAAACATCACTATAAATTTTGGACAGTTTGGCAAGCACTGTATAGTGTGTACGGTACAATGTGCATCACGAATAACTAGTTTAGTCCAGTAAGAAATCTTTTGCATTGCTATAGATTCCAGAAAAGATACTTCTACAGATGCTTTCACAAAGTTTTCGTTTTTTCCACAATCATTAACAACGACATGCAAAGATTTGGGGGGGTCAAAAAATGTCAATAGATAAACGAGGCTCCATGTTGAGGATGTTGTAACAAATTAGTAGCTTCTTTGACAGGCTAAAATGTGACTGCTATTATATACGGGAGTTTGTACAATGAAATTCATGCTTACATCTATTATTGGCATGTAAAAAGATAAGAACCAGCCTTTTAAAAATGTATTATATCCTCATTTCTATGATCACAAAAAACTGCTCAGAATGTTCATTTTATGAAAAAACAAAAATTCAAGAATTGAATTCTTTGATCATAGCATCATGCCGTTCAATTAAGTGAGAAGCGCTGGTTTTCAATCAATAAAGTGAAAGACATTGCTCATCATACCTTACATCACCTTCTCTTTTGGTTCCAAATGTCCTTAACTGTAACTCCTCCCTGATTCTGATTTCATCAAGAAGTTGAAAATAGAATGAATATCTTTCCCAATCCCCCTTCACAATGGACCCAGGTTCACCCAGATGCAAGCAGTAGTTAAATGAATATTTTGCAGGCTCATTGTCGTTAAGCATTTTCCTGATCTGAATAGGGGGAAAAAGAATATAGCACAGTCTAAACAGAAAAAAGAACTGTTTTAACATTGAATTTTGTCAAAATATAACACAAGCATCACTGACTTCAGGAAAAGTTTGGGCAAGAGATTGCTTTGTCACTTTCAATAAACTAGGCTGGTAAATCCAGGAGTATCAGCAAGAAAGCCCCCTCCGGCTAACGGAAGCAGAGAGACATGGCGAGTAGTATGCTTCCCTCTGCCGCTTCTCATTGAAACCTCTCCAACTCGCTGATCCGCCAACCACTTGCTTCCTAAAATCTGAAATAATACACGTTCACAAGAAATGCAGTTATCAAACTCTCATGCACATAGGAGAACATATCATACACACAAAAATAAAAGGACAAAAGAAACAAAAACCCACAGGCTCGAACCAATTCTCTCTCTCAGCATCAGATGCACGGGGATTATTCCGAAGGGCATTGATCAAACTAGACTTCCCAACTCCACTAGGATCCACAATTACCGTAGTTTGATCCCTCAACTTGAATGCAAGTAGATCAAGCCCATGTCCAGATTCAACACTGCAAAAAATTGGCTCATACCCCCAGCTGTGTAGCCTAGCCTTCCAGGAACCCACGATCTAGACAAGTGCAAAATCAAAAGCAGGCAATTACTTCATATTATTAAAAAAATCACAGCTGGATTGCAATTTCGCAACATAACCAAAAAAAAAAAACCACAGTAATTCAACAAGCCATACACAACAACTAAACATTCAATGAAGCTGTCACAAGCATCATAGAATTCCATAAACTCTACCATATTTTCTACCAATCATATTTGGCTAGATAATAATTAAGAACACATAATCATAATCATATAATCACAATGCAAACAACGTGAACCTCCTTATCCACAAGCTCTATCTTGCTGAGAGCTAGAGTGAGAGGGATCCCAGTGGACTCGGCTTCCACCATAAACCGAGTGAGTGAGAAGGGTTCAAGCTTGGGTTGATCGAGCGAGAAAAGCACGAGCAAATGGTCCACGTTAGCAATGGGAGGGTCGAGAATCTCAGAGCTTTGCTGGAACACGTTTTCAATCATGCCCCTGCGGTCTACCCAATCAACGGAACCAACGAGAACCTTGTTCCCAACCAAGCTTGATCTTCTTGAGCAGTGCCCTCACCACGCAGAGGAGCTCGACCCCGTGAAAGTTTCCAGAAGGTTCTTCGGGGACCATGACGCGCATGAAGTTAGCCTGTGACGCCGCTACGACGCCGATGGCCTGGGATTCAGAGAGAGGAGGGTTGTTTTCGAGTGAGAGAAGGGGAGCGAGAGACGAGAACTGCTTCAACGTCTGCTTCCCTTTCAATAAGTTCTTGCTCGCGGCTGCTTGTTTAGGGTTTTGTCGCTTGGCCGCGACTGGAAAGCAGTTGAAACGCCGCAGGAGTAGGAGTAGAGGCGCGGCGGAAGCCACCGCGCGGTGGCGGAGCAGGGATAACGATGCGAGCGACATTGGATGGAGATAGACAGAGAGACAGAGAGAGACGAATTGAATGGTGTACTCAAATATCCAATCGAACAACTATTTTGTGTTATCTACTCTTTCAGTTTGTTGAGGTCACTGTACATTGAAGACCATTCTGGAGTTAAACTCCAAAGGCCGAGAGAAATGCCATCTGCGTGAGCAGTTTCGGGCTTGCTTCGTCTAAACGACGCCTAGCGGCTTAAACGACATTGGATCTCCTGCTGACACTGTGCCTCATGCCCACGCAATATATATTTTTTCCTATCACTTCCCATGTAATAATGTTAATAATTTATAACTTATTTTAAAATCATATTTTTTATTAGCTAAGAAAATTAAAAGTAGAGATATATGTACAAATTCAG
Source organism: Canavalia gladiata (assembly GCA_037954105.1). NCBI lineage: Eukaryota > Viridiplantae > Streptophyta > Magnoliopsida > Fabales > Fabaceae > Canavalia > Canavalia gladiata. The sequence goes on along the minus strand of CM075668.1, from coordinate 23,020,633 downwards.
ACCAGGCGAGGGATGTAAACATTCAACCTTCATTGATATGAATTATATCTGGGTGATTAGTTAGTATTACTTCTCATTGTCATAATTTGCATTTTATGTCATATCTGGGTGATTAGTTAGTATTACTTCTCATTGTCATAATCTGCATTTTATGTTTTTAGTACGCTGATGAAAATACGGATATAGTGTTAACTATAATTTATTGGAAATCTGTAAGATAAGGAAAGTATCATTTTTAATTTAGATAAAATTCAGGTGGACTACTTTAAATTTTTTATTGTTCTTAAATTAAAATTAAAGTTTTATTTCGATAACTTACATAATAAAAATTGATATACAATGAGATAAAAATTTAATTTTTTATAAAAATAATGCCAAAAACATTTAAAATATTATACCATCTTATTTTTTTTATTTATTGGATCATAATTAAAATAATTAAAACTATCAAATGGGTCAGTTCAATCCTCTTTAGTCTTAACCTAGGATTAGAATCTAAAAATCCACCAAAAAATCTTAAATATTAAAAGTTTTTAGTGTTAAAAAATTATTTGGATGTAAAATCCTAAATATTTTTTTAATAAATGTAAAGTCTTAAGATATTTTATAATTTTTTAAGATCATATATATTTAGATGATAGATAATATAATATATATTTTTTTATATATTTGATTAAATTATTTTAGAGTTATTTAGCAGAAAATTATAAAAATAAAAATTTATAATTTTAAATTAAAAATATTATATATTATTCTACAACAATAATAAATAATTAATATATCAAAATGTATGTTAATTTATTAATTTTATCTTTTATTTAAAAATATTAAATTAAAATATATTTATTTAAATATTAAATTTATTATTTTTTCTTTCTTTTTAATATTTTCTTTTTAAAGTTATTTTTGAAAATTCATTATTACATTATTAAGAAATAATATAAAAACATAACATTATATGAATGAACAACGTTACAGAAATAAATATGAAAATTACTTGAATATAAATATGTTGTAATATTTTTTAATAACATCATTTGTATAAAAAAAATATATAATATCTTTTTAGCATTGATATTGATGATAAAAATTATTTTAAAAAATTAATATTTTTTAATAGATATAAAATTTTAAAATAGCTTATAATTTACTTAAGATCTTATTTGATTTTATCATACATATATATTTAGATGATAGATAATATAATATTTTTCTTTTATTTATTTGATTAAACTATTTGGATTGTGTAGCGGGAAATTAAAAAAAGTAAAATTATAACTTTAAATTAAGAATATTATATATTATTTTATAATATTAATAAATAATTAATACGAAAAGTTATATTAATTTATTATTTTTTACTTTTTATTAAAAATATTAAATTTAAATATATTTATTTAAAATATAAAACTTACCATTTTATTATTCTTTCTTTAAAATTATTTTTTAAGATTATTTTTGAGAAATTGATTACTTTATTATCAAGAGAGCATATAAAAACATGATATTTTATGAATCAACTATTTTGTAAAGACATAAAAATTAGTTGAAGTGAGGATGTTGAAATATATTTTAACCACTTCATTTGTATAAAAGAATTATTCTTTTAACATTGATTTAGATAATGAAAAGATTTTAAAAATTAATATTTTTTAATACATGTAAAATTAAAAATTGCTTATTATATATTTAGGATCTTGTATGATTTGATCATATATATTTAAATAATAGATAGTATAATATATTTTATTATTTTTATATTTGAGTAAACTATTTTAAAAATTGTTTAGAATGAAATAAAAAGTGAAAAACTTATAATTTGAAATTAAGAATAACCTATATTATTTTTTAATATTATAAATTATTAATATTATACAAATCAACAATCTTACAAAGACATCGAAATTACTTAAATGTAAACATGGTGAAATATTTTTTAACCACATCATTTATAGGTGAAAAAAATATACTATCCTTTTAGCATTGATATAGATGATGGAAATCATTTAAAAAATTAATATTTTTTAATAGATGCAAAGTTCTAAGATAACTTATGATTTATTTAGAAACTTATATGATTTGATCATGTATATTTGAGTGATAGGTAATATAATATATATTTTTTCTTTTATATATTTGATTAATCTATTTGAAGGATTGTGTAAAAGAAAATTATAATTTTAATTTAGAAATATTATATATTATTTTACAATAATAATAAAAATTAACACATTCAAGTTATATTAAATTATTATTTTTATGATTTATTTAAAAATATTAAATTAAAATATATTTATTTAAAATATAAAATTTACTATTTACTTACTCTTTCTTTCAAATCTTTTTTTAAAATTATTTTTGAAAAATTTATTACTTTATTATCAAGTAAAAACATGAAAATTACTTGAATGTAAGGATGTTGAAATATATTTTAAAAAAATTATTTGTACAAAGAAAATTATAATTTTAGCATTGATGTAATAATGAAAATAAATTGAAAATTAAGATTTTTGATAGATCTAAAATGGTATAATAATTTATTATTTATTTAGGATTTATATGATTTGATTGTATATATTTAGGTAATAGATAATATAATATATTTTATTATTTTGTCTATTTAATTAAACTATTTTAAAGATTTTTTTAGAAGGAATAAAGATTTTTTTAGAAGGAAATAAAAAATAAAGAAAAATTTATAATTTAAATTAAGAATATTATATATTATTCTGCAATAATAACAAATAATAATATATCAAAATTTATATTAATTTATTTTTTTTATTTTATTTACAAATATTAAATCAACTTATTTTTTTAAAAAACCAAAGAATTTTAATATTTTTCCTCTTTTTTTTAAGATCTTCCTTTTAAAACTATTTTTGAAAAGTTCATTAATTTATTTTTAAGAGAGTATATAAAAACATAACATTGTTTGAATCAACAATATTACAAAAACATAAAAATTATTTGGAGGTAAATATCTTCAAATATTTTCTAAAATAACTAATGATTTATTTAGGATCTTATATATTTGGGTGTGTGAACACTCAATTATGTCCAAGATGGTATTTATCAAATTAATGCTTAAGTTAAAATTCAAAAATAAAACAAGAATAAATAAAAAATAAAATAAAAAAGAGAAAAAATGGAAAAAGGAATAATAATAATAATAATGAAAAGAGAACTAAAAATAGGAATAAGAAAGAAAATAGAAAGCCCAATAACCAAAAGATAATTTGGTTCAAAATCATTCAAAAAATAAATAATAACAAATAAATAAATAAAATAAAATAAAAATAAAAATAAAATAAGAAAGAGGACACTTGAAACCAAAAGAATTGATCTGAAAATTCTATTAGGAATTAGTTAGTTTGTTAAATAACTATTGGTTAGTTAAAGAGCTTTTGGGGATAAATAGAAGAAAGATTGAAAAAGGGGAGGTTCTCATTGCTGTTTTGGGTCTCTTACTTCTTCCAAAAATAACTCAATTGTTGTGAAAGGAAGAGGAGATCCTCGCACCTCCAGAGAAATTTGGCATTCTTTAGAGCTAATTTTGCACAGAACTTGGTCCATTGTTGGCCGGGAGAAGAGAAACCATTACGTGCTCTCCAAAACTAGCTTCAACCAAAATCCATTCCAGTTTCATATCCACAAATTGAAGCTCTCACACTGAAAATCACAAAAGAACATCAAGAACTCAGTACTTAAGGAGGTTGGTAATCAAAGTTCTTTGTAAATTCTCCAGGTAAAGTCATTGACATTAATGTTTTTCTAGGTGTTAGTGATTGGAATTATAGCATAGCAATGCACTGAAATAAGCTTAGAAATGTAGTAAGATATTATACTAGGATTCTTCTCCCAATCGGAACCTCCGATTTGTGGCATCAAGATAGATCTAAGATTTCCATCTCCTTATTTTTCTATGCGAGTTTCCGATAATATCTCCATAATCATTGCATCTATGCACTTGTATTATGATTTGAGATTCTCTGTGAATGATGAGCCATTTATGTGAATGTGGATTAAATTCTCTTATTAGCATAAGAGTGTCCTGTGAGTTGAGCTTTGTTTGAGAAAATTAGCTTCAAAATATTGTTGAATGCTTCCTGTCTCTCTGTGTAAAAAATTATTAAAATGAATTTTGTTACTGTCACGCATGGATCAGACCAAATCTCCAAGGATGTTGTTGTTCAATCTCTTAAAGAATTAACTGGAAAACCTGCCAAGCAAGTTTTCCAAGGCAGGAAGCATAAACTCTAGGTGCCGTAGTGTATTTTATAGCTCCTGCAGATGATGAATTGGAAACAATTGTTGAGAGTGCATTTATACATTCTATAAGGAGGTTTGCTTTATATTCTTAATATCTCTTGGTGCTTTGGCACCACTCATTGAAGCCAATGGATCCCAATTTAGTTTGAATGACTAATACACTACTTAAAAGCATAAGAGGTACTTCATACACAACACAACCTCTAAAGCTGCTTAATGTTTTAAGTTTTGAAAATATGAGAAATCACATTGGTGTCCCTGTTGCAAATGATGGGCACAATTCTATCAATATTCTTAAAGTATCCTAGAAAAGTGTTGTTCTTTGCTTCAAATTGGTGGTGGACATTTTATAGAATTTAATGTAGCAAATATAATGTTAAGTTTGCTTGCTAAACCTCTCACAAGTGCTGTTGAGATTGGGAATTCATCCTTAATTGAATCCATTTCTATAAATGAAGCTAAAACAATCTTTGTGTCAATGAAATTTTACCTAGTTGGTGCAGTTAAAATGTGCTCACTTTATCCAAATCTAGCATGTACAGTCTATAAGGAAATTCACTTCTTTTGGATTTATGTAAGAGAAACGTCACAATTATGCATCTGTGGTAACTACTGATTGTAAGCTTGCATGTGTTATTGATATCTTTGGCAATAGTTTTGAAAGTTTAATCAGAGCAAGAACACTTATACTTGGTTAAGTTGTGATTTTCATTTATTTAGGGTATTATATAATTTTATCATATATATATTTGGATGATAACTAATATAATATATATTTTTTTTATTATATTTGATTAAACTATTTGAAGGATTGTTTACAAGAACATAAAAAAATATTGAAATTTTAAATTAATAAAATATTAATACATTTAAGTTATAATAAATTATTATTTTTTTATCTTTTAGCTAAAAATATTAAATTAAAATATATTTATTTAAAACATAAAATTTACTATTTTCTTATTTTTTATTTCAAATCATTTTTTTAAGACTATTTTTAAGAAATTTAGTGCTTTCTCATCAAGTGAGGATATAAAAATATGAAATTTTATATATCAACTATATAGCAAAAATAGAAAAATTATTTGAGTGAGGATATTGAAACATATTTTAACCACATCATTTGTATAATGAAATTTTTACTTTTAGCTTTGATGTATATAATAGAAATCATTTAAAATTTAATATTTTTATAATAGATGTAAAATTTTTGAGTAGGTTATTAATTATTTAGAATCTTATATGATTTAATCGTATATGTTGAAATATTTTCTAACCACATCATTTGTATGAAAAAAAAAATACTATCGTTTTAACTTTCATACATATGATGGAAATTATTTAAAAAATTAATATTTTTTTAATAAATGTAAAGTTTTAAGATAAATTATGATTTATTTAAAATCTTATATGATTTGATCATATATATTTTGGTCATGGACGATATAATATGTTTATTTTCTTTTATAAATTTAATTAAACTATTTGAAAGATTGTTTTCAATAAAATTAAAAAAATAAAAATTTATAATTTAAAAACAAGAATATTATATATTTTTCAATAATAATAAATAATTAATATGTTATTTTATATTAATTTATTATTTTTTATCTTTTATTTAAAATATATTTATTTAACACATAAATATTACACTTTCTTATCTTTATTAAAAAATAAAATTTATTGTTTTCTTACTCTTTCTTTATAATCATTTGTTTAAGATTATTTTTGAAAAATTTATTATTTCATTAACAAGAGAGGATATAAAGACATGACATTTTATGAATCAACTATATTGCAAAGATATGAAAACTAGTTGAAAGTAGGGATGTTGAAACATATTTTAACTATTTCATTTGTATAAAAAGAATTATCCTTTTAGCATTAATGTAGATAAATAAAATCATTTAAAAGATTAATATCTTTTAATAGATTTAAAATTTTAGAACAGCTTATTATTTATTTAATATCATATATGATTTGATCATATATATTTAGGTAACCAATAACATAATATATTTATTATTTTATGTATTTGATTAAACTATTTTAAAGATTGTTTAGAAGGAAATAAAAAAAATTATAATTTAAAATTAAGAATAATATATATTATTGTAAATAGTCAATTATATCCAAGATTAAATTATTATTTAATTAATAAAATTTAGTAAATAAAAATAATGATAATAAAAAATAGTAATAATAATAAAATAAAAATAATAATAACAAACATAAAATGAAGAAAAATAAAAATGTATTACAAATTAGTTAGGAGTTAGTTAGGTTTAACGATAAAAATTAAAAATTAAAAAAAAAAAGAAAAAAAAAGAAAGGAAATAGGCAAAAAAAAAACAAAAGAATTTTGGGCGGCTCCCATGGGTGAGAACAGAAGATTAATTTTTCAACAGATATAAAGTTTAAAAATAACTTATAATTTATTTACAATCATTGTATAATTTGATTATATATATATATATATGTATATATATATATATATTTAAGAATTAGATAATATTTTGTTACTATATATATATTAAAAATAATGGAAATGATTTAAAAAATTAATATTTTTTTAATAAATGTAAAATTTTAGAATACCTTATAATTTATTTATGATCTTATATGATTTGATCATATACATTTAGGTAATAGATAATATAATATATTTTATTCTTATATATATTTATTAAATTATTTTAAATATTGTTTAGAAGAAAATAAAAAATAAAAAAGTTAATTTTTTAATAGATGATGTAAAAATAATATTTTATGGATCAATTTTGTTGCAAAAGTATGAAAATTACTTGAAAATGAGGATGTTAAAACATATGTTAACCATATCATTTGGAAAAAAAAAACTCATATTTTAACATTGGTGTAGATAATGAAAATCATTTCAAAAGTTAATATTTTTTTAATAAATATAAAATTTTAGAATACCTTATAATTTATTTACTATCTTATATGATTAATCGTATACATTTAGGTAATAGATAATATAATATATTTTATTCTTGTATATATTTGAATTGTTTTAAAGATTGTTTAGAAGGAAATAAAAAATAAAAAAAATTAGAATTTAAAATTAAGATTATTATATATTATTTTATTTTAATAAAAAATAATATTTATATCAAAATTTATATTAATTTATTATTTTCTTTTATTTAAAAAATTTTAAATTAAACTATATTTTTTTAAAAAAATTCTTATATTTTTCCTTTCTTTTTAAGACATTCCTTTTAATTTTTTTTTAAGAAGTTCATTCCTTCGTTATTAAGAGAGGATACAAAAACATAACATTGGATGAATCAACAATGTTATGATGACATGAAAATTGCTTTGAAGTGCAAATGTTGAAAAATTTAAACAACTAAAAAATCAATTTTGTTTTCATTTTTCAATTTGAGTTTTTAGTTTTTAAAAGTTGTAAAAGCAAATAAAATTACTCTATTATATAAATTTAATATAAATTCATAAAAAATATATAAATAAAAATATTAATTTAAAAATTAAATTATATTAAAATATTATATAATTATATAAATTTATATTTTATATATTATTTGATTATTATTATTTAAAATAAATAATTTTATATGTTATTCTTATAATATTTTATATTATTCAATATTTATTTTACATATAAATAATTTATATTATAAATATTTATATAATATAAAAATATATTATAATATTAAAAATTTAATATAATTTATATAGCAAATAAAATTATTTATTTTTTCATATATAAAAATAGATAAGTAAAAAATTAACCAAAAATTAAATTATTTTAAAATAATAAAAAATAAATTATTATTATTATTATTATTATTATTATTATTATTATTATTATTATTATTATTATTATTATTATTATTATTATTATTATTATTATTGTTATTATGGTGATAATGATAATTGTAGTGATGGTGCTAGTAGTTATAATATAAAGAATATTATATAATTATATAGTTTTATATTTTATATATTATTTAATAATCAATATATAAGATATATAGTTTTATATATCATTTATATAATTTTATATATCAAATAGTATCATTCATATGTGAATCTATAAAATAGGTAAATAATTAAATTCTTTTAAAATAATAAAAAATATTTAAAAGTAAAATTTAAAATTAGAAGTTCACAATTGTAAAGTTTATAAAATTCATTAAAATATGTGGGTTAGAGTCATTCTATGGATTTAATTTTTTATTCTTCAAATTTTTTCTATGAATTTTTTTGTCTTTTTCAATAATTTTTTTCTCTTTTTTATTTTTCTCTCTTTAAATAAAACAGGGATGAAAAGTTAAAATAAGTAAAAAAATTTAGAAAATAATATTAGAGATAAAGATTAAAGAGAAAAAAGTATAGAAATTTTGACTAAACCCTAAACCCTAAAAAAGTATAGAAATTTTGAAAAAAAAAATTAAGAGAAAAAAGATAAAAATTAAAGAGAAAGAAAATTATAGAAACAAACAAAAAATTTAGGTAAAGATAGAAAATTTATAAAATATAAATAGATTAAAAAATATTTATCCATTGCATGTTTTTCTTTCAAATAGTTCTTTATTATTTTTAGTATTTTGAGGATGATTATTTCAGTAAAAATTATTTGTAAAACATTAAAAAATTCACATCCTTTTATCTTGGAACGTGAAGAAACATAAAAACTACTTGAAAGTAAGCATGTTGAAACATATTTCAACCACTTTCTTTGTATAAAGAAAAAATTATCCTTTTAGTATTGATTTAGATAATGAAAATTATTTTATAAATTAATATTTTTTAGTACATATCAAATTTTAGTATGATTTATGATTTATTTAGGATCTAACATGATAGTATATATTTACGTAATAATAATATACTTTATTATTTAAGTATTTGATTAAAATATTTTAAACATTATTTAGAAAAAAAGGAAAATTTATAGTTTTAAATGAAAAATCTTATATAATATTTTATAATGTTAACAAATAATTAGTATATCAAATTTATAATTTTTATTTTATTTACAAATATTAAATCAAAATATATTTAATTAAAATAAAAAATTTATCTTTTTTCCCTCTAATTTAAGACCATCCATTTAAAATTAATTTTGAAAAATTCACTACTTCATTATTAAGAGGATATAAAAACATAACGTTGTTTGAATCAACAATGTTACAAAGATATAAAAGTTATTTGTTGGTAAAGATGTTGAAATATTTCTGAAAACATCATTTGTATGCAAAAAAAACATTGCATCCTTTTATCGTTGATATATATGATGGAAAGTTAAGGTGTTTTTAATTGATGTAATCTTTTAAGATAGATTATGATTTATTTAGGATCTTATGCGATTTTATATTTTGGACAATAGATAATGTAATATCTTTTTTTCTTTTATATGTTTGATTAAACTATTTTAATGATTTTTAGAAGAAAATTAAAAAAATTATGATTTTAAATTAAGAATATTATATGTTATTTTACAATCATAATAGATAATTAATACATTAAGTTTGTATTAATTTATAGTTTTTATCTTTTACTTAAAAATGTTAAATTAAAATATTTTTATTTCAAACAAAAAATTTACTGCTTTCTTCCTATTTCTTTAAAATCTTTCAAGTTTGAGAAATTCATTACTTCCTTACCAAAAAAAATATAAAATTATAATATTTTACAAATAAACTACTTTAAAATGACATGAAAGTCACTTGAAAGTGAAGATGTTGAAACACATTTTAACCACTTTATTGATATAAAGAAAAATTATTCTTTTAATATTGATGGAGATAATGAAAATTATTGAACAGGTTATTTTTGGAATAAATATAAAATTCTAGTATAGCTTATCATTAGATTAGTATCTTCTAAGATATGGTTGTATACACCATTTAGGTAATAGGTACTATAATATATTTTAACATTTTATATATTTGAGTAAATTATTTTAAATATTATTTAGAAGAAAAAATTTGAAATTTAAAATTAAAAATATTATAATATTAAAAAATAATTTAAGATGATTATATATTATTTTACAATAATAATAAATAATTAATATGTTAAAGTTATATTAATTTATTATTTTTATATTTTATTTAAAAATATTATATTAAAATATTTTTATTTAAAACAAAAAATTTACTATTTTCTTCCTAGTTCTTTAACATCTTTCTTTTTAGATTATTTTTGAGAAATTCATTACTTTATCATAAAGAGAGAATATAAAAATATGTTATTTTATGAATTAACTATATTGCAAATGCATGAAAATTACTTGTAAGAATGTTAAAATATATTTTAACCATTTCATTTGTATAAAGAAGATTTTTTCTTTTAGCGTTGATATAGACAACGATAATCATTAAAAACATTAATATTTTTCACACATATCAAATTTTATCATATCTTATAATTTATTTAGCATCTTATATGATTTCATCATATATATTTACATAATAGGTAGTATAACGTATGTTTTTATTTTATATATTTGATTGAACTATTTATAATGATTTATTATTTTTATCTTTTATTTACAAATTTTAATTAAAATATATTTAATTAAAACAAAAAATTTATCATTTTCCCTTTGTTTTTAAGACCATCCATTTAAAAGAATTTTTAAAAAATTTATTATTTCATTATTAAGTAAGGATATACAAATATAACATTTTTTAATCAACAATGTTACAAAGAGATTAAAATTACTTGTTGGTGAAGATGTTAAAATATTTTTTAACAAGATTATTTGCATTAAAAAAAATACATATTGATATATACGATCAAATTTATTTAAAAAATAATATTTTTGTAGTAGATGTAAATTTTAAGATAGCTTATGATTTATTTAAGATCATATATATTTGTATGATAGATAATATATTATGCTTTTTTTTTCTGTTATGTTTGATTAAACTCTTTTAAAGATTGTTTAAAGGAAAATTAAAGAAAGAAAAATTTATGATTTCAAATTAATAATATTATATATCATTACACATTAATAATAAATAATTAATATATTGAAGTTATATTAATTTATTAATTTTTATATTTTATTTAAAAATATTAAATTAAAATATTTTTATTTAAAATAAAAAATTTGTTGTCTTCTTCTTACTATTTTAAAATCTTTCTTCTAAGACTATTTTTAAAAAATTAATTACTTTATTATTAAGGAAGGGTACAAAAATATGACCTTATATAAATGAACTATACTGCAAATGCATGAAAATTAGTTAAATGTAAGGATGTTGAAACATATTTTAACCACTTCATTTGTGTAATTTTTTTTTAGCGTTGATATAGACGATGACGATCACTACCAAATTTAATAATTTTTTAATACATATCAATTTTATTATAACATATAATTTATTTAACCACTTATATAATTTCACTGTATATATTTACAAAACAGATAGTATAGTATATGTTATTATTTTATATATTTGATTTAACTATTTTAACAATATTTAGAAAGTAAAAGATAAACAAAAAACTTAAATTTTAAATTAAAAATATTAGATATTATTTTATAATATTCAAAAATAAATAATATATCAAAATTTATAATAAATTATGGTTTTTATCTTTTATTTACAAATATTAAATTAAAATTGGTTGTTTAATTAAAACAAAAAATTTATCAATTTTTCCTCTCTTTTTAAGATTATCCATTTTTTTGAAAAATTATTACTTTGTTATTAATCGAAGATATAAAAATATAATATATATTTTTATATATTAAAATTACTTGTTGGTGAAGATGTTGAAATATTTTGTAACAACATAATTTGTATGCAATAAAATATATAGCATCCTATTATCATTGATATATATATATATATATATATATATATATATATATATATATATATATATATATATGATAGAATTCATTTAAAAGATAATATTTTTTTAATAGATAAAAAGTCTTAAGATAGCTTATAATTTTTTAAGATCATATATATTTGGGTGATAGATAATATAATGTACTTTTTTTTTTAATGTTTGATTAAACTATTTTAAGGATTGTTTAGAAGAAAATTAAAAAAAGAAAAATTTATGATTTAAAATTAATAATATTATATATTATTTCACAATCATAATATATATAATTAATATGCTAAATTTATATTAATTTATTATTTTTCTATTTAAAAATATTAAATTAAAATATTTTTATTTTAAAAAATTTCTATTTTCTTCCTGCTTTAAAATCTTTCTTTTCAAACTATTTTTGCGAAATTTATTACTTTATTACAAAGGGAGGATATAAAATCATGACATTCTTTGAATCAACTATATTACAAATGCATGAAATTATTTTAATGTGAGGATGTTAAAACATATTTTAACCACTTCATTTGTATAAAGAAAAAATTTTCCTTTTAGCTTTGATATAGACAATGGTAATCATTTAAAAATTAATTTTTAATACATATCAAATTTTAGTATAGCATATAATTTATTTAACATCTTATATGATTTTTTTGTATATATTTATGTAATAGGTTGTATAATATATGTTATTATTTTACATATTTAATTGAACTATTTTAAACATTATTTAGAAAGTAAAAAGTAAATAAATAATTTTAATTTTAAATTAAAAATATTATATATTATTTTATAATATTAAAAAATAATTTGTACATCAAAATTTATAATAATAATTATTTTTGTCTTTTATTTACGAATATTTAATTAAAACAAAAAATTCATTGATTTTTCCTCTCTTTTTAAGATCATCCATTGAATACTATTTTTATGAAATTCATTAATGCATTATTAAGCGTGGATATAAAAATATAATAGTTTTTGAATCTATAATGTTACAAAGATATTAAAATTACTTGTTGGTGAAGATGTTGAAATATTTTTTAACAACATCGTTTGTATGAAAAAAATACCTAGGATCCTTTTATTGTTGATATATATGATAGAAATCATTTAAAAATAATATTTTTTTAATAGATGTAATATTTTACGATGCCTTATTATTTATTTAAGATTGTATATATTTGCAGTCATAGATAATATAATATTTTCTTCTCTTTTATATGTTTGATTAAACCATTTTAAGGATTCTTTAGAAGAAAATTAAAAAAATAAAAATTTATGATTTTAAATAAATAATATTATATATTATTCTATAATCATAATAAGTAATTAATATGTTATTATATTAATTTATTATTTTTATCTTTTATTTAAAAATATTAAATTAAAATATTTTTATTTAAAAAAATTATTGTTTTCTTCCTATTTCTTTAAAATATTTCTTTCAAGACTATTCTTGAGAAATTCATTACTTCCTTATCAAGGGATGAAATAAAAAGATAACATTTTATGAATTAACTATGTTGCAATGACATGAAAGTCACATGAAAGTGAAGATGTTGAAATACATTTTAACCATTTCATTCGTACTGTGGCCCAAATCAGGATAATTACTGGGACCTAGATCAATACTGGAGTCAGGATCAGGATCAGTACTAGGACCTGAACCAATAGTTGTACCAGGACCAAGTTCAGTATTAGGTATAGGACAAGTAGTAGGACAATGACCAAGATCAGTATTGTGACCAGGACCAGTAGTTGAACCAAGACCAAGATTAGTAATAGGACCAAGAGCAGTGGTTGGATCAGGACTAGGATCAGTACTAGGACCACGACAATTAGTTAGGCCTAGACTAGGATCAGTATTGGGACTAGGATTAGTACTAGGTCCTAGATTAGTATTAGGATTAGATCCAGTAATTGCACCAAGACATTGGTCAGTATTGGGACAAGGACTAATAGTATGATCTCCTTTTTTAATGATAAATTTACTTAATGAATGAATGAATATAATGTTGAAATGCACAAATAATTGAAAATTTAAAAGTTGACCATTCTGAAAATTTTCATAATTGAATGATTTGTAGCTATATTTATTTGGCCTTTATTTTTAGCAAATTTAGTTTTTAGTAATATTAGTATTTTTCAGTTTTGCTAAAAAATCTTTTAGTTTTGCTAAAATTTTCCTAGGTTTTCTTTCAATCATAAAAATATTTTTTAGATTTTATTTCAAAATTTTTTCTTTTTCTCTCTTTTTTGAATCCTTTTATATTTTTTATATTTCTAAAATTATTTTTTATTTTCCTAATTTTTTTTCCAAATTTTCCAACTTTCCCTTCTATTTTTTAAATTTTTTGACTTTTTATTTTTGATTTATATATTTTTTGTTTTTTTCTTTTGCCCTCTCAATTTTTTTTTATCTGTCCAACTTTTGAATTTCATCTGCTCTCTGCTATTTTGGATGATTTTGTTCAGATAAGTGCCTGTGAGTAGCATATAAACCAACATTATGAAAGGGATATGTGCCCTCCTTGTGTCCTACGTGGGTAACCTACCTATGGATCTATGACCATTAATGCATGAACCTCTCAGAAGGTGGTCTGTAATCCTAAGATGTAAGAGGTCACTGGAGCCAAGTTCCACTTCATAATGCTTGCTACAATAGTAGAGAATACTACTAGTTGCAAGGCACATGAATAAGACACACTCTAGCTGGGGTTTTCGTCATAGTCAAACACGACGTGCATCCAAAATGGCACCCCTAGACCCCTCTATCCTAGGCTTCACTTAGACCTGGGTACAGGGGCCCATTCATAAGATGGATACATTAGTGTAGTGTGTGGATGGAACACAAATAATTAGGCTACCTGCAATCGAGGAAATCGCAACAAGTATATATAACAGTTTAAAATTCATCTATCCTATGGTTGTGCAATAAATGAATAAATAGATAAATAAACAGAAAAGGGATCAATACAATACACACTCAATCGTAAACAAGCTTGACTCTCTAAAGTCTCTAGTGTAGTCACCATCTGTCGTAACTGTAATTACAACTAAATGACGAACTCACTAAAATTTTTAGAAAGAATTTAATTTGATCATGGTACTGCCACCAAATTTTATTTTAAGGGAAAAATTTGGAAAAACCCTAACTTGAGGAAGAAATCTAGGTTCGAGAGTCGACTATGAATAGGGAAGGTGTTAGGCACCCCACTTGCCTGTTTCGAAGAACGGTACCCTTAAAATGAGTGTGTGATTTTTATATTTTTGAAAACTGTTTGATCCCTTTAAATAGAATAGAAATAAATAGGTTTGTAGAAAATAGCCTGACAGGACTTGATCCTGCTCCTATATATTCCCTGGTGTAATGGGAAATTCAAGGTTACGTAGTTCTGGTTTTGAAGACTTAATCTTCAAAGGTACTTGAAAAAGCGTGGTTTATACTGTGTTAAAAAATGAATTAATAGTGTTTTGAATATTTTTGGAAAAAATCCTTAGTCCACATATGCACAGAGTCCGAGGTGAATGAGGGCTGCACTAGGACCCCTATGATTTTTAAATACCGAATTGTAGGATATGCTACCAGTTTGTATCTAGAGCTCATTATGTGGGATTAAGTATTTGAAAATGTATTTTTAAAATTTATTCTTGAGATTGGTAGGAAGGTAAATTTTAAATGATTTCCTGAATCCACATATGCACAGAATCTGAGGCAAATGAGGGTTGCATTGAGACTCATATGATTTCTAAATGTCAAACAGTAGGGTATGCTACCAATTTTCACTTAAAGCTCATTGCGTGAAATTCAAGATTATTTTTTTAAAATTACAAAAGTATTTTGAAATGTTTGATTTTCAAGTATTTTTCCAGATCCACATATGCACAAAATATGAGGCAAACGAGAGTTGCACTTAGACTCATATGATTTCTAAATATCGAACGGTAGGGTATGCTACCAGTTCGCACTTAGAGCTCATTGCGTGAAATCCAAGATTAAAATATATCTTTTGAATTTTAATTCTTCATTATCCTATTTTGTCTTTTTTATTTTTTATTATCTTCTTTTCTTAAAAAAAAAACTAGTATAAAAAGATTAAGTAAGTTTGAAATGAATAAGTTGAGCTTGACCCAAATTAAAGGAGGAATGAGTTTGACCTAGATTAGAGATAAAAGAAAATAAAAATTGAAGACAATGAGTTTGACCCAAATCCAATGTAAAAGAGAAACAAATGGTCTTAATTTCAAAATAATAAAAACAAAAGGGAATTAGACTTGATCTAGATTAAGAAAGAATATATTTGATTTCAAATAAAAAAAAAGGAAGAATTGGGCTTGACCCAAATTAAAAAATAGACTTGATTTCTAATTAAAAAAGAAAATTGGGTTTGACCCAAAATAAAAAAGTGGACTTAATTTTAAAAAGAATTGGATTTGACCCAAATTAAAAAAAAAGGGAATTGGGCTTGACGCAAATAAAAAAAGACCTGATTTCATATTAAAAAAAGGAATTGGGCTTGACCCAAAATAAAAAAAGGATTTGATTTTAAAATTAAAAAAGAATTGGGCTTGACCCAAATGAAAAAGGAAATAGATAAAGGAATCTATGTTAGTTAAATGTGTATTATTTATTTTTAAAAAAATAAATAAATATGACCACTAAGCCAAGCTTTCAACTTAGACCTAACATTCCTGAAGATTAATTTAACTAAAATTGGGGTGAGGTTCATTTCTTGCTTGCTGCTGATTTTAACCATTTGTGGTCTTGTCTGTAGTGGTTCTTGTTGTAAACACCCATTTATGTCTGAGGTCCCCAATCATAAAATTAATCAAGAAATTAATACTAATTTAAAAATAATTCAGAAAGAAATAATGAAGAAATAGAAAAAAAAAACAGAACAGACAAAACAAATACAGAAAGACAGACGAACAGAGAAACAGACAATAATATAAATAATAAAAAAAAAATTAAAAAACAGAATCTGGAAATAAAATCAGAAAAATCTAAAAACTAAAATTTAGCCAAAAATGCAAAGAAAAAAGAAGAGGAAGACAGTTTGATAGAAAAAAGGAAAGGAAAAATAAAAAGTGCAAATGAAAACTAAAAATTGAAATTTGAAAAATTAAAGAAAAACTAAAAAGAATTAAGAAAAATTAAAAATCTAAAAAAAAAAATATAATAATAAAAAAATATATAAATAAATAAAAATATAAAAAATAAAACTTTTGAAACAAAATATGAAAAATAAATAAGAAATTAAAATCTGGAAAAAGAGAAGAGAATTAAAAAAAAATATATTCTGGAAAATTAAAGGTGAAAAATAACCAATTAAAAATAACAGAAAAAAACAGAAAAAACGGAAAATAGAAAGCTTAACAGAACGCATGCGTGGATGGATGAAAAAAAAACCAATTAACGAAGAAAAAAAAGGGGGAGGAATTCAGATTTGGAGATCCCCAAGGGACGAGGGCTGAAGGTTTTTTTTGGGGGGGAAAGAAAAGCACGTCTTGGACGAAGAAGAAAGAAAAAGAGGGGATCTTTCGCTGGATCTTTTGGGGTTTTCTGAAAGGATCTCAGGGATTGCGAGGCACCAAGAATTCCCATTTTCTTGGCTAGAAGTATTTCCGGGGCCAGAGGATAAAGGGAGGCCACAAATTCCATAAAAAAGGATGGCACTATTAGTTTAGGACGGGGACCGTTTCTTGGTGCATGGTAGATGTTGGAAAAGATAAGCTGCGAGGCCATCCAGAGAAATCCCTCGCCCCATCAGGTATGGTCACTCACATCTCAGACTATGCATAGTAGTAGGGTCTTTAGATTCTTGATTCCTGCCTCCCCCTACATACGATAACGATGCTCGATGTGCGTATGGGTATGTGTTTGAACGTTTGTTCACGAGAGGGAAAGGTCTTTGTGTAGAAAAATCCATATAGTCACATGGTATAGGTGCAAGATAATTTAACAGCAGGATGCCCAAGAAACGATCTAAGAGAGTCATTTGCCTTTAATACAAAACCAAAAAATATAGGAGCTAATACTAAGTTTCATATGAAGATGTAGCCAGGAATTTGATGCCCAGTTCACCCATGCTCGAACTGTATGATGCAACAAGTCCCTCACTAGTCACGTATCATGATATGCCCAGTGGTCTTGAATAGTCTATCCCTAACCAGCAAGTTGAACGCTACCCGCGATCGACAACAAACCATACCCACGTCCGACCTGTGGATTGCCATTCTAGATGGTAAACCAATCTTATAGTCATGCCTTAACCTGTGACGGTGTTAGGGGCAAGTTGTGTGCTTTGTTGGTTACAATAGGTACTTTAAAGGGTTTCATCCATTGTCGGAAGGGGAGCACGTTCCCACTGGCTTATGGAGTTCGCACATCATCTCATGTAGTCGCGGTGACGAACCTCCCAAGCTTTAAGCCAACCAATTCATGTACGTCTACTCGGTGTAGGCATCACATACATGGGTCCAGGGGATAAACATTTTGTTGTTCCAATGATGAGTAAGCTTTGAGACATTTGAGTTGCATGGATATGCATGTGGGACAGGGTCAAACCATTTCATCCCTCAATTCAAGTGCGATTCTACCTATGGCTAATAACGAGTCTGGATGAGGCTACAATTGATGGCTACGTCAGGACCTAACTCCTAATTTTAGTCACTGGTCTTCCCAAAGATGGACAGCCGAAAAGAAATCAAACATGCAATGGCCATCTCGAAAATCAAGCTTAAGACCTATAACCTCAAGCAGCTTTCCCCCTTTTATCACAAGATGTGCATCGCTTACTCAAGATTCTGTTATTAGGGAATCCTCCAATTAACTAGGCAGTGTCATCAAACCTGTGAAAGCAGTAGGGCTGTCTTCGTCAACTTTGACCAGCCAACCAGTGCCCCTCTCACGTCATCCAGTGTGTGTCGCATAGCATCTGTTATAGGACGTAGGGCAGCAAGCCGGCCCTTCAGTGACAGTCTGTCGCATAGCATCTGTTATAGGACGTAGGGCAGCAAGCCGGCCCTTCAGTGACAGTCTTGTGGGCTATTTGTGGAACTATACAAGAGATCCTAAAAAATAAATGGAACCCATGCATACAGTGTCCTTTAGGCGGGTAAGTTCTTATGTTAAAAAGTGACTAATATAATTAAGGGGTAGGGGCCACCTATGAGTGTTGGAAATAAAAAGGAACCTAGCCTATGCAAATACCGCGTGTAATAGTCAAGCAGCATATTTTGATTACATGTCCAAAATAGCTTAAATGGTTGATCGCACACCATCTACCACCTCTAACCTCATGATTTTAATTTTGTGCCACGCATGCCTTGTATGCAATATTCACGCTCCAGTAGCTTAAGTCCAAATCAATTAAAATTGGATTCCAATTCTGTATAAAGCAATTTTAATTTTGTGCCACGCATGCCTTGTAGAAAAGATTCACGCTCCAGTAACTTAAGTCCAAATCAATTAAAATTTGATTTCAATTCGGTATAAAGCAATTCCTA
This sequence comes from Canavalia gladiata, assembly GCA_037954105.1. Taxonomy (NCBI): domain Eukaryota; kingdom Viridiplantae; phylum Streptophyta; class Magnoliopsida; order Fabales; family Fabaceae; genus Canavalia; species Canavalia gladiata. The sequence continues at coordinate 23,001,001 of CM075668.1, read as the reverse complement.
GGAAGCCTAGGTATTGGGTTCATAATCAACTTAGCATTAAAACCGAACGTGCAAATCCTGTTTTATCAAAGTCGTTTTTTCTTTTCTTCCGTTTTTTAGTGAATCTAATCAAGTTAATTCAATAAAAATTTCTTTTTTTTTCTCAAATCAAGTTCAATCTTTCAAATTTAATTTAATTTCTTTTTTTTTCTTTCCAAATTTAAATCAAGTTTTCAAATTCAAATTTATTCAAAATTCAATCCCTCTAATTCAAGTCAAATTCTTTAAATTAAATTTAAATTCTTTTTTAAATAAAATCAATAAAATTATAAAAATTAATAAAAATATAGAAAATTAATAAAAAATTTCAAAATACAAAAAATTAATAAAAAACTCTAAAAATTCTAAAAATTCTAAAAATCCAGAAAATTATCAGAAAATCAAGAAAAATAAAAATTTCAGAAATTAAAAAATTAATAAAAATTTCAGAAATAAAAATTAATAAAAAATTTCCAGAAATTAAGAAATTAATAAAAAATTCTGAAATTAAAAAAATTAATAAAAAAAATTCCAGAAATTAAAAAATTAATAAAAATTCCAGAAATTAAGAAATTAATAAAAAGAATTCCAGAAATTAAGAAATTAATAAAAATTCCAGAAATTAAGAAAATTAATAAAAAATTCCAGAAATTAAGAAATTAATAAAAAATTCCAAAACTAAAAATTTCCAAAAATTAATAAAATTTCCAAAAATTAGTAAAAAATTCCAGAAATTATAAAAATACAAAAAATCGAGAAAATTCATAAAAGTTCCATAATTGCTAAATAATTACATCAAAATCCCCAATTACTCCAAAAGTCAAAAGATGAAGGTTCTTCTATTAAATTCGAGCTTTCTTTTATTCAAGGATCAATGCCATTTGCAAATTATTTCTGGTTCGAAAAATTTAAAAATCTTTTTCTAATATATTGAGATTCTTAAGTCTCACGCAATGGACTCTAAATGGAGAGCTGGTGGTTTACCTGCTGTTCAACATTTAGTAGTTCGTATAGGTTCTCGTGCTGCCTTAGCCGCCTCGGACCTTATGCATGAGTGGGCCAAAAATTCCTCCCAAAGATAAAACTTTCTCAAAAACAAGATCTTTAAAATAATCTTTTTTCAAGCACTTTTGAAGGTCAAGCCTTCATAAACCAGAACTACGTAAGCCTTGAGTTTCCCATTGCACCGGGAAATACGTAGGAGCAAGATCAAGTTCTGTCAGGCTAACCTCCATCAAGTATTTATTTTCACTCTAATAAAAGGGGTCAAACCATTCTCAAATAATCACACACTCAGTTTAAGGGTACCGTTCTTCGGAACGGGCGAATGGGGTGCCTAACACGTTCCCCATTCGTAACCGACTCCCGAACCTAGATCTCACCCTCAAGTCAGGGTTTTTTCCAAATCTTTTTCCCTTAAATAAAAATTTGGTGGCGGCTCCACATTAATCCAAACAACTTCATTTTTCAAATTTTAGCAAGTTCGTCGTCTCGTCGGAATTAAGGTTGCAACACTTGTGCACAAACTTATGTGGGAAATATTATGGCTAGTAGCTTAAGGGACTAGGATTGACGTACAATTTCCAGATCTGAGCCATGCAAAATCCTTGCCCATAATCTGGCATCAGGGGTCCTAAATAGAGCAAAACTGATAGTTGTTTTTCTACCAAAGACAATTGCAATTCAATGTTAAAGCTTCCTGAACAACTTCCACTACACGTGGTCTAGTGCCTTACCACTCTTCCTCCTAAGCATAGAACATTCACACGTTGATCGATTGGTACTCCTTATCCCTTAAACTCTTCCTAACCCATTTACTTTCGAGCTTATCATCCTAAGACCTCGAACCTAAGACTATTTTTGTAAACTTGAGCCGCTAGCCTATTGGGGCGGAGGTCTTGCTGCTAATTTGCCCAGGGCCTTCTATAACTTGAATGGCCCCCAACATGGCGATAAGTCAAACATGTACACCTTGTTGATATGGGAAGGTAGTGGGCATGGGTTGAGTGCTGATCAAGTCATTTAGCTGACTGATATCTGTCCTTAGCTATTATTGAATGTAGGCCCATAAAGGTCATGCTATGATGGAACCGATAATTATCACTCTCTGCCTAAGCAAGTGGAATTTTCCTTTGCTCAATGCAGGGGCCCTCGAATGACTCTCTCTACAAATAAAATTGCACAAGCCTAAGGTTTACAAGTCTTCTTCAGGTTCAGATTACTGGTGTACCTTACTATGGATAAAAAATTTGCAAAGTTTCACTTTACACCTCGACTGATAGAATAGATCTTCATGCATATGTCAAGAACCAAACCTTGAGCTTTGTACTAAGATATTGATGGCTGGTATACTCTATTGTTGAAGTCTTATCTCAGTAGACAGGAATGCTTAGTCCAATGAAACCTAATTGGCCACTATAGCTTGGGCAAAGGTCAAGAGAGTCAAGGTGGGGCTGAGAACTATTGTTTTCTATTCGAATGGATCATTGGCACGAGAATTATGCAGTGAGTCAAGGTGGGGCTGAGAACTATTGTTTTCTATTCGAATGGACCATTGGCACGAGAATTATGCAGTATCTACATGTTAAATCTCTAAGGAACCTATTGGCAAACTAATTTTAACAGAAACTCAATTAAGGAAAACCGAAGCTCACTTAGTAAGATTAATTTATGATTCATTTTCCTAAGCATCTACATGCTGCCAGCTAGAGGTTTCTTCAAAGGTGATTTTGCAGATCAAGATCCAGGTTACACAGTTTTCTGAGAAAAACCTTCTGTACAAATTTGCATCGATGAAAACTACATCTAGATTTACTTATCTTTCCCATCATCTGGCTAAGAACTTAGAGATTGCGATTTAAATATGGAAACCAATGTATGACACAACAATCGAATGAAGTTAACTCCTCAAAATTTCCATCACAGTAAAAATAATCTTATTCTTATTCACAATCTATGTAAATTGTACAACTAAAACAAGAAGTACTTGCGATGAGCAAAACTTAGCAAAGTATGAAGACAATGATATGCAAGGAACCTAACCTGATTAATATTGATGATGAAATTGTGATTCTCTTTTAAACAGAGATAACCAAGAGAGAAACAGAAAGAAGAATTACTATAAATCTTTGAGTCACCGAGAACCTCCAGCAGAGTAAGGGAAAAATTAAGAGAAGCCAAAGGTATCCTCCGAAGATTTCTTCCAAAGAGGAGTATTGAAGAATTGAAGTTGTCAAGGAAATCTTGAAGAAGCTTTTTTGGAATAAGAGAATCAGAGAGGTCCTAGAGTTGAAGGAGAGGATCCTTCTGTTCTCACCCATGGGAGTCGCCCAAAATCTTTTTTTTTTTGCCTATTTCCTTCCTTATTAAAGTCTTTTAATTTATTTTCTTTATCTCTTATTTAAAAATATTAAATTAAAATATATTGATTTAAAACATAAATTTTATTGTTTTATTACTCTTTCTTTAAAAAAAATTTTAAGATTATTTTTCAAAAATTTATTATTTCATTATTAAGAGAGAATATAAAAAACATGACATTTTATGAATAACTATATTATGAAGACATGAAAATTACTTGAAAATGAGGATGTTGAAACATATTTAACCATTTAATTTGTATACAAAAATTATTTTTTTAGAATTTATGTAGATAATAGAAATAATTTAAAAATTAATATTTTTTAATATATGTAAAATTTTAGAATAGCTTATTCAATATTTATGATCTTATATGATTTGATCGTATATATTTATGTAATAGATAATATAATATATTTTTTTTATATATTTAACTAAGCTATTTTAAAGTTTGTTTAGAAAGAAATAAAACATAAAGAAAAATTATAAATTAAAAAATATTATATATTCTTTTATAATAATAAAAATAATTAATATATCAAAATTTATATTAATTTATTGTTTTGGCCTTTTATTTTCAAATATTAACTTAAAATGTATTTATTTTAAAAAAATTATCCTAATATTAACTTAAAATGTATTTATTTTAAAAAAATTATCCTATTTTTCTTCTCTTTTAAAGACTTTCCTTTTAAAACTATTTTTAAGAAATTAATTACTTCATTATTAAGAAAGAATATAAAAACATAATATTATATGAATCAACAATATTAAAAAGACATGAAAATTTCTTGAAGGTTAATACGTTGAAATATTTTTTAACCTCATCATTTGTATGAGAAAAACATACTACCCTTTAAGCATTGATAGAAATGATGAAAATCATTTTAAAAAATTAATATTTTTAACAAATGTAAATTTTTAAGATAGCTTATAATTTATATAGGATATTATATAATTTATCTCATATATTTGGGTGATAGATAATATAATATATTTTGTTTCTTTATTATATTTGATTAAACTATTTGAAGGATTGTTTAAAAAAATATTAAAATTTTAAATTAATAAAATATTAATACGTTTAAGTTATAATAAATTATTACTTTTTATCTTTTATTTAAAAATATTAAATTAAAATATATTTATTTAAAATAAAATTTACTATTTTCTTACTCTTTCTTTCAAATCTTTTTGTAAGACTATTTTTGAGAAATTTATTACTTTCTTATCAAGAGAGGATATAAAAATTTATATAAATTTTGATATATTTATTATTTGTTATTATTGTAGAATAATATATAATATTCTTAATTTAAATTATAAATTTTTCTTTATTTTTTATTTTCTTCTAAAAAATCTTTAAAATAGTTTAATTAAATAGATAAAATAATAAAATATATTATATTATCTATTACCTAAATATATACAATCAAATCATATATGTCCTACATAAATAATAAATTATTATACCATTTTAGATCTATCATAAATATTAATCTTTCAAATGATTTCCATTATATACATCAATGCTAAAAGTATAATTTTCTTTGTACAAATAATTTTTTTAAAATATATTTCAACATCCTCACATTCAAGTAATTTTTATGTTTTTGCAATATAGTTGATTTATAAAATTTCATATTTTTATATCCTTGCTTGATAATAAAGTAATAAATTTTTCAAAAATAATTTTAAAAAAAGATCTGAAAGAAAGAGTAAGGAAATAGTAAATTTTATGTTTTAAATAAATATATTTTAATTTAATATTTTTAAATAAATCATAAAAATAATAATTTAATATAACTTGAATGTTTTAATTTTTATTATTATTATAAAATAATAAATAATATTCCTAAATTAAAATTAAAATTTTTTAATTTTCTTTTACACAATCCTTCAAATAAATTAATCAAATACATAAAAGAAAAAAGATATATTATATATTTATATTACCTATTACTCGAATATACATGATTAAATCATATAAGATTCTAACTAAATCATAAGCTATCTTAGAAATTTACATCTATTAAAAGAATATTAATTTTTTAAATGATTTCCATCATCTATATCAATGCTAAAAGGATAGAATATTTTTTTCACATACAAATAATGTGGTTAAAAAATATTTCATCATATTCACCTTTAAGTAATTTTAATGTCTTTGTAAGATTTTTGATTCATATAATATTAATAATTTATAATATTAAAAATAATATAGGTTATTCTTAATTTCAAATTATAAGTTTTTCTTTTTTATTTCATTCTAAACAATTTTTAAAATAGTTTACTCAAATATAAAAATAATAAAATATATTATATTATCTATTATTTAAATATATATGATCAAATCATAAAAGATGCTAAATATATAATAAGCAATTCTTAATCTTACATGTATTAAAAAATATTAATTTTTAAAATATTTTTATTATCTACATCAATGCTAAAAGGATAATTTTTTTATACAAATAAAGTGGTTAAAATATGTTTCAACATCCTCACTTCAACTAATTTTCATGTCTTTGCAAAATAGTTGATTTATAAAATGTCATGTTTTTATATCCTATCTTGATAATGAAGTAATAAATTTCTCAAAAATAATCTTAAAAAGTGATTTTAAAGAAAGAGTAATAAAATGGTAAGTTTTATATTTTAAATAAATATATTTCAATTCAATATTTTTAATAAAAGGTAAAAAAATAATAAATTAATATAACTTTAACGTATTAATTTATTATTAGTATTGTAAAATAATATATAATATTCTTAATTTAAAGTTATAATTTTAATTTTTTTAATTTCTTTCTAAACAATCCAAATAATTTAATCAAATAAAAAAAATAAAAAATATTATATTATTTACTCCCAAATATATATGATAAAATCAAATAAGATCCTAAGTAAATCATAAGTTATTTTTTAAACTTTATATCTATTAAAAAATATTAATTTTTTAAAATAATTTCTATCATTTATATCAATGCTAAAAGGATACTATATATTTTTTTTTTCATACAAATGATGTTGTTAAAAAATATTTCAACATATTTATATCCAAGTAATTTTCATGTTTCTCTAACATTGTTGATTTATACAATGTTATATTTTATATAATCTCTTAATAATATAGTAATGAATTTCTCAAAAATAGCTTGAAAAGGAAGGTCTTAAAAAGAAAGGAAAAAATAATAAATTTAATGTTTAAATAAATATATTTTAATTTAATATTTTTAAATAATAGATAAAATTAATAAATTAATATACATTTTGATATATTAATTATTTGTTATTTTTGTAGAATAATATATAATGTTCTTAATTTAAAATTATAAATTTTTATTTTCATAATTTCCTGCTCAATAACCCTAAAATAGTTTAATAAAATTTTAAAAAATATATTATATTATCAATCACCCAAATATATATGATCAAATTACATAATATCATAAATAAATCATAAGTTATCTTAAAAATTTACGTCTATTAAAAAATAATTTTTTATATAATTTTAATCATCTATATCAAGGCTAAAAGGATAGTATTTTTTTTTTTACATTCAATTGATATGGTTAAAGAATATTTCAACTTATTCACCTTCAAATAATTTTCATGTCTTTGTTTATTTATACAATGTTATATTTTTATGTTCTCTCTTAATAATTAAGTAATGAATTTATAAAGAATAGCCTTGAAATAAATATTTTAAAGAAGTAGGAAGAAAATAATAATTTTTTAAATAAAAATATTTTAATTTAGTATTTTAAATAAAAGATAAAAAATAATAAATTAAACATATTAATTATGATTATAAAATAATATATAATATTATTTATTTAAAATCATAATTTTTTTATTTTTTAATTTTCTTCTAAAGAATCGTTAAAATAGTTTAATCAAACATATAAAAGAAAACAAAATTATATTATCTTTCACCGCAAATATATATGATCTTAAATAAATAATAAGGTATCATAAATCATTACATCTATTAAAAAAATTATTTTTTAAATGATTTTTATCATAAATATCAACATAGAATTTTATAAATCAACTATATTGCAAAGAAAGAAAATTTATTTGAGTGTGAGAATATTGAAACATATTTTAACCACATAATTTATATAATGAAAATTTTACTTTTAGATGTGATGTATATAATGGAAATCATTTAAAATTTAATATTTTTTTAATAGATATAAAATTTTTGAATAGGTTATTATTTATTTGTAATCTTATATAATTTCATAGTATATATTTAGAATAATAGATAATATAATATATTTTATTATTTTATATATTTGAGTAAACTATTTTAAAGATTATTTAGAAGAAAATAAATAATAGATAAACTTATAATTTTAATTTAAGAATAATATATATTATTTTATAATAATAAAAAATAATTAAAATATCAAAATTTATATTAATTTATTATTTTTACCTTTTAATTACAACTATTAAATTAAAATGTAGTTATTTAAAATTAAAACAAAATTGTCATATTTTTGCTCTCTTTTTAAGACCTTCCCTTTAAATTTATTTTTGAAGAATTCATTGCTTCATTATTAATAGATCATATAAAAATATAATGCTATGTGAATCAACAACGTTACAAAGACATGAAAATTACTCAGAGATGAATATGTTGAAATATTTTTTAACTACACCATTTGTATGAAAAAAAATACTATCATTTTAAATTTGATAAACAAGATGAAAATTATTTTTTAATAGATGTAAAGTTTTAAGATAACTTATGATTTATTTAGAATCTTATCTGATTTGATTATATATATTTAGGTCATGGATGATATAATGTTTATTTTCTTTTATAATTTGATTAAACTATTTGAAAGATTGTTTTCAAGAAAATTAAAAAAAATAAAAATTTATAATTTAAAAACAAAAATATTATATATTTTTCAATAATAATAAATAAATAATATGTTATGTTATATTAATTTATTATTTTTTATCTTTTATTTAAGATATATTTATTTAAAACATAAAATTAACTGTTTTCTAACTCTTTCTTTAAAATATTTCTTTAAGATTATTTTTGAGAAGTTTATTACTTCATTATGAAGAGAGGATATAAAAACATGAAATTTTAAGAATCAACTATATTCAACGACATAAAAATTACTTGAAAGTGAACATGTTGAAACATATTTTAACCACTTCATTTGTATAAAAAAATTATCTTTGCAGCATTGATAAAGATAATGAAAATCATTTAAGACATTAATATTTTTTTAATAGATGTAAAATTTAAAAGAGCTTATGATTTATTTAGGATATTATATAATTTGATCGTATATATTTAGTTAATGGATAATATAATAATATTTTATTATTTTATACATTTGATTAAACTATTTGAAAGATTGTTTAGAAGAAAATAAAAAATAAATAAAAATTTTTAATTTTAAATTAAGAATAATATATATTATTTTTTAATAATAAAAAATAATTAATATATCAAATTTATATTAATTTATTCCTTTTGACTTTTATTTAAAAGTATAAAATTAAAATGTATTTATTTTAAAAAAATATCATTTTTCCTCCAAAAGACTTTCTTTTTAAAACTACTTTTGAGAAGTTCATTACCTTATTATTAATAGAAGATATGAAAACATAATATTGTATGAATCAATATGGTTACAATGACATGGAAATTACTTGGAGGTGAAGATGTTAAATTTTTTTTTAACCACATCATTTGTATGTGAAAAAAATATATTATACTTAAAACGTTGATATAGATAATGGAAATAATTTAAAAAATTAATATGATTTTAATAGATATAAATTTTTGAGTTAGCTTATGATTTATTTAGAATTTTATATGATTTGATCACACATATTTGGATGATAGATAATATAATATATATATTTTTATTTTATGTGTTTGATTAAACTATTTGAAGGATTGTTTAGAAGAAAATTAAGAAAAAAAATTTATATTTTAAATTAAGAATGTTATAATTTTTTTACAATAATAATAAACAACTAATACATTAAATTTATATGAATTTATTATTTTTATCCTTAATTTAAAAATATTACACTAAAATATATTTATTTAAAACAAATTTTTTTATTTTACTCTTTCTTTATAATCATTTTTTAAGATTATTTTTGAAAAATTTATTATTTCATTAACAAGAGAAGATATAAAGACATGACATTTTATGAATCAACTATATTATAAAAACATGAAAACTACTTGAAAATAGGAATATTGAAACATATTTTAACCATTTCATTTATATAAAAAGAATTATCCTTTTAGCATTAATGTAGACAATGAAAATTATTTAAAAGATTAATATTTTTAATAGATTTAAAATTTTAGAACAACTTATTATTTATTTAGGATCATATATGATTTGATTGTATATATTTAAGTAATCGATAAAATAATATATTTTATTATTTTATATATATGATTAAACTATTTTAAAGATTGTTTAGAAGAAAAAAAATAAAGAAAAATTTATAATTTGAAATTAAGAATATTATATATTATAATATAATACTAATAAATAATTAATATATCAAAATTTATAGTAACTTATGATTTTGGGCTTTATTTATAAATATTAAATTAACATATTTATTTAAAAAGAAATATATTTAATTTTTTTCCTCTTTTTATAGGACCTTCCTTTAAAAACTTTATTTGAAAAATTCATTACTTCATTATTAGAAAAGGATATAAAAACATAACATTGTACGAATTTATAATATTACAATGACATGAAATTTTTTTAAAACATCATTTGTATACAGATAGTATCCTTATAGGATTGATATACATGGCAAAAGTTGTTTAAAAAATTAATATTCTTTAATATATTTAAAATTTGGAATAGTTTACGATTTTTTTAGAATCTTATATGAAATGATTGTATATATTTAGATAAAAAATAATATAATAATATTTTATTCCTTCTAAACAATCTTTAAAATAATTTAATAAAATATATACAAGAATAAAATATATTATGTTATTTATTACCTAAATGTATATGATCTAATCCTATAAGATAGTAAATAAATCATAAGGTATTCTAAAATTTTACATTTATTAAAAAAATATTAATTTTTTAAATGATTTCCATTATGTACACCAATGCTAAAATGAGAATTTATTTTCTCCAAATAATGTGGTTAACATATGTTTCAATGTCCTCATTTTCAAGTAATTTTCATGCTTTTGTAAAAAAGTTGATCAATAAATGTTATGTTTTTTTACATCATCTATTATATAAAGGGGCCTGTGTTCTCTACTGTTGTATTTGTGCACATGCTTGCCCTGCATGGCGATCCCAGGTTGCCTTGAGTTGTAGATTGGTGGATTGCACATATTGTGGCTTATCAAGCTGATCAACATGTGTGCATGCATGGCCTGAGGCATTGTGGACCTTATACAGGAAGTCACAACTAAACTTGGATGAAATAGAACGTATCCAAAACTATGTAGTGTTACCATGCCACTTATTCGCAAGCCCCATGCCAAATCCATGGAATGTCTAAGTCGAGTAGGTAAGGTTGTTTGAGGGAGATAGATTTCACGGCAAAGCGTGAAGCGGTGCATGGGAGTTTGTTGTGCCCCTCGAAATAGCTCAGGTGGATGAACCTGAAGATGAGTAGGCTGGGATTGCTAGAACATCTTATTATACCCACCAAAATATGGCAATCATCTGATAGAAATAGAACTGATGCATGGAACCATACGTCCATTTGCTGTTTCACAAAATCTGAGCCCTTGAATAGTGACTCAAACAAGACATTGCATGAAGCCCATAGCAAATTTCTTGAATCATGATTTGAGGCCTACGTCGCGTATACTCATGAAAGACGAACGCGAGTGCTGGAAACTCACATGGTTGATGCCTTAGGAATATACGAACACCATGCTTGAATAGGAAGACTCCAAGGTATGCGTGCTCCTCACTAAACGTTGAAGGAAGAGGCATGGCCATACACTATAATTTCAAGGCAAGTCATGATCAAACTAGCCACACATGGGTGGAGGTCCCATGATTACTATCGTGTCAAAACTCGTCCAAGAGCTAGTGCAAATTTATCCTGATGATAACAAGGTGGAGATGACGTCACTTGCCACATACCTTGTGCGATATGCTTAATAATGATAAGGAAACTAGCGTAGATAATCTTGGAATAGAAACATCTAAATTCGTAGAGCCCTAGCCCTCGATAAATTCTAATGGGTTTTGTTTGGATTGTTGGATGACCTCCATCAGTCTGGCCACTTGATCCTTTAATGTTTGGACCTCATTTATCAGTTCCTCATTTTGTCTTTCCAGCTCATCCATGATTCCTGATTGTGATCGGGTTCTATAAGGATGTCGAGGAAGCTGTCTTCCTCCAATTTTTCTGTTGAGTTAAAATTAATCTTTTGAGAAGAAATTTGGATGTAAAAGTTATCAATGATAAATGTTTGTGCTCTGATGAGTATGAAAATGAAAAAGGTATGGAATGATTTTTTTTTGAAATCTCCTTTTTTCAATGATAAACTTATGAATGAATGAATGAATGCTATGCATAATAAAGTTTAGAGATTTGAGGATTTTGAAAATAATTGAGTGTTTCTTTCTTATTTTTTAGTAATTTTTGGTATTTTTTATTTTGCTAGAAAAACCTTTGGTTTTGTTTGAAAATATTTTTAGTTTTGCTAAAATTTTCTAAAAATATTCTTTAGATTTTCTAATTTCATTTTCTCTCTTTTTGTATAAAATTATTTTTCCAATCTTTCCTAGAATTTTTTTCTCCTTCTATTTTGATTTTCCTTGATTTTTATTTTCTTTCAAATTTTGGTTTATGCATTTTTTTTCTGATTTTCTTTCTTGATTTTTTTTTGCAGTTCCCCAACTTCAGATCTCTCTCCCCTCTGCTATCTTGGATGATTCTGTTCACTTGAGCATATGAATAGTATATGAGCCTGTATCATGAAAAGGGGTGTGTGCCCTCCTTGCATCCTATGTGGGTGACCTGTCCTAAGGGTCTAAGGCCTTTAATGCATGAACCTCTCAAAAGTGGTTAGTAGTCCTGGAATATAGAGGTCACTAGAGCCAAGTTCCAGCCCATAATCCTTGCCACAACAGTAAAAGTACCCACTAGTTGTGGGGCATTATGGATAGGACGCACTCTAACCGAGATTTTTGTGATAGTCAATCAAGACGTAGGCCCCAGAGTGACACCACTAGATCCCTCTATCCTAGGCTGCACTCAGACCCAGGTATAGGACCCCACTCATGAGATGAGATGCATTAATGTAATGTGTGGAGGGCACACAAATAATTGGGAAACCTGCAATTGGAGAAATCGCAACAGATATATATATATATATATATATATATATATATATATATATATATATATATATATATATATATATATATATATATATATATATATATATAGCAATTTATTGTTTATCTACCCTAAGGTTATACAACAAATAAACAAATAGATAGATAAACAGATAAATCGTGCAAATAAACAGGAAAGGGATCAATATAATGCACACTCAATCAAACAGGCTTGACTTTCTAAAGTCCCTAGTGGAGTCGCCATCTGTCGCAACCGTAATTCTGACGAGACGACAAACTCGCTAAAAATTTAAAAAATAAAATTATTTGATAATGTGGAGTCGCCGCCAAATTTTTATTTGAGGGAAAAAGATTTGGAAGAAACCTAACTTGAGGAAGAGATTTAGGTTCAGGAGTCGGTTATGAGTGGGGAAGGTGTTAGGCGCCCCACTCGCTCGTTCCGAAGAATGGTACCCTTAAACTGAGTGTGTGATTCATTGAAAACTGTTTGATCCTTTTAATTAGAGTGAAAATAAATAGATTGATGGAGGTTAGCCTGACAGGACTTGACCCTGCTCCTACATATTCCCTGGTGCAATGGGAAACTCAAGGCTTATGTAGTTCTGGTTTTGAAGGCGTGACCTTTGGAGGTGTTTGAAAAAGGAATAGAGTATTTTGAGAATATTTTAGAGAAAATCCTTAGTCCACATATGCACAAGATCCAAGGCAAACGAGGGCTGCATTGGGATCCATATGAGCCTCTAAACATCAAACAACAGTGAAATCTCCACTTCTCATTTTAGAGTCCATCGCATGAGACTCGGGATTCCAAAATTAAGTTTCTCTTGACATTATATGAAAAGGATTCTTAGTCCACATATGCACAGGGTCCAAGACAACTATGGCTTCACTGGAACCCATATGAATCCCTAGACATCGAACAGAAGAAAAAGCTACCCGTTCGTGCTTAGGGTTCATTGCGTGAGACCTAGAATTAAAGAATTTAATTTGAAAATGATAAATATAAAAAGATGAATGGACATGGGTAAAAAGAATTGGGGCTTGATTTAAACTAAAAAAGTGGACTCGATTTTGAATTTGAAAAATTTGAACTAAACTTGATTTAAAATGAACTCGATTTAAAATGAACTTGATTTGAAATGGACTTGATTTAAAATGAACTTGATTTTGAAATGGACTTGATTTAAAATGAACTTGATTTTGAAATGGACTTGATTGAAAATGAACTTGATTGAAAATCAACTTGATTTGAAATTGGGGAATGATAAACCACCATTCTGTTGATTTATTTGCGGAAAATTAGTTATAATTACAATATAATTTATGATTATTTAATTGTAATTCTACCTAATTTTCCTTATTTTTGTAGGAATGGTCACGCAAGCTAAGAATCCGAAAATAGGCAAGTTTTGGACTAAAAAGAGGGTAAAAGAAACATAAAAGGATAATACATTTAATGTGACAATGACACGTCAGCCCTACAGTGCTACAAGATTATGTAGATTGGTCGCGACGACTAAGGAAGCGGCTAAGTCAAGCCCGGTCCACCACATTGAAACCCTAATCCACGCCTATAAAGGGAGGCTCTACTGCATCATATGACACCATGCTAGGCTCCAAAGGCCATACCACTCTCCGGGGTGTAAGCCTATCACTACCCCGGAGACACACCATTCCATTCTCATCTCTCTTTTAGTATCCTCACGTAGGATTTCAGAAGCAGAAGCTCTTCACAGTGCGAGTTGCAACATCCTATTGCCAGTCTTGCTGACACTACGGTTTTGTCATTCTCTTGTAGAATTAGGATTATGAATTGTTCTATGGGATTAGTATGTTTTTATTTGTCTTATCTCTATGTGTAACTAACCCCAAATCATGGGGCTTTGGTAAAACTTATAATGTAACCGATTGAACCTCTTTTTCCTTTTTATGAATGATTCCGTATTTCTATTCAATTGTGTTTTCCTTATTATGCATAATTAATTTCTAAGTTAATTAGGGGATAGACGATCGTACTATTGCCTAACTAATGGAACTATAAGGTAAACTGAATCTAAGGGTTTTGGAGGATCAATCGGAATCCTTGATTTCTAATCAGTTATTAATTTAACAAGTCCGCATGTTCTTTATGCTTCTCTTAATTATATACCTTGCATGATCGTTAGGGGTGGTAACTTAAGGGAAAAAATATTGCTATTGCATGATCATTGGGTAGTAATAGAATTAGAATGGATGGTTAGCAATTGACTCAAATCATTCATAAGGGAATTAGGATGAAATTGGGTAAAGTTATTAGGGAAACCAAAGTCTCGTGTCTTTCCATACTTGAACTCATATTTGTGCCCTTTTGACTTTTAATTACTTACTCTCATTTTGTTTCATTTTTACATTCATTTTAAATATTTAAACAAACCCTTTTCTGGTGAGCTCAAAAATTAGGATTTAATATTCTTTAAGATTGTTGAAATAGTCTCTGTGGGAACGATATTAAGGGTTTTAAATACCCTTTTCTACACCGACAGATGCCCTTGCCCGTGGGTAAAACTTTGTACGCATAGTAAACGCACAACAGGGAATTTAAAGCAAAAGTGATGTGAGCATGGAAATTGACTTTCAAGAGAAATTTTTAGCTTAAGGATAATAAAACTGAAATTTTTCCTAATTTTAATTTGGTTGTATTTTTCTTTAAGTTGTAAAAGTGGGAATAGCTTATTCCAACATGGAATAAGAATAGGTTATTTAGAATAGGAACAGGCTTAGGTTAAGAGTTTGGTTGGCTAAGGGCAGCCCAAACCCACAACCAAGCAGCCCCCTTCCTTTTTTCCTATAAATAAGGGCTCAATGTAAGCAAATGACACCTTTGGTCATTTTATGATATTGGAATCCGAAATTCCCTTGAGAGAGCAACTTTCTCTTCTCTTTCTTCTCCTCTTGCTTGTTCTTGAGGTCAAGAGCCTTTTCCTTATCATCGGAGCCTCCAATGTGGTGGAACTTGGCTTATCTTCCTAGCTTCCTCTAGCTAGTGGAGTGGCGCCTAGCTTAGGAATTATTTTTCTGCAATTTACATTCTGCCATTTACCTTCTTGCAATTTACAATTCTGGTTCTTAGTTTATACTTTAATTTTCAGCCCCTTTCCCCTTTAATTTTGGTCATTTTCGTTTTGCCCTTTCTTCCATTTCTGCACTTTATTTCCAGCCTTTAATTCTTGCAATCACCTTCCCCAATTCCCTCTTTACATTCTGCAAATTTATGTTTCCTCTTCTTTTCATTTTTATGTACAAATTTGTGCTACATTGAACACAATTTGAGGAGCTCCCAAAACTGCTCTGAATTTTGAGCTTCAATCCTACCTCCAACTAGGTCCATCTTCCTCCTCCCAAGTGGGTTGTATTAAAAAGAATTAAACTTGATTTTATTTTTGAGAAAAGGAGTTGAGCTTGATTCGATTTGACAAGAGGAATTGAACTTGTTTGATTTGAGAAAAGGAATTGAGCTTGACTTGATTTTGAAGATTTGAATTTGAAGGAATTAGATTAAAATTGATGTTGAAGAAAAATGAATTTTATTTGAAACTTGATGAAAACAATTGAATTGGATTTGAACCAAAAATGAATTTTGTTTGCAACTTGATGAAAAGAATTGAATTGGATTTGAACCAAAAATGAATTTTATTTGCAACTTGATGAAAAGAATTAAATTGGATTTGAACCAAAATGAATTTTATTTAAAACTTAAGGAAGAGAATTAAATTTGATTTGAAATGAATTTTAATTGAAACTTAAGGAAGAGAATTGAATTTGACTCGAAATGAGTTTTATTTGAAACTTAAGGAATTGAATTAAATTTGACTTGAAATGAATTTTAATTGAAACTTAAGGAAAAGAATTAAATTTTACTTGAAATGAAATTTAATTGAAACTTAAGGGATTGAATTAAACTTAATTTGAACTAATTTGAATTGAAACTTGAGGGAAAGTATTAAATTTAATTTGAATTTGCGAAAAAGGATTAAAACTTGATTTAAAATAAATGAACTAATTTTGAGTTGAAACTTGAGGAAACAAACTAAACTTAAGGAATAAATTTAAGGTATTGATTTGAGATTTAAGGAAAAGAATTGGTTTGAGGAATTGATTTGAGATTTAAGGAAAATAATTGGTTTGATTTAAAATACGAAGGAAAGATTGGGCTGAATTTGGCCAGCCTTTTGAGTAGGCCAGATTTCCCTCATACCTAGTCAAGTCTGCCCACATTTGCAAGTGAATTGGCTTACTTGAAGTGTGGGTATTATGATAGTTTAAAAAACTGCCGCATGTGCGACTCGAACCTGACTTTTCTCATATGGCTTTAGGCGCCCCAACCAAGTAGGCCAAGCTCAGGCATTGTGATTTGTGACCAATGTTAATTAATATCTCGATGACCCAGATGTGGATGTCCACTAATGTACAACGCTGCATGGCCAAACGCCGGTCCACCCTTTTGCATGCGCTTCCAACAAAGTGTTTGACGTCTTCCCAAGGTCTGTCTTTGGCAACATTCCACAAACGCATGATTTGGGGCTCAATAAGAAATCACCCCGACTCCCCTCTGACTCGTCTTTAGTTTGTATAGCAAGGTCAATAGGGTGGATCTATCCATTTAGCAAAACCTCTTCATTAGCTTCGGGGGTCCTTCAAAGTAAGGGAAAAAAATATCTTGATCCTTATAAATCCATCCCTTGTGCCTTCTTCATCCTTATGAAGAAAGGCATCCTGAAGCATCTAGCTTGCAGTCCTCAATATGATGCTAAGCTTTGAAATTATCATTCCATTATTTTGAATAGTTGGTACTCGATTAAATCAACTGCCTGTTCAAGATCAAGGGCTTCTTGTCTTGTTTGCGCAGCAGAAACATTGAACCATGCAATTTACGACCATTTAATGAACATCTTCTGCAATGTTAGGTGCAGGAGCAATCTCATTCATGCACTCGTCCAAATTTGTTACTGTATGGATGCCCCGAGTAGAGTACTCGCCAACAGGGGATCAATAAGGGCAATGAGAAGACCCTCCCTACCTCTCTTAGGCTACATAGCACCAGCGACAAGACTCTTCGTATAAAACACTTTCACGTATTTTAAACTTCCCAAAGGGTTGTGTGATGGCTTTTAATTAGAGACAACGCCTGACAGATCCCTCTCACAGTACTGGACCAATTGATGGTAGTCACGTCGATTTGTTAGGTGAGGGTATGCTGATCTTCGAGCGAGGAAGTTGCTGGAAAACTGGCCACCCACAGCAGTCCCTATGGCAATCAAATATAACCTGAAGGTGTTTAAGTTGGCTTTCATTATACTCTTCCCCTGTAACGCTTTTGTATGAAGGATAATTATGAAAATTGCTCCAAGGCCGAGCCAAAGAAACGTGGAAGAGATGAGATGCAAGAAGTCATACAAAAGCTACTCCCCTGTATTCGAAGGTAGAGACGTAATACTTCCTTCTTTGGGAACATGCTTACTTAGCTTGGAGCATGGTGTGATCATCATAGGGATTACAGATACCACAACCAATATCTAAACATGTTTGCAAATGATATGGCTGAAGAAAGACTAGAACCCTAAAGACTCCCACGAATCCTCTTTACTCTTGACATCATTTTCTCGTGCGAGCTAGGAACTCAAGATTTCGTTTTCCTTTTTTGTGTTTATTATTTTTTTTTGCATGGTTCTTGATTTGATACAATCCGATCAAACAGAACAAAACTGATGAATAAGTTATCCTGGAAACAAGGCCTTTTCAGGGAATTTTACTCGTCACATTCACGTGATAAACCGATGCACTTCAGGTTGATATATATAGTGTTGAGTCTTTGACAAAGGCATTAAGCTCTCAATTTCAGGTCAGAATAATTTCCATATATCTGAAATTCGATTCAAATTAACGAACGTTTAAAGCAATTGAAAATCCAATTTTAACCAAAATTTCAGAATCTTGAATTCGAGACAGAATAAATTTCTTTTGAAATTGTATAATCATCCGATTCAGTTCAATCACATGCATAGCAATCACAAATCTTGTTTTAACCAAAAGACCAGAACCTTGATTTAGATTTCTTTGATTATGTATTTATCCATGAATTGAACAAATCAGGCGAAGAAGACCTTACTGGATTGAGCTTAAAGTAAATGGTGCTAACTTGAAATTGTGGAGTGCGAACTCTTTTCCATTGACGCGATGCTTCTTGTTGGTACCCGACCTCTATCAATGGAGGTTCTTCCTTCGCTGGGTTTGTTTTGGAATCAAGAAAATGTGCTAAGAGAGTTCCTCAAAGGAAAGGTCCCCCAAGAAGAAAAAAAAGAGAGAGCTCCAATCTGGATGCTCTCCTCCTTTAAATACCCTTAATTTGCCTTTTTCAATTTTTCTTTTGGGAGGACCCGCACCCATTTCCTTTTTCCTTTTCTGATTATCTTTTTTGTTTATTTTTCTTTTACTTCTTTTCCTTTTCTCTTTTTTTCGATTATTCTCTTTTAATTCTTGTTATTTTTAATTTTTATTATTTTATTTTATTTCTCTTTTTTTATTTTTTCTTTCTTTATTATTTTTCCGTTTTTATTATTTATTACTTTTTTTTATTTTTTGTGTATACTTATTTTCTACTTTTTTCAATTTTGCTTATTTATATACGTTATTATTATTCTTTTTTATTTGGTTTTATCTATTATTTTCCTCCTCTCTTTTTTTATTATATTTTTTTACTTTTCTTTGTTGCCTGTTTATTTGTTTATTTCTCTGTTTTTCTGTTCATTTTATTTTTCTATTTTTCTTTCCTGTTTTAATTTTCTTTCTTTTTTTATTTTTTTGTTTTCTTTGTTTCTATTATTTTTTTTTATTTTAAGAATGGGGCCTCAGACATAATTGGGTGTTTATAATGACATAAACTTTAGAAAAATAGGAAAGTGAAACTGATAGGTTGTGACAAATGCCTCCTTTGTGTCAGCAATGAGATCAACAGATGCATAGGAACTGCTATCGCTGTTTAATGTCAGTATAGAAGCCTTAAAAGAGCACCTAGTTCGTGACACTAAAAGGTGCAACATTGGTTTTGGGATTGATTTATAGATGTAAACACTCAATTATGTCCCAGACCCCCAACTATTAATTTTAATCAAGAAACTAACATTAATTTAATTAAAACAGAAAACAGAATAAATAGACAGAAGCAAAAAGCGGAAAAACTGATATAAAAAAAAGAGATAAGAACAAAATATAAAAATAACAAAAAAAAAGAGAAAAGATGAAACCAATAAATAAAATTTTTGAAAAAGATGAAAAAAAAGAGAAGAAAATAAACTGGAAATAAAAATAAAAGGAAATTAAAATCTAAAAAAGAAAATAAATAAAGATTAGTAAAACCAAAAATATAGATATACAAAAGAAAATAGTAGAATGGGAAAATAAGAATAGATTCAAAAAAATAAAAAATGACAAAAACTAAACAAAGAAAAATAAAAATAATGTAGAAAAGGATAAATAAGTAATAATAAAAATAAAAAGAATTAACAGAAAAAGAAAAATGAAATTAAAATAAACCAGAGATAATAGAAAAGAAAAATTTAAAAAAAAGAATAAAAATGGAAAGGTTGGCTTTTGGGCTTATTGAAAGAACTTGACCCCTGCCAAGAGAGGGGTTAGAAAGGTTGGAAGGGGCAGATTGGCTTTTGGGAGTTGAAAAAAAAGAAGGCAAATAAAAAGGAGGCGCTTCTGAAGAAGGAGGGGCTTTTTCTTTTCTTTTTTTTATCTTCCTTTTGGGGAAAACAGGGGAACCTCTCTCTTTGGGCTCAACATCAGAGAACTTCCACAGAAATTCCAAGCGTTGAGGACGTTGCATCCCTTCTCAGCAAGCTCCATAGACGTTCATCACATCTAAAATTTCTAGGTTCTTTAAGCTTATTGTCTTTACTTGGAACGTACATGTTGCTAGAGTTAGGATGAACTCAAAAATAAAAAAGATGAATATTCTCTCTAGAATAGTAGACGACGCAAATCATTGAAACTCAATTTCATTTTCTGAAAAATGGATTCAAAATCCGTAAAAGTCAATTATCAAAAGATCATTCTCGTCTTCTCTATGTCAAATCTTGGAAAGAACCTGTTTGTACATGATTAAGTGGAGGTTTAGCAACTAGAAATAGCAAGACGTCGTTCCAAATGACCTATGGTGAGGTTGTTCTCTAGCCAGATCCAGGTTTGATAGTTACTATTGAGATAAGTTCTCACTTAGCAAAAATCGTACGCTTATAAGTGTAGTCTGATTAAGGATGAATTTAGACTCAAATCTGTTACTGTCTATGGTGATTTGTACCTTTGCTTTGTCCCCGAGCATGCATCATAGGCCATTTAGGATGAATTCAGATTCAAAACTATTATTTGCATCACCTGGTGATTAGAGTCTCTGCCTAAGAAATTTATTTCGCACAACATGCTTCTTGTTCCCCCTAGGTAAAACTAAAACAGATTTGGCACGAGTTCTTGGGCAATAAAATGTCACGAGTCATGGGCAAGGATTCCTGTATTAAGCGTGGGACTAGAACCTGGATGAGTTTATTGGTGATCAGCTAACGGGGAAACACATCTAAGCTACGATCCAAGATCGGTGGTTGAATAATGGGAAACATGAGTCCTGTTCCAGTTTAAGCATGAGAGAATCCAGCGGTCATAGCGCTAGTCCGATGCTTGCAGAATTCTAATGTGGATCTTGCCTATGCCAATCCCTTGCGCATCGGCTCAATATTTGGTTGAGAAGTCTCAGTTAACTCCATTTTGTTCCTTCGTATGAATCCTATATTTACAAGACCAGAGTCGAAGGGTTTAGGAATATGTTTGTTGACGAGAGCGTCGGGGAGTCTGGGATATCATAATCCAGTACTTCCATTCCATGCCATCGTATCCATTCCAACCTCTAAATGAGAGGTTAACAAGCCATGCCTTCCACTGAGCTGCGTCATGTCCTGCTATGGTGGTTGTGGATGGCGAGACGATCCCCCCGTTGTTGACAAGCCTAGCCCCCACACTACCTTCAATCTTTAGGTCGTAGTGCTCTGATCTTGTAGCAAAGGAATAGTCGCCCAAGCAGGAGGGTTCAACCCTTGTTTAAGACGGTAAGTTATGTAGAAGACGGTGACACCCCACCCAGTACAAACGACAAGTACTACACATTGTCGAGTCACTTTCTTACACCCTCATGGCACTCTGAATAGGCGGATGCTATCCATCAGGAGGGACCAGTGTATGCAAATGGAATCCCCATGCACATCCAAGGACAAGACGCATTGGGATTGATATAAAAATAAGGAGTCAAAGCATGACCCTAGAGGTTAATGTGCCATATGCCTACTGTGGGGGTCTGTTCTCAATTCCTGCTTCCCATCACGTTGCCCCTAAAACCAGCTCGAGTGGCCATTGTGAGTTGGAGCTAACCACGAACCAAAGCCAGAATAGTTGATCTCATTTCAGGCGTGCCAAACGGTGGCGTTCACAGACCAAGGGCTCATGCAGATCTTGATGGAATCCAGGGATCAGCGCCTGCGTGTGTGTGTTGTGGGAGGCATCACTGAACCCAGGGATCAGCACACCCACGTGTTTGGCCACGTCTGTCTATGCAAGACCCATGCAAAGCCCACATACTCTGAAACGTTGGTTTGAACATTATACCCCTAACCAGGCGCATGGCCTAGTGGTTGGGGGGGGTTTGCTGTTGACCCGAGGCTGTGCCTGGGTTCGAATCCCCCATGCTACACATTGCTATTTTATCACAAAAAACCTCTTCCTCGCCATGCGCGCGCCACGTGCCCAAAGCCACCAATTCTGCCCCCATATTCCAATAATTCCCAACAAGTCCTTGCATGTTCCAATAATTACCAATTCTGCCCCATATTCCAATAATTTCCAACAAGTCCTTGCATGTTCCATAATTCCCAACAATTCTCCCCCAAATCATAAATTGACCTCGGTATTTTCCCAAAATTGCATTGCAGACCCCTAGACTCCCCAAAATCAGAATTCGACCCCTAAACCATCCAAAATTCCACTCAAACCCCCAAACGTTAAATTAAAGTTTCTTCCCCCAAAATTCAAATGAGGTCTTTTCCTTCAAAATTCAAATTAACTCTTCTCCTCAAGATTCAAGCTAAAATTCATTTCCAAAAACTCGAAATCAAATTCACTTAAAAAAAAATTCCTCTCTTAAATTAAACTATTTCTTTTCTTAAATTTATTATATTCAAATTAAAATTCTTTTTCAAATATTTTTGGAATCTTTGGTCTCATGCAACGGGCTCTAAATGGGGAACTAGTGGTCCACTTGCTGTTCAACGTTTAGTAGTTCGTATAGGCCCTCGTGCTGCCGTAGCCGCCTCGGACCTTGTGCATGAGTGGACCAAAAGGTCCCTCCAAAATAAAAATTCTCTTTCGAATGTTTTGGAATCTTTGGTCTCACACAACGAGCTCTAAATGGGGAATTGGCGGTTCACCTGCTGTTCAATGTTTAGTAGTTCGTATAGGTCCCCGTGTTGCCGTAGCCGCCTCGGACCTTGTGTATGAATGGACTGAAGGTTCCTCCGAAGAATAAAAATCTTTTCAAAAAACAAAATCTTCAAATACTCTTTTTTCAAGCATTTTCGAAGGTCGAGCCTTCAAAACAAACCAGAACTACGTAAGCCTTGAGTTTCCCATTGCACCGGGGAATACGTAGGAGCAGGGTCAAGTCCTGTCAGGCTAACCTCCATCAAGTTATTTATTTTCATATTAATTAAGGGATCAAACATTTTCAAAAATCACACACTCAGTTTAAGGATATCGTTCTTCGGAATGGGCGAGTGGGGTGCCTAACACCTTCCCCACTTCTAATCGACTCCCGAACCTAAATCTCTTTCTCGAGTCAGGGTTTTTTCCAAGTATTTTCCCTTAAATAAAAATTTGGTGGCGACTCCACATTACTGAAACAAATACATTTTCAAAATTTTAGCGAGTTCGTCGTCTCGTCAGAATTACGGTTGCGACAGATGGTGACTCCACTGAGGAATTTCTAGGGAGTCAAGCCTGTTCAAATTGAGTGTGCCATAATTGATCCCTTTCTTGTTTATTTGCACGATTCCTTTTTGTTTATTCACATGATTTACTTGCTTTTTTTTATCTATTGTTTGTCTGTCTATTCTCTGTACAACCGTAGGGTAGATAAACAATAAATCACTATATATCTGTGAAATTTCCCCAATTGCAGGTATCCCAAAATTGTGTGCCCTCCACACATCACATCATGCATGCATTTATCATGAGTGGGGCCCTATACCCAGGTCTGAGTGCTGCCTAGGATAGATGGATCTAGTGATGTCACGTTGGGGCCTACGTCCTGTGTGGCTATCACGAAAATCCCGGCTAGAGTGCATCCTATTCATAATGCCCCACAACTAGTGGCTCTTCTACTGTTGTGGCAAACATTGTGGATTAGAACTTGGCTCTAGTGACCTCTACACCTTAGGATTACTAACCACCTGTGAGAGGTTCATGCATAAAGGCCTTAGACCCTTAGGAGAGATAACCCACATAAGAAGCAAAGAGGGCACACACCCCTTCATAATATGGTTCGTATACGCACGAATAATTATCATCCAAAATGGAAGCTGAAGATTGGGGAAATACAAAAATCAAGAAAGAAAGTCAAGAAAAAGAAAAATGCAAAAACCAAAATTAAAAAAAAATAAAGATCAAGAAAGAAAATTCAAACAAAAGAAAAGAAATATCAAAACAAATAGAAAATCAAGGAAAACTAGAAACTCGTAGAAAATAAATTAGAAAATAATTTCTGAAAATACTGAAAATATAAAAGGTTCAAAAGGAGAGAACGAAAATTTCGAAAACCTAAAGAATGCTTTTTGAAAAAATTTTAACAAACCTTTTTCAAACAACACCAAAGGTTTTCTAGAAAAATGAAAAACCAAAAGATGAAAAATTACTAAAAAATCAAAAAGAGCAACTTTCAATTATTTTCAAAATCCTCAAAATTCCAATTTCTAAAATTATTTGCACAGAGCATGTCATTCATTCATTCATAAATTTATCATAAAAAAGAAAGGTTTCAAAATCATTCCACACATTCTTCACCAGCGTCTTTATCATTCATGATTTTTGCATTCAAATTATTTCTCAAAGAAATTAATTTTTAACTTTAACAGAAAAATTAGAGAAAGACTTCCTCGGCATCCTTATAGAACCAGATCATAATCAGGAATCATGGATGAGCTGGAAAGACAGAATGAGGAGTTGAGAAATGAGGTCAAGACTTTGAAAGAGTAGATGGCCAAACTGATGGAGGCCATCCAACTGTCGCAACAGAAGGATATAAGGGAATCCTTACCAGGAGAACCAACTGACCCATTATATCCTCCTGGCTTCAATCCTCAAAACTCTTCACCATTAACCATGCCTCCACCAATTGAAGGGGTTCACTATGGGTATCCTCATGGGCATGTACACACACAAACCCAAACACAAGCCCAAACACGAACCCAAACACATAACCTACCTTCAAACACCACAGGCATCCCTTATGCTGTTCCAAACACCACCCCACAAGCTTACCAAGCAGCCGTTGAGGGAACGTACCCTATGTTCACCCAAGGGCCTCACCCTGTGTACATACCATCTTCTCAACCTCACCATATGCCTGAGGAATACCCAAGCCATCCTTCGACTGAAGATACAGAAAAATGGAAGGGTCTAGAGGACAGAATCAAGGCAATCGAAGGGAGCGCTTATGAAGCCAGGGACGTAGCCGATCTGTGCTTGGTCCCAGATGTGGTCATCCCTCTAAAATTCAAGGTTCCTGAATTTGAAAAATATCAAGGAACTAGCTACCCAAAGAGCCACTTGGCCATGTACTGCAGGAAGATGTCTCCCTGCATGCACGACGATAAGCTGCTTGTCCATTTCTTTCAAGACAACTTAACTAGGGCAGCTGCAAACTGGTACACTCAACTGGAGCGGACACGCATCCGTTCATGGAGAGACCTTGCAAAGGCTTTCACAAAACAGTATCAGTATAATACAGAGATGGCTCCTGATCGGACTCAGCTCCAGAATATGGCCAAGAAGGGAGAAGAGTCCTTCAAGCAGTACACCCAACGCTGGTGAGAGTTAGCCGCTCAAGTACAACCTCCCTTATCTGAAAGGGAATTGGTCAGCATGTTCGTGGACACACTCCAAGATCCTTTCTATGACAAGATGATAGGCAGTGTAACTTCCAGCTTCTCTGATGTCGTCATCGTTGGAGAAAGGATTGAAGGTGGCATGCGCCATGGAAAGATCGCACAAAAGCCTACAGGCGCAGTCAATGCTTCCAGTGGATTTGGAAAGAAGAAGACAGGAGATACCTGCAACGTGGCTTCTGGTCAAGGCCAATATACTCCTCAAGGGGCACCTTATGGTCCAGTTGGTTACCAACCACCACCATACACATCCTACATATCATATCCTTACATCGTCGCCACACACCAAACACCATACCCTCCAACTTACAACTATCCAACACAAGTCCGGCCACCTACACCATATACGGCCCAAACACAAGCCCTAAGCCAAAATCCTAACAAAGGCCAAAAAAAAGGAGAAAAAGTCTGTCCAATTCGATCCTATTCCGATCTCCTATATAGAGCTGCTACCTTGCCTAATCCAAACCTCGCTGATTGCTCTTTCCCCTTTGGAGCCTCAGGAGCCACCATATCCTAAGTGGTACAATCCAAATGCTAGATGCGACTACCATGCAGGATTCATTAGTCATTTTACCGAGGATTGTGTAGCACTGAAGCGTAAGGTGCAAAGTTTAATCGATGCGAAATGGTTGGATTTTGGGAAGCTTGCTCCTAACACAGAAAACAATCCATTTCCAAATTATGGGAATCCAGCAGCTAGCTGAAACAAATCAGAGCAGCACAATAGGATGCCCTATATTGAGGAAATCATCCAAGATTTGTCATACTCTTCAAAGTCAATCTTTTGTAAATAAATCTCAATAAATACAAAATTTACATTTTCATACTTCTTAAGCATGTGTTTTACCTTATTGACTTATCTTCTTAAAATTTACCGTTCTTCCCATCATTCAACCTGTTTCTTATCCTTACCCAAAAATAAATACCTGTTGGTGAAGATGCCATTTCCGAAATAAATAATTTTGAGTGTCTTATTGATCAAACTCAAAGAGAAAATTAAATGAGGAAGCAAAATAAACAAAATCTAATCAGGGATTCTGAAACACCCTGCATTGTAATCCCCAAGGAACACTTCGGTCTAATAAAAAAGCAATAAATATCCTGCTGGACTAAAGATTCGAATCCAGGAAAAATTTAGGGATACAAAACAGATCTGCTGAATTGAAAATCAAAGCATTCCAAGCAAGGCTCAATGAAAGATCAAGTCCAAAATTCAAGAAAAAAGAAAAGGAACCCGCTGGATTAAAAAATCAAAGATGATCCAGATAAAATTAGGATAAAAAATTTCAAATAAAAAGAGAAAGGAAAAGACCTATTGGATTACAATCAAAATAATCCAAGAAAAAGTAAGGTCAAAATTCAAAATAATAATCGACAAAGTCATGATCCCAAAAAAGGTCTTCCTGGGTTGAATTACGGAAACAATTCAGGCAAAATTAGGATCAAAACAAAAAAGCCCGCTAGGTCGAAACCCTCAAAGGAGACCTAGGCAAAAGTTAGGGCACACAAACAAGAGCCCGCTAGGTCAAAAACCTCAAAGGTGACCTAGGAAAAAGTTCAGGCACACAAACAAAAGCCCGCTAGGTCAAAATCCTCAAAGACGACCTAGGCAAAAGTTAGGGCACTAAATCAAGAGCTCGCTAGGTTGAAAACCTGTAAGGGCGGTCTAGGAAAAATCAGGGCAAACAGAAGGCCTGCTGATCCCAAAACCACCCGGGAAAAATTTAAGGTCAATCAAGAATCCGAGCACAATTCAAATGCTTCTGCTCCTCACAATTCCTAAAACTGGGGCAAAATTTTTTCCATTTCTCAAGTTTGGTTAATTTGGCAATCGAGATTATGAAAAACAGCATTGGCATGCCTCACCAAAGGTGCCATTTGGGCAATAAGATCTACCTCTCCATCCTTCTAAAACTAGGGCAAAATTTTGCCATTTGTTTGAATTAACATTTTCCATAAAAAATGCCATTAGGGCAATCAAACCAACATTCTTAGCCCTTTCAAATATACTACCTTCTCCCATTAAACCATTCAAAAAAACTTTTGCATACCTCAAAGGTACACATGCTAAAAGAGATGTGAAAACTGTAAAAGATAAAAAGATTAACTTTGAAAAGTCATGACGAGTCGGATGACTCCTCAACCTTTGCAACAGGGCATGATCACTCCCACAAAGTCATCCTCCTGCAAATCACGATGCCACTCAAGAAAGGAAGAGTGTGTCTCATGAAATAATGCTAACTAGTGTTGGGTCTCAAGGACCTAGAAAGGAAATTCAAAATTGGTCCAAAAGCAAAGAGACAGGGTCAATCCAGCTCATCTTGAATCTTGATTTTCCTTATATCAACTATAAGGTTGTTGGGGAAGGGGAAGAAGTCGAATAAAAAATCACGAATTAAACAAAAGTTTTCCAATCATCTCATGGCATGCATCACATGGCATCCATTCCATTAAAAAATCAATTCCAAGCAATCATTCAAAATATTGCATTCTTTTGCATTCATTTAAGCATTGTACATATCATTTCAAATCTTCTCTGAAAAATGGTTGTCAATCACCCAAACCCATCATATTTTAATCTCTAAACTGGGGCAAACGCTTACCGAGAAAATTCAAGTTGAGGCAATCCTCAATTTAAGAAAATTGGGGCAAACGCCTGCCCAGAAAATTAAAATGGAGGCGATCCTCAGTTACAAGAAGGAACCCAAAACTAGGGCAAACAATTTCCCATAAAATTCAAATTGAGGGAAATTCTCGATTGCTATAAAATGATCCAAACTGGGGAAAACATTTGCCCATAAAAGTCAAATTGAGGGCAATTCTTAATTGTCAGAGAATGATGAAATCAAGAATCAAACTGGGGCAAATGTTTGCCCAGAAAAGACAATTTGGGGCAATCCAGATTTCTAAAAAATCAAATATTAAAACTGGGGGTCAACGCATATCATGAATGTTCAAAATGGGACCACCCAATTCAAAATTCAAACTGGGGCAAGGATCTTTACCCAAAACCCCCTTCAAATCGAGGCATTCCTTGACAGCCAAAGTCACTTAAACTGGGGCCCATATTCCTTCAAGGAAGCAATCATCAAAAGCTAAAAGAACCTTGGAATTCAAGGCAGAATCAACAAGCTATTCAAGTTTATTCGAGATAAACAATCGTCGAGTACTGTTGTTCAAAACAACTAATTACTCTTAACAGGTAGCTTTCATCTTCCGTCACCTGCATTAACAGGTTATCCCGGCTTTGCTTGTCTTCACATGCCGTCATCGAGTTAGCTTAGATCACCCTCTTACCTGCCTTAACAGGTCCTTTCTCTTCCTATTCTCTCACCTGTCTTCCCAGGCCATTCTTTCAAATTAGTTCAGATCACTCACTCACCTGTCCTAACAGGTCGCTTTCATCTTACCTGCCTCAACAGGTTTCTTTTCAGTTCAAAGTGTATACCTGTCTTCACAGGTCCTTCTATTCCTTCCTGTCAATAACGGGATCAAATCCCACTTTCCTTCTACCTGTCTCAACAGGTCATTCCCCCTTTATCAGTCTTCACAACCCATAGCTTCAATTTAATATTTTTCACTTCGCCTGTCTTAAACAGGCTCGCATTGTTCCTGGCAACAACATGATTTCATTTGCATTTATCCTGTCAAGCAGGATTTCAAGTTTAAATTTCAACACTCATCCTATCAAGCAGGATTTCATTTGCATTTATCTTGTTAAGCAGGATTTCATGTTTAGATTTCTGCACTCATCCTGCCAAGTAGGATTTCATTTGCATTTATCCTGTCAAGCAGGATTTCATGTTTAAATTTCTGCACTCATCCTGTCAAGCAGGATTTCATTTGCATTTATCATGTCAAGCAAGATTTCATGTTTAAATTTCTGCACTCATCCTGTCAAGCAGGATTTCATTTGCATTTATCCTGTTAAGCTGGATTTCATGTTTAATACGTAGTTCTGGTTTGATTCGAAGGCTTGACCTTCGAAAGTGTTTAAAGGAATGTTTGAAAAGTGCTTGAAGAATATTTGAAAAGTGCTTGAAGGCTTGACCTTCGGAGCTACTTGGGAAGCAACATTTGAAAATTTCTTGATTGCTTTGAAAATATTGTAATGAGAATCCTTAGTCCACATATGCACAGGATCCAAGACAACTACGGCTGAACTGTGATCCACACGCCTAAACCCCGAACAACAGAAAAAGCTACCAGTTTGTGCTTAGGATTCGTCGCGTGAGACTTAAGAATTCTAAAATGAAGTTTTTATTGAAATTGAGGAATAAAAATGAGCAAGGTTTTTATTTTGTAAAAAGGAAAGACAACCCTAATCCACATATGCACAAGGCCCAAGACAACTACGGCTGCACTTGGACCCATACGAATCTCTAAACAACGAACAACAGAAAAAGCTACCAGTTCGTGCTTAAAGCTCGTCGCGTGAGATTAAGAATCACAAAACAAGATTTTTATTTTGAATAATGATGAATGAAAAAGACAAGACACAAGTAATTATTAGAAATTTAGGATGGAATTTATCAATTAAGGAATTTTATGCAAATACTTGATAATCTTGCATTTATTTAGGAATTATAGAATTTTTATGAATTATTTAGGAATTTTGGAAATTTTTTTTATTTCTGGAAATTTTTATTAATTTTCTTAATTTCTGGAATTTTTGAAATTTTTATTAATTTCTGGAAATTTTGAAATTTTTATTAATTTCTGGAAATTTTGAATTCTTTATTAATTTCTGGAAATTTTGAATTCTTTATTAATTTCTGGAAATTTTGAATTCTTTATTAATTTCTGGAAAATTTGAAATTTTTTATTAATTTCTAAAAATTTTGAAATTTTTATTAATTTCTGGAAACTTTGAAATTTTTATTAATTTCTGGAGACTTTAAATTTTTTATTAATTTCTGGAAAAAGGGACTGGTTTGGCATTAATGGAATCCTCCTAGGCATTTGAAGGATAGAGTAGGTATTTGTTGAAAGACTAGGGGTAAATTTGTAAGTTGGGTTTTTCCTCCACCAAATAAAATGAAAGTGTGGCCTTTAGGGTTCGAAACCACGTCCCAGGGTACTATGACAACTACACCACCACTAGGCTGAGCGTTTTTTTAAGTGTGAGATGCTTTGAATTAATTTTAAGGCTTATTTAAGTCATGACCGGATTTTGAAATTAAAAGTGTAGGACCTGGAGCTCGAACACAACGGGTGGAGTTAGTGAAGTGGAAGGCTTGCCACTAGACTAGTTGTCTAGTTAGTATTCTGTTCACCCCATATTTAACTTAAGCCAATGTTCCCGAGAGCGTGACTGGTGCATATGTTGCTTGGACCCATGTGGGTAGAACAGGGAAGCTGTATGAATTACTACAGTGATGTCACTAGACTATGAAACAACCCACCACATTGTGAGTTGAACGCTCTAATCTCAACCCAAATAATCTTTGGATGCCACAATATTTCATAATTCTCAATAGCAATTGTACGTTTCTACTACACAATCTTGCATAAAATGACAATTCTATGCCAACAATATAACGACAATGCATGAATCCATATGAAGGCAAACAATCCGATTGATTTTGCAAAGAAATTCTATTACTATTCCGAAGGTTTAATTCATTTCTTCAACATCTACCTACTGTTAACTAGAAATCTGTTAATTTCGTAGGCTAGTGAGAAAAGGCCATTCACTAGTGCAGAGTCTTTTGTAGCTTGCTAATTTGATTGCGAACTTCTATGAACAGGTGGTTCTTGAATTAAAGTAGCCGTTTTAATGAATTTCACGTTTGAACCAGAAGTGGAAATGCACCAGTTCAAGCAATTAGAATTGATCTTAATCTTTGCTTATTTGGGTTCTAAAAACCAGGAAGATTTAGGGTCTCGATCTCTTACCAGAAAGGAGGAACCACCTCTTCGTCTCTTTCGAAACACCAGCGCAGACTCAAGATTGATCACCGGACTTCGCCTCTGACCCTGAGAGCTTCCAGTGAGAGAATCTCCCCCGTCCTTCCTCTTATTTTCCTTTCTTCGTTTCGGTTCCTTCCCCTTCGTTGCTTCTTGATTTCTGCTCAAAGAAGCATCTTTCTCCGGAGTTGATTCCCTCTGTGAGTGAAAGGTCTCGGAAAAAAAAGCCAACCCCCCTCTCGCATCCCTTTTGTACCTTCAGTTTTCCCTCCTCTTTTAGTTAGTTAGGCTTTTTGTTTTATAGTTTTTTTTTATGTTAGCAAAACTGTTTTTAAAAAAATTCTGTTAAAAATTATTTCTTTTTCGTTTTTATTAATTCCGTTTTTATTGAATTTTAATTTTATTTAGTTTTCTAATTTCATTTTCTTGATTTTATTTACTATTTTTAATTTCAATTTTTCATTTTTAAATTTTATAGTTTTCCTTTAATTTCCTGTTTTTATTAATTTTTATTTTTTTTAACTAATATTTTCAGTTTTTTTTTTATTTTTTATATAATTTTTTTTAAAAACTTTTCCTTATTAATTTCCAGATTTTGTTATTATTATTTTTTATTTCCAGGTTTTATTTATTTTGATATTTCTATTTTTATTTATTTATTATTAAGTTTATTTTTCTTTCCTTTTAGGTTTTTTAATTTTCAATCTTTAATTATTATTTTGTTTAATTCTGTTCTTTTTCATTTTTTATTAATTTTTCTTTTTCTTTCAGAATTTAACATTTTTCTTTTTCTAAAATTTTGTTCTTTTAGTTAGTTGTTCTTTTAGATTTATTTATTATATGTATTTTATTAATATTGTCTGTTTCTCTATTTTTTCTATTTATTTATTTAAATTAATATTAGCTTCTTGATAAATTTAAAAATGGGAGCCTCGGACATAAATGGGTGTTTACAGTTTGCCCCTCTTTACTCATTTTCCTACTAGATAATGAGAGGAATGATTCTCTGAATTATCGAGGTAGGAAATGAGTAAAGATGTGAACACTTTATGTCCGAGGCGGGCTTTTTCGAGGCGATTTGAAAGCAATACTAGAAGCCTTGAACTTAAAGTGATGCCTGGCGGATGGCGATTGAAGGATCTTACCGGTTTCATGTACCGATAGGGTTTAAATATGCAAGGGTTGAGGGTATAGCCTAATTAGGCTAAGTGAAATGAGTAAAGGCCTGTTAGGACAAGCGCGGAATGTCATGGGATTGCTTGTTATGACAAGCAAGGGCGAAATGAAAGTGGCCTGCTAAAATAGTCAACACGGAAAAGAAATGGCCCGTTGCGACGGGCTCAGCTGAGAGAAAGTGACTTATTTAAGACGGACAAGCATGCAAGAAATAAAATGTAAAATATGTACGAGGTGGCCTGACACTATAGGCCATGATGCAAAAATGAAGACTTGAAGAGGACACTATAGGCCATGATGCAAAAATGAAGACTTGAAGAGGCCTGACACTATAGGCCATGATGCAGAAATTAAAACTTGAAGAGGCCTGACACTATAGGCCATGATGCAAAAAATGAAGACTTGAAGAGGCTTGACACTATAGGCCATGATGCAGAAATTAAAACTTGATGAGGACCGACACTATAGGTCATGATGCAAAAAATGAAGACTTGAAGAGGCCCGACACTATAGGCCATGATGCAAAAATGAAGACTTGAAGAGGCCCGACACTATAGGCCATGATGCAAAAATGAAGACTTGAAGAGGCCCGACACTATAGGTCATGATGCAAAAATGAAGACTTGAAGAGGCCTGACACTATAGGCCATGATGCAAAAATGAAGACTTGAAGAGGCCCGACACTATAGGCCATGATGCTAAAATGAAGACTTGAAGAGGCCTGACACTATAGGCCTGAAAGTAGTAAGCTAAACTAGATGGCGGCCTGACAACATAAGCCTAAAAGTAGTAAACTTGAGGGGAATCCCGTTGTCGACGGGAAAAATGCAAATGAAATCCCGCTGTTGCCAGGATTAATGCAAACCTGCTTGACAGGTGAACGGAAATTAAACATGCTTGAAGTCCTGTTGTTGATAGGAGAACGCAAATGAGGTCCCGCTGTTGCCGGGAAGATGTAAATAAAAAAATAACGTGCTTGAAGTCCTGTTGTTGACAGGAGAATGCAAATGAGGTCCCGTTGTTGCCGGGAAGAATGCAAATGAAATCCTGCTATTGCCAGGATAAATGCAAACATGCTTGACAGGTGGGCAGAAAATTAAATGTGCTTGAAGTCCTGTTGTTGACAGGAGAATGCAAATAAGGTCTCGCTGTTGCCGGGAAGAATGCAAATGAAATCCTGCTGTTTCCAGGATAAATGCAAACTTGCTTGACAGGTGGGAAGAAAATTAAACGTGCTTGAAGTCCTGTTTTTGACAGGAGAAGCTAATACTAATTGAAATAAACCTGTTAGGGTAGGATGAATGTAGATGAATTCCTGTTGTTGACAGGCAAGGTGAAAGTCTGCTATACAGGCAAAAGGAAAGATGAAAGCCTGTTAAGACAGGCGAAGGAAAGTGAGCCATGTCTTGTTCAGACAAGTTAAATGTAATGGTCCTGTTGTTGACATGATGGAATGAGATTGGAGTAATGTGTCCTGTGAAGGCACGTGAAGAGGGAATACGGACCTCTTCGTTAGCTGCCCTGGAAAACTTATTTTGAAATGTGTTTTGCCCCAGTTTTAGGAATATATGAGGTGCAGAAAGGTCATGTTGTCTTGGGATTCTTGGATTGACCTTAATTTTTCCTGGGTTGTTCTTTTGAGTTTTAACCCAGCAGGTCTTTTGTATTGCCCTAACTTTTTCCTAGATTGCCCTTACGGGTTTCCAACCTAGCGGGCTTTCGATTTTGGTACCCTGACTTTTGTCTAGGCCATTTTTGAGGATTGTTGACCTAACGGGCTCTTGATTGTGTGCCCTAACTTTTGCCTAGGTCTCTTTTGAGAGTTGTTGACCTAGCGGGCTTCTGTTTGGTTGTGCCCTAACTTTTGCCTAGGTTGCCCTTACGGGTTTTCAACCTAGCGGTCCTTCTGCTTGATTGTACCCTAACTTTTGCCTAGGCCGTCTTTGAGAGTTTTCGACCTAGCGGGCCTTCTGCTTGATCGTGCTCTAACTTTTGCCTAGGTCATTAGGATTGTTGACCTAGCGAGCTTTTGTCTGATTGTGCCCTAACTTTTGCCTAGGTCATGTTTTGGGGGTTGTCGACCTAGCGGGATTTTTGTTTGATTGTGCCCTAACTTTTGTCTAGGCCGCCCTTTGAGGGTTTTCGACCTAGCAGGCTTCTATTTGATCGTGCCCTACCTTTCCTAGGTCTTCTTTGGAAGATTGTTGACCTAGCGGGCTTTTGATTGTGCGTCCTAATTTTTGCCTAGGTCGTTTTTTGAGAGTTTTCGACCTAGCGGGCCTTCTGCTTGATCGTGCTCTAACTTTTGCCTAGGTCATTAGGATTGTTGACCTAGCGAGCTTTTGTCTGATTGTGCCCTAACTTTTGCCTAGTTCGTGTTTTGGGGGTTGTCGACCTAGCGGGCTTTTATTTGATCGTGCCCTATCTTTTGCCTAGGTCTTCTTTGGAAGATTGTTGACCTAGCAGGCTTTTGATTGTGCGCCCTAATTTTTGCCTAGGTCGGTTTTTTAGGGTTGTTAACCTAGCGGGCTTTTATATGATCCTGATTTTTGCCTGAATTGTTGTTGAAAACCGGCAAGACCTTTTTTGATCATGACTTTGTCGATCATTATTTTGAACTTTAACCCTACTTTTGCCTGGATTATTTCTGGCTTTTAATCCAGCGGGTTTCTCTTCTTCTGGAATTTTGAGTTTTGACCTTGATTTTGCCTAGATTATTTTTGACTTTAATCCAGCGGGTCTTCTTTTTCTTGAATTTTATGTAGTCAGATATCGATCTTGCCGGGGTCATTTTGGTTTCTAATTCAGCGGATCTTTTCTTGCATCCCTAATTTTTCCTGGATTTAAACTTGGTTCCAGCGGGATGTTTTATTTGACAAGACACTTTGAATGGTGATCTAGAATCCCTGGTCATTTATTCTGCTTCCTCATTGGGCTTTTCTCTTTGAGCTTGATTAATTAGACGTCCAAGATTATTTATTACAGCACTGGCATTATCACCAACAGGTATTTATTGTTTGGGTATAGGAATAAGAAGTAGGTTGAGTGATGAAAAGGAATGGAAAGTTTAAGTAAAGCCAAAATGTAAGGCACGTGCTCGAGAAACATGAAAAATGTAAATTTTGTATTATTCATTGAAATTTATTTACAAAAGATTGATTTTGAAAAGTACGACAATTTCTGGATGAACATCCTCAATTTGTACAAGGCACCCCGTTGTGCTGCTCCCGTCTCTTTCAGCTGGATGACGGGCTCTCGTGATTCGGCAACGGATTGTTTTCTGTGTTGGGAGTGAGCCTCCCAAAGTCCAGCCATTTTGCGTCAATCAAGCTTTGTACCTTTCGCTTCAACGCTAGGAAATCCTCAGTAGAATGACCAATAAATCCTGCATGGTAATCGCACCTGGCGTTAGCATCGTACCATTTAGGATATGGCGGCTCTTGAGGTTTCAGAGGATAAGGTGCGACTAGCGAGTTTTGGATCAGCCGAGGTAATAGCTCAGTATAGGAGATTGGGATAGGGTCGAATTGGACGGGTTTCTTCTCCTTTTTCTGGTTTTGATTAGTATCTTGGCTTATGGCTTATGTTTGAGCCGTGTATGGTGTTGGTGGCCGGATTTGTGTTGAATAGTTGTAAGTAGGAGGGTATGGTGTTTGGTAGGTATTGGCAATGTAAGGATATGGTATGTAGGGTGTGTATGATGTATATGGTGGTGGTCGAAAGCCGGCTGAACCATACTGTGCCATTGGAGGAATGTATTGGCCTTGATTAGAAGCCACATTGCAGGTTTCTCCTGTCTTTTTCTTCCCAGACCCATTGGAAGTATTGGTTGTCCCTATGAATTTGTGCGCGATCTTTCCCCGGCGCATGCCACCTTCAATCCTTTCTCCAATGATGACGACATTGGAGAAGCTAGAAGTTAAACTTCCAATCATCTTGTCATAGAAAGGATCTTGGAGTGTGTCCACGAACATGCTGACTAATTCCCTTTCGGATAAGGGAGGTTGCACTTGAGCAGCCAACTCTCGCCAGCGTTGGGCGTACTGTTTGAAGGACTCTTCTCCCTTCTTGGCCATATTCTAGAGCTGAGTCCGATCAGGGGCCATCTCTGTATTGTACTGATACTGCTTCGTGAAAGCCTCAACGAGGTCCTTCCATGAACGGATGCGTGTCCGCTCAAGTTGCGTGTACCAGTTTGTAGCTGTCCGGGTTAAACTGTCTTGAAAGAAATGGATGAGAAGCTTCTCATCGTAAGTACATGCAGACATCTTCCTGCAGTACATAGTCAGGTGTTTCCTTGGACAACTGGTTCCTTGATATTTCTCAAATTTTGGAACCTTGAATTTGGGAGGGATTACTACATCTGGAACCAAGCACAAATCAGATGCATCTTGGCCTCGTAAGCGCTCCCCTCGATTGCCTGAATTCTATCTTCTAAGGTTCTCCACTTTTCAGTTGTGAGGTTGAGGAAATGGTATGTAGATAGGGTGTGGCTCTTGGGTGAACATTATATGTGTTCCCCCAACAGTTGTTTGGTGAGCTTGTGAGATGGTATTTGGAGGTAGGTTATGTGTTTGGGTTTGTATTTGGGCTTGTGTTTGGCCGAATGAGGGTGCATGTCCATGAGGAAACCCACAATGAACTCCTTCGGTTGGCGGAGGCATAGTTGATGGCGAAGGATTTTGTGGAGTGAACCCAGGAGGATATGACGGGTCTGTGGGTTCTCCCAGAGATTCCTTCTGTTTTGACAATTGGATGGCCTCCATCAGCTTGGCCATCTGCTCCTTTAGAGTCTTGACCTCATTTCTCAGTTCCTCATTTTGTCTCTCCATTTCATCCATGATTCTTGATTGTGCTCGAGTTCTATAAGGATGTCGAGGAAGCTATCTTTCTCTAATTTTTCTATTAAAGTTAAAAAATGATCTATTGAGAAACAATTTAGATGCAAAATTATGAATGATAAAGATGTTGATGCCAGATGAGTATGTAGATGAAAAATGTGTGGAGTGATTTTTTTGAAATCTTCTTTTCCATGATAAAATTTACTTAATGCATGAATGCATGCATGCTATGCACAAATAACTTTAGAGGTTTTTGAAGTTTGACTATTTTGAAAATAGATCAGAGTTGCTTTATTTATTCATCCTTGATTTTTAACAACTTTATGTTTTTAGGAGTTTTGGTATTTTTTTATTTTGCTAAAAAAACTTTTGGTTTTGTTTGGAGAAACTTTTTGGTTTTGCTAGAATTTTTCTAGAAAGCGTTCTTTAGGTTTTCAATATTTCATTTTCTATCTATTGAATCTTTTTATCTTTTCAGTATTTTCAAAATATTATTTTCCATAATTTTTCCTATTTATAAGACATCCTTTTAAGTTTTCTTTGGAGTCTTTTCAATATTTTCAAAATATTTTCTAATTTTTCCTAGGAATTTTCTCCTTCTAATTTAGTTTGCTTGATTTTTATCTTGATTTGATTTTTGTATTTCCCCAATTTTAGCTTTCAACTCCCTTTCGCCACTTCAGATGGTTTGGTTCGAATTAGTGCCTGTGAGCGATGAACCTTGTGTCTTAAAAGGGGTGTGTGTTCCCTCTTTGCTTCTTATGTGGGTTACCTGTCCTAAGGATCTATGGCTTTTTATATGAACCTCTTAAAGGTGGTTTGTAATCCTGGGGTGTAGAGGTAACTAGAGCCAAGTTCCATTCTGCAATGCTTGCCACAACAGCAGAAAAAGCTACCAGTTGTAGGGCATTACAAATAGGATGCACTCTAGCTGGAATATTCGTGATAGTCAAAGAGGACGTAAGCCCCAAAGTGACACCACTAGATCCCTCTAGTCCTAGGTTGCACTCAGACCCGGGTATAGGGCCCCACTCATGATAAATGCATATGCAATGTATGAGGGCATACAAATTTGGGATACCTGCAACTGGGGAAATTATACAGATATATAGCAGTTTATTGTTTGTCTATCCTAGGGTTTCTACAAAGAATAGACAGACAAACAACAATAGATAGATAACAGATAAACAAATCGTGCAAATAAAAGGGAAAGAGATCAATATATGACACACTCAATCAAACGGGCTTGACTCTCTAAAGTCCCAAGTGGAGTCGCCATCTGTCGCAACCGTAATTCCGACGAGACGACGAACTCGCTAAAATTTTGAAAATGATTTGATTTGGATTATGTGGAGCCGCCACCAAATTTTTATTTGAGGGAAAAATATTTGGAAAAAACCCTGACTCGAGGATGAGATTTAGGTTCGGGATTCGGTTACGAGTGGGGAAGGTGTTAGGCACCCCACTCGCCTGTTCCGAAGAACAGTACCCTTAAACTGAGTGTGTGATTATTTGAAAATAGCTTGATCCCTTTAATTAGAATGGAAACAAATAACTTGATGGAGGTTAGCCTGACAAGACTTGATCCTGCTCCTACGTATTCCCCGGTGCAATGGGAAACTCAAGGCTTACGTAGTTTTGGTTTGATTCGAAGGCTTGACCTTCGAAAATGTTTAAAGGAATGTTTGAAAAGCGCTTGAAGAATATTTGAAAAGTGCTTGAAGGCTTGACCTTCGGAGCTACTTGGGAAGCAACATTTCAAAATTGCTTGATTGCTTTGAAAATATTTTAATGAGAATCCTTAGTCCACATATGCACAGGATCCAAGACAACTACGGCTGCATTGGGATCCATACGAATTCCTAAACCCCGAACAGCAGAAAGAGCTACCAGTTCGTGCTTAGGATTCGTCGCGTGAGACTTAGGAATTCTACAATGAAGTTTTTATTGAAATCGAGGAATAAAAATGAGCAAGGTTTTTACTTTGTAAAAAGGAAAGACAATCCTAATCCACATATGCACAAGGCCCAAGACAACTACGGCTGCACTTGGACCTATACGAATCTCTAAACAACGAACAACAGAAAAAGCTACCAGTTCGTGCTTAGAGCTCGTCGCGTGAGATTAAGAATCACAAAACAAGATTTTTTATTTTTGAATAACGATGAATGAAAAAGACAAGACACAAGTAATTATTAGAAATTTAGGAGGGAATTTATCAATTAAGGAATTTTATGCAAATACTTGATAATCTTGAATTTATTTAGGAATTTTGGAATTTTTTTTATTTCTGGAATTTTTTATTAATTTTCTTAATTTTTGGAATTTTTGAAATTTTTATTGGTTTCTGGAAATTTTGAATTTTTTATTAATTTTTGGAAATTTTGAATTCTTTATTAATTTTTGGAATTTTTGAATTTTTTATTAATTTCTGGAATTTTTGAAATTTTTATTAATTTCTGGAATTTTTGAAATTTTTTATTAATTTCTGGAAATTTTGAATTTTTTATTAATTTCTGGAATTTTTGAATTTTTTATTAATTGCTGGAATTTTTGAATTTTTATTAATTTATGAAATTTTTGAATTTTTATTAATTTCTGGAATTTTTATGAATTTTTATTAATTTATGGAATTTTTTAGGAATTTTCTTAATTTCTGGAATTTCTATGAATTTTTATTAATTTTTGAAATTTTTATGAATTTTTATTAATTTTTTTGGAATTTTTATGAATTTTTGGAAAAAGGGACTGGTTTGGCATTAATGGAATCCTCCTAGGGTAGCATGGTCATTTTGACCCTTGGGACAGAATGGGTATTTGTAGGAATGACTAGGGGCATTTTGGTATTTGGCATTTGAAGGATAGAGTAGGTATTTGTTGAAAGACTAGGGGTAAATCAGTATTTTGGCATTTGAGGGACAGAGTGGGTATTAGTTGAAAGACTAGGGGTAAATTTGTAATCTGGGATTTTCCTCGACCAAATAAAATGAAAGTCAAGCTTA
Organism: Canavalia gladiata; assembly: GCA_037954105.1. Lineage (NCBI taxonomy): Eukaryota > Viridiplantae > Streptophyta > Magnoliopsida > Fabales > Fabaceae > Canavalia > Canavalia gladiata. Next base: position 22,960,079 of record CM075668.1, on the reverse strand, counting down.
TTTAAGTCATGACCGGATTTTGAAATTAAAAGTGTAGGACCTGGAGCTCGAACACAGCGGGTGGAGTTAGTGAAGTGGAAGGCTTGCCATTAGACTAGTTGTCTAGTTAATACTCTGTTCACCCCATATTTAACTTAAGCCAATGTTCCCGAGAGTGTGACTGGTGCATACGTTGCTTGGACCCATGTGGGTAGAACAGGGAAGCTGTATGAATTACTACAGTGATGTCACTAGACTATGCAACAACCCACCACATTGTGAGTTGAACGCTCAATCTCAACCCAAATAATCTTGAGATGCCACAGTATTTCATAATTCTCAATAGCAATTGTACGTTTCTACTACACAATCTTGCATAAAACGACGATTATATGCCAACAATATAACGACAGTGCATGAATCCATATGAAGGCAAACAATCTGATTGATTTTTCAAAGAAATTCTATGACTATTCCGAAGGTTTAATTCATTTCTTCAACATCTACCTACTGTTAACTAGACATCTGTTAATTTCGTAGGCTAATGAGAAAAGGCCATTCACTAGTGCAGAGTCTTTTGTAGCTTGCTAATTTGATTGCGAACTTCTATGAACAGGTGGTTCTTGAATTAAAGTAGCCGTTTTAATGAATTTCACATTTGAACTAGAAGTGGAAATGCACCAGTTCAAGCAATTAGAATTGATCTTAATCTTTGCTTATTTGGGTTCTAAAATTTTTTATTAATTTCTGGAATTTTTGAAATTTTTATTAATTTCTGGAATTTTTGAAATTTTTTATTAATTTCTGGAAATTTTGAATTTTTTATTAATTTCTGGAATTTTTGAATTTTTTATTAATTGCTGGAATTTTTGAATTTTTATTAATTTATGAAATTTTTGAATTTTTATTAATTTCTGGAATTTTTATGAATTTTTATTAATTTATGGAATCTTTTAGGAATTTTCTTAATTTCTGGAATTTCTATGAATTTTTATTAATTTTTGAAATTTTTATGAATTTTTATTAATTTTTTTGGAATTTTTATGAATTTTTGGAAAAAGGGACTGGTTTGGCATTAATGGAATCCTCCTAGGGTAGCATGGTCATTTTGACCCTTGGGACAGAATGGGTATTTGTAGGAATGACTAGGGGCATTTTGGTATTTGGCATTTGAAGGATAGAGTAGGTATTTGTTGAAAGACTAGGGGTAAATCAGTATTTTGGCATTTGAGGGACAGAGTGGGTATTAGTTGAAAGACTAGGGGTAAATTTGTAATCTGGGATTTTCCTCGACCAAATAAAATGAAAGTCAAGCTTATTTAAGTCATGACCGGATTTTGAAATTAAAAGTGTAGGACCTGGAGCTCGAACACAGCGGGTGGAGTTAGTGAAGTGGAAGGCTTGCCATTAGACTAGTTGTCTAGTTAATACTCTGTTCACCCCATATTTAACTTAAGCCAATGTTCCCGAGAGTGTGACTGGTGCATACGTTGCTTGGACCCATGTGGGTAGAACAGGGAAGCTGTATGAATTACTACAGTGATGTCACTAGACTATGCAACAACCCACCACATTGTGAGTTGAACGCTCAATCTCAACCCAAATAATCTTGAGATGCCACAGTATTTCATAATTCTCAATAGCAATTGTACGTTTCTACTACACAATCTTGCATAAAACGACGATTATATGCCAACAATATAACGACAGTGCATGAATCCATATGAAGGCAAACAATCTGATTGATTTTTCAAAGAAATTCTATGACTATTCCGAAGGTTTAATTCATTTCTTCAACATCTACCTACTGTTAACTAGACATCTGTTAATTTCGTAGGCTAATGAGAAAAGGCCATTCACTAGTGCAGAGTCTTTTGTAGCTTGCTAATTTGATTGCGAACTTCTATGAACAGGTGGTTCTTGAATTAAAGTAGCCGTTTTAATGAATTTCACATTTGAACTAGAAGTGGAAATGCACCAGTTCAAGCAATTAGAATTGATCTTAATCTTTGCTTATTTGGGTTCTAAAATTTTTTATTAATTTCTGGAATTTTTGAAATTTTTATTAATTTCTGGAATTTTTGAAATTTTTTATTAATTTCTGGAAATTTTGAATTTTTTATTAATTTCTGGAATTTTTGAATTTTTTATTAATTGCTGGAATTTTTGAATTTTTATTAATTTATGAAATTTTTGAATTTTTATTAATTTCTGGAATTTTTATGAATTTTTATTAATTTATGGAATCTTTTAGGAATTTTCTTAATTTCTGGAATTTCTATGAATTTTTATTAATTTTTGAAATTTTTATGAATTTTTATTAATTTTTTTGGAATTTTTATGAATTTTTGGAAAAAGGGACTGGTTTGGCATTAATGGAATCCTCCTAGGGTAGCATGGTCATTTTGACCCTTGGGACAGAATGGGTATTTGTAGGAATGACTAGGGGCATTTTGGTATTTGGCATTTGAAGGATAGAGTAGGTATTTGTTGAAAGACTAGGGGTAAATCAGTATTTTGGCATTTGAGGGACAGAGTGGGTATTAGTTGAAAGACTAGGGGTAAATTTGTAATCTGGGATTTTCCTCGACCAAATAAAATGAAAGTCAAGCTTATTTAAGTCATGACCGGATTTTGAAATTAAAAGTGTAGGACCTGGAGCTCGAACACAGCGGGTGGAGTTAGTGAAGTGGAAGGCTTGCCATTAGACTAGTTGTCTAGTTAATACTCTGTTCACCCCATATTTAACTTAAGCCAATGTTCCCGAGAGTGTGACTGGTGCATACGTTGCTTGGACCCATGTGGGTAGAACAGGGAAGCTGTATGAATTACTACAGTGATGTCACTAGACTATGCAACAACCCACCACATTGTGAGTTGAACGCTCAATCTCAACCCAAATAATCTTGAGATGCCACAGTATTTCATAATTCTCAATAGCAATTGTACGTTTCTACTACACAATCTTGCATAAAACGACGATTATATGCCAACAATATAACGACAGTGCATGAATCCATATGAAGGCAAACAATCTGATTGATTTTTCAAAGAAATTCTATGACTATTCCGAAGGTTTAATTCATTTCTTCAACATCTACCTACTGTTAACTAGACATCTGTTAATTTCGTAGGCTAATGAGAAAAGGCCATTCACTAGTGCAGAGTCTTTTGTAGCTTGCTAATTTGATTGCGAACTTCTATGAACAGGTGGTTCTTGAATTAAAGTAGCCGTTTTAATGAATTTCACATTTGAACTAGAAGTGGAAATGCACCAGTTCAAGCAATTAGAATTGATCTTAATCTTTGCTTATTTGGGTTCTAAAATTTTTTATTAATTTCTGGAATTTTTGAAATTTTTATTAATTTCTGGAATTTTTGAAATTTTTTATTAATTTCTGGAAATTTTGAATTTTTTATTAATTTCTGGAATTTTTGAATTTTTTATTAATTGCTGGAATTTTTGAATTTTTATTAATTTATGAAATTTTTGAATTTTTATTAATTTCTGGAATTTTTATGAATTTTTATTAATTTATGGAATCTTTTAGGAATTTTCTTAATTTCTGGAATTTCTATGAATTTTTATTAATTTTTGAAATTTTTATGAATTTTTATTAATTTTTTTGGAATTTTTATGAATTTTTGGAAAAAGGGACTGGTTTGGCATTAATGGAATCCTCCTAGGGTAGCATGGTCATTTTGACCCTTGGGACAGAATGGGTATTTGTAGGAATGACTAGGGGCATTTTGGTATTTGGCATTTGAAGGATAGAGTAGGTATTTGTTGAAAGACTAGGGGTAAATCAGTATTTTGGCATTTGAGGGACAGAGTGGGTATTAGTTGAAAGACTAGGGGTAAATTTGTAATCTGGGATTTTCCTCGACCAAATAAAATGAAAGTCAAGCTTATTTAAGTCATGACCGGATTTTGAAATTAAAAGTGTAGGACCTGGAGCTCGAACACAGCGGGTGGAGTTAGTGAAGTGGAAGGCTTGCCATTAGACTAGTTGTCTAGTTAATACTCTGTTCACCCCATATTTAACTTAAGCCAATGTTCCCGAGAGTGTGACTGGTGCATACGTTGCTTGGACCCATGTGGGTAGAACAGGGAAGCTGTATGAATTACTACAGTGATGTCACTAGACTATGCAACAACCCACCACATTGTGAGTTGAACGCTCAATCTCAACCCAAATAATCTTGAGATGCCACAGTATTTCATAATTCTCAATAGCAATTGTACGTTTCTACTACACAATCTTGCATAAAACGACGATTATATGCCAACAATATAACGACAGTGCATGAATCCATATGAAGGCAAACAATCTGATTGATTTTTCAAAGAAATTCTATGACTATTCCGAAGGTTTAATTCATTTCTTCAACATCTACCTACTGTTAACTAGACATCTGTTAATTTCGTAGGCTAATGAGAAAAGGCCATTCACTAGTGCAGAGTCTTTTGTAGCTTGCTAATTTGATTGCGAACTTCTATGAACAGGTGGTTCTTGAATTAAAGTAGCCGTTTTAATGAATTTCACATTTGAACTAGAAGTGGAAATGCACCAGTTCAAGCAATTAGAATTGATCTTAATCTTTGCTTATTTGGGTTCTAAAATTTTTTATTAATTTCTGGAATTTTTGAAATTTTTATTAATTTCTGGAATTTTTGAAATTTTTTATTAATTTCTGGAAATTTTGAATTTTTTATTAATTTCTGGAATTTTTGAATTTTTTATTAATTGCTGGAATTTTTGAATTTTTATTAATTTATGAAATTTTTGAATTTTTATTAATTTCTGGAATTTTTATGAATTTTTATTAATTTATGGAATCTTTTAGGAATTTTCTTAATTTCTGGAATTTCTATGAATTTTTATTAATTTTTGAAATTTTTATGAATTTTTATTAATTTTTTTGGAATTTTTATGAATTTTTGGAAAAAGGGACTGGTTTGGCATTAATGGAATCCTCCTAGGGTAGCATGGTCATTTTGACCCTTGGGACAGAATGGGTATTTGTAGGAATGACTAGGGGCATTTTGGTATTTGGCATTTGAAGGATAGAGTAGGTATTTGTTGAAAGACTAGGGGTAAATCAGTATTTTGGCATTTGAGGGACAGAGTGGGTATTAGTTGAAAGACTAGGGGTAAATTTGTAATCTGGGATTTTCCTCGACCAAATAAAATGAAAGTCAAGCTTATTTAAGTCATGACCGGATTTTGAAATTAAAAGTGTAGGACCTGGAGCTCGAACACAGCGGGTGGAGTTAGTGAAGTGGAAGGCTTGCCATTAGACTAGTTGTCTAGTTAATACTCTGTTCACCCCATATTTAACTTAAGCCAATGTTCCCGAGAGTGTGACTGGTGCATACGTTGCTTGGACCCATGTGGGTAGAACAGGGAAGCTGTATGAATTACTACAGTGATGTCACTAGACTATGCAACAACCCACCACATTGTGAGTTGAACGCTCAATCTCAACCCAAATAATCTTGAGATGCCACAGTATTTCATAATTCTCAATAGCAATTGTACGTTTCTACTACACAATCTTGCATAAAACGACGATTATATGCCAACAATATAACGACAGTGCATGAATCCATATGAAGGCAAACAATCTGATTGATTTTTCAAAGAAATTCTATGACTATTCCGAAGGTTTAATTCATTTCTTCAACATCTACCTACTGTTAACTAGACATCTGTTAATTTCGTAGGCTAATGAGAAAAGGCCATTCACTAGTGCAGAGTCTTTTGTAGCTTGCTAATTTGATTGCGAACTTCTATGAACAGGTGGTTCTTGAATTAAAGTAGCCGTTTTAATGAATTTCACATTTGAACTAGAAGTGGAAATGCACCAGTTCAAGCAATTAGAATTGATCTTAATCTTTGCTTATTTGGGTTCTAAAATTTTTTATTAATTTCTGGAATTTTTGAAATTTTTATTAATTTCTGGAATTTTTGAAATTTTTTATTAATTTCTGGAAATTTTGAATTTTTTATTAATTTCTGGAATTTTTGAATTTTTTATTAATTGCTGGAATTTTTGAATTTTTATTAATTTATGAAATTTTTGAATTTTTATTAATTTCTGGAATTTTTATGAATTTTTATTAATTTATGGAATCTTTTAGGAATTTTCTTAATTTCTGGAATTTCTATGAATTTTTATTAATTTTTGAAATTTTTATGAATTTTTATTAATTTTTTTGGAATTTTTATGAATTTTTGGAAAAAGGGACTGGTTTGGCATTAATGGAATCCTCCTAGGGTAGCATGGTCATTTTGACCCTTGGGACAGAATGGGTATTTGTAGGAATGACTAGGGGCATTTTGGTATTTGGCATTTGAAGGATAGAGTAGGTATTTGTTGAAAGACTAGGGGTAAATCAGTATTTTGGCATTTGAGGGACAGAGTGGGTATTAGTTGAAAGACTAGGGGTAAATTTGTAATCTGGGATTTTCCTCGACCAAATAAAATGAAAGTCAAGCTTATTTAAGTCATGACCGGATTTTGAAATTAAAAGTGTAGGACCTGGAGCTCGAACACAGCGGGTGGAGTTAGTGAAGTGGAAGGCTTGCCATTAGACTAGTTGTCTAGTTAATACTCTGTTCACCCCATATTTAACTTAAGCCAATGTTCCCGAGAGTGTGACTGGTGCATACGTTGCTTGGACCCATGTGGGTAGAACAGGGAAGCTGTATGAATTACTACAGTGATGTCACTAGACTATGCAACAACCCACCACATTGTGAGTTGAACGCTCAATCTCAACCCAAATAATCTTGAGATGCCACAGTATTTCATAATTCTCAATAGCAATTGTACGTTTCTACTACACAATCTTGCATAAAACGACGATTATATGCCAACAATATAACGACAGTGCATGAATCCATATGAAGGCAAACAATCTGATTGATTTTTCAAAGAAATTCTATGACTATTCCGAAGGTTTAATTCATTTCTTCAACATCTACCTACTGTTAACTAGACATCTGTTAATTTCGTAGGCTAATGAGAAAAGGCCATTCACTAGTGCAGAGTCTTTTGTAGCTTGCTAATTTGATTGCGAACTTCTATGAACAGGTGGTTCTTGAATTAAAGTAGCCGTTTTAATGAATTTCACATTTGAACTAGAAGTGGAAATGCACCAGTTCAAGCAATTAGAATTGATCTTAATCTTTGCTTATTTGGGTTCTAAAATTTTTTATTAATTTCTGGAATTTTTGAAATTTTTATTAATTTCTGGAATTTTTGAAATTTTTTATTAATTTCTGGAAATTTTGAATTTTTTATTAATTTCTGGAATTTTTGAATTTTTTATTAATTGCTGGAATTTTTGAATTTTTATTAATTTATGAAATTTTTGAATTTTTATTAATTTCTGGAATTTTTATGAATTTTTATTAATTTATGGAATCTTTTAGGAATTTTCTTAATTTCTGGAATTTCTATGAATTTTTATTAATTTTTGAAATTTTTATGAATTTTTATTAATTTTTTTGGAATTTTTATGAATTTTTGGAAAAAGGGACTGGTTTGGCATTAATGGAATCCTCCTAGGGTAGCATGGTCATTTTGACCCTTGGGACAGAATGGGTATTTGTAGGAATGACTAGGGGCATTTTGGTATTTGGCATTTGAAGGATAGAGTAGGTATTTGTTGAAAGACTAGGGGTAAATCAGTATTTTGGCATTTGAGGGACAGAGTGGGTATTAGTTGAAAGACTAGGGGTAAATTTGTAATCTGGGATTTTCCTCGACCAAATAAAATGAAAGTCAAGCTTATTTAAGTCATGACCGGATTTTGAAATTAAAAGTGTAGGACCTGGAGCTCGAACACAGCGGGTGGAGTTAGTGAAGTGGAAGGCTTGCCATTAGACTAGTTGTCTAGTTAATACTCTGTTCACCCCATATTTAACTTAAGCCAATGTTCCCGAGAGTGTGACTGGTGCATACGTTGCTTGGACCCATGTGGGTAGAACAGGGAAGCTGTATGAATTACTACAGTGATGTCACTAGACTATGCAACAACCCACCACATTGTGAGTTGAACGCTCAATCTCAACCCAAATAATCTTGAGATGCCACAGTATTTCATAATTCTCAATAGCAATTGTACGTTTCTACTACACAATCTTGCATAAAACGACGATTATATGCCAACAATATAACGACAGTGCATGAATCCATATGAAGGCAAACAATCTGATTGATTTTTCAAAGAAATTCTATGACTATTCCGAAGGTTTAATTCATTTCTTCAACATCTACCTACTGTTAACTAGACATCTGTTAATTTCGTAGGCTAATGAGAAAAGGCCATTCACTAGTGCAGAGTCTTTTGTAGCTTGCTAATTTGATTGCGAACTTCTATGAACAGGTGGTTCTTGAATTAAAGTAGCCGTTTTAATGAATTTCACATTTGAACTAGAAGTGGAAATGCACCAGTTCAAGCAATTAGAATTGATCTTAATCTTTGCTTATTTGGGTTCTAAAAAGCAGGAAGATTTAGGGTCTCGATCTCTTAGCAGAAAAGAGGAACCACCTTTTCGTCTCTTTCGAAACACCGGCCAGACTCAAGATTGATCACCGGACTTCGCCTCTGACCCTGAGAGCTTCCAGTGGAGAGAATCTTCCTCATCCTTCCTCTTGTTTTCCCTTCTTTGTTTCGGTTCCTTCCCCTTCGTTTCTTCTTGATTTCTGCTCAAAGAAGCATCTTTCTTCGGAGTTGATTCCCTCTGTGAGTGAAAGGTCTCGGAAAAAAAAGCCAACCCCCCTCTCGCATCCCTTTTGTACCTTCAGTTTTCCCTCCTCTTTTAGTTAGTTAGGCTTTCTGTTTTATAGTTTTTTTTTTCTGTTAGCAAAACTGTTTTTAAAAAAAATTCTGTTAAAAATTATTTCTTTTTCGTTTTTATTAATTCCATTTTTATTGAATTTTAATTTTATTTAGTTTTCTGATTTCATTTTCTTGATTTTATTTACTATTTTTAATTTCAATTTTTCATTTTTAGATTTTATAGTTTTCCTTTAATTTCCTGTTTTTATTAATTTTTATTTTTGTTTAACTAATATTTTCAGTTTATTTTTTTATTTTTTATTTCTTTTTTTATTATTTTTTTTAAAAAACTTTTCATTATTAATTTCCAGATTTTGTTATTATTATTTTTTATTTCCAGGTTTTATTTATTTTGATATTTCTGTTTTTATTTATTATTATTATGTTTATTTTTCTTTCCTTTTAGGTTTTTTAATTTTCAATCTTTAATTATTATTTTTTTAATTCTGTTTTTTTCATTTTTTATTAATTTTTCTTTTTCTTTCAGAATTTAACATTTTTCTTTTTCTAAATTTTTGTTCTTTTAGTTAGTTTTTCTTTTATATTTATTTATTACATGTATTTTATTATTATTGTCTGTTTCTCTATTTTTTCTATTTATTTATTTAAATTTGTATTAGCTTCTTGATAAATTTAAAAATGGAAGCCTCGGACATAAATGTGTTTTTACAATGGTAAAATAAGAATAGATTCAAAAAAATAAAAAATGACAAAAACTAAACAAAGAAAAATAAAAATAATGTAGAAAAGGATAAATAAGTAATAATAAAAATAAAAAGAATTAACAGAAAAAGAAAAAGGAAATTAAAATAAACCAGAGATAATATAAAAGAAAAATATAAAAAAAAAGAAGAAAAATAGAAAGGTTGGCTTTTGGACTTATTGAAAGAACTTGAACCCTTCCAAGAGAGGGGTTAGAAAGGTTGGAAGGCGCAGATTGGCTTTTGGGAGTTGAAAAAAAAGAAGGCAAATAAAAAGGAGGAGCGTCTGAAGAAGGAGGGGCTTTTTTTTTTCTCTTCCTTTTGGGGAAAGCAGGGGAACCTCTCTCTTTGGGCTCAACATCAGAGAACTTCCACAGAAATTCCAGGCGTTGAGGACGTTGCGTCCCTTCTCAGCAAGTTCCATAGATGTTCATCACATCTAAAATTTCCAGGTTCTTTAAGCTTATTGTCTTTACTTGGAACGTACATCTTGCTAGAGTTAGGATGAACTCAAAAAGAAAAAAGATGAATATTCTCTCTAGAATAGTAGACGACGCAAAAATCATTGAAACTCAATTTCATTTTCTGAAAATTGGATTCAAAATCCGTAAAAGTCAATTATCAAAAGATCATTCTCGTCTTCTCTATGTCAAATCTTGGAAAGAACCTATTTGTACATGATTAAGTGAAGGTTTAGCAACTAGAAATAGCAAGACGCCATTCCAAATGACCTATGGTGAGGCTGTTCTCTGGCCAGATCCAGGTTTGATAGTTACTATTGAGATATGTTCTCGCTCAGCAAAAACTGTACGCTTATAAGTGTAGTCTGATTAAGGATGAATTTAGACTCAAATTTGTTACCATCTATGGTGATTTGTACCTCTGCTTTGTCCCCGAGCATGCATCATAGGCCATTTAGGATGAATTCAAATTCAAAACTGTTATTTGCATCACCTGGTGATTAGAGTCTTTGCCTAAGAAATTTATTTCGCACAGCATGCTTCTTGTTCCCCCTAGGTAAAACTAAAACAGATTTGGCACGAGTTCTTGGGCAATAGAATGTCACGAGTCATGGGCAAGGATTCCTGTCTTAAGTGTGGGCCTAGAACCTGGATGAGTTTATTGGTGATTAGCTAACAGGGAACCACATCTAAGCTACGATCCAAGATCGGTGGTTGAATAATGGGCAACATGAGTCCTGTTCCAGTTTAAGCATGTGAGAATCCAGCGGTCATAGCGCTAGTCCGATGCTTGCAAAATTCTAATGTGGGTCTTGCCTATGCCAGTCCCTTGCACATCGGCTCAATATTTGGTTGAGAAGTCTCAGTTAACTCCATTTTGTTCCTTCGTATGAATCCTATATTTACAAGACCAGAGTCGAAGGGTTTAGGGATATGTTTGTTGACGTGAGCGTCGGGGAGTTTGGAATATCATAATCCAGTACTTCCATTCCATGCCATCGTATCCATTCCAACCTCTAAATGAGAGGTTAACAAGCCATGCCTTCCACTGAGCTGCGTCATGTCCTGCTATGGTGGTTGTGGATGGCGAGATAATCCCCTCGTTGTTGACAAGCCTAGCCCCCACACTACCTTCAATCTTTAGGTCGTAGTGCTCTGATCTTGTAGCAAAGGAATAGTCGCCCAAGCAGGAGGGTTCAACCCTTGTTTAAGACGGTAAGTGATGTAGAAGACGGTGACACCCCACCCAGTACAAACGACAAGCACTACACATTGTCGAGTCACTTTCCTACACCCTCATGGCACTCTGAATAGGCGGATGCTATCCAGCAGGAGGGACCAGTGTATGCAAATGGAAGCCCCATGCACATCCAAGGACAAGACGCATTGGGATTGATATAAAAATAAGGAGTCAAAGCATGACCCTAGAGGTTAAAGTGCCATATGCCTACTGTGGGGGTCTGTTCTCGATTCTTGCTTCCCATCACGTTGTCCGTAAAACCAGCTCGAGTGGCCATTGTGAGTTGGAGTTAACCACGAACCAAAGCAAGAATAGTTGATCTCGTTTCATGCGTGCTAAACGGTGGCGTTCACAGACCAAGGGCTCATGCAGATCTTGATGGAATCCAGGAATCAGCGCCTGCGTGTGTGTTGTGGGAGGCATCACTGAACCCAAGGATCAACACACCAATGCGTTTGGCCACGTCTGTCTATGCAGGACCCATGCAAAGCCCACATACTCTGAAACATTGGTTTAAATTTTGATTGTGAGCATTATACCCCTAACCAGGCGCATGGCCTAGTGGTTGGGGGGGCGCTGCTGACCCGCTGTGCCTGGGTTCGAATCCCCCATGCTACACATTGCTATTTTACCACAGAAAACCTCCTCCCCGCCATGCGCGCGCCACGTGCCCAAAGCCACCAATTCTTCCCCGTTCCAATAATTACCAATTCTGCCCCATATTCCAATAATTCCCAACAAGTCCTTGCATGTTCCATAATTACCAATTCTGCCCCCAACTTCCTATAATTGCAAACTGGTCCCTAAACCCTCCATAATTTCAAACTGGTCCCCAAACTCTCCATCATCACAAACTGACCCCTGTATTTCCCCCAAATCACAAATTGACCCCGACATTTTCCAAAAATTGCATTGCAGACCCCTAGACTCCCCAAAATCCTAATTCGACCCCTAAACCATCCAAAATTCCACTCAAACCCCCAAACTTCCCAAATGTTAAATTAAAGTTTCTTCCCCCAAAATTCAAATGAGGTCTTTTCCTTCAAAATTCAAATTAACTCTTCTCCGCAAGATTCAAGCTAAAATTCATTTCCCAAAACTCGAAATCAAATTCACTTCAAAACAAATTCCTCTCTCAATCTAAACTATTTCTTTTCTTATCTTTATTATATTCAAATTAAAATTCTTTTCAAATATTTTTGGAATCTTTGGTCTCACGCAATAGGCTCTAAATGGGGAATTGACGGTTCACCTGCTGTTCAACGTTTAGTAGTTCGTATAGGCCCTCGTGCTGCCGTAGCTGCCTTGAACCTTGTGCATGAGTGGACCAAAAGGTCCCTCCAAAATAAAAATTCTCTTTCGAATGTTTTGGGATCTTTAGTCTCACACAACGGGCTCTAAATGGGGAACTAGCGGTTCACCTACTGTTCAATGTTTAGTAGTTTGTATAGGTCCCCGTGCTGCCGTAGCCGCCTCGGACCTTGTGCATGAGTGGACTGAAGGTTCCTCCGAAGAATAAAAAGCTTTTCAAAAAAACAAAATCTTCAAATACTATTTTTTCTAGCACTTTCGAAGGTCGAGCCTTCAAAACAAACCAGAACTATGTAAGCCTTGAGTTTCCCATTGTACTAGGGAATACGTAGGAGTAGGATCAAGTCCTGTCAGGCTAACCTCCATCAAGTTATTTGTTTCATATTAATTAAGGGATCAAACATTTTCAAAAATCACACACTCAGTTTAAGGGTATCGTTCTTCGGAACGGGCGAGTGGGGTGCCTAACACCTTCCCCACTTGTAATCGAATCTCGAACCTAAATCTCTTTCTCGAGTCAGGGTTTTTTCCAAGTGTTTTCCCTTAAATAAAAATTTGGTGGCGACTCCACATTACCAAAACAAATACTTTTTCAAAATTTTAGCGAGTTTGTCGTCTCGTCGGAATTACGGTTGCGACAATAGATAGACTCAAACTCTAAAGTCCTTGGCCAAAATAGAAATATAGAGTTTTGAGGCTAAATCCTAGTCTGTGATAGACACCTAGAAACCAGGGGTCACTCATGCAGTGATGTAGGTGCATGATAAGGTGTTGTGCATGATAAGGTGTTGTGCATGAATGATTGGCACCAGGGCAGGACTAGGGAATCCATAGCCAGGGGGTATTGGGATGAAAAAAAAATTGCTTAGCTAAAAGGCCAGTCAGGTTGTGTCAGTCTAGGCACCTGAATATCACTTCTTGTTTTTTTGGATAGACTAGTTTTAATGATAAAATCAGTATCAGGAATTGTCTGCCAGATAGGCATTGAGCCAATTCCAGGAACTATAGAGAAAGCAAAGATTGGATCTCTCTGCTGATACAAATTTAGGAAATGGCAGCTATCACAGATCACTCAAGTCCCACCAAACCAATGCCTTAGGACAGTAGCAATAGGGTCTGTTAAGTTAAGCCTAAATCCTCTAAAATAAACAACAAGCTTAGGGCACTGGTAGGCCAAAGAGTAGGCCTGTTGTAACAACAAAACAGAAACAAAAAGGGCCTTAAAGGTTGTAGGTGAGGCCTTCCCTTATGGTAGAGTATAACTGTAGGTTGGGTCGAACATTACAGGCTGCTGCGTCAGTAATAGATACTGATTTTGCAGTAGATGGGGCCATAAAGATAAGGGCTGTTATGATCATATTCAAATGATGTGAGGTTAGAATCATATCACCAAAAATTCCTGGGTCAATAAGCTATTCATACTCATTAGATAATGATCACTAGGCCATTGCAACATAAGTTTCAGCCTTGAAACTCATAATAGAAACCATACTAGCTTGAGAAACCTTTCTATAAGCAAGAGTGGGGGCTGTTAGAATCTGGCCAAAAATGCACGAGGTTCACCTAATCTTAAGGTGTTAGCTACCAATTAAGGTCTGATTGGAGTCATTTGGTCCTAATAGAAAGCTTGCATGAATACCTCCTCTGATTAACTAAGCCTGCTGTAGAACGCTTGAAAGATGTGGAAATTTAGGTAAATTAGGAAGGGCTTGGATAGATCGATGATAAGGATCCTAGCTTTGTAACAATAGAAATACCAGGACTTATGAGAATATAGAAGCTGCAGGTTGTCCTGGCCCAGAGCCAAATTATGGAAATCTGATTTAAGATATAGCATTGAGTTGGTTTGAACACATTAGTTGATTTAGGCTTAGGCTATGTCCTTAATGATCCCTTAGTCAAAACAGGAACCAGTATATGACGCTGCAAGTATAGTTCAAACGCTTGAGAAGTCATGTAAATTAGCTTGGATATTAGATTAGGTTCACTGTGTTCCAGTCAGGATGAACTAGGTAGCTGATCTTTGATCAACGTGTTGGTTGCCAAAAATTCTGAGGAAACTTGTACCCTGGTCATCGACTCACTTAAAAAAAGTAAACTAGTTCAAATGGCCACAGCATGGGTTGATCCTTGGAAAATGCTGATGGCCAAAATCTGTCGTGAAATTAAAGACAAGATAGGATTAATAATGCACTAGATTTTTCTTAGTAACAAATTCATGATGAATACTATGAGAGTCTTGTGCAGTATGAAAGCTCTAGTTCACGCAGAAAAAAGGGTAAAACAAACCATGTCTAGGATTTTTGTACAGCAAGTCAACCTATGAAATTTAAAAGAAAAGGTTCAAGATTGGTCTCTTTTAAAGTTAACCCACACATGGCTAAAAGCCATGATAAATGTACAACACTCGTTGAATAATAGCAGCATGTTGTTTGGGCCCCATCTCCAAGCATATCTTTGTCAAATGGCCGCAAAGACTACGCGCTGTAAGAAAAACTAGTAAAGATACAGTGTTTCATTCTTGGATTTTTTTTCTAAACGGATTCTAATACTAGTAGGAAGCCTTCTCTGCTGTTCCGTATTCAAATTCGTGCGGGTTCAAATGCGGCTTACGATGGTTTGAAATTTGCACGAATGTTTTTCTAACAAATCTCTATTTTATTTAAAACCTCCACTTTCCTTTTTGGAATTTCGTCTAAACAGATTCTAATACGAGCAAGCAGCCTTCTCTGTTGTTCCATACTCGAATTCGTGCGAGTTCAAACACGGCTTACGACAGTTTCAACTTTGCACGAACGTTTTTCTGACAAATCTTTGTTTTATTTAAAACCTCTGCTTTCCTTTTTGGAATTTCGTCTAATCGGACTCTAATACGAGTAGGCAGCCTTCTATGTTGTTCCGTATTCGAATTCGTGCGGGTTCAAATGTGGCTTACGGCGGTTTGAACTTTACACGGACGTTTTTCTAACAAATCTCTGTTTTATTTAAAACCTCCACTTTCCTTTTTGGAATTTCATCTAAATGGACTCTAATACAAGTAGGCAGCCTTCTCTGCTATTTCGTATTCGAATTCGTGCGGGTTTAAACCTGGCTTACAATGGTTTGAACTTTGCACGGACGTTTTTCCGACAAATCTCTGTTTTATTCAAAGCCTTTGCTTTCTTTTTGGAAGTTTGTCTAAACAGATTCTAATACGAATAGGGAGCCTTCTCTACTGTTCCGTATTTGAATTCGTGCAAGTTCAAACGCGGCTTACAACGGTTTGAGTTATGCAAGCACATAATTTTAATCCATTCAAAATCAATTTCACCTAAAAATCACTTCTTCTATTTTTCGAGAGATCAAGTCTCTTAAACCAAAACTACATAGCCTTGAGTTTCCCATTGCACCAGGGAATACGTAGGAGTAGGATCAAGTCTTGTCAAGCTATTTTCATACAAACATATTTATTTTCCATTCTATTTAAAGGGATCAAACAATTTAAAAAAAATCAAAATCACACACTTAGTTTAAGGGTACCGTTCTTCAAAACGAGCGAGTGTCGCAACGGTAATTACGACGAGACGACGAACTCGCTAAAATTTAAAAAGATTTAGTTTTGATTATGTGGAGCCTCCACCAAATTTTTATTTAAGGGAAAAGATTTGTAAAAAACCCTAATTCGAGGAAGAGATTTAGGTTCGGGAGTCGGTTACGAGTAGGGAAGGTGTTAGGCACCCCACTCGCCTGTTTCAAAGAACAGTACCCTTAACTGAGCATGTGATTTGTTTGAAAAATGTTTTGATCCCTTTAATTAGAATGAAAATAAATAGATTGATGGAGGTTGGCCTGACAGGACTTGATCCTGCTCCTACGTATTCCCCGACGCAATGGGAAACTCAAGGCTTACGTAGTTCTGGTATGAAGGCTTGACCTTCGAGATGTTTGAAAGAATAATAGGGTATTTTGAACATATTTTAGGGGAAATCTTTAACCCACATATGCACAAGATCTGAGGCAAACGAGGGCTGCACTGGGATCCATATGAATCTCTAAACATTGAACAACAGTGAAATCGCTAATTTCCCATTTAGAGTTCATTGCGTGAGACTTACGATTTCCAAAATGATATTTTGAAAGATTTTACTGTTCGAGAGGAATTCTTAGCCCACATATGCACAAAATCCAAGGCAACTAAGGCTGCACTGGGACCTATATGAATCTCTAAATATCGAACAGCAGTGAAACCGCTAGTTTCCCATCTAGAGCTCATTGCGTGAGATTTAGAATTATAAATGGACTCGATTTTGAGCTAAGGAAGTTGAACTTGACTTGACGAATGATGAACTTGACTTGAACTTGAGGAATTGGATTTGATCGGAGTTAGAATGGCTTTGATGTGATTGACTTGGAATTTAGGGGAAAAAGAAAATAAGCTTGATTTTGTTTTGATAAAAAGTTGGACTTGATTTGGGATTTGAAGAAAAGAATTAGACTTGATTTGTACTAATTTGAATTAAAACTTGTGGAGAAAAAATGAATTTTGAATGGAGGAAAAGAATTAATCTTGATTTGAGAAAGGAAATTAAAACTTGAGGAAGAGAATTAACTCGGATTTGAGCAAAAACGAATTTTATTTGTAACTTTGATGAAAAGGGTTAAAACAAATTTGAACCAAAAGAATTTTGTGGCTTTGAACCTGATGTGAGCATGGAAATTGACTTTCAAGAGAAATTTTTAGCTTAAGGATAATAAAACTGAAATTTTTCCTAATTTTAATTTGGTTGTATTTTTCTTTAAGTTGTAAAAGTGGGAATAACTTATTCCAACATGGAATAAGAATAGGTTATTTAGAATAGGAACAGGCTTAGGTTAAGAGTTTGGTTGGCTAAGGGCAGCCCAAACCCACAACCAAGCAGCCCCCTTCCTTTTTTCCTATAAATAAGGGCTCAATGTAAGCAAATGACACCTTTGGTCATTTTATGCTATTGGAATCCGAAATTCCCTTGAGAGAGCAACTTTCTCTTCTCTTTCTTCTCCTCTTGCTTGTTCTTGAGGTTAAGACCCTTTTTCCTTATCATTAGAGCCTCCAATGTGGTGGAACTTGGCTTATCTTCCTAGCTTCCTCTAGCTAGTGGAGTGGCGCCTAGCTTAGGAATTATTTTTCTGCAATTTACATTCTGCCATTTACCTTCTTGCAATTTACAATTCTGGTTCTTAGTTTATGCTTTAATTTTCAGCCCCTTTCCCCTTTAATTTTGGTCATTTTCGTTTTGCCCTTTCTTCCATTTCTGCACTTTATTTCCAGCCTTTAATTCTTGCAATCACCTTCCCCAATTCCCTCTTTACATTCTGCAAATTTATGTTTCCTCTTCTTTTCATTTTTATGCACAATTTTGTGCTACATTGAACACAATTTGAGGAGCTCCCAAAACTGCTCTGAATTTTGAGCTTCAATCCTACCTCCAACTAGGTCCATCCTCCTCCTCCCAAGTGGGTTGTATTATGTGGTATCAAGAGCTTGTTGTTTGGAGGTAACTTCTCTCACTTTTCTCCTTCATTTTTCATCATCTTCTTCTCCCATTTTCGTCTCTGTTTTTCTTCCAGTTTTTCTGCATATTTTCAGCCCCTTCTTACTTGAATTCACATGTAATTTGTGTTGCTTTGAGTCATATGTTGTTGGATCCTTGCTTAAACATCAATTTAATCGGTGAATTTGCTCAAAATTGCATCAAAATGTCAAGAAATTGAAGAACCCCTTTTCTGGTTTTTTTTATGGGTATTTCCAGCAAGAACACATCTATTGTTCTCTCAAATCCTTTGGAATTTGTGGGTTTTGTTGTTGAAATTGAAACTTGATCATTGTTACCTCAAAAACCCCTCAATTATTTTGGCAAAATTTTGCAAATTGTTCATCATGTTCATCACTGTTCTTCATGTGTTCTTGAGGAAGTTTGTGTTTGATCTTTGAAAATATTGTTGTTGGGTGTTTAAGTGTTAATCCTGTGCTGGTTTTGGAGTGATATAAGTGTACATTACATTTCCCTAAAAGATACAAGGCAAAAAAGCAAGAATCAACAAAGAACAAAAAAAAAAAGAAAAAAAAACGAAAAAAAAAACGTGAAAAAAAAATCTGGGCAGAATTTTTTTCAAAAAAAAAAAGTAAAAAAAAAAATTCCAGAGTTGAATGATCTTCAAGTTTCATTTTATTGTATTTCAATTGTAGTATTTGAGTTGAGTTTGGGATCAATTGAAGTGTGTTGAACAACTTGAGTTGGATTTATCCTCTTGAATGAACTATGATGCATATGAATGATTTTCTTTCAAAGAAAGGTTAAGTTCAGTTTTAAGAACAATTCACACAAGTTTGTAATCCATTCATCCTTCTTGAATTCCTTTTGAGTGCCTTCTTTTTTTCACCACTTTGTTGCTTGTCTTCTTTGAATTCTAGTTTGTCACAATTTTAATCCCTTTGAGTTTAGCTAATTTTTGTGATAAGAGTTTCTTGTTTGTCCCCAAAATTCCTATGTTTTGTCCATTCTTGAATTCTGGATGAGTTGAGTTTTTACCACATTGGAAACATCAAGGCCTCTAATTTTAAGTTGAATATGTGTCTTTTCTTCAAGGATAAAGCAAGACCAAATTGAGTGACTAAGAGTGGCAAACACTGGTGAGGAAGGAAGTAATTGGTTTTAATTGTGCTAACAATTTCTTGGTTTGCAAAGCATTCTTTGTTTAATTTTGTATGCAGCCCTAAGAAAGAAATTTTGTTGACTTGGAGCTGAACTTGGAGAAGACTTGGACTTGAAGCTTGACTTGAAGAATTTACCCATTTGTAGTAGATTAGGATTTCTCTTACTAGGACTTTCTTTTTGGTGTAATTTTAGAATTTGGTTGTAGTAGGGTTATAATATTGTAATCCTTTTGATTTAGTTTGTACTTAGGAAGTTTCCTTGTAATTTTGTTAGTAATTGTGTGTAAGTTCCAAGGCCTTTGTGTGGTTTTAAGGAGCCATAAGGGGGAGTCTAAGTGTGCTTGTTGAAAGGAGTAATAAGGGGGTTCCATAATTGCTAGGTTTACAACTTAGCCTATGTGACTACTTGTTACTTATCTTTCCCTATCTTGGACCTTGGTTTGTGTAAGAAACCAATTAACTCTCTGCATTTTAATTTCTTAATTGTTCAAGTGTTTTATGTGGTAGGAATTTGTACTTAGAATATTTGTGATTTTCTTAATTGATTGTTTGATATCTTGTGTCTTGAGTGGAGAGAATCATGAGCGAAACTGAGTATCCACCTAGCTTCAATAGGTTACAACTAGAAGCCCTTACCCAAACCTTTGAAAAAATGTTAAGAAAACAAAGTGAACAATTTGAAGATCGCTTGTATGACCTAGAAAAGAGGAATGAGACTTTGTTTAAAAAGAAACAAAATGAAGGGTCTAGTAGTTCTAAGAAAAACAAAAATAAAATTGATTCACCTAGGGAGGAACTTTCACAAGAAGATTTCTATGAATCCCCTAGAAGAAACCAAAGGAATAATCACAGGGGTGGGAATCAAGGTAGGCATGAGAGTGATAGGGAATCATCTAGGTCTCCACTTAGGGTTAGAAATTCATCTAGGAGTAGGATCCATAGAAGTAGAGATAGACATTCTCCTAGCCATCATAGTCATAGAGCTTCTTCTAGGATTAGGAATAGAGGTAGGAGAGAAAATGGAAACCAAGAAAGAATAGATGGAACCAAGTTTAGAATTCCAAAATTTCAAGGGTTGAATGATCCTGAAATCTACCTATCATGGGAGTTGAAGGTAGAGCAAATTTTCATGTGCTATGAAGTAAGGGAGGAACATAGGGTAAAGCTAGCTAGTCTTGAATTTTCAGACTATGCTTTGATTTGGTGGGATAAGCTAGTGAAAGAGAGAGCAAGGTTTCATCCTATTGAGACTTGGGAAGAAATGAAAGCCATCCTTAGGAATAGGTATGTACCACCTCATTACCTTAGGGAGCTTCATAATAGGCTCCAAAGATTAACCCAAGGTAATAGAACTGTTGATGAGTACTACAAAGATATGGAGGTAGCCATCATTAGAGCCAACATAGAAGAATGTGAGGAGGCTAGAATGGCAAGATTCCTTGAAGGGCTTAAGGATGAGATTAGGGATGTTGTGGAACTCCACAACTATATGAGTTTGAATGAACTCTACCACCAAGCCCAAAAGGTAGAACAACAACTCCATAGAAAAGGTAAGAGTAGATACTCAACCTCAAAGCCTTCTTGGAAGGAAAATAAGAGGAAGGAAGGCCACAAGGATGTCCCTTTTAAGCCTAAAGATCCTAGGAAATTAAAGATCCCAAGAAAGAAAAGGCCAACACCCCATCCACTCCGATAAAAAAGGAATCATCCAATAAGTGTTTCAAGTGTTTGGGACGAGGGCACGTTGCCTCTCAATGCCCTAACAAGAAGAGCATGATCCTTAGAGATAATGGACAAGTCTCATCTTTGGAATCCTCAAGTGAAAACTCTAGCTCTAGTGCCACTAGCTCTTCTAGTGAAGAAGGATTAGAGTATGCCCCCGAAGGTGATCTTCTTGTTGTTAGGAGATTACTAGGAAGTATGGTCAAGGGGGAAGATGAGAGCCAAAGAGAAAATATTTTTCACACAAGGTGTGTGATTGGGGGGGAGACATGTTCTTTGATTATAGATGGGGGAAGTTGCACCAACGTGGCTAGTGCTAGGCTAGTACAAAAGTTAGGATTAACCACTACCCCACATCCTAGGCCTTACAAGTTGCAATGGTTGAGTGACAATGGGGACCTCTTAGTGGATAAGCAAGTCTTAGTTGCCTTTTCCATAGGTAGGTATCTTGACCAAGTAACTTGTGATGTTGTGCCCATGGAAGCAAGTCATGTGCTCTTGGGAAGGCCATGGCAATTTGATAGGAAAGTTCACCATGATGGGCATAGCAATAGGTATTCCTTTGTTTTCAATTCCCAAAAGGTCACCTTAGTTCCCTTGGCCCCTACTGAGGTTTGTAAAGATCAAGTACAAATGAAAAAGAAAAGAGAGAAAGAAAAGAAGGGAATTAAAGGAAAGAATTTAAAAAAAGATAAGAGGTTGAGACATGAGGAAAAGGATAAAAACTTCTTCATCAATCAAGGAGAAATTAGGCAAACTCTTCTAGCTAGACAACCCATGTACATGCTCATGTGCAAAGAGTATTGCTTGAATACTCAACCAAACCTTGAGTCTAGTGAACTTCTAGAAGAGTTCCAAGATGTATTCCCAAAAGAGTTATCTCTAGGGTTGCCACTTGTAAGGGATATTGAACATCAAGAAAACTTAGTGCCTAGTGTTCTTGAATTCCTTTCACCTATCATAGGGGTTGAAATGTTCTCCTTTACAAAGGGTAATCAAGAGATGGAACTCCAGCCTTCTACCAACATTTGGGACACCATTGTTGCAAAATTTGTTGGAGATCATGTGTCTAGATCCATTCATATGCCTAGATTATCACCATTGTCTCATATGCTTCACATTGATAGTGAATTCTCACATATAAAGGTCCCTAGCATGCTTCAATCCTTGTTTTATGATAATGCATCTAGGATGCTTAATTTGTTAGTAATTACAAATATTCATAGCACTAAGATCTCTTTAGGGAAAAGAAAATGGATGAAAGCATGTAAGTTTACTTGGGACATGTTTGTTAATAACTATGAGCTTGTAGATCGAATCAACCTTTTGTTCCTAGTCAAATTTGCTTTCCAATGTTTACGACTATTTGAAAAATTAAAGAGGTTCGTATTTGATCCTGGCATTCTCCATAATTTTCTTTCTTCCATAACCACATATACTCTTCTACTCTTATTTGTGTCCTTTGTTTTGCAGAAATTGGTGATTGTCATTCGAGGGCGAATGCTTTTAAGGGGGGGAGGATGATGTGAGCATGGAAATTGACTTTCAAGAGAAATTTTTAGCTTAAGGATAATAAAACTGAAATTTTCCTAATTTTAATTTGGTTGTATTTTTCTTTAAGTTGTAAAAGTGGGAATAGCTTATTCCAACATGGAATAAGAATAAGTTATTTAGAATAGGAACATGCTTAGGTTAAGAGTTTGGTTGGCTAAGGGCAGCCCAAACCCACAACCAAGCAGCCCCCTTCCTTTTTTCCTATAAATAAGGGCTCAATGTAAGCAAATGACACCTTTGGTCATTTTATGCTATTGGAATCCGAAATTCCCTTGAGAGAGCAACTTTCTCTTCTCTTTCTTCTCCTCTTGCTTGTTCTTGAGGTTAAGACCCTTTTTCCTTATCATTGGAGCCTCCAATGTGGTGGAACTTGGCTTATCTTCCTAGCTTCCTCTAGCTAGTGGAGTGGCGCCTAGCTTAGGAATTATTTTTCTGCAATTTACATTCTGCCATTTACCTTCTTGCAATTTACAATTTTGGTTCTTAGTTTATGCTTTAATTTTCAGCCCTTTCCCCTTTAATTTTGGTCATTTTCGTTTTTCCCTTTCTTCCATTTCTGCACTTTATTTCCAGCCTTTAATTCTTGCAATCACCTTCCCCAATTCCCTCTTTATATTCTGCAAATTTATGTTTCCTCTTCTTTTCATTTTTATGCACAATTTTGTGCTACATTGAACACAATTTGAGGAGCTCCCAAAACTGCTCTGAATTTTGAGCTTCAATCCTACCTCCAACTAGGTCCATCCTCCTCCTCCCAAGTGGGTTGTATTAGAACCAAAATGGATTTTTATTTGAAAGTTTGAGGAGAAAGAACAAAATTGGATTTGAAATAAAATGGACTTTGTTAACAATTTTAATGAAAAGGATTGAATTTGACTTGAATTTGGCCTTGAGGAAATTTAGAATTAATTTGATTGAAAATGAAACAGAAATTAATTATTGATTTTATGGACTCGAAACAAAATTAGCAAGGATCCCAGCAAAATAATGAAACTTCACCCATCAGGATTCGAACCCTAGAGCGCGCATATCCTGTAACCCCAATTTAGCCATCTGAGCTGAACCTTCAAGTGGTAATTCAAGCGTGTTTGTAGCAATTTATTTACGCCCTGACATGAGAAGACTCATGTGGCTATATTGGCGGGCCCCACAGCTGGATTTGCTTTCCATGCTTGGTTCTATTTGACGAATTCATATCATGCTTGTAGGGATGTCCAGAATATTGGCCCTAATAGGCTCGTGTCAATCTGCGTATAGCCTTGACGAATCTCCATCGTCCTGTGCCAAGTCAGACGCATGCCATGTGCCCAGCCAAGACAAATACCGAGCGGACCCCCAGTTGCCCTTCAACCATCTGCCCTGACTCAAACTCACTTATGCATTTTTGTGGCGTCCCTGTTCTTGTCCAAAGGTCAATTACTCGACAATATGGCTCATTGGAGTACCATATTCAGCTTCTAGTGCCCCGAAAGATTATGTATGTATAGTGAAATCTCCGAATTAGATATTAGCACGAACGAGTACATCGACCCCCCACCATCCAGGTGGCTTTCACTCTTGTATGCATGTAAACAGTTCCCTACAGATCCGAGTGGTAAACAATCTGCAGATTGTAATATGGTCCCTTTGATTGTGTGGCCCATCGGGGATTTAACGATCCCAATTATTGCTACCAATGCTTTTAATATGCTATTACAGTGAAAGCCATGTTGTCCTGCTATTGAATGAGGAACTCAAAGGCACCGTTGTCGCAACCGTAGTTCCGACGAGACGACGAACTCACTAAAATTTTTGAAATAGAATTTATTTGATAATGTGGAGTTGCCACCAAATTTTTATTGAAAGGAAAAAAATTTGGAGAAAAACCCTAACTCGAGGATGAGATTCGAAGTTTGTGAGTCAGTTACGAATGGGGAAGGTGTTAGGCACCGACTTGCCCGTTCCGAAGAATGGTACCCTTAAACTCAGTGTATGATTATTTGAAACTTGTTTGATCCCTTTAATTAGCGTGAAAAAATAAATACTTGATGGAGGTTAGCCTGACAGGACTTGATCCTGCTCCTACGTATTCCCCGGTGCAATGGGAAATTTAAGGCTTACGTAGTTCTGGTGTGATTTGAAGGCTTGACCTTCAAAGGTACTTGAATAGAGTGTTTGACAATGGAAGGTGCTCGAAGGCTTGACCTTCGAAACTACTTGAAAAGAGATATTTGAAAATGGCTAGTGTTTCGAAAAAATTTTAATGAGAATCCTTAGTCCACATATGCACAGGATCCAAGACAACTATGGCTGCACTGGGATCCATACGAATTCCGAAACCCTGAACAGAAGAAAAAGCTACCAGTTCATGCTTAGGATTCGTCGCGTGAGACTTAGAAATTCTAAAATGAAGTTTTATTATTTTACCAAAAGGATTCTTAGTCCACATATGCACAAGGTCCGAGGCGGCTAAGGTAGCACGGGGGCCCAAACGAACTACTAAACGTTGAACAGCATGTGAACCGCCAGTTCCCCATTTAGAGCCCATTGTGTGAGACCAAAGATCCCAAAACCTTTGAAAGGAATTGTAATTTGAATAAAGAAATGACTTGATTTGAAAAAGGAATTTGTTTTGAAGTGAACTTTATTTTGAGTTTTGGGGACTGAACCTTGGCTTGATCAAGAATGAACTTGATTTGGACTTGATAATTTTGCAAGACTTGAACTTGAATTTGACTTTAAGAAAAGGCATTGAAGTTGATTTGGAAACTTAAGAGAAAAAGAATCAAGCATGGATTTTGATTAGATTTTGTTCGAAGAAAAGAATTAAACTTGATGTTATTTGAAGAGTATGAACTTGATTTAAGAGCTTGAAGAAAGAGAATTTTGGTTTGAATTTGGAAGAAAATGAATTTGGTTTGAACTTGAAGAATAAAGAGATTTTATAGAAAAAGAATTTCGAATTTTGGAGAATAAATGGATTTTGAAGAAAAAGAATTTTTGAATTTTGGAGAAAAAGAATTTTTGTAGAGAAAGAATTTTTGAATTTTGGAGAAAAATAATTTTTGTAGAAAAAGAATTTTTGAATTTTGGAGAAAAAGGAATTTTTGAATTTTGGGAGAAAAAGAATTTAATTTAAATTTTTGGGAAGTTTGGGGTTTAATTGCAAATTTGAGGAGTTCAAGGGCTCATTTGTAAATTTTGGGAATTTTGGGGTTGGCTCATGTGGCTGACTAACATGGCTTGCATGGCTCGTCTGGTAGCTCCTGTGGCTCATTTGGCTTGTGACTTAGGTGGCTCGTCTGGTAGCTTCTGTGGCTTGATGTGTGGCTTGGATGCTTGCTTGTTTAAAAAAAGGGTAATCGATCCTAAGGAGATTCGATCCTCTGTCCTGGAACTTACGGACCGCAAGCAACACCATTAGACCACGCTCATGGTTTTGCCTTTAGTGTCATTATTTTAAATTAAACATGCAAAATCTGAATTAAATTAAATGGACGAAAATGCGTGTTGTGGGACTTGAACCGACGTCTCGTGGGTCGCAGCAACGCCCCTTGCCACTAAGTCAAGCTTGGGGTTACGCTTTTAACCCCTGGGGCTAAATTAAAACAGTACTTTTACGTGCCTGTTGAGACCCCGTACGTGAACTGCATGGGTCTTTTCCCTCGTATTTTCGTTGGCCATTTGTGGCTAGAGAATTCGTGCGTCAGGGACCTTAGGCAATGAACAGGTTACTATGGCCGTAACCTTATCAATCGAACCATGTGATTTGCCATCAACAGAAATAGTTCATGCCCTATCTCTTGACCATGGCACACCTTATGCCCTATGAACCAAGTACCGAATAGGTGTTGTTCTCTAGAATTTAACCTTGAATCCTCGAGGCTAAGAGAAGAATTGAGAACTTCTCCTTCATAATTAAGCGCAGAATTGAGAACTTCTCCTTCATAATTAAGCATGGCCAAACTGGTAGGTTCTTCAAGCTTCCTGTCACTCATTTTATTTGCATGCAGTCGAGGTGTAATTTGCAGAGACCCCAAGAGATGCCTTTACAAAAGCAGACCACCATCCTTCTCCTCTTTCACTAATTGTTGTGAAGCGAGCGACGTGCAGGGAATTAAATAACCAGACCTAAATCATTATCTCGACTAAACTGGGGACTCAGTAATAGCCACTGCCTCTTTGCATGAGGCAAACGTCATGATGGCCAACGTGCAGGGGTCTCCTAGTATATACACAGGAGGTTCTTTGGGCTATGCTCAAATGGCCATATAGGGAGTCCTCAAGCTCACAAAAGGCCAGCAAATACGGTCTTCGTACTGTTATACACACAAGATTGTTGCTAATTTCACACAACCATATATTGGATTTTATCTAGCCAGATTCAAGTGTGTGTAAGCTCAGCACAACCCATTGACCCCAAGGAAGCTGCAACTAATGGCGCAGTGAGGTGGGGAATTTACCGAAGAAGAATTAGGCGACCAAGATCAATGGTAAGAAGACCGAAATGGGCTCGAATCAGATTTCACGTTCGAACCAGCCCTCTTGATTATTAGTGACTATCAACGCCACCTCATTAGACACAGTCCACCGACGGTCATACCAAATTTAGCAACAGGTCCTTGGTCATGATTTATAGCTGCTATAACAGATCCATCGTGCACATATTTCATATGCAGGGACCTATTTCCTTAACATATGTTGACATATTAATTCCTCGAATAATGTTATGCTAATTGTAAGACCACATTGATTTGCCTAAATTGCACAACATTTAATCAGTGAGTTTCAGATCAATATTTAAGATCGGGACTAGCAGACCTCACTAACTTCGTTGTAACAGAACATAGAGACATAATCAAGCATCGACAGATCGTGGCAGAATTCATAGTCACTGAGGGAAGTCGAGAGAATTTTCTTGGAGCAAAAGAGAAGAGTCCAAAAACAAATCCGAGAAAGTGAATAACCCCCATGCACCAAAAAACTAGCCTATTGAGATACTATTGAATTCTTCAACAAATTAAGGTGCTAATAGACTAGCTGAACTACCATTTTCTACATAGCATAACATGCTCAACTCTTGATTAACATTAATGCAAACTCCTGCCTCAACTGATACACGTGTAGTCAGAATTTACTAACCTGTTCAAACGAAAAAGAGATGCTAGGAGTTCTTGGTTAGTGCTCTTCTTGCGATTATTTCCCTCAATTGAAGACTAGGGAAGGTTTTTGATCTGAGTGGGTCTTCCCTATTCTTGGAGATCTTGCTGTGAATCTTGATCTTAAGGCTTTGACCACCTCCTCCTTCACCGCAGCTGATACCCTTTCCCCAGAGTTCCGGTGGAGAGCAATTTTAGGATCACCACAATGGAGACATTCCAGCGGAGCCTTCATAGGGAATCCCTCCCAGCATCCTCTCTTTGTAGTTAGTTTTTCAGTTTTTATATCAAAACCATTTTCAGTTTTCTCCATTTTGTTATAATATATTTTCCTCTTTTTTCTCATTTTGCTTTTTACTCTTACTTATTTATTTCTCTTTTTCTATTTTAACGTTTTCATTAATTATCCATTTTCCATTTGTTTATTTTTCTTTACTTATATTTTTGTTTATATTATGTTTTATTCATTTATTTATTTTGTTTGTTTTGTTTTTTATTTATTATTTGTGCTTTTTTTTTCAAACCTTTTTTAGTTTTTTTGTACTTTTCCGATTTATCATCATTATTATTTTTGTATTTCAATTTATTTTTAATTTTCATAACTTTGTTTTGTCTTATTTCATTTTCCTTTATTTCTCTCCTTTCATTCCTTTTTCTATTTTCCTATTTATTTATTTCTTTTACTTTTGTTTTGTTTGTTTATTTATTATTTAAATTAGTGTGAGTTTCTTGATTAATTAATTTTAAAATGTGGCCTCGGACATAATTGGGTGTTTACAGTTTTCCCCTCTTTAGTCATTTTCCAACCGAATAATGTGAGAAACACTTCTCTAAATTATCTCGGTAGGAAATGAATAAAGACGTGAACACATTATTCCGAGGCTAGCTCTTGAAAAAGTCCGAGCAGTACTTGAAGCCTTGAGCTTAAAGATTGATGCCTGGAAGATGGTGGTTTCTGAGTGACCTTGCCGGCTTGATAGCCTAATTAGGCTACGAATACTACTAAAGTGCAAGCAAAGTGAGGGGAAAGAGGTCCGTTAGGACAGATGCGGAATGCAATGGGATTGCTTGTTAAGACAAGCAAAATGAAATGAGAATGGCCTGTTAAAACAGGCAAAGCAGAAGAGGAATGGAATGGCTTGTTTGAGGTAGGGAAGTATGCGGGAACTAAAATGTAAGGTATGTACAAGGTGGCCTGACAACATAGGCCGAGGTATAGAAATCTATCTATGCTTGAGGCCTGACACCATAGACCCAGCTGTGGGAAGACAAACTTGATGATGACCTGACATTATAGGCCAACATGCGGAAAAGAAAATTCGAACCTGCCGAAATGTAAACTTGATGGCGGCTTGACACTATGGGCCAATATGTGGAAAATGTAAACTTGATGGTGGCCTGACAACATAGGCCATGATGCAGAAATGTAAACTTGATGGTGGCCTGACAACATAGGCCGTGATGCAGAAATGTAAACTTGATGGTGGCCTGACAACATAGGCCATGATGCAGAAATATAAACTTGATGGTGGCTTGACAACATAGGCCATGATGCAGAAATGTAAACTTGATGGTGGCCTGATAACATAGGCCATGATGCAGAAATGTAAACTTGATGGTGGCTTGACAACATAGGCCATGATGCAAAAATGTAAACTTGATGGTGGCCTGACAACATAGGCCATGATGTAGAAATGTAAATTGTCGCAACCATAATTCCGACGAGATGACGGACTCGCTAAAAATTAAAATAGAATTTATTATTATGTGGAGTCGCCACCAAATTTTTATTTAAGGGAAAAAGTTTTGGAAAAAACCGTGACTCGAGTATGAGATTCGAAGTTCGGGAGTCAGTTACGAATGGGGAAGGTGTTAGGCACCCCACTCACCCGTTCCAAAGAACGGTACCCTTAAATTGAGTGTGTGATTATTTGAAACTTGTTTGATCCCTTTAATTAGCGTGAAAAAATAAATACTTGATGGAGGTTAGCCTGCAGGACTTGATCCCGCTCCTACGTATTCCCCGGTGCAATGGAAAATTCAAGGCATACGTAGTTCTGGTTGATTTGAAGGCTTGACCTTCAAAGGGAGTTTAAATTGAAAAGCAAATGCTTTGTTGTTGTTGTTTTTTTTTTAAAACATTTTAAGGGTGCAATCCCAATCCACATATGCACAGGGCCCAAGACAACTACAGTTGCACTTGGACCCATACAGGTCCCTAAACAACGAACAGGAAAAAAAGTTACCAGTTCGTTTTTAGGGCCCATTGCGTGAGATTAAGGAAAGCAAAATGGAGATTTTTATTTTACTGAAAACAAAGGAAAGGAGGGGCAATCCCAATCCACATATGCACAGGGCCCAAGACAACAACGACTGCACTTGGACCCATATAGACCACTAAACAACGAACAACAGAAAAAACTACCAGTTCGTTTTTAGGGCCCATTGTGTGAGATTAAGGAAAGCAAAATGAGTTTTTATTGAGGTTATTTGAAAGGGGTTCTTAGCCCACATATGCGTAGGGCCCAAGACAATTATGGCTGCATTTGGGACCCATATGAATTCCTAAGCATCGAACAGCAGAAAAAGCTACCAGTTCGTGCCTAGGGTTCATTGCGTGAGACCTAGAACCAAAGAATTTTCCTTTGAGAATAATTGAGAAGAAGATTAGGTTTTGTTTAAAACAAACTGGGCTTGATTGGACACTTTTAGAGAAAAGGAATTGGTTGAAAAGAAATAGTCGACTTGAAATTTTATGGAAAATTAAACTTGATTTAGTTGGAGAAAGAGAATCTAAAAGAAATTAGACTTGATGTGGGAAAAGGGTTTGATGTTATTTGAAAAAAAAACTTAAAAAAAAATTTGGTTGGGGCTAATCTGCAATTTTTAAAAGTTGAGGTGTCAAAATGTAAATATGGAAAGTTGAGGGACTGATTTGCAAATAGGGAAAATTGGAGGGACTGATTTGCAAATAGGGAAAATTCAGGGACTTATTAGCAATTTTTTAAAAGTTTGGGAAATTTGTGATAATTGCAAGAAGGGGTTCTTCTCCCCTGGCTCCTTGGTTAGAAGAGATTTGTGCTCTTCCAAACTGAGAATTCGGCTGGTCTTGACGAATCCCTATTCTCCTTGAGATTATCCCAAGACCTTTCATTTGCATTAGAAGGAAGTTGCCCAGATCAGCCATGCTAATCATGGTTATCTGGCTTAGAATATCGACTTTGAAATTGATGTGGGGAATTGTTTTCTGTGCGGCCCCAATTTTGATCTTCACCAAAAAGTTCCACTTCAATGTCTTGCTTGATCTTTAAAACATCATCAAGCATCTCAACGGCCTCTTTAAGCTGTAAGAGATGACCCCTGGTGTATCGAACACGCTCATGACCCTCAAACCGTGAGTCTCCAGCCTTGATAGAGAATGGGGAGGGAGCAGCACCATGGGGGTGCAAGAGAGGAAGATCAGCATCGAAAGCAGGGGATGCAGAAAGCGTCGATGAAGACGAGTCGACTCGAGGACCGAGGAGCCTGCTTCCTTTTCCGTCACCATTGGAGTCGACTAGACACAACTTTTCTCGACACGATTCTTCATCGCTAGACTCTGCTCGACTTGACTCGACTCGGCTGGACTCGACTCGATTCGACTCATCCCAGCTACACTCGCCTTGACTCCACTCGACTTCGCTTGATTCGCCTCGCCACGATTCAACTGCGCTCGACATGAGTCGACTGAAATTTTCCCGAATCGACTCAACTTCGCTCAACTCGATTCATCGCAGTTCGACGCAACTCTGCTCAGCTCGACTTTCAACTTCACTACTCTCTTGTCGACTACGCTCCACTTTCATCGACGTGACTCGTCACCATTGGAGTCGAGTAGACACAACTTTTCTCGACACGATTTTTCATCGCCAGACTCTGCTCGATTTGACCCGACTCGGCTGGACTCGACTCGATTCGACTAATCCCAGCTACACTCGCCTCGACTCCACTCGACTTCGCTTGATTCGCCTCGCCACGATTCAACTGCACTCGACATGAGTCGACTCAACTTTTCCTGAATCGAATCAACTTCGCTCAACTCGGCTCGACTCGACTCATCGCAGTTCGTCGCAACTCTGCTCAGCTCGACTTTCAGCTTCACTACACTCCGGTCGTCTATGATCCACTTTCATCGACGTGACTCGTCACCATTGGAGTCGACTAGACACAACTTTTCTCGATACGATTCTTCATCGCCAGACTCTGCTCGACGTGACCTTACTCGGCTGGACTCGACTCGATTCGACTCATCCCAGCTACACTCGCCTCGACTCCACTCGACTTCGCTTGATTCGCCTCGCCACTATTCAACTGCGCTCGACATGAGTCGACTGAACTTTTCCCGAATCGACTCAACTTCGCTCAACTCGACTCATCGCAGTTCGATGCAACTCTGCTCAGCTCGACTTTCAACTTCACTACTCTCTTGTCGACTACGCTCCACTTTCATCGACGTGACTCGTCACCATTGGAGTTGACTAGACACAACTTTTCTCGACACGATTCTTCATCGCTAGACTCTGCTCGACTTGACCTGACTCGGCTGGACTCGTCTCGATTCGACTCATCCCAGCTACACTCGCCTCGACTCCACTCGACTTCGCTTGATTCGCCTTGCCACGATTCAACTGCGCTCGACATGAGTCGACTGAACTTTTCCCGAATCGACTCAACTTCGCTCGACTCGACTCATTGCAGATCGACGCAACTCTGCTCAGCTCGACTTTCAGCTTCACTACACTCCGGTCGACTATGATCCACTTTCATCGACGTGACTCGTCACCATGGGAGTCGACTAGACACAACTTTTCTCGATACGATTCTTCATCGCCAAACTCTACTCGACTTGACCCGACTAGGCTGGACTCGACTCGATTCGACTCATCCCAGCTACACTCGCATCGACTCCACTCGACTTCGCTTGATTTGCCTCGCCACGATTCAACTGCGCTCGACATGAGTCGACTCGACTTTTCCCGAATTGATTCAACTTCTCTCAACTCGACCCGACTCGACTCATCGCAGTTCGACGCAACTCTGCTCAGCTCGACCTTCAACTTCACTACTCTCCGGTCGACTACGCTTAAATTTCATCGATGCGACTCGTCATCATTGGAGTCGACTAGACATAACTTTTCTCGACACGATTCTTCATCGCCAGACTCTGCTCGAATTGACCCGACTCGGCTGGACTCGACTCGATTCGACTCATCCTAGCTACACTCGCCTCGACTCCACTCGACTTCGCTTGATTCGCCTCACCACGATTCAACTGCGCTCGACATGAGTCGACTCGACTTTTCCCGAATCGACTCAACTTCCCTATGCTCGGCTCGACTCGACTCATCGCAGTTCGACGGAACTCTTCCCAGCTCGACCTCCAACTTTACTACACTCCGGTCGACAACGATCCACTTTCATCGACGTGACTCGTTACCATTTGAGTCGACTAGACACAACTTTTCTCGATACGATTCTTCATCGCCAGACTCTACTCGACTTGACCCGACTAGGCTGGACTCGACTCGATTCGACTCATCCCAGCTACACTCGCATCGACTCCACTCGACTGCGCTTGATTCGCCTCGCCACGATTCAACGACGCTCGACATGAGTTGACTCGACTTTTCCCGAATTGATTCAACTTCTCTCAACTCGGCCCGACACGACTCATCGCAGTTCGAAGAAACTCTGCTCAGCTTGACTTTCAACTTCACTACTCTCCGGTCGACTACGCTCCACTTTCATCGACGTGACTCGTCACCATTGAAGTCGACTAGACACAACTTTTCTCGACACGATTCTTGATCGCCAGACTCTGCTCGACTTGACCCGACTCGGCGGGATTCGACTCGATTCGACTCATCCCAGCTACACTCGCCTCGACTCCACTAGACTTCGCTTGATTCGCCTCGCCACGATTCAACTGCGCTCGACATGAGTCGACTCGACTTTTCCCGAATTGATTCAACTTCTCTCAACTCGGCCCGACTCGACTCATCGCAGTTCGACGCAACTCTGCTCAGCTCGACTTTCAACTTCACTACTCTCCGGTCGACTACGCTCCAATTTCATCGACGCGACTCGTCATCATTGGAGTCGACTAGACACAACTTTTCTCGACACGATTCTTCATCGCCAGATTCTGCTCGACTTGACCCGACTCGGCTGGACTCGACTCGATTCGAATCATCCCAGCTACACTCGCCTCGACTCCAGTCGACTTCGCTTGATTCGCCTAGCGACGGTTCAACTGCGATCGACATGAGTCGACTCAACTTTTCTCGAATCGACTCAACTTCGCTCAACTCGGCTCGACTCGACTCATCGCAGTTCGACGAAACTCTGCTCAGCTTGACTTTCAACTTCACTACTCTCCGGTCGACTACGCTCCAATTTCATCGACGTGACTCGTCACCATTGGAGTCGCCTACACACAACTTTTCTCGACACGATTCTTCATCGCCAGACTCTGCTCGACTTGACCCGACTCGGCTGGACTCGACTCGATTCGACTCATCCCAACTACACTCGCCTCAACTCCACTCGACTTCGCTTGATTCCCCTCGCCACGATTCAACTGCGCTCGACATGAGTCGACCCAACTTTTCCTGAATCGACTCAACTTCGCTCAACTCGGCTAGACTCGATTCATCGTAGTTCGACGCAACTCTGCTCAGCTCATTTTTCAACTTCACTACTCTTCGGTCGACTACGCTCCAATTTCATCGATGCGACTCGTCACCATTGGAGTCGACTAGACACAACTTTACTCGACACGATTCTTCATCGCCAGACTCTGCTCGACTTGACCCGAGTCGGCTGGACTCGACCCGATTCGACTCATCCCAGCTACACTCGCCTCGACTCCACTCGACTTCGCTTGATTAGCCTCACAACGATTCAACTGCGCTCGACATGAGTCGACTTGACTTTTCCCGAATCGACTCAACTTCCCTATGCTCGGCTCGACTCGACTCATCGCAGTTCGACGGAACTCTGCCCAACTCGACTTTCAACTTTACTACACTCCGGTCGACAACGATCCACTTTCAGCGACGTGACTCGTTACCATTTGAGTCGACTAGACACAACTTTTCTCGACACGATTGTTCATCGCAAGACTCTGCTCGACTTGACCCTACTCGGCTAGACTCGACTCGATTCGACTCATCCCAGCTACACTCGCCTCGACTCCAGTTGACTTCGCTTGATTCGCCTAGCCACGGTTCAACTGCGATCGACATGAGTCGACTCAACTTTTCTCGAATCGACTCAACTTCGCTCAACTCGGCTCGACTCGACTCATCGCAGTTCGACGCAACTCTGCTTAGCTTGACTTTCAACTTCACTACTCTCCGGTCGACTACGCTCCAATTTCATCGATGCGACTCGTCACCTTTGGAGTCGGCTAGACACAACTTTTCTCGACACGATTCTTCATCGCCAGACTCTGCTTGACTTGACCCGACTCGGCTGGACTCGACTCGATTCGACTCATCCCAGCTACACTCGCCTCAACTCCACTCGACTTCGCTTGATTCGCCTCGCCATGATTCAACTGCGCTCGACATGAGTCAACCCAACTTTTCCAGAATCGACTCAACTTCGCACAACTCGGCTAGACTCGATTCATCGTAGTTCGACGCAACTCTGCTCAGCTCATTTTTCAACTTCACTACTCTCTGGTCGACTACGCTCAACTTTCATCAACGTGACTCGTCACCATTGGAGTCGACTAGACACAACTTTTCTCGACACGATTCTTCATCGCCAGACTCTGCTCGACTTGACCCGACTCGGCTGGGCTCGACTCGATTCGACTCATCCCAGCTACACTCGCCTCGACTCCAGTCGACTTCGCTTGATTCGCCTCGCCACGATTCAACTGCGCTCGACATGAGTCGACTCAACTTTTCCCGAATCGACTCAACTTCGCTCAACTCGGCTCGACTCGACTCATCGCAGTTCGACGCAACTCTGCTCAGCTCGACTTTCAACTTCACTACACTCCGGTCGACTATGATCCACTTTCATCGACGTGACTCGTCACCATGGGAGTCGACTAGACACAACCTTTCTCGATACGATTCTTCATCGCCAGACTCTACTCGACTTGATCCGACTAGGCTGGACTCGACTCGATTCGACTCATCCCAGCTACACTCGCATCGACTCCACTCGACTTCGCTTGATTCGCCTCGCCACGATTCAGCTGCGCTCGACATGAGTCGACTCGACTTTTCCCGAATTGATTCAACTTCTCTCAACTCGGCCCGACTCGACTCATCGCAGTTCGACGCAACTCTGCTCAGCTCGACCTTCAACTTCACTACTCTCCGGTCGACTACGCTCCAATTTCATCGATGCGACTCGTCATCATTGGAGTCGACTAGACACAACTTTTCTCGACACGATTCTTCATCGCCAGACTCTGCTCGACTTGACCCGACTCGGCTGGACTCGACCCGATTCGACTCATCCCAGCTACACTCGCCTCGACTCCACTCGACATCGCTTGATTCGCCTCACCACGATTCAACTGCGCTCGACATGAGTCGACTCGACTTTTCCCGAATCGACTCAACTTCCCTATGCTCGGCTCGACTCAACTCATCGCAGTTCGACGGAACTCTGTCCAGCTCGACTTTCAAATTTACTACACTCCGGTCGACAACGATCCACTTTCATCGACGTGACTCGTTACAATTTGAGTCGACTAGACACAACTTTTCTCGATACGATTCTTCATCGCCAGACTCTACTCGACTTGACCCGACTAGGCTGGACTCGACTCGATTCGATTCATCCCAGCTACACTCGCATCGACTCCACTCGACTTCGCTTGATTCGCCTCGCCACGATTCAGCTGCGCTCGACTTGAGTCGACTCGAGTTTTCCCGAATTGATTCAACTTCTCTCAACTCGGCCCGACTCGACTCATCGCAGTTCGACGCAACTCTGCTCAACTTGACTTTCAACTTCACTACTCTCCGGTCGACTACGCTCCAATTTCATCGACGTGACTCGTCACCATTGGAGTCGACTACACACAACTTTTCTCGTCACGATTCTTCATCGCCAGACTCTGCTCGACTTGACCCGACTCTGCTGGACTCGACTCGATTCGACTCATCCCAGCTACACTCGCCTCAACTCCACTCGACTTCGCTTGATTCGCCTCGCCACGATTGAACTGCGCTCGACATGAGTCGACCCAACTTTTCCTGAATCGACTCAACTTCGCTCAACTCGGCTAGACTCGACTCATCGTAGTTCGATGCAACTCTGCTCAGCTCATTTTTCAACTTCACTACTCTCTGGTCGACTACGCTCCACTTTCATCAACGTGACTCGTCACCATTGGAGTCGACTAGACACAACTTTTCTCGACACGATTCTTCATCGCACGACTCTGCTCGACTTGACCCTACTCGGCTGGACTCGACTCGATTCGACTCATCCCAGCTACACTCGCCTCGACTCCAGTCGACTTCGCTTGATTCGCCTAGCCACGGTTCAACTGCGATCGACATGAGTCGACTCAACTTTTCTCGAATCGACTCCACTTCGCTCAACTCGGCTCGACTCAACTCATCGCAGTTCGACGCAACTCTGCTCAGCTTGACTTTCAACTTCACTACTCTCCGGTCGACTACGCTCCAATTTCATCGACGTGACTCGTCACCATTGGAGTCGACTACACACAACTTTTCTCGACACGATTCTTCATCGCCAGACTCTGCTCGACTTGACCCGACTCGGCTGGACTCGACTCGATTCGACTCATCCCAACTACACTCGCCTCAACTCCACTCGACTTCGCTTGATTCACCTCGCCACGATTCAACTGCGCTCGACATGAGTCGACCCAACTTTTCCTGAATCGACTCAACTTCGCTCAACTCGGCTAGACTCGATTCATCGCAGTTCGACGCAACTCTGCTCAGCTCATTTTTCAACTTCACTACTCTCTGGTCGACTACGCTCCACTTTCATCAACGTGACTCGTCACCATTGGAGTCGACTAGACACAACTTTTCTCGACACGATTCTTCATCGCACGACTCTGCTCGACTTGACCCTACTCGGCTGGACTCGACTCGATTCGACTCATCCCAGCTACACTCGCCTCGACTCCAGTCGACTTCGCTTGATTCGCCTAGCCACGGTTCAACTGCGATCGACATGAGTCGACTCAACTTTTCTCGAATCGACTCCACTTCGCTCAACTCGGCTCGACTCGACTCATCGCAGTTCGACGCAACTCTGCTCAGCTTGACTTTCAACTTCACTACTCTCCGGTCGACTACGCTCCAATTTCATCGACGTGACTCGTCACCATTGGAGTCGACTACACACAACTTTTCTCGACACGATTCTTCATCGCCAGACTCTGCTCGACTTGACCCGACTCGGCTGGACTCGACTCGATTCGACTCATCCCAACTACACTCGCCTCAACTCCACTCGACTTCGCTTGATTCACCTCGCCACGATTCAACTGCGCTCGACATGAGTCGACCCAACTTTTCCTGAATCGACTCAACTTCGCTCAACTCGGCTAGACTCGATTCATCGCAGTTCGACGCAACTCTGCTCAGATCATTTTTCAACTTCACTACTCTCTGGTCGACTACGCTCCACTTTCATCAACGTGACTCGTCACCATTGGAGTCGACTAGACACAACTTTTCTCGACACGATTCTTCATCGCCAGACTCTACTCGACTTGACCCGACTCGGCTGGACTCGACTCGATTCGACTCATCCCAGCTACACTCGCCTCGACTCCAGTCGACTTCGCTTGATTCGCCTCGCCACGATTCAACTGCGCTCGACATGAGTCGACTCAACTTTTCCCGAATCGACTCAACTTCGGTCAACTCGGCTCGACTCGACTCATCGCAGTTCGACACAACTCTGCTCAGCTCGACTTTCAACTTCACTACTCTCCGGTCGACTACGCTCCAATTTCATCGACGCGACTCGTGTTCATTGGAGTCGACTAGACACAACTTTTCTCGACACGATGCTTCATCGCCAGACTCTGCTCGACTTGACCCGACTCGGCTGGACTCGACTCGATTCGAATCATCCCAGCTACACTCGCCTCGACTCCACTCGACTTCGCCTCACCACGATTCAACTGCGCTCGACATGAGTCGACTTGACTTTTCCCGAATCGACTCAACTTCCCTATGCTCGGCTCGACTCGACTCATCGCAGTTCGACGCAACTCTGCTCAGCTTGACTTTCAACTTTACTACACTCCGGTCGAAAACGATCCACTTTCATCGACGTGACTCGTTACCATTTGAGTCGACTAGACACAACTTTTCTCGATACGATTCTTCATCGCTAGACTCTACTCGACTTTACCCGACTAGGCTGGACTCGACTCGATTCGACTCATCCCAGCTACACTCGCATCGACTCCACTCGACTGCGCTTGATTCGCCTCGCCACGATTCAACGACGCTCGACATGAGTTGACTCGACTTTTCCCGAATTGATTCAACTTCTCTCAACTCGGCCCGACACGACTCATCGCAGTTCGAAGAAACTCTGCTCAGCTTGACTTTCAACTTCACTACTCTCCGGTCGACTACGCTCCACTTTCATCGACGTGACTCGTCACCATTGCAGTCGACTAGACACAACTTTTCTCGACACGATTCTTGATCGCCAGACTCTGCTCGACTTGACCCGACTCGGCGGGATTCGACTCGATTCGACTCATCCCAGCTACACTCGCCTCGACTCCACTAGACTTCGCTTGATTCGCCTCGCCACGATTCAACTGCGCTCGACATGAGTCGACTCGACTTTTCCCGAATTGATTCAACTTCTCTCAACTCGGCCCGACTCGACTCATCGCAGTTCGACGCAACTCTGCTCAGCTCGACTTTCAACTTCACTACTCTTCGGTCGACTACGCTCCAATTTCATCGACGCGACTCGTCATCATTGGAGTCGACTAGACACAACTTTTCTCGACACGATTCTTCATCGCCAGATTCTGCTCGACTTGACCCGACTCGGCTGGACTCGACTCGATTCGAATCATCCCAGCTACACTCGCCTCGACTACACTCGACTTCGCTTGATTCGCCTCACCACGATTCAACTGCGCTCGACATGAGTCGACTCGACTTTTCCCGAATCGACTCAACTTCCCTATGCTCGGCTCGACTCGACTCATCGCAGTTCGACGCAACTCTGCCCAGCTCGACTTTCAACTTTACTACACTCCGGTCGACAACGATCCACTTTCATCTACGTGACTCGTTACTATTTGAGTTGACTAGAAACAACTTTTCTCGATACGATTCTTCATCGCCAGACTCTACTCGACTTGACCCGACTAGGCTGGACTCGACTCGATTCGACTCATCCCAGCTACACTCGCATCGACTCCACTCGACTGCGCTTGATTCGCCTCGCCACGATTCAACTGCGCTCGACATGAGTCGACTCGACTTTTCCCGAATTGATTCAATTTCTCTCAACTCGGCCCGACACGACTCATCGCAGTTCGACGCAACTCTGCTCAGCTTGACTTTCAACTTCACTACTCTCCGGTCGACTACGCTCCAATTTCATCGACGCGACTCGTCACCATGGGAGTCGACTACACACAACTTTTCTCGACACGATTCTTCATCGCCAGACACTACTCGACTTGACCCGACTCGGCTGGACTCGACTCGATTCGACTCATCCCAGCTACACTCGCCTCAACTCCACTCGACTTCGCTTGATTCGCATCGCCACGATTCAACTGCGCTCGACATGAGGCGACTCGACTTTTCCCGAATCGACTCAACTTCCCTATGCTCGGCTCGACTCGACTCATCGCAGTTCGACGCAACTCTGCTCAGCTCGATTTTCAACTTTACTACACTCCGGTCGACAACGATCCACTTTCATCGACGTGACTCGTTACCATTTGAGTCGACTAGACACAACTTTTCTCGATACGATTCTTCATCCCCAGACTCTACTCGACTTGACCGGATTAGGCTGGACTCGACTCGATTCGACTCATCCCAGCTACACTCGCATCGACTCCACTCGACTGCGCTTGATTCGCCTCGGAAAGATTCAACTGCGCTCGACTTAAGTCGACTCGACTTTTCCCGAATTGATTCAACTTCTCTCAACTCGGCCCGACACGACTCATCGCAGTTCGACGCAACTCTGCCCAGCTTGACTTTCAACTTCACTACTCTCCGGTCGATTTCATCGACGTGACTCGTCACCATTGGAGTCGACTACACACAACTTTTCTCAACACGATTCTTCATCGCCAGACTCTGCTCGACCTGACCCGACTCGGCTGGACTCGACTCTATTCGACTCATCCCAGCTACACTCGCCTCAACTCCACTCGACTTCGCTTGATTCGCCTCGCCACGATTCAACTGCGCTCGACATGAGTCGACTCGACTTTTCCCGAATTGATTCAACTTCTCTCAACTCGGCCCGACACGACTCATCGCAGTTCGAAGAAACTCTGCTCAGCTGGACTTTCAACTTCACTACTCTCCGGTCGACTACACTCCACTTTCATCGACGTGACTCGTCACCATTGCAGTCGACTAGACATAACTTTTCTCGACACGACTCTTGATCGCCAGACTCTGCTCGACTTGACCCGACTCGGCGGGATTCGACTCGATTCGACTCATCCCAGCTACACTCGCCTCGACTCCACTCGACTTCGCTTGATTCGCCTCGCCACGATTCAACTGCGCTCGACATGAGTCGACTCGACTTTTCCCGAATTGATTCAACTTCTCTCAACTCGGCCCGACACGACTCATCGCAGTTCGACGAAACTCTGCTCAGCTTCACTTTCAACTTCACTACTCTCCGGTCGACTACGCTCCACTTTCATCGACGTGACTCGTCACCATTGGAGACGACTAGACACAACTTTTCTCGACACGATTCTTCATCGCGAGACTCTGCTCCACTTTACCCGACTCGGCTGGACTCGACTTTATTCGACTCATCCCAGCTACACTCGCCTCGACTCCTCTCGACTTCGCTTGATTCGCCTCGCCACGATTCAACTGCGCTCGACCTTAGTCGACCCAACTTTTCCCGAATCGACTCAACTTCGCTCAACTCAGCTCGAATCGACTCATCGCAGTTCGACGCAACTCTGCTCAACTCGACTTTCAGCTTCACTACACTCCGGTCGACTATGATCCACTTTCATCGACGTGACTCGTCACCATTGGAGTCGACTAGACACAACTTTTCTCGATACGATTCTTCAACGCCGGACTCTGCTCGACTTGACCCGACTCGGCTGGACTCGACTCGATTCGACTCATCCCAGCTACACTTGCCTCGACTCCATTCGACTTCGCTTGATTCGCCTCGCCACTATTTAATTGCGCTCGACATTAGTCGACCCAACTTTTCGCGAATCGACTCAACTTCGCTCAACTCGGCTCGACTCGACTCATCGCAGTTCGACGCAACTCTGCTCAGCTTGACTTTCAACTTCACTACTCTCCGGTCGACTACGCTCCAATTTCATGGACGTGACTCGTCACCATTGGAGTCGACTACACACAACTTTTCTCGACACGATTCTTGATCGCCAGACTCTGC
Organism: Canavalia gladiata; assembly: GCA_037954105.1. Lineage (NCBI taxonomy): Eukaryota > Viridiplantae > Streptophyta > Magnoliopsida > Fabales > Fabaceae > Canavalia > Canavalia gladiata. The sequence continues at coordinate 22,917,776 of CM075668.1, read as the reverse complement.
TCGACTTGACCCGACTCGGATGGACTCGACTCGATTCGACTCATCCCAGCTACACTCGCCCCAACTCAACTCGAGTTCGCTTGGTTCGCCTCACCACGATTCAACTGCGCTCGACTTGAGTCGACTCGACTTTTCCCGAATTGATTCAACTTCTCTCAACTCGGCCCAACTCGACTCATCGCAGTTCGACACAACTCTGCTCAGCTCGACTTTCAACTTCACTACTCTCCGGTCGACTACGCTCCACTTTTATCGACGTGACTCGTCACCATGGGAGTCGACTAGACACAACTTATCTGCACACGATTCTTCATCGCGAGACTCTGCTCGACCTTACCCGACTCGGCTGGACTCGACTTTATTCGACTCATCCCAGCTACACTTGCCTCGACTCCACTCGACTTCGCTTGATTCGCCTCGCCATGATTCAACTGCGCTCGACCTTAGTCGACCCAACTTTTCCCGAATCGACTCAACTCGGCTCGACTCGACTCATCGCAGTTCGACGCAACTCTGGTCGGCTCGACTTTCAACTTCACTACTCTCTGGTCGACTACGCTCCACTTTCATTGACGTGACTCGTCACCATTGGAGTCGGCTAGAGAACACTTTTCTCGACACGATTCTTCATCGCCAGACTCTGGTCGACTTGACCCGACCCGGCTGTACTCGACTCGATTGGACTCATCCCAGCTACACTCGCCTCAACTCCACTCGACTTCGCTTGATTCGCCTCGCCACGATTCAACTGCGCTTGACATGAGTCGACTCAACTTTTCCTGAATCGTATCAAGTTCGCTCAACTCGGCTCGACTCGACTCATCGCAGTTCGTCGCAACTCTGCTCAGCTCGACTTTCAGCTTCACTACACTCCGGTCGACTATGATCCACTTTCATCTACGTGACTCGTCACCATTGGAGTCGACTAGGCAAAACATTTCTCGATACGATTCTTCATCGCCGGACTCTGCTCGACTTGACCCGACTCGGCTGGATTCGACTCGATTCGACTCATCCTAGCTACACTCGCCTCGACTCCACTCGACTTCGCTTGATTCGCCTCGTCACGATTCAACTGCGCTCGACATGAGTCGACTCAACTTTTCCTGAATCGACTCCACTTCTCTCAACTCGGCTCGACTCGACTCATCGCAGTTCGACGCAACTCTGCTCAGCTCGACTTTCAGCTTCACTACACTCCAGTCGATTATGATCCACTTTCATCGACGTGACTCGTCACCATTGGAGTCGACTAGACACAACTTTTCTCGATACGATTCTTCATCGCCAAACTCTACTCAACTTGACCCGACTAGGCTGGACTTGACTCGATTCGACTCGTCCGAGCTACACTCATATCGACTCCATTCGACTTCGCTTGATTCGCCTCGCCACGATTCAACTGCGCTCCACATCAGTCGACTCGACTTTTCCCGAATTGATTCAACTTCTTTCAACTCGGCCCGACTCGACTCATCGCAGTTCGACGCAATTCTGCTCAGCTCGACTTTCAACTTCACTACTCTCTGGTCGACTACGCTCCACTTTCATCGTCGTGACTCGTCACCATTGGAGTCGACTAGAGACAACTTTTCTCGACACGATTCTTCATCGCTAGACTCTGCTCGACTTGACCCGACTCGGCTGGACTCGACTCGATTGGACTCATCCCAGCTACACTCGCCTCGACTCCATTCGACTTCCCTTGATTCGCCTCGCCACGATTCAACTGCGCTCGACATGAGTCGACTCAACTTTTCTCGAATCGAATCAACTTCGCTCAACTCGGCTCGACTCGACTCATCGCAGTTCGTCGCAACTCTTCTCAGCTCAACTTTCAGCTTTAGTACACTCTCGTCGACTATGATCCACTTTCATCGACGTGACTCGTCACCATCGGAGTCGACTAGACAGAACTTTTCTCGATACGATCCTTCATTGCCAGACTCTGCTCGACTTGACCCGACTCGGCTGGATTCAACTCGATTCGACTCATCCAAGCTACACTCGCCTCGACTCCACTCGACTTCGCTTGATTCGCCTTGCCACGATTCAACTGCGCTCGACATGAGTCGACTCAACTTTTCCTGAATCGAATCAACTTCGCTCATCTCGCCTCGACTGGACTCATCGCAGTTCGTCGCAACTCTGCTTAGCTCGACTTTCAACTTCACTACTCTCTGGTCGACTACGCTCCACTTTTATCAACGTGACTCGTCACCATTGGAGTCGACTAGAGACAACTTTTCTCGACACGATTCTTCATCGCCAGACTCTGGTCGACTTGACCCGACCCGGCTGTACTCGACTCGATTGGACTCATCCCAGCTACACTCGCCTCAACTCCACTCGACTTCGCTTGATTCGCCTCGCCACGATTCAACTGTGCTCGACATGAGTCGACTCAACTTTTCCTGAATCGAATCAAGTTCGCTCAACTCGGCTCGACTCCACTAAACGCAGTTCGTCGCAACTCTGCTCAGCTTGACTTTAAGCTTCACTACACTCCGGTCGACTATGATCCACTTTCATCTACGTGACTCGTCACCATTAGAGTCGACTAGGCAAAACATTTCTCGATACGATTCTTCATCGCCGGACTCTGCTCGACTTGACCCGACTCGGCTGGATTCGACTCGATTCGACTCATCCTAGCTACACTCGCCTCGACTCCACTCGACTTCGCTTGATTCGCCTCGTCACGATTCAACTGCGCTCGACATGAGTCGACTCAACTTTTCCTGAATCGACTCCACTTCTCTCAACTCGGCTCGACTCGACTCATCGCAGTTCGACGCAACTCTGCTCAGCTCGACTTTCAGCTTCACTACACTCCAGTCGATTATGATCCACTTTCATCGACGTGACTCGTCACCATTGGAGTCGACTAGACACAACTTTTCTCGATACGATTCTTCATCGCCAAACTCTACTCAACTTGACCCGACTAGGCTGGACTTGACTCGATTCGACTCGTCCGAGCTACACTCATATCGACTCCATTCGACTTCGCTTGATTCGCCTCGCCACGATTCAACTGCGCTCCACATCAGTCGACTCGACTTTTCCCGAATTGATTCAACTTCTTTCAACTCGGCCCGACTCGACTCATCGCAGTTCGACGCAATTCTGCTCAGCTCGACTTTCAACTTCACTACTCTCTGGTCGACTACGCTCCACTTTCATCGTCGTGACTCGTCACCATTGGAGTCGACTAGAGACAACTTTTCTCGACACGATTCTTCATCGCTAGACTCTGCTCGACTTGACCCGACTCGGCTGGACTCGACTCGATTGGACTCATCCCAGCTACACTCGCCTCGACTCCATTCGACTTCCCTTGATTCGCCTCGCCACGATTCAACTGCGCTCGACATTTGTCGACTCAACTTTTCTCGAGTCGAATCAACTTTGCTCAACTCGGCTCGACTCGACTCATCGCAGTTCGTCGCAACTCTGCTCAGCTCAACTTTCAGCTTCAGTACACTCTCGTCGACTATGATCCACTTTCATCGACGTGACTCGTCACCATTGGAGTCGACTAGACAGAACTTTTCTCGATACGATTCTTCATCGCCAGACTCTGCTCGACTTGACCCAACTCGGCTGGACTCGACTCATCCCAGCTACACTCGTCTCGACTCCACTCGACTTCGCTTGATTCGCCTTGCCACGATTCAACTGCACTCGACATGAGTCGACTCAACTTTTCCTGAATCGAATCAACTTCGCTCATCTCGCCTCGAACTGATTCATCGCAGTTCGTCGCAACTTTGCTCAGCTCGACTTTCAACTTCACTACTCTCTGGTCGACTACGCTCCACTTTCATCGACGTGACTCGTCACCATTGGAGTCGACTAGAGACAACTTTTCTCGACACGATTCTTCATCGCCAGACTCTGGTCGACTTGACCCGACTCGGCTGGACTCGACTCGATTAGACTCATCCCAGCTACACTCGCCTCGACTCCACTCGACTTCGCTTGATTCGACTCGCCACGATTCAACTGTGCTCGACATGAGTCGACTCAACTTTTCCTGAATCGAATCAACGTCGCTCAACTCGGCTCGACTCGACTCATCGCAGTTCGTCGCAACTCTGCTCAGCTCGACTTCCTGCTTCACTACACTCCGGTCGACTATGATCCACTTTCATCGACGTGACTCGTCACCATTGGAGTCGACTAGACAAAACTTTTCTCGATACGATTCTTCATCGCCGGACTCGTCTCGACTTGACCCGACTCGGCTGGATTCGACTCGATTCGACTCATCCCAGCTACACTCGCCTCGGCTCCACTCGACTTCGCCTTATTCGCCTCGCCACGATTCAACTGCGCTCGACATGAGTCGACTCAACTTTTCCTGAATCGACTCAACTTCGCTCAAGTCGGCTCGACTCGACTCGTCGCAGCTCGACGCAACCCTGCTCAGCTCGACTTTCAGCTTCACTACACTCCGGTCGACTATGATCCACTTTTATCGACGTGACTCGTCACCATTGGAGTCGACTAGGCAAAACTTTTCTCGATACGATTCTTCATCGCCGGACTCTGCTCGACTTGACCCGACTCGGCTGGATTCGACTCGATTCGACTCATCCCAGCTACACTCGCCTCGACTCCACTCGACTTCGCTTGATTCGCCTCGCCACGATTCAATTGCGCTCGACATGAGTCGACTCAACTTTTCCTGAATCGACTCCACTTCGCCCAACTCGGCTCGACTCGACTCATCGCAGTTCGACGCAACTCTGCTCAGCTCGACTTTCAGCTTCACTACACTCCGGTCGACTATGATCCACTTTTATCGACGTGACTCGTCACCATTGGAGTCGACTAGACACAACTTTTCTCGATACGATTCTTCATTGCCAAACTCTACTCAACTTGACCCGACTAGGCTGGACTTGACTCGATTCGACTCGTCCAAGCTGCACTCGTATCGACTCCACTCGACTTCGCTTGATTCGCCTCGCCACGATTCAACTGCGCTCGACATCAGTCGACTCGACTTTTCCCGAATTGATTCAACTTCTTTGAACTCGGCGCGACTCGACTCATCGCAGTTCGACGCAACTCTGCTCAGCTTCACTTTCTACTTCACTACTCTCTGGTCGACTACGCTCCACTTTCATCGACGTGACTCGTCACCATTGGAGTCGAGTAGAGACAACTTTTCTCGACACGATTCTTCATCGCCAGACTCTGGTCGACTTGACCCGACTCGGCTGGACTCGACTCAATTGGACTCATCCCAGCTACACTCGCCTCGACTCCACTCGACTTCGCTTGATTCGCCTCGCCACGATTCAATTGCGCTCGACATGAGTCGACTCAACTTTTCCTGAATCGACTCCACTTCGCCCAACTCGGCTCGACTCGACTCATCGCAGTTCGACGCAACTCTGCTCAGCTCGACTTTAAGCTTCACTACACTCCGGTCGACTATGATCCACTTTCATCGACGTGACTCGTCACCATTGGAGTCGACTAGACACAACTTTTCTCGATACGATTCTTCATTGCCGAACTCTACTCAACTTGACCCGACTAGGCTGGACTTGACTCGATTCGACTCGTCCGAGCTGCACTCGTATCGACTCCACTCGACTTCGCTTGATTCGCCTCGCCACGATTCAACTGCGCTCGACATCAGTCGACTCGACTTTTCCCGAATTGATTCAACTTCTTTGAACTCGGCCCGACTCGACTCATCGCAGTTCGACGCAACTCTGCTCAGCTTGACTTTCTACTTCACTACTCTCTGGTCGACTACGCTCCACTTTCATCGACGTGACTCGTCACAATTGGAGTCGACTAGAGACAACTTTTCTCGACACGATTCTTCATCGCCAGACTTTGGTCGACTTGACCCGACTCGGCTGGACTCGACTCAATTGGACTAATCCCAGCTACACTCGCCTCGACTCCACTCGACTTCGCTTGATTCGCCTCACCACGATTCAACTGCGCTCGACATGAGTCGACTCAACTTTTCCTGAATGGAATCAACTTCGCTCAGTTCGGCTCGACTCGACTCATCGCAGTTCGTCGCAACTCTGCTCAGGTCGACTTTCAGCTTCACTACACTCCGGTCGACTATGATCCACTTTCATCGACGTGACTCGTCACCATTGGAGTCGACTAGGCAAAACTTTTCTCGATACGATTCTTCATCGCCGGACTCTGCTCGACTTGACCCGACTCGGCTGGATTCGACTCGATTCGACTCATCCCAGCTACATTCGCCTCGACTCCACTCGACTTCGCTTGATTCGCCTCGCCACGATTCAACTGCGCTCAACATGAGACGACCCAACTTTTCCTGAATCGACTCCACTTCGCTCAACTCGACTCGACTCGACTCATCGCAGTTCGACGCAACTCTGCTCAGCTCGACTATCAGCTTCACTACACTCTGGTCGACTACGCTCCACTTTCATTGTCGTGACTCGTCACCTTTGGAGTCGACTAGAGACAACTTTTCTCGACACGATTCTTCATCGCTAGACTCTCCTCGACTTGACCCGACTCGGCTGGACTCGACTCAATTGGACTCATCCCAGCTACACTCGCCTCGACTCCACTCGACTTCCCTTGATTCGCCTCGCCACGATTCAACTGCGCTCGACTTGAGTCGACTCTACTTTTCCTGAATCGATTCAACTTCGCTCAACTCGGCTCGAGTCGACTCATCGCAGTTCGACGCAACTCTGCTCAGCTCGACTTTCAACTTCACTACTCACTGGTCGACTACGCTCCACTTTCATCGACATGACTCGTCACCATTTGAGTCGACTAGAGACAACTTTTCTCGACACGATTCTTCATCGTCAGACTCTGCTCGACTTGACCCGACTCGGCTGGACTCGACTCGATTGGACTCATCCCAGCTACACTCGCCTCGACTCCATTCGACTTCCCTTGATTCGCCTCGCCACGATTCAACTGCAATCGACATGAGTCGACTCAACTTTTCTCGAATCGAATCAACTTCGCTCAACTCGGCTCAACTCGACTCATCACAGTTCGTCGCAACTCTGCTCAGTTCAACTTTCAGCTTCACTACAGTCTGGTCGAGTATGATCCACTTTCATCAACGTGACTCGTCATCGTTGGAGTCGTCTAGACACAACTTTTCTCGATACGATTCTTCATCGCCAGACTCTGCTCGACTTGACCCGACTCGGCTGGACTCGACTCAATTCGACTCATCCCAGCTACACTCGCCTCGACTCCACTCGACTTCGCCTTATTCGCGTCGCCACGATTCAACTGCGCTCGACATGAGTCGACTCAACTTTTCCTGAATCGACTCAACTTCGCTCAAGTCGGCTCGACTCGACTCGTCGCAGTTCGACGCAACTCTGCTCAGCTCGACTTTCAGCTTCACTACACTCCGGTCGACTATGATCCACTTTCATCGACGTGACTCGTCACCATTGGAGTCGACTAGGCAAAACTTTTCTCGATACGATTCTTCATCGCCGGACTCTGCTCGACTTGACCCGACTCGGCTGGATTCGACTCGATTCGACTCATCCCAGCTACACTCGCCTCGACTCCACTCGACTTCGCTTGATTCGCCTCACCACGATTCAACTGCGCTCGACATGAGTCGACTCAACTTTTCCTGAATCGAATCAACTTCGCTCATCTCGCCTCGACTGGACTCATCGCAGTTCGTCGCAACTCTGCTTAGCTCGACTTTCAACTTCACTACTCTCTGGTCGACTACGCTCCACTTTCATCAACGTGACTCGTCACCATTGGAGTCGACTAGAGACAACTTTTCTCGACACGATTCTTCATCGCCAGACTCTGGTCGACTTGACCCAACCCGGCTGTACTCGACTCGATTGGACTCATCCCAGCTACACTCGCCTCAACTCCACTCGACTTCGCTTGATTCGCCTCGCCACGATTCAACTGCGCTCGACATGAGTCGACTCAACTTTTCCTGAATCGAATCAAGTTCGCTCAACTCGGCTCGACTCCACTAATCGCTGTTCGTCGCAACTCTGCTCAGCTCGACTTTAAGCTTCACTACACTCCGGTCGACTATGATCCACTTTCATCTACGTGACTCGTCACCATTAGAGTCGACTAGGCAAAACATTTCTCGATACGATTCTTCATCGCCGGACTCTGCTCGACTTGACCCGACTCGGCTGGATTCGACTCGATTCGACTCATCCCAGCTACAGTCGCCTCGACTCCATTCGACTTCGCTTGATTCGCCTCGCCACGATTCAACTGCGCTCGACATGAGTCGACTCAACTTTTCCTGAATTGACTCCACTTCTCTCAACTCGGCTCGACTCTACTCATCGCAGTTCGACGCAACTCTGCTCAGCTCGACTTTCAGCTTCAGTACACTCCAAACGACTATGATCCACTTTCATCGACGTGACTCGTCACCATTGGAGTCGACTAGACACAACTTTTCTCGATACAATTCTTCATCGCCAAACTCTACTCAACTTGACCTGACTAAGCTGGACTTGACTCGATTTGACTAGTCCGAGCTACACTCATATCGACTCCATTCGACTTCGCTTGATTCGCCTCGCCACGATTCAACTGCGCTGGACATCTGTCGACTCGACTTTTCCCGAATTGATTCAACTTCTTTCAACTCGGCCCGACTCGACTCATCGCAGTTCGACGCAATTCTGCTCAGCTCGACTTTCAACTTCACTACTCTCTGGTCGACTACGCTCCACTTTCATCGTCGTGACTCGTCACCATTGGAGTCGACTAGAGACAACTTTTCTCGACACGATTCTTCATCGCTAGACTCTGCTCGACTTGACCCGACTCGGCTGGACTCGACTCGATTGGACTCATCCCAGCTACACTCGCCTCGACTCCATTCGACTTCCCTTGATTCGCCTCGCCACGATTCAACTGCGCTCGACATTTGTCGACTCAACTTTTCTCGAATCGAATCAACTTTGCTCAACTCGGCTCGACTCGACTCATCGCAGTTCGTCGCAACTCTTCTCAGCTCAACTTTCAGCTTCAGTACACTCTCGTCGACTATGATCCACTTTCATCGACGTGACTCGTCACCATTGGAGTCGACTAGACAGAACTTTTCTCGATACGATTCTTCATCGCCAGACTCTGCTCGACTTGACCCGACTCGGCTGGACTCGACTCATCCCAGCTACACTCGTCTCGACTCCACTCGACTTCACTTGATTCGCCTTGCCACTATTCAACTACACTCGACATGAGTCGACTCAACTTTTCCTGAATCGAATCAACTTCGCTCATCTCGCCTCGAACTGATTCATCGCAGTTCGTCGCAACTTTGCTCAGCTCGACTTTCAACTTCACTACTCTCTGGTCGACTACGCTCCACTTTCATCGACGTGACTCGTCACCATTGGAGTCGACTAGAGACAACTTTTCTCGACACGATTCTTCATAGCCAGACTCTGGTCGACTTGACCCGACTCGGCTGGACTCGACTCGATTAGACTCATCCCAGCTACACTCGCCTCGACTCCACTCGACTTCGCTTGATTCGACTCGCCACGATTCAACTGTGCTCGACATGAGTCGACTCAACTTTTCCTGAATCGAATCAACGTCGCTCAACTCGGCTCGACTCGACTCATCGCAGTTCGTCGCAACTCTGCTCAGCTCGACTTCCTGCTTCACTACACTCCGGTCGACTATGATCCACTTTCATCGACGTGACTCGTCACCATTGGAGTCGACTAGACAAAACTTTTCTCGATACGATTCTTCATCGCCGGACTCGTCTCGACTTGACCCGACTCGGCTGGATTCGACTCGATTCGACTCATCCCAGCTACACTCGCCTCGACTCCACTCGACTTCGCTTGATTCGCCTCGCCACGATTCAATTGCGCTCGACATGAGTCGACTCAACTTTTCCTGAATCGACTCCACTTCGCCCAACTCGGCTCGACTCGACTCATCGCAGTTCGACGCAACTCTGCTCAGCTGGACTTTCAGCTTCACTACACTCCGGTCGACTATGATCCACTTTCATCGACGTGACTCGTCACCATTAGAGTCGACTAGGCAAAACTTTTCTCGATACGATTCTTCATCGCCGGACTCTGCTCGACTTGACCCGACTCGGCTGGATTCGACTCGATTCGACTCATCCCAGCTACACTCGCCTCGACTCCACTCGACTTCGCTTGATTCGCCTCGCCACGATTCAATTGCGCTCGACATGAGTCGACTCAACTTTTCCTGAACCGACTCCACTTCGCCCAACTCGGCTCGACTCGACTCATCGCAGTTCGACGCAACTCTGCTCAGCTCGACTATCAGCTTCACTACACTCCGGTCGACTATGATCCACTTTCATCGACGTGACTCGTCACCATTGGAGTCGACTAGACACAACTTTTCTCGATACGATTCTTCATTGCCAAACTCTACTCAACTTGACCCGACTAGGCTGGACTTGACTCGATTCGACTCGTCCGAGCTGCACTCGTATCGACTCCACTCGACTTCGCTTGATTCGCCTCGCCACGATTCAACTGCGCTCGACATCAGTCGACTCGACTTTTCCCGAATTGATTCAACTTCTTTGAACTCGGCCCGACTCGACTCATCGCAGTTCGACGCAACTCTGCTCAGCTTGACTTTCTACTTCACTACTCTCTGGTCGACTACGCTCCACTTTCATCGACGTGACTCGTCACCATTGGAGTCGACTAGAGACAACTTTTCTCGACACGATTCTTCATCGCCAGACTCTGGTCGACTTGACCCGACTCGGCTGGACTCGACTCAATTGGACTCATCCCAGCTACACTCGCCTCGACTCGACTCGACTTCGCTTGATTCGCCTCACCACGATTCAACTGCGCTCGACATGAGTCGACTCAACTTTTCCTGAATGGAATCAACTTCGCTCAGTTCGGCTTGACTCGACTCATCGCAGTTCGTCGCAACTCTGCTCAGGTCGACTTTCAGCTTCACTACACTCCGGTCGACTATGATCCACTTTCATCGACGTGACTCGTCACCATTGAAGTCGACTAGACACAACTTTTCTCGATACGATTCTTCATTGCCAAACTCTACTCAACTTGACCCGACTAGGCTGGACTTGACTCGATTCGACTCGTCCGAGCTGCACTCGTATCGACTCCACTCGACTTCGCTTGATTCGCCTCGCCACGATTCAACTGCGCTCGACATCAGTCGACTCGACTTTTCCCGAATTGATTCAACTTCTTTGAACTCGGCCCGACTCGACTCATCGCAGTTCGACGCAACTCTGCTCAGCTTGACTTTCTACTTCACTACTCTCTGGTCGACTACGCTCCACTTTCATCGACGTGACTCGTCACCATTGGAGTCGACTAGAGACAACTTTTCTCGACACGATTCTTCATCGCCAGACTCTGGTCGACTTGACCCGACTCGGCTGGACTCGTCTCAATTGGACTCATCCCAGCTACACTCGCCACGACTCCACTCGACTTCGCTTGATTCGCCTCACCACGATTCAACTGCGCTCGACATGAGTCGACTCAACTTTTCCTGAATGGAATCAACTTCGCTCAGTTCGGCTCGACTCGACTCATCGCAGTTCGTCGCAACTCTGCTCAGGTCGACTTTCAGCTTCACTACACTCCGGTCGACTATGATCCACTTTCATCGACGTGACTCGTCACCATTGGAGTCGACTAGGCAAAACTTTTCTCGATACGATTCTTCATCGCCGGACTCTGCTCGACTTGACCCGACTCGGCTGGATTCGACTCGATTCGACTCATCCCAGCTACATTCGCCTCGACTCCACTCGACTTCGCTTGATTCGCCTCGCCACGATTCAACTGCGCTCAACATGAGACGACCCAACTTTTCCTGAATCGACTCCACTTCGCTCAACTCGACTCGACTCGACTCATCGCAGTTCGACGCAACTCTGCTCAGCTCGACTATCAGCTTCACTACACTCTGGTCGACTACGCTCCACTTTCATTGTCGTGACTCGTCACCATTGGAGTCGACTAGAGACAACTTTTCTCGACACGATTCTTCATCGCTAGACTCTCCTCGACTTGACCCGACTCGGCTGGACTCGACTCAATTGGACTCATCCCAGCTACACTCGCCTCGACTCCACTCGACTTCCCTTGATTCGCCTCGCCACGATTCAACTGCGCTCGACTTGAGTCGACTCAACTTTTCCTGAATCGATTCAACTTCGCTCAACTCGGCTCGAGTCGACTCATCGCAGTTCGACGCAACTCTGCTCAGCTCGACTTTCAACTTCACTACTCACTGGTCGACTACGCTCCACTTTCATCGACATGACTCGTCACCATTTGAGTCGACTAGAGACAACTTTTCTCGACACGATTCTTCATCGTCAGACTCTGCTCGACTTGACCTAATACAACCCACTTGGGAGGAGGAGGATGGACCTAGTTGGAGGTAGGATTGAAGCTCAAAATTCAGAGCAGTTTTGGGAGCTCCTCAAATTGTGTTCAATGTAGCACAAAATTGTGCATAAAAATGAAAAGAAGAGGAAACATAAATTTGCAGAATGTAAAGAGGGAATTGGGGAAGGTAATTGCAAGAATTAAAGGCTGGAAATAAAGTGCAGAAATGGAAGAAAGGGCAAAACGAAAATGACCAAAATTAAAGGGGAAAGGGGCTGAAAATTAAAGCATAAACTAAGAACCAGAATTGTAAATTGCAAGAAGGTAAATGGCAGAATGTAAATTGCAGAAAAATAATTCCTAAGCTAGGCGCCACTCCACTAGCTAGAGGAAGCTAGGAAGATAAGCCAAGTTCCACCACATTGGAGGCTCCAATGATAAGGAAGAGGGTCTTAACCTCAAGAACAAGCAAGAGGAGAAGAAAGAGAAGAGAAAGTTGCTCTCTCAAGGGAATTTCGGATTCCAATATCATAAAATGACCAAAGGTCCATTTGCTTACATTGAGCCCTTATTTATAGGAAAAAAGGAAGGGGGCTGCTTGGTTGTGGGTTTGGGCTGCCCTTAGCCAACCAAGCTCTTAACCTAAGCCTATTCCTATTCTAAATAACCTATTCTTATTCCAAGTTAGAATAAGCTATTCCCACTTTTACAACTTAAAGAAAAATACAACCAAATTAAAATTAGGAAAAATTTCAGTTTTATTATCCTTAAGCTAAAAATTTCTCTTGAAAGCCAATTTCCATGCTCACATCATCCTCTCCCCCATAAAAGCATTCGCCCTCGAATGGAAATCACCAATTTCTGCAAAACAAAGGACACAAATAAGAGTAGAAGAGTATATGTGGTTATGGAAGAAAGAAAATTATGGAGAATGCCAGGATCAAATACGAACCTCTTTAATTTTTCAAATAGTCGTAAACATTGGAAAGCAAATTTGACTAGGAACAAAAGGTTGATGTGATCTACAAGCTCATAGTTATTAACAAACATGTCCCAAGTAAACTTACGTGCTTTCATCCATTTTCTTTTCCCTAAAGAGATCTTAGTGCTATGAATATTTGTAATTACTAACAAATTAAGCATCCTAGATGCATTATCATAAAACAAGGATTGAAGCATGCTAGGGACCTTTATATGTGAGAATTCACTATCATTGTGAAGCATATGAGACCGTGGTGATAATCTAGGCATATGAATGGTTCTAGACACATGATCTCCAACAAATTTTGCAACAATGGTGTCCCAAATGTTGGTAGAAGGCTGGAGTTCCATCTCTTGATTACTCTTTGTAAAGGAGAACATTTCAACCCCTATGATAGGTGAAAGGAATTGAGGAACACTAGGCACTAAGTTTTCTTGATGTTCAATGCCCCTTACAGTTGGAAACCCTAGAGGTAACTCTTTTGGGAATACATCTTGGAACTCTTCTAGAAGTTCACTAGACTCAAGGTTTGGTTGAGTATTCAAGCAATACTCTTTGCACATGAGCATGTACATGGGTTGTCTAGCTAGAAGAGTTTGCCTAATTTCTCCTTGATTGATGAAGAGGTTTTTAAATTTTTCCACATGTCTCAACCTCTTATCTTTTTTTAAATTCTTTCCTTTAATTCCCTTCTTTTCTTTCTCTCTTTTCTTTTTCATTTGTACTTGATCTTTACAAACCTCACTAGGAGCCAAGGGAACTAAGGTGACCTTTTGGGAATTGAAAACAAATGAATACCTATTGCTATGCCCATCATGGTGAACTTTCCTATCAAATTGCCATGGCCTTCCCAAGAGCACATGACTTGCTTCCATGGGCACTGATGTGAGCATGGAAATTGGCTTTCAAGAGAAATTTTTAGCTTAAGGATAATAAAACTGAAATTTTTCCTAATTTTAATTTGGTTGTATTTTTCTTTAAGTTGTAAAAGTGGGAATAGCTTATTCTAACTTGGAATAAGAATAGGTTATTTAGAATAGGAATAGGCTTAGGTTAAGAGCTTGGTTGGCTAAGGGCAGCCCAAACCCACAACCAAGCAGCCCCCTTCCTTTTTTCCTATAAATAAGGGCTCAATGTAAGCAAATGACACCTTTGGTCATTTTATGATATTGGAATCCGAAATTCCCTTGAGAGAGCAACTTTCTCTTCTCTTTCTTCTCCTCTTGCTTGTTCTTGAGGTTAAGACCCTTTTCCTTATCATTGGAGCCTCCAATGTGGTGGAACTTGGCTTATCTTCCTAGCTTCCTCTAGCTAGTGGAGTGGCGCCTAGCTTAGGAATTATTTTTCTGCAATTTACATTCTGCCATTTACATCCTTGCAATTTACAATTCTGGTTCTTAGTTTATGCTTTAATTTTCAGCCCCTTTCCCCTTTAATTTTGGTCATTTTCGTTTTGCCCTTTCTTCCATTTCTGCACTTTATTTCCAGCCTTTAATTCTTGCAATTACCTTCCCCAATTCCCTCTTTACATTCTGCAAATTTATGTTTCCTCTTCTTTTCATTTTTATGCACAATTTTGTGCTACATTGAACACAATTTGAGGAGCTCCCAAAACTGCTCTGAATTTTGAGCTTCAATCCTACCTCCAACTAGGTCCATCCTCCTCCTCCCAAGTGGGTTGTATTATGTGGTATCAAGAGCTTGTTGTTTGGAGGTAACTTCTCTCACTTTTCTCCTTCATTTTTCATCATCTTCTTCTCCCATTTTCGTCTCTGTTTTTCTTCCAGTTTTTCTGCATATTTTCAGCCCCTTCTTGCTTGAATTCACATGTAATTTGTGTTGCTTTGAGTCTTATATTGTTGGATCCTTGCTTGAACATCAATTTAATCGGTGAATTTGCTCAAAATTGCATCAAAATGTCAAGAAATTGAAGAACCCCTTTTCTGGTTTTTTTTATGGGTATTTCCAGCAAGAACACATCTATTGTTCTCTCAAATCCTTTGGAATTTGTGGGTTTTGTTGTTGAAATTGAAACTTGATCATTGTTGCCTCAAAAACCCCTCAATTATTTTGGCAAAATTCTGCAAATTGTTCATCATGTTCATCATGTTCATCACTGTTCTTCATGTGTTCTTGAGGAAGTTTGTGTTTGATCTTTGAAAATATTGTTGTTGGGTGTTTAAGTGTTAATCCTGTGCTGGTTTTGGAGTGATATAAGTGTACATTACATTTCCCTAAAAGATACAAGGTAAAAAGCAAGAATCAACAAAGAACAAAAAAAAAAAGAAAAAAAAAACGAAAAAAAAAAACGTGAAAAAAAAATCTGGGCAGAATTTTTTTCAAAAAAAAAAAAGTAAAAAAAAAAAAATTCCAGAGTTGAATGATCTTCAAGTTTCATTTTATTGTATTTCAATTGTAGTATTTGAGTTGAGTTTGGGATCAATTGAAGTGTGTTGAACAACTTGAGTTGGATTTATCCTCTTGAATGAACTATGATGCATATGAATGATTTTCTTTCAAAGAAAGGTTAAGTTCAGTTTTAAGAACAATTCACACAAGTTTGCAATCCATTCATCCTTCTTGAATTCCTTTTGAGTGCCTTTTTTTTCACCACTTAATTGTTGCTTGTCTTCTTTGAATTCTAGTTTGTCACAATTTTAATCCCTTTGAGTTTAGCTAATTTTTGTGATAAGAGTTTCTTGTTTGTCCCCAAAATTCCTATGTTTTGTCCATTCTTGAATTCTGGATGAGTTGAGTTTTTACCACATTGGAAACATCAAGGCCTCTAATTTTAAGTTGAATATGTGTCTTTTCTTCAAGGGTAAAGCAAGACCAAATTGAGTGACTAAGAGTGGCAAACACTGGTAAGGAAGGAAGTAATTTGTTTTAATTGTGCTAACAATTTCTTGGTTTGCAAAGCATCCTTTGTTTAATTTTGTATGCAGCCCTAAGAAAGAAATTTTGTTTGACTTGGAGCTGAACTTGGAGAAGACTTGGACTTGAAGAATTTACCCATTTGTAATAGATTAGGATTTCTCTTACTAGGACTTTCTTTTTGGTGTAATTTTAGAATTTGGTTGTAGTAGGGTTATAATATTGTAATCCTTTTGATTTAGTTTGTACTTAGGAATTTTCCTTGTAATTTTGTTAGTAATTGTGTGTAAGTTCCAAGGCCTTTGTGTGGTTTTAAGGAGTCATAAGGGGGAGTCTAAGTGTGCTTGTTGAAAGGAGTAATAAGGGGGTTTCATAATTGCTAGGTTTACAACTTAGCCTATGTGACTACTTGTTACTTATCTTTCCCTATCTTGGACCTTGGTTTGCGTAAGAAACCAATTAACTTTCTGCATTTTAATTTCTTAATTGTTCAAGTGTTTGATGTGGTAGGAATTTGTACTTAGAATATTTGTGATTTTCTTAATTGATTTGTTTCATATCTTGTGTCTTGAGTGGAGAGCATCATGAGTGAAAATGATTATCCACCTAGCTTCAATAGGTTACAACTAGAAGCCCTTACCCAAACCTTTGAAAAAATGTTAAGAAAACAAAGTGAACAATCTGAAGATCGCTTGTATGAACTAGAAAAGAGGAATGAGACTTTGTTTAAAAAGAAACAAAATGAAGGGCCTAGTAGTTCTAAGAAAAACAAAAATAAAATTGATTCACCTAGGGAGGAACTTTCACAAGAAGATTTCTATGAATCCCCTAGAAGAAACCAAAGGAATAATCACAGGGGTGGGAATCAAGGTAGGCATGAGAGTGATAGGGAATCATCTAGGTCTCCACTTAGGGTTAGAAATTCATCTAGGAGTAGGATCCATAGAAGTAGAGATAGACATTCTCCTAGCCATCGTAGTCATAGAGCTTCTTCTAGGATTAGGAATAGAGGTACAAGAGAAAATGGAAACCAAGAAAGAATAGATGGAACCAAGTTTAGAATTCCAAAATTTCAAGGGTTGAATGACCCTGAAATCTACCTATCATGGGAGTTGAAGGTAGAGAAAATTTTCATGTGCTATGAAGTGAGGGAGGAACATAGGGTAAAGCTAGCTAGTCTTGAATTTTCAGACTATGCTTTGATTTGGTGGGATAAGCTAGTGAAAGAGAGAGCAAGGTTTCATCCTATTGAGACTTGGGAAGAAATGAAAGCCATCCTTAGGAATAGGTATGTACCACCTCATTACCTTAGGGAGCTTCATAATAGGCTCCAAAGATTAACCCAAGGTAATAGGACTGTTGATGAGTACTACAAAGATATGGAGGTAGCCATCATTAGAGCCAACATAGAAGAATGTGAGGAGGCTAGAATGGCAAGATTCCTTGAAGGGCTTAAGGATGAGATTAGGGATGTTGTGGAACTCCACAACTATATGAGTTTGAATGAACTCTACCACCAAGCCCAAAAGGTAGAACAACAACTCCATAGGAAAGGTAAGAGTAGATACTCAACCTCAAAGCTTTCTTGGAAGGAAAATAAGAGGAAGGAAGGCCACAAGGATGTTCCTTTTAAGCCTAAAGATCCTAGGGAAATTAAAGATCCCAAGAAAGAAAAGGCCAACACCCCATCCACTCCGATAAAAAAGGAATCATCCATTAAGTGTTTCAAGTGTTTGGGACGAGGGCACATTGCCTCTCAATGCCCTAACAAGAAGAGCATGATCCTTAGAGATAATGGACAAGTCTCATCTTTGGAATCCTCAAGCGAAAACTCTAGCTCTAGTGCCACTAGCTCTTCTAGTGAAGAAGGATTAGAGTATGCCCCCGAAGGTGATCTTCTTGTTGTTAGGAGATTACTAGGAAGCATGGTCATGGGGGAAGATGAGAGTCAAAGAGAAAATATTTTTCACACAAGGTGTGTGATTGGGGGGAAGACATGTTCTTTAATTATAGATGGGGGAAGTTGCACCAACGTGGCTAGTGCTAGGCTAGTACAAAAGCTAGGATTAACCACTACCCCACATCCTAGGCCTTACAAGTTGCAATGGTTGAGTGACAATGGGGACCTCTTAGTGGATAAGCAAGTCTTAGTTGCCTTTTCCATAGGTAGGTATCTTGACCAAGTAACTTGTGATGTTGTGCCCATGGAAGCAAGTCATGTGCTCTTGGGAAGGCCATGGCAATTTGATAGGAAAGTTCACCATGATGGGCATAGCAATAGGTATTCATTTGTTTTCAATTCCCAAAAGGTCACCTTAGTTCCCTTGGCTCCTAGTGAGGTTTGTAAAGATCAAGTACAAATGAAAAAGGAAAGAGAGAAAGAAAATAAGGGAATTAAAGGAAAGAATTTAAAAAAAGATAAGAGGTTGAGACATGTGGAAAAATTTAAAAACCTCTTCATCAATCAAGGAGAAATTAGGCAAACTCTTCTAGCTAGACAACCCATGTACATGCTCATGTGCAAAGAGTATTGCTTGAATACTCAACCAAACCTTGAGTCTAGTGAACTTCTAGAAGAGTTCCAAGATGTATTCCTAAAAGAGTTACCTCTAGGGTTGCCACCTGTAAGGGGTATTGAACATCAAGAAAACTTAGTGCCTAGTGTTCCTCAATTCCTTTCACCTATCATAAGGGTTGAAATTATCTCCTTTACAAAGAGTAATCAAGAGATGGAACTCCAACCTTCTACCAACATTTGGGACACCATTGTTGCAAAATTTGTTGGAGATCATGTGTCTAGATCAATTCATATGCCTAGATTATCACCACTGTCTCATATGTTTCACAGTGATAGTGAATTCTCACATATAAAGGTCCCTAGCATGCTTCAATTCTTGTTTTATGATAATTCATCTAGGATGCTTAATTTGATAGTAATTACAAATATTCATAGCACTAAGATCTCTTTAGGGAAAAGAAAATGGATGAAAGCACTTAAGTTTACTTGGGACATGTTTGTTAATAACTATGAGCTTGTAGATCACATCAACCTTTTGTTCCTAGTCAAATTTGCTTTCCAATGTTTACGACTATTTGAAAAATTAAAGAGGTTCGTATTTGATCCTGGCATTCTCCATAATTTTCTTTCTTCCATAACCACATATACTCTTCTACTCTTATTTGTGTCCTTTGTTTTGCAGAAATTGGTGATTGCCATTCGAGGGCGAATGCTTTTAAGGGGGAGAGGATGATGTGAGCATGGAAATTGGCTTTCAAGAGAAATTTTTAGCTTAAGGATAATAAAACTGAAATTTTTCCTAATTTTAATTTGGTTGTATTTTTCTTTAAGTTGTAAAAGTGGGAATAGCTTATTCTAACTTGGAATAAGAATAGGTTATTTAGAATAGGAATAGGCTTAGGTTAAGAGCTTGGTTGGCTAAGGGCAGCCCAAACCCACAACCAAGCAGCCCCCTTCCTTTTTTCCTATAAATAAGGGCTCAATGTAAGCAAATGACACCTTTGGTCATTTTATGATATTGGAATCCGAAATTCCCTTGAGAGAGCAACTTTCTCTTCTCTTTCTTCTCCTCTTGCTTGTTCTTGAGGTTAAGACCCTTTTCCTTATCATTGGAGCCTCCAATGTGGTGGAACTTGGCTTATCTTCCTAGCTTCCTCTAGCTAGTGGAGTGGCGCCTAGCTTAGGAATTATTTTTCTGCAATTTACATTCTGCCATTTACATCCTTGCAATTTACAATTCTGGTTCTTAGTTTATGCTTTAATTTTCAGCCCCTTTCCCCTTTAATTTTGGTCATTTTCGTTTTGCCCTTTCTTCCATTTCTGCACTTTATTTCCAGCCTTTAATTCTTGCAATTACCTTCCCCAATTCCCTCTTTACATTCTGCAAATTTATGTTTCCTCTTCTTTTCATTTTTATGCACAATTTTGTGCTACATTGAACACAATTTGAGGAGCTCCCAAAACTGCTCTGAATTTTGAGCTTCAATCCTACCTCCAACTAGGTCCATCCTCCTCCTCCCAAGTGGGTTGTATTAGGCACAACATCACAAGTTACTTGGTCAAGATACCTACCTATGGAAAAGGCAACTAAGACTTGCTTATCCACTAAGAGGTCCCCATTGTCACTCAACCATTGCAACTTGTAAGGCCTAGGATGTGGGGTAGTGGTTAATCCTAACTTTTGTACTAGCCTAGCACTAGCCACGTTGGTGCAACTTCCCCCATCTATAATCAAAGAACATGTCTTCCCCCCAATCACACACCTTGTGTGAAAAATATTTTCTCTTTGGCTCTCATCTTCCCCCATGACCATGCTTCCTAGTAATCTCCTAACAACAAGAAGATCACCTTCGGGGGCATACTCTAATCCTTCTTCACTAGAAGAGCTAGTGGCACTAGAGCTAGAGTTTTCACTTGAGGATTCCAAAGATGAGACTTGTCCATTATCTCTAAGGATCATGCTCTTCTTGTTAGGGCATTGAGAGGCAATGTGCCCTCGTCCCAAACACTTGAAACACTTAATGGATGATTCCTTTTTTATCGGAGTGGATGGGGTGTTGGCCTTTTCTTTCTTGGGATCTTTAATTTCCCTAGGATCTTTAGGCTTAAAAGGAACATCCTTGTGGCCTTCCTTCCTCTTATTTTCCTTCCAAGAAGGCTTTGAGGTTGAGTATCTACTCTTACCTTTTCTATGGAGTTGTTGTTCTACCTTTTGGGCTTGGTGGTAGAGTTCATTCAAACTCATATAGTTGTGGAGTTCCAAAACATCCCTAATCTCATCCTTAAGCCCTTCAAGGAATCTTGCCATTCTAGCCTCCTCACATTCTTCTATGTTGGCTCTAATGATGGCTACCTCCATATCTTTGTAGTACTCATCAACAGTCCTATTTCCTTGGGTTAATCTTTGGAGCCTATTATGAAGCTCCCTAAGGTAATGAGGTGGTACATACCTATTCCTAAGGATGGCTTTCATTTCTTCCCAAGTCTCAATAGGATGAAACCTTGCTCTCTCTTTCACTAGCTTATCCCACCAAATCAAAGCATAGTCTGAAAATTCAAGACTAGCTAGCTTTACCCTATGTTCCTCCCTTACTTCATAGCACATGAAAATTTGCTCTACCTTCAACTCCCATGATAGGTAGATTTCAGGGTCATTCAACCCTTGAAATTTTGGAATTCTAAACTTGGTTCCATCTATTCTTTCTTGGTTTCCATTTTCTCTCCTACCTCTATTCCTAATCCTAGAAGAAGCTCTATGACTATGATGGCTAGGAGAATGTCTATCTCTACTTCTATGGATCCTACTCCTAGATGAATTTCTAACCCTAAGTGGAGACCTAGATGATTCCCTATCACTCTCATGCCTACCTTGATTCCCACCCCTGTGATTATTCCTTTGGTTTCTTCTAGGGGATTCATAGAAATCTTCTTGTGAAAGTTCCTCCCTAGGTGAATCAATTTTATTTTTGTTTTTCTTATAACTACTAGGCCCTTCATTTTGTTTCTTTTTAAACAAAGTCTCATTCCTCTTTTCTAGTTCATACAAGCGATCTTCAAATTGTTCACTTTGTTTTCTTAACATTTTTTCAAAGGTTTGGGTAAGGGCTTCTAGTTGTAACCTATTGAAGCTAGGTGGATAATCATTTTCACTCATGATGCTCTCCACTCAAGACACAAGATATGAAACAAATCAATTAAGAAAATCACAAATATTCTAAGTACAAATTCCTACCACATAAAACACTTGAACAATTAAGAAATTAAAATGCAGAAAGTTAATTGGTTTCTTACACAAACCAAGGTCCAAGATAGGGAAAGATAAGTAACAAGTAGTCACAAAGGCTAAGTTGTAAACCTAGCAATTATGAAACCCCCTTATTACTCCTTTCAACAAGCACACTTAGACTCCCCCTTATGGCTCCTTAAAACCACACAAAGGCCTTGGAACTTACACACAATTACTAACAAAATTACAAGGAAAATTCCTAAGTACAAACTAAATCAAAAGGATTACAATATTATAACCCTACTACAACCAAATTCTAAAATTACACCAAAAAGAAAGTCCTAGTAAGAGAAATCCTAATCTATTACAAATGGGTAAATTCTTCAAGTCAAGCTTCAAGTCCAAGTCTTCCCCAAGTTCAGCTCCAAGTCAAACAAAATTTCTTTCTTAGGGCTGCATACAAAATTAAACAAAGAATGCTTTGCAAACTAAGAAATTGTTAGCACAATTAAAACCAATTACTTCCTTCCTCACCAGTGTTTGCCACTCTTAGTCACTCAATTTGGTCTTGCTTTACCCTTGAAGAAAAGACACATATTCAACTTAAAATTAGAGGCCTTGATGTTTCCAATGTGGTAAAAACTCAACTCATCCAGAATTCAAGAATGGACAAAACATAGGAATTTTGGGGACAAACAAGAAACTCTTATCACAAAAATTAGCTAAACTCAAAGGGATTAAAATTGTGACAAACTAGAATTCAAAGAAGACAAGCAACAATTAAGTGGTGAAAAAAAAAAAAAGGCACTCAAAAGGAATTCAAGAAGGATGAATGGATTGCAAACTTGTGTGAATTGTTCTTAAAACTGAACTTAACCTTTCTTTGAAAGAAAATCATTCATATGCATCATAGTTCATTCAAGAGGATAAATCCAACTCAAGTTGCTCAACACACTTCAATTGATCCCAAACTGAACTCAAATATTACAATTCAAATATAATAAAATGAAACTTGAAGATCATTCAACTCTGGAATTTTTTTTTTTTTTACCTTTTTTTTTCTGAAAAAAAAATTCTGCCCAGATTTTTTTTTTCACGTTTTTTTTTTTTTCGTTTTTTTTTTCGTTTTTTTTTTCTTTGTTGATTCTTGCTTTTTGCCTTGTATCTTTTAGGGAAATGTAATGTACACTTATATCACTCCAAAACAAGCACAGGATTAACACTTAACACCCAACAACAATTTTTTTCAAAGATCAAACACAAACTTCCTCAAGAACACATGAAGAACAGTGATGAACATGATGAACATGATGAACAATTTGCAGAATTTTGCCAAAATAATTGAGGGGTTTTTGAGGCAACAATGATCAAGTTTCAATTTCAACAACAAAACCCACAAATTCCAAAGGATTTGAGAGAACAATAGATGTGTTCTTGCTGGAAATACCCAGAAAAAAAAAACCAGAAAAGGGGTTCTTCAATTTCTTGACATTTTGATGCAATTTTGAGCAAATTCACCGATTAAATTGATGTTCAAGCAAGGATCCAACAACATATGGCTCAAAGCAACACAAATTACATGTGAATTCAAGCAAGAAGGGGCTGAAAATATGCAGAAAAAAACTGGAACAAAAACAGAGATGAAAATGGGAGAAGAAGATGATGAAAAATGAAGGAGAAAAGTGAGAGAAGTTACCTCCAAACAACAAGCTCTTGATACCACATAATACAACCCACTTGGGAGGAGGAGGATGGACCTAGTTGGAGGTAGGATTGAAGCTCAAAATTCAGAGCAGTTTTGGGAGCTCCTCAAATTGTGTTCAATGTAGCACAAAATTGTGCATAAAAATGAAAAGAAGAGGAAACATAAATTTGCAGAATGTAAAGAGGGAATTGGGGAAGGTAATTGCAAGAATTAAAGGCTGGAAATAAAGTGCAGAAATGGAAGAAAGGGCAAAACGAAAATGACCAAAATTAAAGGGGAAAGGGGCTGAAAATTAAAGC
Organism: Canavalia gladiata; assembly: GCA_037954105.1. Lineage (NCBI taxonomy): Eukaryota > Viridiplantae > Streptophyta > Magnoliopsida > Fabales > Fabaceae > Canavalia > Canavalia gladiata. The sequence continues at coordinate 22,893,774 of CM075668.1, read as the reverse complement.
ATAAACTAAGAACCAGAATTGTAAATTGCAAGAAGGTAAATGGCAGAATGTAAATTGCAGAAAAATAATTCCTAAGCTAGGCGCCACTCCACTAGCTAGAGGAAGCTAGGAAGATAAGCCAAGTTCCACCACATTGGAGGCTCCAATGATAAGGAAGAGGGTCTTAACCTCAAGAACAAGCAAGAGGAGAAGAAAGAGAAGAGAAAGTTGCTCTCTCAAGGGAATTTCGGATTCCAATATCATAAAATGACCAAAGGTCCATTTGCTTACATTGAGCCCTTATTTATAGGAAAAAAGGAAGGGGGCTGCTTGGTTGTGGGTTTGGGCTGCCCTTAGCCAACCAAGCTCTTAACCTAAGCCTATTCCTATTCTAAATAACCTATTCTTATTCCAAGTTAGAATAAGCTATTCCCACTTTTACAACTTAAAGAAAAATACAACCAAATTAAAATTAGGAAAAATTTCAGTTTTATTATCCTTAAGCTAAAAATTTCTCTTGAAAGCCAATTTCCATGCTCACATCATCACGTCAGACTCTGCTCGACTTGACCCGACTCGGCTGGACTCGACTCGATTGGACTCATCCCAGCTACACTCGCCTCGACTCCATTCGACTTCCCTTGATTCGCCTCGCCACGATTCAACTGCAATCGACATGAGTCGACTCAACTTTTCTCGAATCGAATCAACTTCGCTCAACTCGGCTCAACTCGACTCATCACAGTTCGTCGCAACTCTGCTCAGTTCAACTTTCAGCTTCACTACAGTCTGGTCGAGTATGATCCACTTTCATCGACGTGACTCGTCATCGTTGGAGTCGTCTAGACACAACTTTTCTCGATACGATTCTTCATCGCCAGACTCTGCTCGACTTGACCCGACTCGGCTGGACTCGACTCAATTCGACTCATCCCAGCTACACTCGCCTCGACTCCACTCGACTTCGCCTTATTCGCCTCGCCACGATTCAACTGCGCTCGACATGAGTCGACTCAACTTTTCCTGAATCGACTCAACTTCGCTCAAGTCGGCTCGACTCGACTCGTCGTAGTTCGACGCAACTCTGCTCAGCTCGACTTTCAGCTTCACTACACTCCGGTCGACTATGATCCACTTTCATCGACGTGACTCGTCACCATTGGAGTCGACTAGGCAAAACTTTTCTCGATACGATTCTTCATCGCCGGACTCTGCTCGACTTGACCCGACTCGGCTGGATTCGACTCGATTCGACTCATCCCAGCTACACTCGCCTCGACTCCACTCGACTTCGCTTCATTCGCCTCACCACGATTCAACTGCGCTCGACATGAGTCGACTCAACTTTGCCTGAATCGAATCAACTTCGCTCATCTCGCCTCGACTGGACTCATCGCAGTTCGTCGCAACTCTGCTTAGCTCGACTTTCAACTTCACTACTCTCTGGTCGACTACGCTCCACTTTCATCAACGTGACTCGTCACCATTGGAGTCGACTAGAGACAACTTTTCTCGACACGATTCTTCATCGCCAGACTCTGGTCGACTTGACCCAACCCGGCTGTACTCGACTCGATTGGACTCATCCCAGCTACACTCGCCTCAACTCCACTCGACTTCGCTTGATTCGCCTCGCCACGATTCAACTGCGCTCGACATGAGTCGACTCAACTTTTCCTGAATCGAATCAAGTTCGCTCAACTCGGCTCGACTCCACTAATCGCTGTTCGTCGCAACTCTGCTCAGCTCGACTTTAAGCTTCACTACACTCCGGTCGACTATGATCCACTTTCATCTACGTGACTCGTCACCATTAGAGTCGACTAGGCAAAACATTTCTCGATACGATTCTTCATCGCCGGACTCTGCTCGACTTGACCCGACTCGGCTGGATTCGACTCGATTCGACTCATCCCAGCTACAGTCGCCTCGACTCCATTCGACTTCGCTTGATTCGCCTCGCCACGATTCAACTGCGCTCGACATGAGTCGACTCAACTTTTCCTGAATTGACTCCACTTCTCTCAACTCGGCTCGACTCTACTCATCGCAGTTCGACGCAACTCTGCTCAGCTCGACTTTCAGCTTCAGTACACTCCAAACGACTATGATCCACTTTCATCGACGTGACTCGTCACCATTGGAGTCGACTAGACACAACTTTTCTCGATACAATTCTTCATCGCCAAACTCTACTCAACTTGACCCGACTAGGCTGGACTTGACTCGATTTGACCCGTCCGAGCTACACTTATATCGACTCCATTCGACTTCGCTTGATTCGCCTCGCCACGATTCAACTGCGCTCGACATCAGTCGACTCGACTTTTCCCGAATTGATTCAACTTCTTTCAACTCGGCCCGACTCGACTCATCGCAGTTCGACGCAATTCTGCTCAGCTCGACTTTCAACTTCACTACTCTCTGGTCGACTACGCTCCACTTTCATCGTCGTGACTCGTCACCATTGGAGTCGACTAGAGACAACTTTTCTCGACACGATTCTTCATCGCTAGACTCTGCTCGACTTGACCCGACTCGGCTGGACTCGACTCGATTGGACTCATCCCAGCTACACTCGCCTCGACTCCATTCGACTTCCCTTGATTCGCCTCGCCACGATTCAACTGCGCTCGACATTTGTCGACTCAACTTTTCTCGAATCGAATCAACTTTGCTCAACTCGGCTCGACTCGACTCATCGCAGTTCGTCGCAACTCTGCTCAGCTCAACTTTCAGCTTCAGTACACTCTCGTCGACTATGATCCACTTTCATCGACGTGACTCGTCACCATTGGAGTCGACTAGACAGAACTTTTCTCGATACGATTCTTCATCGCCAGACTCTGCTCGACTTGACCCGACTCGGCTGGACTCGACTCATCCCAGCTACACTCGTCTCGACTCCACTCGACTTCGCTTGATTCGCCTTGCCACGATTCAACTGCACTCGACATGAGTCGACTCAACTTTTCCTGAATCGAATCAACTTCGCTCATCTCGCCTCGAACTGATTCATCGCAGTTCGTCGCAACTTTGCTCAGCTCGACTTTCAACTTCACTACTCTCTGGTCGACTACGCTCCACTTTCATCGACGTGACTCGTCACCATTGGAGTCGACTAGAGACAACTTTTCTCGACACGATTCTTCATCGCCAGACTCTGGTCGACTTGACCCGACTCGGCTGGACTCGACTCGATTAGACTCATCCCAGCTACACTCGCCTCGACTCCACTCGACTTCGCTTGATTCGACTCGCCACGATTCAACTGTGCTCGACATGAGTCGACTCAACTTTTCCTGAATCGAATCAACGTCGCTCAACTCGGCTCGACTCGACTCATCGCAGTTCGTCGCAACTCTGCTCAGCTCGACTTCCTGCTTCACTACACTCCGGTCGACTATGATCCACTTTCATCGACGTGACTCGTCACCATTGGAGTCGACTAGACAAAACTTTTCTCGATACGATTCTTCATCGCCGGACTCGTCTCGACTTGACCCGACTCGGCTGGATTCGACTCGATTCGACTCATCCCAGCTACACTCGCCTCGACTCCACTCGACTTCGCCTTATTCGCCTCGCCACGATTCAACTGCGCTCGACATGAGTCGACTCAACTTTTCCTGAATCGACTCAACTTCGCTCAAGTCGGCTCGACTCGACTCGTCGCAGCTCGACGCAACCCTGCTCAGCTCGACTTTCAGCTTCACTACACTCCGGTCGACTATGATCCACTTTCATCGACGTGACTCGTCACCATTAGAGTCGACTAGGCAAAACATTTCTCGATACGATTCTTCATCGCCGGACTCTGCTCGACTTGACCCGACTCGGCTGGATTCGACTCGATTCGACTCATCCCAGCTACACTCGCCTCGACTCCACTCGACTTCGCTTGATTCGCCTCGCCACGATTCAATTGCGCTTGACATGAGTCGACTCAACTTTTCCTGAACCGACTCCACTTCGCCCAACTCGGCTCGACTCGACTCATCGCAGTTCGACGCAACTCTGCTTAGCTCGACTATCAGCTTCACTACACTCCGGTCGACTATGATCCACTTTCATCGACGTGACTCGTCACCATTGGAGTCGACTAGACACAACTTTTCTCGATACGATTCTTCATTGCCAAACTCTACTCAACTTGACCCGACTAGGCTGGACTTGACTCGATTCGACTCGTCCGAGCTGCACTCGTATCGACTCCACTCGACTTCGCTTGATTCGCCTCGCCACGATTCAACTGCGCTCGACATCAGTCGGCTCGACTTTTCCCGAATTGATTCAACTTCTTTGAACTCGGCCCGACTCGACTCATCGCAGTTCGACGCAACTCTGCTCAGCTTGACTTTCTACTTCACTACTCTCTGGTCGACTACGCTCCACTTTCATCGACGTGACTCGTCACCATTGGAGTCGACTAGAGACAACTTTTCTCGACACGATTCTTCATCGCCAGACTCTGGTCGACTTGACCCGACTCGGCTGGACTCGACTCAATTGGACTCATCCCAGCTACACTCGCCTCGACTCCACTCGACTTCGCTTGATTCGCCTCACCACGATTCAACTGCGCTCGACATGAGTCGACTCAACTTTTCCTGAATGGAATCAACTTCGCTCAGTTCGGCTTGACTCGACTCATCGCAGTTCGTCGCAACTCTGCTCAGGTCGACTTTCAGCTTCACTACACTCCGGTCGACTATGATCCACTTTCATCGACGTGACTCGTCACCATTGGAGTCGACTAGGCAAAACTTTTCTCGATACGATTCTTCATCGCCGGACTCTGCTCGACTTGACCTGGCTCGGCTGGATTCGACTCGATTCGACTCATCCCAGCTACATTCGCCTCGACTCCACTCGACTTCGCTTGATTCGCCTCGCCACGATTCAACTGCGCTCAACATGAGACGACCCAACTTTTCCTGAATCGACTCCACTTCGCTCAACTCGGCTCGACTCGACTCATCGCAGTTCGACGCAACTCTGCTCAGCTCGACTATCAGCTTCACTACACTCCGGTCGACTACGCTCCACTTTCATTGTCGTGACTCGTCACCATTGGAGTCGACTAGAGACAACTTTTCTCGACACGATTCTTCATCGTCAGACTCTGCTGGACTTGACCCGACTCGGCTGGACTCGACTCGATTGGACTCATCCCAGCTACACTCGCCTCGACTCCATTCGACTTCCCTTGATTCGCCTCGCCACGATTCAACTGCAATCGACATGAGTCGACTCAACTTTTCTCGAATCGAATCAACTTCGCTCAACTCGGCTCAACTCGACTCATCACAGTTCGTCACAACTCTGCTCAGTTCAACTTTCAGCTTCACTACAGTCTGGTCGAGTATGATCCACTTTCATCGACGTGACTCGTCATCGTTGGAGTCGTCTCGACACAACTTTTCTCGATACGATTCTTCATCGCCAGACTCTGCTCGACTTGACCCGACTCGGCTGGACTCGACTCAATTCGACTCATCCCAGCTACACTCGCCTCGACTCCACTCGACTTCGCCTTATTCGCCTCGCCACGATTCAACTGCGCTCGACATGAGTCGACTCAACTTTTCCTGAATCGACTCAACTTCGCTCAAGTCGGCTCGACTCGACTCGTCGCAGTTCGACGCAACTCTGCTCAGCTCGACTTTCAGCTTCACTACACTCCGGTCGACTATGATCCACTTTCATCGACGTGACTCATCACCATTGGAGTCGACTAGGCAAAACTTTTCTCGATACGATTCTTCATCGCCGGACTCTGCTCGACTTGACCCGACTCGGCTGGATTCGACTCGATTCGACTCATCCCAGCTACACTCGCCTCGACTCCACTCGACTTCGCTTGATTCGCCTCGCCACGATTCAACTTCGCTCGACATGAGTCGACTGAACTTTTCCTGAATCGACTCAACTTCGCTCAACTCGGCTCGACTCGACTCGTCGCTGTTCGACGCAACTCTGCTCAGCTCGACTTTCAGCTTCACTACACTCCGGTCGACTATGATCCACTTTCATCGACGTGACTCGTCACCATTGGAGTCGACTAGACAAAACTTTTCTCGATACGATTCTTCATCGCCGGACTCGTCTCGACTTGACCCGACTCGGCTGGATTCGACTCGATTCGAATCATCCCAGCTACACTCGCCTCGACTCCACTCGACTTCGCTTGATTCGCCTCGCCACGATTCAACTGCGCTCGACATGAGTCGACTCCTCTTCGCTCAACTCGGCTCGACTCGACTCGTCGCAGTTCGACGCAACTCTGCTCAGCTCGACTTTCAGCTTCACTACACTCCGGTCGACTATGATCCACTTTCATCGACGTGACTCGTCACCATTGGAGTCGACTAGACCCAACTTTTCTCGATACGATTCTTCATCGCCAAACTCTACTCAACTTGACCCGACTAGGCTGGACTTGACTCGATTCGACTCATCCCAGCTACACTCGTATCGACTCCACTCGACTTCGCTTGATTCGCCTCGCCACGATTCAACTGCGCTCAACATCAGTCGACTCGACTTTTCCCGAATTGATTCAACTTCTTTCAACTCGGCCCGACTCGACTCAACGCAGTTCGACGCAGCTCTGCTCAGCTCGACTTTCAACTTCACTACTCTCCGGTCGGCTAGGCTTCAATTTCATCGACGTGACTCGTCACCAATGGAGTCGACTAGACACAACTTTTCTCGATCTGATTCTTCATCGCCAGACTCTGCTCGACTTGACCCGACTCGGCTGGACTGGACTTGATTCGACTCATCCCAGCTACACTCGCCTCGACTCCAGTCGACTTCGCTTGATTCGCCTAGCCACGATTCAACTGCGCTCGACATGAGTCGACTCACCTTTTCCCGAATCGACTCAACTTCGCTTAATTCGACTCGACTCGTCTCATCGCAGTTCGACGCAACTCTGCTCAGCTCGACTTTCAACTTCACTACTCTCTTGTCGACTACGCTCCACTTTCATCGACGTGACTTGTCACCATTGGAGTCGACTAGACACAACTTTTCTCGACACAATTCTTCATCGCCAGACTCTGCTCGACTTGACCCGACTCAGCTGGACACGACTCGATTCGACTCATCCCAGCTACACTCGCTTCGACTCCACCCGACTTCGCTTGATTCTCCTCGCCACGATTCAACTGCGCTCGACATGAGTCGACTCAACTTTTCCCGAATCGACTCAACATCGCTCAACTCGGCTCGACTTGACTCATCGCAGTGCGACGCACCTCCGCTCAGCTCGACTTTCAACTTCACTACTCTCCGGTCGGCTAGGCTCCAATTTCATCGACGTGACTCGTCACCATTGGAGTCGACTAGACACAACTTTTCTCGATACGATTCTTCCTCGCCAGACTCTGCTCGACTTGACCCGGCTCGGCTGGACTCGACTCGATTCGACTCATCCCAGCTACACTCCCCTCCACTTCGCTTGATTCGCCTCGCCACGATTCAACTGCGCTCGACATTAGTCGACCCAACTTTTCCCGAATCGACTCAACTTCGCTCAACTCGGCTCGACTCGACTCATCGCAGTTCGACGCAATTCTGCTCACCTCGACTTTCAACTTCACTACTCTCTGGTCGACTACGCTCCACTTTCATCGACGTGACTCGTCACCATTGGAGTCGACTAGACACAAATTTTCTCGACACGATTCTTCATCGCCAGACTCTGCTCGACTTGACCCGACTCGGCTAGACTCGACTCGATTGGACTCATCCCAGCTACACTCGCCTCGACTCCACTCGACTTCGCTTGATTCGCCTCGCCACGATTCAACTGCGCTCGACATGAGTCGACTCAACTTTTCCTGAATCGAATCAACTTCGCTCAACTCGGCTCGACTCGACTCATCGCAGGTCATCGCAACTCTTCTCAGGTCGACTTTCAGCTTCACTACACTCCGGTCGACTATGATCCACTTTCATCGACGTGACTCGTCACCATTGGAGTCGACTAGACACAACTTTTCTCGATACGTTTCTTCATCGTCAAACTCTACTCAACTTGACCCGACTAGGCTGGACTTGACTCGATTCGACTCGTCCGAGCTACACTCGTATCGACTCCACTCGACTTCGCTTGATTCACCTCGCCACGATTCAACTGCGCTCGACATCAGTCGACTCGACTTTTCCCGAATTGATTCAACTTCTTTCAACTCGGCCCGACTCGACTCAACGCAGTTCGACGCAGCTCTGCTCAACTCGACTTTCAACTTCACTACTCTCCGGTCGGCTAGGCTCAAATTTCATCGACGTGACTCGTCACCATTGGAGTCGACTAGACACAACTTTTCTCGATACGATTCTTCCTCGCCAGACTCTGCTCGACTTGACCCGACTCGGCTGGACTCGACTCAATTCGACTCATCCCAGCTACACTCGCCTCGACTCCACTCGACTTCGCCTTATTCGCCTCGCCACGATTCAACTGCGCTCGACATGAGTCGACTCAACTTTTCCTGAATCGACTCAACTTCGCTCAAGTCGGCTCGACTCGACTCGTCGCAGTTCGACGCAACTCTGCTCAGCTCGACTTTCAGCTTCACTACACTCCGGTCGACTATGATCCACTTTCATCGACGTGACTCATCACCATTGGAGTCGACTAGGCAAAACTTTTCTCGATACGATTCTTCATCGCCGGACTCTGCTCGACTTGACCCGACTCGGCTGGATTCGACTCGATTCGACTCATCCCAGCTACACTCGCCTCGACTCCACTCGACTTCGCTTGATTCGCCTCGCCACGATTCAACTTCGCTCGACATGAGTCGACTGAACTTTTCCTGAATCGACTCAACTTCGCTCAACTCGGCTCGACTCGACTCGTCGCTGTTCGACGCAACTCTGCTCAGCTCGACTTTCAGCTTCACTACACTCCGGTCGACTATGATCCACTTTCATCGACGTGACTCGTCACCATTGGAGTCGACTAGACAAAACTTTTCTCGATACGATTCTTCATCGCCGGACTCGTCTCGACTTGACCCGACTCGGCTGGATTCGACTCGATTCGAATCATCCCAGCTACACTCGCCTCGACTCCACTCGACTTCGCTTGATTCGCCTCGCCACGATTCAACTGCGCTCGACATGAGTCGACTCCTCTTCGCTCAACTCGGCTCGACTCGACTCGTCGCAGTTCGACGCAACTCTGCTCAGCTCGACTTTCAGCTTCACTACACTCCGGTCGACTATGATCCACTTTCATCGACGTGACTCGTCACCATTGGAGTCGACTAGACCCAACTTTTCCCGATACGATTCTTCATCGCCAAACTCTACTCAACTTGACCCGACTAGGCTGGACTTGACTCGATTCGACTCATCCCAGCTACACTCGTATCGACTCCACTCGACTTCGCTTGATTCGCCTCGCCACGATTCAACTGCGCTCGACATCAGTCGACTCGACTTTTCCCGAATTGATTCAACTTCTTTCAACTCGGCCCGACTCGACTCAACGCAGTTCGACGCAGCTCTGCTCAGCTCGACTTTCAACTTCACTACTCTCCGGTCGGCTAGGCTTCAATTTCATCGACGTGACTCGTCACCAATGGAGTCGACTAGACACAACTTTTCTCGATCTGATTCTTCATCGCCAGACTCTGCTCGACTTGACCCGACTCGGCTGGACTGGACTTGATTCGACTCATCCCAGCTACACTCGCCTCGACTCCAGTCGACTTCGCTTGATTCGCCTAGCCACGATTCAACTGCGCTCGACATGAGTCGACTCACCTTTTCCCGAATCGACTCAACTTCGCTTAATTCGACTCGACTCGTCTCATCGCAGTTCGACGCAACTCTGCTCAGCTCGACTTTCAACTTCACTACTCTCTTGTCGACTACGCTCCACTTTCATCGACGTGACTTGTCACCATTGGAGTCGACTAGACACAACTTTTCTCGACACAATTCTTCATCGCCAGACTCTGCTCGACTTGACCCGACTCAGCTGGACACGACTCGATTCGACTCATCCCAGCTACACTCGCTTCGACTCCACCCGACTTCGCTTGATTCTCCTCGCCACGATTCAACTGCGCTCGACATGAGTCGACTCAACTTTTCCCGAATCGACTCAACATCGCTCAACTCGGCTCGACTTGACTCATCGCAGTGCGACGCAACTCCGCTCAGCTCGACTTTCAACTTCACTACTCTCCGGTCGGCTAGGCTCCAATTTCATCGACGTGACTCGTCACCATTGGAGTCGACTAGACACAACTTTTCTCGATACGATTCTTCCTCGCCAGACTCTGCTCGACTTGACCCGGCTCGGCTGGACTCGACTCGATTCGACTCATCCCAGCTACACTCCCCTCCACTTCGCTTGATTCGCCTCGCCACGATTCAACTGCGCTCGACATTAGTCGACCCAACTTTTCCCGAATCGACTCAACTTCGCTCAACTCGGCTCGACTCGACTCATCGCAGTTTGACGCAATTCTGCTCACCTCGACTTTCAACTTCACTACTCTCTGGTCGACTACGCTCCACTTTCATCGACGTGACTCGTCACCATTGGAGTCGACTAGACACAAATTTTCTCGACACGATTCTTCATCGCCAGACTCTGCTCGACTTGACCCGACTCGGCTAGACTCGACTCGATTGGACTCATCCCAGCTACACTCGCCTCGACTCCACTCGACTTCGCTTGATTCGCCTCGCCACGATTCAACTGCGCTCGACATGAGTCGACTCAACTTTTCCTAAATCGAATCAACTTCGCTCAACTCGGCTCGACTCGACTCATCGCAGGTCATCGCAACTCTTCTCAGGTCGACTTTCAGCTTCACTACACTCCGGTCGACTATGATCCACTTTCATCGACGTGACTCGTCACCATTGGAGTCGACTAGACACAACTTTTCTCGATACGTTTCTTCATCGCCAAACTCTACTCAACTTGACCCGACTAGGCTGGACTTGACTCGATTCGACTCGTCCGAGCTACACTCGTATCGACTCCACTCGACTTCGCTTGATTCACCTCGCCACGATTCAACTGCGCTCGACATCAGTCGACTCGACTTTTCCCGAATTGATTCAACTTCTTTCAACTCGGCCCGACTCGACTCAACGCAGTTCGACGCAGCTCTGCTCAACTCGACTTTCAACTTCACTACTCTCCGGTCGGCTAGGCTCAAATTTCATCGACGTGACTCGTCACCATTGGAGTCAACTAGACACAACTTTTCTCGATACGATTCTTCCTCGCCAGACTCTGCTCGACTTGACCCGGCTCGGCTGGACTCGACTCGATTCGACTCATCCCAGCTACACTCCCCTCCACTTCGCTTGATTCGCCTCGCCACGATTCAACTGCGCTCGACATTAGTCGACCCAACTTTTCCCGAATCGACTCAACTTCGCTCAACTCGGCTCGTCTCGACTCATCGCAGTTCGACGCAATTCTGCTCAGCTCGACTTTCAACTTCACTACTCTCTGGTCGACTACGCTCCACTTTCATCGTCGTGACTCGTCACCATTGGAGTCGACTAGAGACAACTTTTCTCGACACGATTCTTCATCGCGAGACTCTGCTCGACTTGACTCGACTCGATTGGACTCATCCCAGCTACACTCGCCTCGACTCCACTCGACTTCCCTTGATTCGCCTCGCCACGATTCAACTGCGCTCGACATGAGTCGACTCAACTTTTCCTGAATCGAATCAACTTCGCTCAACTCGGCTCGACTCGACTCATCGCAGTTCGACGCAACTCTACACCGCTCGACTTTCAACTTCACTACTCTCTGGTCAACCACGCTCCACTTTCATCGACGTGACTCGTCACCATTTGAGTCGACTAGAGACAACTTTTCTCGACACGATTCTTCATCGTCAGACTCTGCTCGACTTGACCCGATTCGGCTGGACTCGACTCGATTCGACTCATCCCAGCTACACTCGCCTCGACTCCATTCGACTTCCCTTGATTCGCCTCGCCACGATTCAACTGCGCTCGATATGAGTCGATTCAACTTTTCTCGAATCGAATCAACTTCGCTCAACTCGGCTCGACTCGACTCATCGCAGTTCGTCGCAATTCTGCTCAGCTCAACTTTCAGCTTCACTACACTCTGGACGACTATGATCCACTTTCATCGACGTGACTCGTCACCATTGGAGTCGACTAGAGACAACTTTTCTCGACACGATTCTTCATCGCCAGACTCTGGTCGACTTGACCCGACTCGGCTGGACTCGACTCTATTGGATTCATTCCAGCTACACGCGCCTCGACTCCACTCGACTTCGCTTGATTTGCCTCGCCACAATTCAACTGTGCTCGACATGAGTCGACTCAACTTTTCCTGAATCGAATCAACTTCGCTCAACAAGGCTCGACTCGACTCGTCGCAGTTCGTCGCAACTCTGCTCAGCTCGACTTTCAGCTTCACTACACTCCGGTCGACTATGATCCACTTTCATCGACGTGACTCGTCACCATTGGAGTCGACTAGACACAACTTTTCTCGATACGTTTCTTCATCGCCAAACTCTACTCAACTTGACCCGACTAGGCTGGACTTGACTCGATTCGACTCGTCCGAGCTACACTCGTATCGACTCCACTCGACTTCGCTTGATTCGCCTCGCCACGATTCAACTGCGCTCGACATCAGTCGACTCGACTTTTCCCGAATTGATTCAACTTCTTTCAACTCGGCCCGACTCGACTCAACGCAGTTCGACGCAGCTCTGCTCAACTCGACTTTCAACTTCACTACTCTTCGGTCGGCTAGGCTCAAATTTCATCGACGTGACTCGTCACCATTGGAGTCGACTAGACACAACTTTTCTCGATACGATTCTTCCTCGCCAGACTCTGCTCGACTTGACCCGGCTCGGCTGGACTCGACTCGATTCGACGCATCCCAGCTACACTCCCCTCCACTTCGCTTGATTCGCCTCGCCACGATTCAACTGCGCTCGACATTAGTCGACCCAACTTTTCCCGAATCGACTCAACTTCGCTCAACTCGGCTCGACTCGACTCATCGCAATTCGACGCAATTCTGCTCAACTCGACTTTCAACTTCACTACTCTCTGGTCGACTACGCTCCACTTTCATCGTCGTGACTCGTCACCATTGGAGTCGACTAGAGACAACTTTTCTCGACACGATTCTTCATCGCGAGACTCTGCTCGACTTGACTCGACTCGATTGGACTCATCCCAGCTACACTCGCCTCGACTCCACTCGACTTCCCTTGATTCGCCTCGCCACGATTCAACTGCGCTCGACATGAGTCGACTCAACTTTTCCTGAATCGAATCAACTTCGCTCAACTCGGCTCGACTCGACTCATCGCAGTTCGACGCAACTCTACACCGCTCGACTTTCAACTTCACTACTCTCTGGTCAACTACGCTCCACTTTCATCGACGTGACTCGTCACCATTTGAGTCGACTAGAGACAACTTTTCTCGATACGATTCTTCATCGCCAGACTCTGCTCGACTTGACCCGACTCGGCTGGACTCGACTCGATTTGACTCATCCCAGCTACACTCGCCTCGACTCCACTCGTCTTCGCTTGATTCGCCTCGCCGCGATTCAACTGCGCTCGACATGAGTCGACTCAACTTTTCGAGAATCGAATCAACTTCGCTCAACTCGCCTCGACTCGACTCATCGCAGTTCGTCGCAACTCTGCTCAGCTCGACTTTCAACTTCACTACTCTCTGGTCGACTACGCTCCACTTTCATCGACGTGACTCGTCACCATTGGAGTCGACTAGAGACAACTTTTCTCGACACGATTCTTCATCGCCAGACTCTGGTCGACTTGACCCGACTCGGCTGGACTCGACTCTATTGGATTCATTCCAGCTACACGCGCCTCGACTCTACTCGACTTCGCTTGATTTGCCTCGCCACAATTCAACTGTGCTCGACATGAGTCGACTCAACTTTTCCTGAATCGAATCAACTTCGCTCAACCAGGCTCGACTCGACTCGTCGCAGTTCGTCGCAACTCTGCTCAGCTCGACTTTCAGCTTCACTACACTCCGGTCGACTATGATCCACTTTCATCGACGTGACTCGTCACCATTGGAGTCGACTAGACACAACTTTTCTCGATACGATTCTTCATCGCCAGACTCTGCTCGACTTGACCCGACACGGCTGGACTCGACTCGATTCGACTCATCCCAGCTACACTCGCCTCGACTTCGCTTGATTCACCTCGCCACGATTCAACTGCGCTCGACATGAGTCGACCCAACTTTTCCTGAATCGAATCAACTTCGCTCAACTCGCCTCGACTCGACTCATCGCAGTTCGACGCAACTCTGCTCAGCTCGACTTTCAGCTTCACTGCACTCCGGTTGACTATGGTCCACTTTCATCGACGTGACTCGTCACCATTGGAGTCGACTACACACAACTTTTCTCGACACGATTCTTCATCGCCAGACTCTGGTCGACTTGACCCGACTCGGCTGGACTCGACTCGATTGGACTCATCCCAGCTACACTCGCCTCGACTCCACTCGACTTCGCTTGATTCGCCTCGCCACGATTCAACTACGCTCAACATGAGTCGACTCGACTTTGCCCGAATTGACTCACCTTCTCTCAACTCGGCCCGACTCGACTCATCGCAGTTCGACGTAACTCTGCTCAGCTTGACTTTCAACTTCACTACTCTCCGGTCGACTACGCTCCATTATCATAGACGTGACTCGTCACCATTGGAGTCGACTTCACACAACTTTTCTCGACACGATTCTTCATCGCCAGACTCTGCTCGACATGACCCAACTCGGCTGGACTCGACTCGTTTCGACTCATCCCAGCTACACTCGCCTCGACTCCACTCGACTTTGCTTGATTCGCCTCGCCATGATTCAACTGCGCTGGACGTGAGGCGATTCAACTTTTCCCGAATCGACTCAACTTCGCTCAACTTGGCTCGACTCGACTCATCGCAGTTCGAGGCAACTCTGCTCAGCTCGACTTTCAACTTCGCTACTCTCCGGTCGACCACACTCCACTTTCATCCACGTGACTCGTCATCATTGGAGTTCACTAGACACAACTTTTCTCGATACGATTCTTCATCGCCAGACTCTGCTCGACTTGACCCGACTCGGCTGGACTCGACTCGATTCGACTCATCCCAGCTACACTCGCCTCGACTTCGCTTGATTCACCTCGCCACGATTCAACTGCGCTCGACATGAGTCGACTCAACTTTTCCTGAATCGAATCAACTTCGCTCAACTCGCCTCGACTCGACTCATCTCAGTTCGACGCAACTCTGCTCAGCTCGACTTTCAGCTTCACTACACTCCGGTCGACTATGATCCACTTTCATCGACGTGACTCGTCACCATTGGAGTCGACTACACACAACTTTTCTCAGCACGATTCTTCATCGCCAGACTCTGGTCGACTTGATCCGACTCGGCTGGACTCGACTCGATTGGACTCATCCCAGCTACACTCGCCTCGACTCCACTCGACTTCGCTTGATTCGCCTCGCCACGATTCAACTGTGCTCGACATGAGTCGACTCAACTTTTCATGAATCGAATCAACTTCGCTCAACTCGCCTCGACTCGACTCATCGCAGTTCGTCGCAACTCTGCTCAGCTCGATTTTCAACTTCACTACTCTCTGGTCGACTACACTCCACTTTCATCGACGTGACTCGTCACCATTGCAGTCGACTAGAGACAACTTTTCTCGACACGATTCTTCATCGCCAGACTCTGGTCGACTTGACCCGACTCGGCTGGACTCGACTCGATTGGACTCATCCCAGCTACACTCGCCTCGACTCCACTCGACTTCGCTTGATTCGCCTCGCCACGATTCAACTGCGCTCGACATGAGTCGACTCAACTTTTCCTGAATCGAATCAACTTCGCTCAACTCGCCTCGACTCGACTCATCTCAGTTCGTCGCAACTCTGCTCAGCTCGACTTTCAACTTCACTACTCTCTGGTCGACTACGCTCCACTTTCATCGACGTGACTCGTCACCATTGTAGTCGAGTAGAGACAACTTTTCTCGACACGATTCTTCATCGCCAGACTCTGGTCGACTTGACCCGACTCGGCTGGACTCGACTCGATTGGACTCATCCCAGCTACACTCGCCTCGACTCCACTCGACTTCGCTTGATTCGCCTCGCCACGATTCAACTGTGCTCGACATGAGTCGACTCAACTTTTCATGAATCGAATCAACTTCGCTCAACTCGCCTCGACTCGACTCATCGCAGTTCGTCGCAACTCTGCTCAGCTCGATTTTCAACTTCACTACTCTCTGGTCGACTACACTCCACTTTCATCGACGTGACTCGTCACCATTGGAGTCGACTAGAGACAACTTTTCTCGACACGATTCTTCATCGCCAGACTCTGGTCGACTTGACCCGACTCGGCTGGACTCGACTCGATTGGACTCATCCCAGCTACACTCGCCTCGACTCCACTCGACTTCGCTTGATTCGCCTCGCCACGATTCAACTGCGCTCGACATGAGTTGACTCAACTTTTCCTGAATCGAATCAACTTCGCTCAACTCGCCTCGACTCGACTCATCTCAGTTCGTCGCAACTCTGCTCAGCTCGACTTTCAACTTCACTACTCTCTGGTCGACTACGCTCCACTTTCATCGACGTAACTCGTCACCATTGTAGTCGAGTAGAGACAACTTTTCTCGACACGATTCTGCATCGCCAGACTCTGGTCGACTTGACCCGACTCGGCTGGACTCGACTCGATTGGACTCATCCCAGCTACACTCGCCTCGACTCCACTTGACTTCGCTTGATTCGCCTCGCCACGATTCAACTGTGCTCGACATGAGTCGACTCAACTTTTCATGAATCGAATCAACTTCGCTCAACTCGCCTCGACTCGACTCATCGCAGTTCGTCGCAACTCTGCTCAGCTCGATTTTCAACTTCACTACTCTCTGGTCGACTACACTCCACTTTCATCGACCTGACTCGTCAGCATTGGAGTCGACTAGAGACAAATTTTCGCGACACGATTCTTCATCGCCAGACTCTGGTCAACTTGACCCGACTCGGCTGGACTCGACTCGATTGGACTCATCCCAGCTACACTCGCCTCGACTCCACTCGACTTCGCTTGATTCGCCTCGCCACGATTCAACTGCGCTCGACATGAGTCGACTCAACTTTTCCTGAATCGAATCAACTTCGCTCAACTCGCCTCGACTTGACTCATCTCAGTTCGTCGCAACTCTGCTCAGCTCGACTTTCAACTTCACTACTCTCTGGTCGACTACGCTCCACTTTCATCGACGTGACTCGTCACCATTGGAGTCGACTAGACACAACTTTTCTCGACACGATTCTTCATCGCCAGACTCTACTTGACTTGACCCGACTAGGCTGGACTCGACTCGATTCGACTCATCCAAGCTACACTCGCATCGACTCCACTCGACTTCGCTTGATTAGCCTCGCCACGATTCAACTGCGCTCGACATGAGTCGACTCGACTTTTCCCGAATTGATTCAACTTCTCTCAACTCGGCCCGACTCGACTCATCGCTGTTCGACGCAACTCTGCTCAGCTCGACTTTCAGCTTCACTACACTCCGGTTGACTCTGATCCACTTTCATCGACCTGACTAGCCACCATTGGAGTCGATTAGACACAACTTTTCTCGATACGATTCTTCATCGCCAGACTCTACTCGACTTGACCTGACTAGGCTGGACTCGAGTCGATTCGACTCATCCCAGCTACACTCGCATCGACTCCACTCGACTTCGCTTGATTCGCCTCGCCACGATTCAACTGCGCTCGACATGAGTCGACTCGACTTTTCTCGAATTGATTCAACTTCTCTCAACTCGGCCCAACTCGACTCATTGCTGTTCGACGCAACTCTGCTCAGCTCGACTTTCAACTTCACTACTCTCCGGTCGACTACGCTCCAATTTCATCGACGTGACTCGTCATCATTGGAGTCGACTAGACACAACTTTTCTCGACACGATTCTTCATCGCGAGTCTCTGCTCGACTTGACCCGACTCGGCTGGACTAGACTCCATTCGACTCATCCAAGCTACACTCGCATCGACTCCAGTCGACTTCGCTTGATTCGCCTCGCCACGATTCAACTGCGCTCGACATGAGTCGACTCGACTTTGCCCGAATTGATTCACCTTCTCTCAACTCGGCCCGACTCGACTCACCACAATTCGACGTAACTCTGCTCAGCTTGACTTTCAACTTCACTACTCTCCGGTCGACTACGCTCCAATATCATCGATGTGACTCGTCACCATTGGAGTCGACTTCACACAACTTTTCTCGACATGATTCTTCATCGCCAGACTCTGCTCGACTTGACCCAACTCGGCTGGACTTGACTCATTTCGACTCATCCCAGCTACACTCGCCTCGACTCCACTCGACTTCGCCTGATTCGCCTCGCCACGATTCAACTGCGCTCGACATGAGGCGACTCAACTTTTCCCGAATCGACTCAACTTCGCTCAACTTGGCTCTACTCGACTCATCGCAGTTCGAGGCAACTCTGCTCAGCTCGACTTTCAACTTCACTACTCTCCGGTCGACTACGCTCCAATTTCATCGACGTGACTCGTCACCATTGGAGTCGACTTCACACAAATTTTCTCGACCCGATTCTTCATCGCCAGACTCTGCTCAACTTGACCCGACTAGGCTGGACTCGACTCGATTCGACTCATCCCATCTACACTCGCCTCGACTCCCCTCGACTTCGCTTGATTCGCCTCACCACGATTCAACTGCGCTCGAGATGAGTCGACCCGACTTTTCCCGAATCGACTCAACTTCCCTATGCTCGGCTCTACTCGACTCAACGTAGTTCGACGCAACTCCGCTCAGCTCGACTTTCAACTTCACTACTCTCTTGTCGACTACGCCTCCACTTTCATCGGCGTGACTCGTCACCACTGGAGTCGACTAGACACAACTTTTCTCAACACCTTTGTTCATCGCCAGACTCTGCTCGACTTGACCCGACTCGGCTGGACTCGACTCGATTCGACTCATCCCAGCTACACTCGCCTCGACTCAACTCGACTTCGCTTGATTCGCCTCGCCACGATTCAATTGCGCTCGACATGAGTCGACTCGACATTTCCCGAATCGACTCAACTTCGCTATGCTCGGCTCGACTCGACTCATCGCAGTTCAACGCAACTCTGCTCAGCTCGACTTTCATCTTCACTACACTCCGGTCGACTATGATCCACTTTCATCGACGTGACTCGTCATCATCGGAATCGACTGGACACAACTTTTCTGGACACGATTCTTCATCGCCACACTCTGCTAGACTAGACCCGACTCGGCTGGACTCGACTAGATTCGACTGATCCCAGCTACACTGGTCTCGACTCCACTCGACTTCGCTTGATTCGCCTCGCCACGATTCAACTGCGCTCGACATGAGTCGACTCGACTTTTCCCGAATTGATTCAACTTCTCTCAACTCGGCCCGACTCGAGTCATCGCAGTTCGACGCAACTCTGCTCAGCTCGACTTTCAGCTTCACTACACTCCGGTCGACTATGATCCACTTTCATCGACGTGACTTGTCACCATTGGAGTAGACTACACACAACTTTTCTCGACACGATTCTTGATCGCCAGACTCTGCTCGACTTGACCCGACTCGGCTGGACTCGACTCGATTCGACTCATCCCGGCTACACTCGCCCCAATTCCACTCGACTTTGCTTGATTCGCCTTACCACGATTCAACTGCGCTCGACATGAGTCGACTCGACTTTTCCCGAATCGACTCAACTTCGCTATGCTCGGCTCGACTCCACTCATCGCAGTTCGACGCAACTCTGCTCAACTAGACTTTCAGCTTCACTACACTCCGGTCGACTATGATCCACTTTCATCGACGTGACTCGTCACCATTGGAGTCGACTAGACACAACTTTTCTCGATACGATTCTTCATCGCCAGACTCTGCTCGACTTGACCCGACTCGGCTGGACTCGACTCGATTCGACTCATCCCAGCTACACTCGCCTCGACTTCACTCGACTTCGCTTGATTCGCCTCGCCACGATTGAACTACGCTCGACATGAGGCGACTCAACTTTTCCCGAATCGACTCAAGTTCGCTCAACTTGGCTCGACTCGACTCATCGCAGTTCGAGGCAACTCAGCTTAGCTCGACTTTCAACTTCACTACTCTCCGATCGACTACGCTCCAATTTCATCGACGTGACTCGTCACCATTGGAGTCGACTTCACACAACTTTTCTCGACACGATTTTTCATCGCCAGACTCTGCTCGACTTGACCCGACTCGGCTGGACTCGACTTGATTCGACTCATCCCATCTACACTCGCCTCGACTCCACTCGACTTCGCTTGATTCGCCTCACCACGATTGAACTGCGCTCGACATGAGTCGACTCGACTTTTCCCGAATCGACTCAACTTCCCTATGCTCGGCTCGACTCGACTCATCGCAGTTCGACGCAACTCCGCTCAGCTCGACTTTCAACTTCACTACTCTCTTGTCGACTACGCTCCACTTTCATCGACATGACTCGTCACCATTTGAGTCGACTAGACAAAACTTTTCTCGACACCATTGTTCATCGCCAGACTCTGCTCGACTTGACCCGACTCAGCTGGACTCGAATCGATTCGACTCATCCCAGCTACACTCGCCTCGACTCCACTCGACTTCGCTTGATTCGCCTCGCCACGATTCAATTGCGCTCGACATGAGTCGACTCGACATTTCCCGAATCGACTCAACTTCGCTATGCTCGGCTCGACTCGACTCATCGCAGTTCAACGCAACTCTGCTCAGCTCGACTTTAAGCTTCACTACACTCCGGTCGACTATGATCCACTTTCATCGACGTGACTCGTCACCATTGGAGTCGACTAGACACAACATTTCTCGATACTATTTTTCATCGCCAGACTCTACTCGACTTGACCCGACTAGGCTGGACTCGACTCGATTCGACTCTTCCCAGCTACACTCGCATCGACTCCACTCGACTTCGCTTGATTCGCCTAGCCACGATTCAACTGCGCTCGACTTGAGTCGACTCGATTTTCCCGAATTGGTTCAACTTCTCTCAACTGGGCCCGACTCCACTCAGCGCAGTTCGACGCAACTCTGCTCAGCTCGACTTTCAACTTCACTACTCTCCGGTCGACTACGCTCAACTTTCATTGACGTGACTCATCACCATTGGAGTCGAATGGACACAACTTTTCTCGACACGGTTCTTCATCGCCAGACTCTGCTCGACTAGACCCGACTCGGCTGGACTCGACTCAATTCTACTCATCCCAGCTACACTCGCATCGACTCCACTCGACTTCGCTTGATTCGCCAAGCCAAGATTCAACTGCGCTCGACTTCAGTCGACTCAACTTTGCCCGAAGTGATTCAACTTCTCTCAACTCGGCCCGACTCGACTCAGCGCAGTTCGAAGCAACTCTACTCAGCTCGACTTTCAACTTCCCTACTCTCCGGTCGACTGTGCTCCAATTTCATCGACGTGACTCGTCACCATTGGAGTCGAATAGACACAACTTTTCTCGACACGATTCTTCATCGCCAGACTCTGCTCGACTTGACCGGATTCGGCTGGACTCGACTCGATTCGACTCTTCCCAGCTATATTCGCCTCGACTCCACTCGACTTCGCTTGATACGCCTCGCCACGATTCAACTGCACTCGACATGATTCGACTCAACATTTCCGGAATCGACTCAACTTCGCTCAACTCAGCTCGACTCGACTCATCGCAGTTCGACGCAACTCTGCTCAGCTCGACTTTCAACTTCACTACTCTCCGGTCGACTACGCTCCACTTTCATCGATGTGACTCGTCATCATCGGAGTCGACTAGACACAAACTTTCTGGACACGATTCTTCATCGCCAGACTCTGCTCGACTAGACCCGACTCGGCTAGACTCGACTCGATTCGACTCATCCCAGCTACACTCGCCTCGACTCCACTCGACTTCGCTTGATTCACCTCGCCACGATTCAACTGCGCTCGACATGAGTCGACTTGAATTTTCCCGAATCGACTCAACTTCGCTATGCTCGGCTCGACTCCACTCATCGCAGTTCGACGCAACTCTGCTCAGCTCGACTTTCAGCTTTACTACACTCCGGTCGACAACGATCCACTTTCATCGACGTGAATCGTCACCATTGGAGTCGACTGGACACAACTTTTCTCGACACGATTCTTCATCGCCAGACTCTGCTCGACTTGACCCGACTCGGCTGGACTCAACTCGATTCGACTCATCACAGCTACACTCGCCTCGACTTCACTCGACTTCGCTTGATTCGCCTAGCCAGGATTCAACTGCACTTGACATGATTCGACTCAACTTAGCTCAACTCGGGTCGACTCGACTCATCGCAGTTCGACGGAACTCTGCTCAGCTCGACTTTCAACTTCACTACTCTCTGGTCGACTACGCTCCACTTTCATCGACGTGACTCGTCACCATTGGAGTCGACTAGACACAAATTTTCTCGACACGATTCTTCATCGCCAGGCTCTGCTCGACTTGACCCGACTCGGCTAGACTCGACTCGATTCGACTCATCCCAGCTACACTCGCATCGACTCCACTCGACTTCGCTTGATTCGCCTAGCCTCGATTCAGCTGCGCTCGACTTGAGTCGACTCGACTTTTCCCGAATTGATTCAACTTCTCTCAACTCGGCCCGACTCGACTCAGCGCAGTTCGACGCAACTCTGCTCCGCTTGACTTTTAACTTCACTACTCTCCGGTCGACTACGCTCCACTTTCATCGACGTGACTCGTCACCATTGGAGTCGACTGGACACAACTTTTCTCGACACGATTCTTCATCGCCAGACTCTGCTCGACTATACCCGACTCGGCTGGACTCGACTCGATTCGACTCATCCCAGCTACACTCGCCTCGACTCCACTCGACTTCGCTTGATTCGCCTCGCCAAGATTCAGCTGCGCTCGACATGAGTCGACTCGACTTTTCCCGAATTGATTCAACTTCTCTCAACTCGGCCCGACTCGACTCAGCGCAGTTCGACACAACTCTGCTCAGCTCGACTTTCAACTACACTACTCTCCGGTCGACTACGCTCCACTTTCATCGACGTGTCACCATTGGAGTCGACGGGACACAACTTTTCTCGACACAATTCTTCATCGCCAGACTCTCTGCTCGACTAGTCCCGACTCGGCTGGACTCGACTCGATTCGACTCATCCCAGCTACACTCGCCTCGACTCCACTCGACATCGCTTGATTCGCCTCGCCACGATTCAACTGCGCTCGACATTGAGTCGACTCGACTTTTCCCGAATTGATTCAACTTCTCTCAACTCGGCCCCACTCGACTCATCGCAGTTCGACGCAACTCTGCTCAGCTCGACCTTCAACTTCACTACTCTCCGGTTGACTACGCTCCAATTTCATCGACGTGACTCGTCACCATTGGAGTCGACTAGACACAACTTTTCTCGACACGATTCTTCATCGCCAGACTCTGCTCGACTTGACCCGACTCGGTTGGACTCGACTCGATTCGACTTTTCCCAGCTACACTCGCCTCGACTTCGCTTGATTCTCCTCGCCACGATTCAACTGCACTCGAAATGATTCGACTCAACTTTTCCCGACTCGACTCAACTCTGCTCGACTCGACTCATCGCAGTTTGACGCAACTCTGCTCAGCTCGACTTTCAACTTCACTACTCTCTGGTCGACTACGCTCCACTTTCATCGACGTGACTCGTCACCATTAGAGTCGACTAGACACAACTTTTCCCGACACGATTCTTGATCGCCAGACTCTGCTCGACTTGACCCGACTCGGCTGGACACGACTCGATTCGACTCATCCCAGCAACACTCGTCCCAACTCCACTCGACTTCGCTTGATTGGCCTCACCACGATTCAACTGCGCTTGACAGGAGTCGACTCGACTTTTCCCGAATCAACTCAACTTCGCTATGCTCGGCTCGACTCGACTTATCGCAGTTCGATGCAACTCTGCTCAGCTCGACTTTCAACTTTACTACACTCCGGTCGACAACGATCCACTTTTTATCGACGTAACTCGTCACCATTGGAGTCAACTAGACACAACTTTTCTCGATACGATTCTTCATATCCAGCCTCTACTCGACTTGACCCGACTAGGCTGGACTCGAGTCGATTGGACTCATCCCAGCTACACTCGCATCGACTCCACTCCACTTCGCTTGATTCGCCTAGCCACAATTCAATTGCGCTCGACTTGAGTCGACTAGACTTTTCCGAATGGATTCAACTTCTCTCAACTCGGCCCGACTCTACTCAGCGCAGTTCGACTGAACTTTGCTCAGATCGACTTTCAACTTCACTACTCTCCGGTTGACTACGCTCCACTTTCATCGACGTAACTCGTCACCATTGGAGTCGACTCGACACAACTTTTCTCGACACGATTCTTCATCGCCAGACTCTGCTCGACTAGTCCCGACTCGGCTGGACTCGATTCAATTCGACTTATCCCAGCTACACTCGCCCCAACTCCACTCGACTCTTCTTGATTCGCCTCACCACGATTCAACTGCGCTCGACATGAGTCGACTCGACTTTTCTCGAATCGACTCAACTTCGCTATGCTCGGCTCGACTCCACTCAGCGTAGTTCGACGCAACTCTGCTCAGCTCGACTTTCAACTTCACTACTCTCCGGTCGAGTACGCTCTACTTTCATCGACGTGACTCGTCACCATTGGAGTCGACTGGACACAACTTTTCTCGACAAGATTCTTCATTGCCAGACTCTGCTCGACTTGACCCGACTCGGCGGGACTCGACTCGATTCGACTCATCACAGCTACACTCGCCTCGACTCCACTCGACTTCGCTTGATTCGCCTCGCCACGATTCAACTGTACTCGACATGATTCGACTCAACTTTTCCCGAATCGACTCAATTTCACTCAACTCGGCTCGACTCGACTCATCGCAGTTCGACGTAACTCTGCTCAGCTCGACTTTCAACTTCACTACTCTCTGGTCGACTACGCTCCACTTTCATCGACGTGACTCGTCACCATTGGAGTCGACCAGACACAACTTTTCTTGACACGATTCTTGATCGGCTGACTCTGCTCGACTTGACCCGACTCGGCTGGACTCGACTCGATTCGACTCATCCTAGCTAGACTCGCCCCAACTCCACTCGACTTCGCTTGATTCGCCTCACCACGATTTACCTGCGCTCGACATGAGTCGAGTCGTCTTTTCCCGAATCGACTCAAATTCGCTATGCTCGGATCGACTCGACTCATCGCAGTTCGACGCAACTCTGCTCAGCTCGATTTTCAACTTTACTACACTCCGGTCGACAACGATCCACTTTCACCGACGTGACTCGTCACCATTGGAGTCGACTAGACACAACTTTTCTGGATACGATTCTTCATCGCCAGACTCTACTCGACTTGACCCGACTAGGCTGGACACGACTCGATTCGACTCATCCCAGCTACACTCGCATCGACTCCACTCGACTTCGCTTGATTCGCCTAGCCACGATTCAACTGCGCTCGACCTGAGTCAACTCGACTTTTCCCGAATTGATTCAACTTCTCTCAACTCGGCCCGACTCGACTCAGCGCAGTTCGACGCAACTCTGCTCAGCTCGACTTTCAACTTCACTACTCTCCGTTCGACTACGCTCCACTTTCATCGACGTGACTCGTCACCATTGGAGTCTACTGGACACAACTTTTCTCGACACGATTCTTCATCGTCAGACTCTGCTCGACTTGACCCGACTCGGCTGGACTCAACTCGATTCGCCTCATCACAGCTACACTCGCCTCGACTTCACTCGACTTCGCTTGATTCGCCTAGCCAGGATTCAACTGCACTTGACATGATTCGACTACTCTTAGCTCAACTCGGGTCGACTCGACTCATCGCAGTTCGACGGAACTTTGCTCAGCTCGACTTTCAACTTCACTACTCTCTGGTCGACTACGCTCCACTTTCATCGACGTGACTCGTCACCATTGCAGTCGACTAGACACAAATTTTCTTGACACGATTCTTCATCGCCAGACTCTGCTCGACTTGACCCGACTCGGCTGGACTCGACTCGATTCGACTCATCCCAGCTACACTCGCATCGACTCCACTCGACTTCGCTTGATTCGCCTAGCCTCGATTCAGCTGCGCTCGACTTGAGTCGACTCGACTTTTCCCGAATTGATTCAACTTCTCTCAACTCGGCCCGACTCGACTCAGCGCAGTTCGACACAACTCTGCTCCGCTTGACTTTCAACTTCACTACTCTCCGGTCGACTACGCTCCACTTTCATCGACGTGACTCGTCACCATCGGAGTCGACTGGACACAACTTTTCTCGACACGATTCTTCATCGCCAGACTCTGCTCGACTAGACCCGACTCGGCTAGACTCGACT
This sequence comes from Canavalia gladiata, assembly GCA_037954105.1. Taxonomy (NCBI): domain Eukaryota; kingdom Viridiplantae; phylum Streptophyta; class Magnoliopsida; order Fabales; family Fabaceae; genus Canavalia; species Canavalia gladiata. The sequence continues at coordinate 22,867,245 of CM075668.1, read as the reverse complement.
CGATTCGACTCATCCCAGCTACAATCGCCCCGAGTCCACTCGACTTCGCTTGATTCGCCTCGCTAAGATTCAGCTGCGCTCGACATGAGTTGACTCGACTTTTCCCGTATTGATTCAACTTCTCTCAACTCGGCCCGACTCGACTCAGCGCAGTTCGACACAACTCTGCTCAGCTCGACTTTCAACTACACTACTCTCCGGTCGACTACGATCCACTTTCATCGACGTGTCACCATTGGAGTCGACTGGACACAACTTTTCTCGACACAATTCTTCATCGCCAGACTCTCTGCTCGACTAGTCCCGACTCGGCTGGACTCGACTCATCCCAGCTACATTCGCCTCGACTCCACTCGACTTCGCTTGATTCGCCTCGCCACGATTCAACCGCGCTCGACATGAGTCGACTCGACTTTTCCCGAATTGATTCAACTTCTCTCAACTCGGCCCGACTCGACTCATCGCAGTTCGACGCAACTCTGCTCAGCTCGACCTTCAACTTCACTACTCTCCGGTTGACTACGCTCCAATTTCATCGACGTGACTCGTCACCATTGGAGTCGACTAGACACAACTTTTCTCGACACGATTCTTCATCGCCAGACTCTGCTCGACTTGACCCGACTCGGTTGGACTCGACTCGATTCGACTTTTCCCAGCTACACTCGCCTCGACTTCGCTTGATTCTCCTCGCCACGATTCAACTGCACTCGAAATGATTCGACTCAACTTTTCCCGACTCGACTCAACTCTGCTCGACTCGACTCATCGCAGTTTGACGCAACTCTGCTCAGCTCGACTTTCAACTTCACTACTCTCTGGTCGACTACGCTCCACTTTCATCGACGTGACTCGTCACCATTAGAGTCGACTAGACACAACTTTTCCCGACACGATTCTTGATCGCCAGACTTTGCTCGACTTGACCCGACTCGGCTGGACACGACTCGATTCGACTCATCCCAGCAACACTCGTCCCAACTCCACTCGACTTCGCTTGATTGGCCTCACCACGATTCAACTGCGCTTGACAGGAGTCGACTCGACTTTTCCCGAATCAACTCAACTTCGCTATGCTCGGCTCGACTCGACTTATCGCAGTTCGATGCAACTCTGCTCAGCTCGACTTTCAACTTTACTACACTCCGGTCGACAACGATCCACTTTTTATCGACGTAACTCGTCACCATTGGAGTCAACTAGACACAACTTTTCTCGATACGATTCTTCATATCCAGCCTCTACTCGACTTGACCCGACTAGGCTGGACTCGAGTCGATTGGACTCATCCCAGCTACACTCGCATCGACTCCACTCCACTTCGCTTGATTCGCCTAGCCACAATTCAATTGCGCTCGACTTGAGTCGACTAGACTTTTCCGAATGGATTCAACTTCTCTCAACTCGGCCCGACTCTACTCAGCGCAGTTCGACTGAACTTTGCTCAGATCGACTTTCAACTTCACTACTCTCCGGTTGACTACGCTCCACTTTCATCGACGTAACTCGTCACCATTGGAGTCGACTCGACACAACTTTTCTCGACACGATTCTTCATCGCCAGACTCTGCTCGACTAGTCCCGACTCGGCTGGACTCGATTCAATTCGACTTATCCCAGCTACACTCGCCCCAACTCCACTCGACTCTTCTTGATTCGCCTCACCACGATTCAACTGCGCTCGACATGAGTCGACTCGACTTTTCTCGAATCGACTCAACTTCGCTATGCTCGGCTCGACTCCACTCAGCGTAGTTCGACGCAACTCTGCTCAGCTCGACTTTCAACTTCACTACTCTCCGGTCGAGTACGCTCTACTTTCATCGACGTGACTCGTCACCATTGGAGTCGACTGGACACAACTTTTCTCGACAAGATTCTTCATTGCCAGACTCTGCTCGACTTGACCCGACTCGGCGGGACTCGACTCGATTCGACTCATCACAGCTACACTCGCCTCGACTCCACTCGACTTCGCTTGATTCGCCTCGCCACGATTCAACTGTACTCGACATGATTCGACTCAACTTTTCCCGAATCGACTCAATTTCACTCAACTCGGCTCGACTCGACTCATCGCAGTTCGACGTAACTCTGCTCAGCTCGACTTTCAACTTCACTACTCTCTGGTCGACTACGCTCCACTTTCATCGACGTGACTCGTCACCATTGGAGTCGACCAGACACAACTTTTCTTGACACGATTCTTGATCGGCTGACTCTGCTCGACTTGACCCGACTCGGCTGGACTCGACTCGATTCGACTCATCCTAGCTAGACTCGCCCCAACTCCACTCGACTTCGCTTGATTCGCCTCACCACGATTTACCTGCGCTCGACATGAGTCGAGTCGTCTTTTCCCGAATCGACTCAAATTCGCTATGCTCGGATCGACTCGACTCATCGCAGTTCGACGCAACTCTGCTCAGCTCGATTTTCAACTTTACTACACTCCGGTCGACAACGATCCACTTTCACCGACGTGACTCGTCACCATTGGAGTCGACTAGACACAACTTTTCTGGATACGATTCTTCATCGCCAGACTCTACTCGACTTGACCCGACTAGGCTGGACACGACTCGATTCGACTCATCCCAGCTACACTCGCATCGACTCCACTCGACTTCGCTTGATTCGCCTAGCCACGATTCAACTGCGCTCGACCTGAGTCAACTCGACTTTTCCCGAATTGATTCAACTTCTCTCAACTCGGCCCGACTCGACTCAGCGCAGTTCGACGCAACTCTGCTCAGCTCGACTTTCAACTTCACTACTCTCCGTTCGACTACGCTCCACTTTCATCGACGTGACTCGTCACCATTGGAGTCTACTGGACACAACTTTTCTCGACACGATTCTTCATCGTCAGACTCTGCTCGACTTGACCCGACTCGGCTGGACTCAACTCGATTCGCCTCATCACAGCTACACTCGCCTCGACTTCACTCGACTTCGCTTGATTCGCCTAGCCAGGATTCAACTGCACTTGACATGATTCGACTACTCTTAGCTCAACTCGGGTCGACTCGACTCATCGCAGTTCGACGGAACTTTGCTCAGCTCGACTTTCAACTTCACTACTCTCTGGTCGACTACGCTCCACTTTCATCGACGTGACTCGTCACCATTGCAGTCGACTAGACACAAATTTTCTTGACACGATTCTTCATCGCCAGACTCTGCTCGACTTGACCCGACTCGGCTGGACTCGACTCGATTCGACTCATCCCAGCTACACTCGCATCGACTCCACTCGACTTCGCTTGATTCGCCTAGCCTCGATTCAGCTGCGCTCGACTTGAGTCGACTCGACTTTTCCCGAATTGATTCAACTTCTCTCAACTCGGCCCGACTCGACTCAGCGCAGTTCGACACAACTCTGCTCCGCTTGACTTTCAACTTCACTACTCTCCGGTCGACTACGCTCCACTTTCATCGACGTGACTCGTCACCATCGGAGTCGACTGGACACAACTTTTCTCGACACGATTCTTCATCGCCAGACTCTGCTCGACTAGACCCGACTCGGCTAGACTCGACTCGATTCGACTCATCCCAGCTACAATCGCCCCGAGTCCACTCGACTTCGCTTGATTCGCCTCGCTAAGATTCAGCTGCGCTCGACATGAGTTGACTCGACTTTTCCCGTATTGATTCAACTTCTCTCAACTCGGCCCGACTCGACTCAGCGCAGTTCGACACAACTCTGCTCAGCTCGACTTTCAACTACACTACTCTCCGGTCGACTACGATCCACTTTCATCGACGTGTCACCATTGGAGTCGACTGGACACAACTTTTCTCGACACAATTCTTCATCGCCAGACTCTCTGCTCGACTAGTCCCGACTCGGCTGGACTCGACTCATCCCAGCTACATTCGCCTCGACTCCACTCGACTTCGCTTGATTCGCCTCGCCACGATTCAACCGCGCTCGACATGAGTCGACTCGACTTTTCCCGAATTGATTCAACTTCTCTCAACTCGGCCCGACTCGACTCATCGCAGTTCGACGCAACTCTGCTCAGCTCGACCTTCAACTTCACTACTCTCCGGTTGACTACGCTCCAATTTCATCGACGTGACTCGTCACCATTGGAGTCGACTAGACACAACTTTTCTCGACACGATTCTTCATCGCCAGACTCTGCTCGACTTGACCCGACTCGGTTGGACTCGACTCGATTCGACTTTTCCCAGCTACACTCGCCTCGACTTCGCTTGATTCTCCTCGCCACGATTCAACTGCACTCGAAATGATTCGACTCAACTTTTCCCGACTCGACTCAACTCTGCTCGACTCGACTCATCGCAGTTTGACGCAACTCTGCTCAGCTCGACTTTCAACTTCACTACTCTCTGGTCGACTACGCTCCACTTTCATCGACGTGACTCGTCACCATTAGAGTCGACTAGACACAACTTTTCCCGACACGATTCTTGATCGCCAGACTTTGCTCGACTTGACCCGACTCGGCTGGACACGACTCGATTCGACTCATCCCAGCAACACTCGTCCCAACTCCACTCGACTTCGCTTGATTGGCCTCACCACGATTCAACTGCGCTTGACAGGAGTCGACTCGACTTTTCCCGAATCAACTCAACTTCGCTATGCTCGGCTCGACTCGACTTATCGCAGTTCGATGCAACTCTGCTCAGCTCGACTTTCAACTTTACTACACTCCGGTCGACAACGATCCACTTTTTATCGACGTAACTCGTCACCATTGGAGTCAACTAGACACAACTTTTCTCGATACGATTCTTCATATCCAGCCTCTACTCGACTTGACCCGACTAGGCTGGACTCGAGTCGATTGGACTCATCCCAGCTACACTCGCATCGACTCCACTCCACTTCGCTTGATTCGCCTAGCCACAATTCAATTGCGCTCGACTTGAGTCGACTAGACTTTTCCGAATGGATTCAACTTCTCTCAACTCGGCCCGACTCTACTCAGCGCAGTTCGACTGAACTTTGCTCAGATCGACTTTCAACTTCACTACTCTCCGGTTGACTACGCTCCACTTTCATCGACGTAACTCGTCACCATTGGAGTCGACTCGACACAACTTTTCTCGACACGATTCTTCATCGCCAGACTCTGCTCGACTAGTCCCGACTCGGCTGGACTCGATTCAATTCGACTTATCCCAGCTACACTCGCCCCAACTCCACTCGACTCTTCTTGATTCGCCTCACCACGATTCAACTGCGCTCGACATGAGTCGACTCGACTTTTCTCGAATCGACTCAACTTCGCTATGCTCGGCTCGACTCCACTCAGCGTAGTTCGACGCAACTCTGCTCAGCTCGACTTTCAACTTCACTACTCTCCGGTCGAGTACGCTCTACTTTCATCGACGTGACTCGTCACCATTGGAGTCGACTGGACACAACTTTTCTCGACAAGATTCTTCATTGCCAGACTCTGCTCGACTTGACCCGACTCGGCGGGACTCGACTCGATTCGACTCATCACAGCTACACTCGCCTCGACTCCACTCGACTTCGCTTGATTCGCCTCGCCACGATTCAACTGTACTCGACATGATTCGACTCAACTTTTCCCGAATCGACTCAATTTCACTCAACTCGGCTCGACTCGACTCATCGCAGTTCGACGTAACTCTGCTCAGCTCGACTTTCAACTTCACTACTCTCTGGTCGACTACGCTCCACTTTCATCGACGTGACTCGTCACCATTGGAGTCGACCAGACACAACTTTTCTTGACACGATTCTTGATCGGCTGACTCTGCTCGACTTGACCCGACTCGGCTGGACTCGACTCGATTCGACTCATCCTAGCTAGACTCGCCCCAACTCCACTCGACTTCGCTTGATTCGCCTCACCACGATTTACCTGCGCTCGACATGAGTCGAGTCGTCTTTTCCCGAATCGACTCAAATTCGCTATGCTCGGATCGACTCGACTCATCGCAGTTCGACGCAACTCTGCTCAGCTCGATTTTCAACTTTACTACACTCCGGTCGACAACGATCCACTTTCACCGACGTGACTCGTCACCATTGGAGTCGACTAGACACAACTTTTCTGGATACGATTCTTCATCGCCAGACTCTACTCGACTTGACCCGACTAGGCTGGACACGACTCGATTCGACTCATCCCAGCTACACTCGCATCGACTCCACTCGACTTCGCTTGATTCGCCTAGCCACGATTCAACTGCGCTCGACCTGAGTCAACTCGACTTTTCCCGAATTGATTCAACTTCTCTCAACTCGGCCCGACTCGACTCAGCGCAGTTCGACGCAACTCTGCTCAGCTCGACTTTCAACTTCACTACTCTCCGTTCGACTACGCTCCACTTTCATCGACGTGACTCGTCACCATTGGAGTCTACTGGACACAACTTTTCTCGACACGATTCTTCATCGTCAGACTCTGCTCGACTTGACCCGACTCGGCTGGACTCAACTCGATTCGCCTCATCACAGCTACACTCGCCTCGACTTCACTCGACTTCGCTTGATTCGCCTAGCCAGGATTCAACTGCACTTGACATGATTCGACTACTCTTAGCTCAACTCGGGTCGACTCGACTCATCGCAGTTCGACGGAACTTTGCTCAGCTCGACTTTCAACTTCACTACTCTCTGGTCGACTACGCTCCACTTTCATCGACGTGACTCGTCACCATTGCAGTCGACTAGACACAAATTTTCTTGACACGATTCTTCATCGCCAGACTCTGCTCGACTTGACCCGACTCGGCTGGACTCGACTCGATTCGACTCATCCCAGCTACACTCGCATCGACTCCACTCGACTTCGCTTGATTCGCCTAGCCTCGATTCAGCTGCGCTCGACTTGAGTCGACTCGACTTTTCCCGAATTGATTCAACTTCTCTCAACTCGGCCCGACTCGACTCAGCGCAGTTCGACACAACTCTGCTCCGCTTGACTTTCAACTTCACTACTCTCCGGTCGACTACGCTCCACTTTCATCGACGTGACTCGTCACCATCGGAGTCGACTGGACACAACTTTTCTCGACACGATTCTTCATCGCCAGACTCTGCTCGACTAGACCCGACTCGGCTAGACTCGACTCGATTCGACTCATCCCAGCTACAATCGCCCCGAGTCCACTCGACTTCGCTTGATTCGCCTCGCTAAGATTCAGCTGCGCTCGACATGAGTTGACTCGACTTTTCCCGTATTGATTCAACTTCTCTCAACTCGGCCCGACTCGACTCAGCGCAGTTCGACACAACTCTGCTCAGCTCGACTTTCAACTACACTACTCTCCGGTCGACTACGATCCACTTTCATCGACGTGTCACCATTGGAGTCGACTGGACACAACTTTTCTCGACACAATTCTTCATCGCCAGACTCTCTGCTCGACTAGTCCCGACTCGGCTGGACTCGACTCATCCCAGCTACATTCGCCTCGACTCCACTCGACTTCGCTTGATTCGCCTCGCCACGATTCAACCGCGCTCGACATGAGTCGACTCGACTTTTCCCGAATTGATTCAACTTCTCTCAACTCGGCCCGACTCGACTCATCGCAGTTCGACGCAACTCTGCTCAGCTCGACCTTCAACTTCACTACTCTCCGGTTGACTACGCTCCAATTTCATCGACGTGACTCGTCACCATTGGAGTCGACTAGACACAACTTTTCTCGACACGATTCTTCATCGCCAGACTCTGCTCGACTTGACCTGACTCGGTTGGACTCGACTCGATTCGACTTTTCCCAGCTACACTCGCGTCGACTTCGCTTGATTCTCCTCGCCACGATTCAACTGCACTCGACATGATTCGACTCAACTTTTCCCGAATCGACTCAACTTCACTCAACTCGGCTCGACTCGACTCATCGCAGTTCGACGTAACTCTGCTCAGCTCGACTTTCAACTTCACTACTCTCTGGTCGACTACGCTCCACTTTCATCGACGTGACTCGTCACCATTGGAGTCGACCAGACACAACTTTTCTTGACACGATTCTTGATCGCCTGACTCTGCTCGACTTGACCCGACTCGGCTGGACTCGACTCGATTCGACTAATCCCAGCTACACTTGCCCCAACTCCACTCGACTTCGCTTGATTCGCCTCACCACGTTTTACCTGCGCTCGACATGAGTCGAGTCGACTTTTCCCGAATCGACTCAAATTCGCTATGCTCGGATCGACTCGACTCATCGCAGTTCGACGCAACTCTGCTCAGCTCGACTTTCAACTTCACTACTCTCTGGTCGACTACGCTCCACTTTCATCGACGTGACTCGTCACCATTGGAGTTGACTAGACACAAATTTTCTCGACACGATTCTTCATCGCCAGACTCTGCTCGACTTGACCCGACTCGGCTGGACTCGACTCGATTCGACTCATCCCAGCTACACTCGCATCGACTCCACTCGACTTCGCTTGATTCGCCTAGCCTCGATTCAGCTGTGCTCGACTTGAGTCGACTCGACTTTTCCCGAATTGATTCAACTTCTCTCAACTCGGCCCGACTCGACTCATCGCAGTTCGACGCAACTCTGCTCAGCTCGACTTTCAACATCACTACTCTCCGTTCGACTACGCTCCACTTTCATCGACGTGACTCGTCACCATTGGAGTCTACTGGACACAACTTTTCTCGACACGATTCTTCATCGTCAGACTCTGCTCGACTTGAGCCAACTCGGCTGGACTCAACTCGATTCGACTCATCTCAGCTACACTCGCCTCGACTTCACTCGACTTCGCTTGATTCGCCTAGCCAGGATTCAACTGCACTTGACATGATTCGACTCAACTTAGCTCAACTCGGGTCGACTCGACTCATCGCAGTTCGACGGAACTCTGCTCAGCTCGACTTTCAACTTCACTACTCTCTGGTCGACTACGCTCCACTTTCATCGACGTGACTCGTCACCATTGGAGTCGACTAGACACAAATTTTCTCGACACGATTCTTCATCGCCAGACTCTGCTCGACTTGACCCGACTCGGCTGGACTCGACTCGATTCGACTCATCCTAGCTACACTCGCATCGACTCCACTCGACTTCGCTTGATTCGCCTAGCCTCGATTCAGCTGCGCTCGACTTGAGTCGACTCGACTTTTCCCGAATTGATTCAACTTCTCTCAACTCGGCCCGACTCGACTCAGCGTAGTTCGAGGCAACTCTGCTCCGCTTGACTTTCAACTTCACTACTCTCCGGTCGACTACGCTCCACTTTCATCGACGTGACTCGTCACCATCGGAGTCGACTGGACACAACTTTTCTCGACACGATTCTTCATCGCCAGACTCTCCTCGACTAGACCCGACTCGGCTGGACTCGACTCGATTCGACTCATGCCAGCTAGACTCGCCTCGACTCCACTCGACTTCGCTTGATTCGCCTCGCCAAGATTCAGCTGCGCTCGACATGAGTCGACTCGACTTTTCCCGAATTGATTCAACTTCTCTCAACTCGGCCCGACTCGACTCAGCGCAGTTCGACACAACTCTGCTCAGCTCGACTTTCAACTACACTACTCTCCGGTCGACTACGCTCCACTTTCATCGACGTGTCACCATTGGAGTCGACTGGACACAACTTTTCTCGACACAATTCTTCATCGCCAGACTCTCTGCTCGACAAGTCCCGACTCGGCTGGACTCGACTCGATTCGACTCATCCCAGCTACACTCGCCTCGACTCCACTCGACATCGCTTGATTCGCCTCGCCACGATTCAACTGCGCTCGACATTGAGTCGACTCGACTTTTCCCGAATTGATTCAACTTCTCTCAACTCGGCCCCACTCGACTCATCGCAGTTCGACGCAACTCTGCTCAGCTCGACCTTCAACTTCACTACTCTCCGGTTGACTACGCTCCAATTTCATCGACGTGACTCGTCACCATTGGAGTCGACTATACACAACTTTTCTCGACACGATTCTTCATCGCCAGACTCTGCTCGACTTGACCCGACTCGGTTGGACTCGACTCGATTCGACTTTTCCCAGCTACACTCGCCTCGACTTCGCTTGATTCTCCTCGCCACGATTCAACTGCACTCGACACGATTCGACTCAACTTTTCCCGACTCGACTCAACTCTGCTCGACTCGACTCATCGCAGTTCGACGCAACTCTGCTCAGCTCGACTTTCAACTTCACTACTCTCTGGTCGACTACGCTCCACTTTCATCGACGTGACTCGTCACCATTAGAGTCGACTAGACACAACTTTTCCCGACACGATTCTTGATCGCCAGACTCTGCTCGACTTGACCCGACTCGGCTGGACTCGACTCGATTCGACTCATCCCAGCAACACTCGTCCCAACTCCACTCGACTTCGCTTGATTGGCCTCACCACGATTCAACTGCCCTTGACAGGAGTCGACTCGACTTTTCCCGAATCAACTCAACTTCGCTATGCTCGGCTCGACTCGACTTATCGCAGTTCGATGCAACTCTGCTCAGCTCGACTTTCAACTTTACTACACTCCGGTCGACAACGATCCACTTTCATCGACGTGACTCGTCACCATTGGAGTCAACTAGACACAACTTTTCTCGATATGATTCTTCATATCCAGACTCTACTCGACTTGACCCGACTAGGCTAGACTCGAGTCGATTGGACTCATCCCAGCTACACTCGCATCGACTCCACTCCACTTCGCTTGATTCGCCTAGCCACAATTCAATTGCGCTCGACTTGAGTCGACTAGACTTTTCCCGAATGGATTCAACTTCTCTCAACTCGGCCCGACTCTACTCAGCGCAGTTCGACTGAACTTTGCTCAGATCGACTTTCAACTTCACTACTCTCCGGTTGACTACGCTCCACTTTCATCGACGTAACTCGTCACCATTGGAGTCGACTAGACACAACTTTTCTGGACACGATTCTTCATCGCCAGACTCTGCTCGACTAGACCCGACTCGGCTAGACTCGACTCGATTCGACTCATCCCAGCTACACTCGCCTCGACTCCACTCGACTTCGCTTGATTCACCTCGCCACGATTCAACTGCGCTCGACATGAGTCGACTTGAATTTTCCCGAATCGACTCAACTTCGCTATGCTCGGCTCGACTCCACTCATCGCAGTTCGACGCAACTCTGCTCAGCTCGACTTTCAGCTTTACTACACTCCGGTCGACAACGATCCACTTTCATCGACGTGAATCGTCACCATTGGAGTCGACTGGACACAACTTTTCTCGACACGATTCTTCATCGCCAGACTCTGCTCGACTTGACCCGACTCGGCTGGACTCAACTCGATTCGACTCATCACAGCTACACTCGCCTCGACTTCACTCGACTTCGCTTGATTCGCCTAGCCAGGATTCAACTGCACTTGACATGATTCGACTCAACTTAGCTCAACTCGGGTCGACTCGACTCATCGCAGTTCGACGGAACTCTGCTCAGCTCGACTTTCAACTTCACTACTCTCTGGTCGACTACGCTCCACTTTCATCGACGTGACTCGTCACCATTGGAGTCGACTAGACACAAATTTTCTCGACACGATTCTTCATCGCCAGGCTCTGCTCGACTTGACCCGACTCGGCTAGACTCGACTCGATTCGACTCATCCCAGCTACACTCGCATCGACTCCACTCGACTTCGCTTGATTCGCCTAGCCTCGATTCAGCTGCGCTCGACTTGAGTCGACTCGACTTTTCCCGAATTGATTCAACTTCTCTCAACTCGGCCCGACTCGACTCAGCGCAGTTCGACGCAACTCTGCTCCGCTTGACTTTTAACTTCACTACTCTCCGGTCGACTACGCTCCACTTTCATCGACGTGACTCGTCACCATTGGAGTCGACTGGACACAACTTTTCTCGACACGATTCTTCATCGCCAGACTCTGCTCGACTATACCCGACTCGGCTGGACTCGACTCGATTCGACTCATCCCAGCTACACTCGCCTCGACTCCACTCGACTTCGCTTGATTCGCCTCGCCAAGATTCAGCTGCGCTCGACATGAGTCGACTCGACTTTTCCCGAATTGATTCAACTTCTCTCAACTCGGCCCGACTCGACTCAGCGCAGTTCGACACAACTCTGCTCAGCTCGACTTTCAACTACACTACTCTCCGGTCGACTACGCTCCACTTTCATCGACGTGTCACCATTGGAGTCGACGGGACACAACTTTTCTCGACACAATTCTTCATCGCCAGACTCTCTGCTCGACTAGTCCCGACTCGGCTGGACTCGACTCGATTCGACTCATCCCAGCTACACTCGCCTCGACTCCACTCGACATCGCTTGATTCGCCTCGCCACGATTCAACTGCGCTCGACATTGAGTCGACTCGACTTTTCCCGAATTGATTCAACTTCTCTCAACTCGGCCCCACTCGACTCATCGCAGTTCGACGCAACTCTGCTCAGCTCGACCTTCAACTTCACTACTCTCCGGTTGACTACGCTCCAATTTCATCGACGTGACTCGTCACCATTGGAGTCGACTAGACACAACTTTTCTCGACACGATTCTTCATCGCCAGACTCTGCTCGACTTGACCCGACTCGGTTGGACTCGACTCGATTCGACTTTTCCCAGCTACACTCGCCTCGACTTCGCTTGATTCTCCTCGCCACGATTCAACTGCACTCGAAATGATTCGACTCAACTTTTCCCGACTCGACTCAACTCTGCTCGACTCGACTCATCGCAGTTTGACGCAACTCTGCTCAGCTCGACTTTCAACTTCACTACTCTCTGGTCGACTACGCTCCACTTTCATCGACGTGACTCGTCACCATTAGAGTCGACTAGACACAACTTTTCCCGACACGATTCTTGATCGCCAGACTCTGCTCGACTTGACCCGACTCGGCTGGACTCGACTCGATTCGACTCATCCCAGCAACACTCGTCCCAACTCCACTCGACTTCGCTTGATTGGCCTCACCACGATTCAACTGCGCTTGACAGGAGTCGACTCGACTTTTCCCGAATCAACTCAACTTCGCTATGCTCGGCTCGACTCGACTTATCGCAGTTCGATGCAACTCTGCTCAGCTCGACTTTCAACTTTACTACACTCCGGTCGACAACGATCCACTTTTTATCGACGTAACTCGTCACCATTGGAGTCAACTAGACACAACTTTTCTCGATACGATTCTTCATATCCAGCCTCTACTCGACTTGACCCGACTAGGCTGGACTCGAGTCGATTGGACTCATCCCAGCTACACTCGCATCGACTCCACTCCACTTCGCTTGATTCGCCTAGCCACAATTCAATTGCGCTCGACTTGAGTCGACTAGACTTTTCCGAATGGATTCAACTTCTCTCAACTCGGCCCGACTCTACTCAGCGCAGTTCGACTGAACTTTGCTCAGATCGACTTTCAACTTCACTACTCTCCGGTTGACTACGCTCCACTTTCATCGACGTAACTCGTCACCATTGGAGTCGACTCGACACAACTTTTCTCGACACGATTCTTCATCGCCAGACTCTGCTCGACTAGTCCCGACTCGGCTGGACTCGATTCAATTCAACTCATCCCAGCTACACTCGCCCCAACTCCACTCGACTTCGCTTGATTCGCCTCACCACGATTCAACTGCGCTCGACATGAGTCGACTCGACTTTTCTCGAATCGACTCAACTTCGCTATGCTCGGCTCGACTCCACTCAGCGTAGTTCGACGCAACTCTGCTCAGCTCGACTTTCAATTTCACTACTCTCCGGTCGAGTACGCTCTACTTTCATCGACGTGACTCGTCACCATTGGAGTCGACTGGACACAACTTTTCTCGACAAGATTCTTCATTGCCAGACTCTGCTCGACTTGACCCGACTCGGCGGGACTCGACTCGATTCGACTCATCACAGCTACACTCGCCTCGACTCCACTCGACTTCGCTTGATTCGCCTCGCCACGATTCAACTGTACTCGACATGATTCGACTCAACTTTTCCCGAATCGACTCAATTTCACTCAACTCGGCTCGACTCGACTCATCGCAGTTCGACGTAACTCTGCTCAGCTCGACTTTCAACTTCACTACTCTCTGGTCGACTACGCTCCACTTTCATCGACGTGACTCGTCACCATTGGAGTCGACCAGACACAACTTTTCTTGACACGATTCTTGATCGGCTGACTCTGCTCGACTTGACCCGACTCGGCTGGACTCGACTCGATTCGACTCATCCTAGCTAGACTCGCCCCAACTCCACTCGACTTCGCTTGATTCGCCTCACCACGATTTACCTGCGCTCGACATGAGTCGAGTCGTCTTTTCCCGAATCGACTCAAATTCGCTATGCTCGGATCGACTCGACTCATCGCAGTTCGACGCAACTCTGCTCAGCTCGATTTTCAACTTTACTACACTCCGGTCGACAACGATCCACTTTCACCGACGTGACTCGTCACCATTGGAGTCGACTAGACACAACTTTTCTGGATACGATTCTTCATCGCCAGACTCTACTCGACTTGACCCGACTAGGCTGGACACGACTCGATTCGACTCATCCCAGCTACACTCGCATCGACTCCACTCGACTTCGCTTGATTCGCCTAGCCACGATTCAACTGCGCTCGACCTGAGTCAACTCGACTTTTCCCGAATTGATTCAACTTCTCTCAACTCGGCCCGACTCGACTCAGCGCAGTTCGACGCAACTCTGCTCAGCTCGACTTTCAACTTCACTACTCTCCGTTCGACTACGCTCCACTTTCATCGACGTGACTCGTCACCATTGGAGTCTACTGGACACAACTTTTCTCGACACGATTCTTCATCGTCAGACTCTGCTCGACTTGACCCGACTCGGCTGGACTCAACTCGATTCGCCTCATCACAGCTACACTCGCCTCGACTTCACTCGACTTCGCTTGATTCGCCTAGCCAGGATTCAACTGCACTTGACATGATTCGACTACTCTTAGCTCAACTCGGGTCGACTCGACTCATCGCAGTTCGACGGAACTTTGCTCAGCTCGACTTTCAACTTCACTACTCTCTGGTCGACTACGCTCCACTTTCATCGACGTGACTCGTCACCATTGCAGTCGACTAGACACAAATTTTCTTGACACGATTCTTCATCGCCAGACTCTGCTCGACTTGACCCGACTCGGCTGGACTCGACTCGATTCGACTCATCCCAGCTACACTCGCATCGACTCCACTCGACTTCGCTTGATTCGCCTAGCCTCGATTCAGCTGCGCTCGACTTGAGTCGACTCGACTTTTCCCGAATTGATTCAACTTCTCTCAACTCGGCCCGACTCGACTCAGCGCAGTTCGACACAACTCTGCTCCGCTTGACTTTCAACTTCACTACTCTCCGGTCGACTACGCTCCACTTTCATCGACGTGACTCGTCACCATCGGAGTCGACTGGACACAACTTTTCTCGACACGATTCTTCATCGCCAGACTCTGCTCGACTAGACCCGACTCGGCTAGACTCGACTCGATTCGACTCATCCCAGCTACAATCGCCCCGAGTCCACTCGACTTCGCTTGATTCGCCTCGCTAAGATTCAGCTGCGCTCGACATGAGTTGACTCGACTTTTCCCGTATTGATTCAACTTCTCTCAACTCGGCCCGACTCGACTCAGCGCAGTTCGACACAACTCTGCTCAGCTCGACTTTCAACTACACTACTCTCCGGTCGACTACGATCCACTTTCATCGACGTGTCACCATTGGAGTCGACTGGACACAACTTTTCTCGACACAATTCTTCATCGCCAGACTCTCTGCTCGACTAGTCCCGACTCGGCTGGACTCGACTCATCCCAGCTACATTCGCCTCGACTCCACTCGACTTCGCTTGATTCGCCTCGCCACGATTCAACCGCGCTCGACATGAGTCGACTCGACTTTTCCCGAATTGATTCAACTTCTCTCAACTCGGCCCGACTCGACTCATCGCAGTTCGACGCAACTCTGCTCAGCTCGACCTTCAACTTCACTACTCTCCGGTTGACTACGCTCCAATTTCATCGACGTGACTCGTCACCATTGGAGTCGACTAGACACAACTTTTCTCGACACGATTCTTCATCGCCAGACTCTGCTCGACTTGACCTGACTCGGTTGGACTCGACTCGATTCGACTTTTCCCAGCTACACTCGCGTCGACTTCGCTTGATTCTCCTCGCCACGATTCAACTGCACTCGACATGATTCGACTCAACTTTTCCCGAATCGACTCAACTTCACTCAACTCGGCTCGACTCGACTCATCGCAGTTCGACGTAACTCTGCTCAGCTCGACTTTCAACTTCACTACTCTCTGGTCGACTACGCTCCACTTTCATCGACGTGACTCGTCACCATTGGAGTCGACCAGACACAACTTTTCTTGACACGATTCTTGATCGCCTGACTCTGCTCGACTTGACCCGACTCGGCTGGACTCGACTCGATTCGACTAATCCCAGCTACACTTGCCCCAACTCCACTCGACTTCGCTTGATTCGCCTCACCACGTTTTACCTGCGCTCGACATGAGTCGAGTCGACTTTTCCCGAATCGACTCAAATTCGCTATGCTCGGATCGACTCGACTCATCGCAGTTCGACGCAACTCTGCTCAGCTCGACTTTCAACTTCACTACTCTCTGGTCGACTACGCTCCACTTTCATCGACGTGACTCGTCACCATTGGAGTTGACTAGACACAAATTTTCTCGACACGATTCTTCATCGCCAGACTCTGCTCGACTTGACCCGACTCGGCTGGACTCGACTCGATTCGACTCATCCCAGCTACACTCGCATCGACTCCACTCGACTTCGCTTGATTCGCCTAGCCTCGATTCAGCTGTGCTCGACTTGAGTCGACTCGACTTTTCCCGAATTGATTCAACTTCTCTCAACTCGGCCCGACTCGACTCATCGCAGTTCGACGCAACTCTGCTCAGCTCGACTTTCAACATCACTACTCTCCGTTCGACTACGCTCCACTTTCATCGACGTGACTCGTCACCATTGGAGTCTACTGGACACAACTTTTCTCGACACGATTCTTCATCGTCAGACTCTGCTCGACTTGAGCCAACTCGGCTGGACTCAACTCGATTCGACTCATCTCAGCTACACTCGCCTCGACTTCACTCGACTTCGCTTGATTCGCCTAGCCAGGATTCAACTGCACTTGACATGATTCGACTCAACTTAGCTCAACTCGGGTCGACTCGACTCATCGCAGTTCGACGGAACTCTGCTCAGCTCGACTTTCAACTTCACTACTCTCTGGTCGACTACGCTCCACTTTCATCGACGTGACTCGTCACCATTGGAGTCGACTAGACACAAATTTTCTCGACACGATTCTTCATCGCCAGACTCTGCTCGACTTGACCCGACTCGGCTGGACTCGACTCGATTCGACTCATCCTAGCTACACTCGCATCGACTCCACTCGACTTCGCTTGATTCGCCTAGCCTCGATTCAGCTGCGCTCGACTTGAGTCGACTCGACTTTTCCCGAATTGATTCAACTTCTCTCAACTCGGCCCGACTCGACTCAGCGTAGTTCGAGGCAACTCTGCTCCGCTTGACTTTCAACTTCACTACTCTCCGGTCGACTACGCTCCACTTTCATCGACGTGACTCGTCACCATCGGAGTCGACTGGACACAACTTTTCTCGACACGATTCTTCATCGCCAGACTCTCCTCGACTAGACCCGACTCGGCTGGACTCGACTCGATTCGACTCATGCCAGCTAGACTCGCCTCGACTCCACTCGACTTCGCTTGATTCGCCTCGCCAAGATTCAGCTGCGCTCGACATGAGTCGACTCGACTTTTCCCGAATTGATTCAACTTCTCTCAACTCGGCCCGACTCGACTCAGCGCAGTTCGACACAACTCTGCTCAGCTCGACTTTCAACTACACTACTCTCCGGTCGACTACGCTCCACTTTCATCGACGTGTCACCATTGGAGTCGACTGGACACAACTTTTCTCGACACAATTCTTCATCGCCAGACTCTCTGCTCGACAAGTCCCGACTCGGCTGGACTCGACTCGATTCGACTCATCCCAGCTACACTCGCCTCGACTCCACTCGACATCGCTTGATTCGCCTCGCCACGATTCAACTGCGCTCGACATTGAGTCGACTCGACTTTTCCCGAATTGATTCAACTTCTCTCAACTCGGCCCCACTCGACTCATCGCAGTTCGACGCAACTCTGCTCAGCTCGACCTTCAACTTCACTACTCTCCGGTTGACTACGCTCCAATTTCATCGACGTGACTCGTCACCATTGGAGTCGACTATACACAACTTTTCTCGACACGATTCTTCATCGCCAGACTCTGCTCGACTTGACCCGACTCGGTTGGACTCGACTCGATTCGACTTTTCCCAGCTACACTCGCCTCGACTTCGCTTGATTCTCCTCGCCACGATTCAACTGCACTCGACACGATTCGACTCAACTTTTCCCGACTCGACTCAACTCTGCTCGACTCGACTCATCGCAGTTCGACGCAACTCTGCTCAGCTCGACTTTCAACTTCACTACTCTCTGGTCGACTACGCTCCACTTTCATCGACGTGACTCGTCACCATTAGAGTCGACTAGACACAACTTTTCCCGACACGATTCTTGATCGCCAGACTCTGCTCGACTTGACCCGACTCGGCTGGACTCGACTCGATTCGACTCATCCCAGCAACACTCGTCCCAACTCCACTCGACTTCGCTTGATTGGCCTCACCACGATTCAACTGCCCTTGACAGGAGTCGACTCGACTTTTCCCGAATCAACTCAACTTCGCTATGCTCGGCTCGACTCGACTTATCGCAGTTCGATGCAACTCTGCTCAGCTCGACTTTCAACTTTACTACACTCCGGTCGACAACGATCCACTTTCATCGACGTGACTCGTCACCATTGGAGTCAACTAGACACAACTTTTCTCGATATGATTCTTCATATCCAGACTCTACTCGACTTGACCCGACTAGGCTAGACTCGAGTCGATTGGACTCATCCCAGCTACACTCGCATCGACTCCACTCCACTTCGCTTGATTCGCCTAGCCACAATTCAATTGCGCTCGACTTGAGTCGACTAGACTTTTCCCGAATGGATTCAACTTCTCTCAACTCGGCCCGACTCTACTCAGCGCAGTTCGACTGAACTTTGCTCAGATCGACTTTCAACTTCACTACTCTCCGGTTGACTACGCTCCACTTTCATCGACGTAACTCGTCACCATTGGAGTCGACTAGACACAACTTTTCTGGACACGATTCTTCATCGCCAGACTCTGCTCGACTAGACCCGACTCGGCTAGACTCGACTCGATTCGACTCATCCCAGCTACACTCGCCTCGACTCCACTCGACTTCGCTTGATTCACCTCGCCACGATTCAACTGCGCTCGACATGAGTCGACTTGAATTTTCCCGAATCGACTCAACTTCGCTATGCTCGGCTCGACTCCACTCATCGCAGTTCGACGCAACTCTGCTCAGCTCGACTTTCAGCTTTACTACACTCCGGTCGACAACGATCCACTTTCATCGACGTGAATCGTCACCATTGGAGTCGACTGGACACAACTTTTCTCGACACGATTCTTCATCGCCAGACTCTGCTCGACTTGACCCGACTCGGCTGGACTCAACTCGATTCGACTCATCACAGCTACACTCGCCTCGACTTCACTCGACTTCGCTTGATTCGCCTAGCCAGGATTCAACTGCACTTGACATGATTCGACTCAACTTAGCTCAACTCGGGTCGACTCGACTCATCGCAGTTCGACGGAACTCTGCTCAGCTCGACTTTCAACTTCACTACTCTCTGGTCGACTACGCTCCACTTTCATCGACGTGACTCGTCACCATTGGAGTCGACTAGACACAAATTTTCTCGACACGATTCTTCATCGCCAGGCTCTGCTCGACTTGACCCGACTCGGCTAGACTCGACTCGATTCGACTCATCCCAGCTACACTCGCATCGACTCCACTCGACTTCGCTTGATTCGCCTAGCCTCGATTCAGCTGCGCTCGACTTGAGTCGACTCGACTTTTCCCGAATTGATTCAACTTCTCTCAACTCGGCCCGACTCGACTCAGCGCAGTTCGACGCAACTCTGCTCCGCTTGACTTTTAACTTCACTACTCTCCGGTCGACTACGCTCCACTTTCATCGACGTGACTCGTCACCATTGGAGTCGACTGGACACAACTTTTCTCGACACGATTCTTCATCGCCAGACTCTGCTCGACTATACCCGACTCGGCTGGACTCGACTCGATTCGACTCATCCCAGCTACACTCGCCTCGACTCCACTCGACTTCGCTTGATTCGCCTCGCCAAGATTCAGCTGCGCTCGACATGAGTCGACTCGACTTTTCCCGAATTGATTCAACTTCTCTCAACTCGGCCCGACTCGACTCAGCGCAGTTCGACACAACTCTGCTCAGCTCGACTTTCAACTACACTACTCTCCGGTCGACTACGCTCCACTTTCATCGACGTGTCACCATTGGAGTCGACGGGACACAACTTTTCTCGACACAATTCTTCATCGCCAGACTCTCTGCTCGACTAGTCCCGACTCGGCTGGACTCGACTCGATTCGACTCATCCCAGCTACACTCGCCCCAACTCCACTCGACTTCGCTTGATTCGCCTCACCACGATTCAACTGCGCTCGACATGAGTCGACTCGACTTTTCTCGAATCGACTCAACTTCGCTATGCTCGGCTCGACTCCACTCAGCGTAGTTCGACGCAACTCTGCTCAGCTCGACTTTCAACTTCACCACTCTCCGGTCGAGTACGCTCTACTTTCATCGACGTGACTCGTCACCATTGGAGTCGACTGGACACAACTTTTCTCGACAAGATTCTTCATTGCCAGACTCTGCTCGACTTGACCCGACTCGGCTGGACTCGACTCGATTCGACTCATCACAGCTACACTCGCCTCGACTCCACTCGACTTCGCTTGATTCGCCTCGCCACGATTCAACTGTACTCGACATGATTCGACTCAACTTTTCCCGAATCGACCCAATTTCACTCAACTCGGCTCGACTCGACTCATCGCAGTTCGACGTAACTCTGCTCAGCTCGACTTTCAACTTCACTACTCTCTGGTCGACTACGCTCCACTTTCATCGACGTGACTCGTCACCATTGGAGTCGACCAGACACAACTTTTCTTGACACGATTCTTGATCGGCTGACTCTGCTCGACTTGACCCGACTCGGCTGGACTCGACTCGATTCGACTCATCCCAGCTAGACTCGCCCCAACTCCACTCGACTTCGCTTGATTCGCCTCACCACGATTTACCTGCGCTCGACATGAGTCGAGTCGACTTTTCCCGAATCGACTCAAATTCGCTATGCTCGGATCGACTCGACTCATCGCAGTTCGACGCAACTCTGCTCAGCTCGATTTTCAACTTTACTACACTCCGGCCGACAACGATCCACTTTCATCGACGTGACTCGTCACCATTGGAGTCGACTAGACACAACTTTTCTGGATACGATTCTTCATCGCCAGACTCTACTCGACTTGACCCGACTAGGCTGGACATGACTCGATTCGACTCATCCCAGCTACACTCGCATCGACTCCACTCGACTTCGCTTGATTCGCCTAGCCACGATTCAACTGCGCTCGACCTGAGTCAACTCGACTTTTCCCGAATTGATTCAACTTCTCTCAACTCGGCCCGACTCGACTCAGCGCAGTTCGACGCAACTCTGCTCAGCTCGACTTTCAACTTCACTACTCTCCGTTCGACTACGCTCCACTTTCATCGACGTGACTCGTCACCATTGGAGTCTACTGGACACAACTTTTCTCGACACGATTCTTCATCGTCAGACTCTGCTCGACTTGACCCGACTCGGCTGGACTCAACTCGATTCGCCTCATCACAGCTACACTCGCCTCGACTTCACTCGACTTCGCTTGATTCGCCTAGCCAGGATTCAACTGCACTTGACATGATTCGACTACTCTTAGCTCAACTCGGGTCGACTCGACTCATCGCAGTTCGACGGAACTTTGCTCAGCTCGACTTTCAACTTCACTACTCTCTGGTCGACTACGCTCCACTTTCATCGACGTGACTCGTCACCATTGCAGTCGACTAGACACAAATTTTCTTGACACGATTCTTCATCGCCAGACTCTGCTCGACTTGACCCGACTCGGCTGGACTCGACTCGATTCGACTCATCCCAGCTACACTCGCATCGACTCCACTCGACTTCGCTTGATTCGCCTAGCCTCGATTCAGCTGCGCTCGACTTGAGTCGACTCGACTTTTCCCGAATTGATTAAACTTCTCTCAACTCGGCCCGACTCGACTCAGCGCAGTTCGACACAACTCTGCTCCGCTTGACTTTCAACTTCACTACTCTCCGGTCGACTACGCTCCACTTTCATCGACGTGACTCGTCACCATCGGAGTCGACTGGACACAACTTTTCTCGACACGATTCTTCATCGCCAGACTCTGCTCGACTAGACCCGACTCGGCTGGACTCGACTCGATTCGACTCATCCCAGCTACACTCGCCTCGAGTCCACTCGACTTCGCTTGATTCGCCTCGCTAAGATTTAGCTGCGCTCGACATGAGTTGACTCGACTTTTCCCGAATTGATTCAACTTCTCTCAACTCGGCCCGACTCGACTCAGCGCAGTTCGACACAACTCTGCTCAGCTCGACTTTCAACTACACTACTCTCCGGTCGACTACGATCCACTTTCATCGACGTGTCACCATTGGAGTCGACTGGACACAACTTTTCTCGACACAATTCTTCATCGCCAGACTCTCTGCTCGACTAGTCCCGACTCGGCTGGACTCGACTCATCCCAGCTACATTCGCCTCGACTCCACTCGACATCGCTTGATTCGCCTCGCCACGATTCAACTGCGCTCGACATGAGTCGACTCGACTTTTCCCGAATTGATTCAACTTCTCTCAACTCGGCCCGACTCGACTCATCGCAGTTCGACGCAACTCTGCTCAGCTCGACCTTCAACTTCACTACTCTCCGGTTGACTACGCTCCAATTTCATCGACGTGACTCGTCACCATTGGAATCGACTAGACACAACTTTTCTCGACACGATTCTTCATCGCCAGACTCTGCTCGACTTGACCTGACTCGGTTGGACTCGACTCGATTCGACTTTTCCCAGCTACACTCGCGTCGACTTCGCTTGATTCTCCTCGCCACGATTCAACTGCACTCGACATGATTCGACTCAACTTTTCCCGAATCGACTGAACTTCACTCAACTCGGCTCGACTCGACTGATCGCTGTTCGACGTAACTCTGCTCAGCTCGACTTTCAACTTGACTACTCTCTGGTCGACTACGCTCCACTTTCATCGACGTGACTCGTCACCATTGGAGTCGACCAGACACAACTTTTCTTGACACGATTCTTGATCGCCTGACTCTGCTCGACTTGACCCGACTCGGCTGGACTCGACTCGATTCGACTCATCCCAGCTACACTTGCCCCAACTCCACTCGACTTCGCTTGATTCGCCTCACCACGTTTTACCTGCGCTCGACATGAGTCGAGTCGACTTTTCCCGAATCGACTCAAATTCGCTATGCTCGGATCGACTCGACTCATCGCAGTTCGACGCAACTCTGCTCAGCTCGACTTTCAACTTCACTACTCTCTGGTCGACTACGCTCCACTTTCATCGACGTGACTCGTCACCATTGGAGTTGACTAGACACAAATTTTCTCGACACGATTCTTCATCGCCAGACTCTGCTCGACTTGACCCGACTCGGCTGGACTCGACTCGATTCGACTCATCCCAGCTACACTCGCATCGACTCCACTCGACTTCGCTTGATTCGCCTAGCCTCGATTCAGCTGTGCTCGACTTGAGTCGACTCGACTTTTCCCGAATTGATTCAACTTCTCTCAACTCGGCCCGACTCGACTCAGCGCAGTTCGACGCAACTCTGCTCAGCTCGACTTTCAACATCACTACTCTCCGTTCGACTACGCTCCACTTTCATCGACGTGACTCGTCACCATTGGAGTCTACTGGACACAACTTTTCTCGACACGATTCTTCATCGTCAGACTCTGCTCGACTTGAGCCAACTCGGCTGGACTCAACTCGATTCGACTCATCTCAGCTACACTCGCCTCGACTTCACTCGACTTCGCTTGATTCGCCTAGCCAGGATTCAACTGCACTTGACATGATTCGACTCAACTTAGCTCAACTCGGGTCGACTCGACTCATCGCAGATCGACGGAACTCTGCTCAGCTCGACTTTCAACTTCACTACTCTCTGGTCGACTACGCTCCACTTTCATCGACGTGACTCGTGACCATTGGAGTCGACTAGACACAAATTTTCTCGAGACGATTCTTCATCGCCAGACTCTGCTCGCCTTGACCCGACTCGGCTGGACTCGACTCGATTCGACTCATCCTAGCTACACTCGCATCGACTCCACTCGACTTCGCTTGATTCGCCTAGCCTCGATTTAGCTGCGCTCGACTTGAGTCGACTCGACTTTTCCCGAATTGATTCAACTTCTCTCAACTCGGCCCGACTCGACTCAGCGTAGTTCGAGGCAACTCTGCTCCGCTTGACTTTCAACTTCACTACTCTCCGGTCGACTACGCTCCAATTTCATCGACGTGACTCGTCACCATTGGAGTCGACTAGACACAACTTTTCTCGACACGATTATTCATCGCCAGACTCTGCTCGACTTGACCCGACTCGGTTGGACTCGACTCGATTCGACTTTTCCCAGCTACACTCGCCTCGACTTTGCTTGATTCTCCTCGCCACGAGTCAACTGCACTCGACATGATTCGACTCAACTTTTCCCGACTCGAGTCAAGTCTGCTCGACTCGACTCATCGCAGTTCGACGCAACTCTGCTCAGCTCGACTTTCAACTTCACTACTCTCTGGTCGACTACGCTCCACTTTCATCGACGTGACTCGTCACCATTTGACTCGACTAGACACAACTTTTCTCGACACGATTCTTGATGGCCAGACTCTACTCGACTTGACCCGACTAGGCTGGACTCGACTCGATTCGACTCATCCCAGCTACACTCGCATCGACTTCACTCCACTTCGCTTGATTCGCCTAGCCACAATTCAATTGCGCCCGACTTGAGTCGACTAGACTTTTCCCGAATGGATTCAACTTCTCTCAACTCGGCCCGACTCGACTCAGCGTAGTTCGACGCAACTTTGCTTAGATCGACTTTCAACTTCACTACTCGCCGGTCGACTACGCTCCACTTTCATCGACGTAACTCGTCACCATTGGAGTCGACTGGACACAACTTTTCTCGACACGATTCTTCATCGCCAGACTCTGCTCGACTAGTCCCGACTCGGCTGGACTCGATTCGATTCGACTCATCCCAGCTACACTCGCCCCAACTCCACTCGACTTCGCTTGATTCGCCTCACCACGATTCAACTGCGCTCGACATGAGTCGACTCGACTTTTCCCGAATCGACTCAACTTCGCTATGCTCGGCTCGACTCCACTCAGCGTAGTTCGACGCAACTCTGCTCAGCTCGACTTTCAACTTCACTACTCTCCGGTCGAGTACGCTCTACTTTCATCGACGTGACTCGTCACCATTGGAGTCGACTGGACACAACTTTTCTCGACAAGATTCTTCATTGCCAGACTCTGCTCGACTTGACCCTACTCGCCTGGACTCGACTCGATTCGACTCATCACAGCTACACTCGCCTCGACTCCACTCGACTTCGCTTGATTCGCCTCGCCACGATTCAACTGTACTCGACATGATTCGACTCAACTTTTCCCGAATCGACTCAACTTCACTCAACGCGGCTCGACTCGACTCATCGCAGTTCGACGTAACTCTGCTCAGCTCGACTTTCAACTTCACTACTCTCTGGTCGACTACACTCCACTTTCATCGACGTGACTCGTCACCATTGGAGTCGACCAGACACAACTTTTCTTGACACGATTCTTGATCGCCTGACTCTGCTCGACTTGACCCGACTCGGCTGGACTCGACTCGATTCGACTCATCCCAGCTACACTCGCCCCAACTCCACTCGACTTCGCTTGATTCGCCTCACCACGATTTACCTGCGCTCGACATGAGTCGAGTCGACTTTTCCCGAATCGACTCAAATTCGCTATGCTCGGATCGACTCGACTCATCGCAGTTCGACGCAACTCTGCTCAGCTCGACTTTCAACTTTACTACACTCCGGCCGACAACGATCCACTTTCATCGACGTGACTCGTCACCATTGGAGTCTACTGGACACAACTTTTCTCGACACGATTCTTCATCGTCAGACTCTGCTCGACTTGACCCAACTCGGCTGGACTCAACTCGATTCGACTCATCTCAGCTACACTCGCCTCGACTTCACTCGACTTCGCTTGATTCGCCTAGCCAGGATTCAACTGCACTTGACATGATTCGACTCAACTTAGCTCAACTCGGGTCGACTCGACTCATCGCAGTTCGACGGAACTCTGCTCAGCTCGACTTTCAACTTCACTACTCTCTGGTCGACTACGCTCCACTTTCATCGACGTGACTCGTCACCATTGGAGTCGACTAGACACAAATTTTCTCGACACGATTCTTCATCGCCAGACTCTGCTCGACTTGACCAGACTCGGCTGGACTCGACTCGATTCGACTCATCCCAGCTACACTCGCATCGACTCCACTCGACTTCGCTTGATTCGCCTAGCCTCGATTCAGCTGCGCTCGACTTGAGTCGACTCGACTTTTCCCGAATTGATTCAACTTCTCTCAACTCGGCCCGACTCGACTCAGCGTAGTTCGAGGCAACTCTGCTCCGCTTGACTTTCAACTTCACTACTCTCCGGTCGACTACGCTCCACTTTCATCGACGTGACTCGTCACCATCGGAGTCGACTGGACACAACTTTTCTCGACACGATTCTTCATCGCCAGACTCTCCTCGACTAGACCCGACTCGGCTGGACTCGACTCGATTCGACTCATCCCAGCTACACTCGCCTCGACTCCACTCGACTTCGCTTGATTCGCCTCGCCAAGATTCAGCTGCGCTCGACATGAGTCGACTCGACTTTTCCCGAATTGATTCAACTTCTCTCAACTCGGCCCGACTCGACTCAGCGCAGTTCGACACAACTCTGCTCAGCTCGACTTTCAACTTCACTACTCTCCGGTCGACTACGCTCCACTTTCATCGACGTGTCACCATTGGAGTCGACTGGACACAACTTATCTCGACACAATTCTTCATCGCCAGACTCTCTGCTCGACTAGTCCCGACTCGGCTGGACTCGACTCATCCCAGCTACACTCGCCTCGACTCCACTCGACATCGCTTGATTCGCCTCGCCACGATTCAACTGCGCTCGACATGAGTCGACTCGACTTTTCCCGAATTGATTCAACTTCTCTCAACTCGGCCCGAGTCGACTCATCGCAGTTCGACGCAACTCTGCTCAGCTCGACCTTCAACTTCACTACTCTCCGGTTGACTACGCTCCAATTTCATCGACGTGACTCGTCACCATTGGAGTCGACTAGACACAACTTTTCTCGACACGATTATTCATCGCCAGACTCTGCTCGACTTGACCCGACTCGGTTGGACTCGACTCGATTCGACTTTTCCCAGCTACACTCGCCTCGACTTTGCTTGATTCTCCTCGCCACGATTCAACTGCACTCGACATGATTCGACTCAACTTTTCCCGACTCGACTCAACTCTGCTCGACTCGACTCATCGCAGTTCGACGCAACTCTGCTCAGCTCGACTTTCAACTTCACTACTCTCTGGTCGACTACGCTCCACTTTCATCGACGTGACTCGTCACCATTTGAGTCGACTAGACACAACTTTTCTAGACACGATTCTTGATCGCCAGACTCTGCTCGACTTGACCCGACTCGGCTGGACTCGACTCGATTCGACTCATCCCAGCTACACTTGTCCCAACTACACTCGACTTCGCTTGATTGGCCTCACCACGATTCAACTGCGCTTAACAGCAGTCGACTCGACTTTTCCCGAATCAACTCAACTTCGCTATGCTCGGCTCGACTCGACTTATCGCAGTTCGATGCAACTTTGCTCAGCTCGACTTTCAACTTTACTACACTCCGGTCGACAATGATCCACTTTCATCGACGTGACGCGTCACCATTGGAGTCGACTAGACACAACTTTTCTCGATACGATTCTTCATGGCCAGACTCTACTCGACTTGATCCGACTAGGCTGGACTCTACTCGATTCGACTCATCCCAGCTACACTCGCATCGACTTCACTCCACCTCGCTTGATTCGCCTAGCCACAATTCAATTGCGCTCGACTTGAGTCGACTAGACTTTTCCCGAATGGATTCAACTTCTCTCAACTCGGCCCAACTCGACTCAGCGTAGTTCGACGCAACTTTGCTTAGATCGACTTTCAACTTCACTACTCCCCGGTCGACTACGCTCCACTTTCATCGACGTAACTCGTCACCATTGGAGTCGACTGGACACAACTTTTCTCGACATGATTCTTCATCGCCAGACTCTGCTCGACTAGTCCCGACTCGGCTGGACTCGATTCGATTCGACTCATCCCAGCTACACTCGCCCCAACTCCACTCGACTTCGCTTGATTCGCCTCACCACGATTCAACTGCGCTCGACATGAGTCGACTCGAGTTTTCCCGAATCGACTCAACTTCGCTATGCTCGGCTCGACTCCACTCAGCGTAGTTTGACGCAACTCTGCTCAGCTCGACTTTCAACTTCACTACTCTCCGGTCGAGTACGCTCTACTTTCATCGACGTGACTCGTCACCATTGGAGTCGACTGGACACAACTTTTCTCGACAAGATTCTTCATTGCCAGACTCTGCTCGACTTGACCCTACTCGCCTGGACTCGACTCGATTCGACTCATCACAGCTACACTCGCCTCGCCACGATTCAACTGTACTCGACATGATTCGACTCAACTTTTACCGAATCGACTCAACTTCACTCAACTCGGCTCGACTCGACTCATCGCAGTTCGACGTAACTCTGCTCAGCTCGACTTTCAACTTCACTACTCTCTGGTCGACTACACTCCACTTTCATCGACGTGACTCGTCACCATTGGAGTCGACCAGACACAACTTTTCTTGACACGATTCTTGATCGCCTGACTCTGCTCGACTTGACCCGACTCGGCTGGACTCGACTCGATTCGACTCATCCCAGCTACACTCGCCCCAACTCCACTCGACTTCGCTTGATTCGCCTCACCACGATTTACCTGCGCTCGACATGAGTCGAGTCGACTTTTCCCGAATCGACTCAAATTCGCTATGCTCGGATCGACTCGACTCATCGCAGTTCGACGCAACTCTGCTCAGCTCGACTTTCAACTTTACTACACTCCGGCCGACAACGATCCACTTTCATCGACGTGACTCGTCACCATCGGAGTTGACTAGACACAACTTTTCTGGATACGATTCTTCATCGCCAGACTCTACTCGACTTGACCCGACTAGGCTGGACTCGACTCGATTCGACTCATCCCAGCTACACTCGCATCGACTCCACTCGACTTCGCTTGATTCGCCTAGCCACGATTCAACTGCGCTCGACCTGAGTCAACTCGACTTTTCCCGAATTGATTCAACTTCTCTCAACTCGGCCCGACTCGACTCAGCGCAGTTCGACGCAACTCTGCTCAGCTCGACTTTCAACATCACTACTCTCCGTTCGACTACGCTCCACTTTCATCGACGTGACTCGTCACCATTGGAGTCTACTGGACACAACTTTTCTCGACACGATTCTTCATCGTCAGACTCTGCTCGACTTGACCCAACTCGGCTGGACTCAACTCGATTCGACTCATCTCAGCTACACTCGCCTCGACTTCACTCGACTTCGCTTGATTCGCCTAGCCAGGATTCAACTGCACTTGACATGATTCGACTCAACTTAGCTCAACTCGGGTCGACTCGACTCATCGCAGTTCGACGGAACTCTGCTCAGCTCGACTTTCAACTTCACTACTCTCTGGTCGACTACGCTCCACTTTCATCGACGTGACTCGTCACCATTGGAGTCGACTAGACACAAATTTTCTCGACACGATTCTTCATCGCCAGACTCTGCTCGACTTGACCCGACTCGGCTGGACTCGACTCGATTCGACTCATCCCAGCTACACTCGCATCGACTCCACTCGACTTCGCTTGATTCGCCTAGCCTCGATTCAGCTGCGCTCGACTTGAGTCGACTCAACTTTTCCCGAATTGATTCAACTTCTCTCAACTCGGCCCGACTCGACTCAGCGTAGTTCGAGGCAACTCTGCTCCGCTTGACTTTCAACTTCACTACTCTCCGGTCGACTACGCTCCACTTTCATCGACGTGACTCGTCACCATCGGAGTCGACTGGACACAACTTTTCTCGACACGATTCTTCATCGCCAGACTCTCCTCGACTAGACCCGACTCGGCTGGACTCGACTCGATTCGACTCATCCCAGCTACACTCGCCTCGACTCCACTCGACTTCGCTTGATTCGCCTCGCCAAGATTCAGCTGCGCTCGACATGAGTCGACTCGACTTTTCCCGAATTGATTCAACTTCTCTCAACTCGGCCCGACTCGACTCAGCGCAGTTCGACACAACTCTGCTCAGCTCGACTTTCAACTTCACTACTCTCCGGTCGACTACGCTCCACTTTCATCGACGTGTCACCATTGGAGTCGACTGGACACAACTTATCTCGACACAATTCTTCATCGCCAGACTCTCTGCTCGACTAGTCCCGACTCGGCTGGACTCGACTCGATTCGACTCATCCCAGCTACACTGGCCTCGACTCCACTCGACTTCGCTTGATTCGCCTCGCCACGATTCAACTGCGCTCGACATGAGTCGACTCGACTTTTCCCGAATTGATTCAACTTCTCTCAACTCGGCCCGAGTCGACTCATCGCAGTTCGACGCAACTCTGCTCAGCTCGACCTTCAACTTCACTACTCTCCGGTTGACTACGCTCCAATTTCATCGACGTGACTCGTCACCATTGGAGTCGACTAGACACAACTTTTCTCGACACGATTATTCATCGCCAGACTCTGCTCGACTTGACCCGACTCGGTTGGACTCGACTCGATTCGACTTTTCCCAGCTACACTCGCCTCGACTTTGCTTGATTCTCCTCGCCACGATTCAACTGCACTCGACATGATTCGACTCAACTTTTCCCGACTCGACTCAACTCTGCTCGACTCGACTCATCGCAGTTCGACGCAACTCTGCTCAGCTCGACTTTCAACTTCACTACTCTCTGGTCGACTACGCTCCACTTTCATCGACGTGACTCGTCACCATTTGAGTCGACTAGACACAACTTTTCTAGACACGATTCTTGATCGCCAGACTCTGCTCGACTTGACCCGACTCGGCTGGACTCGACTCGATTCGACTCATCCCAGCTACACTTGTCCCAACTCCACTCGACTTCGCTTGATTGGCCTCACCACGATTCAACTGCGCTTGACAGGAGTCGACTCGACTATTCCCGAATCAACTCAACTTCGCTATGCTCGGCTCGACTCGACTTATCGCAGTTCGATGCAACTTTGCTCAGCTCGACTTTCAACTTTACTACACTCCGGTCGACAATGATCCACTTTCATCGACGTGACGCGTCACCATTGGAGTCGACTAGACACAACTTTTCTCGATACGATTCTTCATGGCCAGACTCTACTCGACTTGATCCGACTAGGCTGGACTCGACTCGATTCGACTCATCCCAGCTACACTCGCATCGACTTCACTCCACCTCGCTTGATTCGCCTAGCCACAATTCAATTGCGCTCGACTTGAGTCGACTAGACTTTTCCCGAATGGATTCAACTTCTCTCAACTCGGCCCAACTCGACTCAGCGTAGTTCGACGCAACTTTGCTTAGATCGACTTTCAACTTCACTACTCCCCGGTCGACTACGCTCCACTTTCATCGACGTAACTCGTCACCATTGGAGTCGACTGGACACAACTTTTCTCGACATGATTCTTCATCGCCAGACTCTGCTCGACTAGTCCCGACTCGGCTGGACTCGATTCGATTCGACTCATCCCAGCTACACTCGCCCCAACTCCACTCGACTTCGCTTGATTCGCCTCACCACGATTCAACTGCGCTCGACATGAGTCGACTCGAGTTTTCCCGAATCGACTCAACTTCGCTATGCTCGGCTCGACTCCACTCAGCGTAGTTCGACGCAACTCTGCTCAGCTCGACTTTCAACTTCACTACTCTCCGGTCGAGTACGCTCTACTTTCATCGACGTGACTCGTCACCATTGGAGTCGACTGGACACAACTTTTCTCGACAAGATTCTTCATTGCCAGACTCTGCTCGACTTGACCCTACTCGGCTGGACTCGACTCGATTCGACTCATCACAGCTACACTCGCCTCGACTCCACTCGACTTCGCTTGATTCGCCTCGCCACGATTCAACTGTACTCGACATGATTCGACTCAACTTTTCCCGAATCGACTCAACTTCACTCAACGCGGCTCGACTCGACTCATCGCAGTTCGACGTAACTCTGCTCAGCTCGACTTTCAACTTCACTACTCTCTGGTCGACTACACTCCACTTTCATCGACGTGACTCGTCACCATTGCAGTCGACCAGACACAACTTTTCTTGACACGATTCTTGATCGCCTGACTCTGCTCGACTTGACCCGACTCGGCTGGACTCGACTCGATTCGACTCATCCCAGCTACACTCGCCCCAACTCCACTCGACTTCGCTTGATTCGCCTCACCACGATTTACCTGCGCTCGACATGAGTCGAGTCGACTTTTCCCGAATCGACTCAAATTCGCTATGCTCGGATCGACTCGACTCATCGCAGTTCGACGCAACTCTGCTCAGCTCGACTTTCAACTTTACTACACTCCGGCCGACAACGATCCACTTTCATCGACGTGACTCGTCACCATTGGAGTTGACTAGACACAACTTTTCTGGATACGATTGTTCATCGCCAGACTCTACTCGACTTGACCCGACTAGGCTGGACTCGACTCGATTCGACTCATCCCAGCTACACTCGCATCGACTCCACTCGACTTCGCTTGATTCGCCTAGCCACGATTCAACTGCGCTCGACCTGAGTCAACTCGACTTTTCCCGAATTGATTCAACTTCTCTCAACTCGACCCGACTCGACTCAGCGCAGTTCGACGCAACTCTGCTCAGCTCGACTTTCAACTTCACTACTCTCCGTTCGACTACGCTCCACTTTCATCGACGTGACTCGTCACCATTGGAGTCTACTGGACACAACTTTTCTCGACACGATTCTTCATCGTCAGACTCTGCTCGACTAGACCCGACTCGGCTGGACTCGACTCGACTCATCCCAGCTACACTCGCCTCGACTCCACTTGACTTCACTTGATTCGCCTCGCCAAGATTCAACTGCGCTCGACATGAGTCGACTCGACTTTTCCCGAATTGATTCAACTTCTCTCAACTCGGCCCGACTCGACTCATCGCAGTTCGACGCAACTCTGCTCAGCTCGACTTTCAACTTCACTACTCTCTGGTTGACTACGCTCCAATTTCATCGACGTGACTCGTCACCATTGGAGTCGACTAGACACAACTTTTCTTGACACGATTCTTCATCGCCAGACTCTGCTCGACTTGACCCGACTCGGCTGGACTCTACTCGATTCGACTCATCACAACTACACTCGCCTCGACTCCACTCGACTTTGCTTGATTCGCCTCGCAACGATTCAACTGAACTCGACATGATTCGACTCAACTTTTCCCGAATCGACTCAACTTCGCTCAACTCGGCTCGACTCGACTCATCGCAGTTCGACGAACCTCTGCTGAGCTCGACTTTCAACTTCACTGCTCTCTGGTCGACTACGCTCCACTTTCATCGACGTGACTCGTCACCATTGGAGTCGACTGGACACAACTTTTCTCGACACGATTCTTGATCGCCAGACTTGACTCGACTCGATTTGTATAGATTTGTATTGTTAATAAACCCCTCCCTTTTTTTTTGAATTTTTTAAAGGAAATGCATAGGGTTCAAGGTAGCAAATGGCTACTCAATAAACCCTTACAAATCAAACGATATCAAAGGTGGATCAACCACTCAATTAACACCGCTTGACCCCTCATATGAAAAAAGAAAAGAGTAATCAATCAGGATTCACAAATTTAATTTTAAACTGATTAGGATATTAGGGGATTTCACACATCAGTTTTGGAAATCGGGAACATGTATCGTTATAGCAAACATCAGACAACAAGGAAACATATGGCATATCAGGGATAGATTCTATACATCAGGAATAAAATATAGAAACATGAGACAAAGCAAACAGGGAACAACGAATGAACATTAGAGGCCTATTCTACGTGTCAGAGTTAGGAATTGGGGAAACAAGCACAAAACAAAACAGGATAAAGATGTTAGCTAGTTGTCGAAGCTTGGATCTGATTTGCCCTCCTTTGTTGCTCTCCTTGCTATGTATGACGTCCTATGTCTAGTGCTCTTTCGCACGTACGTCTGTGCGTATCTCTGTGTATACTGTCTATCGTAGGTAGGTCTGTCTTTGTGTATAGCGTAGGTGCCTTTTTCTGATACGTTCCCCTTATTTATATGCCTTGCTCGTTCTCTGAAAGTACTCTGCCACTACCCCACTAAACAATAATCACTCCCCCACTTCCCGTTAACTGCTCTTCCACTACCCCACTTCCCGTTAACTACTCTTCCACTATCCCCTACCTATCAGAAAAGATAACTCCCTTATCCCTATTATCTTATTAATTTTTATTAATCAATTTTTTATCTTTTATTATTTTTTTTATTATTTTTTTTTTAATTTTATAAATACGGACAAAATTAGTTATTCACAGTTGCCCCTCTTTACAAATTTCTTATTAAATAATAAGAATAACAAAGTTTTTCATATTATTATTATAAGAAATTTGAAAAGAAGTGAATTAATTTTGTCTATGGTAAAAAATAAATAATAATAAAGTAAAATAAAAATTCCTGTGAGTCCATTTTTGACAAAAATGTTTGTGCTAGCTATGAACGTTGGAAAGGGATATTTTGCACCATCAACGCAAAATTTTGATGAACTTGGGGTCTAGAAGATATATGGATATTGATAATCCAGGGGTGCAAGGACCCTTGGAAATGAGTGGGTACGTAGACTATCGGAATGAAGTGGGTACGTGGACTCTCGGAATGAAGTGGGTACGTGGACTCTCAGAATGAAGTAGGTACATGGACCCTTGGAATGCTGTGGGTGCATGGACCCTTGGAATGAAGAGGTGGGTGCGTGGACCCTTGTGATCAGGTGGGTGCGTGCAGCCTTGGAATGCTGTGGGTGCGTGGACCCTTCGAATGAAGTGGGTGCGTGGACCCTTGGAATGAAGAGGTGGGTGCGTGGACCCTTGTGATGAGGTGGGTGCGTGAACCCTTGGAATGCTGTGGGTGCGTGGACCCTTGGAATAAAGTGGGTGCATGGACCCTTGGAATGCCGAGGTGGGTGCGTGGACCCTTGGAATGAAATGGGTGCGTGGACCCTTAGAATGCAGAGGGTGCGTGAACCCTTGTGATGAGGTGGGTGCGTGGACCCTTGTGATGAGGTGGGTGCGTGGACCCTTGAAATGAAATGGGCACGTGGACCCTTGGAATGAAGTGGGTGCATGGACCCTTGGAATGCAGAGGTGGGTGCGTGGACCCTTGGAATGAAATGGGTGCGTGGACCCTTAGAATGCAGAGGGTGCGTGAACCCTTGTGATGAGGTGGGTGCGTGGACCCTTGTGATGAGGTGGGTGCGTGGACCCTTGAAATGAAATGGGCACGTGGACCCTTGGAATGAAGTGGGTGCATGGACCCTTGGAATGCAGAGGTGGGTGCGTGGACCCTTGGAATGAAATGGGTGCGTGGACCCTTAGAATGCAGAGGGTGCGTGAACCCTTGTGATGAGGTGGGTGCGTGGACCCTTGTGATGAGGTGGGTGCGTGGACCCTTGAAATGAAATGGGCACGTGGACCCTTCGAATGAAGTGGGTGCATGGACCCTTGGAATGCAGAGGTGGGTGCGTGGACCCTTGGAATGAAATGGGTGCGTGGACCCTTAGAATGCAGAGGGTGCGTGGACCCTTGTGATGAGGTGGGTGCGTGGACCCATGAAATGAAATGGGTACGTGGACCCTTGGAATGCAGAGGGTGCGTGAACCCTTAGAATGAAATGGGTGCGTGGACCCTTGAGATGCAGAGGGTGCGTGGACCCTTGGAATGCAGAGGTGGGTGCGTGGACCCTTGGAATGAAATGGGTGCGTGGACCCTTGGAATGAAGAGATGGGTGCGTGGACCCTTGGCATGAGGTGGGTGCGTGGACCCTTGGAATGAACTGGGTGCGTGGACCCCTGTGATAAGGTGGGTCTGTAGACCCCTTAAAATGAAATGGGTGCGTGGACCCTTAGAATGAAATGGGTGCGTGGACCCTTGAGATGAAATGGGTATGTGGACCCTTGGAATGCAGAGGGTGCGTGGACCCTTAGAATGCAGAGGGTGCGTGGACCCTTGGAATGAAATGGGTGCGTGGACCCTTGGAATGAAGAGATGGGTGCGTGGACCCTTGGCATGAGGTGGGTGCGTGGACCCTTGGAATGAACTGGGTGCGTGGACCCCTGTGATAAGGTGGGTCCGTAGACCCCTTAAAATGAAATGGGTGCGTGGACCCTTAGAATGAAATGGGTGCGTGGACCCTTGAGATGAAATGGGTATGTGGACCCTTGGAATGCAGAGGGTGCGTGGACCCTTAGAATGCAGAGGGTGCGTGGACCCTTCGAATGAAATGGGTGCGTGGACCCTTAGAATGAAATGGGTGCGTGGACCCTTGAGATGCAGAGGGTGCGTGGACCCTTGGAATGAAATGGGTGCGTGAACCCTTGGAATGCAGAGATGGGTGCGTGGACCCTTGGAATGCAGAGATGGGTGCGTGGACCCTTGGCATGAGGTGGGTGCGTGGACCCTTGGAATGCAGAGATGGGTGCGTGGACCCTTGGCATGAGGTGGGTGCGTGGACCCTTGAAATGAAATGGGTGCGTGGACCCTTGGACTGCAGAGGGTGCGTGG
This sequence comes from Canavalia gladiata, assembly GCA_037954105.1. Classification (NCBI taxonomy): domain Eukaryota; kingdom Viridiplantae; phylum Streptophyta; class Magnoliopsida; order Fabales; family Fabaceae; genus Canavalia; species Canavalia gladiata. The sequence continues at coordinate 22,829,997 of CM075668.1, read as the reverse complement.
ACCCTTAGAATGCAGAGGGTGCGTGGACCCTTAGAATGCAGAGGGTGCGTGGACCCTTAGAGTGAAATGGGTGCGTGGACCCTTAGAATGAAATGGGTGCGTGGACCCTTGAGATGCAGAGGGTGCGTGGACCCTTGGAATGCAGAGGTGGGTGCGTGGACCCTTGGAATGAAATGGGTGCGTGGACCCTTGGAATGCAGAGATGGGTGCGTGGACCCTTGGAATGCAGAGATGGGTGCGTGGACCCTTGGCATGAGGTGGGTGCGTGGACCCTTGGAATGAACTGGGTGCGTGGACCCCTGTGATAAGGTGGGTGCGTGGACCCTTGGACTGCAGAGGGTGAGTGGACCCTTAGAATGCAGAGGGTGCGTGGACCCTTGTGATGAGGTGGGTGCGTGGACCCTTGAAATGAAGTGGTGGGTGTGTGGACCCTTGGAATGCAGAGGGTGCGTGGACCCTTATGATGATGTGGGTACGTGGACCCTTAAACATAAGCTTGAGATAATTTATTAATGGTGATGATGCAAGAGTGCTGATACTAAATGCTTTGATGATACAATTTAATGATGATGCATGATGGTCGAAACTATTGTGATTTTATTAAATGACTTTTGTGACGTTACTGTTCCTCCCGAGCTCGCTTGTCCAAGATCCAAGAAGGAGTGAGATTTCTTGATTTAATTCAAGTGTCTCCTTATTTGGTCTCTGTTTGAATTACTTTTAGTCTGCCATGAAGATTGAACGAGTTAGAGCAATATTCTCACCTTCCATCACACGCAACTTTTATTGGGTCCTCGTTAAGCTTACTGCAATATTTAACACACAAATAATTGTAATGCTGTTATTTTAATATCAACACATATTTCCTTTCGGTATATCACTATTAAATGTTGTGAGGTTAGGTGGTGAGAGAAAAGTCATGGTCTTTTATTGAACAAAGTGATTGTCGAAGACAATAATATTTGGCAAGGAAGGAATGGTATATACATTGAGTGAAGTTTAGAAAATGACAAATATTTACAGAAGGATGCTATGAGTAGCAGAACTGTATTCAGGACCGTTTTTCCAATGAGTAATGCCAGTATCACACTTCAGTAACCTCAGTAACCCACTAATAAGCTTCAGAGAAAAGATGAAATTTCCCTAGTTATTTGTTTGTCACAATGTTTCCCTCAGATTGTAACTGTCAATCCACAACTTGTCCCGATTTTCACATTCAACTCTTCAATTGCCCCAGTCTATTTTAATGCAACTCTTGCCCCAGTTTGTAACTGTCCAATTGCCCCAGTTTGTAAATTCTGATGCATTTTTGGTGCTCGTTCATCTTCTAGACCGCCTATCCAGGTTTTCAGTCTAGTGATCATTTTATTTGACCCTAATTTTTGCCTAGATCGCTCTTTTCGAGTTTTCAATCTAGCGGGTCGCTCTAACTTTTGTCTAGATTGCCTTATAGGTTTTCAATCTAGCGAGCATTTTTTATTGCTCTAACTTTTTCCTAGATCGTTTTTGAGGTTTTCGATCTAGCGAGCTTTTTCAATTGCTCTAACTTTTGCCTAGATCGTTTTGGAGGTTTTCGATCTAGCGAGCTCCTTTTTTTTTATGCATAGTATTTTTTTACTGCATCTGAGTTCACAAGGTGTAAGAGATCTTTGCCATCCATTTTTGTAAGGATCAAGGCTCCTCCGGAGAAAGCTTTCTTGACTACATATGGCCCTTCATAATTTGGAGCCCATTTTCCCATATGATCTTTATAAATTGGCAAAATTTTCTTGAGTACTAAATCTCCTTCTTGAAACTCTCGATGATGCACTTCCTTTTCAAACGATTTCTTTAGTCTTTTCTGATATAACTGGCCATGACAAATTGCCTTTAATATTTTTCCTTCAATGAGGTTTAATTGGTCAAAACGGGTTTGGACCCATTCTGCTTCATTTAACTTCGTTTCCATTAATACCCTCAAGGAAGGTATTTCGACCTCAATAGGTAAGACAGCCTCCATCCCATATACTAAGGAAAATGGTGTTGCCCCAGTTGAGGTGCGAACCGAAGTACGATATCCATGCAAAGCAAACGGAAGCATTTCATGCCAGTCTTTGTAAGTCACCACCATCTTTTGAATGATTTTCTTAATGTTCTTATTAGCTGCTTCAACTTCCCCATTCATCTTTGGCCAATATGGGGAAGAATTATGATGTTTAATCTTGAATTCTTCACATAACTCAGTCATCATCTTGTTGTTTAAATTGGTCGCATTGTCTGTGATGAGTTGATTTGGTAGACCATAACGGCAGATTAACTCCCTTTTTATGAACCTTACTACCACATTTCGGGTTACATGCGCGTAGGAAGCTGCTTCAACCCATTTAGTGAAGTAATCAATTGCGACCAAAATAAAACGATGTCCATTTGATGCCTTAGGTTCAATGGGACCTATGACGTCCATTCCCCACATCGAAAATGGCCAAGGTGATGATAGAACATTTAATGACGTTGGTGGAGCATTAATATTATCAGCATATGTCTGGCATTTATGACATTTCTTCACATGGTTAAAGCAGTCAGACTCCATGGTCAACCAGTAGTAACCGACCCTCAAGATCTTTCTTGCCATTGCATGTCCATTCGCATGAGTTCCAAAAGATCCTTCATGTACTTCCTTGATGATTTTTATGGCTTGAGTAGCATCAACGCATCTAAGGAGCACCATATCATGGTTTCTTTTATACAATACTTCTCCATTCAGAAAGAAGCTCATTGCCAATTTTCTCAAAGTTCTTTTTTCGTTCTCTGAAGCACCCAACGGATACTCTCTTCTCTTGATAAAATTCTTGATATCATGGTACCAAGGTTTTCCATCTGGTTCTGCTTCGATGGAATGACAGTGCGCCGGATGATCACGACGCTGGATCTTTATAAGTGGCATGTCTTCTTCCTGACTCAGTGTGAACATGGATGACAAAGTGGCTAGTGCATCTGCCAACGAATTTTCCTCTCGGGGGATATGATCAAAAGTTACTTCTTCTAACTGTTTTATTATTTCCTTAATATAGGACTGGTAAGGAATTAATTTTGAATCTCGAGTCTCCCATTCTCCTCTTAGTTGATGAATGACCAAAGCCGAATCACCATATATGTCGAGGATTTTCACCTTTGATTCTATGGCCGCTTCGATTCCTAGTACACACGCTTCATATTCTGCCACATTGTTTGTGCCATCAAAGCATAGTCGGGCTGTGACTGGGACGTACTGCTTTTCTGGGGAAATTAGTATAGCTCCAATCCCATGCCCCAATACGTTGTAAGCACCATCAAATAACATCGTCCATCTTTCTTTCATTGACGGTTTTTTCTCTCCAAATGATGTCATTATGTCTTCGTCAGGGAACCTACATTGCATTGACTCATAATCTTCCACAGGTTGATGTGCCAAGTAATCCGCCAGAACACTTCCTTTGATTGCCTTTTGGGTAACATATACAATATCATACTCTGATAAGAGGACTTGCCAACGGGCAATCCTTCCTGTTAGAGCGGGTTTTTCAAAAATGTACTTGATTGGATCCATTTTAGACACTAACCAAGTTGTGTGACTCAGCATATATTGTCTTAAGCGACGGGCGGCCCAAGCGAGAGCACAACAAGTTCGTTCCAACAATGAGTAATTGACCTCAAAATTGGTGAACTTCTTGCTTAAGTAGTAAATGGCCTGTTCCTTTCTTCCAGACTCGTCCCGTTGGCCTAGCATGCACCCCATAGACTAATCAAGCACTGTCAAGTACATAATGAGAGGCTTTCTAGGGATTGGTGGTACCAAGACTGGGGGACTTTGCAAATACTGCTTGATCTTCTCAAAGGCTTCCTGGAAATCATCATTCCATTCCATTGGTTGATTCTTACGCAACAACTTGAAGATTGGCTCACATGTAGCTGTCAATTGGGATATAAATCGAGCAATATAATTTAGCCTTCCAAGAAATCCTCGGACTTCCTTTTCTGTGCTAGGAGAAGGCATTTCAAGAATAGCTCGAACTTTTTCAGGATCCACTTCAATCCCCTTTTGGCTAATTATAAATCCCAATAACTTGCCAGACTTTACTCCAAACGTACATTTAGCCGGGTTCAGCCTCAACTTGAACTTTCTTAATCGCTCAAACAAATTCTGTAAATGAACAATATGATCTTCCTCATTTTTTGACTTGGCAATCATGTCATCTACATAGACTTCAATCTCCTTATGCATCATGTCATGGAATAAGGTCACCATTGCCCTTTCATAAGTAGCCCCAGCATTCTTCAATCCAAATGGCATAACCTTGTAGCAAAATGTACCCCAAGGTGTGATAAATGTGGTCTTTTCCATGTCTTCTTCAGCCATCTTGATCTGATTGTAACCTGAGAAACCATCCATAAAAGAGAAGGAATGTTGAGCTGTATTGTCTACCAGTACGTCAATGTGAGGTAAGGGAAAATCATCCTTAGGGCTAGCCCTATTTAGGTCCCGGTAGTCAACACACATTCGGACCTTCCCGTCTTTCTTAGGGACTAGAACTACATTGGCAATCCATTGGGGGTATTTTGAAACAGCAAGAAAACCAGCGTCGAGTTGCTTTCTAACCTCCTCTCTGATCTTTAAGGACATCTCTGGCTTCATTCTCCTTAACTTCTGCTTAACTGGGGGATATTCTGCCTTTAACGGTAGTTTATGCTCTACTATGCTAGTGTCGAGGCCTGGCATATCCTGATATGACCATGCAAAGACATCTTTAAAATCGTGCAAGAGCTTTATCAACCTGCAACGCCCCTCCTCTTTCATGAGTGTGCCAATTTTGACTTCTTTTTTCTCCTCATTGGTCCCCAAATTAATCATCTCAATCGGTTCCTTATGAGGTTGTATTTCTCTGGCCTCTTCCTCCATCAATCGCAACAGTTCAGTGGATGGTTCTGAATCATTATCATCCTCCTCATTAGCCTGATTAATGGGTAGATCAAAACTACTTGATGTGATACTAGCATTATTTTCATCTTCAAACGTGCTATTTTTAGATCTGCATCATTTAGGAATGGAAAGAGGGAAATGAACAAAAATTCTAATGAGGTAAAGAATAAAAGTAGGAGAGGGAGACCAGTATTCGGGAAATTCAAAATGCATTTTATTAATGATATACTGAAAGGAAACATGTACGCCCATAACAAAGAGAATCTTAAAGCCTTGGGTAGAGCAATAAGATTAGCATTACAAAATTACTTGATGTCTGAATTAAAATTCACAGGAAGCTCAACGATTTCCCAATTGACAAGCCTTGTGTTTGGTGGACAAGCGTGAACCCAATTGACATGCTCATCCTTCAAAGTGTACTCTTCCACGACAGCTATTGGGCTTGAAAACTCAAATCCAGCACTCCAAAAAGTATTCCTCAGATCATATATGGAGACCCCCTCAGTCTCGGGCTCTCTGTCATCCAACCTGGCCAGTCTTTTCTCTCTTTTCTCCTCTGCAATCCTTTTCTTATCTGCTCTTAAAGGTTTGTACCCTAACCCAAAGCGGTCTTTATTTTCTATCAGACTTGGTAGCTTGCTCAAACCTTGCTCGTATTTTCCCAAGCCATGTCCATATTGATACCCGTTCTCAAGCATGACTCTTGCTACCATTGTAGAAGCACCCGATGGTTGGATCTTTGTAATGGGCATTCCCTCCTTGACATAACTAGCATTCGCAATCTCAAGGGCTTGAAATGAGGTCTCAAGAGACTCTTCAGCTGCTTCGATATAAGGGGTAGAGGAAGGTTTACTCACTAGTAAATCCTCCTCAGCAGAGACAATGATCAGATTGTCATTGATAATGAACTTCAGCTTCTGGTGGAGTGTGGATGGTACAGCTCGTGCACAATGAATCCATGGTCTTCCTAGAAGACAACTGTAAGCAGGAGTAATATCCATTACTTGGAATGTCACTTCAAAAGTAATTGGACCAATCTGAACAGGTAGGCTTATCTCTCCTATCACTTCTCTGCGAGATCCATCAAATGCCCGGACTACAATGGTACTCGGTTTCATATGCGACATGTCAAATGGTAGTTTTGCGAGTGTTTCTCTTGGCATTACATTCAATGAGGAACCGTTATCGATTAAAACTCTGGCCATAATATGGTCCATGCACTTCACTGATATGTGTAAAGCCTTATTGTGTCCTGCTCCTTCCACTGGTATCTCATCATCAGTAAAAGTAAGGTAATTATTGGCGGTGATATTACCGACAATACCTTTGAATTTTTCCACTAATATATTATGGACGACATGAGCCTCATTCAATATTTTTAACAATGCTTTCCTGTGAGGCTCTGAGTTCATCATCAAGGATAGAAGTGATATTTTAGCTGGAACTCGGTTCAGTTGATCAATCACTGTGTACTCACTTTGTTTCACGAGCTTTAAAAACTCATACACTTCTTCATCTGATAGTTCTCCTTTTTGTTCTTTCCTCTCTGCAGCTTCCTGGTCGACCATATGCCTTCCTTTTCCTTTTTCTTTCTCAGTCTCATTCATCGGTTTGACTCTAAGCTCTTCGGGAGTGTAAATTCGACCAGTTCGTGTCGTACCGCCGACCCCGGCAATATTGGTAATCTCAGAATCCCCTAAATCAGTATCCTTTTGTAAGTCATCTTTGGTATCATCAGTACTCACCTCAAACCCATATCTCCAAGGTACTGCTTTGTTGCTTTTATAAGGAAAAGCTGTTGGAATTTGAATTGTGATAGGTTTTGGCTTACCCGAGGTTGGAATGGTAGGAGTACTGGTGTAATAGATAGTCAAGGGTCTTGGTAAGCCTGAAGTTGAATCGTCAACTACCGACACACTGTTGTCCCCTCTGAGATGACCCACTTGTACCAATTGTTTGTCCATTAGGTCTTGAAGACATCACACTCTTGTATTGAGTGATTTGCACCCGGGTGTAATCCACAACTATCATTCTCTTCAGAATTTCCCCTGATCATACCGAACTTGTGCATATCAGCAAAGATGAACTTTAATGGGGTTTTGACATCTTCTACCTTAGTTCTCAAGGGTGGTCTTTCACCTTCAATAAAGTTAATTGATTGCCCTCCGTGCCCTGGTAGAGGATTGCTTCCAACATTGGGAGTGTCCGCTTTGAAGTTCAACCACTTTGCATTAATCAGTTCTTGCACCTTGAATTTTAATGCTCGACAATTTTCAGTTGAATGACCCATAGCACCTGCATGGTAATCACATTTTGCATTTGGATCATACCCCCTAGGATAAGGTGGTTCTATTGGTCTCATTGGGCAAGGTACTACTAGGCAATTTTGGATGAGCTGAGGTAGTAGTTCTGTGTAAGACATGGGGATTGGGTCGAATTGGACTGGACTCCTACCTTGGTTGCTAGGGCTACTTTGGTGGTTTGGGTTTTTGTTCCATGGTTGATTGAATTGGGGTGGCCTTATAGAGGGTGAGTTAGATGGAATGGGTGGGATTGAAAGGTGAGATTGAGGGTATGGATTTTGTGAGATGGTGGTGATATGTGGGTAAGGCATATGAGGGGGGTTGTAGGTTGGTTGGAGATGAGGAGGTTGAAAGATGGGGCCCCTAGGAGGTTGAAATGTTACTGCATTGGCTTCTCCTTCCTTCTTCTTCACTGATCCAGTTAAGGGTTTTTTTGCAGTGTTCGTTCCTGAAGGAATATGAGCAATCTTTCCACTCTTCAGACCATTCTCGACTCTTTCTCCGATGATGACTACGTCAGAGAAATTTGAGGAGATGCTTCCAATCATCCTATCATAGAAAGGTGCCTGTAGTGTATCAATAAACAATGCTACCATTTCTTTATTAGACAATGGGGGTTCCACTTGAGCTGCTAATTCTCTCCATCTTTGAGCATACTCCTTGAACGACTCTTGATCCTTTTTTGACATGCTTTGCAATTCCCATCGGTCTGGTGCCATGTCGATATTGTATTTGTATTGTTTGAGGAAAGCATCGGCCAAATCCTTCTAGCAACGAATATGGGAACGTTCAAGGTGCATGTACCAACTTGAAGCTGCCCCAGTTAAACTGTCTTGGAAGAAATGAATCAGCAACTTGTCATCATGAACATGGGATGCCATCTTCCTACAATACATGGTCAGATGACTTTTTGGACAAGTGGTTCGTTTGTACCTATCAAACTCTGGCACTTTAAACTTTGGAGGTATAACTACATCAGGAACAAGGCAAAGATCTGCAGCTGCTCCGATGTTGTAGCTACTACCTTCTACAGCTCGTAGTCTCCCCTCTAACATCTGTAATTTTCCTTGCTCACAAGGGTTAAGTTGATTAAACCCTTCCGTGCCTTGGTGGAGATTAGGCTGAGATTGCAGGGTGGCTTGTGCGTTAAACTTGGAAGGTGCTTCAGGAGTTCTTGTGGCCAGTCTTGGATTAACTGGATGGGCTTGAGTGGCCCGCGGGTCAGCCTCAGCTTCCGGGGCTACATAACCAGGGGGAAGGCCATATTCTGGCCATTGGTCTTCTTGAGAATCGACATGTTCTTGCACAGGTTTGTTGTAATGCAGAGTGAGTGGTGTCTTTGACTGAGCCTGGGGGGTCTGTTCAAAGTCTTTCTTTTCCAAAGCTCGCAAAGCTCTTAGGACCAGTGCCATCTGCTCCTTTAGTTGGTTGAGCTCACTCCTCAATTCTTCATTCTGTTGTTCTAACTCATCCATGATCTTGGATTGCGAGCGAGTTCTGTAGGGATGTCGGAGGAATAGCTTGCCTGCTTTGTTATTTTTATTTTATCTAGTATGGAAACATGATGTTAGTATGTAAAGAAAAAATAAAGGTTAATGAGGGAATAATTTCATTTGAGCGTTCAAAGTTATGGAAGTTCCCCACACTTCTATTCAAGGACCACTCGTCTCGAGATGGAAGTGTGGTTGACACTCAACCTAAGGGAGTATTCACTCCTCAAAAGGTGGGGTCTTTGTCAACTAGCGATGCAGTTCGTGACCCATATCTTCAATCAGGGACCACTCATCTCAAGATGAAGACATGGTTGACGCCTAATCCAAGGGAGTATTCACTCCTCAATGGGTAGGGTCTTGACCAAAGCAACCAACAAGCAAAGTAACCCATATCTTCAATCGAGGACCACTCGTCTCAAGATGAAGACATGATTGACGCCTAATCCAAGGGAGTATTCACTCCTCAATGGATAGGGTCTTGACCAAAGCAACCAACAAGCAAAGTAACCCATATCTTCGATCCAGGACCACTCGTCTCAAGATGAAGACATGGTTGACGCCTAATCCAAGGAAGTATTCACTCCTCAATGGATAGGATCTTGACCAAAGCAGCCAACAAGCGAAGTGGAACATCAAAATATCACTTTATTTGATTGACAATGTGAGGAATAATACAAAGTAGTTAGGAACGAGTTGCCATGCAACATTACATCAATGATTTCATTCACCTATAACTCCTAGTTAGCTTCTCACAATATTTCATTTGCTCATAGGTTTGCTGAGGGAGATCCTTTATACCAATTTCTTCTATTGTACCTTGAAAATAGCCGGCCAATTTTGCAGTATGGTGTTGGACACAATAAGTCATATCTTGACATTTCTTTTTCCATCGATTCCTTTCCTCTTTGTAGTATGCTACAAACGATTTCCATTCTTTCACTAATTCGTTCTCTTCACTTTCAAGCTTTTGAACTTTGGATTTGAACTTCTCTTGCTCCTGTGTCAATTGCTCAAGCTCCTTCCTTAGTCTTTCCTGGTTCTGGTTAGCTTTTGCTAGTGCAGCAAGCTGGTCACCCACTAGATTTCTCCATTTGGTCGCTTCATCACGTGTTGCTGTTAGATCGCCCTGCATGACTTCTACCTCCTTCTCTTGTATGCATTTTTCTGTTTCCCATTGTTCATTTTCAATCTGAATCATGGTCATCTCCTCTTCCATCTTCTTAATTATGCCATGCATCTTCTCGAGTTCAGTTAAGGTGATATTTGTTTTCTTTTCTTTCTCCTTTCTTGCCTTTTTTGCACTACCACGATCATCATGAATGTGAATACACTCTTCTTTCAGATGGGCTATTTCCATGTCTTTCTTTGCACATTGTCTCTTGAGAACTTCCACTTCCGCTCTAGCCTGTGCCTCTCTTTCTTCCACCAACCTCAGTTGTGCTTTCATGGTTTCTAATTGAGAGGTTAAGGAAACGATTTCTGGGCTTGACTCTTGGGGTGATGCCCCCTTGTGTGGGATCTTGTTAAAGGTTGGATCACATGCTCTTCTCGACTCCCTCCACTTCTTATACTCAGCCGAAACAGTTACACGTGGTTTTCCAAGTTCTCTTTCTCTTTTCCTTCTTATATGCTCCCAAGCAGTTCTGACTTCCTCTTGTAGCTCATTAGTGTTGTCTGCACCATATTGAAAACTCCACCCATCCAGCTCTTCACTTCTAGGGACGACCTGAGTCCATTTAAGCTGCCTAAGGGCTATAACCGGAGTGTAGGTTATACACCCTCGAGGTCCCATTAATGGAACATTGGAAAATTTCCGGCAACAGAGAATGGTATCTTTAGGGTGATACCAAGGACATACCCACGGGAAGTGCTCTGGACTGAACTTCAGGAAGTCTTCCTTCCACGCACGAGCTTCTTGCTTCTTAATCGGGATGCGACTAAAGCTTTTCAAAGGATCTGGCATAGGACCCATATGATTGGCCGCATACAGGTGAGTCATAATCCAAATATATAGGAGATGCGCACAACATCGCTGAGTCCCTCCATTCTTGTGACGGCATACCTCCATGGAAAGCAATGTCTCTGCTAAGATGGCTGGAATAGGATTTGCCCCATGTGTTTCCCACTGATGAAACACATCCATGGCTTCTTGGTCAACCATGCCTAGTTTGAATGGGAATAGAACCAGCCCATAAATTAATAATGCTAGAGTCTTGTTGAAGTTCTCCCAATTTCCTAGCTTGGCTTGTCTTTCCAAGTGATCTTCAAGCAGCGACTTCTTCCAGGCGGTCTTCTCAATTTCTGCTTGATCTGGCTGCAAGCCAATCACCTTAGCTATTTTCTTCCCTCCTACACGATTTCCTTTATAGAGATACACCCTAGCTTTCTCGTTACATGGTATCCTCAACATCATCTCATACTCTTCTATAGTGGGCACTAGATCCAAACCAGACAATTCCAGACATTTGAGGTTTGAATTCCAGAACTGAGCCAAGGCACTCAACACAGGTGCTTCTACTGTAATGGATAATAAATCCAGAAGCGAACCATATTTCTTCTTAAAGTTTACACGAGCTTCTTTGGTCATTTTCTTGCAAGCTGCATTCACCTTTTGAAGATCATTGATCTGTGCAGTAATTCTGATGCTTCTCATTTGGTCATATACATTGCTAATACAACCTTGAACTTCTTTCATTTGAACGCTATTAAATCTTTCCCAAAAAAGTAAAATGGTTAAGTAAGTCAAAGAAAATAAAGGCAAGAGAAAAAGGAAGAATAACAAGGAATAGATAAATGATGCAATGCCATGTGTAAAATATGCATGAACCTATATGCCTAAGATATTATGCGTAAGCTTATATGAACATGTTAAAAAATGCATGGACCTATATCGAAGTTTTTTTTATTATTAATTTTTTAATAAATTTTCTTTTTATTAAAAACCCAACTGAAACATGATAAATGTATGATTTTTTTTTATTTTTTATGTAGAAATGTGATAAAAAAAAATTAATTCTAAAAAGGAGGATGAACATGTTATTTTTATGTTTTTTTTAAATATCCAAAAAGAAAACAATGCATGAGCCTATATGATTATTATTTTTTTTAAAAGTCCAAAAAAATGAACGCACCTAATATATAATTTTTTGTATGAATGTGTTATTTTTATTTTTTTGTTTATCTAAAAAATAAAAAACGTATAAAATTTTTCTAAGAGCCCAAATAAACACAAAAATGTATCTAAATATGTGATTTATAAATGTGAAAGAAAAAAAAAATGTATGAACATGTTATTTTTGTTTTTTGTTTATCTAAGTATTCAAAAATGCATAACATTTTTTATTTTCTAAAAGTCAAGCTAAAACACAAAAGAAGAAAAACAAAAACATATCCAAACATGTGATTTTTTATTTATAAATGTGAGAGAAAAAATGCATGACATGTTATTTTTGTTTTTTTTGTTTATCTAAATACAAAAACAATGCATCATTTTTTTTTATTTTCTAAAAGCCCGTGCGAAAAATTTTAAAACAAATGTATGAACATGTTATTTTGTTTTTTTTTATCTAAATGTAAAAAAAATAAAATATAAAAAATAAAAAAAAATACATGAAATTTTTATTTTTCTGAAAGCCTATCTGAAATAAAAAATGAATACACCTAGGATGTAAATTTTTTTTTTAAAGAAAATGCATGAACGTGTTATTTATTTTTTTTCCTAAATGTTTAGAAATTTTATTTTTATTTTTCGAAAGGCCCAACTCAAATAAAAACTGAATATACCTATAATGTGATTTTTTTTAAGAAAATGCATGAACGTGTTCAGAAAAGTTTTTTTTTTCGAATAGCCCAACTGAAACAAAAACTGGATATACCTAGGATGTGATTTTTTTTTAGAAAATGCATGAACGTGTTATTTTTTTTTCTAAATGTTCAAAAAAGTTTTTTTTTTATTTTTCGAAAAGCCCAACTCAAATAAAAACTGAATATACCTATAATGTGATTATTTTTTTTGTAATGCATGAACGTGCTATTTTTGTTTTTTTTCTAAATTTTCAGAATTTTTTTATTTTTCGAAAAGTCCAACTAAATGTACCTAACATGCGATTTTTATGTATACATGTGATAACATATTTATAAAGATAAATTAACGAACATGTTATTTTTATTTCCTTTTTTCTAAATGTCCAAAAAATGCATGAATTTTTTTATCTTTTCTTAAAGCCCAAAAAAAATTGAATATATTTACAATTTAAAAAAAAATAAAAAAATAAATTTATGATTGAGATTCATGTCCAAATTTAAAAATTGTATTATTTTCGATGAAAAAATGATGATAATCATGTGATTGATTGGCTATGTTCATGTGTTATAATATGATGAGATGTGAGTATACATGTGCAAGATAAAGAGAAAGAAACATGCTCCCCATGTGTCCTGTTTTAGGTGAAAAACTAAGGAAGGATATTACTAATGTTCATGTCCTAACTTTGGAAGGTTTCTTAATTCTTTCTATGTGCATGGTTTCATGGGTAGATCTAGACACCTCACAGGTTATCATGGCCCTCAGATTGCCCTTATCATATAGACAAGGACCCCGTTCTTGAACCAGTCATAAGTAGGGAAATGCCCTCTCAATATGACTAACTCATGATACCAGTAACACTCTAAGTGGTGACTTAACAATTACCAAGTGGGCATGAAGCCCCTGAATAGCAACCATCAAGACACCCGCTAATCCTAGGCTTGCACAAGCTCGGGTATAGAGCCCAAAAAGTGTGTGAGGTAAGTGAGAGTGAATTGTGTGAAGGGGGCATACAAACCTTTAAATCTAAAACTACCCAACCCCACCTGCAACACAAACAAGCAACCATGAATATACAGTAGAAAGTCTTCTACCCTGTGGTTCACAGCATTGAGTATTTACAAACACCCTATGATTCACAATAGTGAATATATACAAACACAACGAGCACGACAGGAAAAATCACATTGAATATATACAAAGACAACGAATACGAACAAATAAATAAATAAATAAATAAAAATCACAACATTGAATATATACAAGCACAATGATCACGAACAAGATAGAAAAAGAATAAACAATATTTACATAAAAATGAAAAAGAGTGAAATAAATAAAAATAAAGTTAGAGGGAACATGCACAATTAATCAGATTAGGCTTAACTCTCACAAAATCCCCAGTGGAGTCACCATCTGTCACAACCGGGATCACGACGGGACAACGAACAAAAGCTTTTAATTAGAAAAACAGAGGAGTCGCCACCAAAATTTATTAAAGAAAATTTTGGAAAAACTTAAAAAATATGATCTTTGAAACCAGTTTGGGTTCGGGAGTTATTTACGCATAGGGAAGGTACTAGCACCCTATGACGTCCATTAAAATGGTTACCTCCTAATTGATTATGCACATATACCATTAACTTTCAAAAAATTTATTTCATTCAAATAAAAAATATTTTTATTGATTTGTATTGTTAATAAACCCCTCCCTTTTTTTTGAATTTTTTAAAGGAAATGCATAGGGTTCAAGGTAGCAAATGACTACTCAATAAACCCTGATGTGAGCATGGAAATTGACTTTCAAGAGAAATTTTTAGCTTAAGGATAATAAAACTGAAATTTTTCCTAATTTTAATTTGGTTGTATTTTTCTTTAAGTTGTAAAAGTGGGAATAACTCATTCCAACATGAAATAAGAATAGGTTATTTAGAATAGGAACAGGCTTAGGTTAAGAGTTTGGTTGGCTAAGGGCAGCCCAAACCCACAACCAAGCAGCCCCCTTCCTTTTTTCCTATAAATAAGGGCTCAATGTAAGCAAATGACACCTTTGGTCATTTTATGATATTGGAATCCAAAATTCCTTTGAGAGAGCAACTTTCTCTTCTCTTTCTTCTCCTCTTGCTTGTTCTTGAGGTCAAGACCCTTTTCCTTATCATTGGAGCCTCCAATGTGGTGGAACTTGGCTTATCTTCCTAGCTTCCTCTAGCTAGTGGAGTGGCGCCTAGCTCTAGCTTAGGAATTATTTTTCTGCAATTTACATTCTGCCATTTACCTTCTTGCAATTTACAATTCTGGTTCTTAGTTTATGCTTTAATTTTCAGCCCCTTTCCCCTTTAATTTTGGTCATTTTCGTTTTGTCCTTTCTTCCATTTCTGCACTTTATTTCCAGCCTTTAATTCTTGCAATCACCTTCCCCAATTCCCTCTTTACATTCTGCAAATTTATGTTTCCTCTTCTTTTCATTTTTATGCACAAATTTGTGCTACATTGAACACAATTTGAGGAGCTCCCAAAACTGCTCTGAATTTTGAGCTTCAATCCTACCTCCAACTAGGTCCATCCTCCTCCTCCCAAGTGGGTTGTATTAAACCCTTACAAATCAAACGGTATCAAAGAAGGATCAACCACTCAGTTAACACCGCTTGACCCCTCATATGAAAAAAGAAAAGAGTAATCAATTAGGATTCACAAATTTAATTTTAAACTGATTAGGATATTAGGGGATTTCACACATCAGTTTTGGAAATCGGGAACATGTATCGTTATAGCAAACATCAGACAACAAGGAAACATATGGCATATCAGGGATAGATTCTATACATCAGGAATAAAATATAGAAACATGAGACAAAGCAAACAGGGGGCAACGAATGAACAATAGAGGCATATTCTACGTGTCAGAGTTAGGAATTGGGGAAACAAGCACAAAACAAAACAGGATAAAGATGTTACCTAGTTGTCGAAGCTTGGATCTGATTTGCCCTCCTTTGTTGCTCTTCTTGCTATGTATGACGTCCTATGTCCAATGCTCTTTCTCACGTACGTCTGTGCGTATCTCTGTGTATACTGTCTATCGTAGGTAGGTCTGTCTCTGTGTATAGCGTAGGTGCCTTTTTCTGATACGTTCCCCTTATTTATATGCCTTGCTCGTTCTCTGAAAGTACTCTGCCACTACCCCACTAAACAACAATCACTCCCCCACTTCCCGTTAACTGCTCTTCCACTACCCCACTTCCCGTTAACTACTCTTCCACTATCCCTTACCTATCAGAAAAGATAACTCCCTTATCCCTATTATCTTATTAATTTTTATTAATCAACTTTTTATCTTTTATTTTTTTTTTATTATTATTTTTTTAATTTTATAAATACGAACAAAATTAGTTATTCACATCACTCAACCATTGCAACTTGTAAGGCCTAGGATGTAGGGTAGTGGTTAATCCTAGCTTTTGTACTAGCCACGTTGGTGCAACTTCCCCCATCTATAATCAAAGAACATGTCTTCCCCCCAATCACACACCTTGTGTGAAAAATATTTTCCCTTTGGCTCTCATCTTGCCCCATGACCATGCTTCGTAGTAATCTCCTAACAACAAGAAGATCACCTTCGGGGCATACTCTAATCCTTCTTCACTAGAAGAGCTAGTAGCACTAGAGCTAGAGTTTTCACTTGAGGATTCCAAAGATGAGACTTGTCCATTATCTCTAAGGATCATGCTCTTCTTGTTAGGGCATTGAGAGGCAATGTGCCCTCGTCCCAAACACTTGAAACACTTAATGGATGATTCCTTTTTTATCAGAGTGGATGGGGTGTTGGCCTTTTCTTTCTTGGGATCTTTAATTTCCCTAGGATCTTTAGGCTTAAAAGGAACATCCTTGTGACCTTCCTTCCTTTTATTTTCCTTCCAAGAAGGCTTTGAGGTTGAGTATCTACTCTTACCTTTTCTATGGAGTTGTTGTTCTACCTTTTGGGCTTGGTGGTAGAGTTCATTCAAACTCATATAGTTGTGGAGTTCCACAACATCCCTAATCTCATCCTTAAGCCCTTCAAGGAATCTTGCCATTCTAGCCTCCTCACATTCTTCTATGTTGGCTCTAATGATGGCTACCTCCATATCTTTGTAGTACTCATCAACAGTCCTATTACCTTGGGTTAATCTTTGGAGCCTATTATGAAGCTCCCTAAGGTAATGAGGTGGTACATACCTATTCCTAAGGATGGCTTTCATTTCTTCCCAAGTCTCAATAGGATGAAACCTTGCTCTCTCTTTCACTAGCTTATCCCACCAAATCAAAGAATAGTCTGAAAATTCAAGACTAGCTAGCTTTACCATATGTTCCTCCCTTACTTCATAGCACATGAAAATTTGCTCTACCTTCAACCCTTGAAATTTTGGAATTCTAAACTTGGTTCCATCTATTCTTTCTTTGATGTGACGTGGAAATTAGCTTTCAAGAGAAATTTTTAGCTTAAGGATAATAAAAATGAAATTTTTCCTAATTTTAATTTGGTTGTATTTTTCTTTAAGTTGTAAAAGTGAGAATAGCTTATTCCAACATGGAATAAGAATAGGTTATTTAGAATAGGAACAGGCTTAGGTTAAGAGCTTGGTTGGCTAAGGGCAGCCCAAACCCACAACCAAGCAGCCCCCTTCCTTTTTTCCTATAAATAAGGGCTTAATGTAAGCAAATGGCACCTTTGGTCATTTTATGCTATTGGAATCCGAAATTCCCTTGAGAGAGCAGCTTTTTCTTCTCTTTCTTCTCCTCTTGCTTGTTCTTGAGGTTAAGACCCTTTTCCTTATCATTGGAGCCTCCAATGTGGTGGAACTTGGCTTATCTTCCTAGCTTCCTCTAGCTAGTGGAGTGGCGCCTAGCTTAGGAATTATTTTTCTGCAATTTACATTCTGTCATTTACCTTCTTGCAATTTACAATTCTGGTTCTTAGTTTATGCTTTAATTTTCAGCCCTTTCCCCTTTAATTTTGGGTCATTTTCGTTTTGCCCTTTCTTCCATTTCTGCACTTTATTTCCAGCCTTTAATTCTTGCAATCACCTTCCCCAATTCCCTTTTTACATTCTGCAAATTTATGTTTCCTCTTCTTTTCATTTTTATGCACAATTTTGTGCTACATTGAACACAATTTGAGGAGCTCCCAAAACTGCTCTGAATTTTGAGCTTCAATCCTACCTCCAACTAGGTCCATCCTCCTCCTCCCAAATGGGTTGTATTATGTGGTATCAAGAGCTTGTTGTTTGGAGGTAACTTCTCTCACTTTTCTCCTTCATTTTTCATCATCTTCTTCTCCCATTTTCGTCTCTGTTTTTCTTCCAGTTTTTCTGCATATTTTCAGCCCCTTCTTGCTTGAATTCACATGTAATTCGTGTTGCTTTGAGTCATATGTTGTTGGATCCTTGCTTAAACATCAATTTAATCGGTGAATTTGCTCAAAATTGCATCAAAATGTCAAGAAATTGAAGAACCCCTTTTCTGGTTTTTTTTTATGGGTATTTCCAGCAAGAACACATCTATTGTTCTCTCAAATCCTTTGGAATTTGTGGGTTTTGTTGTTAAAATTGAAACTTGATCATTGTTGCCTCAAAAACCCCTCAATTATTTTGGCAAAATTCTGCAAATTGTTCATCATGTTCATCACTATTCTTCATGTGTTCTTGAGGAAGTTTGTGTTTGATCTTTGAAAATATTGTTGTTGGGTGTTTAAGTGTTAATCATGTGCTGGTTTTGGAGTGATATAAGTGTACATTACATTTCCCTAAAAGATACAAGGCAAAAAAGCAAGAATCAATTGAAGTGTGTTGAACAACTTGAGTTGGATTTATCCTCTTGAATGAACTATGATGCATATGAATGATTTTCTTTCAAAGAAAGGTTAAGTTCAGTTTTAAGAACAATTCACACAAGTTTGTAATCCATTCATCCTTCTTGAATTCCTTTTGAGTGCCTTCTTTTTTCACCACTTTGTTGCTTGTCTTCTTTGAATTCTAGTTTGTCACAATTTTAATCCCTTTGAGTTTAGCTAATTTTTGTGATAAGAGTTTCTTGTTTGTCCCCAAAATTCCTATGTTTTGTCCATTCTTGAATTCTAGATGAGTTGAGTTTTTACCACATTGGAAACATCAAGGCCTCTAATTTTAAGTTGAATATATGTCTTTTCTTCAAGGATAAAGCAAGACCAAATTGAGTGACTAAGAGTGGCAAACACTGGTGAGGAAGGAAGTAATTGGTTTTAAGCGTGCTAACAATTTCTTGGTTTGCAAAGCATTCTTTGTGTAATTTTGTATGCAGCCCTAAGAAAGAAATTTTGTTGACTTGGAGCTGAACTTGGAGAAGACTTGGACTTGAAGAATTTACCCATTTGTAGTAGATTAGGATTTCTCTTACTAGGACTTTCTTTTTGGTGTAATTTTAGAATTTGGTTGTAGTAGGGTTATAATATTGTAATCCTTTTGATTTAGTTTGTACTTAGGAAGTTTCCTTGTAATTTTGTTAGTAATTGTGTGTAAGTTCCAAGGCCTTTGTGTGGTTTTAAGGAGCCATAAGGGGGGGGTCTAAGTGTGCTTGTTGAAAGGAGTAATAAGGGGGTTCCATAATTGCTAGGTTTACAACTTAGCCTATGTGACTACTTGTTACTTATCTTTCCCTATCTTGGACCTTGGTTTGTGTAAGAAACCAATTAACTCTCTGCATTTTAATTTCTTAATTGTTCAAATGTTTTATGTGGTAGGAATTTGTACTTAGAATATTTGTGATTTTCTTAATTGATTGTTTGAGATCTTGTGTCTTGAGTGGAGAGAATCATGAGCGAAACTGAGTATCCACCTAGCTTCAATAGGTTACAACTAGAAGCCCTTACCCAAACCTTTGAAAAAAATGTTAAGAAAACAAAGTGAACAATTTGAAGATCGCTTGTATGACCTAGAAAAGAGGAATGAGACTTTGTTTAAAAAGAAACAAAATGAAGGGTCTAATAGTTCTAAGAAAAACAAAAATAAAATTGATTCACCTAGGGAGGAACTTTCACAAGAAGATTTCTATGAATCCCCTAGAAGAAACCAAAGGAATAATCACAGGGGTGGGAATCAAGGTAGGCATGAGAGTGATACGGAATCATCTAGGTCTCCACTTAGGGTTAGAAATTCATCTAGGAGTAGGATCCATAGAAGTAGAGATAGACATTCTCCTAGCCATCATAGTCATAGAGCTTCTTCTAGGATTAGGAACAGAGGTAGGAGAGAAAATGGAAACCAAGAAAGAATAGATGGAACCAAGTTTAGAATTCCAAAATTTCAAGGGTTGAATGACCCTGAAATCTACCTATCAAGGGAGTTGAAGGTAGGGCAAATTTTCATGTGCTATGAAGTAAGGGAGGAACATAGGGTAAAGCTAGCTAGTCTTGAATTTTCAGACTATGCTTTGATTTGGTGGGATAAGCTAGTGAAAGAGAGAGCAAGGTTTCATCCTATTGAGACTTGGGAAGAAATGAAAGCCATCCTTAGGAATAGGTATGTACCACCTCATTACCTTAGGGAGCTTCATAATAGGCTCCAAAGATTAACCCAAGGTAATAGAACTGTTGATGAGTACTACAAAGATATGGAAGTAGCCATCATTAGAGCCAACATAGAAGAATGTGAGGAGGCTAGAATGGCAAGATTCCTTGAAGGGCTTAAGGATGAGATTAGGGATGTTGTGGAACTCCACAACTATATGAGTTTAAATGAACTCTACCACCAAGCCCAAAAGGTAGAACAACAACTCCATAAAAAAGGTAAGAGTAGATACTCAACCTCAAAGCCTTCTTGGAAGGAAAATAAGAGGAAGGAAGGCCACAATGATGTTCCTTTTAACCCTAAAGATCCTAGGGAAATTAAAGATCCCAAGAAAGAAAAGGCCAACACCCCATCCACTCCGATAAAAAAGGAATCATCCATTAAGTGTTTCAAGTGTTTGGGACGAGGGCACATTGCTTCTCAATGCCCTAACAAGAAGAGTATGATCCTTAGAGATAATGGACAAGTCTCATCTTTGGAATCCTCAAGTGAAAACTCTAGCTCTAGTGCCACTAGCTCTTCTAGTGAAGAAGGATTAGAGTATGCCCCCGAAGGTGATCTTCTTGTTGTTAGGAGATTACTAGGAAGCATGGTCAAGGGGGAAGATGAGAGCCAAAGAGAAAATATTTTTCACACAAGGTGTGTGATTGGGGGGAAGACATGTTCTTTGATTATAGATGGGGGAAGTTGCACCAACGTGGCTAGTGCTAGGCTAGTACAAAAGCTAGGATTAACCACTACCCCACATCCTAGGCCTTACAAGTTGCAATGGTTGAGTGACAATGGGGACCTCTTAGTGGATAAGCAAGTCTTAGTTGCCTTTTCCATTGGTAGGTATCTTGACCAAGTAACTTGTGATGTTGTGCCCATGGAAGCAAGTCATGTGCTCTTGGGAAGGCCATGGCAATTTGATAGGAAAGTTCACCATGATGGGCATAGCAATAGGTATTCATTTGTTTTCAATTCCCAAAAGGTCACCTTAGTTCCCTTGGCTCCTAGTGAGGTTTGTAAAGATCAAGTACAAATGAAAAAGAAAAGAGAGAAATAAATGAAGGGAATTAAAGGAAAGAATTTAAAAAAAAGATAAGAGGTTGAGACATGTGGAAAAAGTTAAAAACCTCTTCATCAATCAAGGAGAAATTAGGCAAACTCTTCTAGCTAGACAACCCACGTACATGCTCATGTGCAAAGAGTATTGCTTGAATACTCAACCAAACCTTGAGTCTAGTGAACTTCTAGAAGAGTTCCAAGATGTATTCCCAAAAGAGTTACCTCTAGGGTTGCCACCTGTAAGGGGTATTGAACATCAAGAAAACTTAGTGCCTAGTGTTCCTCAATTCCTTTCACCTATCAGAAGGGTTGAAATTATCTCCTTTACAAAGAGTAATCAAGAGATGGAACTCCAGCCTTCTACCAACATTTGGTACACCATTGTTGCAAAATTTGTTGGAGATCATGTGTCTAGATCCATTCATATGCCTAGATTATCACCACTGTCTCATATGCTTTCCAATGTTTACGACTATTTGAAAAATTAAAGAGGTTCGGATTTGATCCTGGCATTCTCCATAATTTTGTTTCTTCCATAACCCCATATACTCTTCTACTCTTATTTGTATCCTTTGTTTTGCAGAAATTGGTGATTGCCATTCGAGGGCGAATGCTTTTAAGGGGGAGAGGATGATGTGAGCATGGAAATTAGCTTTCAAGAGAAATTTTTAGCTTAAGGATAATAAAACTGAAATTTTTCCTAATTTTAATTTGGTTGTATTTTTCTTTAAGTTGTAAAAGTGAGAATAGCTTATTCCAACATGGAATAAGAATAGGTTATTTAGAATAGGAACATGCTTAGGTTAAGAGCTTGGTTGGCTAAGGGCAGCCCAAACCCACAACCAAGCAGTCCCCTTCCTTTTTTCCTATAAATAAGGGCTTAATGTAAGCAAATGGCACCTTTGGTCATTTTATGCTATTGGAATCCGAAATTCCCTTGAGAGAGCAACTTTCTCTTCTCTTTCTTCTCCTCTTGCTTGTTCTTGAGGTTAAGACCCTTTTCCTTGTCATTGGAGCCTCCAATATGGTGGAACTTGGCTTATCTTCCTAGCTTCCTCTAGCTAGTGGAGTGGCGCCTAGCTTAGGAATTATTTTTCTGCAATTTACATTCTGTCATTTACCTTCTTGCAATTTACAATTCTGGTTCTTAGTTTATGCTTTAATTTTCAGCCCTTTCCCCTTTAATTTTGGTCATTTTCGTTTTGCCCTTTCTTCCATTTCTGCACTTTATTTCCAGCCTTTAATTCTTGCAATCACCTTCCCCAATTCCCTTTTTACATTCTGCAAATTTATGTTTCCTTTTCTTTTCATTTTTATGCACAATTTTGTGCTACATTGAACACAATTTGAGGAGCTCCCAAAACTGCTCTGAATTTTGAGCTTCAATCCTACCTCCAACTAGGTCCATCCTCCTCCTCCCAAGTGGGTTGTATTATTCTTGGTTACCATTTTCTCTCCTACCTCTATTCCTAATCCTAGAAGAAGCTCTACGACTATGATGGCTAGGAGAATGTCTATCTCTACTTCTATGGATCCTACTACTAGATGAATTTCTAACCCTAAGTGGAGACCTAGATGATTCCCTATCACTCTCATGCCTATCTTGATTCCCACCCCTGTGATTATTCCTTTGGTTTCTTCTAGGGGATTCATAGAATTCTTCTTGTGAAAGTTCCTCCCTAGGTGAATCAATTTTATTTTTGTTTTTCTTAGAACTACTAGGCCCTTCATTTTGTTTCTTTTTAAACAAATTCTCATTCCTCTTTTCTAGTTCATACAAGTGATCTTCAAATTGTTCACTTTGTTTTCTTAACATTTTTTCAAAGGTTTGGGTAAGGGTTTCTAGTTGTAACCTATTGAAGCTAGGTGGATAATCATTTTCACTCATGATGCTCTCCACTCAAGACACAAGATATGAAACAAATCAATTAAGAAAATCACAAATATTCTAAGTACAAATTCCTACCACATAAAACACTTGAACAATTAAGAAATTAAAATGCAGAAAGTTAATTGGTTTCTTACACAAACCAAGGTCCAAGATAGGGAAAGATAAGTAACAAGTAGTCACATAGGCTAAGTTGTAAACCTAGCAATTATGGAACCCCCTTATACCTTTCAACAAGCACACTTAGACTCCCCCTTATGGCTCCTTAAAACCACACAAGGGCCTTGGAACTTACACACAATTACTAACAAAATTACAAGGAAAATTCCTAAGTACAAACTAAATCAAAAGGATTACAATATTATAACCCTATTACAACCAAATTCTAAAATTACACCAAAAAGAAAGTCCTAATAAGAGAAATCCTAATCTATTACAAATGGGTAAATTCTTCATGTCAAGCTTCAAGTCCAGGTCTTCTCCAAGTTCAGCTCCAAGTCAAACAAAATTTCTTTCTTAGGGCTGCATACAAAATTAAACAAAGAATGCTTTGCAAACCAAGAAATTGTTAGCACAATTAAAACCAATTACTTCCTTCCTCACCAGTGTTTGCCACTCTTAGTCACTCAATTTGGTCTTGCTTTACCCTTGAAGAAAAAACACATATTCAACTTAAAATTAGAGGCCTTGATGTTTCCAATGTGGTAAAAACTCAACTCATCCAGAATTCAAGAATGGACAAAACATAGGAATTTTGGGGACAAACAAGAAACTCTTATCACAAAAATTAGCTAAACTTAAAGGGATTAAAATTGTGACAAACTAGAATTCAAAGAAGACAAGCAACAATTAAGTGGTGAAAAAAAGAAGGCTCTCAAAAGGAATTCGAGAAGGATGAATGGATTACAAACTTGTGTGAATTGTTCTTAAAACTGAACTTAACCTTTCTTTGAAAGAAAATCATTCATATGCATCATAGTTCATTCAAGAGGATAAATCCAACTCAAGTTGTTCAACACACTTCAATTGATCCCAAACTCAACTCAAATACTGCAATTGAAATACAATAAAATGAAACTTGAAGATCATTCAACTCTGGAATATTTTTTTTACTTTTTTTTTCTGAAAAAAATTCTTCCCAGATTTTTTTTTCACGTTTTTTTTTTCGTTTTTTTTTTCATTTTTATTCTTTGTTGATTCTTGCTTTTTGGGAAATGTAATGTATACTTATATCACTCCCAAAACAAGCACAGGATTAACACTTAAACATCCAACAACAATTTTTTCAAAGATCAAACACAAACTTCCTCAAGAACACATGAAGAACAGTGATGAACATGATGAAAAATTTTCAGAATTTTGCCAAAATAATTGAGGGGTTTTTTTGGCAACAATGATCAAGTTACAATTTCAACAACAAAACCCACAAATTCCAAAGGATTTGAGAGAACAATAGATGTGTTCTTGCTGGAAATACCCAGAAAAAAAAAACCAGAAAAAGGGTTCTTCAATTTGTTGACATTTTGATGCAATTTTGAGCAAATTCACCGATTAAATTAATGTTTAAGCAAGGATCCAACAACATATGACTCAAAGCAACACAAATTACATGTGAATTCAAGCAAGAAGGCGCTGACAATATGCAGAAAAACTGGAACAAAAACAGAGACGAAAATGGGAGAAGAAGATGATGAAAAATGAAGGAGAAAAGTGAGAGAAGTTACCTCCAAACAACAAGCTCTTGATACCACATAATACAACCCACTTGGGAGGAGGAGGATGGACCTAGTTGGAGGTAGGATTGAAGCTCAAAATTCAGAGTAGTTTTGGGAGCTCCTCAAATTGTGTTCAATGTAGCACAAAATTGTGCATAAAAATGAAAAGAAGAGGAAACATAAATTTGCAGAATGTAAAGAGGGAATCGGGGAAGGTGATTGCAAGAATTAAAGGCTGGAAATAAAGTGCAGAAATGGAAGAAAGGGTAAAACGAAAATGACCAAAATTAAAGGGGAAAGGGGCTGAAAATTAAAGCATAAACTAAGAACCAGAATTGTAAATTGCAAGAAGGTAAATGGCAGAATGTAAATTGCCGAAAAATAATTCCTAAGCTAGGCGCCACTCCACTAGCTAGAGGAAGCTAGGAAGATAAGCCAAGTTCCACCACATTGGAGGCTCCAATGATAAGGAAAAGGGTCTTAACCTCAAGAACAAGCAAGAGGAGAAGAAAGAGAAGAGAAAGCTGCTGTCTCAAGGGAATTTCGGATTCCAATAGCATAAAATGACCAAAGGTGCCATTTGCTTACATTAAGCCCTTATTTGTAGGAAAAAAGGAAGGGAGCTGCTTGGTTGTGGGTTTGGGCTGCCCTTAGCCAACCAAGATCTTAACCTAAGCCTGTTCCTATTCTAAATAACCTATTCTTATTCCATGTCGGAATAAGCTATTCCCACTTTTACAACTTAATGAAAAATACAACCAAATTAAAATGAGGAAAAATTTCAATTTTATTATCCTTAAGCTAAAAATTTCTCTTTAAAGCCAATTTCCATGCTCACATCAACTTTCAACTTCACTACTCTCCGGTCGACTACGCTCCACTTTCATCGACGTGACTCGTCACCATTAGAGTCGACTAGACACAACTTTTGTCGACACGATTCTTCATCGCCAAACTCTGCTCGACTTGACCCGACTCGGCTGGACTCGACTCGATTCGACTCATCCCAGCTACACTCGCCGCGACTTGCCTCGCAACGATTCAACTGCGCTCGACTTGAGTCGACTCAACTTTTCCCGAATCGACTCAACTTCGCTCAACTTGGCTCGACTCGACTCATCGCAGTTCGACGCAACTCTGCTCAGCTCGACTTTAAAGTTCACTACACTCCGGTCGTCTACGCTCCACTTTCATCGACGTGACTCGTCACCTTTGGAGTCGACTAGACACAACTTTTCTCGACACGATTCTTCATCGCCAGACTCTGCTCCACTTGACCTGACTCGGCTGGACTCGACTCGATTCGACTCATCCTAGCTACACTCGCGTCGACTCCACTCGACTTCTCTTGATTCGCCTCGCCACGATTCAACTGCGCTCGACATGAGTCGACTCGACTTTTCCCGAATTGATTCAACTTCGCTCAACTCGGCTCGACTCGACTCATCGCAGTTCAACGCCACTCTGCTCAACTCGACTTTCAAGTTCACTACACTCCGGTCGTCTACGCTCCACTTTAATTGACGTGACTCGTCACCATTGGAGTCGACTAGACCAAAATTTTCTCGACACAATTCTTCATCGCCAGACTCTACTCCACTTGACCCGACTCTGCCGGACTCGACTCAATTCGACTCATCCCAGCTACACTCGCGTCGACTCCACTCGACTTCGCTTGATTCTCCTCGCCATGATTCAACTGCGCTCGACATGAGTTGACTCGACTTTTCCCGAATTGATTCAACTTCTCTCAACTCGGCCCGACTCGACTCATCACAGTTCGGCGCAACTTTGCTCAGCTCGACTTTCAACTTCACTACTTTCCGGTCGACTACGCTCCACTTTCATCGATATGACTTGTCACCATTGGAGTTGACTAGACACAACTTTTCTCAACACGATTCTTCATCGCCAGACTCTACTCCACTTGACCCGACTCGGCTGGACTTGACTCGATTCGACTCATCCCAGCTACACTCGCCTCGACTCGCCTCGCCACGATTAACCTGCGCTCCACATGAGTCGACGCAACTTTTCCCGAATCGACTCCACTTCGTTCAACTTGGCTCGACTCGACTCATCCCAGTTCGACGCAACTCTGCTCAGCTCGACTTTCAACTTCACTACACTCCGGTCGTCTACGCTCCACTTTCGTCGACGTGACTCGTTACCATTGGAGTCGACCAGACACAACTTTTTTCGACACGATTCTTCATTGCCAGACTCTACTCCACTTGACCCGACTCGACTCGATTTGACTCATCCCAGCTACACCCGCCTCGACTCCACTCGACTTCGCTTGATTCGCCTCACCACGATTCAACTGCGCTCGACATGAGTCGACTCAACTTTTCCCGTATCGACTCAACTTCGCTCAACTCGGCTCGACTCGACTCATCGCAGTTCGACGCAACTCTGCTCAGCTCGACTTTCAACTTCACTACTCTCTGGTCGACTACGCTCCACTTTCATCGACGTTACTCGTCACCATTGGAGTCGACTAGACACAACTTTTCTCGACACGATTCTTCATCGCCAGACTCTGCTCGACTTGACCTGACTCAGCTGGACTCGACTCGACTCATCCTAGCTAGACTCGCCTCGACTCGCCTCGCCACGATTCAACTGCGCTCGACTCAACTTGGTGTGAGCATGGAAATTAGCTTTCAAGAGAAATTTTTAGCTTAAGGATAATAAAACTGAAATTTTTCCTAATTTTAATTTGGTTGTATTTTTCTTTAAGTTGTGAAAGTGAGAATAGCTTATTCCAACATGGAATAAGAATAGGTTATTTAGAATAGGAACAGGCTTAGGTTAAGAGCTTGGTTGGCTAAGGGTAGCCCAAACCCACAACCAAGCAGCCCCGTTCCTTTTTTCCTATAAATAAGGGCTTAATGTAAGCAAATGGCACCTTTGGTCATTTTATGCTATTGGAATCCGAAATTCCCTTGAGAGAGCAGCTTTCTCTTCTCTTTCTTCTCCTCTTGCTTGTTCTTGAGGTTAAGACCCTTTTCCTTATCATTGGAGCCTCCAATGTGGTGGAACTTGGCTTATCTTCCTACCTCCCTCTAGCTTGTGGAGTGGCGCCTAGCTTAGGAATTATTTTTCTGCAATTTACATTCTACCATTTACCTTCTTGCAATTTACAATTCTGGTTCTTAGTTTATGCTTTAATTTTCAGCCCCTTTCCCCTTTAATTTTGGTCATTTTCGTTTTCCTTTTTCTTCCATTTCTGCACTTTAATTCTTGCAATCACCTTCCCCAATTCCCTCTTTACATTCTGCAAATTTATGTTTCCTTGTCGTTTCATTTCTGATGTGAGCATGGAAATTAGCTTTCAAGAGAAATTTTTAGCTTAAGGATAATAAAACGGAAATTTTTTCTATTTTTTAATTTGGTTGTATTTTTCTTTAAGTTGTAAAAGTGAGAATAGCTTATTCCAACATGAAATAAGAATAGGTTATTTAGAATAGGAACAGGCTTAGGTTAAGAGCTTGGCTGGCTAAGGGCAGCCCAAACCCACAACCAAGCAACCCGTTCCTTTTTTCCTATAAATAAGGGCTTAATGTAAGCAAATGGCACCTTTGGTCATTTTATGATATTGGAATCCGAAATTCCCTTGAGAGAGCAACTTTCTCTTCTCTTTCTTCTCCTCTTGCTTGTTATTGAGGTTAAGACCCTTTTCCTTATCATTGGAGCCTCCAATGTGGTGGTACTTGGCTTATCTTCCTAGCTTCCTCTAGCTAGTGGAGTGGCGCCTAGCTTAGGAATTAATTTTCTGCAATTTACATTCTGCCATTTACCTTCTTGCAATTTACAATTCTGGTTCTTAGTTTATACTTTAATTTTCAGCCCCTTTCCCCTTTAATTTTGGGTCATTTTCGTTTTGCCCTTTCTTCCATTTCTGCACTTTATTTCCTGCCTTTAATTCTTGCAATCACCTTCCCCAATTCCCTCTTTACATTCTGCAAATTTATGTTTCCTCTTCTTTTCATTTTTATGCACAATTTTGTGCTACATTGAAAACAATTTGAGGAGCTCCCAAAACTGCCCTGAATTTTGAGCTTCAATCCTACCTCCAACTAGGTCCATCCTCCTCCTCCCAAGTGGGTTGTATTATGTGGTATCAAGAGCTTGTTGTTTGGAGGTAACTTCTCTCACTTTTCTCCTTCATTTTTCATCATCTTCTTCTCCCATTTTCGTCTCTGTTTTTCTGCATATTTTCAGCCCCTTCTTGCTTGAATTCACATGTAATTTGTATTACTTTGAGTCATACAATTTTGGATCCTTGCTTAAACATCAATTTAATCGGTGAATTTGCTCAAAATTGCATCAAAATGTCAAGAAATTGAAGAACCCCTTTTCTGGTTTTTTTCTATGGGTATTTCCAGCAAGAACACATCTATTGTTCTCTCAAATCCTTTGGAATTTGTGGGTTTTGTTGCTGAAATTGAAACTTGATCACTGTTGCCTCAAAAACCCCTCAATTATTTTGGCAAAATTCTACAAATTGTTCATCATGTTCATCATGTTCATCACTGTTCTTCATGTGTTCTTGAGGAAGTTTGTGTTTGATCTTTGAAAATATTGTTGCTAGGTGTTTAAGTGTTAATCCTGTGCTGGTTTTGGAGTGATATAAGAGTACATTACATTTCCCTAAAAGATACAAGGCAAAAAAACAAGAATCAACAAAGAACAAAAAAAAAAGGAAAAAAAAAACGTGAAAAAAAAAATCTGGGCAGAAGTTTTTTCAGAAAAAAAAAGTAAAAAAAAAATTCCAGAGTTTAATGATATTCAAGTTTCATTTTATTATATTTCAATTGTAATATTTGAGTTCAGTTTGGGATCAATTGAAGTGTGTTGAACAACTTGAGTTGGATTTATCCTCTTGAATGAACTATGATGCATATGAATAATTTTCTTTCAAAGAAAGGTTAAGTTCAGTTTTAAGAACAATTCACACAAGTTTGCAATCCATTCATCCTTCTTGAATTCCTTTTGAATGCCTTTTTTTTCACCACTTAATTGTTGCTTGTCTTCTTTGAACTCTAGTTTGTCACAATTTTAATCCCTTTGAGTTTAGCTAATTTTTGTGATAAGAGTTTCTTGTTTGTCTCCAAAATTCCTATGTTTTGTCCATTCTTGAATTCTGGATGAGTTGAGTTTTTACCACATTGGAAACATCAAGGCCTCTAATTTTAAGTTGAATATGTGTCTTTTCTTCAAGGGTAAAGCAAGAACAAATTGAGTGACTAAGAGTGGCAAACACTGGTAAGGAAGGAAGTAATTGGTTTTAATTGTGCTAACAATTTCTTGGTTTGCAAAGCATTCTTTGTTTAATTTTGTATGCAGCCCTAAGAAAGAAATTTTGTTTGACTTGGAGCTGAACTTGGAGAAGACTTGGACTTGAAGCTTGACTTGAAGAATTTACCCATTTGTAATAGATTAGGATTTCTCTTACTAGGACTTTCTTTTTGGTGTAATTTTAGAATTTGGTTGTAGTAGGGTTATAATATTGTAATCCTTTTTGATTTAGTTTGTACTTAGGAATTTTCCTTGTAATTTTGTTAGTAATTTTGTGTAAGTTCCAAGGCCTTTGTGTGGTTTTAAGTAGCCAAAAGGGGGAGTCTAAGTGTGCTTGTTGAAAGGAGTAATAAGGGGGTTCCATAATTGCTAGGTTTACAACTTAGCCTATGTGACTACTTGTTACTTATCTTTCACTATCTTGGACCTTGGTTTGTGTAAGAAACCAATTAACTCTCTGCATTTTAATTTCTTAATTGTTCAAGTGTTTTATGTGGTAGGAATTTGTACTTAGAATATTTGTGATTTTCTTAATTGATTGTTTGATATCTTGTGTCTTGAGTGGAGAGAATCATCAGCGAAATTGAGTATCCACCTAGCTTCAATAGGTTACAACTACAAGCCCTTACCCAAACCTTTGAAAAAATTCTAAGAAAACAAAGTGAACAATTTGAAGATCGCTTGTATGACCTAGAAAAGAGGAATGAGACTTTGTTTAAAAAGAAACAAAATGAAGGGTCTAGTAGTTCTAAGAAAAACAAAAATAAAATTGATTCACCTAGGGAGGAACTTTCACAAGAAGAATTCTATGAATCCCGTAGAAGAAACCAAAGGAATAATCACAGGGGTGGGAATCAAGGTAGGCATGAGAGTGATAGGGAATCATCTAGGTCTCCACTTAGGGCTAGAAATTCATCTAGGAGTAGGATCCATAGAAGTAGAGATAGACATTCTCCTAGCCATCATAGTCATAGACCTTCTTCTAGGATTAGGAATAGAGGTAGAAGAGAAAATGGAAACCAAGAAAGAATAGATGGAACCAAGTTTAGAATTCCAAAATTTCAAGGGTTGAATGACCCTGAAATCTACCTATCATGGGAGTTGAAGGTAGAGCAAATTTTCATGTGCTATGAAGTAAGGGAGGAACATAGGGTAAAGCTAGCTAGTCTTGAATTTTCAGACTATGCTTTGATTTGGTGGGATAAGCTAGTGAAAGAGAGAGCAAGGTTTCATCCTATTGAGACTTGGGAAGAAATGAAAGCCATCCTTAGGAATAGGTATGTACCACCTCATTACCTTAGGGAGCTTCATAATAGGCTCCAAAAATTAACCCAAGGTAATAGGACTGTTGATGAGTACTACAAAGATATGGAGGTAGCCATCATTAGAGCCAACATAGAAGAATGTGAGGAGGCTAGAATGGAAAGATTCCTTGAAGGGCTTAAGGATGAGATTAGGGATGTTGTGGAACTCCACAACTATATGAGTTTGAATGAACTCTACCACCAAGCCCAAAAGGTAGAACAACAACTCCATAGGAAAGGCAAGAGTAGATACTCAACCTCAAAGCCTTCTTGGAAGGAAAATAAGAGGAAGGACGGCCACAAGGATGTTCCTTTTAAGCCTAAAGATCCTAGGGAAATTATAGATCCCAAGAAAGAAAAGGCCAACACCCCATCCACTCCGATAAAAAAGGAATCATCCATTAAGTGTTTCAAGTGTTTGGGACGAGGGCACATTGCCTCTCAATGCTTTAACAAGAAGAGCATGATCCTTAGAGATAATGGAAAAGTCTCATCTTTGGAATCCTCAAGTGAAAACTCTAGCTCTAGTGCCACTAGCTCTTCTAGTGAAGAAGGATTAGAGTATGCCCCCGAAGGTGATCTTCTTGTTGTTAGGAGATTACTAGGAAGCATGGTCATGGGGGAAGATGAGAGCCAAACAGAAAATATTTTTCACACAAGGTGTGTGATAGGGGGGAAGACATGTTCTTTGATTATAGATGGGGGAAGTTGCACCAACGTGGCTAGTGCTAGGCTAGTACAAAAGTTAGGATTAACCACTACCCCACATCCTAGGCCTTACAAGTTGCAATGGTTGAGTGACAATGGGGACCTCTTAGTGGATAAGCAAGTCTTAGTTGCCTTTTCCATAGGTAGGTATCTTCACCAAGTAACTTGTGATGTTGTGCCCATGGAAGCAAGTCATGTGCTCTTGGGAAGGCCATGGCAATTTGATAGGAAAGTTCACCATGATGGGCATAGCAATAGGTATTCCTTTGTTTTCAATTCCTAACAAGTCACCTTAGTTCCCTTGGCCCCTGATGAGGTTTGTAAAGATCAAGTACAAATGAAAAAGAAAAGAGAGAAAGAAAAGAAGGGAATTAAAGGAAAGAATTTAAAAAAAGATAAGAGGTTGAGACATGAGGAAAAGGATAAAAACCTCTTCATCAATCAAGGAGAAATTAGGCAGATTCTTCTAGCTAGACAACCCATGTACATGCTCATGTGCAAAGAGTATTGCTTGAATACTCAACCAAACCTTGAGTCTAGTGAACTTCTAGAAGAATTCCAAGATGTATTCCCAAAAGAGTTACCTCTAGGGTTGCCACCTGTGAGGGGTATTGAACATCAAGAAAAATTAGTGCCTAGTGTTCCTCAATTCCTTTCACCTATCATAGGGGTTGAAATGTTCTCCTTTACAAAGAGTAATCAAAAGATGGAACTCCAGCCTTCTACCAACATTTGGGACACCATTGTTGCAAAATTTGTTGGAGATCATGTGTCTAGATCCATTCATATGCCTAGATTATCACCACTGTCTCATATGCTTCACAGTGATAGTGAATCCTCACATATAAAGGTCCCTAGCATGCTTCAATCCTTGTTTTATGATAATGCGTCTAGGATGCTTAATTTGTTAGTAATTACAAATATTCATAGCACTAAGATCTCTTTAGGGAAAAGAAAATGGATCAAAGCACGTAAGTTTACTTGGGACATGTTTGTTAATAACTATGAGCTTGCAGATCGAATCAACCTTTTGTTCCTGGTCAAATTTGCTTTCCAATGTTTACGACTATTTGAAAAATTAAAGAGGTTCGTATTTGATCCTGGCATTCTCCATAATTTTCTTTCTTCCATAACCACATATACTCTTCTACTCTTATTTATATCCTTTGTTTTGCAGAAATTGGTGATTGCCATTCAAGGGCGAATGCTTTTAAGGGGGAGAGGATGATGTGAGCATGGAAATTAGCTTTCAAGAGAAATTTTTTGCTTAAGGATAATAAAACAGAAATTTTTCCTATTTTTAATTTGGTTGTATTTTTCTTTAAGTTGTAAAAGTGAGAATAGCTTATTCCAACATGAAATAAGAATAGGTTATTTAGAATAGGAACAGGCTTAGGTTAAGAGCTTGGTTGGCTAAGGGCAGCCCAAACCCACAACCAAGCAGCCCCCTTCCTTTTTTCCTATAAATAAGGGCTTAATGTAAGCAAATGGCACCTTTGGTCATTTTATGATATTGGAATCCGAAATTCCCTTGAGAGAGTAACTTTCTCTTCTCTTTCTTCTCCTCTTGCTTGTTCTTGAGGTTAAGACCCTTTCCTTATCATTGGAGCCTCCAATGTGGTGGAAATTGGCTTATCTTCCTAGCTTCCTCTAGCTAGTGGAGTGGCGCCTAGCTTAGGAATTAATTTTCTGCAATTTACATTCTGCCATTTACCTTCTTGCAATTTACAATTCTGGTTCTTAGTTTATGCTTTAATTTTCAGCCCCTTTCCCCTTTAATTTTGGGTCATTTTCGTTTTGCCCTTTCTTCCATTTCTGCACTTTATTTCCAGCCTTTAATTCTTGCAATCACCTTCCCCAATTCCCTCTTTACATTCTGCAAATTTATGTTTCCTCTTCTTTTCAATTTTATGCACAATTTTGTGCTACATTGAACACAATTTGAGGAGCTCCCAAAACTGCCCTGAATTTTGAGCTTCAATCCTACCTCCAACTAGGTCCATCCTCCTCCTCCCAAGTGGGTTGTTTCTATGCACAATTTTGTGCTACGTTGATCACAATTTGAGGAGCTCCCAAAACTGCTCTTAATTTTGAGCTTCAATCCTACCTCTAACTAGGTCCATCCTTCTCCTCCCAAGTGGGTTGTATTATGTGGTATCAGAGCTTGTTGTTTGGAGGTAACTTCTCTCACTTTTCTCCGTCATTTTTCATCATCTTCTTCTCCCATTTTCGTCTCTGTTTTTGTTCAAGTTTTTTCTGCATATTTTCAGCCCCTTCTTGCTTGAATTCACATGTAATTTGTGTTGGTTTGAGTCATATGTTGTTGGATCCTTGCTTGAACATCAATTTAATCGGTGAATTTGCTTAAAAATGCATCAAAATGTCAAGAAATGTAAGAACCCCTTTTCTGGTTTTTTTTCTGGGTATTTCCAGCAAGAACACATCTATTGTTCTCTCAAATCCTTTGGAATTTGTGGGTTTTGTTGTTGAAATTGTAACTTGATCATTGTTGCCTCAAAAATCCCTCAATCATTTTGGCAAAATTTCTGAAAATTGTTCATCATGTTCATCACTGTTCTTCAGGTGTTCTTGAGGAAGTTTGTGTTTGATCTTTGAAAAAATTGTTGTTGGATGTTTAAGTGTTAATCCTGTGCTTGTTTTGGGAGTGATGTAAGTATACATTACATTTCCCTAAAAGATACAAGGAAAAAAGCAAGAATCAACAAAGAATAAAAACGAAAAAAAAAACGTGAAAAAAAAATCTGGGCAGAATTTTTTTCAAAAAAAAAGAAGTAAAAAAAAAATTCCAGAGTTGAATGATCTTCAAGTTTCATTTTATTGTATTTCAATTGTA
This sequence comes from Canavalia gladiata, assembly GCA_037954105.1. Classification (NCBI taxonomy): domain Eukaryota; kingdom Viridiplantae; phylum Streptophyta; class Magnoliopsida; order Fabales; family Fabaceae; genus Canavalia; species Canavalia gladiata. The sequence goes on along the minus strand of CM075668.1, from coordinate 22,795,060 downwards.
ATATTTGAGTTGAGTTTGGGATCAATTGAAGTGTGTTGAACAACTTGAGTTGGATTTATCCTCTTGAATGAACTATGATGCATATGAATGATTTTCTTCCAAAGAAAGGTTAAGTTTAGTTTTTAAGAACAATTCACACAAGTTTGTAATCCATTCATCGTTCTTGAATTCCTTTTGAGTGCCTTTTTTTTCTCACCACTTAATTGTTGCTTTTCTTCTTTGAATTCTAGTTTGTCACAATTTTAATCCCTTTGAGTTTAGCTAATTTTTGTGATAAGAGTTTCTTGTTTGTCCCTAAAATTCCTATGTTTTGTCCATTCTTTAATTCTGGATGAGTTGAGTTTTTACCACATTGGAAACATCAAGGCCTCTAATTTTAAGTTGAATATGTGTCTTTCCTTCAAGGGTAAAGCAAGACTAAATTGAGTGACTAAGAGTGGTAAACACTGGGTGAGGAAGGAAGTAATTGGTTTTAATTGTGCTAACAATTTCTTGGTTTGCAAAGCATTCTTTGTTTAATTTTGTATGCAGGCCTAAGAAAGAAATTTTGTTGACTTGGAGCTGAACTTGGAGAGGACTTGGACTTGAAGCTTGACTTGAAGAATTTACCCATTTGTAATAGATTAGGATTTCTCTTACTAGGACATTCTTTTTGGTGTAATTTTAGAATTTGGTTGTAGTAGGGTTATAATATTGTAATCCTTTTGATTTAGTTTGTACTTAGGAATTTTCCTTGTAATTTTGTTAGTAATTGTGTGTAAGTTCCAAGGCCTTTGTCTGGTTTAAAGGAGCCATAAGGGGGAGTCTAAGTGTGCTTGTTGAAAGGAGTAATAAAGGGGTTCCATAATTGCTAGGTTTACAACTTAGCCTATGTGACTACTTGTTTAATACAACCCACTTGGGAGGAGGAGGATGGACCTAGTTGGAGGTAGGATTGAAGCTCAAAATTCAGAGCAGTTTTGGGAGCTCCTCAAATTGTGTTCAATGTAGCAAAAAATTGTGCATAAAAATGAAAAGAAGAGGAAACATAAATTTGCAGAATATAAAGAGGGAATTGGGCAAGGTGATTGCAAGAATTAAAGGCTGGAAATAAAGTGCAGAAATGGAAGAAAGGGAAAAACGAAAATGACCAAAATTAAAGGGGAAAGGGGCTGAAAATTAAAGCATAAACTAAGAACCAAAATTGTAAATTGCAAGAAGGTAAATGGCAGAATGTAAATTGCAGAAAAAATAATTCCTAAGCTAGGCGCCACTCCACTAGCTAGAGGAAGCTAGGAAGATAAGCCAAGTTCCACCACATTCGACGCTCCAATGATAAGTAAAAGGGTCTTAACCTCAAGAACAAGCAAGAGGAGAAGAAAGAGAAGAGAAAGCTGCTCTCTCAAGGGAATTTCGGATTCCAATAGCATAAAATGACCAAAGGTCCCATTTGCTTACATTGAGCCCTTATTTATAGGAAAAAAGGAAGGGGGCTGCTTGGTTGTGGGTTTGGGCTGCCCTTAGCCAACCAAGCTCTTAACCTAAGCCTATTCCTATTCTAAATAACCTATTCTTATTCCAAGTTAGAATAAGCTATTCCCACTTTTACAACTTAAAGAAAAATACAACCAAATTAAAATTAGGAAAAATTTCAGTTTTATTATCCTTAAGCTAAAAATTTCTCTTGAAAGCCAATTTCCATGCTCACATCATTGTTACTTATCATTCCCTATCTTGGACCTTGGTTTATGTAAGAAACCAATTAACTTTCTTCATTTTAATTTCTTAATTGTTCAAGTGTTTTATGTGGTAGGAATTTGTACTTAGAATATTTGTGATTTTCTTAATTGATTTGTTTCATATCTTGTGTCTTGAGTGGAGAGCATCATGAGTGAAAATGATTATCCACCTAGCTTCAATAGGTTACAACTACAAGCCCTTACCCAAACCTTTGAAAAAATGTTAAGAAAACAAAGTGAACAATTTGAAGATCGCTTGTATGAACTAGAAAAGAGGAATGAGACTTTGTTTAAAAAAAACAAAATGAAGGGTCTAGTAGTTCTAAGAAAAACAAAAATAAAATTGATTCACCTAGGGAGGAACTTTCACAAGAAGAATTCTATGAATCCCCTAGAAGAAACCAAAGGAATAATCACAGGGGTGGGAATCAAGGTAGGCATGAGAGTGATAAGGAATCATCTAGGTCTCCACTTAGGGTTAGAAATTCATCTAGGAGTAGGATCCATAGAAGTAGAGATAGACATTCTCCTAGCCATCATAGTCATAGAGCTTCTTCTAGGATTAGGAATAGAGGTACGAGAGAAAATGGAAACCAAGAAAGAATAGATGGAACCAAGTTTAGAATTCCAAAACTTCAAGGGTTGAATGACCCTGAAATCTACCTATCATGGGAGTTGAAGGTAGAGCAAATTTTCATGTGTTATGAAGTGAGGGAGGAACATAGGGTAAAGCTAGCTAGTCTTGAATTTTCAGACTATGCTTTGATTTGGTGGGATAAGCTAGTGAAAGAGAGAGCAAGATTTCATCCTATTGAGACTTGGGAAGAAATGAAAGCCATCCTTAGGAATAGGTATGTACCACCTCATTACCTTAGGGAGCTTCATAATAGGCTCCAAAGATTAACCCAAGGTAATAGGACTGTTGATGAGTACTACAAAGATATGGAGGTAGCCATCATTAGAGCCAACATAGAAGAATGTGAGTAGGCTAGAATGGCAAGATTCCTTGAAGGGCTTAAGGATGAGATTAGGGATGTTGTGGAACTCCACAACTATATGAGTTTGAATGAACTCTACCACCAAGCCCAAAAGGTAGAACAACAACTCCATAGAAAAGGTGAGAGTAGATACTCAACCTCAAAGCCTTCTTGGAAGGAAAATAAGAGGAAGGCCACAAGGATGTTCCTTTTAAGCCTAAAGATCCTAGGGAAATTAAAGATCCCAAGAAAGAAAAGGCCAACACCCCATCCACTCCGATAAAAAAGGAATCATCCATTAAGTGTTTCAAGTGTTTGGGACGAGGGCACATTGCCTCTCAATGCCCTAACAAGAAGAGCATGATCTTTAGAGATAATGGACAAGTTTCATCTTTGGAATCCTCAAGTGAAAACTCTAGCTCTAGTGCCACTAGCTCTTCTAGTGAAGAAGGATTAGAGTATGCCCCCGAAGGTGATCTTCTTGTTGTTAGGAGATTACTAGGAAGCATGGTCATGGGGGAAGATCAGAGCCAAAGAGAAAATATTTTTCACACAAGGTGTGTGATTGGGGGGAAGACTTGTTCTTTGATTATAGATGGGGGAAGTTGCACCAACGTGGCTAGTGCTAGGCTAGTACAAAAGCTAGGATTAACCACTACCCCACATCCTAGGCCTTAGAAGTTGCAATGGTTGAGTGACAATGGGGACCTCTTAGTGGATAAGCAAGTCTTAGTTGCCTTTTCCATAGGTAGGTATCTTGACCAAGTAACTTGTGATGTTGTGCCCATGGAAGCAAGTCATGTGCTCTTGGGAAGGCCATGGCAATTTGATAGGGAAGTTGACCATGATGGGCATAGCAATAGGTATTCCTTTGTTTTCAATTCGCAACAGGTCACCTTAGTTCCCTTGGCCCCTAGTGAGGTTTGTAAAGATCAAGTACAAATGAAAAAGAAAAGAGAGAAAGAAAAGAAGGGAATTAAAGGAAAGAATTTAAAAAAATATAAGAGGTTGAGACATGAGGAAAAGGATAAAAACCTCTTCATGAATCTAGGAGAAATCAGGCAAATTCTTCTAGCAAGACAACCCATGTACATGCTCATGTGCAAAGAGTATTGCTTGAATACTCAACCAAACCTTGAGTCTAGTGAACTTCTAGAAGAATTCCAAGATGTATTCCCAAAAGAGTTACCTCTAGGGTTGCCACCTGTAAGGGGTATTGAACATCAAGAAAACATAGTGCCTAGTGTTCCTCAATTCCTTTCACCTATCATAGGGGTTGAAATGTTCTCCTTTACAAAGAGTAATCAAAAGATGGAACTCCAGCCTTCTACCAACATTTGGGACACCATTGTTGCAAAATTTGTTGGAGATCATGTGTCTAGATCCATTCATATGCCTAGATTATCACCACTGTCTCATATGCTTCACAATGATAGTGAATTCTCACATATAAAGGTCCCTAGCATGCTTCAATCCTTGTTTTATGATAATGCGTCTAGGATGCTTAATTTGTTAGTAATTACAAATATTCATAGCACTAAGATCTCTTTAGGGAAAAGAAAATGGATCAAAGCACGTAAGTTTAGTTGGGACATGTTTGTTAATAACTATGAGCTTGCAGATCGAATCAACCTTTTGTTCCTAGTCAAATTTGCTTTCCAATGTTTACGACTATTTGAAAAATTAAAGAGGTTCGTATTTGATCCTGGCATTCTCCATAATTTTCTTTCTTCCATAACCACATATACTCTTCTACTCTTATTTGTATCCTTTGTTTTGCAGAAATTGGTGATTGCCATTTGAGGGCGAATGCTTTTAAGGGGGAGAGGATGATGTGAGCATGGAAATTAGCTTTCAAGAGAAATTTTTAGCTTAAGGATAATAAAACAGAAATTTTTCCTAATTTTAATTTGGTTGTATTTTTCTTTAAGTTGTAAAAGTGAGAATAGCTTATTCCAACATGAAATAAGAATAGGATATTTAGAATAGGAACAGGCTTAGGTTAAGAGCTTGGTTGGCTAAGGGCAGCCGAAACCCACAACCAAGCAGCCCCCTTCCTTTTTTCCTATAAATAAGGGCTTAATGTAAGCAAATGACACCTTTGGTCATTTTATGCTATTGAAATCCGAAATTCCCTTGAGAGAGCAGCTTTCTCTTCTCTTTCTTCTCCTCTTGCTTGTTCTTCAGGTTAAGACCCTTTTCCTTATCATTGCAGCCTCCAATATGGCGGAACTTGGCTTATCTTCCTAGCTCCCTCTAGCTAGTGGAGTGGCGCCTAGCTTAGGAATTATTTTTCTGCAATTTACATTCTGCCATTTACCTTCTTGCAATTTACAATTCTGATTCTTAGTTTATGCTTTAATTCTCAGCCCCTTTCCCCTTTAATTTTGGTAATTTTCGTTTGCCTTTTTTTTCCATTTCTGCACTTTATTTCTAGCCTTCAATTCTTGCAATCACCTTCCCCAATTCCCTCTTTACATTCTGCGAATTTATGTTTCCTTGTCGTTACATTTCTATGCACAATTTTGTGCTACATTGATCACAATTTGAGGAGCTCCAAAAACTGCTCAGAATTTTAAGCTTCAATCCTACCTCCAACTAGGTCCATCCTCCTCCTCCCAAGTGGGTTGTATTACAACTTTTCCCGAATCGACTCAACTTCGCTCAACTCGGCTCGACTCGACTCATCGCAGTTCGACGCCACTCTGCTCAACTCGACTTTCAAGTTCACTACACTCCGGTCGTCTACGCTCCACTTTCATCGACGTGACTTGTCAGCATTGGAGTCGACTAGACATAACTTTTCTCGACACGATTCTTCATCGCCAGACTCTACTCGACTTGACCCGATTGGCTGGACTCGACTCGATTCGACTCATCCCAGCTACACTCGCGTTGACTCCACTCGACTTTGCTTCATTCGCCTCGCCACGATTCAACTGCGCTCAACATGAGTCGACTCGACTTTTCCCGAATTGATTCATCTTCTCTCAACTCGGCCCGACTCGACTCATCGCAGTTCGGTGCAACTCTGCTCAGCTCGACATTCAACTTCACTACTCTCCAGTCGACTACGCTACACTTTCATCGACGTGACTCGTCACCATTGGAGTCGACTAGACACAACTTTTCTCGACACGATTCTTCATCGCCAGACTCTGCTCGACTTGACCCGACTCGGCTGGACTCGACTCAATTCGACTCATCCCAGCTACACGCCTCGACTCGCCTCGCCACGATTCAACTACTAATACAACCCACTTGGGAGGAGGAGGATGGACCTAGTTGGAGGTAGGATTGAAGCTCAAAATTCAGGGCAGTTTTGGGAGCTCCTCAAATTGTGTTCAATGTAGCACAAAATTGTGCATAAAAATGAAAAGAAGAGGAAACATAAATTTGCAGAATGTAAAGAGGGAATTGGGGAAGGTGATTGCAAGAATTAAAGGCTGGAAATAAAGTGCAGAAATGGAAGAAAGAGCAAAACGAAAATGACCCAAAATTAAAGGGGAAAGGGGCTGAAAATTAAAGCATAAACTAAGAACCAGAATTGTAAATTGCAAGAAGGTAAATGGCAGAATGTAAATTGCAGAAAAAATAATTCCTAAGCTAGGCGCCACTCCACTAGCTAGAGGAAGCTAGGAAGATAAGCCAAGTTCCACCACATTGGAGGCTCCAATGATAAGGAAAAGGGTCTTAACCTCAAGAACAAGCAAGAGGAGAAGAAAGAGAAGAGAAAGTTGCTCTCTCAAGGGAATTTCGGATTCCAATATCATAAAATGACCAAAGGTCCATTTGCTTACATTGAGCCCTTATTTATAGGAAAAAAGGAAGGGGGCTGCTTGGTTGTGGGTTTGGGCTGCCCTTAGCCAACCAAGCTCTTAACCTAAGCCTATTCCTATTCTAAATAACCTATTCTTATTCCAAGTTAGAATAAGCTATTCCCACTTTTACAACTTAAAGAAAAATACAACCAAATTAAAATTAGGAAAAATTTCAGTTTTATTATCCTTAAGCTAAAAATTTCTCTTGAAAGCCAATTTCCATGCTCACATCATCCTCTCCCCCATAAAAGCATTCGCCCTCGAATGGAAATCACCAATTTCTGCAAAACAAAGGACACAAATAAGAGTAGAAGAGTATATGTGGTTATGGAAGAAAGAAAATTATGGAGAATGCCAGGATCAAATACGAACCTCTTTAATTTTTCAAATAGTCGTAAACATTGGAAAGCAAATTTGACTAGGAACAAAAGGTTGATGTGATCTACAAGCTCATAGTTATTAACAAACATGTCCCAAGTAAACTTACGTGCTTTCATCCATTTTCTTTTCCCTAAAGAGATCTTAGTGCTATGAATATTTGTAATTACTAACAAATTAAGCATCCTAGATGCATTATCATAAAACAAGGATTGAAGCATGCTAGGGACCTTTATATGTGAGAATTCACTATCATTGTGAAGCATATGAGACCGTGGTGATAATCTAGGCATATGAATGGTTCTAGACACATGATCTCCAACAAATTTTGCAACAATGGTGTCCCAAATGTTGGTAGAAGGCTGGAGTTCCATCTCTTGATTACTCTTTGTAAAGGAGAACATTTCAACCCCTATGATAGGTGAAAGGAATTGAGGAACACTAGGCACTAAGTTTTCTTGATGTTCAATGCCCCTTACAGTTGGAAACCCTAGAGGTAACTCTTTTGGGAATACATCTTGGAACTCTTCTAGAAGTTCACTAGACTCAAGGTTTGGTTGAGTATTCAAGCAATACTCTTTGCACATGAGCATGTACATGGGTTGTCTAGCTAGAAGAGTTTGCCTAATTTCTCCTTGATTGATGAAGAGGTTTTTAAATTTTTCCACATGTCTCAACCTCTTATCTTTTTTTAAATTCTTTCCTTTAATTCCCTTCTTTTCTTTCTCTCTTTTCTTTTTCATTTGTACTTGATCTTTACAAACCTCACTAGGAGCCAAGGGAACTAAGGTGACCTTTTGGGAATTGAAAACAAATGAATACCTATTGCTATGCCCATCATGGTGAACTTTCCTATCAAATTGCCATGGCCTTCCCAAGAGCACATGACTTGCTTCCATGGGCACAACATCACAAGTTACTTGGTCAAGATACCTACCTATGGAAAAGGCAACTAAGACTTGCTTATCCACTAAGAGGTCCCCATTGTCACTCAACCATTGCAACTTGTAAGGCCTAGGATGTGGGGTAGTGGTTAATCCTAACTTTTGTACTAGCCTAGCACTAGCCACGTTGGTGCAACTTCCCCCATCTATAATCAAAGAACATGTCTTCCCCCCAATCACACACCTTGTGTGAAAAATATTTTCTCTTTGGCTCTCATCTTCCCCCATGACCATGCTTCCTAGTAATCTCCTAACAACAAGAAGATCACCTTCGGGGGCATACTCTAATCCTTCTTCACTAGAAGAGCTAGTGGCACTAGAGCTAGAGTTTTCACTTGAGGATTCCAAAGATGAGACTTGTCCATTATCTCTAAGGATCATGCTCTTCTTGTTAGGGCATTGAGAGGCAATGTGCCCTCGTCCCAAACACTTGAAACACTTAATGGATGATTCCTTTTTTATCGGAGTGGATGGGGTGTTGGCCTTTTCTTTCTTGGGATCTTTAATTTCCCTAGGATCTTTAGGCTTAAAAGGAACATCCTTGTGGCCTTCCTTCCTCTTATTTTCCTTCCAAGAAGGCTTTGAGGTTGAGTATCTACTCTTACCTTTTCTATGGAGTTGTTGTTCTACCTTTTGGGCTTGGTGGTAGAGTTCATTCAAACTCATATAGTTGTGGAGTTCCAAAACATCCCTAATCTCATCCTTAAGCCCTTCAAGGAATCTTGCCATTCTAGCCTCCTCACATTCTTCTATGTTGGCTCTAATGATGGCTACCTCCATATCTTTGTAGTACTCATCAACAGTCCTATTTCCTTGGGTTAATCTTTGGAGCCTATTATGAAGCTCCCTAAGGTAATGAGGTGGTACATACCTATTCCTAAGGATGGCTTTCATTTCTTCCCAAGTCTCAATAGGATGAAACCTTGCTCTCTCTTTCACTAGCTTATCCCACCAAATCAAAGCATAGTCTGAAAATTCAAGACTAGCTAGCTTTACCCTATGTTCCTCCCTTACTTCATAGCACATGAAAATTTGCTCTACCTTCAACTCCCATGATAGGTAGATTTCAGGGTCATTCAACCCTTGAAATTTTGGAATTCTAAACTTGGTTCCATCTATTCTTTCTTGGTTTCCATTTTCTCTCCTACCTCTATTCCTAATCCTAGAAGAAGCTCTATGACTATGATGGCTAGGAGAATGTCTATCTCTACTTCTATGGATCCTACTCCTAGATGAATTTCTAACCCTAAGTGGAGACCTAGATGATTCCCTATCACTCTCATGCCTACCTTGATTCCCACCCCTGTGATTATTCCTTTGGTTTCTTCTAGGGGATTCATAGAAATCTTCTTGTGAAAGTTCCTCCCTAGGTGAATCAATTTTATTTTTGTTTTTCTTATAACTACTAGGCCCTTCATTTTGTTTCTTTTTAAACAAAGTCTCATTCCTCTTTTCTAGTTCATACAAGCGATCTTCAAATTGTTCACTTTGTTTTCTTAACATTTTTTCAAAGGTTTGGGTAAGGGCTTCTAGTTGTAACCTATTGAAGCTAGGTGGATAATCATTTTCACTCATGATGCTCTCCAGTCAAGACACAAGATATGAAACAAATCAATTAAGAAAATCACAAATATTCTAAGTACAAATTCCTACCACATAAAACACTTGAACAATTAAGAAATTAAAATGCAGAAAGTTAATTGGTTTCTTACACAAACCAAGGTCCAAGATAGGGAAAGATAAGTAACAAGTAGTCACAAAGGCTAAGTTGTAAACCTAGCAATTATGAAACCCCCTTATTACTCCTTTCAACAAGCACACTTAGACTCCCCCTTATGGCTCCTTAAAACCACACAAAGGCCTTGGAACTTACACACAATTACTAACAAAATTACAAGGAAAATTCCTAAGTACAAACTAAATCAAAAGGATTACAATATTATAACCCTACTACAACCAAATTCTAAAATTACACCAAAAAGAAAGTCCTAGTAAGAGAAATCCTAATCTATTACAAATGGGTAAATTCTTCAAGTCAAGCTTCAAGTCCAAGTCTTCCCCAAGTTCAGCTCCAAGTCAAACAAAATTTCTTTCTTAGGGCTGCATACAAAATTAAACAAAGAATGCTTTGCAAACTAAGAAATTGTTAGCACAATTAAAACCAATTACTTCCTTCCTCACCAGTGTTTGCCACTCTTAGTCACTCAATTTGGTCTTGCTTTACCCTTGAAGAAAAGACACATATTCAACTTAAAATTAGAGGCCTTGATGTTTCCAATGTGGTAAAAACTCAACTCATCCAGAATTCAAGAATGGACAAAACATAGGAATTTTGGGGACAAACAAGAAACTCTTATCACAAAAATTAGCTAAACTCAAAGGGATTAAAATTGTGACAAACTAGAATTCAAAGAAGACAAGCAACAATTAAGTGGTGAAAAAAAAAAAGGCACTCAAAAGGAATTCAAGAAGGATGAATGGATTGCAAACTTGTGTGAATTGTTCTTAAAACTGAACTTAACCTTTCTTTGAAAGAAAATCATTCATATGCATCATAGTTCATTCAAGAGGATAAATCCAACTCAAGTTGCTCAACACACTTCAATTGATCCCAAACTGAACTCAAATATTACAATTCAAATATAATAAAATGAAACTTGAAGATCATTCAACTCTGGAATTTTTTTTTTTTTTTACCTTTTTTTTTCTGAAAAAAAAATTCTGCCCAGATTTTTTTTTTCACGTTTTTTTTTTTTCGTTTTTTTTTTCGTTTTTTTTTTCTTTGTTGATTCTTGCTTTTTGCCTTGTATCTTTTAGGGAAATGTAATGTACACTTATATCACTCCAAAACAAGCACAGGATTAACACTTAACACCCAACAACAATTTTTTTCAAAGATCAAACACAAACTTCCTCAAGAACACATGAAGAACAGTGATGAACATGATGAACAATTTGCAGAATTTTGCCAAAATAATTGAGGGGTTTTTGAGGCAACAATGATCAAGTTTCAATTTCAACAACAAAACCCACAAATTCCAAAGGATTTGAGAGAACAATAGATGTGTTCTTGCTGGAAATACCCAGAAAAAAAAAACCAGAAAAGGGGTTCTTCAATTTCTTGACATTTTGATGCAATTTTGAGCAAATTCACCGATTAAATTGATGTTCAAGCAAGGATCCAACAACATATGGCTCAAAGCAACACAAATTACATGTGAATTCAAGCAAGAAGGGGCTGAAAATATGCAGAAAAAACTGGAACAAAAACAGAGATGAAAATGGGAGAAGAAGATGATGAAAAATGAAGGAGAAAAGTGAGAGAAGTTACCTCCAAACAACAAGCTCTTGATACCACATAATACAACCCACTTGGGAGGAGGAGGATGGACCTAGTTGGAGGTAGGATTGAAGCTCAAAATTCAGGGCAGTTTTGGGAGCTCCTCAAATTGTGTTCAATGTAGCACAAAATTGTGCATAAAAATGAAAAGAAGAGGAAACATAAATTTGCAGAATGTAAAGAGGGAATTGGGGAAGGTGATTGCAAGAATTAAAGGCTGGAAATAAAGTGCAGAAATGGAAGAAAGAGCAAAACGAAAATGACCCAAAATTAAAGGGGAAAGGGGCTGAAAATTAAAGCATAAACTAAGAACCAGAATTGTAAATTGCAAGAAGGTAAATGGCAGAATGTAAATTGCAGAAAAAATAATTCCTAAGCTAGGCGCCACTCCACTAGCTAGAGGAAGCTAGGAAGATAAGCCAAGTTCCACCACATTGGAGGCTCCAATGATAAGGAAAAGGGTCTTAACCTCAAGAACAAGCAAGAGGAGAAGAAAGAGAAGAGAAAGTTGCTCTCTCAAGGGAATTTCGGATTCCAATATCATAAAATGACCAAAGGTCCATTTGCTTACATTGAGCCCTTATTTATAGGAAAAAAGGAAGGGGGCTGCTTGGTTGTGGGTTTGGGCTGCCCTTAGCCAACCAAGCTCTTAACCTAAGCCTATTCCTATTCTAAATAACCTATTCTTATTCCAAGTTAGAATAAGCTATTCCCACTTTTACAACTTAAAGAAAAATACAACCAAATTAAAATTAGGAAAAATTTCAGTTTTATTATCCTTAAGCTAAAAATTTCTCTTGAAAGCCAATTTCCATGCTCACATCAACTACGCTCGACATGAGTCGACTCAACTTTTCCTATTTCGACTCAACTTCGCTCAGCTCGGATCGACTCGACTCATCGCAGTTCGACGCAACTCTGCTCAGCTCCACTTTCAACTTCACTACTCTCCGGTCGACTACGCCCCACTTTCATCGACGTGACTCGTCACCATTGGAGTCGACTAGACACAACTTTTCTCGACACGATTCTTCATCGCCAGACTCTACTCGACTTGACCCAACTCGGCTGGACTCGACTCGATTCGACTCATCCCAGCTACACTCGCCTCGACTCGCCTCAATTCGACTCATACCAGCTCACTCGCCTCGACTCGCCTCGCCACGATTCTACTGCGCTCGACATGAGTCGACTCAACTTTTCAAATTTCGACTCAACTTCGCTCAGCTCGGCTCGACTCGACTCATCGCAGTTCGACGCAACTCTGGTCAGCTCCACTTTCAACTTCACTACTCTCCGGTCGACTACGCCCCACTTTCATCGACGTGACTCGTCACCATTGGAGTCGACTAGACACAACTTTTCTCGACACGATTCTTCATCGCCAGACTCTGCTCGACTTGACCCAACTCGGCTGGACTCGACTCGATTCGACTCATCCCAGCTACCCTCGCCTCGACTCGCCTCGCCACGATTCAACTGCGCTCGACATGAGTCGACTCAACTTTTCCTGACTCGACTCAACTTCGCTCAGCTCGGCTCGACTCGACTCATCGCAGTTCGACGCAACTCTGCTCAGCTCCACTTTCAACTTCACTACTCTCCGGTCGACTACGCCCCACTTTCATCGACGTGACTCGTCACCATTGGAGTCGACTAGACACAACTTTTCTCGACACGATTCTTCATCACTAGACTCTGCTCGACTTGACCCAACTCGGCTGGACTCGACTCGATTCGACTCATCCCAGCTACACTCGCCTCGACTCGCCTCGCCACGATTCAACTGGGCTCGACATGAGTCGACTCAACTTTTCCCGAATCGACTCAACTTCGCTCAACTTGGCTCGACTCGACTCATCGCAGTTCGACGCAACTCTGCTCAGCTCGACTTTCAAGTTCACTACACTCCGGTCGTCTACGCTCCACTTTCATCGACGTGACTCGTCACCATTGGAATCGACTAGACACAACTTTTCTCGACACTATTCTTCATCGCCAGACTCTGCTCAACTTGACCCAACTCGGCTCGACTCGACTCGATTCGACTCATCCCAGCTACACTCGCCTCGACTCGCCTCAATTCGACTCATACCAGCTCACTCGCCTCGACTCGCCTCGCCACGATTCAACTGCGCTCGACATGAGTCGACTCAACTTTTCCTATTTCGACTCAACTTCGCTCAGCTCGGCTCGACTCGACTCATCGCAGTTCGACGCAACTCTGCTCAGCTCCACTTTCAACTTCACTACTCTCCGGTCGACTACGCCCCACTTTCATCGACGTGACTCGTCACCATTGGAGTCTACTAGACACAACTTTTCTCGACACGATTCTTCATCGCCAGACTCTGCTCGACTTGACCCAACTCGGCTGGACTCGACTCGATTCGACTCATCCCAGCTACACTCGCCTCGACTCGCCTCGCCACGATTCAACTGCGCTCGACATGAGTCGACTCAACTTTTCCTGACTCGACTCAACTTCGCTCAGCTCGGCTCGACTCGACTCATCGCAGTTCGACGCAACTCTGCTCAGCTCCACTGTCAACTGCACTACTCTCCGGTCGACTACGCCCCACTTTCATCGACGTGACTCGTCACCATTGGAGTCGACTAGACACAACTTTTCTCGACACAATTCTTCATCATCAGACTCTGCTCGACTTGACCCAACTCGGCTGGACTCGACTCGATTCGACTCATCCCAGCTACCCTCGCCTCGACTCGCCTCGCCACGATTCAACTGCGCTCGACATGAGTCGACTCAACTTTTCCCGAATCGACTCAACTTCGCTCAACTTGGCTCGACTCGACTCATCGCAGTTCGAAGCAACTCTGCTCAGCTCGACTTTGAAGTTCACTACACTCCGGTCGTCTACGCTCCACTTTCATCGACGTGACTCGTCACCATTGGAGTCGACTAGACAAAACTTTTCTCGACACGATTCTTCATCGCCAGACTCTACTCCACTTGACCCGATTGGCTGGACTCGACTCGATTCGACTCATGCCAGCTACACTCGCGTCGACTCCACTCGACTTTGATTGATTCGCCTCGCCACGATTCAACTGCGTTCGACATGAGTCGACTTTACTTTTCCCGAATTGATTCATCTTCTCTCAACTCGGCCCGACTCGACTCATCGTAGTTCGGCGCAACTCTATTCAGCTCGACATTCAACTTCACTTCTCTCCAGTCGACTACGCTACACTTTCATCGACGTGACTCGTCACCATTGGAGTCGACTAGAGAAACCTTTTCTCGACACGATTCTTCATCGCCAGACTCTGCTCGACTTGACCCTACTCGGCTTGACTCGACTCAATTCGACTCATATCAGCTCACTCGCCTCAACTCGCCTCGCCACGATTCAACTGCGCTCGACATGAGTCGACTCAACTTTTCCTGACTCGACTCAATTTCGCTCAGCTCGGCTCGACTCGACTCATCACAGTTCGACACAACTCTGCTCAGCTCCACTTTCAACTTCACTACTCTCCGGTCGACTACGCTCCACTTTCATCGACGTGACTCGTCACCATTGGAGTCGACTAGACACAACTTTTCTCGACACGATTCTTCATCACCAGACTCTGCTCAACTTGACCCAACTCGGCTGGACTCGACTCGATTCGACTCTTCCCAGCTACACTCGCCTCGACTCGCCTCGCCACGATTCAACTGCGCTCGACATGAGTCGACTCAAATATTCCCGAATCGACTCAACTTCGCTCAACACGGCTCGACTCGACTCATCGCAGTTCGACACAACTCTGCTCAGCTCGACTTTCAACTTCACTACACTCCGGTCGTCTACGCTCCACTTTCATCGACGTGACTCGTCACCATTGGAGTCGACTAGACAAAACATTTCTCGACACGATTCTTCATCGCCAGACTCTACTCCACTTGACCCGATTGGCTGGACTCAACTCGATTCGACTCATTCCAGCTACACTCGCGTCGACTCCACTCGACTTTCCTTGATTCGCCTCGTCACGATTCAACTGCGTTCGACATGAGTCTCTACTTTTCCTGAATTGATTCATCTTCTCTCAACTCGGCCCCACTCGACTCATCGTAGTTCGACGCAACTCTATTCAGCTCGACATTCAACTTCACTTCTCTCCAGTTGACTACGCTACACTTTCATCGACGTGACTCGTCACCATTGGAGTCGACTAGACAAGCCTTTTCTCGACACGATTCTTCATCGCCAGACTCTGCTTAACTTGACCCGACTCGGCTTGACTCTACTCAATTCGACTCATACCAGCTCACTCGCCTCGACTCGCCTCGCCCCGATTCAACTACGCTCGACATGAGTCGAATAAACTTTTCCTGACTCGACTCAACTTCGCTCAGCTCGGCTCGACTCGACTCATCGCAGTTCGACGCAACTCTGCTCAGCTCCACTTTCAACTTCACTACTCTCCGGTCGACTACGCTCCACTTTCATCGACGTGACTCGTCACCATTGGAGTCGACTAGACACAAATTTTCTCGACACGATTCTTCATCGCCAGACTCTGCTCGACTTGACCCAACTCGGCTGCACTCGACTCGATTCGACTCTTCCCAGCTACCCTCGCCTCGCCACGATTCAACTGCGCTCGACATGAGTCGACTCAACTTTTCTCGAATCGACTCAACTCGGCTCGACTCGACTCACCGCAGTTCGACACAACTCTGCTCAGCTCGACGTTCAACTTCACTACACTCCGGTCGTCTACGCTCCACTTTCATCGATGTGACTCGTCACCATTGGAGTCGACTAGACAAAACTTTTCTCGACACGATTCTTCATCGCCAGACTCTAATCCACTTGACCCAATTGGCTGGACTCGACTCGATTCGACTCATCCCAGCTACACTCGCGTCGACTCCACTCGACTTTGCTTGATTCGCCTCGACACGATTCAACTGCATTCAACATGAGTCGACTCGACTTTTCCCGAATTGGATCATCTTCTCTCAACTCGGCCCGACTTTACTCATCGTAGTTCGGCGCAACTCTGCTGAGCTCGACATTCAACTTAACTACTCTCCAGTCGACTACGCTCCACTTTCATCGACGTGACTCATCACCATTGGAGTCGACTAGACAAACCTTTTCTCGACACGATTCTTCATCGCCAGACTCTGCTCGACTTGACCCGACTCGGCTTGACTCGACTCAATTCGACTCACACCAGCTCACTCGCCTCGACTCGCCTTGC
Organism: Canavalia gladiata; assembly: GCA_037954105.1. Taxonomy (NCBI): domain Eukaryota; kingdom Viridiplantae; phylum Streptophyta; class Magnoliopsida; order Fabales; family Fabaceae; genus Canavalia; species Canavalia gladiata. Next base: position 22,778,659 of record CM075668.1, on the reverse strand, counting down.
CACGATTCAACTGCGCTCGACATGAGTCGACTCAACTTTTCCTGACTCAATTCAACATCGCTCAGCTCGGCTCGACTCGACTCATCGCTGTTCGATGCAACTCTGCTCAACTCCACTTTCAACTTCACTACTCTCCGGTCGACTACGCTCCACTTTCATCGACGTGACTCGTCACCATTGGAGTCGACTAGACACAACCTTTCTCGACACGATTCTTCATCGCGAGACTCTGCTCGACTTGACCCAACTCGGCTGGACTCGACTGGATTCGACTCATCCCAGCTACACTCGCCTCGACTCGCCTCGCCACGATTCAACTGCGCTCGACATGAGTCAACTCAACTTTTCCCGAATCGACACAACTTCGCTCAACTCGGCTCGACTCGACTCTTCGCAGTTCGACACAACTGTGCTCAGGTTGACCTTCAACTTCATTGCACCCCGGTCGTCTACGCTCCACTTTCATCGACATGACTCGTCACCATTGGAGTCGACTAGACAAAACTTTTCTCGACACGATTCTTCATGGCCAGACTCTACTCCACTTTACCCGATTGGCTGGACTCGACTCGATTCGACTCATCCCAGCTACACTCGCGTGGACTCCACTCGACTTCGCTTGATTCGCCTCGTCACGATTCAACTGCGTTTGATATGAGTCGACTCGACTTTTCCCGAATTGGATCATCTTCTCTCAACTCGGCCCGACTCGACTCATCGTAGTTCGGCGCAACTCTGCTCAGCTCGACATTCAACTTCACTACTCTCCAGTCGACTACGCTACACTTTCATCGACGTGACTCGTCACCATTGGAGTCGACTAGACAAACCTTTTCTCGACACGATTCTTCATCGCCAGACTCTGGTCGACTTGACCCGACTCAGCTGGACTCGACTCAATTCGACTCATCCCAGCTACACTCGCCTCGACTCGCCTCGCCACGATTCAACTATGCTCGACATGAGTCGACTCAACTTTTCCCGACTCGACTCAACTTCGCTCAGCTCGGCTCGACTCGACTCATCGCAGTTCGACGCAACTCTGCTCAGCTCCTCTTTCAACTTCACTACTCTCTGGGCGACTACGCTCCACTTTCATCGACGTGACTCGTCACCATTGGAGTCGACTAGACACAACTTTTCTCGACACGATTCTTCATCGCGAGACTCTGCTCGACTTGACCCAACTCGGCTGGACTCGACTCGATTCGACTCATCCCAGCTACATTCGCCTCGACACGCGTCGCCACGATTCAACTGCGCTCGACATGAGTCGACTCAACTTTTCCCGAATCGACTCAACTTCGCTTAACTTGGCTCGACTCGACTCATCGCAGTTCGACAATAAATCGGGTAAATGCTTTTCCACCATGCCAAGAAAGAAGTATTTAAAACAAGCCTTTCAACATTTGCTAAGCGCCCAAACCAAAAAGGCTGAACCAACTCTGCTCAGCTCGACTTTCAAGTTCACTACACTCCGGTCGTCAACGCTCCACTTTCATCGACGTGACTCGTCACCATTGGAGTAGACTAGACAAAATTTTTCGCGACACGATTCTCCATCGCCAGACTCTACTCCACTTGACCCGATTGGCTGGACTCGACTCGATTCGACTCATCCCAGCTACACTCGCGTCGACTCCACTAGACTTTGCTTGATTCGCCTCGCCACGATTCAACTGTGTCCGACATGAGTCGACTCGACATTTCCCGAATTGATTCATCTTCTCTCAACTCTACTCAGCTCGACATTCAACTTTACTTCTCTCCAGTCGACTACGCTACACTTTCATCGACGTGACTCGTCACCTTTGGAGTCGACTAGACAAACCTTTTCTCGACACGATTCTTCATCCCCACACTTTGCTCGACTTGACCCGACTCGGCTTGACTCGACTCAATTCGACTCATACCAGCTCACTCGCCTCGACTCGCCTCACCACGATTCAACTGCGCTCGACAGGAGTCGACTCAACTTTTCCTGACTCGACTAAACTTCGCTCAGCTCGGCTCGACTCGACTCATCGCAGTTCGACGCAACTATGGTCAGCTCCACTTTCAACTTCACTACTCTCCGATCGACTACGCTCCACTTTCATCGACGTGACTCGTCACCATTGGAGTCGACTAGACACAAATTTTCTCGACACGATTCTTCATCGCCAGACTCTGGTCGACTTGACCCAACTCGGCTGGACTCGACTCGATTCGACTCTTCCCAGCTACACTCGCCTCGACTCGCCTCGCGACGATTCAACTGCGCTCGACAAGAGTCGACTCAACTTTTCCCGAATCGACTCAACTGGGCTCGACTCGACTCATCGCAGTTCGAAAGAACTGTGCTCAGCTCGACCTTCAACTTCACTGCACTCCCATCGTCTACGCTCCACTTTCATCGACGTTACTCGTCACCATTGGAGTCGACTAGACAAAACTTTTCTCGACACGATTCTTCATCGCTAGACTCTACTCCACTTGACCCGATTGGCTGGACTCGACTCGATTCGACTCATCCCCGCTACACTCGCGTGGACTCCACTCGACTTTGCTTGATTCGCCTCGTCACGATTCAACTGCGTTCGACATGAGTCGACTCGACTTTTCCCGAATTGGATCATCTTCTCTCAACTCGGCCCGACTTTACTCATCGTAGTTCGGCGCAACTCTGCTGAGGTCGACATTCAACTTCACTACTCTCCAGTCGACTACGCTACACTTTCATCGACGTGACTCGTCACCACTGGAGTCGACTAGACAAACCTTTTCTCGACACGATTCTTCATCGCCAGACTCTTCTCGACTTGACCCGACTCGGCTTGACTCGACTCAATTCGACTCATACCAGCTCACTCGCCACGATTCGACTGCGCTCGACATGAGTCGACTCAACTTTTCCTGACTCGACTCAACTTCGCTCAGCTCGGCTCGACTCAACTCAACGCAGTTCGACACAACCTTGCTCAGCTCGACCTTCAACTTCACTGCACTCCGGTCGTCTACGCTCCACTTTCATCGACGTGACACGTCACCATTGGAGTCGACTAGACAAAACTTTTCTCGACACGATTCTTCATCGCCAGACTCTACTCCACTTGACCCGATTGGCTGGACTCGACTCGATTCCACTCATCCCAACTACACTCGCGTGGACTCCACTCGACTTTGCTTGATTCGCCTCGTCACGATTCAACTGCGTTCGACATGAGTCGACTCGACTTTTCCCGAATTGGATCATCTTCTCTCAACTCGGCCCGACTTTACTCATCGTAGTTCGGCGCAACTCTGCTGAGGTCGACATTCAACTTCACTACTCTCCAGTCGACTACGCTACACTTTCATCGACGTGACTCGTCACCACTGGAGTCGACTAGACAAACCTTTTCTCGACACGATTCTTCATCGCCAGACTCTTCTCGACTTGACCCGACTCGGCTTGACTCGACTCAATTCGACTCATACCAGCTCACTCGCCACGATTCGACTGCGCTCGACATGAGTCGACTCAACTTTTCCTGACTCGACTCAACTTCGCTCAGCTCGGCTCGACTCAACTCAACGCAGTTCGACACAACCTTGCTCAGCTCGACCTTCAACTTCACTGCACTCCGGTCGTCTACGCTCCACTTTCATCGACGTGACACGTCACCATTGGAGTCGACTAGACAAAACTTTTCTCGACACGATTCTTCATCGCCAGACTCTACTCCACTTGACCCGATTGGCTGGACTCGACTCGATTCCACTCATCCCAACTACACTCGCGTGGACTCCACTCGACTTTGCTTGATTCGCCTCGTCACGATACAACTGCGTTCGACATGAGTCGACTCGACTTTTCCCGAATTGGATCATCTTCTCCCAACTCGGCCCGACTCGACTCATCGTAGTTCGGCACAACTCTGCTCAGCTCGACATTCAACTTCACTACTCTCCAGTCGACTACGCTACACTTTCATCGACGTGACTCGTCACCATTGGAGTCGACTAGACAAACCTTTTCTCGACACGATTCTTCATCGCCAGACTCTGGTCGACTTGACCTGACTCGGCTGGACTCGACTCAATTCGACTCATCCCAGCTACACTCGCCTCGCCACGATTCAACTACGCTCGACATGAGTCGACTCAACTTTTCCCGAATCGACTCAACTTCGCTCAACTTGGCTCGATTCGACTCATCGCAGTTCGACGCAACTCTGCTCAGCTCGACTTTCAAGTTCACTACACTCCGGTCGTCCACGCTCCACTTTCATCGACGTGACTCGTCACCATTGGAGTCGACTAGACACAACTTTTCTCGACACGATTCTTCATCGCCAGACTCTACTCCACTTGACCCGATTGGCTGGACTCGACTCGATTCGACTCATCCCAGCTACACTCGCGTCGACTCCACTCGACTTTGCTTGATTCGCCTCGCCACGATTCAACTGTGTTCGACATGAGTCGACTTGACTTTTCCCGAATTGATTCATCTTCTCTCAACTCGGCCCGACTCGACTCATCGTAGTTCGGCGCAACTCTACTCAACTCGACATTCAACTTCACTTCTCTCAAGTCGACTATGCTACACTTTCGTCGACGTGACTCGTCACCTTTGGAGTCGACTAGACAAACCTTTTCTCGACACGATTCTTCATCGCCACACTTTGCTCGACTTGACCCGACTCGGCTTGACTCGACTCAATTCGACTCATACCAGCTCACTCGCCTCGACTCGCCTCGCCACGATTCAACTGCACTCGACATGAGTCGACTCAACATTTCCCGACTCGACTCAACTTCGCTCAGCTCGGCTCGACTCGACTCATCGCAGTTCGACGCAACTCTGCTCAGCTCCACTTTCAACTTCTCTACTCTCCGGTCGACTACGCTCCACTTTCATCGACGTGACTCGTCACCATTGGAGTCGACTAGACACAACTTTTCTCGACAAAATTCTTCATCGCCAGACTCTGCTCGGCTTGACCCGACTCAGATGGACTCGACTCGATTCGACTTATCCCAGCTACACTAGCCTCGACTCGCCTCGCCACGATTCAACTGTGCTCGACATGAGTCGACTCAACTTTTCCCGACTCTACTAAACTTCGCACAACTCGGCTCGACTCGACTCATCGCAGTTCGACGCAACTCTTCTAAGCTCCACTTTCAACTTCACTACTTTCCGGTCGACTATGCTCCACTTTCATCGACGTGACTCGTCACCATTGGAGTAGACTAGACACAACTTTTCTCGACACGATTCTTCATCGTGAGACTCTGCTCGACTTCACACGACTCGACTAGATTCGACTCGATTCGACTTATCCCAGCTACACTCGCCTCGACTCGCCTCGCCACGATTCAACAGCGCTCGACATGAGTCGACTCAACTTTTCCCGAATTGACTGAACTTCGCTCAACTCGGTTCGACTCGACTCGTCGCAGTTCGACGTAACTCTGCTCAACTCGACTTTCAACTTCACTACACTCCGGTCGTCTACGCTTCACTTACATCGACGTGACTTGTCACCATTGCAGTCGACTAGACACAACTTTTCTCGACACGATTCTTCATCGCCAGACTCTACTCCACTTGACCCGATTGGCTGGACTCGACTCGATTCGACTCATCCCAACTACACTCACGTGGACTCCACTCGACTTTGCTTGATTCGCCTCGTCACGATACAACTGCTTCGACATGAGTCGACTCGACTTTTCCCGAATTGGATCATCTTCTCTCAACTCGGCCCGACTCTACTCATCGTAGTTCGGCGCAACTCTGCTCAGCTCGACATTCAACTTCACTACTCTCCAGTCGACTACGCTACACTTTCATCGACGTGACTCGTCAGCATTGGAGTCGACTAGACAAACCTTTTCTCGACACGATTCTTCATCGCCAGACTCTGGTCGACTTGACCCGACTCGGTTGGACTCGACTCAATTCGACTCATCCCAGCTACACTCGCCTCGACTCGCCTCGCCACGATTCAACTACGCTCGACATGAGTCGACTCAACTTTTCCCGACTCGACACAACTTCGCTCAGCTCGGCTCGACTCGACTCATCGTAGTTCGACGCAACTCTGCTCAGCTCCACTTTCAACTTCACTACTCTCCGGTCGACTACGCTCCACTTTCATCGACGTGACTCGTCACCATTGGAGTCGACTAGACACAACTTTTCTCGACACGATTCTTCATCGCGAGACTCTGCTTGACTTGACCCAACTCGGCTGGACTCGACTCGATTCGACTCATCCCAGCTACACTCGCCTCGACTCGCCTCGCCACGATTCAACTGCGCTCGACATGAGTCGACTCAACTTTTCCCGAATCGACTCAACTTCGCTCAACTTGGCTTGACTCGACTCATCGCAGTTCGACGCAACTCTGCTCAGCTCGACTTTCAAGTTCACTACACTCCGGTCGTCCACGCTCCACTTTCATCGACGTGACTCGTCACCATTGGAGTCGACTAGACACAACTTTTCTCGACACGATTCTTCATCGCCAGACTCTACTCCACTTGACCCGATTGGCTGGACTCGACTCGATTCGACTCATCCCAGCTACACTCGCGTCGACTCCACTCCACTTTGCTTGATTCGCCTCGCCACGATTCAACTGTGTTTGACATGAGTCGACTCGACTTTTCCCGAATTGATTCATCTTCTCTCAACTCGGCCCGACTCGACTCATCGTAGTTCGGCGCAACTCTACTCAACTCGACATTCAACTTCACTTCTCTCCAGTCGACTACGCTACACTTTCATTGACGTGACTCGTCACCTTTGGAGTCGACTAGACAAACCTTTTCTCGACACGATTCTTCATCGCCACACTTTGCTCGACTTGACCCGACTCGGCTTGACTCGACTCAATTCGACTCATACCAGCTCACTCGCCTCTCCACGATTCAACTGCGCTCGACATGAGTCGACTCAACATTTCCCGACTCGACTCAACTTCGCTCAGCTCGGCTCGACTCGACTCATCGCAGTTCGACGCAACTCTCCTCAGCTCCACTTTCAACGTCACTACTCTCCGGTCGACTACGCTCCACTTTCATCGACGTGACTCGTCACCATTGGAGTCGACTAGACACAACTTTTCTCGACACAATTCTTCATGTCCAGACTCTGCTCGGCTTGACCCGACTCGGATGGACTCGACTCGATTCGAGTTATCCCAGCTACACTAGCCTCGACTCGCCTCGCCACGATTCAACTGTGCTCGACATGAGTCGACTCAACTTTTCCCGACTCTACTCAACTTCGCTCAACTTGGCTCGACTCGGCTCATCGCAGTTCGACGCAACTCTTCTAAGCTCCACTTTCAACTTCGCTACTTTCCGGTCGACTATGCTCCACTTTCATCGACGTGACTCGTCACCATTGGAGTAGACTAGACACAACTTTTCTCGACACGATTCTTCATCGTGAGACCCTGCTCGACTTGACACGACTCGACTAGATTCGACTCGATTCGAGTTATCCCAGCTACACTCGCCTCGACTCGCCTCGCCACGATTCAACTGTGCTCGACATGAGTCGACTCAACTTTTCCCGAATTGACTGAACTTCGCTCAACTCGACTCGACTCGACTCGACTCGTCGCAGTTCGACGTAACTCTGCTCAGCTCGACCTTCAACTTCACCACACTCCGGTCGTCTACGCTTCACTTTCATCGACGTGACTCGTCACCATTGGAGTCGACTAGAAACAACTTTTCTCGACACGATTCTTCATCGCCAGGCTCTACTCCACTTGACCCGACTCGGTTGGACTCGACTCGATTCGACTCATCCCAGCTACACTCGCATCGACTCGCCTTGCCACGATTAACCTGCGCTCGACATGAGTCGACTCGACTTTTCCCGAATCGACTCCACTTCGCTCAACTCGGTTCGACTCGACTCATCACAGTTCGACGCAACTCTGCTAAGCTCGACTTTCAAGTTCACTACATTCCAGCCGTCTACGCTCCATTTTCATCGACGTGACTCGTCACCATTGGAGTCGACTAGACACAACTTTTCTCGACACGATTCTTCATCGCCAGACTCTGCTCGACTGGACCCGACTCGGCTGGACTCGACTCGATTCGACTCAACCCAGCTACACTCGCCTCGACCCGACTCGACTCAACTTCGCTCAGCTCGGCTCGACTAGACTCATCTCAGTTCGACGCAACTCTGCTCAGCTCCACTTCGAACTTCACTACTCTCCGGTCGACTACGCTCCACTTTCATCGACGTGACTCGTCACCATTGGAGTCGACTAGACACAGCTTTTCTCGATACGATTCATCATCGCCAGACTCTGCTTGACTTGACCCGACTCGGCTGGACTCGACTCGATTCGACTCATCCCAGCTACACTCGCCTCGACTTGCCTCGCCATGATTCAACTGCGCTCGACATGTGTCGCCTTAACTTTTCCCGAATCGACTCAACTTCGCTCATCACGGCTCGACTCGACCCATCGCAGTTGGACACAACTCTGCCAAGCTCGACTTTCAAGTTCACTACACTCCCGTCGTCTACACTCCACTTTCATCGACGTGACTCGTCACCATTGGAGTCGACTCGACACAAGTTTTCTCAACACGATTCTTCATCGCCAGACTCTACTCCACTTGACCCGACTCGGCTAGACTCGACACGATTCGACTCATCCCAGCTACACTCGCCTCGACTCGCCTCGCCACGATTCAACTGCGCTCGACATGTGTCGACTCAACTTTTCCCAATCGACTCAACTTCGCTCAACTCGGCTCGACTCGACTCATCGCAGTTCGACACAACTCTACTCAGCTCGACTTTCAAGTTCACTAAACTCTGGTCGTCTACGCTCCACTTTCATCGACGTGACTCATCACCATTGGAGTCGACTAGACACAACTTTTCTCGACACGATTCATCATCGCCAGACTCTACTCCACTTGACCCGACTCGGTTGGACTCGACTAGATTCGACTCATCCAAGCTACACTAGCCTCTACTCGCCTCGCCACGATTAACCTGCGCTCGACATGAGTCGACTAAACTTTTCCCGAATCGACTCCACTTAGCTCAACTTGGTTCGACTCGACTAATTACAGGTCGACGCAACTCTGCTCAGCTCTACTTTCAAGTTCACTACACTCCGGCTGTCTACGCTCCACTTTCATCGACCTGACTCGTCACCATTGGGGTCGACTAGACACAACTTTTCTCGACACGGTTCTTCATCGCCAGACCCTGCTCGACTTGACCCGACTCGGCTGGACTCGACTTAATACAACCCACTTGGGAGGAGGAGGATGGACCTAGTTGGAGGTAGGATTGAAGCTCAAAATTCAGAGCAGTTTTGGGAGCTCCTCAAATTGTGTTCAATGTAGCACAAAATTGTGCATAAAAATGAAAAGAAGAGGAAACATAAATTTGCAGAATACAAAGAGGGAATTTGGGAAGGTGATTGCAAGAATTAAAGGCTGGAAATAAAGTGCAGAAATGGAAGAAAGGGCAAAACGAAAATGACCCAAAATTAAAGGGGAAAGGGGCTGAAAATTAAAGCATAATCTAAGAACCAGAATTGTAAATTGCAAGAAGGTAAATGGCAGAATGTAAATTGCAGAAAAATAATTCCTAAGCTAGGCGCCACTCCACTAGCTAGAGGAAGCTAGGAAGATAAGCCAAGTTCCACCACATTGGAGGCTCCAATGATAAGGAAAAGGGTCTTAACCTCAAGAACAAGCAAGAGGAGAAGAAAGAGAAGAGAAAGTTGCTCTCTCAAGGGAATTTCGGATTCCAATATCATAAAATGACCAAAGGTGTCATTTGCTTACATTAAGCCCTTATTTATAGGAAAAAGGGAAGGGGCTGCTTGGTTGTGGGTATGGGCTGCTCCTAGCCAACCAAGCCCTTAAGCTAGGCCTATTCCTATTCTAAATAGTCTAATTTTATCCCATGTTGGAATAAACTATCCCTACTTTTACAAGTTAAGACAAATACAATCAAATTGAAATTACTAATTTCAGATTTATTCTTCCTAAGCTAAAATTTTGAAATCTACAATTTCCTTGAATGATAATTCTGTGGATGACATTTCCTCATGATATTCCTTCCTTTTGAGAAGTAATGCTTCCACCTCTTGTTGAATTCTCTTGGCCCTTGACCTAGTGGTTGGTCCCTTAATGGTGGCGCTCACATCATCCCCTCCCTCTTGAAGAGCATTCGACCTCGAATGGAAGTCATCATCTGCAAGGCAAGGAGTTAAGTCAGATATATTAAAAGTAGCATGCACCCCATAATCACCAGGTAAATCAAGTTTATATGCATTAGGATTAACTCTTTCAATTACCTGAAATGGGCCATCTCCCCGAGGATAGAGTTTTGATTTCCTAAGACCAGGGAAGCGTTCTTTTCTTAAGTGTAACCAAACCCAATCACCAGGTTCAAGTACAAGTTCTTTCCTTTTTTTATTAGCCATTCTAGCATAATGTTCAGTTTTCTTTTCAATTTGTTGCTTTACCTTAGTGTGAAGTTGCTTAACATATTCAGCCTTTTGGGCTCCATCTTTATTATGATATTCAACCACATTAGGTAAAGGAATTAGATCAAGGGGAGTAAGGGGATTAAATCCATAGACTACTTCAAAAGGACTATGCAAGGTAGTGGTATGGGTAGCCCTATTGTAAGCAAACTCTATGTGAGGCAAACATTCTTCCCAAGACCTAATATTTTTCTGAACAAAAACCCTTAACAAGGTGGAAAGAGTCCTATTTACCACTTCAGTTTGGCCATCAGTTTGTGGATGGCAAGTGGTGGAAAACAAAAGTTTAGTTCCTAACCTAGACCATAGTGTCCTCCAAAAATGACTAAGGAACTTGGTGTCTCTATCAGAAACTATACTCTTAGGGATTCCATGTAATCTCACCACTTCTTTAAAGAACAATTTTGCTATGTGACTAGCATCATCAACCTTGTGGCAAGGAATAAAGTGAGCCATCTTAGAAAACCTATCTACTACCACAAAGATTGAGTCCATGCCCCTTTGGGTTCTAGGCAATCCTAACACAAAGTCCATGCTAATGTCAACCCATGGGACATTGGGGATAGGAAGGGGAGTGTAAAGGCCATGGGGCATTGACCTAGATTTGGCCTTTTTGCATACAATACATTGGGCACAAAGTCTTTGAACATCTCTTTTCATGTGTGGCCAAAAGAAATGTTCTTTAAGGATATCCAAAGTCTTTTGGATTCCAAAGTGACCCATTAACCCCCCTTGGTGGGATTCTCTTAAGATGAGATCCCTAATGGTTCCTTTAGGCACACAAACTCTATTGTTCTTAAATAAGACTCCCTCATGCCTAAAGTATCCATCACAGGCTTTTTGGGTACATGACTTGTAGAGATCTCCAAACTCTAAGTCATTTGGGTATAGCTCCCCAAAGTTTTCAAAACCAATCAAGGTGGTTCCTAAAGAATTTAACAAAGTTTGTCTTCTAGATAGGGCATCAGCCACCTTATTGATCTTTCCTTGCTTATGTTTAATGACATAGGGGAACTGCTCCAAAAACTCAACCCATTTAGCATGTCTCCTATTCAACTTCTTTTGACCCTTAAGGTATTTTAGTGACTCATGATCACTATGTATGATGAACTCCTTGGTCAACAAGTAATGTTGCCAAGTTTGAAGGGCCCTAATGAGTGCATAGAGCTCTTTGTCATAGGTAGGGTAATTAAGGGACGCTCCATTTAGTTTTTCACTAAAGTAAGCTATGGGATGTCCCTCTTGCAATAAAACTGCCCCTATCCCAACATTAGAAGCATCGCATTCTAACTCAAAATTTTTGCTAAAGTTTGGAAGAGCTAGGATGGGTGCTTGGGTAAGTCTCTCTTTCAAGGCTTGAAAGGCCTTGGCTTGTTTTTCCCCCCATTCAAATTTGACATTTTTCTTGACTAAGTCATTTAGAGGTGATGCTATGGTACTAAAATCTTTCACAAACCTCCTATAGAAGCTTGCAAGTCCATGAAAACTCCTAACCTCTCCTATATTTTTGGGGGTAGGCCAATCCTTGATGGCCTTGACTTTCTCTTCATCTACTTGGACACCTTCTTTGCTTACCACAAAGCCTAAGAATACAACACTATCCAAGCAAAAGGAGCACTTTTCTAGGTTGGCAAAGAGTTGGGCCTCTCTTAGCACAAATAACACTTCTCTAAGGTGTCCTAAATGCTCCTCAAGGGATTTGGAGTATACAAGGATGTCATCAAAGTATACTACCACACACTTTCCTATCAAATCCCTCAAAACATGGTGCATCAACCTCATAAAAGTGCTAGGAGCATTTGATAACCCAAAAGGCATTACCAACCACTCAAAGAGACCAAACTTGGTCTTAAAGGCAGTCTTCCACTCATCCCCTTCTTTCATCCTAATTTGGTGATATCCACTCTTGAGGTCTATCTTAGAGAAAATTGTGGAACCATGTAAATCTTCCAACAAGTCATCTAACCTAGGTATGGGATACCTATACCTAATGGTTATTTGGTTTATAGCCCTACAATCAACACACATTCTCCAAGATCCATCTTTCTTAGGGACAAGTAAAACTGGGACTGCACATGGACTCAAGCTCTCTCTTATCCACCCTTTTTCTAGAAGCTCCCCTACTTGTTTTTGGATTTCTTTAGTTTCTTCGGGATTACTTCTATAGGCTGGCCTATTTGGTAAGGAAGCACTAGGCACCAAGTCTATTTGATGTTCAATACCCCTAACAGGTGGCAACCCTAGAGGTAACTCTTTTGGGAACACATCTTGGAACTCTTCTAGAAGTTCTTGAAGTTCACTAGACTCATGGTTTGGTTGAGTATTCAAGCAATACTCTTTGCACATGAGCATGTACATGGGTTGTCTAGCTAGAAGAGTTTGCCTAATTTCTCCTTGATTGATGAAGAGGTTTTTATCATTTTTCTCATGTCTCAACCTCTTATCTTTTTTTATATTCTTTCCTTTAATTCCCTTCTTTTCTTCCTCTCTTTTCTTTTTCATTTGTACTTGATCTTTACAAACCTCACTAGGGGCCAAGGGAACTAAGGTGACCTTTTGGGAATTGAAAACAAAGGAATACCTATTGCTATGCCCATCATGGTGAACTTTCCTATCAAATTGCCATGGCCTTCCCAAGAGCACATGACTTGCTTCCATGGGCACAACATCACAAGTTACTTGGTCAAGATACCTACCTATGGAAAAGGCAACTAAGACTTGCTTATCCACTAAGAGGTCCCCATTGTCACTCAACCATTGCAACTTGTAAGGCCTAGGATGTGGGGTAGTGGTTAATCCTAGCTTTTGTACTAGCCTAGCACTAGCCACGTTGGTGCAACTTCCCCCATCTATAATCAAAGAACATGTCTTCCCCCCAATCACACACCTTGTGTGAAAAATATTTTCTCTTTGGCTCTCATCTTCCCCCATGACCATGCTTCCTAGTAATCTCCTAACAACAAGAAGATCACCTTCGGGGGCATACTCTAATCCTTCTTCACTAGAAGAGCTAGTGGCACTAGAGCTAGAGTTTTCATTTGAGGATTCCAAAGATGAGACTTGTCCATTATCTCTAAGGATCATGCTCTTCTTGTTAGGGCATTGAGAGGCAATGTGCCCTCGTCCCAAACACTTGAAACACTTAATGGATGATTCCTTTTTTATCGGAGTGGATGGGGTGTTGGCCTTTTCTTTCTTGGGATCTTTAATTTCCCTAGGATCTTTAGGCTTAAAAGGAACATCCTTGTGGCCTTCCTTCCTCTTATTTTCCTTCCAAGAAGGCTTTGAGGTTGAGTATCTACTCTTACCTTTCCTATGGAGTTGTTGTTCTACCTTTTGGGCTTGGTGGTAGAGTTCATTCAAACTCATATAGTTGTGGAGTTCCACAACATCCCTAATCTCATCCTTAAGCCCTTCAAGGAATCTTGCCATTCTAGCCTCCTCACATTCTTCTATGTTGGCTCTAATGATGGCTACCTCCATATCTTTGTAGTACTCATCAACAGTCCTATTTCCTTGGGTTAATCTTTGAAGCCTATTATGAAGCTCCCTAAGGTAATGAGGTGGTACATACCTATTCCTAAGGATGGCTTTCATTTCTTCCCAAGTCTCAATAGGATGAAACCTTGCTCTCTCTTTCACTAGCTTATCCCACCAAATCAAAGCATAGTCTGAAAATTCAAGACTAGCTAGCTTTACCCTATGTTCCTCCCTTACTTCATAGCACATGAAAATTTGCTCTACCTTCAACTCCCATGATAGGTAGATTTCAGGGTCATTCAACCCTTGAAATTTTGGAATTCTAAACTTGGTTCCATCAATTCTTTCTTGGTTTCCATTTTCTCTCCTACCTCTATTCCTAATCCTAGAAGAAGCTCTATGACTATGATGGCTAGGAGAATGTCTATCTCTACTTCTATGGATCCTACTCCTAGATGAATTTCTAACCCTAAGTGGAGACCTAGATGATTCCCTATCACTCTCATGCCTACCTTGATTCCCACCCCTGTGATTATTCCTTTGGTTTCTTCTAGGGGATTCATAGAATTCTTTTTGTGAAAGTTCCTCCCTAGGTGAATCAATTTTATTTTTGTTTTTCTTAGAACTACTAGACCCTTCATTTTGTTTCTTTTTAAACAAAGTCTCATTCCTCTTTTCTATTTCATACAAGCGATCTTCAAATTGTTCACTTTGTTTTCTTAACATTTTTTCAAAGGTTTGGGTAAGGGCTTCTAGTTGTAACCTATTGAAGCTAGGTGGATAATCATTTTCACTCATGATGCTCTCCACTCAAGACACAAGATATGAAACAAATCAATTAAGAAAATCACAAATATTCTAAGTACAAATTCCTACCACATAAAACACTTGAACAATTAAGAAATTAAAATGCAGAAAGTTAATTGGTTTCTTACACAAACCAAGGTCCAAGATAGGGAAAGATAAGTAACAAGTAGTCACATAGGCTAAGTTGTAAACCTAGCAATTATGAAACCCCCTTATTACTCCTTTAAACAAGCACACTTAGACTCCCCCTTATGGCTCCTTAAAACCACACAAAGGCCTTGGAACTTACACACAATTACTAACAAAATTACAAGGAAAATTCCTAAGTACAAACTAAATCAAAAGGATTACAATATTATAACCCTACTACAACCAAATTCTAAAATTACACCAAAAAGAAAGTCCTAGTAAGAGAAATCCTAATCTACTACAAATGGGTAAATTCTTCAAGTCAAGCTTCAAGTCCAAGTCTTCTCCAAGTTCAGCTCCAAGTCAAACAAAATTTCTTTCTTAGGGCTGCATACAAAATTAAACAAAGAATGCTTTGCAAACCAAGAAATTGTTAGCACAATTAAAACCAATTACTTCCTTCCTCACCAGTGTTTGCCACTCTTAGTCACTCAATTTGGTCTTGCTTTACCCTTGAAGAAAAGACACATATTCAACTTAAAATTAGAGGCCTTGATGTTTCCAATGTGGTAAAAACTCAACTCATCCAGAATTCAAGAATGGACAAAACATAGGAATTTTGGGGACAAACAAGAAACTCTTATCACAAAAATTAGCTAAACTCAAAGGGATTAAAATTGTGACAAACTAGAATTCAAAGAAGACAAGCAACAATTAAGTGGTGAAAAAAAAAAAAAGGCACTCAAAAGGAATTCAAGAAGGATGAATGGATTGCAAACTTGTGTGAATTGTTCTTAAAACTGAACTTAACCTTTCTTTGAAAGAAAATCATTCATATGCATCATAGTTCATTCAAGAGGATAAATCCAACTCAAATTGTTCAACACACTTCAATTGATCCCAAACTGAACTCAAATATTACAATTGAAATATAATAAAATGAAACTTGAAGATCATTCAACTCTGGAATTTTTTTTTTTTACCTTTTTTTTTTTTCTGAAAAAAAAATTCTGCCCAGATTTTTTTTTTCACGTTTTTTTTTTTCGTTTTTTTTTTCGTTTTTTTTTTTCTTTGTTGATTCTTGCTTTTTGCCTTGTATCTTTTAGGGAAATGTAATGTACACTTATATCACTCCAAAACAAGCACAGGATTAACACTTAACACCCAACAACAATTTTTTCAAAGATCAAACACAAACTTCCTCAAGAACACATGAAGAACAGTGATGAACATGATGAACATGATGAACAATTTGCAGAATTTTGCCAAAATAATTGAGGGGTTTTTGAGGCAACAATGATCAAGTTTCAATTTCAACAACAAAACCCACAAAGTCCAAAGCATTTGAGAGAACAATAGATGTGTTCTTGCTGGAAATACCTAGAAAAAAAAACCAGAAAAGGGGTTCTTCAATTTCTTGACATTTTGATGCAATTTTGAGCAAATTCACCGATTAAATTGATGTTCAAGCAAGGATCCAACAACATATGGCTCAAAGCAACACAAATTACATGTGAATTCAAGCAAGAAGGGGCTGAAAATATGCAGAAAAAACTGGAACAAAAACAGAGATGAAAATGGGAGAAGAAGATGATGAAAAATGAAGGAGAAAAGTGAGAGAAGTTACCTCCAAACAACAAGCTCTGATACCACATAATACAACCCACTTGGGAGGAGGAGGATGGACCTAGTTGGAGGTAGGATTGAAGCTCAAAATTCAGAGCAGTTTTGGGAGCTCCTCAAATTGTGTTCAATGTAGCACAAAATTGTGCATAAAAATGAAAAGAAGAGGAAACATAAATTTGCAGAATACAAAGAGGGAATTTGGGAAGGTGATTGCAAGAATTAAAGGCTGGAAATAAAGTGCAGAAATGGAAGAAAGGGCAAAACGAAAATGACCCAAAATTAAAGGGGAAAGGGGCTGAAAATTAAAGCATAATCTAAGAACCAGAATTGTAAATTGCAAGAAGGTAAATGGCAGAATGTAAATTGCAGAAAAATAATTCCTAAGCTAGGCGCCACTCCACTAGCTAGAGGAAGCTAGGAAGATAAGCCAAGTTCCACCACATTGGAGGCTCCAATGATAAGGAAAAGGGTCTTAACCTCAAGAACAAGCAAGAGGAGAAGAAAGAGAAGAGAAAGTTGCTCTCTCAAGGGAATTTCGGATTCCAATATCATAAAATGACCAAAGGTGTCATTTGCTTACATTAAGCCCTTATTTATAGGAAAAAGGGAAGGGGCTGCTTGGTTGTGGGTATGGGCTGCTCCTAGCCAACCAAGCCCTTAAGCTAGGCCTATTCCTATTCTAAATAGTCTAATTTTATCCCATGTTGGAATAAACTATCCCTACTTTTACAAGTTAAGACAAATACAATCAAATTGAAATTACTAATTTCAGATTTATTCTTCCTAAGCTAAAATTTTGAAATCTACAATTTCCTTGAATGATAATTCTGTGGATGACATTTCCTCATGATATTCCTTCCTTTTGAGAAGTAATGCTTCCACCTCTTGTTGAATTCTCTTGGCCCTTGACCTAGTGGTTGGTCCCTTAATGGTGGCGCTCACATCACGACTCGATTCGACTCATCCCAGCTACACTCGCCTCGCCACGATTGAACTGCGCTCGACATGTGTCGCCTCAACTTTTCCCAAATCGACTCAACTTCGCTCAACACGGCTCGACTCGACTCATCGCAGTTCGACACAACTTTGCTAAGGTCGACTTTCAAGCTCACTACACTCCGGTCGTCTACGCTTCACTTTCATCGACGTGACTCGTCACCATTGGAGTCGACTAGACACAAGTTTTCTCGACACGATTCTTCATCGCCAGACTCTACTCCACTTGACCCGACTCGGCTAGACTCGACACGATTTGACTCATCCCAGCTACACTTGCCTCGACTCGCCTCGCCACGATTAACCCATGATCGACATGAGTAGACTCAACTTTTCACGAACCGACTCCACTTCGCTCAACTTGGCTCGACTCGACTCATCACAGTTCGACGCAACTCAGCTCAGGTCGACTTTCAACTTCACTACACTCCGGTCGTCTACGCTCCACTTTCATCGACGTGACTCGTCACCATTGGAGTCGACTAGACACAACTTTTCTCGACACGATTCTTCATCGCCAGACTCTACTCCACTTAACCTGACTCGGCTAAACTCGACTCGATTCGAGTCATGCCAGCTACACTCGCCTCGACTGGCCTCGCCACGATTCAACTGCGCTCGACATGAGTCGACTCAACTTTTCCCGAATCGACTCAACTTCGCTCAACTCGGCTCGACTCGACTCATCGCAGTTCTACACAACTCTGCTCAGCTCAACTTTCAAGTTCATTACACTCCGGTCGTCTACGCTCCACTTTCATCGACGTGACTCGTCACCATTGGAGTCGACTAGACACAACTTTCTCGACACGATTCTTCATCGCCAGACTCTGCTCGACTTGACCTGACTCGGCTGGACTCGACTCGATTCGACTCATCCCAGCTACACTCGCCTCGACTCGCCTCGCCACGATTCAACTGCGCTCGACATGAGTCGACTCAACTTTACCCGACTCGACTCAACTTCGCTCAGCTCGACTCGACTCGACTCATCGCAGTTCGACGCAACTCTGCTCAGCTCCACTTTCAACTTCACTACACTCCGGTCGTCTACGCTCCACTTTCATCGACGTGACTCGTCACCATTGGAGTCGACTAGAAACCACTTTTCTCGACACGATTCTTCATCGCCAGGCTCTACTCCACTTGACCCGACTCAGTTGGACTCGACTCGATTCGACTTAGCCCAGCTACACTCGCATTGACTCGCCCTGCCACGATTAACCTGCGCTCGACATGAGTCGACGCAACTCTTCTAAGCTCCACTTTCAACTTCACTACTTTCCGGTCGACTATGCTCCACTTTCATCGACGTGACTCGTCACCATTGGAGTAGACTAGACACAACTTTTCTCGACACGATTCTTCATCGTGTGACTCTGCTCGACTTGACACGACTCGACTAGATTCGACTCGATTCGACTTATCCCAGCTACACTCGCCTCGACTCGCCTCGCCACGATTCAACTGCGCTCGACATGAGTCGACTCAACTTTTCCCGAATTGACTGAACATCGCTCAACTCGACTCGACTTGACTCGTCGCAGTTCGACGTAACTCTACTCAGCTCGACTTTCAACTTCACTACACTCCGGTCGTCTACGCTTCACTTTCATCGACGTGACTCGTCACCATTGGAGTCGACTAGAAACAACTTTTCTCGACACGATTCTTCATCGCCAGGCTCTACTCCACTTGACCCGACTCGGTTGGACTCGACTCGATTCGACTCATCCCAGCTACACTCGCATCGACTCGCCTTGCCACGATTCACCTGCGCTCGACATGAGTCGACTCGACTTTTCCCGAATCGACTCCACTTCGCTCAACTCGGTTCGACTCGACTCATCACAGTTCGACGCAACTCTGCTAAGCTCGACTTTCAAGTTCACTACACTCCAGCCGTCTATGCTCCATTTTCATCGACGTGACTCGTCACCATTGGAGTCGACTAGACACAACTTTTCTCGATAAGATTCTTCATCGCCAGACTCTGCTCGACTTGACCCGACTCGGCTGAACTCGACTCGATTCGACTCCACCCAGCTACACTCGCCTCGACTCGCCTCGCCACGATTCAACTGTGCTCGACATGAGTCGACTCAACTTTTCCGACTCTACTCAACTTCGCTCAACTCGGTTCGACTCGGCTCATCGCAGTTCGACGCAACTCTTCTAAGCTCCACTTTCAACTTCACTACTTTCCGGTCGACTATGCTCCACTTTCATCGACGTGACTCGTCACCATTGGAGTAGACTAGACACAACTTTTCTCGACACGATTCTTCATCGTGTGACTCTGCTCGACTTGACACGACTCGACTAGATTCGACTCGATTCGACTTATCCCAGCTACACTCGCCTCGACTCGCCTCGCCACGATTCAACTGCGCTCGACATGAGTCGACTCAACTTTTCCCGAATTGACTGAACATCGCTCAACTCGACTCGACTCGACTCGTCGTAGTTCGACGTAACTCTGCTCAGCTCGACTTTCAACTTCACTACACTCCGGTCGTCTACGCTTCACTTTCATCGACGTGACTCGTCACCATTGGAGTCGACTAGAAACAACTTTTCTCGACACGATTCTTCATCGCCAGGCTCTACTCCACTTGACCCGACTCGGTTGGACTCGACTCGATTCGACTCATCCCAGCTACACTCGCATCGACTCGCCTTGCCACGATTCACCTGCGCTCGACATGAGTCGACTCGACTTTTCCCGAATCGACTCCACTTCGCTCAACTCGGTTCGACTCGACTCATCACAGTTCGACGCAACTCTGCTAAGCTCGACTTTCAAGTTCACTACATTCCAGCCGTTTACGCTCCATTTTCATCGACGTGGCTCGTCACCATTGGAGTCGACTAGACACAACTTTTCTTGACACGATTCTTCATCGCCAGACTCTACTCGACTTGACCTGACTCGGCTGGACTCGACTCGATTCGACTCAACCCAGCTACACTCGCCTCGCCACGATTCAACTGCGCTCGACTTGAGTTGACTCAACTATTCCCGAATCGACTCAACTTCGCTCAACTCGGCTCGACTCGACTCATCGTAGTTCGACGCAACTCTGCTCAGCTCGACTTTCAAGTTCACTACACTCCGGTCGTCTACGCTCCACTTTCATCGACGTGACTCGTTACCATTGGAGTCGACTAGACACAACTTTTCTCGACACGATTCTTCATCGTCAGACTCTGCTCGACTTGACCCGACTCGCCTGGACTCGACTTGATTCGACTCATCCCAGCTACACTCGCCTCGACTAGCCTCGCCACGATTCAGCTGCGCTCGATATGAGTCGACTCAACTTTACCCGACTCGACTCCCAACCCGGGCTAGCCCGGTTGACGTCGAATTCGACCTCAAAAACCCGTTCCGGATCCTGATTTTCCGAGCTTTTACCAGAAAGAACAAACCTGACTAACCAAAAAGGAGGAGGTGCAACACGAGGACTTCCCAGGAGGTCACCCATCCCAGTACTACTCTCGCCCAAGCACGCTTACTGCGGAGTTCTGATGGGATCCGGTGCATTAGTGATGGTATGATCGCACCGATTAGGTGTGGCGCGATCAACAGCTTTAAGGCTTGGCCGAGCCGTCTCGTGCGCGCTTCGAACGGCCATAACTTTTCATCCTGGTTGAATCCCGAGGCGAGGGAGCTGCCGTTGGAAAGCTCGTCTCGAGCCCGTCGACGTCCCAACCAGGGCTAGCCCGGTTGACGTCGAATTCGACCTGAAAAACCCGTTCCGGATCCTGATTTTCCGAGCTTTTGCTGCCAGCCTGACGACGGCTAGGATCGGAGCCGACCGGGGCAGAATCCGGCGTGGAGGAGTGGACCCACTCGGGTCGCCGAAGCGATTTAATAATCAAAAACCCGACGCTTGTGCGACACCGGAAAGAACAAACCTGACTAACCGAAAAGGAGGAGGTCCAACACGAGGACTTCCGAGGAGGTCACCCATCCCAGTACTACTCTCGCCCAAGCACGCTTAACTGCGGAGTTCTGATGGGATCCGGTGCATTAGGTCTGGTATGATCGCACCTGTCAAGTGTGGCGCGATCAACTGCTTTAAGGCTTCGCCGAGCCGTCTTGTGCGCGCTTCGGACGGCCATAACTTTTCATCCGGGTTGAATCCCGAGTCGAGGGAGCTGCCGTTGGAAAGCTCGTCTCGAGCCCGTTGACGTCCCAACCAGGGCTAGCCCGGTTGACGTCGAGTTCGACCTTAAAAACCCGTTACGGATCCTGTTTTTCCGAGCTTTTGCTGCCAGCGCGACGACGGCCAGGATCGGAGCCGACCGGGGCAGAATTCGGCGTGGAGGAGGGGACTCACTCGGGTCGCCGGCTTGGGTCGCCGAAGCGATTTAATAATCAAAAACCCGACGCTTGTGCGACACCGGAAAGAGCAAACCTGACTGACCAAAAGAGGAGGAGGTGCAACACGAGGACTTCCCAGGAGGTCACCCATACCAGTACTACTCTCGCCCAAGCACGCTTAACTGCGGAGTTCTGATGGGATCCGGTGCATTAGTGCTGGTATGATCGCACCTGTCAAGTGTGGCGCGATCAACTGTTTTAAGGCTTGGCCGAGCCATCTCGTGCGCGCTTTGGACGGCCATAACTTTTCATCCGGGTTGAATCCCGGGGCGAGGGAGCTGCCGTTGGAGAGCTCGTCTCGAGCCCGTCGACGTCCCAACCCATGCTAGCCTGGTTGACGTCGAATTCGACCTCAAAAACCCGTTCCGGATCCTGATTTTCCGAGCTTACACACCAGAAAGAACAAACCTGACTAACCGAAAAGGAAGAGGTGCAACACGAGGACTTCCCAGGAGGTCACCCATACCAGTACTACACTCGCCCAAGCACGCTTACTGCGGAGTTCTGATGGGATCCGGTGCATTAGTGCTGGTATGATCGCACCGATTAGGTGTGGCGCGATCAACTGCTTTAAGGCTTGGCCGAGCCGTCTCGTGCGCGCTTCGGACGGCCATAACTTTTCATCCGGGTTGAATCCCGAGGCGAGGGAGCTGCCGTTGGAGAGCTCGTCTCGAGCCCGTCGACGTCCCAACCCGGGCTAGCCCGGTTGACGTCGAATTCGACCTCAAAAACCCGTTCCGGATCCTGATTTTCCGAGCT
Organism: Canavalia gladiata; assembly: GCA_037954105.1. Classification (NCBI taxonomy): domain Eukaryota; kingdom Viridiplantae; phylum Streptophyta; class Magnoliopsida; order Fabales; family Fabaceae; genus Canavalia; species Canavalia gladiata. The sequence goes on along the minus strand of CM075668.1, from coordinate 22,755,945 downwards.
TACACCAGAAAGAACAAACCTGACTTACCGGAAAGGAGGAGGTGCAAGACGAGGACTTCCCAGGAGGTCACCCATACCAGTACTACTCTCGCCCAAGCACGCTTACTGCGGAGTTCTGATGGGATCCGGTGCATTAGTGCTGGTATGATCGCACCGATTAGGTGTGGCGCGATCAACTGCTTTAAGGCTTGGCCGAGCCGTCTCGTGCGCGCTTCGGACGGCCATAACTTTTCATCCGGGTTGAATCCCGAGGCGAGGGAGCTGCCGTTGGAGAGCTCGTCTCGAGCCCGTCGACGTCCCAACCCGGGCTAGCCCGGTTGACCTCGAATTCGACCTCAAAAACCCGTTTCGGATCCTGATTTTCCGAGCTTACACCAGAAAGACACAAACCTGACTAACCGAAAAGGAGGAGGTGCAAGACGAGGACTTCCCAGGAGGTCACCCATCCCAGTACTACTCTCGCCCAAGCACGCTTAACTGCGGAGTTCTGATGGGATCCGGTGCATTAGTGCTGGTATGATCGCACCGATTAGGTGTGGCGCGATCGACTGCTTTAAGGCTTGGCCGAGCCGTCTCGTGCGCGCTTCGGACGGTCATAACTTTTCATCCGGGTTGAATCCCGAGGCGAGGGAGCTGCCGTTGGAAAGCTCGTCTCGAGCCTGTGGACGTCCCAACCAGGGCTAGCCCGGTTGACGTCGAGTTCGACCTCAAAAACCCGTTCTGGATCCTGTTTTTCCGAGCTTTTGCTACCAGCCCGACGACGGCCAGGATCGGAGCCGATCGGGGCAGAATTCGGCGTGGAGCAGCGGACTCACTCGGGTCGCAAGCTCGGGTCGCCGAAGCGATTTAATAATCAAAAACTCGACGCTTGTGCGACACCGGAAAGAACAAACCTGACTGACCAAAAAAGGAGGAGGTGCAACACGAGGACTTCCCAGGAGGTCACCCATACCAGTACTACTCTCGCCCAAGCACGCTTAACTGCGGAGTTCTGATTGGATCCGGTGCGTTAGTGCTGGTATGATCGCACCTGTCAAGTGTGGCGCGATCAACTGCTTTAAGGCTTGGCCGAGCCGTCTCGCGCGCGCTTTGGACGGCCATAACTTTTTATCCGTGTTGAATCCCGAGGCGAGGGAGCTGCCGTTGGAGAGCTCGTCTCGAGCCCGTCGACGTCCCAACCCGGGCTAGCCTGGTTGACGTCAAATTCGACCTCAAAAACCCGTTCCGGATCCTGATTTTCCGAGCTTACACTAGAAAGAACAATCCTGACTAACCAAAAAGGAGGAGGTGCAACACAAGGACTTCCCAAGAGGTCACCCAGCCCAGTACTACTCTCGCCCAAGCACGCTTACTGCGGAGTTCTGATGGGATCCGGTGCATTAGTGCTGGTATGATCGCACCGATTAGGTGTGGCGCGATCAACTGCTTTAAGGCTTGGCCGAGCCGTCTCGTGCGCGCTTTGGATGGCCATAACTTTTCATCCGGGTTGAATCCCGAGGCAAGGGAGCTGCCGTTGGAAAGCTCGTCTCGAGCCCGTCGACGTCCCAACCAGGGCAAGCCCGGTTGACGTCGAATTCGACCTCAAAAACCCGTTCCGGATCCTGATTTTCCGAGCTTTTGCTGCCAGCCCGACGGCGGCCAGGATCGGAGCCGACCGGGGCAGAATCCGGCGTGGAGGAGCGGAGCCACTCGGGTCGCCGAAGAGATTTAATAATCAAAAACCCAACGCTTGTGCGACACCGGAAAGAACAAACCTGACTGACCTAAAAAGGAGGAGGTGCAACACGAGGACTTCCCAGGAGGTCACACATACCAGTACTACTCTCGCCCAAGCACGCTTCACTGCGGAGTTCTGATTGGATCTGGTGCATTAGTGCTGGTATGATCGCACCTGTCAAGTGTGGCGCGATCAACTGCTTTAAGGCTTGGCCGAGCCGTCTCGTGCGCGCTTCGGACGGCCATAACTTTTTATCCGGGTTGAATCCCGAGGCGAGGGAGCTGCCGTTGGAGAGCTCGTCTCGAGCCCGTCGACGTCCCAACCCGGGCTAGCCTGGTTGACGTCGAATTCGACCTCAAAAACCCGTTCCGGATCCTGATTTTCCGAGCTTACACCAGAAAGAACAATCCTGACTAACCAAAAAGGAGGAGGTGCAACACGAGGACTTCCCAGGAGGTCACCCATCCCAGTACTACTCTCGCCCAAGCACGCTTACTGCGGAGTTCTGATGGGATCCGGTTCATTAGTGCTGGTATGATCGCACCGATTAGGTGTGGCGCGATCAACTGCTTTAAGGCTTGGCCGAGCCGTCTCGTGCGCGCTTCGGACGGCCATAACTTTTCATCCGGGTTGAATCCCGAGGCAAGGGAGCTGCCGTTGGAAAGCTCGTCTCGAGCCCGTCGACGTCCCAACCGGGGCAAGCCCGGTTGACGTCGAATTCGACCTCAAAAACCCGTTCCGGATCCTGATTTTCTGAGCTTTTGCTGCCATCCCGACGGCGGCCAGGATCGGAGCCGACTGGGGCAGAATCCAGCGTGGAGGAGCGGACCCACTCGGGTCGCCGAAGCGATTTAATAATCAAAAACCCGACGCTTGTGCGACACCGGAAAGAACAAACCTGACAGACCAAAAAAGGAGGAGGTGCAACACGAGGACTTCCCAGGAGGTCACACATACCAGTACTACTCTCGCCCAAGCACGCTTAACTGCGGAGTTCTGATGGGATCCGGTGCATTAGTGCTGGTATGATCGCACCTGTCAAGTGTGGCGCGATCAACTGCTTTAAGGCTTCGCCGAGCCGTCTCGCGCGCGCTTCGGACGGGCATAACTTTTCATCCGGGTTGAATCCTGAGGCGAGGGAGCTGCCGTTGGAGAGCTCGTCTCGAGCCCGTCGACGTCCCAACCAGGGCAAGCCCGGTTGACGTCGAATTCGACCTCAAAAACCCGTTCCGGATCCTGATTTTCCGAGCTTTTGCTGCCAGCCCGACGGCGGCCAGGATCGGAGCCGACCGGGGCAGAATTTGGCGTGGAGGAGCGGACCCACTAGGGTCGCCGAAGCGATTTAATAATCAAAAACCCAACGCTTGTGCGACACCGGAAAGAACAAACCTGACTGACCAAAAAAGGAGGAGGTGCAACACGAGGACTTCCCAGGAGGTCACACATACCAGTACTACTCTCGCCCAAGCACGCTTCACTGCGCAGTTCTGATGGGATCTGGTGCATTAGTGCTGGTATGATCGCACCTGTCAAGTGTGGCGCGATCAACTGCTTTAAGGCTTGGCCGAGCCGTCTCGTGCGCGCTTCGGACGGCCATAACTTTTTATCCGGGTTGAATCCCGAGGCGAGGGAGCTGCCGTTGGAGAGCTCGTCTCGAGCCCGTCGACGTCCCAACCCGGGCTAGCCTGGTTGACGTCGAATTCGACCTCAAAAACCCGTTCCGGATCCTGATTTTCCGAGCTTACACCAGAAAGAACAATCCTGACTAACCAAAAAGGGGGAGGTGCAACACGAGGACTTCCCAGGAGGTCACCCATCCCAGTACTACTCTCGCCCAAGCACGCTTACTGCGGAGTTCTGATGGGATCCGGTGCATTAGTGCTGGTATGATCGCACCGATTAGGTGTGGCGCGATCAACTGCTTTAAGGCTTGGCCGAGCCGTCTCGTGCGCGCTTCAGACGGCCATAACTTTTCGTCCGGGTTGAATCCCGAGGCAAGGGAGCTGCCGTTGGAAAGCTCGTCTCGAGCCCGTCGACGTCCCAACCAGGGCAAGCCCGGTTGACGTTGAATTTGACCTCAAAAACCCGTTCCGGATCCTGATTTTCCGAGCTTTTGCTGCCAGCCCGACGGCGGCCAGGATCGGAGCCGGCCGGGGCAGAATCCGGCGTGGAGGAGCGGACCCACTCGGGTCGCCGAAGCGATTTAATAATCAAAAACCCGACGCTTGTGCGACACCGGAAAGAACAAACCTGGCAGACCAAAAAAGGAGGAGGTGCAACACGAGGACTTCCCAGGAGGTCACACATACCAGTACTACTCTCGCCCAAGCACGCTTAACTGCGGAGTTCTGATGGGATCCGGTGCATTAGTGCTGGTATGATCGCACCTGTCAAGTGTGGCGCGATCAACTGCTTTAAGGCTTCGCCGAGCCGTCTCGCGCGCGCTTCGGACGACCATAACTTTTCATCCAGGTTGAATCCCGAGGCGAGGGAGCTGCCGTTGGAGAGCTCGTCTCAAGCCCGTCGACGTCCCAACCCTGGCGGTTGACGCGAATTCGACCTCAAAAACCCGTTCCGGATCCTGATTTTCCGAGCTTACACCAGAAAGAACAAACCTGACTAACCGAAAAGGAGGAGGTGCAAGACGAGGACCTCCCAGGAGGTCACCCATCCCAGTACTACTCTCGCCCAAGCACGCTTAACTGCGGAGTTCTGATGGGATCCGGTGCATTAGTGCTGGTATGATCGCACCGATTAGGTGTGGCGCGAGCAACTGCTTTAAGGCTTGGCCGAGCCGTCTCGTGCGCGCTTCGGACGACCATAACTTTTCATCCGGGTTGAATCTCGAGGCGAGGGAGCTGCCGTTGGAAAGCTTGTCTCGAGCCCGTCGACGTCCCAACTAGGGCAAGCCCGGTTGACGTCGAATTCGACCTCAAAAACCCGTTCCGGATCCTGATTTTCTGAGCTTTTGCTGCCAGCCCGACGGCGGCCAGGATCGGAGCCGACCGGGGCAGAATCCAGCGTGGAGGAGCGGACCCACTCGGGTCGCCGAAGCGATTTAATAATCAAAAACCCGACGCTTGTGCGACACCGGAAAGAACAAACCTGACAGACCAAAAAAGGAGGAGGTGCAACACGAGGACTTCCCAAGAGGTCACACATACCAGTACTACTCTCGCCCAAGCACGCTTAACTGCGGAGTTCTGATGGGATCCGGTGCATTAGTGCTGGTATGATCGCACCTGTCAAGTGTGGCGCGATCAACTGCTTTAAGGCTTCGCCGAGCCGTCTCGCGCGCGCTTCGGACGGCCATAACTTTTCATCCGGGTTGAATCCCGAGGCGAGGGAGCTGCCGTTGGAGAGCTCGTCTCGAGCCCGTCGACGTCCCAACAAGGGCAAGTCCGGTTGACGTCGAATTCGACCTCAAAAACCCGTTCCGGATCCTGATTTTCCGAGCTTTTGCTGCCAGCCCGACGGCGGCAAGGATCGGAGCCGACCGGGGCAGAATCCGGCGTGGAGGAGCGGACCCACTAGGGTCGCCGAAGCGATTTAATAATCAAAAACCCAACGCTTGTGCGACACCGGAAAGAACAAACCTGACTGACCAAAAAAGGAGGAGGTGCAACACGAGGACTTCCCAGGAGGTCACACATACCAGTACTACTCTCGCCCAAGCACGCTTCACTGCGCAGTTCTGATGGGATCTGGTGCATTAGTGCTGGTATGATCGCACCTGTCAAGTGTGGCGCGATCAACTGCTTTAAGGCTTGGCCGAGCCGTCTCGTGCGCGCTTCGGACGGCCATAACTTTTTATCCGGGTTGAATCCCGAGGCGAGGGAGCTGCCGTTGGAGAGCTCGTCTCGAGCCCGTCGACGTCCCAACCCGGGCTAGCCTGGTTGACGTCGAATTCGACCTCAAAAACCCGTTCCGGATCCTGATTTTCCGAGCTTACACCAGAAAGAACAATCCTGACTAACCAAAAAGGAGGAGGTGCAACACGAGGACTTCCCAGGAGGTCACCCATCCCAGTACTATCTCGCCCAAGCACGCTTACTGCGGAGTTCTGATGGGATCCGGTGCATTAGTGCTGGTATGATCGCACCGATTAGGTGTGGCGAGATCAACTGCTTTAAGGCTTGGCCGAGCCGTCTCGTGCGCGCTTCGGACTGCCGTAACTTTTCATCCGGGTTGAATCCCGAGGCAAGGGAGCTGCCGTTGGAAAGCTCGTCTCGAGCCCGTCGACGTCCCAACCACGGCAAGCCCGGTTGACGTCGAATTCGACCTCAAAAACCCGTTCCGGATCCTGATTTTCCGAGCTTTTGCTGCCAGCCCGACGGCGGCCAGGATCGGAGCCGCCCGGGGCAGAATCCGGCGTGGAGGAGCGGACCCACTCGGGTCGCCGAAGCGATTTAATTATCAAAAACCCGACGCTTGTGCGACACCGGAAAGAACAAACCTGGCAGACCAAAAAAGGAGGAGGTGCAACACGAGGACTTCCCAGGAGGTCACACATACCAGTACTACTCTCGCCCAAGCACGCTTAACTGCGGAGTTCTGATGGGATCCGGTGCATTAGTGCTGGTATGATCGCACCTGTCAAGTGTGGCGCGATCAACTGCTTTAAGGCTTCGCCGAGCCGTCTCGTGCGCGCTTCGGACGACCATAACTTTTCATCCAGGTTGAATCCCGAGGCGAGGGAGCTGCCGTTGGAGAGCTCGTCTCAAGCCCGTCGACGTCCCAACCCTGGCGGTTGACGCGAATTCGACCTCAAAAACCCGTTCCGGATCCTGATTTTCCGAGCTTACACCAGAAAGAACAAACCTGACTAACCGAAAAGGAGGAGGTGCAAGACGAGGACTTCCCAGGAGGTCACCCATCCCAGTACTACTCTCGCCCAAGCACGCTTAACTGCGGAGTTCTGATGGGATCCGGTGCATTAGTGCTGGTATGATCGCAGCGATTAGGTGTGGCGCGATCAACTTCTTTAAGGCTTGGCCGAGCCGTCTCGTGCGCGCTTCGGACGGTCATAACTTTTCATCCGGGTTGAATCCCGAGGCGAGGGAGCTGCCGTTGGAAAGCTCGTCTCGAGCCCGTCGACGTCCCAACCCGGGCTAGCCCGGTTGACGTCGAATTCGACCTCAAAAACCCGTTCCGGATCCTGAATTTCGAAGCTTTTGCTACCAGCCCGACGATAGCCTGGATCGGAGCCGACCGGGGTAGAATCCGGCGTGGAGGAGCAGACCCACTCGTGTCGCCGAAGCGATTTAATAATCAAAAAGCCGACGCTTGTGCGACACCGGAAAGAACAAACCTGACTGACCAAAAAAGGAGGAGGTGCAACACAAGGACTTCCTAGGAGGTCACACATACCAGTACTCCTCTCGCCAAAGCACGCTTAACTGCGGAGTTCTGATGGGATCCGGTGCATTAATGCCGGTATGATCGCACCTGTCAAGTGTGGCGCGATCAACTACTTTAAGGCTTCGCCGAGCCGTCTCGTGCGCGCTTCGGACGGCCATAACTTTTCATCCGGGTTGAATCCCGAGGCGAGGGAGCTGCCGTTGGAGAGCTCGTCTCGAGTCCGTCGACGTCCCAACCCGGGCTAGACTGGTTGACGTCGAATTCGACCTCAAAAACCCGTTCCGTATCCTGATTTTCCGAGCTTACACCAGAAAGAACAAACCTGACTAACCGAAAAGGAGGAGGTGCAAGACGAGGACTTCCCAGGAGGTCACCCATCCCAATACTACTCTAGTCGAAGCACGCTTAACTGTGGAGTTCTGATGGGATCCAGTGCATTAGTGCTGGTATGATCGCACCGATTAGATGTGGCGCGATCAACTGCTTTAAGGCTTGGCCGAGCCGTCTCGTGCGCGCTTCGGACGGCCATAACTTTTCATCCGGGTTGAATCCCGAGGCGAGGGAGCTGCCGTGGGAAAGCTCATCTCGAGCCCGTCGACGTCCCAACCGGGGCTAGCCCGGTTGATGTCGAATTCGACCTCAAAAACCTGTTCCGGATCCTAATTTTCCGAGCTTTTGCTGCCAGCCCGACGACGGCCAGGATCGGAGCCGACCGGGGCAGAATCCGGCGTGGAGGAGGGGACCCACTCGGGTCGCCGAAGCGATTTAATAATCAAAAACCCGACGCTTGTGCGACACCGGAAAGAACAAACCTGACTGACCAAAAAAGGAGGAGGTGCAACACGAGGACTTCCCAGGAGGTCACACATACCAGTACTACTCTCGCCCAAGCACGCTTAACTGCAGAGTTTTGATGGGATCCGGTGCATTAGTGCTGGTATGATCGCACCTGTCAAGTGTGGCGCGATCAACTGCTTTTAGGCTTCGCCGAGCCGTCTCGTGCGCGCTTCGGACGACCTTAAATTTTCATCCGGGTTGACTCCCGAGGCGAGGGAGCTGCCGTTGGAGAGCTCGTCTCGAGCCCGTCGACGTCCCAACCCGAGCTAGCCCGGTTGACGTCGAATTCGACCTCAAAAACACGTTCCGGATCCTGAATTTCCGAGCTTTTGCTACCAGCCCGACGACAGCCTTGATCGGAGCCGACCGGGGTAGAATCCGGCGTGGAGGAGCGGACCCACTCGGGTCGCCGAAGCGATTTAATAATCAAAAACCCGACGCTTGTGCGACACCAGAAAGAACAAACCTGACTGACCAAAAAAGGAGGAGGTGCAACACGAGGACTTCCTAGGATGTCACACATACCAATACTACTCTCGCCCAAGCACGCTTAACTGCGGAGTTCTGATGGGATCCGGTGCATTAGTGCTGGTATGATCACACCTGTCAAGTGTGGCGCGATCAACTGCTTTAAGGCTTCACCGAGCCGTCTCGTGCGCGCTTTGGACGGCCATAACTTTTCATCCGGGTTGAATCCCGAGGCGAGGGAGCTGCCGTTGGAGAGCTCGTCTCGAGCCCGTCGACGTCCCAACCCGGGCTAGCCCGGTTGACGTCGAATTTGACCTCAAAACCCGTTCCAGATCCTAATTTTCCGAGCTTTTCCTGCCAGCCCGACGACGGCCAGGATCGGAGCCAACCGGGGCAGAATTCGGCGTGGAGGAGCGGACCCACTCAGGTCGCTGGCTTGGGTCGCCGAAGCGATTTAATAATCAAAAACCCGACGCTTGTGCTACACCGGAAAGGAGAAACCTGACTGACCAAAAAAGGAGGAGGTGCAACACGAGGACTTCCCAGGAGGTCACCCATACCAGTACTACTCTCGCCGAGGCACGCTTAACTGCGGAGTTCTGAGGGGATCCGGTGCATTAGTGCTGGTATGATCGCACCTGTCAAGTGTGGCGCGATCAACTGCTTTAAGGCTTCGCCGAGCCGTCTCGTGCGCGCTTCGGACGGCCATAACTTTTCATCCGGGTTGAATCCCGAGGCGAGGGAGCTGCCGTTGGAGAGCTCGTCTCGAGCCCGTCGACGTGCCAACCCGGGCTAGCCCGGTTGACGTCGAATTCGACCTCAAAACCCCATTCCGAATCCTGATTTTCCGAGCTTACACCAGAAAGAACAAACCTGACTAACCGAAAAGGAGGAGGTGCAACACGAGGACTTCCCAGGTGGTCACCCATCCCAGTACTACTCTCGCCCAAGCACGCTTAACTGCGGAGTTCTGATGGGATCCGGTGCATTAGTGCTGGTATGATCGCACCTATTAGGTGTGGCGCGATCAATTGCTTTAAGGCTTGGCCGAGCCGTCTCGTGCGTGCTTCGGACGGTCATAACTTTTCATCCGGGTTGAATCCCGAGGCAAGGGAGCTGCCGTTGGAAAGCTCGTCTCGAGCCCGTCGACGTCCCAACCCGGGCTAGCCCGGTTGACGTCGAATTCGACCTCAAAAACCCGTTCCGAATCCTGATTTTCTGAGCTTTTGCTACCAGCCCGACGACAGCCTGGATCGGAGCCGACCGGGGTAGAATCCGGCGTGGAGGAGCGGACCCACTCGGGTCGCCGACGCGATTTAATAATCAAAAACCCGACGCTTGTGCGACACCGGAAAGAACAAATCTGACTGACCAAAAAAGGAGGAGGTGCAACACGAGGACTTCCTAGGAGGTCACACATACCAGTACTACTCTCGCCGAAGCACGCTTAACTGCGGAGTTCTGATGGGATCCGGTGCATTAGTGCTGGTATGATCGCACCTCTCAAGCGTGGCGCGATCAACTGCTTTAAGGCTTCGCCGAGCCGTCTCGTGCGCGCTTCGGACGGCCATAACTTTTCATCCGGGTTGAATCCCGAGGCGAGGGAGCTGCCGTTGGAAAGCTCGTCTCGAGCCCGTCGACGTCCCAACCCGGGCTAGCCCGGTTGACGTCGAATTCGACCTAAAAAACCCGTTCCGGTTCCTGATTTTCCGAGCTTTAGCTGCCAGCCCGATGACGGCCAGGATCGGAGCCGACCAGGGAAGAATCCGGCGTGGAGGAGCGGACCCACTCGGGTCGCCGGCCTGGGTCGCCGAAGCGATTTAATAATCAAAAACCCGACGCTTGTTCGACATCGGAAAGAACAAAACTGAGTGACCAAAAAAGGAGGAGGTGCAACACGAGGACTTCCCAGGAGGTCACCCATACCAGTACTACTCACGCCCAAGCACGCTTAACTGCGGAGTTCTGATGGGATCCGGTGCATTAGTGCTGGTATGATCGCACCTGTCAAGTGTGGCGCGATCAACTGCTTTAAGGCTTCGCCGAGCCGTCTCGTACTCGCTTCGGACGGCCATAACTTTTCATCCGGGTTGAATCCCGAGGCGAGGGAGCTGCCGTTGGAAAGCTCGTCTCGAGCCCGTCGACGTCCCAACCCGGGCTAGCCCGGTTGACGTCGAATTCGACCTCAAAAACCCGTTCCGGATCCTGATTTTCCAAGCTTTTGCTGCCATCCCGACGACGGCCAGGATCGGAGCCGACCGGGGCAGAATTCGGCAAGGAGGAGCGGACCCACTCGAGTCGCCGGCTTGGGTCGCCGAAGCGATTTAATAATCAAAAACCCGACGCTTGTGCGACACCGGAAAGAACAAACCTGACTGACCAAAAAAGGAGGAGGTGCAAGACGAGGACTTCCTAGGAGGTCATCCATACCAGCACTACTCTCGCCCAAGCACGCTTAACTGCGGAGTTCTGATGGGATCCGGTGCATTAGTGCTGGTATGATCGCACCTGTCAAGTGTGGCGCGATCAACTGCTTTAAGGCTTCGCCGAGCCGTCTCGTGCGCGCTCCGGACGGTCATAACTTTTCATCCGGGTTGAATCCCGAGGCGAGGGAGCTGCCGTTGGAAAGCTCGTCTCGAGCCCGTCGACGTCCCAACCCGGGCTAGCCCGGTTGACGTCGAATTCGACCTCAAAAACCCGTTCCGGTTCCTGATTTTCCGAGCTTTAGCTGCCAGCCCGATGACGGCCAGGATCGGAGCCGACCAGGGAAGAATCCGGCGTGGAGGAGCGGACCCACTCGGGTCGCCGGCCTGGGTCGCCGAAGCGATTTAATAATCAAAAAACCGACGCTTGTTCGACATCGGAAAGAACAAAACTGAGTGACCAAAAAAGGAGGAGGTGCAACACGAGGACTTCCCAGGAGGTCACCCATACCAGTACTACTCACGCCCAAGCACGCTTAACTGCGGAGTTCTGATGGGATCCGGTGCATTAGTTCTGGTATGATCGCACCTGTCAAGTGTGGCGCGATCAACTGCTTTAAGGCTTCGCCGAGCCGTCTCGTGCGCGCTTCGGACGACCCTAACTTTTCATCCGGGTTGACTCCCGAGGCGAGGGAGCTGCCGTTGGAGAGCTCGTCTCGAGCCCGTCGACGTCCCAACCCGGGCTAGCCCGGTTGACGTCGAATTCGACCTCAAAAACACGTTCCGGATCCTGAATTTCCGAGCTTTTGCTACCAGCCCGACGACAGCCTTGATCGGAGCCGACCGGGGTAGAATCCGGCGTGGAGGAGCGGACCCACTCGGGTCGCCGAAGCGATTTAATAATCAAAAACCCGACGCTTGTGCGACACCAGAAAGAACAAACCTGACTGACCAAAAAAGGAGGAGGTGCAACACGAGGACTTCCCAGGAGGTCACACATACCAGTACTACTCTCGCCCAAGCACGCTTAACTGCAGAGTTTTGATGGGATCCGGTGCATTAGTGCTGGTATGATCGCACCTGTCAAGTGTGGCGCGATCAACTGCTTTTAGGCTTCGCCGAGCCGTCTCGTGCGCGCTTCGGACGACCCTAACTTTTCATCCGGGTTGACTCCCGAGGCGAGGGAGCTGCCGTTGGAGAGCTCGTCTCGAGCCCGTCGACGTCCCAACCCGGGCTAGCCCGGTTGACGTCGAATTCGACCTCAAAAACACGTTCCGGATCCTGAATTTCCGAGCTTTTGCTACCAGCCCGACGACAGCCTTGATCGGAGCCGACCGGGGTAGAATCCGGCGTGGAGGAGCGGACCCACTCGGGTCGCCGAAGCGATTTAATAATCAAAAACCCGACGCTTGTGCGACACCAGAAAGAACAAACCTGACTGACCAAAAAAGGAGGAGGTGCAACACGAGGACTTCCTAGGATGTCACACATACCAATACTACTCTCGCCCAAGCACGCTTAACTGCGGAGTTCTGATGGGATCCGGTGCATTAGTGCTGGTATGATCACACCTGTCAAGTGTGGCGCGATCAACTGCTTTAAGGCTTCACCGAGCCGTCTCGTGCGCGCTTTGGACGGCCATAACTTTTCATCCGGGTTGAATCCCGAGGCGAGGGAGCTGCCGTTGGAGAGCATGTCTCGAGCCCGTCGACGTCCCAACCCGGGCTAGCCCGGTTGACGTCGAATTTGACCTCAAAACCCGTTCCAGATCCTGATTTTCCGAGCTTTTCCTGCCAGCCCGACGACGGCCAGGATCGGAGCCAACCGGGGCAGAATTCGGCGTGGAGGAGCGGACCCACTCAGGTCGCTGGCTTGGGTCGCCGAAGCGATTTAATAATCAAAAACTCGACGCTTGTGCTACACCGGAAAGGAGAAACCTGACTGACCAAAAAAGGAGGAGGTGCAACACGAGGACTTCCCAGGAGGTCACCCATACCAGTACTACTCTCGCCGAGGCACGCTTAACTGCGGAGTTCTGAGGGGATCCGGTGCATTAGTGCTGGTATGATCGCACCTGTCAAGTGTGGCGCGATCAACTGCTTTAAGGCTTCGCCGAGCCGTCTCGTGCGCGCTTCGGACGACCATAACTTTTCATCCGGGTTGAATCCCGAGGCGAGGGAGCTGCCGTTGGAGAGCTCGTCTCGAGCCCGTCGACGTGCCAACCCGGGCTAGCCCGGTTGACGTCGAATTCGACCTCAAAACCCCATTCCGAATCCTGATTTTCCGAGCTTACACCAGAAAGAACAAACCTGACTAACCGAAAAGGAGGAGGTGCAACACGAGGACTTCCTAGGTGGTCACCCATCCCAGTACTACTCTCGCCCAAGCACGCTTAACTGCGGAGTTCTGATGGGATCCGGTGCATTAGTGCTGGTATGATCGCACCTATTAGGTGTGGCGCGATCAATTGCTTTAAGGCTTGGCCGAGCCGTCTCGTGCGTGCTTCGGACGGTCATAACTTTTCATCCGGGTTGAATCCCGAGGCAACGGAGCTGCCGTTGGAAAGCTCGTCTCGAGCCCGTCGACGTCCCAACCCGGGCTAGCCCGGTTGACGTCGAATTCGACCTCAAAAACCCGTTCCGGATCCTGATTTTCCAAGCTTTTGCTGCCATCCCGACGACGGCCAGGATCGGAGCCGACCGGGGCAGAATTCGGCAAGGAGGAGCGGACCCACTCGAGTCGCCGGCTTGGGTCGCCGAAGCGATTTAATAATCAAAAACCCGACGCTTGTGCGACACCGGAAAGAACAAACCTGACTGACCAAAAAAGGAGGAGGTGCAAGACGAGGACTTCCTAGGAGGTCATCCATACCAGTACTACTCTCGTCCAAGCACGCTTAACTGCGGAGTTCTGATGGGATCCGGTGCATTAGTGCTGGTATGATCGCACCTGTCAAGTGTGGCGCGATCAACTGCTTTAAGGCTTCGCCGAGCCGTCTCGTGCGCGCTCCGGACGGTCATAACTTTTCATCCGGGTTGAATCCCGAGGCGAGGGAGCTGCCGTTGGAAAGCTCGTCTCGAGCCCGTCGACGTCCCAACCCGGGCTAGCCCGGTTGACGTCGAATTCGACCTCAAAAACCCGTTCCGGTTCCTGATTTTCCGAGCTTTAGCTGCCAGCCCGATGACGGCCAGGATCGGAGCCGACCAGGGAAGAATCCGGCGTGGAGGAGCGGACCCACTCGGGTCGCCGGCCTGGGTCGCCGAAGCGATTTAATAATCAAAAAACCGACGCTTGTTCGACATCGGAAAGAACAAAACTGAGTGACCAAAAAAGGAGGAGGTGCAACACGAGGACTTCCCAGGAGGTCACCCATACCAGTACTACTCACGCCCAAGCACGCTTAACTGCGGAGTTCTGATGGGATCCGGTGCATTAGTTCTGGTATGATCGCACCTGTCAAGTGTGGCGCGATCAACTGCTTTAAGGCTTCGCCGAGCCGTCTCGTGCGCGCTTCGGACGACCCTAACTTTTCATCCGGGTTGACTCCCGAGGCGAGGGAGCTGCCGTTGGAGAGCTCGTCTCGAGCCCGTCGACGTCCCAACCCGGGCTAGCCCGGTTGACGTCGAATTCGACCTCAAAAACACGTTCCGGATCCTGAATTTCCGAGCTTTTGCTACCAGCCCGACGACAGCCTTGATCGGAGCCGACCGGGGTAGAATCCGGCGTGGAGGAGCGGACCCACTCGGGTCGCCGAAGCGATTTAATAATCAAAAACCCGACGCTTGTGCGACACCAGAAAGAACAAACCTGACTGACCAAAAGAGGAGGAGGTGCAACACGAGGACTTCCCAGGAGGTCACACATACCAGTACTACTCTCGCCCAAGCACGCTTAACTGCAGAGTTTTGATGGGATCCGGTGCATTAGTGCTGGTATGATCGCACCTGTCAAGTGTGGCGCGATCAACTGCTTTTAGGCTTCGCCGAGCCGTCTCGTGCGCGCTTCGGACGACCCTAACTTTTCATCCGGGTTGACTCCCGAGGCGAGGGAGCTGCCGTTGGAGAGCTCGTCTCGAGCCCGTCGACGTCCCAACCCGGGCTAGCCCGGTTGACGTCGAATTCGACCTCAAAAACACGTTCCGGATCCTGAATTTCCGAGCTTTTGCTACCAGCCCGACGACAGCCTTGATCGGAGCCGACCGGGGTAGAATCCGGCGTGGAGGAGCGGACCCACTCGGGTCGCCGAAGCGATTTAATAATCAAAAACCCGACGCTTGTGCGACACCAGAAAGAACAAACCTGACTGACCAAAAAAGGAGGAGGTGCAACACGAGGACTTCCTAGGATGTCACACATACCAATACTACTCTCGCCCAAGCACGCTTAACTGCGGAGTTCTGATGGGATCCGGTGCATTAGTGCTGGTATGATCACACCTGTCAAGTGTGGCGCGATCAACTGCTTTAAGGCTTCACCGAGCCGTCTCGTGCGCGCTTTGGACGGCCATAACTTTTCATCCGGGTTGAATCCCGAGGCGAGGGAGCTGCCGTTGGAGAGCTCGTCTCGAGCCCGTCGACGTCCCAACCCGGGCTAGCCCGGTTGACGTCGAATTTGACCTCAAAACCCGTTCCAGATCCTGATTTTCCGAGCTTTTCCTGCCAGCCCGACGACGGCCAGGATCGGAGCCAACCGGGGCAGAATTCGGCGTGGAGGAGCGGACCCACTCAGGTCGCTGGCTTGGGTCGCCGAAGCGATTTAATAATCAAAAACCCGACGCTTGTGCTACACCGGAAAGGAGAAACCTGACTGACCAAAAAAGGAGGAGGTGCAACACGAGGACTTCCCAGGAGGTCACCCATACCAGTACTACTCTCGCCGAGGCACGCTTAACTGCGGAGTTCTGAGGGGATCCGGTGCATTAGTGCTGGTATGATCGCACCTGTCAAGTGTGGCGCGATCAACTGCTTTAAGGCTTCGCCGAGCCGTCTCGTGCGCGCTTCGGACGACCATAACTTTTCATCCGGGTTGAATCCCGAGGCGAGGGAGCTGCCGTTGGAGAGCTCGTCTCGAGCCCGTCGACGTGCCAACCCGGGCTAGCCCGGTTGACGTCGAATTCGACCTCAAAACCCCATTCCGAATCCTGATTTTCCGAGCTTACACCAGAAAGAACAAACCTGACTAACCGAAAAGGAGGAGGTGCAACACGAGGACTTCCCAGGTGGTCACCCATCCCAGTACTACTCTCGCCCAAGCACGCTTAACTGCGGAGTTCTGATGGGATCCGGTGCATTAGTGCTGGTATGATCGCACCTATTAGGTGTGGCGCGATCAATTGCTTTAAGGCTTGGCCGAGCCGTCTCGTGCGTGCTTCGGACGGTCATAACTTTTCATCCGGGTTGAATCCCGAGGCAAGGGAGCTGCCGTTGGAAAGCTCGTCTCGAGCCCGTCGACGTCCCAACCCGGGCTAGCCCGGTTGACGTCGAATTCGACCTCAAAAACCCGTTCCGAATCCTGATTTTCTGAGCTTTTGCTACCAGCCCGACGACAGCCTGGATCGGAGCCGACCGGGGTAGAATCCGGCGTGGAGGAGCGGACCCACTCGGGTCGCCGACGCGATTTAATAATCAAAAACCCGACGCTTGTGCGACACCGGAAAGAACAAATCTGACTGACCAAAAAAGGAGGAGGTGCAACACGAGGACTTCGCAGGAGGTCACCCATACCAGTACTACTCTCGCCCAAGCACGCTTAACTGCGGAGTTCTGATGGGATCCGGTGCATTAGTGCTGGTATGATCGCACCTGTCAAGCGTGGCGCGATCAACTGCTTTAAGGCTTCGCCGAGCCGTCTCGTGCGCGCTTCGGACGGCCATAACTTTTCATCCGGGTTGAATCCCGAGGCGAGGGAGCTGCCGTTGGAAAGCTCGTCTCGAGCCCGTCGACGTCCCAACCCGGGCTAGCCCGGTTGACGTCGAATTCGACCTCAAAAACCCGTTCCGGTTCCTGATTTTCCGAGCTTTAGCTGCCAGCCCGATGACGGCCAGGATCGGAGCCGACCAGGGAAGAATCCGGCGTGGAGGAGCGGACCCACTCGGGTCGCCGGCCTGGGTCGCCGAAGCGATTTAATAATCAAAAACCCGACGCTTGTTCGACATCGGAAAGAACAAAACTGAGTGACCAAAAAAGGAGGAGGTGCAACACGAGGACTTCCCAGGAGGTCACCCACACCAGTACTATTCACGCCCAAGCACGCTTAACTGCGGAGTTCTGATGGGATCCGGTGCATTAGTGCTGGTATGATCGCACCTGTCAAGTGTGGCGCGATCAACTGCTTTAAGGCTTCGCCGAGCCGTCTCGTGCGCGCTTCGGACGGCGATAACTTTTCATCCGGGTTGAATCCCGAGGCGAGGGAGCTGCCGTTGGAAAGCTCGTCTCGAGCCCGTCGACGTCCCAACCAGGGCTAGCCCGGTTGACGTCGAATTCGACCTCAAAAACCCGTTCCGGTTCCTGATTTTCCGAGCTTTAGCTGCCAGCCCGATGACGGCCAGGATCGGAGCCGACCAGGGAAGAATCCGGCGTGGAGGAGCGGACCCACTCGGGTCGCCGGCCTGGGTCGCCGTAGCGATTTAATAATCAAAAACCCGACGCTTGTTCGACATCGGAAAGAACAAAACTGACTGACCAAAAAAGGAGGAGGTGCAACACGAGGACTTCCCAGGAGGTCACCCATACCAGTACTACTCACGCCCAAGCACGCTTAACTGCGGAGTTCTGATGGGATCCGGTGCATTAGTGCTGGTATGATCGCACCTGTCAAGTGTGGCGCGATCAACTGCTTTAAGGCTTCGCCGAGCCGTCTCGTGCGCGCTTCGGACGGCCATAACTTTTCATCCGGGTTGAATCCCGAGGCGAGGGAGCTGCCGTTGGAAAGCTCGTCTCGAGCCCGTCGACGTCCCAACCAGGGCTAGCCCGGTTGACGTCGAATTCGACCTCAAAAACCCGTTCCGGATCCTGATTTTCCAAGCTTTTGCTGCCAGCCCGACGACGGCCAGGATCGGAGCCGACCGGGGCAGAATTCGGCAAGGAGGAGCGGACCCACTCGAGTCGCCGGCTTGGGTCGCCGAAGCGATTTAATAATCAAAAACCCGACGCTTGTGCGACACCGGAAAGAACAAACCTGACTGACCAAAAAAGGAGGAGGTGCAACACGAGGACTTCGCAGGAGGTCACCCATACCAGTACTACTCTCGCCCAAGCACGCTTAACTGCGGAGTTCTGATGGGATCCGGTGCATTAGTGCTGGTATGATCGCACCTGTCAAGCGTGGCGCGATCAACTGCTTTAAGGCTTCGCCGAGCCGTCTCGTGCGCGCTTCGGACGGCCATAACTTTTCATCCGGGTTGAATCCCGAGGCGAGGGAGCTGCCGTTGGAAAGCTCGTCTCGAGCCCGTCGACGTCCCAACCCGGGCTAGCCCGGTTGACGTCGAATTCGACCTCAAAAACCCGTTCCGGTTCCTGATTTTCCGAGCTTTAGCTGCCAGCCCGATGACGGCCAGGATCGGAGCCGACCAGGGAAGAATCCGGCGTGGAGGAGCGGACCCACTCGGGTCGCCGGCCTGGGTCGCCGAAGCGATTTAATAATCAAAAACCCGACGCTTGTTCGACATCGGAAAGAACAAAACTGAGTGACCAAAAAAGGAGGAGGTGCAACACGAGGACTTCCCAGGAGGTCACCCATACCAGTACTATTCACGCCCAAGCACGCTTAACTGCGGAGTTCTGATGGGATCCGGTGCATTAGTGCTGGTATGATCGCACCTGTCAAGTGTGGCGCGATCAACTGCTTTAAGGCTTCGCCGAGCCGTCTCGTGCGCGCTTCGGACGGCGATAACTTTTCATCCGGGTTGAATCCCGAGGCGAGGGAGCTGCCGTTGGAAAGCTCGTCTCGAGCCCGTCGACGTCCCAACCAGGGCTAGCCCGGTTGACGTCGAATTCGACCTCAAAAACCCGTTCCGGTTCCTGATTTTCCGAGCTTTAGCTGCCAGCCCGATGACGGCCAGGATCGGAGCCGACCAGGGAAGAATCCGGCGTGGAGGAGCGGACCCACTCGGGTCGCCGGCCTGGGTCGCCGTAGCGATTTAATAATCAAAAACCCGACGCTTGTTCGACATCGGAAAGAACAAAACTGACTGACCAAAAAAGGAGGAGGTGCAACACGAGGACTTCCCAGGAGGTCACCCATACCAGTACTACTCACGCCCAAGCACGCTTAACTGCGGAGTTCTGATGGGATCCGGTGCATTAGTGCTGGTATGATCGCACCTGTCAAGTGTGGCGCGATCAACTGCTTTAAGGCTTCGCCGAGCCGTCTCGTGCGCGCTTCGGACGGCCATAACTTTTCATCCGGGTTGAATCCCGAGGCGAGGGAGCTGCCGTTGGAAAGCTCGTCTCGAGCCCGTCGACGTCCCAACCAGGGCTAGCCCGGTTGACGTCGAATTCGACCTCAAAAACCCGTTCCGGATCCTGATTTTCCAAGCTTTTGCTGCCAGCCCGACGGCGGCAAGGATCGGAGCCGACCGGGGCAGAATTCGGCAAGGAGGAGCGGACCCACTCGAGTCGCCGGCTTGGGTCGCCGAAGCGATTTAATAATCAAAAACCCGACGCTTGTGCGACACCGGAAAGAACAAACCTGACTGACCAAAAAAGGAGGAGGTGCAACACGAGGACTTCGCAGGAGGTCACCCATACCAGTACTACTCTCGCCCAAGCACGCTTAACTGCGGAGTTCTGATGGGATCCGGTGCATTAGTGCTGGTATGATCGCACCTGTCAAGCGTGGCACGATCAACTGCTTTAAGGCTTCGCCGAGCCGTCTCGTGCGCGCTTCGGACGGCCATAACTTTTCATCCGGGTTGAATCCCGAGGCGAGGGAGCTGCCGTTGGAAAGCTCGTCTCGAGCCCGTCGACGTCCCAACCCGGGCTAGCCCGGTTGACGTCGAATTCGACCTCAAAAACCCGTTCCAGTTCCTGATTTTCCGAGCTTTAGCTGCCAGCCCGATGACGGCCAGGATCGGAGCCGACCAGGGAAGAATCCGGCGTGGAGGAGCGGACCCACTCGGGTCGCCGGCCTGGGTCGCCGAAGCGATTTAATAATCAAAAACCCGACGCTTGTTCGACATCGGAAAGAACAAAACTGAGTGACCAAAAAAGGAGGAGGTGCAACACGAGGACTTCCCAGGAGGTCACCCATACCAGTACTATTCACGCCCAAGCACGCTTAACTGCGGAGTTCTGATGGGATCCGGTGCATTAGTGCTGGTATGATCGCACCTGTCAAGTGTGGCGCGATCAACTGCTTTAAGGCTTCGCCGAGCCGTCTCGTGCGCGCTTCGGACGGCGATAACTTTTCATCCGGGTGGAATCCCGAGGCGAGGGAGCTGCCGTTGGAAAGCTCGTCTCGAGCCCGTCGGCGTCCCAACCAGGGCTAGCCCGGTTGACGTCGAATTCGACCTCAAAAACCCGTTCCGGTTCCTGATTTTCCGAGCTTTAGCTGCCAGCCCGATGACGGCCAGGATCGGAGCCGACCAGGGAAGAATCCGGCGTGGAGGAGCGGACCCACTCGGGTCGCCGGCCTGGGTCGCCGGCCTGGGTCGCCGTAGCGATTTAATAATCAAAAACCCGACGCTTGTTCGACATCGGAAAGAACAAAACTGACTGACCAAAAAAGGAGGAGGTGCAACACGAGGACTTCCCAGGAGGTCACCCATACCAGTACTACTCACGCCCAAGCACGCTTAACTGCGGAGTTCTGATGGGATCCGGTGCATTAGTGCTGGTATGATCGCCCCTGTCAAGTGTGGCGCGATCAACTGCTTTAAGGCTTCGCCGAGCCGTCTCGTGCGCGCTTCGGACGGCCATAACTTTTCATCCGGGTTGAATCCCGAGGCGAGGGAGCTGCCGTTGGAAAGCTCGTCTCGAGCCCGTCGACGTCCCAACCAGGGCTAGCCCGGTTGACGTCGAATTCGACCTCAAAAACCCGTTCCGGATCCTGATTTTCCAAGCTTTTGCTGCCAGCCCGACGACGGCCAGGATCGGAGCCGACCGGGGCAGAATTCGGCAAGGAGGAGCGGACCCACTCGAGTCGCCGGCTTGGGTCGCCGAAGCGATTTAATAATCAAAAACCCGACGCTTGTGCGACACCGGAAAGAACAAACCTGACTGACCAAAAAAGGAGGAGGTGCAACACGAGGACTTCGCAGGAGGTCACCCATACCAGTACTACTCTCGCCCAAGCACGCTTAACTGCGGAGTTCTGATGGGATCCGGTGCATTAGTGCTGGTATGATCGCACCTGTCAAGCGTGGCACGATCAACTGCTTTAAGGCTTCGCCGAGCCGTCTCGTGCGCGCTTCGGACGGCCATAACTTTTCATCCGGGTTGAATCCCGAGGCGAGGGAGCTGCCGTTGGAAAGCTCGTCTCGAGCCCGTCGACGTCCCAACCCGGGCTAGCCCGGTTGACGTCGAATTCGACCTCAAAAACCCGTTCCGGTTCCTGATTTTCCGAGCTTTAGCTGCCAGCCCGATGACGGCCAGGATCGGAGCCGACCAGGGAAGAATCCGGCGTGGAGGAGCGGACCCACTCGGGTCGCCGGCCTGGGTCGCCGAAGCGATTTAATAATCAAAAACCCGACGCTTGTTCGACATCGGAAAGAACAAAACTGAGTGACCAAAAAAGGAGGAGGTGCAACACGAGGACTTCCCAGGAGGTCACCCATACCAGTACTACTCACGCCCAAGCACGCTTAACTGCGGAGTTCTGATGGGATCCGGTGCATTAGTGCTGGTATGATCGCACCTGTCAAGTGTGGCGCGATCAACTGCTTTAAGGCTTCGCCGAGCCGTCTCGTGCGCGCTTCGGACGGCCATAACTTTTCATCCGGGTTGAATCCCGAGGCGAGGGAGCTGCCGTTGGAAAGCTCGTCTCGAGCCCGTCGACGTCCCAACCAGGGCTAGCCCGGTTGACGTCGAATTCGACCTCAAAAACCCGTTCCGGATCCTGATTTTCCAAGCTTTTGCTGCCAGCCCGACGGCGGCAAGGATCGGAGCCGACCGGGGCAGAATTCGGCAAGGAGGAGCGGACCCACTCGAGTCGCCGGCTTGGGTCGCCGAAGCGATTTAATAATCAAAAACCCGACGCTTGTGCGACACCGGAAAGAACAAACCTGACTGACCAAAAAAGGAGGAGGTGCAACACGAGGACTTCGCAGGAGGTCACCCATACCAGTACTACTCTCGCCCAAGCACGCTTAACTGCGGAGTTCTGATGGGATCCGGTGCATTAGTGCTGGTATGATCGCACCTGTCAAGCGTGGCACGATCAACTGCTTTAAGGCTTCGCCGAGCCGTCTCGTGCGCGCTTCGGACGGCCATAACTTTTCATCCGGGTTGAATCCCGAGGCGAGGGAGCTGCCGTTGGAAAGCTCGTCTCGAGCCCGTCGACGTCCCAACCCGGGCTAGCCCGGTTGACGTCGAATTCGACCTCAAAAACCCGTTCCAGTTCCTGATTTTCCGAGCTTTAGCTGCCAGCCCGATGACGGCCAGGATCGGAGCCGACCAGGGAAGAATCCGGCGTGGAGGAGCGGACCCACTCGGGTCGCCGGCCTGGGTCGCCGAAGCGATTTAATAATCAAAAACCCGACGCTTGTTCGACATCGGAAAGAACAAAACTGAGTGACCAAAAAAGGAGGAGGTGCAACACGAGGACTTCCCAGGAGGTCACCCATACCAGTACTATTCACGCCCAAGCACGCTTAACTGCGGAGTTCTGATGGGATCCGGTGCATTAGTGCTGGTATGATCGCACCTGTCAAGTGTGGCGCGATCAACTGCTTTAAGGCTTCGCCGAGCCGTCTCGTGCGCGCTTCGGACGGCGATAACTTTTCATCCGGGTGGAATCCCGAGGCGAGGGAGCTGCCGTTGGAAAGCTCGTCTCGAGCCCGTCGGCGTCCCAACCAGGGCTAGCCCGGTTGACGTCGAATTCGACCTCAAAAACCCGTTCCGGTTCCTGATTTTCCGAGCTTTAGCTGCCAGCCCGATGACGGCCAGGATCGGAGCCGACCAGGGAAGAATCCGGCGTGGAGGAGCGGACCCACTCGGGTCGCCGGCCTGGGTCGCCGGCCTGGGTCGCCGTAGCGATTTAATAATCAAAAACCCGACGCTTGTTCGACATCGGAAAGAACAAAACTGACTGACCAAAAAAGGAGGAGGTGCAACACGAGGACTTCCCAGGAGGTCACCCATACCAGTACTACTCACGCCCAAGCACGCTTAACTGCGGAGTTCTGATGGGATCCGGTGCATTAGTGCTGGTATGATCGCCCCTGTCAAGTGTGGCGCGATCAACTGCTTTAAGGCTTCGCCGAGCCGTCTCGTGCGCGCTTCGGACGGCCATAACTTTTCATCCGGGTTGAATCCCGAGGCGAGGGAGCTGCCGTTGGAAAGCTCGTCTCGAGCCCGTCGACGTCCCAACCAGGGCTAGCCCGGTTGACGTCGAATTCGACCTCAAAAACCCGTTCCGGATCCTGATTTTCCAAGCTTTTGCTGCCAGCCCGACGACGGCCAGGATCGGAGCCGACCGGGGCAGAATTCGGCAAGGAGGAGCGGACCCACTCGAGTCGCCGGCTTGGGTCGCCGAAGCGATTTAATAATCAAAAACCCGACGCTTGTGCGACACCGGAAAGAACAAACCTGACTGACCAAAAAAGGAGGAGGTGCAACACGAGGACTTCGCAGGAGGTCACCCATACCAGTACTACTCTCGCCCAAGCACGCTTAACTGCGGAGTTCTGATGGGATCCGGTGCATTAGTGCTGGTATGATCGCACCTGTCAAGCGTGGCACGATCAACTGCTTTAAGGCTTCGCCGAGCCGTCTCGTGCGCGCTTCGGACGGCCATAACTTTTCATCCGGGTTGAATCCCGAGGCGAGGGAGCTGCCGTTGGAAAGCTCGTCTCGAGCCCGTCGACGTCCCAACCCGGGCTAGCCCGGTTGACGTCGAATTCGACCTCAAAAACCCGTTCCGGTTCCTGATTTTCCGAGCTTTAGCTGCCAGCCCGATGACGGCCAGGATCGGAGCCGACCAGGGAAGAATCCGGCGTGGAGGAGCGGACCCACTCGGGTCGCCGGCCTGGGTCGCCGAAGCGATTTAATAATCAAAAACCCGACGCTTGTTCGACATCGGAAAGAACAAAACTGAGTGACCAAAAAAGGAGGAGGTGCAACACGAGGACTTCCCAGGAGGTCACCCATACCAGTACTACTCACGCCCAAGCACGCTTAACTGCGGAGTTCTGATGGGATCCGGTGCATTAGTGCTGGTATGATCGCACCTGTCAAGTGTGGCGCGATCAACTGCTTTAAGGCTTCGCCGAGCCGTCTCGTGCGCGCTTCGGACGGCGATAACTTTTCATCCGGGTTGAATCCCGAGGCGAGGGAGCTGCCGTTGGAAAGCTCGTCTCGAGCCCGTCGACGTCCCAACCAGGGCTAGCCCGGTTGACGTCGAATTCGACCTCAAAAACCCGTTCCGGATCCTGATTTTCCAAGCTTTTGCTGCCAGCCCGACGACGGCCAGGATCGGAGCCGACCGGGGCAGAATTCGGCAAGGAGGAGCGGACCCACTCGAGTCGCCGGCTTGGGTCGCCGAAGCGATTTAATAATCAAAAACCCGACGCTTGTGCGACACCGGAAAGAACAAACCTGACTGACCAAAAAAGGAGGAGGTGCAAGACGAGGACTTCCTAGGAGGTCACCCATACCAGTACTACTCTCGGCCAAGCACGCTTAACTGCGGAGTTCTGATGGGATCCGGTGCATTAGTGCTGGTATGATCGCACCTGTCAAGTGTGGCGCGATCAACTGCTTTAAGGCTTCGCCGAGCCGTCTCGTGCGCGCTCCGGACGGTCATAACTTTTCATCCGGGTTGAATCCCGAGGCGAGGGAGCTGCCGTTGGAAAGCTCGTCTCGAGCCCGTCGACGTCCCAACCCGGGCTAGCCCGGTTGACGTCGAATTCGACCTCAAAAACCCGTTCCGGTTCCTGATTTTCCGAGCTTTAGCTGCCAGCCCGATGACGGCCAGGATCGGAGCCGACCAGGGAAGAATCCGGCGTGGAGGAGCGGACCCACTCGGGTCGCCGGCCTGGGTCGCCGAAGCGATTTAATAATCAAAAACCCGACGCTTGTTCGACATCGGAAAGAACAAAACTGAGTGACCAAAAAAGGAGGAGGTGCAACACGAGGACTTCCCAGGAGGTCACCCATACCAGTACTACTCACGCCCAAGCACGCTTAACTGCGGAGTTCTGATGGGATCCGGTGCATTAGTGCTGGTATGATCGCACCTGTCAAGTGTGGCGCGATCAACTGCTTTAAGGCTTCGCCGAGCCGTCTCGTGCGCGCTTCGGACGGCGATAACTTTTCATCCGGGTTGAATCCCGAGGCGAGGGAGCTGCCGTTGGAAAGCTCGTCTCGAGCCCGTCGACGTCCCAACCAGGGCTAGCCCGGTTGACGTCGAATTCGACCTCAAAAACCCGTTCCGGATCCTGATTTTCCAAGCTTTTGCTGCCAGCCCGACGACGGCCAGGATCGGAGCCGACCGGGGCAGAATTCGGCAAGGAGGAGCGGACCCACTCGAGTCGCCGGCTTGGGTCGCCGAAGCGATTTAATAATCAAAAACCCGACGCTTGTGCGACACCGGAAAGAACAAACCTGACTGACCAAAAAAGGAGGAGGTGCAAGACGAGGACTTCCTAGGAGGTCACCCATACCAGTACTACTCTCGGCCAAGCACGCTTAACTGCGGAGTTCTGATGGGATCCGGTGCATTAGTGCTGGTATGATCGCACCTGTCAAGTGTGGCGCGATCAACTGCTTTAAGGCTTCGCCGAGCCGTCTCGTGCGCGCTCCGGACGGTCATAACTTTTCATCCGGGTTGAATCCCGAGGCGAGGGAGCTGCCGTTGGAAAGCTCGTCTCGAGCCCGTCGACGTCCCAACCCGGGCTAGCCCGGTTGACGTCGAATTCGACCTCAAAAACCCGTTCCGGTTCCTGATTTTCCGAGCTTTAGCTGCCAGCCCGATGACGGCCAGGATCGGAGCCGACCAGGGAAGAATCCGGCGTGGAGGAGCGGACCCACTCGGGTCGCCGGCCTGGGTCGCCGAAGCGATTTAATAATCAAAAAACCGACGCTTGTTCGACATCGGAAAGAACAAAACTGAGTGACCAAAAAAGGAGGAGGTGCAACACGAGGACTTCCCAGGAGGTCACCCATACCAGTACTACTCACGCCCAAGCACGCTTAACTGCGGAGTTCTGATGGGATCCGGTGCATTAGTTCTGGTATGATCGCACCTGTCAAGTGTGGCGCGATCAACTGCTTTAAGGCTTCGCCGAGCCGTCTCGTGCGCGCTTCGGACGGCCATAACTTTTCATCCGGGTTGAATCCCGAGGCGAGGGAACTGCCGTTGGAAAGCTCGTCTCGAGCCCGTCGACGTCCCAACCAGGGCTAGCCCGGTTGACGTCGAATTCGACCTCAAAAACCCGTTCCGGATCCTGATTTTCCAAGCTTTTGCTGCCAGCCCGACGACGGCCAGGATCGGAGCCGACCGGGGCAGAATTCGGCAAGGAGGAGCGGACCCACTCAAGTCGCCGGCTTGGGTCGCCGAAGCGATTTAATAATCAAAAACCCGACGCTTGTGCGACACCGGAAAGAACAAACCTGACTGACCAAAAAAGGAGGAGGTGCAAGACGAGGACTTCCTAGGAGGTCACCCATACCAGTACTACTCTCGCCCAAGCACGCTTAACTGCGGAGTTCTGATGGGATCCGGTGCATTAGTGCTGGTATGATCGCACCTGTCAAGTGTGGCGCGATCAACTGCTTTAAGGCTTCGCCGAGCCGTCTCGTGCGCGCTTCGGACGGTCATAACTTTTCATCCGGGTTGAATCCCGAGGCGAGGGAGCTGCCGTTGGAAAGCTCGTCTCGAGCCCGTCGACGTCCCAACCCGGGCTAGCCCGGTTGACGTCGAATTCGACCTCAAAAACCCGTTCCGGTTCCTGATTTTCCGAGCTTTAGCTGCCAGCCCGATGACGGCCAGGATCGGAGCCGACCAGGGAAGAATCCGGCGTGGAGGAGCGGACCCACTCGGGTCGCCGGCCTGGGTCGCCGAAGCGATTTAATAATCAAAAACCCGACGCTTGTTCGACATCGGAAAGAACAAAACTGAGTGACCAAAAAAGGAGGAGGTGCAACACGAGGACTTCCCAGGAGGTCACCCATACCAGTACTACTCACGCCCAAGCACGCTTAGCTGCGGAGTTCTGATGGGATCCGGTGCATTAGTTCTGGTATGATCGCACCTGTCAAGTGTGGCGCGATCAACTGCTTTAAGGCTTCGCCGAGCCGTCTCGTGCGCGCTTCGGACGGCCATAACTTTTCATCCGGGTTGAATCCCGAGGCGAGGGAGCTGCCGTTGGAAAGCTCGTCTCGAGCCCGTCGACGTCCCAACCCGGGCTAGCCCGGTTGACGTCGAATTCGACCTCAAAAACCCAATCCGGTTCCTGATTTTCCGAGCTTTAGCTGCCAGCCCGATGACGGCCAGGATCGGAGCCGACCAGGGAAGAATCCGGCGTGCAGGAGCGGACCCACTCGGGTCGCCGGCCTGGGTCGCCGAAGCGATTTAATAATCAAAAACCCGACGCTTGTTCGACATCGGAAAGAACAAAACTGAGTGACCAAAAAAGGAGGAGGTGCAACACGAGGACTTCCCAGGAGGTCACCCATACCAGTACTACTCACGCCCAAGCACGCTTAACTGCGGAGTTCTGATGGGATCCGGTGCATTAGTGCTGGTATGATCGCACCTGTCAAGTGTGGCGCGATCAACTGCTTTAAGGCTTCGCCGAGCCGTCTCGTGCGCGCTTCGGACGGCGATAACTTTTCATCCGGGTTGAATCCCGAGGCGAGGGAGCTGCCGTTGGAAAGCTCGTCTCGAGCCCGTCGACGTCCCAACCAGGGCTAGCCCGGTTGACGTCGAATTCGACCTCAAAAACCCGTTCCGGATCCTGATTTTCCAAGCTTTTGCTGCCAGCCCGACGACGGCCAGGATCGGAGCCGACCGGGGCAGAATTCGGCAAGGAGGAGCGGACCCACTCAAGTCGCCGGCTTGGGTCGCCGAAGCGATTTAATAATCAAAAACCCGACGCTTGTGCGACACCGGAAAGAACAAACCTGACTGACCAAAAAAGGAGGAGGTGCAAGACGAGGACTTCCTAGGAGGTCACCCATACCAGTACTACTCTCGCCCAAGCACGCTTAACTGCGGAGTTCTGATGGGATCCGGTGCATTAGTGCTGGTATGATCGCACCTGTCAAGTGTGGCGCGATCAACTGCTTTAAGGCTTCGCCGAGCCGTCTCGTGCGCGCTTCGGACGGTCATAACTTTTCATCCGGGTTGAATCCCGAGGCGAGGGAGCTGCCGTTGGAAAGCTCGTCTCGAGCCCGTCGACGTCCCAACCCGGGCTAGCCCGGTTGACGTCGAATTCGACCTCAAAAACCCGTTCCGGTTCCTGATTTTCCGAGCTTTAGCTGCCAGCCCGATGACGGCCAGGATCGGAGCCGACCAGGGAAGAATCCGGCGTGGAGGAGCGGACCCACTCGGGTCGCCGGCCTGGGTCGCCGAAGCGATTTAATAATCAAAAACCCGACGCTTGTTCGACATCGGAAAGAACAAAACTGAGTGACCAAAAAAGGAGGAGGTGCAACACGAGGACTTCCCAGGAGGTCACCCATACCAGTACTACTCACGCCCAAGCACGCTTAGCTGCGGAGTTCTGATGGGATCCGGTGCATTAGTTCTGGTATGATCGCACCTGTCAAGTGTGGCGCGATCAACTGCTTTAAGGCTTCGCCGAGCCGTCTCGTGCGCGCTTCGGACGGCCATAACTTTTCATCCGGGTTGAATCCCGAGGCGAGGGAGCTGCCGTTGGAAAGCTCGTCTCGAGCCCGTCGACGTCCCAACCCGGGCTAGCCCGGTTGACGTCGAATTCGACCTCAAAAACCCAATCCGGTTCCTGATTTTCCGAGCTTTAGCTGCCAGCCCGATGACGGCCAGGATCGGAGCCGACCAGGGAAGAATCCGGCGTGCAGGAGCGGACCCACTCGGGTCGCCGGCCTGGGTCGCCGAAGCGATTTAATAATCAAAAACCCGACGCTTGTTCGACATCGGAAAGAACAAAACTGAGTGACCAAAAAAGGAGGAGGTGCAACACGAGGACTTCCCAGGAGGTCACCCATACCAGTACTACTCACGCCCAAGCACGCTTAACTGCGGAGTTCTGATGGGATCCGGTGCATTAGTGCTGGTATGATCGCACCTGTCAAGTGTGGCGCGATCAACTGCTTTAAGGCTTTGCCGAGCCGTCTCGTGCGCGCTTCGGACGGCGATAACTTTTCATCCGGGTTGAATCCCGAGGCGAGGGAGCTGCCGTTGGAAAGCTCGTCTCGAGCCCGTCGACGTCCCAACCGGGGCTAGCCCGGTTGACGTCGAATTCGACCTCAAAAACCCGTTCCGGATCCTGATTTTCCAAGCTTTTGCTGCCAGCCCGACGACGGCCAGGATCGGAGCCGACCGGGGCAGAATTCGGCAAGGAGGAGCGGACCCACTCAAGTCGCCGGCTTGGGTCGCCGAAGCGATTTAATAATCAAAAACCCGACGCTTGTGCGACACCGGAAAGAACAAACCTGACTGACCAAAAAAGGAGGAGGTGCAAGACGAGGACTTCCTAGGAGGTCACCCATACCAGTACTACTCTCGCCCAAGCACGCTTAACTGCGGAGTTCTGATGGGATCCGGTGCATTAGTGCTGGTATGATCGCACCTGTCAAGTGTGGCGCGATCAACTGCTTTAAGGCTTCGCCGAGCCGTCTCGTGCGCGCTTCGGACGGTCATAACTTTTCATCCGGGTTGAATCCCGAGGCGAGGGAGCTGCCGTTGGAAAGCTCGTCTCGAGCCCGTCGACGTCCCAACCCGGGCTAGCCCGGTTGACGTCGAATTCGACCTCAAAAACCCGTTCCGGTTCCTGATTTTCCGAGCTTTAGCTGCCAGCCCGATGACGGCCAGGATCGGAGCCGACCAGGGAAGAATCCGGCGTGGAGGAGCGGACCCACTCGGGTCGCCGGCCTGGGTCGCCGAAGCGATTTAATAATCAAAAACCCGACGCTTGTTCGACATCGGAAAGAACAAAACTGAGTGACCAAAAAAGGAGGAGGTGCAACACGAGGACTTCCCAGGAGGTCACCCATACCAGTACTACTCACGCCCAAGCACGCTTAGCTGCGGAGTTCTGATGGGATCCGGTGCATTAGTTCTGGTATGATCGCACCTGTCAAGTGTGGCGCGATCAACTGCTTTAAGGCTTCGCCGAGCCGTCTCGTGCGCGCTTCGGACGGCCATAACTTTTCATCCGGGTTGAATCCCGAGGCGAGGGAGCTGCCGTTGGAAAGCTCGTCTCGAGCCCGTCGACGTCCCAACCCGGGCTAGCCCGGTTGACGTCGAATTCGACCTCAAAAACCCAATCCGGTTCCTGATTTTCCGAGCTTTAGCTGCCAGCCCGATGACGGCCAGGATCGGAGCCGACCAGGGAAGAATCCGGCGTGCAGGAGCGGACCCACTCGGGTCGCCGGCCTGGGTCGCCGAAGCGATTTAATAATCAAAAACCCGACGCTTGTTCGACATCGGAAAGAACAAAACTGAGTGACCAAAAAAGGAGGAGGTGCAACACGAGGACTTCCCAGGAGGTCACCCATACCAGTACTACTCACGCCCAAGCACGCTTAACTGCGGAGTTCTGATGGGATCCGGTGCATTAGTGCTGGTATGATCGCACCTGTCAAGTGTGGCGCGATCAACTGCTTTAAGGCTTCGCCGAGCCGTCTCGTGCGCGCTTCGGACGGCGATAACTTTTCATCCGGGTTGAATCCCGAGGCGAGGGAGCTGCCGTTGGAAAGCTCGTCTCGAGCCCGTCGACGTCCCAACCAGGGCTAGCCCGGTTGACGTCGAATTCGACCTCAAAAACCCGTTCCGGATCCTGATTTTCCAAGCTTTTGCTGCCAGCCCGACGACGGCCAGGATCGGAGCCGACCGGGGCAGAATTCGGCAAGGAGGAGCGGACCCACTCAAGTCGCCGGCTTGGGTCGCCGAAGCGATTTAATAATCAAAAACCCGACGCTTGTGCGACACCGGAAAGAACAAACCTGACTGACCAAAAAAGGAGGAGGTGCAAGACGAGGACTTCCTAGGAGGTCACCCATACCAGTACTACTCTCGCCCAAGCACGCTTAACTGCGGAGTTCTGATGGGATCCGGTGCATTAGTGCTGGTATGATCGCACCTGTCAAGTGTGGCGCGATCAACTGCTTTAAGGCTTCGCCGAGCCGTCTCGTGCGCGCTTCGGACGGTCATAACTTTTCATCCGGGTTGAATCCCGAGGCGAGGGAGCTGCCGTTGGAAAGCTCGTCTCGAGCCCGTCGACGTCCCAACCCGGGCTAGCCCGGTTGACGTCGAATTCGACCTCAAAAACCCGTTCCGGTTCCTGATTTTCCGAGCTTTAGCTGCCAGCCCGATGACGGCCAGGATCGGAGCCGACCAGGGAAGAATCCGGCGTGGAGGAGCGGACCCACTCGGGTCGCCGGCCTGGGTCGCCGAAGCGATTTAATAATCAAAAACCCGACGCTTGTTCGACATCGGAAAGAACAAAACTGAGTGACCAAAAAAGGAGGAGGTGCAACACGAGGACTTCCCAGGAGGTCACCCATACCAGTACTACTCACGCCCAAGCACGCTTAGCTGCGGAGTTCTGATGGGATCCGGTGCATTAGTTCTGGTATGATCGCACCTGTCAAGTGTGGCGCGATCAACTGCTTTAAGGCTTCGCCGAGCCGTCTCGTGCGCGCTTCGGACGGCCATAACTTTTCATCCGGGTTGAATCCCGAGGCGAGGGAGCTGCCGTTGGAAAGCTCGTCTCGAGCCCGTCGACGTCCCAACCCGGGCTAGCCCGGTTGACGTCGAATTCGACCTCAAAAACCCAATCCGGTTCCTGATTTTCCGAGCTTTAGCTGCCAGCCCGATGACGGCCAGGATCGGAGCCGACCAGGGAAGAATCCGGCGTGCAGGAGCGGACCCACTCGGGTCGCCGGCCTGGGTCGCCGAAGCGATTTAATAATCAAAAACCCGACGCTTGTTCGACATCGGAAAGAACAAAACTGAGTGACCAAAAAAGGAGGAGGTGCAACACGAGGACTTCCCAGGAGGTCACCCATACCAGTACTACTCACGCCCAAGCACGCTTAACTGCGGAGTTCTGATGGGATCCGGTGCATTAGTGCTGGTATGATCGCACCTGTCAAGTGTGGCGCGATCAACTGCTTTAAGGCTTCGCCGAGCCGTCTCGTGCGCGCTTCGGACGGCGATAACTTTTCATCCGGGTTGAATCCCGAGGCGAGGGAGCTGCCGTTGGAAAGCTCGTCTCGAGCCCGTCGACGTCCCAACCAGGGCTAGCCCGGTTGACGTCGAATTCGACCTCAAAAACCCGTTCCGGATCCTGATTTTCCAAGCTTTTGCTGCCAGCCCGACGACGGCCAGGATCGGAGCCGACCGGGGCAGAATTCGGCAAGGAGGAGCGGACCCACTCAAGTCGCCGGCTTGGGTCGCCGAAGCGATTTAATAATCAAAAACCCGACGCTTGTGCGACACCGGAAAGAACAAACCTGACTGACCAAAAAAGGAGGAGGTGCAAGACGAGGACTTCCTAGGAGGTCACCCATACCAGTACTACTCTCGCCCAAGCACGCTTAACTGCGGAGTTCTGATGGGATCCGGTGCATTAGTGCTGGTATGATCGCACCTGTCAAGTGTGGCGCGATCAACTGCTTTAAGGCTTCGCCGAGCCGTCTCGTGCGCGCTTCGGACGGTCATAACTTTTCATCCGGGTTGAATCCCGAGGCGAGGGAGCTGCCGTTGGAAAGCTCGTCTCGAGCCCGTCGACGTCCCAACCCGGGCTAGCCCGGTTGACGTCGAATTCGACCTCAAAAACCCGTTCCGGTTCCTGATTTTCCGAGCTTTAGCTGCCAGCCCGATGACGGCCAGGATCGGAGCCGACCAGGGAAGAATCCGGCGTGGAGGAGCGGACCCACTCGGGTCGCCGGCCTGGGTCGCCGAAGCGATTTAATAATCAAAAACCCGACGCTTGTTCGACATCGGAAAGAACAAAACTGAGTGACCAAAAAAGGAGGAGGTGCAACACGAGGACTTCCCAGGAGGTCACCCATACCAGTACTACTCACGCCCAAGCACGCTTAGCTGCGGAGTTCTGATGGGATCCGGTGCATTAGTTCTGGTATGATCGCACCTGTCAAGTGTGGCGCGATCAACTGCTTTAAGGCTTCGCCGAGCCGTCTCGTGCGCGCTTCGGACGGCCATAACTTTTCATCCGGGTTGAATCCCGAGGCGAGGGAGCTGCCGTTGGAAAGCTCGTCTCGAGCCCGTCGACGTCCCAACCCGGGCTAGCCCGGTTGACGTCGAATTCGACCTCAAAAACCCAATCCGGTTCCTGATTTTCCGAGCTTTAGCTGCCAGCCCGATGACGGCCAGGATCGGAGCCGACCAGGGAAGAATCCGGCGTGGAGGAGCGGACCCACTCGGGTCGCCGGCCTGGGTCGCCAAAGCGATTTAATAATCAAAAACCCGACGCTTGTTCGACATCGGAAAGAACAAAACTGAGTGACCAAAAAAGGAGGAGGTGCAACACGAGGACTTCCCAGGAGGTCACCCATACCAGTACTACTCACGCCCAAGCACGCTTAACTGCGGAGTTCTGATGGGATCCGGTGCATTAGTGCTGGTATGATCGCACCTGTCAAGTGTGGCGCGATCAACTGCTTTAAGGCTTCGCCGAGCCGTCTCGTGCGCGCTTCGGACGGCGATAACTTTTCATCCGGGTTGAATCCCGAGGCGAGGGAGCTGCCGTTGGAAAGCTCGTCTCGAGCCCGTCGACGTCCCAACCAGGGCTAGCCCGGTTGACGTCGAATTCGACCTCAAAAACCCGTTCCGGATCCTGATTTTCCAAGCTTTTGCTGCCAGCCCGACGACGGCCAGGATCGGAGCCGACCGGGGCAGAATTCGGCAAGGAGGAGCGGACCCACTCGAGTCGCCGGCTTCGGTCGCCGAAGCGATTTAATAATCAAAAACCCGACGCTTGTGCGACACCGGAAAGAACAAACCTGACTGACCAAAAAAGGAGGAGGTGCAAGACGAGGACTTCCTAGGAGGTCACCCATACCAGTACTACTCTCGGCCAAGCACGCTTAACTGCGGAGTTCTGATGGGATCCGGTGCATTAGTGCTGGTATGATCGCACCTGTCAAGTGTGGTGCGATCAACTGCTTTAAGGCTTCGCCGAGCCGTCTCGTGCGCGCTCCGGACGGTCATAACTTTTCATCCGGGTTGAATCCCGAGGCGAGGGAGCTGCCGTTGGAAAGCTCGTCTCGAGCCCGTCGACGTCCCAACCCGGGCTAGCCCGGTTGACGTCGAATTCGACCTCAAAAACCCGTTCCGGTTCCTGATTTTCCGAGCTTTAGCTGCCAGCCCGATGACGGCCAGGATCGGAGCCGACCAGGGAAGAATCCGGCGTGGAGGAGCGGACCCACTCGGGTCGCCGGCCTGGGTCGCCGAAGCGATTTAATAATCAAAAAACCGACGCTTGTTCGACATCGGAAAGAACAAAACTGAGTGACCAAAAAAGGAGGAGGTGCAACACGAGGACTTCCCAGGAGGTCACCCATACCAGTACTACTCACGCCCAAGCACGCTTAACTGCGGAGTTCTGATGGGATCCGGTGCATTAGTTCTGGTATGATCGCACCTGTCAAGTGTGGCGCGATCAACTGCTTTAAGGCTTCGCCGAGCCGTCTCGTGCGCGCTTCGGACGGCCATAACTTTTCATCCGGGTTGAATCCCGAGGCGAGGGAACTGCCGTTGGAAAGCTCGTCTCGAGCCCGTCGACGTCCCAACCGGGGCTAGCCCGGTTGACGTCGAATTCGACCTCAAAAACCCGTTCCGGATCCTGATTTTCCAAGCTTTTGCTGCCAGCCCGACGACGGCCAGGATCGGAGCCGACCGGGGCAGAATTCGGCAAGGAGGAGCGGACCCACTCGAGTCGCCGGCTTGGGTCGCCGAAGCGATTTAATAATCAAAAACCCGACGCTTGTGCGACACCGGAAAGAACAAACCTGACTGACCAAAAAAGGAGGAGGTGCAAGACGAGGACTTCCTAGGAGGTCACCCATACCAGTACTACTCTCGCCCAAGCACGCTTAACTGCGGAGTTCTGATGGGATCCGGTGCATTAGTGCTGGTATGATCGCACCTGTCAAGTGTGGCGCGATCAACTGCTTTAAGGCTTCGCCGAGCCGTCTCGTGCGCGCTTCGGACGGTCATAACTTTTCATCCGGGTTGAATCCCGAGGCGAGGGAGCTGCCGTTGGAGAGCTCGTCTCGAGCCCGTCGACGTCCCAACCCGGGCTAGCCCGGTTGACGTCGAATTCGACCTCAAAAACCCGTTCCGGTTCCTGATTTTCCGAGCTTTAGCTGCCAGCCCGATGACGGCCAGGATCGGAGCCGACCAGGGAAGAATCCGGCGTGGAGGAGCGGACCCACTCGGGTCGCCGGCCTGGGTCGCCGAAGCGATTTAATAATCAAAAACCCGACGCTTGTTCGACATCGGAAAGAACAAAACGGAGTGACCAAAAAAGGAGGAGGTGCAACACGAGGACTTCCCAGGAGGTCACCCATACCAGTACTACTCACGCCCAAGCACGCTTAGCTGCGGAGTTCTGATGGGATCCGGTGCATTAGTTCTGGTATGATCGCACCTGTCAAGTGTGGCGCGATCAACTGCTTTAAGTCTTCGCCGAGCCGTCTCGTGCGCGCTTCGGACGGCCATAACTTTTCATCCGGGTTGAATCCCGAGGCGAGGGAGCTGCCGTTGGAAAGCTCGTCTCGAGCCCGTCGACGTCCCAACCCGGGCTAGCCCGGTTGACGTCGAATTCGACCTCAAAAACCCAATCCGGTTCCTGATTTTCCGAGCTTTAGCTGCCAGCCCGATGACGGCCAGGATCGGAGCTGACCAGGGAAGAATCCGGCGTGGAGGAGCGGACCCACTCGGGTCGCCGGCCTGGGTCGCCGAAGCGATTTAATAATCAAAAACCCGACGCTTGTTCGACATCGGAAAGAACAAAACTGAGTGACCAAAAAAGGAGGAGGTGCAACACGAGGACTTCCCAGGAGGTCACCCATACCAGTACTACTCACGCCCAAGCACGCTTAGCTGCGGAGTTCTGATGGGATCCGGTGCATTAGTTCTGGTATGATCGCACCTGTCAAGTGTGGCGCGATCAACTGCTTTAAGGCTTCGCCGAGCCGTCTCGTGCGCGCTTCGGACGGCCATAACTTTTCATCCGGGTTGAATCCCGAGGCGAGGGAGCTGCCGTTGGAAAGCTCGTCTCGAGCCCGTCGACGTCCCAACCGGGGCTAGCCCGGTTGACGTCGAATTCGACCTCAAAAACCCGTTCCGGATCCTGATTTTCCAAGCTTTTGCTGCCAGCCCGACGACGGCCAGGATCGGAGCCGACCGGGGCAGAATTCGGCAAGGAGGAGCGGACCCACTCGAGTCGCCGGCTTGGGTCGCCGAAGCGATTTAATAATCAAAAACCCGACGCTTGTGCGACACCGGAAAGAACAAACCTGACTGACCAAAAAAGGAGGAGGTGCAAGACGAGGACTTCCTAGGAGGTCACCCATACCAGTACTACTCTCGCCCAAGCACGCTTAACTGCGGAGTTCTGATGGGATCCGGTGCATTAGTGCTGGTATGATCGCACCTGTCAAGTGTGGCGCGATCAACTGCTTTAAGGCTTCGCCGAGCCGTCTCGTGCGCGCTCCGGACGGTCATAACTTTTCATCCGGGTTGAATCCCGAGGCGAGGGAGCTGCCGTTGGAAAGCTCGTCTCGAGCCCGTCGACGTCCCAACCCGGGCTAGCCCGGTTGACGTCGAATTCGACCTCAAAAACCCGTTCCGGTTCCTGATTTTCCGAGCTTTAGCTGCCAGCCCGATGACGGCCAGGATCGGAGCCGACCAGGGAAGAATCCGGCGTGGAGGAGCGGACCCACTCGGGTCGCCGGCCTGGGTCACCGAAGCGATTTAATAATCAAAAACCCGACGCTTGTTCGACATCGGAAAGAACAAAACTGAGTGACCAAAAAAGGAGGAGGTGCAACACGAGGACTTCCTAGGAGGTCACCCATACCAGTACTACTCTCGCCCAAGCACGCTTAACTGCGGAGTTCTGATGGGATCCGGTGCATTAGTGCTGGTATGATCGCACCTGTCAAGTGTGGCGCGATCAACTGCTTTAAGGCTTCGCCGAGCCGTCTCGTGCGCGCTTCGGACGGTCATAACTTTTCATCCGGGTTGAATCCCGAGGCGAGGGAGCTGCCGTTGGAAAGCTCGTCTCGAGCCCGTCGACGTCCCAACCAGGGCTAGCCCGGTTGACGTCGAATTCGACCTCAAAAACCCGTTCCGGTTCCTGATTTTCCGAGCTTTAGCTGCCAGCCCGATGACGGCCAGGATCGGAGCCGACCAGGGAAGAATCCGGCGTGGAGGAGCGGACCCACTCGGGTCGCCGGCCTGGGTCGCCGAAGCGATTTAATAATCAAAAACCCGACGCTTGTTCGACATCGGAAAGAACAAAACTGAGTGACCAAAAAAGGAGGAGGTGCAACACGAGGACTTCCCAGGAGGTCACCCATACCAGTACTACTCACGCCCAAGCACGCTTAGCTGCGGAGTTCTGATGGGATCCGGTGCATTAGTTCTGGTATGATCGCACCTGTCAAGTGTGGCGCGATCAACTACTTTAAGGCTTCGCCGAGCCGTCTCGTGCGCGCTTCGGACGGCCATAACTTTTCATCCGGGTTGAATCCCGAGGCGAGGGAGCTGCCGTTGGAAAGCTCATCTCGAGCCCGTCGACGTCCCAACCAGGGCTAGCCCGGTTGACGTCGAATTCGACCTCAAAAACCCGTTCCGGATCCTGATTTTCCAAGCTTTTGCTGCCAGCCCGACGACGGCCAGGATCGGAGCCGACCGGGGCAGAATTCGGCAAGGAGGAGCGGACCCACTCGAGTCGCCGGCTTGGGTCGCCGAAGCGATTTAATAATCAAAAACCCGACGCTTGTGCGACACCGGAAATAACAAACCTGACTGACCAAAAAAGGAGGAGGTGCAAGACGAGGACTTCCTAGGAGGTCACCCATACCAGTACTACTCTCGCCCAAGCACGCTTAACTGCGGAGTTCTGATGGGATCCGGTGCATTAGTGCTGGTATGATCGCACCTGTCAAGTGTGGCGCGATCAACTGCTTTAAGGCTTCGCCGAGCCGTCTCGTGCGCGCTCCGGACGGTCATAACTTTTCATCCGGGTTGAATCCCGAGGCGAGGGAGCTGCCGTTGGAAAGCTCGTCTCGAGCCCGTCGACGTCCCAACCCGGGCTAGCCCGGTTGACGTCGAATTCGACCTCAAAAACCCGTTCCGGTTCCTGATTTTTCGAGCTTTAGCTGCCAGCCCGATGACGGCCAGGATCGGAGCCGACCAGGGAAGAATCCGGCGTGGAGGAGCGGACCCACTCGGGTCGCCGGCCTGGGTTGCCGAAGCGATTTAATAATCAAAAACCCGACGCTTGTTCGACATCGGAAAGAACAAAACTGACTGACCAAAAAAGGAGGAGGTGCAACACGAGGACTTCCCAGGAGGTCACCCATACCAGTACTACTCACGCCCAAGCACGCTTAACTGCGGAGTTCTGATGGGATCCGGTGCATTAGTTCTGGTATGATCGCACCTGTCAAGTGTGGCGCGATCAACTGCTTTAAGGCTTCGCCGAGCCGTCTCGTGCGCGCTTCGGACGGCCATAACTTTTCATCCGGGTTGAATCCCGAGGCGAGGGAGCTGCCGTTGGAAAGCTCGTCTCGAGCCCGTCGACGTCCCAACCGGGGCTAGCCCGGTTGACGTCGAATTCGACCTCAAAAACCCGTTCCGGATCCTGATTTTCTAAGCTTTTGCTGCCAGCCCGACGACGGCCAGGATCGGAGCCGACCGGGGCAGAATTCGGCAAGGAGGAGCGGACCCACTCGAGTCGCCGGCTTGGGTCGCCGAAGCGATTTAATAATCAAAAACCCGACGCTTGTGCGACACCGGAAAGAACAAACCTGACTGACCAAAAAAGGAGGAGGTGCAAGACGAGGACTTCCTAGGAGGTCACCCATACCAGTACTACTCTCGCCCAAGCACGCTTAACTGCGGAGTTCTGATGGGATCCGGTGCATTAGTGCTGGTATGATCGCACCTGTCAAGTGTGGCGCGATCAACTGCTTTAAGGCTTCGCCGAGCCGTCTCGTGCGCGCTCCGGACGGTCATAACTTTTCATCCGGGTTGAATCCCGAGGCGAGGGAGCTGCCGTTGGAAAGCTCGTCTCGAGCCCGTCGACGTCCCAACCCGGGCTAGCCCGGTTGACGTCGAATTCGACCTCAAAAACCCGTTCCGGTTCCTGATTTTCCGAGCTTTAGCTGCCAGCCCGATGACGGCCAGGATCGGAGCCGACCAGGGAAGAATCCGGCGTGGAGGAGCGGACCCACTCGGGTCGCCGGCCTGGGTCACCGAAGCGATTTAATAATCAAAAACCCGACGCTTGTTCGACATCGGAAAGAACAAAACTGAGTGACCAAAAAAGGAGGAGGTGCAACACGAGGACTTCCCAGGAGGTCACCCATACCAGTACTACTCACGCCCAAGCACGCTTAACTGCAGAGTTCTGATGGGATCCGGTGCATTAGTGCTGGTATGATCGCACCTGTCAAGTGTGGCGCGATCAACTGCTTTAAGGCTTCGCCGAGCCGTCTCATGCGCGCTTCGGACGGCCATAACTTTTCATCCGGGTTGAATCCCGAGGCGAGGGAGCTGCCGTTGGAAAGCTCGTCTCGAGCCCGTCGACGTCCCAACCCGGGCTAGCCCGGTTGACGTCGAATTCGACCTCAAAAACCCGTTCCGGTTCCTGATTTTCCGAGCTTTAGCTGCCAGCCCGATGACGGCCAGGATCGGAGCCGACCAGGGAAGAATCCGGCGTGGAGGAGCGGACCCACTCGGGTCGCCGGCCTGGGTCGCCGAAGCGATTTAATAATCAAAAACCCGACGCTTGTTCGACATCGGAAAGAACAAAACTGAGTGACCAAAAAAGGAGGAGGTGCAACACGAGGACTTCCCAGGAGGTCACCCATACCAGTACTACTCACGCCCAAGCACGCTTAGCTGCGGAGTTCTGATGGGATCCGGTGCATTAGTTCTGGTATGATCGCACCTGTCAAGTGTGGCGCGATCAACTGCTTTAAGGCTTCGCCGAGCCGTCTCGTGCGCGCTTCGGACGGCCATAACTTTTCATCCGGGTTGAATCCCGAGGCGAGGGAGCTGCCGTTGGAAAGCTCGTCTCGAGCCCGTCGACGTCCCAACCGGGGCTAGCCCGGTTGACGTCGAATTCGACCTCAAAAACCCGTTCCGGATCCTGATTTTCCAAGCTTTTGCTGCCAGCCCGACGACGGCCAGGATCGGAGCCGACCGGGGCAGAATTCGGCAAGGAGGAGCGGACCCACTCGAGTCGCCGGCTTGGGTCGCCGAAGCGATTTAATAATCAAAAACCCGACGCTTGTGCGACACCGGAAAGAACAAACCTGACTGACCAAAAAAGGAGGAGGTGCAAGACGAGGACTTCCTAGGAGGTCACCCATACCAGTACTACTCTCGCCCAAGCACGCTTAACTGAGGAGTTCTGATGGGATCCGGTGCATTAGTGCTGGTATGATCGCACCTGTCAAGTGTGGCGCGATCAACTGCTTTAAGGCTTCGCCGAGCCGTCTCGTGCGCGCTCCGGACGGTCATAACTTTTCATCCGGGTTGAATCCCGAGGCGAGGGAGCTGCCGTTGGAAAGCTCGTCTCGAGCCCGTCGACGTCCCAACCCGGGCTAGCCCGGTTGACGTCGAATTCGACCTCAAAAACCCGTTCCGGTTCCTGATTTTCTGAGCTTTAGCTGCCAGCCCGATGACGGCCAGGATCGGAGCCGACCAGGGAAGAATCCGGCGTGGAGGAGCGGACCCACTCGGGTCGCCGGCCTGGGTCACCGAAGCGATTTAATAATCAAAAACCCGACGCTTGTTCGACATCGGAAAGAACAAAACTGAGTGACCAAAAAAGGAGGAGGTGCAACACGAGGACTTCCCAGGAGGTCACCCATACCAGTACTACTCACGCCCAAGCACGCTTACCTGCGGAGTTCTGATGGGATCCGGTGCATTAGTGCTGGTATGATCGCACCTGTCAAGTGTGGCGCGATCAACTGCTTTAAGGCTTCGCCGAGCCGTCTCGTGCGCGCTTCGGACGGCCATAACTTTTCATCCGGGTTGAATCCCGAGGCGAGGGAGCTGCCGTTGGAAAGCTCGTCTCGAGCCCGTCGACGTCCCAACCCGGGCTAGCCCGGTTGACGTCGAATTCGACCTCAAAAACCCGTTCCGGTTCCTGATTTTCCGAGCTTTAGCTGCCAGCCCGATGACGGCCAGGATCGGAGCCGACCAGGGAAGAATCCGGCGTGGAGGAGCGGACCCACTCGGGTCGCCGGCCTGGGTCGCCGAAGCGATTTAATAATCAAAAACCCGACGCTTGTTCGACATCGGAAAGAACAAAACTGAGTGAACAAAAAAGGAGGAGGTGCAACACGAGGACTTCCCAGGAGGTCACCCATACCAGTACTACTCACGCCCAAGCACGCTTAACTGCGGAGTTCTGATGGGATCCGGTGCATTAGTTCTGGTATGATCGCACCTGTCAAGTGTGGCGCGATCAACTGCTTTAAGGCTTCGCCGAGCCGTCTCGTGCGCGCTTCGGACGGCCATAACTTTTCATCCGGGTTGAATCCCGAGGCGAGGGAGCTGCCGTTGGAAAGCTCGTCTCGAGCCCGTCGACGTCCCAACCCGGGCTAGCCCGGTTGACGTCGAATTCGACCTCAAAAACCCGTTCCGGTTCCTGATTTTCCGAGCTTTAGCTGCCAGCCCGATGACGGCCAGGATCGGAGCCGACCAGGGAAGAATCCGGCGTGGAGGAGCGGACCCACTCGGGTCGCCGGCCTGGGTCGCCGAAGCCATTTAATAATCAAAAACCCGACGCTTGTTCGACATCGGAAAGAACAAAACTGAGTGACCAAAAAAGGAGGAGGTGCAACACGAGGACTTCCCAGGAGGTCACCCATACCAGTACTACTCACGCCCAAGCACGCTTAGCTGCGGAGTTCTGATGGGATCCGGTGCATTAGTTCTGGTATGATCGCACCTGTCAAGTGTGGCGCGATCAACTGCTTTAAGGCTTCGCCGAGCCGTCTCGTGCGCGCTCCGGACGGTCATAACTTTTCATCCGGGTTGAATCCCGAGGCGAGGGAGCTGCCGTTGGAATACTCGTCTCGAGCCCGTCGACGTCCCAACCCGGGCTAGCCCGGTTGACGTCGAATTCGACCTCAAAAACCCGTTCCGGTTCCTGATTTTCCGAGCTTTAGCTGCCAGCCCGATGACGGCCAGGATCGGAGCCGACCAGGGAAGAATCCGGCGTGGAGGAGCGGACCCACTCGGGTCGCCGGCCTGGGTCGCCGAAGCCATTTAATAATCAAAAAC
This sequence comes from Canavalia gladiata, assembly GCA_037954105.1. Lineage (NCBI taxonomy): Eukaryota > Viridiplantae > Streptophyta > Magnoliopsida > Fabales > Fabaceae > Canavalia > Canavalia gladiata. The sequence continues at coordinate 22,713,274 of CM075668.1, read as the reverse complement.
CCGACGCTTGTTCGACATCGGAAAGAACAAAACTGAGTGACCAAAAAAGGAGGAGGTGCAACACGAGGACTTCCCAGGAGGTCACCCATACCAGTACTACTCACGCCCAAGCACGCTTAGCTGCGGAGTTCTGATGGGATCCGGTGCATTAGTTCTGGTATGATCGCACCTGTCAAGTGTGGCGCGATCAACTGCTTTAAGGCTTCGCCGAGCCGTCTCGTGCGCGCTCCGGACGGTCATAACTTTTCATCCGGGTTGAATCCCGAGGCGAGGGAGCTGCCGTTGGAATACTCGTCTCGAGCCCGTCGACGTCCCAACCCGGGCTAGCCCGGTTGACGTCGAATTCGACCTCAAAAACCCGTTCCGGTTCCTGATTTTCCGAGCTTTAGCTGCCAGCCCGATGACGGCCAGGATCGGAGCCGACCAGGGAAGAATCCGGCGTGGAGGAGCGGACCCACTCGGGTCGCCGGCCTGGGTCACCGAAGCGATTTAATAATCAAAAACCCGACGCTTGTTCGACATCGGAAAGAACAAAACTGAGTGACCAAAAAAGGAGGAGGTGCAACACGAGGACTTCCCAAGAGGTCACCCATACCAGTACTACTCACGCCCAAGCACGCTTAACTGCGGAGTTCTGATGGGATCCGGTGCATTAGTGCTGGTATGATCGCACCTGTCAAGTGTGGCGCGATCAACTGCTTTAAGGCTTCGCCGAGCCGTCTCGTGCGCGCTCCGGACGGCCATAACTTTTCATCCGGGTTGAATCCCGAGGCGAGGGAGCTGCCGTTGGAAAGCTCGTCTCGAGCCCGTCGACGTCCCAACCCGGGCTAGCCCGGTTGACGTCGAATTCGACCTCAAAAACCCGTTCCGGTTCCTGATTTTCCGAGCTTTAGCTGCCAGCCCGATGACGGCCAGGATCGGAGCCGACCAGGGAAGAATCCGGCGTGGAGGAGCGGACCCACTCGGGTCGCCGGCCTGGGTCGCCGAAGCGATTTAATAATCAAAAACCCGACGCTTGTTCGACATCGGAAAGAACAAAACTGAGTGACCAAAAAAGGAGGAGGTGCAACACGAGGACTTCCCAGGAGGTCACCCATACCAGTACTACTCACGCCCAAGCACGCTTAGCTGCGGAGTTCTGATGGGATCCGGTGCATTAGTTCTGGTATGATCGCACCTGTCAAGTGTGGCGCGATCAACTACTTTAAGGCTTCGCCGAGCCGTCTCGTGCGCGCTTCGGACGGCCATAACTTTTCATCCGGGTTGAATCCCGAGGCGAGGGAGCTGCCGTTGGAAAGCTCATCTCGAGCCCGTCGACGTCCCAACCAGGGCTAGCCCGGTTGACGTCGAATTCGACCTCAAAAACCCGTTCCGGATCCTGATTTTCCAAGCTTTTGCTGCCAGCCCGACGACGGCCAGGATCGGAGCCGACCGGGGCAGAATTCGGCAAGGAGGAGCGGACCCACTCGAGTCGCCGGCTTGGGTCGCCGAAGCGATTTAATAATCAAAAACCCGACGCTTGTGCGACACCGGAAATAACAAACCTGACTGACCAAAAAAGGAGGAGGTGCAAGACGAGGACTTCCTAGGAGGTCACCCATACCAGTACTACTCTCGCCCAAGCACGCTTAACTGCGGAGTTCTGATGGGATCCGGTGCATTAGTGCTGGTATGATCGCACCTGTCAAGTGTGGCGCGATCAACTGCTTTAAGGCTTCGCCGAGCCGTCTCGTGCGCGCTCCGGACGGTCATAACTTTTCATCCGGGTTGAATCCCGAGGCGAGGGAGCTGCCGTTGGAAAGCTCGTCTCGAGCCCGTCGACGTCCCAACCCGGGCTAGCCCGGTTGACGTCGAATTCGACCTCAAAAACCCGTTCCGGTTCCTGATTTTCCGAGCTTTAGCTGCCAGCCCGATGACGGCCAGGATCGGAGCCGACCAGGGAAGAATCCGGCGTGGAGGAGCGGACCCACTCGGGTCGCCGGCCTGGGTTGCCGAAGCGATTTAATAATCAAAAACCCGACGCTTGTTCGACATCGGAAAGAACAAAACTGACTGACCAAAAAAGGAGGAGGTGCAACACGAGGACTTCCCAGGAGGTCACCCATACCAGTACTACTCACGCCCAAGCACGCTTAACTGCGGAGTTCTGATGGGATCCGGTGCATTAGTTCTGGTATGATCGCACCTGTCAAGTGTGGCGCGATCAACTGCTTTAAGGCTTCGCCGAGCCGTCTCGTGCGCGCTTCGGACGGCCATAACTTTTCATCCGGGTTGAATCCCGAGGCGAGGGAGCTGCCGTTGGAAAGCTCGTCTCGAGCCCGTCGACGTCCCAACCGGGGCTAGCCCGGTTGACGTCGAATTCGACCTCAAAAACCCGTTCCGGATCCTGATTTTCTAAGCTTTTGCTGCCAGCCCGACGACGGCCAGGATCGGAGCCGACCGGGGCAGAATTCGGCAAGGAGGAGCGGACCCACTCGAGTCGCCGGCTTGGGTCGCCGAAGCGATTTAATAATCAAAAACCCGACGCTTGTGCGACACCGGAAAGAACAAACCTGACTGACCAAAAAAGGAGGAGGTGCAAGACGAGGACTTCCTAGGAGGTCACCCATACCAGTACTACTCTCGCCCAAGCACGCTTAACTGCGGAGTTCTGATGGGATCCGGTGCATTAGTGCTGGTATGATCGCACCTGTCAAGTGTGGCGCGATCAACTGCTTTAAGGCTTCGCCGAGCCGTCTCGTGCGCGCTCCGGACGGTCATAACTTTTCATCCGGGTTGAATCCCGAGGCGAGGGAGCTGCCGTTGGAAAGCTCGTCTCGAGCCCGTCGACGTCCCAACCCGGGCTAGCCCGGTTGACGTCGAATTCGACCTCAAAAACCCGTTCCGGTTCCTGATTTTCCGAGCTTTAGCTGCCAGCCCGATGACGGCCAGGATCGGAGCCGACCAGGGAAGAATCCGGCGTGGAGGAGCGGACCCACTCGGGTCGCCGGCCTGGGTCACCGAAGCGATTTAATAATCAAAAACCCGACGCTTGTTCGACATCGGAAAGAACAAAACTGAGTGACCAAAAAAGGAGGAGGTGCAACACGAGGACTTCCCAGGAGGTCACCCATACCAGTACTACTCACGCCCAAGCACGCTTAACTGCAGAGTTCTGATGGGATCCGGTGCATTAGTGCTGGTATGATCGCACCTGTCAAGTGTGGCGCGATCAACTGCTTTAAGGCTTCGCCGAGCCGTCTCATGCGCGCTTCGGACGGCCATAACTTTTCATCCGGGTTGAATCCCGAGGCGAGGGAGCTGCCGTTGGAAAGCTCGTCTCGAGCCCGTCGACGTCCCAACCCGGGCTAGCCCGGTTGACGTCGAATTCGACCTCAAAAACCCGTTCCGGTTCCTGATTTTCCGAGCTTTAGCTGCCAGCCCGATGACGGCCAGGATCGGAGCCGACCAGGGAAGAATCCGGCGTGGAGGAGCGGACCCACTCGGGTCGCCGGCCTGGGTCGCCGAAGCGATTTAATAATCAAAAACCCGACGCTTGTTCGACATCGGAAAGAACAAAACTGAGTGACCAAAAAAGGAGGAGGTGCAACACGAGGACTTCCCAGGAGGTCACCCATACCAGTACTACTCACGCCCAAGCACGCTTAGCTGCGGAGTTCTGATGGGATCCGGTGCATTAGTTCTGGTATGATCGCACCTGTCAAGTGTGGCGCGATCAACTGCTTTAAGGCTTCGCCGAGCCGTCTCGTGCGCGCTCCGGACGGTCATAACTTTTCATCCGGGTTGAATCCCGACGCGAGGGAGCTGCCGTTGGAAAGCTCGTCTCGAGCCCGTCGACGTCCCAACCCGGGCTAGCCCGGTTGACGTCGAATTCGACCTCAAAAACCCGTTCCGGTTCCTGATTTTCCGAGCTTTAGCTGCCAGCCCGATGACGGCCAGGATCGGAGCCGACCAGGGAAGAATCCGGCGTGGAGGAGCGGACCCACTCGGGTCGCCGGCCTGGGTCACCGAAGCGATTTAATAATCAAAAACCCGACGCTTGTTCGACATCGGAAAGAACAAAACTGAGTGACCAAAAAAGGAGGAGGTGCAACACGAGGACTTCCCAGGAGGTCACCCATACCAGTACTACTCACGCCCAAGCACGCTTAACTGCGGAGTTCTGATGGGATCCGGTGCATTAGTGCTGGTATGATCGCACCTGTCAAGTGTGGCGCGATCAACTGCTTTAAGGCTTCGCCGAGCCGTCTCGTGCGCGCTCCGGACGGCCATAACTTTTCATCCGGGTTGAATCCCGAGGCGAGGGAGCTGCCGTTGGAAAGCTCGTCTCGAGCCCGTCGACGTCCCAACCCGGGCTAGCCCGGTTGACGTCGAATTCGACCTCAAAAACCCGTTCCGGTTCCTGATTTTCCGAGCTTTAGCTGCCAGCCCGATGACGGCCAGGATCGGAGCCGACCAGGGAAGAATCCGGCGTGGAGGAGCGGACCCACTCGGGTCGCCGGCCTGGGTCGCTGAAGCGATTTAATAATCAAAAACCCGACGCTTGTTCGACATCGGAAAGAACAAAACTGAGTGACCAAAAAAGGAGGAGGTGCAACACGAGGACTTCCCAGGAGGTCACCCATACCAGTACTACTCACGCCCAAGCACGCTTAACTGCGGAGTTCTGATGGGATCCGGTGCATTAGTTCTGGTATGATCGCACCTGTCAAGTGTGGCGCGATCAACTGCTTTAAGGCTTCGCCGAGCCGTCTCGTGCGCGCTTCGGACGGCCATAACTTTTCATCCGGGTTGAATCCCGAGGCGAGGGAGCTGCCGTTGGAAAGCTCGTCTCGAGCCCGTCGACGTCCCAACCGGGGCTAGCCCGGTTGACGTCGAATTCGACCTCAAAAACCCGTTCCGGATCCTGATTTTCCAAGCTTTTGCTGCCAGCCCGACGACGGCCAGGATCGGAGCCGACCGGGGCAGAATTCGGCAAGGAGGAGCGGACCCACTCGAGTCGCCGGCTTGGGTCGCCGAAGCGATTTAATAATCAAAAACCCGACGCTTGTGCGACACCGGAAAGAACAAACCTGACTGACCAAAAAAGGAGGAGGTGCAAGACGAGGACTTCCTAGGAGGTCACCCATACCAGTACTACTCTCGCCCAAGCACGCTTAACTGAGGAGTTCTGATGGGATCCGGTGCATTAGTGCTGGTATGATCGCACCTGTCAAGTGTGGCGCGATCAACTACTTTAAGGCTTCGCCGAGCCGTCTCGTGCGCGCTCCGGACGGTCATAACTTTTCATCCGGGTTGAATCCCGAGGCGAGGGAGCTGCCGTTGGAAAGCTCGTCTCGAGCCCGTCGACGTCCCAACCCGGGCTAGCCCGGTTGACGTCGAATTCGACCTCAAAAACCCGTTCCGGTTCCTGATTTTCTGAGCTTTAGCTGCCAGCCCGATGACGGCCAGGATCGGAGCCGACCAGGGAAGAATCCGGCGTGGAGGAGCGGACCCACTCGGGTCGCCGGCCTGGGTCACCGAAGCGATTTAATAATCAAAAACCCGACGCTTGTTCGACATCGGAAAGAACAAAACTGAGTGACCAAAAAAGGAGGAGGTGCAACACGAGGACTTCCCAGGAGGTCACCCATACCAGTACTACTCACGCCCAAGCACGCTTAACTGCGGAGTTCTGATGGGATCCGGTGCATTAGTGCTGGTATGATCGCACCTGTCAAGTGTGGCGCGATCAACTGCTTTAAGGCTTCGCCGAGCCGTCTCGTGCGCGCTTCGGACGGCCATAACTTTTCATCCGGGTTGAATCCCGAGGCGAGGGAGCTGCCGTTGGAAAGCTCGTCTCGAGCCCGTCGACGTCCCAACCCGGGCTAGCCCGGTTGACGTCAAATTCGACCTCAAAAACCCGTTCCGGTTCCTGATTTTCCGAGCTTTAGCTGCCAGCCCGATGACGGCCAGGATCGGAGCCGACCAGGGAAGAATCCGGCGTGGAGGAGCGGACCCACTCGGGTCGCCGGCCTGGGTCGCCGAAGCGATTTAATAATCAAAAACCCGACGCTTGTTCGACATCGGAAAGAACAAAACTGAGTGAACAAAAAAGGAGGAGGTGCAACACGAGGACTTCCCAGGAGGTCACCCATACCAGTACTACTCACGCCCAAGCACGCTTAACTGCGGAGTTCTGATGGGATCCGGTGCATTAGTTCTGGTATGATCGCACCTGTCAAGTGTGGCGCGATCAACTGCTTTAAGGCTTCGCCGAGCCGTCTCGTGCGCGCTTCGGACGGCCATAACTTTTCATCCGGGTTGAATCCCGAGGCGAGGGAGCTGCCGTTGGAAAGCTCGTCTCGAGCCCGTCGACGTCCCAACCCGGGCTAGCCCGGTTGACGTCGAATTCGACCTCAAAAACCCGTTCCGGTTCCTGATTTTCCGAGCTTTAGCTGCCAGCCCGATGACGGCCAGGATCGGAGCCGACCAGGGAAGAATCCGGCGTGGAGGAGCGGACCCACTCGGGTCGCCGGCCTGGGTCGCCGAAGCCATTTAATAATCAAAAACCCGACGCTTGTTCGACATCGGAAAGAACAAAACTGAGTGACCAAAAAAGGAGGAGGTGCAACACGAGGACTTCCCAGGAGGTCACCCATACCAGTACTACTCACGCCCAAGCACGCTTAGCTGCGGAGTTCTGATGGGATCCGGTGCATTAGTTCTGGTATGATCGCACCTGTCAAGTGTGGCGCGATCAACTGCTTTAAGGCTTCGCCGAGCCGTCTCGTGCGCGCTCCGGACGGTCATAACTTTTCATCCGGGTTGAATCCCGAGGCGAGGGAGCTGCCGTTGGAATACTCGTCTCGAGCCCGTCGACGTCCCAACCCGGGCTAGCCCGGTTGACGTCGAATTCGACCTCAAAAACCCGTTCCGGTTCCTGATTTTCCGAGCTTTAGCTGCCAGCCCGATGACGGCCAGGATCGGAGCCGACCAGGGAAGAATCCGGCGTGGAGGAGCGGACCCACTCGGGTCGCCGGCCTGGGTCGCCGAAGCCATTTAATAATCAAAAACCCGACGCTTGTTCGACATCGGAAAGAACAAAACTGAGTGACCAAAAAAGGAGGAGGTGCAACACGAGGACTTCCCAGGAGGTCACCCATACCAGTACTACTCACGCCCAAGCACGCTTAGCTGCGGAGTTCTGATGGGATCCGGTGCATTAGTTCTGGTATGATCGCACCTGTCAAGTGTGGCGCGATCAACTGCTTTAAGGCTTCGCCGAGCCGTCTCGTGCGCGCTCCGGACGGTCATAACTTTTCATCCGGGTTGAATCCCGAGGCGAGGGAGCTGCCGTTGGAATACTCGTCTCGAGCCCGTCGACGTCCCAACCCGGGCTAGCCCGGTTGACGTCGAATTCGACCTCAAAAACCCGTTCCGGTTCCTGATTTTCCGAGCTTTAGCTGCCAGCCCGATGACGGCCAGGATCGGAGCCGACCAGGGAAGAATCCGGCGTGGAGGAGCGGACCCACTCGGGTCGCCGGCCTGGGTCACCGAAGCGATTTAATAATCAAAAACCCGACGCTTGTTCGACATCGGAAAGAACAAAACTGAGTGACCAAAAAAGGAGGAGGTGCAACACGAGGACTTCCCAAGAGGTCACCCATACCAGTACTACTCACGCCCAAGCACGCTTAACTGCGGAGTTCTGATGGGATCCGGTGCATTAGTGCTGGTATGATCGCACCTGTCAAGTGTGGCGCGATCAACTGCTTTAAGGCTTCGCCGAGCCGTCTCGTGCGCGCTCCGGACGGCCATAACTTTTCATCCGGGTTGAATCCCGAGGCGAGGGAGCTGCCGTTGGAAAGCTCGTCTCGAGCCCGTCGACGTCCCAACCCGGGCTAGCCCGGTTGACGTCGAATTCGACCTCAAAAACCCGTTCCGGTTCCTGATTTTCCGAGCTTTAGCTGCCAGCCCGATGACGGCCAGGATCGGAGCCGACCAGGGTAGAATCCGGCGTGGAGGAGCGGACCCACTCGGGTCGCCGGCCTGGGTCGCTGAAGCGATTTAATAATCAAAAACCCGACGCTTGTTCGACATCGGAAAGAACAAAACTGAGTGACCAAAAAAGGAGGAGGTGCAACACGAGGACTTCCCAGGAGGTCACCCATACCAGTACTACTCACGCCCAAGCACGCTTAAGTGCGGAGTTCTGATGGGATCCGGTGCATTAGTTCTGGTATGATCGCACCTGTCAAGTGTGGCGCGATCAACTGCTTTAAGGCTTCGCCGAGCCGTCTCGTGCGCGCTTCGGACGGCCATAACTTTTCATCCGGGTTGAATCCCGAGGCGAGGGAGCTGCCGTTGGAAAGCTCGTCTCGAGCCCGTCGACGTCCCAACCGGGGCTAGCCCGGTTGACGTCGAATTCGACCTCAAAAACCCGTTCCGGATCCTGATTTTCCAAGCTTTTGCTGCCAGCCCGACGACGGCCAGGATCGGAGCCGACCGGGGCAGAATTCGGCAAGGAGGAGCGGACCCACTCGAGTCGCCGGCTTGGGTCGCCGAAGCGATTTAATAATCAAAAACCCGACGCTTGTGCGACACCGGAAAGAACAAACCTGACTGACCAAAAAAGGAGGAGGTGCAAGACGAGGACTTCCTAGGAGGTCACCCATACCAGTACTACTCTCGCCCAAGCACGCTTAACTGCGGAGTTCTGATGGGATCCGGTGCATTAGTGCTGGTATGATCGCACCTGTCAAGTGTGGCGCGATCAACTGCTTTAAGGCTTCGCCGAGCCGTCTCGTGCGCGCTCCGGACGGTCATAACTTTTCATCCGGGTTGAATCCCGAGGCGAGGGAGCTGCCGTTGGAAAGCTCGTCTCGAGCCCGTCGACGTCCCAACCCAGGCTAGCCCGGTTGACGTCGAATTCGACCTCAAAAACCCGTTCCGGTTCCTGATTTTCCGAGCTTTAGCTGCCAGCCCGATGACGGCCAGGATCGGAGCCGACCAGGGAAGAATCCGGCGTGGAGGAGCGGACCCACTCGGGTCGCCGGCCTGGGTCACCGAAGCGATTTAATAATCAAAAACCCGACGCTTGTTCGACATCGGAAAGAACAAAACTGAGTGACCAAAAAAGGAGGAGGTGCAACACGAGGACTTCCCAGGAGGTCACCCATACCAGTACTACTCACGCCCAAGCACGCTTAACTGCGGAGTTCTGATGGGATCCGGTGCATTAGGGCTGGTATGATCGCACCTGTCAAGTGTGGCGCGATCAACTGCTTTAAGGCTTCGCCGAGCCGTCTCGTGCGCGCTTCGGACGGCCATAACTTTTCATCCGGGTTGAATCCCGAGGCGAGGGAGCTGCCGTTGGAAAGCTCGTCTCGAGCCCGTCGACGTCCCAACCCGGGCTAGCCCGGTTGACGTCGAATTCGACCTCAAAAACCCGTTCCGGTTCCTGATTTTCCGAGCTTTAGCTGCCAGCCCGATGACGGCCAGGATCGGAGCCGACCAGGGAAGAATCCGGCGTGGAGGAGCGGACCCACTCGGGTCGCCGGCCTGGGTCGCCGAAGCGATTTAATAATCAAAAACCCGACGCTTGTTCGACATCGGAAAGAACAAAACTGAGTGACCAAAAAAGGAGGAGGTGCAACACGAGGACTTCCCAGGAGGTCACCCATACCAGTACTACTCACGCCCAAGCACGCTTAACTGCGGAGTTCTGATGGGATCTGGTGCATTAGTTCTGGTATGATCGCACCTGTCAAGTGTGGCGCGATCAACTGCTTTAAGGCTTCGCCGAGCCGTCTCGTGCGCGCTTCGGACGGCCATAACTTTTCATCCGGGTTGAATCCCGAGGCGAGGGAGCTGCCGTTGGAAGGCTCGTCTCGAGCCCGTCGACGTCCCAACCGGGGCTAGCCCGGTTGACGTCGAATTCGACCTCAAAAACCCGTTCCGGATCCTGATTTTCCAAGCTTTTGCTGCCAGCCCGACGACGGCCAGGATCGAAGCCGACCGGGGCAGAATTCGGCAAGGAGGAGCGGACCCACTCGAGTCGCCGGCTTGGGTCGCCGAAGCGATTTAATAATCAAAAACCCGACGCTTGTGCGACACCGGAAAGAACAAACCTGACTGACCAAAAAAGGAGGAGGTGCAAGACGAGGACTTCCTAGGAGGTCACCCATACCAGTACTACTCTCGCCCAAGCACGCTTAACTGCGGAGTTCTGATGGGATCCGGTGCATTAGTGCTGGTATGATCGCACCTGTCAAGTGTGGCGCGATCAACTGCTTTAAGGCTTCGCCGAGCCGTCTCGTGCGCGCTCCGGACGGTCATAACTTTTCATCCGGGTTGAATCCCGAGGCGAGGGAGCTGCCGTTGGAAAGCTCGTCTCGAGCCCGTCGACGTCCCAACCCGGGCTAGCCCGGTTGACGTCGAATTCGACCTCAAAAACCCGTTCCGGTTCCTGATTTTCCGAGCTTTAGCTGCCAGCCCGATGACGGCCAGGATCGGAGCCGACCAGGGAAGAATCCGGCGTGGAGGAGCGGACCCACTCGGGTCGCCGGCCTGGGTCGCCGAAGCGATTTAATAATCAAAAACCCGACGCTTGTTCGACATCGGAAAGAACAAAACTGAGTGACCAAAAAAGGAGGAGGTGCAACACGAGGACTTCCCAGGAGGTCACCCATACCAGTACTACTCACGCCCAAGCACGCTTAACTGCGGAGTTCTGATGGGATCCGGTGCATTAGTTCTGGTATGATCGCACCTGTCAAGTGTGGCGCGATCAACTGCTTTAAGGCTTCGCCGAGCCGTCTCGTGCGCGCTTCGGACGGCCATAACTTTTCATCCGGGTTGAATCCCGAGGCGAGGGAGCTGCCGTTGGAAAGCTTGTCTCGAGCCCGTCGACGTCCCAACCGGGGCTAGCCCGGTTGACGTCGAATTCGACCTCAAAAACCCGTTCCGGATCCTGATTTTCCAAGCTTTTGCTGCCAGCCCGACGACGGCCAGGATCGGAGCCGACCGGGGCAGAATTCGGCAAGGAGGAGCGGACCCACTCGAGTCGCCGGCTTGGGTCGCCGAAGCGATTTAATAATCAAAAACCCGACGCTTGTGCGACACCGGAAAGAACAAACCTGACTGACCAAAAAAGGAGGAGGTGCAAGACGAGGACTTCCTAGGAGGTCACCCATACCAGTACTACTCTCGCCCAAGCACGCTTAACTGCGGAGTTCTGATGCGATCCGGTGCATTAGTGCTGGTATGATCGCACCTGTCAAGTGTGGCGCGATCAACTGCTTTAAGGCTTCGCCGAGCCGTCTCGTGCGCGCTCCGGACGGTCATAACTTTTCATCCGGGTTGAATCCCGAGGCGAGGGAGCTGCCGTTGGAAAGCTCGTCTCGAGCCCGTCGACGTCCCAACCCGGGCTAGCCCGGTTGACGTCGAATTCGACCTCAAAAACCCGTTCCGGTTCCTGATTTTCCGAGCTTTAGCTGCCAGCCCGATGACGGCCAGGATCGGAGCCGACCAGGGAAGAATCCGGCGTGGAGAAGCGGACCCACTCGGGTCGCCGGCCTGGGTCGCCGAAGCGATTTAATAATCAAAAACCCGACGCTTGTTCGACATCGGAAAGAACAAAACTGAGTGACCAAAAAAGGAGGAGGTGCAACACGAGGACTTCCCAGGAGGTCACCCATACCAGTACTACTCACGCCCAAGCACGCTTAACTGCGGAGTTCTGATGGGATCCGGTGCATTAGTGCTGGTATGATCGCACCTGTCAAGTGTGGCGCGATCAACTGCTTTAAGGCTTCGCCGAGCCGTCTCGTGCGCGCTTCGGACGGCCATAACTTTTCATCCGGGTTGAATCCCGAGGCGAGGGAGCTGCCGTTGGAAAGCTCGTCTCGAGCCCGTCGACGTCCTAACCAGGGCTAGCCCGGTTGACGTCGAATTCGACCTCAAAAACCCGTTCCGGATCCTGATTTTCCAAGCTTTTGCTGCCAGCCCGACGACGGCCAGGATCGGAGCCGACCGGGGCAGAATTCGGCAAGGAGGAGCGGACCCACTCGAGTCGCCGGCTTGGGTCGCCGAAGCGATTTAATAATCAAAAACCCGACGCTTGTGCGACACCGGAAAGAACAAACCTGACTGACCAAAAAAGGAGGAGGTGCAACACGAGGACTTCCTAGGAGGTCACCCATACCAGTACTACTCTCGCCCAAGCACGCTTAACTGCGGAGTTCTGATGGGATCCGGTGCATTAGTGCTGGTATGATCGCACCTGTCAAGTGTGGCGCGATCAACTGCTTGAAGGCTTCGCCGAGCCGTCTCGTGCGCGCTCCGGACGGTCATAACTTTTCATCCGGGTTGAATCCCGAGGCGAGGGAGCTGCCGTTGGAAAGCTCGTCTCGAGCCCGTCGACGTCCCAACCCGGGCTAGCCCGGTTGACGTCGAATTCGACCTCAAAAACCCGTTCCGGTTCCTGATTTTCCGAGCTTTAGCTGCCAGCCCGATGACGGCCAGGATCGGAGCCGACCAGGGAAGAATCCGGCGTGGAGGAGCGGACCCACTCGGGTCGCCGGCCTGGGTCGCCGAAGCGATTTAATAATCAAAAACCCGACGCTTGTTCGACATCGGAAAGAACAAAACTGAGTGACCAAAAAAGGAGGAGGTGCAACACGAGGACTTCCCAGGAGGTCACCCATACCAGTACTACTCACGCCCAAGCACGCTTAACTGCGGAGTTCTGATGGGATCCGGTGCATTAGTGCTGGTATGATCGCACCTGTCAAGTGTGGCGCGATCAACTGCTTTAAGGCTTCGCCGAGCCGTCTCGTGCGCGCTTCGGACGGCCATAACTTTTCATCCGGGTTGAATCCCGAGGCGAGGGAGCTGCCGTTGGAAAGCTCGTCTCGAGCCCGTCGACGTCCCAACCGGGGCTAGCCCGGTTGACGTCGAATTCGACCTCAAAAACCCGTTCCGGATCCTGATTTTCCAAGCTTTTGCTGCCAGCCCGACGACGGCCAGGATCGGAGCCGACCGGGGCAGAATTCGGCAAGGAGGAGCGGACCCACTCGAGTCGCCGGCTTGGGTCGCCGAAGCGATTTAATAATCAAAAACCCGACGCTTGTGCGACACCGGAAAGAACAAACCTGACTGACCAAAAAAGGAGGAGGTGCAAGACGAGGACTTCCTAGGAGGTCACCCATACCAGTACTACTCTCGCCCAAGCACGCTTAACTGCGGAGTTCTGATGCGATCCGGTGCATTAGTGCTGGTATGATCGCACCTGTCAAGTGTGGCGCGATCAACTGCTTTAAGGCTTCGCCGAGCCGTCTCGTGCGCGCTCCGGACGGTCATAACTTTTCATCCGGGTTGAATCCCGAGGCGAGGGAGCTGCCGTTGGAAAGCTCGTCTCGAGCCCGTCGACGTCCCAACCCGGGCTAGCCCGGTTGACGTCGAATTCGACCTCAAAAACCCGTTCCGGTTCCTGATTTTCCGAGCTTTAGCTGCCAGCCCGATGACGGCCAGGATCGGAGCCGACCAGGGAAGAATCCGGCGTGGAGGAGCGGACCCACTCGGGTCGCCGGCCTGGGTCGCCGAAGCGATTTAATAATCAAAAACCCGACGCTTGTTCGACATCGGAAAGAACAAAACTGAGTGACCAAAAAAGGAGGAGGTGCAACACGAGGACTTCCCAGGAGGTCACCCATACCAGTACTACTCACGCCCAAGCACGCTTAACTGCGGAGTTCTGATGGGATCCGGTGCATTAGTGCTGGTATGATCGCACCTGTCAAGTGTGGCGCGATCAACTGCTTTAAGGCTTCGCCGAGCCGTCTCGTGCGCGCTTCGGACGGCCATAACTTTTCATCCGGGTTGAATCCCGAGGCGAGGGAGCTGCCGTTGGAAAGCTCGTCTCGAGCCCGTCGACGTCCCAACCGGGGCTAGCCCGGTTGACGTCGAATTCGACCTCAAAAACCCGTTCCGGATCCTGATTTTCCAAGCTTTTGCTGCCAGCCCGACGACGGCCAGGATCGGAGCCGACCGGGGCAGAATTCGGCAAGGAGGAGCGGACCCACTCGAGTCGCCGGCTTGGGTCGCCGAAGCGATTTAATAATCAAAAACCCGACGCTTGTGCGACACCGGAAAGAACAAACCTGACTGACCAAAAAAGGAGGAGGTGCAAGACGAGGACTTCCTAGGAGGTCACCCATACCAGTACTACTCTCGCCCAAGCACGCTTAACTGCGGAGTTCTGATGCGATCCGGTGCATTAGTGCTGGTATGATCGCACCTGTCAAGTGTGGCGCGATCAACTGCTTTAAGGCTTCGCCGAGCCGTCTCGTGCGCGCTCCGGACGGTCATAACTTTTCATCCGGGTTGAATCCCGAGGCGAGGGAGCTGCCGTTGGAAAGCTCGTCTCGAGCCCGTCGACGTCCCAACCCGGGCTAGCCCGGTTGACGTCGAATTCGACCTCAAAAACCCGTTCCGGTTCCTGATTTTCCGAGCTTTAGCTGCCAGCCCGATGACGGCCAGGATCGGAGCCGACCAGGGAAGAATCCGGCGTGGAGGAGCGGACCCACTCGGGTCGCCGGCCTGGGTCGCCGAAGCGATTTAATAATCAAAAACCCGACGCTTGTTCGACATCGGAAAGAACAAAACTGAGTGACCAAAAAAGGAGGAGGTGCAACACGAGGACTTCCCAGGAGGTCACCCATACCAGTACTACTCACGCCCAAGCACGCTTAACTGCGGAGTTCTGATGGGATCCGGTGCATTAGTTCTGGTATGATCGCACCTGTCAAGTGTGGCGCGATCAACTGCTTTAAGGCTTCGCCGAGCCGTCTCGTGCGCGCTTCGGACGGCCATAACTTTTCATCCGGGTTGAATCCCGAGGCGAGGGAGCTGCCGTTGGAAAGCTTGTCTCGAGCCCGTCGACGTCCCAACCGGGGCTAGCCCGGTTGACGTCGAATTCGACCTCAAAAACCCGTTCCGGATCCTGATTTTCCAAGCTTTTGCTGCCAGCCCGACGACGGCCAGGATCGGAGCCGACCGGGGCAGAATTCGGCAAGGAGGAGCGGACCCACTCGAGTCGCCGGCTTGGGTCGCCGAAGCGATTTAATAATCAAAAACCCGACGCTTGTGCGACACCGGAAAGAACAAACCTGACTGACCAAAAAAGGAGGAGGTGCAAGACGAGGACTTCCTAGGAGGTCACCCATACCAGTACTACTCTCGCCCAAGCACGCTTAACTGCGGAGTTCTGATGCGATCCGGTGCATTAGTGCTGGTATGATCGCACCTGTCAAGTGTGGCGCGATCAACTGCTTTAAGGCTTCGCCGAGCCGTCTCGTGCGCGCTCCGGACGGTCATAACTTTTCATCCGGGTTGAATCCCGAGGCGAGGGAGCTGCCGTTGGAAAGCTCGTCTCGAGCCCGTCGACGTCCCAACCCGGGCTAGCCCGGTTGACGTCGAATTCGACCTCAAAAACCCGTTCCGGTTCCTGATTTTCCGAGCTTTAGCTGCCAGCCCGATGACGGCCAGGATCGGAGCCGACCAGGGAAGAATCCGGCGTGGAGAAGCGGACCCACTCGGGTCGCCGGCCTGGGTCGCCGAAGCGATTTAATAATCAAAAACCCGACGCTTGTTCGACATCGGAAAGAACAAAACTGAGTGACCAAAAAAGGAGGAGGTGCAACACGAGGACTTCCCAGGAGGTCACCCATACCAGTACTACTCACGCCCAAGCACGCTTAACTGCGGAGTTCTGATGGGATCCGGTGCATTAGTGCTGGTATGATCGCACCTGTCAAGTGTGGCGCGATCAACTGCTTTAAGGCTTCGCCGAGCCGTCTCGTGCGCGCTTCGGACGGCCATAACTTTTCATCCGGGTTGAATCCCGAGGCGAGGGAGCTGCCGTTGGAAAGCTCGTCTCGAGCCCGTCGACGTCCTAACCAGGGCTAGCCCGGTTGACGTCGAATTCGACCTCAAAAACCCGTTCCGGATCCTGATTTTCCAAGCTTTTGCTGCCAGCCCGACGACGGCCAGGATCGGAGCCGACCGGGGCAGAATTCGGCAAGGAGGAGCGGACCCACTCGAGTCGCCGGCTTGGGTCGCCGAAGCGATTTAATAATCAAAAACCCGACGCTTGTGCGACACCGGAAAGAACAAACCTGACTGACCAAAAAAGGAGGAGGTGCAACACGAGGACTTCCTAGGAGGTCACCCATACCAGTACTACTCTCGCCCAAGCACGCTTAACTGCGGAGTTCTGATGGGATCCGGTGCATTAGTGCTGGTATGATCGCACCTGTCAAGTGTGGCGCGATCAACTGCTTGAAGGCTTCGCCGAGCCGTCTCGTGCGCGCTCCGGACGGTCATAACTTTTCATCCGGGTTGAATCCCGAGGCGAGGGAGCTGCCGTTGGAAAGCTCGTCTCGAGCCCGTCGACGTCCCAACCCGGGCTAGCCCGGTTGACGTCGAATTCGACCTCAAAAACCCGTTCCGGTTCCTGATTTTCCGAGCTTTAGCTGCCAGCCCGATGACGGCCAGGATCGGAGCCGACCAGGGAAGAATCCGGCGTGGAGGAGCGGACCCACTCGGGTCGCCGGCCTGGGTCGCCGAAGCGATTTAATAATCAAAAACCCGACGCTTGTTCGACATCGGAAAGAACAAAACTGAGTGACCAAAAAAGGAGGAGGTGCAACACGAGGACTTCCCAGGAGGTCACCCATACCAGTACTACTCACGCCCAAGCACGCTTAACTGCGGAGTTCTGATGGGATCCGGTGCATTAGTGCTGGTATGATCGCACCTGTCAAGTGTGGCGCGATCAACTGCTTTAAGGCTTCGCCGAGCCGTCTCGTGCGCGCTTCGGACGGCCATAACTTTTCATCCGGGTTGAATCCCGAGGCGAGGGAGCTGCCGTTGGAAAGCTCGTCTCGAGCCCGTCGACGTCCCAACCGGGGCTAGCCCGGTTGACGTCGAATTCGACCTCAAAAACCCGTTCCGGATCCTGATTTTCCAAGCTTTTGCTGCCAGCCCGACGACGGCCAGGATGGGAGCCGACCGGGGCAGAATTCGGCAAGGAGGAGCGGACCCACTCGAGTCGCCGGCTTGGGTCGCCGAAGCGATTTAATAATCAAAAACCCGACGCTTGTGCGACACCGGAAAGAACAAACCTGACTGACCAAAAAAGGAGGAGGTGCAAGACGAGGACTTCCTAGGAGGTCACCCATACCAGTACTACTCTCGCCCAAGCACGCTTAACTGCGGAGTTCTGATGCGATCCGGTGCATTAGTGCTGGTATGATCGCACCTGTCAAGTGTGGCGCGATCAACTGCTTTAAGGCTTCGCCGAGCCGTCTCGTGCGCGCTCCGGACGGTCATAACTTTTCATCCGGGTTGAATCCCGAGGCGAGGGAGCTGCCGTTGGAAAGCTCGTCTCGAGCCCGTCGACGTCCCAACCCGGGCTAGCCCGGTTGACGTCGAATTCGACCTCAAAAACCCGTTCCGGTTCCTGATTTTCCGAGCTTTAGCTGCCAGCCCGATGACGGCCAGGATCGGAGCCGACCAGGGAAGAATCCGGCGTGGAGGAGCGGACCCACTCGGGTCGCCGGCCTGGGTCGCCGAAGCGATTTAATAATCAAAAACCCGACGCTTGTTCGACATCGGAAAGAACAAAACTGAGTCACCAAAAAAGGAGGAGGTGCAACACGAGGACTTCCCAGGAGGTCACCCATACCAGTACTACTCACGCCCAAGCACGCTTAACTGCGGAGTTCTGATGGGATCCGGTGCATTAGTGCTGGTATGATCGCACCTGTCAAGTGTGGCGCGATCAACTGCTTTAAGGCTTCGCCGAGCCGTCTCGTGCGCGCTTCGGACGGCCATAACTTTTCATCCGGGTTGAATCCCGAGGCGAGGGAGCTGCCGTTGGAAAGCTCGTCTCGAGCCCGTCGACGTCCCAACCCGGGCTAGCCCGGTTGACGTCGAATTCGACCTCAAAAACCCGTTCCGGATCCTGATTTTCCAAGCTTTTGCTGCCAGCCCGACGACGGCCAGGATCGGAGCCGACCGGGGCAGAATTCGGCAAGGAGGAGCGGACCCACTCGAGTCGCCGGCTTGGGTCGCCGAAGCGATTTAATATTCAAAAACCCGACGCTTGTGCGACACCGGAAAGAACAAACCTGACTGACCAAAAAAGGAGGAGGTGCAACACGAGGACTTCCTAGGAGGTCACCCATACGAGTACTACTCTCGCCCAAGCACGCTTAACTGCGGAGTTCTGATGGGATCCGGTGCATTAGTGCTGGTATGATCGCACCTGTCAAGTGTGGCGCGATCAACTGCTTGAAGGCTTCGCCGAGCCGTCTCGTGCGCGCTCCGGACGGTCATAACTTTTCATCCGGGTTGAATCCCGAGGCGAGGGAGCTGCCGTTGGAAAGCTCGTCTCGAGCCCGTCGACGTCCCAACCCGGGCTAGCCCGGTTGACGTCGAATTCGACCTCAAAAACCCGTTCCGGTTCCTGATTTTCCGAGCTTTAGCTGCCAGCCCGACGACGGCCAGGATCGGAGCCGACCAGGGAAGAATCCGGCGTGGAGGAGCGGACCCACTCGGGTCGCCGGCCTGGGTCGCCGAAGCGATTTAATAATCAAAAACCCGACGCTTGTTCGACATCGGAAAGAACAAAACTGAGTGACCAAAAAAGGAGGAGGTGCAACACGAGGACTTCCCAGGAGGTCACCCATACCAGTACTAGTCACGCCCAAGCACGCTTAACTGCGGAGTTCTGATGGGATCCGGTGCATTAGTGCTGGTATGATCGCACCTGTCAAGTGTGGCGCGATCAACTGCTTAAGGCTTCGCCGAGCCGTCTCGTGCGCGCTTCGGACGGCCATAACTTTTCATCCGGGTTGAATCCCGAGGCGAGGGAGCTGCCGTTGGAAAGCCCGTCTCGAGCCCGTCGACGTCCCAACCAGGGCTAGCCCGGTTGACGTCGAATTCGACCTCAAAAACCCGTTCCGGATCCTGATTTTCCAAGCTTTTGCAGCCAGCCCGACGACGGCCAGGATCGGAGCCGACCGGGGCAGAATTCGGCAAGGAGGAGCGGACCCACTCGAGTCGCCTGCTTGGGTCGCCGAAGCGATTTAATAATCAAAAACCCGACGCTTGTGCGACACCGGAAAGAACAAACCTGACTGACCAAAAAAGGAGGAGGTGCAACACGAGGACTTCCTAGGAGGTCACCCATACCAATACTACTCTCGCCCAAGCACGCTTAATTGCGAAGTTCTGATGGGATCCGGTGCATTAGTGCTGGTATGATCGCACCTGTCAAGTGTGGCGCGATCAACTGCTTTAAGGCTTCGCCGAGCCGTCTCGTGCGCGCTCCGGACGGTCATAACTTTTCATCCGGGTTGAATCCCGAGGCGAGGGAGCTGCCGTTGGAAAGCTCGTCTCGAGCCCGTCGACGTCCCAACCAGGGCTAGCCCGGTTGACGTCGAATTCGACCTCAAAAACCCGTTCCGGATCCTGATTTTCCAAGCTTTTGCTGCCAGCCCGACGACGGCCAGGATCGGAGCCGACCGGGGCAGAATTCGGCAAGGAGGAGCGGACCCACTCGAGTCGCCGGCTTGGGTCGCCGAAGCGATTTAATAATCAAAAACCCGACGCTTGTTCGACATCGGAAAGAACAAACCTGACTGACCAAAAAAGGAGGAGGTGCAACACGAGGACTTCCCAGGACGTCACCCACACCAGTACTACTCACGCCCAAGCACGCTTAACTGCGGAGTTCTGATGGGATCCGGTGCATTAGTGCTGGTATGATCGCACCTTTCAAGTGTGGCGCGATCAACTGCTTTAAGGCTTCGCCGAGCCGTCTCGTGCGCGCTTCGGACGACCATTACTTTTCATCCGGGTTGAATCCCGAGGCGAGGGAGCTGCCGTTGGAAAGCTCGTCTCGAGCCCGTCGACGTCCCAACCAGGGCTAGCCCGGTTGACGTCGAATTCGACCTCAAAAACCCGTTCCGGATCCTGATTTTCCAAGCTTTTGCTGCCAGCCCGACGACGGCCAGGATCGGAGCCGACCGGGGCAGAATTCGGCAAGGAGGAGCGGACCCACTCGAGTCGCCGGCTTGGGTCGCCGATGCGATTTAATAATCAAAAACCCGACGCTTGTGCGACACCGGAAAGAACAAACCTGACTGACCAAAAAAGGAGGAGGTGCAACACGAGGACTTCCTAGGAGGTCACCCATACCAGTACTACTCTCGCCCAAGCACGCTTAACTGCGGAGTTCTGATGGGATCCGGTGCATTAGTGCTGGTATGATCGCACCTGTCAAGTGTGGCGCGATCAACTGCTTTAAGGCTTCGCCGAGCCGTCTCGTGCGCGCTCCGGACGGCCATAACTTTTCATCCGGGTTGAATCCCGATGCGAGGGAGCTGCCGTTGGAAAGCTCGTCTCGAGCCCGTCGACGTCCCAACCCGGGCTAGCCCGGTTGACGTCGAATTCGACCTCAAAAACCCGTTCCGGTTCCTGATTTTCCGAGCTTTAGCTGCCAGCCCGACGACGGCCAGGATCGGAGCCGACCAGGGAAGAATCCGGCGTGGAGGAGCGGACCCACTTGGGTCGCCGGCTTGGGTCGCCGAAGCGATTTAATAATCAAAAACCCGACACTTGTTCGACATCGGAAAGAACAAACCTGACTGACCAAAAAAGGAGGAGGTGCAACACGAGGACTTCCCAGGACGTCACCCACACCAGTACTACTCACGCCCAAGCACGCTTAACTGCGGAGTTCTGATGGGATCCGGTGCATTAGTGCTGGTATGATCGCACCTGTCAAGTGTGGCGCGATCAACTGCTTTAAGGCTTCGCCGAGCCGTCTCGTGCGCGCTCCGAACGGCCATAACTTTTCATCCGGGTTGAATCCCGATGCGAGGGAGCTGCCGTTGGAAAGCTCGTCTCGAGCCCGTCGACGTCCCAACCCGGGCTAGCCCGGTTGACGTCGAATTCGACCTCAAAAACCCGTTCCGGTTCCTGATTTTCCGAGCTTTAGCTGCCAGCCCGACGACGGCCAGGATCGGAGCCGACCAGGGAAGAATCCGGCGTGGAGGAGCGGACCCACTCGGGTCGCCGGCTTGGGTCGCCGAAGCGATTTAATAATCAAAAACCCGACGCTTGTTCGACATCGGAAAGAACAAACCTGACTGACCAAAAAAGGAGGAGGTGCAACACGAGGACTTCCCAGGACGTCACCCACACCAGTACTACTCACGCCCAAGCACGCTTAACTGCGGAGTTCTGATGGGATCCGGTGCATTAGTGCTGGTATGATCGCACCTGTCAAGTGTGGCGCGATCAACTGCTTTAAGGCTTCGCCGAGCCGTCTCGTGCGCGCTTCGGACGGCCATTACTTTTCATCCGGGTTGAATCCCGAGGCGAGGGAGCTGCCGTTGGAAAGCTCGTCTCGAGCCCGTCGACGTCCCAACCAGGGCTAGCCCGGTTGACGTCGAATTCGACCTCAAAAACCCGTTCCGGATCCTGATTTTCCAAGCTTTTGCTGCCAGCCCGACGACGGCCAGGATCGGAGCCGACCGGGGCAGAATTCGGCAAGGAGGAGCGGACCCACTCGAGTCGCCGGCTTGGGTCGCCGATGCGATTTAATAATCAAAAACCCGACGCTTGTGCGACACCGGAAAGAACAAACCTGACTGACCAAAAAAGGAGGAGGTGCAACACGAGGACTTCCTAGGAGGTCACCCATACCAGTACTACTCTCGCCCAAGCACGCTTAACTGCGGAGTTCTGATGGGATCCGGTGCATTAGTGCTGGTATGATCGCACCTGTCAAGTGTGGCGCGATCAACTGCTTTAAGGCTTCGCCGAGCCGTCTCGTGCGCGCTCCGGACGGCCATAACTTTTCATCCGGGTTGAATCCCGATGCGAGGGAGCTGCCGTTGGAAAGCTCGTCTCGAGCCCGTCGACGTCCCAACCCGGGCTAGCCCGGTTGACGTCGAATTCGACCTCAAAAACCCGTTCCGGTTCCTGATTTTCCGAGCTTTAGCTGCCAGCCCGACGACGGCCAGGATCGGAGCCGACCAGGGAAGAATCCGGCGTGGAGGAGCGGACCCACTTGGGTCGCCGGCTTGGGTCGCCGAAGCGATTTAATAATCAAAAACCCGACGCTTGTTCGACATCGGAAAGAACAAACCTAACTGACCAAAAAAGGAGGAGGTGCAACACAAGGACTTCCCAGGACGTCACCCACACCAGTAGTACTCACGCCCAAGCACACTTAACTGCGGAGTTCTGATGGGATCCGGTGCATTAGTGCTGGTATGATCGCACCTGTCAAGTGTGGCGCGATCAACTGCTTTAAGGCTTCGCCGAGCCGTCTCGTGCGCGCTCCGGACGGTCATAACTTTTCATCCGGGTTGAATCTCGAGGCGAGGGAGCTGCCGTTGGAAAGCTCGTCTCGAGCCCGTCGACGTCCCAACCCGGGCTAGCCCGGTTGACGTCGAATTCGACCTCAAAAACCCGTTCCGGTTCCTGATTTTCCGAGCTTTAGCTGCCAGCCTGATGACGGCCAGGATCGGAGCCGACCAGGGAAGAATCCGGCGTGGAGGAGCGGACCCACTCGGGTCGCCGGCCTGGGTTGCCGAAGCGATTTAATAATCAAAAACCCGACGCTTGTTCGACATCGGAAAGAACAAAACTGACTGACCATAAAAGGAGGAGGTGCAACACGAGGACTTCCCAGGAGGTCACCCATACCAGTACTACTCACGCCCAAGCACGCTTAACTGCGGAGTTCTGATGGGATCCGGTGCATTAGTGCTGGTATGATCGCACCTGTCAAGTGTGGCGCGATCAACTGCTTTAAGGCTTCGCCGAGCCGTCTCGTGCGCGCTCCGGACGGCCATAACTTTTCATCCGGGTTGAATCCCGATGCGAGGGAGCTGCCGTTGGAAAGCTCGTCTCGAGCCCGTCGACGTCCCAACCCGGGCTAGCCCGGTTGACGTCGAATTCGACCTCAAAAACCCGTTCCGGTTCCTGATTTTCCGAGCTTTAGCTGCCAGCCCGACGAAGGCCAGGATCGGAGCCGACCGGGGCAGAATTCGGCAAGGAGGAGCGGACCCACTCGAGTCGCCGGCTTGGGTCGCCGAAGCGATTTAATAATCAAAAACCCGACGCTTGTGCGACACCGGAAAGAACAAACCTGACTGACCAAAAAAGGAGGAGGTGCAACACGAGGACTTCCTAGGAGGTCACCCATACCAATACTACCCTCGCCCAAGCACGCTTAACTGCGAAGTTCTGATGGGATCCGGTGCATTAGTGCTAGTATGATCGCACCTGTCAAGTGTGGCGCGATCAACTGCTTTAAGGCTTCGCCGAGCCGTCTCGTGCGCGCTCCGGACGGTCATAACTTTTCATCCGGGTTGAATCTCGAGGCGAGGGAGCTGCCGTTGGAAAGCTCGTCTCGAGCCCGTCGACGTCCCAACCCGGGCTAGCCCGGTTGACGTCGAATTCGACCTCAAAAACCCGTTCCGGTTCCTGATTTTCCGAGCTTTAGCTGCCAGCCTGATGACGGCCAGGATCGGAGCCGACCAGGGAAGAATCCGGCGTGGAGGAGCGGACCCACTCGGGTCGCCGGCCTGGGTTGCCGAAGCGATTTAATAATCAAAAACCCGACGCTTGTTCGACATCGGAAAGAACAAAACTGACTGACCAAAAAAGGAGGAGGTGCAACACGAGGACTTCCCAGGACGTCACCCACACCAGTACTACTCACGCCCAAGCACGCTTAACTGCGGAGTTCTGATGGGATCCGGTGCATTAGTGCTGGTATGATCGCACCTGTCAAGTGTGGCGCGATCAACTGCTTTAAGGCTTCGCCGAGCCGTCTCGTGCGCGCTCCGGACGGTCATAACTTTTCATCCGGGTTGAATCTCGAGGCGAGGGAGCTGCCGTTGGAAAGCTCGTCTCGAGCCCGTCGACGTCCCAACCCGGGCTAGCCCGGTTGACGTCGAATTCGACCTCAAAAACCCGTTCCGGATCCTGATTTTCCAAGCTTTTGCTGCCAGCCCCACGACGGCCAGGATCGGAGCCGACCGGGGCAGAATTCGGCAAGGAGGAGCGGACCCACTCGAGTCGCCGGCTTGGGTCGCCGATGCGATTTAATAATCAAAAACCCGACGCTTGTGCGACACCGGAAAGAACAAACCTGACTGACCAAAAAAGGAGGAGGTGCAACACGAGGACTTCCTAGGAGGTCACCCATACCAGTACTACTCTCGCCCAAGCACGCTTAACTGCGGAGTTCTGATGGGATCCGGTGCATTAGTGCTGGTATGATCGCACCTGTCAAGTGTGGCGCGATCAACTGCTTTAAGGCTTCGCCGAGCCGTCTCGTGCGCGCTCCGAACGGCCATAACTTTTCATCCGGGTTGAATCCCGATGCGAGGGAGCTGCCGTTGGAAAGCTCGTCTCGAGCCCGTCGACGTCCCAACCCGGGCTAGCCCGGTTGACGTCGAATTCGACCTCAAAAACCCGTTCCGGTTCCTGATTTTCCGAGCTTTAGCTGCCAGCCTGATGACGGCCAGGATCGGAGCCGACCAGGGAAGAATCCGGCGTGGAGGAGCGGACCCACTCGGGTCGCCGGCCTGGGTTGCCGAAGCGATTTAATAATCAAAAACCCGACGCTTGTTCGACATCGGAAAGAACAAAACTGACTGACCAAAAAAGGAGGAGGTGCAACACGAGGACTTCCCAGGAGGTCACCCATACCAGTACTACTCACGCCCAAGCACGCTTAACTGCGGAGTTCTGATGGGATCCGGTGCATTAGTGCTGGTATGATCGCACCTGTCAAGTGTGGCGCGATCAACTGCTTTAAGGCTTCGCCGAGCCGTCTCGTGCGCGCTTCGGACGGCCATAACTTTTCATCCGGGTTGAATCCCGAGGCGAGGGAGCTGCCGTTGGAAAGCTCGTCTCGAGCCCGTCGACGTCCCAACCAGGGCTTGCCTGGTTGACGTCGAATTCGACCTCAAAAACCCGTTCCGGATCCTGATTTTCCAAGCTTTTGCTGCCAGCCCGACGACGGCCAGGATCGGAGCCGACCGGGGCAGAATTCGGCAAGGAAGAGCGGACCCACTCGAGTCGCCGGCTTGGGTCGCCGAAGCGATTTAATAATCAAAAACCCGACGCTTGTGCGACACCGGAAAGAACAAACCTGACTGACCAAAAAAGGAGGAGGTGCAACACGAGGACTTCCTAGGAGGTCACCCATACCAGTACTACTCTCGCCCAAGCACGCTTAACTGCGGAGTTCTGATGGGATCCGGTGCATTAGTGCTGGTATGATCGCACCTGTCAAGTGTGGCGCGATCAACTGCTTTAAGGCTTCGCCGAGCCGTCTCGTGCGCGCTCCGGACGGCCATAACTTTTCATCCGGGTTGAATCCCGATGCGAGGGAGCTGCCGTTGGAAAGCTCGTCTCGAGCCCGTCGACGTCCCAACCCGGGCTAGCCCGGTTGACGTCGA
This sequence comes from Canavalia gladiata, assembly GCA_037954105.1. Classification (NCBI taxonomy): domain Eukaryota; kingdom Viridiplantae; phylum Streptophyta; class Magnoliopsida; order Fabales; family Fabaceae; genus Canavalia; species Canavalia gladiata. Next base: position 22,687,733 of record CM075668.1, on the reverse strand, counting down.
ATTCGACCTCAAAAACCCGTTCCGGTTCCTGATTTTCCGAGCTTTAGCTGCCAGCCCGACGACGGCCAGGATCGGAGCCGACCAGGGAAGAATCCGGCGTGGAGGAGCGGACCCACTCGGGTCGCCGGCTTGGGTCGCCGAAGCGATTTAATAATCAAAAACCCGACGCTTGTTCGACATCGGAAAGAACAAACCTGACTGACCAAAAAAGGAGGAGGTGCAACACGAGGACTTCCCAGGACGTCACCCATACCAGTACTACTCACGCCCAAGCACGCTTAACTGCGGAGTTCTGATGGGATCCGGTGCATTAGTGCTGGTATGATCGCACCTGTCAAGTGTGGCGCGATCAACTGCTTTAAGGCTTCGCCGAGCCGTCTCGTGCGCGCTTCGGACGGCCATTACTTTTCATCCGGGTTGAATCCCGAGGCGAGGGAGCTGTCGTTGGAAAGCTCGTCTCGAGCCCGTCGACGTCCCAACCAGGGCTAGCCCGGTTGACGTCGAATTCGACCTCAAAAACCCGTTCCGGATCCTGATTTTCCAAGCTTTTGCTGCCAGCCCGACGACGGCCAGGATCGGAGCCGACCGGGGCAGAATTCGGCAAGGAGGAGCGGACCCACTCGAGTCGCCGGGTTGGGTCGCCGAAGCGATTTAATAATCAAAAACCCGACGCTTGTGCGACACCGGAAAGAACAAACCTGACTGACCAAAAAAGGAGGAGGTGCAACACGAGGACTTCCTAGGAGGTCACCCATACCAGTACTACTCTCGCCCAAGCACGCTTAACTGCGGAGTTCTGATGGGATCCGGTGCATTAGTGCTGGTATGATCGCACCTGTCAAGTGTGGCGCGATCAACTGCTTTAAGGCTTCGCCGAGCCGTCTCGTGCGCGCTCCGGACGGCCATAACTTTTCATCCGGGTTGAATCCCGATGCGAGGGAGCTGCCGTTGGAAAGCTCGTCTCGAGCCCGTCGACGTCCCAACCCGGGCTAGCCCGGTTGACGTCGAATTCGACCTCAAAAACCCGTTCCGGTTCCTGATTTTCCGAGCTTTAGCTGCCAGCCTGATGACGGCCAGGATCGGAGCCGACCAGGGAAGAATCCGGCGTGGAGGAGCGGACCCACTCGGGTCGCCGGCCTGGGTCGCCGAAGCGATTTAATAATCAAAAACCCGACGCTTGTTCGACATCGGAAAGAACAAACCTGACTGACCAAAAAAGGAGGAGGTGCAACACGAGGACTTCCCAGGACGTCACCCATACCAGTACTACTCACGCCCAAGCACGCTTAACTGCGGAGTTCTGATGGGATCCGGTGCATTAGTGCTGGTATGATCGCACCTGTCAAGTGTGGCGCGATCAACTGCTTTAAGGCTTCGCCGAGCCGTCTCGTGCGCGCTTCGGACGGCCATTACTTTTCATCCGGGTTGAATCCCGAGGCGAGGGAGCTGTCGTTGGAAAGCTCGTCTCGAGCCCGTCGACGTCCCAACCAGGGCTAGCCCGGTTGACGTCGAATTCGACCTCAAAAACCCGTTCCGGATCCTGATTTTCCAAGCTTTTGCTGCCAGCCCGACGACGGCCAGGATCGGAGCCGACCGGGGCAGAATTCGGCAAGGAGGAGCGGACCCACTCGAGTCGCCGGGTTGGGTCGCCGAAGCGATTTAATAATCAAAAACCCGACGCTTGTGCGACACCGGAAAGAACAAACCTGACTGACCAAAAAAGGAGGAGGTGCAACACGAGGACTTCCTAGGAGGTCACCCATACCAGTACTACTCTCGCCCAAGCACGCTTAACTGCGGAGTTCTGATGGGATCCGGTGCATTAGTGCTGGTATGATCGCACCTGTCAAGTGTGGCGCGATCAACTGCTTTAAGGCTTCGCCGAGCCGTCTCGTGCGCGCTCCGGACGGCCATAACTTTTCATCCGGGTTGAATCCCGATGCGAGGGAGCTGCCGTTGGAAAGCTCGTCTCGAGCCCGTCGACGTCCCAACCCGGGCTAGCCCGGTTGACGTCGAATTCGACCTCAAAAACCCGTTCCGGTTCCTGATTTTCCGAGCTTTAGCTGCCAGCCTGATGACGGCCAGGATCGGAGCCGACCAGGGAAGAATCCGGCGTGGAGGAGCGGACCCACTCGGGTCGCCGGCCTGGGTCGCCGAAGCGATTTAATAATCAAAAACCCGACGCTTGTTCGACATCGGAAAGAACAAACCTGACTGACCAAAAAAGGAGGAGGTGCAACACGAGGACTTCCCAGGACGTCACCCATACCAGTACTACTCACGCCCAAGCACGCTTAACTGCGGAGTTCTGATGGGATCCGGTGCATTAGTGCTGGTATGATCGCACCTGTCAAGTGTGGCGCGATCAACTGCTTTAAGGCTTCGCCGAGCCGTCTCGTGCGCGCTTCGGACGGCCATTACTTTTCATCCGGGTTGAATCCCGAGGCGAGGGAGCTGCCGTTGGAAAGCTCGTCTCGAGCCCGTCGACGTCCCAACCTGGGCTAGCCCGGTTGACGTCGAATTCGACCTCAAAAACCCGTTCCGGATCCTGATTTTCCAAGCTTTTGCTGCCAGCCCGACGACGGCTAGGATCGGAGCCGACCGGGGCAGAATTCGGCAAGGAGGAGCGGACCCACTCGAGTCGCCGGCTTGGGTCGCCGAAGCGATTTAATAATCAAAAACCCGACGCTTGTGCGACACCGGAAAGAACAAACCTGACTGACCAAAAAAGGAGGAGGTGCAACACGAGGACTTCCTAGGAGGTCACCCATACCAGTACTACTCTCGCCCAAGCACGCTAAACTGCGGAGTTCTGATGGGATCCGGTGCATTAGTGCTGGTATGATCGCACCTGTCAAGTGTGGCGCGATCAACTGCTTTAAGGCTTCGCCGAGCCGTCTCGTGCGCGCTCCGGACGGTCATAACTTTTCATCCGGGTTGAATCCCGAGGCGAGGGAGCTGCCGTTGGAAAGCTCGTCTCGAGCCCGTCGACGTCCCAACCCGGGCTAGCCCGGTTGACGTCGAATTCGACCTCAAAAACCCGTTCCGGTTCCTGATTTTCCGAGCTTTAGCTGCCAGCCTGATGACGGCCAGGATCGGAGCGACCAGGGAAGAATCCGGCGTGGAGGAGCGGACCCACTCGGGTCGCCGGCCTGGGTCGCCGAAGCGATTTAATAATCAAAAACCCGACGCTTGTTCGACATCGGAAAGAACAAAACTGACTGACCAAAAAAGGAGGAGGTGCAACACGAGGACTTCCCAGGAGGTCACCCATACCAGTACTACTCACGCCCAAGCACACTTAACTGCGGAGTTCTGATGGGATCCGGTGCATTAGTGCTGGTATGATCGCACCTGTCAAGTGTGGCGCGATCAACTGCTTTAAGGCTTCGCCGAGCCGTCTCGTGCGCGCTTTCGGACGGCCATAACTTTTCATCCGGGTTGAATCCCGAGGCGAGGGAGCTGCCGTTGGAAAGCTCGTCTCGAGCCCGTCGACGTCCCAACCCGGGCTAGCCCGGTTGACGTCGAATTCGACCTCAAAAACCCGTTCCGGATCCTGATTTTCCAAGCTTTTGCTGCCAGCCCGACGACGGCCAGGATCGGAGCCGACCGGGGCAGAATTCGGCAAGGAGGAGCGGACCCACTCGAGTCGCCGGCTTGGGTCGCCGAAGCGATTTAATAATCAAAAACCCGACGCTTGTGCGACACCGGAAAGAACAAACCTGACTGACCAAAAAAGGAGGAGGTGCAACACGAGGACTTCCTAGGAGGTCACCCATACCAGTACTACTCTCGCCCAAGCACGCTTAACTGCGGAGTTCTGATGGGATCCGGTGCATTAGTGCTGGTATGATCGCACCTGTCAAGTGTGGCGCGATCAACTGCTTTAAGGCTTCGCCGAGCCGTCTCGTGCGCGCTCCGGACGGCCATAACTTTTCATCCGGGTTGAATCCCGATGCGATGGAGCTGCCGTTGGAAAGCTCGTCTCGAGCCCGTCGACGTCCCAACCCGGGCTAGCCCGGTTGACGTCGAATTCGACCTCAAAAACCCGTTCCGGATCCTGATTTTCCAAGCTTTTGCTTCCAGCCCGACGACGGCCAGGATCGGAGCCGACCGGGGCAGAATTCGGCAAGGAGGAGCGGACCCACTCGAGTCGCCGGCTTGGGTCGCCGAAGCGATTTAATAATCAAAAACCCGACGCTTGTGCGACACCGGAAAGAACAAACCTGACTGACCAAAAAAGGAGGAGGTGCAACACGAGGACTTCCTAGGAGGTCACCCATACCAGTACTACTCTCGCCCAAGCACGCTTTACTGCGGAGTTCTGATGGGATCCGGTGCATTAGTGCTGGTATGATCGCACCTGTCAAGTGTGGCGAGATCAACTGCTTTAAGGCTTCGCCGAGCCGTCTCGTGCGCGCTCCGGACGGTCATAACTTTTCATCCGGGTTGAATCCCGAGGCGAGGGAGCTGCCGTTGGAAAGCTCGTCTCGAGCCCGTCGACGTCCCAACCCGGGCTAGCCCGGTTGACGTCGAATTCGACCTCAAAAACCCGTTCCGGTTCCTGATTTTCCGAGCCTTAGCTGCCAGCCTGATGACGGCCAGGATCGGAGCCGACCAGGGAAGAATCCGGCGTGGAGGAGCGGACCCACTCGGGTCGCCGGCCTGGGTCGCCGAAGCGATTTAATAATCAAAAACCCGACGCTTGTTCGACATCGGAAAGAACAAAACTGACTGACCAAAAAAGGAGGAGGTGCAACACGAGGACTTCCCAGGAGGTCACCCATACCAGTACTACTCACGCCCAAGCACGCTTAACTGCGGAGTTCTGATGGGATCCGGTGCATTAGTGCTGGTATGATCGCACCTGTCAAGTGTGGCGCGATCAACTGCTTTAAGGCTTCGCCGAGCCGTCTCGTGCGCGCTTCGGACGGCCATAACTTTTCATCCGGGATGAATCCCGAGGCGAGGGAGCTGCCGTTGGAAAGCTCGTCTCGAGCCCGTCGACGTCCCAACCCGGGCTAGCCCGGTTGACGTCGAATTCGACCTCAAAAACCCGTTCCGGATCCTGATTTTCCAAGCTTTTGCTTCCAGCCCGACGACGGCCAGGATCGGAGCCGACCGGGGCAGAATTCGGCAAGGAGGAGCGGACCCACTCGAGTCGCCGGCTTGGGTCGCCGAAGCGATTTAATAATCAAAAACCCGACGCTTGTGCGACACCGGAAAGAACAAACCTGACTGACCAAAAAAGGAGGAGGTGCAACACGAGGACTTCCTAGGAGGTCACCCATACCAGTACTACTCTCGCCCAAGCACGCTTAACTGCGGAGTTCTGATGGGATCCGGTGCATTAGTGCTGGTATGATCGCACCTGTCAAGTGTGGCGAGATCAACTGCTTTAAGGCTTCGCCGAGCCGTCTCGTGCGCGCTCCGGACGGTCATAACTTTTCATCCGGGTTGAATCCCGAGGCGAGGGAGCTGCCGTTGGAAAGCTCGTCTCGAGCCCGTCGACGTCCCAACCCGGGCTAGCCCGGTTGACGTCGAATTCGACCTCAAAAACCCGTTCCGGTTCCTGATTTTCCGAGCTTTAGCTGCCAGCCTGATGACGGCCAGGATCGGAGCCGACCAGGGAAGAATCCGGCGTGGAGGAGCGGACCCACTCGGGTCGCCGGCCTGGGTCGCCGAAGCGATTTAATAATCAAAAACCCGACGCTTGTTCGACATCGGAAAGAACAAAACTGACTGACCAAAAAAGGAGGAGGTGCAACACGAGGACTTCCCAGGAGGTCACCCATACCAGTACTACTCACGCCCAAGCACGCTTAACTGCGGAGTTCTGATGGGATCCGGTGCATTAGTGCTGGTATGATCGCACCTGTCAAGTGTGGCGCGATCAACTGCTTTAAGGCTTCGCCGAGCCGTCTCGTGCGCGCTTCGGACAGCCATAACTTTTCATCCGGGATGAATCCCGAGGCGAGGGAGCTGCCGTTGGAAAGCTCGTCTCGAGCCCGTCGACGTCCCAACCAGGGCTAGCCCGGTTGACGTCGAATTCGACCTCAAAAACCCGTTCCGGATCCTGATTTTCCAAGCTTTTGCTGCCAGCCCGACGACGGCCAGGATCGGAGCCGACCGGGGCAGAATTCGGCAAGGAGGAGCGGACCCACTCGAGTCGCCGGCTTGGGTCGCCGAAGCGATTTAATAATCAAAAACCCGACGCTTGTGCGACACCGGAAAGAACAAACCTGACTGACCAAAAAAGGAGGAGGTGCAACACGAGGACTTCCTAGGAGGTCACCCATACCAGTACTACTCTCGCCCAAGCACGCTTAACTGCGGAGTTCTGATGGGATCCGGTGCATTAGTGCTGGTATGATCGCACCTGTCAAGTGTGGCGCGATCAACTGCTTTAAGGCTTCGCCGAGCCGTCTCGTGCGCGCTCCGGACGGCCATAACTTTTCATCCGGGTTGAATCCCGATGCGAGGGAGCTGCCGTTGGAAAGCTCGTCTCGAGCCCGTCGACGTCCCAACCCGGGCTAGCCCGGTTGACGTCGAATTCGACCTCAAAAACCCGTTCCGGTTCCTGATTTTCCGAGCTTTAGCTGCCAGCCCGACGACGGCCAGGATCGGAGCCGACCGGGGCAGAATCCGGCGTGGAGGAGCGGACCCACTCGGGTCGCCGGCCTGGGTCGCCGAAGCGATTTAATAATCAAAAACCCGACGCTTGTTCGACATCGGAAAGAACAAAACTGACTGACCAAAAAAGGAGGAGGTGCAACACGAGGACTTCCCAGGAGGTCACCCATACCAGTACTACTCACGCCCAAGCACGCTTAACTGCGGAGTTCTGATGGGATCCGGTGCATTAGTGCTGGTATGATCGCACCTGTCAAGTGTGGCGCGATCAACTGCTTTAAGGCTTCGCCGAGCCGTCTCGTGCGCGCTTCGGACAGCCATAACTTTTCATCCGGGATGAATCCCGAGGCGAGGGAGCTGCCGTTGGAAAGCTCGTCTCGAGCCCGTCGACGTCCCAACCAGGGCTAGCCCGGTTGACGTCGAATTCGACCTCAAAAACCCGTTCCGGATCCTGATTTTCCAAGCTTTTGCTGCCAGCCCGACGACGGCCAGGATCGGAGCCGACCGGGGCAGAATTCGGCAAGGAGGAGCGGACCCACTCGAGTCGCCGGCTTGGGTCGCCGAAGCGATTTAATAATCAAAAACCCGACGCTTGTGCGACACCGGAAAGAACAAACCTGACTGACCAAAAAAGGAGGAGGTGCAACACGAGGACTTCCTAGGAGGTCACCCATACCAGTACTACTCTCGCCCAAGCACGCTTAACTGCGGAGTTCTGATGGGATCCGGTGCATTAGTGCTGGTATGATCGCACCTGTCAAGTGTGGCGCGATCAACTGCTTTAAGGCTTCGCCGAGCCGTCTCGTGCGCGCTCCGGACGGCCATAACTTTTCATCCGGGTTGAATCCCGATGCGAGGGAGCTGCCGTTGGAAAGCTCGTCTCGAGCCCGTCGACGTCCCAACCCGGGCTAGCCCGGTTGACGTCGAATTCGACCTCAAAAACCCGTTCCGGTTCCTGATTTTCCGAGCTTTAGCTGCCAGCCCGACGACGGCCAGGATCGGAGCCGACCGGGGCAGAATCCGGCGTGGAGGAGCGGACCCACTCGGGTCGCCGGCCTGGGTCGCCGAAGCGATTTAATAATCAAAAACCCGACGCTTGTTCGACATCGGAAAGAACAAAACTGACTGACCAAAAAAGGAGGAGGTGCAACACGAGGACTTCCCAGGAGGTCACCCATACCAGTACTACTCACGCCCAAGCACGCTTAACTGCGGAGTTCTGATGGGATCCGGTGCATTAGTGCTGGTATGATCGCACCTGTCAAGTGTGGCGCGATCAACTGCTTTAAGGCTTCGCCGAGCCGTCTCGTGCGCGCTCCGGGCGGCCATAACTTTTCATCCGGGTTGAATCCCGATGCGAGGGAGCTGCCGTTGGAAAGCTCGTATCGAGCCCGTCGACGTCCCAACCCGGGCTAGCCCGGTTGACGTCGAATTCAACCTCAAAAACCCGTTCCGGATCCTGATTTTCCGAGCTTTTGCTGCCAGCCCGACGACGGCCAGGATCGGAGCCGACCGGGGCGAATCCGGCGTGGAGGAGCGGACCCACTCGAGTCGCCGAAGCGATTTAATAATCAAAAACCCGACGCTTGTGCGACACCGGAAAGAACAAACCTGACTGACCAAAAAAGGAGGAGGTGCAACACGAGGACTTCCCAGGAGGTCACACATACCAGTACTACTCTCGCCCAAGCACGCTTAACTGCGGAGTTCTGATGGGATCTGGTGCATTAGTGCTGGTATGCTCGCACCTGTCAAGTGTGGCGCGATCAACTGCTTTAACGCTTCGCCGACCCGTCTCGTGCGCGCTTCGGACGGCCATAACTTTTCATCCGGGTTGAATCCCGAGGCGAGGGAGCTGCCGTTGGAGAGCTCGTCTCGAGCCCGTCGACGTCCCAACCCGGGCTAGCCCGGTTGACGTCGAATTCGACCTCAAAAACCCGTTCCGGATCCTGATTTTCCGAGATTTTGCTGCCAGCCCGACGACGGCCAAGATCGGAGCCGACCAGGGCAGAATCTGGCGTGGAGGAGCGGACCCACTCGGGTCGCCGAAGCGATTTAATAATCAAAAACCCGACGCTTGTGCGACACCAGAAAGAACAAACCTGACTGACCAAAAAAGGAGGAGGTGCAACACGAGGACTTCCCAGGAGGTCACCCATACCAGTACTACTCTCGCCCAAGCAAACTTAACTGCGGAGTTCTTATGGGATCCGGTGCATTAGTGCTGGTATGATGGCAGCTGTCAAGTGTGGCGCGATCAACTGGTTTAAGACTTCGCCGAGCCGTCTCGTGCGCGCTTCGGACGGCCATCACTTTTCGTCCGGGTTGAATCCCGAGGCGAGGGAGCTGCCGTTGGAGAGCTCGTCTCGAGCCCGTCGACGTCCCAACCCGGGCTAGCCCGGTTGACGTCGAATTCGACCTCAAAAACCCGTTCCGGATCCTGATTTTCCGAGCTTACACCAGAAAGAACAAACCTGACTAACCGAAAAGGAGGAGGTGCAACACGAGGACTTCCCAGGAGGTCACCCATCCCAGTACTACTCTCGCCCAAGCACGCTTAACTGCGGAGTTCTGATGGGATCCGGTGCATTAGTGCTGGTATGATCGCACCTATTAGGTGTGGCGCGATCAACTGCTTTAAGGCATGGCCGAGCCGTCTCGTGCGCGCTTCGGACGGTCATAACTTTTCATCCGGGTTGAATCTCGAGGCGAGGGAGCTGCCGTTGGAAAGCTCGTCTCGAGCCCGTCGACGTCCCAACCCGGGCTAGCCCGGTTGACGTCGAATTCGACCTCACAAACCCGTTCTGGATCCTGATTTTCCGAGCTTTTGCTGCCAGCCCGACGACGACCAGGATCGGAGCCGACCGGGGCAGAATCTGGCGTGGAGGAGCGGACCCACTCGGGTCGCCGGCTCGGGTCGCCGAAGCGATTTAATAATCAAAAACCTGACGCTTGTGCGACACCGGAAAGAACAAACCTGACTGCCCAAAAAAGGAGGAGGTGCAACACGAGGACTTCCCAGGAGGTCACCCATACCAGTACTACTCTCGCCCAAGCACGCTTAACTGCGGAGTTCTGATGGGATCCGGTGCATTAGTGCTGGTATGACCGCACCTGTCAAGTGTGGCGCGATCAACTGCTTTAAGGCTTAGCCGAGCTGTCTCGTGCGCGCTACGGACAACCATAACTTTTCATCCGGGTTGAATCCCGAGGCGAGGGAGCTGCCGTTGGAAAGCTCGTCTCGAGCCCGTCGACGTCCCAACCCGGGCTAGCCCGGTTGACGTCGAATTCGACCTCAAAAACCCGTTCCAGATCCTGATTTTCCGAGATTTTGCTGCCACCCCGACCACGGCCAGGATCGGAGCCTACCGGGGCAGAATCTGGCGTGGAGGAGCGGACCCACTCGGGTCGCCGGCTCGGGTCGCCGAAGCAATTTAATAATCAAAAACCCGACGCTTGTGCGACACCGGAAAGAACAAACCCGACTGACCAAAAAAGGAGGAGGTGCAACACGAGGACTTCCCAGGAGGTCACACATACCAGTACAACTCTCGCCCAAGCACGCTTAACTTCGGAGTTCTGGTGGGATCCGGTGCATTAGTGCTGGTATGCTCGCACCTGTCAAGTGTGGCGCGATCAACTGCTTTAAGGCTTCGCCGAGCCGTCTCGTGCGCGCTTCGGATGGCCATAACTTTTCCTCCGGGTTGAATCCCGAGGCGAGGGAGCTGCCGTTGGAGAGCTCGTCTCGAGCCCGTCGACGTCCCTACCCGGGCTAGCCCGGTTGACGTCGAATTTGACCTCAAAAACCCGTTCCGGATCCTGATTTTCTGAGCTTACACCAGAAAGAACAAACCTGACTAACCGAAAAGGAGGAGGTGCAACACGAGGACTTCCCAGGAGGTCACCCATCCAAGTACTACTCTCGCCCAAGCACGCTTAACTGCGGAGTTCTGATGGGATCCGGTGCATTAGTGCTGGTATGATCGCACCTATTAGGTGTGGCGCGATCAACTGCTTTAAGGCTTGGCCGAGCCGTCTCGTGCGCGCTACGGACGGTCATAACTTTTAATCCGGGTTGAATCCCGAGGCGAGGGAGCTGCCGTTGGAAAGCTCGTCTCGAGCTCATCGACGTCCCAACCCGGGCTAGCCCGGTTGACGTCGAATTCGACCTCAAAAACCCGTTCCAGATCCTGATTTTCCGAGCTTTTGCTGCCAGCCCGGCGACGGCTAGGATCGGAGCCGACCGGGGTTGAATCTGGCGTGGAGGAGGGGACCCACTCGGGTCGCCGAAGCGATTTAATAATCAAAAACCCGACGCTTGTGCGACACCGGAAAGAACAAACCTGACTGACCAAAAAAGGAGGAGGTGCAACACGAGGACTTCCCAGGAGGTCACCCATACCAGTACTACTCTCGCCCAAGCACGCTTAACTGCGGAGTTCTGATGGGATCTGGTGCATTAGTGCTGGTGTGATCGCACCTGTCAAGTGTGGCGCGATCAACTGCTTTAAGGCTTGGCCGAGACGTCTCGTGCGCGCTTCGGACGGTCATAACTTTTAATCCGGGTTGAATCCCGAGGCGAGGGAGCTGCCATTGGAAAGCTCGTCTCGAGCTCATCGACGTCCGAACCCGGGCTAGCCTAGTTGACGTCGAATTCGACCTCAAAAACCCGTTCCGGATCCTGATTTTCCGAGCTTTTGCTGCCAGCCCGACGACGGCAAGGATCAGAGCCGACCGGGGCAGAATCTGGCGTGGAGGAGCGGACCCACTCCGGTCGCCGGCTCGGGTCGCCGAAGCGATTTAATAATCAAAAACCCGACGCTTGTGCGACACCGGAAAGAACAAACCTGACTGACCAAAAAAGGAGGAGGTGCAACACGAGGACTTCCCAGGAGGTCACCCATACCAGTACTACTCTCGCCCAAGCACGCTTAACTGCGGAGTTCTGATGGGATTCGGTGCATTAGTGCTGGTATGATCGCACCTGTCAAGTGTGGCGCGATCAACTGCTTTAAGGCTTGGCCGAGCCGTCTCGTGCGCGCTTCGGACGACCATAACTTTTCATCCGGGTTGAATCCCGAGGCGAGGGCGGTGCCGTTGGAAAGCTCGTCTCGAGCCCCTCGACGTCCCAACCGGGGCTAGCCCGGTTGACGTCGAATTCAACCTCAGAAACCCGTTCCGGATCGTGATTTTCCGAGCTTTTGTTGCCAGCCCGACGACGGCCAGGATCGGACCCGACCAGGACAGAATCCGGCGTGGAGGAGCGGACCCACTCGGGTCGCAGAAGCGATTTAATAATCAAAAACCCGACGCTTGTGCGACACCGGAAAGAACAAACCTGACTGACCAAAAAAGGAGGAGGTGCAACACGAGGACTTCCCAGGAAGTCACCCATACCAGTACTACTCTCGCCCAAGCACGCTTAACTGCGGAGTTCTGATGGGATCCGGTGCATTAGTGCTGGTATGCTCGCACCTGTCAAGTGTGGCGCGATCAACTGCTTTAAGGCTTCGCCGAGCCGTCTCGTGCGCGCTTCGGATGGCCATAACTTTTCATCCGGGTTGAATCCCGAGGCGAGGGAGCTGCCGTTGGAGAGCTCGTCTCGAGCCCGTCGACGTCCCAACCCGGGCTAGCCCGGTTGACGTCAAATTTGACCTCAAAAACCCGTTCCGGATCCTGATTTTCCGAGCTTACACCAGAAAGAACAAACCTGACTAACCGAAAAAAAGGAGGTGCAACACGAGGACTTCCCAGGAGGTCACCCATCCCAGTACTACTCTCGCCCAAGCACGCTTAACTGCGGAGTTTTGATGGGATCCGGTGCATTAGTGCTGGTATGATCGCACCTATTAGGTGTGGCGCGATCAACTGCTTAAAGGCTTGGCCGAGCCGTCTCGTGCGCGCTACGGACTGTCATAACTTTTAATCCGGGTTGAATCCCGAGGCGAGGGAGCTGCCGTTGGAAAGCTCGTCTCGAGCTCATCGACGTCCCAACCCAGGCTAGCCCGGTTGACGTCGAATTCGACCTCAAAAACCCGTTCCGGATCCTGATTTTCGGAGCTTTTGCTGCCAGCCCGACGACGGCCAGGATCGGAGCCGACCGGGGCAGAATCTGGCGTGGAGGAGCGGACCCACTCGGGTCGCCGGGTCGGGTCGCCGAAGTGATTTAATAATCAAAAAGCCGACGCTTGTGCGACACCGGAAAGAACAAACCTGACTGACGAAAAAAGGAGGAGGTGCAACACGAGGACTTCCCAAGAGGTCACCCAAACCAGTACTACTCTCGCCCAAGCACGGTTAACTGCGGAGTTCTAATGGGATCCGGTGCATTAGTGCTGGTATGATCGCACCTATTAGGTGTGGCGCGATCAACTGCTTAAAGGCTTGGCCGAGCCGTCTCGTGCGCGCTACGGACGGTCATAACTTTTAATCCGGGTTGAATCCCGAGGCGAGGGAGCTGCCGTTGGAAAGCTCGTCTCGAGCTCATCGACGTCCCAACCCAGGCTAGCCCGGTTGACGTCGAATTCGACCTCAAAAACCCGTTCCGGATCCTGATTTTCGGAGCTTTTGCTGCCAGCCCGACGACGGCCAGGATCGGAGCCGACCGGGGCAGAATCTGGCGTGGAGGACCGGACCCACTCGGGTCGCCGGGTCGGGTCGCCGAAGCGATTTAATAATCAAAAACCCGACGCTTGTGCGACACCGGAAAGAACAAACCTGACTGACCAAAAAATGAGGAGGTGCAACACGAGGACTTCCTTGGAGGTCACACATACCAGTACTACTCTCGCCCAAGCACGCTTAACTTCGGAGTTCTGATGGGATCCGGTGCATTAGTGCTGGTATGCTCGCACCTGTCAAGTGTGGCGCGATCAACTGCTTTAAGGCTTCGCCGAGCCGTCTCGTGCGCGCTTCGGATGGCCGTAACTTTTCTTCCGGGTTGAATCCCGAGGCGAGGGAGCTGCCGTTGGAGAGCTTGTCTCGAGCCCGTTGACGTCCCAACCCGGGCTAGCCCGGTTGACGTCGAATTTGACCTCAAAAACCCGTTCCGGATCCTGATTTTCCGAGCTTACACCAGAAAGAACAAACCTGACTAACCGAAAAGGAGGAGGTGCAACACGAGGACTTCCCAGGAGGTCACCCATCCAAGTACTACTCTCGCCCAAGCACGCTTAACTGCGGAGTTCTGATGGGATCCGGTGCATTAGTGCTGGTATGATCGCACCTATTAGGTGTGGCGCGATCAACTGCTTAAAGGCTTGGCCGAGCCGTGTCGTGCGCGCTACAGACGGTCATAACTTTTAATCCGGCTTGAATCCCGAGGCGAGGGAGCTGCCGTTGGAAAGCTCGTCTCGAGCTCATCGACGTCCCAACCCGGGCTAGCCCGGTTGACGTCGAATTCGACCTCAAAAATCCGTTCCGGATCCTGATTTTCCGAGCTTTTGCTGCCAGCCCGACGACGGCCAGGATCGGAGCCGACCGGGGCAGAATCTGGCGTGGAGGAGCGGACCCACTCGGGTCGCCGGGTCGGGTCGCCGAAGCGATTTAATAATCAAAAACCCGACGCTTGTGCGACACCGGAAAGAACAAACCTGACTGACGAAAAAAGGAGGAGGTGCAACACAAGGACTTCCCAGGAGGTCACCCAAACCAGTACTACTCTCGCCCAAGCACGATTAACTGCGGAGTTCTGATGGGATCCGGTGCATTAGTGCTGGTGTGATCGCACCTATTAGGTGTGGCGCGATCAACTGCTTAAAGGCTTGGCCGAGCCGTCTCGTGCGCGCTTCGGACGGTCATAACTTTTAATCCGGGATGAATCCCGAGGCGAGGGAGCTGCCGTTGGAGAGCTCCTCTCGAGCCCGTCGACGTCCCAACCCGGGCTAGCCCGGTTGACGTCGAATTCGACCAAAAAACCCGTTCCGGATCCTGATTTTCCGAGCTTACACCAGAAAGAACAAACCTGACTAACCGAAAAGGAGGAGGGGCAACATGAGGACTTCCCAGGAGGTTACCCATGCCAGTACTACTCTCGCCCAAGCACGCTTAACTGCGGAGTTCTGATGGGATCCGGTGCATTAGTGCTGGTATGATCGCACCTATTAGGTGTGGCGCGATCAACTGCTTTAAGGCTTGGCCGAGCCGTCTCGTGCGCGCTACCGACGGTCATAACTTTTCATCCGGGTTGAATCCCGAGGCGAGGGAGCTGTCGTTGGAAAGCTCGTCTCGAGCCCGTCGACGTCCCAACCAGGCCTAGCCCGGTTGATGTCGAATTCAACCACAAAAACCCATTCCGGATCCTGATTTTCCGAGCTTTTGATGCCAGCCCAAGCACGATTAACTGCGGAGTTCTGATGGGATCCGGTGCATTAGTGCTGGTATGATGGCACCTGTCAAGTGTGGTGCGATCAACTGCTTTAAGGCTTCGCCGAGCCCTCTCGTGCGCGCTTCGGACGGCCATAACTTTTCGTCTGGGTTGAATCCCGAGGCGAGGGAGCTGCCGTTGGAGAGCTCGTCTCGAGCCCGTCGACGTCCTTACCCGGGCTAGCCCGGTTGACGTCGAATTCGACCTCAAAAACCCGTTCCGGATCCTGATTTTCCGAGCTTACACCAGAAAGAACAAACCTGACTAACCGAAAAGGAGGAGGTGCAACACGAGGACTTCCCAGGAGGTCACCCATCGCAGTACTACTCTCGCCCAAGCACGCTTAACTGCGGAGTTCTGATGGGATCCGGTGCATTAGTGCTGGTATGATCGCACCTATTAGGTGTGGCGCGATCAACTACTTTAAGGCTTGGCCGAGCCGTCTCGTGTGCGCTTTCGACGGTCATAACTTTTCATCCGGGTTGAATCCCGAGGCGAGGGAGCTGCCGTTGGAAAGCTTGTCTCGAGCTCGTCGACGTCCCAACCCGGGCTAGCCCGGTTGACGTCGAATTCGACCTCACAAACCCGTTCTGGATCCTAATTTTCCAAGCTTTTGCTGCCAGCCCGACGACGGCCAGGATCGGAGCCGACCGGGGCAGAATCTGGCGTGGATGAGCGGACCCACTCAGGTCGCCGGGTCGGGTCGCCGAAGCGATTTAATAATCAAAAACCTGACGCTTGTGCGACACCGGAAAGAACAAACCTGACTGACCAAAAAAGGAGGAGGTGCAACACGAGGACTTCCCAGGAGGTCACCCATACCAGTACTACTCTCGCCCAAGCACGCTTAACTGCGGAGTTTTGATGGGATCCGGTGCATTAGTGCTGGTGTGATCACACCTGTCAAGTGTGGCGCGATCAACTGCTTTAAGGCTTCGCCGAGCCGTCTCGTGCGCGCTTCGGACGACCATAACTTTTCATCTGGGTTGAATCCCGAGGCGAGGGAGCTGCCGTTGGAGAGCTCGTCTCGAGCCCGTCGACGTCCCAACCCGGGCTAGCCCGGTTGACGTCGAATTCGACCTCAAAAACCCGTTTCGGATCCTTATTTTCCGAGCTTACACTAGAAAGAACAAACCTGACTAACCGAAAAGGAGGAGGTGCAACGCGAGGACTTCCCAGGAGGTCACCCATCCCAGTACTACTCTCGCCCAAGCACGCTTAACTGCGGAGTTCTGGTGGGATCCGGTGCATTAGTGCTGGTATGATCGCACTTATTAGGTGTGGCGCGATCAACTGCTTTAAGGCCTGGCCGAGCCGTCTCGTGCGCGCTTCGGACGGTCATAACTTTTCATCCGGGATGAATCCCGAGGCGAGGGAGCTGCCGTTGGAAAGCTCGTCTCGAGCCCGTCAACGTCCCAACCCGGGCTAGCCCGGTTGACGTCGAATTCAACCTCAAAAACCCGTTCCGGATCCTGATTTTCCGAGCTTTTGCTGCCAGCCCGACGACGGCCAGGATCGGACCCGACCGGGGCAGAATCCGGCGTGGAGGAGCGGACCCACTCGGGTCGCCGAAGCGATTTAATAATCAAAAACCCGACGCTTGTGCGACACCGGAAAGAACAAACCTGACTGACCAAAAAGGGAGGAGGTGCAACACGAGGACTTCCCAGGAGGTCACCCATACCAGTACTACTCTCGCCCAAGCACGCTTAACTGCGGAGTTCTGATGGGATCCGGTGCATTAGTGCTGGTATGATCGCACCTATTAGGTGTGGCGCGATCAACTGCTTTAAGGCTTGGCCGAGCTGTCTCGTGCGCGCTTCGGACGGTCATAACTTTTCATCCGGGTTGAATCCCGAGGCGAGGGAGCTGCCGTTGGAAAGCTCGTCTCGAGCCCGTCGACGTCCCAACCCGGGCTAGCCCGGTTGACGTCGAATTCGACCTCACAAACCCGTTCCGGATCCTGATTTTCCGAGCTTTTGCTGCCAGCCCGACGACGGCCAGGATCGGAGTCGACCGGGGCAGAATCTTGCGTGGAGGAGCGGACCCACTCGGGTCGCCGGCTCGGGTCGCCGAAGCGATTTAATAATCAAAAACCCGACGCTTCTGCGACACCAGAAAGAACAAACCTGACTGACCAAAAAAGGAGGAGGTGCAACACGAGGACTTCCCAGGAGGTCAGCCATACCAGTACTACTCTCGCCCAAGAACGCTTAACTGCGGAGTTCTGATATGATCGCACCTGTCAAGTGTGGCGCGATCAACTGCTCTAAGGCTTGGCCGAGCCGTCTCGTGCGCGCTTCGGACGACCATAACTTTTCATCCGGGTTAAATCCCGAGGCGAGGGAGCTGCCGTTGGAAAGCTCGTCTCGAGCCCGTCGACGTCCCAACCAGGGCTAGCCCGGTTGACGTCGAATTCAACCTCAAAAACCCGTTAAGGATCCTGATTTTCTGAGCTTTTGCAGCCAGCCCGACGACGGCCAGGATCGGAGCCGACCGGGGCAGAATCTGGCGTGGAGGAGCGGACCCACTCGGGTCGCAGAAAGCGATTTAATAATCAAAAACCCGACGCTTGTGCGACACCGGAAAGAACAAACCTGACTGACCAAAAAAGGAGGAGGTGCAACACGAGGACTTCCCAGGAGGTCACCCATACCAGTACTACTCTCGCCCAAGCACGCTTAACTGCGGAGTTCTGATGGGATCCGGTGCATTAGTGCTGGTATGATCACACCTGTCAAGTGTGGCGCGATCAACTGCTTTAAGGCTTGGCAGAGCCGTCTCGTGCGCGCTTCGGACGACCATAACTTTTCATCCGGGTTAAATCCCGAGGCGAGGGAGCTGCCGTTGGAAAGCTCGTCTCGAGCCCGTCGACGTCCCAACCAGGGCTAGCCCGGTTGACGTCGAATTCAACCTCAAAAACCCGTTAAGGATCCTGATTTTCCGAGCTTTTGCAGCCAGCCTGACGACGGCCAGGATCGGAGCCGACCGGGGCAGAATCCGGCGTGGAGGAGCGGACCCACTCGGGTCGCAGAAAGCGATTTAATAATCAAAAACCCGACGCTTGTGCGACACCGGAAAGAACAAACCTGACTGACCAAAAAAGGAGGAGGTGCAACACGAGGACTTCCCAGGAGGTCACCCATACCAGTACTACTCTCCCCCAAGCATGCTTAACTGCGGAGTTCTGATGGGATCCGGTGCATTAGTGCTGGTATGATCGCACCTATTAGGTGTGGCGCGATCAACTGCTTTAAGGCTTGGCCGAGCCGTCTCGTGCGCGCTTCGGACGGTCATAACTTTTCATCCGGGTTGAATCCCGAGGCGAGGGAGCTGCCGTTGGAAAGCTCGTCTCGAGCCCGTCGACGTCCCAACCCGGGCTAGCCCGGTTGACGTCGAATTCGACCTAACAAACCCGTTCCGGATCCTGATTTTCCAAGCTTTTGCTGCCAGCCCGACGACGGCCAGGATCGGAGCCGACCGGGGCAGAATCTGGCGTGGAGGAGCGGACCCACTCGGGTCGCCGGCTCGGGTCGCCGGCTCGGGTCGCCGAAGCGATTTAATAATCAAAAACCCGACGCTTGTGCGACACCGGAAAGAACAAACCTGACTGACCAAAAAAGGAGGAGGTGCAACACGAGGACTTCCCATGAGGTCACCCATACCAGTACTACTCTCGCCCAAGCACGCTTAACTGCGGAGTTCTGATGGGATCCGGTGCATTAGTGCTGGTATGATCAACTGCTTTAAGGCTTCGCCGGGCCGTCTCGTGCGCGCTTCGGACGGCCATAACTTTTCATCCGGTTTAATCCCGAGGCGAGGGAGCTGCCGTTGGAGAGCTCGTCTCGAGCCCGTCGACGTCCCAACCCGGGCTAGCCCGGTTGACGTCGAATTCGACCTCAACAACCCGTTCCAGATCCTGATTTTCCGAGCTTACACCAGAAAGAACAAACCTGACTAACCGAAAAGGAGGAAGTGCAACACGAGGACTTCCCAGGAGGTCACCCATCCCAGTACTACTCTCGCCCAAGCACGCTTAACTGCGGAGTTCTGATGGGATCCGGTGCATTAGTGCTGGTATGATCGCACCTATTAGGTGTGCTGCGATCAACTGCTTTAAGGCATGGCCGAGCCTCTCGTGCGCGCTTCGGACGGTCATAACTTTTCATCCGGGTTGAATCCCGAGGCGAGGGAGCTGCCGTTGGAAAGCTCGTCTCGAGCCCGTCAACGTCCCAACCCAGGCTAGCCCGGTTGACGTCGAATTCGACCTCACAAATCCGTTCCGGATCCTGATTTTCCGAGCTTTTGCTGCCAGCCCGACGATGGCCAGGATCGGAGCCGACCGGGGCAGAATCTGGCGTGGAGGACCGGACCCACTCGGGTCGCCGGCTCGGGTCGCCGAAGCGATTTAATAATCAAAAACCCGACGCTTGTGCGACACCGGAAAGAAGAAACCTGACTGACCAAAAAAGGAGGAGGTGCAACACGAGGACTTCCCAGGAGGTCACCCATACCAGTACTACTCTCACCCAACCACGCTTAACTGCGGAGTTCTGATGGCATCCGGTGCATTAGTGCTGGTATGATCGCACCTGTCAAGTGTGGCGCGATCAACTGCTTTAAGGCTTGGCCGAGCCGTCTCGTGCGCGCTTCGGACAGCCATAACTTTTCATCCGGGTTAAATCCTGAGGCGAGGGAGCTGCCGTTGGAAAGCTCATCTCGAGCCCGTCGACGTCCCAACCGGGGCTAGCCCGGTTGACGTCGAATTCAACCTCAAAAACCCGTTCCGGATCCTGATATTCCAAGCTTTTGCTGCCAGCCTGACGACGGACAGGATCGGAGCCGACCGGGGAAGAAGCCGGCGTGGAGGAGCGGACCCACTCGGGTCGCCGAAGCGATTTAATAATCAAAGACCCGACGCCTGTGCGACACCGGAAAGAAGAAACCTGACTGACCAAAAAAGGAGGAGGTGCAACACGAGGACTTCCCAGGAGGTCACACATACCAGTACTACTCTCGCCCAAGCACGCTTAACTGCGGAGTTCTGATGGGATCCGGTGCATTAGTGCTGGTATGATCGCACCTGTCAAGTGTGGCACGATCAACTGCTTTAAGGCTTCGCCAAGCCGTCTCGTGCGCACTTCGGACGACCATAACTTTTCATCCGGGTTGAATCCCGAGGCGAGGGAGCTGCCGTTGGAGAGCTCGTCTCGAGCCTGTCGACGTTCCAACCCGGGCTAGCCCGGTTGACGTCGAATTCGACCTCAAAAACCCGTTCCGGATCCTGATTTTCCGAGCTTACACCAGAAAGAACAAACCTGACTAACCGAAACGGAGGAGGTGCAACACGAGGACTTCCCAGGAGGTCACCCATCCCAGTACTACTCTCGCCCAAGCACGCTTAACTGCGGAGTTCTGATGGGATCCGGTGCATTAGTGCTGGTATGATCGCCCCTATTAGGTGTGGCGCGATCAACTGCTTTAAGGCTTGGCCGAGCCATCTCGTGCGCGCTACGGATGGTCATAACTTTTCATCCGGGTTGAATCCCGAGGCGAGGGAGCTGCCGTTGGAAAGCTCGTCTCGAGCCCGTCGACGTCCCAACCTGGGCTAGCCCGGTTGACGTCGAATTCGACCTCAAAAACCTGTTCCGGATACTGATTTTCCGAGCTTTTGCTGCCAGCCTGACGACGGCCAGGATCGGAGCCGACCGGGGCAGAATCTGGCGTGGAGGAGCGGACCCACTCGGGTTGCCGGCTCGGGTCACCGAAGCGATTTAACAATCAAAAACCCGACGCTTGTGCGACACCGGAAAGAAAAAACCTGACTGACCAAAAAAGGAGGAGGTGCAACACGAGGACTTCGCAGGAGGTCACCCATACCAGTACTACTCTCGCCCAAGCACGCTTGACTGCGGAGTTCTGATGGGATCCGGTGCATTAGTGCTGGTATGATCGCACCTATTAGGTGTGGCGCGATCAACTGCTTTAAGGCTTGGCCGAGCCGTCTCGTGCGCGCTTCGGACGTTCATAACTTTTCATCCGGGTTGAATCCCGAGGCGAGGGAGCTGCCGTTGGAAAGCTCGTCTCGAGCCCGTCGACGTCCCAACCCGGGCTAGCCCGGTTGACGTCGAATTCGACCTCAAAAACCCGTTCCGGATCCTGATTTTCCGAGCTTTTGCTGCCAACCCGACGACGGCCAGGATCGGAGCCGACCGGGGCAGAATCTGGCGTGGAGGAGCGGACCCACTCGGGTCGCCGGCTCGGGTCGCCGAAGCGATTTAATAATCAAAAACCCGACGCTTGTGCGACACCGGAAAGAACAAACCTGACTGACCAAAAAAGGAGGAGGTGCAACACGAGGACTTCCCAGGAGGTCACCCATACCAGTACTACTCTCGCCCAAGCACGCTTAACTGCGGTGTTCTGATGGGATCCGGTGCATTAGTGCTGGTATGATCGCACCTGTCAAGTGTGGCGCGATCAACTGCTTTAAGGCTTGGCCGAGCTGTCTCGTGCGCGCTTCGGACGGCCATAACTTTTTATCCGGGTTAAATCCCGAGGCGAGGGAGCTGCCGTTAGAAAGCTCGTCTCGAGCCCGTCGACGTCCCAACCAGGGCTAGCCCGGTTGACGTCGAATTCAACCTCAAAAACCCGTTCCGGATCCTGATTTTTCGAGCTTTTGCTGCCAGCCCGACGACGGCCAGGATCGGAGCCGACCGGGGAAGAATCCGGCGTGGAGGAGCGGACCCACTCGGGTCGCCGAAGCGATTTAATAATCAAAAACCCGACGCCTGTGCGACACCGGAAAGAAGAAACCTGACTGACCAAAAAAGGAGGAGGTGCAACACGAGGACTTCCCAGGAGATCACACATACCAGTACTACTCTCGCCCAAGCACGCTTAACTGCGGAGTTCTGATAGGATCCAGTGCATTAGTACTGGTATGATCGCACCTGTCAAGTGTGGCACGATCAACTGCTTTAAGGCTTCGCCAAGCCGTCTCGTGCGCGCTTCGGACGGCCATAACTTTTCATCCGGGTTGAATCCCGAGGCGAGGGAGCTGCCGTTGGAGAGCTCGTCTCGAGCCCGTCGACGTTCCAACCCGGGCTAGCCCGGTTGACGTCGAATTCGACCTCAAAAACCCGTTCCGGATCCTGATTTTCCGAGCTTACACCAGAAAGAACAAACCTGACTAACCGAAAAGGAGGAGGTGCAACACGAGGACTTCCCAGGAGGTCACCCATCCCAGTACTACTCTCGCCCAAGCACGCTTAACTGCAGAGTTCTGATGGGATCCGGTGCATTAGTGCTGGTATGATCGCACCTATTAGGTGTGGCGCGATCAACTGCTTTAAGGCTTGGCCGAGGCGTCTCGTGCGCCCTACGGATGGTCATAACTTTTCATCCGGGTTGAATCCCGAGGCGAGGGAGCTGCCGTTGGAAAGCTCGTCTCGAGCCCGTCGACGTCCCAACCGGGGCTAGCCCGGTTGACGTCGAATTCAACCTCAAAAACCCGTTCCGGATCCTGATTTTCCGAGCTTTTGCTGCCAGCCCGACGACGGCCAGGATCGGAGCCGACCAGGGAAGAATCCGGCGTGGAGGAGCGGACCCACTCGGGTCGCCGAAGCGATTTAATAATCAAAAACCCGACGCCTGTGCGACACCGGAAAGAAGAAACCTGACTGACCAAAAAAGGAGGAGGTGCAACACGAGGACTTCCCAGGAGGTCACACACACCAGTACTACTCTCGCCCAAGCACGCTTAACTGCGGAGTTCTGATGGGATCCGGTGCATTAGTGCTGGTATGATCGCACCTGTCAAGTGTGGCACGATCAACTGCTTTAAGGCTTCGCCAAGCCGTCTCGTGCGCACTTCGGACGACCATAACTTTTCATCCGGGTTGAATCCCGAGGCGAGGGAGCTGCCGTTGGAGAGCTCGTCTCGAGCCTGTCGACGTTCCAACCCGGGCTAGCCCGGTTGACGTCGAATTCGACCTCAAAAACCCGTTCCGGATCCTGATTTTCCGAGCTTACACCAGAAAGAACAAACCTGACTAACCGAAACGGAGGAGGTGCAACACGAGGACTTCCCAGGAGGTCACCCATCCCAGTACTACTCTCGCCCAAGCACGCTTAACTGCGGAGTTCTGATGGGATCCGGTGCATTAGTGCTGGTATGATCGCCCCTATTAGGTGTGGCGCGATCAACTGCTTTAAGGCTTGGCCGAGCCATCTCGTGCGCGCTACGGATGGTCATAACTTTTCATCCGGGTTGAATCCCGAGGCGAGGGAGCTGCCGTTGGAAAGCTCGTCTCGAGCCCGTCGACGTCCCAACCTGGGCTAGCCCGGTTGACGTCGAATTCGACCTCAAAAACCTGTTCCGGATACTGATTTTCCGAGCTTTTGCTGCCAGCCTGACGACGGCCAGGATCGGAGCCGACCGGGGCAGAATCTGGCGTGGAGGAGCGGACCCACTCGGGTCGCCGGCTCGGGTCGCCGAAGCGATTTAATAATCAAAAACCCGACGCTTGTGCGACACCGGAAAGAACAAACCTGACTGACCAAAAAAGGAGGAGGTGCAACACGAGGACTTCCCAGGAGGTCACCCATACCAGTACTACTCTCGCCCAAGCACGCTTAACTGCGGTGTTCTGATGGGATCCGGTGCATTAGTGCTGGTATGATCGCACCTGTCAAGTGTGGCGCGATCAACTGCTTTAAGGCTTGGCCGAGCTGTCTCGTGCGCGCTTCGGACGGCCATAACTTTTTATCCGGGTTAAATCCCGAGGCGAGGGAGCTGCCGTTAGAAAGCTCGTCTCGAGCCCGTCGACGTCCCAACCAGGGCTAGCCCGGTTGACGTCGAATTCAACCTCAAAAACCCGTTCCGGATCCTGATTTTTCGAGCTTTTGCTGCCAGCCCGACGACGGCCAGGATCGGAGCCGACCGGGGAAGAATCCGGCGTGGAGGAGCGGACCCACTCGGGTCGCCGAAGCGATTTAATAATCAAAAACCCGACGCCTGTGCGACACCGGAAAGAAGAAACCTGACTGACCAAAAAAGGAGGAGGTGCAACACGAGGACTTCCCAGGAGATCACACATACCAGTACTACTCTCGCCCAAGCACGCTTAACTGCGGAGTTCTGATAGGATCCAGTGCATTAGTACTGGTATGATCGCACCTGTCAAGTGTGGCACGATCAACTGCTTTAAGGCTTCGCCAAGCCGTCTCGTGCGCGCTTCGGACGGCCA
This sequence comes from Canavalia gladiata, assembly GCA_037954105.1. Classification (NCBI taxonomy): domain Eukaryota; kingdom Viridiplantae; phylum Streptophyta; class Magnoliopsida; order Fabales; family Fabaceae; genus Canavalia; species Canavalia gladiata. The sequence continues at coordinate 22,663,484 of CM075668.1, read as the reverse complement.
TAACTTTTCATCCGGGTTGAATCCCGAGGCGAGGGAGCTGCCGTTGGAGAGCTCGTCTCGAGCCCGTCGACGTTCCAACCCGGGCTAGCCCGGTTGACGTCGAATTCGACCTCAAAAACCCGTTCCGGATCCTGATTTTCCGAGCTTACACCAGAAAGAACAAACCTGACTAACCGAAAAGGAGGAGGTGCAACACGAGGACTTCCCAGGAGGTCACCCATCCCAGTACTTAATACAACCCACTTGGGAGGAGGAGGATGGACCTAGTTGGAGGTAGGATTGAAGCTCAAAATTCAGAGCAGTTTTGGGAGCTCCTCAAATTGTGTTCAATGTAGCACAAAATTGTGCATAAAAATGAAAAGAAGAGGAAACATAAATTTGCAGAATACAAAGAGGGAATTTGGGAAGGTGATTGCAAGAATTAAAGGCTGGAAATAAAGTGCAGAAATGGAAGAAAGGGCAAAACGAAAATGACCCAAAATTAAAGGGGAAAGGGGCTGAAAATTAAAGCATAATCTAAGAACCAGAATTGTAAATTGCAAGAAGGTAAATGGCAGAATGTAAATTGCAGAAAAATAATTCCTAAGCTAGGCGCCACTCCACTAGCTAGAGGAAGCTAGGAAGATAAGCCAAGTTCCACCACATTGGAGGCTCCAATGATAAGGAAAAGGGTCTTAACCTCAAGAACAAGCAAGAGGAGAAGAAAGAGAAGAGAAAGTTGCTCTCTCAAGGGAATTTCGGATTCCAATATCATAAAATGACCAAAGGTGTCATTTGCTTACATTGAGCCCTTATTTATAGGAAAAAAGGAAGGGGGCTGCTTGGTTGTGGGTTTGGGCTGCCCTTAGCCAACCAAGCTCTTAACCTAAGCCTATTCCTATTCTAAATAACCTATTCTTATTCCAAGTTAGAATAAGCTATTCCCACTTTTACAACTTAAAGAAAAATACAACCAAATTAAAATTAGGAAAAATTTCAGTTTTATTATCCTTAAGCTAAAAATTTCTCTTGAAAGCCAATTTCCATGCTCACATCATCTCCTCTCCCCCTTAAAAGCATTCGCCCTCGAATGGCAATCACCAATTTCTACAAAACAAAGGACACAAATAAGAGTAGAAGAGTATATGTGGTTATGGAAGAAAGAAAATTATGGAGAATGCCAGGATCAAATACGAACCTCTTTAATTTTTCAAATAGTCGTAAACATTGGAAAGCAAATTTGACTAGGAACAAAAGGTTGATGTGATCTACAAGCTCATAGTTATTAACAAACATGTCCCAAGTAAACTTAAGTGCTTTCATCCATTTTCTTTTCCCTAAAGAGATCTTAGTGCTATGAATATTTGTAATTACTAACAAATTAAGCATCCTAGATGCATTATCATAAAACAAGGATTGAAGCATGCTAGGGACCTTTATATGTGAGAATTCACTATCATTGTGAAGCATATGAGACCGTGGTGATAATCTAGGCATATGAATGGTTCTAGACACATGATCTCCAACAAATTTTGCAACAATGGTGTCCCAAATGTTGGTAGAAGGCTGGAGTTCCATCTCTTGATTACTCTTTGTAAAGGAGAACATTTCAACCCTTATGATAGGTGAAAGGAATTGAGGAACACTAGGCACTAAGTTTTCTTGATGTTCAATACCCCTTACAGGTGGCAACCCTAGAGGTAACTCTTTTGGGAATACATCTTGGAACTCTTCTAGAAGTTCACTAGACTCAAGGTTTGGTTGATTATTCAAGCAATACTCTTTGCACATGAGCATGTACATGGGTTGTCTAGCTAGAAGAGTTTGCCTAATTTCTCCTTGATTGATGAAGAGGTTTTTAACTTTTTCCACATGTCTCAACCTCTTATCTTTTTTTAAATTCTTTCCTTTAATTTCCTTCATTTCTTTCTCTCTTTTCTTTTTCATTTGTACTTGATCTTTACAAACCTCACTAGGAGCCAAGGGAACTAAGGTGACCTTTTGGGAATTGAAAACAAATGAATACCTATTGCTATGCCCATCATGGTGAACTTTCCTATCAAATTGCCATGGCCTTCCCAAGAGCACATGACTTGCTTCCATGGGCACAACATCACAAGTTACTTGGTCAAGATACCTACCTATGGAAAAGGCAACTAAGACTTGCTTATCCACTAAGAGGTCCCCATTGTCACTCAACCATTGCAACTTGTAAGGCCTAGGATGTGGGGTAGTGGTTAATCCTAGCTTTTGTACTAGCCTAGCACTAGCCACGTTGGTGCAACTTCCCCCATCTATAATCAAAGAACATGTCTTCCCCCCAATCACACACCTTGTGTGAAAAATATTTTCTCTTTGACTCTCATCTTCCCCCATGACCATGCTTCCTAGTAATCTCCTAACAACAAGAAGATCACCTTCGGGGGCATACTCTAATCCTTCTTCACTAGAAGTGCTAGTGGCACTAGAGCTAGAGTTTTCACTTGAGGATTCCAAAGATGAGACTTGTCCATTATCTCTAAGGATCATGCTCTTCTTGTTAGGGCATTGAGAGGCAATGTGCCCTCGTCCCAAACACTTGAAACACTTAATGGATGATTCCTTTTTTATCGGAGTGGATAGGGTGTTGGCCTTTTCTTTCTTGGGATCTTTAATTTTCCTAGGATCTTCAGGCTTAAAAGGAACATCCTTGTGACCTTCCTTTCTCTTATTTTCCTTCCAAGAAGGATTTGAGGTTGAGTATCTACTCTTACCTTTTCTATGGAGTTGTTGTTCTACCTTTTGGGCTTGGTGGTAGAGTTCATTCAAACTCATATAGTTGTGGAGTTCCACAACATCCCTAATCTCATCCTTAAGCCCTTCAAGGAATCTTGCCATTCTAGCCTCCTCACATTCTTCTATGTTTGCTCTAATGATGGCTACCTCCATATCTTTGTAGTACTCATCAACAGTTCTATTACCTTGGGTTAATCTTTGGAGCCTATTATGAAGCTCCCTAAGGTAATGAGGTGGGACATACCTATTCCTAAGGATGGCTTTCATTTCTTCCCAAGTCTCAATAGGATGAAACCTTGCTCTCTCTTTCACTAGCTTATCCCACCAAATCAAAGCATAGTCTGAAAATTCAAGACTAGCTAGCTTTACCCTATGTTCCTCCCTTACTTCATAGCACATGAAAATTTGCTCTACCTTCAACTCCCATGATAGGTAGATTTCAGGGTCATTCAACCCTTGAAATTTTGGAATTCTAAACTTGGTTCCATCAATTCTTTCTTGGTTTCCATTTTCTCTCCTACCTCTATTCCTAATCCTAGAAGAAGCTCTATGACTATGATGGCTAGGAGAATGTCTATCTCTACTTCTATGGATCCTACTCCTAGATGAATTTCTAACCCTAAGTGGAGACCTAGATGATTCCCTATCACTCTCATGCCTACCTTGATTCCCACCCCTATGATTATTCCTTTGGTTTCTTCTAGGGGATTCATAGAATTCTTCTTGTGAAAGTTCATCCCTAGGTGAATCAATTTTATTTTTGTTTTTCTTAGAACTACTAGGCCCTTCATTTTGTTTCTTTTTAAACAAAGTCTCATTCCTCTTTTCTAGTTCATACAAGCGATCTTCAAATTGTTCACTTTGTTTTCTTAACATTTTTTCAAAGGTTTGGGTAAGGGCTTCTAGTTGTAACCTATTGAAGCTAGGTGGATAATCATTTTCACTCATGATGCTCTCCACTCAAGACACAAGATATGAAACAAATCAATTAAGAAAATCACAAATATTCTAAGTACAAATTCCTACCACATCAAACACTTGAACAATTAAGAAATTAAAATGCAGAAAGTTAATTGGTTTCTTACACAAACCAAGGTCCAAGATAGGGAAAGATAAGTAACAAGTAGTCACATAGGCTAAGTTGTAAACCTAGCAATTATGAAACCCCCTTATTACTCCTTTCAACAAGCACACTTAGACTCCCCCTTATGGCTCCTTAAAACCACACAAAGGCCTTGGAAGTTACACACAATTACTAACAAAATTACAAGGAAAATTCCTAAGTACAAACTAAATCAAAAGGATTACAATATAATAACCCTACTACAACCAAATTCTAAAATTACACCAAAAAGAAAGTCCTAGTAAGAGAAATCCTAATCTATTACAAATGGGTAAATTCTTCAAGTCCAAGTCTTCTCCAAGTTCAGCTCCAAGTCAAACAAAATTTCTTTCTTAGGGCTGCATACAAAATTAAACAAAGAATGCTTTGCAAACCAAGAAATTGTTAGCACAATTAAAACAAATTACTTCCTTCCTCACCAGTGTTTGCCACTCTTAGTCACTCAATTTGGTCTTGCTTTACCCTTGAAGAAAAGACACATATTCAACTTAAAATTAGAGGCCTTGATGTTTCCAATGTGGTAAAAACTCAACTCATCCAGAATTCAAGAATGGACAAATCATAAGAATTTTGGGGACAAACAAGAAACTCTTATCACAAAAATTAGCTAAACTCAAAGGGATTAAAATTGTGACAAACTAGAATTCAAAGAAGACAAGCAACAATTAAGTGGTTGAAAAAAGAAGGCACTCAAAAGGAATTCAAGAAGGATGAATGGATTACAAACTTGTGTGAATTGTTCTTAAAACTGAACTTAACCTTTCTTTGAAAGAAAATCATTCATATGCATCATAGTTCATTCAAGAGGATAAATCCAACTCAAGTTGTTCAACACACTTCAATTGATCCCAAACTCAACTCAAATACTACAATTGAAATACAATAAAATGAAACTTGAAGATCATTCAACTCTGGAATTTTTTTTTTACTTTTTTTTTTTTGAAAAAAATTCTGCCCAGATTTTTTTTTCACGTTTTTTTTTTCGTTTTTTTTTCTTTTTTTTTGTTCTTTGTTGATTCTTGCTTTTTTGCCTTGTATCTTTTAGGGAAATATAATGTACACTTATATCACTCCAAAACCAGCACAGGATTAACACTTAAACACCCAACAACAATATTTACAAAGATCAAACACAAACTTCCTTAAGAACACATGAAGAACAGTGATGAACATGATGAACAATTTGCAGAATTTTGCCAAAATAATTGAGGGGTTTTTGAGGCAACAATGATCAAGTTTCAATTTCAACAACAAAACCCACAAATTCCAAAGGATTTGAGAGAACAATAGATGTGTTCTTGCTGGAAATACCCATAAAAAAAACCAGAAAAGGGGTTCTTCAATTTCTTGACATTTTGATGCAATTTTGAGCAAATTCACCGATTAAATTGATGTTCAAGCAAGGATCCAACAACATATGGCTCAAAGCAACACAAATTACATGTGAATTCAAGCAAGAAGGGGCTGAAAATATGCAGAAAAAACTGGAACAAAAACAGAGATGAAAATGGGAGAAGAAAATGATGAAAAATGAAGGAGAAAAGTGAGAGAAGTTACCTCCAAACAACAAGCTCTTGATACCACATAATACAACCCACTTGGGAGGAGGAGGATGGACCTAGTTGGAGGTAGGATTGAAGCTCAAAATTCAGAGCAGTTTTGGGAGCTCCTCAAATTGTGTTCAATGTAGCACAAAATTGTGCATAAAAATGAAAAGAAGAGGAAACATAAATTTGCAGAATACAAAGAGGGAATTTGGGAAGGTGATTGCAAGAATTAAAGGCTGGAAATAAAGTGCAGAAATGGAAGAAAGGGCAAAACGAAAATGACCCAAAATTAAAGGGGAAAGGGGCTGAAAATTAAAGCATAATCTAAGAACCAGAATTGTAAATTGCAAGAAGGTAAATGGCAGAATGTAAATTGCAGAAAAATAATTCCTAAGCTAGGCGCCACTCCACTAGCTAGAGGAAGCTAGGAAGATAAGCCAAGTTCCACCACATTGGAGGCTCCAATGATAAGGAAAAGGGTCTTAACCTCAAGAACAAGCAAGAGGAGAAGAAAGAGAAGAGAAAGTTGCTCTCTCAAGGGAATTTCGGATTCCAATATCATAAAATGACCAAAGGTGTCATTTGCTTACATTGAGCCCTTATTTATAGGAAAAAAGGAAGGGGGCTGCTTGGTTGTGGGTTTGGGCTGCCCTTAGCCAACCAAGCTCTTAACCTAAGCCTATTCCTATTCTAAATAACCTATTCTTATTCCAAGTTAGAATAAGCTATTCCCACTTTTACAACTTAAAGAAAAATACAACCAAATTAAAATTAGGAAAAATTTCAGTTTTATTATCCTTAAGCTAAAAATTTCTCTTGAAAGCCAATTTCCATGCTCACATCAGTACTACTCTCGCCCAAGCACGCTTAACTGCAGAGTTCTGATGGGATCCGGTGCATTAGTGCTGGTATGATCGCACCTATTAGGTGTGGCGCGATCAACTGCTTTAAGGCTTGGCCGAGCCGTCTCGTGCGCCCTACGGATGGTCATAACTTTTCATCCGGGTTGAATCCCGAGGCGAGGGAGCTGCCGTTGGAAAGCTCGTCTCGAGCCCGTCGACGTCCCAACCAGGGCTAGCCCGGTTGACGTCGAATTCGACCTCAAAAACCTGTTCCGGATACTGATTTTCCGAGCTTTTGCTGCCAGCCCGACGACGGCCAGGATCGGAGCCGACCGGGGCAGAATCTGGCGTGGAGGAGCGGACCCACTCGGGTTGCCGGCTCGGGTCACCGAAGCGATTTAATAATCAAAAACCCGACGCTTGTGCGACACCGGAAAGAACAAACCTGACTGACCAAAAAAGGAGGAGGTGCAACACGAGGACTTCCCAGGAGGTCACCCATACCAGTACTACTCTCGCCCAAGCACGCTTGACTACGGAGTTCTGATGGGATCCGGTGCATTAGTGCTGGTATGATCGCACCTATTAGGTGTGGCGCGATCAACTGCTTTAAGGCTTGGCTGAGCCGTCTCGTGCGCGCTTCGGACGTTCATAACTTTTCATCCGGGTTGAATCCCGAGGCGAGGGAGCTGCCGTTGGAAAGCTCGTCTCGAGCCCGTGGACGTCCCAACCCGGGCTAGCCCGGTTGACGTCGAATTCGACCTCACAAACCCGTTCCGGATCCTGATTTTCTGAGCTTTTGCTGCCAACCCGAAGACGGCCAGGATCGGAGCCGACCGGGGCAGAATCTGGCGTGGAGGAGCGGACCCACTCGGGTCGCCGAAGCGATTTAATAATCAAAAACCCGACGCTTGTGCGACACCGGAAAGAACAAACCTGACTGACCAAAAAAGGAGGAGGTGCAACACGAGGACTTCCCAGGAGGTCACCCATACCAGTACTACTCTCGCCCAAGCACGCTTGACTACGGAGTTCTGATGGGATCCGGTGCATTAGTGCTGGTATGATCGCACCTATTAGGTGTGGCGCGATCAACTGCTTTAAGGCTTGGCCGAGACGTCTCGTGCGCGCTTCGGACGTTCATAACTTTTCATCCGGGTTGAATCCCGAGGCGAGGGAGCTGCCGTTGGAAAGCTCGTCTCGAGCCCGTGGACGTCCCGACCCGGGCTAGCCCGGTTGACGTCGAATTCTACCTCACAAACCCGTTCCGGATCCTGATTTTCCGAGCTTTTGCTGCCAACCCGACGACGGCCAGGATCGGAGCCGACCGGGCCAGAATCTGGCGTGGAGGAGCGGACCCACTCGGGTCGCCGAAGCGATTTAATAATCAAAAACCCGACGCTTGTGCGACACCGGAAAGAACAAACTTGACTGACCAAAAAAGGATGAGGTGCAACACGAGGACTTCGCAGGAGGTCACCCATACCAGTACTACTCTCGCCCAAGCACGCTTGACTGCGGAGTTCTGATGGGATCCGGTGCATTAGTGCTGGTATGATCGCACCTATTAGGTGTGGCGCGATCAACTGCTTTAAGGCTTGGCCGAGCCGTCTCGTGCGCGCTTCGGACGTTCATAACTTTTCATCCGGGTTGAATCCCGAGGCGAGGGAGCTGCCGTTGGAAAGCTCGTCTCGAGCCCGTCGACGTCCCAACCCGGGCTAGCCCGGTTGACGTCGAATTCGACCTCACAAACCTGTTCCGGATCCTGATTTTCCGAGCTTTTGCTGCCAACCCGACGACGGCCAGGATCGGAGCCGACCGGGGCAGAATCTGGCGTGGAGGAGCGGACCCACTCGGGTCGCCGGCTCGGGTCGCCGAACCGATTTAATAATCAAAAACCCGATGCTTGTGCGACACCGGAAAGAACAAACCTGACTGACCAAAAAAGGAGGAGGTGCAACACGAGGACTTCCCAGGAGGTCACCCATACCAGTACTACTCTCGCCCAAGCACGCTTGACTACGGAGTTCTGATGGGATCCGGTGCATTAGTGCTGGTATGATCGCACCTATTAGGTGTGGCGCGATCAACTGCTTTAAGGCTTGGCCGAGACGTCTCGTGCGCGCTTCGGACGTTCATAACTTTTCATCCGGGTTGAATCCCGAGGCGAGGGAGCTGCCGTTGGAAAGCTCGTCTCGAACCCGTGGACGTCCCGACCCGGGCTAGCCCGGTTGACGTCGAATTCTACCTCACAAACCCGTTCCGGATCCTGATTTTCCGAGCTTTTGCTGCCAACCCGACGACGGCCAGGATCGGAGCCGACCGGGGCAGAATCTGGCGTGGAGGAGCGGACCCACTCGGGTCGCCGAAGCGATTTAATAATCAAAAACCCGACGCTTGTGCGACACCGGAAAGAACAAACCTGACTGACCAAAAAAGGATGAGGTGCAACACGAGGACTTCGCAGGAGGTCACCCATACCAGTACTACTCTCGCCCAAGCACGCTTGACTGCGGAGTTCTGATGGGATCCGGTGCATTAGTGCTGGTATGATCGCACCTATTAGGTGTGGCGCGATCAACTGCTTTAAGGCTTGGCCGAGCCGTCTCGTGCGCGCTTCGGACGTTCATAACTTTTCATCCGGGTTGAATCCCGAGGCGAGGGAGCTGCCGTTGGAAAGCTCGTCTCGAGCCCGTCGACGTCCCAACCGGGGCTAGCCCGGTTGATGTCGAATTCGACCTCAAAAACCTGTTCCGGATCCTGATTTTCTGAGCTTACACCATAAAGAACAAACCTGACTAACCGAAACGGAGGAGGTGCAACACGAGGATTTCCCAGGAGGTCACCTATCCCAGTACTACTCTCGCCGAAGCACGCTTAACTGCGGAGTTCTGATGGGATCCGGTGCTTTAGTGCTGGTATGATCGCACCGATTAGGTGTGGCGCGATCAACTGCTTTAAGGCTTGGCCGAGCCATCTCGTGCGCGCTTCCGACGGCCATAACTTTTTATCCGCGTTGAATCCCGAGGCGAGGGAGCTGCCGTTGGAAAGCTCATCTCGAGCCCGTCGACGTCCCAACCCGGGCTAGCCCGGTTTATGTCGAGTTCGACCTTAAAAACCCGTTCCGGATCCTGATTTTCCGAGCTTTTGCTGCCAGCCCGACGACGGCCAGGATCGGAGCAGACCGGGGCAGAATCTGGCGTCGAGGAGCGGACCCACTCGGGTTGCCGGCTCGGGTCGCCGAAGCGATTTAATAATCAAAAACCCGACGCTTGTGCGACACTGGAAAGAACAAACCTGACTGACCAAAAAAGGAGGAGGTGCAACACGAGGACTTCCCAGGAGGTCACCCATACCAGTACTACTCTCGCCCAAGCACGCTTAACTGCGGAGTTCTGATGGGATCCGGTGCATTAGTGCTGGTATGATCGCACCTGTCAAGCGTGGCGCGATCAACTGCTTTAAGGCTTCGCCGAGACGTCTCGTGCGCGCTTCGGACGGCCATAACTTTTCATCCGGGTTGAATCCCGAGGCGAGGGAGCTGCCGTTGGAGAGCTCGTCTCGAGCCCGTCGACGTCCCAACCCGGGCTAGCCCAGTTGACGTTGAATTCGACCTCAAAAACCCGTTCCGGATCCTGATTTTCCTAGCTTACAGCAGAAAGAACAAACCTGACTGACCGAAAAGGAGGAGGTGCAACACGAGGACTTCCCAGGAGGTCACCCATACCAGTACTACTCTCGCCCAAGCACGCTTAACTGCAGAGTTCTGATGGGATCGGGTGCATTAGTGCTGGTATGATCGCACCTATTAGGTGTGGCGCGATCAACTGCTTTAAGGCTTGGCCGAGCCGTCTCGTGCGCGCTACGGATGGTCATAACTTTTCATCCGGGTTGAATCCCGAGGCGAGGGAGCTGCCGTTGGAAAGCTCGTCTCGAGCCCGTCGACGTCCCAACCGGGGCTAGCCCGGTTGATGTCGAATTCGACCTCAAAAACCTGTTCCGGATCCTGATTTTCTGAGCTTACACCATAAAGAACAAACCTGACTAACCGAAACGGAGGAGGTGCAACACGAGGATTTCCCAGGAGGTCACCTATCCCAGTACTACTCTCGCCCAAGCACGCTTAACTGCGGAGTTCTGATGGGATTCGGTGCTTTAGTGCTGGTATGATCGCACCGATTAGGTGTGGCGCGATCAACTGCTTTAAGGCTTGGCCGAGCCATCTCGTGCGCGCTTCCGACGGCCATAACTTTTTATCCGCGTTGAATCCCGAGGCGAGGGAGCTGCCGTTGGAAAGCTCATCTCGAGCCCGTCGACGTCCCAACCCGGGCTAGCCCGGTTTATGTCGAATTCGACCTCAAAAACCCGTTCCGGATCCTGATTTTCCGAGCTTTTGCTGCCAGCCCGACGGCGGCCAGGATCGGAGCAGACCGGGGCAGAATCTGGCGTCGAGGAGCGGACCCACTCGGGTTGCCGGCTCGGGTCGCCGAAGCGATTTAATAATCAAAAACCCGACGCTTGTGCGACACTGGAAAGAACAAACCTGACTGACCAAAAAAGGAGGAGGTGCAACACGAGGACTTCCCAGGAGGTCACCCATACCAGTACTACTCTCGCCCAAGCACGCTTAACTGCGGAGTTCTGATGGGATCGGGTGAATTAGTGCTGGTATGATCGCACCTGTCAAGCGTGGCGCGATCAACTGCTTTAAGGCTTCGCCGAGACGTCTCGTGCGCGCTTCGGACGGCCATAACTTTTCATCCGGGTTGAATCCCGAGGCGAGGGAGCTGCCGTTGGAGAGCTCGTCTCGAGCCCGTCGACGTCCCAACCCGGGCTAGCCCAGTTGACGTTGAATTCGACCTCAAAAACCCGTTCCGGATCCTGATTTTCCTAGCTTACAGCAGAAAGAACAAACCTGACTGACCGAAAAGGAGGAGGTGCAACACGAGGACTTCCCAGGAGGTCACCCATACCAGTACTACTCTCGCCCAAGCACGCTTAACTGCAGAGTTCTGATGGGATCGGGTGCATTAGTGCTGGTATGATCGCACCTGTCAAGTGTGGCGCGATCAACTGCTTTAAGGCTTCGCCGAGCCGTCTCGTGCGCGCTTAAGACGGCCATAACATTTCATCCGGGTTGAATCCCGAGGCGAGGGAGCTGCCGTTGGAGGGCTCATCTCGAGCCCGTCGACGTCCCAACCCGGGCTAGCCCGGTTGACGTCGAATTCGACCTCAAAAACCTGTTCCGGATCCTGATTTTCCGAGCTTACACCAGAAAGAACAAACCTGACTAACCGAAAAGGAGGAGGTCCAACACGAGGACTTCCCAGGAGGTCACCCATCCCAGTACTACTCTCGCCCAAGCACGCTTAACTGTGGAGTTCTGATGGGATCCGGCGCATTAGTGCTGGTATGATCGCACCGATTAAGTGTGGCGCGATCAACTGCTTTAAGGCTTGGCCGAGCCGTCTCGTTCGCGCTTCGGACGGCCATAACTTTTCATCTGGGTTGAATCCCGAGGTGAGGGAGCTGCCGTTGGAAAGCTCGTCTCGAGCCCGTCGACGACCCAACCCGGGCTGACCCGGTTGATGTCGAATTCGACCTCAAAAACCCGTTCCGGATTCTGATTTTCCGAGCTTTTGCTGCCAGCCCGACGACGGCCAGGATCGGAGCCGACCGGGGCAGAATCCGGCGTGGAGGAGCAGACCCACTCGGGTCGCCGGCCTGGGTCGCCGAAGCGATTTAATAATCAAAAACCCGACGCTTGTTCGACATCGGAAAGAACAAAACAAAGTGACCAAAAAAGGAGGAGGTGCAACACGAGGACTTCCCAGGAGGTCACCCATACCGGTACTACTCACGCCCAAGCACGCTTAACTGCGGAGTTCTGATGGGATCCGGTGCATTAGTGCTGGTATGATCGCACCTGTCAAGTGTGGCGCGATCAACTCCTTTAAGGCTTCGCCGAGTCGTCTCGTGCGCGCTTCGGACGGTCATAACTTTTCATCCGGGTTGAATCCCGAGGCGAGGGAGCTGCCGTTGGAAAGCTCGTCTCGAGCCCGTCGACATCCAAACCAGGGCTAGCCCGGTTGACGTCGAATTCGACCTCAAAAACCCGTTCCGGATCCTGATTTTTCGAGCTTTTGCTGCCAGCCCGACGACGGCCAGGATCGGAGCCGACCGGGGCAGAATTCGTCGTGGAGGAGCAGACCCACTCGGGTTTCCGGCTCGGGTCGCCGAAGCGATTTAATAATCAAAAACCCGACGCTTGTGCGACACCGGAAAGAACAAACCTGACTGACCAAAAAAGGAGGAGGTGCAACACGAGGACTTCCCAGGAGGTCACCCATACCAGTACTACTCTCGCCCAAGCACGCTTAACTGCGGAGTTTTGATGGGATCCGGTGCATTAGTACTGGTATGATCGCACCTGTCAAGTGTGGCGCGATCAACTGCTTTAAGGCTTCGCCGAGCCGTCTCGTGCGCGCTTCGGACGGCCATAACTTTTCATCCGGGTTGAATCCCGAGGCGAGGGAGCTGCCGTTGGAAACCTCGTCTTGAGCCCGTCGACGTCCCAACCCGGGCTAGCCCGGTTGACGTCGAATTCGACCTCAAAAACCCGTTCCGGATCCTGATTTTCCGAGCTTACAGCAGAAAGAACAAACCTGACTGACCGAAAAGGAGGAGGTGCAACACGAGGACTTCCCAGGAGGTCACCCATACCAGTACTACTCTCGCCCAAGCACGCTTAACTGCGGAGTTTTGATGGGATCCGGTGCATTAGTACTGGTATGATCGCACCTGTCAAGTGTGGCGCGATCAACTGCTTTAAGGCTTCGCCGAGCCGTCTCGTGCGCGCTTCGGACGGCCATAACTTTTCATCCGGGTTGAATCCCGAGGCGAGGGAGCTGCCGTTGGAAACCTCGTCTTGAGCCCGTCGACGTCCCAACCCGGGCTAGCCCGGTTGACGTCGAATTCGACCTCAAAAACCCGTTCCGGATCCTGATTTTCCGAGCTTACAGCAGAAAGAACAAACCTGACTGACCGAAAAGGAGGAGGTGCAACACGAGGACTTCCCAGGAGGTCACCCATACCAGTACTACTCTCGCCCAAGCACGCTTAACTGCGGAGTTTTGATGGGATCCGGTGCATTAGTACTGGTATGATCGCACCTGTCAAGTGTGGCGCGATCAACTGCTTTAAGGCTTCGCCGAGCCGTCTCGTGCGCGCTTCGGACGGCCATAACTTTTCATCCGGGTTGAATCCCGAGGCGAGGGAGCTGCCGTTGGAGAGCTCATCTCGAGCCCGTCGACGTCCCAACCCGGGCTAGCCCGGTTGACGTCGAATTCGACCTCAAAAACCCGTTCCGGATCCTGATTTTCCGAGCTTACAGCAAAAAGAACAAACCTGACTGACCGAAAAGGAGGAGGTGCAACACGAGGACTTCCCAGGAGGTCACCCATACCAGTACTACTCTCGCCCAAGCACGCTTAACTGCGGAGTTCTGATGGGATCCGGTGCATTAGTGCTGGTATGATGGCACCTGTCAAGTGTGGCGCGATCAACTGCTTTAAGGCTTCGTCGAGCCGTCTCGTGCGCGCTTAAGACGGCCATAACATTTCATCCGGGTTGAATCCCGAGGCGAGGGAGCTGCCGTTGGAGGGCTCATCTCGAGCCCGTCGACGTCCCAACCCGGGCTAGCCCGGTTGACGTCGAATTCGACCTCAAAAACCTGTTCCGGATCCTGATTTTCCGAGCTTACACCAGAAAGAACAAACCTGACTAACCGAAAAGGAGGAGGTCCAACACGAGGACTTCCCAGGAGGTCACCCATCCCAGTACTACTCTCGCCCAAGCACGCTTAACTGTGGAGTTCTGATGGGATCCGGCGCATTAGTGCTGGTATGATCGCACCGATTAAGTGTGGCGCGATCAACTGTTTTAAGGCTTGGCCGAGCCGTCTCGTTCGCGTTTCGGACGGCCATAACTTTTCATCTGGGTTGAATCCCGAGGTGAGGGAGCTGCCGTTGGAAAGCTCGTCTCGAGCCCGTCGACGACCCAACCCGGGCTGGCCCGGTTGATGTCGAATTCGACCTCAAAAACCCGTGCCGGATTCTGATTTTCCGAGCTTTTGCTGCCAGCCCGACGACGGCCAGGATCGGAGCCGACCGGGGCAGAATCCGGCGTGGAGGAGCGGACCCACTCGGGTCGCCGAAGCGATTTAATAATCAAAAACCCGACGCTGGTGCGACCCCGGAAAGAACAAACCTGACTGACCAAAAAAGGAGGAGGTGCAACACGAGAACTTCCCAGGAGGTCACACATACCAGTACTACTCTCGCCCAAGCACGCTTAACTGCGGAGTTCTGATGGGATCCGGTGCATTAGTACTGGTATGATCGCACCTGTCAAGTGTGGCGCGATCAACTGCTTTAAGGCTTCGCCGAGCCGTCTCGTGCGCGCTTCGGACGGCCATAACTTTTCATCCGGGTTGAATCCCGAGGCGAGGGAGCTGCCGTTGGAGAGCTCGTCTCTAGCCCGTCGACGTCCCAACCCGGGCTAGCCCAGTTGACGTTGAATTCGACCTCAAAAACCCGTTCCGGATCCTGATTTTCCTAGCTTACAGCAGAAAGAACAAACCTGACTGACCGAAAACGAGGAAGTGCAACACGAGGACTTCCCAGGAGGTCACCCATACCAGTACTACTCTCGCCCAAGCACGCTTAACTGCAGAGTTCTGATGGGATCGGGTGCATTAGTGCTGGTATGATCGCACCTATCAAGTGTGGCGCGATCAACTGCTTTAAGGCTTCGCCGAGCCGTCTCGTGCGCGCTTAAGACGGCCATAACATTTCATCCGGGTTGAATCCCGAGGCGAGGGAGCTGCCGTTGGAGGGCTCATCTCGAGCCCGTCGACGTCCCAACCCGGGCTAGCCCGGTTGACGTCGAATTCGACCTCAAAAACCTGTTCCGGATCCTGATTTTCCGAGCTTACACCAGAAAGAACAAACCTGACTAACCGAAAAGGAGGAGGTCCAACACGAGGACTTCCCAGGAGGTCACCCATCCCAGTACTACTCTCGCCCAAGCACGCTTAACTGTGGAGTTCTGATGGGATCCGGCGCATTAGTGCTGGTATGATCGCACCGATTAAGTGTGGCGCGATCAACTGCTTTAAGGCTTGGCCGAGCCGTCTCGTTCGCGCTTCGGACGGCCATAACTTTTCATCTGGGTTGAATCCCGAGGTGAGGGAGCTGCCGTTGGAAAGCTCGTCTCGAGCCCGTCGACGACCCAACCCGGGCTGGCCCGGTTGATGTCGAATTCGACCTCAAAAACCCGTTCCGGATTCTGATTTTCCGAGCTTTTGCTGCCAGCCCGACGACGGCCAGGATCGGAGCCGACCGGGGCAGAATCCGGCATGGAGGAGCGGACCCACTCGGGTCGCCGGCTCGGGTCGCCGAAGCGATTTAATAATCAAAAACCCGACGCTTGTGCGACACCGGAAAGAACAAACCTGACTAACCAAAAAAGGAGGAGGTGCAACACCAGGACTTCCCAGGAGGTCACCCATACCAGTACTACTCTCGCCCAAGCACGCTTAAATGCGGAGTTCTGATGGAATCCGGTGCATTAGTGCTGGTATGATCGCACCTGTCAAGTGTGGCGCGATCAACTGCTTTAAGGCTTCGCCGAGCCGTCTCGTGCGCGCTTCGGACGGTCCTAACTTTTCATCCGGGTTGAATCCCGAGGCGAGGGAGCTGCCGTTGGAAAGCTCGTCTCCAGCCCGTCGACATCCCAACCAGGGCTAGCCCGGTTGACGTCGAAGTCGACCTCAAAAACCCGTTCCGGATCCTGATTTTTCGAGCTTTTGCTGCCAGCCCGACGACGGCCAGGATCGGAGCCGACCGGGGCAGAATCCGGCGTGGAGGAGCGGACCCACTCGGGTCGCCGGCTCGAGTCGCCGAAGCGATTTAATAATCAAAAACTCGACGCTTGTGCGACACCGGAAAGAACAAACCTGACTAACCAAAAAAGGAGGAGGTGCAACACGAGGACTTCCCAGGAGGTCACCCATACCAGTACTACTCTCGCCCAAGCACGCTTAACTGCGGAGTTCTGATGGAATCCGGTGCATTAGTGCTGGTATGATCGCACCTGTCAAGTGTGGCGCGATCAACTGCTTTAAGGCTTCGCCGAGCCGTCTCGTGCGCGCTTCGGACGGCCATAACTTTTCATCCGGGTTGAATCTCGAGGCGAGGGAGCTGCCGTTGGAAACCTCGTCTTGAGCCCGTCGACGTCCCAACCCGGGCTAGCCCGGTTGACGTCGAATTCGACCTCAAAAACCCGTTCCGGATCCTGATTTTCCGAGCTTACAGCAGAAAGAACAAACCTGACTGACCGAAAAGGAGGAGGTGCAACACGAGGACTTCCCAGGAGGTCACCCATACCAGTACTACTCTCGCCCAAGCACGCTTAACTGCGGAGTTTTGATGGGATCCGGTGCATTAGTACTGGTATGATCGCACCTGTCAAGTGTGGCGCGATCAACTGCTTTAAGGCTTCGCCGAGCCGTCTCGTGCGCGCTTCGGACGGCCATAACTTTTCATCCGGGTTGAATCCCGAGGCGAGGGAGCTGCCGTTGGAAACCTCGTCTTGAGCCCGTCGACGTCCCAACCCGGGCTAGCCCGGTTGACGTCGAATTCGACCTCAAAAACCCGTTCCGGATCCTGATTTTCCGAGCTTACAGCAGAAAGAACAAACCTGACTGACCGAAAAGGAGGAGGTGCAACACGAGGACTTCCCAGGAGGTCACCCATACCAGTACTACTCTCGCCCAAGCACGCTTAACTGCGGAGTTCTGATGGGATCCGGTGCATTAGTGCTGGTATGATGGCACCTGTCAAGCGTGGCGCGATCAACTGCTTTAAGGCTTCGCCGAGCCGTCTCGTGCGCGCTTCGGACGGCCATAACTTTTCATGCGGGTTGCATCTCGAGGCGAGGGAGCTGCCGTTGGAGAGCTCGTCTCGAGCCCGTCGACGTCCCAACCCGGGCTAGCCCAGTTGACGTTGAATTCGACCTCAAAAACCCGTTCCGGATCCTGATTTTCCAAGCTTACAGCAGAAAGAACAAACCTCACTGACCGAAAAGGAGGAGGTGCAACACGAGGACTTCCCAGGAGGTCACCTATCCCAGTACTACTCTCGCCCAAGCACGCTTAACTGCGGAGTTCTGATGGGATCGGGTGCATTAGTGCTGGTATGATCGCACCTGTCAAGTGTGGCGCGATCAACTGCTTTAAGGCTTCGTCGAGCCGTCTCGTGCGCGCTTAAGACGGCCATAACTTTTCATCCGGGTTGAATCCCGAGGCGAGGGAGCTGCCGTTGGAGAGCTCATCTCGAGCCCGTCGACGTCCCAACCCGGGCTAGCCCGGTTGACGTCGAATTCGACCTCAAAAACCTGTTCCGGATCCTGATTTTCCGAGCTTACACCAGAAAGAACAAACCTAACTAACCGAAAAGGAGGAGGTGCAACACGAGGACTTCCCAGGAGGTCACCCATACAAGTACTACTCTCGCCCAAGCACGCTTAACTGCGGAGTTCTGATGGAATCCAGTGCATTAGTGCTGGTATGATCGCACCTGTCAAGTGTGGCGCGATCAACTCCTTTAAGGCTTCGCCGAGTCGTCTCGTGCGCGCTTCGGACGGTCATAACTTTTCATCCGGGTTGAATCCCGAGGCGAGGGAGCTGCCGTTGGAAAGCTCGTCTCGAGCCCGTCGACATCCAAACCAGGGCTAGCCCGGTTGACGTCGAATTCGACCTCAAAAACCCGTTCCGGATCCTGATTTTTCGAGCTTTTGCTGCCAGCCCGACGACGGCCAGGATCGGAGCCGACCGGGGCAGAATTCGTCGTGGAGGAGCAGACCCACTCGGGTTTCCGGCTCGGGTCGCCGAAGCGATTTAATAATCAAAAACCCGACGCTTGTGCGACACCGGAAAGAACAAACCTGACTGACCAAAAAAGGAGGAGGTGCAACACGAGGACTTCCCAGGAGGTCACCCATACCAGTACTACTCTCGCCCAAGCATGCTTAACTGCGGAGTTTTGATGGGATCCGGTGCATTAGTACTGGTATGATCGCACCTGTCAAGTGTGGCGCGATCAACTGCTTTAAGGCTTCGCTGAGCCGTCTCGTGCGCGCTTCGGACGGCCATAACTTTTCATCCGGGTTGAATCCCGAGGCGAGGGAGCTGCCGTTGGAAACCTCGTCTTGAGCCCGTCGACGTCCCAACCCGTGCTAGCCCGGTTGACGTCGAATTCGACCTCAAAAACCCGTTCCGGATCCTGATTTTCCGAGGTTACAGCAGAAAGAACAAACCTGACTGACCGAAAAGGAGGAGGTGCAACACGAGAACTTCCCAGGAGGTCACCCATACCAGTACTACTCTCGCCCAAGCACGCTTAACTGCGGAGTTTTGATGGGATCCGGTGCATTAGTACTGGTATGATCGCACCTGTCAAGTGTGGCGCGATCAACTGCTTTAAGGCTTCGCCGAGCCGTCTCTTGCGCGCTTCGGACGGCCATAACTTTTCATCCGGGTTGAATCCCGAGGCGAGGGAGCTGCCGTTGGAAACCTCGTCTTGAGCCCGTCGACGTCCCAACCCGGGCTAGCCCGGTTGACGTCGAATTCGACCTCAAAAACCCGTTCCGGATCCTGATTTTCCGAGCTTACAGCAGAAAGAACAAACCTGACTGACCGAAAAGGAGGAGGTGCAACACGAGGACTTCCCAGGAGGTCACCCATACCAGTACTACTCTCGCCCAAGCACGCTTAACTGCGGAGTTTTGATGGGATCCGGTGCATTAGTACTGGTATGATCGCACCTGTCAAGTGTGGCGCGATCAACTGCTTTAAGGCTTCGCCGAGCCGTCTCGTGCGCGCTTCGGACGGCCATAACTTTTCATCCGGGTTGAATCCCGAGGCGAGGGAGCTGCCGTTGGAAACCTCGTCTTGAGCCCGTCGACGTCCCAACCCGGGCTAGCCCGGTTGACGTCGAATTCGACCTCAAAAACCCGTTCCGGATCCTGATTTTCCGAGCTTACAGCAGAAAGAACAAACCTGACTGACCGAAAAGGAGGAGGTGCAACACGAGGACTTCCCAGGAGGTCACCCATACCAGTACTACTCTCGCCCAAGCACGCTTAACTGCGGAGTTTTGATGGGATCCGGTGCATTAGTACTGGTATGATCGCACCTGTCAAGTGTGGCGCGATCAACTGCTTTAAGGCTTCGCCGAGCCGTCTCGTGCGCGCTTCGGACGGCCATAACTTTTCATCCGGGTTGAATCCCGAGGCGAGGGAGCTGCCGTTGGAAACCTCGTCTTGACCCCGTCGACGTCCCAACCCGGGCTAGCCCGGTTGACGTCGAATTCGACCTCAAAAACCCGTTCCGGATCCTGATTTTCCGAGCTTACAGCAGAAAGAACAAACCTGACTGACCGAAAAGGAGGAGGTGCAACACGAGGACTTCCCAGGAGGTCACCCATACCAGTACTACTCTCGCCCAAGCACGCTTAACTGCGGAGTTCTGATGGGATCGGGTGCATTAGTGCTGGTATGATCGCACCTGTCAAGTGTGGCGCGATCAACTGCTTTAAGGCTTCGTCGAGCCGTCTCGTGCGCGCTTAAGACGGCCATAACTTTTCATCCGGGTTGAATCCCGAGGCGAGGGAGCTGCCGTTGGAGAGCTCATCTCGAGCCCGTCGACGTCCCAACCCGGGCTAGCCCGGTTGACGTCGAATTCGACCTCAAAAACCTGTTCCGGATCCTGATTTTCCGAGCTTACACCAGAAAGAACAAACCTAACTAACCGAAAAGGAGGAGGTGCAACACGAGGACTTCCCAGGAGGTCACCCATACAAGTACTACTCTCGCCCAAGCACGCTTAACTGCGGAGTTCTGATGGAATCCAGTGCATTAGTGCTGGTATGATCGCACCTGTCAAGTGTGGCGCGATCAACTCCTTTAAGGCTTCGCCGAGTCGTCTCGTGCGCGCTTCGGACGGTCATAACTTTTCATCCGGGTTGAATCCCGAGGCGAGGGAGCTGCCGTTGGAAAGCTCGTCTCGAGCCCGTCGACATCCAAACCAGGGCTAGCCCGGTTGACGTCGAATTCGACCTCAAAAACCCGTTCCGGCTCCTGATTTTCCGAGCTTACCCCAGAAAGAACAAACCTGACTAACGGAAAAGGAGGAGGTGCAACACGAGGACTTCCCAGGAGGTCACCCATCCCAGTACTACTCTCGCCCAAGCACGCTTAACTGTGGAGTTCTGATGGGATCCGGCGCATTAGTGCTGGTATGATCGCACCGATTAGGTGTGGCACGATCAACTGCTTTAAGGCTTGGCCGAGCCGTCTCGTGCGCGCTTCGGACGACCATAACTTTTCATCCGGGTTGAATCCCGAGGTGAGGGAGCTGCCGTTGGAAAGCTCGTCTCGAGCCCGTCGACGTCCCAACCCGGGCTAGCCCGGTTGATGTCGAATTCGACCTCAAAAACCCGTTCCGGATCCTGATTTTCCGAGCTTTTGCTGCCAGCCCGACGACGGCCAGGATCGGAGCCGACCGGGGCAGAATCCGGCGTGGAGGAGCGGACCCACTCGGGTCGCCGGCTCGGGTCGCTGAAGCGATTTAATAATCAAAAACCCGACGCTTGTGCGACACCGGAAAGAACAAACCTGACTAACCAAAAAAGGAGGAGGTGCAACACGAGGACTTCCCAGGAGGTCACCCATACAAGTAGTACTCTCGCCCAAGCACGCTTAACTGCGGAGTTCTGATGGAATCCGGTGCATTAGTGCTGGTATGATCGCACCTGTCAAGTGTGGCGCGATCAACTCCTTTAAGGCTTCGCCGAGTCGTCTCGTGCGCGCTTCGGACGGTCATAACTTTTCATCCGGGTTGAATCCCGAGGCGAGGGAGCTGCCGTTGGAAAGCTCGTCTCGAGCCCGTCGACATCCAAACCAGGGCTAGCCCGGTTGACGTCGAATTCGACCTCAAAAACCCGTTCCGGATCCTGATTTTCCGAGCTTACCCCAGAAAGAACAAACCTGACTAACCGAAAAGGAGGAGGTGCAACACGAGGACTTCCCAGGAGGTCACCCATCCCAGTACTACTCTCGCCCAAGCACGCTTAACTGCGGAGTTCTGATGGGATCCGGTGCATTAGTGCTGGTACGATCGCACCGATTAGGTGTGGCGCGATCAACTGCTTTAAGGCTTGGCCGAGCCGTCTCGTGCACGCTTCAGACGGCCATAACTTTTCATCCGGGTTGAATCCCGAGGCGAGGGAGCTGCCGTTGGAAAGCTCGTCTCGAGCCCGTCGACATCCCAACCAGGGCTAGCCCGGTTGACGTTGAATTCAACCTCAAAAACCCGTTCCGGATCCTGATTTTTCGAGCTTTTGCTGCCAGCCCGACGACGGCCAGGATCGGAGCCGACCGGGGCAGAATTCGTCGTGGAGGAGCAGACCCACTCAGGTTTCCGGCTCGGGTCGCCGAAGCGATTTAATAATCAAAAACCCGACGCTTGTGCGACACCGGAAAGAACAAACCTGACTGACCAAAAAAGGAGGAGGTGCAACACGAGAACTTCCCAGGAGGTCACCCATACCAGTACTACTCTCGCTCGCCCAAGCACGCTTAACTGCGGAGTTTTGATGGGATCTGGTGCATTAGTGCTGGTATGATCGCACCTGTCAAGTGTGGCGCGATCAACTGCTTTAAGGCTTGGCCGAGCCGTCTCGTGCGCGCTTCGGACGGCCATAACTTTTCATCCGGGTTGAATCCCGAGGCGAGGGAGCTGCCGTTGGAAAGCTCGTCTCGAGCCCGTCGACGTCCCAACCCGGGCTAGCCCGGTTGACGTCGAATTCGACCTCAAAAACCCGTTCCGGATTCTGATTTTCCGAGCTTTTGCTGCCAGCCCGACGACGGCCAGGATCGGTGCCGACCGGGGCAGAATTCGGCGTGGAGGAGCGGACCCACTCGGGTCGCCGAAGCGATTTAATAATCAAAAACCCGACGCTTGTGCGACACCGGAAAGAACAAACCTGACTAACCAAAAAAGGAGGAGGTGCAACACGAGGACTTCCCAGGAGGTCACCCATACAAGTACTACTCTCGCCCAAGCACGCTTAACTGCGGAGTTCTGATGGAATCCGGTGCATTAGTGCTGGTATGATCGCACCTGTCAAGTGTGGCGCGATCAACTCCTTTAAGGCTTCGCCGAGCCGTCTCGTGCGCGCTTCGGACGGTCATAACTTTTCATCCGGTTGAGGTCGACCTCGACCCCAGAAACCTGTTCCGGCGCCCGTTTCGGAGCTGTTGCAGCAACGCCAAGGATCGGAGCCGCCGGGTGAGGAAACCGACCTACCGCGGTCCCGGACTCGCCTCCGCCGCTGAGAAGGATTTGAGCAATCGAAACCTTGTGCGTGCGCGCAACCAAAAGAACAAGCCCGACTGACGCAAAAAGGAGGAGGTGCAACACGAGGACTTCCCAGGAGGTCACTCATCCCAGTACTACTCTCGCCCAAGCACGCTTAACTGCGGAGATCTGATGGGATCCGGTGCTTTAGTGCTGGTATGATCGCACCTGTCAAGTGTGGCGCGATCAACTGCTTTATGCCTTCGCCAGGCCGCCGCGCGCGCTTCAAACGATCATAAATTTCAGTTCGGGAAGAATCTCGAGGCCCGGGAGGCGCCGCTGGAGCTCGTCCTGAGCCCGCCGCCGTCCCTACCAGGGCTCGCCCGGTTAAGGTCGACCTCGACCCCAGAAAACTGTTCCGGGGCCCGTTTCGGAGCTTTTGCAGCAACGCCAAGGATCGGAGCTGCCAGGTGAGGAAACCGACCTGCCGCAGTCCCGGGCCCGCCTCCGCCGCCGAGAAGGATTTGAGCAATCGAAACCTTGTGCGTGCGCGCCACCAAAAGAACAAGCCCGACTGACGCAAAAAGGAGGAGGTGCAATACGAGGACTTCCCAGGAGGTCACCCATCCCAGTACTACTCTCGCCCAAGCACGCTTAACTGCGGAGATCTGATGGGATCCGGTGCTTTAGTGCTGGTATGATCGCACCTGTCAAGTGTGGCGCGATCAACTGCTTTATGCCTTCGCCAGGCCGCCGCGCGCGCTTCAAACGATCATAAATTTCAGTTCGGGAAGAATCTCGAGGCCCGGGAGGCGCCGCTGGAGCTCGTCCTGAGCCCGCCGCCGTCCCTACCAGGGCTCGCCCGGTTAAGGTCGACCTCGACCCCAGAAAACTGTTCCGGGGCCCGTTTCGGAGCTTTTGCAGCAACGCCAAGGATCGGAGCTGCCAGGTGAGGAAACCGACCTGCCGCAGTCCCGGGCCCGCCTCCGCCGCCGAGAAGGATTTGAGCAATCGAAACCTTGTGCGTGCGCGCCACCAAAAGAACAAGCCCGACTGACGCAAAAAGGAGGAGGTGCAACACGAGGACTTCCCAGGAGGTCACCCATCCCAGTACTACTCTCGCCCAAGCACGCTTAACTGCGGACTTCTGATGGGATCCGGTGCATTAGTGCTGGTATGATCGCTCCTGTCAAGTGTGGCGCGATCAACTGCTTTATGCCTTCGCCAAGCCGCCGCGCGCGCTTCAAACGATCATAACTTTCAGTCCGGGATGAATCTCGAGTCCCGGGAGGCGCTGTTGGAAACCATGTCCTGAGCCTGCCGCCGTCCCAACCAGGGCTCGCCCGGATGAGGTCGACCTCGACCCCAGAAAACTGTTCCGGGGCCCGTTTCGGAGCTTTTGCAGCAACGCCAAGGATCGGAGCCGCCGGGTGAGGAAACCCACTTGCCGCGGTCCCGAGCCCGCCTCCGCCGCCGAGAAGGATTTGAGCAATCGAAACCTTATGCGTGCGCGCCACAAAAAGAACAAGCCCGACTGACGCAAAAAGGAGGAGGTGCAACACGAGGACTTCCCAGGAGGTCACCCATCCCAGTACTACTCTCGCCCAAGCACGCTTAACTGCAGAGTTCTGATGGGATCCGGAGCATTAGTGCTGGTATGATCGCACCTGTCAAGTGTGGCGCGATCAACTGCTTTATGCCTTCGCCAGGCCGCCGCGCGCGCTCCAAACGATCATAAATTTCAGTCCGGGATGGATCTCGAGGCCCGGGAGGCGCCGCTGGAAAGCTCGTCCTGAGCCCGCCGCCGTCCCAACCCGGGCTCTCCCGGTTGAGGTCGACCTCGACACCAGAAAACTGTTCCAGGGCCCGTTTCGGAGCTTTTGCAGCAACGCCAAGGATCGGAGCCACCGGGTGAGGAAACCAAGCTGCCGCGGTCCCGGGCTTGCCTCCGCCGCCGAGAAGGATTTGAGCATTCGAAACCTTGTGCGTGCACGCCACCAAAAGAACAAGCCCGACTGACGCAAAAAGGAGGAGGTGCAACACGAGGACTTCCCAGGAGGTCACCCATCCCAGTACTACTCTCGCCCCAGCACGCTTAACTGCGGAGTTCTAATGGGATCCGGTGCATTAGTGCTGGTATGATCGCACCTCTCAAGTGTGGCGCGATCAACTACTTTATGCCTTCGCCAGGCCGTCGCGCGCGCTTCAAACGATCATAAATTTCAGTCCGGGAAGAATCTCGAGGCCTGGGAGGCGCCGCTGGAGCTCGTCCTGAGCCCGCCGCCGTCCCAACCAGGGCTCGCCCGGTTAAGGTCGACCTCGACCCCAGAAAATTGTTTCGGGGCCCGTTTCGGAGCTTTTGCAGCAACGCCAAGGATCGGAGCCGCCAGGTGAGGAAACCGACCTGCCGCAGTCCCGGGCCCGCCTCCGCCGCCGAGAAGGATTTGAGCAATCGAAACCTTGTGCGTGCGCGCCACCAAAAGAACAAGCCCGACAGACGCAAAAAGGAGGAGGTGCAACACGAGGACTTCCCAGGAGGTCACCCATCCCAGTACTACTCTCGCCCAAGCACGCTTAACTGCGGAGTTCTGATGGGATCCGGTGCATTAGTGCTGGTATGATCGCTCCTGTCAAGTGTGGCGCGATCAACTGCTTTATGCCTTCGCCAGGCCCCCGCGCGCGCTTCAAACGATCATAACTTTCAGTCCGGGATGAATCTCAAGGCCCGGGAGGCGCCGCTGGAAAGCTCGTCCTGAGCCCGCCGCCGTCCCAACCAGGGCTCGCCCGGTTGAGGTCGACCTCGACCCAAGAAAACTGTTCCGGGGCCCGTTTCGGAGCTTTTGCAGCAACGCCAAAGATCGGAGCCGCCGGGTGAGGAAACCGACCTGCCGCGGTCCCAGGCCCGCCTCCGCCGCTGAGAAGGATTTGAGCAATCGAAACCTTGTGCGTGCGCGCCACCAATAGAACAAGCCCGACTGACGCAAAAAGGAGGAGGTGCAACACGAGGACTTCCCAGGAGGTCACCCATCCCAGTACTACTCTCGCCCAAGCACGCTTAACTGCGGACTTCTGATGGGATCCGGTGCATTAGTGCTGGTATGATCGCACCTCTCAAGTGTGGCGCGATCAACTGCTTTATGCCTTCGTCAGGCCGCCGTGCGCGCTTCAAACGATCATAACTTTCAGTCCGGGAAGAATCTCCAGGCCCGGTAGGCGTCGCTGGAAAGCTCGTCCTGAGCCCGCCGCCGTCCCAACCGAGGCCGCCGTCCCAATCGGGGCTCGCCCGGTTGAGGTCGACCTCGACCCCGGAAACCTGTTCCGGTGCCCGTTTCGGAGCTGTTGCAGCAACGCCAAGGATCGGAGCCGCCGGGTGAGGAAACCGACCTGCCGCAGTCCCGGGCCCGCCTCCGCCGCCGAGAAGGATTTGAGCAATCGAAACCTTGTCCGTGCGCGCCACCAAAAGAACAAGCCCGACTGACGCAAAAAGGAGGAGGTGCAACACAAGGACTTCCCAGGAGGTCACCCATCCCAGTACTACTCTCGCCCAAGCACGCTTAACTGCGGACTTCTGATGGGATCCGGTGCATTAGTGCTGGTATGATCGCTCCTGTCAAGTGTGGCGCGATCAACTGCTTTATGCCTTCGCCAGGCCGCCGCGCGCGCTTCAGACGATCATAACTTTCAGTCCGGGATGAATCTCGAGGCCCGGGAGGCGCCGTTGGAAAGCATGTCCTGAGCCTGCCGCCGTCCCAACCAGGGCTCGCCCGGATGAGGTCGACCTCGACCCCAGAAAACTGTTCCGGGGCCCGTTTCGGTTCTGTTGCAGCAACGCCAAGGATCGGAGCCGCCGGGTGAGGAAACCCACTTGCCGCAGTCCCGAGCCCGCCTCCGCCGCCGAGAAGGATTTGAGCAATCGAAACCTTATGCGTGCGCGCCACCAAAAGAACAACCCCGACTGACGCAAAAAGGAGGAGGTGCAACACGAGGACTTCCCAGGAGGTCACCCATCCCAGTACTACTCTCGCCCAAGCACACTTAACTGCAGAGTTCTGATGGGATCCGGTGCATTGGTGCTGGTATGATCGCACCTGTCAAGTGTGGCGCGATCAACTGCTTTATGCCTTCGCAAGGCCGCCGCGCGCGCTCCAAACGATCATAAATTTCAGTCCGGGATGAATCTCGAGGCCCGGGAGGCGCCGCTGGAAAGCTCGTCCTGAGCCCGCCGCCGTCCCAACCCGGGCTCTCCCGGTTGAGGTCGACCTCGACCCCAGAAAACTGTTCCGGGGCCCGTTCCGGAGCTTTTGCAGCAACGCCAAGGATCGGATCCGCCGGGTGAGGAAACCAAGCTGCTGCGGTCCCGGGCTTGCCTCCGCTGCCGAGAAGGATTTGAGCATTCGAAACCTTGTGCGAGCACGCCACCAAAAGAACAAGCCCGACTGACGCAAAAAGGAGGAGGTGCAACACGAGGACTTCCCAGGAGGTCACCCATCCCAGTACTACTCTCGCCCAAGCACGCTTAACTGCGAAGTTCTGATGGGATCCGGTGCATTAGTGCTGGTATGATCGCACCTCTCAAGTGTGGCGCGATCAACTGCTTTATGCCTTCGCCAGGCCGCCGCGCGCGCTGCAAACGATCATAAATTTCAGTCCGGGAAGAATCTCGAGGCCTGGGAGGCGCCGCTGGAGCTCGTCCTGAGCCCGCCGCCGTCCCAACCAGGGCTCGCCCGGTTAAGGTCGACCTCGACCCCAGAAAACTGTTCCGGGGCCCGTTTCGGAGCTTTTGCAGCAACGCCAAGGATCGGAGCCGCCAGGTGAGGAAACCGACCTGCCGCAGTCCCAGGCCCGCCTCCGCCGCCGAGAAGGATTTGAGCAATCGAAACCTTGTGCGTGCGCGCCACCAAAAGAACAAGCCCGACTGACGCAAAAAGGAGGAGGTGCAACACGAGGACTTCCCAGGAGGTCACCCATCCTACTACTACTCTCGCCCAAGCACGCTTAACTGCGGAGTTCTGATGGGATCCAGTGCATTAGTGGTGGTATGATCGCACCTGTCAAGTGTGGCGCGATCAACTGCTTTATGCCTTCGCCATGCCGCCGCGCGCGCTTCAAACGATCATAACTTTCAGTTTGGGATGAATCTAGAGGCCCGGGAGGCGCCGCTGGAAAGCTCGTCCTGAGCCCGCCGCCGTCCCAACTAGGGCTCGCCCGGTTGAGGTCGACCTCGACCCCAGAAAACTGTTCCGGGGCCCGTTCCGGAGCTTTTGCAGCAACGCCAAGGATCGGAGCCGCCGGGTGAGGAAACCGACCTGCCGCGGTCCCGGGCCCGCCTCCGCCTCCGAGAAGGATTTGAGCAATCAAAACCTTGTGCGTGCGCGCCACCAAAAGAACAAGCCCGACTGACGCAAAAAGGAGGAGGTGCAACACGAGGACTTCCCAGGAGGTCACCCATCCTACTACTACTCTCGCCCAAGCACGCTTAACTGCGGAGTTCTGATGGGATCCGGTGCATTAGTGCTGGTATGATCACACCTGTAAAGTGTGGCGCGATGAACTGCTTTATGCCTTCGCCAGGCCGCCGTGCTCGCTTCAAACGATCATAACTTTCAGTCCGGGATGAATCTCGAGGCCCGGGAGGTGCCGCTGGAAAGCTCGTCCCAACCCGGGCTCGCCCGATTGAGGTCGACCTCGACCCCAGAAAGCTATTCCGGGGCCCGTTTCGGAGCTTTTGCAGCAACGCCCAGGATCGGAGCCGCCGGGTGACGAAACCGACCTGCCGCGGTTCCAGGCCCGCCTGCGCCGCCGAGAAGGATTTGAGAAATCGAAACCTTGTGCGTGCGCGCCACCAAAAGAACAAGCCCGACTGACGCAAAAAGGAGGAGGTGCAACACGAGGACTTCCCAGGAGGTCACCCATCCCAGTACTACTCTCGCCCAAGCACGCTTAACTGCGGAGTTCTGATGGGATCCGGTGCATTAGTGCTGGTATGATCGCACCTGTCAAGTGTGGCGCGATCAACTGCTTTATGCCTTCGCCAGGCCGCCGCGCGCGCTTCAAACGATCATAACTTTCAGTCCGGGATGAATCTCGAGGCCCGGGAGGTGCCGCTTGAAAGCTCGTCCTGAGCCCGCCACCGTCCCAACCCGGGCTCGCCCGGTTGAGGTCGACCTCGACCCCAGAAAGCTACTCCGGGGCCCGTTTCGGAGGTTTTGCTGCAACGCCAAGGATCGGAGCCGCCGGGTGACGAAACCGACCTGCCGCGGTCCCGGGCCCGCCTCCGCCGCCGAGAAGGATTTGAGCAATCGAAACCTTGTGCGTGCGCGCCACCAAAAGAACAAGCCCGACTGACGCAAAAAGGAGGAGGTGCAACACGAGGACTTCCCAGGAGGTCACCCATCCCAGTACTACTCTCGCCCAAGCACGCTTAACTGCGGAGTTTTATGGGATCCGGTGCATTAGTGCTGGTATGATCGCACCTGTCAAGTGTGGCGCGATCAACTGCTTTATGCCTTCGCCAGGCATCCGCGCGCGCTTCAAACGATCATAAATTTCAGTCCGGGATGAATCTCGAGGCCCGGGAGGCGCCGCTGGAAAGCTTGTCCTGAGCCCGCCGCCGTCCCAACCCAGGCTCGCACGGTTGAGGTCGACCTCGACCCCAGAAAACTGTTCCGGGGCCCGTTTCGGAGCTTTTGCAGCAACGCCAAGGATCAGAGCCGCCGGGTGAGGAAACCGACCTGCCGCGGTACCAGGCCCGCCTCCGCCTCCGAGAAGGATTTGAGCAATCGAAACCTTGTGCGTGCGCGCCACCAAAAGAACAAGCCCGACTGACGCAAAAAGGAGGAGGTGCAACACGAGGACTTCCCAGGAGGTCACCCATCCTAGTACTACTCTCGCCCAAGCACGCTTAACTGCGGAGTTCTGATGGGATCCTGTGCATTAGTGCTGGTATGATCGCACCTGTCAAGTGTGGCACGATCAACTGCTTTATGCCTTCGCCAGGCCGCCGCGCGCGCTTCAAACGATCATAACTTTCAGTCCGGGATGAATCTCAAGGCCCGGGAGGCGCCGCTGGAAAGCTCGTCCTGAGCCCGCCGCCTTCCCAACCAGGGCTCGCTCGGTTGAGGTCGACCTCGACCCCAGTAACTGTTCCGGGGCCCGTTTCGGAGCTTTTGCAGCAACGCCAAGGATCGGAGCCGCCGGGTGAGGAAACCCACATGCCGCAGTCCCGAGCCCGCCTCCGCCGCCGAGAAGGATTTGAGCAATCGAAACCTTATGCGTGCGCGCCACCAAAAGAACAACCCCGACTGACGCAAAAAGGAGGAGGTGCAACACGAGGACTTCCCAGGAGGTCACCCATCCCAGTACTACTCTCGCCCAAGCACACTTAACTGCAGAGTTCTGATGGGATCCGGTGCATTGGTGCTGGTATGATCGCACCTCTCAAGTGTGGCGCGATCAACTGCTTTATGCCTTCGCCAGGCCGCCGCGCGCGCTCCAAACGATCATAAATTTCAGTCCGGGATGAATCTCGAGGCCCGGGAGGCGCCGCTGGAAAGCTCGTCCTGAGCCCGCCGCTGGAAAGCTCGTCCTGAGCCCGCCGCCGTCCCAACCCGGGCTCTCCCGGTGGAGGTCGACCTCGACCCCAGAAAACTGTTCCAGGGCCCGTTTCGGAGCTTTTGCAGCAACGCCAAGGATCGGAGCCGCCGGGTGAGGAAACCAAGCTGCTGCGGTCCCGGGCTTGCCTCCGCCGCCGAGAAGGATTTGAGCATTCGAAACCTTGTGCGAGCACGCCACCAAAAGAACAAGCCCGACTGACGCAAAAAGGAGGAGGTGCAACACGAGGACTTCCCAGGAGGTCACCCATCCCAGTACTACTCTCGCCCAAGCACGCTTAACTGCGAAGTTCTGATGGGATCTGGTGCATTAGTGCTGGTATGATCGCACCTCTCAAGTGTGGCGCGATCAACTGCTTTATGCCTTCGCCAGGCCGCCGCGAGCGCTGCAAACGATCATAAATTTCAGTCCGGGAAGAATCTCGAGGCCTGGGAGGCGCCGCTGGAGCTCGTCCTGAGCCCGCCGCCGTCCCAACCAGGGCTCGCCCGGTTAAGGTCGACCTCGACCCCAGAAAACTGTTCCGGGGCCCGTTTCGGAGCTTTTGCAGCAACGCCAAGGATCGGAGCCGCCAGGTGAGGAAACCGACCTGCCGCAGTCCCAGGCCCGCCTCCGCCGCCGAGAAGGATTGGAGCAATCGAAACCTTGTGCGTGCGCGCCACCAAAAGAACAAGCCCGACTGACGCAAAAAGGAGGAGGTGCAACACGAGGACTTCCCAGGAGGTCACCCATCCTACTACTACTCTCGCCCAAGCACGCTTAACTGCGGAGTTCTGATGGGATCCAGTGCATTAGTGGTGGTATGATCGCACCTGTCAAGTGTGGCGCGATCAACTGCTTTATGCCTTCGCCATGCCGCCGCGCGCGCTTCAAACGATCATAAGTTTCAGTTTGGGATGAATCTAGAGGCCCGGGAGGCGCCGCTGGAAAGCTCGTCCTGAGCCCGCCGCCGTCCCAACTAGGGCTCGCCCGGTTGAGGTCGACCTCGACCCCAGAAAACTGTTCAGGGGCCCGTTCCGGAGCTTTTGCAGCAACGCCAAGGATCGGAGCCGCCGGGTGAGGAAACCGACCTGCCGCGGTCCCGGGCCCGCCTCCGCCTCCGAGAAGGATTTGAGCAATCAAAACCTTGTGCGTGCGCGCCACCAAAGGAACAAGCCCGACTGACGCAAAAAGGAGGAGGTGCAACACGAGGACTTCCCAGGAGGTCACCCATCCTACTACTACTCTCGCCCAAGCACGCTTAACTGCGGAGTTCTGATGGGATCCGGTGCATTAGTAATACAACCCACTTGGGAGGAGGAGGATGGACCTAGTTGGAGGTAGGATTGAAGCTCAAAAATCGGAGCAGTTTTGGGAGCTCCTCAAATTGTGTTCAATGTAGCACAAAATTGTGCATAAAAATGAAAAGAAGAGGAAACATAAATTTGCAGAATGTAAAGAGGGAATTGGGGAAGGTAATTGCAAGAATTAAAGCCTGGAAATAAAGTGCAGAAATGGAAGAAAGGGCAAAACGAAAATGACCAAAATTAAAGGGGAAAGGGGCTGAAAATTAAAGCATAAACTAAGAACCAGAATTGTAAATTGCAAGAAGGTAAATGGCAGAATGTAAATTGCAGAAAAATAATTCCTAAGCTAGGCGCCACTCCACTAGCTAGAGGAAGCTAGGAAGATAAGCCAAGTTCCACCACATTGGAGGCTCCAATGATAAGGAAAAGGGTCTTAACCTCAAGAACAAGCAAGAGGAAAAGAAAGAGAAGAGAAAGCTGCTCTCTCAAGGGAATTTCGGATTCCAATACCATAAAATGACCAAAGGTCTCATTTGCTTACATTAAGCCCTTATTTATAGGAAAAAAGGAAGGGGGCTGCTTGGTTGTGGGTTTGGGCTGCCCTTAGCCAACCAAGCTCTTAACCTAAGCCTGTTCCTATTCTAAATAACCTATTCTTATTCCATGTTGGAATAAGCTATTCTCACTTTTACAATTTAAAGAAAAATACAACCAAATTAAAATTTTTCCTAATTTAAATTTTATTATCCTTAAGCTAAAAATTTCTCTTGAAAGCTAATTTCCATGCTCACATCAATTAGTGCTGGTATGATCACACCTGTCAAGTGTGGCGCGATGAACTGCTTTATGCCTTCGCCAGGCCGCCGCGCGCGCTTCAAACGATCATAACTTTCAGTCCGGGATGAATCTCGAGGCCCGGGAGGTGCAGCTGGAAAGCTCGTCCTTAGCCCGCCACCGTCCCAACCCGGGCTCGCCCGATGGAGGTCGACCTCGACCCCAGAAAGCTATTCCGGGGCCCGTTTCAAAGCTTTTGCAGCAACGCCCAGGATCGGAGCCGCCGGGTGACGAAACCGACCTGCCGCGGTCCCGGGCCCGCCTCCGCCGCCGAGAAGGATTTGAGAAATCGAAACCTTGTGCGTGCGCGCCACCAAAAGAACAAGCCCGACTGACGCAAAAAGGAGGAGGTGCAACACGAGGACTTCCCAGGAGGTCACCCATCCCAGTACTACTCTCGCCCAAGAACGCTTAACTGCGGAGTTCTGATGGGATCCGGTGCATTAGTGCTGGTATGATCGCACCTGTCAAGTGTGGCGCGATCAACTGCTTTATGCCTTCGCCAGGCCGCCGCGCGCGCTTCAAACGATCATAACTTTCAGTCCGGGATGAATCTCGAGGCCCGGGAGGTGCCGCTTGAAAGCTCGTGCTGAGCCCGCCACCGTCCCAACCCGGGCTCGCCCGGTTGAGGTCGACCTCGACCCCAGAAAGCTATTCCGGGGCCCGTTTCGGAGCTTTTGCAGCAACGCCAAGGATCGGAGCCGCCGGGTGACGAAACCGACCTGCCGCGGTCCCGGGCCCGCCTCCGCCGCCGAGAAGGATTTGAGCAATCGAAACCTTGTGCGTGCGCGCCACCAAAAGAACAAGCCCGACTGACGCAAAAAGGAGGAGGTGCAACACGAGGACTTCCCAGGAGGTCACCCATCCCAGTACTACTCTCGCCCAAGCACGCTTAACTGCGGAGTTTAATGGGATCCGGTGCATTAGTGCTGGTATGATCGCACCTGTCAAGTGTGGCGCGATCAACTGCTTTATGCCTTCGCCAGGCCGCCGCGCGCGCTTCAAACGATCATAAATTTCAGTCCGGGTTGAATCTCGAGGCCCGGGAGGCGCCGCTGGAAAGCTTGTCCTGAGCCCGCCGCCGTCCCAACCCAGGCTCGCCCGGTTGAGGTCGACCTCGACCCCAGAAAACTGTTCCGGCGCCCGTTTCGGAGCTTTTGCAGCAACGCCAAGGATCAGAGCCGCCGGGTGAGGAAACCGACCTGCCGCGGTCCCAGGCCCGCCTCCGCCTCCGAGAAGGATTTGAGCAATCGAAACCTTGTGCGTGCGCGCCACCAAAAGAACAACCCGACTGACGCAAAAAGGAGGAGGTGCAACACGAGGACTTCCCAGGAGGTCACCCATCCCAGTACTACTCTCGCCCAAGCACGCTTAACTGCGGAGTTCTGATGGGATCCTGTGCATTAGTGCTGGTATGATCGCACCTGTCAAGTGTGGCACGATCAACTGCTTTATGCCTTCGCCAGGCCGCCGCGCGCGCTTCAAACGATCATAACTTTCAGTCCGGGATGAATCTCAAGGCCCGGGAGGCGCCGCTGGAAAGCTCGTCCTGAGCCCGCCGCCGTCCCCACCAGGGCTCGCTCGGTTGAGGTCGACCTCGACCCCAGTAACTGTTCCGGGGCCCGTTTCGGAGCTTTTGCAGGAACGCCAAGGATCGGAGCCGCCAGGTGAGGAAACCAACCTGCCGCGGTCCCGGGCCCGCCTCCGCCGCCGAGAAGGATTTGAGCCATCGAAACCTTGTACGTGCCCGCCACCAAAAGAACAAGCCCGACTGACGCAAAAAGGAGGAGGTGCAACACGAGGACTTCCCAGGAGGTCACCCATCCCAGTACTACTCTCGCCCAAGCACGCTTCACTGCGGAGTTCTGATGGGATCCGGTGCATTTGTGCTGGTATGTTCGCACCTGTCATGTGTGGCGCGATCAACTGCTTTATGCCTTCGCCAGGCCGCCGCGCGCGCTTCAAACGATCATAACTTTCAGTCCGGGATGAATCTCGAGGCCCGGGAGGCGCCGCTGGAAAGCTCGTCCTGAGCCCGCCGCCGTCCCAACCTGGGCTCGCCCGGTTGAGGTCGACGTCGACCCCAGAAAACTGGCCCAGGGCCCGTTTCAAAGCTTTTGCAGCAACGCCAAGGATCGGAGCCGCCGGGTGAGGAAACCGACCTGCCGCGGTCCCGGGCCCGCCTCCGCCGCCGAGAAGGATTTGAGCAATCGAAACCTTGTGCGTGCGCACCACTAAAAGAACAAGCCCGACTGACGCAAAAAGGAGGAGGTGCAACACGAGGACTTCCCAGGAGGTCACCCATCCCAGTACTACTCTCGCCCAAGCACGCTTAACTGCGGAGTTCTGATGGGATCCGGTGCATTAGTGCTGGTATGATCGCACCTGTCAAGTGTGGGGCGATCAACTGCTTTATGCCTTCGCCAGGCCGCCGCGCGCGCTTCAAAGGATCATAACTTTCAGTCCGGGATGAATCTCGAGGCCCGGGAGGCGCCGCTGGAAAGCTCGTCCTAAGCCCGCCGCCGTCCCAACCCGGGCTCGCCCGATTGAGGTCGACCTCGACCCCAGAAAACTGTTCCGGGGCCTGTTTCCGAGCTTTTGCAGCAACGCCAAGGATCGGAGCCGCCGGGTGAGGAAACCAACCTGCCGCGTTCCCGGGCCCGCCTCTGCCGCCGAGAAGGATTTGAGCATTCGAAACCTTGTGCGTGCACGCAACCAAAAGAACAAGCCGGACTGATGCAAAAAGGAGGAGGTGCAACACGAGGACTTCCCAGGAGGTCACCCATCCCAGTACTACTCTCGCCCAAGCACGCTTAACTGCGAAGTTCTGATGGGATCCAGTGCATTAGTGATGGTATGATCGCACCTGTCAAGTATGGCGCGATCAAGTGCTTTATGCCTTCGCCATGCCGCCGCGCGCGCTTAAAACGATCATAACTTTCAGTCTGGGATGAATCTCGAGGCCCGGGAGGCGCCGCTGGAAAGCTCGTCCTGAGCCCGCCGCCGTCCCAACCCGGGCTCGCCCGGTTGAGGTCGACCTCGACCCCAGAAAACTGGCCCGGGGCCCGTTTCAAAGCTTTTGCAGCAACGCCAACGATCGGAGCCGCCGGGTGAGGAAACCGACCTGCCGCGGTCCAGGGCCCGCCTCCGCCGCCGAGAAGGATTTGAGCAATCGAAACCTTGTGCGTGCGCACCACCAAAAGAACAAGCCCGACTGACGCAAAAAGGAGGAGGTGCAACACGAGGACTTCCCAGGAGGTCACCCATCCCAGTACTACTCTCGCCCAAGCACGCTTAACTGCGGAGTTCTGATGGGATCCGGTGCATTAGTGCTGGTATGATCGCACCTGTCAAGTGTGGCGCGATCAACTGCTTTATGCCTTCGCCAGGCCGCCGCGCGCGCTTCAAACGATCATAACTTTCAGTCCGGGATGAATCTCGAGGCCCGGGAGGCGCCGCTGGAAAGCTCGTCCTGAGCCCGCCGCCGTCCCAACCCGGGCTCGCCCGGTTGAGGTCGACCACGACCCCAGAAAACTGTTCCGGGGCCCGTTTCGGAGCTTTTGCAGCAACGCCAAGGATCGGAGCCGCCGGGTGAGGAAACCAACCTGCCGCGGTCCCGGGCCCGCCTCTGCCGCCGAGAAGGATTTGAGCATTCGAAACCTTGTGCGTGCGCGCCACCAAAAGAACAAGCCCGACTGACGCAAAAAGGAGGAGGTGCAACACGAGTACTTCCCAGGAGGTCACCCATCCCAGTACTACTCTCGCCCAAGCACGCTTCACTGCGGAGTTCTGCTGGGATCCGGTGCATTAGTGCTGGTATGATCGCACCTGTCATGTGTGGCGCGATCAACTGCTTTATGCCTTCGCCAGGCCGCCGCGCGCGCTTCAAACGATCATAACTTTCAGTCTGGGATGAATCTCGAGGCCCGGGAGGCGCCGCTGGAAAGCTCGTCCTGAGCCCGCCGCCGTCCCAACCCGGGCTCGCCCGGTTGAGGTCGACCTCGACCCCAGAAAACTGGCCCGGGGCCCGTTTCAAAGCTTTTGCAGCAACGCCAAGGATCGGAGCCGCCGGGTGAGGAAACCGACCTGCCGCGGTCCCGCGCCCGCCTCCGCCGCCGAGAAGGATTTGAGCAATCGAAACCTTGTGCGTGCGCACCACCAAAAGAACAAGCCCGACTGACGCAAAAAGGAGGAGGTGCAACACGAGGACTTCCCAGGAGGTCACCCATCCCAGTACTACTCTCGCCCAAGCACGCTTAACTGCGGAGTTCTGATGGGATCCGGTGCATTAGTGCTGGTATGATCGCACCTGTCAAGTGTGGCGCGATCAACTGCTTTATGCCTTCGCCAGGCCGCCGCGCGCGCTTCAAACGATCATAACTTTCAGTCCGGGATGAATCTCGAGGCCCGGGAGGCGCCGCTGGAAAGCTCGTCCTGAGCCCGCCGCCGTCCCAACCCGGGCTCGCCCGGTTGAGGTCGACCTCGACCCCAGAAAACTGTTCCGGGGCCCGTTTCGGAGCTTTTGCAGCAACGCCAAGGATCGGAGCCGCCGGGTGAGGAAACCAACCTGCCGCGGTCCCGGGCCCGCCTCTGCCGCCGAGAAGGATTTGAGCATTCGAAACCTTGTGCGTGCGTGCCACCAAAAGAACAAGCCCGACTGACGCAAAAAGGAGGAGGTGCAACACGAGTACTTCCCAGGAGGTCACCCATCCCAGTACTACTCTCGCCCAAGCACGCTTCACTGCGGAGTTCTGCTGGGATCCGGTGCATTAGTGCTGGTATGATCGCACCTGTCATGTGTGGCGCGATCAACTGCTTTATGCCTTCGCCAGGCCGCCGCGCGCGCTTCAAACGATCATAACTTTCAGTCTGGGATGAATCTCGAGGCCCGGGAGGCGCCGCTGGAAAGCTCGTCCTGAGCCCGCCGCCGTCCCAACCCGGGCTCGCCCGGTTGAGGTCGACCTCGACCCCAGAAAACTGGCCCGGGGCCCGTTTCAAAGCTTTTGCAGCAACGCCAAGGATCGGAGCCGCCGGGTGAGGAAACCGACCTGCCGCGGTCCCGCGCCCGCCTCCGCCGCCGAGAAGGATTTGAGCAATCGAAACCTTGTGCGTGCGCACCACCAAAAGAACAAGCCCGACTGACGCAAAAAGGAGGAGGTGCAACACGAGGACTTCCCAGGAGGTCACCCATCCCAGTACTACTCTCGCCCAAGCACGCTTAACTGCGGAGTTCTGATGGGATCCGGTGCATTAGTGCTGGTATGATCGCACCTGTCAAGTGTGGCGCGATCAACTGCTTTATGCCTTCGCCAGGCCGCCGCGCGCGCTTCAAACGATCATAACTTTCAGTCCGGGATGAATCTCGAGGCCCGGGAGGCTCCGCTGGAAAGCTCGTCCTGAGCCCGCCGCCGTCCCAACCCGGGCTCGCCCGGTTGAGGTCGACCTCGACCCCAGAAAACTGTTCCGGGGCCCGTTTCGGAGCTTTTGCAGCAACGCCAAGGATCGGAGCCGCCGGGTGAGGAAACGAACCTGCCGCGGTCCCGGGCCCGCCTCTGCCGCCGAGAAGGATTTGAGCATTCGAAACCTTGTGCGTGCGCGCCACCAAAAGAACAAGCCCGACTGACGCAAAAAGGAGGAGGTGCAACACGAGTACTTCCAAGGAGGTCACCCATCCCAGTACTACTCTCGCCCAAGCACGCTTCACTGCGGAGTTCTGCTGGGATCCGGTGCATTAGTGCTGGTATGATCGCACCTGTCAAGTGTGGCGTGATCAACTGCTTTATGCCTTCGCCAGGCCGCCGCGCGCGCTTCAAACGATCATAACTTTCAGTCTGGGATGAATCTCGAGGCCCGGGAGGTGCAACACGAGGACTTCCCAGGAGGTCACCCATCCCAGTCCTACTCTCGCCCAAGCACGCTTAACTGCGGAGTTCTGATGGGATCCGGTGCATTAGTGCTGGTATGATCGCGCCTGTCAAGTGTGGCGCGATCAACTGCTTTATGCCTTCGCAAGGCCGCCGCGCGCGCTTCAAACGATCATAACTTTCAGTCTGGGATGAATCTCGAGGCCCGGGAGGCGCCGCTGGAAAGCTCGTCCTGAGCCCGCCGCCGTCCCAACCCGGGCTCGCCCGGTTGAGGTCGACCTCGACCCCAGAAAACTGGCCCGGGGCCCGTTTCAAAGCTTTTGCAGCAACACCAAGGATCGGAGCCGCCGGGTGAGGAAACCGACCTGCCGCGGTCCCGGGCCCGCCTCCGCCGCCGAGAAGGATTTGAGCAATCGAAACCTTGTGCGTGCGCACCACCAAAAGAACAAGCCCGACTGACGCAAAAAGGAGGAGGTGCAACACGAGGACTTCCCAGGAGGTCACCCATCCCAGTACTACTCTCGCCCAAGCACGCTTAACTGCGGAGTTTTGATGGGATCCGGTGCATTAGTGCTGGTATGATCGCACCTGTCAAGTGTGGCGCGATCAACTGCTTTATGCCTTCGCCAGGCCGCCGCGCGCGCTTCAAAGGATCATAACTTTCAGTCCGGGATGAATCTCGAGGCCCGGGAGGCGCCGCTGGAAAGCTCGTCCTGAGCCCGCCGCCGTCCCAACCAGGGCTCGCCCGGTTGAGGTCGCCCTCGACCCCAGAAAACTGTTCCGGGGCCCGTTTCGGAGCTTTTGCAGCAACGCAAAGGATCGGAGCTGCCAGGTGAGGAAACCGACCTGCCGCGGTCCCGGGCCCGCCTCTGCCGCCGAGAAGGATTTGAGCAATCGAAACCTTGTGCGTGCGCGCCACCAAAAGAACAAGCCCGACTGACGCAAAAAGGAGGAGGTGCAACACGAGGACTTCCCAGGAGGTCACCCATCCTAGTACTACTCTCGCCCAAGCACGTTTTACTGCGGAGTTCTGATGGGATCCGGTGCATTAGTGCTGGTATGATCGCACCTGTCAAGTGTGGCGCGATCAACTGCTTTATGCCTTCGCCAGGCCGCCGCGCGCGCTTCAAAGGATCATAACTTTCAGTCCGGGATGAATCTCGAGGCCCGGGAGGCGCCGCTGGAAAGCTCGTCCTGAGCCCGCCGCCGTCCCAACCAGTGCTCGCCCGGGTGAGGTTGACCTCGACCCCAGAAAACTGTTCCGGGGCCCGTTTCGGAGCTTTTGCAGCAACGCAAAGGATCGGAGCTGCCAGGTGAGGAAACCGACCTGCCGCGGTCCCGGGCCCGCCTCCGCCGCCGAGAAGGATTTGAGCAATCGAAACCTTGTGCGTGCGCGCCACCAAAAGAACAAGCCCGACTGACGCAAAAAGGAGGAGGTGCAACACGAGGACTTCCCAGGAGGTCACCCATCCTAGTACTACTCTCGCCCAAGCACGCTTAACTGCGGAGTTCTGATGGGATCCGGTGCATTAGTGCTGGTATGATCGCACCTGTCAAGTGTGGCGCGATCAACTGCTTTATGCCTTCGCCAGGCCGCCGCGCGCGCTTCAAACGATCATAACTTTCAGTCCGGGATGAATCTCGAGGCCCGGGAGGTGCCGCTGGAAAGCTCGTCCTGAGCCCGCCACCGTCCCAACCCGGGCTCGCCCGGTTGAGGTCGACCTCGACCCCAGAAAACTGGCCCGGGGCCCGTTTCAAAGCTTTTGCAGCAACACAAGGATCGGAGCCGCCGGGTGAGGAAACCGACCTGCCGCGGTCCCGAGCCCGCCTCCGCCGCCGAGAAGGATTTGAGCAATCGAAACCTTGTGCGTGCGCACCACCAAAAGAACAAGCCCGACTGACGCAAAAAGGAGGAGGTGCAACACGAGGACTTCCCAGGAGGTCACCCATCCCAGTACTACTCTCGCCCAAGCACGCTTAACTGCGGAGTTCTGATGGGATCCGGTGCATTAGTGCTGGTATGATCGCACCTGTCAAGTGTGGCGCGATTAACTGCTTTATGGCTTCGCCAGGCCGCCGCGCGCGCTTCAAAGGATCATAACTTTCAGTCCGGGATGAATCTCGAGGCCCGGGAGGCGCCGCTGGAAAGCTCGTCCTGAGCCCGCCGCCGTCCCAACCAGGGCTCGCCCGGTTGAGGTCGACCTCGACCCCAGAAAACTGTTCCGAGGCCCGTTTCGGAGCTTTTGCAGCAACGCAAAGGATCAGAGCTGCCAGGTGAGGAAACCGACCTGCCGCGGTCCCGGGCCCGCCTCCGCCGCCGAGAAGGATTTGAGCAATCGAAACCTTGTGCGTGCGCGCCACCAAAAGAACAAGCCCGACTGACGCAAAAAGGAGGAGGTGCAACACGAGGACTTCCCAGGAGGTCACCCATCCTAGTACTACTCTCGCCCAAGCACGTTTAACTGCGGAGTTCTGATGGGATCCGGTGCATTAGTGCTGGTATGATCGCACCTGTCAATTGTGGCGTGATCAACTGCTTTATGCCTTCGCCAGGCCGCCGCGCGCGCTTCAAACGATCATAACTTTCAGTCCGGGATGAATCTCGAGGCCCGGGAGGTGCCGCTGGAAAGCTCGTCCTGAGCCCGCCACCGTCCCAACCCGGGCTCGCCCGGTTGAGGTCGACCTCGACCCCAGAAAACTGGCCCGGGGCCCGTTTCAAAGCTTTTGCAGCAACACCAAGGATCGGAGCCGCCGGGTGAGGAAACCGACCTGCCGCGGTCCCGGGCCCGCCTCCGCCGCCGAGAAGGATTTGAGCAATCGAAACCTTGTGCGTGCGCGCCACCAAAAGAACAAGCCCGACTGACGCAAAAAGGAGGAGGTGCAACACGAGGACTTCCCAGGAGGTCACCCATCCTAGTACTACTCTCGCCCAAGCACGTTTAACTGCGGAGTTCTGATGGGATCCGGTGCATTAGTGCTGGTATGATCGCACCTGTCAATTGTGGCGTGATCAACTGCTTTATGCCTTCGCCAGGCCGCCGCGCGCGCTTCAAACGATCATAACTTTCAGTCCGGGATGAATCTCGAGGCCCGGGAGGTGCCGCTGGAAAGCTCGTCCTGAGCCCGCCACCGTCCCAACCCGGGCTCGCCCGGTTGAGGTCGACCTCGACCCCAGAAAGCTATTCCGGGGCCCGTTTCGGAGCTTTTGCAGCAACGCCAAGGATCGGAGCCGCCGGGTGACGAAACCGACCTGCCGCGGTCCCGGGCCCGCCTCCGCCGCCGAGAAGGATTTGAGCAATCGAAACCTTGTGCGTGCGCGCCACCAAAAGAACAAGCCCGACTTGCGCAAAAAGGAGGAGGTGCAACACGAGGACTTCCCAGGAGGTCACCCATCCCAGTACTACTCTCGCCCAAGCACGCTTAACTGCGGAGTTCTGATGGGATCCGGTGCATTAGTGCTGGTATGATCGCACCTGTCAAGTGTGGCGCGATCAACTGCTTTATGCCTTCGCCAGGCCGCCGCGCGCGCTTCAAAGGATCATAACTTTCTGTCCGGGATGAATCTCGAGGCCCGGGAGGTGCCGCTGGAAAGCTCGTCTTGAGCCCGCCACCGTCCCCACCCGGGCTCGCCCGGTTGAGGTCGACCTCGACCCCAGAAAACTGGCCCGGGGCCCGTTTCAAAGCTTTTGCAGCAACACAAGGATCGGAGCCGCCGGGTGAGGAAACCGACCTGCCGCGGTCCCGAGCCCGCCTCCGCCGCCGAGAAGGATTTGAGCAATCGAAACCTTGTGCGTGCGCACCACCAAAAGAACAAGCCCGACTGACGCAAAAAGGAGGAGGTGCAACACGAGGACTTCCCAGGAGGTCACCCATCCCAGTACTACTCTCGCCCAAGCACGCTTAACTGCGGAGTTCTGATGGGATCCGGTGCATTAGTGCTGGTATGATCGCACCTGTCAAGTGTGGTGCGATCAACTGCTTTATGGCTTCGCCAGGCCGCCGCGCGCGCTTCAAAGGATCATAACTTTCAGTCCGGGATGAATCTCGAGGCCCGGGAGGCGCCGCTGGAAAGCTCGTCCTGAGCCCGCCGCCGTCCCAACCAGGGCTCGCCCGGTTGAGGTCGACCTCGACCCCAGAAAACTGTTCCGGGGCCCGTTTCGGAGCTTTTGCAGCAACGCAAAGGATCAGAGCTGCCAGGTGAGGAAACCGACCTGCCGCGGTCCCGGGCCCGCCTCCGCCGCCGAGAAGGATTTGAGCAATCGAAACCTTGTGCGTGCGCGCCACCAAAAGAACAAGCCCGACTGACGCAAAAAGGAGGAGGTGCAACACGAGGACTTCCCAGGAGGTCACCCATCCTAGTACTACTCTCGCCCAAGCACGTTTAACTGCGGAGTTCTGATGGGATCCGGTGCATTAGTGCTGGTATGATCGCACCTGTCAAGTGTGGCGCGATCAACTGCTTTATGCCTTCGCCAGGCCGCCGCGCGCGCTTCAAAGGATCATAACTTTCAGTCCGGCATGAATCTCGAGGCCCGGGAGGCGCCGCTGGAATGCTCGTCCTGAGCCCGCCGCCGTCCCAACCAGTGCTCGCCCGGGTGAGGTCGACCTCGACCCCAGAAAACTGTTCCGGGATCCGTTTCGGAGCTTTTGCAGCAACGCAAAGGATCGGAGCTGCCAGGTGAGGAAACCGACCTGCCGCGGTCCCGGGCCCGCCTCCGCCGCCGAGAAGGATTTGAGCAATCGAAACCTTGTGCGTGCGCGCCACCAAAAGAACAAGCCCGACTGACGCAAAAAGGAGGAGGTGCAACACGAGGACTTCCCAGGAGGTCACCCATCCTAGTACTACTCTCGCCCAAGCACGCTTAACTGCGGAGTTCTGATGGGATCCGGTGCATTAGTGCTGGTATGATCGCACCTGTCAAATGTGGCGCGATCAACTGTTTTATGCCTTCGCCAGGCCGCCGCGCGCGCTTCAATCGATCATAACTTTCTGTCCGGGATGAATCTCGAGGCGCGGGAGCCGCCGCTGGAAAGCTCGTACTGAGCCCGCCGCCGTCCCCACCAGGGCTCGCCCGGTTGAGGTCGTCCTCGACCCCAGAAACCTGTTCCGCGGCCCGTTTCGGTGCTTTTGCAGCAACGCCAAGGATCGGAGCCGCCGGGTGAGGAAACCGACCTGCCGCGGTCCCGGGCCGGCCTCCGCCGCCGAGAAGGATTTGAGAAATCGAAGCCTTGCGCGTGCACCCCACCAAAAGAACAAGCCCGACTGACGCAAAAAGGAGGAGGTGCAACACGAGGACTTCCCAGGAGGTCACCCATCCCAGTACTACTCTCGCCCAAGCACGCTTAACTGCGGAGTTCTGATGGGATCCGGTGCATTAGTGCTGGTATGATCGCACCTGTCAAGTGTGGCGCGATCAACTGCTTTATGCCTTCGCCAGGCCGCCGCGCGCGCTTCAAACGATCATAACTTTCAGTCCGGGATGAATCTCGAGGCCCGGGAAGCGCCGCTGGAAAGCTCGTCCTGAGCCCGCCGCCGTCCCAACCCGGGCTCGCCCGGTTGAGGTCGACCTCGACCCCAGAAAACTGTTCCGGGGCCCGTTTCGGAGCTTTTGCAGCAACGCCAAGGATCG
This sequence comes from Canavalia gladiata, assembly GCA_037954105.1. Classification (NCBI taxonomy): domain Eukaryota; kingdom Viridiplantae; phylum Streptophyta; class Magnoliopsida; order Fabales; family Fabaceae; genus Canavalia; species Canavalia gladiata. Next base: position 22,619,576 of record CM075668.1, on the reverse strand, counting down.
GAGCCGCCGGGTGAGGAAACCAACCTGCCGCGACCCCGGGCCCGCCTCTGCCGCCGAGAAGGATTTGAGCATTCGAAACCTTGTGCGTGCGCGCCACCAAAAGAACAAGCCCGACTGATGCAAAAAGGAGGAGGTGCAACACGAGTACTTCCCAGGAGGTCACCCATCCCAGTACTACTCTCGCCCAAGCACGCTTCACTGCGGAGTTCTGCTGGGATCCGGTGCATTAGTGCTGGTATGATCGCACCTGTCATGTGTGGCGCGATCAACTGCTTTATGCCTTCGCCAGGCCGCCGCGCGCGCTTCAAACGATCATAACTTTCAGTATGGGATGAATCTCGAGGCCCGAGAGGCGCCGCTGGAAAGCTCGTCCTGAGCCCGCCGCCGTCCCAACCCGGGCTCGCCCGGTTGAGGTCGACCTCGACCCCAGAAAACTGGCCCGGGGCCCGTTTCAAAGCTTTTGCAGCAACACCAAGGATCGGAGCCGCCGGGTGAGGAAACCGACCTGCCGCGGTCCCGGGCCCGCCTCCGCCGCCGAGAAGGATTTGAGCAATCGAAACCTTGTGCGTGCGCACCACCAAAAGAACAAGCCCGACTGACGCAAAAAGGAGGAGGTGCAACACGAGGACTTCCCAGGAGGTCACCCATCCCAGTACTACTCTCGCCCAAGCACGCTTAACTGCGGAGTTCTGATGGGATCCGGTGCATTAGTGCTGGTATGATCGCACCTGTCAAGTGTGGCGCGATCAACTGCTTTATGCCTTCGCCAGGCCGCCGCGCGCGCTTCAAAGGATCATAACTTTCAGTCCGGGATGAATCTCGAGGCCCGGGAGGCGCCGCTGGAAAGCTCGTCCTGAGCCCGCCGCCGTCCCAACCAGGGCTCGCCCGGTTGAGGTCGACCTCGACCCCAGAAAACTGTTCCGGGGCCCGTTTCGGAGCTTTTGCAGCAACGCAAAGGATCGGAGCTGCCAGGTGAGGAAACCGACCTGCCGCGGTCCCGGGCCCGCCTCCGCCGCCGAGAAGGATTTGAGCAATCGAAACCTTGTGCGTGCGCGCCACCAAAAGAACAAGCCCGACTGACGCAAAAAGGAGGAGGTGCAACACGAGGACTTCCCAGGAGGTCACCCATCCTAGTACTACTCTCGCCCAAGCACGTTTAACTGCGGAGTTCTGATGGGATCCGGTGCATTAGTGCTGGTATGATCGCACCTGTCAAGTGTGGCGCGATCAACTGCTTTATGCCTTCGCCAGACCGCCGCGCGCGCTTCAAAGGATCATAACTTTCAGTCCGGGATGAATCTCGAGGCCCGGGAGGCGCCGCTGGAAAGCTCGTCCTGAGCCCGCCGCCGTCCCAACCAGTGCTCGCCCGGGTGAGGTCGACCTCGACCCCAGAAAACTGTTCCGGGGCCCGTTTCGGAGCTTTTGCAGCAACGCAAAGGATCGGAGCTGCCAGGTGAGGAAACCGACCTGCCGCGGTCCCGGGCCCGCCTCCGCCGCCGAGAAGGATTTGAGAAATCGAAACCTTGTGCGTGCGCGCCACCAAAAGAACAAGCCCGACTGACGCAAAAAGGAGGAGGTGCAACACGAGGACTTCCCAGGAGGTCACCCATCCTAGTACTACTCTCGCCCAAGCACGCTTAACTGCGGAGTTCTGATGGGATCCGGTGCATTAGTGCTGGTATGATCGCACCTGTCAAGTGTGGCGCGATCAACTGCTTTATGCCTTCGCCAGGCCGCCGCGCGCGCTTCAAACGATCATAACTTTCAGTCTGGGATGAATCTCGAGGCCCGGGAGGTGCCGCTGGAAAGCTCGTCCTGAGCCCGCCACCGTCCCAACCCGGGCTCGCCCGGTTGAGGTCGACCTCGACCCCAGAAAACTGTTTCGGGGCCCGTTTCGGAGCTTTTGCAGCAACGCCAAGGATCGGAGCCGCCGGGTGACGAAACCGACCTGCCGCGGTCCCGGGCCCGCCTCTGCCGCCGAGAAGGATTTGAGCAATCGAAACCTTGTGCGTGCGCGCCACCAAAAGAACAAGCCCGACTGGCGCAAAAAGGAGGAGGTGCAACACGAGGACTTCCCAGGAGGTCACCCATCCCAGTACTACTCTCGCCCAAGCACGCTTAACTGCGGAGTTCTGATGGGATCCGGTGCATTAGTGCTGGTATGATCGCACCTGTCATGTGTGGCGCGATCAACTGCTTTATGCCTTCGCCAGGCCGCCGCGCGCGCTTCAAACGATCATAACTTTCAGTCCGGGATGAATCTCGAGGCCTGGGAGGCGCCGCTGGAAAGCTCGTCCTGAGCCCGCCGCCGTCCCAACCAGGGCTCGCCCGGGTGAGGTCGACCTCGACCCCAGAAAACTGTTTCGGGGCCCGTTTCGGAGCTTTTGCAGCAACGCCAAGGATCAGAGCCGCCGGATGAGGAAACCGACCTGCCGCGGTCCCGGGTCCGCCTTCGCCGCCGAGAAGGATTTGAGCAATCGAAACCTTGTGCGTGCGCGCCACCAAAAGAACAAGCCCGACTGACGCAAAAAGGAGGAGGTGCAACACGAGGACTTCCCAGGAGGTCACCCATCCCAGTCCTACTCTCGCCCAAGCACGCTTAACTGCGGAGTTCTGATGGGATCCGGTGCATTAGTGCTGGTATGATCGCGCCTGTCAAGTGTGGCGCGATCAACTGCTTTATGCCTTCGCAAGGCCGCCGCGCGCGCTTCAAACGATCATAACTTTCAGTCTGGGATGAATCTCGAGGCCCGGAAGGCGCCGCTGGAAAGCTCGTCCTGAGCCCGCCGCCGTCCCAACCCGGGCTCGCCCGGTTGAGGTCGACCTCGACCCCAGAAAACTGGCCCGGGGCCCGTTTCAAAGCTTTTGCAGCAACACAAGGATCGGAGCCGCCGGGTGAGGAAACCGACCTGCCGCGGTCCCGAGCCCGCCTCCGCCGCCGAGAAGGATTTGAGCAATCGAAACCTTGTGCGTGCGCACCACCAAAAGAACAAGCCCGACTGACGCAAAAAGGAGGAGGTGCAACACGAGGACTTCCCAGGAGGTCACCCATCCCAGTACTACTCTCGCCCAAGCACGCTTAACTGCGGAGTTCTGATGGGATCCGGTGCATTAGTGCTGGTATGATCGCACCTGTCAAGTGTGGCGCGATCAACTGCTTTATGCCTTCGCCAGGCCGCCGCGCGCGCTTCAAAGGATCATAACTTTCAGTCCGGGATGAATCTCGAGGCCCGGGAGGCGCCGCTGGAAAGCTCGTCCTGAGCCCGCCGCCGTCCCAAGTCGGGCTCGCCCGGTTGAGGTCGACCTCGACCCCAGAAAACTGGCCCGGGGCCCGTTTCAAAGCTTTTGCAGCAACACAAGGATCGGAGCCGCCGGGTGAGGAAACCGACCTACCGCGGTCCCGAGCCCGCCTCCGCCGCCGAGAAGGATTTGAGCAATCGAAACCTTGTGCGTGCGCACCACCAAAAGAACAAGCCCGACTGACGCAAAAAGGAGGAGGTGCTACACGAGGACTTCCCAGGAGGTCACCCATCCCAGTACTACTCTCGCCCAAGCACGCTTAACTGCGGAGTTCTGATGGGATCCGGTGCATTAGTGCTGGTATGATCGCACCTGTCAAGTGTGGCGCGATCAACTGCTTTATGCCTTCGCCAGGCCGCCGCGCGCGCTTCAAAGGATCATAACTTTCAGTCCGGGATGAATCTCGAGGCCCGGGAGGCGCCGCTGGAAAGCTCGTCCTGAGCCCGCCGCCGTCCCAACCAGGGCTCGCCCGGTTGAGGTCGACCTCGACCCCAGAAAACTGTTCCGGGGCCCGTTTCGGAGCTTTTGCAGCAACGCAAAGGATCAGAGCTGCCAGGTGAGGAAACCGACCTGCCGCGGTCCCAGGCCCGCCTCCGCCGCCGAGAAGGATTTGAGCAATCGAAACCTTGTGCGTGCGCGCCACCAAAAGAACAAGCCCGACTGACGCAAAAAGGAGGAGGTGCAACACGAGGACTTCCCAGGAGGTCACCCATCCTTGTACTACTCTCGCCCAAGCACGTTTAACTGCAGAGTTCTGATGGGATCCGGTGCATTAGTGCTGGTATGATCGCACCTGTCAAGTGTGGCGCGATCAACTGCTTTATGCCTTCGCCAGGCCGCCGCGCGCGCTTCAAACGATCATAACTTTCAGTCCGGGATGAATCTCGAGGCCCGGGAGGTGCCGCTGGAAAGCTCGTCCTGAGCCCGCCACCGTCCCAGCCCGGGCTCGCCCGGTTGAGGTCGACCTCGACCCCAGAAAGCTATTCCGGGGCCCGTTTCGGAGCTTTTGCAGCAACGCCAAGGATCGGAGCCGCCGGGTGACGAAACCGACCTGCCGCGGTCCCGGGCCCGCCTCCGCCGCCGAGAAGGATTTGAGCAATCGAAACCTTGTGCGTGCGCGCCACCAAAAGAACAAGCCCGACTTGCGCAAAAACGAGGAGGTGCAACACGAGGACTTCCCAGGAGGTCACCCATCCCAGTACTACTCTCGCCCAAGCACGCTTAACTGCGGAGTTCTGATGGGATCCGGTGCATTAGTGCTGGTATGATCGCACCTGTCAAGTGTGGCGCGATCAACTGCTTTATGCCTTCGCCAGGCCGCCGCGCGCGCTTCAAAGGATCATAACTTTCAGTCCGGGATGAATCTCGAGGCCCGGGAGGCGCCGCTGGAATGCTCGTCCTGAGCCCGCCGCCGTCCCAACCAGTGCTCGCCCGGGTGAGGTCGACCTCGACCCCAGAAAACTGTTCCGGGGCCCGTTTCGGAGCATTTGCAGCAACGCAAAGGATCGGAGCTGCCAGGTGAGGAAACCGACCTGCCGCGGTCCCGGGCCCGCCTCCGCCGCCGAGAAGGATTTGAGCAATCGAAACCTTGTGCGTGCGCGCCACCAAAAGAACAAGCCCGACTGACGCAAAAAGGAGGAGGTGCAACACGAGGACTTCCCAGGAGGTCACCCATCCTAGTACTACTCTCGCCCAAGCACGCTTAACTGCGGAGTTCTGATGGGATCCGGTGCATTAGTGCTGGTATGATCGCACTTGTCAAGTGTGGCGCGATCAACTGCTTTATGCCTTCGCCAGGCCGCCGCGCGCGCTTCAAACGATCATAACTTTCATTCCGGGATGAATCTCGAGGCCCGGGAGGTGCCGCTGGAAAGCTCGTCCTGAGCCCGCCACCGTCCCAACCCGGGCTCGCCCGGTTGAGGTCGACCTCGACCCTAGAAAACTGTTCCGGGGCCCGTTTCGGAGCTTTTGCAGCAACGCCAAGGATCGGAGCCGCCGGGTGACGAAACCGACCTGCCGCGGTCCCGGGCCCGCAGAGGAGGTGCAACACGAGGACTTCCCAGGAGGTCACCCATCCCAGTACTACTCTCGCCCAAGCACGCTTAACTGCGGAGTTCTGATGGGATCCGGTGCATTAGTGCTAGTATGATCGCACCTGTCATGTGTGGCGCGATCAACTGCTTTATGCCTTCGCCAGGCCGCCGCGCGCGCTTCAAACGATCATAACTTTCAGTCCGGGATGAATCTCGAGGCCCGGGAGGCGCCGCTGGAAAGCTCGTCCTGAGCCCGCCGCCGTCCCAACCAGGGCTCGCCCGGGTGAGGTCGACCTCGACCCCAGAAAACTGTTCCGGGGCCCGTTTCGGAGCTTTTGCAGCAACGCCAAGGATCGGAGCCGCCGGATGAGGAAACCGACCTGCCGCGGTCCCGGTTCCGCCTTCGCCGCCGAGAAGGATTTGAGCAATCGAAACCTTGTGCGTGCGCGCCACCAAAAGAACAAGCCCGACTGACGCAAAAAGGAGGAGGTGCAACACGAGGACTTCCCAGGAGGTCACCCATCCCAGTACTACTCTCGCCCAAGCACGCTTAACTGCGGAGTTCTGATGGGATCCGGTGCATTAGTGCTGGTATGATCGCACCTGTCAAGTGTGGCGCGATCAACTGCTTTATGCCTTCGCCAGGCCGCCGCGTGCGCTTCAAACGATCATAACTTTCAGTCCGGGATGAATCTCGAGGCCCGGGAGGCGCCGCTGGAAAGCTCGTCCTGAGCCCGCCGCCGTCCCAACCAGGCTCGCCCGATTGAGGTCGACCTCGACCCCAGACCTGTTCGGGGGCCTGTTTCGGAGCTGTTGCAGCAACGCCAAGGATCGGAGCCGCCGGGTGAGGAAACCGACCTGCCGCGGTCCCGTGCCCGCCTCCGCCGCCGAGAAGGATATGAGCAATCGAAACCTTGTGCGTGCGCGCCACCAAAAGAACAAGCCCGACTGACGCAAAAAGGAGGAGGTGCAACAAGAGGACTTCCCAGGAGGTCACCCATCCCAGTACTACTCTCGCCCAAGCACGCTTAACTGCGGAGTTCTGATGGGATCCGGTGCATTAGTGCTGGTATGATCGCACCTGTCAAGTGTGGCGCGATCAACTGCTTTATGCCTTCGCCAGGCCGCCGCGCGCGCTTCAAACGATCATAACTTTCAGTCCGGGATGAATCTCAAGGCCCGGGAGGCGCCGCTGGAAAGCTCGTCCTGAGCCCGCCGCCGTCCCAACCAGGGTTCGCCCGGTTGAGGTCGACCTCGACCCCAGAAAACTGTTCCGTGGCCCGTTTCGGAGTTTTTGCAGCAGCGCAAAGGATCGGAGCTGCGAGGTGAGGAAACCGACCTGCCGCGGTCCAGGGCCCGCCTCCGCCGCCGAGAAGGATTTGAGCAATAAAACCTTGTGCGTGCGCGCCACCAAAAGAACAAGCCCGACTGACGCAAAAAGGAGGAGGTGCAACACGAGGACTTCCCAGGAGGTCACCCATCCCAGTACTACTCTCGCCCAAGCACGCTTAACTGCGGAGTTCTGATGGGATCCGGTGCATTAGTGCTGGTATGATCGCACCTGTCAAGTGTGGCGCGATCAACTGCTTTATGCCTTCGCCAGGCCGCCGCGTGCGCTTCAAACGATCATAACTTTGAGTCCGGGATGAATCTCGAGGCCCGGGAGGCGCCGCTGGAAAGCTCGTCCTGAGCCCGCCGCCGTCCCAACCAGGCTCGCCCGATTGAGGTCGACCTCGACCCCAGACCTGTTCGGGGGCCTGTTTCGGAGCTGTTGCAGCAACGCCAAGGATCGGAGCCGCCGGGTGACGAAACCGACCTGCCGCGGTCCCGGGCCCGCCTCCGCCGCCGAGAAGGATTTGAGCAATCGAAACCTTGTGCGTGCGCGCCACCAAAAGAACAAGCCCGACTTGCGCAAAAACGAGGAGGTGCAACACGAGGACTTCCCAGGAGGTCACCCATCCCAGTACTACTCTCGCCCAAGCACGCTTAACTGCGGAGTTCTGATGGGATCCGGTGCATTAGTGCTGGTATGATCGCACCTGTCAAGTGTGGCGCGATCAACTGCTTTATGCCTTCGCCAGGCCGCCGCGCGCGCTTCAAAGGATCATAACTTTCAGTCCGGGATGAATCTCGAGGCCCGGGAGGCGCCGCTGGAATGCTCGTCCTGAGCCCGCCGCCGTCCCAACCAGTGCTCGCCCGGGTGAGGTCGACCTCGACCCCAGAAAACTGTTCCGGGGCCCGTTTCGGAGCATTTGCAGCAACGCAAAGGATCGGAGCTGCCAGGTGAGGAAACCGACCTGCCGCGGTCCCGGGCCCGCCTCCGCCGCCGAGAAGGATTTGAGCAATCGAAACCTTCTGCGTGCGCGCCACCAAAAGAACAAGCCCGACTGACGCAAAAAGGAGGAGGTGCAACACGAGGACTTCCCAGGAGGTCACCCATCCTAGTACTACTCTCGCCCAAGCACGCTTAACTGCGGAGTTCTGATGGGATCCGGTGCATTAGTGCTGGTATGATCGCACTTGTCAAGTGTGGCGCGATCAACTGCTTTATGCCTTCGCCAGGCCGCCGCGCGCGCTTCAAACGATCATAACTTTCATTCCGGGATGAATCTCGAGGCCCGGGAGGTGCCGCTGGAAAGCTCGTCCTGAGCCCGCCACCGTCCCAACCCGGGCTCGCCCGGTTGAGGTCGACCTCGACCCCAGAAAACTGTTCCGGGGCCCGTTTCGGAGCTTTTGCAGCAACGCCAAGGATCGGAGCCGCCGGGTGACGAAACCGACCTGCCGCGGTCCCGGGCCCGCAGAGGAGGTGCAACACGAGGACTTCCCAGGAGGTCACCCATCCCAGTACTACTCTCGCCCAAGCACGCTTAACTGCGGAGTTCTGATGGGATCCGGTGCATTAGTGCTAGTATGATCGCACCTGTCATGTGTGGCGCGATCAACTGCTTTATGCCTTCGCCAGGCCGCCGCGCGCGCTTCAAACGATCATAACTTTCAGTCCGGGATGAATCTCGAGGCCCGGGAGGCGCCGCTGGAAAGCTCGTCCTGAGCCCGCCGCCGTCCCAACCAGGGCTCGCCCGGGTGAGGTCGACCTCGACCCCAGAAAACTGTTCCGGGGCCCGTTTCGGAGCTTTTGCAGCAACGCCAAGGATCGGAGCCGCCGGATGAGGAAACCGACCTGCCGCGGTCCCGGTTCCGCCTTCGCCGCCGAGAAGGATTTGAGCAATCGAAACCTTGTGCGTGCGCGCCACCAAAAGAACAAGCCCGACTGACGCAAAAAGGAGGAGGTGCAACACGAGGACTTCCCAGGAGGTCACCCATCCCAGTACTACTCTCGCCCAAGCACGCTTAACTGCGGAGTTCTGATGGGATCCGGTGCATTAGTGCTGGTATGATCGCACCTGTCAAGTGTGGCGCGATCAACTGCTTTATGCCTTCGCCAGGCCGCCGCGTGCGCTTCAAACGATCATAACTTTCAGTCCGGGATGAATCTCGAGGCCCGGGAGGCGCCGCTGGAAAGCTCGTCCTGAGCCCGCCGCCGTCCCAACCAGGCTCGCCCGATTGAGGTCGACCTCGACCCCAGACCTGTTCGGAGGCCTGTTTCGGAGCTGTTGCAGCAACGCCAAGGATCGGAGCCGCCGGGTGAGGAAACCGACCTGCCGCGGTCCCGTGCCCGCCTCCGCCGCCGAGAAGGATATGAGCAATCGAAACCTTGTGCGTGCGCGCCACAAAAAGAACAAGCCCGACTGACGCAAAAAGGAGGAGGTGCAACAAGAGGACTTCCCAGGAGGTCACCCATCCCAGTACTACTCTCGCCCAAGCACGCTTAACTGCGGAGTTCTGATGGGATCCGGTGCATTAGTGCTGGTATGATCGCACCTGTCAAGTGTGGCGCGATCAACTGCTTTATGCCTTCGCCAGGCCGCCGCGCGCGCTTCAAACGATCATAACTTTCAGTCCGGGATGAATCTCAAGGCCCGGGAGGCGCCGCTGGAAAGCTCGTCCTGAGCCCGCCGCCGTCCCAACCAGGGTTCGCCCGGTTGAGGTCGACCTCGACCCCAGAAAACTGTTCCGTGGCCCGTTTCGGAGTTTTTGCAGCAGCGCAAAGGATCGGAGCTGCGAGGTGAGGAAACCGACCTGCCGCGGTCCAGGGCCCGCCTCCGCCGCCGAGAAGGATTTGAGCAATAAAACCTTGTGCGTGCGCGCCACCAAAAGAACAAGCCCGACTGACGCAAAAAGGAGGAGGTGCAACACGAGGACTTCCCAGGAGGTCACCCATCCCAGTACTACTCTCGCCCAAGCACGCTTAACTGCGGAGTTCTGATGGGATCCGGTGCATTAGTGCTGGTATGATCGCACCTGTCAAGTGTGGCGCGATCAACTGCTTTATGCCTTCGCCAGGCCGCCGCGTGCGCTTCAAACGATCATAACTTTGAGTCCGGGATGAATCTCGAGGCCCGGGAGGCGCCGCTGGAAAGCTCGTCCTGAGCCCGCCGCCGTCCCAACCAGGCTCGCCCGATTGAGGTCGACCTCGACCCCAGACCTTTTCGGGGGCCTGTTTCGGAGCTGTTGCAGCAACGCCAAGGATCGGAGCCGCCGGGTGGGGAAACCGACCTGCCGCGGTCCCGTGCCCGCCTCCGCCGCCGAGAAGGATATGAGCAATCGAAACCTTGTGCGTGCGCGCCACCAAAAGAACAAGCCCGACTGACGCAAAAAGGAGGAGGTGCAACACGAGGACTTCCCAGGAGGTCACCCATCCCAGTACTACTCTCGCCCAAGCACGCTTAACTGCGGAGTTCTGATGGGATCCGGTGCATTAGTGCTGGTATGATAGCACCTGTCAAGTGTGGCGCGATCAACTGCTTTATGCCTTCGCCAGGCCGCCGCGCGCGCTTCAAACGATCATAACTTTCAGTCCGGGATGAATCTCAAGGCCTGGGATGCGCCGCTGGAAAGCTCGTCCTGAGCCCGCCGCCGTCCCAACCAGGGTTCGCCCGGTTGAGGTCGACCTCGACCCCAGAAAACTGTTCCGGGGCCCGTTTCGGAGTTTTTGCAGCAACGCAAAGGATCGGAGCTGCCAGGTGAGGAAACCGACCTGCCGCGGTCCCGGGCCCGCCTCCGCCGCCGAGAAGGATTTGAGCAATCGAAACCTTGTGCGTGCGCGCCACCAAAAGAACAAGCCCGACTGACGCTAAAAGGAGGAGGTGCAACACGAGTACTTCCCAGGAGGTCACCCATCCTAGTACTACTCTCGCCCAAGCACGCTTAACTGCGGAGTTCTGATGGGATCCGGTGCATTAGTGCTGGTATGATCGCACCTTTCAAGTGTGGAGCGATCAACTGCTTTATGCCTTCGCCAGGCCGCCGCGTGCGCTTCAAACGATCATAACTTTCAGTCCGGGATGAATCTCGAGGCCCGGGAGGCGCCGCTGGAAAGCTTGTCCTGAGCCCGCCGCCGTCCCAACCAGGCTCGCCCGATTGAGGTCGACCTCGACCCCCGACCTGTTCGGGGGCCTGTTTCGGAGCTGTTGCAGCAACGCCAAGGATCGGAGCCGCCGGGTGAGGAAACCGACCTGCCGCGGTCCCGTGCCCGCCTCCGCCGCCGAGAAGGATATGAGCAATCGAAACCTTGTGCGTGCGCGCCACCAAAAGAACAAGCCCGACTGACGCAAAAAGGAGGAGGTGCAACACGAGGACTTCCCAGGAGGTCACCCATCCCAGTACTACTCTCGCCCAAGCACGCTTAACTGCGGAGTTCTGATGGGATCCGGTGCATTAGTGCTGGTATGATCGCACCTGTCAAGTGTTGCGCGATCAACTGCTTTATGCCTTCGCCAGGCCGCCGCGCGCGCTTCAAAGGATCATAACTTTCAGTCCGGGATGAATCTCGAGGTCCGGGAGGCGCCGCGGGAAAGCTCGTCGTGAGCCCGCCGCCGTCCCAACCAGGGCTCGCCCGGTTGAGGTCGACCTCGACCCCAGAAAACTGTTCCGGGGCCGGTTTCGGAGCTTTTGCAGCAACGCAAAGGATCGGAGCTGCCAGGTGAGGAAACCGACCTGCCGCGGTCCCGGGCCCGCCTCTGCCGCCGAGAAGGATTTGAGCAATCGAAACCTTGTGCGTGCGCGCCACCAAAAGAACAAGCCCGACTGACGCAAAAAGGAGGAGGTGCAACACGAGGACTTCCCAGGAGGTCACCCATCCCAGTACTACTCTCGCCCAAGCACGCTTAACTGCGGAGTCCTGATAGGATCCGGTGCATTAGTGCTGGTATGATCGCACCTCTCAAGTGTGGCGCGATCAACTGCTTTATGCCTTCGCGAGGCCGTCGCGCGCGCTTCAAACGATCATAACTTTCAGTCCGGGATGAATCTCAAGGCCCGGGAAGCGCCGCTGGAAAGCTCGTCCTGAGCCTGCCGCCGTCCCAACCAGGGCTCGCCCGATTGAGGTCGACCTCGACCCCAGACCTGTTTCGGGGCCTGTTTCGGATCTGTTGCAGCAACGCCAAGGATCGGAGCCGCCGGGTGAGGAATTCGACCTGCCGCGGTCCCGTGCCTGCCTCCGCCGCCGAGAAGGATATGAGTAATCGAAACCTTGTGCGTGCGCGCCACCAAAAGAACAAGCCCGACTGACGCAAAAAGGAGGAGGTGCAACACGAGGACTTCCCAGGAGGTCACCCATCCCAGTACTACTCTCGCCCAAGCACGCTTAACTGCGGAGTTCTGATGGGATCCGGTGCATTAGTGCTGGTATGATCGCACCTGTCAAGTGTGGCGCGATCAACTGCTTTATGCCTTCGCCAGGCCGCCGCGTGCGCTTCAAACGATCATAACTTTCAGTCCGGGATGAATCTCGAGGCCCGGGAGGCGCCGCTGGAAAGCTCGTCCTGAGCCCGCCGCCGTCCCAACCAGGCTCGCCCGATTGAGGTCGACCTCGACCCCAGACCTGTTCGGGGGCCTGTTTCGGATCTGTTGCAGCAACGCCAAGGATCGGAGCCGCCGGGTGAGGAATTCGACCTGCCGCGGTCCCGTGCCTGCCTCCGCCGCCGAGAAGGATATGAGCAATCGAAACCTTGTGCGTGCGCGCCACCAAAAGAACAAGCCCGACTGACGCAAAAAGGAGGAGGTGCAACACGAGGACTTCCCAGGAGGTCACCCATCCCAGTACTACTCTCGCCCAAGCACGCTTCACTGCGGAGTTCTGATGGGATCCGGTGCATTAGTGCTGGTATGATCGCACCTGTCAAGTGTTGCGCGATCAACTGCTTTATGCCTTCGCCAGGCCGCCGCGCGCGCTTCAAAGGATCATAACTTTCAGTCCGGGATGAATCTCGAGGTCCGGGAGGCGCCGCGGGAAAGCTCGTCGTGAGCCCGCCGCCGTCCCAACCAGGGCTCGCCCGGTTGAGGTCGACCTCGACCCCAGAAAACTGTTCCGGGGCCGGTTTCGGAGCTTTTGCAGCAACGCAAAGGATCGGAGCTGCCAGGTGAGGAAACCGACCTGCCGCGGTCCCGGGCCCGCCTCTGCCGCCGAGAAGGATTTGAGCAATCGAAACCTTGTGCGTGCGCGCCACCAAAAGAACAAGCCCGACTGACGCAAAAAGGAGGAGGTGCAACACGAGGACTTCCCAGGAGGTCACCCATCCCAGTACTACTCTCGCCCAAGCACGCTTAACTGCGGAGTCCTGATGGGATCCGGTGCATTAGTGCTGGTATGATCGCACCTCTCAAGTGTGGCGCGATCAACTGCTTTATGCCTTCGCGAGGCCGTCGCGCGCGCTTCAAACGATCATAACTTTCAGTCCGGGATGAATCTCAAGGCCCGGGAAGCGCCGCTGGAAAGCTCGTCCTGAGCCTGCCGCCGTCCCAACCAGGGCTCGCCCGATTGAGGTCGACCTCGACCCCAGACCTGTTTCGGGGCCTGTTTCGGATCTGTTGCAGCAACGCCAAGGATCGGAGCCGCCGGGTGAGGAATTCGACCTGCCGCGGTCCCGTGCCTGCCTCCGCCGCCGAGAAGGATATGAGCAATCGAAACCTTGTGCGTGCGCGCCACCAAAAGAACAAGCCCGACTGACGCAAAAAGGAGGAGGTGCAACACGAGGACTTCCCAGGAGGTCACCCATCCCAGTACTACTCTCGCCCAAGCACGCTTAACTGCGGAGTTCTGATGGGATCCGGTGCATTAGTGCTGGTATGATCGCACCTGTCAAGTGTGGCGCGATCAACTGCTTTATGCCTTCGCCAGGCCGCCGCGTGCGCTTCAAACGATCATAACTTTCAGTCCGGGATGAATCTCAAGGCCCGGGAGGCGCCGCTGGAAAGCTCGTCCTGAGCCCGCCGCCGTCCCAACCAGGGTTCGCCCGGTTGAGGTCGACCTCGACCCCAGAAAACTGTTCCGGGGCCCGTTTCGGAGCTTTTGCAGCAACGCCAAGGATCGGAGCCGCCGGGTGAGGAAACCGACCTGTCGCGGTCCCGGGCCCGCCTCCGCCGCCGAGAAAGATTTGAGCAATCGAAACCTTGTGCGTGCGCGCCACCAAAAGAACAAGCCCGACTGACGCAAAAAGGAGGAGGTGCAACACGAGGTCTTCCCAGGAGGTCACCCATCCCAGTACTACTCTCGCCCAAGCACGCTTAACTGCGGAGTTCTGATGGGATCTGGTGCATTAGAGCTGGTATGATCGCACCTGTCAAGTGTGGCGCGATCAACTGCTTTATGCCTTCGCCAGGCCGCCGCGCGCGCTTCAAACGATCATAACTTTCAGTCCGGGATGAATCTCGAGGCCCGTGAGGTGCCGCTGGAAAGCTCGTCCTGAGCCCGCCACCGTCCCAACCCGGGCTCGCCCGGTTGAGGTCGACCTCGACCCCAGAAAGCTATTCCGGGGCCCGTTTCGGAGCTTTTGCAGCAACGCCAAGGATCGGACCCGCCGGGTGACGAAACCGACCTGCCGCGGTCCCGGCCCCGCCTCCGCCGCCGAGAAGGATTTGAGCAATCGAAACCTTGTGCGTGCGCGCCACCAAAAGAACAAGCCCGACTGACGCAAAAAGGAGGAGGTGCAACACGAGGACTTCCCAGGAGGTCACCCATCCCAGTACTACTCTCGCCCAAGCACGCTTAACTGCGGAGTCCTGATGGGATCCGATGCATTAGTGCTGGTATGATCGCACCTCTCAAGTGTGGCGCGATCAACTGCTTTATGCCTTCGCGAGGCCGCCGCGCGCGCTTCAAACGATCATAACTTTCAGTCCGGGATGAATCTCAAGGCCCGGGAGGCGCCGCTGGAAAGCTCGTCCTGAGCCTGCCGCCGTCCCAACCAGGGCTCGCCCGATTGAGGTCGACCTCGACCACAGACCTGTTTCGGGGCCTGTTTCGGATCTGTTGCAGCAACGCCAAGGATCGGAGCCACCGGGTGAGGAATTCGACCTGCCGCGGTCCCGTGCCTGCCTCCGCCGCCGAGAAGGATATGAGCAATCGAAACCTTGTGCGTGCGCGCCACCAAAAGAACAAGCCCGACTGACGCAAAAAGGAGGAGGTGCAACACGAGGACTTCCCAGGAGGTCACCCATCCCAGTACTACTCTCGCCCAAGCACGCTTAACTGCGGAGTTCTAATGGGATCCGGTGCATTAGTGCTGGTATGATCGCACCTGTCAAGTGTGGCGCGATCAACTGCTTTATGCCTTCGCCAGGCCGCCGCGTGCGCTTCAAACGATCATAACTTTGAGTCCGGGATGAATCTCGAGGACCGGGAGGCGCCGCTGGAAAGCTCGTCCTGAGCCCGCCGCCGTCCCAACCAGGCTCGCCCGATTGAGGTCGACCTCGACCCCAGACCTGTTCGGGGGCCTGTTTCGGAGCTGTTGCAGCAACGCCAAGGATCGGAGCCGCCGGGTGAGGAAACCGACCTGCCGCGGTCTCGTGCCCGCCTCCGCCGCCGAGAAGGATATGAGCAATCGAAACCTTGTGCGTGCGCGCCACCAAAAGAACAAGCCCGACTGACGCAAAAAGGAGGAGGTGCAACAAGAGGACTTCCCAGGGGGTCACCCATCCCAGTACTACTCTCGCCCAAGCACGCTTAACTGCGGAGTTCTGATGGGATCCGGTGCATTAGTGCTGGTATGATCGCACCTGTCAAGTGTGGCGCGATCAACTGCTTTATGCCTTCGCCAGGCCGCCGCGCGCGCTTAAAACGATCATAACTTTCAGTCCGGGATGAATCTCAAGGCCCGGGAGGCGCCGCTGGAAAGCTCGTCCTGAGCCCGCCGCCGTCCCAACCAGGGTTCGCCCGGTTGAGGTCGACCTCGACCCCAGAAAACTGTTCCGGGGCCCGTTTCGGAGCTTTTGCAGCAACGCCAAGGATCGGAGCCGCCGGGTGAGGAAACCGACCTGTCGCGGTCCCGGGCCCGCCTCCGCCGCCGAGAAAGATTTGAGCAATCGAAACCTTGTGCGTGCGCGCCACCAAAAGAACAAGCCCGACTGACGCAAAAAGGAGGAGGTGCAACACGAGGACTTCCCAGGAGGTCACCCATCCCAGTACTACTCTCGCCCAAGCACGCTTAACTGCGGAGTTCTGATGGGATCCGGTGCATTAGTGCTGGTATGATCGCACCTGTCAAGTGTGGCGCGATCAACTGCTTTATGCCTTCGCCAGGCCGCCGCGCGCGCTTCAAACGATCATAACTTTCAGTCCGGGATGAATCTCGAGGCCCGGGAGGCGCCGCTGGAAAGCTCGTCCTGAGCCCGCCGCCGTCCCAACCAGGGTTCGCCCGGTTGAGGTCGACCTCGACCCCAGAAAACTGTTCCGGGGCCCGTTTCGGAGCTTTTGCAGCAACGCCAAGGATCGGAGCCGCCGGGTGAGGAAACCGACCTGTCGCGGTCCCGGGCCCGCCTCCGCCGCCGAGAAAGATTTGAGCAATCGAAACCTTGTGCGTGCGCGCCACCAAAAGAACAAGCCCGACTGACGCAAAAAGGAGGAGGTGCAACACGAGGTCTTCCCAGGAGGTCACCCATCCCAGTACTACTCTCGCCCAAGCACGCTTAACTGCGGAGTTCTGATGGGATCTGGTGCATTAGAGCTGGTATGATCGCACCTGTCAAGTGTGGCGCGATCAACTGCTTTATGCCTTCGCCAGGCCGCCGCGCGCGCTTCAAACGATCATAACTTTCAGTCCGGGATGAATCTCGAGGCCCGGGAGGTGCCGCTGGAAAGCTCGTCCTGAGCCCGCCACCGTCCCAACCCGGGCTCGCCCGGTTGAGGTCGACCTCGACCCCAGAAAGCTATTCCGGGGCCCGTTTCGGAGCTTTTGCAGCAACGCCAAGGATCGGAGCCGCCGGGTGACGAAACCGACCTGCCGCGGTCCCGGGCCCGCCTCCGCCGCCGAGAAGGATTTGAGCAATCGAAACCTTGTGCGTGCGCGCCACCAAAAGAACAAGCCCGACTGACGCAAAAAGGAGGAGGTGCAACACGAGGACTTCCCAGGAGGTCACCCATCCCAGTACTACTCTCGCCCAAGCACGCTTAACTGCGTACTTCTGATGGGATCCGGTGCATGAGTGCTGGTATGATCGCACCTCTCAAGTGTGGCGCGATCAACTGCTTTATGCCTTCGCCAGGCCGCCGCGCGCGCTTCAAACGATCATAACTTTCAGTCCGGGATGAATCTCGAGGCCCGGGAGGCGCCGCTGGAAAGCTCGTCCTGAGCCCGCCGCCGTCCCAACCAGGCTCGCCCGATTGAGGTCGACCTCGACCCCAGACCTGTTCCGGGGCCTGTTTCGGAGCTGTTGCAGCAACGCCAAGGATCGGAGCCGCCGGGTGAGGAAGTTGACCTGCCGCGGTCCCGTGCCCGCCTCCGCCGCCGAGAAGGATATGAGCAATCGAAACCTTGTGCGTGCGCGCCACCAAAAGAACAAGCCCGACTGACGCAAAAAGGAGGAGGTGCAACACGAGGACTTCCCAGGAGGTCACCCATCCCAGTACTACTCTCGCCCAAGCACGCTTAACTGCGGAGTTCTGATGGGATCCGGTGCATTAGTGCTGGTATGATCGCACCTGTCAAGTGTGGCGCGATCAACTGCTTTATGCCTTCGCCAGGCCGCCGGGCGCGCTTCAAACGATAATAACTTTCAGTCCGGGATGAATCTCGAGGCTCGGGAGGCGCCGCTGGAAAGCTCGTCTTGAGCCTGCCGCCGTCCCAACCAGGGCTCGCCCGGTTGAGGTCGACCTCGACCCCAGAAAACTGTTACGGGGCCCGTTTCGGAGCTTTTGCCGCAACGCCAAGGATCGGAGCCGTCATGTGAGGAAACCGACCTGCCGCGGTCCCGGGCCCGCCTCTGCCGCCGAGAAGGATTTGTGCAATCGAAACCTTGTGCGTGCGCGCCACCAAAAGAACAAGCCCGACTGACGCAAAAAGGAGGAGGTGCAACACGAGGACTTCCCAGGAGGTCATCCATCCCAGTACTACTCTCGCCCAAGCACGCTTAAGTGCGTACTTCTGATGGGATCCGGTGCATTAGTGCTGGTATGATCGCACCTCTCAAGTGTGGCGCGATCAACTGCTTTATGCCTTCGCAAGGCCGCCGCGCGCGCTTCAAACGATCATAACTTTCAGTCCGGGATGAATCTCGAGGCCCGGGAGGCGCCGCTGGAAAGCTCGTCCTGAGCCCGCCGCCGTCCCAACCAGGCTCGCCCGATTGAGGTCGACCTCGACCCCAGACCTGTTCCGGGGCCTGTTTCGGAGCTGTTGCAGCAACGCCAAGGATCGGAGCCGCCGGGTGAGGAAGTTGACCTGCCGCGGTCCCGTGCCCGCCTCCGCCGCCGAGAAGGATATGAGCAATCGAAACCTTGTGCGTGCGCGCCACCAAAAGAACAAGCCCGACTGACGCAAAAAGGAGGAGGTGCAACACGAGGACTTCCCAGGAGGTCACCCATCCCAGTACTACACTCGCCCAAGCACGCTTAACTGCGGAGTTCTGATGGGATCCGGTGCATTAGTGCTGGTATGATCGCACCTGTCAAGTGTGGCGCGATCAACTGCTTTATGCCTTCGCCAAGCCGCCGCGCGCGCTTCAAACGATCATAACTTTCAGTCCGGGATGAATCTCGAGGCCCGGGAGGCCCCGATGGAAAGCTCGTCCTGAGCCCGCCGCCGTCCCAACCAGGGCTCGCCCGGTTGAGGTCGACCTCGACCCCAGAAAACTTTTCCGGGGCCCGGTTCGGAGCTTTTGCAGCAACGCCAAGGATCGGAGCCGCCGGGTGAGGAAACCGACCTGTCGCGGTCCCGGGCCCGCCTCCGCCGCCGAGAAAGATTTGAGCAATCGAAACCTTGTGCGTGCGCGCCACCAAAAGAACAAGCCCGACTGACGCAAAAAGGAGGAGGTGCAACACGAGGACTTCCCAGGAGGTCACCCATCCCAGTACTACTCTCGCCCAAGCACGCTTAACTGCGGAGTTCTGATGGGATCCGGTGCATTAGTGCTGGTATGATCGCACCTGTCAAGTGTGGCGCGATCAACTGCTTTATGCCTTCGCCAGGCCGCCGCGCGCGCTTAAAACGATCATAACTTTCAGTCCGGGATGAATCTCAAGGCCCGGGAGGCGCCGCTGGAAAGCTCGTCCTGAGCCCGCCGCCGTCCCAACCAGGGTTCGCCCGGTTGAGGTCGACCTCGACCCCAGAAAACTGTTCCGGGGCCCGTTTCGGAGCTTTTGCAGCAACGCCAAGGATCGGAGCCGCCGGGTGAGGAAACCGACCTGTCGCGGTCCCGGGCCCGCCTCCGCCGCCGAGAAAGATTTGAGCAATCGAAACCTTGTGCGTGCGCGCCACCAAAAGAACAAGCCCGACTGACGCAAAAAGGAGGAGGTGCAACACGAGGTCTTCCCAGGAGGTCACCCATCCCAGTACTACTCTCGCCCAAGCACGCTTAACTGCGGAGTTCTGATGGGATCTGGTGCATTAGAGCTGGTATGATCGCACCTGTCAAGTGTGGCGCGATCAACTGCTTTATGCCTTCGCCAGGCCGCCGCGCGCGCTTCAAACGATCATAACTTTCAGTCCGGGATGAATCTCGAGGCCCGGGAGGTGCCGCTGGAAAGCTCGTCCTGAGCCCGCCACCGTCCCAACCCGGGCTCGCCCGGTTGAGGTCGACCTCGACCCCAGAAAGCTATTCCGGGGCCCGTTTCGGAGCTTTTGCAGCAACGCCAAGGATCGGAGCCGCCGGGTGACGAAACCGACCTGCCGCGGTCCCGGGCCCGCCTCCGCCGCCGAGAAGGATTTGAGCAATCGAAACCTTGTGCGTGCGCGCCACCAAAAGAACAAGCCCGACTGACGCAAAAAGGAGGAGGTGCAACACGAGGACTTCCCAGGAGGTCACCCATCCCAGTACTACTCTCGCCCAAGCACGCTTAACTGCGGAGTTCTGATGGGATCCGGTGCATGAGTGCTGGTATGATCGCACCTGTCAAGTGTGGCGCGATCAACTGCTTTATGCCTTCGCCAGGCCGCCGCGCGCGCTTCAAACGATCATAACTTTCAGTCCGGGATGAATCTCGAGGCCCGGGAGGCCCCGATGGAAAGCTCGTCCTGAGCCCGCCGCCGTCCCAACCAGGGCTCGCCCGGTTGAGGTCGACCTCGACCCCAGAAAACTTTTCCGGGGCCCGGTTCGGAGCTTTTGCAGCAACGCCAAGGATCGGAGCCGCCGGGTGAGGAAACCGACCTGTCGCGGTCCCGGTCCCGCCTCCGCCGCCGAGAAAGATTTGAGCAATCGAAACCTTGTGCGTGCGCGCCACCTAAAGAACAAGCCCGACTGACGCAAAAAGGAGGAGGTGCAACACGAGGACTTCCCAGGAGGTCACCCATCCCAGTACTACTCTCGCCCCAGCACGCTTAACTGCGGAGTTCTGATGGGATCTGGTGCATTAGAGCTGGTATGATCGCACCTGTCAAGTGTGGCGCGATCAACTGCTTTATGCCTTCGCCAGGCCGCCGGGCGCGCTTCAAACGATAATAACTTTCAGTCCGGGATGAATCTCGAGGCTCGGGAGGCGCCGCTGGAAAGCTCGTCTTGAGCCTGCCGCCGTCCCAACCAGGGCTCGCCCGGTTGAGGTCGACCTCGACCCCAGAAAACTGTTACGGGGCCCGTTTCGGAGCTTTTGCCGCAACGCCAAGGATCGGAGCCGTCATGTGAGGAAACCGACCTGCCGCGGTCCCGGGCCCGCCTCTGCCGCCGAGAAGGATTTGTGCAATCGAAACCTTGTGCGTGCGCGCCACCAAAAGAACAAGCCCGACTGACGCAAAAAGGAGGAGGTGCAACACGAGGACTTCCCAGGAGGTCATCCATCCCAGTACTACTCTCGCCCAAGCACGCTTAAGTGCGTACTTCTGATGGGATCCGGTGCATTAGTGCTGGTATGATCGCACCTCTCAAGTGTGGCGCGATCAACTGCTTTATGCCTTCGCAAGGCCGCCGCGCGCGCTTCAAACGATCATAACTTTCAGTCCGGGATGAATCTCGAGGCCCGGGAGGCGCCGCTGGAAAGCTCGTCCTGAGCCCGCCGCCGTCCCAACCAGGCTCGCCCGATTGAGGTCGACCTCGACCCCAGACCTGTTCCGGGGCCTGTTTCGGAGCTGTTGCAGCAACGCCAAGGATCGGAGCCGCCGGGTGAGGAAGTTGACCTGCCGCGGTCCCGTGCCCGCCTCCGCCGCCGAGAAGGATATGAGCAATCGAAACCTTGTGCGTGCGCGCCACCAAAAGAACAAGCCCGACTGACGCAAAAAGGAGGAGGTGCAACACGAGGACTTCCCAGGAGGTCACCCATCCCAGTACTACACTCGCCCAAGCACGCTTAACTGCGGAGTTCTGATGGGATCCGGTGCATTAGTGCTGGTATGATCGCACCTGTCAAGTGTGGCGCGATCAACTGCTTTATGCCTTCGCCAAGCCGCCGCGCGCGCTTCAAACGATCATAACTTTCAGTCCGGGATGAATCTCGAGGCCCGGGAGGCCCCGATGGAAAGCTCGTCCTGAGCCCGCCGCCGTCCCAACCAGGGCTCGCCCGGTTGAGGTCGACCTCGACCCCAGAAAACTTTTCCGGGGCCCGGTTCGGAGCTTTTGCAGCAACGCCAAGGATCGGAGCCGCCGGGTGAGGAAACCGACCTGTCGCGGTCCCGGTCCCGCCTCCGCCGCCGAGAAAGATTTGAGCAATCGAAACCTTGTGCGTGCGCGCCACCTAAAGAACAAGCCCGACTGACGCAAAAAGGAGGAGGTGCAACACGAGGACTTCCCAGGAGGTCACCCATCCCAGTACTACTCTCGCCCCAGCACGCTTAACTGCGGAGTTCTGATGGGATCTGGTGCATTAGAGCTGGTATGATCGCACCTGTCAAGTGTGGCGCGATCAACTGCTTTATGCCTTCGCCAGGCCGCCGGGCGCGCTTCAAACGATAATAACTTTCAGTCCGGGATGAATCTCGAGGCTCGGGAGGCGCCGCTGGAAAGCTCGTCTTGAGCCTGCCGCCGTCCCAACCAGGGCTCGCCCGGTTGAGGTCGACCTCGACCCCAGAAAACTGTTACGGGGCCCGTTTCGGAGCTTTTGCCGCAACGCCAAGGATCGGAGCCGTCATGTGAGGAAACCGACCTGCCGCGGTCCCGGGCCCGCCTCTGCCGCCGAGAAGGATTTGTGCAATCGAAACCTTGTGCGTGCGCGCCACCAAAAGAACAAGCCCGACTGACGCAAAAAGGAGGAGGTGCAACACGAGGACTTCCCAGGAGGTCATCCATCCCAGTACTACTCTCGCCCAAGCACGCTTAAGTGCGTACTTCTGATGGGATCAGGTGCATTAGTGCTGGTATGATCGCACCTCTCAAGTGTGGCGCGATCAACTGCTTTATGCCTTCGCAAGGCCGCCGCGCGCGCTTCAAACGATCATAACTTTCAGTCCGGGATGAATCTCGAGGCCCGGGAGGCGCCGCTGGAAAGCTCGTCCTGAGCCCGCCGCCGTCCCAACCAGGCTCGCCCGATTGAGGTCGACCTCGACCCCAGACCTGTTCCGGGGCCTGTTTCGGAGCTGTTGCAGCAACGCCAAGGATCGGAGCCGCCGGGTGAGGAAGTTGACCTGCCGCGGTCCCGTGCCTGCCTCCGCCGCCGAGAAGGATATGAGCAATCGAAACCTTGTGCGTGCGCGCCACCAAAAGAACAAGCCCGACTGACGCAAAAAGGAGGAGGTGCAACACGAGGACTTCCCAGGAGGTCACCCATCCCAGTACTACACTCGCCCAAGCACGCTTAACTGCGGAGTTCTGATGGGATCCGGTGCATTAGTGCTGGTATGATCGCACCTGTCAAGTGTGGCGCGATCAACTGCTTTATGCCTTCGCCAAGCCGCCGCGCGCGCTTCAAACGATCATAACTTTCAGTCCGGGATGAATCTCGAGGCCCGGGAGGCGCCGCTGGAAAGCTCGTCCTGAGCCCGCCGCCGTCCCAACCAGGCTCGCCCGATTGAGGTCGACCTCGACCCCAGACCTGTTCGGGGGACTGTTTCGGAGCTGTTGCAGCAACGCCAAGGATCGGAGCCGCCGGGTGAGGAAACCGACCTGCCGCGGTCCCGTGCCCGCCTCCGCCGCCGAGAAGGATATGAGCAATCGAAACCTTGTGCGTGCGCGCCACCAAAAGAACAAGCCCGACTGACGCAAAAAGGAGGAGGTGCAACACGAGGACTTCCCAGGAGGTCACCCATCCCAGTACTACACTCGCCCAAGCACGCTTAACTGCGGAGTTCTGATGGGATCCGGTGCATTAGTGCTGGTATGATCGCACCTGTCAAGTGTGGCGCGATCAACTGCTTTATGCCTTCGCCAAGCCGCCGCGCGCGCTTCAAACGATCATAACTTTCAGTCCGGGATGAATCTCGAGGCCCGGGAGGCCCCGATGGAAAGCTCGTCCTGAGCCCGCCGCCGTCCCAACCAGGGCTCGCCCGGTTGAGGTCGACCTCGACCCCAGAAAACTTTTCCGGGGCCCGGTTCGGAGCTTTTGCAGCAACGCCAAGGATCGGAGCCGCCGGGTGAGGAAACCGACCTGTCGCGGTCCCGGTCCCGCCTCCGCCGCCGAGAAAGATTTGAGCAATCGAAACCTTGTGCGTGCGCGCCACCTAAAGAACAAGCCCGACTGACGCAAAAAGGAGGAGGTGCAACACGAGGACTTCCCAGGAGGTCACCCATCCCAGTACTACTCTCGCCCCAGCACGCTTAACTGCGGAGTTCTGATGGGATCTGGTGCATTAGAGCTGGTATGATCGCACCTGTCAAGTGTGGCGCGATCAACTGCTTTATGCCTTCGCCAGGCCGCCGGGCGCGCTTCAAACGATAATAACTTTCAGTCCGGGATGAATCTCGAGGCTCGGGAGGCGCCGCTGGAAAGCTCGTCTTGAGCCTGCCGCCGTCCCAACCAGGGCTCGCCCGGTTGAGGTCGACCTCGACCCCAGAAAACTGTTACGGGGCCCGTTTCGGAGCTTTTGCCGCAACGCCAAGGATCGGAGCCGTCATGTGAGGAAACCGACCTGCCGCGGTCCCGGGCCCGCCTCTGCCGCCGAGAAGGATTTGTGCAATCGAAACCTTGTGCGTGCGCGCCACCAAAAGAACAAGCCCGACTGACGCAAAAAGGAGGAGGTGCAACACGAGGACTTCCCAGGAGGTCATCCATCCCAGTACTACTCTCGCCCAAGCACGCTTAAGTGCGTACTTCTGATGGGATCAGGTGCATTAGTGCTGGTATGATCGCACCTCTCAAGTGTGGCGCGATCAACTGCTTTATGCCTTCGCAAGGCCGCCGCGCGCGCTTCAAACGATCATAACTTTCAGTCCGGGATGAATCTCGAGGCCCGGGAGGCGCCGCTGGAAAGCTCGTCCTGAGCCCGCCGCCGTCCCAACCAGGCTCGCCCGATTGAGGTCGACCTCGACCCCAGACCTGTTCCGGGGCCTGTTTCGGAGCTGTTGCAGCAACGCCAAGGATCGGAGCCGCCGGGTGAGGAAGTTGACCTGCCGCGGTCCCGTGCCTGCCTCCGCCGCCGAGAAGGATATGAGCAATCGAAACCTTGTGCGTGCGCGCCACCAAAAGAACAAGCCCGACTGACGCAAAAAGGAGGAGGTGCAACACGAGGACTTCCCAGGAGGTCACCCATCCCAGTACTACACTCGCCCAAGCACGCTTAACTGCGGAGTTCTGATGGGATCCGGTGCATTAGTGCTGGTATGATCGCACCTGTCAAGTGTGGCGCGATCAACTGCTTTATGCCTTCGCCAAGCCGCCGCGCGCGCTTCAAACGATCATAACTTTCAGTCCGGGATGAATCTCGAGGCCCGGGAGGCGCCGCTGGAAAGCTCGTCCTGAGCCCGCCGCCGTCCCAACCAGGCTCGCCCGATTGAGGTCGACCTCGACCCCAGACCTGTTCGGGGGACTGTTTCGGAGCTGTTGCAGCAACGCCAAGGATCGGAGCCGCCGGGTGAGGAAACCGACCTGCCGCGGTCCCGTGCCCGCCTCCGCCGCCGAGAAGGATATGAGCAATCGAAACCTTGTGCGTGCGCGCCACCAAAAGAACAAGCCCGACTGACGCAAAAAGGAGGAGGTGCAACACGAGGACTTCCCAGGAGGTCACCCATCCCAGTACTACTCTCGCCCAAGCACGCTTAACTGCGGAGTTCTGATGGGATCCGGTGCATTAGTGCTGGTATGATCGCACCTGTCAAGTGTGGCGGGATCAACTGCTTTATGCCTTCGCCAGGCCGCCGCGCGCGCTTCAAACGATCATAACTTTCAGTCCGGGATGAATCTCAAGGCCCGGGAGGCGCCGCTGGAAAGCTCGTCCTGAGCCCGCCGCCGTCCCAACCAGGGTTCGCCCGGTTGAGGTCGACCTCGACCCCAGAAAACTTGTCCGGGGCCCGTTTCGGAGTTTTTGCAGCAACGCAAAGGATCGGAGCTGCCAGGTGAGGAAACCGACCTGCCGCGGTCCCGGGCCCGCCTCCGCCGCCGAGAAGGATTTGAGCAATCGAAACCTTGTGCGTGCCCGCCACCAAAAGAACAAGCCCGACTGACGCAAAAAGGAGGAGGTGCAACACGAGGACTTCCCAGGAGGTCACCCATCCCAGTACTACTCTCGCCCAAGCACGCTTAACTGCGGAGTCCTGATGGGATCCGGTGCATTAGTGCTGGTATGATCGCACCTCTCAAGTGTGGCGCGATCAACTGCTTTATGCCTTCGCCAGGCCGCCGCGCGCGCTTCAAACGATCATAACTTTCAGTCCGGGATGAATCTCAAGGCCCGGGAGGCGCCGCTGGAAAGCTCGTCCTGAGCCTGCCGCCGTCCCAACCAGGGCTCGCCCGATTGAGGTTGACCTCGACCCCAGACCTGTTTCGGGGCCTGTTTCGGATCTGTTGCAGCAACGCCAAGGATCGGAGCCACCGGGTGAGGAATTCGACCTGCCGCGGTCCCGTGCCTGCCTCCGCCGCCGAGAAGGATATGAGCAATCAAAACCTTGTGCGTGCGCGCCACCAAAAGAACAAGCCCGACTGACGCAAAAAGGAGGAGGTGCAACACGAGGACTTCCCAGGAGGTCACCCATCCCAGTACTACTCTCGCCCAAGCACGCTTAACTGCGGAGTTCTGATGGGATCCGGTGCATTAGTGCTGGTATGATCGCACCTGTCAAGTGTGGCGCGATCAACTGCTTTATGCCTTCGCCAGGCCGCCGCGTGCGCTTCAAACGATCATAACTTTCAGTCCGGGATGAATCTCGAGGCCCGGGAGGCGCCGCTGGAAAGCTCGTACTGAGCCCGCCGCCGTCCCAACCAGGCTCGCCCGATTGAGGTCGACCTCGACCCCAGACCTGTTCGGGGGCCTGTTTCGGAGCTGTTGCCGCAACGCCAAGGATCGGAGCCGCCGGGTGAGGAAACCGACCTGCCGCGGTCCCGTGCCCGCCTCCGCCGCCGAGAAGGATATGAGCAATCGAAACCTTGTGCGTGCGCGCCACCAAAAGAACAAGCCCGACTGACGCAAAAAGGAGGAGGTGCAACACGAGGACTTCCCAGGAGGTCACCCATCCCAGTACTACTCTCGCACAAGCACGCTTAACTGCGGAGTTCTGATGGGATCTGGTGCATTAGAGCTGGTATGATCGCACCTGTCAAGTGTGGCGCGATCAACTGCTTTATACCTTCGCTAGGCCGCCGCGCGCGCTTCAAACGATCATAACTTTCAGTCCGGGATGAATCTCGAGGCCCGGGAGGTGCCGCTGGAAAGCTCGTCCTGAGCCCGCCACCGTCCCAACCCGGGCTCGCCCGGTTGAGGTCGACCTCGACCCCAGAAAGCTATTCCGGGGCCCGTTTCGGAGCTTTTGCAGCAATGCCAAGGATCGGAGCCGCCGGGTGACGAAACCGACCTGCCGCGGTCCCGTGCCCGCCTCCGCCGCCAAGAAGGATATGAGCAATCGAAACCTTGTGCGTGCGCGCCACCAAAAGAACAAGCCCGACTGACGCAAAAAGGAGGAGGTGCAACACGAGGACTTCCTAGGAGGTCACCCATCCCAGTACTACTCTCGCCCAAGCACGCTTAACTGCGGAGTTCTGATGGGATCCGGTGCATTAGTGCTGGTATGATCGCACCTGTCAAGTGTGGCGCGATCAACTGCTTTATGCCTTCGCCAGGCCGCCGCGCGCGCTTCAAACGATCATAACTTTCAGTCCGGGATGAATCTCGAGGCCCGGGAGGCGCCGCTGGAAAGCTCGTCCTGAGCCCGCCGCCGTCCCAACCAGGCTCGCCCGATTGAGGTCGACCTCGACCCCATACCTGTTCGGGGGCCTGTTTCGGAGCTGTTGCAGCAACGCCAAGGATCGGAGCCGCCGGGTGAGGAAACCAACCTGCCGCGGTCCCGTGCCCGCCTCCGCCGCCGAGAAGGATATGACCAATCGAAACCTTGTGCGTGCGCGCCACCAAAATAACAAGCCCGACTGACGCAAAAAGGAGGAGGTGCAACACGAGGAATTCCCAGGATAATACAACCCACTTGGGAGGAGGAGGATGGACCTAGTTGGAGGTAGGATTGAAGCTCAAAGTTCAGAGCAGTTTTGGGAGCTCCTCAAAATTGTGTTCAATGTAGCACAAAATTGTGCATAAAAATGGAAAGAAGAGGAAACATAAATTTGCAGAATATAAAGAGGGAATTGGGGAAGGTGATTGCAAGAATTAAAGGCTGAAAATAAAGTGCAGAAATGGAAGAAAGGGCAAAACGAAAATGACCAAAATTAAAGGGGAAAGGGGCTGAAAATTAAAGCATAAACTAAGAACCAGAATTGTAAATTGCAAGAAGGTAAATGGCAGAATGTAAATTGCAGAAAAATAATTCCTAAGCTAGGCGCCACTCCACTAGCTAGAGGAAGCTAGGAAGATAAGCCAAGTTCCACCACATTGGAGGCTCCAATGATAAGGAAAAGGGTCTTAACCTCAAGAACAAGCAAGAGGAGAAGAAAGAGAAGAGAAAGCTGCTCTCTCAAGGGAATTTCGGATTCCAATAGCATAAAATGACCAAAGGTGTCATTTGCTTACATTAAGCCCTTATTTATAGGAAAAAGGGAAGGGGGCTGCTTGGTTGTGGGTATGGGCTGCTCCTAGCCAACCAAGCCCTTAAGCTAGGCCTATTCCTATTCTAAATAGTCTAATTTTATCCCATGTTGGAATAAACTATCCCTACTTTTACAAGTTAAGACAAATACAATCAAATTGAAATTACTAATTTCAGATTTATTCTTCCTAAGCTAAAATTTTGAAATCTACAATTTCCTTGAATGATAATTCTGTGGATGACATTTCCTCATGATATTCCTTCCTTTTGAGAAGTAATGCTTCCACCTCTTGTTGAATTCTCTTGGCCCTTGACCTAGTGGTTGGTCCCTTAATGGTGGTGCTCACATCATCCCCTCCCTCTTGAAGAGCATTCGACCTCGAATGGAAGTCATCATCTGCAAGGCAAGGAGTTAAGTCAGATATATTAAAAGTAGCATGCACCCCATAATCACCAGGTAAATCAAGTTTATATGCATTAGGATTAACTCTTTCAATTACCTGAAATGGGCCATCTCCCCGAGGATAGAGTTTTGATTTCCTAAGACCAGGGAAGCGTTCTTTTCTTAAGTGTAACCAAACCCAATCACCAGGTTCAAGTACAAGTTCTTTCCTTTTTTTATTAGCCATTCTAGCATAATGTTCAGTTTTCTTTTCAATTTGTTGCTTTACCTTAGTGTGAAGTTGCTTAACATATTCAGCCTTTTGGGCTCCATCTTTATTATGATATTCAACCACATTAGGTAAAGGAATTAGATCAAGGGGAGTAAGGGGATTAAATCCATAGACTACTTCAAAAGGACTATGCAAGGTAGTGGTATGGGTAGCCCTATTGTAAGCAAACTCTATGTGAGGCAAACATTCTTCCCAAGACCTAATATTTTTCTGAACAAAAACCCTTAACAAGGTGGAAAGAGTCCTATTTACCACTTCAGTTTGGCCATCAGTTTGTGGATGGCAAGTGGTGGAAAACAAAAGTTTAGTTCCTAACCTAGACCATAGTGTCCTCCAAAAATGACTAAGGAACTTGGTGTCTCTATCAGAAACTATACTCTTAGGGATTCCATGTAATCTCACCACTTCTCTAAAGAACAATTTTGCTATATGACTAGCATCATCAACCTTGTGGCAAGGAATAAAGTGAGCCATCTTAGAAAACCTATCTACTACCACAAAGATTGAGTCCATGCCCCTTTGGGTTCTAGGCAATCCTAACACAAAGTCCATGCTAATGTCAACCCATGGGACATTGGGGATAGGAAGGGGAGTGTAAAGGCCATGGGGCATTGACCTAGATTTGGCCTTTTTGCATACAATACATTGGGCACAAAGTCTTTGAACATCTCTTTTCATGTGTGGCCAAAAGAAATGCTCTTTAAGGATATCCAAAGTCTTTTGGATTCCGAAGTGACCCATTAACCCCCCTTGGTGGGATTCTCTTAAGATGAGATCCCTAATGGTTCCTTTAGGCACACAAACTCTATTGTTCTTAAATAAGACTCCCTCATGCCTAAAGTATCCATCACAGGCTTTTTGGGTACATGACTTGTAGAGATCTCCAAACTCTAAGTCATTTGGGTATAGCTCCCCAAAGTTTTCAAAACCAATCAAGGTGGTTCCTAAAGAATTTAACAAAGTTTGTCTTCTAGATAGGGCATCAGCCACCTTATTGATCTTTCCTTGCTTATGTTTAATGACATAGGGGAACTGCTCCAAAAACTCAACCCATTTAGCATGTCTCCTATTCAACTTCTTTTGACCCTTAAGGTATTTTAGTGACTCATGATCACTATGTATGATGAACTCCTTGGTCAACAAGTAATGTTGCCAAGTTTGAAGGGCCCGAATGAGTGCATAGAGCTCTTTGTCATAGGTAGGGTAATTAAGGGACGCTCCATTTAGTTTTTCACTAAAGTAAGCTATGGGATGTCCCTCTTGCAATAAAACTGCCCCTATCCCAACATTAGAAGCATCACATTCTAACTCAAAATTTTTGCTAAAGTTTGGAAGAGCTAGGATGGGTGCTTGGGTAAGTCTCTCTTTCAAGGCTTGAAAGGCCTTGGCTTGTTTTTCCCCCCATTCAAATTTGACATTTTTCTTGACTAAGTCATTTAGAGGTGATGCTATGGTACTAAAATCTTTCACAAACCTCCTATAGAAGCTTGCAAGTCCATGAAAACTCCTAACCTCTCCTATATTTTTGGGGGTAGGCCAATCCTTGATGGCCTTGACTTTCTCTTCATCTACTTGGACACCTTCTTTGCTTACCACAAAGCCTAAGAATACAACTCTATCCAAGCAAAACGAGCACTTTTCTAGGTTGGCAAAGAGTTGGGCCTCTCTTAGCACAAATAACACTTCTCTAAGGTGTCCTAAATGCTCCTCAAGGGATTTGGAGTATACAAGGATGTCATCAAAGTATACTACCACACACTTTCCTATCAAATCCCTCAAAACATGGTGCATCAACCTCATAAAAGTGCTAGGAGCATTTGATAACCCAAAAGGCATTACCAACCACTCAAAGAGACCAAACTTGGTCTTAAAGGCAGTCTTCCACTCATCCCCTTCTTTCATCCTAATTTGGTGATATCCACTCTTGAGGTCTATCTTAGAGAAAATTGTGGAACCATGTAAATCTTCCAACAAGTCATCTAACCTAGGTATGGGATACCTATACCTAATGGTTATTTGGTTTATAGCCCTACAATCAACACACATTCTCCAAGATCCATCTTTCTTAGGGACAAGTAAAACTGGGACTGCACATGGACTCAAGCTCTCTCTTATCCACCCTTTTTCTAGAAGCTCCCCTACTTGTTTTTGGATTTCTTTAGTTTCTTCGGGATTACTTCTATAGGCTGGCCTATTTGGTAAGGAAGCACTAGGCACCAAGTCTATTTGATGTTCAATACCCCTAACAGGTGGCAACCCTAGAGGTAACTCTTTTGGGAACACATCTTGGAACTCTTCTAGAAGTTCTTGAAGTTCACTAGACTCATGGTTTGGTTGAGTATTCAAGCAATACCCTTTGCACATGAGCATGTACATGGGTTGTCTAGCTAGAAGAGTTTGCCTAATTTCTCCTTGATTGATGAAGAGGTTTTTATCATTTTTCTCATGTCTCAACCTCTTATCTTTTTTTAAATTCTTTCCTTTAATTCCCTTCTTTTCTTCCTCTCTTTTCTTTTTCATTTGTACTTGATCTTTACAAACCTCACTAGGGGCCAAGGGAACTAAGGTGACCTTTTGGGAATTGAAAACAAAGGAATACCTATTGCTATGCCCATCATGGTGAACTTTCCTATCAAATTGCCATGGCCTTCCCAAGAGCACATGACTTGCTTCCATGGGCACAACATCACAAGTTACTTGGTCAAGATACCTACCTATGGAAAAGGCAACTAAGACTTGCTTATCCACTAAGAGGTCCCCATTGTCACTCAACCATTGCAACTTGTAAGGCCTAGGATGTGGGGTAGTGGTTAATCCTAGCTTTTGTACTAGCCTAGCACTAGCCACGTTGGTGCAACTTCCCCCATCTATAATCAAAGAACATGTCTTCCCCCCAATCACACACCTTGTGTGAAAAATATTTTCTCTTTGGCTCTCATCTTCCCCCATGACCATGCTTCCTAGTAATCTCCTAACAACAAGAAGATCACCTTCGGGGGCATACTCTAATCCTTCTTCACTAGAAGAGCTAGTGGCACTAGAGCTAGAGTTTTCACTTGAGGATTCCAAAGATGAGACTTGTCCATTATCTCTAAGGATCATGCTCTTCTTGTTAGGGCATTGAGAGGCAATGTGTCCTCGTCCCAAACACTTGAAACACTTAATGGATGATTCCTTTTTTATCGGAGTGGATGGGGTGTTGGCCTTTTCTTTCTTGGGATCTTTAATTTCCCTAGGATCTTTAGGCTTAAAAGGAACATCCTTGTGGCCTTCCTTCCTCTTATTTTCCTTCCAAGAAGGCTTTGAGGTTGAGTATCTACTCTTACCTTTTCTATGGAGTTGTTGTTCTACCTTTTGGGCTTGGTGGTAGAGTTCATTCAAACTCATATAGTTGTGGAGTTCCACAACATCCCTAATCTCATCCTTAAGCCCTTCAAGGAATCTTGCCATTCTAGCCTCCTCACATTCTTCTATGTTGGCTCTAATGATGGCTACCTCCATATCTTTGTAGTACTCATCAACAGTTCTATTACCTTGGGTTAATCTTTGGAGCCTATTATGAAGCTCCCTAAGG
This sequence comes from Canavalia gladiata, assembly GCA_037954105.1. Taxonomy (NCBI): domain Eukaryota; kingdom Viridiplantae; phylum Streptophyta; class Magnoliopsida; order Fabales; family Fabaceae; genus Canavalia; species Canavalia gladiata. Next base: position 22,587,408 of record CM075668.1, on the reverse strand, counting down.
TAATGAGGTGGTACATACCTATTCCTAAGGATGGCTTTCATTTCTTCCCAAGTTTCAATAGGATGAAACCTTGCTCTCTCTTTCACTAGCTTATCCCACCAAATCAAAGCATAGTCTGAAAATTCAAGACTAGCTAGCTTTACCCTATGTTCCTCCCTTACTTCATAGCACATGAAAATTTGCTCTACCTTCAACTCCCATGATAGGTAGATTTCAGGGTCATTCAACCCTTGAAATTTTGGAATTCTAAACTTGGTTCCATCAATTCTTTCTTGGTTTCCATTTTCTCTCCTACCTCTATTCCTAATCCTAGAAGAAGCTCTATGACTATGATGGCTAGGAGAATGTCTATCTCTACTTCTATGGATCCTACTCCTAGATGAATTTCTAACCCTAAGTGGAGACCTAGATGATTCCCTATCACTCTCATGCCTACCTTGATTCCCACCCCTGTGATTATTCCTTTGGTTTCTTCTAGGGGATTCATAGAATTCTTTTTGTGAAAGTTCCTCCCTAGGTGAATCAATTTTATTTTTGTTTTTCTTAGAACTACTAGACCCTTCATTTTGTTTCTTTTTAAACAAAGTCTCATTCCTCTTTTCTATTTCATACAAGCGATCTTCAAATTGTTCACTTTGTTTTCTTAACATTTTTTCAAAGGTTTGGGTAAGGGCTTCTAGTTGTAACCTATTGAAGCTAGGTGGATAATCATTTTCACTCATGATGCTCTCCACTCAAGACACAAGATATGAAACAAATCAATTAAGAAAATCACAAATATTCTAAGTACAAATTCCTACCACATCAAACACTTGAACAATTAAGAAATTAAAATGCAGAAAGTTAATTGGTTTCTTACACAAACCAAGGTCCAAGATAGGGAAAGATAAGTAACAAGTAGTCACATAGGCTAAGTTGTAAACCTAGCAATTATGAAACCCCCTTATTACTCCTTTCAACAAGCACACTTAGACTCCCCCTTATGGCTCCTTAAAACCACACAAAGGCCTTGGAAGTTACACACAATTACTAACAAAATTACAAGGAAAATTCCTAAGTACAAACTAAATCAAAAGGATTACAATATAATAACCCTACTACAACCAAATTCTAAAATTACACCAAAAAGAAAGTCCTAGTAAGAGAAATCCTAATCTATTACAAATGGGTAAATTCTTCAAGTCCAAGTCTTCTCCAAGTTCAGCTCCAAGTCAAACAAAATTTCTTTCTTAGGGCTGCATACAAAATTAAACAAAGGATGCTTTGCAAACCAAGAAATTGTTAGCACAATTAAAACAAATTACTTCCTTCCTCACCAGTGTTTGCCACTCTTAGTCACTCAATTTGGTCTTGCTTTACCCTTGAAGAAAAGACACATATTCAACTTAAAATTAGAGGCCTTGATGTTTCCAATGTGGTAAAAACTCAACTCATCCAGAATTCAAGAATGGACAAAACATAAGAATTTTGGGGACAAACAAGAAACTCTTATCACAAAAATTAGCTAAACTCAAAGGGATTAAAATTGTGACAAACTAGAATTCAAAGAAGACAAGCAACAATTAAGTGGTGAAAAAAGAAGGCACTCAAAAGGAATTCAAGAAGGATGAATGGATTACAAACTTGTGTGAATTGTTCTTAAAACTGAACTTAACCTTTCTTTGAAAGAAAATCATTCATATGCATCATAGTTCATTCAAGAGGATAAATCCAACTCAAGTTGTTCAACACACTTCAATTGATCCCAAACTCAACTCAAATACTACAATTGAAATACAATAAAATGAAACTTGAAGATCATTCAACTCTGGAATTTTTTTTTTTTTTACTTTTTTTTTTGAAAAAAATTCTGCCCAGATTTTTTTTTTTCACGTTTTTTTTTTCGTTTTTTTTTTCTTTTTTTTTTTTTTGTTCTTTGTTGATTCTTGCTTTTTTGCCTTGTATCTTTTAGGGAAATGTAATGTACACTTATATCACTCCAAAACCAGCACAGGATTAACACTTAAACACCCAACAACAATATTTTCAAAGATCAAACACAAACTTCCTCAAGAACACATGAAGAACAGTGATGAACATGATGAACATGATGAACAATTTGCAGAATTTTGCCAAAATAATTGAGGGGTTTTTGAGGCAACAATGATCAAGTTTCAATTTCAACAACAAAACCCACAAATTCCAAAGGATTTGAGAGAACAATAGATGTGTTCTTGCTGGAAATACCCATAAAAAAAACCAGAAAAGGGGTTCTTCAATTTCTTGACATTTTGATGCAATTTTGAGCAAATTCACCGATTAAATTGATGTTTAAGCAAGGATCCAACAATGTATGACTCAAAGCAACACAAATTACATGTGAATTCAAGCAAGAAGGGGCTGAAAATATGCAGAAAAACTGGAAGAAAAACAGAGACGAAAATGGGAGAAGATGATGAAAAATGAAGGAGAAAAGTGAGAGAAGTTACCTCCAAACAACAAGCTCTTGATACCACATAATACAACCCACTTGGGAGGAGGAGGATGGACCTAGTTGGAGGTAGGATTGAAGCTCAAAGTTCAGAGCAGTTTTGGGAGCTCCTCAAAATTGTGTTCAATGTAGCACAAAATTGTGCATAAAAATGGAAAGAAGAGGAAACATAAATTTGCAGAATATAAAGAGGGAATTGGGGAAGGTGATTGCAAGAATTAAAGGCTGAAAATAAAGTGCAGAAATGGAAGAAAGGGCAAAACGAAAATGACCAAAATTAAAGGGGAAAGGGGCTGAAAATTAAAGCATAAACTAAGAACCAGAATTGTAAATTGCAAGAAGGTAAATGGCAGAATGTAAATTGCAGAAAAATAATTCCTAAGCTAGGCGCCACTCCACTAGCTAGAGGAAGCTAGGAAGATAAGCCAAGTTCCACCACATTGGAGGCTCCAATGATAAGGAAAAGGGTCTTAACCTCAAGAACAAGCAAGAGGAGAAGAAAGAGAAGAGAAAGCTGCTCTCTCAAGGGAATTTCGGATTCCAATAGCATAAAATGACCAAAGGTGTCATTTGCTTACATTAAGCCCTTATTTATAGGAAAAAGGGAAGGGGGCTGCTTGGTTGTGGGTATGGGCTGCTCCTAGCCAACCAAGCCCTTAAGCTAGGCCTATTCCTATTCTAAATAGTCTAATTTTATCCCATGTTGGAATAAACTATCCCTACTTTTACAAGTTAAGACAAATACAATCAAATTGAAATTACTAATTTCAGATTTATTCTTCCTAAGCTAAAATTTTGAAATCTACAATTTCCTTGAATGATAATTCTGTGGATGACATTTCCTCATGATATTCCTTCCTTTTGAGAAGTAATGCTTCCACCTCTTGTTGAATTCTCTTGGCCCTTGACCTAGTGGTTGGTCCCTTAATGGTGGTGCTCACATCACAGGAGGTCACCCATCCCAGTACTACTCTCGCCCAAGCACGCTTAACTGCGGAGTTCTGATGGGATCCGGTGCATTAGTGCTGGTATGATCGCACCTGTCAGGTGTGGCGCGATCAACTGCTTTATGCCTTCGCCAGGCCGCCGCGCGCGCTTCAAACGATCATAACTTTCAGTCCGGGATGAATCTCAAGGCCCGGGAGGCGCCGCTGGAAAGCTCGTCCTGAGCCCGCCGCCGTCCCAACCAGGGCTCGCCCGGTTGAGGTCGACCTCGACCCCAGAAAACTGTTACGGGGCCCGTTTCGAAGCTTTTGCAGCAACGCCAAGGATCGGAGCCGCCAGGTGAGGAAACCGACCTGCCGCGGTCCCGGGCCCGCCTCTGCCGCCGAGAAGGATTTGAGCAATCGAAACCTTGTGCGTGCGCGCCACCAAAAGAACAAGCCCGACTGACGCAAAAAGGAGGAGGTGCAACACGAGGACTTCCCAGGAGGTCACCCATCCCAGTACTACTCTCGCCCAAGCACGCTTAACTGCGGAGTTCTGATGGGATCCGGTGCATTAGAGCTGGTATGATCGCACCTGTCAAGTGTGTTGCGATCAACTGCTTTATGCCTTCGCCAGGCCGCCTCGCGCGCTTCAAACGATCATCACTTTCAGTCCAGGATGAATCTCGAGGCTCGGGAGGCGCCGCTGGAAAGCTCGTCTTGAGCCTGCCGCCGTCCCAACCAGGGCTCGCCCGGTTGAGGTCGACCTCGACCCCAGAAAACTGTTACGGGGCCCGTTTCGAAGCTTTTGCAGCAACGCCAGGGATCGGAGCCGCCAGGTGAGGAAACCGAACTGCCGCGGTCCCGGGCCCGCCTCTGCCGCCGAGAAGGATTTGAGCAATCGAAACCTTGTGCGTGCGCGCCACCAAAAGAACAAGCCCGACTGACGCAAAAAGGAGGAGGTGCAACACGAGGACTTCCCAGGAGGTCACCCATCCCAGTACTACTCTCGCCCAAGCACGCTTAACTGCGGAGTTCTGATGGGATCCGGTGCATTAGTGCTGGTATGATCACACTTGTCAAGTGTGGCGCGATCAACTGCTTTAAGCCTTCGCCAGGCCGCCGCGCGCGCTTCAAACGATCATAACTTTCAGTCCGGGATGAATCTCGAGGCCCGGGAGGCGCCGCTGGAAAGTTCGTCCTGAGCCCGCCGCCGTCCCAACCAGGGCTCGCCCGATTGAGGTCGACCTCGACCACAGAACCTGTTCCGGGGCCTGTTTCGTAGCTGTTGAAGCAACGCCGAGGATCGGAGCCGCCGGGTGAGGAAACCGACCTGCCGCTGTCCCGGGCCCGCCTCCGCCGCCATTTGAGCAATCGAAACCTTGTGCGTGCGCGCCACCAAAAGAACAAGCCCCACTGACGCAAAAAGGAGGAGGTGCAACACGAGGACTTCCCAGGAGGTCACCCATCCCAGTACTACTCTCGCCCAAGCACGCTTAACTGCGGAGTTCTGATAGGATCCGGTGCATTAGAGCTGGTATGATCGCACCTGTCAAGTGTGGCGCGATCAACTGCTTTATGCCTTCGCCAGGCCGCCGCGCCCGCTTCAAACGATCATAACTTTCAGTCCGGGATTAATCTCGAGGCCCGGGAGGCGCCGCTGGAAAACTCGTCTTGAGCCTGCCGCCGTCCCAACCAGGGCTCACGCGGTTGAGGTCGACCTCGACCCCAGAAAACTGTTCCGGGGCCCGTTTCGGAGCTTTTGCAGCAACGCCAAGGATCGGAGCCGCCGGGTGAGGAAACCGATTTGCCGCGGTGCCACGCCCGCCTCCGCCGCCGAGAAGGATTTGAGCAATCGAAACCGTGTGCGTGCGCGCCACCAAAAGAACAAGCCCGACTGACGCAAAAAGGAGGAGGTGCAACACGAGGACTTCCCAGGAGGTCACCCATCCCAGTACTACTCTCGCCCAAGCACGCTTAACTGCGGAGTCCTGATGGGATCCGGTGCATTAGTGCTGGTATGATCGCACCTCTCAAGTGTGGCGCGATCAACTGCTTTATGCCTTCGCCAGGCCGCCGCGCGCGCTTCAAACGATCATAACTTTCAGTCCGGGATGAATCTCAAGGCCCGGGAGGCGCCGCTGGAAAGCTCGTCCTGAGCCTGCCGCCGTCCCAACCAGGGCTCGCCCGATTGAGGTTGACCTCGACCCCAGACCTGTTCCGAGCCCTGTTTCGGATCTGTTGCAGCAACGCCAAGGATCGGAGCCGCCGGGTGAGGAATTCGACCTGCCGCGGTCCCGTGCCTGCCTCCGCCGCCGAGAAGGATATGAGCAATCGAAACCTTGTGCGTGCGCGCCACCAAAAGAACAAGCCCGACTGACGCAAAAAGGAGGAGGTGCAACACGAGGACTTCCCAGGAGGTCACCCATCCCAGTACTACTCTCGCCCAAGCACGCTTAACTGCGGAGTTCTGATGGGATCCGGTGCATTAGTGCTGGTATGATCGCACCTGTCAAGTGTGGCGCGATCAACTGCTTTATGCCTTCGCCAGGCCGCCGCGTGCGCTTCAAACGATCATAACTTTCAGTCCGGGATGAATCTCGAGGCCCGGGAGGCGCCGCTGGAAAGGTCGTCCTGAGCCCGCCGCCGTCCCAACCAGGCTCGCCCGATTGAGGTCGACCTCGACCCCAGACCTGTTCGGGGGCCTGTTTCGGAGCTGTTGCAGCAACGCCAAGGATCGGAGCCGCCGGGTGAGGAAACCGACCTGCCGCGGTCCCGTGCCCGCCTCCGCCGCCGAGAAGGATATGAGCAATCGAAACCTTGTGCGTGCGCGCCACCAAAAGAACAAGCCCGACTGACGCAAAAAGGAGGAGGTGAAACAAGAGGACTTCCCAGGAGGTCACCCATCCCAGTACTACTCTCGCCCAAGCACGCTTAACTGCGGAGTTCTGATGGGATCCGGTGCATTAGTGGTGGTATGATCGCACCTGTCAAGTGTGGCGCGATCAACTGCTTTATGCCTTCGCAAGGCCGCCGCGCGCGCTTCAAACGATCATAACTTTCAGTCCGGGATGAATGTCAAGGCCCGGGAGGCGCCGCTGGAAAGCTTGTCCTGAGCCCGCCGCCGTCCCAACCAGGGTTCGCCCGGTTGAGGTCGACCTCGACCCCAGAAAACTGTTCCGGGGCCCGTTTCGGAGTTTTTGCAGCAGCGCAAAGGATCGGAGCTGCGAGGTGAGGAAACCGACCTGCCGCGGTCCCGGGCCCGCCTCCGCCGCCGAGAAGGATTTGAGCAATAAAAACTTGTGCGTGCGCGCCACCAAAAGAACAAGCCCGACTGACGCAAAAAGGAGGAGGTGCAACACGAGGACTTCCCAGGAGGTCACCCATCCCAGTACTACTCTCGCCCAAGCACGCTTAACTGCGGAGTTCTGATGGGATCCGGTGCATTAGTGCTGGTATGATCGCACCTGTCAAGTGTGGCGCGATCAACTGCTTTATGCCTTCGCCAGGCCGCCGCGTGCGCTTCAAACGATCATAACTTTCAGTCCGGGATGAATCTCGAGGCCCGGGAGGCGCCGCTGGAAAGCTCGTCCTGAGCCCGCCGCCGTCCCAACCAGGCTCGCCCGATTGAGGTCGACCTCGACCCCAGACCTGTTCGGGGGCCTGTTTCGGAGCTGTTGCAGCAACGCCAAGGATCGGAGCCGCCGGGTGAGGAAACCGACCTGCCGCGGTCCCGTGCCCGCCTCCGCCGCCGAGAAGGATATGAGCAATCGAAACCTTGTGCGTGCGCGCCACCAAAAGAACAAGCCCGACTGACGCAAAAAGGAGGAGGTGAAACAAGAGGACTTCCCAGGAGGTCACCCATCCCAGTACTACTCTCGCCCAAGCACGCTTAACTGCGGAGTTCTGATGGGATCCGGTGCATTAGTGGTGGTATGATCGCACCTGTCAAGTGTGGCGCGATCAACTGCTTTATGCCTTCGCAAGGCCGCCGCGCGCGCTTCAAACGATCATAACTTTCAGTCCGGGATGAATGTCAAGGCCCGGGAGGCGCCGCTGGAAAGCTTGTCCTGAGCCCGCCGCCGTCCCAACCAGGGTTCGCCCGGTTGAGGTCGACCTCGACCCCAGAAAACTGTTCCGGGGCCCGTTTCGGAGTTTTTGCAGCAGCGCAAAGGATCGGAGCTGCGAGGTGAGGAAACCGACCTGCCGCGGTCCCGGGCCCGCCTCCGCCGCCGAGAAGGATTTGAGCAATAAAAACTTGTGCGTGCGCGCCACCAAAAGAACAAGCCCGACTGACGCAAAAAGGAGGAGGTGCAACACGAGGACTTCCCAGGAGGTCACCCATCCCAGTACTACTCTCGCCCAAGCACGCTTAACTGCGGAGTTCTGATGGGATCCGGTGCATTAGTGCTGGTATGATCGCACCTGTCAAGTGTGGCGCGATCAACTGCTTTATGCCTTCGCCAGGCCGCCGCGTGCGCTTCAAACGATCATAACTTTCAGTCCGGGATGAATCTCGAGGCCCGGGAGGCGCCGCTGGAAAGCTCGTCCTGAGCCCGCCGCCGTCCCAACCAGGCTCGCCCGATTGAGGTCGACCTCGACCCCAGACCTGTTCGGGGGCCTGTTTCGGAGCTGTTGCAGCAACGCCAAGGATCGGAGCCGCCGGGTGAGGAAACCGACCTGCCGCGGTCCCGTGCCCGCCTCCGCCGCCGAGAAGGATATGAGCAATCGAAACCTTGTGCGTGCGCGCCACCAAAAGAACAAGCCCGACTGACGCAAAAAGGAGGAGGTGCAACACGAGGACTTCCCAGGAGGTCACCCATCCCAGTACTACTCTCGCCCAAGCACGCTTAACTGCGGAGTTCTGATGGGATCCGGTGCATTAGTGCTGCTATGATAGCACCTGTCAAGTGTGGCGCGATCAACTGCTTTATGCTTTCGCCAGGCCGCCGCGCGCGCTTCAAACGATCATAACTTTCAGTCCGGGATGAATCTCAAGGCCCGGGAGGCGCCGCTGGAAAGCTCGTCCTGAGCCCGCCGCCGTCCCAACCAGGGTTCGCCCGGTTGAGGTCGACCTCGACCCTAGAAAACTGTTCCAGGGCCCGTTTCGGAGTTTTTGCAGCAACGCAAAGGATCGGAGCTGCCAGGTGAGCAAACCGACCTGCCGCGGTCCCGGGCCCGCCTCCGCCGCCGAGAAGGATTTGAGCAATCGAAACCTTGTGCGTGCGCGCCACCAAAAGAACAAGCCCGACTGACGCAAAAAGGAGGAGGTGCAACACGAGTACTTCCCAGGAGGTCACCCATCCCAGTACTACTCTCGCCCAAGCACGCTTAACTGCGGAGTTCTGATGGGATCCGGTGCATTAGTGCTGGTATGATCGCACCTGTCAAGTGTGGCGCGATCAACTGCTTTATGCCTTCGCCAGGCCGCCGCGTGCGCTTCAAACGATCATAACTTTCAGTCCGGGATGAATCTCGAGGCCCGGGAGGCGCCGCTGGAAAGCTTGTCCTGAGCCCGCCGCCGTCCCAACCAGGCTCGCCCGATTGAGGTCGACCTCGACCCCAGACCTGTTCGGGGGCCTGTTTCGGAGCTGTTGCAGCAACGCCAAGGATCGGAGCCGCCGGGTGAGGAAACCGACCTGCCGCGGTCCCGTGCCCGCCTCCGCCGCCGAGAAGGATATGAGCAATCGAAACCTTGTGCGTGCGCGCCACCAAAAGAACAAGCCCGACGGACGCAAAAAGGAGGAGGTGCAACACGAGGACTTCCCAGGAGGTCACCCATCCCAGTACTACTCTCGCCCAAGCACGCTTAACTGCGGAGTTCTGATGGGATCCGGTGCATTAGTGCTGGTATGATCGCACCTGTCAAGTGTTGCGCGATCAACTGCTTTATGCCTTTGCCAGGCCGCCGCGCGCGCTTCAAAGGATCATAACTTTCAGTCCGGGATGAATCTCGAGGTCCGGGAGGCGCCGCGGGAAAGCTCGTCCTGAGCCCGCCGCCGTCCCAACCAGGGCTCGCCCGGTTGAGGTCGACCTCGACCCCAGAAAACTGTTCCGGGGCCGGTTTCGGAGCTTTTGCAGCAACGCAAAGGATCGGAGCTGCCAGGTGAGGAAACCGACCTGCCGCGGTCCCGGGCCCGCCTCTGCCGCCGAGAAGGATTTGAGCAATCGAAACCTTGTGCGTGCGCGCCACCAAAAGAACAAGCCCGACTGACGCAAAAAGGAGGAGGTGCAACACGAGGACTTCCCAGGAGGTCACCCATCCCAGTACTACTCTCGCCCAAGCACGCTTAACTGCGGAGTTCTGATGGGATCCGGTGCATTAGTGCTGGTATGATCGCACCTGTCAAGTGTGGCGCGATCAACTGCTTTATGCCTTCGCCAGGCCGCCGCGTGCGCTTCAAACGATCATAACTTTCAGTCCGGGATGAATCTCGAGGCCCGGGAGGCGCCGCTGGAAAGCTCGTCCTGAGCCCGCCGCCGTCCCAACCAGGCTCGCCCGATTGAGGTCGACCTCGACCCCAGACCTGTTCGGGGGCCTGTTTCGGAGCTGTTGCAGCAACGCCAAGGATCGGAGCCGCCGGGTGAGGAAACCGACCTGCCGCGGTCCCGTGCCTGCCTCCGCCGCCGAGAAGGATATGAGCAATCGAAACCTTGTGCGTGCGCGCCACCAAAAGAACAAGCCCGACTGACGCAAAAAGGAGGAGGTGCAACACGAGGACTTCCCAGGAGGTCACCCATCCCAGTACTACTCTCGCCCAAGCACGCTTAACTGCGGAGTTCTGATGGGATCCGGTGCATTAGTGCTGGTATGATCGCACCTGTCAAGTGTTGCGCGATCAACTGCTTTATGCCTTTGCCAGGCCGCCGCGCGCTGATGTGAGCATGGAAATTGGCTTTCAAGAGAAATTTTTAGCTTAAGGATAATAAAACTGAAATTTTTTCCTAATTTTAATTTGGTTGTATTTTTCTTTAAGTTGTAAAAGTGGGAATAGCTTATCCTAACTTGGAATAAGAATAGGTTATTTAGAATAGGAATAGGCTTAGGTTAAGAGCTTGGTTGGCTAAGGGCAGCCCAAACCCACAACCAAGCAGCCCCCTTCCTTTTTTCCTATAAATAAGGGCTCAATGTAAGCAAATGGGACCTTTGGTCATTTTATGCTATTGGAATCCGAAATTCCCTTAAGAGAGCAGCTTTCTCTTCTCTTTCTTCTCCTCTTGCTTGTTCTTGAGGTTAAGACCCTTTTCCTTATCATTGGAGCCTCCAATGTGGTGGAACTTGGCTTATCTTCCTAGCTTCCTCTAGCTAGTGGAGTGGCGCCTAGCTTAGGAATTATTTTTCTGCAATTTACATTCTGCCATTTACATCCTTGCAATTTACAATTCTGGTTCTTAGTTTATGCTTTAATTTTCAGCCCCTTTCCCCTTTAATTTTGGTCATTTTCGTTTTGCCCTTTCTTCCATTTCTGCACTTTATTTCTTGCAATTACCTTCCCCAATTCCCTCTTTACATTCTGCAAATTTATGTTTCCTCTTCTTTTCATTTTTATGCACAATTTTGTGCTACATTGAACACAATTTGAGGAGCTCCCAAAACTGCTCTGAATTTTGAGCTTCAATCCTACCTCCAACTAGGTCCATCCTCCTCCTCCCAAGTGGGTTGTATTATGTGGTATCAAGAGCTTGTTGTTTGGAGGTAACTTCTCTCACTTTTCTCCTTCATTTTTCATCATCTTCTTCTCCCATTTTCATCTCTGTTTTTGTTCCAGTTTTTTCTGCATATTTTCAGCCCCTTCTTGCTTGAATTCACATGTAATTTGTGTTGCTTTGAGCCATATGTTGTTGGATCCTTGCTTGAACATCAATTTAATCGGTGAATTTGCTCAAAATTGCATCAAAATGTCAAGAAATTGAAGAACCCCTTTTCTGGTTTTTTTTTCTAGGTATTTCCAGCAAGAACACATCTATTGTTCTCTCAAATCCTTTAGAATTTGTGGGTTTTGTTGTTGAAATTGAAACTTGATCATTGTTGCCTCAAAAACCCCTCAATTATTTTGGCAAAATTCTGCAAATTGTTCATCATGTTCATCACTGTTCTTCATGTGTTCTTAAGGAAGTTTGTGTTTGATCTTTGAAAAAATTGTTGTTGGGTGTTTAAGTGTTAATCCTGTGCTGGTTTTGGAGTGATATAAGTGTACATTACATTTCCCTAAAAGATACAAGGCAAAAAGCAAGAATCAACAAAGAACAAAAAAAAAAAAGAAAAAAAAAACGAAAAAAAAAAACGTGAAAAAAAATCTGGACAGAATTTTTTTAAAAAAAAAAAGTAAAAAAAAAAAAAAATTCCAGAGTTGAATGATCTTCAAGTTTCATTTTATTGTATTTAAATTGTAGTATTTGAGTTGAGTTTGGGATCAATTGAAATGTGTTTAACAACTTGAGTTGGATTTATCCTCTTGAATGAACTATGATGCATATGAATGATTTTCTTTCAAAGAAAGGTTAAGTTCAGTTTTAAGAACAATTCACACAAGTTTGTAATCCATTCATCCTTCTTGAATTCCTTTTGAGTGCCTTCTTTTTTCACCACTTAATTGTTGCTTGTCTTCTTTGAATTCTAGTTTGTCACAATTTTAATCCCTTTGAGTTTAGCTAATTTTTGTGATAAGAGTTTCTTGTTTGTCCCCAAAATTCTTATGTTTTGTCCATTCTTGAATTCTGGATGAGTTGAGTTTTTACCACATTGGAAACTTCAAGGCCTCTAATTTTAAGTTGAATATGTGTCTTTTCTTCAAGGGTAAAGCAAGACCAAATTGAGTGACTAAGAGTGGCAAACACTGGTGAGGAAGGAAGTAATTGGTTTTAATTGTGCTAACAATTTCTTGGTTTGCAAAGCATTCTTTGTTTAATTTTGTATGCAGCCCTAAGAAAGAAATTTTGTTTGACTTGGAGCTGAACTTGGGGAAGACTTGGACTTGAAGCTTGACTTGAAGAATTTACCCATTTGTAATAGATTAGGATTTCTCTTACTAGGACTTTCTTTTTGGTGTAATTTTAGAATTTGGTTGTAGTAGGGTTATAATATTGTAATCCTTTTGATTTAGTTTGTACTTAGGAATTTTTCTTGTAATTTTGTTAGTAATTGTGTGTAAGTTCCAAGGCCTTTGTGTGGTTTTAAGGAGCCATAAGGGGGAGTCTAAGTGTGCTTGTTGAAAGGAGTAATAAGGGGGTTCCATAATTGCTAGGTTTACAACTTAGCCTATGTGACTACTTGTTACTTATCTTTCCCTATCTTGGACCTTGGTTTGTGTAAGAAACCAATTAACTCTCTGCATTTTAATTTCTTAATTGTTCAAGTGTTTTATGTGGTAGGAATTTGTACTTAGAATATTTGTGATTTTCTTAATTGATTGTGTCTTGAGTGGAGAGAATCATGAGCGAAACTGAGTATCCACCTAGCTTCAATAGGTTACAACTAGAAGCCCTTACCCAAACCTTTGAAAAAATGTTAAGAAAACAAAGTGAACAATTTGAAGATCGCTTGTATGACCTAGGAAAGAGGAATGAGACTTTGTTTAAAAAGAAACAAAATGGGGGGTCTAGTAGTTCTAAGAAAAACAAAAATAAAATTGATTCACCTAGGGAGGAACTTTCACAAGAAGATTTCTATGAATCCCCTAGAAGAAACCAAAGGAATAATCACAGGGGTGGGAATCAAGGTAGGCATGAGAGTGATAGGGAATCATCTAGGTCTCCACTTAGGGTTAGAAATTCATCTAGGAGTAGGATCCATAGAAGTAGAGATAGACATTCTCCTAGCTATCATAGTCATAGAGCTTCTTCTAGGATTAGGAATAGAGGTAGGAGAGAAAATGGAAACCAAGAAAGAATAGATGGAACCAAGTTTAGAATTCCAAAATTTCAAGGGTTGAATGACCCTGAAATCTACCTATCATGGGAGTTGAAGGTAGAGAAAATTTTCATGTGCTATGAAGTAAGGGAGGAACATAGGGTAAAGCTAGCTAGTCTTGAATTTTCAGACTATGCTTTGATTTGGTGGGATAAGCTAGTGAAAGAGAGAGCAAGGTTTCATCCTATTGAGACTTGGGAAGAAATGAAAGCCATCCTTAGGAATAGGTATGTACCACCTCATTACCTTAGGGAGCTTCATAATAGGCTCCAAAGATTAACCCAAGGTAATAGGACTGTTGATGAGTACTACAAAGATATGGAGGTAGCCATCATTAGAGCAAACATAGAAGAATGTGAGGAGGCTAGAATGGCAAGATTCCTTGAAGGGCTTAAGGATGAGATTAGGGATGTTGTGGAACTCCACAACTATATGAGTTTGAATGAACTCTACCACCAAGCCCAAAAGGTAGAACAACAACTCCATAGAAAAGGTAAGAGTAGATACTCAACCTCAAATCCTTCTTGGAAGGAAAATAAGAGAAAGGAAGGTCACAAGGATGTTCCTTTTAAGCCTGAAGATCCTAGGAAAATTAAAGATCCCAAGAAAGAAAAGGCCAACACCCTATCCACTCCGATAAAAAAGGAATCATCCATTAAGTGTTTCAAGTGTTTGGGACGAGGGCACATTGCCTCTCAATGCCCTAACAAGAAGAGCATGATCCTTAGAGATAATGGACAAGTCTCATCTTTGGAATCCTCAAGTGAAAACTCTAGTTCTAGTGTCACTAGCTCTTCTAGTGAAGAAGGATTAGAGTATGCCCCCGAAGGTGATCTTCTTGTTGTTAGGAGATTACTAGGAAGCATGGTCATGGGGGAAGATGAGAGCCAAAGAGAAAATATTTTTCACACAAGGTGTGTGATTGGGGGGAAGACATGTTCTTTGATTATAGATGGGGGAAGTTGCACCAACGTGGCTAGTGCTAGGCTAGTACAAAAGCTAGGATTAACCACTACCCCACATCCTAGGCCTTACAAGTTGCAATGGTTGAGTGACAATGGGGACCTCTTAGTGGATAAGCAAGTCTTAGTTGCCTTTTCCATAGGTAGGTATCTTGACCAAGTAACTTGTGATGTTGTGCCCATGGAAGCAAGTCATGTGCTCTTGGGAAGGCCATGGCAATTTGATAGAAAAGTTCACCATGATGGGCATAGCAATAGGTATTCCTTTGTTTTCAATTCCCAAAAGGTCACCTTAGTTCCCTTGGCCCCTAGTGAGGTTTGTAAAGATAAAGTACAAATGAAAAAGAAAAGAGAGAAAGAAAAGAAGGGAATTAAAGGAAAGAATTTAAAAAAAGATAAGAGGTTGAGACATGAGGAAAAGGTTAAAAACCTCTTCATCAATCAAGGAGAAATTAGGCAAACTCTTCTAGCTAGACAACCCATGTACATGCTCATGTGCAAAGAGTATTTCTTGAATACTCAACCAAACCTTGAGTCTAGTGAACTTCTAGAAGAGTTCCAAGATGTATTCCTAAAAGAGTTACCTCTAGGGTTGCCAACTGTAAGGGGTATTGAACATCAAGAAAACTTAGTGCCTAGTGTTCCTCAATTCCTTTCACCTATCATAGGGGTTGAAATGTTCTCCTTTACAAAGAGTAATCAAGAGATGGAACTCCAGCCTTCTACCAACATTTGGGACACCATTGTTGCAAAATTTGTTGGAGATCATGTGTCTAGAACCATTCATATGCCTAGATTATCACCACTGTCTCATATGCTTCACAATGATAGTGAATTCTCACATATAAAGGTCCCTAGCATGCTTCAATCCTTGTTTTATGATAATGCATCTAGGATGCTTAATTTGTTAGTAATTACAAATATTCATAGCACTAAGATCTCTTTAGGGAAAAGAAAATGGATGAAAGCACGTAAGTTTACTTGGGACATGTTTGTTAATAACTATGAGCTTGTAGATCACATCAACCTTTTGTTCCTAATCAAATTTGCTTTCCAATGTTTACAACTATTTGAAAAATTAAAGAGGTTCGTATTTGATCCTGGCATTCTCCATAATTTTCTTTCTTCCATAACCACATATTCTACTCTTATTTGTGTCCTTTGTTTTGCAGAAATTGGTGATTGTCATTCGAGGGCGAATGCTTTTAAGGGGGAGAGGATGATGTGAGCATGGAAATTGGCTTTCAAGAGAAATTTTTAGCTTAAGGATAATAAAACTGAAATTTTTTCCTAATTTTAATTTGGTTGTATTTTTCTTTAAGTTGTAAAAGTGGGAATAGCTTATCCTAACTTGGAATAAGAATAGGTTATTTAGAATAGGAATAGGCTTAGGTTAAGAGCTTGGTTGGCTAAGGGCAGCCCAAACCCACAACCAAGCAGCCCCCTTCCTTTTTTCCTATAAATAAGGGCTCAATGTAAGCAAATGGGACCTTTGGTCATTTTATGCTATTGGAATCCGAAATTCCCTTAAGAGAGCAGCTTTCTCTTCTCTTTCTTCTCCTCTTGCTTGTTCTTGAGGTTAAGACCCTTTTCCTTATCATTGGAGCCTCCAATGTGGTGGAACTTGGCTTATCTTCCTAGCTTCCTCTAGCTAGTGGAGTGGCGCCTAGCTTAGGAATTATTTTTCTGCAATTTACATTCTGCCATTTACATCCTTGCAATTTACAATTCTGGTTCTTAGTTTATGCTTTAATTTTCAGCCCCTTTCCCCTTTAATTTTGGTCATTTTCGTTTTGCCCTTTCTTCCATTTCTGCACTTTATTTCTTGCAATTACCTTCCCCAATTCCCTCTTTACATTCTGCAAATTTATGTTTCCTCTTCTTTTCATTTTTATGCACAATTTTGTGCTACATTGAACACAATTTGAGGAGCTCCCAAAACTGCTCTGAATTTTGAGCTTCAATCCTACCTCCAACTAGGTCCATCCTCCTCCTCCCAAGTGGGTTGTATTACGCGCGCTTCAAAGGATCATAACTTTCAGTCCGGGATGAATCTCGAGGTCCGGGAGGCGCCGCGGGAAAGCTCGTCCTGAGCCCGCCGCCGTCCCAACCAGGGCTCGCCCGGTTGAGGTCGACCTCGACCCCAGAAAACTGTTCCGGGGCCGGTTTCGGAGCTTTTGCAGCAACGCAAAGGATCGGAGCTGCCAGGTGAGGAAACCGACCTGCCGCGGTCCCGGGCCCGCCTCTGCCGCCGAGAAGGATTTGAGCAATCGAAACCTTGTGCGTGCGCGCCACCAAAAGAACAAGCCCGACTGACGCAAAAAGGAGGAGGTGCAACACGAGGACTTCCCAGGAGGTCACCCATCCCAGTACTACTCTCGCCCAAGCACGCTTAACTGCGGAGTTCTGATGGGATCCGGTGCATTAGTGCTGGTATGATCGCACCTGTCAAGTGTGGCGCGATCAACTGCTTTATGCCTTCGCCAGGCCGCCGCGTGCGCTTCAAACGATCATAACTTTCAGTCCGGGATGAATCTCGAGGCCCGGGAGGCGCCGCTGGAAAGCTCGTCCTGAGCCCGCCGCCGTCCCAACCAGGCTCGCCCGATTGAGGTCGACCTCGACCCCAGACCTGTTCGGGGGCCTGTTTCGGAGCTGTTGCAGCAACGCCAAGGATCGGAGCCGCCGGGTGAGGAAACCGACCTGCCGCGGTCCCGTGCCCGCCTCCGCCGCCGAGAAGGATATGAGCAATCGAAACCTTGTGCGTGCGCGCCACCAAAAGAACAAGCCCGACTGACGCAAAAAGGAGGAGGTGCAACACGAGGACTTCCCAGGAGGTCACCCATCCCAGTACTACTCTCGCCCAAGCACGCTTAACTGCGGAGTTCTGATGGGATCCGGTGCATTAGTGCTGGTATGATCGCACCTGTCAAGTGTTGCGCGATCAACTGCTTTATGCCTTTGCCAGGCCGCCGCGCGCGCTTCAAAGGATCATAACTTTCAGTCCGGGATGAATCTCGAGGTCCGGGAGGCGCCGCGGGAAAGCTCGTCCTGAGCCCGCCGCCGTCCCAACCAGGGCTCGCCCGGTTGAGGTCGACCTCGACCCCAGAAAACTGTTCCGGGGCCCATTTCGGAGCTTTTGCAGCAACGCCAAGGATCGGAGCCGCCGGGTGAGGAAACCGACCTGTCGCGGTCCCGGGCCCGCCTCCGCCGCCGAGAAAGATTTGAGCAATCGAAACCTTGTGCGTGCGCGCCACCAAAAGAACAAGCCCGACTGACGCAAAAAGGAGGAGGTGCAACACGAGGTCTTCCCAGGAGGTCACCCATCCCAGTACTACTCTCGCCCAAGCACGCTTAACTGCGGAGTTCTGATGGGATCTGGTGCATTAGAGCTGGTATGATCGCACCTGTCAAGTGTGGCGCGATCAACTGCTTTATGCCTTCGCCAGGCCGCCGCGCGCGCTTCAAACGATCATAACTTTCAGTCCGGGATGAATCTCAGGGCCCGGGAGGTGCCGCTGGAAAGCTCGTCCTGAGCCCGCCACCGTCCCAACCCGGGCTCGCCCGGTTGAGGTCGACCTCGACCCCAGAAAGCTATTCCGGGGCCCGTTTCGGAGCTTTTGCAGCAACGCCAAGGATCGGACCCGCCGGGTGACGAAACCGACCTGCCGCGGTCCCGCCCCTGCCTCCGCCGCCGAGAAGGATTTGAGCAATCGAAACCTTGTGCGTGCGCGCCACCAAAAGAACAAGCCCGACTGACGCAAAAAGGAGGAGGTGCAACACGAGGACTTCCCAGGAGGTCACCCATCCCAGTACTACTCTCGCCCAAGCACGCTTAACTGCGGAGTTCTGATGGGATCCGGTGCATTAGTGCTGGTATGATCGCACCTGTCAAGTGTGGCGCGATCAACTGCTTTATGCCTTCGCCAGGCCGCCGCGCGCGCTTCAAACGATCATAACTTTCAGTCCGAGATGAATCTCGAGGCCCGGGAGGCCCCGCTGGAAAGCTCGTCCTGAGCCCGCCGCCGTCCCAACCAGGGCTCGCCCGGTTGAGGTCGACCTTGACCCCAGAAAACTGTACCGGGGCCGGTTTCGGAGCTTTTGCAGCAACGCAAAGGATCGGAGCTGCCAGGTGAGGAAACCGACCTGCCGCGGTCCCGGGCCCGCCTCTGCCGCCGAGAAGGATTTGAGCAATCGAAACCTTGTGCGTGCGCGCCACCAAAAGAACAAGCCCGACTGACGCAAAAAGGAGGAGGTGCAACACGAGGACTTCCCAGGAGGTCACCCATCCCAGTACTACTCTCGCCCAAGCACGCTTAACTGCGGAGTCCTGATGGGATCCGGTGCATTAGTGCTGGTATGATCGCACCTCTCAAGTGTGGCGCGATCAACTGCTTTCTGCCTTCACGAGGCCGCCGCTCGCGCTTCAAACGATCATAACTTTCAGTCCGGGATGAATCTCAAGGCCCGGGAGGCGCCGCTGGAAAGCTCGTCCTGAGCCTGCCGCCGTCCCAACCAGGGCTCGCCCGATTGAGGTCGACCTCGACCCCAGACCTGTTTCGGGGCCTGTTTCGGATCTGTTGCAGCAACGCCAAGGATCGGAGCCACCGGGTGAGGAATTCGACCTGCCGCGGTCCCGTGCCTGCCTCCGCCGCCGAGAAGGATATGAGCAATCGAAACCTTGTGCGTGCGCGCCACCAAAAGAACAAGCCCGACTGACGCAAAAAGGAGGAGGTGCAACACGAGGACTTCCCAGGAGGTCACCCATCCCAGTACTACTCTCGCCCAAGCACGCTTAACTGCGGAGTTCTGATGGGATCCGGTGCATTAGTGCTGGTATGATCGCACCTGTCAAGTGTGGCGCGATCAAATGCTTTATGCCTTCGCCAGGCCGCCGCGTGTGCTTCAAACGATCATAACTTTCAGTCCGGGATGAATCTCGAGGCCCGGGAGGCGCCGCTGGAAAGCTCGTCCTGAGCCCGCCGCCGTCCCAACCAGGCTCGCCCGATTGAGGTCGACCTCGACCCCAGACCTGTTCGGGGGCCTGTTTCGGAGCTGTTGCAGCAACGCCAAGGATCGGAGCCGCCGGGTAAGGAAACCGACCTGCCGCGGTCCCGTGCCCGCCTCCGCCGCCGAGAAGGATATGAGCAATCGAAACCTTGTGCGTGCGCGCCACCAAAAGAACAAGCCCGACTGACGCAAAAAGGAGGAGGTGCAACAAGAGGACTTCCCAGGAGGTCACCCATCCCAGTACTACTCTCGCCCAAGCACGCTTAACTGCGGAGTTCTGATGGGATCCGGTGCATTAGTGCTGGTATGATCGCACCTGTCAAGTGTGGCGCGATCAACTGCTTTATGCCTTCGCCAAGCCGCCGCGCGCGCTTCAAACGATCATAACTTTCAGTCCGGGATGAATCTCAAGGCCCGGGAGGCGCCGCTGGAAAGCTCGTCCTGAGCCCGCCGCCGTCCCAACCAGGGTTCGCCCGGTTGAGGTCGACCTCGACCCCAGAAAACTGTTACGGGGCCCGTTTCGGAGCTTTTGCAGCAACGCCAAGGATCGGAGCTGCCAGGTGAGGAAACCGACCTGCCGCGGTCCCGGGCCCGCCTCTGCCGCCGAGAAGGATTTGAGCAATCGAAACCTTGTGCGTGCGCGCCACCAAAAGAACAAGCCCGACTGACGCAAAAAGGAGGAGGTGCAACACGAGGACTTCCCAGGAGGTCACCCATCCCAGTACTACTCTCGCCCAAGCACGCTTAACTGCGGAGTCCTGATGGGATCCGGTGCATTAGTGCTGGTATGATCGCACCTCTCAAGTGTGGCGCGATCAACTGCTTTATGCCTTCACGAGGCCGCCGCGCGCGCTTCAAACGATCATAACTTTCAGTCCGGGATGAATCTCAAGGCCTGGGAGGCGCCGCTGGAAAGCTCGTCCTGAGCCTGCCGCCGTCCCAACCAGGGCTCGCCCGATTGAGGTCGACCTCGACCCCAGACCTGTTTCGGGGCCTGTTTCGGATCTGTTGCAGCAACGCCAAGGATCGGAGCCACCGGGTGAGGAATTCGACCTGCCGCGGTCCCGTGCCTGCCTCGGCCGCCGAGAAGGATATAAGCAATCGAAACCTTGTGCGTGCGCGCCACCAAAAGAACAAGCCCGACTGACGCAAAAAGGAGGAGGTGCAACACGAGGACTTCCCAGGAGGTCACCCATCCCAGTACTACTCTCGCCCAAGCACGCTTAACTGCGGAGTTCTGATGGGATCCGATGCATTAGTGCTGGTATGATCGCACCTGTCAAGTGTGGCGCGATCAAATGCTTTATGCCTTCGCCAGGCCGCCGCGTGTGCTTCAAACGATCATAACTTTCAGTCCGGGATGAATCTCGAGGCCCGGGAGGCGCCGCAGGAAAGCTCGTCCTGAGCCCGCCGCCGTCCCAACCAGGCTCGCCCGATTGAGGTCGACCTCGACCCCAGACCTGTTCGGGGGCCTGTTTCGGAGCTGTTGCAGCAACGCCAAGGATCGGAGCCGCCGGCCAAGGATCGGAGCCGCCGGGTAAGGAAACCGACCTGCCGCGGTCCCGTGCCCGCCTCCGCCGCCGAGAAAGATTTGAGCAATCGAAACCTTGTGCGTGCGCGCCACCAAAAGAACAAGCCCGACTGACGCAAAAAGGAGGAGGTGCAACACGAGGACTTCCCAGGAGGTCACCCATCCCAGTACTACTCTCGCCCAAGCACGCTTAACTGCGGAGTTCTGATGGGATCCGGTGCATTAGTGCTGGTATGATCGCACCTGTCAAGTGTGGCGCGATCAACTGCTTTATGCCTTCGCCAAGCCGCCGCGCGCGCTTCAAACGATCATAACTTTCAGTCCGGGATGAATCTCAAGGCCCGGGAGGCGCCGCTGGAAAGCTCGTCCTGAGCCCGCCGCCGTCCCAACCAGGGTTCGCCCGGTTGAGGTCGACCTCGACCCCAGAAAACTGTTACGGGGCCCGTTTCGGAGCTTTTGCAGCAACGCCAAGGATCGGAGCTGCCAGGTGAGGAAACCGACCTGCCGCGGTCCCGGGCCCGCCTCTGCCGCCGAGAAGGATTTGAGCAATCGAAACCTTGTGCGTGCGCGCCACCAAAAGAACAAGCCCGACTGACGCAAAAAGGAGGAGGTGCAACACGAGGACTTCCCAGGAGGTCACCCATCCCAGTACTACTCTCGCCCAAGCACGCTTAACTGCGGAGTCCTGATGGGATCCGGTGCATTAGTGCTGGTATGATCGCACCTCTCAAGTGTGGCGCGATCAACTGCTTTATGCCTTCACGAGGCCGCCGCGCGCGCTTCAAACGATCATAACTTTCAGTCCGGGATGAATCTCAAGGCCCGGGAGGCGCCGCTGGAAAGCTCGTCCTGAGCCTGCCGCCGTCCCAACCAGGGCTCGCCCGATTGAGGTCGACCTCGACCCCAGACCTGTTTCGGGGCCTGTTTCGGATCTGTTGCAGCAACGCCAAGGATCGGAGCCACCGGGTGAGGAATTCGACCTGCCGCGGTCCCGTGCCTGCCTCGGCCGCCGAGAAGGATATAAGCAATCGAAACCTTGTGCGTGCGCGCCACCAAAAGAACAAGCCCGACTGACGCAAAAAGGAGGAGGTGCAACACGAGGACTTCCCAGGAGGTCACCCATCCCAGTACTACTCTCGCCCAAGCACGCTTAACTGCGGAGTTCTGATGGGATCCGGTGCATTAGTGCTGGTATGATCGCACCTGTCAAGTGTGGCGCGATCAAATGCTTTATGCCTTCGCCAGGCCGCCGCGTGCGCTTCAAACGATCATAACTTTCAGTCCGGGATGAATCTCGAGGCCCGGGAGGCGCCGCTGGAAAGCTCGTCCTGAGCTCGCCGCCGTCCCAACCAGGCTCGCCCGATTGAGGTCGACCTCGACCCCAGACCTGTTCGGGGGCCTGTTTCGGAGCTGTTGCAGCAACGCCAAGGATCGGAGCCGCCGGGTGAGGAAACCGACCTGCCGCGGTCCCGTGCCCGCCTCCGCCGCCGAGAAGGATATGAGCAATCGAAACCTTGTGCGTGCGCGCCACCAAAAGAACAAGCCCGACTGACGCAAAAAGGAGGAGGTGCAACAAGAGGACTTCCCAGGAGGCCACCCATCCCAGTACTACTCTCGCCCAAGCACGCTTAACTGCGGAGTTCTGATGGGATCCGGTGCATTAGTGCTGGTATGATCGCACCTGTCAAGTGTGGCGCGATCAACTACTTTATGCCTTCGCCAGGCCGCCGCGCGCGCTTCAAACGATCATAACTTTCAGTCCGGGATGAATCTCAAGGCCCGGGAGGCGCCGCTGGAAAGCTCGTCCTGAGCCCGCCGCCGTCCCAACCAGGGTTCGCCCGGTTGAGGTCGACCTCGACCCCAGAAAACTGTTCCGGGGCCCATTTCGGAGCTTTTGCAGCAACGCCAAGGATCGGAGCCGCCGGGTGAGGAAACCGACCTGTCGCGGTCCCGGGCCCGCCTCCGCCGCCGAGAAAGATTTGAGCAATCGAAACCTTGTGCGTGCGCGCCACCAAAAGAACAAGCCCGACTGACGCAAAAAGGAGGAGGTGCAACACGAGGTCTTCCCAGGAGGTCACCCATCCCAGTACTACTCTCGCCCAAGCACGCTTAACTGCGGAGTTCTGATGGGATCTGGTGCATTAGAGCTGGTATGATCGCACCTGTCAAGTGTGGCGCGATCAACTGCTTTATGCCTTCGCCAGGCCGCCGCGCGCGCTTCAAACGATCATAACTTTCAGTCCGGGATGAATCTCGAGGCCCAGGAGGCGCCGCTGGAAAGCTCGTCCTGAGCCCGCCACCGTCCCAACCAGGGCTCGCCCGGTTGAGGTCGACCTCGACCCCAGAAACCTGTTCCGGGACCCGTTTCGGAGCTGTTGCAGCAACGCCAAGGATCGGAGCCGCCGGGTGAGGAAACTGCTTGCCGCGGTCCCAGGCCCGCTTCCGCCGCCGAGAAGGATTTGAGCAATCGAAACCTTGTGCGTGCGCGCAACCAAAAGAACAAGCCCGACTGACGCAAAAAGGAGGAGGTGCAACACGAGGACTTCCCAGGAGGTCACCCATCCCAGTACTACTCTCGCCCAAGAACGCTTAACGGCGAGGTTCTGATGGGATCCGGTGCATTAGTGCTGGTATGATCGCACCTGTCAAGTGTGGCGCGATCAACTGCTTAACTGCGGTTGCCAGGCTGCCGCGCGCGCTTCAAACGATCATAACTTTCAGTCCGGGATGAATCTCGAGGCCCGAGAGGCGCCGTTGGAAAGCTCGTCCTGAGCCCGCCGCCGTCCCAACCAGGGCTCGCCCGGTTAAGGTCGTCCACGACCCCAGAAAATTGTTCCGGGGCCCGTTTCGGAGCTTGTGCAGCAACGTCAAGGATCGGAGCCGCCGGGTTAGGAAACCGACCTGCCGCGGTCCCGGGCCCGCCTCCGCCGCCGAGAAGGATTTGAGCAATCGAAACCTCGTGCGTGCACGCCACCAAAAGAACAAGCGCGACTGACGCAAAAAGGAGGAGGTGCAACACGAGGACTTCCCAGTACTACTCTCGCCCAAGCACGCTTAACTGCGGAGTTCTGATGGGATCCGGTGCTTTAGTGCTGGTATGATTGCACCTGTCAAGTGTGGCGCGATCAACTGCTTTATGCCTTCGCCAGGCCGCCGCGCGCGCTTCAAACGGTCATAACTTTCAGTCCGGGATGAATCTCGAGGCCCAGGAGGCGCCGCTGGAAAGCTCGTCCTGAGCCCGCCGCCGTCCCAACCAGGGCTCGCCCGGTTGAGGTCGACCTCGACCCCAGAAACCTTTTCCGGGGCCCGTTTCGGAGCTGTTGCAGCAACGCCAAGGATCGGAGCCGCCGGGTGAGGAAACTGACCTGCCGCGGTCCCGGGCCCGCTTCCGCCGCCGAGAAGGATTTGAGCAATCGAAACGTTGTGTGTGCGCGTAACCAAAAGAACAGCCCGACTGACGCAAAAAGGAGGAGGTGCAACACGAGGACTTCCCAGGAGGTCACCCTTCCCAGTACTACTCTCGCCCAAGAACGCTTAACTGCGAGGTTCTGATGGGATCCAGTGCATTAGTGCTGGTATGATCGCACCTGTCAAGTGTGGCGCGATCAACTGCTTAACTGCGGTCGCAAGGCTGCCGTGCGCGCTTCAAACGATCATAACTTTCAATCCGGGATGAATCTCGAGGCCCGGGAGGCGCCGCTGGAAAGCTCGTCCTGAGCCCGCCGCCGTCCCAACAGGGCTCGCCCGGTTAAGGTCGACCTCGACCCAAGAAAACTGTTCCGGGGCCCGTTTCGGAGCTTGTGCAGCAACGTCAAGGATCGGAGCCGCCGGGTGAGGAAACCGACCTGCCGCGGTCCCGGGCCCGCCTCCGCCGCCGAGGAGGATTTGAGCAATCGAAACCTTGTGCGTGCGCGCAACCAAAAGAACAAGCCCAACTGACGCAAAAAGGAGGAGGTGCAACACGAGGACTTCCCAGGAGGTCACCCATCCTAGTACTGCTCTCGCCCAAGCACGCTTAACTGCGGA
Source organism: Canavalia gladiata (assembly GCA_037954105.1). Lineage (NCBI taxonomy): Eukaryota > Viridiplantae > Streptophyta > Magnoliopsida > Fabales > Fabaceae > Canavalia > Canavalia gladiata. The sequence goes on along the minus strand of CM075668.1, from coordinate 22,562,576 downwards.
GTTCTAATGGGATCCGGTGCATTAGTGCTGGTATGATCGCACCTGTCAAGTGTGGCGCGATCAACTGCTTTATGCTTCGCCAGGCCGCCGCGCGCGCTTCAAACGATCATAACATTCAGTCCGGGATGAATCTCGAGGCCCGGGAGGCGCCGCTGGAAAGCTCGTCCTGAGCCCGCCGCCGTCCCAACCAGGGCTCGGCCGGTTGAGGTCGACCTCGACCCCAGAAACCTGTTCCGGGGCCCGTTTCGGAGCTGTTGCAGCAACGCCAAGGATCGGAGCCGCCGGGTGAGGAAACTGCTTGCCGCGGTCCCAGGCCCGCTTCCGCCGCCGAGAAGGATTTGAGCAATCGAAACCTTGTGCGTGCGCGCAACCAAAAGAACAAGCCCGACTGACGCAAAAAGGAGGAGGTGCAACACGAGGACTTCCCAGGAGGTCACCCATCCCAGTACTACTCTCACCCAAGAACGCTTAACGGCGAGGTTCTGATGGGATCCGGTGCATTAGTGCTGGTATGATCGCACCTGTCAAGTGTGGCGCGATCAACTGCTTAACTGCGGTTGCTAGGCTGCCGCGCGCGCTTCAAACGATCATAACTTTCAGTCCGGGATGAATCTCGAGGCCTGGGAGGCGCCGTTGGAAAGCTCATCCTGAGCCCGCCGCCGTCCCAACCAGGGCTCGCCCGGTTAAGGTCGTCCACGACCCCAGAAAATTGTTCCGGGGCCCGTTTCGGAGCTTGTGCAGCAACGTCAAGGATCGGAGACGCCGGGTTAGGAAACCGACCTGCCGCGGTCCCGGGCCCGCCTCCGCCGCCGAGAAGGATTTGAGCAATCGAAACCTTGTGCGTGCACGCCACCAAAAGAACAAGCCCGACTGACGCAAAAAGGAGGAGGTGCAACACGAGGACTTCCCAGTACTACTCTCGCCCAAGCACGCTTAACTGCGGAGTTCTGATGGGATCCGGTGCTTTAGTGCTGGTATGATTGCACCTGTCAAGTGTGGCGCGATCAACTGCTTTATGCCTTCGCCAGGCCGCCGCGCGCGCTTCAAACGGTCATAACTTTCAGTCCGGGATGAATCTCGAGGCCCAGGAGGCGCCGCTGGAAAGCTCGTCCTGAGCCCGCCGCCGTCCCAACCAGGGCTCGCCCGGTTGAGGTTGACCTCGACCCTAGAAACCTGTTCCGGGGCCCGTTTCGGAGCTGTTGCAGCAACGCCAAGGATCGGAGCCGCCGGGTGAGGAAACTGACCTGCCGCGGTCCCGGGCCCGCTTCCGCCGCCGAGAAGGATTTGAGCAATTGAAACGTTGTGTGTGCGCGCAACCAAAAGAACAGCCCGACTGACGCAAAAAGGAGGAGGTGCAACACGAGGACTTCCCAGGAGGTCACCCATCCCAGTACTACTCTCGCCCAAGAACGCTTAACTGCGAGGTTCTGATGGGATCCGGTGCATTAGTGCTGGTATGATCGCACCTGTCAAGTGTGGCGCGATCAACTGCTTTATGCCTTCGCCAGGCCGTCGCGCGCGCTTCAAACGGTCATAACTTTCAGTCCGGGATGAATCTCGAGGCCCAGGAGGCGCCGCTGGAAAGCTCGTCCTGAGCCCGCCGCCGTCCCAACCCGGGCTCGCCCGGTTGAGGTCGACCTCGACCCCAGAAACCTGTTCCGGGGCCCGTTTCGGAGCTGTTGCAGCAACGCCAAGGATCGGAGCCGCCGGGTGAGGAAACTGACCTGCCGCGGTCCCGGGCCCGCTTCCGCCGCCGAGAAGGATTTGAGCAATTGAAACGTTGTGTGTGCGCGCAACCAAAAGAACAGCCCGACTGACGCAAAAAGGAGGAGGTGCAACACGAGGACTTCCCAGGAGGTCACCCATCCCAGTACTACTCTCGCCCAAGAACGCTTAACTGCGAGGTTCTGAAGGGATCCGGTGCATTAGTGCTGGTATGATCGCACCTGTCAAGTGTGGCGCGATCAACTGCTTAACTGCGGTCGCCAGGCTGCCGTGCGCGCTTCAAACGATCATAACTTTCAATCCGGGATGAATCTCGAGGCCCGGGAGGCGCCGCTGGAAAGCTCGTCCTGAGCCCGCCGCCGTCCCAACCAGGGCTCGCCCGGTTAAGGTCGACCTCGACCCAAGAAAACTGTTCCGGGGCCCGTTTCGGAGCTTGTGCAGCAACGTCAAGGATCGGAGCCGCCGGGTGAGGAAACCGACCTGCCGCGGTCCCGGGCCCGCCTCCGCCGCCGAGAAGGATTTGCGCAATCGAAACCTTGTGCGTGCGCGCAACCAAAAGAACAAGCCCGACTGACGCAAAAAGGAGGAGGTGCAACACGAGGACTTCCCAGGAGGTCACCCATCCTAGTACTGCTCTCGCCCAAGCACGCTTAACTGCGGAGTTCTGATGGGATCCGGTGCATTAGTGCTGGTATGATCGCACCTGTCAAGTGTGGCGCGATCAACTGCTTTATGCTTCGCCAGGCCGCCGCGCGCGCTTCAAACGATCATAACTTTCAGTCCGGGATGAATCTCGAGGCCCGGGAGGCGCCGCTGGAAAGCTCGTCCTGAGCCCGCCGCCGTCCCAACCAGGGTTCGGCCGGTTGAGGTCGACCTCGACCCCAGAAACCTGTTCCGGGGCCCGTTTCGGAGCTGTTGCAGCAACGCCAAGGATCGGAGCCGCCGGGTGAGGAAACTGCTTGCCGCGGTCCCAGGCCCGCTTCCGCCGCCGAGAAGGATTTGCGCAATCGAAACCTTGTGCGTGCGCGCAACCAAAAGAAAAAGCCCGACTGACGCAAAAAGGAGGAGGTGCAACACGAGGACTTCCCAGGAGGTCACCCATCCCAGTACTACTCTCGCCCAAGCACGCTTAACTGCGGAGTTCTGATGGGATCTGGTGCTTTAGTGCTGGTATGATCGCACCTGTCAAGTGTGGCGCGATCAACTGCTTTATGCCTTCGCAAGGCCGTCGCGCGCGCTTCAAACGGTCATAACTTTCAGTCCGGGATGAATCTCGAGGCCCAGGAGGCGCTGCTGGAAAGCTTGTCCTGAGCCCGCCGCCGTCCCAACCCGGGCTCGCCCGGTTGAGGTCGACCTCGACCCCAAAAACCTGTTCCGGGGCCCGTTTCGGAGCTGTTGCAGCAACGCCAAGGATCGGAGCCGCCGGGTGAGGAAACTAACCTGCCGCAGTCCCGGGCCCGCTTCCGCCGCCGAGAAGGATTTGAGCAATTGAAACGTTGTGTGTGCGCGCAACCAAAAGAACAGCCCGGCTGAGGCAAAAAGGAGGAGGTGCAACACGAGGACTTCCCAGGAGGTCACCCATCCCAGTACTACTCTCGCCCAAGAACGCTTAACTGCGAGGTTCTGATGGGATCCGGTGCATTAGTGATGGTATGATCGCACCTGTCAAGTGTGGCGCGATCAACTGCTTAACTGCGGTCGCCAGGCTGCCGTGCGCGCTTCAAACGATTAAACTTTCAATCCGGGATGAATCTCGAGGCCCGGGAGGCGCCGCTGGAAAGCTCGTCCTGAGCCCGCCGCCGTCCCAACCAGGGCTCGCCCGGTTAAGGTCGACCTCGACCCAAGAAAACTGTTCCGGGGCCCGTTTCGGAGCTTGTGCAGCAACGTCAAGGATCGGAGCCGCCGGGTGAGGAAACCGACCTGCCGCGGTCCAGGGCCCGCCTCCGCCGCCGAGGAGGATTTGAGCAATCGAAACCTTGTGCGTGCGCGCAACCAAAAGAACAAGCCCAACTGACGCAAAAAGGAGGAGGTGCAACACGAGGACTTCCCAGGAGGTCACCCATCCTAGTACTGCTCTCGCCCAAGCACGCTTAACTGCGGAGTTCTGATGGGATCCGGTGCATTAGTGCTGGTATGATCGCACCTGTCAAGTGTGGCGCTATCAACTGCTTTATGCTTCGCCAGGCCGCCGCGCGCGCTTCAAACGATCATAACTTTCAGTCCGGGATGAATCTCGAGGCCCGGGAGGCGCCGCTGGAAAGCTCGTCCTGAGCCCGCCGCCGTCCCAACCAGGGCTCGGCCGGTTGAGGTCGACCTCGACCCCAGAAACCTGTTCCGGGGCCCGTTTCGGAGCTGTTGCAGCAACGCCAAGGATCGGAGCCGCCGGGTGAGGAAACTGCTTGCCGCGGTCCCAGGCCCGCTTCCGCCGCCGAGAAGGATTTGAGCAATCGAAACCTTGTGCGTGCGCGCAACCAAAAGAACAAGCCCGACTGACGCAAAAAGGAGGAGGTGCAACACGAGGACTTCCCAGGAGGTCACCCATCCCAGTACTACTCTCGCCCAAGAACGCTTAACGGCGAGGTTCTGATGGGATCCGGTGCATTAGTGCTGGTATGATCGCACCTGTCAAGTGTGGCGCGATCAACTGCTTAACTGCGGTTGCTAGGCTGCCGCGCGCGCTTCAAACGATCATAACTTTCAGTCCGGGATGAATCTCGAGGCCTGGGAGGCGCCGTTGGAAAGCTCATCCTGAGCCCGCCGCCGTCCCAACCAGGGCTCGCCCGGTTAAGGTCGTCCACGACCCCAGAAAATTGTTCCGGGGCCCGTTTCGGAGCTTGTGCAGCAACGTCAAGGATCGGAGACGCCGGGTTAGGAAACCGACCTGCCGCGGTCCCGGGCCCGCTTCCGCCGCCGAGAAGGATTTGAGCAATCGAAACCTTGTGCGTGCACGCCACCAAAAGAACAAGCCCGACTGACGCAAAAAGGAGGAGGTGCAACACGAGGACTTCCCAGTACTACTCTCGCCCAAGCACGCTTAACTGCGGAGTTCTGATGGGATCCGGTGCTTTAGTGCTGGTATGATTGCACCTGTCAAGTGTGGCGCGATCAACTGCTTTATGCCTTCGCCAGGCCGCCGCGCGCGCTTCAAACGGTCATAACTTTCAGTCCGGGATGAATCTCGAGGCCCAGGAGGCGCCGCTGGAAAGCTCGTCCTGAGCCCGCCGCCGTCCCAACCAGGGCTCGCCCAATTGAGGTCGACCTCGACCCCAGAAACCTGTTCCGGGGCCCGTTTCGGAGCTGTTGCAGCAACGCCAAGGATCGGAGCCGCCGGGTGACGAAACTGACCTGCCGCGGTCCCAGGCCCGCTTCCGCCGCCGAGAAGGATTTGAGCAATCGAAACCTTGTGCGTGCGCGCAACCAAAGGAACAAGCCCGACTGACGCAAAAAGGAGGAGGTGCAACACGAGGACTTCCCAGGAGGTCACCCATCCCAGTACTACTCTCGCCCAAGAACGCTTAACGGCGAGGTTCTGATGGGATCCGGTGCATTAGTGCTGGTATGATCGCACCTGTCAAGTGTGGCGCGATCAACTGCTTAACTGCGGTCGCCAGGCTGCCGCGCGCGCTTCAAACGATCATAACTTTCAGTCCGGGATGAATCTCGAGGCCCGGGAGGCGCCGCTGGAAAGCTCGTCCTGAGCCCGCCGCCGTCCCAACCAGGGCTCGCCCGGTTAAGGTCGTCCTCGACCCCAGAAAATTGTTCCGGGGCCCGTTTCGGAGCTTGTGCAGCAACGTCAAGGATCGGAGCCGCCAGGTTAGGAAACCGACCTGCCGCGATCCCGGGCCTGCCTCCGCCGCCGAGAAGGATTTGACCAATCGAAACCTTCTGCGTGCATGCCACCAAAAGAACAAGCCCGACTGACGCAAAAAGGAGGAGGTGCAACACGAGGACTTCCCAGGAGGTCACCCATCCCAGTACTACTCTCGCCCAAGCACGCTTAACTGCGGAGTTCTGATGGGATCCGGTGCTTTAGTGCTGGTATGATCGCACCTGTCAAGTGTGGCGCGATCAACTGCTTTATGCCTTCGCCAAGCCGCCGCGCGCGCTTCAAACGGTCATAACTTTCAGTCCGGGATGAATCTCGAGGCCCAGGAGGCGCCGCTGGAAAGCTCGTCCTGAGCCCGCCGCCGTCCCAACCAGGGCTCGCCCGGTTAAGGTCGTCCTCGACCCCAGAAAATTGTTCCGGGGCCCGTTTCGGAGCTTGTGCAGCAACGTCAAGGATCGGAGCCGCCGGGTTAGGAAACCGACCTGCCGCGATCCCGGGCCTGCCTCCGCCGCCGAGAAGGATTTGAGCAATCGAAACCTTCTGCGTGCATGCCACCAAAAGAACAAGCCCGACTGACGCAAAAAGGAGGAGGTGCAACACGAGGACTTCCCAGGAGGTCACCCATCCCAGTACTACTCTCGCCCAAGCACGCTTAACTGCGGAGTTCTGATGGGATCCGGTGCTTTAGTGCTGGTATGATTGCACCTGTCAAGTATGGCGCGATCAACTGCTTTATGCCTTCGCCAGGCCGCCGCGCGCGCTTCAAACGGTCATAACTTTCAGTCCGGGATGAATCTCGAGGCCCAGGAGGCGCTGCTGGAAAGCTCGTCCTGAGCCCGCCGCCGTCCCAACCAGGGCTCGCCCGGTTGAGGTCGACCTCGACCCCAGAAACCTGTTCCGGGGCCCGTTTCGGAGCTGTTGCAGCAACGCCAAGGATCCGAGCCGCCGGGTGAGGAAACTGACCTGCCGCGGTCCCGGGCCCGCTTCCGCCGCCGAGAAGGATTTGAGCAATCGAAACCTTGTGCGTGCGCGCAACCAAAAGAACAAGCCCGACTGACGCAAAAAGGAGGAGGTGCAACACGAGGACTTCCCAGGAGGTCACCCATCCCAGTTCTACTCTCGCCCAAGAACGATTAACTGCGGAGTTCTGATGGGATCCGGTGCATTAGTGCTGGTATAATCGCACCTGTCAAGTGTGGCGCGATCAACTGCTTTATGCCTTCGCTAGGCCGCCGCGCGCGCTTCAAACGATCATAACTTTCAGTCCGGGATGAATCTCGAGGCCCGGGAGGCGCCGCTGGAAAGCTCGTCCTGAGCCCGCCGCCGTCCCAACCAGGGCTCGCCCGGTTAAGGTTGACCTCGACCCCAGAAAACTGTTCCGGGGCCCGTTTCGGAGCTTTTGCAGCAACGCCAAGGATCGGAGCCGCCGGGTGAGGAAACCGACCTGCCGCGGTCCCGGGCCCGCCGCCGCCGCCGAGAAGGATTTGAGCAATCGAAACCTTGTGCGTGCGCTCCACCAAAAGAACAAGCCCGACTGACGCAAAAAGGAGGAGGTGCAACACGAGGACCTCCCAGGAGCTCACCCATCCCAGTACTACTCTCGCCCAAGCACGCTTAACTGCGGAGTTCTGATGGGATCCGGTGCTTTAGCGCTGGTATGATCGCATCTGTCAAGTGTGGCGCGGTCAACTGCTTTATGCCTTCGCCAGGCCGCCGCGCGCGCTTCAAACGATCATAACTTTCAGTCCGGGATGAATCTCGAGGCCCAGGAGGCGCCGCTGGAAAGCTCGTCCTGAGCCCGCCGCCGTCCCAACCAGGGCTCGCCCAGTTGAGGTCGACCTCGACCCCAGAAACCTGTTCCGGGGCCCGTTTCGGAGCTGTTGCAGCAACGCCAAGGATCGGAGCCGCCGGGTGAGGAAACTGACCTGCCGCGGTCCCAGGCCCGCTTCCGCCGCCGAGAAGGATTTGAGCAATCGAAACCTTGTGCGTGTGCGCAACCAAAAGAACAAGCCCGACTGACGCAAAAAGGAGGAGGTGCAACACGAGGACTTCCCAGGAGGTCACCCATCCCAGTACTACTCTCGCCCAAGAACGCTTAACGGCGAGGTTCTGATGGGATCCGGTGCATTAGTGCGGGTATGATCGCACCTGTCAAGTGTGGCTCGATCAACTGCTTAACTGCGGTCGCCAGGCTGCCGCGCGCGCTTCAAACGATCATAACTTTCAGTCCGGGATGAATCTCGAGGCCCGGGAGGCGCCGCTGGAAAGCTCGTGCTGAGCCCGCCGCCGTCCCAACCAGGGCTCGCCCGGTTAAGGTCGTCCTCGACCCCAGAAAATTGTTCCGGGGCCCGTTTCGGAGATTGTGCAGCAACGTCAAGGATCGGAGCCGCCGGGTTAGGAAACCGACCTGCCGCGATCCCGGGCCTGCCTCCGCCGCCGAGAAGGATTTGAGCAATCGAAACCTTCTGCGTGCATGCCACCAAAAGAACAAGCCCGACTGACGCAAAAAGGAGGAGGTGCAACACGAGGACTTCCCAGGAGGTCACCCATCCCAGTACTACTCTCGCCCAAGCACGCTTAACTGCGGAGTTCTGATGGGATCCGGTGCTTTAGTGCTGGTATGATCGCACCTGTCAAGTGTGGCGCGATCAACTGCTTTATGCCTTCGCCAGGCCGCCGCGCGCGCTTCAAACGGTCATAACTTTCAGTCCGGGATGAATCTCGAGGCCCAGGAGGCGCCGCTGGAAAGCTCGTCCATAGCCCGCCGCCGTCCCAACCAGGGCTCGCCCGGTTAAGGTCGACCTCGACCCCAGAAACCTGTTCCGGGGCCCGTTTCGGAGCTGTTGTAGCAATGCCAAGGATCGGAGCCGCCGGGTGAGGAAACTGACCTGCCGTGGTCCCGGGCCCGCTTCCTCCGCCGAGAAGGATTTGAGCAATCGAAACGTTGTGTGTGCGCGCAACCAAAAGAACAGCCCGACTGACGCAAAAAGGAGGAGGTGCAACACGAGGACTTCCCAGGAGGTCACCCATCCCAGTACTACTCTCGCCCAAGAACGCTTAACTGCGAGGTTCTGATGGGATCCGGTGCATTAGTGCTGGTATGATCGCACCTGTCAAGTGTGGCGCGATCAACTGCTTAACTGCGGTCGCCAGGCTGCCGTGCGCGCTTCAAACGATCATAACTTTCAATCCGGGATGAATCTCGAGGCCCGGGAGGCGCCGCTGGAAAGCTCGTCCTGAGCCCGCCGCCGTCCCCACCAGGGCTCGCCCGGTTAAGGTCGACCTCGACCCAAGAAAATTGTTCCGGGGCCCGTTTCGGAGCTTGTGCAGCAACGTCAAGGATCGGAGCCGCCAGGTGAGGAAACCGACCTGCCGCGGTCCCGGGCCCGCCTCCGCCGCCGAGAAGGATTTGAGCAATCGAAACCTTGTGCGTGCGCGCCACCAAAAGAACAAGCCCGACTGACGCAAAAAGGAGGAGGTGCAACACGAGGACTTCCCAGGAGGTCACCCATCCCAGTACTACTCTCGCCCAAGCACGCTTAACTGCGGAGTTATGATGGGATCCGGTGCATTAGTGCTGGTATGATCGCACCTGTCAAGTGTGGCGCGATCAACTGCTTTATGCTTCGCCAGGCCGCCGCGCGCGCTTCAAACGATCATAACTTTCAGTCCGGGATGAATCTCGAGGCCCGGGAGGCGCCGCTGGAAAGCTCGTCCTGAGCCCGCCGCCGTCCCAACCAGGGCTCGCCCGGTTAAGGTCGTCCTCGACCCCAGAAAATTGTTCCGGGGCCCGTTTCGGAGCTTGTGCAGCAACGTCAAGGATCGGAGCCGCCGGGTTAGGAAACCGACCTGCCGCGATCCCGGGCCTGCCTCCGCCGCCGAGAAGGATTTGAGCAATCGAAACCTTCTGCGTGCATGCCACCAAAAGAACAAGCCCGACTGACGCAAAAAGGAGGAGGTGCAACACGAGGACTTCCCAGGAGGTCACCCATCCCAGTACTACTCTCGCCCAAGCACGCTTAACTGCGGAGTTCTGATGGGATCCGGTGCTTTAGTGCTGGTATGATTGCACCTGTCAAGTATGGCGCGATCAACTGCTTTATGCCTTCGCCAGGCCGCCGCGCGCGCTTCAAACGGTCATAACTTTCAGTCCGGGATGAATCTCGAGGCCCAGGAGGCGCCGCTGGAAAGCTCGTCCTGAGCCCGCCGCCGTCCCAACCAGGGCTCGCCCGGTTGAGGTCGACCTCGACCCCAGAAACCTGTTCCGGGGCCCGTTTCGGAGCTTTTGTAGCAATGCCAAGGGTCGGAGCCGCCGGGTGAGGAAACTGACCTGCCGTGGTCCCGGGCCCGCTTCCTCCGCCGAGAAGGATTTGAGCAATCGAAACGTTGTGTGTGCGCGCAACCAAAAGAACAGCCCGACTGACGCAAAAAGGAGGAGGTGCAACACGAGGACTTCCCAGGAGGTCACCCATCCCAGTACTACTCTCGCCCAAGAACGCTTAACTGCGAGGTTCTGATGGGATCCGGTGCATTAGTGCTGGTATGATCGCACCTGTCAAGTGTGGCGCGATCAACTGCTTAACTGCGGTCGCCAGGCTGCCGTGCGCGCTTCAAACGATCATAACTTTCAATCCGGGATGAATCTCGAGGCCCGGGAGGCGCCGCTGGAAAGCTCGTCCTGAGCCCGCCGCCGTCCCAACCAGGGCTCGCCCGGTTAAGGTCGACCTCGACCCAAGAAAACTGTTCCGGGGCCCGTTTCGGAGCTTGTGCAGCAACGTCAAGGATCGGAGCCGCCAGGTGAGGAAACCGACCTGCCGCGGTCCCAGGCCCGCCTCCGCCGCCGAGAAGGATTTGAGCAATCGAAACCTTGTGCGTGCGCGCCACCAAAAGAACAAGCCCGACTGACGCAAAAAGGAGGAGGTGCAACACGAGGACTTCCCAGGAGGTCACCCATCCCAGTACTACTCTCGCCCAAGCACGCTTAACATCGGAGTTCTGATGGGATCCGGTGCATTAGTGCTGGTATGATCGCACCTGTCAAGTGTGGCGCGATCAACTGCTTTATGCTTCGCCAGGCCGCCGCGCGCGCTTCAAACGATCATAACTTTCAGTCCGGGATGAATCTCGAGGCCCGGGAGGCGCCGCTGGAAAGCTCGTCCTGAGCCCTCCGCCGTCCCAACCAGGGCTCGCCCGGTTAACGTCGACCTCGACCCCAGAAAACTGTTCCGGGGCCCGTTTCGGAGCTTTTGCAGCAACGCCAAGGATCGGAGTCGCCGGGTGAGGAAACTGACCTGCCGCGGTCCTGGGCCCGCCTCCGCCGCCGAGAAGGATTTCAGCAATCGAAACCTTGTGCGTGCATGCCACCAAAAGAGCAAGCCCGACTGACGCAAAAAGGAGGAGGTGCAACACGAGGACTTCCAGGAGGTCACCCATCCCAGTACTACTATCGCCCAAGCACGCTTAACTGCGGAGTTCTGATGGGATCCGGTGCTTTAGTGCTGGTATGATCGCACCTGTCAAGTGTGGCGCGATCAACTGCTTTATGCCTTCGCAAGGCCGCCGCGCGCGCTTCAAACGATCAGAACTTTCAGTCCGGGATGAATCTCGAGGCCCGGGAGCCGCCGCTGCAAAGGTCGTCCTGAGCCCGCCGCCGTCCAAACCAGGGCTCGCCCGGTTGAGGTCGACCTCGACCCCAGAAACCTGTTCCGGGGCCCGTTCCGGAGCTGTTGCAGCAACGCCAAGGATCGGAGCCGCCGGGTGAGGAAACCGGTCTGCCGCGGTCCCGGGCCCGCTTCCGCCGCTGAGAAGGATTTGAGAAATCGAAACCTTGTGCGTGCGCACCACCAAAAGAACAAGCCCGACTGACGCAACAAGGAGGAGGTGCAACACGAGGACATCCCAGGAGGTCACCCATCCCAGTACTACTATCGCCCAAGCACACTTAACTGCGGAGTTCTGATGGGATCCGGTGCATTACTGCTGGTATGATCGCACCTGTCAAGTGTGGCGCGATCAACTGCTTTATGCCTTCGCCAGGCCGCCGCGCGCGCTCCAAACGATCATAACTTTAAGTCCGGGATGAATCTCGAGGCCCGGGAGGCGCCGCTGGAAAGCTCGTCCTGAGCCCGCCGCCGTCCCCACCAGGGCTCGCCCGGTTAAGGTCGACCTCGACCCCAGAAAACAGTTCCGGGGCCCGTTTCGGAGCTTTTGCAGGAACGCCAAGGATCGGAGCCGCCGGGTGAGGAAACCGACCTGTCGCGGTCCCCGGGCCGCCTCTGCCGCCGAGAAGAATTTGAGCAATGGAAACCTTGTGCGTGCGCGCCACCAAAAGAACACGCCCGACTGACGCAAAAAGGAGGAGGTGCAACACGAGGACTTCCCAGGAGGTCACCCATCCCAGTACTACTCTCGCCCAAGCACGCTTAACTGCGGAGTTGTGATGGGATCCGGTGCATTACTGCTTGTATGATCGCACCTGTCAAGTGTGGCGCGATCAACTGCTTAACTGCGGTCACCAGGCTGCCGCGCGCGCTTCAAACGATCATAACTTTCAGTCCGGGATGAATCTCGAGGCACGGGAGGCGCCGCTGGAAAGCTCGTCTTGAGCCCGTCGCCGTCCCAACCAGGCCTCGCCCGGTTGAGGTCGACCTCGACCCCAGAAACCTGTTCCAGTGCCCGTTTCGGAGCTGTTGGGGCAACGCCAAGGATCAGAGCCGCCGGGTGAGGAAACCGACCTGCCGCGGTCCCGGGCCCGCCTCCGCCGCCGAGAAGGATTTGAGCAATCGAAACCTTGTGCGTGCGCTCCACCAAAAGAACAAGCCCGACTGACGCAAAAAGGAGGAGGTGCAACACGAGGACTTCCCAGGAGCTCACCCATCCGAGTACTACTCTCTCCCAAGCACGCTTAACTGCGGAGTTCTGATGGGATCCGGTGCTTTAGTGCTGGTATGATCGCACCTGTAAAGTGTGGCGCGATCAACTGCTTTATGCCTTCGCCAGGCCGCCGCGCGCGTTTCAAACGATCATAACTTTCAGTCCGGGATGAATCTCGAGGCCCGGGAGGCGCCGCTGGAAAGCTCGTCCTGAGCCCGCCGCCTTCCCAACCAGGGCTCGCCCGGTTAAGGTCGACCTCGACCCAAGAAAACTGTTCCGGGGCCCGTTTCGGAGCTTGTGCAACAATGTCAACGATCGGAGCCGCCGGGTGAGGAAACCGACCAACCGCGGTCCCGGGCCCGCCTCCGCCGCCGAGAAGGATTTGAGCAATCGAAACCTTGTGCGTGTGCGCCACCAAAAGAACAAGCCCGACTGACGCAAAAAGGAGGAGGTGCAACACGAGGACCTGTCAAGTGTGGCGCGATCAACTGCTTAACTGGGTCGCCAGGCTACCGCGCGCGCTACAAACGATCCTAACTTTCAGTCCGGGATGAATCTCGAGGCCCGGGAGGCGCCGCCGGAAAGCTCGTCCTGAGCCCGCCGCCGTCCCAACCAGGGCTCGCCCGGTTAAGGTCGACCTCGACCCAAGAAAACTGTTTCGGGGCCCGTTTTGGAGCTTGTGCAACAATGTCAAGGATCAGAGCCGCCGGGTGAGGAAACCGACCTGCCGCGGTCCCGGGCCCGCCTCCGCCGCCGAGAAGGATTTGAGCAATCGAAAACTTGTGCGTGCGCGCCACCAAAAGAACAAGCCCGACTGACGCAAAAAGGAGGAGGTGCAACACGAGGACTTCCCAGGAGGTCACCCATCCCAGTACTACTCTCGCCCAACCACGCTTAACTGCGGAGTTCTGATGGGATCCGGTGCTTTAGTGCTGGTATGATCGCACCAGTCAAGTGTGGCGCGATCAACTACTTTATGCCTTCGCGAGGCCGCCGCGCGCGCTTCAAACGATCATAACTTTCAGTCCAGGATGAATCTCGAGGCCCGGGAAGCGCCGCTGCAAAGCTCATCCTGAGCCCGCCGCGGTCCCAACCCGGGCTCGCCCGGTTGAGGTCGACCTCGACCCCAGAAACCTATTTCGGGGCCCGTTTCGGAGCTATTGCAGCAACGCCAAGGATCGGACCCGACGGGTGCGGAAACCGACCTACCGCGGTCCCGGGCCCGCTTCAGCCGCCGAGAAGGATTTGAGCAATCGAAACCTTGTGCGTGCGCGCCACCAAACGAACAAGCCCGACTGACGCAAAAAGGAGGACGTGCAACACGAGGACTTCCCAGGAGGTCACCCATCCCAGTACTACTCTCGCCCAAGCACGCTTAACTGCGGAGTTCTGATGGGATCCGGTGCATTAGTGCTGGTATGATCGCACCTGTCAAGTGTGGCGCGATCAACTACTTTATGCCTTCGCCAGGCCGCCGCACGCGCTCCAAACGATCATAACTTTCAGTCCGGGATGAATCTCGAGGCTCGGGAGGCGCCGCTGGAAAGCTCGTCTTGAGCCCGCCGCCGTCCCAACCCGGCTCGCCCGGTTGAGGTCGACCTCGACCCCAGAAAACTGTTCCGGGGCCCGTTTCGGAGCTTTTGCAGCAACGCCAAGGATCAGAGCCGCCGGGTGTGGAAACCGACCTGCCGCGGTCCCGGGCCCGCTTCCGCCGCCGAGAAGGAATTGAGCAATCGAGACCTTGTGCGTACGCGCAACCAAAAGAACAAGCCCGACTGACGCAAAAAGGAGGAGGTGCAACACGAGGACTTCCCAGGAGGTCACCCATCCCAGTACTACTCTCGCCCAAGAACGCTTAACTGCGGGGTTCTGATGGGATCCGGTGCATTAGTGCTGGTATGATCGCACCTGTCAAGTGTGGCGCGATCAACTGCTTAACTGCGGTCGCCAGGCTGCCGCGCGCGCTTCAAACGATCATAACTTTCAGTCCGGGATGAATCTCGAGGCCCGGGAGGCGCCGCTGGAAAGCTCGTCCTGAGCCCGCCGCCTTCCCAACCAGGGCTCGCCCGGTTAAGGTCGACCTCGACCCAAGAAAACTGTTCCGGGGCCCGTTTCGGAGCTTGTGCAACAATGTCAACGATCGGAGCCGCCGGGTGAGGAAACCGACCAACCGCGGTCCCGGGCCCGCCTCCGCCGCCGAGAAGGATTTGAGCAATCGAAACCTTGTGCGTGTGCGCCACCAAAAGAACAAGCCCGACTGACGCAAAAAGGAGGAGGTGCAACACGAGGACCTGTCAAGTGTGGCGCGATCAACTGCTTAACTGGGTCGCCAGGCTACCGCGCGCGCTACAAACGATCCTAACTTTCAGTCCGGGATGAATCTCGAGGCCCGGGAGGCGCCGCCGGAAAGCTCGTCCTGAGCCCGCCGCCGTCCCAACCAGGGCTCGCCCGGTTAAGGTCGACCTCGACCCAAGAAAACTGTTCCGGGGCCCGTTTTGGAGCTTGTGCAACAATGTCAAGGATCGGAGCTGCCGGGTGAGGAAACCGACCTGCCGCGGTCCCGGGCCCGCCTCCGCCGCCGAGAAGGATTTGAGCAATCGAAAACTTGTGCGTGCGCGCCACCAAAAGAACAAGCCCGACTGACGCAAAAAGGAGGAGGTGCAACACGAGGACTTCCCAGGAGGTCACCCATCCCAGTACTACTCTCGCCCAAGCACGCTTAACTGCGGAGTTCTGATGGGATCCGGTGCTTTAGTGCTGGTATGATCGCACCTGTCAAGTGTGGCGCGATCAACTGCTTTATGCCTTCGTGAGGCCGCCGCGCGCGCTTCAAACGATCATAACTTTCAGTCCAGGATGAATCTCGAGGCCCGGGAAGCGCCGCTGCAAAGCTCATCCTGAGCCCGCCGCGGTCCCAACCCGGGCTCGCCCGGTTGAGGTCGACCTCGACCCCAGAAACCTATTTCGGGGCCCGTTTCGGAGCTATTGCAGCAACGCCAAGGATCGGACCCGACGGGTGCGGAAACCGACCTACCGCGGTCCCGGGCCCGCTTCAGCCGCCGAGAAGGATTTGAGCAATCGAAACCTTGTGCGTGCGCACCACCAAACGAACAAGCTCGACTGACGCAAAAAGGAGGACGTGCAACACGAGGACTTCCCAGGAGGTCACCCATCCCAGTACTACTCTCGCCCAAGCACGCTTAACTGCGGAGTTCTGATGGGATCCGGTGCATTAGTGCTGGTATGATCGCACCTGTCAAGTGTGGCGCGATCAACTACTTTATGCCTTCGCCAGGCCGCCGCACGCGCTCCAAACGATCATAACTTTCAGTCCGGGATGAATCTCGAGGCTCGGGAGGCGCCGCTGGAAAGCTCGTCTTGAGCCCGCCGCCGTCCCAACCCGGCTCGCCCGGTTGAGGTCGACCTCGACCCCAGAAAACTGTTCCGGGGCCCGTTTCGGAGCTTTTGCAGCAACGCCAAGGATCTGAGCCGCCGGGTGTGGAAACCGACCTGCCGCGGCCCCGGGCCCGCTTCCGCCGCCGAGAAGGAATTGAGCAATCGAGACCTTGTGCGTACGCGCAACCAAAAGAACAAGCCCGACTGACGCAAAAAGGAGGAGGTGCAACACGAGGACTTCCCAGGAGGTCACCCATCCCAGTACTACTCTCGCCCAAGAACGCTTAACTGCGGGGTTCTGATGGGATCCGGTGCATTAGTGCTGGTATGATCGCACCTGTCAAGTGTGGCGCGATCAACTGCTTAACTGCGGTCGCCAGGCTGCCGCGCGCGCTTCAAACGATCATAACTTTCAGTCCGGGATGAATCTCGAGGCCCGGGAGGCGCCGCTGGAAAGCTCGTCCTGAGCCCGCCGCCTTCCCAACCAGGGCTCGCCCGGTTAAGGTCGACCTCGACCCAAGAAAACTGTTCCGGGGCCCGTTTCGGAGCTTGTGCAACAATGTCAACGATCGGAGCCGCCGGGTGAGGAAACCGACCAACCGCGGTCCCGGGCCCGCCTCCGCCGCCGAGAAGGATTTGAGCAATCGAAACCTTGTGCGTGTGCGCCACCAAAAGAACAAGCCCGACTGACGCAAAAAGGAGGAGGTGCAACACGAGGACCTGTCAAGTGTGGCGCGATCAACTGCTTAACTGGGTCGCCAGGCTACCGCGCGCGCTACAAACGATCCTAACTTTCAGTCCGGGATGAATCTCGAGGCCCGGGAGGCGCCGCCGGAAAGCTCGTCCTGAGCCCGCCGCCGTCCCAACCAGGGCTCGCCCGGTTAAGGTCGACCTCGACCCAAGAAAACTGTTCCGGGGCCCGTTTTGGAGCTTGTGCAACAATGTCAAGGATCGGAGCCGCCGGGTGAGGAAACCGACCTGCCGCGGTCCCGGGCCCGCCTCCACCGCCGAGAAGGATTTGAGCAATCGAAAACTTGTGCGTGCGCGCCACCAAAAGAACAAGCCCGACTGACGCAAAAAGGAGGAGGTGCAACACGAGGACTTCCCAGGAGGTCACCCATCCCAGTACTACTCTCGCCCAAGCACGCTTAACTGCGGAGTTCTGATGGGATCCGGTGCTTTAGTGCTGGTATGATCGCACCTGTCAAGTGTGGCGCGATCAACTGCTTTATGCCTTCGCGAGGCCGCCGCGCGCGCTTCAAACGATCATAACTTTCAGTCCAGGATGAATCTCGAGGCCCGGGAAGCGCCGCTGCAAAGCTCATCCTGAGCCCGCCGCGGTCCCAACCCGGGCTCGCCCGGTTGAGGTCGACCTCGACCCCAGAAACCTATTTCGGGGCCCGTTTCGGAGCTATTGCAGCAACGCCAAGGATCGGACCTGACGGGTGCGGAAACCGACCTACCGCGGTCCCGGGCCCGCTTCAGCCGCCGAGAAGGATTTGAGCAATCGAAACCTTGTGCGTGCGCGCCACCAAACGAACAAGCCCGACTGACGCAAAAAGGAGGACGTGCAACACGAGGACTTCCCAGGAGGTCACCCATCCCAGTACTACTCTCGCCCAAGCACGCTTAACTGCGGAGTTCTGATGGGATCCGGTGCATTAGTGCTGGTATGATCGCACCTGTCAAGTGTGGCGCGATCAACTACTTTATGCCTTCGCCAGGCCGCCGCACGCGCTCCAAACGATCATAACTTTCAGTCCGGGATGAATCTCGAGGCTCGGGAAGCGCCGCTGGAAAGCTCGTCGTGAGCCCGCCGCCGTCCCAACCAGGCTCGCCCGGTTGAGGTCGACCTCGACCCCAGAAAACTGTTCCGGGGCCCGTTTCGGAGCTTTTGCAGCAACGCCAAGGATCTGAGCCGCCGGGTGTGGAAACCGACCTGCCGCGGTCCCGGGCCCGCTTCCGCCGCCCAGAAGGAATTGAGCAATCGAGACCTTGTGCGTACGCGCAACCAAAAGAACAAGCCCGACTGACGCAAAAAGGAGGAGGTGCAACACGAGGACTTCCCAGGAGGTCACCCATCCCAGTACTACTCTCGCCCAAGAACGCTTAACTGCGGGGTTCTGATGGGATCCGGTGCATTAGTGCTGGTATGATCGCACCTGTCAAGTGTGGCGCGATCAACTGCTTAACTGCGGTCGCCAGGCTGCCGCGCGCGCTTCAAACGATCATAACTTTCAGTCCGGGATGAATCTCGAGGCCCGGGAGGCGCCGCTGGAAAGCTCGTCCTGAGCCCGCCGCCTTCCCAACCAGGGCTCGCCCGGTTAAGGTCGACCTCGACCCAAGAAAACTGTTCCGGGGCCCGTTTCGGAGCTTGTGCAACAATGTCAACGATCGGAGCCGCCGGGTGAGGAAACCGACCAACCGCGGTCCCGGGCCCGCCTCCGCCGCCGAGAAGGATTTGAGCAATCGAAACCTTGTGCGTGTGCGCCACCAAAAGAACAAGCCCGACTGACGCAAAAAGGAGGAGGTGCAACACGAGGACCTGTCAAGTGTGGCGCGATCAACTGCTTAACTGGGTCGCCAGGCTACCGCGCGCGCTACAAACGATCCTAACTTTCAGTCCGGGATGAATCTCGAGGCCCGGGAGGCGCCGCTGGAAAGCTCGTCCTGAGCCCGCCGCCGTCCCAACCAGGGCTCGCCCGGTTAAGGTCGACCTCGACCCAAGAAAACTGTTCCGGGGCCCGTTTCGGAGCTTGTGCAACAATGTCAAGGATCGGAGCCGCCGGGTGAGGAAACCGACCTGCCGCGGTCCCGGGCCCGCCTCCGCCGCCGAGAAGAATTTGAGCAATCGAAAACTTGTGCGTGCGCGCCACCAAAAGAACAAGCCCGACTGACGCAAAAAGGAGGAGGTGCAACACGAGGACTTCCCAGGAGGTCACCCATCCCAGTACTACTCTCGCCCAAGCACGCTTAACTGCGGAGTTCTGATGGGATCCGGTGCTTTAGTGCTGGTACGATCGCACCTGTCAAGTGTGGCGCGATCAACTGCTTTATGCCTTCGCGAGGCCGCCGCGCGCGCTTCAAACGATCATAACTTTCAGTCCAGGATGAATCTCGAGGCCCGGGAAGCGCCGCTGCAAAGCTCGTCCTGAGCCCGCCGCGGTCCCAACCCGGGCTCGCCCGGTTGAGGTCGACCTCGACCCCAGAAACCTATTTCGGGGCCCGTTTCAGAGCTATTGCAGCAACGCCAAGGATCGGACCCGCCGGGTGCGGAAACCGACCTACCGCGGTCCCGGGCCCGCTTCCGCCGCCGAGAAGGATTTGAGCAATCGAAACCTTATGCGTGCGCGCCACCAAACGAACAAGCCCGACTGACGCAAAAAGGAGGACGTGCAACACGAGGACTTCCCAGGAGGTCACCCATCCCAGTACTACTCTCGCCCAAGCACGCTTAATTGCGGAGTTCTGATGGGATCCGGTGCATTAGTGCTGGTATGATCGCACCTGTCAAGTGTGGCGCGATCAACTACTTTATGCCTTCGCCAGGCCGCCGCACGCGCTCCAAACGATCATAACTTTCAGTCCGGGATGAATCTCGAGGCTCGGGAGGCGCCGCTGGAAAGCTCGTCTTGAGCCCGCCGCCGTCCCAACCAGGGCTCGCCCGGTTGAGGTCGACCTCGACCCCAGAAAACTGTTCCGGGGCCCGTTTCGGAGCTTTTGCAGCAACGCCAAGGATCTGAGCCGCCGGGTGTGGAAACCGACCTGCCGCGGTCCCGGGCCCGCCTCCGCCGCCGACAAGGATTTGAGCAATGGAATCCTTGTGCGTGCGCGCCACCAAAAGAACAAGCCCGACGGACGCAAAAAGGAGGAGGTGCAACACGAGGACTTCCCAGGAGGTCACCCATCCCAGTACTACTCTCGCCCAAGCACGCTTAACTGCGGAGTTCAGATGGGATCCGGTGCATTAGTGCTGGAATGATCGCCACTATCAAGTGTGGCGCGATCAACTGCTGTATGCCTTCGCCAGGCCGCCGCGCGCGCTCCAAACGATCATAACTTTCAGTCCGGGATGAATCTCGAGGCTCGGGAGGCGCCGCTGGAAAGCTCGTCTTGAGCCCGCCGCCGTCCCAACCAGGGCTCGCCCGGTTGAGGTCGACCTCGACCCCAGAAAACTGTTCCGGGGCCCGTTTCGGAGCTTTTGCAGCAACGCCAAGGATCGGAGCCGCCGGGTGTGGAAACCGACCTGCCGCGGTCCCGGGCCCGCCTCCGCCGCCGAGAAGGATTTGAGCAATGGAATCCTTGTGCGTGCGCGCCACCAAAAGAACAAGCCCGACGGACGCAAAAAGGAGGAGGTGCAACACGAGGACTTCCCAGGAGGTCACCCATCCCAGTACTACTCTCGCCCAAGCACGCTTAACTGCGGAGTTCTGATGGGATCCGGTGCATTTGTGCTTGTATGATCGCACCTGTCAAGTGTGGCGTGATCAACTGCTTAACTGCGGTCGCCAGGCTGCCGCCCGCGCTTCAAACGATCATAACTTTCAGTCCGGGATGAATCTCGAGGCCCGGGAAGCGCCGCTGCAAAGCTCGTCCTGAGCCCGCCGCCATCCCAACCTGGGCTCGCCCGGTTGAGGTCGACCTCGACCCCAGAAACCTATTTCGGGGCCCGTTTCGGAGCTGTGTCAGCAACGCCAAGGATCGGACCCGCCGGGTGAGGAAACCGACCTACCCCGGTCCCGGGCCCGCTTTCGCCGCTGAGAAGGATTTGAGCAATCGAAACCTTGTGCGTGCGCGCCACCGAAAGAACAAGCCCGACTGACGCAAAAAGGAGGAGGTGCAACACGAGGACTTCCAAGGAGGTCACCCATCCCAGTACTACTCTCGCCCAAGAACGCTTAACTGCGAGGTTCTGATGGGATGCAGTGCATTAGTGCTGGTATCATCGCACCTGTCAAGTGTGGCGCGATCAATTGCTTAACTGCGGTCGCCAGGCTGCCGCGCGCGCTACAAACGATCATAACTTTCAGTCCGGGATGAATCTCGAGGCCCGGGCGGCGCCGCTGGAAAGCTCGTCCTGAGCCCGCCGCCGTCCCAACCAGGGCTCGCCCGGTTAAGGTCGACCTCGACCCAAGAAAACTGTTCCGGGGCCCGTTTCGGAGCTTGTGCAACAATGTCAAGGATCGGAGCCGCCGGGTGAGGAAACCAACCTGCCGCGGTCCCGGGCCTGCCTCCGCCGCCGAGAAGGATTTGAGCAATCGAAACCTTGTGCGTGCGCGCCAACAAAAGAACAAGCCCGACTGACGCAAAAAGGAGGAGGTGCAACACGAGGACTTGCCAGGAGGTCACCCATCTTAGTACTACTCTCGCCCAAGCACGCTTAACTGCGGAGTTCTGATGGGATCCGGTGCATTAGTGCTTGTATGATCGCACCTGTCAAGTGTGGCGCGATCAACTGCTTAACTGCAGTCGCCAAGCTGCCGCGCGCGCTTCAAACGATCATAACTTTTAGTCCGGGATGAATCTCGAGGTTCGGGAGGCGCCGCTGGAAAGCTCGTCCTGAGCCCGTCGCCGTCCCAACCAGGTCTCGCCCGGTTGAGGTCGACCTCGACCCCAGAAACCTGTTCCGGTGCCCGTTTCGGAGCTGTTGTAGCAACGCCAAGGATCGGAGCCGCCGGGTGAGGAAACCGACCTGCCGCGGTCCCAGGCCTGCCTCCGCGGCCGAGAAGGATTTGAGCAATCGAAACCTTGTGCGTGCGCGCCAAAGAAAGAACAAGCCCGACTGACGCAAAAAGGAGGAGGTGCAACACGAGGACTTCCCAGGAGGTCACCCATCCCAGTACTACTCTCGCCCAAGCACGCTTAACTGCGGAGTTCTGATGGGATCCGGTGCATTAGTGCTTGTATGATCGCACCTGTCAAGTGTGGCGCGATCAACTGCTTAACTGCGGTCGCCAGGCTGCCGCGCGCGCTTCAAACGATCATAACTTTCAGTCCGGGATGAATCTCGAGGCACGGGAGGCGCCGCTGGAAAGCTCGTCCTGAGCCCGTCGCCGTCCCAACCAGGGCTCGCCCGGTTAAGGTCGACCTCGACCCCAGAAACCTGTTCCGGTGCCCGTTTCGGAGCTGTTGCAGCAACGCCAAGGATCGGAGCCGCCGGGTGAGGAAACCGGCCTGCCGCGGTCCCGGGCCCGCCTCTGCCGCCGAGAAGGATTTGAGCAATCGAAACCTTGTGCGTTCGCGCCACCAAAAGAACAAGCCCGACTGACGCAAAAAGGAGGAGGTGCAACACGAGGACTTCCCAGGAGGTCACCCATCCCAGTACTACTGTCGCCCAAGCACGCTTAGCTGCGGAGTTCTGATGGGATCCGGTGCTTTAGTGCTGGTATGATCGCACCTGTCAAGTGTGGCGCGATCAACTGCTTTATGCCTTCGCCAGGCCGCCGCGCGCGCTTCAAACGATCATAACTTTCAGTCCGGGATGAATCTCGAGGCCCGGGAAGCGCCGCTGCAAAGATCGTCCTGAGCCTGCCGCCGTCCCAACCAGGGCTCGCCTGGTTTAGGTCGACCTCGACCCCCGAAACCTGTTCCGGGGCCCGTTTCGGAGCTGTTGCAGCAATGCCAAGGATCAGAGCCGCCGGGTGAGGAAACCGACCTGCCGCGGTCCCAGGCCCGCTTCCGCCGCCGAGAAGGATTTGAGCAATCGAAACCTTGTGCGTGCGCGCCACCAAAAGAACAAGCCCGACTGACGAAAAAAGGAGGAGGTGCAACACGAGGACTTCCCAGGAGGTCACCCATCCCAGTACTACTCCCACCCAAGCACGCTTAACTATGGAGGTCTGATGGGATCCGGTGCATTAGTGCTGCGATGATCGCACCTGTCAAGCGTGGCGCAATCAACTGCTTTATGCTTCGCCAGGCCGCCGCGCGCGCTGCAAACGATCATAACTTTCAGTCCGGGATGAATCTCGAGGCCCGGAAGGCGCCGCTGCAAAGCTCGTCCTGAGCCCGCCGCCGTCCCAACCAGGGCTCGCCCGGTTAAGGTCGACCTCGACCCCCGAAAACTTTTCCGGGGCCCGTTTCGGAGCTTTTGCAGCAACGCCAAGGATCGGAGCCGCCGGGTGAGGAAATCGACCTGCCGCGGTTCCGGGCCCGCCTCTTCCGCCGAGAAGGATTGGAGCAATCGAAACCTTGTGCGTGCGCGCCACCAAAAGAACAAGCCCGACTGACGCAAAAAGGAGGAGGTGCAACACGAGGACTTCCCAGGAGGCCACCCATCCCAGTACTACTCTCGCCCAAGCACGCTTAACTGCGGAGTTCTGATGGGATCCGGTGCTTTAGTGCTGGTTTGATCGCACTTGTCAAGTGTGGCGCGATCAACTGCTTTATGCCTTCGCCAGGCCGCCGCGCGCGCTTCAAACGATCATAACTTTCAGTCCGAGATGAATCTAGAGGCCCGGGAGGCACCGCTGCAAAGCTCGTCCTGAGCCTGCCGCCGTCCCAACCCGGGCTCGCCCGGGTGAGGTCGAACTTGACCCCAGAAACCTGTTCTAGGGCCCGTTTCTGAGCTGTTGCAGCAACGCCAAGGAGCGAAGCCGCCGGGTGAGGAAACCGACCTGCCGCGGTCCCGGGCCCGCTTCCGCCGCCGAGAAGGATTTGAGCAATCGAAACCTTGTGCGTGCGCGCCACCAAAAGAACAAGCCCGACTGATGCAAAAAGAAGGAGGTGCAACACGAGGACTTCCCAGGAGGTCACCCATCCCAGTACTACTCTCGCCCAAGCACGCTTAACTGCGGAGTTCTGATGGGATCCGGTGCTTTAGTGCTGGTATGATCGCACCTGTCAAGTGTGGCGCGATCAACTGCTTTATGCCTTCGCAAGGCCGCCGCGCGCGCTTCAAACGATCAGAACTTTCAGTCCGGGATGAATCTCGAGGCCCGGGAGCCGCCGCTGCAAAGGTCGTCCTGAGCCCGCCGCCGTCCAAACCAGGGCTCGCCCGGTTGAGGTCGACCTCGACCCCAGAAACCTGTTCCGGGGCCCGTTTCGGAGCTGTTGCAGCAATGCCAAGGATCAGAGCCGCCGGGTGAGGAAACCGACCTGCCGCGGTCCCAGGCCCGCTTCCGCCGCCGAGAAGGATTTGAGCAATCGAAACCTTGTGCGTGCGCGCCACCAAAAGAACAAGCCCGACTGACGAAAAAAGGAGGAGGTGCAACACGAGGACTTCCCAGGAGGTCACCCATCCCAGTACTACTCCCACCCAAGCACGCTTAACTATGGAGGTCTGATGGGATCCGGTGCATTAGTGCTGCGATGATCGCACCTGTCAAGCGTGGCGCAATCAACTGCTTTATGCTTCGCCAGGCCGCCGCGCGCGCTGCAAACGATCATAACTTTCAGTCCGGGATGAATCTCGAGGCCCGGAAGGCGCCGCTGCAAAGCTCGTCCTGAGCCCGCCGCCGTCCCAACCAGGGCTCGCCCGGTTAAGGTCGACCTCGACCCCAGAAAACTTTTCCGGGGCCCGTTTCGGAGCTTTTGCAGCAACGCCAAGGATCGGAGCCGCCGGGTGAGGAAATCGACCTGCCGCGGTTCCGGGCCCGCCTCTTCCGCCGAGAAGGATTGGAGCAATCGAAACCTTGTGCGTGCGCGCCACCAAAAGAACAAGCCCGACTGACGCAAAAAGGAGGAGGTGCAACACGAGGACTTCCCAGGAGGCCACCCATCCCAGTACTACTCTCGCCCAAGCACGCTTAACTGCGGAGTTCTGATGGGATCCGGTGCTTTAGTGCTGGTTTGATCGCACTTGTCAAGTGTGGCGCGATCAACTGCTTTATGCCTTCGCCAGGCCGCCGCGCGCGCTTCAAACGATCATAACTTTCAGTCCGAGATGAATCTAGAGGCCCGGGAGGCACCGCTGCAAAGCTCGTCCTGAGCCTGCCGCCGTCCCAACCCGGGCTCGCCCGGGTGAGGTCGAACTTGACCCCAGAAACCTGTTCTAGGGCCCGTTTCTGAGCTGTTGCAGCAACGCCAAGGAGCGAAGCCGCCGGGTGAGGAAACCGACCTGCCGCGGTCCCGGGCCCGCTTCCGCCGCCGAGAAGGATTTGAGCAATCGAAACCTTGTGCGTGCGCGCCACCAAAAGAACAAGCCCGACTGATGCAAAAAGAAGGAGGTGCAACACGAGGACTTCCCAGGAGGTCACCCATCCCAGTACTACTCTCGCCCAAGCACGCTTAACTGCGGAGTTCTGATGGGATCCGGTGCATTAGTGCTGCTATGATCGCACCTGTCAAGTGTGGCGCGATCAACTGCTTTATGCTTCGCCAGGCCGCCGCGCGCGCTGCAAACGATCATAACTTTCAGTCCGGGATGAATCTCGAGGCCCGGGAGGCGCCGCTGCAAAGCTCGTCCTGAGCCCGCCGCCGTCCCAACCAGGGCTTGCCCGGTTAAGGTCGACCTCGACCCCAGAAAACTTTTCCGGGGCCCGTTTCGGAGCTTTTGCAGCAACGCCAAGGATCGGAGCCGCCGGGTGAGGAAACCGACCGGCCGCGGTCCCGGGCCCGCCTCTTCCGCCGAGAAGGATTGGAGCAATCGAAACCTTGTGCGTGCGCGCCACCAAAAGAACAAGCCCGACTAACACAAAAAGGAGGAGGTGCAACACGACGACTTCCCAGGAGGTCACCCATCCCTGTACTAGTCTCGCCCAAGCACGCTTAACTGCGGAGTTCTGATGGGATCCGGTGCATTAGTGCTGGTGTGATCGCACCTGTCAAGTGTGGCGTGATCAACTGCTTAACCGCGGTCGCAAGGCTGCCGCGCGCGCTTTAAACGATCATAACTTTCAGTCCGGGATGAATCTCGAGGCACGGGAGGCGCCGCTAGAAAGCCAGTCCTGAGCCTGTCGCCGTACCAACCAGGGCTCGCCCGGTTGAGGTCGACCTCGACTCCAGAAACCTGTTCCGGTTCCCGTTTCGGAGTTGTTGCTGCAACGCCAAGGATCGGAGCCGCCGGGTGAGGAAACCGACCTGCCGCGGTCCCGGGCCCGCCTCTGCCGCCGAGAAGGATTTGAGCAATCGAAACCTTGTGCGTGCGCGCCACCAAAAGAACAAGCCCGACTGACGCAAAAAGGAGAAGGTGCAACACGAGGACTTCCCAGGAGGTCACCCATCCCAGTACTACTCTCGCCCAAGCACGCTTAACTGCGGAGTTCTGATGGGATCTGGTGCATTAGTGCTGGTATGATCGCACCTGTCAAGTGTGGCGCGATCAACTGCTTTATGCTTCGCCAGGCCGCCGCGCGCGCTTCAAACGATCATAACTTTCAGTCTGGGATGAATCTCGAGACCCGGGAGGCGCCGCTACAAAGCTCGTCCTGAGGCCGCCGCTGTCCCAACCAGGGCTCGCCCGGTTAAGGTCGACCTCGACCCCAGAAAACTGTTCCGGGGCCCGTTTCGGAGCTTTTGCAGCAACGCCAAGGATCGGAGCCGCCGGGTGAGGAAACCGACCGGCCGCTGTCACGGGCCCGCCTCTTCCGCCGAGAAGGATTGGAGCAATCGAAACCTTGTGCGTGGGCGCCACCAAAAGAACAAGCCCGACTGACGCAAAAAGGAGGAGGTGCAACACAAGGACTTCCCAGGAGGTCACCCATCCCAGTACTACTCTCGCCGAAGCACGCTTAACTGCGGAGTTCTGATGGGATCCGGTGCTTTAGTGCTGGTTTGATCGCACTTGTCAAGTGTGGCGCGATCAACTGCTTTATGCCTTCGCCAGGCCGCCGCGCGCGCTTCAAACGATCATAACTTTCAGTCCGGGATGAATCTCGAGGCCCGGGAGGCGCCGCTGGAAAGCTCGTCCTGAGCCCGCCGCCGTCCCAACCAGGGCTCGCCTGGTTTAGGTCGACCTCGACCCCCGAAACCTGTTCCGGGGCCCGTTTCGGAGCTGTTGCAGCAATGCCAAGGATCAGAGCCGCCGGGTGAGGAAACCGACCTGCCGCGGTCCCAGGCCCGCTTCCGCCGCCGAGAAGGATTTGAGCAATCGAAACCTTGTGCGTGCGCGCCACCAAAAGAACAAGCCCGACTGACGAAAAAAGGAGGAGGTGCAACACGAGGACTTCCCAGGAGGTCACCCATCCCAGTACTACTCCCACCCAAGCACGCTTAACTATGGAGGTCTGATGGGATCCGGTGCATTAGTGCTGCGATGATCGCACCTGTCAAGCGTGGCGCAATCAACTGCTTTATGCTTCGCCAGGCCGCCGCGCGCGCTGCAAACGATCATAACTTTCAGTCCGGGATGAATCTCGAGGCCCGGAAGGCGCCGCTGCAAAGCTCGTCCTGAGCCCGCCGCCGTCCCAACCAGGGCTCGCCCGGTTAAGGTCGACCTCGACCCCAGAAAACTTTTCCGGGGCCCGTTTCGGAGCTTTTGCAGCAACGCCAAGGATCGGAGCCGCCGGGTGAGGAAATCGACCTGCCGCGGTTCCGGGCCCGCCTCTTCCGCCGAGAAGGATTGGAGCAATCGAAACCTTGTGCGTGCGCGCCACCAAAAGAACAAGCCCGACTGACGCAAAAAGGAGGAGGTGCAACACGAGGACTTCCCAGGAGGCCACCCATCCCAGTACTACTCTCGCCCAAGCACGCTTAACTGCGGAGTTCTGATGGGATCCGGTGCTTTAGTGCTGGTTTGATCGCACTTGTCAAGTGTGGCGCGATCAACTGCTTTATGCCTTCGCCAGGCCGCCGCGCGCGCTTCAAACGATCATAACTTTCAGTCCGAGATGAATCTAGAGGCCCGGGAGGCACCGCTGCAAAGCTCGTCCTGAGCCTGCCGCCGTCCCAACCCGGGCTCGCCCGGGTGAGGTCGAACTTGACCCCAGAAACCTGTTCTAGGGCCCGTTTCTGAGCTGTTGCAGCAACGCCAAGGAGCGAAGCCGCCGGGTGAGGAAACCGACCTGCCGCGGTCCCGGGCCCGCTTCCGCCGCCGAGAAGGATTTGAGCAATCGAAACCTTGTGCGTGCGCGCCACCAAAAGAACAAGCCCGACTGATGCAAAAAGAAGGAGGTGCAACACGAGGACTTCCCAGGAGGTCACCCATCCCAGTACTACTCTCGCCCAAGCACGCTTAACTGCGGAGTTCTGATGGGATCCGGTGCATTAGTGCTGCTATGATCGCACCTGTCAAGTGTGGCGCGATCAACTGCTTTATGCTTCGCCAGGCCGCCGCGCGCGCTGCAAACGATCATAACTTTCAGTCCGGGATGAATCTCGAGGCCCGGGAGGCGCCGCTGCAAAGCTCGTCCTGAGCCCGCCGCCGTCCCAACCAGGGCTTGCCCGGTTAAGGTCGACCTCGACCCCAGAAAACTTTTCCGGGGCCCGTTTCGGAGCTTTTGCAGCAACGCCAAGGATCGGAGCCGCCGGGTGAGGAAACCGACCGGCCGCGGTCCCGGGCCCGCCTCTTCCGCCGAGAAGGATTGGAGCAATCGAAACCTTGTGCGTGCGCGCCACCAAAAGAACAAGCCCGACTAACACAAAAAGGAGGAGGTGCAACACGACGACTTCCCAGGAGGTCACCCATCCCTGTACTAGTCTCGCCCAAGCACGCTTAACTGCGGAGTTCTGATGGGATCCGGTGCATTAGTGCTGGTGTGATCGCACCTGTCAAGTGTGGCGTGATCAACTGCTTAACCGCGGTCGCAAGGCTGCCGCGCGCGCTTTAAACGATCATAACTTTCAGTCCGGGATGAATCTCGAGGCACGGGAGGCGCCGCTAGAAAGCCAGTCCTGAGCCTGTCGCCGTACCAACCAGGGCTCGCCCGGTTGAGGTCGACCTCGACTCCAGAAACCTGTTCCGGTTCCCGTTTCGGAGTTGTTGCTGCAACGCCAAGGATCGGAGCCGCCGGGTGAGGAAACCGACCTGCCGCGGTCCCGGGCCCGCCTCTGCCGCCGAGAAGGATTTGAGCAATCGAAACCTTGTGCGTGCGCGCCACCAAAAGAACAAGCCCGACTGACGCAAAAAGGAGAAGGTGCAACACGAGGACTTCCCAGGAGGTCACCCATCCCAGTACTACTCTCGCCCAAGCACGCTTAACTGCGGAGTTCTGATGGGATCTGGTGCATTAGTGCTGGTATGATCGCACCTGTCAAGTGTGGCGCGATCAACTGCTTTATGCTTCGCCAGGCCGCCGCGCGCGCTTCAAACGATCATAACTTTCAGTCTGGGATGAATCTCGAGACCCGGGAGGCGCCGCTACAAAGCTCGTCCTGAGGCCGCCGCTGTCCCAACCAGGGCTCGCCCGGTTAAGGTCGACCTCGACCCCAGAAAACTGTTCCGGGGCCCGTTTCGGAGCTTTTGCAGCAACGCCAAGGATCGGAGCCGCCGGGTGAGGAAACCGACCGGCCGCTGTCACGGGCCCGCCTCTTCCGCCGAGAAGGATTGGAGCAATCGAAACCTTGTGCGTGGGCGCCACCAAAAGAACAAGCCCGACTGACGCAAAAAGGAGGAGGTGCAACACAAGGACTTCCCAGGAGGTCACCCATCCCAGTACTACTCTCGCCGAAGCACGCTTAACTGCGGAGTTCTGATGGGATCCGGTGCTTTAGTGCTGGTTTGATCGCACTTGTCAAGTGTGGCGCGATCAACTGCTTTATGCCTTCGCCAGGCCGCCGCGCGCGCTTCAAACGATCATAACTTTCAGTCCGGGATGAATCTCGAGGCCCGGGAGGCGCCGCTGGAAAGCTCGTCCTGAGCCCGCCGCCGTCCCAACCAGGGCTCGCCTGGTTTAGGTCGACCTCGACCCCCGAAACCTGTTCCGGGGCCCGTTTCGGAGCTGTTGCAGCAATGCCAAGGATCAGAGCCGCCGGGTGAGGAAACCGACCTGCCGCGGTCCCAGGCCCGCTTCCGCCGCCGAGAAGGATTTGAGCAATCGAAACCTTGTGCGTGCGCGCCACCAAAAGAACAAGCCCGACTGACGAAAAAAGGAGGAGGTGCAACACGAGGACTTCCCAGGAGGTCACCCATCCCAGTACTACTCCCACCCAAGCACGCTTAACTATGGAGGTCTGATGGGATCCGGTGCATTAGTGCTGCGATGATCGCACCTGTCAAGCGTGGCGCAATCAACTGCTTTATGCTTCGCCAGGCCGCCGCGCGCGCTGCAAACGATCATAACTTTCAGTCCGGGATGAATCTCGAGGCCCGGAAGGCGCCGCTGCAAAGCTCGTCCTGAGCCCGCCGCCGTCCCAACCAGGGCTCGCCCGGTTAAGGTCGACCTCGACCCCAGAAAACTTTTCCGGGGCCCGTTTCGGAGCTTTTGCAGCAACGCCAAGGATCGGAGCCGCCGGGTGAGGAAATCGACCTGCCGCGGTTCCGGGCCCGCCTCTTCCGCCGAGAAGGATTGGAGCAATCGAAACCTTGTGCGTGCGCGCCACCAAAAGAACAAGCCCGACTGACGCAAAAAGGAGGAGGTGCAACACGAGGACTTCCCAGGAGGCCACCCATCCCAGTACTACTCTCGCCCAAGCACGGTTAACTGCGGAGTTCTGATGGGATCCGGTGCTTTAGTGCTGGTTTGATCGCACTTGTCAAGTGTGGCGCGATCAACTGCTTTATGCTTCGCCAGGCCGCCGCGCGCGCTTCAAACGATCATAACTTTCAGTCCGGGATGAATCTCGAGGCCCGGGAGGCGCCGCTGGAAAGCTCGTCCTCAGCCCTCCGCCGTCCCAACCAGGGCTCGCCCGGTTAAGGTCGACCTCGACCCCAGAAAACTGTTCCGGGGCCCGTTTCGGAGCTTTTGCAGCAACGCCAAGGATCGGAGTCGCCGGGTGAGGAAACTGACCTGCCGCGGTCCCGGGCCCGCCTCCGCCGCCGAGAAGGATTTCAGCAATCGAAACCTTGTGCGTGCATGCCACCAAAAGAGCAAGCCCGACTGACGCAAAAAGGAGGAGGTGCAACACGAGGACTTCCAGGAGGTCACCCATCCCAGTACTACTATCGCCCAAGCACGCTTAACTGCGGAGTTCTGATGGGATCCGGTGCTTTAGTGCTGGTATGATCGCACCTGTCAAGTGTGGCGCGATCAACTGCTTTATGCCTTCGCAAGGCCGCCGCGCGCGCTTCAAACGATCAGAACTTTCAGTCCGGGATGAATCTCGAGGCCCGAGAGCCGCCGCTGCAAAGGTCGTCCTGAGCCCGCCGCCGTCCAAACCAGGGCTCGCCCGGTTGAGGTCGACCTCGACCCCAGAAACCTGTTCCGGGGCCCGTTTCGGAGCTGTTGCAGCAATGCCAAGGATCAGAGCCGCCGGGTGAGGAAACCGACCTGCCGCGGTCCCAGGCCCGCTTCCGCCGCCGAGAAGGATTTGAGCAATCGAAACCTTGTGCGTGCGCGCCACCAAAAGAACAAGCCCGACTGACGAAAAAAGGAGGAGGTGCAACACGAGGACTTCCCAGGAGGTCACCCATCCCAGTACTACTCCCACCCAAGCACGCTTAACTATGGAGGTCTGATGGGATCCGGTGCATTAGTGCTGCGATGATCGCACCTGTCAAGCGTGGCGCAATCAACTGCTTTATGCTTCGCCAGGCCGCCGCGCGCGCTGCAAACGATCATAACTTTCAGTCCGGGATGAATCTCGAGGCCCGGAAGGCGCCGCTGCAAAGCTCGTCCTGAGCCCGCCGCCGTCCCAACCAGGGCTCGCCCGGTTAAGGTCGACCTCGACCCCAGAAAACTTTTCCGGGGCCCGTTTCGGAGCTTTTGCAGCAACGCCAAGGATCGGAGCCGCCGGGTGAGGAAATCGACCTGCCGCGGTTCCGGGCCCGCCTCTTCCGCCGAGAAGGATTGGAGCAATCGAAACCTTGTGCGTGCGCGCCACCAAAAGAACAAGCCCGACTGACGCAAAAAGGAGGAGGTGCAACACGAGGACTTCCCAGGAGGCCACCCATCCCAGTACTACTCTCGCCCAAGCACGCTTAACTGCGGAGTTCTGATGGGATCCGGTGCTTTAGTGCTGGTTTGATCGCACTTGTCAAGTGTGGCGCGATCAACTGCTTTATGCTTCGCCAGGCCGCCGCGCGCGCTTCAAACGATCATAACTTTCAGTCCGGGATGAATCTCGAGGCCCGGGAGGCGCCGCTGGAAAGCTCGTCCTCAGCCCTCCGCCGTCCCAACCAGGGCTCGCCCGGTTAAGGTCGACCTCGACCCCAGAAAACTGTTCCGGGGCCCGTTTCGGAGCTTTTGCAGCAACGCCAAGGATCGGAGTCGCCGGGTGAGGAAACTGACCTGCCGCGGTCCCGGGCCCGCCTCCGCCGCCGAGAAGGATTTCAGCAATCGAAACCTTGTGCGTGCATGCCACCAAAAGAGCAAGCCCGACTGACGCAAAAAGGAGGAGGTGCAACACGAGGACTTCCAGGAGGTCACCCATCCCAGTACTACTATCGCCCAAGCACGCTTAACTGCGGAGTTCTGATGGGATCCGGTGCTTTAGTGCTGGTATGATCGCACCTGTCAAGTGTGGCGCGATCAACTGCTTTATGCCTTCGCAAGGCCGCCGCGCGCGCTTCAAACGATCAGAACTTTCAGTCCGGGATGAATCTCGAGGCCCGAGAGCCGCCGCTGCAAAGGTCGTCCTGAGCCCGCCGCCGTCCAAACCAGGGCTCGCCCGGTTGAGGTCGACCTCGACCCCAGAAACCTGTTCCGGGGCCCGTTTCGGAGCTGTTGCAGCAATGCCAAGGATCAGAGCCGCCGGGTGAGGAAACCGACCTGCCGCGGTCCCAGGCCCGCTTCCGCCGCCGAGAAGGATTTGAGCAATCGAAACCTTGTGCGTGCGCGCCACCAAAAGAACAAGCCCGACTGACGAAAAAAGGAGGAGGTGCAACACGAGGACTTCCCAGGAGGTCACCCATCCCAGTACTACTCCCACCCAAGCACGCTTAACTATGGAGGTCTGATGGGATCCGGTGCATTAGTGCTGCGATGATCGCACCTGTCAAGCGTGGCGCAATCAACTGCTTTATGCTTCGCCAGGCCGCCGCGCGCGCTGCAAACGATCATAACTTTCAGTCCGGGATGAATCTCGAGGCCCGGAAGGCGCCGCTGCAAAGCTCGTCCTGAGCCCGCCGCCGTCCCAACCAGGGCTCGCCCGGTTAAGGTCGACCTCGACCCCAGAAAACTTTTCCGGGGCCCGTTTCGGAGCTTTTGCAGCAACGCCAAGGATCGGAGCCGCCGGGTGAGGAAATCGACCTGCCGCGGTTCCGGGCCCGCCTCTTCCGCCGAGAAGGATTGGAGCAATCGAAACCTTGTGCGTGCGCGCCACCAAAAGAACAAGCCCGACTGACGCAAAAAGGAGGAGGTGCAACACGAGGACTTCCCAGGAGGCCACCCATCCCAGTACTACTCTCGCCCAAGCACGCTTAACTGCGGAGTTCTGATGGGATCCGGTGCTTTAGTGCTGGTTTGATCGCACTTGTCAAGTGTGGCGCGATCAACTGCTTTATGCTTCGCCAGGCCGCCGCGCGCGCTTCAAACGATCATAACTTTCAGTCCGGGATGAATCTCGAGGCCCGGGAGGCGCCGCTGGAAAGCTCGTCCTCAGCCCTCCGCCGTCCCAACCAGGGCTCGCCCGGTTAAGGTCGACCTCGACCCCAGAAAACTGTTCCGGGGCCCGTTTCGGAGCTTTTGCAGCAACGCCAAGGATCGGAGTCGCCGGGTGAGGAAACTGACCTGCCGCGGTCCCGGGCCCGCCTCCGCCGCCGAGAAGGATTTCAGCAATCGAAACCTTGTGCGTGCATGCCACCAAAAGAGCAAGCCCGACTGACGCAAAAAGGAGGAGGTGCAACACGAGGACTTCCAGGAGGTCACCCATCCCAGTACTACTATCGCCCAAGCACGCTTAACTGCGGAGTTCTGATGGGATCCGGTGCTTTAGTGCTGGTATGATCGCACCTGTCAAGTGTGGCGCGATCAACTGCTTTATGCCTTCGCAAGGCCGCCGCGCGCGCTTCAAACGATCAGAACTTTCAGTCCGGGATGAATCTCGAGGCCCGGGAGCCGCCGCTGCAAAGGTCGTCCTGAGCCCGCCGCCGTCCCCACCAGGGCTCGCCCGGTTGAGGTCGACCTCGACCCCAGAAACCTGTTCCGGGGCCCGTTCCGGAGCTGTTGCAGCAACGCCAAGGATCGGAGCCGCCGGGTGAGGAAACCGGTCTGCCGCGGTCCCGGGCCCGCTTCCGCCGCTGAGAAGGATTTGAGAAATCGAAACCTTGTGCGTGCGCACCACCAAAAGAACAAGCCCGACTGACGCCACAAGGAGGAGGTGCAACACGAGGACATCCCAGGAGGTCACCCATCCCAGTACTACTATCGCCCAAGCACACTTAACTGCGGAGTTCTGATGGGATCCGGTGCATTAGTGCTGGTATGATCGCACCTGTCAAGTGTGGCGCGATCAACTGCTTTATGCCTTCGCCAGGCCGCCGCGCGCGCTCCAAACGATCATAACTTTAAGTCCGGGATAAATCTCGAGGCCCGGGAGGCGCCGCTGGAAAGCTCGTCCTGAGCCCGCCGCCGTCCCCACCAGGGCTCGCCCGGTTAAGGTCGACCTCGACCCCAGAAAACAGTTCCGGGGCCCGTTTCGGAGCTTTTGCAGGAACGCCAAGGATCGGAGCCGCCGGGTGAGGAAACCGACCTGTCGCGGTCCCGGGGCCGCCTCTGCGGCCGAGAAGAATTTGAGCAATGGAAACCTTGTGCGTGCGCGCCACCAAAAGAACACGCCCGACTGACGCAAAAAGGAGGAGGTGCAACACGAGGACTTCCCAGGAGGTCACCCATCCCAGTACTACTCTCGCCCAAGCACGCTTAACTGCGGAGTTCTGATGGAATCCGGTGCATTAGTGCTTGTATGATCGCACCTGTCAAGTGTGGCGCGATCAACTGCTTAACTG
Organism: Canavalia gladiata; assembly: GCA_037954105.1. NCBI lineage: Eukaryota > Viridiplantae > Streptophyta > Magnoliopsida > Fabales > Fabaceae > Canavalia > Canavalia gladiata. The sequence goes on along the minus strand of CM075668.1, from coordinate 22,527,834 downwards.
CGGTCACCAGGCTGCCGCGCGCGCTTCAAACGATCATAACTTTCAGTCCGGGATGAATCTCGAGGCACGGGAGGCGCCGCTGGAAAGCTCGTCTTGAGCCCGTCGCCGTCCCAACCAGGCCTCGCCCGGTTGAGGTCGACCTCGACCCCAGAAACCTGTTCCAGTGCCCGTTTCGGAGCTGTTGGAGCAACGCCAAGGATCAGAGCCGCCGGGTGAGGAAACCGACCTGCCGCGGTCCCGGGCCCGCCTCCGCCGCCGAGAAGGATTTGAGCAATCGAAACCTTGTGCGTGCGATCCACCAAAAGAACAAGCCCGACTGACGCAAAAAGGAGGAGGTGCAACACGAGGACTTCCCAGGAGCTCACCCATCCTAGTACTACTCTCTCCCAAGCACGCTTAACTGCGGAGTTCTGATGGGATCCGGTGCTTTAGTGCTGGTATGATCGCACCTGTAAAGTGTGGCGCGATCAACTGCTTTATGCCTTCGCCAGGCCGCCGCGCGCGTTTCAAACGATCATAACTTTCAGTCCGGGATGAATCTCGAGGCCCGGGAGGCGCCGCTGGAAAGCTCGTCCTGAGCCCGCCGCCTTCCCAACCAGGGCTCGCCCGGTTAAGGTCGACCTCGACCCAAGAAAACTGTTCCGGGGCCCGTTTCGGAGCTTGTGCAACAATGTCAACGATCGGAGCCGCCGGGTGAGGAAACCGACCAACCGCGGTCCCGGGCCCGCCTCCGCCGCCGAGAAGGATTTGAGCAATCGAAACCTTGTGCGTGTGCGCCACCAAAAGAACAAGCCCGACTGACGCAAAAAGGAGGAGGTGCAACACGAGGACCTGTCAAGTGTGGCGCGATCAATTGCTTAACTGGGTCGCCAGGTTACCGCGCGCGCTACAAACGATCCTAACTTTCAGTCCGGGATGAATCTCGAGGCCTGGGAGGCGCCGCCGGAAAGCTCGTCCTGAGCCCGCCGCCGTCCCAACCAGGGCTCGCCCGGTTAAGGTCGACCTCGACCCAAGAAAACTGTTCCGGGGCCCGTTTTGGAGCTTGTGCAACAATGTCAAGGATCAGAGCCGCCGGGTGAGGAAACCGACCTGCCGCGGTCCCGGGCCCGCCTCCGCCGCCGAGAAGGATTTGAGCAATCGAAAACTTGTGCGTGCGCGCCACCAAAAGAACAAGCCCGACTGACGCAAAAAGGAGGAGGTGCAACACGAGGACTTCCCAGGAGGTCACCCATCCCAGTACTACTCTCGCCCAAGCACGCTTAACTGCGGAGTTCTGATGGGATCCGGTGCTTTAGTGCTGGTATGATCGCACCTGTCAAGTGTGGCGCGATCAACTGCTTTATGCCTTCGCGAGGCCGCCGCGCGCGCTTCAAACGATCATAACTTTCAGTCCAGGATGAATCTCGAGGCCCGGGAAGCGCCGCTGCAAAGCTCATCCTGAGCCCGCCGCGGTCCCAACCCGGGCTCGCCCGGTTGAGGTCGACCTCGACCCCAGAAACCTATTTCGGGGCCCGTTTCGGAGCTATTGCAGCAACGCCAAGGATCGGACCCGACGGGTGCGGAAACCGACCTACCGCGGTCCCGGGCCCGCTTCAGCCGCCGAGAAGGATTTGAGCAATCGAAACCTTGTGCGTGCGCGCCACCAAACGAACAAGCCCGACTGACGCAAAAAGGAGGACGTGCAACACGAGGACTTCCCAGGAGGTCACCCATCCCAGTACTACTCTCGCCCAGGCACGCTTAACTGCGGAGTTCTGATGGGATCCGGTGCATTAGTGCTGGTATGATCGCACCTGTCAAGTGTGGCGCGATCAACTACTTTATGCCTTCGCCAGGCCGCCGCACGCGCTCCAAACGATCATAACTTTCAGTCCGGGAAGAATCTCGAGGCTCGGGAGGCGCCGCTGGAAAGCTCGTCTTGAGCCCGCCGCCGTCCCAACCAGGCTCGCCCGGTTGAGGTCGACCTCGACCCCAGAAAACTGTTCCGGGGCCCGTTTCGGAGCTTTTGCAGCAACGCCAAGGATCTGAGCCGCCGGGTGTGGAAACCGACCTGCCGCGGTCCCGGGCCCGCTTCCGCCGCCGAGAAGGAATTGAGCAATCGAGACCTTGTGCGTACGCGCAACCAAAAGAACAAGCCCGACTGACGCAAAAAGGAGGAGGTGCAACACGAGGACTTCCCAGGAGGTCACCCATCCCAGTACTACTCTCGCCCAAGAACGCTTAACTGCGGGGTTCTGATGGGATCCGGTGCATTAGTGCTGGTATGATCGCACCTGTCAAGTGTGGCGCGATCAACTGCTTAACTGCGGTCGCCAGGCTGCCGCGCGCGCTTCAAACGATCATAACTTTCAGTCCGGGATGAATCTCGAGGCCCGGGAGGCGCCGCTGGAAAGCTCGTCCTGAGCCCGCCGCCTTCCCAACCAGGGCTCGCCCGGTTAAGGTCGACCTCGACCCAAGAAAACAATTCCGGGGCCCGTTTCGGAGTTTGTGCAACAATGTCAACGATCGGAGCCGCCGGGTGAGGAAACCGACCTGCCGCGGTCCCGGGCCCGCCTCCGCCGCCGAGAAGGATTTGAGCAATCGAAACCTTGTGCGTGTGCGCCACCAAAAGAACAAGCCCGACTGATGCAAAAAGGAGGAGGTGCAACACGAGGACCTGTCAAGTGTGGCGCGATCAACTGCTTAACTGGGTCGCCAGGCTACCGCGCGCGCTACAAACGATCCTAACTTTCAGTCCGGGATGAATCTCGAGGCCCGGGAGGCGCCGCTGGAAAGCTCGTCCTGAGCCCGCCGCCGTCCCAACCAGGGCTCGCCCGGTTAAGGTCGACCTCGACCCAAGAAAACTGTTCCGGGGCCCGTTTCGGAGCTTGTGCAACAATGTCAAGGATCGGAGCCGCCGGGTGAGGAAACCGACCTGCCGCGGTCCCGGGCCCGCCTCCGCCGCCGAGAAGGATTTGAGCAATCGAAAACTTGTGCGTGCGCGCCACCAAAAGAACAAGCCCGACTGACGCAAAAAGGAGGAGGTGCAACACGAGGACTTCCCAGGAGGTCACCCATCCCAGTACTACTCTCGCCCAATCACGCTTAACTGCGGAGTTCTGATGGGATCCGGTGCTTTAGTGCTGGTATGATCGCACCTGTCAAGTGTGGCGCGATCAACTGCTTTATGCCTTCGCGAGGCCGCCGCGCGCGCTTCAAACGATCATAACTTTCAGTCCAGGATGAATCTCGAGGCCCGGGAAGCGCCGCTGCAAAGCTCGTCCTGAGCCCGCCGCGGTCCCAACCCGGGCTCGCCCGGTTGAGGTCGACCTCGACCCCAGAAACCTATTTCGGGGCCCGTTTCAGAGCTATTGCAGCAACGCCAAGGATCGGACCCGCCGGGTGCGGAAACCGACCTACCGCGGTCCCGGGCCCGCTTCCGCCGCCGAGAAGGATTTGAGCAATCGAAACCTTGAGCGTGCGCGCCACCAAACGAACAAGCCCGACTGACGCAAAAAGGAGGACGTGCAACACGAGGACTTCCCAGGAGGTCACCCATCCCAGTACTACTCTCGCCCAAGCACGCTTAACTGCGGAGTTCTGATGGGATCCGGTGCATTAGTGCTGGTATGATCGCACCTGTCAAGTGTGGCGCGATCAACTACTTTATGCCTTCGCCAGGCCGCCGCACGCGCTCCAAACGATCATAACTTTCAGTCCGGGATGAATCTCGAGGCTCGGGAGGCGCCGCTGGAAAGCTCGTCTTGAGCCCGCCGCCGTCCCAACCAGGGCTCGCTCGGTTGAGGTCGACCTCTACCCCAGAAAACAGTTCCGGGGCCCGTTTCGGAGCTTTTGCAGCAACGCCAAGGATCTGAGCCGCCGGGTGTGGAAACCGACCTGCCGCGGTCCCGGGCCCGCCTCCGCCGCCGAGAAGGATTTGAGCAATGGAATCCTTGTGCGTGCGCGCCACCAAAAGAACAAGCCCGACAGACGCAAAAAGGAGGAGGTGCAACACGAGGACTTCCCAGGAGGTCACCCATCCCAGTACTACTCTCGCCCAAGCACGCTTAACTGCGGAGTTCAGATGGGATCCGGTGCATTAGTGCTGGTATGATCGCCACTGTCAAGTGTGGCGCGATCAACTGCTGTATGCCTTCGCCAGGCCGCCGCGCGCGCTCCAAACGATCAGAACTTTCAGTCCGGGATGAATCTCGAGGCTCGGGAGGCGCCGCTGGAAAGCTCGTCTTGAGCCCGGCGCCGTCCCAACCAGGGCTCGCCCGGTTGAGGTCGACCTCGATCCCAGAAAACTGTTCCGGGGCCCGTTTCGGAGCTTTTGCAGCAACGCCAAGGATCGGAGCCGCCGGGTGTGGAAACCGACCTGCCGCGGTCCCGGGCCCGCCTCCGCCGCCGAGAAGGATTTGAGCAATGGAATCCTTGTGCGTGCGCGCCACCAAAAGAACAAGCCCGACGGACGCAAAAAGGAGGAGGTGCAACACGAGGACTTCCCAGGAGGTCACCCATCCCAGTACTACTCTCGCCCAAGCACGCTTAACTGCGGAGTTCTGATGGGATCCGGTGCATTAGTGCTTGTATGATCGCACCTGTCAAGTGTGGCGTGATCAACTGCTTAACTGCGGTCGCCAGGCTGCCGCCCGCGCTTCAAACGATCATAACTTTCAGTCCGGGATGAATCTCGAGGCCCGGGAAGCGCTGCTGCAAAGCTCGTCGTGAGCCCGCCGCCATCCCAACCTGGGCTCGCCCGGTTGAGGTCGACCTCGACCCCAGAAACCTATTTCGGGGCCCGTTTCGGAGCTGTTGCAGCAACGCCAAGGATCGGACCCGCCGGGTGAGGAAACCGACCTACCGCGGTCCCGGGCCCGCTTCCGCCGCCGAGAAGGATTTGAGCAATCGAAACCTTGTGCGTGCGCGCCACCGAAAGAACAAGCCCGACTGACGCAAAAAGGAGGAGGTGCAACACGAGGACTTCCTAGGAGGTCACCCATCCCAGTACTACTCTCGCCCAAGAACGCTTAACTGCGAGGTTCTGATGGGATCCAGTGCATTAGTGCTGGTATCATCGCACCTGTCAAGTGTGGCGCGATCAATTGCTTAACTGCGGTCGCCAGGCTGCCGCGCGCGCTACAAACGATCATAACTTTCAGTCCGGGATGAATCTCGAGGCCCGGGCGGCGCCGCTGGAAAGCTCGTCCTGAGCCCGCCGCTGTCCCAACCAGGGCTCGCCCGGTTAAGGTCGACCTCGACCCAAGAAAACTGTTCCGGGGCCCGTTTCGGAGCTTGTGCAACAATGTCAAGGATCGGAGCCACCGGGTGAGGAAACCGACCTGCCGCGGTCCCGGGCCTGCCTCCGCCGCCGAGAAGGATTTGAGCAATCGAAACCTTGTGCGTGCGCGCCACCAAAAGAACAAGCCCGACTGACGCAAAAAGGAGGAGGTGCAACACGAGGACTTGCCAGGAGGTCACCCATCTTAGTACTACTCTCGCCCAAGCACGCTTAACTGCGGAGTTCTGATGGGATCCGGTGCATTAGTGCTTGTATGATCGCACCTGTCAAGTGTGGCGCGATCAACTGCTTAACTGCAGTCGCCAGGCTGCTGCGCGCGCTTCAAACGATCATAACTTTCAGTCCGGGATGAATCTCGAGGTTCGGGAGGCGCCGCTGGAAAGCTCGTCCTGAGCCCGTCGCCGTCCCAACCAGGGCTCGCCCGGTTGAGGTCGACCTCGACCCTAGAAACCTGTTCCGGTGCCCGTTTCGGAGCTGTTGTAGCAACGCCAAGGATCGGAGCCGCCATGTGAGGAAACCGACCTGCCGCGGTCCCGGGCCTGCCTCCGCCGCCGAGAAGGATTTGAGCAATCGAAACCTTGTGCGTGCGCGCCAAAGAAACAACAAGCCCGACTGACGCAAAAAGGAGGAGGTGCAACACGAGGACTTCCCAGGAGGTCACCCATCCCAGTACTACTCTCGCCCAAGCACGCTTAACTGCGGAGTTCTGATGGGATCCGGTGCATTAGTGCTTGTATGATCGCACCTGTCAAGTGTGGCGCGATCAACTGCTTAACTGCGGTCGCCAGGCTGCCGCGCGCGCTTCAAACGATCATAACTTTCAGTCCGGGATGAATCTCGAGGCACGGGAGGCGCCGCTGGAAAGCTCGTCCTGAGCCCGTCGCCGTCCCAACCAGGGCTCGCCCGGTTAAGGTCGACCTCGACCCCAGAAACCTGTTCCGGTGCCCGTTTCGGAGCTGTTGCAGCAACGCCAAGGATCGGAGCCGCCGGGTGAGGAAACCGGCCTGCCGCGGTCCCGGGCCCGCCTCTGCCGCCGAGAAGGATTTGAGCAATCGAAACCTTGTGCGTTCGCGCCACCAAAAGAACAAGCCCGACTGACGCAAAAAGGAGGAGGTGCAACACGAGGACTTCCCAGGAGGTCACCCATCCCAGTACTACTGTCGCCCAAGCACGCTTAGCTGCGGAGTTCTGATGGGATCCGGTGCTTTAGTGCTGGTATGATCGCACCTGTCAAGTGTGGCGCGATCAACTGCTTTATGCCTTCGCCAGGCCGCCGCGCGGGCTTCAAACGATCATAACTTTCAGTCCGGGATGAATCTCGAGGCCCGGGAAGCGCCGCTGCAAAGATCGTCCTGAGCCTGCCGCCGTCCCAACCAGGGCTCGCCTGGTTTAGGTCGACCTCGACCCCCGAAACCTGGTCCGGGGCCCGTTTCGGAGCTGTTGCAGCAATGCCAAGGATCAGAGCCGCCGGGTGAGGAAACCGACCTGCCGCGGTCCCAGGCCCGCTTCCGCCGCCGAGAAGGATTTGAGCAATCGAAACCTTGTGCGTGCGCGCCACCAAAAGAACAAGCCCGACTGACGAAAAAAGGAGGAGGTGCAACACGAGGACTTCCCAGGAGGTCACCCATCCCAGTACTACTCCCACCCAAGCACGCTTAACTATGGAGGTCTGATGGGATCCGGTGCATTAGTGCTGCGATGATCGCACCTGTCAAGCGTGGCGCAATCAACTGCTTTATGCTTCGCCAGGCCGCCGCGCGCGCTGCAAACGATCATAACTTTCAGTCCGGGATGAATCTCGAGGCCCGGAAGGCGCCGCTGCAAAGCTCGTCCTGAGCCCGCCGCCGTCCCAACCAGGGCTCGCCCGGTTAAGGTCGACCTCGACCCCAGAAAACTTTTCCGGGGCCCGTTTCGGAGCTTTTGCAGCAACGCCAAGGATCGGAGCCGCCGGGTGAGGAAATCGACCTGCCGCGGTTCCGGGCCCGCCTCTTCCGCCGAGAAGGATTGGAGCAATCGAAACCTTGTGCGTGCGCGCCACCAAAAGAACAAGCCCGACTGACGCAAAAAGGAGGAGGTGCAACACGAGGACTTCCCAGGAGGCCACCCATCCCAGTACTACTCTCGCCCAAGCACGCTTAACTGCGGAGTTCTGATGGGATCCGGTGCTTTAGTGCTGGTTTGATCGCACTTGTCAAGTGTGGCGCGATCAACTGCTTTATGCCTTCGCCAGGCCGCCGCGCGCGCTTCAAACGATCATAACTTTCAGTCCGAGATGAATCTAGAGGCCCGGGAGGCACCGCTGCAAAGCTCGTCCTGAGCCTGCCGCCGTCCCAACCCGGGCTCGCCCGGGTGAGGTCGAACTTGACCCCAGAAACCTGTTCTAGGGCCCGTTTCTGAGCTGTTGCAGCAACGCCAAGGAGCGAAGCCGCCGGGTGAGGAAACCGACCTGCCGCGGTCCCGGGCCCGCTTCCGCCGCCGAGAAGGATTTGAGCAATCGAAACCTTGTGCGTGCGCGCCACCAAAAGAACAAGCCCGACTGATGCAAAAAGAAGGAGGTACACCACGAGGACTTCCCAGGAGGTCACCCATCCCAGTACTACTCTCGCCCAAGCACGCTTAACTGCGGAGTTCTGATGGGATCCGGTGCATTAGTGCTGGTATGATCGCACCTGTCAAGTGTGGCGCGATCAACTGCTTTATGCCTTCGCCTGGCCGCCGCGCACGCTTCAAACGACCATAACTTTCAGTCCGGGATGAATCTCCAGGCCCGGGTGGCGCCGCTGGAAAGCTCGTCCTGAGCCCGCCGCCGTCCCAACCGGGGCTCGCCCGGTTGAGGTCGACCTCAACCCCAGAAACCTATTCCGGGGCCCGTTTCGGAGCTGTTGCAGCAACGCCAAGGATCGGAGCCGCCGGGTGAGGAAACCGACCTGCCGCGGTCCCGGGCCCGCCTCCGCCGCCGAGAAGGATTTGAGCAATAGAAACCTTGTGCGTGCGCGCCACCAAAAGAACAAGCCCGACTGACGCAAAAAGGAGGAGGTGCAACACGAGGACTTCCCAGGAGGTCACCCATCCCAGTACTACTCTCGCCCAAGCACGCTTGACTGCGGAGTTCTGATGGCATCCGGTGCATTAGTGCTGGTATGATCGCACCTGTCAAGTGTGGCGCGATCAACTGCTTTATGCCTTCGCCAGGTCGCCGCGCATGCTTCAAACGACCATAACTTTCAGTCCGGGATGAATCTCGAGGCCCGGGTGGCGCCGCTGGAAAGCTCGTCCTGAGCCCGCCGCCGTCCAAACCGGGGCTCGCCCGGTTGAGGTCGACCTCGACCCCAGAAACCTGTTCCGGGGCCCGTTTCGGAGCTGTTGCAGCAGCGCCAAGGATCGGAGCCGCCAGGTGAGGAAATCGACCTGCCGCGGTCCCGGCCCGCCTCCGCCGCCGAGAAGGATTTGAGCAATCGAAACCTTGTGCGTGCGCGCCACCAAAAGAACAAGCCCGACTGACGCAAAAAGGAGGAGGTGCAACACGAGGACTTCCCAGGAGGTCACCCATCCCAGTACTACTCTCGCCCAAGCACGCTTAACTGCGGAGTTCTGATGGGATCCGGTGCATTAGTGCTGGTATGATCGCACCTGTCAAGTGTGGCGCGATCAACTGCTTTATGCCTTCGCCTGGCCGCCGCGCACGCTTCAAACGACCATAACTTTCAGTCCGGGATGAATCTCCAGGCCCGGGTGGCGCCGCTGGAAAGCTCGTCCTGAGCCCGCCGCCGTCCCAACCGGGGCTCGCCCGGTTGAGGTCGACCTCGACCCCAGAAACCTATTCCGGGGCCCGTCTCGGAGGTGTTGCAGCAACGCCAAGGATCGGAGCCGCCGGGTGAGGAAACCGACCTGCCGCGGTCCCGGGCCCGCCTCCGCCGCCGAGAAGGATTTGAGCAATAGAAACCTTGTGCGTGCGCGCCACCAAAAGAACAAGCCCGACTGACGCAAAAAGGAGGAGGTGCAACACGAGGACTTCCCAGGAGGTCACCCATCCCAGTACTACTCTCGCCCAAGCACGCTTGACTGCGGAGTTCTGATGGGATCCGGTGCATTAGTGCTGGTATGATCGCACCTGTCAAGTGTGGCGCGATCAACTGCTTTATGCCTTCGCCAGGTCGCCGCGCATGCTTCAAACGACCAAAACTTTCAGTCCGGGATGAATCTCGAGGCCCGGGTGGCGCCGCTGGAAAGCTCGTCCTGAGCCCGCCGCCGTCCCAACCGGGGCTCGCCCGGTTGAGGTCGACCTCGACCCCAGAAACCTGTTCCGGGGCCCGTTTCGGAGCTGTTGCAGCAACGCCAAGGATCGGAGCCGCCAGGTGAGGAAATCGACCTGCCGCGGTCCCGGCCCGCCTCCGCCGCCGAGAAGGATTTGAGCAATCGAAACCTTGTGCGTGCGCGCCACCAAAAGAACAAGCCCGACTGACGCAAAAAGGAGGAGGTGCAACACGAGGACTTCCCAGGAGGTCACCCATCCCAGTACTACTCTCGCCCAAGCACGCTTAACTGCGGAGTTCTGATGGGATCCGGTGCATTAGTGCTGGTATGATCGCACCTGTCAAGTGTGGCGCGATCAACTGCTTTATGCCTTCGCCTGGCCGCCGCGCACGCTTCAAACGACCATAACTTTCAGTCCGGGATGAATCTCCAGGCCCGGGTGGCGCCGCTGGAAAGCTCGTCCTGAGCCCGCCGCCGTCCCAACCGGGGCTCGCCCGGTTGAGGTCGACCTCGACCCCAGAAACCTATTCCGGGGCCCGTCTCGGAGGTGTTGCAGCAACGCCAAGGATCGGAGCCGCCGGGTGAGGAAACCGACCTGCCGCGGTCCCGGGCCCGCCTCCGCCGCCGAGAAGGATTTGAGCAATAGAAACCTTGTGCGTGCGCGCCACCAAAAGAACAAGCCCGACTGACGCAAAAAGGAGGAGGTGCAACACGAGGACTTCCCAGGAGGTCACCCATCCCAGTACTACTCTCGCCCAAGCACGCTTAACTGCGGAGTTCTGATGGGATCCGGTGCATTAGTGCTGGTATGATCGCACCTGTCAAGTGTGGCGCGATCAACTGCTTTATGCCTTCGCCAGGTCGCCGCGCATGCTTCAAACGACCATAACTTTCAGTCCGGGATGAATCTCGAGGCCCGGGTGGCGCCGCTGGAAAGCTCGTCCTGAGCCCGCCGCCGTCCCAACCGGGGCTCGCCCGGTTGAGGTCGACCTCGACCCCAGAAACCTGTTCCGGGGCCCGTTTCGGAGCTGTTGCAGCAACGCCAAGGATCGGAGCCGCCAGGTGAGGAAATCGACCTGCCGCGGTCCCGGCCCGCCTCCGCCGCCGAGAAGGATTTGAGCAATCGAAACCTTGTGCGTGCGCGCCACCAAAAGAACAAGCCCGACTGACGCAAAAAGGAGGAGGTGCAACACGAGGACTTCCCAGGAGGTCACCCATCCCAGTACTACTCTCGCCCAAGCACGCTTAACTGCGGAGTTCTGATGGGATCCGGTGCATTAGTGCTGGTATGATCGCACCTGTCAAGTGTGGCGCGATCAACTGCTTTATGCCTTCGCCTGGCCGCCGCGCACGCTTCAAACGACCATAACTTTCAGTCCGGGATGAATCTAGAGGCCCGGGTGGCGCCGCTGGAAAGTTCGTCCTGAGCCCGCCGCCGTCCCAACCAGGGCTCGCCCGGTTGAGGTCGACCTCGACCCCAGAAACCTGTTCTGGGGCCCGTTTCGGAGCTGTTGCAGCAACGCCAAGGATCGGAGCCGCCGGGTGAGGAAACCGACCAGCCGCGGTCCCGGGCCCGCCTCCGCCGCCGAGAAGGATTTGAGCAATCGAAACCTTGTGCGTGCGCGCCACCAAAAGAACAAGCCCGACTGACGCAAAAAGGAGGAGGTGCAACACGAGGACTTCCCAGGAGGTCACCCATCCCAGTACTACTCTCGCCCAAGCACGCTTAACTGCGGAGTTCTGATGGGATCCGGTGCATTAGTGCTGGTATGATCGCACCTGTCAAGTGTGGCGCGATCAACTGCTTTATGCCTTCGCCTGGCCGCCGCGCACGCTTCAAACGACCATAACTTTCAGTCCGGGATGAATCTCCAGGCCCGGGTGGCGCCGCTGGAAAGCTCGTCCTGAGCCCGCCGCCGTCCCAACCGGGGCTCGCCCGGTTGAGGTCGACCTCGACCCCAGAAACCTATTCCGGGGCCCAATTCGGAGCTGTTTCAGCAACGCCAAGGATCGGAGCCGCCGGGTGAGGAAACCGACCTGCCGCGGTCCCGGGCCCGCCTCCGCCGCCGAGAAGGATTTGAGCAATAGAAACCTTGTGCGTGCGCGCCACCAAAAGAACAAGCCCGACTGACGCAAAAAGGAGGAGGTGCAACACGAGGACTTCCCAGGAGGTCACCCATCCCAGTACTACTCTCGCCCAAGCACGCTTGACTGCGGAGTTCTGATGGGATCCGGTGCATTAGTGCTGGTATGATCGCACCTGTCAAGTGTGGCGCGATCAACTGCTTTATGCCTTCGCCAGGTCGCCGCGCATGCTTCAAACGACCATAACTTTCAGTCCGGGATGAATCTCGAGGCCCGGGTGGCGCCGCTGGAAAGCTCGTCCTGAGCCCGCCGCCGTCCCAACCGGGGCTCGCCCGGTTGAGGTCGACCTCGACCCCAGAAACCTGTTCCGGGGCCCGTTTCGGAGCTGTTGCAGCAACGCCAAGGATCGGAGCCGCCAGGTGAGGAAATCGACCTGCCGCGGTCTCGGCCCGCCTCCGCCGCCGAGAAGGATTTGAGCAATCGAAACCTTGTGCGTGCGCGCCACCAAAAGAACAAGCCCGACTGACGCAAAAAGGAGGAGGTGCAACACGAGGACTTCCCAGGAGGTCACCCATCCCAGTACTACTCTCGCCCAAGCACGCTTAACTGCGGAGTTCTTATGGGATCCGGTGCATTAGTGCTGGTATGATCGCACCTGTCAAGTGTGGCGCGATCAACTGCTTTATGCCTTCGCCTGGCCGCCGCGCACGCTTCAAACGACCATAACTTTCAGTCCGGGATGAATCTCCAGGCCCGGGTGGCGCCGCTGGAAAGCTCGTCCTGAGCCCGCCGCCGTCCCAACCGGGGCTCGCCCGGTTGAGGTCGACCTCGACCCCAGAAACCTATTCCGGGGCCCGTTTCGGAGCTGTTGCAGCAACGCCAAGGATCGGAGCCGCCTGGTGAGGAAACCGACCTGCCGCGGTCCCGGGCCCGCCTCCGCCGCCGAGAAGGATTTGAGCAATCGAAACCTTGTGCGTGCGCGCCGCCAAAAGAACAAGCCCGACTGACGCAAAAAGGAGGAGGTGCAACACGAGGACTTCCCAGGAGGTCACCCATCCCAGTACTACTTTCGCCCAAGCACGCTTAACTGCGGAGTTCTGATGGGATCCGGTGCATTAGTGCTGGTATGATCGCACCTGTCAAGTGTGGCGCGATCAACTGCTTTATGCCTTCGCCTGGCCGCCGCGCACGCTTCAAACGACCATAACTTTCAGTCCGGGATGAATCTCGAGGCCCGGGTGGCGCCGCTGGAAAGCTCGTCCTGAGCCCGCCGTCGTCCCAACCGGGGCTCGCCCGGTTGAGGTCGACCTTGACCCCAGAAACCTGTTCCGGGGCCCGTTTCGGAGCTGTTGCAGCAACGCCAAGGATCGGAGCCGCCGGGTGAGGAAACCGACCTGTCGCGGTCCCGGGCCTGCCTCCGCCGCCGAGAAGGATTTGAGCAATCGAAACCTTGTGCGTGCGCGCCACCAAAAGAACAAGCCCGACTGACGCAAAAAGGAGGAGGTGCAACACGAGGACTTCCCAGGAGGTCACCCATCCCAGTACTACTCTCGCCCAAGCACGCTTAACTGCGGAGTTCTGATGGGATCCGGTGCATTAGTGCTGGTATGATCGCACCTGTCAACTGTGGCGCGATCAACTGCTTTATGCCTTCGCCTGGCCGCCGCGCACGCTTCAAACGACCATAACTTTCAGTCCGGGATGAATCTAAAGGCCCGGGTGGCGCCGCTGGAAAGCTCGTCCTGAGCCCGCCGCCGTCCCAACCAGGGCTCGCCTGGTTGAGGTCGACCTCGACCCCAGAAACCTGTTCCGGGGCCCGTTTCGGAGCTGTTGCAGCAACGCCAAGGATCGGAGCCGCCGGGTGAGGAAACCGACCAGCCGCGGTCCCGGGCCCGCCTCCGCCGCCGAGAAGGATTTGAGCAATCGAAACCTTGTGCGTGCGCGCCACCAAAAGAACAAGCCCGACTGACGCAAAAAGGAGGAGGTGCAACACGAGGACTTCCCAGAAGGTCACCCATCCCAGTACTACTCTCGCCCAAGCACGCTTAACTGCGGAGTTCTGATGGGATCCGGTGCATTAGTGCTGGTATGATCGCACCTGTCAAGTGTGGCGCGATCAACTGCTTTATGCCTTCGCCTGGCCGCCGCGCACGCTTCAAACGACCATAACTTTCAGTCCGGGATGAATCTCCAGGCCCGGGTGGCGCCGCTGGAAAGCTCGTCCTTAGCCCGCCGCCGTCCCAACCGGGGCTCGCCCGGTTGAGGTCGACCTCGACCCCAGAAACCTATTCCGGGGCCCGTTTCGGAGCTGTTGCAGCAACGCCAAGGATCGGAGCCGCCGGGTGAGGAAACCGACCTGCCGCGGTCCCGGGCCCGCCTCCGCCGCCGAGAAGGATTTGAGCAATCGAAACCTTGTGCGTGCGCGCCGCCAAAAGAACAAGCCCGACTGACGCAAAAAGGAGGAGGTGCAACACGAGGACTTCCCGGCAGGTCACCCATCCCAGTACTACTCTCGCCCAAGCACGCTTAACTGCGGAGTTCTGATGGGATCCGGTGCATTAGTGCTGGTATGATCGCACCTGTCAACTGTGGCGCGATCAACTGCTTTATGCCTTCGCCTGGCCGCCGCGCACGCTTCAAACGACCATAACTTTCAGTCCGGGATGAATCTAGAGGCCCGGGTGGCACCGCTGGAAAGCTCGTCCTGAGCCCGCCGCCGTCCCAACCGGGGCTCGCCCGGTTGAGGTCGACCTCGACCCCAGAAACCTGTTCCGGGGCCCGTTTCGGAGCTGTTGCAGCAACGCCAAGGATCGGAGCCGCCGGGTGAGGAAACCGACCTGCCGCGGTCCCGGGCCTGCCTCCACCGCCGAGAAGGATTTGAGCAATCGAAACCTTGTGCGTGCGCGCCACCAAAAGAACAAGCCTGACTGACACAAAAAGGAGGAGGTGCAACACGAGGACTTCCCAGGAGGTCACCCATCCCAGTACTACTCTCGCCCAAGCACGCTTCACTGCGGAGTTCTGATGGGATCCGGTGCATTAGTGCTGGTATGATCGCACCTGTCAACTGTGGCGCGATCAACTGCTTTATGCCTTCGCCTGGCCGCCGCGCACGCTTCAAACGACCATAACTTTCAGTCCGGGATGAATCTAGAGGCCCGGGTGGCGCCGCTGGGAAGCTCGTCCTGAGGCCGCCGCCGTCCCAACCAGGGCTCGCCCGGTTGAGGTCGACCTCGACCCCAGAAACCTGTTCCGGGGCCCGTTGCGGAGCTGTCGCAGCAACGCCAAGGATCGGAGCCGCCGGGTGAGGAAACCGACCAGCCGCGGTCCCGGGCCCGCCTCCGCCGCCGAGAAAGATTTGAGCAATCGAAACCTTGTGCGTGTGCGCCACCAAAAGAACAAGCCCGACTGACGCAAAAAGGAGGAGGTGCAACACGAGGACTTCCCAGGAGGTCACCCATCCCAGTACTACTCTCGCCCAAGCACGCTTAACTGCGGAGTTCTGATGGGATCCGGTGCATTAGTGCTGGTATGATCGCACCTGTCAAGTGTGGCGCGATCAACTGCTTTATGCCATCGCCAGGCCGCCGCGCACGCTTCAAACGACCATAACTTTCAGTCCGGGATGAATCTCGAGGCCCGGGTGGCGCCGCTGGAAAGCTCGTCCTGAGCCCGCCGTCGTCCCAACCGGGGCTCGCCCGGTTGAGGTCGACCTCGACCCCAGAAACCTGTTCAGGGGCCCGTTTCGGAGCTGTTGCAGCAACGCCAAGGATCGGAGCCGCCAGGTGAGGAAACCGACCTGCCGCGGTCCCGGGCCCGCCTCCGCCGCCGAGAAGGATTTGAGCAATCGAAACCTTGTGCGTGCGCGCCACCAAAAGAACAAGCCCGACTGACGCAAAAAGGAGGAGGTGCAACACGAGGACTTCCCAGGAGGTCACCCATCCCAGTACTACTCTCGCCCAAGCACGCTTAACTGCGGAGTTCTTATGGGATCCGGTGCATTAGTGCTGGTATGATCGCACCTGTCAAGTGTGGCGCGATCAACTGCTTTATGCCTTCGCCTGGCCGCCGCGCACGCTTCAAACGACCATAACTTTCAGTCCGGGATGAATCTCCAGGCCCGGGTGGCGCCGCTGGAAAGCTCGTCCTGAGCCCGCCGCCGTCCCAACCGGGGCTCGCCCGGTTGAGGTCGACCTCGACCCCAGAAACCTATTCCGGGGCCCGTTTCGGAGCTGTTGCAGCAACGCCAAGGATCGGAGCCGCCTGGTGAGGAAACCGACCTGCCGCGGTCCCGGGCCCGCCTCCGCCGCCGAGAAGGATTTGAGCAATCGAAACCTTGTGCGTGCGCGCCGCCAAAAGAACAAGCCCGACTGACGCAAAAAGGAGGAGGTGCAACACGAGGACTTCCCAGGAGGTCACCCATCCCAGTACTACTTTCGCCCAAGCACGCTTAACTGCGGAGTTCTGATGGGATCCGGTGCATTAGTGCTGGTATGATCGCACCTGTCAAGTGTGGCGCGATCAACTGCTTTATGCCTTCGCCTGGCCGCCGCGCACGCTTCAAACGACCATAACTTTCAGTCCGGGATGAATCTCGAGGCCCGGGTGGCGCCGCTGGAAAGCTCGTCCTGAGCCCGCCGTCGTCCCAACCGGGGCTCGCCCGGTTGAGGTCGACCTTGACCCCAGAAACCTGTTCCGGGGCCCGTTTCGGAGCTGTTGCAGCAACGCCAAGGATCGGAGCCGCCGGGTGAGGAAACCGACCTGTCGCGGTCCCGGGCCTGCCTCCGCCGCCGAGAAGGATTTGAGCAATCGAAACCTTGTGCGTGCGCGCCACCAAAAGAACAAGCCCGACTGACGCAAAAAGGAGGAGGTGCAACACGAGGACTTCCCAGGAGGTCACCCATCCCAGTACTACTCTCGCCCAAGCACGCTTAACTGCGGAGTTCTGATGGGATCCGGTGCATTAGTGCTGGTATGATCGCACCTGTCAACTGTGGCGCGATCAACTGCTTTATGCCTTCGCCTGGCCGCCGCGCACGCTTCAAACGACCATAACTTTCAGTCCGGGATGAATCTAAAGGCCCGGGTGGCGCCGCTGGAAAGCTCGTCCTGAGCCCGCCGCCGTCCCAACCAGGGCTCGCCTGGTTGAGGTCGACCTCGACCCCAGAAACCTGTTCCGGGGCCCGTTTCGGAGCTGTTGCAGCAACGCCAAGGATCGGAGCCGCCGGGTGAGGAAACCGACCAGCCGCGGTCCCGGGCCCGCCTCCGCCGCCGAGAAGGATTTGAGCAATCGAAACCTTGTGCGTGCGCGCCACCAAAAGAACAAGCCCGACTGACGCAAAAAGGAGGAGGTGCAACACGAGGACTTCCCAGAAGGTCACCCATCCCAGTACTACTCTCGCCCAAGCACGCTTAACTGCGGAGTTCTGATGGGATCCGGTGCATTAGTGCTGGTATGATCGCACCTGTCAAGTGTGGCGCGATCAACTGCTTTATGCCTTCGCCTGGCCGCCGCGCACGCTTCAAACGACCATAACTTTCAGTCCGGGATGAATCTCCAGGCCCGGGTGGCGCCGCTGGAAAGCTCGTCCTTAGCCCGCCGCCGTCCCAACCGGGGCTCGCCCGGTTGAGGTCGACCTCGACCCCAGAAACCTATTCCGGGGCCCGTTTCGGAGCTGTTGCAGCAACGCCAAGGATCGGAGCCGCCGGGTGAGGAAACCGACCTGCCGCGGTCCCGGGCCCGCCTCCGCCGCCGAGAAGGATTTGAGCAATCGAAACCTTGTGCGTGCGCGCCGCCAAAAGAACAAGCCCGACTGACGCAAAAAGGAGGAGGTGCAACACGAGGACTTCCCGGCAGGTCACCCATCCCAGTACTACTCTCGCCCAAGCACGCTTAACTGCGGAGTTCTGATGGGATCCGGTGCATTAGTGCTGGTATGATCGCACCTGTCAACTGTGGCGCGATCAACTGCTTTATGCCTTCGCCTGGCCGCCGCGCACGCTTCAAACGACCATAACTTTCAGTCCGGGATGAATCTAGAGGCCCGGGTGGCACCGCTGGAAAGCTCGTCCTGAGCCCGCCGCCGTCCCAACCGGGGCTCGCCCGGTTGAGGTCGACCTCGACCCCAGAAACCTGTTCCGGGGCCCGTTTCGGAGCTGTTGCAGCAACGCCAAGGATCGGAGCCGCCGGGTGAGGAAACCGACCTGCCGCGGTCCCGGGCCTGCCTCCACCGCCGAGAAGGATTTGAGCAATCGAAACCTTGTGCGTGCGCGCCACCAAAAGAACAAGCCTGACTGACACAAAAAGGAGGAGGTGCAACACGAGGACTTCCCAGGAGGTCACCCATCCCAGTACTACTCTCGCCCAAGCACGCTTCACTGCGGAGTTCTGATGGGATCCGGTGCATTAGTGCTGGTATGATCGCACCTGTCAACTGTGGCGCGATCAACTGCTTTATGCCTTCGCCTGGCCGCCGCGCACGCTTCAAACGACCATAACTTTCAGTCCGGGATGAATCTAGAGGCCCGGGTGGCGCCGCTGGGAAGCTCGTCCTGAGGCCGCCGCCGTCCCAACCAGGGCTCGCCCGGTTGAGGTCGACCTCGACCCCAGAAACCTGTTCCGGGGCCCGTTGCGGAGCTGTCGCAGCAACGCCAAGGATCGGAGCCGCCGGGTGAGGAAACCGACCAGCCGCGGTCCCGGGCCCGCCTCCGCCGCCGAGAAAGATTTGAGCAATCGAAACCTTGTGCGTGTGCGCCACCAAAAGAACAAGCCCGACTGACGCAAAAAGGAGGAGGTGCAACACGAGGACTTCCCAGGAGGTCACCCATCCCAGTACTACTCTCGCCCAAGCACGCTTAACTGCGGAGTTCTGATGGGATCCGGTGCATTAGTGCTGGTATGATCGCACCTGTCAAGTGTGGCGCGATCAACTGCTTTATGCCATCGCCAGGCCGCCGCGCACGCTTCAAACGACCATAACTTTCAGTCCGGGATGAATCTCGAGGCCCGGGTGGCGCCGCTGGAAAGCTCGTCCTGAGCCCGCCGTCGTCCCAACCGGGGCTCGCCCGGTTGAGGTCGACCTCGACCCCAGAAACCTGTTCAGGGGCCCGTTTCGGAGCTGTTGCAGCAACGCCAAGGATCGGAGCCGCCAGGTGAGGAAACCGACCTGCCGCGGTCCCGGGCCCGCCTCCGCCGCCGAGAAGGATTTGAGCAATCGAAACCTTGTGCGTGCGCGCCACCAAAAGAACAAGCCCGACTGACGCAAAAAGGAGGAGGTGCAACACGAGGACTTCCCAGGAGGTCACCCATCCCAGTACTACTCTCGCCCAAGCACGCTTAACTGCGGAGTTCTGATGGGATCCGGTGCATTAGTGCTGGTATGATCGCACCTGTCAAGTGTGGCGCGATCAACTGCTTTATGCCATCGCCAGGCCGCCGCGCACGCTTCAAACGACCATAACTTTCAGTCCGGGATGAATCTCGAGGCCCGGGTGGCGCCGCTGGAAAGCTCGTCCTGAGCCCGCCGTCGTCCCAACCGGGGCTCGCCCGGTTGAGGTCGACCTCGACCCAAGAAACCTGTTCCGGGGCCCGTTTCGGAGCTGTTGCAGCAACGCCAAGGATCGGAGCCGCCAGGTGAGGAAACCGACCTGCCGCGGTCCCGGGCCCGCCTCCGCCGCCGAGAAGGATTTGAGCAATCGAAACCTTGTGCGTGCGCGCCGCCAAAAGAACAAGCCCGACTGACGCAAAAAGGAGGAGGTGCAACACGAGGACTTCCCAGGAGGTCACCCATCCCAGTACTACTCTCGCCCAAGCATGCTTAACTGCGGAGTTCTGATGGGATCCGGTGCATTAGTGCTGGTATGATCGCACCTGTCAACTGTGGCGCGATCAACTGCTTTATGCCTTCGCCTGGCCGCCGCGCACGCTTCAAACGACCATAACTTTCAGTCCGGGATGAATCTAGAGGCCCGGGTGGCGCCGCTTGAAAGCTCGTCCTGAGGCCGCCGCCGTCCCAACCAGGGCTCGCCCGGTTGAGGTCGACCTCGACCCCAGAAACCTGTTCCGGGGCCCGTTGCGGAGCTGTCGCAGCAACGCCAAGGATCGGAGCCGCCGGGTGAGGAAACCGACCAGCCGCGGTCCCGGGCCCGCCTCCGCCGCCGAGAAGGATTTGAGCAATCGAAACCTTGTGCGTGTGCGCCACCAAAAGAACAAGCCCGACTGACGCAAAAAGGAGGAGGTGCAACACGAGGACTTCCCAGGAGGTCACCCATCCCAGTACTACTCTCGCCCAAGCACGCTTAACTGCGGAGTTCTGATGGGATCCGGTGCATTAGTGCTGGTATGATCGCACCTGTCAAGTGTGGCGCGATCAACTGCTTTATGCCATCGCCAGGCCGCCGCGCACGCTTCAAACGACCATAACTTTCAGTCCGGGATGAATCTCGAGGCCCGGGTGGCGCCGCTGGAAAGCTCGTCCTGAGCCCGCCGTCGTCCCAACCGGGGCTCGCCCGGTTGAGGTCGACCTCGACCCCAGAAACCTGTTCCGGGGCCCGTTTCGGAGCTGTTGCAGCAACGCCAAGGATCGGAGCCGCCAGGTGAGGAAACCGACCTGCCGCGGTCCCGGGCCCGCCTCCGCCGCCGAGAAGGATTTGAGCAATCGAAACCTTGTGCGTGCGCGCCGCCAAAAGAACAAGCCCGACTGACGCAAAAAGGAGGAGGTGCAACACGAGGACTTCCCAGGAGGTCACCCATCCCAGTACTACTCTCGCCCAAGCACGCTTAACTGCGGAGTTCTGATGGGATCCGGTGCATTAGTGCTGGTATGATCGCACCTGTCAAGTGTGGCGCGATCAACTGCTTTATGCCTTCGCCTGGCCGCCGCGCACGCTTCAAACGACCATAACTTTCAGTCCGGGATGAATCTCGAGGCCCGGGTGGCGCCGCTGGAAAGCTCGTCCTGAGCCCGCCGTCGTCCCAACCGGGGCTCGCCCGGTTGAGGTCGACCTCGACCCCAGAAACCTGTTCCGGGGCCCGTTTCGGAGCTGTTGCAGCAACGCCAAGGATCGGAGCCGCCGGGTGAGGAAACCGACCTGTCGCGGTCCCGGGCCTGCCTCCGCCGCCGAGAAGGATTTGAGCAATCGAAACCTTGTGCGTGCGCGCCACCAAAAGAACAAGCCCGACTGACGCAAAAAGGAGGAGGTGCAACACGAGGACTTCCCAGGAGGTCACCCATCCCAGTACTACTCTCGCCCAAGCACGCTTAACTGCGGAGTTCTGATGGGATCCGGTGCATTAGTGCTGGTATGATCGCACCTGTCAACTGTGGCGCGATCAACTGCTTTATGCCTTCGCCTGGCCGCCGCGCACGCTTCAAACGACCATAACTTTCAGTCCGGGATGAATCTAAAGGCCCGGGTGGCGCCGCTGGAAAGCTCGTCCTGAGCCCGCCGCCGTCCCAACCAGGGCTCGCCTGGTTGAGGTCGACCTCGACCCCAGAAACCTGTTCCGGGGCCCGTTTCGGAGCTGTTGCAGCAACGCCAAGGATCGGAGCCGCCGGGTGAGGAAACCGACCAGCCGCGGTCCCGGGCCCGCCTCCGCCGCCGAGAAGGATTTGAGCAATCGAAACCTTGTGCGTGCGCGCCACCAAAAGAACAAGCCCGACTGACGCAAAAAGGAGGAGGTGCAACACGAGGACTTCCCAGAAGGTCAACCATCCCAGTACTACTCTCGCCCAAGCACGCTTAACTGCGGAGTTCTGATGGGATCCGGTGCATTAGTGCTGGTATGATCGCACCTGTCAAGTGTGGCGCGATCAACTGCTTTATGCCTTCGCCTGGCCGCCGCGCACGCTTCAAACGACCATAACTTTCAGTCCGGGATGAATCTCCAGGCCCGGGTGGCGCCGCTGGAAAGCTCGTCCTTAGCCCGCCGCCGTCCCAACCGGGGCTCGCCCGGTTGAGGTCGACCTCGACCCCAGAAACCTATTCCGGGGCCCGTTTCGGAGCTGTTGCAGCAACGCCAAGGATCGGAGCCGCCGGGTGAGGAAACCGACCTGCCGCGGTCCCGGGCCCGCCTCCGCCGCCGAGAAGGATTTGAGCAATCGAAACCTTGTGCGTGCGCGCCGCCAAAAGAACAAGCCCGACTGACGCAAAAAGGAGGAGGTGCAACACGAGGACTTCCCGGCAGGTCACCCATCCCAGTACTACTCTCGCCCAAGCACGCTTAACTGCGGAGTTCTGATGGGATCCGGTGCATTAGTGCTGGTATGATCGCACCTGTCAACTGTGGCGCGATCAACTGCTTTATGCCTTCGCCTGGCCGCCGCGCACGCTTCAAACGACCATAACTTTCAGTCCGGGATGAATCTAGAGGCCCGGGTGGCACCGCTGGAAAGCTCGTCCTGAGCCCGCCGCCGTCCCAACCGGGGCTCGCCCGGTTGAGGTCGACCTCGACCCCAGAAACCTGTTCCGGGGCCCGTTTCGGAGCTGTTGCAGCAACGCCAAGGATCGGAGCCGCCGGGTGAGGAAACCGACCTGCCGCGGTCCCGGGCCTGCCTCCACCGCCGAGAAGGATTTGAGCAATCGAAACCTTGTGCGTGCGCGCCACCAAAAGAACAAGCCTGACTGACACAAAAAGGAGGAGGTGCAACACGAGGACTTCCCAGGAGGTCACCCATCCCAGTACTACTCTCGCCCAAGCACGCTTCACTGCGGAGTTCTGATGGGATCCGGTGCATTAGTGCTGGTATGATCGCACCTGTCAACTGTGGCGCGATCAACTGCTTTATGCCTTCGCCTGGCCGCCGCGCACGCTTCAAACGACCATAACTTTCAGTCCGGGATGAATCTAGAGGCCCGGGTGGCGCCGCTGGGAAGCTCGTCCTGAGGCCGCCGCCGTCCCAACCAGGGCTCGCCCGGTTGAGGTCGACCTCGACCCCAGAAACCTGTTCCGGGGCCCGTTGCGGAGCTGTCGCAGCAACGCCAAGGATCGGAGCCGCCGGGTGAGGAAACCGACCAGCCGCGGTCCCGGGCCCGCCTCCGCCGCCGAGAAAGATTTGAGCAATCGAAACCTTGTGCGTGTGCGCCACCAAAAGAACAAGCCCGACTGACGCAAAAAGGAGGAGGTGCAACACGAGGACTTCCCAGGAGGTCACCCATCCCAGTACTACTCTCGCCCAAGCACGCTTAACTGCGGAGTTCTGATGGGATCCGGTGCATTAGTGCTGGTATGATCGCACCTGTCAAGTGTGGCGCGATCAACTGCTTTATGCCATCGCCAGGCCGCCGCGCACGCTTCAAACGACCATAACTTTCAGTCCGGGATGAATCTCGAGGCCCGGGTGGCGCCGCTGGAAAGCTCGTCCTGAGCCCGCCGTCGTCCCAACCGGGGCTCGCCCGGTTGAGGTCGACCTCGACCCCAGAAACCTGTTCAGGGGCCCGTTTCGGAGCTGTTGCAGCAACGCCAAGGATCGGAGCCGCCAGGTGAGGAAACCGACCTGCCGCGGTCCCGGGCCCGCCTCCGCCGCCGAGAAGGATTTGAGCAATCGAAACCTTGTGCGTGCGCGCCACCAAAAGAACAAGCCCGACTGACGCAAAAAGGAGGAGGTGCAACACGAGGACTTCCCAGGAGGTCACCCATCCCAGTACTACTCTCGCCCAAGCACGCTTAACTGCGGAGTTCTGATGGGATCCGGTGCATTAGTGCTGGTATGATCGCACCTGTCAAGTGTGGCGCGATCAACTGCTTTATGCCATCGCCAGGCCGCCGCGCACGCTTCAAACGACCATAACTTTCAGTCCGGGATGAATCTCGAGGCCCGGGTGGCGCCGCTGGAAAGCTCGTCCTGAGCCCGCCGTCGTCCCAACCGGGGCTCGCCCGGTTGAGGTCGACCTCGACCCAAGAAACCTGTTCCGGGGCCCGTTTCGGAGCTGTTGCAGCAACGCCAAGGATCGGAGCCGCCAGGTGAGGAAACCGACCTGCCGCGGTCCCGGGCCCGCCTCCGCCGCCGAGAAGGATTTGAGCAATCGAAACCTTGTGCGTGCGCGCCGCCAAAAGAACAAGCCCGACTGACGCAAAAAGGAGGAGGTGCAACACGAGGACTTCCCAGGAGGTCACCCATCCCAGTACTACTCTCGCCCAAGCATGCTTAACTGCGGAGTTCTGATGGGATCCGGTGCATTAGTGCTGGTATGATCGCACCTGTCAACTGTGGCGCGATCAACTGCTTTATGCCTTCGCCTGGCCGCCGCGCACGCTTCAAACGACCATAACTTTCAGTCCGGGATGAATCTAGAGGCCCGGGTGGCGCCGCTTGAAAGCTCGTCCTGAGGCCGCCGCCGTCCCAACCAGGGCTCGCCCGGTTGAGGTCGACCTCGACCCCAGAAACCTGTTCCGGGGCCCGTTGCGGAGCTGTCGCAGCAACGCCAAGGATCGGAGCCGCCGGGTGAGGAAACCGACCAGCCGCGGTCCCGGGCCCGCCTCCGCCGCCGAGAAGGATTTGAGCAATCGAAACCTTGTGCGTGTGCGCCACCAAAAGAACAAGCCCGACTGACGCAAAAAGGAGGAGGTGCAACACGAGGACTTCCCAGGAGGTCACCCATCCCAGTACTACTCTCGCCCAAGCACGCTTAACTGCGGAGTTCTGATGGGATCCGGTGCATTAGTGCTGGTATGATCGCACCTGTCAAGTGTGGCGCGATCAACTGCTTTATGCCATCGCCAGGCCGCCGCGCACGCTTCAAACGACCATAACTTTCAGTCCGGGATGAATCTCGAGGCCCGGGTGGCGCCGCTGGAAAGCTCGTCCTGAGCCCGCCGTCGTCCCAACCGGGGCTCGCCCGGTTGAGGTCGACCTCGACCCCAGAAACCTGTTCCGGGGCCCGTTTCGGAGCTGTTGCAGCAACGCCAAGGATCGGAGCCGCCAGGTGAGGAAACCGACCTGCCGCGGTCCCGGGCCCGCCTCCGCCGCCGAGAAGGATTTGAGCAATCGAAACCTTGTGCGTGCGCGCCGCCAAAAGAACAAGCCCGACTGACGCAAAAAGGAGGAGGTGCAACACGAGGACTTCCCAGGAGGTCACCCATCCCAGTACTACTCTCGCCCAAGCACGCTTAACTGCGGAGTTCTGATGGGATCCGGTGCATTAGTGCTGGTATGATCGCACCTGTCAACTGTGGCGCGATCAACTGCTTTATGCCTTCGCCTGGCCGCCGCGCACGCTTCAAACGACCATAACTTTCAGTCCGGGATGAATCTAGAGGCCCGGGTGGCGCCGCTGGAAAGCTCGTCCTGAGCCCGCCGCCGTCCCAACCAGGGCTCGCCCGGTTGAGGTCGACCTCGACCCCAGAAACCTGTTCCGGGGCCCGTTTCGGAGCTGTTGCAGCAACGCCAAGGATCGGAGCCGCCGGGTGAGGAAACCGACCTGCCGCGGTCCCGAGCCCGCCTCCGCCGCCGAGAAGGATTTGAGCAATCGAAACCTTGTGCGTGCGCGCCACCAAAAGAACAAGCCCGACTGACGCAAAAAGGAGGAGGTGAAACACGAGGACTTCCCAGGAGGTCACCCATCCCAGTACTACTTTCGCCCAAGCACGCTTAACTACGGAGTTCTGATGGGATCCGGTGCATTAGTGCTGGTATGATCGCACCTGTCAAGTGTGGCGCGATCAACTGCTTTATGCCTTCGCCTGGCTGCCGCGCACGCTTCAAACGACCATAACTTTCAGTCCGGGATGAATCTCGAGGCCCGGGTGGCGCCGCTGGAAAGCTCGTCCTGAGCCTGCCGTCGTCCCAACCGGGGCTCGCCCGGCTGAGGTCGACCTCGACCCCAGAAACCTGTTCCGGGGCCCGTTGCGGAGCTGTCGCAGCAACGCCAAGGATCGGAGCCGCCGGGTGAGGAAACCGACCAGCTGCGGTCCCGGGCCCGCCTCCGCCGCCGAGAAGGATTTGAGGAATCGAAACCTTGTGCGTGCGCGCCACCAAAAGAACAAGCCCGACTGACGCAAAAAGGAGGAGGTGCAACACGAGGACTTCCCAGGAGGTCACCCATCCCAGTACTACTCTCGCCCAAGCACGCTTAAAACGCGGAGTTCTGATGGGATCCGGTGCATTAGTGCTGGTATGATCGCACCTGTCAACTGTGACGCGATCAACTGCTTTATGCCTTCGCCTGGCCGCCGCGCACGCTTCAAACGACCATAACTTTCAGTCCGGGATGAATCTAGAGGCCCGGGTGGCGCCGCTGGAAAGCTCGTCCTGAGCCCGCCGCCGTCCCAACCCGGGCTCGCCCGGTTGAGGTCGACCTCGACCCCAGAAACCTGTTCCGGGGCCCGTTTCGGAGCTGTTGCAGCAACGCCAAGGATCGGAGCCGCCAGGTGAGGAAACCGACCTGCCGCGGTACCGGGCCCGCCTCCGCCGCCGAGAAGGATTTGAGCAATCGAAACCTTGTGCGTGCGCGCCACCAAAAGAACAAGCCCGACTGACGCAAAAAGGAGGAGGTGCAACACGAGGACTTCCCAGGAGGTCACCCATCCCAGTACTACTTTCGCCCAAGCACGCTTAACTGCGGAGTTCTGATGGGATCCGGTGCATTAGTGCTGGTATGATCGCACCTGTCAACTGTGGCGCGATCAACTGCTTTATGCCTTCGCCTGGCCGCCGCGCACGCTTCAAACGACCATAACTTTCAGTCCGGGATGAATCTAGAGGCCCGGGTGGCGCCGCTGGAAAGCTCGTCCTGAGCCCGCCGCCGTCCCAACCAGGGCTCGCCCGGTTGAGGTCGACCGCGACCCCAGAAACCTGTTCCGGGGCCCGTTTCGGAGCTGTTGCAGCAACGCCAAGGATCGGAGCCGCCGGGTGACGAAACCGACCAGCCGCGGTCTCGGGCCCGCCTCCGCCGCCGAGAAGGATTTGAGCAATCGAAACCTTGTGCGTGCGCGCCACCAAAAGAACAAGCGCGACTGACGCAAAAAGGAGGAGGTGCAACACGAGGACTTCCCAGGAGGTCACCCATCCCAGTACTACTCTCGCCCAAGCACGCTTAACTGCGGAGTTCTGATGGAATCCGGTGCATTAGTGCTGGTATGATCGCACCTGTCAAGTGTGGCGCGATCAACTGCTTTATGCCTTCGCCTGGCCGCCGCGCACGCTTCAAACGACCATAACTTTCAGTCCGGGATGAATCTCGAGACCCGGGTGGCGCCGCTGGAAAGGTCGTCCTGAGCCCGCCGTCGTCCCAACCGGGGCTCGCCCGGTTGAGGTCGACCTCGACCCCAGAAACCTGTTCCGGGGCCCGTTTCGGAGCTGTTGCAGCAACGCCAAGGATCGGAGCCGCCGGGTGAGGAAACTGACCTGCCGCGGTCCCGGGCCTGCCTCTGCCGCCGAGAAGGATTTGAGCAATCGAAACCTTGTGCGTGCGCGCCACCAAAAGAACAAGCCCGACTAACGCAAAAAGGAGGAGGTGCAACACGAGGACTTCCCAGGAGGTCACCCATCCCAGTACTACTCTAGCCCAAGCACGCTTAACTGCGGAGTTCTGATGGGATCCGGTGCATTAGTGCTGGTATGATCGCACCTGTCAACTGTGGCGCGATCAACTGCTTTATGCCTTCGCCTGGCCGCCGCGCACGCTTCAAACGACCATAACTTTCAGTCCGGGATGAATCTAGAGGCCCGGGTGGCGCCGCTGGAAAGCTCGTCCTGAGGCCGCCGCCGTCCCAACCAGGGCTCGCCCGGTTGAGGTCGACCTCGACCCCAGAAACCTGTTCCGGGGCCCGTTGCGGAGCTGTCGCAGCAACGCCAAGGATCGGAGCCGCCGGGTGAGGAAACCAACCAGCTGCGGTCCCGGGCCCGCCTCCGCCGCCGAGAAGGATTTGAGCAATCGAAACCTTGTGCGTGTGCGCCACCAAAAGAACAAGCCTGACTGACGCAAAAAGGAGGAGGTGCAACACGAGGACTTCCCAGGAGGTCACCCATCCCAGTACTACTCTCGCCCAAGCACGCTTAACTGCGGAGTTCTGATGGGATCCGGTGCATTAGTGCTGGTATGATCGCACCTGTCAAGTGTGGCGCGATCAACTGCTTTATGCCATCGCCAGGCCGCCGCGCACGCTTCAAACGACCATAACTTTCAGTCCGGGATGAATCTCGAGGGCCGGGTGGCGCCGCTGGAAAGCTCGTCCTGAGCCCGCCGTCGTCCCAACCGGGGCTCGCCCGGTTGAGGTCGACCTCGCCCCCAGAAACCTGTTCCGGGGCCCGTTTCGGAGCTGTTGCAGCAACGCCAAGGATCGGAGCCACCAGGTGAGGAAACCGACCTGCCGCGTCCCGGGCCCGCCTCCGCCGCCGAGAAGGATTTGAGCAATCGAAACCTTGTGCGTGCGCGCCGCCAAAAGAACAAGCCCGACTGACGCAAAAAGGAGGAGGTGCAACACGAGGACTTCCCAGGAGGTCACCCATCCAAGTACTACTCTCGCCCAAGCACGCTTAAAACGCGGAGTTCTGATGGGATCCGGTGCATTAGTGCTGGTATGATCGCACCTGTCAACTGTGGCGCGATCAACTGCTTTATGCCTTCGCCTGGCCGCCGCGCACGCTTCAAACGACCATAACTTTCAGTCCGGGATGAATCTAGAGGCCCGGGTGGCGCCGCTGGAAAGCTCGTCCTGAGCCCGCCGCCGTCCCAACCAGGGCTCGCCCGGTTGAGGTCGACCTCGACCCCAGAAACCTGTTCCGGGGCCCGTTTCGGAGCTGTTGCAGCAACGCCAAGGATCGGAGCCGCCAGGTGAGGAAACCGACCTGCCGCGGTCCCGGGCCCGCCTCCGCCGCCGAGAAGGATTTGAGCAATCGAAACCTTGTGCGTGCGCGCCACCAAAAGAACAAGCCCGACTGACGCAAAAAGGAGGAGGTGCAACACGAGGACTTCCCAGGAGGTCACCCATCCCAGTACTACTTTCGCCCAAGCACGCTTAACTGCGGAGTTCTGATGGGATCCGGTGCATTAGTGCTGGTATGATCGCACCTGTCAAGTGTGGCGCGATCAACTGCTTGAGGCCTTCGCTAGGCCGCCGCGCACGCTTCAAACGACCATAACTTTCAGTTCGGGATGAATCTCGAGGCCCGGGTGGCGCCGCTGGAAAGCTCGTCCTGAGCTCGCCGCCGTCCCAACCGGGGCTCGCCCGGTTGAGGTCGACCTCGACCCCAGAAACCTGTTCCGGGGCCCGTTTTGGAGCTGTTGCAGCAACGCCAAGGATCGGAGCCGCCGGGTGAGGAAACCGACCTGCAGCGTGCCCGGCCCGCCTCCGCCGCTGAGAAGGATTTGAGCAATCGAAACCTTGTGCATGCGCGCCACCAAAAGAACAAGCCCGACTGACGCAAAAAGGAGGAGGTGCAACACGAGGACTTCCTAGGAGGTCACCCATCCCAGTACTACTCTCGCCGAAGCACGCTTAACTGCGAGTTCTGATGGGATCCGGTGCATTAGTGCTGGTATGATCGCACCTGTCAAGTGTGGCGCGATCAACTGCTTTATGCCTTCGCCTGGCCGCCGCGCACGCTTCAAACGACCATAACTTTCAGTCCGAGATGAATCTCGAGGCCCGGGTGGCGCCGCTGGAAAGCTCGTCCTGAGCCCGCCGCCGTCCCAACCGGGGCTCGCCCGGTTGAGGTCGACCTCGACCCCAGAAACCTGTTCCAGGGCCCGTTTCGGAGCTGTTGCAGCAACGCCAAGGATCGGAGCCGCCGGGTGATTAAACGACCTGCCGCGGTCCCGGGCCCGCCTCCGCCGCCGAGATGGATTTGAGCAACCGAAACCTTGTGCGTGCGCGCCACGAAAAGAACAAGCCCGACTGACGCAAAAAGGAGGAGGTGCAACACGAGGACTTCCCAGGAGGTCACCCATCCCAGTAATACTCTCGCCCAAGCACGCTTAACTGCGGAGTTCTGATGGGATCCGGTGCATTAGTGCTGGTATGATCGCACCTGTCAAGTGTGGCGCGATCAACTGCTTTATGCCTTCGCCAGGCCGCCGCGCACGCTTCAAACGACCGTAACTTTCAGTCCGGGATGAATCTCGAGGCCCAGGTGGCGCCGCTGGAAAGCCCGTCCTGAGCCCGGCGCCGTCCCAACCGGGGCTCGCCCGGTTGAGGTCGACCTCGACCCCAGAAACCTGTTCTGGGGCCCGTTTCGGAGCTGTTGCAGCAACGCCAAGGATCGGAGCCGCCGGGTGAGGAAACCGACCTGCCGCGGTCCCGGGCCTGCCTCCGCCGCCGAGAAGGATTTGAGCAATCGAAACCTTGTGCGTGCGCGCCACCAAAAGAACAAGCCCGACTGACGCAAAAAGGAGGAGGTGCAACACGAGGACTTCCCAGGAGGTCACCCATCCCAGTACTACTCTCGCCGAAGCACGCTTAACTGCGGAGTTCTGATGGGATCCGGTGCATTAGTGCTGGTATGATCGCACCTGTCAAGTGTGGCGCGATCAACTGCTTTATGCCTTCGCCAGGTCGCCGCGCATGCTTCAAACGACCATAACTTTCAGTCCGGGATGAATCTCGAGGCCCGGGTGGCGCCGCTGGAAAGCTCGTCTTGAGCCCGCCGCCGTCCCAACCAGGGCTCGCCCGGTTGGGGTCGACCTCGACCCCAGAAACCTGTTCCGGGGCCCGTTTCGGAGCTGTTGCAGCAACGCCAAGGATCGGAGCCGCCAGGTGAGGAAATCGACCTGCCGCGGTCCCGGCCCGCCTCCGCCGCCGAGAAGGATTTGAGCAATCGAAACCTTGTGCGTCCGCGCCACCAAAAGAACAAGCCCGACTGACGCAAAAAGGAGGAGGTGCAACACGAGGACTTCCCAGGAGGTCACCCATCCCAGTACTACTCTCGCCCAAGCACGCTTAACTGCGGAGTTCTGATGGGATCCGGTGCATTAGTGCTGGTATGATCGCACCTGTCAAGTGTGGCGCGATCAACTGCTTTATGCCTTCGCCTGGCCGCCGCGCACGCTTCAAACGACCATAACTTTCAGTCCGGGATGAATCTCCAGGCCCGGGTGGCGCCGCTGGAAAGCTCGTCCTGAGCCCGCCGTCGTCCCAACCGGGGCTCGCCCGGTTGAGGTCGACCTCGACCCCAGAAACCTGTTCCGGGGCCCGTTTCGGAGCTGTTGCAGCAACGCCAAGGATCGGAGCCGCCGGGTGAGGAAACCGACCTGCCGCGGTCCCGGGCCTGCCTCCGCCGCCGAGAAGGATTTGAGCAATCGAAACCTTGTGCGTGCGCGCCACCAAAAGAACAAGCCCGACTGACGCAAAAAGGAGGAGGTGCAACACGAGGACTTCCCAGGAGGTCACCCATCCCAGTACTACTCTCGCCCAAGCACGCTTAACTGCGGAGTTCTGATGGGATCCGGTGCATTAGTGCTGGTATGATCGCACCTGTCAAGTGTGGCGCGATCAACTGCTTTATGCCTTCGCCTGGCCGCCGCGCACGCTTCAAACGACCATAACTTTCAGTCCGGGATGAATCTAGAGGCCCGGGTGGCGCCGCTGGAAAGTTCGTCCTGAGCCCGCCGCCGTCCCAACCAGGGCTCACCCGGTTGAGGTCGACCTCGACCCCAGAAACCTGTTCCGGGGCCCGTTTCGGAGCTGTTGCAGCAACGCCAAGGATCGGAGCCGCCGGGTGAGGAAACCGACCAGCCGCGGTCCCGGGCCCGCCTCCACCGCCGAGAAGGATTTGAGCAATCGAAACCTTGTGCGTGCGCGCCACCAAAAGAACAAGCCCGACTGACGCAAAAAGGAGGAGGTGCAACACGAGGACTTCCCAGGAGGTCACCCATCCCAGTACTACTCTCGCCCAAGCACGCTTAACTGCGGAGTTCTGATGGGATCCGGTGCATTAGTGCTGGTATGATCGCACCTGTCAAGTGTGGCGCGATCAACTGCTTTATGCCTTCGCCTGGCCGCCGCGCACGCTTCAAACGACCATAACTTTCAGTCCGGGATGAATCTCCAGGCCCGGGTGGCGCCGCTGGAAAGCTCGTCCTGAGCCCGCCGCCGTCCCAACCGGGGCTCGCCCGGTTGAGGTCGACCTCGACCCCAGAAACCTATTCCGGGGCCCGTTTCGGAGCTGTTGCAGCAACGCCAAGGATCGGAGCCGCCGGGTGAGGAAACCGACCTGCCGCGGTCCCGGGCCCGCCTCCGCCGCCGAGAAGGATTTGAGCAATAGAAACCTTGTGCGTGCGCGCCACCAAAAGAACAAGCCCGACTGACGCAAAAAGGAGGAGGTGCAACACGAGGACTTCCCAGGAGGTCACCCATCCCAGTACTACTCTCGCCCAAGCACGCTTGACTGCGGAGTTCTGATGGCATCCGGTGCATTAGTGCTGGTATGATCGCACCTGTCAAGTGTGGCGCGATCAACTGCTTTATGCCTTCGCCAGGTCGCCGCGCATGCTTCAAACGACCATAACTTTCAGTCCGGGATGAATCTCGAGGCCCGGGTGGCGCCGCTGGAAAGCTCGTCCTGAGCCCGCCGCCGTCCAAACCGGGGCTCGCCCGGTTGAGGTCGACCTCGACCCCAGAAACCTGTTCCGGGGCCCGTTTCGGAGCTGTTGCAGCAACGCCAAGGATCGGAGCCGCCAGGTGAGGAAATCGACCTGCCGCGGTCCCGGCCCGCCTCCGCCGCCGAGAAGGATTTGAGCAATCGAAACCTTGTGCGTGCGCGCCACCAAAAGAACAAGCCCGACTGACGCAAAAAGGAGGAGGTGCAACACGAGGACTTCCCAGGAGGTCACCCATCCCAGTACTACTCTCGCCCAAGCACGCTTAACTGCGGAGTTCTGATGGGATCCGGTGCATTAGTGCTGGTATGATCGCACCTGTCAAGTGTGGCGCGATCAACTGCTTTATGCCTTCGCCTGGCCGCCGCGCACGCTTCAAACGACCATAACTTTCAGTCCGGGATGAATCTCCAGGCCCGGGTGGCGCCGCTGGAAAGCTCGTCCTGAGCCCGCCGCCGTCCCAACCGGGGCTCGCCCGGTTGAGGTCGACCTCGACCCCAGAAACCTATTCCGGGGCCCGTCTCGGAGGTGTTGCAGCAACGCCAAGGATCGGAGCCGCCGGGTGAGGAAACCGACCTGCCGCGGTCCCGGGCCCGCCTCCGCCGCCGAGAAGGATTTGAGCAATAGAAACCTTGTGCGTGCGCGCCACCAAAAGAACAAGCCCGACTGACGCAAAAAGGAGGAGGTGCAACACGAGGACTTCCCAGGAGGTCACCCATCCCAGTACTACTCTCGCCCAAGCACGCTTGACTGCGGAGTTCTGATGGGATCCGGTGCATTAGTGCTGGTATGATCGCACCTGTCAAGTGTGGCGCGATCAACTGCTTTATGCCTTCGCCAGGTCGCCGCGCATGCTTCAAACGACCAAAACTTTCAGTCCGGGATGAATCTCGAGGCCCGGGTGGCGCCGCTGGAAAGCTCGTCCTGAGCCCGCCGCCGTCCCAACCGGGGCTCGCCCGGTTGAGGTCGACCTCGACCCCAGAAACCTGTTCCGGGGCCCGTTTCGGAGCTGTTGCAGCAACGCCAAGGATCGGAGCCGCCAGGTGAGGAAATCGACCTGCCGCGGTCCCGGCCCGCCTCCGCCGCCGAGAAGGATTTGAGCAATCGAAACCTTGTGCGTGCGCGCCACCAAAAGAACAAGCCCGACTGACGCAAAAAGGAGGAGGTGCAACACGAGGACTTCCCAGGAGGTCACCCATCCCAGTACTACTCTCGCCCAAGCACGCTTAACTGCGGAGTTCTGATGGGATCCGGTGCATTAGTGCTGGTATGATCGCACCTGTCAAGTGTGGCGCGATCAACTGCTTTATGCCTTCGCCTGGCCGCCGCGCACGCTTCAAACGACCATAACTTTCAGTCCGGGATGAATCTCCAGGCCCGGGTGGCGCCGCTGGAAAGCTCGTCCTGAGCCCGCCGCCGTCCCAACCGGGGCTCGCCCGGTTGAGGTCGACCTCGACCCCAGAAACCTATTCCGGGGCCCGTCTCGGAGGTGTTGCAGCAACGCCAAGGATCGGAGCCGCCGGGTGAGGAAACCGACCTGCCGCGGTCCCGGGCCCGCCTCCGCCGCCGAGAAGGATTTGAGCAATAGAAACCTTGTGCGTGCGCGCCACCAAAAGAACAAGCCCGACTGACGCAAAAAGGAGGAGGTGCAACACGAGGACTTCCCAGGAGGTCACCCATCCCAGTACTACTCTCGCCCAAGCACGCTTAACTGCGGAGTTCTGATGGGATCCGGTGCATTAGTGCTGGTATGATCGCACCTGTCAAGTGTGGCGCGATCAACTGCTTTATGCCTTCGCCAGGTCGCCGCGCATGCTTCAAACGACCATAACTTTCAGTCCGGGATGAATCTCGAGGCCCGGGTGGCGCCGCTGGAAAGCTCGTCCTGAGCCCGCCGCCGTCCCAACCGGGGCTCGCCCGGTTGAGGTCGACCTCGACCCCAGAAACCTGTTCCGGGGCCCGTTTCGGAGCTGTTGCAGCAACGCCAAGGATCGGAGCCGCCAGGTGAGGAAATCGACCTGCCGCGGTCCCGGCCCGCCTCCGCCGCCGAGAAGGATTTGAGCAATCGAAACCTTGTGCGTGCGCGCCACCAAAAGAACAAGCCCGACTGACGCAAAAAGGAGGAGGTGCAACACGAGGACTTCCCAGGAGGTCACCCATCCCAGTACTACTCTCGCCCAAACACGCTTAACTGCGGAGTTCTGATGGGATCCGGTGCATTAGTGCTGGTATGATCGCACCTGTCAAGTGTGGCGCGATCAACTGCTTTATGCCTTCGCCTGGCCGCCGCGCACGCTTCAAACGACCATAACTTTCAGTCCGGGATGAATCTAGAGGCCCGGGTGGCGCCGCTGGAAAGTTCGTCCTGAGCCCGCCGCCGTCCCAACCAGGGCTCGCCCGGTTGAGGTCGACCTCGACCCCAGAAACCTGTTCTGGGGCCCGTTTCGGAGCTGTTGCAGCAACGCCAAGGATCGGAGCCGCCGGGTGAGGAAACCGACCAGCCGCGGTCCCGGGCCCGCCTCCGCCGCCGAGAAGGATTTGAGCAATCGAAACCTTGTGCGTGCGCGCCACCAAAAGAACAAGCCCGACTGACGCAAAAAGGAGGAGGTGCAACACGAGGACTTCCCAGGAGGTCACCCATCCCAGTACTACTCTCGCCCAAGCACGCTTAACTGCGGAGTTCTGATGGGATCCGGTGCATTAGTGCTGGTATGATCGCACCTGTCAAGTGTGGCGCGATCAACTGCTTGAGGCCTTCGCTAGGCCGCCGCGCACGCTTCAAACGACCATAACTTTCAGTTCGGGATGAATCTCGAGGCCCGGGTGGCGCCGCTGGAAAGCTCGTCCTGAGCTCGCCGCCGTCCCAACCGGGGCTCGCCCGGTTGAGGTCGACCTCGACCCCAGAAACCTGTTCCGGGGCCCAATTCGGAGCTGTTTCAGCAACGCCAAGGATCGGAGCCGCCGGGTGAGGAAACCGACCTACCGCGGTCCCGGGCCCGCCTCCGCCGCCGAGAAGGATTTGAGCAATAGAAACCTTGTGCGTGCGCGCCACCAAAAGAACAAGCCCGACTGACGCAAAAAGGAGGAGGTGCAACACGAGGACTTCCCAGGAGGTCACCCATCCCAGTACTACTCTCGCCCAAGCACGCTTGACTGCGGAGTTCTGATGGGATCCGGTGCATTAGTGCTGGTATGATCGCACCTGTCAAGTGTGGCGCGATCAACTGCTTTATGCCTTCGCCAGGTCGCCGCGCATGCTTCAAACGACCATAACTTTCAGTCCGGGATGAATCTCGAGGCCCGGGTGGCGCCGCTGGAAAGCTCGTCCTGAGCCTGCCGCCGTCCCAACCGGGGCTCGCCCGGTTGAGGTCGACCTCGACCCCAGAAACCTGTTCCGGGGCCCGTTTCGGAGCTGTTGCAGCAACGCCAAGGATCGGAGCCGCCAGGTGAGGAAATCGACCTGCCGCGGTCTCGGCCCGCCTCCGCCGCCGAGAAGGATTTGAGCAATCGAAACCTTGTGCGTGCGCGCCACCAAAAGAACAAGCCCGACTGACGCAAAAAGGAGGAGGTGCAACACGAGGACTTCCCAGGAGGTCACCCATCCCAGTACTACTCTCGCCCAAGCACGCTTAACTGCGGAGTTCTGATGGGATCCGGTGCATTAGTGCTGGTATGATCGCACCTGTCAACTGTGGCGCGATCAACTGCTTTATGCCTTCGCCTGGCCGCCGCGCACGCTTCAAACGACCATAACTTTCAGTCCGGGATGAATCTAGAGGCCCGGGTGGCGCCGCTGGAAAGCTCGTCCTGAGCCCGCCGCCGTCCCAACCAGGGCTCGCCTGGTTGAGGTCGACCTCGACCCCAGAAACCTGTTCCGGGGCCCGTTTCGGAGCTGTTGCAGCAACGCTAAGGATCGGAGCCGCCGGGTGAGGAAACCGACCAGCCGCGGTCCCGGGCCCGCCTCCGCCGCCGAGAAGGATTTGAGCAAT
Source organism: Canavalia gladiata (assembly GCA_037954105.1). Taxonomy (NCBI): domain Eukaryota; kingdom Viridiplantae; phylum Streptophyta; class Magnoliopsida; order Fabales; family Fabaceae; genus Canavalia; species Canavalia gladiata. The sequence continues at coordinate 22,491,690 of CM075668.1, read as the reverse complement.
CGAAACCTTGTGCGTGCGCGCCACCAAAAGAACAAGCCCGACTGACGCAAAAAGGAGGAGGTGCAACACGAGGACTTCCCAGAAGGTCACCCATCCCAGTACTACTCTCGCCCAAGCACGCTTAACTGCGGAGTTCTGATGGGATCCGGTGCATTAGTGCTGGTATGATCGCACCTGTCAAGTGTGGCGCGATCAACTGCTTTATGCCTTCGCCTGGCCGCCGCGCACGCTTCAAACGACCATAACTTTCAGTCCGGGATGAATCTCCAGGCCCGGGTGGCGCCGCTGGAAAGCTCGTCCTTAGCCCGCCGCCGTCCCAACCGGGGCTCGCCCGGTTGAGGTCGACCTCGACCCCAGAAACCTATTCCGGGGCCCGTTTCGGAGCTGTTGCAGCAACGCCAAGGATCGGAGCCGCCGGGTGAGGAAACCGACCTGCCGCGGTCCCGGGACCGCCTCCGCCGCCGAGAAGGATTTGAGCAATCGAAACCTTGTGCGTGCGCGCCGCCAAAAGAACAAGCCCGACTGACGCAAAAAGGAGGAGGTGCAACACGAGGACTTCCCGGCAGGTCACCCATCCCAGTACTACTCTCGCCCAAGCACGCTTAACTGCGGAGTTCTGATGGGATCCGGTGCATTAGTGCTGGTATGATCGCACCTGTCAACTGTGGCGCGATCAACTGCTTTATGCCTTCGCCTGGCCGCCGCGCACGCTTCAAACGACCATAACTTTCAGTCCGGGATGAATCTAGAGGCCCGGGTGGCACCGCTGGAAAGCTCGTCCTGAGCCCGCCGCCGTCCCAACCGGGGCTCGCCCGGTTGAGGTCGACCTCGACCCCAGAAACCTGTTCCGGGGCCCGTTTCGGAGCTGTTGCAGCAACGCCAAGGATCGGAGCCGCCGGGTGAGGAAACCGACCTGCCGCGGTCCCGGGCCTGCCTCCACCGCCGAGAAGGATTTGAGCAATCGAAACCTTGTGCGTGCGCGCCACCAAAAGAACAAGCCTGACTGACACAAAAAGGAGGAGGTGCAACACGAGGACTTCCCAGGAGGTCACCCATCCCAGTACTACTCTCGCCCAAGCACGCTTCACTGCGGAGTTCTGATGGGATCCGGTGCATTAGTGCTGGTATGATCGCACCTGTCAACTGTGGCGCGATCAACTGCTTTATGCCTTCGCCTGGCCGCCGCGCACGCTTCAAACGACCATAACTTTCAGTCCGGGATGAATCTAGAGGCCCGGGTGGCGCCGCTGGGAAGCTCGTCCTGAGGCCGCCGCCGTCCCAACCAGGGCTCGCCCGGTTGAGGTCGACCTCGACCCCAGAAACCTGTTCCGGGGCCCGTTGCGGAGCTGTCGCAGCAACGCCAAGGATCGGAGCCGCCGGGTGAGGAAACCGACCAGCCGCGGTCCCGGGCCCGCCTCTGCCGCCGAGAAAGATTTGAGCAATCGAAACCTTGTGCGTGTGCGCCACCAAAAGAACAAGCCCGACTGACGCAAAAAGGAGGAGGTGCAACACGAGGACTTCCCAGGAGGTCACCCATCCCAGTACTACTCTCGCCCAAGCACGCTTAACTGCGGAGTTCTGATGGGATCCGGTGCATTAGTGCTGGTATGATCGCACCTGTCAAGTGTGGCGCGATCAACTGCTTTATGCCATCGCCAGGCCGCCGCGCACGCTTCAAACGACCATAACTTTCAGTCCGGGATGAATCTCGAGGCCCGGGTGGCGCCGCTGGAAAGCTCGTCCTGAGCCCGCCGTCGTCCCAACCGGGGCTCGCCCGGTTGAGGTCGACCTCGACCCCAGAAACCTGTTCCGGGGCCCGTTTCGGAGCTGTTGCAGCAACGCCAAGGATCGGAGCCGCCAGGTGAGGAAACCGACCTGCCGCGGTCCCGGGCCTGCCTCCGCCGCCGAGAAGGATTTGAGCAATCGAAACCTTGTGCGTGCGCGCCACCAAAAGAACAAGCCCGACTGACGCAAAAAGGAGGAGGTGCAACACGAGGACTTCCCAGGAGGTCACCCATCCCAGTACTACTCTCGCCCAAGCACGCTTAACTGCGGAGTTCTGATGGGATCCGGTGCATTAGTGCTGGTATGATCGCACCTGTCAAGTGTGGCGCGATCAACTGCTTTATGCCATCGCCAGGCCGCCGCGCACGCTTCAAACGACCATAACTTTCAGTCCGGGATGAATCTCGAGGCCCGGGTGGCGCCGCTGGAAAGCTCGTCCTGAGCCCGCCGTCGTCCCAACCGGGGCTCGCCCGGTTGAGGTCGACCTCGACCCCAGAAACCTGTTCCGGGGCCCGTTTCGGAGCTGTTGCAGCAACGCCAAGGATCGGAGCCGCCAGGTGAGGAAACCGACCTGCCGCGGTCCCGGGCCTGCCTCCGCCGCCGAGAAGGATTTGAGCAATCGAAACCTTGTGCGTGCGCGCCACCAAAAGAACAAGCCCGACTGACGCAAAAAGGAGGAGGTGCAACACGAGGACTTCCCAGGAGGTCACCCATCCCAGTACTACTCTCGCCCAAGCACGCTTAACTGCGGAGTTCTGATGGGATCCGGTGCATTAGTGCTGGTATGATCGCACCTGTCAAGTGTGGCGCGATCAACTGCTTTATGCCATCGCCAGGCCGCCGCGCACGCTTCAAACGACCATAACTTTCAGTCCGGGATGAATCTCGAGGCCCGGGTGGCGCCGCTGGAAAGCTCGTCCTGAGCCCGCCGTCGTCCCAACCGGGGCTCGCCCGGTTGAGGTCGACCTCGACCCCAGAAACCTGTTCCGGGGCCCGTTTCGGAGCTGTTGCAGCAACGCCAAGGATCGGAGCCGCCAGGTGAGGAAACCGACCTGCCGCGGTCCCGGGCCCGCCTCCGCCGCCGAGAAGGATTTGAGCAATCGAAACCTTGTGCGTGCGCGCCGCCAAAAGAACAAGCCCGACTGACGCAAAAAGGAGGAGGTGCAACACGAGGACTTCCCAGGAGGTCACCCATCCCAGTACTACTCTCGCCCAAGCATGCTTAACTGCGGAGTTCTGATGGGATCCGGTGCATTAGTGCTGGTATGATCGCACCTGTCAACTGTGGCGCGATCAACTGCTTTATGCCTTCGCCTGGCCGCCGCGCACGCTTCAAACGACCATAACTTTCAGTCCGGGATGAATCTAGAGGCCCGGGTGGCGCCGCTTGAAAGCTCGTCCTGAGGCCGCCGCCGTCCCAACCAGGGCTCGCCCGGTTGAGGTCGACCTCGACCCCAGAAACCTGTTCCGGGGCCCGTTGCGGAGCTGTCGCAGCAACGCCAAGGATCGGAGCCGCCGGGTGAGGAAACCGACCAGCCGCGGTCCCGGGCCCGCCTCCGCCGCCGAGAAGGATTTGAGCAATCGAAACCTTGTGCGTGTGCGCCACCAAAAGAACAAGCCCGACTGACGCAAAAAGGAGGAGGTGCAACACGAGGACTTCCCAGGAGGTCACCCATCCCAGTACTACTCTCGCCCAAGCACGCTTAACTGCGGAGTTCTGATGGGATCCGGTGCATTAGTGCTGGTATGATCGCACCTGTCAAGTGTGGCGCGATCAACTGCTTTATGCCATCGCCAGGCCGCCGCGCACGCTTCAAACGACCATAACTTTCAGTCCGGGATGAATCTCGAGGCCCGGGTGGCGCCGCTGGAAAGCTCGTCCTGAGCCCGCCGTCGTCCCAACCGGGGCTCGCCCGGTTGAGGTCGACCTCGACCCCAGAAACCTGTTCCGGGGCCCGTTTCGGAGCTGTTGCAGCAACGCCAAGGATCGGAGCCGCCAGGTGAGGAAACCGACCTGCCGCGGTCCCGGGCCCGCCTCCGCCGCCGAGAAGGATTTGAGCAATCGAAACCTTGTGCGTGCGCGCCGCCAAAAGAACAAGCCCGACTGACGCAAAAAGGAGGAGGTGCAACACGAGGACTTCCCAGGAGGGCACCCATCCCAGTACTACTCTCGCCCAAGCACGCTTAACTGCGGAGTTCTGATGGGATCCGGTGCATTAGTGCTGGTATGATCGCACCTGTCAACTGTGGCGCGATCAACTGCTTTATGCCTTCGCCTGGCCGCCGCGCACGCTTCAAACGACCATAACTTTCAGTCCGGGATGAATCTAGAGGCCCGGGTGGCGCCGCTGGAAAGCTCGTCCTGAGCCCGCCGCCGTCCCAACCAGGGCTCGCCCGGTTGAGGTCGACCTCGACCCCAGAAACCTGTTCCGGGGCCCGTTTCGGAGCTGTTGCAGCAACGCCAAGGATCGGAGCCGCCGGGTGAGGAAACCGACCTGCCGCGGTCCCGGGCCCGCCTCCGCCGCCGAGAAGGATTTGAGCAATCGAAACCTTGTGCGTGCGCGCCACCAAAAGAACAAGCCCGACTGACGCAAAAAGGAGGAGGTGAAACACGAGGACTTCCCAGGAGGTCACCCATCCCAGTACTACTTTCGCCCAAGCACGCTTAACTACGGAGTTCTGATGGGATCCGGTGCATTAGTGCTGGTATGATCGCACCTGTCAAGTGTGGCGCGATCAACTGCTTTATGCCTTCGCCTGGCTGCCGCGCACGCTTCAAACGACCATAACTTTCAGTCCGGGATGAATCTCGAGGCCCGGGTGGCGCCGCTGGAAAGCTCGTCCTGAGCCTGCCGTCGTCCCAACCGGGGCTCGCCCGGCTGAGGTCGACCTCGACCCCAGAAACCTGTTCCGGGGCCCGTTTCGGAGCTGTTGCAGCAACGCCAAGGATCGGAGCCGCCGGGTGAGGAAACCGACCTGCCGCGGTCCCGGGCCTGCCTCCGCCGCCGAGAAGAATTTGAGCAATCGAAACCTTGTGCGTGCGCGCCACCAAAAGAACAAGCCCGACTGACGCAAAAAGGAGGAGGTGCAACACGAGGACTTCCCAGAGGTCACCCATCCCAGTACTACTCTCGCCCAAGCACGCTTAACTGCGGAGTTCTGATGGGATCCGGTGCATTAGTGCTGGTATGATCGCACCTGTCAACTGTGGCGCGATCAACTGCTTTATGCCTTCGCCTGGCCGCCGCGCACGCTTCAAACGACCATAACTTTCAGTCCGGGATGAATCTAGAGGCCCGGGTGGCGCCGCTGGAAAGCTCGTCCTGAGGCCGCCGCCGTCCCAACCCGGGCTCGCCCGGTTGAGGTCGACCTCGACCCCAGAAACCTGTTCCGGGGCCCGTTGCGGAGCTGTCGCAGCAACGCCAAGGATCGGAGCCGCCGGGTGAGGAAACCGACCAGCTGCGGTCCCGGGCCCGCCTCCGCCGCCGAGAAGGATTTGAGCAATCGAAACCTTGTGCGTGTGCGCCACCAAAAGAACAAGCCCGACTGACGCAAAAAGGAGGAGGTGCAACACGAGGACTTCCCAGGAGGTCACCCATCCCAGTACTACTCTCGCCCAAGCACGCTTAACTGCGGAGTTCTGATGGGATCCGGTGCATTAGTGCTGGTATGATCGCACCTGTCAAGTGTGGCGCGATCAACTGCTTTATGCCATCGCCAGGCCGCCGCGCACGCTTCAAACGACCATAACTTTCAGTCCGGGATGAATCTCGAGGCCCGGGTGGCGCCGCTGGAAAGCTCGTCCTTAGCCCGCCGTCGTCCCAACCGGGGCTCGCCCGGTTGAGGTCGACCTCAACCCCAGAAACCTGTTCCGGGGCCCGTTGCGGAGCTGTCGCAGCAACGCCAAGGATCGGAGCCGCCGGGTGAGGAAACCGACCAGCTGCGGTCCCGGGCCCGCCTCCGCCGCCGAGAAGGATTTGAGCAATCGAAACCTTGTGCGTGTGCGCCACCAAAAGAACAAGCCCGACTGACGCAAAAAGGAGGAGGTGCAACACGAGGACTTCCCAGGAGGTCACCCATCCCAGTACTACTCTCGCCCAAGCACGCTTAACTGCGGAGTTCTGATGGGATCCGGTGCATTAGTGCTGGTATGATCGCACCTGTCAAGTGTGGCGCGATCAACTGCTTTATGCCATCGCCAGGCCGCCGCGCACGCTTCAAACGACCATAACTTTCAGTCCGGGATGAATCTCGAGGCCCGGGTGGCGCCGCTGGAAAGCTCGTCCTTAGCCCGCCGTCGTCCCAACCGGGGCTCGCCCGGTTGAGGTCGACCTCGACCCCAGAAACCTGTTCCGGGGCCCGTTTCGGAGCTGTTGCAGCAACGCCAAGGATCGGAGCCGCCAGGTGAGGAAACCGACCTGCCGCGGTCCCGGGCCCGCCTCCGCCGCCGAGAAGGATTTGAGCAATCGAAACCTTGTGCGTGCGCGCCGCCAAAAGAACAAGCCCGACTGACGCAAAAAGGAGGAGGTGCAACACGAGGACTTCCCAGGAGGTCACCCATCCCAGTACTACTCTCGCCCAAGCACGCTTAAAACGCGGAGTTCTGATGGGATCCGGTGCATTAGTGCTGGTATGATCGCACCTGTCAACTGTGGCGCGATCAACTGCTTTATGCCTTCGCCTGGCCGCCGCGCACGCTTCAAACGACCATAACTTTCAGTCCGGGATGAATCTAGAGGCCCGGGTGGCGCCGCTGGAAAGCTCGTCCTGAGCCCGCCGCCGTCCCAACCAGGGCTCGCCCGGTTGAGGTCGACCGCGACCCCAGAAAGCTGTTCCGGGGCCCGTTTCGGAGCTGTTGCAGCAACGCCAATGATCGGAGCCGCCGGGTGACGAAACCGACCAGCCGCGGTCTCGGGCCCGCCTCCGCCGCCGAGAAGGATTTGAGCAATCGAAACCTTGTGCGTGCGCGCCACCAAAAGAACAAGCGCGACTGACGCAAAAAGGAGGAGGTGCAACACGAGGACTTCCCAGGAGGTCACCCATCCCAATACTACTCTCGCCCAAGCACGCTTAACTGCGGAGTTCTGATGGAATCCGGTGCATTAGTGCTGGTATGATCGCACCTGTCAAGTGTGGCGCGATCAACTGCTTTATGCCTTCGCCTGGCCGCCGCGCACGCTTCAAACGACCATAACTTTCAGTCCGGGATGAATCTCGAGACCCGGGTGGCGCCGCTGGAAAGGTCGTCCTGAGCCCGCCGTCGTCCCAACCGGGGCTCGCCCGGTTGAGGTCGACCTCGACCCCAGAAACCTGTTCCGGGGCCCGTTTCGGAGCTGTTGCAGCAACGCCAAGGATCGGAGCCGCCGGGTGAGGAAACTGACCTGCCGCGGTCCCGGGCCTGCCTCTGCCGCCGAGAAGGATTTGAGCAATCGAAACCTTGTGCGTGCGCGCCACCAAAAGAACAAGCCCGACTAACGCAAAAAGGAGGAGGTGCAACACGAGGACTTCCCAGGAGGTCACCCATCCCAGTACTACTCTCGCCCAAGCACGCTTAACTGCGGAGTTCTGATGGGATCCGGTGCATTAGTGCTGGTATGATCGCACCTGTCAACTGTGGCGCGATCAACTGCTTTATGCCTTCGCCTGGCCGCCGCGCACGCTTCAAACGACCATAACTTTCAGTCCGGGATGAATCTAGAGGCCCGGGTGGCGCCGCTGGAAAGCTCGTCCTGAGGCCGCCGCCGTCCCAACCAGGGCTCGCCCGGTTGAGGTCGACCTCGACCCCAGAAACCTGTTCCGGGGCCCGTTGCGGAGCTGTCGCAGCAACGCCAAGGATCGGAGCCGCCGGGTGAGGAAACCGACCAGCTGCGGTCCCGGGCCCGCCTCCGCCGCCGAGAAGGATTTGAGCAATCGAAACCTTGTGCGTGTGCGCCACCAAAAGAACAAGCCTGACTGACGCAAAAAGGAGGAGGTGCAACACGAGGACTTCCCAGGAGGTCACCCATCCCAGTACTACTCTCGCCCAAGCACGCTTAACTGCGGAGTTCTGATGGGATCCGGTGCATTAGTGCTGGTATGATCGCACCTGTCAAGTGTGGCGCGATCAACTGCTTTATGCCATCGCCAGGCCGCCGCGCACGCTTCAAACGACCATAACTTTCAGTCCGGGATGAATCTCGAGGCCCGGGTGGCGCCGCTGGAAAGCTCGTCCTGAGCCCGCCGTCGTCCCAACCGGGGCTCGCCCGGTTGAGGTCGACCTCGCCCCCAGAAACCTGTTCCGGGGCCCGTTTCGGAGCTGTTGCAGCAACGCCAAGGATCGGAGCCACCAGGTGAGGAAACCGACCTGCCGCGTCCCGGGCCCGCCTCCGCCGCCGAGAAGGATTTGAGCAATCGAAACCTTGTGCGTGCGCGCCGCCAAAAGAACAAGCCCGACTGACGCAAAAAGGAGGAGGTGCAACACGAGGACTTCCCAGGAGGTCACCCATCCAAGTACTACTCTCGCCCAAGCACGCTTAAAACGCGGAGTTCTGATGGGATCCGGTGCATTAGTGCTGGTATGATCGCACCTGTCAACTGTGGCGCGATCAACTGCTTTATGCCTTCGCCTGGCCGCCGCGCACGCTTCAAACGACCATAACTTTCAGTCCGGGATGAATCTAGAGGCCCGGGTGGCGCCGCTGGAAAGCTCGTCCTGAGCCCGCCGCCGTCCCAACCAGGGCTCGCCCGGTTGAGGTCGACCTCGACCCCAGAAACCTGTTCCGGGGCCCGTTTCGGAGCTGTTGCAGCAACGCCAAGGATCGGAGCCGCCAGGTGAGGAAACCGACCTGCCGCGGTCCCGGGCCCGCCTCCGCCGCCGAGAAGGATTTGAGCAATCGAAACCTTGTGCGTGCGCGCCACCAAAAGAACAAGCCCGACTGACGCAAAAAGGAGGAGGTGCAACACGAGGACTTCCCAGGAGGTCACCCATCCCAGTACTACTTTCGCCCAAGCACGCTTAACTGCGGAGTTCTGATGGGATCCGGTGCATTAGTGCTGGTATGATCGCACCTGTCAAGTGTGGCGCGATCAACTGCTTTATGCCTTCGCCTGGCCGCCGCGCACGCTTCAAACGACCATAACTTTCAGTCCGGGATGAATCTCGAGGCCCGGGTGGCGCCGCTGGAAAGCTCGTCCTGAGCCCGCCGTCGTCCCAACCGGGGCTCGCCCGGTTGAGGTCGACCTCGACCCCAGAAACCTGTTCCGGGGCCCGTTTCGGAGCTGTTGCAGCAACGCCAAGGATCGGAGCCGCCGGGTGAGGAAACTGACCTGCCGCGGTCCCGGGCCTGCCTCCGCCGCCGAGAAGGATTTGAGCAATCGAAACCTTGTGCGTGCGCGCCACCAAAAGAACAAGCCCGACTGACGCAAAAAGGAGGAGGTGCAACACGAGGACTTCCCAGGAGGTCACCCATCCCAGTACTACTCTCGCCCAAGCACGCTTAACTGCGGAGTTCTGATGGGATCCGGTGCATTAGTGCTGGTATGATCGCACCTGTCAACTGTGGCGCGATCAACTGCTTTATGCCTTCACCTGGCCGCCGCGCACGCTTCAAACGACCATAACTTTCAGTCCGGGATGAATCTAGAGGCCCGGGTGGCGCCGCTGGAAAGCTCGTCCTGAGCCCGCCGCCGTCCCAACCAGGGCTCGCCCGGTTGAGGTCGACCGCGACCCAAGAAACCTGTTCCGGGGCCCGTTTCGGAGCTGTTGCAGCAACGCCAAGGATCGGAGCCGCCGGGTGAGGAAACCGACCAGCCGCGGTCTCGGGCCCGCCTCCGCCGCCGAGAAGGATTTGAGCAATCGAAACCTTGTGCGTGCGCGCCACCAAAAGAACAAGCCCGACTGACGCAAAAAGGAGGAGGTGCAACACGAGGACTTCCCAGGAGGTCACCCATCCCAGTACTACTCTCGCCCAAGCACGCTTAACTGCGGAGTTCTGATGGAATCCGGTGCATTAGTGCTGGTATGATCGCACCTGTCAAGTGTGGCGCGATCAACTGCTTTATGCCTTCGCCTGGCCGCCGCGCACGCTTCAAACGACCATAACTTTCAGTCCGGGATGAATCTCGAGGCCCGGGTGGCGCCGCTGGAAAGCTCGTCCTGAGCCCGCCGTCGTCCCAACCGGGGCTCGCCCGGTTGAGGTCGACCTCGACCCCAGAAACCTGTTCCGGGGCCCGTTTCGGAGCTGTTGCAGCAACGCCAAGGATCGGAGCCGCCGGGTGAGGAAACCGACCTGCCGCGGTCCCGGGCCTGCCTCTGCCGCCGAGAAGGATTTGAGCAATCGAAACCTTGTGCGTGCGCGCCACCAAAAGAACAAGCCCGACTAACGCAAAAAGGAGGAGGTGCAACACGAGGACTTCCCAGGAGGTCACCCATCCCAGTACTACTCTCGCCCAAGCACGCTTAAATGCGGAGTTCTGATGGGATCCGGTGCATTAGTGCTGGTATGATCGCACCTGTCAACTGTGGCGCGATCAACTGCTTTATGCCTTCGCCTGGCCGCCGCGCACGCTTCAAACGACCATAACTTTCAGTCCGGGATGAATCTAGAGGCCCGGGTGGCGCCGCTGGAAAGCTCGTCCTGAGCCCGCCGCCGTCCCAACCAGGGCTCGCCCGGTTGAGGTCGACCGCGACCCCAGAAACCTGTTCCGGGGCCCGTTTCGGAGCTGTTGCAGCAACGCCAAGGATCGGAGCCGCCGGGTGAGGAAACCGACCAGCCGCGGTCTCGGGCCCGCCTCCGCCGCCGATAAGGATTTGAGCAATCGAAACCTTGTGCGTGCACGCCACCAAAAGAACAAGCCCGACTGACGCAAAAAGGAGGAGGTGCAACACGAGGACTTCCCAGGAGGTCACCCATCCCAGTACTACTCTCGCCCAAGCACGCTTAACTGCGGAGTTCTGATGGAATCCGGTGCATTAGTGCTGGTATGATCGCACCTGTCAAGTGTGGCGCGATCAACTGCTTTATGCCTTCGCCTGGCCGCCGCGCACGCTTCAAACGACCATAACTTTCAGTCCGGGATGAATCTCGAGACCCGGGTGGCGCCGCTGGAAAGGTCGTCCTGAGCCCGCCGTCGTCCCAACCGGGGCTCGCCCGGTTGAGGTCGACCTCGACCCCAGAAACCTGTTCCGGGGCCCGTTTCGGAGCTGTTGCAGCAACGCCAAGGATCGGAGCCGCCAGGTGAGGAAACCGACCTGCCGCGGTCCCGGGCCCGCCTCCGCCGCCGAGAAGGATTTGAGCAATCGAAACCTTGTGCGTGCGCGCCGCCAAAAGAACAAGCCCGACTGACGCAAAAAGGAGGAGGTGCAACACGAGGACTTCCCAGGAGGTCACCCATCCCAGTACTACTCTCGCCCAAGCACGCTTAACTGCGGAGTTCTGATGGGATCCGGTGCATTAGTGCTGGTATGATCGCACCTGTCAACTGTGGCGCGATCAACTGCTTTATGCCTTCGCCTGGCCGCCGCGCACGCTTCAAACGACCATAACTTTCAGTCCGGGATGAATCTAGAGGCCCGGGTGGCGCCGCTGGAAAGCTCGTCCTGAGGCCGCCGCCGTCCCAACCGGGGCTCGCCCGGTTGAGGTCGACCTCGACCCCAGAAACCTGTTCCGGGGCCCGTTGCGGAGCTGTCGCAGCAACGCCAAGGATCGGAGCCGCCGGGTGAGGAAACCGACCAGCCGCGGTCCCGGGCCCGCCTCCGCCGCCGAGAAGGATTTGAGCAATCGAAACCTTGTGCGTGTGCGCCACCAAAAGAACAAGCCCGACTGACGCAAAAAGGAGGAGGTGCAACACGAGGACTTCCCAGGAGGTCACCCATCCCAGTACTACTCTCGCCCAAGCACGCTTAACTGCGGAGTTCTGATGGGATCCGGTACATTAGTGCTGGTATGATCGCACCTGTCAAGTGTGGCGCGATCAACTGCTTTATGCCATCGCCAGGCCGCCGCGCACGCTTCAAACGACCATAACTTTCAGTCCGGGATGAATCTCGAGGCCCGGGTGGCGCCGCTGGAAAGCTCGTCCTGAGCCCGCCGTCGTCCCAACCGGGGCTCGCCCGGTTGAGGTCGACCTCGACCCCAGAAACCTGTTCCGGGGCTCGTTTCGGAGCTGTTGCAGCAACGCCAAGGATCGGAGCCGCCGGGTGAGGAAACCGACCTGCCGCGGTCCCGGGCCCGCCTCCGCCGCCGAGAAGGATTTGAGCAATCGAAACCTTGTGCGTGCGCGCCACCAAAAGAACAAGCCCGACTGACGCAAAAAGGAGGAGGTGAAACACGAGGACTTCCCAGGAGGTCACCCATCCCAGTACTACTTTCGCCCAAGCACGCTTAACTACGGAGTTCTGATGGGATCCGGTGCATTAGTGCTGGTATGATCGCACCTGTCAAGTGTGGCGCGATCAACTGCTTTATGCCTTCGCCTGGCCGCCGCGCACGCTTCAAACGACCATAACTTTCAGTCCGGGATGAATCTCGAGGCCCGGGTGGCGCCGCTGGAAAGCTCGTCCTGAGCCCGCCGTCGTCCCAACCGGGGCTCGCCCGGCTGAGGTCGACCTCGACCCCAGAAACCTGTTCCGGGGCCCGTTTCGGAGCTGTTGCAGCAACGCCAAGGATCGGAGCCGCCGGGTGAGGAAACCGACCTGCCGCGGTCCCGGGCCTGCCTCCGCCGCCGAGAAGAATTTGAGCAATCGAAACCTTGTGCGTGCGCGCCACCAAAAGAACAAGCCCGACTGACGCAAAAAGGAGGAGGTGCAACACGAGGACTTCCCAGGAGGTCACCCATCCCAGTACTACTCTCGCCCAAGCACGCTTAACTGCGGAGTTCTGATGGGATCCAGTGCATTAGTGCTGGTATGATCGCACCTGTCAACTGTGGCACGATCAACTGCTTTATGCCTTCGCCTGGCCGCCGCGCACGCTTCAAACGACCATAACTTTCAGTCCGGGATGAATCTAGAGGCCCGGGTGGCGCCGCTGGAAAGCTCGTCCTGAGGCCGCCGCCGTCCCAACGAGGGCTCGCCCGGTTGAGGTCGACCTCGACCCCAGAAACCTGTTCCGGGGCCCGTTGCGGAGCTGTCGCAGCAACGCCAAGGATCGGAGCCGCCGGGTGAGGAAACCGACCAGCCGCGGTCCCGGGCCCGCCTCCGCCGCCGAGAAGGATTTGAGCAATCGAAACCTTGTGCGTGCGCGCCACCAAAAGAACAAGCCCGACTGACGCAAAAAGGAGGAGGTACACCACGAGGACTTCCCAGGAGGTCACCCATCCCAGTACTACTCTCGCCCAAGCACGCTTAACTGCGGAGTTCTGATGGGATCCGGTGCATTAGTGCTGGTATGATCGCACCTGTCAACTGTGGCGCGATCAACTGCTTTATGCCTTCGCCTGGCCGCCGCGCACGCTTCAAACGACCATAACTTTCAATCCGGGATGAATCTAGAGGCCCGGGTGGCGCCGATGGAAAGCTCGTCCTGAGCCCGCCGCCGTCCCAACCAGGGCTCGCCCGGTTGAGGTCGACCGCGACCCCAGAAACCTGTTCCGGGGCCCGTTTCGGAGCTGTTGCAGCAACGCCAAGGATCGGAGCCGCCGGGTGAGGAAACCGACCAGCGGCGGTCTCGGGCCCGCCTCCGCCGCCGAGAAGGATTTGAGCAATCGAAACCTTGTGCGTGCGCGCCACCAAAAGAACAAGCCCGACTGACGCAAAAAGGAGGAGGTGCAACACGAGGACTTCCCAGGAGGTCACCCATCCCAGTACTACTCTCGCCCAAGCACGCTTAACTGCGGAGTTCTGATGGGATCCGGTGCATTAGTGCTGGTATGATCGCACCTGTCAACTGTGGCGCGATCAACTGCTTTATGCCTTCGCCTGGCCGCCGCGCACGCTTCAAACGACCATAACTTTCAGTCCGGGATGAATCTAGAGGCCCGGGTGGCGCCGCTGGAAAGCTCGTCCTGAGCCCGCCGCCGTCCCAACCAGGGCTCGCCCGGTTGAGGTCGACCTCGACCCCAGAAACCTGTTCCGGGGCCCGTTTCGGAGCTGTTGCAGCAACGCCAAGGATCGGAGCCGCCGGGTGAGGAAACCGACCTGCCGCGGTCCCGGGCCTGCCTCCGCCGCCGAGAAGGATTTGAGCAATCGAAACCTTGTGCGTGCGCGCCACCAAAAGAACAAGCCCGACTGACGCAAAAAGGAGGAGGTGCAACACGAGGACTTCCCAGGAGGTCACCCATCCCAGTACTACTCTCGCCCAAGCACGCTTAACTGCGGAGTTCTGATGGGATCCGGTGCATTAGTGCTGGTATGATCGCACCTGTCAACTGTGGCGCGATCAACTGCTTTATGCCATCGCCAGGCCGCCGCGCACGCTTCAAACGACCATAACTTTCAGTCCGGGATGAATCTCGAGGCCCGGGTGGCGCCGCTGGAAAGCTCGTCCTTAGCCCGCCGTCGTCCCAACCGGGGCTCGCCCGGTTGAGGTCGACCTCGACCCCAGAAACCTGTTCCGGGGCCCGTTTCGGAGCTGTTGCAGCAACGCCAAGGATCGGAGCCGCCAGGTGAGGAAACCGACCTACCGCGGTCCCGGGCCCGCCTCCGCCGCCGAGAAGGATTTGAGCAATCGAAACCTTGTGCGTGCGCGCCGCCAAAAGAACAAGCCCGACTGACGCAAAAAGGAGGAGGTGCAACACGAGGACTTCCCAGGAGGTCACCCATCACAGTACTACTCTCGCCCAAGCACGCTTAACTGCGGAGTTCTGATGGAATCCGGTGCATTAGTGCTGGTATGATCGCACCTGTCAAGTGTGGCGCGATCAACTGCTTTATGCCTTCGCCTGGCCGCCGCGCACGCTTCAAACGACCATAACTTTCAGTCCGGGTGAATCTCGAGACCCGGGTGGCGCCGCTGGAAAGCTCGTCCTGAGCCCGCCGTCGTCCCAACCGGGGCTCGCCCGGTTGAGGTCGACCTCGACCCCAGAAACCTGTTCCGGGGCCCGTTTCGGAGCTGTGGCAGCAACGCCAAGGATCGGAGCCGCCAGGTGAGGAAACCGACCTGCCGCGGTCCCGGGCCTGCCTCCGCCGCCGAGAAGGATTTGAGCAATCGAAACCTTGTGCGTGCGCGCCACCAAAAGAACAAGCCTGACAGACGCAAAAAGGAGGAGGTGCAACACGAGGACTTCCCAGGAGGTCACCCATCCCAGTACTACTCTCGCCCAAGCACGCTTAACTGCGGAGTTCTGATGGGATCCGGTGCATTAGTGCTGGTATGATCGCACCTGTCAACTGTGGCGCGATCAACTGCTTTATGCCTTCGCCTGGTCGCCGCGCACGCTTCAAACGACCATAACTTTCAGTCCGGGATGAATCTAGAGGCCCGGGTGGCGCCGCTGGAAAGCTCGTCCTGAGGCCGCCGCCGTCCCAACCAGGGCTCGCCCGGTTGAGGTCGAGCTCGACCCCAGAAACCTGTTCCGGGGCCCGTTGCAGAGCTGTCGCAGCAACGCCAAGGATCGGAGCCGCCGGGTGAGGAAACCGACCAGCCGCGGTCCCGGGCCCGCCTCCGCCGCCGAGAAGGATTTGAGCAATCGAAACCTTGTGCGTGTGCGCCACCAAAAGAACAAGCCCGACTGACGCAAAAAGGAGGAGGTGCAACACGAGGACTTCCCAGGAGGTCACCCATCCCAGTACTACTCTCGCCCAAGCACGCTTAACTGCGGAGTTCTGATGGGATCCGGTGCATTAGTGCTGGTATGATCGCACCTGTCAAGTGTGGCGCGATCAACTGCTTTATGCCTTCGCTAGGCCGCCGCGCACGCTTCAAACGACCATAACTTTCAGTCCGGGATGAATCTCGAGGCCCGGGTGGCGCCGCTGGAAAGCTCGTCCTGAGCCCGCCGCCGTCCCAACCAGGGCTCGCCCGGTTGAGGTCGACCTCGACCCCAGAAACCTGTTCCGGGGCCCGTTTCGGAGCTGTTGCAGCAACGCCAAGGATCGGAGCCGCCGGGTGAGGAAACCGACCTGCCGCGGTCCCGGGCCCGCCTCCGCTGCCGAGAAGGATTTGAGCTATAGAAACCTTGTGCGTGCGCGCCACCAAAAGAACAAGCCCGACTGACGCAAAAAGGAGGAGGTGCAACACGAGGACTTCCCAGGAGGTCACCCATCCCAGTACTACTCTCGCCCAAACACGCTTAATTGCGGAGTTCTGATGGGATCCGGTGCATTAGTGCTGGTATGATCGCACCTGTCAAGTGTGGCGCGATCAACTGCTTTATGCCTTCGCCAGGTCGCCGCGCATGCTTCAAACGACCATAACTTTCAGTCCGGGATGAATCTCGAGGCTGGGTGGCGCCGCTGGAAAGCTCGTCCTGAGCCCGCCGCCGTCCCAACCAGGGCTCGCTCGGTTGAGGTCGACCTCGACCCCAGAAACCTGTTCCGGGGCCCGTTTCGGAGCTGTTGCAGCAACGCCAAGGATCGGAGCCGCCAGGTGAGGAAACCGACCTGCCGCGGTCCCGGGCCCGCCTCCGCCGCCGAGAAGGATTTGAGCAATCGAAACCTTGTGCGTGCGCGCCACCAAAAGAACAAGCCCGACTAACGCAAAAAGGAGGAGGTGCAACACGAGGACTTCCCAGGAGGTCACCCATCCCAGTACTACTCTCGCCCAAGCACGCTTAACTGCGGAGTTCTGATGGGATCCGGTGCATTAGTGCTGGTATGATCGCACCTGTCAACTGTGGCGCGATCAACTGCTTTATGCCTTCGCCTGGCCGCCGCGCACGCTTCAAACGACCATAACTTTCAGTCCGGGATGAATCTAGAGGCCCGGGTGGCGCCGCTGGAAAGCTCGTCCTGAGGCCGCCGCCGTCCCAACCAGGGCTCGCCCGGTTGAGGTCGACCTCGACCCCAGAAACCTGTTCCGGGGCCCGTTGCGGAGCTGTCGCAGCAACGCCAAGGATCGGAGCCGCCGGGTGAGGAAACCGACCAGCTGCGGTCCCGGGCCCGCCTCCGCCGCCGAGAAGGATTTGAGCAATCGAAACCTTGTGCGTGTGCGCCACCAAAAGAACAAGCCCGACTGACGCAAAAAGGAGGAGGTGCAACACGAGGACTTCCCAGGAGGTCACCCATCCCAGTACTACTCTCGCCCAAGCACGCTTAACTGCGGAGTTCTGATGGGAACCGGTGCATTAGTGCTGGTATGATCGCACCTGTCAAGTGTGGCGCGATCAACTGCTCTATGCCATCGCCAGGCCACCGCGCACGCTTCAAACGACCATAACTTTCAGTCCGGGATGAATCTCGAGGCCCGGGTGGCGCCGCTGGAAAGCTCGTCCTGAGCCCGCCGTCGTCCCAACCGGGGCTCGCCCGGTTGAGGTCGACCTCGACCCCAGAAACCTGTTCCGGGGCCCGTTTCGGAGCTGTTGCAGCAACGCCAAGGATCGGAGCCGCCAGGTGAGGAAACCGACCTGCCGCGGTCCCGGGCCCGCCTCCGCCGCCGAGAAGGATTTGAGCAATCGAAACCTTGTGCGTGCGCGCCGCCAAAAGAACAAGCCCGACTGACGCAAAAAGGAGGAGGTGCAACACGAGGACTTCCCAGGAGGTCACCCATCCCAGTAGTACTCTCGCCCAAGCACGCTTAAAACGCGGAGTTCTGATGGGATCCGGTGCATTAGTGCTGGTATGATCGCACCTGTCAACTGTGGCGCGATCAACTGCTTTATGCCTTCGCCTGGCCGCCGCGCACGCTTCAAACGACCATAACTTTCAGTCCGGGATGAATCTAGAGGCCCGGGTGGCGCCGCTGGAAAGCTCGTCCTGAGCCCGCCGCCGTCCCAACCAGGGCTCGCCCGGTTGAGGTCGACCTCGACCCCAGAAACCTGTTCCGGGGCCCGTTTCGGAGCTGTTGCAGCAACGCCAAGGATCGGAGCCGCCGGGTGAGGAAACCGACCTGCCGCGGTCCCGGGCCCGCCTCCGCCGCCGAGAAGGATTTGAGCAATCGAAACCTTGTGCGTGCGCGCCACCAAAAGAACAAGCCCGACTGACGCAAAAAGGAGGAGGTGCAACACGAGGACTTCCCAGGAGGTCACCCATCCCAGTACTACTTTCGCCCAAGCACGCTTAACTGCGGAGTTCTGATGGGATCCGGTGCATTAGTGCTGGTATGATCGCACCTGTCAAGTGTGGCGCGATCAACTGCTTTATGCCTTCGCCTGGCCGCCGCGCACGCTTCAAACGACCATAACTTTCAGTCCGGGATGAATCTCGAGGCCCGGGTGGCGCCGTTGGAAAGCTCGTCCTGAGCCCGCCGTCGTCCCAACCGGGGCTCGCCCGGTTGAGGTCGACCTCGACCCCAGAAACCTGTTCCGGGGCCCGTTTCGGAGCTGTTGCAGCAACGCCAAGGATCGGAGCCGCCGGGTGAGGAAACCGACCTGCCGCGGTCCCGGGCCTGCCTCCGCCGCCGAGAAGGATTTGAGCAATCGAAACCTTGTGCGTGCTCGCCACCAAAAGAACAAGCCCGACTGACGCAAAAAGGAGGAGGTGCAACACGAGGACTTCCCAGGAGGTCACCCATCCCAGTACTACTCTCGCCCAAGCACGCTTAACTGCGGAGTTCTGATGGAATCCGGTGCATTAGTGCTGGTATGATCGCACCTGTCAAGTGTGGCGCGATCAACTGCTTTATGCCTTCGCCTCGCCGCCGCGCACGCTTCAAACGACCATAACTTTCAGTCCGGGATGAATCTCGAGACCCGGGTGGCGCCGCTGGAAAGGTCGTCCTGAGCCCGCCGTCGTCCCAACCGGGGCTCGCCCGGTTGAGGTCGACCTCGACCCCAGAAACCTGTTCCGGGGCCCGTTTCGTAGCTGTTGCAGCAACGCCAAGGATCGGAGCCGCCGGGTGAGGAAACCGACCTGCCGCGGTCCCGGGCCTGCCTCCGCCGCCGAGAAGGATTTGAGCAATCGAAACCTTGTGCGTGCGCGCCACCAAAAGAACAAGCCCGACTGACGCAAAAAGGAGGAGGTGCAACACGAGGACTTCCCAGGAGGTCACCCATCCCAGTACTACTCTCGCCCAAGCACGCTTAACTGCGGAGTTCTGATGGGATCCGGTGCATTAGTGCTGGTATGATCGCACCTGTCAACTGTGGCGCGATCAACTGCTTTATGCCTTCGCCTGGCCGCCGCGCACGCTTCAAACGACCATAACTTTCAGTCCGGGATGAATCTCGAGGCCCGGGTGGCGCCGCTGGAAAGCTCATCCTGAGCCCGCCGTCGTCCCAACCGGGGCTCGCCCGGTTGAGGTCGACCTCGACCCCAGAACCCTGTTCCGGGGCCCGTTTCGGAGCTGTTGCAGCAACGCCAAGGATCGGAGCCGCCGGGTGAGGAAACCGACCTGCCGCGGTCCCGGGCCCGCCTCCGCCGCCGAGAAGGATTTGAGCAATCGAAACCTTGTGCGTGCGCGCCACCAAAAGAACAAGCCCGACTGACGCAAAAAGGAGGAGGTGCAACACGAGGACTTCCAAGGAGGTCACCCATCCCAGTACTACTCTCGCCCAAGCACGCTTAACTGCGGAGTTCTGATGGGATCCGGTGCATTAGTGCTGGTATGATCGCACCTGTCAACTGTGGCGCGATCAACTGCTTTATGCCTTCGCCTGGCCGCCGCGCACGCTTCAAACGACCATAACTTTCAGTCCGGGATGAATCTAGAGGCCCGGGTGGCGCCGCTGGAAAGCTCGTCCTGAGCCCGCCGCCGTCCCAACCAGGGCTCGCCCGGTTGAGGTCGACCGCGACCCCAGAAACCTGTTCCGGGGCCCGTTTCGGAGCTGTTGCAGCAACGCCAAGGATCGGAGCCGCCGGGTGAGGAAACCGACCAGCCGCGGTCTCGGGCCCGCCTCCGCCGCCGAGAAGGATTTGAGCAATCGAAACCTTGTGCGTGCGCGCCACCAAAAGAACAAGCCCGACTGACGCAAAAAGGAGGAGGTGCAACACGAGGACTTCCCAGGAGGTCACCCATCCCAGTACTACTCTCGCCCAAGCACGCTTAACTGCGGAGTTCTGATGGAATCCGGTGCATTAGTGCTGGTATGATCGCACCTGTCAAGTGTGGCGCGATCAACTGCTTTATGCCTTCGCCTGGCCGCCGCGCACGCTTCAAACGACCATAACTTTCAGTCCGGGATGAATCTCGAGACCCGGGTGGCGCCGCTGGAAAGGTCGTCCTGAGCCCGCCGTCGTCCCAACCGGGGCTCGCCCGGTTGAGGTCGACCTCGACCCCAGAAACCTGTTCCGGGGCCCGTTTCGGAGCTGTTGCAGCAACGCCAAGGATCGGAGCCGCCAGGTGAGGAAACCGACCTGCCGCGGTCCCGGGCCCGCCTCCGCCGCCGAGAAGGATTTGAGCAATCGAAACCTTGTGCGTGCGCGCCGCCAAAAGAACAAGCCCGACTGACGCAAAAAGGAGGAGGTGCAACACGAGGACTTCCCAGGAGGTCACCCATCCCAGTACTACTCTCGCCCAAGCACGCTTAACTGCGGAGTTCTGATGGGATCCGGTGCATTAGTGCTGGTATGATCGCACCTGTCAACTGTGGCGCGATCAACTGCTTTATGCCTTCGCCTGGCCGCCGCGCACGCTTCAAACGACCATAACTTTCAGTCCGGGATGAATCTAGAGGCCCGGGTGGCGCCGCTGGAAAGCTCGTCCTGAGGCCGCCGCCGTCCCAACCAGGGCTCGCCCGGTTGAGGTCGACCTCGACCCCAGAAACCTGTTCCGGGGCCCGTTGCGGAGCTGTCGCAGCAACGCCAAGGATCGGAGCCGCCGGGTGAGGAAACCGACCAGCCGCGGTCCCGGGCCCGCCTCCGCCGCCGAGAAGGATTTGAGCAATCGAAACCTTGTGCGTGTGCGCCACCAAAAGAACAAGCCCGACTGACGCAAAAAGGAGGAGGTGCAACACGAGGACTTCCCAGGAGGTCACCCATCCCAGTACTACTCTCGCCCAAGCACGCTTAACTGCGGAGTTCTGATGGGATCCGGTGCATTAGTGCTGGTATGATCGCACCTGTCAAGTGTGGCGCGATCAACTGCTTTATGCCATCGCCAGGCCGCCGCGCACGCTTCAAACGACCATAACTTTCAGTCCGGGATGAATCTCGAGGCCCGGGTGGCGCCGCTGGAAAGCTCGTCCTGAGCCCGCCGTCGTCCCAACCGGGGCTCGCCCGGTTGAGGTCGACCTCGACCCCAGAAACCTGTTCCGGGGCCCGTTTCGGAGCTGTTGCAGCAACGCCAAGGATCGGTGCCGCCAGGTGAGGAAACCGACCTGCCGCGGTCCCGGGCCCGCCTCCGCCGCCGAGAAGGATTTGAGCAATCGAAACCTTGTGCGTGCGCGCCGCCAAAAGAACAAGCCCGACTGACGCAAAAAGGAGGAGGTGCAACACGAGGACTTCCCAGGAGGTCACCCATCCCAGTACTACTCTCGCCCAAGCACGCTTAACTGCGGAGTTCTGATGGGATCCGGTGCATTAGTGCTGGTATGATCGCACCTGTCAACTGTGGCGCGATCAACTGCTTTATGCCTTCGCCTGGCCGCCGCGCACGCTTCAAACGACCATAACTTTCAGTACGGGATGAATCTAGAGGCCCGGGTGGCGCCGCTGGAAAGCTCGTCCTGAGCCCGCCGCCGTCCCAACCAGGGCTCGCCCGGTTGAGGTCGACCTCGACCCCAGAAACCTGTTCCGGGGCCCGTTTCGGAGCTGTTGCAGCAACGCCAAGGATCGGAGCCGCCGGGTGAGGAAACCGACCTGCCGCGGTCCCGGGCCCGCCTCCGCCGCCGAGAAGGATTTGAGCAATCGAAACCTTGTGCGTGCGCGCCACCAAAAGAACAAGCCCGACTGACGCAAAAAGGAGGAGGTGAAACACGAGGACTTCCCAGGAGGTCACCCATCCCAGTACTACTTTCGCCCAAGCACGCTTAACTACGGAGTTCTGATGGGATCCGGTGCATTAGTGCTGGTATGATCGCACCTGTCAAGTGTGGCGCGATCAACTGCTTTATGCCTTCGCCTGGCCGCCGCGCACGCTTCAAACGACCATAACTTTCAGTCCGGGATGAATCTCGAGGCCCGGGTGGCGCCGCTGGAAAGCTCGTCCTGAGCCCGCTGTCGTCCCAACCGGGGCTCGCCCGGCTGAGGTCGACCTCGACCCCAGAAACCTGTTCCGGGGCCCGTTTCGGAGCTGTTGCAGCAACGCCAAGGATCGGAGCCGCCGGGTGAGGAAACCGACCTGCCGCGGTCCCGGGCCTGCCTCCGCCGCCGAGAAGAATTTGAGCAATCGAAACCTTGTGCGTGCGCGCCACCAAAAGAACAAGCCCGACTGACGCAAAAAGGAGGAGGTGCAACACGAGGACTTCCCAGGAGGTCACCCATCCCAGTACTACTCTCGCCCAAGCACGCTTAACTGCGGAGTTCTGATGGGATCCGGTGCATTAGTGCTGGTATGATCGCACCTGTCAACTGTGGCGCGATCAACTGCTTTATGCCTTCGCCTGGCCGCCGCGCACGCTTCAACCGACCATAACTTTCAGTCCGGATGAATCTAGAGGCCCGGGTGGCGCCGCTGGAAAGCTCGTCCTGAGGCCGCCGCCGTCCCAACCAGGGCTCGCCCGGTTGAGGTCGACCTCGACCCCAGAAACCTGTTCCGGGGCCCGTTGCGGAGCTGTCGCAGCAACGCCAAGGATCGGAGCCGCCGGGTGAGGAAACCGACCAGCCGCGGTCCCGGGCCCGCCTCCGCCGCCGAGAAGGATTTGAGCAATCGAAACCTTGTGCGTGCGCGCCACCAAAAGAACAAGCCCGACTGACGCAAAAAGGAGGAGGTACACCACGAGGACTTCCCAGGAGGTCACCCATCCCAGTACTACTCTCGCCCAAGCACGCTTAACTGCGGAGTTCTGATGGGATCCGGTGCATTAGTGCTGGTATGATCGCACCTGTCAACTGTGGCGCGATCAACTGCTTTATGCCTTCGCCTGGCCGCCGCGCACGCTTCAAACGACCATAACTTTCAATCCGGGATGAATCCGGGGCCCGTTTCGGAGCTGTTGCAGCAACGCCAAGGATCGGAGCCGCCGGGTGAGGAAACCGACCAGCCGCGGTCTCGGGCCCGCCTCCGCCGCCGAGAAGGATTTGAGCAATCGAAACCTTGTGCGTGCGCGCCACCAAAAGAACAAGCCCGACTGACGCAAAAAGGAGGAGGTGCAACACGAGGACTTCCCAGGAGGTCACCCATCCCAGTACTACTCTCGCCCAAGCACGCTTAACTGCGGAGTTCTGATGGAATCCGGTGCATTAGTGCTGGTATGATCGCACCTGTCAAGTGTGGCGCGATCAACTGCTTTATGCCTTCGCCTGGCCGCCGCGCACGCTTCAAACGACCATAACTTTCAGTCCGGGATGAATCTCGAGACCCGGGTGGCGCCGCTGGAAAGCTCGTCCTGAGCCCGCCGTCGTCCCAACCGGGGCTCGCCCGGTTGAGGTCGACCTCGACCCCAGAAACCTGTTCCGGGGCCCATTTCGGAGCTGTGGCAGCAACGCCAAGGATCGGAGCCGCCGGGTGAGGAAACCGACCTGCCGCGGTCCCGGGCCTGCCTCCGCCGCCGAGAAGGATTTGAGCAATCGAAACCTTGTGCGTGCGCGCCTCCAAAAGAACAAGCCTGACTGACGCAAAAAGGAGGAGGTGCAACACGAGGACTTCCCAGGAGGTCACCCATCCCAGTACTACTCTCGCCCAAGCACGCTTAACTGCGGAGTTCTGATGGGATCCGGTGCATTAGTGCTGGTATGATCGCACCTGTCAACTGTGGCGCGATCAACTGCTTTATGCCTTCGCCTGGCCGCCGCGCACGCTTCAACCGACCATAACTTTCAGTCCGGGATGAATCTAGAGGCCCGGGTGGCGCCGCTGGAAAGCTCGTCCTGAGGCCGCCGCCGTCCCAACCAGGGCTCGCCCGGTTGAGGTCGACCTCGACCCCAGAAACCTGTTCCGGGGCCCGTTGCGGAGCTGTCGCAGCAACGCCAAGGATCGGAGCCGCCGGGTGAGGAAACCGACCAGCCGCGGTCCCGGGCCCGCCTCCGCCGCCGAGAAGGATTTGAGCAATCGAAACCTTGTGCGTGCGCGCCACCAAAAGAACAAGCCCGACTGACGCAAAAAGGAGGAGGTACACCACGAGGACTTCCCAGGAGGTCACCCATCCCAGTACTACTCTCGCCCAAGCACGCTTAACTGCGAAGTTCTGATGGGATCCGGTGCATTAGTGCTGGTATGATCGCACCTGTCAACTGTGGCGCGATCAACTGCTTTATGCCTTCGCCTGGCCGCCGCGCACGCTTCAAACGACCATAACTTTCACTCCGGGATGAATCCGGGGCCCGTTTCGGAGCTGTTGCAGCAACGCCAAGGATCGGAGCCGCCGGGTGAGGAAACCGACCTGCCGCGGTCTCGGGCCCGCCTCCGCCGCCGAGAAGGATTTGAGCAATCGAAACCTTGTGCGTGCGCGCCACCAAAAGAACAAGCCCGACTGACGCAAAAAGGAGGAGGTGCAACACGAGGACTTCCCAGGAGGTCACCCATCCCAGTACTACTCTCGCCCAAGCGCGCTTAACTGCGGAGTTCTGATGGAATCCGGTGCATTAGTGCTGGTATGATCGCACCTGTCAAGTGTGGCGCGATCAACTGCTTTGTGCCTTCGCCTGGCCGCCGCGCACGCTTCAAACGACCATAACTTTCAGTCCGGGATGAATCTCGAGACCCGGGTGGCGCCGCTGGAAAGCTCGTCCTGAGCCCGCCGTCGTCCCAACCGGGGCTCGCCCGGTTGAGGTCGACCTCGACCCCAGAAACCTGTTCCGGGGCCCGTTTCGGAGCTGTGGCAGCAACGCCAAGGATCGGAGCCGCCGGGTGAGGAAACCGACCTGCCGCGGTCCCGGGCCTGCCTCCGCCGCCGAGAAGGATTTGAGCAATCGAAACCTTGTGCGTGCGCGCCTCCAAAAGAACAAGCCTGACTGACGCAAAAAGGAGGAGGTGCAACACGAGGACTTCCCAGGAGGTCACCCATCCCAGTACTACTCTCGCCCAAGCACGCTTAACTGCGGAGTTCTGATGGGATCCGGTGCATTAGTGCTGGTATGATCGCACCTGTCAACTGTGGCGCGATCAACTGCTTTATGCCTTCGCCTGGTCGCCGCGCACGCTTCAAACGACCATAACTTTCAGTCCGGGATGAATCTAGAGGCCCGGGTGGCGCCGCTGGAAAGCTCGTCCTGAGGCCGCCGCCGTCCCAACCAGGGCTCGCCCGGTTGAGGTCGACCTCGACCCCAGAAACCTGTTCCGGGGCCCGTTGCGGAGCTGTCGCAGCAACGCCAAGGATCGGAGCCGCCGGGTGAGGAAACTGACCAGCCGCGGTCCCGGGCCCGCCTCCGCCGCCGAGAAGGATTTGAGCAATCGAAACCTTGTGCGTGTGCGCCACCAAAAGAACAAGCCCGACTGACGCAAAAAGGAGGAGGTGCAACACGAGGACTTCCCAGGAGGTCACCCATCCCAGTACTACTCTCGCCCAAGCACGCTTAACTGCGGAGTTCTGATGGGATCCGGTGCATTAGTGCTGGTATGATCGCACCTGTCAAGTGTGGCGCGATCAACTGCTTTATGCCTTCGCTAGGCCGCCGCGCACGCTTCAAACGACCATAACTTTCAGTCCGGGATGAATCTCGAGGCCCGGGTGGCGCCGCTGGAAAGCTCGTCCTGAGCCCGCCGCCGTCCCAACCAGGGCTCGCCCGGTTGAGGTCGACCTCGACCCCAGAAACCTGTTCCGGGGCCCGTTTCGGAGCTGTTGCAGCAACGCCAAGGATCGGAGCCGCCGGGTGAGGAAACCGACCTGCCGCGGTCCCGGGCCCGCCTCCGCCGCCGAGAAGGATTTGAGCTATAGAAACCTTGTGCGTGCGCGCCACCAAAAGAACAAGCCCGACTGACGCAAAAAGGAGGAGGTGCAACACGAGGACTTCCCAGGAGGTCACCCATCCCAGTACTACTCTCGCCCAAACACGCTTAATTGCGGAGTTCTGATGGGATCCGGTGCATTAGTGCTGGTATGATCGCACCTGTCAAGTGTGGCGCGATCAACTGCTTTATGCCTTCGCCAGGTCGCCGCGCATGCTTCAAACGACCATAACTTTCAGTCCGGGATGAATCTCGAGGCCCGGGTGGCGCCGCTGGAAAGCTCGTCCTGAGCCCGCCGCCGTCCCAACCAGGGCTCGCCCGGTTGAGGTCGACCTCGACCCCAGAAACCTGTTCCGGGGCCCGTTTCGGAGCTGTTGCAGCAACGCCAAGGATCGGAGCCGCCAGGTGAGGAAACCGACCTGCCGCGGTCCCGGGCCCGCCTCCGCCGCCGAGAAGGATTTGAGCAATCGAAACCTTGTGCGTGCGCGCCACCAAAAGAACAAGCCCGACTGACGCAAAAAGGAGGAGGTGCAACACGAGGACTTCCCAGGAGGTCACCCATCCCAGTACTACTCTCGCCCAAGCACGCTTACCTGCGGAGTTCTGATGGGATCCGGTGCATTAGTGCTGGTATGATCGCACCTGTCAAGTGTGGCGCGATCAACTGCTTTATGCCTTCGCCTGGCCGCCGCGCACGCTTCAAACGACCATAACTTTCAGTCCGGGATGAATCTCGAGGCCCGGGTGGCGCCGCTGGAAAGCTCGTCCTGAGCCTGCCGCCGTCCCAACCGGGGCTCGCCCTGTTGAGGTCGACCTCGACCCCAGAAACCTGTTCCGGGGCCCGTTTCGGAGCTGTTGCAGCAACGCCAAGGATCGGAGCCGCCGGGTGAGGAAACCGACCTGCCGCGGTCTCGGGCCCGCCTCCGCCGCCGAGAAGGATTTGAGCAATCGAAACCTTGTGCGTGTGCGCCACCAAAAGAACAAGCCCGACTGACGCAAAAAGGAGGAGGTGCAACACGAGGACTTCCCAGGAGGTCACCCATCCCAGTACTACTCTCGCCCAAGCACGCTTAACTGCGGAGTTCTGATGGAATCCGGTGCATTAGTGCTGGTATGATCGCACCTGTCAAGTGTGGCGCGATCAACTGCTTTATGCCTTCGCCTGGTCGCCGCGCACGCTTCAAACGACCATAACTTTCAGTCCGGGATGAATCTCGAGACCCGGGTGGCGCCGCTGGAAAGCTCGTCCTGAGCCCGCCGTCGTCCCAACCGGGGCTCGCCCGGTTGAGGTCGACCTCCACCCCAGAAACCTGTTCCGGGGCCCGTTTCGGAGCTGTGGCAGCAACGCCAAGGATCGGAGCCGCCGGGTGAGGAAACCGACCTGCCGCGGTCCCGGGCCTGCCTCCGCCGCCGAGAAGGATTTGAGCAATCGAAACCTTGTGCGTGCGCGCCTCCAAAAGAACAAGCCTGACTGACGCAAAAAGGAGGAGGTGCAACACGAGGACTTCCCAGGAGGTCACCCATCCCAGTACTACTCTCGCCCAAGCACGCTTAACTGCGGAGTTCTGATGGAATCCGGTGCATTAGTGCTGGTATGATCGCACCTGTCAACTGTGGCGCGATCAACTGCTTTATGCCTTCGCCTGGCCGCCGCGCACGCTTCAAACGACCATAACTTTCAATCCGGGATGAATCCGGGGCCCGTTTCGGAGCTGTTGCAGCAACGCCAAGGATCGGAGCCGCCGGGTGAGGAAACCGACCTGCCGCGGTCTCGGGCCCGCCTCCGCCGCCGAGAAGGATTTGAGCAATCGAAACCTTGTGCGTGCGCGCCACCAAAAGAACAAGCCCGACTGACGCAAAAAGGAGGAGGTGCAACACGAGGACTTCCCAGGAGGTCACCCATCCCAGTACTACTCTCGCCCAAGCACGCTTAACTGCGGAGTTCTGATGGAATCCGGTGCATTAGTGCTGGTATGATCGCACCTGTCAAGTGTGGCGCGATCAACTGCTTTATGCCTTCGCCTGGCCGCCGCGCACGCTTCAAACGACCATAACTTTCAGTCCGGGATGAATCTCGAGACCCGGGTGGCGCCGCTGGAAAGCTCGTCCTGAGCCCGCCGTCGTCCCAACCAGGGCTCGCCCGGTTGAGGTCGACCTCGATCCCAGAAACCTGTTCCGGGGCCCGTTTCGGAGCTGTGGCAGCAACGCCAAGGATCGGAGGCGCCGGGTGAGGAAACCGACCTGCCGCGGTCCCGGGCCTGCCTCCGCCGCCGAGAAGGATTTGAGCAATCGAAACCTTGTGCGTGCGCGCCACCAAAAGAACAAGCCCGACTGACGCAAAAAGGAGGAGGTGCAACACGAGGACTTCCCAGGAGGTCACCCATCCCAGTACTACTCTCGCCCAAGCACGCTTAACTGCGGAGTTCTGATGGAATCCGGTGCATTAGTGCTGGTATGATCGCACCTGTCAAGTGTGGCGCGATCAACTGCTTTATGCCTTCGCCTGGTCGCCGCGCACGCTTCAAACGACCATAACTTTCAGTCCGGGATGAATCTCGAGACCCGGGTGGCGCCGCTGGAAAGCTCGTCCTGAGCCCGCCGTCGTCCCAACCGGGGCTCGCCCGGTTGAGGTCGACCTCCACCCCAGAAACCTGTTCCGGGGCCCGTTTCGGAGCTGTGGCAGCAACGCCAAGGATCGGAGCCGCCGGGTGAGGAAACCGACCTGCCGCGGTCCCGGGCCTGCCTCCGCCGCCGAGAAGGATTTGAGCAATCGAAACCTTGTGCGTGCGCGCCTCCAAAAGAACAAGCCTGACTGACGCAAAAAGGAGGAGGTGCAACACGAGGACTTCCCAGGAGGTCACCCATCCCAGTACTACTCTCGCCCAAGCACGCTTAACTGCGGAGTTCTGATGGAATCCGGTGCATTAGTGCTGGTATGATCGCACCTGTCAACTGTGGCGCGATCAACTGCTTTATGCCTTCGCCTGGCCGCCGCGCACGCTTCAAACGACCATAACTTTCAATCCGGGATGAATCCGGGGCCCGTTTCGGAGCTGTTGCAGCAACGCCAAGGATCGGAGCCGCCGGGTGAGGAAACCGACCTGCCGCGGTCTCGGGCCCGCCTCCGCCGCCGAGAAGGATTTGAGCAATCGAAACCTTGTGCGTGCGCGCCACCAAAAGAACAAGCCCGACTGACGCAAAAAGGAGGAGGTGCAACACGAGGACTTCCCAGGAGGTCACCCATCCCAGTACTACTCTCGCCCAAGCACGCTTAACTGCGGAGTTCTGATGGAATCCGGTGCATTAGTGCTGGTATGATCGCACCTGTCAAGTGTGGCGCGATCAACTGCTTTATGCCTTCGCCTGGCCGCCGCGCACGCTTCAAACGACCATAACTTTCAGTCCGGGATGAATCTCGAGACCCGGGTGGCGCCGCTGGAAAGCTCGTCCTGAGCCCGCCGTCGTCCCAACCAGGGCTCGCCCGGTTGAGGTCGACCTCGATCCCAGAAACCTGTTCCGGGGCCCGTTTCGGAGCTGTGGCAGCAACGCCAAGGATCGGAGCCGCCGGGTGAGGAAACCGACCTGCCGCGGTCCCGGGCCTGCCTCCGCCGCCGAGAAGGATTTGAGCAATCGAAACCTTGTGCGTGCGCGCCTCCAAAAGAACAAGCCTGACTGACGCAAAAAGGAGGAGGTGCAACACGAGGACTTCCCAGGAGGTCACCCATCCCAGTACTACTCTCGCCCAAGCACGCTTAACTGCGGAGTTCTGATGGGATCCGGTGCATTAGTGCTGGTATGATCGCACCTGTCAACTGTGGCGCGATCAACTGCTTTATGCCTTCGCCTGGTCGCCGCGCACGCTTCAAACGACCATAACTTTCAGTCCGGGATGAATCTAGAGGCCCGGGTGGCGCCGCTGGAAAGCTCGTCCTGAGGCCGCCGCCGTCCCAACCAGGGCTCGCCCGGTTGAGGTCGACCTCGACCCCAGAAACCTGTTCCGGGGCCCGTTGCGGAGCTGTCGCAGCAACGCCAAGGATCGGAGCCGCCGGGTGAGGAAACCGACCAGCCGCGGTCCCGGGCCCGCCTCCGCCGCCGAGAAGGATTTGAGCAATCGAAACCTTGTGCGTGTGCGCCACCAAAAGAACAAGCCCGACTGACGCAAAAAGGAGGAGGTGCAACACGAGGACTTCCCAGGAGGTCACCCATCCCAGTACTACTCTCGCCCAAGCACGCTTAACTACGGAGTTCTGATGGGATCCGATGCATTAGTGCTGGTATGATCGCACCTGTCAAGTGTGGCGCGATCAACTGCTTTATGCCTTCGCTAGGCCGCCGCGCACGCTTCAAACGACCATAACTTTCAGTCCGGGATGAATCTCGAGGCCCGGGTGGCGCCGCTAGAAAGCTCGTCCTGAGCCCGCCGCCGTCCCAACCAGGGCTCGCCCGGTTGAGGTCGACCTCGACCCCAGAAACCTGTTCCGGGGCCCGTTTCGGAGCTGTTGCAGCAACGCCAAGGATCGGAGCCGCCGGGTGAGGAAACCGACCTGCCGCGGTCCCGGGCCCGCCTCCGCCGCCGAGAAGGATTTGAGCTATAGAAACCTTGTGCGTGCGCGCCACCAAAAGAACAAGCCCGACTGACGCAAAAAGGAGGAGGTGCAACACGAGGACTTCCCAGGAGGTCACCCATCCCAGTACTACTCTCGCCCAAACACGCTTAAATGCGGAGTTCTGATGGGATCCGGTGCATTAGTGCTGGTATGATCGCACCTGTCAAGTGTGGCGCGATCAACTGCTTTATGCCTTCGCCAGGTCGCCGCGCATGCTTCAAACGACCATAACTTTCAGTCCGGGATGAATCTCGAGGCCCGGGTGGCGCCGCTGGAAAGCTCGTCCTGAGCCCGCCGCCGTCCCAACCAGGGCTCGCCCGGTTGAGGTCGACCTCAACCCCA
This sequence comes from Canavalia gladiata, assembly GCA_037954105.1. NCBI lineage: Eukaryota > Viridiplantae > Streptophyta > Magnoliopsida > Fabales > Fabaceae > Canavalia > Canavalia gladiata. Next base: position 22,460,960 of record CM075668.1, on the reverse strand, counting down.
GAAACCTGTTCCGGGGCCCGTTTCGGAGCTGTTGCAGCAACGCCAAGGATCGGAGCCGCCAGGTGAGGAAACCGACCTGCCGCGGTCCCGGGCCCGCCTCCGCCGCCGAGAAGGATTTGAGCAATCGAAACCTTGTGCGTGCGCGCCACCAAAAGAACAAGCCCGACTGACGCAAAAAGGAGGAGGTGCAACACGAGGACTTCCCAAGAGGTCACCCATCCCAGTACTACTCTCGCCCAAGCACGCTTAACTGCGGAGTTCTGATGGGATCCGGTGCATTAGTGCTGGTATGATCGCACCTGTCAAGTGTGGCGCGATCAACTGCTTTATGCCTTCGCCTGGCCGCCGCGCACGCTTCAAACGACCATAACTTTCAGTCCGGGATGAATCTCGAGGCCCGGGTGGCGCCGCTGGAAAGCTCGTCCTGAGCCTGCCGCCGTCCCAACCGGGGCTCGCCCTGTTGAGGTCGACCTCGACCCCAGAAACCTGTTCCGGGGCCCGTTTCGGAGCTGTTGCAGCAACGCCAAGGATCGGAGCCGCCGGGTGAGGAAACCGACCTGCCGCGGTCTCGGGCCCGCCTCCGCCGCCGAGAAGGATTTGAGCAATCGAAACCTTGTGCGTGCGCGCCTCCAAAAGAACAAGCCTGACTGACGCAAAAAGGAGGAGGAGCAACACGAGGACTTCCCAGGAGGTCACCCATCCCAGTACTACTCTCGCCCAAGCACGCTTAACTGCGGAGTTCTGATGGGATCCGGTGCATTAGTGCTGGTATGATCGCACCTGTCAACTGTGGCGCGATCAACTGCTTTATGCCTTCGCCTGGTCGCCGCGCACGCTTCAAACGACCATAACTTTCAGTCCGGGATGAATCTAGAGGCCCGGGTGGCGCCGCTGGAAAGCTCGTCCTGAGGCCGCCGCCGTCCCAACCAGGGCTCGCCCGGTTGAGGTCGACCTCGACCCCAGAAACCTGTTCCGGGGCCCGTTGCGGAGCTGTCGCAGCAACGCCAAGGATCGGAGCCGCCGGGTGAGGAAACCGACCAGCCGCGGTCCCGGGCCCGCCTCCGCCGCCGAGAAGGATTTGAGCAATCGAAACCTTGTGCGTGTGCGCCACCAAAAGAACAAGCCCGACTGACGCAAAAAGGAGGAGGTGCAACACGAGGACTTCCCAGGAGGTCACCCATCCCAGTACTACTCTCGCCCAAGCACGCTTAACTGCGGAGTTCTGATGGGATCCGGTGCATTAGTGCTGGTATGATCGCACCTGTCAAGTGTGGCGCGATCAACTGCTTTATGCCTTCGCTAGGCCGCCGCGCACGCTTCAAACGACCATAACTTTCAGTCGGGGATGAATCTCGAGGCCCGGGTGGCGCCGCTGGAAAGCTCGTCCTGAGCCCGCCGCCGTCCCAACCAGGGCTCGCCCGGTTGAGGTCGACCTCGACCCCAGAAACCTGTTCCGGGGCCCGTTTCGGAGCTGTTGCAGCAACGCCAAGGATCGGAGCCGCCGGGTGAGGAAACCGACCTGCCGCGGTCCCGGGCCTGCCTCCGCCGCCGAGAAGGATTTGAGCTATAGAAACCTTGTGCGTGCGCGCCACCAAAAGAACAAGCCCGACTGACGCAAAAAGGAGGAGGTGCAACACGAGGACTTCCCAGGAGGTCACCCATCCCAGTACTACTCTCGCCCAAACACGCTTAATTGCGGAGTTCTGATGGGATCCGGTGCATTAGTGCTGGTATGATCGATCCTGTCAAGTGTGGCGCGATCAACTGCTTTATGCCTTCGCCAGGTCGCCGCGCATGCTTCAAACGACCATAACTTTCAGTCCGGGATGAATCTCGAGGCCCGGGTGGCGCCGCTGGAAAGCTCGTCCTGAGCCCGCCGCCGTCCCAACCAGGGCTCGCCCGGTTGAGGTCGACCTCAACCCCAGAAACCTGTTCCGGGGCCCGTTTCGGAGCTGTTGCAGCAACGCCAAGGATCGGAGCCGCCAGGTGAGGAAACCGACCTGCCGCGGTCCCGGGCCCGCCTCCGCCGCCGAGAAGGATTTGAGCAATCGAAACCTTGTGCGTGCGCGCCACCAAAAGAACAAGCCCGACTGACGCAAAAAGGAGGAGGTGCAACACGAGGACTTCCCAGGAGGTCACCCATCCCAGTACTACTCTCGCCCAAGCACGCTTAACTGCGGAGTTCTGATGGGATCCGGTGCATTAGTGCTGGTATGATCGCACCTGTCAAGTGTGGCGCGATCAACTGCTTTATGCCTTCGCCTGGCCGCCGCGCACGCTTCAAACGACCATAACTTTCAGTCCGGGATGAATCTCGAGGCCCGGGTGGCGCCGCTGGAAAGCTCGTCCTGAGCCTGCCGCCGTCCCAACCGGGGCTCGCCCTGTTGAGGTCGACCTCGACCCCAGAAACCTGTTCCGGGGCCCGTTTCGGAGCTGTTGCAGCAACGCCAAGGATCGGAGCCGCCGGGTGAGGAAACCGACCTGCCGCGGTCTCGGGCCCGCCTCCGCCGCCGAGAAGGATTTGAGCAATCGAAACCTTGTGCGTGCGCGCCTCCAAAAGAACAAGCCTGACTGACGCAAAAAGGAGGAGGAGCAACACGAGGACTTCCCAGGAGGTCACCCATCCCAGTACTACTCTCGCCCAAGCACGCTTAACTGCGGAGTTCTGATGGGATCCGGTGCATTAGTGCTGGTATGATCGCACCTGTCAACTGTGGCGCGATCAACTGCTTTATGCCTTCGCCTGGTCGCCGCGCACGCTTCAAACGACCATAACTTTCAGTCCGGGATGAATCTAGAGGCCCGGGTGGCGCCGCTGGAAAGCTCGTCCTGAGGCCGCCGCCGTCCCAACCAGGGCTCGCCCGGTTGAGGTCGACCTCGACCCCAGAAACCTGTTCCGGGGCCCGTTGCGGAGCTGTCGCAGCAACGCCAAGGATCGGAGCCGCCGGGTGAGGAAACCGACCAGCCGCGGTCCCGGGCCCGCCTCCGCCGCCGAGAAGGATTTGAGCAATCGAAACCTTGTGCGTGTGCGCCACCAAAAGAACAAGCCCGACTGACGCAAAAAGGAGGAGGTGCAACACGAGGACTTCCCAGGAGGTCACCCATCCCAGTACTACTCTCGCCCAAGCACGCTTAACTGCGGAGTTCTGATGGGATCCGGTGCATTAGTGCTGGTATGATCGCACCTGTCAAGTGTGGCGCGATCAACTGCTTTATGCCTTCGCTAGGCCGCCGCGCACGCTTCAAACGACCATAACTTTCAGTCGGGGATGAATCTCGAGGCCCGGGTGGCGCCGCTGGAAAGCTCGTCCTGAGCCCGCCGCCGTCCCAACCAGGGCTCGCCCGGTTGAGGTCGACCTCGACCCCAGAAACCTGTTCCGGGGCCCGTTTCGGAGCTGTTGCAGCAACGCCAAGGATCGGAGCCGCCGGGTGAGGAAACCGACCTGCCGCGGTCCCGGGCCTGCCTCCGCCGCCGAGAAGGATTTGAGCTATAGAAACCTTGTGCGTGCGCGCCACCAAAAGAACAAGCCCGACTGACGCAAAAAGGAGGAGGTGCAACACGAGGACTTCCCAGGAGGTCACCCATCCCAGTACTACTCTCGCCCAAACACGCTTAATTGCGGAGTTCTGATGGGATCCGGTGCATTAGTGCTGGTATGATCGCACCTGTCAAGTGTGGCGCGATCAACTGCTTTATGCCTTCGCCAGGTCGCCGCGCATGCTTCAAACGACCATAACTTTCAGTCCGGGATGAATCTCGAGGCCCGGGTGGCGCCGCTGGAAAGCTCGTCCTGAGCCCGCCGCCGTCCCAACCAGGGCTCGCCCGGTTGAGGTCGACCTCGACCCCAGAAACCTGTTCCGGGGCCCGTTTCGGAGCTGTTGCAGCAACGCCAAGGATCGGAGCCGCCAGGTGAGGAAACCGACCTGCCGCGGTCCCGGGCCCGCCTCCGCCGCCGAGAAGGATTTGAGCAATCGAAACCTTGTGCGTGCGCGCCACCAAAAGAACAAGCCCGACTGACGCAAAAAGGAGGAGGTGCAACACGAGGACTTCCCAGGAGGTCACCCATCCCAGTACTACTCTCGCCCAAGCACGCTTAACTGCGGAGTTCTGATGGGATCCGGTGCATTAGTGCTGGTATGATCGCACCTGTCAAGTGTGGCGCGATCAACTGCTTTATGCCTTCGCCTGGCCGCCGCGCACGCTTCAAACGACCATAACTTTCAGTCCGGGATGAATCTCGAGGCCCGGGTGGCGCCGCTGGAAAGCTCGTCCTGAGCCTGCCGCCGTCCCAACCGGGGCTCGCCCTGTTGAGGTCGACCTCGACCCCAGAAACCTGTTCCGGGGCCCGTTTCGGAGCTGTTGCAGCAACGCCCAGGATCGGAGCCGCCGGGTGAGGAAACCGACCTGCCGCGGTCCCGGGCCCGCCTCCGCCGCCGAGAAGGATTTGAGCAATCGAAACCTTGTGCGTGCGCGCCACCAAAAGAACAAGCCCGACTAACGCAAAAAGGAGGAGGTGCAACACGAGGACTTCCCAGGAGGTCACCCATCCCAGTACTACTCTCGCCCAAGCACGCTTAACTGCGGAGTTCTGATGGGATCCGGTGCATTAGTGCTGGTATGATCGCACCTGTCAACTGTGGCGCGATCAACTGCTTTATGCCTTCGCCTGGCCGCCGCGCACGCTTCAAACGACCATAACTTTCAGTCCGGGATGAATCTAGAGGCCCGGGTGGCGCCGCTGGAAAGCTCGTCCTGAGCCCGCCGTCGTCCCAACCGGGGCTCGCCCGGTTGAGGTCGACCTCGACCCCAGAAACCTGTTCCGGGGCCCGTTTCGGAGTTGTTGCAGCAACGCCAAGGATCGGAGCCGCCAGGTGAGGAAACCGACCTGCCGCGGTCCCGGGCCCGCCTCCGCCGCCGAGAAGGATTTGAGCAATCGAAACCTTGTGCGTGCGCGCCACCAAAAGAACAAGCCCGACTGACGCAAAAAGGAGGAGGTGCAACACGAGGACTTCCCAGGAGGTCACCCATCCCAGTACTACTCTCGCCCAAGCACGCTTAACTGCGGAGTTCTGATGGGATCCGGTGCATTAGTGCTGGTATGATCGCACCTGTCAAGTGTGGCGCGATCAACTGCTTTATGCCTTCGCCTGGCCGCCGCGCACGCTTCAAACGACCATAACTTTCAGTCCGGGATGAATCTCGAGGCCCGGGTGGCGCCGCTGGAAAGCTCGTCCTGAGCCTGCCGCCGTCCCAACCGGGGCTCGCCCTGTTGAGGTCGACCTCGACCCCAGAAACCTGTTCCGGGGCCCGTTTCGGAGCTGTTGCAGCAACGCCAAGGATCGGAGCCGCCGGGTGAGGAAACCGACCTGCCGCGGTCTCGGGCCCGCCTCCGCCGCCGAGAAGGATTTGAGCAATCGAAACCTTGTGCGTGCGCGCCTCCAAAAGAACAAGCCTGACTGACGCAAAAAGGAGGAGGAGCAACACGAGGACTTCCCAGGAGGTCACCCATCCCAGTACTACTCTCGCCCAAGCACGCTTAACTGCGGAGTTCTGATGGGATCCGGTGCATTAGTGCTGGTATGATCGCACCTGTCAACTGTGGCGCGATCAACTGCTTTATGCCTTCGCCTGGTCGCCGCGCACGCTTCAAACGACCATAACTTTCAGTCCGGGATGAATCTAGAGGCCCGGGTGGCGCCGCTGGAAAGCTCGTCCTGAGGCCGCCGCCGTCCCAACCAGGGCTCGCCCGGTTGAGGTCGACCTCGACCCCAGAAACCTGTTCCGGGGCCCGTTGCGGAGCTGTCGCAGCAACGCCAAGGATCGGAGCCGCCGGGTGAGGAAACCGACCAGCCGCGGTCCCGGGCCCGCCTCCGCCGCCGAGAAGGATTTGAGCAATCGAAACCTTGTGCGTGTGCGCCACCAAAAGAACAAGCCCGACTGACGCAAAAAGGAGGAGGTGCAACACGAGGACTTCCCAGGAGGTCACCCATCCCAGTACTACTCTCGCCCAAGCACGCTTAACTGCGGAGTTCTGATGGGATCCGGTGCATTAGTGCTGGTATGATCGCACCTGTCAAGTGTGGCGCGATCAACTGCTTTATGCCTTCGCTAGGCCGCCGCGCACGCTTCAAACGACCATAACTTTCAGTCGGGGATGAATCTCGAGGCCCGGGTGGCGCCGCTGGAAAGCTCGTCCTGAGCCCGCCGCCGTCCCAACCAGGGCTCGCCCGGTTGAGGTCGACCTCGACCCCAGAAACCTGTTCCGGGGCCCGTTTCGGAGCTGTTGCAGCAACGCCAAGGATCGGAGCCGCCGGGTGAGGAAACCGACCTGCCGCGGTCCCGGGCCTGCCTCCGCCGCCGAGAAGGATTTGAGCTATAGAAACCTTGTGCGTGCGCGCCACCAAAAGAACAAGCCCGACTGACGCAAAAAGGAGGAGGTGCAACACGAGGACTTCCCAGGAGGTCACCCATCCCAGTACTACTCTCGCCCAAACACGCTTAATTGCGGAGTTCTGATGGGATCCGGTGCATTAGTGCTGGTATGATCGCACCTGTCAAGTGTGGCGCGATCAACTGCTTTATGCCTTCGCCAGGTCGCCGCGCATGCTTCAAACGACCATAACTTTCAGTCCGGGATGAATCTCGAGGCCCGGGTGGCGCCGCTGGAAAGCTCGTCCTGAGCCCGCCGCCGTCCCAACCAGGGCTCGCCCGGTTGAGGTCGACCTCGACCCCAGAAACCTGTTCCGGGGCCCGTTTCGGAGCTGTTGCAGCAACGCCAAGGATCGGAGCCGCCAGGTGAGGAAACCGACCTGCCGCGGTCCCGGGCCCGCCTCCGCCGCCGAGAAGGATTTGAGCAATCGAAACCTTGTGCGTGCGCGCCACCAAAAGAACAAGCCCGACTGACGCAAAAAGGAGGAGGTGCAACACGAGGACTTCCCAGGAGGTCACCCATCCCAGTACTACTCTCGCCCAAGCACGCTTAACTGCGGAGTTCTGATGGGATCCGGTGCATTAGTGCTGGTATGATCGCACCTGTCAAGTGTGGCGCGATCAACTGCTTTATGCCTTCGCCTGGCCGCCGCGCACGCTTCAAACGACCATAACTTTCAGTCCGGGATGAATCTCGAGGCCCGGGTGGCGCCGCTGGAAAGCTCGTCCTGAGCCTGCCGCCGTCCCAACCGGGGCTCGCCCTGTTGAGGTCGACCTCGACCCCAGAAACCTGTTCCGGGGCCCGTTTCGGAGCTGTTGCAGCAACGCCCAGGATCGGAGCCGCCGGGTGAGGAAACCGACCTGCCGCGGTCCCGGGCCCGCCTCCGCCGCCGAGAAGGATTTGAGCAATCGAAACCTTGTGCGTGCGCGCCACCAAAAGAACAAGCCCGACTAACGCAAAAAGGAGGAGGTGCAACACGAGGACTTCCCAGGAGGTCACCCATCCCAGTACTACTCTCGCCCAAGCACGCTTAACTGCGGAGTTCTGATGGGATCCGGTGCATTAGTGCTGGTATGATCGCACCTGTCAACTGTGGCGCGATCAACTGCTTTATGCCTTCGCCTGGCCGCCGCGCACGCTTCAAACGACCATAACTTTCAGTCCGGGATGAATCTAGAGGCCCGGGTGGCGCCGCTGGAAAGCTCGTCCTGAGCCCGCCGTCGTCCCAACCGGGGCTCGCCCGGTTGAGGTCGACCTCGACCCCAGAAACCTGTTCCGGGGCCCGTTTCGGAGTTGTTGCAGCAACGCCAAGGATCGGAGCCGCCGGGTGAGGAAACCGACCAGCCGCGGTCTCGGGCCCGCCTCCGCCGCCGAGAAGGATTTGAGCAATCGAAACCTTGTGCGTGCGCGCCACCAAAAGAACAAGCCCGACTGACGCAAAGAGGAGGAGGTGCAACACGAGGACTTCCCAGGAGGTCACCCATCCCAGTACTACTCTCGCCCAAGCACGCTTAACTGCGGAGTTCTGATGGAATCCGGTGCATTAGTGCTGGTATGATCGCACCTGTCAAGTGTGGCGCGATCAACTGCTTTATGCCTTCGCCTGGCCGCCGCGCACGCTTCAAACGACCATAACTTTCAGTCCGGGATGAATTTCGAGACCCGGGTGGCGCCGCTGGAAAGCTCGTCCTGAGCCCGCCGTCGTCCCAACCGGGGCTCGCCCGGTTGAGGTCGACCTCGACCCCAGAAACCTGTTCCGGGGCTCGTTTCGGAGCTGTGGCAGCAACGCCAAGGATCGGAGCCGCCGGGTGAGGAAACCGACCTGCCGCGGTCCCGGGCCTGCCTCCGCCGCCGAGAAGGATTTGAGCAATCGAAACCTTGTGCGTGCGCGCCACCAAAAGAACAAGCCTGACTGACGCAAAAAGGAGGAGGTGCAACACGAGGACTTCCCAGGAGGTCACCCATCCCAGTACTACTCTCGCCCAAGCACGCTTAACTGCGGAGTTCTGATGGGATCCGGTGCATTAGTGCTGGTATGATCGCACCTGTCAACTGTGGCGCGATCAACTGCTTTATGCCTTCGCCTGGCCGCCGCGCACGCTTCAAACGACCATAACTTTCAGTCCGGGATGAATCTAGAGGCCCGGGTGGCGCCGCTGGAAAGCTCGTCCTGAGGCCGCCGCCGTCCCAACCAGGGCTCGCCCGGTTGAGGTCGACCTCGACCCCAGAAACCTGTTCCGGAGCCCGTTGCGGAGCTGTCGCAGCAACGCCAAGGATCGGAGCCGCCGGGTGAGGAAACCGACCAGCCGCGGTCCCGGGCCCGCCTCCGCCGCCGAGAAGGATTTGAGCAATCGAAACCTTGTGCGTGTGCGCCACCAAAAGAACAAGCCCGACTGACGCAAAAAGGAGGAGGTGCAACACGAGGACTTCCCAGGAGGTCACCCATCCCAGTACTACTCTCGCCCAAGCACGCTTAACTGCGGAGTTCTGATGGGATCCGGTGCATTAGTGCTGGTATGATCGCACCTGTCAAGTGTGGCGCGATCAACTGCTTTATGCCTTCGCTAGGCCGCCGCGCACGCTTCAAACGACCATAACTTTCAGTCTGGGATGAATCTCGAGGCCCGGGTGGCGCCGCTGGAAAGCTCGTCCTGAGCCCGCCGCCGTCCCAACCAGGGCTCGCCCGGTTGAGGTCGACCTCGACCCCAGAAACCTGTTCCGGGGCCCGTTTCGGAGCTGTTGCAGCAACGCCAAGGATCGGAGCCGCCGGGTGAGGAAACCGAGCTGCCGCGGTCCCGGGCCCGCCTCCGCCGCCGAGAAGGATTTGAGCAATAGAAACCTTGTGCGTGCGCGCCACCAAAAGAACAAGCCCGACTGACGCAAAAAGGAGGAGGTGCAACACGAGGACTTCCCAGGAGGTCACCCATCCCAGTACTACTCTCGCCCAAGCACGCTTAACTGCGGAGTTCTGATGGGATCCGGTGCATTAGTGCTGGTATGATCGCACCTGTCAAGTGTGGCGCGATCAACTGCTTTATGCCTTCGCCTGGCCGCCGCGCACGCTTCAAACGACCATAACTTTCAGTCCGGGATGAATCTCGAGGCCCGGGTGGCGCCGCTGGAAAGCTCGTCCTGAGCCTGCCGCCGTCCCAACCGGGGCTCGCCCTGTTGAGGTCGACCTCGACCCCAGAAACCTGTTCCGGGGCCCGTTTCGGAGCTGTTGCAGCAACGCCCAGGATCGGAGCCGCCGGGTGAGGAAACCGACCTGCCGCGGTCCCGGGCCCGCCTCCGCCGCCGAGAAGGATTTGAGCAATCGAAACCTTGTGCGTGCGCGCCACCAAAAGAACAAGCCCGACTAACGCAAAAAGGAGGAGGTGCAACACGAGGACTTCCCAGGAGGTCACCCATCCCAGTACTACTCTCGCCCAAGCACGCTTAACTGCGGAGTTCTGATGGGATCCGGTGCATTAGTGCTGGTATGATCGCACCTGTCAAGTGTGGCGCGATCAACTGCTTTATGCCTTCGCCTGGCCGCCGCGCACGCTTCAAACGACCATAACTTTCAGTCCGGGATGAATCTCGAGGCCCGGGTGGCGCCGCTGGAAAGCTCGTCCTGAGCCCGCCGCCGTCCCAACCAGGGCTCGCCCGGTTGAGGTCGACCTCGACCCCAGAAACCTGTTCCGGGGCCCGTTTCGGAGCTGTTGCAGCAACGCCAAGGATCGGAGCCGCCGGGTGAGGAAACCGAGCTGCCGCGGTTCCGGGCCCGCCTCCGCCGCCGAGAAGGATTTGAGCAATAGAAACCTTGTGCGTGCGCGCCACCAAAAGAACAAGCCCGACTGACGCAAAAAGGAGGAGGTGCAACACGAGGACTTCCCAGGAGGTCACCCATCCCAGTACTACTCTCGCCCAAACACGCTTAATTGCGGAGTTCTGATGGGATCCGGTGCATTAGTGCTGGTATGATCGCACCTGTCAAGTGTGGCGCGATCAACTGCTTTATGCCTTCGCCAGGTCGCCGCGCATGCTTCAAACGACCATAACTTTCAGTCCGGGATGAATCTCGAGGCCCGGGTGGCGCCGCTGGAAAGCTCGTCCTGAGCCCGCCGCCGTCCCAACCAGGGCTCGCCCGGTTGAGGTCGACCTCGACCCCAGAAACCTGTTCCGGAGCCCGTTGCGGAGCTGTCGCAGCAACGCCAAGGATCGGAGCCGCCGGGTGAGGAAACCGACCAGCCGCGGTCCCGGGCCCGCCTCCGCCGCTGAGAAGGATTTGAGCAATCGAAACCTTGTGCGTGTGCGCCACCAAAAGAACTAGCCCGACTGACGCAAAAAGGAGGAGGTGCAACACGAGGACTTCCCAGGAGGTCACCCATCCCAGTACTACTCTCGCCCAAGCACGCTTAACTGCGGAGTTCTGATGGGATCCGGTGCATTAGTGCTGGTATGATCGCACCTGTCAAGTGTGGCGCGATCAACTGCTTTATGCCTTCGCTAGGCCGCCGCGCACGCTTCAAACGACCATAACTTTCAGTCCGGGATGAATCTCGAGGCCCGGGTGGCGCCGCTGGAAAGCTCGTCCTGAGCCCGCCGCCGTCCCAACCAGGGCTCGCCCGGTTGAGGTCGACCTCGACCCCAGAAACCTGTTCCGGGGCCCGTTTCGGAGCTGTTGCAGCAACGCCAAGGATCGGAGCCGCCGGGTGAGGAAACCGAGCTGCCGCAGTCCCGGGCCCGCCTCCGCCGCCGAGAAGGATTTGAGCAATAGAAACCTTGTGCGTGCGCGCCACCAAAAGAACAAGCCCGACTGACGCAAAAAGGAGGAGGTGCAACACGAGGACTTCCCAGGAGGTCACCCATCCCAGTACTACTCTCGCCCAAACACGCTTAATTGCGGAGTTCTGATGGGATCCGGTGCATTAGTGCTGGTATGATCGCACCTGTCAAGTGTGGCGCGATCAACTGCTTTATGCCTTCGCCAGGTCGCCGCGCATGCTTCAAACGACCATAACTTTCAGTCCGGGATGAATCTCGAGGCCCGGGTGGCGCCGCTGGAAAGCTCGTCCTGAGCCCGCCGCCGTCCCAACCAGGGCTCGCCCGGTTGAGGTCGACCTCGACCCCAGAAACCTGTTCCGGAGCCCGTTGCGGAGCTGTCGCAGCAACGCCAAGGATCGGAGCCGCCGGGTGAGGAAACCGACCAGCCGCGGTCCCGGGCCCGCCTCCGCCGCTGAGAAGGATTTGAGCAATCGAAACCTTGTGCGTGTGCGCCACCAAAAGAACTAGCCCGACTGACGCAAAAAGGAGGAGGTGCAACACGAGGACTTCCCAGGAGGTCACCCATCCCAGTACTACTCTCGCCCAAGCACGCTTAACTGCGGAGTTCTGATGGGATCCGGTGCATTAGTGCTGGTATGATCGCACCTGTCAAGTGTGGCGCGATCAACTGCTTTATGCCTTCGCTAGGCCGCCGCGCACGCTTCAAACGACCATAACTTTCAGTCCGGGATGAATCTCGAGGCCCGGGTGGCGCCGCTGGAAAGCTCGTCCTGAGCCCGCCGCCGTCCCAACCAGGGCTCGCCCGGTTGAGGTCGACCTCGACCCCAGAAACCTGTTCCGGGGCCCGTTTCGGAGCTGTTGCAGCAACGCCAAGGATCGGAGCCGCCGGGTGAGGAAACCGAGCTGCCGCGGTCCCGGGCCCGCCTCCGCCGCCGAGAAGGATTTGAGCAATAGAAACCTTGTGCGTGCGCGCCACCAAAAGAACAAGCCCGACTGACGCAAAAAGGAGGAGGTGCAACACGAGGACTTCCCAGGAGGTCACCCATCCCAGTACTACTCTCGCCCAAACACGCTTAATTGCGGAGTTCTGATGGGATCCGGTGCATTAGTGCTGGTATGATCGCACCTGTCAAGTGTGGCGCGATCAACTGCTTTATGCCTTCGCCAGGTCGCCGCGCATGCTTCAAACGACCATAACTTTCAGTCCGGGATGAATCTCGAGGCCCGGGTGGCGCCGCTGGAAAGCTCGTCCTGAGCCCGCCGCCGTCCCAACCAGGGCTCGCCCGGTTGAGGTCGACCTCGACCCCAGAAACCTGTTCCGGGGCCCGTTTCGGAGCTGTTGCAGCAACGCCAAGGATCGGAGCCGCCGGGTGAGGAAACCGACCTGCCGCGGTCCCGGGCCCGCCTCCGCCGCCGAGAAGGATTTGAGCAATCGAAACCTTGTGCGTGCGCGCCACCAAAAGAACAAGCCCGACTGACGCAAAAAAAAGGAGGTGCAACACGAGGACTTCCCAGGAGGTCACCCATCCCAGTACTACTCTCGCCCAAGCACGCTTAACTGCGGAGTTCTGATGGGATCCGGTGCATTAGTGCTGGTATGATCGCACCTGTCAAGTGTGGCGCGATCAACTTCTTTATGCCTTCGCCTGGCCGCCGCGCACGCTTCAAACGACCATAACTTTCAGTCCGGGATGAATCTCGAGGCCCGGGTGGCGCCGCTGGAAAGCTCGTCCTGAGCCTGCCGCCGTCCCAACCGGGGGTCGCCCTGTTGAGGTCGACCTCGACCCCAGAAACCTGTTCCGGGGCCCGTTTCGGAGCTGTTGCAGCAACGCCCAGGATCGGAGCCGCCGGGTGAGGAAACCGACCTGCCGCGGTCCAGGGCCCGCCTCCGCCGCCGAGAAGGATTTGAGCAATCGAAACCTTGTGCGTGCGCGCCACCAAAAGAACAAGCCCGACTAACGCAAAAAGGAGGAGGTGCAACACGAGGACTTCCCAGGAGGTCACCCATCCCAGTACTACTCTCGCCCAAGCACGCTTAACTGCGGAGTTCTGATGGGATCCGGTGCATTAGTGCTGGTATGATCGCACCTGTCAACTGTGGCGCGATCAACTGCTTTATGCCTTCGCCTGGCCGCCGCGCACGCTTCAAACGACCATAACTTTCAGTCCAGGATGAATCTAGAGGCCCGGGTGGCGCCGCTGGAAAGCTCGTCCTGAGCCCGCCGTCGTCCCAACCGGGGCTCGCCCGGTTGAGGTCGACCTCGACCCCAGAAACCTGTTCCGGGGCCCGTTTCGGAGCTGTTGCAGCAACGCCAAGGATCGGAGCCGCCGGGTGAGGAAACCGACCAGCCGCGGTCTCGGGCCCGCCTCCGCCGCCGAGAAGGATTTGAGCAATCGAAACCTTGTGCGTGCGCGCCACCAAAAGAACAAGCCTGACTGATGCAAAGAGGAGGAGGTGCAACACGAGGACTTCCCAGGAGGTCACCCATCCCAGTACTACTCTCGCCCAAGCACGCTTAACTGCGGAGTTCTGATGGAATCCGGTGCATTAGTGCTGGTATGATCGCACCTGTCAAGTGTGGCGCGATCAACTGCTTTATGCCTTCGCCTGGCCGCCGCGCACGCTTCAAACGACCATAACTTTCAGTCCGGGATGAATCTCGAGGCCCGGGTGGCGCCGCTGGAAAGCTCGTCCTGAGCCTGCCGCCGTCCCAACCGGGGCTCGCCCTGTTGAGGTCGACCTCGACCCCAGAAACCTGTTCCGGGGCCCGTTTCGGAGCTGTTGCAGCAACGCCCAGGATCGGAGCCGCCGGGTGAGGAAACCGACCTGCCGCGGTCCAGGGCCCGCCTCCGCCGCCGAGAAGGATTTGAGCAATCGAAACCTTGTGCGTGCGCGCCACCAAAAGAACAAGCCCGACTAACGCAAAAAGGAGGAGGTGCAACACGAGGACTTCCCAGGAGGTCACCCATCCCAGTACTACTCTCGCCCAAGCACGCTTAACTGCGGAGTTCTGATGGGATCCGGTGCATTAGTTCTGGTATGATCGCACCTGTCAACTGTGGCGCGATCAACTGCTTTATGCCTTCGCCTGGCCGCCGCGCACGCTTCAAACGACCATAACTTTCAGTCCGGGATGAATCTAGAGGCCCGGGTGGCGCCGCTGGACAGCTCGTCCTGAGGCCGCCGCCGTCCCAACCAGGGCTCGCCCGGTTGAGGTCGACCTCGACCCCAGAAATCTGTTCCGGGGCCCGTTGCGGAGCTGTCGCAGCAACGCCAAGGATCGGAGCCGCCGGGTGAGGAAACCGACCAGCCGCGGTCCCGGGCCCGCCTCCGCCGCTGAGAAGGATTTGAGCAATCGAAACCTTGTGTGTGTGCGCCACCAAAAGAACAAGCCCGACTGACGCAAAAAGGAGGAGGTGCAACACGAGGACTTCCCAGGAGGTCACCCATCCCAGTACTACTCTCGCCCAAGCACGCTTAACTGCGGAGTTCTGATGGGATCCGGTGCATTAGTGCTGGTATGATCGCACCTGTCAACTGTGGCGCGATCAACTGCTTTATGCCTTCGCCTGGCCGCCGCGCACGCTTCAAACGACCATAACTTTCAGTCCGGGATGAATCTAGAGGCCCGGGTGGCGCCGCTGGAAAGCTCGTCCTGAGCCCGCCGTCGTCCCAACCGGGGCTCGCCCGGTTGAGGTCGACCTCGACCCCAGAAACCTGTTCCGGGGCCCGTTTCGGAGCTGTTGCAGCAACGCCAAGGATCGGAGCCGCCGGGTGAGGAAACCGACCAGCCGCGGTCTCGGGCCCGCCTCCGCCGCCGAGAAGGATTTGAGCAATCGAAACCTTGTGCGTGCGCGCCACCAAAAGAACAAGCCCGACTGACGCAAAGAGGAGGAGGTGCAACACGAGGACTTCCCAGGAGGTCACCCATCCCAGTACTACTCTCGCCCAAGCACGCTTAACTGCGGAGTTCTGATGGAATCCGGTGCATTAGTGCTGGTATGATCGCACCTGTCAAGTGTGGCAAGATCAACTGCTTTATGCCTTCGCCTGGCCGCCGCGCACGCTTCAAACGACCATAACTTTCAGTCCGGGATGAATCTCGAGACCCGGGTGGCGCCGCTGGAAAGCTCGTCCTGAGCCCGCAGTCGTCCCAACCGGGGTTCGCCCGGTTGAGGTCGACCTCGACCCCAGAAACCTGTTCCGGGGCCCGTTTCGGAGCTGTGGCAGCAACGCCAAGGATCGGAGCCGCCGGGTGAGGAAACCGACCTACCGCGGTCCCGGGCCTGCATCCGCCGCCGAGAAGGATTTGAGCAATCGAAACCTTGTGCGTGCGCGCCACCAAAAGAACAAGCCTGACTGACGCAAAAAGGAGGAGGTGCAACACGAGGACTTCCCAGGAGGTCACCCATCCCAGTACTACTCTCGCCCAAGCACGCTTAACTGCGGAGTTCTGATGGGATCCGGTGCATTAGTGCTGGTATGATCGCACCTGTCAACTGTGGCGCGATCAACTGCTTTATGCCTTCGCCTGGCCGCCGCGCACGCTTCAAACGACCATAACTTTCAGTCCGGGATGAATCTAGAGGCCCGGGTGGCGCCGCTGGAAAGCTCGTCCTGAGGCCGCCGCCGTCCCAACCAGGGCTCGCCCGGTTGAGGTCGACCTCGACCCCAGAAACCTGTTCCGGGGCCCGTTGCGGAGCTGTCGCAGCAACGCCAAGGATCGGAGCCGCCGGGTGAGGAAACCGACCAGCCGCGGTCCCGGGCCCGCCTCCGCCGCTGCGAAGGATTTGAGCAATCGAAACCTTGTGCGTGTGCGCCACCAAAAGAACAAGCCCGACTGACGCAAAAAGGAGGAGGTGCAACACGAGGACTTCCCAGGAGGTCACCCATCCCAGTACCGCTCTCGCCCAAGCACGCTTAACTGCGGAGTTCTGATGGGATCCGGTGCATTAGTGCTGGTATGATCGCACCTGTCAAGTGTGGCGCGATCAACTGCTTTATGCCTTCGCTAGGCCGCCGCGCACGCTTCAAACGACCATAACTTTCAGTCCGGGATGAATCTCGAGGCCCGGGTGGCGCCGCTGGAAAGCTCGTCCTGAGCCCGCCGCCGTCCCAACCGGGGCTCGCCCGGTTGAGGTCGACCTCGACCCCAGAAACCTGTTCCGGGGCCCGTTTCGGAGCTGTTGCAGCAACGCCAAGGATCGGAGCCGCCGGGTGAGGAAACCGACCTGCCGCGGTCCCGGGCTCGCCTCCGCCGCCGAGAAGGATTTGAGCAATAGAAACCTTGTGCGTGCGCGCCACCAAAAGAACAAGCCCGACTGACGCAAAAAGGAGGAGGTGCAACACGAGGACTTCCCAGGAGGTCACCCATCCCAGTACTACTCTCGCCCAAGCACGCTTAACTGCGGAGTTCTGATGGAATCCGGTGCATTAGTGCTGGTATGATCGCACCTGTCAAGTGTGGCGCGATCAACTGCTTTATGCCTTCGCCTGGCCGCCGCGCACGCTTCAAACGACCATAACTTTCAGTCCGGGATGAATCTCGAGGCCCGGGTGGCGCCGCTGGAAAGCTCGTCCTGAGCCTGCCGCCGTCCCAACCGGGGCTCGCCCTGTTGAGGTCGACCTCGACCCCAGAAACCTGTTCCGGGGCCCGTTTCGGAGCTGTTGCAGCAACGCCCAGGATCGGAGCCGCCGGGTGAGGAAACCGACCTGCCGCGGTCCAGGGCCCGCCTCCGCCGCCGAGAAGGATTTGAGCAATCGAAACCTTGTGCGTGCGCGCCACCAAAAGAACAAGCCCGACTAACGCAAAAAGGAGGAGGTGCAACACGAGGACTTCCCAGGAGGTCACCCATCCCAGTACTACTCTCGCCCAAGCACGCTTAACTGCGGAGTTCTGATGGGATCCGGTGCATTAGTTCTGGTATGATCGCACCTGTCAACTGTGGCGCGATCAACTGCTTTATGCCTTCGCCTGGCCGCCGCGCACGCTTCAAACGACCATAACTTTCAGTCCGGGATGAATCTAGAGGCCCGGGTGGCGCCGCTGGACAGCTCGTCCTGAGGCCGCCGCCGTCCCAACCAGGGCTCGCCCGGTTGAGGTCGACCTCGACCCCAGAAATCTGTTCCGGGGCCCGTTGCGGAGCTGTCGCAGCAACGCCAAGGATCGGAGCCGCCGGGTGAGGAAACCGACCAGCCGCGGTCCCGGGCCCGCCTCCGCCGCTGAGAAGGATTTGAGCAATCGAAACCTTGTGTGTGTGCGCCACCAAAAGAACAAGCCCGACTGACGCAAAAAGGAGGAGGTGCAACACGAGGACTTCCCAGGAGGTCACCCATCCCAGTACTACTCTCGCCCAAGCACGCTTAACTGCGGAGTTCTGATGGGATCCGGTGCATTAGTGCTGGTATGATCGCACCTGTCAACTGTGGCGCGATCAACTGCTTTATGCCTTCGCCTGGCCGCCGCGCACGCTTCAAACGACCATAACTTTCAGTCCGGGATGAATCTAGAGGCCCGGGTGGCGCCGCTGGAAAGCTCGTCCTGAGCCCGCCGTCGTCCCAACCGGGGCTCGCCCGGTTGAGGTCGACCTCGACCCCAGAAACCTGTTCCGGGGCCCGTTTCGGAGCTGTTGCAGCAACGCCAAGGATCGGAGCCGCCGGGTGAGGAAACCGACCAGCCGCGGTCTCGGGCCCGCCTCCGCCGCCGAGAAGGATTTGAGCAATCGAAACCTTGTGCGTGCGCGCCACCAAAAGAACAAGCCCGACTGACGCAAAGAGGAGGAGGTGCAACACGAGGACTTCCCAGGAGGTCACCCATCCCAGTACTACTCTCGCCCAAGCACGCTTAACTGCGGAGTTCTGATGGAATCCGGTGCATTAGTGCTGGTATGATCGCACCTGTCAAGTGTGGCAAGATCAACTGCTTTATGCCTTCGCCTGGCCGCCGCGCACGCTTCAAACGACCATAACTTTCAGTCCGGGATGAATCTCGAGACCCGGGTGGCGCCGCTGGAAAGCTCGTCCTGAGCCCGCAGTCGTCCCAACCGGGGTTCGCCCGGTTGAGGTCGACCTCGACCCCAGAAACCTGTTCCGGGGCCCGTTTCGGAGCTGTGGCAGCAACGCCAAGGATCGGAGCCGCCGGGTGAGGAAACCGACCTACCGCGGTCCCGGGCCTGCATCCGCCGCCGAGAAGGATTTGAGCAATCGAAACCTTGTGCGTGCGCGCCACCAAAAGAACAAGCCTGACTGACGCAAAAAGGAGGAGGTGCAACACGAGGACTTCCCAGGAGGTCACCCATCCCAGTACTACTCTCGCCCAAGCACGCTTAACTGCGGAGTTCTGATGGGATCCGGTGCATTAGTGCTGGTATGATCGCACCTGTCAACTGTGGCGCGATCAACTGCTTTATGCCTTCGCCTGGCCGCCGCGCACGCTTCAAACGACCATAACTTTCAGTCCGGGATGAATCTAGAGGCCCGGGTGGCGCCGCTGGAAAGCTCGTCCTGAGGCCGCCGCCGTCCCAACCAGGGCTCGCCCGGTTGAGGTCGACCTCGACCCCAGAAACCTGTTCCGGGGCCCGTTGCGGAGCTGTCGCAGCAACGCCAAGGATCGGAGCCGCCGGGTGAGGAAACCGACCAGCCGCGGTCCCGGGCCCGCCTCCGCCGCTGCGAAGGATTTGAGCAATCGAAACCTTGTGCGTGTGCGCCACCAAAAGAACAAGCCCGACTGACGCAAAAAGGAGGAGGTGCAACACGAGGACTTCCCAGGAGGTCACCCATCCCAGTACCGCTCTCGCCCAAGCACGCTTAACTGCGGAGTTCTGATGGGATCCGGTGCATTAGTGCTGGTATGATCGCACCTGTCAAGTGTGGCGCGATCAACTGCTTTATGCCTTCGCTAGGCCGCCGCGCACGCTTCAAACGACCATAACTTTCAGTCCGGGATGAATCTCGAGGCCCGGGTGGCGCCGCTGGAAAGCTCGTCCTGAGCCCGCCGCCGTCCCAACCGGGGCTCGCCCGGTTGAGGTCGACCTCGACCCCAGAAACCTGTTCCGGGGCCCGTTTCGGAGCTGTTGCAGCAACGCCAAGGATCGGAGCCGCCGGGTGAGGAAACCGACCTGCCGCGGTCCCGGGCTCGCCTCCGCCGCCGAGAAGGATTTGAGCAATAGAAACCTTGTGCGTGCGCGCCACCAAAAGAACAAGCCCGACTGACGCAAAAAGGAGGAGGTGCAACACGAGGACTTCCCAGGAGGTCACCCATCCCAGTACTACTCTCGCCCAAGCACGCTTAACTGCGGAGTTCTGATGGAATCCGGTGCATTAGTGCTGGTATGATCGCACCTGTCAAGTGTGGCAAGATCAACTGCTTTATGCCTTCGCCTGGCCGCCGCGCACGCTTCAAACGACCATAACTTTCAGTCCGGGATGAATCTCGAGACCCGGGTGGCGCCGCTGGAAAGCTCGTCCTGAGCCCGCAGTCGTCCCAACCGGGGTTCGCCCGGTTGAGGTCGACCTCGACCCCAGAAACCTGTTCCGGGGCCCGTTTCGGAGCTGTGGCAGCAACGCCAAGGATCGGAGCCGCCGGGTGAGGAAACCGACCTACCGCGGTCCCGGGCCTGCATCCGCCGCCGAGAAGGATTTGAGCAATCGAAACCTTGTGCGTGCGCGCCACCAAAAGAACAAGCCTGACTGACGCAAAAAGGAGGAGGTGCAACACGAGGACTTCCCAGGAGGTCACCCATCCCAGTACTACTCTCGCCCAAGCACGCTTAACTGCGGAGTTCTGATGGGATCCGGTGCATTAGTGCTGGTATGATCGCACCTGTCAACTGTGGCGCGATCAACTGCTTTATGCCTTCGCCTGGCCGCCGCGCACGCTTCAAACGACCATAACTTTCAGTCCGGGATGAATCTAGAGGCCCGGGTGGCGCCGCTGGAAAGCTCGTCCTGAGGCCGCCGCCGTCCCAACCAGGGCTCGCCCGGTTGAGGTCGACCTCGACCCCAGAAACCTGTTCCGGGGCCCGTTGCGGAGCTGTCGCAGCAACGCCAAGGATCGGAGCCGCCGGGTGAGGAAACCGACCAGCCGCGGTCCCGGGCCCGCCTCCGCCGCTGCGAAGGATTTGAGCAATCGAAACCTTGTGCGTGTGCGCCACCAAAAGAACAAGCCCGACTGACGCAAAAAGGAGGAGGTGCAACACGAGGACTTCCCAGGAGGTCACCCATCCCAGTACCGCTCTCGCCCAAGCACGCTTAACTGCGGAGTTCTGATGGGATCCGGTGCATTAGTGCTGGTATGATCGCACCTGTCAAGTGTGGCAAGATCAACTGCTTTATGCCTTCGCCTGGCCGCCGCGCACGCTTCAAACGACCATAACTTTCAGTCCGGGATGAATCTCGAGACCCGGGTGGCGCCGCTGGAAAGCTCGTCCTGAGCCCGCAGTCGTCCCAACCGGGGTTCGCCCGGTTGAGGTCGACCTCGACCCCAGAAACCTGTTCCGGGGCCCGTTTCGGAGCTGTGGCAGCAACGCCAAGGATCGGAGCCGCCGGGTGAGGAAACCGACCTACCGCGGTCCCGGGCCTGCATCCGCCGCCGAGAAGGATTTGAGCAATCGAAACCTTGTGCGTGCGCGCCACCAAAAGAACAAGCCTGACTGACGCAAAAAGGAGGAGGTGCAACACGAGGACTTCCCAGGAGGTCACCCATCCCAGTACTACTCTCGCCCAAGCACGCTTAACTGCGGAGTTCTGATGGGATCCGGTGCATTAGTGCTGGTATGATCGCACCTGTCAACTGTGGCGCGATCAACTGCTTTATGCCTTCGCCTGGCCGCCGCGCACGCTTCAAACGACCAT
Source organism: Canavalia gladiata (assembly GCA_037954105.1). NCBI lineage: Eukaryota > Viridiplantae > Streptophyta > Magnoliopsida > Fabales > Fabaceae > Canavalia > Canavalia gladiata. The sequence continues at coordinate 22,439,909 of CM075668.1, read as the reverse complement.
AACTTTCAGTCCGGGATGAATCTAGAGGCCCGGGTGGCGCCGCTGGAAAGCTCGTCCTGAGGCCGCCGCCGTCCCAACCAGGGCTCGCCCGGTTGAGGTCGACCTCGACCCCAGAAACCTGTTCCGGGGCCCGTTGCGGAGCTGTCGCAGCAACGCCAAGGATCGGAGCCGCCGGGTGAGGAAACCGACCAGCCGCGGTCCCGGGCCCGCCTCCGCCGCTGCGAAGGATTTGAGCAATCGAAACCTTGTGCGTGTGCGCCACCAAAAGAACAAGCCCGACTGACGCAAAAAGGAGGAGGTGCAACACGAGGACTTCCCAGGAGGTCACCCATCCCAGTACCGCTCTCGCCCAAGCACGCTTAACTGCGGAGTTCTGATGGGATCCGGTGCATTAGTGCTGGTATGATCGCACCTGTCAAGTGTGGCGCGATCAACTGCTTTATGCCTTCGCTAGGCCGCCGCGCACGCTTCAAACGACCATAACTTTCAGTCCGGGATGAATCTCGAGGCCCGGGTGGCGCCGCTGGAAAGCTCGTCCTGAGCCCGCCGCCGTCCCAACCGGGGCTCGCCCGGTTGAGGTCGACCTCGACCCCAGAAACCTGTTCCGGGGCCCGTTTCGGAGCTGTTGCAGCAACGCCAAGGATCGGAGCCGCCGGGTGAGGAAACCGACCTGCCGCGGTCCCGGGCTCGCCTCCGCCGCCGAGAAGGATTTGAGCAATAGAAACCTTGTGCGTGCGCGCCACCAAAAGAACAAGCCCGACTGACGCAAAAAGGAGGAGGTGCAACACGAGGACTTCCCAGGAGGTCACCCATCCCAGTACTACTCTCGCCCAAGCACGCTTAACTGCGGAGTTCTGATGGAATCCGGTGCATTAGTGCTGGTATGATCGCACCTGTCAAGTGTGGCAAGATCAACTGCTTTATGCCTTCGCCTGGCCGCCGCGCACGCTTCAAACGACCATAACTTTCAGTCCGGGATGAATCTCGAGACCCGGGTGGCGCCGCTGGAAAGCTCGTCCTGAGCCCGCAGTCGTCCCAACCGGGGTTCGCCCGGTTGAGGTCGACCTCGACCCCAGAAACCTGTTCCGGGGCCCGTTTCGGAGCTGTGGCAGCAACGCCAAGGATCGGAGCCGCCGGGTGAGGAAACCGACCTACCGCGGTCCCGGGCCTGCATCCGCCGCCGAGAAGGATTTGAGCAATCGAAACCTTGTGCGTGCGCGCCACCAAAAGAACAAGCCTGACTGACGCAAAAAGGAGGAGGTGCAACACGAGGACTTCCCAGGAGGTCACCCATCCCAGTACTACTCTCGCCCAAGCACGCTTAACTGCGGAGTTCTGATGGGATCCGGTGCATTAGTGCTGGTATGATCGCACCTGTCAACTGTGGCGCGATCAACTGCTTTATGCCTTCGCCTGGCCGCCGCGCACGCTTCAAACGACCATAACTTTCAGTCCGGGATGAATCTAGAGGCCCGGGTGGCGCCGCTGGAAAGCTCGTCCTGAGGCCGCCGCCGTCCCAACCAGGGCTCGCCCGGTTGAGGTCGACCTCGACCCCAGAAACCTGTTCCGGGGCCCGTTGCGGAGCTGTCGCAGCAACGCCAAGGATCGGAGCCGCCGGGTGAGGAAACCGACCAGCCGCGGTCCCGGGCCCGCCTCCGCCGCTGCGAAGGATTTGAGCAATCGAAACCTTGTGCGTGTGCGCCACCAAAAGAACAAGCCCGACTGACGCAAAAAGGAGGAGGTGCAACACGAGGACTTCCCAGGAGGTCACCCATCCCAGTACCGCTCTCGCCCAAGCACGCTTAACTGCGGAGTTCTGATGGGATCCGGTGCATTAGTGCTGGTATGATCGCACCTGTCAAGTGTGGCGCGATCAACTGCTTTATGCCTTCGCTAGGCCGCCGCGCACGCTTCAAACGACCATAACTTTCAGTCCGGGATGAATCTCGAGGCCCGGGTGGCGCCGCTGGAAAGCTCGTCCTGAGCCCGCCGCCGTCCCAACCGGGGCTCGCCCGGTTGAGGTCGACCTCGACCCCAGAAACCTGTTCCGGGGCCCGTTTCGGAGCTGTTGCAGCAACGCCAAGGATCGGAGCCGCCGGGTGAGGAAACCGACCTGCCGCGGTCCCGGGCTCGCCTCCGCCGCCGAGAAGGATTTGAGCCATAGAAACCTTGTGCGTGCGCGCCACCAAAAGAACAAGCCCGACTGACGCAAAAAGGAGGAGGTGCAACACGAGGACTTCCCAGGAGGTCACCCATCCAAGTACTACTCTCGCCCAAACACGCTTAACTGCGGAGTTCTGATGGGATCCGGTGCATTAGTGCTGGTATGATCGCACCTGTCAAATGTGGCGCGATCAACTGCTTTATGCCTTCGCCAGGTCGCCGCGCATGCTTCAAACGACCATAACTTTCAGTCCGGGATGAATCTCGAGGCCCGGGTGGCGCCGCTGGAAAGCTCGTCCTGAGCCCGCCGCCGTCCCAACCAGGGCTCGCCCGGTTGAGGTCGACCTCGACCCCAGAAACCTGTTCCGGGGCCCGTTTCGGAGCTGTTGCAGCAACGCCAAGGATCGGAGCCGCCGGGTGAGGAAACCGACCTGCCGCGGTCCCGGGCCCGCCTCCGCCGCCGAGAAGGATTTGAGCAATCGAAACCTTGTGCGTGCGCGCCACCAAAAGAACAAGCCCGACTGACGCAAAAAAAAGGAGGTGCAACACGAGGACTTCCCAGGAGGTCACCCATCCCAGTACTACTCTCGCCCAAGCACGCTTAACTGCGGAGTTCTGATGGGATCCGGTGCATTAGTGCTGGTATGATCGCACCTGTCAAGTGTGGCGCGATCAACTTCTTTATGCCTTCGCCTGGCCGCCGCGCACGCTTCAAACGACCATAACTTTCAGTCCGGGATGAATCTCGAGGCCCGGGTGGCGCCGCTGGAAAGCTCGTCCTGAGCCTGCCGCCGTCCCAACCGGGGGTCGCCCTGTTGAGGTCGACCTCGACCCCAGAAACCTGTTCCGGGGCCCGTTTCGGAGCTGTTGCAGCAACGCCCAGGATCGGAGCCGCCGGGTGAGGAAACCGACCTGCCGCGGTCCAGGGCCCGCCTCCGCCGCCGAGAAGGATTTGAGCAATCGAAACCTTGTGCGTGCGCGCCACCAAAAGAACAAGCCCGACTAACGCAAAAAGGAGGAGGTGCAACACGAGGACTTCCCAGGAGGTCACCCATCCCAGTACTACTCTCGCCCAAGCACGCTTAATGCGGAGTTCTGATGGGATCCGGTGCATTAGTGCTGGTATGATCGCACCTGTCAACTGTGGCGCGATCAACTGCTTTATGCCTTCGCCTGGCCGCCGCGCACGCTTCAAACGACCATAACTTTCAGTCCAGGATGAATCTAGAGGCCCGGGTGGCGCCGCTGGAAAGCTCGTCCTGAGCCCGCCGTCGTCCCAACCGGGGCTCGCCCGGTTGAGGTCGACCTCGACCCCAGAAACCTGTTCCGGGGCCCGTTTCGGAGCTGTTGCAGCAACGCCAAGGATCGGAGCCGCCGGGTGAGGAAACCGACCAGCCGCGGTCTCGGGCCCGCCTCCGCCGCCGAGAAGGATTTGAGCAATCGAAACCTTGTGCGTGCGCGCCACCAAAAGAACAAGCCCGACTGATGCAAAGAGGAGGAGGTGCAACACGAGGACTTCCCAGGAGGTCACCCATCCCAGTACTACTCTCGCCCAAGCACGCTTAACTGCGGAGTTCTGATGGAATCCGGTGCATTAGTGCTGGTATGATCGCACCTGTCAAGTGTGGCGCGATCAACTGCTTTATGCCTTCGCCTGGCCGCCGCGCACGCTTCAAACGACCATAACTTTCAGTCCGGGATGAATCTCGAGGCCCGGGTGGCGCCGCTGGAAAGCTCGTCCTGAGCCTGCCGCCGTCCCAACCGGGGCTCGCCCTGTTGAGGTCGACCTCGACCCCAGAAACCTGTTCCGGGGCCCGTTTCGGAGCTGTTGCAGCAACGCCCAGGATCGGAGCCGCCGGGTGAGGAAACCGACCTGCCGCGGTCCAGGGCCCGCCTCCGCCGCCGAGAAGGATTTGAGCAATCGAAACCTTGTGCGTGCGCGCCACCAAAAGAACAAGCCCGACTAACGCAAAAAGGAGGAGGTGCAACACGAGGACTTCCCAGGAGGTCACCCATCCCAGTACTACTCTCGCCCAAGCACGCTTAACTGCGGAGTTCTGATGGGATCCGGTGCATTAGTTCTGGTATGATCGCACCTGTCAACTGTGGCGCGATCAACTGCTTTATGCCTTCGCCTGGCCGCCGCGCACGCTTCAAACGACCATAACTTTCAGTCCGGGATGAATCTAGAGGCCCGGGTGGCGCCGCTGGACAGCTCGTCCTGAGGCCGCCGCCGTCCCAACCAGGGCTCGCCCGGTTGAGGTCGACCTCGACCCCAGAAATCTGTTCCGGGGCCCGTTGCGGAGCTGTCGCAGCAACGCCAAGGATCGGAGCCGCCGGGTGAGGAAACCGACCAGCCGCGGTCCCGGGCCCGCCTCCGCCGCTGAGAAGGATTTGAGCAATCGAAACCTTGTGTGTGTGCGCCACCAAAAGAACAAGCCCGACTGACGCAAAAAGGAGGAGGTGCAACACGAGGACTTCCCAGGAGGTCACCCATCCCAGTACTACTCTCGCCCAAGCACGCTTAACTGCGGAGTTCTGATGGGATCCGGTGCATTAGTGCTGGTATGATCGCACCTGTCAACTGTGGCGCGATCAACTGCTTTATGCCTTCGCCTGGCCGCCGCGCACGCTTCAAACGACCATAACTTTCAGTCCGGGATGAATCTAGAGGCCCGGGTGGCGCCGCTGGAAAGCTCGTCCTGAGCCCGCCGTCGTCCCAACCGGGGCTCGCCCGGTTGAGGTCGACCTCGACCCCAGAAACCTGTTCCGGGGCCCGTTTCGGAGCTGTTGCAGCAACGCCAAGGATCGGAGCCGCCGGGTGAGGAAACCGACCAGCCGCGGTCTCGGGCCCGCCTCCGCCGCCGAGAAGGATTTGAGCAATCGAAACCTTGTGCGTGCGCGCCACCAAAAGAACAAGCCCGACTGACGCAAAGAGGAGGAGGTGCAACACGAGGACTTCCCAGGAGGTCACCCATCCCAGTACTACTCTCGCCCAAGCACGCTTAACTGCGGAGTTCTGATGGAATCCGGTGCATTAGTGCTGGTATGATCGCACCTGTCAAGTGTGGCAAGATCAACTGCTTTATGCCTTCGCCTGGCCGCCGCGCACGCTTCAAACGACCATAACTTTCAGTCCGGGATGAATCTCGAGACCTGGGTGGCGCCGCTGGAAAGCTCGTCCTGAGCCCGCAGTCGTCCCAACCGGGGTTCGCCCGGTTGAGGTCGACCTCGACCCCAGAAACCTGTTCCGGGGCCCGTTTCGGAGCTGTGGCAGCAACGCCAAGGATCGGAGCCGCCGGGTGAGGAAACCGACCTGCCGCGGTCCCGGGCCTGCATCCGCCGCCGAGAAGGATTTGAGCAATCGAAACCTTGTGCGTGCGCGCCACCAAAAGAACAAGCCTGACTGACGCAAAAAGGAGGAGGTGCAACACGAGGACTTCCCAGGAGGTCACCCATCCCAGTACTACTCTCGCCCAAGCACGCTTAACTGCGGAGTTCTGATGGGATCCGGTGCATTAGTGCTGGTATGATCGCACCTGTCAACTGTGGCGCGATCAACTGCTTTATGCCTTCGCCTGGCCGCCGCGCACGCTTCAAACGACCATAACTTTCAGTCCGGGATGAATCTAGAGGCCCGGGTGGCGCCGCTGGAAAGCTCGTCCTGAGGCCGCCGCCGTCCCAACCAGGGCTCGCCCGGTTGAGGTCGACCTCGACCCCAGAAACCTGTTCCGGGGCCCGTTGCGGAGCTGTCGCAGCAACGCCAAGGATCGGAGCCGCCGGGTGAGGAAACCGACCAGCCGCGGTCCCGGGCCCGCCTCCGCCGCTGAGAAGGATTTGAGCAATCGAAACCTTGTGCGTGTGCGCCACCAAAAGAACAAGCCCGACTGACGCAAAAAGGAGGAGGTGCAACACGAGGACTTCCCAGGAGGTCACCCATCCCAGTACCGCTCTCGCCCAAGCACGCTTAACTGCGGAGTTCTGATGGGATCCGGTGCATTAGTGCTGGTATGATCGCACCTGTCAAGTGTGGCGCGATCAACTGCTTTATGCCTTCGCTAGGCCGCCGCGCACGCTTCAAACGACCATAACTTTCAGTCCGGGATGAATCTCGAGGCCCGGGTGGCGCCGCTGGAAAGCTCGTCCTGAGCCCGCCGCCGTCCCAACCGGGGCTCGCCCGGTTGAGGTCGACCTCGACCCCAGAAACCTGTTCCGGGGCCCGTTTCGGAGCTGTTGCAGCAACGCCAAGGATCGGAGCCGCCGGGTGAGGAAACCGACCTGCCGCGGTCCCGGGCTCGCCTCCGCCGCCGAGAAGGATTTGAGCAATAGAAACCTTGTGCGTGCGCGCCACCAAAAGAACAAGCCCGACTGACGCAAAAAGGAGGAGGTGCAACACGAGGACTTCCCAGGAGGTCACCCATCCAAGTACTACTCTCGCCCAAACACGCTTAACTGCGGAGTTCTGATGGGATCCGGTGCATTAGTGCTGGTATGATCGCACCTGTCAAGTGTGGCGCGATCAACTGCTTTATGCCTTCACCAGGTCGCCGCGCATGCTTCAAACGACCATAACTTTCAGTCCGGGATGAATCTCGAGGCCCGGGTGGTGCCGCTGGAAAGCTCGTCCTGAGCCCGCCGCCATCCCAACCAGGGCTCGCCCGGTTGAGGTCGACCTCGACCCCAGAAACCTGTTCCGGGGCCCGTTTCGGAGCTGTTGCAGCAACGCCAAGGATCGGAGCCGCCGGGTGAGGAAACCGACCTGCCGCGGTCCCGGGCCCGCCTCCGCCGCCGAGAAGGATTTGAGCAATCGAAACCTTGTGCGTGCGCGCCACCAAAAGAACAAGCCCGACTGACGCAAAAAGGAGGAGGTGCAACACGAGGACTTCCCAGGAGGTCACCCATCCCAGTACTACTCTCGCCCAAGCACGCTTAACTGCGGAGTTCTGATGGGATCCGGTGCATTAGTGCTGGTATGATCGCACCTGTCAAGTGTGGCGCGATCAACTGCTTTATGCCTTCGCCTGGCCGCCGCGCACGCTTCAAACGACCATAACTTTATGTCCGGGATGAATCTCGAGGCCCGGGTGGCGCCGCTGGAAAGCTCGTCCTGAGCCTGCCGCCGTCCCAACCGGGGCTCGCCCTGTTGAGGTCGACCTCGACCCCAGAAAGCTGTTCCGGGGCCCGTTTCGGAGCTGTTGCAGCAACGCCCAGGATCGGAGCCGCCGGGTGAGGAAACCGACCTGCCGCGGTCCCGGGCCCGCCTCCGCCGCCGAGAAGGATTTGAGCAATCGAAACCTTGTGCGTGCGCGCCACCAAAAGAACAAGCCCGACTAACGCAAAAAGGAGGAGGTGCAACACGAGGACTTCCCAGGAGGTCACCCATCCCAGTACTACTCTCGCCCAAGCACGCTTAACTGCGGAGTTCTGATGGGATCCGGTGCATTAGTGCTGGTATGATCGCACCTGTCAACTGTGGCGCGATCAACTGCTTTATGCCTTCGCCTGGCCGCCGCGCACGCTTCAAACGACCATAACTTTCAGTCCGGGATGAATCTCGAGGCCCGGGTGGCGCCGCTGGAAAGCTCGTCCTGAGCCCGCCGTCGTCCCAACCGGGGCTCGCCCGGTTAAGGTCGACCTCGACCCCAGAAACCTGTTCCGGGGCCCGTTTCGGAGCTGTTGCAGCAACGCCAAGGATCGGAGCCGCCGGGTGAGGAAACCGACCTGCCGCGGTCCCGGGCCTGCCTCCGCCGCCGAGAAGGATTTGAGCAATCGAAACCTTGTGCGTGCGCGCCACCAAAAGAACAAGCCTGACTGACGCAAAAAGGAGGAGGTGCAACACGAGGACTTCCCAGGAGGTCACCCATCCCAGTACTACTCTCGCCCAAGCACGCTTAACTGCGGAGTTCTGATGGGATCCGGTGCATTAGTGCTGGTATGATCGCACCTGTCAACTGTGGCGCGATCAACTGCTTTATGCCTTCGCCTAGCCGCCGCGCACGCTTCAAACGACCATAACTTTCAGTCCGGGATGAATCTAGAGGCCCGGGTGGCGCCGCTGGAAAGCTCGTCCTGAGGCCGCCGCCGTCCCAACCCGGGCTCGCCCGGTTGAGGTCGACCTCGACCCCAGAAACCTGTTCCGGGGCCCGTTGCGGACCTGTCGCAGCAACGCCAAGGATCGGAGCCGCCGGGTGAGGAAACCGACCAGCCGCGGTCCCGGGCCCGCCTCCGCCGCCGAGAAGGATTTGAGCAATCGAAACCTTGTGCGTGTGCGCCACCAAAAGAACAAGCCCGACTGACGCAAAAAGGAGGAGGTGCAACACGAGGACTTCCCAGGAGGTCACCCATCCCAGTACTACTCTCGCCCAAGCACGCTTAACTGCGGAGTTCTGATGGGATCCGGTGCATTAGTGCTGGTATGATCGCACCTGTCAAGTGTGGCGCGATCAACTACTTTATGCCTTCGCTAGGCCGCCGCGCACGCTTCAAACGACCATAACTTTCAGTCCGGGATGAATCTCGAGGCCCGGGTGGCGCCGCTGGAAAGCTTGTCCTGAGCCCGCCGCCGTCCCAACCAGGGCTCGCCCGGTTGAGGTCGACCTCGACCCCAGAAACCTGTTCCGGGGCCCGTTGCGGAGCTGTCGCAGCAACGCCAAGGATCGGAGCCGCCGGGTGAGGAAACCGACCAGCCGCGGTCCCGGGCCCGCCTCCGCCGCCGAGAAGGATTTGAGCAATCGAAACCTTGTGCGTGTGCGCCACCAAAAGAAAAAGCCCGACTGACGCAAAAAGGAGGAGGTGCAACACGAGGACTTCCCAGGAGGTCACCCATCCCAGTACTACTCTCGCCCAAGCACGCTTAACTGCGGAGTTCTGATGGGATCCGGTGCATTAGTGCTGGTATGATCGCACCTGTCAAGTGTGGCGCGATCAACTGCTTTATGCCTTCGCCTGGCCGCCGCGCACGCTTCAAACGACCATAACTTTCAGTCCGGGATGAATCTCGAGGCCCGGGTGGCGCCGCTGGAAAGCTCGTCCTGAGCCCGCCGTCGTCCCAACCGGGGCTCGCCCGGTTGAGGTCGACCTCGACCCCAGAAACCTGTTCCGGGGCCCGTTTCGGAGCTGTTGCAGCAACGCCAAGGATCGGAGCCGCCGGGTGAGGAAACCGACCTGCCGCGGTCCCGGGCCTGCCTCCGCCGCCGAGAAGGATTTGAGCAATCGAAACCTTGTGCGTGCGCGCCACCAAAAGAACAATCCTGACTGACGCAAAAAGGAGGAGGTGCAACACGAGGACTTCCCTGGAGGTCACCCATCCCAGTACTACTCTCGCCCAATCACGCTTAACTGCGGAGTTCTGATGGGATCCGGTGCATTAGTGCTGGTATGATCGCACCTGTCAACTGTGGCGCGATCAACTGCTTTATGCCTTCGCCTGGCCGCCGCGCACGCTTCAAACGACCATAACTTTCAGTCCGGGATGAATTTAGAGGCCCGGGTGGCGCCGCTGGAAAGCTCGTCCTGAGGGCGCCGCCGTCCCAACCAGGGCTCGCCCGGTTGAGGTCGACCTCGACCCCAGAAACCTGTTCCGGGGCCCGTTTCGGAGCTGTTGCAGCAACGCCAAGGATCGGAGCCGCCGGGTGAGGAAACCGACCTGCCGCGGTCCCGGGCCCGCCTCCGCCGCCGAGAAGGATTTGAGCAATCGAAACCTTGTGCGTGCGCGCCACCAAAAGAACAAACCCGACTGACGCAAAAAGGAGGAGGTGCAACACGAGGACTTCCCAGGAGGTCACCCATCCCAGTACTACTCTCGCCCAAGCACGCTTAACTGCGGAGTTCTGATGGGATCCGGTGCATTAGTGCTGGTATGATCGCACCTGTCAAGTGTGGCGCGATCAACTGCTTTATGCCTTCGCTAGGCCGCCGCGCACGCTTCAAACGACCATAACTTTCAGTCCGGGATGAATCTCGAGGCCCGGGTGGCGCCGCTGGAAAGCTCGTCCTTAGCCCGCCGCCGTCCCAACCAGGGCTCGCCCGGTTGAGGTCGACCTCGACCCCAGAAACCTGTTCCGGGGCCCGTTTCGGAGCTGTTGCAGCAACGCCAAGGATCGGAGCCGCCGGGTGAGGAAACCGACCTGCCGCGGTCGCGGTCTCGGCCGCCTCCGCCGCCGAGAAGGATTTGAGCAATCGAAACCTTGTGCGTGCGCGCCACCAAAAGAACAAGCCCGACTGACGCAAAAAGGAGTAGGTGCAACACGAGGACTTCCCAGGAGGTCACCCATCCCAGTACTACTCTCGCCAAAGCACGCTTAACTGCGGAGTTCTTATGGGATCCGGTGCATTAGTGCTGGTATGATCGCACCTGTCAAGTGTGGCGCGATCAACTGCTTTATGCCTTCGCCTGGCCGCCGCGCACGCTTCAAACGACCATAACTTTCAGTCCGGGATGAATCTCGAGGCCCGGGTGGCGCCGCTGGAAAGCTCGTCCTGAGCCCGCCGTCGTCCCAACCGGGGCTCGCCCGGTTGAGGTCGACCTCGACCCCAGAAACCTGTTCCGGGGCCCGTTTCGGAGCTGTTGCAGCAACGCCAAGGATCGGAGCCGCCGGGTGAGGAAACCGACCTGCCGCGGTCCCGGGCCTGCCTCCGCCGCCGAGAAGGATTTGAGCAATCGAAACCTTGTGCGTGCGCGCCACCAAAAGAACAAGCCTGACTGACGCAAAAAGGAGGAGGTGCAACACGAGGACTTCCCAGGAGGTCACCCATCCCAGTACTACTCTCGCCCAAGCACGCTTAACTGCGGAGTTCTGATGGGATCGGGTGCATTAGTGCTGGTATGATCGCACCTGTCAACTGTGGCGCGATCAACTGCTTTATGCCTTCGCCTGGCCGCCGCGCACGCTTCAAACGACCATAACTTTCAGTCCGGGATGAATCTAGAGGCCCGGGTGGCGCCGCTGGAAAGCTCGTCCTGAGGCCGCCGCCGTCCCAACCCGGGCTCGCCCGGTTGAGGTCGACCTCGACCCCAGAAACCTGTTCCGGGGCCCGTTGCGGAGCTGTCGCAGCAACGCCAAGGATCGGAGCCGCCGGGTGAGGAAACCGACCAGCCGCGGTCCCGGGCCCGCCTCCGCCGCCGAGAAGGATTTGAGCAATCGAAACCTTGTGCGTGTGCGCCACCAAAAGAACAAGCCCGACTGACGCAAAAAGGAGGAGGTGCAACACGAGGACTTCCCCGGAGGTCACCCATCCCAGTACTACTCTCGCCCAAGCACGCTTAACTGCGGAGTTCTGATGGGATCCGGTGCATTAGTGCTGGTATGATCGCACCTGTCAAGTGTGGCGCGATCAACTGCTTTATGCCTTCGCTAGGCCGCCGCGCACGCTTCAAACGACCATAACTTTCAGTCCGGGATGAATCTCGAGGCCCGGGTGGCGCCGCTGGAAAGCTTGTCCTGAGCCCGCCGCCGTCCCAACCAGGGCTCGCCCGGTTGAGGTCGACCTCGACCCCAGAAACCTGTTCCGGGGCCCGTTGCGGAGCTGTCGCAGCAACGCCAAGGATCGGAGCCGCCGGGTGAGGAAACCGACCAGCCGCGGTCCCGGGCCCGCCTCCGCCGCCGAGAAGGATTTGAGCAATCGAAACCTTGTGCGTGTGCGCCACCAAAAGAAAAAGCCCGACTGACGCAAAAAGGAGGAGGTGCAACACGAGGACTTCCCAGGAGGTCACCCATCCCAGTACTACTCTCGCCCAAGCACGCTTAACTGCGGAGTTCTGATGGGATCCGGTGCATTAGTGCTGGTATGATCGCACCTGTCAAGTGTGGCGCGATCAACTGCTTTATGCCTTCGCCTGGCCGCCGCGCACGCTTCAAACGACCATAACTTTCAGTCCGGGATGAATCTCGAGGCCCGGGTGGCGCCGCTGGAAAGCTCGTCCTGAGCCCGCCGTCGTCCCAACCGGGGCTCGCCCGGTTGAGGTCGACCTCGACCCCAGAAACCTGTTCCGGGGCCCGTTTCGGAGCTGTTGCAGCAACGCCAAGGATCGGAGCCGCCGGGTGAGGAAACCGACCTGCCGCGGTCCCGGGCCTGCCTCCGCCGCCGAGAAGGATTTGAGCAATCGAAACCTTGTGCGTGCGCGCCACCAAAAGAACAATCCTGACTGACGCAAAAAGGAGGAGGTGCAACACGAGGACTTCCCTGGAGGTCACCCATCCCAGTACTACTCTCGCCCAATCACGCTTAACTGCGGAGTTCTGATGGGATCCGGTGCATTAGTGCTGGTATGATCGCACCTGTCAACTGTGGCGCGATCAACTGCTTTATGCCTTCGCCTGGCCGCCGCGCACGCTTCAAACGACCATAACTTTTAGTCCGGGATGAATTTAGAGGCCCGGGTGGCGCCGCTGGAAAGCTCGTCCTGAGGGCGCCGCCGTCCCAACCAGGGCTCGCCCGGTTGAGGTCGACCTCGACCCCAGAAACCTGTTCCGGGGCCCGTTTCGGAGCTGTTGCAGCAACGCCAAGGATCGGAGCCGCCGGGTGAGGAAACCGACCTGCCGCGGTCCCGGGCCCGCCTCCGCCGCCGAGAAGGATTTGAGCAATCGAAACCTTGTGCGTGCGCGCCACCAAAAGAACAAACCCGACTGACGCAAAAAGGAGGAGGTGCAACACGAGGACTTCCCAGGAGGTCACCCATCCCAGTACTACTCTCGCCCAAGCACGCTTAACTGCGGAGTTCTGATGGGATCCGGTGCATTAGTGCTGGTATGATCGCACCTGTCAAGTGTGGCGCGATCAACTGCTTTATGCCTTCGCTAGGCCGCCGCGCACGCTTCAAACGACCATAACTTTCAGTCCGGGATGAATCTCGAGGCCCGGGTGGCGCCGCTGGAAAGCTCGTCCTGAGCCCGCCGCCGTCCCAACCAGGGCTCGCCCGGTTGAGGTCGACCTCGACCCCAGAAACCTGTTCCGGGGCCCGTTTCGGAGCTGTTGCAGCAACGCCAAGGATCGGAGCCGCCGGGTGAGGAAACTGACCTGCCGCGGTCGCGTTCTCGGCCGCCTCCGCCGCCGAGAAGGATTTGAGCAATCGAAACCTTGTGCGTGCGCGCCACCAAAAGAACAAGCCCGACTGACGCAAAAAGGAGTAGGTGCAACACGAGGACTTCCCAGGAGGTCACCCATCCCAGTACTACTCTCGCCAAAGCACGCTTAACTGCGGAGTTCTTATGGGATCCGGTGCATTAGTGCTGGTATGATCGCACCTGTCAAGTGTGGCGCGATCAACTGCTTTATGCCTTCGCCTGGCCGCCGCGCACGCTTCAAACGACCATAACTTTCAGTCCGGGATGAATCTCGAGGCCCGGGTGGCGCCGCTGGAAAGCTCGTCCTGAGCCCGCCGTCGTCCCAACCGGGGCTCGCCCGGTTGAGGTCGACCTCGACCCCAGAAACCTGTTCCGGGGCCCGTTTCGGAGCTGTTGCAGCAACGCCAAGGATCGGAGCCGCCGGGTGAGGAAACCGACCTGCCGCGGTCCCGGGCCTGCCTCCGCCGCCGAGAAGGATTTGAGCAATCGAAACCTTGTGCGTGCGCGCCACCAAAAGAACAAGCCTGACTGACGCAAAAAGGAGGAGGTGCAACACGAGGACTTCCCAGGAGGTCACCCATCCCAGTACTACTCTCGCCCAAGCACGCTTAACTGCGGAGTTCTGATGGGATCCGGTGCATTAGTGCTGGTATGATCGCACCTGTCAACTGTGGCGCGATCAACTGCTTTATGCCTTCGCTTGGCCGCCGCGCACGCTTCAAACGACCATAACTTTCAGTCCGGGATGAATCTAGAGGCCCGGGTGGCGCCGCTGGAAAGCTCGTCCTGAGGCCGCCGCCGTCCCAACCCGGGCTCGCCCGGTTGAGGTCGACCTCGACCCCAGAAACCTGTTCCGGGCCCGTTGCGGAGCTGTCGCAGCAACGCCAAGGATCGGAGCCGCCGGGTGAGGAAACCGACCAGCCGCGGTCCCGGGCCCGCCTCCGCCGCCGAGAAGGATTTGAGCAATCGAAACCTTGTGCGTGTGCGCCACCAAAAGAACAAGCCCGACTGACGCAAAAAGGAGGAGGTGCAACACGAGGACTTCCCAGGAGGTCACCCATCCCAGTACTACTCTCGCCCAAGCACGCTTAACTGCGGAGTTCTGATGGGATCCGGTGCATTAGTGCTGGTATGATCGCACCTGTCAAGTGTGGCGCGATCAACTGCTTTATGCCTTCGCTAGGCCGCCGCGCACGCTTCAAACGACCATAACTTTCAGTCCGGGATGAATCTCGAGGCCCGGGTGGCGCCGCTGGAAAGCTCGTCCTGAGCCCGCCGCCGTCCCAACCAGGGCTCGCCCGGTTGAGGTCGACCTCGAACCCAGAAACCTGTTCCGGGGCCCGTTGCGGAGCTGTCGCAGCAACGCCAAGGATCGGAGCCGCCGGGTGAGGAAACCGACCAGCCGTGGTCCCGGGCCCGCCTCCGCCGCCGAGAAGGATTTGAGCAATCGAAACCTTGTGCGTGTGCGCCACCTAAAGAACAAGCCCGACTGACGCAAAAAGGAAGGGGTGCAACACGAGGACTTCCCAGGAGGTCACCCATCCCAGTACTACTCTCGCCCAACCACGCTTAACTGCGGAGTTCTGATGGGATCCGGTGCATTAGTGCTGGTATGATCGCACCTGTCAAGTGTGGCGCGATCAACTGCTTTATGCCTTCGCCTGGCCGCCGCGCACGCTTCAAACGACCATAACTTTCAGTCCGGGATGAATCTCGAGGCCCGGGTGGCGCCGCTGGAAAGCTCGTCCTGAGCCCGCCGTCGTCCCAACCGGGGCTCGCCCGGTTGAGGTCGACCTTGACCCCAGAAACCTGTTCCGGGGCCCGTTTCGGAGCTGTTGCAGCAACGCCAAGGATCGGAGCCGCCGGGTGAGGAAACCGACCTACCGCGGTCCCGGGCCTGCCTCCGCCGCCGAGAAGGATTTGAGCAATCGAAACCTTGTGCGTGCGCGCCACCAAAAGAACAAGCCTGACTGACGGAAAAAGGAGGAGGTGCAACACGAGGACTTCCCTGGAGGTCACCCATCCCAGTACTACTCTCGCCCAAGCACGCTTAACTGCGGAGTTCTGATGGGATCCGGTGCATTAGTGCTGGTATGATCGCACCTGTCAACTGTGGCGCGATCAACTGCTTTATGCCTTCGCCTGGCCGCCGCGCACGCTTCAAACGACCATAACTTTCAGTCCGGGATGAATCTAGAGGCCCGGGTGGCGCCTCTGGAAAGCTCGTCCTAAGGGCGCCGCCGTCCCAACCGGGGCTCGCCCGGTTGAGGTCGACCTCGACCCCAGAAACCTGTTCCGGGGCCCGTTTCGGAGCTGTTGCAGCAACGCCAAGGATCGGAGCCGCCGGGTGAGGAAACCGACCAGCCGCGGTCCCGGGCCCGCCTCCGCCGCCGTGAAGGATTTGAGCAATCGAAACCTTGTGCGTGCGCGCCACCAAAAGAACAAGCCCCACTGACGCAAAAAGGAGGAGGTGCAACACGAGGACTTCCCAGGAGGTCACCCATCCCAGTACTACTCTCGCCCAACCACGCTTAACTGCGGAGTTCAGATGGGATCCGGTGCATTAGTGCTGGTATGATCGCACCTGTCAAGTGTGGCGCGATCAACTGCTTTATGCCTTCGCTAGGCCGCCGCGCACGCTTCGAACGACCATAACTTTCAGTCCGGGATGAATCTCGAGGCCCGGGTGGCGCCGCTGGAAAGCTCTTCCTGAGCCCGCCGCCGTCCCAACCAGGGCTCGCCCGGTTGAGGTCGACCTCGACCCCAAAAACCTGTTCCTAGGCCCGTTTCGGAGCTGTTGCAGCAACGCCAAGGATCGGAGCCGCCGGGTGAGGAAACCGACCTGCCGCGGTCGCGGTCCCGGCCGCCTCCGCCGCCGAGAAGGATTTGAGCAATCGAAACCTTGTGCGTGCGCGCCACCAGAAGAACAAGCCCGACTGACGCAAAAAGGAGTAGGTGCAACACGAGGACTTCCCAGGAGGTCACCCATCCTAGTACTACTCTCGCCGAAGCACGCTTAACTGCGGAGTTCTTATGGGATCCGGTGCATTAGTGCTGGTATGATCGCACCTGTCAACTGTGGCGCGATCAACTGCTTTATGCCTTCGCCTGGCCGCCGCGCACGCTTCAAACGACCATAACTTTCAGTCCGGGATGAATCTAGAGGCCCGGGTGGCGCCGCTGGAAAGCTCGTCCTGAGGCTGGCGCCGTCCCAACCAGGGCTCGCCCGGTTGAGGTCGACCTCGACCCCAGAAACCTGTTCCGGGGCCCGTTGCGGAGCTGTCGCAGCAACGCCAAGGATCGGAGCCGCCGGGTGAGGAAACCGACCAGCCGCGGTCCCGAACCCGCCTCCGCCGCCGAGAAGGATTTGAGCAATCGAAACCTTGTGCGTGTGCGCCACCAAAAGAACAAGCCCGACTGACGCAAAAAGGAGGAGGTGCAACACGAGGACTTCCCAGGAGGTCACCCATCCCAGTACTACTCTCGCCCAAGCACGCTTAACTGCGGAGTTCTGATGGGATCCGGTGCATTAGTGCTGGAATGATCGCACCTGTCAACTGTGGCGCGATCAACTGCTTTATGCCTTCGCTAGGCCGCCGCGCACGCTTCAAACGACCATAACTTTCAGTCCGGGATGAATCTCGAGGCCCGGGTGGCGCCGCTGGAAAGCTCGTCCTGAGCCCGCCGCCGTCCCAACCAGGGCTCGCCCGGTTGAGGTCGACCTCGACCCCAGAAACCTGTTCCGGGGCCCGTTGCGGAGCTGTCGCAGCAACGCCAAGGATCGGAGCCGCCGGGTGAGGAAACCGACCAGCCGCGGTCCCGAGCCCGCCTCCGCCGCCGAGAAGGATTTGAGCAATCGAAACCTTGTGCGTGTGCGCCACCAAAAGAACAAGCCCGACTGACGCTAAAAGGAGGAGGTGCAACACGAGGACTTCCCAGGAGGTCACCCATCCCAGTACTACTCTCGCCCAAGCACGCTTAACTGCGGAGTTCTGATGGGATCCGGTGCATTAGTGCTGGTATGATCGCACCTGTCAAGTGTGGCGCGATCAACTACTTTATGCCTTCGCCTGGCCGCCGCGCACGCTTCAAACGACCATAACTTTCAGTCCAGGATGAATCTCGAGGCCCGGGTGGCGCCGCTGGAAAGCTCGTCCTGAGCCCGCCGTCGTCCCAACCGGGGCTCGCCCGGTTGAGGTCGACCTCGACCCCAGAAACCTGTTCCGGGGCCCGTTTCGGAGATGTTGCAGCAACGCCAAGGATCGGAGCCGCCGGGTGAGGAAACCGACCTGCCGCGGTCCCGGGCCTGCCTCCGCCGCCGAGAAGGATTTGAGCAATCGAAACCTTGTGCGTGTGCGCCACCTAAAGAACAAGCCCGACTGACGCAAAAAGGAGGAGGTGCAACACGAGGACTTCCCAGGAGGTCACCCATCCCAGTACTACTCTCGCCCAAGCACGCTTAACTGCGGAGTTCTGACGGGATCCGGTGCATTAGTGCTGGTATGATCGCACCTGTCAAGTGTGGCGCGATCAACTGCTTTATGCCTTCGCCTGGCCGCCGCGCACGCTTCAAACGACCATAACTTTCAGTCCGGGATGAATCTCGAGGCCCGGGTGGCGCCGCTGGAAAGCTCG
This sequence comes from Canavalia gladiata, assembly GCA_037954105.1. NCBI lineage: Eukaryota > Viridiplantae > Streptophyta > Magnoliopsida > Fabales > Fabaceae > Canavalia > Canavalia gladiata. Next base: position 22,422,048 of record CM075668.1, on the reverse strand, counting down.
TCCTGAGCCCGCCGTCGTCCCAACCGGGGCTCGCCCGGTTGAGGTCGACCTCGACCCCAGAAACCTGTTCCGGGGCCCGTTTCGGAGCTGTTGCAGCAAGGCCAAGGATCGGAGCCGCCGGGTGAGGAAACCGACCTGCCGCGGTCCCGGGCCTGCCTCCGCCGCCGAGAAGGATTTGAGCAATCGAAACCTTGTGCGTGCGCGCCACCAAAAGAACAAGCCTGACTGACGCAAAAAGGAGGAGGTGCAACACGAGGACTTCCCTGGAGGTCACCCATCCCAGTACTACTCTCGCCCAAGCACGCTTAACTGCGGAGTTCTGATGGGATCCGGTGCATTAGTGCTGGTATGATCGCACCTGTCAACTGTGGCGCGATCAACTGCTTTATGCCTTCGCCTGGCCGCCGCGCACGCTTCAAACGACCATAACTTTCAGTCCGGGATGAATCTAGAGGCCCGGGTGGCGCCGCTGGAAAGCTCGTCCTGAGGGCGCCGCCGTCCCAACCAGGGCTCGCCCGGTTGAGGTCGACCTCGACCCCAGAAACCTGTTCCGGGGCCCGTTTCGGAGCTGTTGCAGCAACGCCAAGGATCGGAGCCGCCGGGTGAGGAAACCGACCAGCCGCGGTCCCGGGCCCGCCTCCGCCGCCGAGAAGGATTTGAGCAATCGAAACCTTGTGCGTGCGCGCCACCAAAAGAACAAGCCCGACTGACGCAAAAAGGAGGAGGTGCAACACGAGGACTTCCCAGGAGGTCACCCATCCCAGTACTACTCTCGCCCAACCACGCTTAACTGCGGAGTTCTGATGGGATCCGGTGCATTAGTGCTGGTATGATCGCACCTGTCAAGTGTGGCGCGATCAACTGCTTTATGCCTTCGCTAGGCCGCCGCGCACGCTTCAAACGACCATAACTTTCAGTCCGGGATGAATCTCGAGGCCCGGGTGGCGCCGCTGGAAAGCTCGTCCTGAGCCCGCCGCCGTCCCAACCAGGGCTCGCCCGGTTGAGGTCGACCTCGACCCCAGAAACCTGTTCCGGGGCCCGTTTCGGAGCTGTTGCAGCAACGCCAAGGATCGGAGCCGCCGGGTGAGGAAACCGACCTGCCGAGGTCGCGGTCCCGGCCGCCTCCGCCGCCGAGAAGGATTTGAGCAATCGAAACCTTGTGCGTGCGCGCCACCAAAAGAACAAGCCCGACTGACGCAAAAAGGAGTAGGTGCAACACGAGGACTTCCCAGGAGGTCACCCATCCCAGTACTACTCTCGCCGAAGCACGCTTAACTGCGGAGTTCTTATGGGATCCGGTGCATTAGTGCTGGTATGATCGCACCTGTCAACTGTGGCGCGATCAACTGCTTTATGCCTTCGCCTGGCCGCCGCGCACGCTTCAAACGACCATAACTTTCAGTCCGGGATGAATCTAGAGGCCCGGGTGGCGCCGCTGGAAAGCTCGTCCTGAGGCCGGCGCCGTCCCAACCAGGGCTCGCCCGGTTGAGGTCGACCTCGACCCCAGAAACCTGTTCCGGGGCCCGTTGCGGAGCTGTCGCAGCAACGCCAAGGATCGGAGCCGCCGGGTGAGGAAACCGACCAGCCGCGGTCCCGGGCCCGCCTCCGCCGCCGAGAAGGATTTGAGCAATCGAAACATTGTGCGTGTGCGCCACCAAAAGAACAAGCCCGACTGACGCAAAAAGGAGGAGGTGCAACACGAGGACTTCCCAGGAGGTCACCCATCCCAGTACTACTCTCGCCCAAGCACGCTTAACTGCGGAGTTCTGATGGGATCCGGTGCATTAGTGCTGGTATGATCGCACCTGTCAACTGTGGCGCGATCAACTGCTTTATGCCTTCGCTAGGCCGCCGCGCACGCTTCAAACGACCATAACTTTCAGTCCGGGATGAATCTCGAGGCCCGGGTGGCGCCGCTGGAAAGCTCGTCCTGAGCCCGCCGCCGTCCCAACCAGGGCTCGCCCGGTTGAGGTCGACCTCGACCCCAGAAACCTGTTCCGGGGCCCGTTGCGGAGCTGTCGCAGCAACGCCAAGGATCGGAGCCGCCGGGTGAGGAAACCGACCAGCCGCGGTCCCGAGCCCGCCTCCGCCGCCGAGAAGGATTTGAGCAATCGAAACCTTGTGCGTGTGCGCCACCAAAAGAACAAGCCCGACTGACGCCAAAAGGAGGAGGTGCAACACGAGGACTTCCCAGGAGGTCACCCATTCCAGTACTACTCTCGCCCAAGCACGCTTAACTGCGGAGTTCTGATGGGATCCGGTGCATTAGTGCTGGTATGATCGCACCTGTCAAGTGTGGCGCGATCAACTGCTTTATGCCTTCGCCTGGCCGCCGCGCACGCTTCAAACGACCATAACTTTCAGTCCAGGATGAATCTCGAGGCCCGGGTGGCGCCGCTGGAAAGCTCGTCCTGAGCCCGCCGTCGTCCCAACCGGGGCTCGCCCGGTTGAGGTCGACCTCGACCCCAGAAACCTGTTCCGGGGCCCGTTTCGGAGCTGTTGCAGCAACGCCAAGGATCGGAGCCGCCGGGTGAGGAAACCGACCTGCCGCGGTCCCGGGCCTGCCTCCGCCGCCGAGAAGGATTTGAGCAATCGAAACCTTGTGCGTGTGCGCCACCTAAAGAACAAGCCCGACTGACGCAAAAAGGAGGAGGTGCAACACGAGGACTTCCCAGGAGGTCACCCATCCCAGTACTACTCTCGCCCAAGCACGCTTAACTGCGGAGTTCTGACGGGATCCGGTGCATTAGTGCTGGTATGATCGCACCTGTCAAGTGTGGCGCGATCAACTGCTTTATGCCTTCGCCTGGCCGCCGCGCACGCTTCAAACGACCATAACTTTCAGTCCGGGATGAATCTCGAGGCCCGGGTGGCGCCGCTGGAAAGCTCGTCCTGAGCCCGCCGTCGTCCCAACCGGGGCTCGCCCGGTTGAGGTCGACCTCGACCCCAGAAACCTGTTCCGGGGCCCGTTTCGGAGCTGTTGCAGCAACGCCAAGGATCGGAGCCGCCGGGTGAGGAAACCGACCTGCCGCGGTCCCGGGCCTGCCTCCGCCGCCGAGAAGGATTTGAGCAATCGAAACCTTGTGCGTGCGCGCCACCAAAAGAACAAGCCTGACTGACGCAAAAAGGAGGAGGTGCAACACGAGGACTTCCCTGGAGGTCACCCATCCCAGTACTACTCTCGCCCAAGCACGCTTAACTGCGGAGTTCTGATGGGATCCGGTGCATTAGTGCTGGTATGATCGCACCTGTCAACTGTGGCGCGATCAACTGCTTTATGCCTTCGCCTGGCCGCCGCGCACGCTTCAAACGACCATAACTTTCAGTCCGGGATGAATCTAGAGGCCCGGGTGGCGCCGCTGGAAAGCTCGTCCTGAGGGCGCCGCCGTCCCAACCAGGGCTCGCCCGGTTGAGGTCGACCTCGACCCCAGAAACCTGTTCCGGGGCCCGTTTCGGAGCTGTTGCAGCAACGCCAAGGATCGGAGCCGCCGGGTGAGGAAACCGACCAGCCGCGGTCCCGGGCCCGCCTCCGCCGTCGAGAAGGATTGGAGCAATCGAAACCTTGTGCGTGCGCGCCACCAAAAGAACAAGCCCGACTGACGCAAAAAGGAGGAGGTGCAACACGAGGACTTCCCAGGAGGTCACCCATCCCAGTACTACTCTCGCCCAACCACGCTTAACTGCGGAGTTCTGATGGGATCCGGTGCATTAGTGCTGGTATGATCGCACCTGTCAAGTGTGGCGCGATCAACTGCTTTATGCCTTCGCTAGGCCGCCGCGCACGCTTCAAACGACCATAACTTTCAGTCCGGGATGAATCTCGAGGCCCGGGTGGCGCCGCTGGAAAGCTCGTCCTGAGCCCGCCGCCGTCCCAACCAGGGCTCGCCCGGTTGAGGTCGACCTCGACCCCAGAAACCTGTTCCGGGGCCCGTTTCGGAGCTGTTGCAGCAACGCCAAGGATCGGAGCCGCCGGGTGAGGAAACCGACCTGCCGAGGTCGCGGTCCCGGCCGCCTCCGCCGCCTAGAAGGATTTGAGCAATCGAAACCTTGTGCGTGCGCGCCACCAAAAGAACAAGCCCGACTGACGCAAAAAGGAGTAGGTGCAACACGAGGACTTCCCAGGAGGTCACCCATCCCAGTACTACTCTCGCCGAAGCACGCTTAACTGCGGAGTTCTTATGGGATCCGGTGCATTAGTGCTGGTATGATCGCACCTGTCAACTGTGGCGCGATCAACTGCTTTATGCCATCGCCTGGCCGCCGCGCACGCTTCAAACGACCATAACTTTCAGTCCGGGATGAATCTAGAGGCCCGGGTGGCGCCGCTGGAAAGCTCGTCCTGAGGTCGGCGCCGTCCCAACCAGGGCTCGCCCGGTTGAGGTCGACCTCGACCCCAGAAACCTGTTCCGGGGCCCGTTGCGGAGCTGTCGCAGCAACGCCAAGGATCGGAGCCGCCGGGTGAGGAAACCGACCAGCTGCGGTCCCGGGCCCGCCTCCGCCGCCGAGAAGGATTTGAGCAATCGAAACCTTGTGCGTGCGCGCCACCAAAAGAACAAGCCCGACTGACGCAAAAAGGAGGAGGTGCAACACGAGGACTTCCCAGGAGGTCACCCATCCCAGTACTACTCTCGCCCAAGCACGCTTAACTGCGGAGTTCTGATGGGATCCGGTGCATTAGTGCTGGTATGATCGCACCTGTCAAGTGTGGCGCGATTAACTGCTTTATGCCTTCGCCTGGCTGCCGCGCACGCTTCAAACGACCATAACTTTCAGTCCGGGATGAATCTCGAGGCCCGGGTGGCGCCGCTGGAAAGCTCGTCCTGAGCCCGCCGTCGTCCCAACCGGGGCTCGCCCGGTTGAGGTCGACCTCGACCCCAGAAACCTGTTCCGGGGCCCGTTTCGGAGCTGTTGCAGCAACGCCAAGGATCGGAGCCGCCGGGTGAGGAAACCGACCTGCCGCGGTCCCGGGCCTGCCTCCGCCGCCGAGAAGGATTTGAGCAATCGAAACCTTGTGCGTGCGCGCCACCAAAAGAACAAGCCTGACTGACGCAAAAAGGAGGAGGTGCAACACGAGGACTTCCCTGGAGGTCACCCATCCCAGTACTACTCTCGCCCAAGCACGCTTAACTGCGGAGTTCTGATGGGATCCGGTGCATTAGTGCTGGTATGATCGCACCTGTCAAGTGTGGCGCGATCAACTGCTTTATGCCTTCGCTAGGCCGCCGCGCACGCTTCAAACGACCATAACTTTCAGTCCGGGATGAATCTCGAGGCCCGGGTGGCGCCGCTGGAAAGCTCGTCCTGAGCCCGCCGCCGTCCCAACCAGGGCTCGCCCGGTTGAGGTCGACCTCGACCCCAGAAACCTGTTCCGGGGCCCGTTTCGGAGCTGTTGCAGCAACGCCAAGGATCGGAGCCGCCGGGTGAGGAAACCGACCTGCCGAGGTCGCGGTCCCGGCCGCCTCCGCCGCCGAGAAGGATTTGAGCAATCGAAACCTTGTGCGTGCGCGCCACCAAAAGAACAAGCCCGACTGACGCAAAAAGGAGTAGGTGCAACACGAGGACTTCCCAGGAGGTCACCCATCCCAGTACTACTCTCGCCGAAGCACGCTTAACTGCGGAGTTCTTATGGGATCCGGTGCATTAGTGCTGGTATGATCGCACCTGTCAACTGTGGCGCGATCAACTGCTTTATGCCTTCGCCTGGCCGCCGCGCACGCTTCAAACGACCATAACTTTCAGTCCGGGATGAATCTAGAGGCCCGGGTGGCGCCGCTGGAAAGCTCGTCTTGAGGCCGGCGCCGTCCCAACCAGGGCTCGCCCGGTTGAGGTCGACCTCGACCCCAGAAACCTGTTCCGGGGCCCGTTGCGGAGCTGTCGCAGCAACGCCAAGGATCGGAGCCGCCGGGTGAGGAAACCGACCAGCCGCGGTCCCGGGCCCGCCTCCGCCGCCGAGAAGGATTTGAGCAATCGAAACATTGTGCGTGTGCGCCACCAAAAGAACAAGCCCGACTGAAGCAAAAAGGAGGAGGTGCAACACGAGGACTTCCCAGGAGGTCACCCATCCCAGTACTACTCTCCCCCAAGCACGCTTAACTGCAGAGTTCTGATGGGATCCGGTGCATTAGTGCTGGTATGATCGCACCTGTCAACTGTGGCGCGATCAACTGCTTTATGCCTTCGCTAGGCCGCCGCGCACGCTTCAAACGACCATAACTTTCAGTCCGGGATGAATCTCGAGGCCCGGGTGGCGCCGCTGGAAAGCTCGTCCTGAGCCCGCCGCCGTCCCAACCAGGGCTCGCCCGGTTGAGGTCGACCTCGACCCCAGAAACCTGTTCCGGGGCCCGTTGCGGAGCTGTCGCAGCAACGCCAAGGATCGGAGCCGCCGGGTGAGGAAACCGACCAGCCGCGGTCCCGGGCCCGCCTCCGCCGCCGAGAAGGATTTGAGCAATCGAAACCTTGTGCGTGTGCGCCAGCAAAAGAACAAGCCCGACTGACGCAAAAAGGAGGAGGTGCAACACGAGGACTTCCCAGGAGGTCACCCATCCCAGTACTACTCTCGCCCAAGCACGCTTATTTGCGGAGTTCTGATGGGATCCGGTGCATTAGTGCTGGTATGATCGCACCTGTCAAGTGTGGCGCGATCAACTGCTTTATGCCTTCGCCTGGCCGCCGCGCACGCTTCAAACGACCATAACTTTCAGTCCGGGATGAATCTCGAGGCCCGGGTGGCGCCGCTGGAAAGCTCGTCCTGAGCCCGCCGTCGTCCCAACCGGGGCTCGCCCGGTTGAGGTCGACCTCGACCCCAGAAACCTGTTCCGGGGCCCGTTTCGGAGCTGTTGCAGCAACGCCAAGGATCGGAGCCGCCGGGTGAGGAAACTGACCTGCCGCGGTCCCAGGCCTGCCTCCGCCGCCGAGAAGGAAGGTCGACCTCGACCCCAGAAACCTGTTCCGGGGCCCGTTTCGGAGCTGTTGCAGCAACGCCAAGGATCGGAGCCGCCGGGTGAGGAAACTGACCTGCCGCGGTCCCGGGCCTGCCTCCGCCGCCGAGAAGGATTTGAGCAATCGAAACCTTGTGCGTGCGCGCCACCAAAAGAACAAGCCTGACTGACGCAAAAAGGAGGAGGTGCAACACGAGGACTTCCCAGGAGGTCACCCATCCCAGTACTACTCTCGCCCAAGCACGCTTAACTACGGAGTTCTGATGGGATCCGGTGCATTAGTGCTGGTATGATCGCACCTGTCAACTGTGGCGCGATCAACTGCTTTATGCCTTCGCCTGGCCGCCGCGCACGCTTCAAACGACCATAACTTTCAGTCCGGGATGAATCTAGAGGCCCGGGTGGCGCCGCTGGAAAGCTCGTCCTGAGGCCGGCGCCGTCCCAACCAGGGCTCGCCCGGTTGAGGTCGACCTCGACCCCAGAAACCTGTTCCGGGGCCCGTTGCCGAGCTGTCGCAGCAACGCCAAGGATCGGAGCCGCCGGGTGAGGAAACCGACTAGCCGCGGTCCCGGGCCCGCCTCCGCCGCCGAGAAGGATTTGAGCAATCGAAACCTTGTGCGTGTGCGCCACCAAAAGAACAAGCCCGACTGACGCAAAAAGGAGGAGGTGCAACACGAGGACTTCCCAGGAGGTCACCCATCCCAGTACTACTCTCGCCCAAGCACGCTTAACTGCGGAGTTCTGATGGGATCCGGTGCATTTGTGCTGGTATGATCGCACCTATCAAGTGTGGCGCGATCAACTGCTTTATGCCTTCGCTAGGCCGCCGCGCACGCTTCAAACGACCATAACTTTCAGTCCGGGATGAATCTCGAGGCCCGGGTGGCGCCGCTGGAAAGCTCGTCCTGAGCCCGCCGCCGTCCCAACCAGGGCTCGCCCGGTTGAGGTCGACCTCGACCCCAGAAACCTGTTCCGGGGCCCGTTGCGGAGCTGTCGCAGCAACGCCAAGGATCGGAGCCGCCGGGTGAGGAAACCGACCAGCCGCGGTCCCGGGCCCGCCTCCGCCGCCGAGAAGGATTTGAGCAATCGAAACCTTGTGCGTGTGCGCCACCAAAAGAACAAGCCCGACTGACGCAAAAAGGAGGAGGTGCAACACGAGGACTTCCCAGGAGGTCACCCATCCCAGTACTACTCTCGCCCAAGCACGCTTAACTGCGGAGTTCTGATGGGATCCGGTGCATTAGTGCTGGTATGATCGCACCTGTCAACTGTGGCGCGATCAACTGCTTTATGCCTTCGCTAGGCCGCCGCGCACGCTTCAAACGACCATAACTTTCAGTCCGGGATGAATCTCGAGGCCCGGGTGGCGCCGCTGGAAAGCTCGTCCTGAGCCCGCCGTCGTCCCAACCGGGGCTCGCCCGGTTGAGGTCGACCTCGACCCCAGAAACCTGTTCCGGGGCCCGTTTCGGAGCTGTTGCAGCAACGCCAAGGATCGGAGCCGCCGGGTGAGGAAACCGACCTGCCGAGGTCGCGGTCCCGGCCGCCTCCGCCGCCGAGAAGGATTTGAGCAATCGAAACCTTGTGCGTGCGCGCCACCAAAAGAACAAGCCCGACTGACGCAAAAAGGAGTAGGTGCAACACGAGGACTTCCCAGGAGGTCACCCATCCCAGTACTACTCTCGCCGAAGCACGCTTAACTGCGGAGTTCTTATGGGATCCGGTGCATTAGTGCTGGTATGATCGCACCTGTCAACTGTGGCGCGATCAACTGCTTTATGCCTTCGCCTGGCCGCCGCGCACGCTTCAAACGACCATAACTTTCAGTCCGGGATGAATCTAGAGGCCCGGGTGGCGCCGCTGGAAAGCTCGTCCTGAGGCCGGCGCCGTCCCAACCAGGGCTCGCCCGGTTGAGGTCGACCTCGACCCCAGAAACCTGTTCCGGGGCCCGTTGCGGAGCTGTCGCAGCAACGCCAAGGATCGGAGCCGCCGGGTGAGGAAACCGACCAGCCGCGGTCCCGGGCCCGCCTCCGCCGCCGAGAAGGATTTGAGCAATCGAAACATTGTGCGTGTGCGCCACCAAAAGAACAAGCCCGACTGAAGCAAAAAGGAGGAGGTGCAACACGAGGACTTCCCAGGAGGTCACCCATCCCAGTACTACTCTCGCCCAAGCACGCTTAACTGCGGAGTTCTGATGGGATCCGGTGCATTAGTGCTGGTATGATCGCACCTGTCAACTGTGGCGCGATCAACTGCTTTATGCCTTCGCTAGGCCGCCGCGCACGCTTCAAACGACCATAACTTTCAGTCCGGGATGAATCTCGAGGCCCGGGTGGCGCCGCTGGAAAGCTCGTCCTGAGCCCGCCGCCGTCCCAACCAGGGCTCGCCCGGTTGAGGTCGACCTCGACCCCAGAAACCTGTTCCGGGGCCCGTTGCGGAGCTGTCGCAGCAACGCCAAGGATCGGAGCCGCCGGGTGAGGAAACCGACCAGCCGCGGTCCCGGGCCCGCCTCCGCCGCCGAGAAGAATTTGAGCAATCGAAACCTTGTGCGTGTGCGCCACCAAAAGAACAAGCCCGACTGACGCAAAAAGGAGGAGGTGCAACACGAGGACTTCCCAGGAGGTCACCCATCCCAGTACTACTCTCCCCCAAGCACGCTTATTTGCGGAGTTCTGATGGGATCCGGTGCATTAGTGCTGGTATGATCGCACCTGTCAAGTGTGGCGCGATCAACTGCTTTATGCCTTCGCTAGGCCGCCGCGCACGCTTCAAACGACCATAACTTTCAGTCCGGGATGAATCTCGAGGCCCGGGTGGCGCCGCTGGAAAGCTCGTCCTGAGCCCGCCGCCGTCCCAACCAGGGCTCGCCCGGTTGAGGTCGACCTCGACCCCAGAAACCTGTTCCGGGGCCCGTTGCGGAGCTGTCGCAGCAACGCCAAGGATCGGAGCCGCCGGGTGAGGAAACCGACCAGCCGCGGTCCCGGGCCCGCCTCCGCCGCCGAGAAGGATTTGAGCAATCGAAACCTTGTGCGTGTGCGCCAGCAAAAGAACAAGCCCGACTGACGCAAAAAGGAGGAGGTGCAACACGAGGACTTCCCAGGAGGTCACCCATCCCAGTACTACTCTCGCCCAAGCACGCTTATTTGCGGAGTTCTGATGGGATCCGGTGCATTAGTGCTGGTATGATCGCACCTGTCAAGTGTGGCGCGATCAACTGCTTTATGCCTTCGCCTGGCCGCCGCGCACGCTTCAAACGACCATAACTTTCAGTCCGGGATGAATCTCGAGGCCCGGGTGGCGCCGCTGGAAAGCTCGTCCTGAGCCCGCCGTCGTCCCAACCGGGGCTCGCCCGGTTGAGGTCGACCTCGACCCCAGAAACCTGTTCCGGGGCCCGTTTCGGAGCTGTTGCAGCAACGCCAAGGATCGGAGCCGCCGGGTGAGGAAACTGACCTGCCGCGGTCCCAGGCCTGCCTCCGCCGCCGAGAAGGAAGGTCGACCTCGACCCCAGAAACCTGTTCCGGGGCCCGTTTCGGAGCTGTTGCAGCAACGCCAAGGATCGGAGCCGCCGGGTGAGGAAACTGACCTGCCGCGGTCCCGGGCCTGCCTCCGCCGCCGAGAAGGATTTGAGCAATCGAAACCTTGTGCGTGCGCGCCACCAAAAGAACAAGCCTGACTGACGCAAAAAGGAGGAGGTGCAACACGAGGACTTCCCAGGAGGTCACCCATCCCAGTACTACTCTCGCCCAAGCACGCTTAACTACGGAGTTCTGATGGGATCCGGTGCATTAGTGCTGGTATGATCGCACCTGTCAACTGTGGCGCGATCAACTGCTTTATGCCTTCGCCTGGCCGCCGCGCACGCTTCAAACGACCATAACTTTCAGTCCGGGATGAATCTAGAGGCCCGGGTGGCGCCGCTGGAAAGCTCGTCCTGAGGCCGGCGCCGTCCCAACCAGGGCTCGCCCGGTTGAGGTCGACCTCGACCCCAGAAACCTGTTCCGGGGCCCGTTGCCGAGCTGTCGCAGCAACGCCAAGGATCGGAGCCGCCGGGTGAGGAAACCGACCAGCCGCGGTCCCGGGCCCGCCTCCGCCGCCGAGAAGGATTTGAGCAATCGAAACCTTGTGCGTGTGCGCCACCAAAAGAACAAGCCCGACTGACGCAAAAAGGAGGAGGTGCAACACGAGGACTTCCCAGGAGGTCACCCATCCCAGTACTACTCTCGCCCAAGCACGCTTAACTGCGGAGTTCTGATGGGATCCGGTGCATTTGTGCTGGTATGATCGCACCTATCAAGTGTGGCGCGATCAACTGCTTTATGCCTTCGCTAGGCCGCCGCGCACGCTTCAAACGACCATAACTTTCAGTCCGGGATGAATCTCGAGGCCCGGGTGGCGCCGCTGGAAAGCTCGTCCTGAGCCCGCCGCCGTCCCAACCAGGGCTCGCCCGGTTGAGGTCGACCTCGACCCCAGAAACCTGTTCCGGGGCCCGTTGCGGAGCTGTCGCAGCAACGCCAAGGATCGGAGCCGCCGGGTGAGGAAACCGACCAGCCGCGGTCCCGGGCCCGCCTCCGCCGCCGAGAAGGATTTGAGCAATCGAAACCTTGTGCGTGTGCGCCACCAAAAGAACAAGCCCGACTGACGCAAAAAGGAGGAGGTGCAACACGAGGACTTCCCAGGAGGTCACCCATCCCAGTACTACTCTCGCCCAAGCACGCTTAACTGCGGAGTTCTGATGGGATCCGGTGCATTAGTGCTGGTATGATCGCACCTGTCAACTGTGGCGCGATCAACTGCTTTATGCCTTCGCTAGGCCGCCGCGCACGCTTCAAACGACCATAACTTTCAGTCCGGGATGAATCTCGAGGCCCGGGTGGCGCCGCTGGAAAGCTCGTCCTGAGCCCGCCGTCGTCCCAACCGGGGCTCGCCCGGTTGAGGTCGACCTCGACCCCAGAAACCTGTTCCGGGGCCCGTTTCGGAGCTGTTGCAGCAACGCCAAGGATCGGAGCCGCCGGGTGAGGAAACCGACCTGCCGAGGTCGCGGTCCCGGCCGCCTCCGCCGCCGAGAAGGATTTGAGCAATCGAAACCTTGTGCGTGCGCGCCACCAAAAGAACAAGCCCGACTGACGCAAAAAGGAGTAGGTGCAACACGAGGACTTCCCAGGAGGTCACCCATCCCAGTACTACTCTCGCCGAAGCACGCTTAACTGCGGAGTTCTTATGGGATCCGGTGCATTAGTGCTGGTATGATCGCACCTGTCAACTGTGGCGCGATCAACTGCTTTATGCCTTCGCCTGGCCGCCGCGCACGCTTCAAACGACCATAACTTTCAGTCCGGGATGAATCTAGAGGCCCGGGTGGCGCCGCTGGAAAGCTCGTCCTGAGGCCGGCGCCGTCCCAACCAGGGCTCGCCCGGTTGAGGTCGACCTCGACCCCAGAAACCTGTTCCGGGGCCCGTTGCGGAGCTGTCGCAGCAACGCCAAGGATCGGAGCCGCCGGGTGAGGAAACCGACCAGCCGCGGTCCCGGGCCCGCCTCCGCCGCCGAGAAGGATTTGAGCAATCGAAACATTGTGCGTGTGCGCCACCAAAAGAACAAGCCCGACTGAAGCAAAAAGGAGGAGGTGCAACACGAGGACTTCCCAGGAGGTCACCCATCCCAGTACTACTCTCGCCCAAGCACGCTTAACTGCGGAGTTCTGATGGGATCCGGTGCATTAGTGCTGGTATGATCGCACCTGTCAACTGTGGCGCGATCAACTGCTTTATGCCTTCGCTAGGCCGCCGCGCACGCTTCAAACGACCATAACTTTCAGTCCGGGATGAATCTCGAGGCCCGGGTGGCGCCGCTGGAAAGCTCGTCCTGAGCCCGCCGCCGTCCCAACCAGGGCTCGCCCGGTTGAGGTCGACCTCGACCCCAGAAACCTGTTCCGGGGCCCGTTGCGGAGCTGTCGCAGCAACGCCAAGGATCGGAGCCGCCGGGTGAGGAAACCGACCAGCCGCGGTCCCGGGCCCGCCTCCGCCGCCGAGAAGGATTTGAGCAATCGAAACCTTGTGCGTGTGCGCCACCAAAAGAACAAGCCCGACTGACGCAAAAAGGAGGAGGTGCAACACGAGGACTTCCCAGGAGGTCACCCATCCCAGTACTACTCTCGCCCAAGCACGCTTATTTGCGGAGTTCTGATGGGATCCGGTGCATTAGTGCTGGTATGATCGCACCTGTCAAGTGTGGCGCGATCAACTGCTTTATGCCTTCGCCTGGCCGCCGCGCACGCTTCAAACGACCATAACTTTCAGTCCGGGATGAATCTCGAGGCCCGGGTGGCGCCGCTGGAAAGCTCGTCCTGAGCCCGCCGTCGTCCCAACCGGGGCTCGCCCGGTTGAGGTCGACCTCGACCCCAGAAACCTGTTCCGGGGCCCGTTTCGGAGCTGTTGCAGCAACGCCAAGGATCGGAGCCGCCGGGTGAGGAAACTGACCTGCCGCGGTCCCAGGCCTGCCTCCGCCGCCGAGAAGGAAGGTCGACCTCGACCCCAGAAACCTGTTCCGGGGCCCGTTTCGGAGCTGTTGCAGCAACGCCAAGGATCGGAGCCGCCGGGTGAGGAAACTGACCTGCCGCGGTCCCGGGCCTGCCTCCGCCGCCGAGAAGGATTTGAGCAATCGAAACCTTGTGCGTGCGCGCCACCAAAAGAACAAGCCTGACTGACGCAAAAAGGAGGAGGTGCAACACGAGGACTTCCCAGGAGGTCACCCATCCCAGTACTACTCTCGCCCAAGCACGCTTAACTACGGAGTTCTGATGGGATCCGGTGCATTAGTGCTGGTATGATCGCACCTGTCAACTGTGGCGCGATCAACTGCTTTATGCCTTCGCCTGGCCGCCGCGCACGCTTCAAACGACCATAACTTTCAGTCCGGGATGAATCTAGAGGCCCGGGTGGCGCCGCTGGAAAGCTCGTCCTGAGGCCGGCGCCGTCCCAACCAGGGCTCGCCCGGTTGAGGTCGACCTCGACCCCAGAAACCTGTTCCGGGGCCCGTTGCCGAGCTGTCGCAGCAACGCCAAGGATCGGAGCCGCCGGGTGAGGAAACCGACCAGCCGCGGTCCCGGGCCCGTCTCCGCCGCCGAGAAGGATTTGAGCAATCGAAACCTTGTGCGTGTGCGCCACCAAAAGAACAAGCCCGACTGACGCAAAAAGGAGGAGGTGCAACACGAGGACTTCCCAGGAGGTCACCCATCCCAGTACTACTCTCGCCCAAGCACGCTTAACTGCGGAGTTCTGATGGGATCCGGTGCATTTGTGCTGGTATGATCGCACCTATCAAGTGTGGCGCGATCAACTGCTTTATGCCTTCGCTAGGCCGCCGCGCACGCTTCAAACGACCATAACTTTCAGTCCGGGATGAATCTCGAGGCCCGGGTGGCGCCGCTGGAAAGCTCGTCCTGAGCCCGCCGCCGTCCCAACCAGGGCTCGCCCGGTTGAGGTCGACCTCGACCCCAGAAACCTGTTCCGGGGCCCGTTGCGGAGCTGTCGCAGCAACGCCAAGGATCGGAGCCGCCGGGTGAGGAAACCGACCAGCCGCGGTCCCGGGCCCGCCTCCGCCGCCGAGAAGGATTTGAGCAATCGAAACCTTGTGCGTGTGCGCCACCAAAAGAACAAGCCCGACTGACGCAAAAAGGAGGAGGTGCAACACGAGGACTTCCCAGGAGGTCACCCATCCCAGTACTACTCTCGCCCAAGCACGCTTAACTGCGGAGTTCTGATGGGATCCGGTGCATTAGTGCTGGTATGATCGCACCTGTCAACTGTGGCGCGATCAACTGCTTTATGCCTTCGCTAGGCCGCCGCGCACGCTTCAAACGACCATAACTTTCAGTCCGGGATGAATCTCGAGGCCCGGGTGGCGCCGCTGGAAAGCTCGTCCTGAGCCCGCCGCCGTCCCAACCAGGGCTCGCCCGGTTGAGGTCGACCTCGACCCCAGAAACCTGTTCCGGGGCCCGTTGCGGAGCTGTCGCAGCAACGCCAAGGATCGGAGCCGCCGGGTGAGGAAACCGACCAGCCGCGGTCCCGGGCTCGCCTCCGCCGCCGAGAAGGATTTGAGCAATCGAAACCTTGTGCGTGTGCGCCACCAAAAGAATAAGCCCGACTGACGCAAAAAGGAGGAGGTGCAACACGAGGACTTCCCAGGAGGTCACCCATCCCAGTACTACTCTCGCCCAAGCACGCTTAACTGCGGAGTTCTGATGGGATCCGGTGCATTAGTGCTGGTATGATCGCACCTGTCAAGTGTGGCGCGATCAACTGCTTTATGCCTTCGCCTGGCCGCCGCGCACGCTTCAAACGACCATAACTTTCAGTCCAGGATGAATCTCGAGGCCCGGGTGGCGCCGCTGGAAAGCTCGTCCTGAGCCCGCCGTCGTCCCAACCGGGGCTCGCCCGGTTGAGGTCGACCTCGACCCCAGAAACCTGTTCCGGGGCCCGTTTCGGAGCTGTTGCAGCAACGCCAAGGATCGGAGCCGCCGGGTGAGGAAACCGACCTGCCGCGGTCCCGGGCCTGCCTCCGCCGCCGAGAAGGATTTGAGCAATCGAAACCTTGTGCGTGCGCGCCACCAAAAGAACAAGCCTGACTGACGCAAAAAGGAGGAGGTGCAACACGATGACTTCCCAGGAGGTCACCCATCCCAGTACTACTCTCGCCCAAGAACGCTTAACTGCGGAGTTCTGATGGGATCCGGTGCATTAGTGCTGGTATGATCGCACCTGTCAACTGTGGCGCGATCAACTTCTTTATGCCTTCGCCTGGCCGCCGCGCACGCTTCAAACGACCATAACTTTCAGTCCGGGATGAATCTAGAGGCCCGGGTGGCGCCGCTGGAAAGCTCGTCCTGAGGCCGCCGCCGTCCCAACCAGGGCTCGCCCGGTTGAGGTCGACCTCGACCCCAAAAACCTGTTCCGGGGCCCGTTTCGGAGCTGTTGCAGCAACGCCAAGGATCGGAGCCGCCGGGTGAGGAAACCGACCAGCCGCGGTCCCGGGCCCGCCTCCGCCGCCGAGAAGGATTTGAGCAATCGAAACCTTGTGCGTGCGCGCCACCAAAAGAACAAGCCCGACTGACGCAAAAAGGAGGAGGTGCAACACGAGGACTTCCCAGGAGGTCACCCATCCCAGTACTACTCTCGCCCAAGCACGCTTAACTGCGGAGTTCTGATGGGATCCGGTGCATTAGTGCTGGTATGATCGCACCTGTCAAGTGTGGCGCGATCAACTGCTTTATGCCTTCGCTAGGCCGCCGCGCACGCTTCAAACGACCATAACTTTCAGTCCGGGATGAATCTCGAGGCCCGGGTGGCGCCGCTGGAAAGCTCGTCCTGAGCCCGCCGCCGTCCCAACCGGGGCTCGCCCGGTTGAGGTCGACCTCGACCCCAGAAACCTGTTCCGGGGCCCGTTGCGGAGCTGTCGCAGCAACGCCAAGGATCGGAGCCGCCGGGTGAGGAAACCGACCAGCCGCGGTCCCGGGCCCGCCTCCGCCGCCGAGAAGGATTTGAGCAATCGAAACCTTGTGCGTGTGCGCCACCAAAAGAACAAGCCCGACTGACGCAAAAAGGAGGAGGTGCAACACGAGGACTTCCCAGGAGGTCACCCATCCCAGTACTACTCTCGCCCAAGCACGCTTAACTGCGGAGTTCTGATGGGATCCGGTGCATTAGTGCTGGTATGATCGCACCTGTCAACTGTGGCGCGATCAACTGCTTTATGCCTTCGCTAGGCCGCCGCGCACGCTTCAAACGACCATAACTTTCAGTCCGGGATGAATCTCGAGGCCCGGGTGGCGCCGCTGGAAAGCTCGTCCTGAGCCCGCCGCCGTCCCAACCAGGGCTCGCCCGGTTGAGGTCGACCTCGACCCCAGAAACCTGTTCCGGGGCCCGTTGCGGAGCTGTCGCAGCAACGCCAAGGATCGGAGCCGCCGGGTGAGGAAACCGACCAGCCGCGGTCCCGGGCCCGCCTCCGCCGCCGAGAAGGATTTGAGCAATCGAAACCTTGTGCGTGTGCGCCACCAAAAGAATAAGCCCGACTGACGCAAAAAGCAGGAGGTGCAACACGAGGACTTCCCAGGAGGTCACCCATCCCAGTACTACTCTCGCCCAAGCACGCTTAACTGCGGAGTTCTGATGGGATCCGGTGCATTAGTGCTGGTATGATCGCACCTGTCAAGTGTGGCGCGATCAACTGCTTTATGCCTTCGCCTGGCCGCCGCGCACGCTTCCAACGACCATAACTTTCAGTCCAGGATGAATCTCGAGGCCCGGGTGGCGCCGCTGGAAAGCTCGTCCTGAGCCCGCCGTCGTCCCAACCGGGGCTCGCCCGGTTGAGGTCGACCTCGACCCCAGAAACCTGTTCCGGGGCCCGTTTCGGAGCTGTTGCAGCAACGCCAAGGATCGGAGCCGCCGGGTGAGGAAACCGACCTGCCGCGGTCCCGGGCCTGCCTCCGCCGCCGAGAAGGATTTGAGCAATCGAAACCTTGTGCGTGCGCGCCACCAAAAGAACAAGCCTGACTGACGCAAAAAGGAGGAGGTGCAACACGAGGACTTCCCAGGAGGTCACCCATCCCAGTACTACTCTCGCCCAAGAACGCTTAACTGCGGAGTTCTGATGGGATCCGGTGCATTAGTGCTGGTATGATCGCACCTGTCAACTGTGGCGCGATCAACTGCTTTATGCCTTCGCCTGGCCGCCGCGCACGCTTCAAACGACCATAACTTTCAGTCCGGGATGAATCTAGAGGCCCGGGTGGCGCCGCTGGAAAGCTCGTCCTGAGGCCGCCGCCGTCCCAACCAGGGCTCGCCCGGTTGAGGTCGACCTCGACCCCAAAAACCTGTTCCGGGGCCCGTTTCGGAGCTGTTGCAGCAACGCCAAGGATCGGAGCCGCCGGGTGAGGAAACCGACCAGCCGCGGTCCCGGGCCCGCCTCCGCCGCCGAGAAGGATTTGAGCAATCGAAACCTTGTGCGTGCGCGCCACCAAAAGAACAAGCCCGACTGACGCAAAAAGGAGGAGGTGCAACACGAGGACTTCCCAGGAGGTCACCCATCCCAGTACTACTCTCGCCCAAGCACGCTTAACTGCGGAGTTCTGATGGGATCCGGTGCATTAGTGCTGGTATGATCGCACCTGTCAAGTGTGGCGCGATCAACTGCTTTATGCCTTCGCTAGGCCGCCGCGCACGCTTCAAACGACCATAACTTTCAGTCCGGGATGAATCTCGAGGCCCGGGTGGCGCCGCTGGAAAGCTCGTCCTGAGCCCGCCGCCGTCCCAACCAGGGCTCGCCCGGTTGAGGTCGACCTCGACCCCAGAAACCTGTTCCGGGGCCCGTTGCGGAGCTGTCGCAGCAACGCCAAGGATCGGAGCCGCCGGGTGAGGAAACCGACCAGCCGCGGTCCCGGGCCCGCCTCCGCCGCCGAGAAGGATTTGAGCAATCGAAACCTTGTGCGTGTGCGCCACCAAAAGAATAAGCCCGACTGACGCAAAAAGGAGGAGGTGCAACACGAGGACTTCCCAGGAGGTCACCCATCCCAGTACTACTCTCGCCCAAGCACGCTTAACTGCGGAGTTCTGATGGGATCCGGTGCATTAGTGCTGGTATGATCGCACCTGTCAACTGTGGCGCGATCAACTGCTTTATGCCTTCGCCTGGCCGCCGCGCACGCTTCAAACGACCATAACTTTAAGTCCGGGATGAATCTAGAGGCCCGGGTGGCGCCGCTGGAAAGCTCGTCCTGAGGCCGGCGCCGTCCCAACCAGGGCTCGCCCGGTTGAGGTCGACCTCGACCCCAGAAACCTGTTCCGGGGCCCGTTGCGGAGCTGTCGCAGCAACGCCAAGGATCGGAGGCGCCGGGTGAGGAAACCGACCAGCCGCGGTCCCGGGCCCGCCTCCGCCGCCGAGAAGGATTTGAGCAATCGAAACCTTGTGCGTGTGCGCCACAAAAAGAACAAGCCCGACTGACGCAAAAAGGAGGAGGTGCAACACGAGGACTTCCCAGGAGGTCACCCATCCCAGTACTACTCTCGCCCAAGCACGCTTAACTGCGGAGTTCTGATGGGATCCGGTGCATTAGTGCTGGTATGATCGCACCTGTCAACTGTGGCGCGATGAACTGCTTTATGCCTTCGCTAGGCCGCCGCGCACGCTTCAAACGACCATAACTTTCAGTCCGGGATGAATCTCGAGGCCCGGGTGGCGCCGCTGGAAAGCTCGTCCTGAGCCCGCCGCCGTCCCAACCAGGGCTCGCCCGGTTGAGGTCGACCTCGACCCCAGAAACCTGTTCCGGGGCCCGTTGCGGAGCTGTCGCAGCAACGCCAAGGATCGGAGCCGCCGGGTGAGGAAACCGACCAGCCGCGGTCCCAGGCCCGCCTCCGCCGCCGAGAAGGATTTGAGCAATCGAAACCTTGTGCGTGTGCGCCACCAAAAGAACAAGCCCGACTGACGCAAAAAGGAGGAGGTGCAACACGAGGACTTCCCAGGAGGTCACCCATCCCAGTACTACTCTCGCCGAAGCACGCTTAACTGCGGAGTTCTTATGGGATCCGGTGCATTAGTGCTGGTATGATCGCACCTGTCAAGTGTGGCGCGATCAACTGCTTTATGCCTTCGCCTGGCCGCCGCGCACGCTTCAAACGACCATAACTTTCAGTCCGGGATGAATCTCGAGGCCCGGGTGGCGCCGCTGGAAAGCTCGTCCTGAGCCCGCCGTCGTCCCAACCGGGGCTCGCCCGGTTGAGGTCGACCTCGACCCCAGAAACCTGTTCCGGGGCCCGTTTCGGAGCTGTTGCAGCAACGCCAAGGATCGGAGCCGCCGGGTGAGGAAACCGACCTGCCGCGGTCCCGGGCCTGCCTCCGCCGCCGAGAAGGATTTGAGCAATCGAAACCTTGTGCGTGCGCGCCACCAAAAGAACAAGCCTGACTGACGCAAAAAGGAGGAGGTGCAACACGAGGACTTCCCAGGAGGTCACCCATCCCAGTACTACTCTCGCCCAAGCACGCTTAACTGCGGAGTTCTGATGGGATCCGGTGCATTAGTGCTGGTATGATCGCACCTGTCAACTGTGGCGCGATCAACTGCTTTATGCCTTCGCCTGGCCGCCGCGCACGCTTCAAACGACCATAACTTTCAGTCCGGGATGAATCTAGAGGCCCGGGTGGCGCCGCTGGAAAGCTCGTCCTGAGGCCGGCGCCGTCCCAACCAGGGCTCGCCCGGTTGAGGTCGACCTCGACCCCAGAAACCTATTCCGGGGCCCGTTGCGGAGCTGTCGCAGCAACGCCAAGGATCGGAGGCGCCGGGTGAGGAAACCGACCAGCCGCGGTCCCGGGCCCGCCTCCGCCGCCGAGAAGGATTTGAGCAATCGAAACATTGTGCGTGTGCGCCACCAAAAGAACAAGCCCGACTGACGCAAAAAGGAGGAGGTGCAACACGAGGACTTCCCAGGAGGTCACCCATCCCAGTACTACTCTCGCCCAAGCACGCTTAACTGCGGAGTTCTGATGGGATCCGGTGCATTAGTGCTGGTATGATCGCACCTGTCAACTGTGGCGCGATCAACTGCTTTATGCCTTCGCTAGGCCGCCGCGCACGCTTCAAACGACCATAACTTTCAGTCCGGGATGAATCTCGAGGCCCGGGTGGCGCCGCTGGAAAGCTCGTCCTGAGCCCGCCGCCGTCCCAACCAGGGCTCGCCCGGTTGAGGTCGACCTCGACCCCAGAAACCTGTTCCGGGGCCCGTTGCGGAGCTGTCGCAGCAACGCCAAGGATCGGAGCCGCCGGGTGAGGAAACCGACCAGCCGCGGTCCCGGGCCCGCCTCCGCCGCCGAGAAGGATTTGAGCAATCGAAACCTTGTGCGTGTGCGCCACCAAAAGAACAAGCCCGACTGACGCAAAAAGGAGGAGGTGCAACACGAGGACTTCCCAGGAGGTCACCCATCCCAGTACTACTCTCGCCGAAGCACGCTTAACTGCGGAGTTCTTATGGGATCCGGTGCATTAGTGCTGGTATGATCGCACCTGTCAAGTGTGGCGCGATCAACTGCTTTATGCCTTCGCCTGGCCGCCGCGCACGCTTCAAACGACCATAACTTTCAGTCCGGGATGAATCTCGAGGCCCGGGTGGCGCCGCTGGAAAGCTCGTCCTGAGCCCGCCGTCGTCCCAACCGGGGCTCGCCCGGTTGAGGTCGACCTCGACCCCAGAAACCTGTTCCGGGGCCCGTTTCGGAGCTGTTGCAGCAACGCCAAAGATCGGAGCCGCCGGGTGAGGAAACCGACCTGCCGCGGTCCCGGGCCTGCCTCCGCCGCCGAGAAGGATTTGAGCAATCGAAACCTTGTGCGTGCGCGCCACCAAAAGAACAAGCCTGACTGACGCAAAAAGGAGGAGGTGCAACACGAGGACTTCCCAGGAGGTCACCCATCCCAGTACTACTCTCGCCCAAGCACGCTTAACTGCGGAGTTCTGATGGGATCCGGTGCATTAGTGCTGGTATGATCGCACCTGTCAACTGTGGCGCGATCAACTGCTTTATGTCTTCGCCTGGCCGCCGCGCACGCTTCAAACGACCATAACTTTCAGTCCGGGATGAATCTAGAGGCCCGGGTGGCGCTGCTGGAAAGCTCGTCCTGAGGCCGGCGCCGTCCCAACCAGGGCTCGCCCGGTTGAGGTCGACCTCGACCCCAGAAACCTGTTCCGGGGCCCGTTGCGGAGCTGTCGCAGCAACGCCAAGGATCGGAGGCGCCGGGTGAGGAAACCGACCAGCCGCGGTCCCGGGCCCGCCTCCGCCGCCGAGAAGGATTTGAGCAATCGAAACCTTGTGCGTGTGCGCCACCAAAAGAACAAGCCCGACTGACGCAAAAAGGAGGAGGTGCAACACGAGGACTTCCCAGGAGGTCACCCATCCCAGTACTACTCTCGCCCAAGCACGCTTAACTGCGGAGTTCTGATGGGATCCGGTGCATTAGTGCTGGTATGATCGCACCTGTCAACTGTGGCGCGATCAACTGCTTTATGCCTTCGCTAGGCCGCCGCGCACGCTTCAAACGACCATAACTTTCAGTCCGGGATGAATCTCGAGGCCCGGGTGGCGCCGCTGGAAAGCTCGTCCTGAGCCCGCCGTCGTCCCAACCAGGGCTCGCCCGGTTGAGGTCGACCTCGACCCCAAAAACCTGTTCCGGGGCCCGTTGCGGAGCTGTCGCAGCAACGCCAAGGATCGGAGCCGCCGGGTGAGGAAACCGACCAGCCGCGGTCCCGGGCCCGCCTCCGCCGCCGAGAAGGATTTGAGCAATCGAAACCTTGTGCGTGTGCGCCACCAAAAGAACAAGCCCGACTGACGCAAAAAGGAGGAGGTGCAACACGAGGACTTCCCAGGAGGTCACCCATCCCAGTACTACTCTCGCCGAAGCACGCTTAACTGCGGAGTTCTTATGGGATCCGGTGCATTAGTGCTGGTATGATCGCACCTGTCAAGTGTGGCGCGATCAACTGCTTTATGCCTTCGCCTGGCCGCCACGCACGCTTCAAACGACCATAACTTTCAGTCCGGGATGAATCTCGAGGCCCGGGTGGCGCCGCTGGAAAGCTCGTCCTGAGCCCGCCGTCGTCCCAACCGGGGCTCGCCCGGTTGAGGTCGACCTCGACCCCAGAAACCTGTTCCGGGGCCCGTTTCGGAGCTGTTGCAGCAACGCCAAGGATCGGAGCCGCCGGGTGAGGAAACCGACCTGCCGCGGTCCCGGGCCTGCCTCCGCCGCCGAGAAGGATTTGAGCAATCGAAACCTTGTGCGTGCGCGCCACCAAAAGAACAAGCCTGACTGACGCAAAAAGGAGGAGGTGCAACACGAGGACTTCCCAGGAGGTCACCCATCCCAGTACTACTCTCGCCCAAGCACGCTTAACTGCGGAGTTCTGATGGGATCCGGTGCATTAGTGCTGGTATGATCGCACCTGTCAACTGTGGCGCGATCAACTGCTTTATGCCTTCGCCTGGCCGCCGCGCACGCTTCAAACGACCATAACTTTCAGTCCGGGATGAATCTAGAGGCCCGGGTGGCGCCGCTGGAAAGCTCGTCCTGAGGCCGGCGCCGTCCCAACCAGGGCTCGCCCGGTTGAGGTCGACCTCGACCCCAGAAACCTGTTCCGGGGCCCGTTGCGGAGCTGTCGCAGCAACGCCAAGGATCGGAGGCGCCGGGTGAGGAAACCGACCAGCCGCGGTCCCGGGCCCGCCTCCGCCGCCGAGAAGGATTTGAGCAATCGAAACCTTGTGCGTGTGCGCCACCAAAAGAACAAGCCCGACTGACGCAAAAAGGAGGAGGTGCAACACGAGGACTTCCCAGGAGGTCACCCATCCCAGTACTACTCTCGCCCAAGCACGCTTAACTGCGGAGTTCTGATGGGATCCGGTGCATTAGTGCTGGTATGATCGCACCTGTCAACTGTGGCGCGATCAACTGCTTTATGCCTTCGCTAGGCCGCCGCGCACGCTTCAAACGACCATAACTTTCAGTCCGGGATGAATCTCGAGGCCCGGGTGGCGCCGCTGGAAAGCTCGTCCTGAGCCCGCCGCCGTCCCAACCAGGGCTCGCCCGGTTGAGGTCGACCTCGACCCCAGAAACCTGTTCCGGGGCCCGTTGCGGAGCTGTCGCAGCAACGCCAAGGATCGGAGCCGCCGGGTGAGGAAACCGACCAGCCGCGGTCCCGGGCCCGCCTCCGCCGCCGAGAAGGATTTGAGCAATCGAAACCTTGTGCGTGTGCGCCACCAAAAGAACAAGCCCGACTGACGCAAAAAGGAGGAGGTGCAACACGAGGACTTCCCAGGAGGTCACCCATCCCAGTACTACTCTCGCCCAAGCACGCTTAACTGCGGAGTTCTGATGGGATCCGGTGCATTAGTGCTGGTATGATCGCACCTGTCAAGTGTGGCGCGATCAACTGCTTTATGCCTTCGCTAGGCCGCCGCGCACGCTTCAAACGACCATAACTTTCAGTCCGGGATGAATCTCGAGGCCCGGGTGGCGCCGCTGGAAAGCTCGTCCTGAGCCCGCCGCCGTCCCAACCAGGGCTCGCATGGTTGAGGTCGACCTCGACCCCAGAAACCTGTTCCGGGGCCCGTTTCGGAGCTGTTGCAGCAACGCCAAGGATCGGAGCCGCCGGGTGAGGAAACCGACCTGCCGCGGTCGCGGTCCCGGCCGCCTCCGCCGCCGAGAAGGATTTGAGCAATCGAAACCTTGTGCGTGCGCGCCACCAAAAGAACAAGCCCGACTGACGCAAAAAGGAGTAGGTGCAACACGAGGACTTCCCAGGAGGTCACCCATCCCAGTACTACTCTCGCCGAAGCACGCTTAACTGCGGAGTTCTTATGGGATCCGGTGCATTAGTGCTGGTATGATCGCACCGGTCAAGTGTGGCGCGATCAACTGCTTTATGCCTTCGCCTGGCCGCCGCGCACGCTTCAAACGACCATAACTTTCAGTCCGGGATGAATCTCGAGGCCCGGGTGGCGCCGCTGGAAAGCTCGTCCTGAGCCCGCCGTCGTCCCAACCGGGGCTCGCCCGGTTGAGGTCGACCTCGACCCCAGAAACCTGTTCCGGGGCCCGTTTCGGAGCTGTTGCAGCAACGCCAAGGATCGGAGCCGCCGGGTGAGGAAACCGACCTGCCGCGGTCTCGGGCCCGCCTCCGCCGCCGAGAAGGATTTGAGCAATCGAAAACTTGTGCGTGGGCGCCACAAAAAGAACAAGCCCGACTGACGCAAAAAGGAGGAGGTGCAACACGAGGACTTCCCAGGAGGTCACCCATCCCAGTACTACTCTCGCCCAAGCACGCTTAACTGCAGAGTTCTGATGGGATCCGGTGCATTAGTGCTGGTGTGATCGCACCTGTCAACTGTGGCGCGATCAACTGCTTTATGCCTTCGCCTGGCCGCCGCGCACGCTTCAAACGACCATAACTTTCAGTCCGGGATGAATCTAGAGGCCCGGGTGGCGCCGCTGGAAAGCTCGTCCTGAGGCCGGCGCCGTCCCAACCAGGGCTCGCCCGGTTGAGGTCGACCTCGACCCCAGAAACCTGTTCCGGGGCCCGTTGCGGAGCTGTCGCAGCAACGCCAAGGATCGGAGGCGCCGGGTGAGGAAACCGACCAGCCGCGGTCCCGGGCCCGCCTCCGCCGCCGAGAAGGATTTGAGCAATCGAAACCTTGTGCGTGTGCGCCACCAAAAGAACAAGCCCGACTGACGCAAAAAGGAGGAGGTGCAACACGAGGACTTCCCAGGAGGTCACCCATCCCAGTACTACTCTCGCCCAAGCACGCTTAACTGCGGAGTTCTGATGGGATCCGGTGCATTAGTGCTGGTATGATCGCACCTGTCAACTGTGGCGCGATCAACTGCTTTATGCCTTCGTTAGGCCACCGCGCACGCTTCAAACGACCATAACTTTCAGTCCGGGATGAATCTCGAGGCCCGGGTGGCGCCGCTGGAAAGCTCGTCCTGAGCCCGCCGCCGTCCCAACCAGGGCTCGCCCGGTTGAGGTCGACCTCGACCCCAGAAACCTGTTCCGGGGCCCGTTGCGGAGCTGTCGCAGCAACGCCAAGGATCGGAGCCGCCGGGTGAGGAAACCGACCAGCCGCGGTCCCGGGCCCGCCTCCGCCGCCGAGAAGGATTTGAGCAATCGAAACCTTGTGCGTGTGCGCCACCAAAAGAACAAGCCCGACTGACGCAAAAAGGAGGAGGTGCAACACGAGGACTTCCCAGGAGGTCACCCATCCCAGTACTACTCTCGCCGAAGCACGCTTAACTGCGGAGTTCTTATGGGATCCGGTGCATTAGTGCTGGTATGATCGCACCTGTCAAGTGTGGCGCGATCAACTGCTTTATGCCTTCGCCTGGCCGCCGCGCACGCTTCAAACGACCATAACTTTCAGTCCGGGATGAATCTCGAGGCCCGGGTGGCGTCGCTGGAAAGCTCGTCCTGAGCCCGCCGTCGTCCCAACCGGGGCTCGCCCGGTTGAGGTCGACCTCGACCCCAGAAACCTGTTCCGGGGCCCTTTCGGAGCTGTTGCAGCAACGCCAAGGATCGGAGCCGCCGGGTGAGGAAACCGACCTGCCGCGGTCTCGGGCCCGCCTCCGCCGCCGAGAAGGATTTGAGCAATCGAAAACTTGTGCGTGGGCGCCACAAAAAGAACAAGCCCGACTGACGCAAAAAGGAGGAGGTGCAACACGAGGACTTCCCAGGAGGTCACCCATCCCAGTACTACTCTCGCCCAAGCACGCTTAACTGCGGAGTTCTGATGGGATCCGGTGCATTAGTGCTGGTATGATCGCACCTGTCAACTGTGGCGCGATCAACTGCTTTATGCCTTCGCCTGGCCGCCGCGCACGCTTCAAACGACCATAACTTTCAGTCCGGGTTGAATCTAGAGGCCCGGGTGGCGCCGCTGGAAAGCTCGTCCTGAGGCCGGCGCCGTCCCAACCAGGGCTCGCCCGGTTGAGGTCGACCTCGACCCCAGAAACCTGTTCCGGGGCCCGTTGCGGAGCTGTCGCAGCAACGCCAAGGATCGGAGGCGCCGGGTGAGGAAACCGACCAGCCGCGGTCCCGGGCCCGCCTCCGCTGCCGAGAAGGATTTGAGCAATTGAAACCTTGTGCGTGTGCGCCACCAAAAGAACAAGCCCGACTGACGCAAAAAGGAGGAGGTGCAACACGAGGACTTCCCAGGAGGTCACCCATCCCAGTACTACTCTCGCCCAAGCACGCTTAACTGCGGAGTTCTGATGGGATCCGGTGCATTAGTGCTGGTATGATCGCACCTGTCAACTGTGGCGCGATCAACTGCTTTATGCCTTCGCTAGGCCGCCGCGCACGCTTCAAACGACCATAACTTTCAGTCCGGGATGAATCTCGAGGCCCGGGTGGCGCCGCTGGAGAGCTCGTCCTGAGCCCGCCGCCGTCCCAACCCGGGCTCGCCCGGTTGAGGTCGACCTCGACCCCAGAAACCTGTTCCGGGGCCCGTTTCGGAGCTGTTGCAGCAACGCCAAGGATCGGAGCCGCCGGGTGAGGAAACCGACCTGCCGCGGTCCCGGGCCCGCCTCCGCCGCCGAGAAGGATTTGAGCAATCGAAACCTTGTGCGTGCGCGCCACCAAAAGAACAAGCCTGACTGACGCAAAAAGGAGGAGGTGCAACACGAGGACTTCCCAGGAGGTCACCCATCCCAGTACTACTCTCGCCCAAGCACGCTTAACTGCGGAGTTCTGATGGGATCCGGTGCATTAGTGGTGGTATGATCGCACCTGTTAAGTGTGGCGCGATCAACTGCTTTATGCCTTCGCCTGGCCGCCGCGCACGCTTCAAACGACCATAACTTTCAGTCCGGGATGAATCTCGAGGCCCGGGTGGCGCCGCTGGAAAGCTCGTCCTGAGCCCGCCGTCGTCCCAACCGGGGCTCGCCCGGTTGAGGTCGACCTCGACCCCAGAAACCTGTTCCGGGGCCCGTTTCGGAGCTGTTGCAGCAACGCCAAGGATCGGAGCCGCCGGGTGAGGAAACCGACCTGCCGCGGTCCCGGGCCCGCCTCCGCCGCCGAGAAGGATTTGAGCAATCGAAACCTTGTGCGTGCGCGCCACCAAAAGAACAAGCCCGACTGACGCAAAAAGGAGGAGGTGCAACACGAGGATTTCCCAGGAGGTCACCCATCCCAGTACTACTCTCGCCCAAGCACGCTTAACTGCGGAGTTCTGATGGGATCCGGTGCATTAGTGGTGGTATGATCGCACCTGTCAAGTGTGGCGCGATCAACTGCTTTATGCCTTCGCTAGGCCGCCGCGCACGCTTCAAACGATCATAACTTTCAGTCCGGGATGAATCTCGAGGCCCGGGTGGCGCCGCTGGAAAGCTCGTCCTGAGCCCGCCGTCGTCCCAACCGGGGCTCGCCCGGTTGAGGTCGACCTCGACCCCAGAAACCTGTTCCGGGGCCCGTTTCGGAGCTGTTGCAGCAACGCCAAGGATCGGAGGCGCCGGGTGAGGAAACCGACCAGCCGCGGTCCTGGGCCCGCCTCCGCCGCCGAGAAGGATTTGAGCAATCGAAACCTTGTGCGTGCGCGCCACCAAAAGAACAAGCCCGACTGACGCAAAAAGGAGGAGGTGCAACACGAGGACTTCCTAGGAGGTCACCCATCCCAGTACTACTCTCGCCCAAGCACGCTTAACTGCGGAGTTCTGATGGGATCCGGTGCATTAGTGCTGGTATGATCGCACGTGTCAAGTGTGGCGCGATCAACTGCTTTATGCCTTCGCCTGGCCGCCGCGCACGCTTCAAACGACCATAACTTTCAGTCCGGGATGAATCTCGAGGCCCGGGTGACGCCGCTGGAAAGCTCGTCCTGAGCCCGCCGTCGACCCAACCGGGGCTCGCCCGGTTAAGGTCGACCTCGACCCCAGAAACCTGTTCCGGGGCCCGTTTCGGAGCTGTTGCAGCAACGCCAAGGATCGGAGCCGCCGGGTGAGGAAACCGACCTGCCGCGGTCCCGGGCCTGCCTCCGCCGCCGAGAAGGATTTGAGCATTCGAAACCTTGTGCGTGCGCGCCACCAAAAGAACAAGCCTGACTGACGCAAAAAGGAGGAGGTGCAACACGAGGACTTCCAAGGAGGTCACCCATCCCAGTACTACTCTCGCCCAAGCACGCTTAACTGCGGAGTTCTGATGGGATCCGGTGCATTAGTGCTGGTATGATCGCACCTGTCAAGTGTGGCGCGATCAACTGCTTTATGCCTTCGCTAGGCCGCCGCGCGCGCTTCAAACGACCATAACTTTCAGTCCGGGATGAATCTCGAGGCCCGGGTGGCGCCGCTGGAAAGCTCGTCCTGAGCCCGCCGCCGTCCCAACCAGGGCTCGCCCGGTTGAGGTCGACCTCGACCCCAGAAACCTGTTCCGGGGCCCGTTTCGGAGCTGTTGCAGCAACGCCAAGGATTGGAGCCGCCGGGTGAGGAAACCGACCTGCCGCGGTCCAGGGCCCGCCTCCGCCGCCGAGAAGGATTTGAGCAATCGAAACCTTGTGCGTGCGCGCCACCAAAAGAACAAGCCCGACTGACGCAAAAAGGAGGAGGTGCAACACGAGGACTTCCCAGGAGGTCACCCATCCCAGTACTACTCTCGCCGAAGCACGCTTAACTGCGGAGTTCTTATGGGATCCGGTGCATTAGTGCTGGTATGATCGCACCTGTCAAGTGTGGCGCGATCAACTGCTTTATGCCTTCGCTTGGCCGCCGCGCACGCTTCAAACGACCATAACTTTCAGTCCGGGATGAATCTCCAGGCCCGGGTGGCGCCGCTGGAAAGCTCGTCCTGAGCCCGCCGCCGTCCCAACCGGGGCTCGCCCGGTTGAGGTCGACCTCGACCCCAGAAACCTGTTCCGGGGCCCGTTTCGGAGCTGTTGCAGCAACGCCAAGGATCGGAGCCGCCGGGTGAGGAAACCGACCTGCCGCGGTCCCGGGCCCGCCTCCGCCGCCGAGAAGGATTTGAGCAATAGAAACCTTGTGCGTGCGCGCCACCAAAAGAACAAGCCCGACTGACGCAAAAAGGAGGAGGTGCAACACGAGGACTTCCCAGGAGGTCACCCATCCCAGTACTACTCTCGCCCAAGCACGCTTAACTGCGGAGTTCTGATGGGATCCGGTGCATTAGTGCTGGTATGATCGCACCTGTCAAGTGTGGCGCGATCAACTGCTTTATGCCTTCGCCAGGTCGCCGCGCATGCTTCAAACGACCATAACTTTCAGTCCGGGATGAATCTCGAGGCCCGGGTGGCGCCGCTGGAAAGCTCGTCCTGAGCCCGCCGCCGTCCCAACCAGGGCTCGCCCGGTTGCGGTCGACCTCGACCCCAGAAACCTGTTCCGGGGCCCGTTTCGGAGCTGTTGCAGCAACGCCAAGGATTGGAGCCGCCGGGTGAGGAAACCGACCTGCCGCGGTCCCGGGCCCGCCTCCGCCGCCGAGAAGGATTTGAGCAATCGAAACCTTGTGCGTGCGCGCCACCAAAAGAACAAGCCCGACTGACGCAAAAAGGAGGAGGTGCAACACGAGGACTTCCCAGGAGGTCACCCATCCCAGTACTACTCTCGCCGAAGCACGCTTAACTGCGGAGTTCTTATGGGATCCAGTGCATTAGTGCTGGTATGATCGCACCTGTCAAGTGTGGCGCGATCAACTGCTTTATGCCTTCGCTTGGCCGCCGCGCACGCTTCAAACGACCATAACTTTTAGTCCGGGATGAATCTCGAGGCCCGGGTGGCGCCGCTGGAAAGCTCGTCCTGAGCCCGCCGCCGTCCCAACCGGGGCTCGCCCGGTTGAGGTCGACCTCGACCCCAGAAACCTGTTCCGGGGCCCGTTTCGGAGCTGTTGCAGCAACGCCAAGGATCGGAGCCGCCGGGTGAGGAAACCGACCTGCCGCGGTCCCGGGCCCGCCTCCGCCGCCGAGAAGGATTTGAGCAATAGAAACCTTGTGCGTGCGCGCCACCAAAAGAACAAGCCCGACTGACGCAAAAAGGAGGAGGTGCAACACGAGGACTTCCCAGGAGGTCACCCATCCCAGTACTACTCTCGCCCAAGCACGCTTAACTGCGGAGTTCTGATGGGATCCGGTGCATTAGTGCTGGTATGATCGCACCTGTAAAGTGTGGCGCGATCAACTGCTTTATGCCTTCGCCAGGTCGCCGCGCATGCTTCAAACGACCATAACTTTCAGTCCGGGATGAATCTCGAGGCCCGGGTGGCGCCGCTGGAAAGCTCGTCCTGAGCCCGCCGCCGTCCCAACCAGGGCTCGCCCGGTTGAGGTCGACCTCGACCCCAGAAACCTGTTCCGGGGCCCGTTTCGGAGCTGTTGCAGCAACGCCAAGGATTTGAGCCGCCGGGTGAGGAAATCGACCTGCCGCGGTCTCGGGCCCGCCTCCGCCGCCGAGAAGGATTTGAGCAATCGAAACCTTCTGCGTGCGCGCCACCAAAAGAACAAGCCCGACTGACGCAAAAAGGAGGAGGTGCAACACGAGGACTTCCCAGGAGGTCACCCATCCCAGTACTACTCTCGCCGAAGCACGCTTAACTGCGGAGTTCTTATGGGATCCGGTGCATTAGTGCTGGTATGATCGCACCTGTCAAGTGTGGCGCGATCAACTGCTTTATGCCTTCGCTTGGCCGCCGCGCACGCTTCAAACGACCATAACTTTCAGTCCGGGATGAATCTCCAGGCCCGGGTGGCGCCGCTCGAAAGCTCGTCCTGAGCCCGCCGCCGTCCCAACCGGGGCTCGCCCGGTTGAGGTCGACCTCGACCCCAGAAACCTGTTCCGGGGCCCGTTTCGGAGCTGTTGCAGCAACGCCAAGGATCGGAGCCGCCGGGTGAGGAAACCGACCTGCCGCGGTCCCGGGCCCGCCTCAGCCGCCGAGAAGGATTTGAGCAATAGAAACCTTGTGCGTGCGCGCCACCAAAAGAACAAGCCCGACTGACGCAAAAAGGAGGAGGTGCAACACGAGGACTTCCCAGGAGGTCACCCATCCCAGTACTACTCTCGCCCAAGCACGCTTAACTGCGGAGTTCTGATGGGATCCGGTGCATTAGTGGTGGTATGATCGCACCTGTCAAGTGTGGCGCGATCAACTGCTTTATGCCTTCGCCTGGCCGCCGCGCACGCTTCAAACGACCATAACTTTCAGTCCGGGATGAATCTCGAGGCCCGGGTGGCGCCGCTGGAAAGCTCGTCCTGAGCCCGCCGCCGTCCCAACCGGGGCTCGCCCGGTTGAGGTCGACCTCGACCCCAGAAACCTGTTCCGGGGCCCGTTTCGGAGCTGTTGCAGCAACGCCAAGCATCGGAGCCGCCGGGTGAGGAAACCGACCTGCCGCGGTCCCGGGCCCGCCTCCGCCGCCGAGAAGGATTTGAGCAATAGAAACCTTCTACGTGCGCGCCACCAAAAGAACAAGCCCGACTGACGCAAAAAGGAGGAGGTGCAACACGAGGACTTCCCAGGAGGTCACCCATCCCAGTACTACTCTCGCCCAAGCACGCTTAACTGCGGAGTTCTGATGGGATCCGGTGCATTAGTGCTGGTATGATCGCACCTGTCAAGTGTGGCGCGATCAACTGCTTTATGCCTTCGCCTGGCCGCCACGCACGCTTCAAACGACCATAACTTTCAGTCCGGGATGAATCTCGAGGCCCGGGTGGCGCCGCTGGAAAGCTCGTCCTGAGCCCGCCGCCGTCCCAACCGGGGCTCGCCCGGTTGAGGTCGACCTCGACCCCAGAAACCTGTTCCGGGGCCCGTTTCGGAGCTGTTGCAGCAAAGCCCAGGATCGGAGCCGCCGGGTGTGGAAACCGACCTGCCGCGGTCCTGGGCCCGCCTCCGCTGCCGAGAAGGATTTGAGCAATCGAAACCTTGTGCGTGCGCGCCACCAAAAGAACAAGCCAGACTAACGCAAAAAGGAGGAGGTGCAACACGAGGACTTCCCAGGAGGTCACCCATCCCAGTACTACTCTCGCCCAAGCACGCTTAACTGCGGAGTTCTGATGGGATCCGGTGCATTAGTGCTGGTATTATCGCACCTGTCAAGTGTGGCGCGATCAACTGCTTTATGCCTTCGCTAGGCCGCCGCGCACGCTTCCAACGACCATAACTTTCAGTCCGGGATGAATCTCGAGGCCCGGGTGGCGCCGCTGGAAAGCTCGTCCTGAGCCCGCCGCCGTCCCAACCGGGGCTCGCCCGGTTGAGGTCGACCTCGACCCCAGAAACCTGTTCCGGGGCCCGTTTCGGAGCTGTTGCAGCAACGCCAAGGATTGGAGCCGCCGGGTGAGGAAACCGACCTGCCGCGGTCCCGGGCCCGCCTCCGCCGCCGAGAAGGATTTGAGCAATCGAAACCTTGTGCGTGCGCGCCACCAAAAGAACAAGCCCGACTGACGCAAAAAGGAGGAGGTGCAACACGAGGACTTCCCAGGAGGTCACCCATCCCAGTACTACTCTCGCCGAAGCACGCTTAACTGCGGAGTTCTTATGGGATCCGGTGCATTAGTGCTGGTATGATCGCACCTGTCAAGTGTGGCGCGATCAACTGCTTTATGCCTTCGCTTGGCCGCCGCGCACGCTTCAAACGACCATAACTTTCAGTCCGGGATGAATCTCCAGGCCCGGGTGGCGCCGCTCGAAAGCTCGTCCTGAGCCCGCCGCCGTCCCAACCGGGGCTCGCCCGGTTGAGGTCGACCTCGACCCCAGAAACCTGTTCCGGGGCCCGTTTCGGAGCTGTTGCAGCAACGCCAAGGATCGGAGCCGCCGGGTGAGGAAACCGACCTGCCTCGGTCCCGGGCCCGCCTCCGCCGCCGAGAAGGATTTGAGCAATAGAAACCTTGTGCGTGCGCGCCACCAAAAGAACAAGCCCGACTGACGCAAAAAGGAGGAGGTGCAACACGAGGACTTCCCAGGAGGTCACCCATCCCAGTACTACTCTCGCCCAAGCACGCTTAACTGCGGAGTTCTGATTGGATCCGGTGCATTAGTGCTGGTATGATCGCACCTGTCAGCTGTGGCGCGATCAACTGCTTTATGCCTTCGCCTGGCCGCCGCGCACGCTTCAAACGACCATAACTTTCAGTCCGGGATGAATCTCGAGGCCCGGGTGGCGCCGCTGGAAAGCTCGTCCTGAGCCCGCCGCCGTCCCAACCGGGGCTCGCCCGGTTGAGGTAGACCTCGACCCCAGAAACCTGTTCCGGGGCCCGTTTCGGAGCTGTTGCAGCAACGCCCAGGATCGGAGCCGCCGGGTGTGGAAACCGACCTGCCGCGGTCCCGGGCCCGCCTCCGCCGCCGAGAAGGATTTGAGCAATCGAAACCTTGTGCGTGCGCGCCACCAAAAGAACAAGCCAGACTAACGCAAAAAGGAGGAGGTGCAACACGAGGACTTCCCAGGAGGTCACCCATCCCAGTACTACTCTCGCCCAAGCACGCTTAACTGCGGAGTTCTGATGGGATCCGGTGCATTAGTGCTGGTATGATCGCACCTGTCAACTGTGGCGCGATCAACTGCTTTATGCCTTCGCCTGGCCGCCGCGCACGCTTCAAACGACCATAACTTTCAGTCCGGGATGAATCTAGAGGCCCGGGTGGCGCCGCTGGAAAGCTCGTCCTGAGCCCGCCGCCGTCCCAACCAGGGCTCGCCCGGTTGAGGTCGACCTCGACCCCAGAAACCTGTTCCGGGGCCCGTTTCGGAGCTGTTGCAGCAACGCCAAGGATCGGAGCCGCCGGGTGAGGAAACCGACCTGCCGCGGTCCCGGGCCCGCCTCCGCCGCCGAGAAGGATTTGAGCAATCGAAACCTTGTGCGTGCGCGCCACAAAAAGAACAAGCCCGACTGACGCAAAAAGGAGGAGGTGCAACACGAGGAGTTCCCAGGAGGTCACCCATCCCAGTACTACTCTCGCCCAAGCACGCTTAACTGCGGAGTTCTGATGGGATCCGGTGCATTAGTGCTGGTATGATCGCACCTGTCAAGTGTGGCGCGATCAACTGCTTTATGCCTTCGCTGGGCCGCCGCGCACGCTTCAAACGACCAAAACTTTCAGTCCGGGATGAATCTCGAGGCCCGGGTGGCGCCGCTGGAAAGCTCGTCCTGAGCCCGCCGCCGTCCCAACCCGGGCTCGCCCGGTTGAGGTCGACCTCGACCCCAGAAACCTGTTCCCGGGCCCGTTTCGGAGCTGTTGCAGCAACGCCAAGGATTGGAGCCGCCGGGTGAGAAAACCGACCTGCCGCGGTCCCGGGCCCGCCTCCGCCGCCGAGAAGGATTTGAGCAATCGAAACCTTGTGCGTGCGCGCCACCAAAAGAACAAGCCCGACTGACGCAAAAAGGAGGAGGTGCAACACGAGGACTTCCCAGGAGGTCACCCATCCCAGTACTACTCTCGCCGAAGCACGCTTAAGTGCGGAGTTCTGATGGGATCCGGTGCATTAGTGCTGGTATGATCGCACCTGTCAAGTGTGGCGCGATCAACTGCTTTATGCCTTCGCTGGGCCGCCGCGCACGCTTCAAACGACCAAAACTTTCAGTCCGGGATGAATCTCGAGGCCCGGGTGGCGCCGCTGGAAAGCTCGTCCTGAGCCCGCCGCCGTCCCAACCCGGGCTCGCCCGGTTGAGGTCGACCTCGACCCCAGAAACCTGTTCCCGGGCCCGTTTCGGAGCTGTTGCAGCAACGCCAAGGATTGGAGCCGCCGGGTGAGGAAACCGACCTGCCGCGGTTCCGGGCCCGCCTCCGCCGCCGAGAAGGATTTGAGCAATCGAAACCTTGTGCGTGCGCGCCACCAAAAGAACAAGCCCGACTGACGCAAAAAGGAGGAGGTGCAACACGAGGACTTCCCAGGAGGTCACCCATCCCAGTACTACTCTCGCCGAAGCACGCTTAACTGCGGAGTTCTTATGGGATCCGGTGCATTAGTGCTGGTATGATCGCACCTGTCAAGTGTGGCGCGATCAACTGCTTTATGCCTTCGCTTGGCCGCCGCGCACGCTTCAAACGACCATAACTTTCAGTCCGGGATGAATCTCCAGGCCCGGGTGGCGCCGCTGGAAAGCTCGTCCTGAGCCCGCCGCCGTCCCAACCGGGGCTCGCCCGGTTGAGGTCGACCTCGACCCCAGAAACCTGTTCCGGGGCCCGTTTCGGAGCTGTTGCAGCAACGCCAAGGATCGGAGCCGCCGGGTGAGGAAACCGTACTGCCGCGGGCAATAGAAACCTTGTGCGTGCGCGCCACCAAAAGAACAAGCCCGACTGACGCAAAAAGGAGGAGGTGCAACACGAGGACTTCCCAGGAGGTCACCCATCCCAGTACTACTCTCGCCCAAGCACGCTTAACTGCGGAGTTCTGATGGGATCCGGTGCATTAGTGCTGGTATGATCGCACCTATCAAGTGTGGCGCGATCAACTGCTTTATGCCTTCGCCTGGCCGCCGCGCACGCTTCAAACGACCATAACTTTCAGTCCGGGATGAATCTCGAGGCCCGGGTGGCGCCGCTGGAAAGCTCGTCCTGAGCCCGCCGCCGTCCCAACCGGGGCTCGCCCGGTTGAGGTCGACCTCGACCCCAGAAACCTGTTCCGGGGCCCGTTTCGGAGCTGTTGCAGCAACGCCCAGGATCGGAGCCGCCGGGTGAGGAAACCGACCTGCCGCGGTCCCGGGCCCGCCTCCGCCGCCGAGAAGGATTTGAGCAATCGAAACCTTGTGCGTGCGCGCCACCAAAAGAACAAGCCCGACTAACGCAAAAAGGAGGAGGTGCAACACGAGGACTTCCCAGGAGGTCACCCATCCCAGTACTACTCTCGCCCAAGCACGCTTAACTGCGGAGTTCTGATGGGATCCGGTGCATTAGTGCTGGTATGATCGCACCTGTCAACTGTGGCGCGATCAACTGCTTTATGCCTTCGCCTGGCCGCCGCGCACGCTTCAAACGACCATAACTTTCAGTCCGGGATGAATCTAGAGGCCCGGGTGGCGCCGCTGGAAAGCTCGTCCTGAGCCCGCCGCCGTCCCAACCAGGGCTCGCCCGGTTGAGGTCGACCTCGACCCCAGAAACCTGTTCCGGGGCCCGTTTCGGAGCTGTTGCAGCAACGCCAAGGATCGGAGCCGCCGGGTGAAGAAACCCACCTGCCGCGGTCCCGGGCCCGCCTCCGCCGCCGAGAAGGATTCGAGCAATCGAAACCTTGTGCGTGCGCGCCACAAAAAGAACAAGCCCGACTGACGCAAAAAGGAGGAGGTGCAACACGAGGAGTTCCCAGGAGGTCACCCATCCCAGTACTACTCTCGCCCAAGCACGCTTAACTGCGGACTTCTGATGGGATCCGGTGCATTAGTGCTGGTATGATCGCACCTGTCAAGTGTGGCGCGATCAACTGCTTTATGCCTTCGCTAGGCCGCCGCGCACGCTTCAAACGACCATAACTTTCAGTCCGGGATGAATCTCGAGGCCCGGGTGGCGCCGCTGGAAAGCTCGTCCTGAGCCCGCCGCCGTCCCAACCGGGGCTCGCCCGGTTGAGGTCGACCTCGACCCCAGAAACCTGTTCCGGGGCCCGTTTCGGAGCTGTTGCAGCAACGCCAAGGATTGGAGCCGCCGGGTGAGGAAACCGACCTGCCGCGGTCCCGGGCCCGCCTCCGCCGCCGAGAAGGATTTGAGCAATAGAAACCTTGTGCGTGCGCGCCACCAAAAGAACAAGCCCGACTGACGCAAAAAGGAGGAGGTGCAACACGAGGACTTCCCAGGAGGTCACCCATCCCAGTACTACTCTCGCCCAAGCACGCTTAACTGCGGAGTTCTGATGGGATCCGGTGCATTAGTGCTGGTATGATCGCACCTGTCAGCTGTGGCGCGATCAACTGCTTTATGCCTTCGCCTGGCCGCCGCGCACGCTTCAAACGACCATAACTTTCAGTCCGGGATGAATCTCGAGGCCCGGGTGGCGCCGCTGGAAAGCTCGTCCTGAGCCCGCCGCCGTCCCAACCGGGGCTCGCCCGGTTGAGGTCGACCTCGACCCCAAAAACCTGTTCCGGGGCCCGTTTCGGAGCTGTTGCAGCAACGCCCAGGATCGGAGCCGCCGGGTGTGGAAACCGACCTGCCGCGGTCCCGGGCCCGCCTCCGCCGCCGAGAAGGATTTGAGCAATCGAAACGTTGTGCGTGCGCGCCACCAAAAGAACAAGCCAGACTAACGCAAAAAGGAGGAGGTGCAACACGAGGACTTCCCAGGAGGTCACCCATCCCAGTACTACTCTCGCCCAAGCACGCTTAACTGCGGAGTTCTGATGGGATCCGGTGCATTAGTGCTGGTATGATCGCACCTGTCAACTGTGGCGCGATCAACTGCTTTATGCCTTCGCCTGGCCGCCGCGCACGCTTCAAACGACCATAACTTTCAGTCCGGGATGAATCTAGAGGCCCGGGTGGCGCCGCTGGAAAGCTCGTCCTGAGCCCGCCGCCGTCCCAACCCGGGCTCGCCCGGTTGAGGTCGACCTCGACCCCAGAAACCTGTTCCGGGGCCCGTTTCGGAGCTGTTGCAGCAACGCCAAGGATCGGAGCCGCCGGGTGAGGAAACCGACCTGCCGCGGTCCCGGGCCCGCCTCCGCCGCCGAGAAGAATTTGAGCAATCGAAACCTTGTGCGTGCGCGCCACAAAAAGAACAAGCCCGACTGACGCAAAAAGGAGGAGGTGCAACACGAGGAGTTCCCAGGAGGTCACCCATCCCAGTACTACTCTCGCCCAAGCACGCTTAACTGCGGAGTTCTGATGGGATCCGGTGCATTAGTGCTGGTATGATCGCACCTGTCAGCTGTGGCGCGATCAACTGCTTTATGCCTTCGCCTGGCCGCCGCGCACGCTTCAAACGACCATAACTTTCAGTCCGGGATGAATCTCGAGGCCCGGGTGGCGCCGCTGGAAAGCTCGTCCTGAGCCCGCCGCCGTCCCAACCGGGGCTCGCCCGGTTGAGGTCGACCTCGACCCCAAAAACCTGTTCCGGGGCCCGTTTCGGAGCTGTTGCAGCAACGCCCAGGATCGGAGCCGCCGGGTGTGGAAACCGACCTGCCGCGGTCCCGGGCCCGCCTCCGCCGCCGAGAAGGATTTGAGCAATCGAAACGTTGTGCGTGCGCGCCACCAAAAGAACAAGCCAGACTAACGCAAAAAGGAGGAGGTGCAACACGAGGACTTCCCAGGAGGTCACCCATCCCAGTACTACTCTCGCCCAAGCACGCTTAACTGCGGAGTTCTGATGGGATCCGGTGCATTAGTGCTGGTATGATCGCACCTGTCAACTGTGGCGCGATCAACTGCTTTATGCCTTCGCCTGGCCGCCGCGCACGCTTCAAACGACCATAACTTTCAGTCCGGGATGAATCTAGAGGCCCGGGTGGCGCCGCTGGAAAGCTCGTCCTGAGCCCGCCGCCGTCCCAACCCGGGCTCGCCCGGTTGAGGTCGACCTCGACCCCAGAAACCTGTTCCGGGGCCCGTTTCGGAGCTGTTGCAGCAACGCCAAGGATCGGAGCCGCCGGGTGAGGAAACCGACCTGCCGCGGTCCCGGGCCCGCCTCCGCCGCCGAGAAGGATTTGAGCAATCGAAACCTTGTGCGTGCGCGCCACAAAAAGAACAAGCCCGACTGACGCAAAAAGGAGGAGGTGCAACACGAGGAGTTCCCAGGAGGTCACCCATCCCAGTACTACTCTCGCCCAAGCACGCTTAACTGCGGAGTTCTGATGGGATCCGGTGCATTAGTGCTGGTATGATCGCACCTGTCAAGTGTGGCGCGATCAACTGCTTTATGCCTTCGCTGGGCCGCCGCGCACGCTTCAAACGACCATAACTTTCAGTCCGGGATGAATCTCGAGGCCCGGGTGGCGCCGCTGGAAAGCTCGTCCTGAGCCCGCCGCCGTCCCAACCAGGGCTCGCCCGGTTGAGGTCGACCTCGACCCCAGAAACCTGTTCCGGGGCCCGTTTCGGAGCTGTTGCAGCAACGCCAAGGATTGGAGCCGCCGGGTGAGGAAACCGACCTGCCGCGGTCCCGGGCCCGCCTCCGCCGCCGAGAAGGATTTGAGCAATCGAAACCTTGTGCGTGCGCGCCACCAAAAGAACAAGCCCGACTGACGCAAAAAGGAGGAGTTGCAACACGAGGACTTCCCAGGAGGTCACCCATCCCAGTACTACTCTCGCCGAAGCACGCTTAACTGCGGAGTTCTTATGGGATCCGGTGCATTAGTGCTGGTATGATCGCACCTGTCAAGTGTGGCGCGATCAACTGCTTTATGCCTTCGCTTGGCCGCCGCGCACGCTTCAAACGACCATAACTTTCAGTCCGGGATGAATCTCCAGGCCCGGGTGGCGCCGCTGGAAAGCTCGTCCTGAGCCCGCCGCCGTCCCAACCGGGGCTCGCCCGGTTGAGGTCGACCTCGACCCCAAAAACCTGTTCCGGGGCCCGTTTCGGAGCTGTTGCAGCAACGCCCAGGATCGGAGCCGCCGGGTGTGGAAACCGACCTGCCGCGGTCCCGGGCCCGCCTCCGCCGCCGAGAAGGATTTGAGCAATCGAAACGTTGTGCGTGCGCGCCACCAAAAGAACAAGCCAGACTAACGCAAAAAGGAGGAGGTGCAACACGAGGACTTCCCAGGAGGTCACCCATCCCAGTACTACTCTCGCCCAAGCACGCTTAACTGCGGAGTTCTGATGGGATCCGGTGCATTAGTGCTGGTATGATCGCACCTGTCAACTGTGGCGCGATCAACTGCTTTATGCCTTCGCCTGGCCGCCGCGCACGCTTCAAACGACCATAACTTTCAGTCCGGGATGAATCTAGAGGCCCGGGTGGCGCCGCTGGAAAGCTCGTCCTGAGCCCGCCGCCGTCCCAACCCGGGCTCGCCCGGTTGAGGTCGACCTCGACCCCAGAAACCTGTTCCGGGGCCCGTTTCGGAGCTGTTGCAGCAACGCCAAGGATCGGAGCCGCCGGGTGAGGAAACCGACCTGCCGCGGTCCCGGGCCCGCCTCCGCCGCCGAGAAGGATTTGAGCAATCGAAACCTTGTGCGTGCGCGCCACAAAAAGAACAAGCCCGACTGACGCAAAAAGGAGGAGGTGCAACACGAGGAGTTCCCAGGAGGTCACCCATCCCAGTACTACTCTCGCCCAAGCACGCTTAACTGCGGAGTTCTGATGGGATCCGGTGCATTAGTGCTGGTATGATCGCACCTGTCAAGTGTGGCGCGATCAACTGCTTTATGCCTTCGCTGGGCCGCCGCGCACGCTTCAAACGACCATAACTTTCAGTCCGGGATGAATCTCGAGGCCCGGGTGGCGCCGCTGGAAAGCTCGTCCTGAGCCCGCCGCCGTCCCAACCAGGGCTCGCCCGGTTGAGGTCGACCTCGACCCCAGAAACCTGTTCCGGGGCCCGTTTCGGAGCTGTTGCAGCAACGCCAAGGATTGGAGCCGCCGGGTGAGGAAACCGACCTGCCGCGGTCCCGGGCCCGCCTCCGCCGCCGAGAAGGATTTGAGCAATCGAAACCTTGTGCGTGCGCGCCACCAAAAGAACAAGCCCGACTGACGCAAAAAGGAGGAGGTGCAACACGAGGACTTCCCAGGAGGTCACCCATCCCAGTACTACTCTCGCCGAAGCACGCTTAACTGCGGAGTTCTTATGGGATCCGGTGCATTAGTGCTGGTATGATCGTACCTGTCAAGTGTGGCGCGATCAACTGCTTTATGCCTTCGCTTGGCCGCCGCGCACGCTTCAAACGACCATAACTTTCAGTCCGGGATGAATCTCCAGGCCCGGGTGGCGCCGCTGGAAAGCTCGTCCTGAGCCCGCCGCCGTCCCAACCGGGGCTCGCCCGGTTGAGGTCGACCTCGACCCCAGAAACCTGTTCCGGGGCCCGTTTCGGAGCTGTTGCAGCAACGCCAAGGATCGGAGCCGCCAGGTGAGGAAACCGACCTGCCGCGGTCCCGGGCCCGCCTCCGCCGCCGAGAAGGATTTGAGCAATAGAAACCTTGTGCGTGCGCGCCACCAAAAGAACAAGCCCGACTGATGCAAAAAGGAGGAGGTGCAACACGAGGACTTCCCAGGAGGTCACCCATCCCAGTACTACTCTCGCCCAAGCACGCTTAACTGCGGAGTTCTGATGGGATCCGGTGCATTAGTGCTGGTATGGTCGCACCTGTCAAGTGTGGCGCGATCAACTGCTTTATGCCTTCGCCTGGCCGCCGCGCACGCTTCAAACGACCATAACTTTCAGTCCGGGATGAATCTCGAGGCCCGGGTGGCGCCGCTGGAAAGCTCGTCCTGAGCCCGCCGCCGTCCCAACCGGGGCTCGCCCGGTTGAGGTCGACCTCGACCCCAGAAACCTGTTCCGGGGCCCGTTTCGGAGCTGTTGCAGCAACGCCCAGGATCGGAGCCGCCGGGTGAGGAAACCGACCTGCCGCGGTCCCGGGCCCGCCTCCGCCGCCGAGAAGGATTTGAGCAATCGAAACCTTGTGCGTGCGCGCCACCAAAAGAACAAGCCCGACTAACGCAAAAAGGAGGAGGTGCAACACGAGGACTTCCCAGGAGGTCACCCATCCCAGTACTACTCTCGCCCAAGCACGCTTAACTGCGGAGTTCTGATGGGATCCGGTGCATTAGTGCTGGTATGATCGCACCTGTCAACTGTGGCGCGATCAACTGCTTTATGCCTTCGCCTGGCCGCCGCGCACGCTTCAAACGACCATAACTTTCAGTCCGGGATGAATCTAGAGGCCCGGGTGGCGCCGCTGGAAAGCTCGTCCTGAGCCCGCCGCCGTCCCAACCAGGGCTCGCCCGGTTGAGGTCGACCTCGACCCCAGAAACCTGTTCCGGGGCCCGTTTCGGAGCTGTTGCAGCAACGCCAAGGATCGGAGCCGCCGGGTGAGGAAACCGACCTGCCGCGGTCCCGGGCCCGCCTCCGCCGCCGAGAAGGATTTGAGCAATCGAAACCTTGTGCGTGCGCGCCACAAAAAGAACAAGCCCGACTGACGCAAAAAGGAGGAGGTGCAACACGAGGACTTCCCAGGAGGTCACCCATCCCAGTACTACTCTCGCCCAAGCACGCTTAACTGCGGAGTTCTGATTGGATCCGGTGCATTAGTGCTGGTATGATCGCACCTGTCAAGTGTGGCGCGATCAACTGCTTTATGCCTTCGCTAGGCCGCCGCGCACGCTTCAAACGACCATAACTTTCAGTCCGGGATGAATCTCGAGGCCCGGGTGGCGCCGCTGGAAAGCTCGTCCTGAGCCCGCCGCCGTCCCAACCAGGGCTCGCCCGACTGAGGTCGACCTCGACCCCAGAAACCTGTTCCGGGGCCCGTTTCGGAGCTGTTGCAGCAACGCCAAGGATCGGAGCCGCCGGGTGAGGAAACCGACCTGCCGCGGTCCCGGCCGCCTCCGCCGCCTAGAAGGATTTGAGCAATCGAAACCTTGTGCGTGCGCGCCACCAAAAGAACAAGCCCGACTGACGCAAAAAGGAGGAGGTGCAACACGAGGACTTCCCAGGAGGTCACCCATCCCAGTACTACTCTCGCCGAAGCACGCTTAACTGCGGAGTTCTTATGGGATCCGGTGCATTAGTGCTGGTATGATCGCACCTGTCAAGTGTGGCGCGATCAACTGCTTTATGCCTTCGCTTGGCCGCCGCGCACGCTTCAAACGACCATAACTTTCAGTCCGGGATGAATCTCCAGGCCCGGGTGGCGCCGCTGGAAAGCTCGTCCTGAGCCCGCCGCCGTCCCAACCGGGGCTCGCCCGGTTGAGGTCGACCTCGACCCCAGAAACCTGTTCCGGGGCCCGTTTCGGAGCTGTTGAAGCAACGCCAAGGATCGGAGCCGCCGGGTGAGGAAACCGACCTGCCGCGGTCCCGGGCCCGCCTCCGCCGCCGAGAAGGATTTGAGCAATAGAAACCTTGTGCGTGCGCGTCACCAAAAGAACAAGCCCGACTGACGCAAAAAGGAGGAGGTGCAACACGAGGACTTCCCAGGAGGTCACCCATCCCAGTACTACTCTCGCCCAAGCACGCTTAACTGCGGAGTTCTGATGGGATCCGGTGCATTAGTGCTGGTATGATCGCACCTGTCAAGTGTGGCGCGATCAACTGCTTTATGCCTTCGCCTGGCCGCCGCGCACGCTTCAAACGACCATAACTTTCAGTCCGGGATGAATCTCGAGGCCCGGGTGGCGCCGCTGGAAAGCTCGTCCTCAGCCCGCCGCCGTCCCAACCGGGGCTCGCCCGGTTGAGGTCGACCTCGACCCCAGAAACCTGTTCCGGGGCCCGTTTCAGAGCTGTTGCAGCAACGCCCAGGATCGGAGCCGCCGGGTGAGGAAACCGACCTGCCGCGGTCCCGGGCCCGCCTCCGCCGCCGAGAAGGATTTGAGCAATCGAAACCTTGTGCGTGCGCGCCACCAAAAGAACAAGCCCGACTAACGCAAAAAGGAGGAGGTGCAACACGAGGACTTCCCAGGAGGTCACCCATCCCAGTACTACTCTCGCCCAAGCACGCTTAACTGCGGAGTTCTGATGGGATCCGGTGCATTAGTGCTGGTATGATCGCACCTGTCAAGTGTGGCGCGATCAACTGCTTTATGCCTTCGCCAGGTCGCCGCGCATGCTTCAAACGACGATAACTTTCAGTCCGGGATGAATCTCGAGGCCCGGGTGGCGCCGCTGGAAAGCTCGTCCTGAGCCCGCCGCCGTCCCAACCGGGGCTCGCCCGGTTGAGGTCGACCTCGACCCCAGAAACCTGTTCCGGGGCCCGTTTCGGAGCTGTTGCAGCAACGCACAGGATCGGAGCCGCCGGGTGAGGAAACAGACCTGCCGCGGTCCCGGGCCCGCCTCCGCCGCCGAGAAGGATTTGAGCAATCGAAACCTTGTGCGTGCGCGCCACCAAAAGAACAAGCCCGACTGACGCAAAAAGGAGGAGGTGCAACACGAGGACTTCCCAGGAGGTCACCCATCCCAGTACTATTCTCGCCCAAGCACGCTTAACTGCAGAGTTCTGATGGGATCCGGTGCATTAGTGCTGGTATGATCGCACCTGTCAAGTGTGGCGCGATCAACTGCTTTATGCCTT
Organism: Canavalia gladiata; assembly: GCA_037954105.1. Lineage (NCBI taxonomy): Eukaryota > Viridiplantae > Streptophyta > Magnoliopsida > Fabales > Fabaceae > Canavalia > Canavalia gladiata. The sequence goes on along the minus strand of CM075668.1, from coordinate 22,377,498 downwards.
CGCCAGGCCGCCGCGCACGCTTCAAACGACCATAACTTTCAGTCCGGGATGAATCTCGAGGCCCGGGTGGCGCCGCTGGAAAGCTCGTCCTGAGCCCGCCGCCGTCCCAACCGGGGCTCGCCCGGTTGAGGTCGACCTCGACCCCAGAAACCTGTTCCGGGGCCCGTTTCGGAGCTGTTGCAGCAACGCACAGGATCGGAGCCGCCGGGTGAGGAAACAGACCTGCCGCGGTCCCGGGCCCGCCTCCGCCGCCGAGAAGGATTTGAGCAATCGAAACCTTGTGCGTGCGCGCCACCAAAAGAACAAGCCCGACTGACGCAAAAAGGAGGAGGTGCAACACGAGGACTTCCCAGGAGGTCACCCATCCCAGTACTATTCTCGCCCAAGCACGCTTAACTGCAGAGTTCTGATGGGATCCGGTGCATTAGTGCTGGTATGATCGCACCTGTCAAGTGTGGCGCGATCAACTGCTTTATGCCTTCGCCAGGCCGCCGCGCACGCTTCAAACGACCATAACTTTCAGTCCGGGATGAATCTCGAGGCCCGGGTGGCGCCGCTGGAAAGCTCGTCCTGAGCCCGCCGCCGTCCCAACCAGGGCTCGCCCGGTTGAGGTCGACCTCGACCCCAGAAACCTGTTCCGGGGCCCGTTTCGGAGCTGTTGCAGCAACGCCAAGGATCGGAGCCGCCGGGTGTGGAAACCGACCTGCCGCGGTCCCGGCCGCCTCCGCCGCCTAGAAGGATTTGAGCAATCGAAACCTTGTGCGTGCGCGCCACCAAAAGAACAAGCCCGACTGACGCAAAAAGGAGGAGGTGCAACACGAGGACTTCCCAGGAGGTCACCCATCCCAGTACTACTCTCGCCGAAGCACGCTTAACTGCGGAGTTCTTATGGGATCCGGTGCATTAGTGCTGGTATGATCGCACCTGTCAAGTGTGGCGCGATCAACTGCTTTATGCCTTCGCTTGGCCGCCGCGCACGCTTCAAACGACCATAACTTTCAGTCCGGGATGAATCTCCAGGCCCGGGTGGCGCCGCTGGAAAGCTCGTCCTGAGCCCGCCGCCGTCCCAACCGGGGCTCGCCCGGTTGAGGTCGACCTCGACCCCAGAAACCTGTTCCGGGGCCCGTTTCGGAGCTGTTGCAGCAACGCCAAGGATCGGAGCCGCGGGTGAGGAAACCGACCTGCCGCGGTCCCGGGCCCGCCTCCGCCGCCGAGAAGGATTTGAGCAATAGAAACCTTGTGCGTGCGCGCCACCAAAAGAACAAGCCCGACTGACGCAAAAAGGAGGAGGTGCAACACGAGGACTTCCCAGGAGGTCACCCATCCCAGTACTACTCTCGCCCAAGCACGCTTAACTGCGGAGTTCTGATGGGATCCGGTGCATTAGTGCTGGTATGATCGCACCTGTCAAGTGTGGCGCGATCAACTGCTTTATGCCTTCGCCTGGCCGCCGCGCACGCTTCAAACGACCATAACTTTCAGTCCGGGATGAATCTCCAGGCCCGGGTGGCGCCGCTGGAAAGCGCGTCCTGAGCCCGCCGCCGTCCCAACCGGGGCTCGCCCGGTTGAGGTCGACCTCGACCCCAGAAACCTGTTCCGGGGCCCGTTTCGGAGCTGTTGCAGCAACGCCAAGGATCGGAGCCGCCGGGTGAGGAAACCGACCTGCCGCGGTCCCGGGCCCGCCTCCGCCGCCGAGAAGGATTTGAGCAATAGAAACCTTGTGCGTGCGCGCCACCAAAAGAACAAGCCCGACTGACGCAAAAAGGAGGAGGTGCAACACGAGGACTTCCCAGGAGGTCACCCATCCCAGTACTACTCTCGCCGAAGCACGCTTAACTGCGGAGTTCTTATGGGATCCGGTGCATTAGTGCTGGTATGATCGCACCTGTCAAGTGTGGCGCGATCAACTGCTTTATGCCTTCGCTTGGCCGCCGCGCACGCTTCAAACGACCATAACTTTCAGTCCGGGAAGAATCTCCAGGCCCGGGTGGCGCCGCTGGAAAGCTCGTCCTGAGCCCGCCGCCGTCCCAACCGGGGCTCGCCCGGTTGAGGTCGACCTCGACCCCAGAAACCTGTTCCGGGGCCCGTTTCGGAGCTGTTGAAGCAACGCCAAGGATCGGAGCCGCCGGGTGAGGAAACCGTCCTGCCGCGGTCCCGGGCCCGCCTCCGCCGCCGAGAAGGATTTGAGCAATAGAAACCTTGTGCGTGCGCGCCACCAAAAGAACAAGCCCGACTGACGCAAAAAGGAGGAGGTGCAACACGAGGACTTCCCAGGAGGTCACCCATCCCAGTACTACTCTCGCCCAAGCACGCTTAACTGCGGGGTTCTGATGGGATCCGGTGCATTAGTGCTGGTATGATCGCACCTGTCAAGTGTGGCGCGATCAACTGCTTTATGCCTTCGCCTGGCCGCCGCGCACGCTTCAAACGACCATAACTTTCAGTCCGGGATGAATCTCGAGGCCCGGGTGGCGCCGCTGGAAAGCTCGTCCTGAGCCCGCCGCCGTCCCAACCGGGGCTCGCCCGGTTGAGGTCGACCTCGACCCCAGAAACCTGTTCCGGGGCCCGTTTCGGAGCTGTTGCAGCAACGCCCAGGATCGGAGCCGCCGGGTGAGGAAACCGACCTGCCGCGGTCCCGGGCCCGCCTCCGCCGCCGAGAAGGATTTGAGCAATCGAAACCTTGTGCGTGCGCGCCACCAAAAGAACAAGCCCGACTAACGCAAAAAGGAGGAGGTGCAACACGAGGACTTCCCAGGAGGTCACCCATCCCAGTACTACTCTCGCCCAAGCACGCTTAACAGCGGAGTTCTGATGGGATCCGGTGCATTAGTGCTGGTATGATCGCACCTGTCAACTGTGGCGCGATCAACTGCTTTATGCCTTCGCCTGGCCGCCGCGCACGCTTCAAACGACCATAACTTTCAGTCCGGGATGAATCTAGAGGCCCGGGTGGCGCCGCATGAAAGCTCGTCCTGAGCCCGCCGCCGTCCCAACCAGGGCTCGCCCGGTTGAGGTCGACCTCGACCCCAGAAACCTGTTCCGGGGCCCGTTTCGGAGCTGTTGCAGCAACGCCAAGGATCGGAGCCGCCGGGTGAGGAAACCGACCTGCCGCGGTCCCGGGCCCGCCTCCGCCGCCGAGAAGGATTTGAGCAATAGAAACCTTGTGCGTGCGCGCCACCAAAAGAACAAGCCCGACTGACGCAAAAAGGAGGAGGTGCAACACGAGGACTTCCCAGGAGGTCACCCATCCCAGTACTACTCTCGCCCAAGCACGCTTAACTGCGGAGTTCTGATGGGATCCGGTGCATTAGTGCTGGTATGATCGCACCTGTCAAGTGTGGCGCGATCAACTGCTTTATGCCTTCGCCAGGTCGCCGCGCATGCTTCAAACGACCATAACTTTCAGTCCGGGATGAATCTCGAGGCCCGGGTGGCGCCGCTGGAAAGCTCGTCCTGAGCCCGCCGCCGTCCCAACCAGGGCTCGCCCGGTTGAGGTCGACCTCGACCCCAGAAACCTGTTCCGGGGCCCGTTTCGGAGCTGTTGCAGCAACGCCAAGGATCGGAGCCGCCAGGTGAGGAAACCGACCTGCCGCGGTCCCGGCCCGCCTCCGCCGCCGAGAAGGATTTGAGCAATCGAAACCTTGTGCGTGCGCGCCACCAAAAGAACAAGCCCGACTGACGCAAAAAGGAGGAGGTGCAACACGAGGACTTCCCAGGAGGTCACCCATCCTAGTACTACTCTCGCCCAAGCACGCTTAACTGCGGAGTTCTGATGGGATCCGGTGCATTAGTGCTGGTATGATCGCACCTGTCAAGTGTGGCGCGATCAACCGCTTTATGCCTTCGCCAGGTCGCGGCGCATGCTTCAAACGACCATAACTTTCAGTCCGGGATGAATCTCGAGGCCCGGGTGGCACCGCTGGAAAGCTCGTCCTGAGCCCGCCGCCGTCCCAACCAGGGCTCGCCCGGTTGAGGTCGACCTCGACCCCAGAAACCTGTTCCGGGGCCCGTTTCGGAGCTGTTGCAGCAACGCCAAGGATCGGAGCCGCCGGGTGAGGAAACCGACCTGCCGCGGTCCCGGGCCCGCCTCCGCCGCCGAGAAGGATTTGAGCAATCGAAACCTTGTGCGTGCGCGCCACCAAAAGAACAAGCCCGACTGACGCAAAAAGGAGGAGGTGCAACACGAGGACTTCCCAGGAGGTCACCCATCCCAGTACTATTCTCGCCCAAGCACGCTTAACTGCAGAGTTCTGATGGGATCCGGTGCATTAGTGCTGGTATGATCGCACCTGTCAAGTGTGGCGCGATCAACCGCTTTATGCCTTCGCCAGGTCGCGGCGCATGCTTCAAACGACCATAACTTTCAGTCCGGGATGAATCTCGAGGCCCGGGTGGCACCGCTGGAAAGCTCGTTCTGAGCCCGCCGCCGTCCCAACCCGGGCTCGCCCGGTTGAGGTCGACCTCGACCCCAGAAACCTGTTCCGGGGCCCGTTTCGGAGCTGTTGCAGCAACGCCAAGGATCGGAGCCGCCAGGTGAGGAAACCGACCTGCCGCGGTCCCGGCCCGCCTCCGCCGCCGAGAAGGATTTGAGCAATCGAAACCTTGTGCGTGCGCGCCACCAAAAGAACAAGCCCGACTGACGCAAAAAGGAGGAGGTGCAACACGAGGACTTCCCAGGAGGTCACCCATCCTAGTACTACTCTCGCCCAGGCACGCTTAACTACGGAGTTCTGATGGGATCCGGTGCATTAGTGCTGGTATGATCGCACCTGTCAAGTGTGGCGCGATCAACCGCTTTATGCCTTCGCCAGGTCGCGGCGCATGCTTCAAACGACCATAACTTTCAGTCCGGGATGAATCTCGAGGCCCGGGTGGCACCGCTGGAAAGCTCGTTCTGAGCCCGCCACCGTCCCAACCAGGGCTCGCCCGGTTGAGGTCGACCTCGACCCCAGAAACCTGTTTCGGGGCCCGTTTCGGAGCTGTTGCAGCAACGCCAAGGATCGGAGCCGCCGGGTGAGGAAACCGACCTGCCGCGGTCCCGGGCCCGCCTCCGCCGCCGAGAAGGATTTGAGCAATCGAAACCTTGTGCGTGCGCGCCACCAAAAGAACAAGCCCGACTGACGCAAAAAGGAGGAGGTGCAACACGAGGACTTCCCAGGAGGTCACCCATCCCAGTACTATTCTCGCCCAAGCACGCTTAACTGCAGAGTTCTGATGGGATCCGGTGCATTAGTGCTGGTATGATCGCACCTGTCAAGTGTGGCGCGATCAACTGCTTTATGCCTTCGCCAGGCCGCCGCGCACGCTTCAGACGACCATAACTTTCAGTCCGGGATGAATCTCGAGGCCCGGGTGGCGCCGCTAGAAAGCTCGTCCTGAGCCCGCCGCCGTCCCAACCCGGGCTCGCCCGGTTGAGGTCGGCCTCGACCCCAGAAACCTGTTCCGGGGCCCGTTTCGGAGCTGTTGCAGCAACGCCAAGGATCGGAGCCGCCGGGTGAGGAAACCGACCTGCCGCGGTCCCGGCCCGCCTCCGCCGCCGAGAAGGATTTGAGCAATCGAAACCTTGTGCGTGCGCGCCACCAAAAGAACAAGCCCGACTGACGCAAAAAGGAGGAGGTGCAACACGAGGACTTCCCAGGAGGTCACCCATCCCAGTACTACTCTCGCCCAAGCACGCTTAACTGCGGAGTTCTGATGGGATCCGGTGCATTAGTGCTGGTATAATCGCACCTGTCAAGTGTGGCGCGATCAACTGCTTTATGCCTTCGCCTGGACGCCGCGCACGCTTCAAACGACCATAACTTTTAGTCCGGGATGAATCTCGAGGCCCGGGTGGCGCCGCTGGAAAGCTCGTCCTGAGCCCGCCGCCGTCCCAACCGGGGCTCGCCCGGTTGAGGTCGACCTCGACCCCAGAAACCTCTTCCGGGGCCCGTGTCGGAGCTGTTGCAGCAACGCCCAGGATCGGAGCCGCCGGGTGAGGAAACCGACCTGCCGCGGTCCCGGGCCCGCCTCCGCCGCCGAGAAGGATTTGAGCAATCGAAACCTTGTGCGTGCGCGCCACCAAAAGAACAAGCCCGACTAACGCAAAAAGGAGGAGGTGCAACACGAGGACTTCCCAGGAGGTCACCCATCCCAGTACTACTCTCGCCCAAGCACGCTTAACTGCGGAGTTCTGATGGGATCCGGTGCATTAGTGCTGGTATGATCGCACCTGTCAAGTGTGGCGCGATCAACTGCTTTATGCCTTCGCTAGGCCGCCGCGCACGCTTCAAACGACCATAACTTTCAGTCCGGGATGAATCTCGAGGCCCGGGTGGCGCCGCTGGAAAGCTCGTCCTGAGCCCGCCGCCGTCCCAACCAGGGCTCGCCCGGTTGAGGTCGACCTCGACCCAAGAAACCTGTTCCGGGGCCCGTTTCGGAGCTGTTGCAGCAACGCCAAGGATCGGAGCCGCCGGGTGAGGAAACCGACCTGCCGCGGTCCCGGCCGCCTCCGCCGCCTAGAAGGATTTGAGCAATCGAAACCTTGTGCGTGCGCGCCACCAAAAGAACAAGCCCGACTGACGCAAAAAGGAGGAGGTGCAACACGAGGACTTCCCAGGAGGTCACCCATCCCAGTACTACTCTCGCCGAAGCACGCTTAACTGCGGAGTTCTTATGGGATCCGGTGCATTAGTGCTGGTATGATCGCACCTGTCAAGTGTGGCGCGATCAACTGCTTTATGCCTTCGCTTGGCCGCCGCGCACGCTTCAAACAACCATAACTTTCAGTCCGGGATGAATCTCCAGGCCCGGGTGGCGCCGCTGGAAAGCTCGTCCTGAGCCCGCCGCCGTCCCAACCGGGGCTCGCCCGGTTGAGGTCGACCTCGACCCCAGAAACCTGTTCCGGGGCCCGTTTCGGAGCTGTTGAAGCAACGCCAAGGATCGGAGCCGCCGGGTGAGGAAACCGACCTGCCGCGGTCCCGGGCCCGCCTCCGCCGCCGAGAAGGATTTGAGCAATAGAAACCTTGTGCGTGCGCGCCACCAAAAGAACAAGCCCGACTGACGCAAAAAGGAGGAGGTGCAACACGAGGACTTCCCAGGAGGTCACCCATCCCAGTACTACTCTCGCCCAAGCACGCTTAACTGCGGAGTTCTGATGGGATCCGGTGCATTAGTGCTGGTATGATCGCACCTGTCAAGTGTGGCGCGATCAACTGCTTTATGCCTTCGCCTGGCCGCCGCGCACGCTTCAAACGACCATAACTTTCAGTCCGGGATGAATCTCGAGGCCCGGGTGGCGCCGCTGGAAAGCTCGTCCTGAGCCCGCCGCCGTCCCAACCGGGGCTCGCCCGGTTGAGGTCGACCTCGACCCCAGAAACCTGTTCCGGGGCCCGTTTCGGAGCTGTTGCAGCAACGCCCAGGATCGGAGCCGCCGGGTGAGGAAACCGACCTGCCGCGGTCCCGGGCCCGCCTCCGCCGCCGAGAAGGATTTGAGCAATCGAAACCTTGTGCGTGCGCGCCACCAAAAGAACAAGCCCGACTAACGCAAAAAGGAGGAGGTGCAACACGAGGACTTCCCAGGAGGTCACCCATCCCAGTACTACTCTCGCCCAAGCACGCTTAACTGCGGAGTTCTGATGGGATCCGGTGGATTAGTGCTGGTATGATCGCACCTGTCAACTGTGGCGCGATCAACTGCTTTATGCCTTCGCCTGGCCGCCGCGCACGCTTCAAACGACCATAACTTTCAGTCCGGGATGAATCTAGAGGCCCGGGTGGCGCCGCATGAAAGCTCGTCCTGAGCCCGCCGCCGTCCCAACCGGGGCTCGCCCGGTTGAGGTCGACCTCGACCCCAGAAACCTGTTCCGGGGCCCGTGTCGGAGCTGTTGCAGCAACGCCCAGGATCGGAGCCGCCGGGTGAGGAAACCGACCTGCCGCGGTCCCGGGCCCGCCTCCGCCGCCGAGAAGGATTTGAGCAATCGAAACCTTGTGCGTGCGCGCCACCAAAAGAACAAGCCCGACTAACGCAAAAAGGAGGAGGTGCAACACGAGGACTTCCCAGGAGGTCACCCATCCCAGTACTACTCTCGCCCAAGCACGCTTAACTGCGGAGTTCTGATGGGATCCGGTGCATTAGTGCTGGTATGATCGCACTTGTCAACTGTGGCGCGATCAACTGCTTTATGCCTTCGCCTGGCCGCCGCGCACGCTTCAAACGACCATAACTTTCAGTCCGGGATGAATCTAGAGGCCCGGGTGGCGCCGCTGGAAAGCTCGTCCTGAGCCCGCCGCCGTCCCAACCGGGGCTCGCCCGGTTGAGGTCGACCTGGACCCCAGAAACCTGTTCCGGGGCCCGTTTCGGAGCTGTTGCAGCAACGCCAAGGATCGGAGCCGCCGGGTGAGGAAACCGACCTGCCGCGGTCCCGGGCCCGCCTCCGCCGCCGAGAAGGATTTGAGCAATCGAAACCTTGTGCGTGCGCGCCACAAAAAGAACAAGCCCGACTGACGCAAAAAGGAGGAGGTGCAACACGATGAGTTCCCAGGAGGTCACCCATCCCAGTACTACTCTCGCCCAAGCACGCTTAACTGCGGAGTTCTGATGGGATCCGGTGCATTAGTGCTGGTATGATCGCACCTGTCAAGTGTGGCGCGATCAACTGCTTTATGCCTTCGCTAGGCCGCCGCGCACGCTTCAAACGACCATAACTTTCAGTCCGGGATGAGTCTCGAGGCCCGGGTGGCGCCGCTAGAAAGCTCGTCCTGAGCCCGCCGCCGTCCCAACCAGGGCTCGCCCGGTTGAGGTCGACCTCGACCCCAGAAACCTGTTCCGGGGCCCGTTTCGGAGCTGTTGCAGCAACGCCAAGGATCGGAGCCGCCGGGTGAGGAAACCGACCTGCCATGGTCCCGGCCGCCTCCGCCGCCTAGAAGGATTTGAGCAATCGAAACCTTGTGCGTGCGCGCCACCAAAAGAACAAGCCCGACTGACGCAAAAAGGAGGAGGTGCAACACGAGGACTTCCCAGGAGGTCACCCATCCCAGTACTACTCTCGCCCGAGCACGCTTAACTGCGGAGTTCTGATGGGATCCGGTGCATTAGTGCTGGTATGATCGCACCTGTCAAGTGTGGCGCGATCAACTGCTTTATGCCTTCGCCTGGCCGCCGCGCACGCTTCAAACGACCATAACTTTCAGTCCGGGATGAATCTCGAGGCCCGGGTGGCGCCGCTGGAAAGCTCGTCCTGAGCCCGCCGCCGTCCCAACCGGGGCTCGCCCGGTTGAGGTCGACCTCGACCCCAGAAACCTGTTCCGGGGCCCGTTTCGGAGCTGTTGCAGCAACGCCCAGGATCGGAGCCGCCGGGTGAGGAAACCGACCTGCCGCGGTCCCGGGCCCGCCTCCGCCGCCGAGAAGGATTTGAGCAATCGAAACCTTGTGCGTGCGCGCCACCAAAAAACAAGCCCGACTAACGCAAAAAGGAGGAGGTGCAACACGAGGACTTCCCAGGAGGTCACCCATCCCAGTACTACTCTCGCCCAAGCACGCTTAACTGCGGAGTTCTGATGGGATCCGGTGCATTAGTGCTGGTATGATCGCACCTGTCAACTGTGGCGCGATCAACTGCTTTATGCCTTCGCCTGGCCGCCGCGCACGCTTCAAACGACCATAACTTTCAGTCCGGGATGAATCTAGAGGCCCGGGTGGCGCCGCATGAAAGCTCGTGCTGAGCCCGCCGCCGTCCCAACCGGGGCTCGCCCGGTTGAGGTCGACCTCGACCCAAGAAACCTGTTCCGGGGCCCGTGTCGGAGCTGTTGCAGCAACGCCCAGGATCGGAGCCGTCGGGTGAGGAAACCGACCTGCCGCGGTCCCGGGCCCGCCTCCGCCGCCGAGAAGGATTTGAGCAATCGAAACCTTGTGCGTGCGCGCCACCAAAAGAACAAGCCCGACTAACGCAAAAAGGAGGAGGTGCAACACGAGGACTTCCCAGGAGGTCACCCATCCCAGTACTACTCTCGCCCAAGCACGCTTAACTGCGGAGTTCTGATGGGATCCGGTGCATTAGTGCTGGTATGATCGCACTTGTCAACTGTGGCGCGATCAACTGCTTTATGCCTTCGCCTGGCCGCCGCGCACGCTTCAAACGACCATAACTTTCAGTCCGGGATGAATCTAGAGGCCCGGGTGGCGCCGCTGGAAAGCTCGTCCTGAGCCCGCCGCCGTCCCAACCGGGGCTCGCCCGGTTGAGGTCGACCTCGACCCCAGAAACCTGTTCCGGGGCCCGTTTCGGAGCTGTTGCAGCAACGCCAAGGATCGGAGCCGCCGGGTGAGGAAACCGACCTGCCGCGGTCCCGGGCCCGCCTCCGCCGCCGAGAAGGATTTGAGCAATCGAAACCTTGTGCGTGCGCGCCACAAAAAGAACAAGCCCGACTGACGCAAAAAGGAGGAGGTGCAACACGAGGAGTTCCCAGGAGGTCACCCATCCCAGTACTACTCTCGCCCAAGCACGCTTAACTGCGGAGTTCTGATGGGATCCGGTGCATTAGTGCTGGTATGATCGCACCTGTCAAGTGTGGCGCGATCAACTGCTTTATGCCTTCGCTAGGCCGCCGCGCACGCTTCAAACGACCATAACTTTCAGTCCGGGATGAATCTCGAGGCCCGGGTGGCGCCGCTGGAAAGCTCGTCCTGAGCCCGCCGCCGTCCCAACCGGGGCTCGCCCGGTTGAGGTCGACCTCGACCCCAGAAACCTGTTCCGGGGCCCGTTTCGGAGCTGTTGCAGCAACGCCCAGGATCGGAGCCGCCGGGTGAGGAAACCGACCTGCCGCGGTCCCGGGCCCGCCTCCGCCGCCGAGAAGGATTTGAGCAATCGAAACCTTGTGCGTGCGCGCCACCAAAAGAACAAGCCCGACTAACGCAAAAAGGAGGAGGTGCAACACGAGGACTTCCCAGGAGGTCACCCATCCCAGTACTACTCTCGCCCAAGCACGCTTAACTGCGGAGTTCTGATGGGATCCGGTGCATTAGTGCTGGTATGATCGCACCTGTCAACTGTGGCGCGATCAACTGCTTTATGCCTTCGCCTGGCCGCCGCGCACGCTTCAAACGACCATAACTTTCAGTCCGGGATGAATCTAGAGGCCCGGGTGGCGCCGCATGAAAGCTCGTCCTGAGCCCGCCGCCGTCCCAACCGGGGCTCGCCCGGTTGAGGTCGACCTCGACCCAAGAAACCTGTTCCGGGGCCCGTGTCGGAGCTGTTGCAGCAACGCCCAGGATCGGAGCCGTCGGGTGAGGAAACCGACCTGCCGCGATCCCGGGCCCGCCTCCGCCGCCGAGAAGGATTTGAGCAATCGAAACCTTGTGCGTGCGCGCCACCAAAAGAACAAGCCCGACTAACGCAAAAAGGAGGAGGTGCAACACGAGGACTTCCCAGGAGGTCACCCATCCCAGTACTACTCTCGCCCAAGCACGCTTAACTGCGGAGTTCTGATGGGATCCGGTGCATTAGTGCTGGTATGATCGCACTTGTCAACTGTGGCGCGATCAACTGCTTTATGCCTTCGCCTGGCCGCCGCGCACGCTTCAAACGACCATAACTTTCAGTCCGGGATGAATCTAGAGGCCCGGGTGGCGCCGCTGGAAAGCTCGTCCTGAGCCCGCCGCCGTCCCAACCGGGGCTCGCCCGGTTGAGGTCGACCTCGACCCCAGAAACCTGTTCCGGGGCCCGTTTCGGAGCTGTTGCAGCAACGCCAAGGATCGGAGCCGCCGGGTGAGGAAACCGACCTGCCGCGGTCCCGGGCCCGCCTCCGCCGCCGAGAAGGATTTGAGCAATCGAAACCTTGTGCGTGCGCGCCACAAAAAGAACAAGCCCGACTGACGCAAAAAGGAGGAGGTGCAACACGAGGAGTTCCCAGGAGGTCACCCATCCCAGTACTACTCTCGCCCAAGCACGCTTAACTGCGGAGTTCTGATGGGATCCGGTGCATTAGTGCTGGTATGATCGCACCTGTCAAGTGTGGCGCGATCAACTGCTTTATGCCTTCGCTAGGCCGCCGCGCACGCTTCAAACGACCATAACTTTCAGTCCGGGATGAATCTCGAGGCCCGGGTGGCGCCGCTGGAAAGCTCGTCCTGAGCCCGCCGCCGTCCCAACCAGGGCTCGCCCGGTTGAGGTCGACCTCGACCCCAGAAACCTGTTCCGGGGCCCGTTTCGGAGCTGTTGCAGCAACGCCCAGGATCGGAGCCGCCGGGTGAGGAAACCGACCTGCCGCGGTCCCGGGCCCGCCTCCGCCGCCGAGAAGGATTTGAGCAATCGAAACCTTGTGCGTGCGCGCCACCAAAAGAACAAGCCCGACTAACGCAAAAAGGAGGAGGTGCAACACGAGGACTTCCCAGGAGGTCACCCATCCCAGTACTACTCTCGCCCAAGCACGCTTAACTGCGGAGTTCTGATGGGATCCGGTGCATTAGTGCTGGTATGATCGCACCTGTCAACTGTGGCGCGATCAACTGCTTTATGCCTTCGCCTGGCCGCCGCGCACGCTTCAAACGACCATAACTTTCAGTCCGGGATGAATCTAGAGGCCCGGGTGGCGCCGCATGAAAGCTCGTCCTGAGCCCGCCGCCGTCCCAACCGGGGCTCGCCCGGTTGAGGTCGACCTCGACCCAAGAAACCTGTTCCGGGGCCCGTGTCGGAGCTGTTGCAGCAACGCCCAGGATCGGAGCCGTCGGGTGAGGAAACCGACCTGCCGCGATCCCGGGCCCGCCTCCGCCGCCGAGAAGGATTTGAGCAATCGAAACCTTGTGCGTGCGCGCCACCAAAAGAACAAGCCCGACTAACGCAAAAAGGAGGAGGTGCAACACGAGGACTTCCCAGGAGGTCACCCATCCCAGTACTACTCTCGCCCAAGCACGCTTAACTGCGGAGTTCTGATGGGATCCGGTGCATTAGTGCTGGTATGATCGCACTTGTCAACTGTGGCGCGATCAACTGCTTTATGCCTTCGCCTGGCCGCCGCGCACGCTTCAAACGACCATAACTTTCAGTCCGGGATGAATCTAGAGGCCCGGGTGGCGCCGCTGGAAAGCTCGTCCTGAGCCCGCCGCCGTCCCAACCGGGGCTCGCCCGGTTGAGGTCGACCTCGACCCCAGAAACCTGTTCCGGGGCCCGTTTCGGAGCTGTTGCAGCAACGCCAAGGATCGGAGCCGCCGGGTGAGGAAACCGACCTGCCGCGGTCCCGGGCCCGCCTCCGCCGCCGAGAAGGATTTGAGCAATCGAAACCTTGTGCGTGCGCGCCACAAAAAGAACAAGCCCGACTGACGCAAAAAGGAGGAGGTGCAACACGAGGAGTTCCCAGGAGGTCACCCATCCCAGTACTACTCTCGCCCAAGCACGCTTAACTGCGGAGTTCTGATGGGATCCGGTGCATTAGTGCTGGTATGATCGCACCTGTCAAGTGTGGCGCGATCAACTGCTTTATGCCTTCGCTAGGCCGCCGCGCACGCTTCAAACGACCATAACTTTCAGTCCGGGATGAATCTCGAGGCCCGGGTGGCGCCGCTGGAAAGCTCGTCCTGAGCCCGCCGCCGTCCCAACCAGGGCTCGCCCGGTTGAGGTCGACCTCGACCCCAGAAACCTGTTCCGGGGCCCGTTTCGGAGCTGTTGCAGCAACGCCAAGGATCGGAGCCGCCGGGTGAGGAAACCGACCTGCCGCGGTCCCGGCCGCCTCCGCCGCCTAGAAGGATTTGAGCAATCGAAACCTTGTGCGTGCGCGCCACCAAAAGAACAAGCCCGACTGACGCAAAAAGGAGGAGGTGCAACACGAGGACTTCCCAGGAGGTCACCCATCCCAGTACTACTCTCGCCGAAGCACGCTTAACTGCGGAGTTCTTATGGGATCCGGTGCATTAGTGCTGGTATGATCGCACCTGTCAAGTGTGGCGCGATCAACTGCTTTATGCCTTCGCTTGGCCGCCGCGCACGCTTCAAACGACCATAACTTTCAGTCCGGGATGAATCTCCAGGCCCGGGTGGCGCCGCTGGAAAGCTCGTCCTGAGCCCGCCGCCGTCCCAACCGGGGCTCGCCCGGTTGAGGTCGACCTCGACCCCAGAAACCTGTTCCGGGGCCCGTTTCGGAGCTGTTGCAGCAACGCCAAGGATCGGAGCCGCCGGGTGAGGAAACCGACCTGCCGCGGTCCCGGCCGCCTCCGCCGCCGAGAAGGATTTGAGCAATCGAAACCTTGTGCGTGCGCGCCACCAAAAGAACAAGCCCGACTGACGCAAAAAGGAGGAGGTGCAACACGAGGACTTCCCAGGAGGTCACCCATCCCAGTACTACTCTCGCCCAAGCACGCTTAACTGCGGAGTTCTGATGGGATCCGGTGCATTAGTTCTGGTATGATCGCACCTGTCAAGTGTGGCGCGATCAACTGCTTTATGCCTTCGCCTGGCCGCCGCGCACGCTTCAAACGACCATAACTTTCAGTCCGGGAGGAATCTCGAGGCCCGGGTGGCGCCGCTGGAAAGCTCGTCCTGAGCCCGCCGCCGTCCCAACCAGGGCTCGCCCGGTTGAGGTCGACCTCGACCCCAGAAACCTGTTCCGGGGCCCGTTTCGGAGCTGTTGCAGCAGCAATCGAAACCTTGTGCGTGCGCGCCACCAACAGAACAAGCCCGACTGACGCAAAAAGGAGGAGGTGCAACACGAGGACTTCCCAGGAGGTCACCCATCCCAGTACTACTCTCGCCCAAGCAGGCTTAACTGCGGAGTTCTGATGGGATCCGGTGCATTAGTGCTGGTATGATCGCACCTGTCAAGTGTGGCGCGATCAACTGCTTTATGCCTTCGCCAGGCCGCCGCGCACGCTTCAAACGACCATAACTTTCAGTCCGGGATGAATCTCGAGGCCCGGGTGGCGCCGCTGGAAAGCTCGTCCTGAGCCCGCCGCCGTCCCAACTGGGGCTCGTCCGGTTGAGGTCGACCTCGACCCGGGGCCCGTTTAGGAGCTGTTGCAGCAACGCCAAGGATCGGAGCCGCCTGGTGAGGAAACCGACCTGCCGCGGTCCCGGGCCCGCCTCCGCCGCCGAGAAGGATTTGAGCAATCGAAACCTTGTACGTGCGCGCCACCAAAAGAACAAGCCCGACTGACGCAAAAAGGAGGAGGTGCAACACGAGGACTTCCCCGGAGATCACCCATCCCAGTACTACTCTCGCCCAAGCACGCTTAACTGCGGAGTTCTGATGGGATCCGGTGCATTAGTGCTGGTATGATCGCACCTGTCAAGTGTGGCGCGATCAACTGCTTTATGCCTTCGCCTGGCCGCCGCGTACGCTTTAAACGACCATAACTTTCAGTCCGGGATGAATCTCGAGGCCCGGGTGGCGCAGCTGGAAAGCTCGTCCTGAGCCCGCCGCCGTCCCAACCAGGGCTCGCCCGGTTGAGGTCGACCTCGACCCCAGAAACCTGTTCTGGAGCCCGTTTCGGAGCTGTTGCAGCAACGCCAAGGATCGGAGCCGCCGGGTGAGGAAACCGACCTGCCGCGGTCCCGGGCCCGCCTCCGCCGCCGAGAAGGATTTGAGCAATCGAAACCTTGTCCGTGCGCGCCACCAAAAGAACAAGCCCGACTGACGCAAAAAGGAGGAGGTGCAACACGAGGACTTCCCAGGAGGTCACCCATCCCAGTACTACTCTCGCCCAAGCACGCTTAACTGCGGAGTTCTGATGGGATCCGGTGCATTAGTTCTGGTATGATCGCACCTGTCAAGTGTGGCGCGATCAACTGCTTTATGCCTTCGCCTGGCCGCCGCGCACGCTTCAAACGACCATAACTTTCAGTCCGGGAGGAATCTCGAGGCCCGGGTGGCGCCGCTGGAAAGCTCGTCCTTAGCCCGCCGCCGTCCCAACCAGGGCTCGCCCGGTTGAGGTCGACCTCGACCCCAGAAACCTGTTCCGGGGCCCGTTTCGGAGCTGTTGCAGCAGCAATCGAAACCTTGTGCGTGCGCGCCACCAACAGAACAAGCCCGACTGACGCAAAAAGGAGGAGGTGCAACACGAGGACTTCCCAGGAGGTCACCCATCCCAGTACTACTCTCGCCCAAGCACGCTTAACTGCGGAGTTCTGATGGGATCCGGTGCATTAGTGCTGGTATGATCGCACCTGTCAAGTGTGGCGCGATCAACTGCTTTATGCCTTCGCCAGGCCGCCGCGCACGCTTCAAACGACCATAACTTTCAGTCCGGGATGAATCTCGAGGCCCGGGTGGCGCCGCTGGAAAGCTCGTCCTGAGCCCGCCGCCGTCCCAACTGGGGCTCGTCCGGTTGAGGTCGACCTCGACCCGGGGCCCGTTTAGGAGCTGTTGCAGCAACGCCAAGGATCGGAGCCGCCTGGTGAGGAAACCGACCTGCCGCGGTCCCGGGCCCGCCTCCGCCGCCGAGAAGGATTTGAGCAATCGAAACCTTGTACGTGCGCGCCACCAAAAGAACAAGCCCGACTGACGCAAAAAGGAGGAGGTGCAACACGAGGACTTCCCAGGAGGTCACCCATCCCAGTACTACTCTCGCCCAAGCACGCTTAACTGCGGAGTTCTGATGGGATCCGGTGCATTAGTGCTGGTATGATCGCACCTGTCAAGTGTGGCGCGATCAACTGCTTTATGCCTTCGCCTGGCCGCCGCGCACGCTTTAAACGACCATAACTTTCAGTCCGGGATGAATCTCGAGGCCCGGGTGGCGCAGCTGGAAAGCTCGTCCTGAGCCCGCCGCCGTCCCAACCAGGGCTCGCCCGGTTGAGGTCGACCTCGACCCCAGAAACCTGTTCTGGAGCCCGTTTCGGAGCTGTTGCAGCAACGCCAAGGATCAGAGCCGCCGGGTGAGGAAACCGACCTGCCGCGGTCCCGGGCCCGCCTCCGCCGCCGAGAAGGATTTGAGCAATCGAAACCTTGTGCGTGCGCGCCACCAAAAGAACAAGCCCGACTGACGCAAAAAGGAGGAGGTGCAACACGAGGACTTCCCAGGAGGTCACCCATCCCAGTACTACTCTCGCCCAAGCACGCTTAACTGCGGAGTTCTGATGGGATCCGGTGCATTAGTTCTGGTATGATCGCACCTGTCAAGTGTGGCGCGATCAACTGCTTTATGCCTTCGCCTGGCCGCCGCGCACGCTTCAAACGACCATAACTTTCAGTCCGGGAGGAATCTCGAGGCCCGGGTGGCGCCGCTGGAAAGCTCGTCCTGAGCCCGCCGCCGTCCCAACCAGGGCTCGCCCGGTTGAGGTCGACCTCGACCCCAGAAACCTGTTCCGGGGCCCGTTTCGGAGCTGTTGCAGCAGCAATCGAAACCTTGTGCGTGCGCGCCACCAAAAGAACAAGCCCGACTGACGCAAAAAGGAGGAGGTGCAACACGAGGACTTCCCAGGAGGTCACCCATCCCAGTACTACTCTCGCCCAAGCACGCTTAACTGCGGAGTTCTGATGGGATCCGGTGCATTAGTGCTGGTATGATCGCACCTGTCAAGTGTGGCGCGATCAACTGCTTTATGCCTTCGCCAGGGCGCCGCGCACGCTTCAAACGACCATAACTTTCAGTCCGGGATGAATCTCGAGGCCCGGGTGGCGCCGCTGGAAAGCTCGTCCTGAGCCCGCCGCCGTCCCAACTGGGGCTCGTCCGGTTGAGGTCGACCTGGACCCGAGAACCCTGTTCCGGGGCCCGTTTAGGAGCTGTTGCAGCAACTCCAAGGATCGGAGCCGCCTGGTGAGGAAACCGACCTGCCGCGGTCCCGAGCCCGCCTCCGCCGCCGAGAAGGATTTGAGAAATCGAAACCTTGTACGTGCGCGCCACCAAAAGAACAAGCCCGACTGACGCAAAAAGGAGGAGGTGCAACACGAGGACTTCCCAGGAGGTCACCCATCCCAGTACTACTCTCGCCCAAGCACGCTTAACTGCGGAGTTCTGATGGGATCCGGTGCATTAGTGCTGGTATGATCGCACCTGTCAACTGTGGCGCGATCAACTGCTTTATGCCTTCGCCTGGCCGCCGCGCACGCTTCAAACGACCATAACTTTCAGTCCGGGATGAATCTCGAGGCCCGGGTGGCGCCGCTGGAAAGCTCGTGCTGAGCCCGCCGCCGTCCCAACCAGGGGTCGCCCGGTTGAGGTCGACCTCGACCCCAGAAACCTGTTCTGGGGCCCGTTTCGGAGCTGTTGCAGCAACGCCAAGGATCGGAGCCGCCGGGTGAGGAAACCGACCTGCCGCTGTCCCGACCCCGCCTTTGCCGCCGAGAAGGATTTGAGCAATCGAAACCTTGTGCGTGCGCGCCACCAACAGAACAAGCCCGACTGACGCAAAAAGGAGGAGGTGCAACACGAGGACTTCCCAGGAGGTCACCCATCCCAGTACTACTCTCGCCCAAGCACGCTTAACTGCGGAGTTCTGATGGGATCCGGTGCATTAGTGCTGGTATGATCGCACCTGTCAAGTGTGGCGCGATCAACTGCTTTATGCCTTCGCCTGGCCGCCGCGCACGCTTCAAACGACCATAACTTTCAGTCCGGGATGAATCTCGAGGCCCGGGTGGCGCCGCTGGAAAGCTCGTCCTGAGCCCGCCGCCGTCCCAACCAGGGCTCGCCCGGTTGAGGTCGACCTCGACCCCAGAAACCTGTTCCGGGGCCCGTTTCGGAGCTGTTGCAGCAGCAATCGAAACCTTGTGCGTGCGCGCCACCAAAAGAACAAGCCCGACTGACGCAAAAAGGAGGAGGTGCAACACGAGGACTTCCCAGGAGGTCACCCATCCCAGTACTACTCTCGCCCAAGCACGCTTAACTGCGGAGTTCTGATGGAATCCGGTGCATTAGTGCTGGTATGATCGCACCTGTCAAGTGTGGCGCGATCAACTGCTTTATGCCTTCGCCAGGGCGCCGCGCACGCTTCAAACGACCATAACTTTCAGTCCGGGATGAATCTCGAGGCCCGGGTGGCGCCGCTGGAAAGCTCGTCCTGAGCCCGCCGCCGTCCCAACTGGGCCTCGTCCGGTTGAGGTCGACCTGGACCCGAGAACCCTGTTCCGGGGCCCGTTTAGGAGCTGTTGCATCAACTCCAAGGATCGGAGCCGCCTGGTGAGGAAACCGACCTGCCGCGGTCCCGAGCCCGCCTCCGCCGCCGAGAAGGATTTGGGCAATCGAAACCTTGTACGTGCGCGCCACCAAAAGAACAAGCCCGACTGACGCAAAAAGGAGGAGGTGCAACACGAGGACTTCCCAGGAGGTCACCCATCCCAGTACTACTCTCGCCCAAGCACGCTTAACTGCGGAGTTCTGATGGGATCCGGTGCATTAGTGCTGGTATGATCGCACCTGTCAACTGTGGCGCGATCAACTGATTTATGCCTTCGCCTGGCCGCCGCGCACGCTTTAAACGACCATAACTTTCAGTCCGGGATGAATCTCGAGGCCCGGGTGGCGCCGCTGGAAAGCTCGTGCTGAGCCCGCCGCCGTCCCAACCAGGGGTCGCCCGGTTGAGGTCGACCTCGACCCCAGAAACCTGTTCTGGGGCCCGTTTCGGAGCTGTTGCAGCAACGCCAAGGATCGGAGCCGCCGGGTGAGGAAACCGACCTGCCACTGTCCCGACCCCGCCTCCGCCGCCGAGAAGGATTTGAGCAATCGAAACCTTGTGCGTGCGCGCCACCAACAGAACAAGCCCGACTGACGCAAAAAGGAGGAGGTGCAACACGAGGACTTCCCAGGAGGTCACCCATCCCAGTACTACTCTCGCCCAAGCACGCTTAACTGCGGAGTTCTGATGGGATCCGGTGCATTAGTGCTGGTATGATCGCACCTGTCAAGTGTGGCGCGATCAACTGCTTTATGCCTTCGCCTGGCCGCCGCGCACGCTTCAAACGACCATAACTTTCAGTCCGGGATGAATCTCGAGGCCCGGGTGGCGCCGCTGGAAAGCTCGTCCTGAGCCCGCCGCCGTCCCAACCAGTGCTCGCCCGGTTGAGGTCGACCTCGACCCCAGAAACCTGTTTCGGGGCCCGTTTCGGAGCTGTTGCAGCAACGCCAAGGATCGGAGCGCCGAGAAGGATTTGAGCAATCGAAACCTTGTGCGTGCGCGCCACCAAAAGAACAAGCCCGACTGACGCAAAAAGGAGGAGGTGCAACACGAGGACTTCCCAGGAGGTCACCCATCCCAGTACTACTCTCGCCCAAGCACGCTTAACTGCGGAGTTCTGATGGGATCCGGTGCATTAGTGCTGGTATGATCGCACCTGTCAAGTGTGGCGCGATCAACTGCTTTATGCCTTCGCCTGGCCGCCGCGCACGCTTCAAACGACCATAACTTTCAGTCCGGGATGAATCTCGAGGCCCGGGTGGCGCCGCTGGAAAGCTCGTCCTGAGCCCGCCGCCGTCCCAACCAGTGCTCGCCCGGTTGAGGTCGACCTCGACCCCAGAAACCTGTTTCGGGGCCCGTTTCGGAGCTGTTGCAGCAACGCCAAGGATCGGAGCGCCGAGAAGGATTTGAGCAATCGAAACCTTGTGCGTGCGCGCCACCAAAAGAACAAGCCCGACTGACGCAAAAAGGAGGAGGTGCAACACGAGGACTTCCCAGGAGGTCACCCATCCCAGTACTACTCTCGCCCAAGCACGCTTAACTGCGGAGTTCTGATGGGATCCGGTGCATTAGTGCTGGTATGATCGCACCTGTCAAGTGTGGCGCGATCAACTGCTTTATGCCTTCGCCAGGCCGCCGCGCACGCTTCAAATGACCATAACTTTCAGTCCGGGATGAATCTCGAGGCCCGGGTGGCGCCGCTGGAAAGCTCGTCCTGAGCCCGCCGCCGTCCCAACCAGGGCTCGCCCGGTTAAGGTCGACCTCGACCCAAAAACCCTGTTCCGGGGCCCGTTTAGGAGCTGTTGCAGCAACGCCAAGGATCGGAGCCGCCTGGTGAGGAAACCAACCCGCCGCGGTCCCGGGCCCGCCTCCGCCGCCGAGAAGGATTTGAGCAATCGAAACCTTGTACGTGCGCGCCACCAAAAGAACAAGCCCGACTGACGCAAAAAGGAGGAGGTGCAACACGAGGACTTCCCAGGAGGTCACCCATCCCAGTACTACTCTCGCCCAAGCACGCTTAACTGCGGAGTTCTGATGGGATCCGGTGCATTAGTGCTGGTATGATCGCACCTGTCAACTGTGTCGCGATCAACTGCTTTATGCCTTCGCCTGGCCGCCGCGCACGCTTTAAACGACCATAACTTTCAGTCCGGGATGAATCTCGAGGCCCGGGTGGCGCCGCTGGAAAGCTCGTCCTGAGCCCGCCGCCGTCACAACCAGGGGTCGCCCGGTTGAGGTCGACCTCGACCCCAGAAACCTGTTCTGGGGCCCGTTTCGGAGCTGTTGCAGCAACGCCAAGGATCGGAGCCGCCGGGTGAGGAAACCGACCTGCCGCGGTCCCGGGCCCGCCTCCGCCGCCGAGAAGGATTTGAGCAATCGAAACCTTGTGCGTGCGCGCCACCAAAAGAACAAGCTCGACTGACGCAAAAAGGAGGAGGTGCAACACGAGGACTTCCCAGGAGGTCACCCATCCCAGTACTACTCTCGCCCAAGCACGCTTAACTGCGGAGTTCTGATGGGATCCGGTGCATTAGTGCTGGTATGATCGCACCTGTCAAGTGTGGCGCGATCAACTGCTTTATGCCTTCGCCTGGCCGCCGCGCACGCTTCAAACGACCATAACTTTCAGTCCGGGATGAATCTCGAGGCCCGGGTGGCGCCGCTGGAAAGCTCGTCCTGAGCCCGCCGCCGTCCCAACCAGGGCTCGCCCGGTTGAGGTCGACCTCGACCCTAGAAACCTGTTGCGGGGCCCGTTTCGGAGCTGTTGCAGCAACGCCAAGGATCGGAGCCGCCGGGTGAGGAAACCGACCTGCCACTGTCCCGACCCCGCCTCCGCCGCCGAGAAGGATTTGAGCAATCGAAAACTTGTGCGTGCGCGCCACCAACAGAACAAGCCCGACTGACGCAAAAAGGAGGAGGTGCAACACGAGGACTTCCCAGGAGGTCACCCATCCCAGTACTACTCTCGCCCAAGCACGCTTAACTGCGGAGTTCTGATGGGATCCGGTGCATTAGTGCTGGTATGATCGCACCTGTCAAGTGTGGCGCGATCAACTGCTTTATGCCTTCGCCTGGCCGCCGCGCACGCTTCAAACGACCATAACTTTCAGTCCGGGATGAATCTCGAGGCCCGGGTGGCGCCGCTGGAAAGCTCGTCCTGAGCCCGCCGCCGTCCCAACCAGTGCTCGCCCGGTTGAGGTCGACCTCGACCCCAGAAACCTGTTTCGGGGCCCGTTTCGGAGCTGTTGCAGCAACGCCAAGGATCGGAGCGCCGAGAAGGATTTGAGCAATCGAAACCTTGTGCGTGCGCGCCACCAAAAGAACAAGCCCGACTGACGCAAAAAGGAGGAGGTGCAACACGAGGACTTCCCAGGAGGTCACCCATCCCAGTACTACTCTCGCCCAAGCACGCTTAACTGCGGAGTTCTGATGGGATCCGGTGCATTAGTGCTGGTATGATCGCACCTGTCAAGTGTGGCGCGATCAACTGCTTTATGCCTTCGCCTGGCCGCCGCGCACGCTTCAAACGACCATAACTTTCAGTCCGGGATGAATCTCGAGGCCCGGGTGGCGCCGCTGGAAAGCTCGTCCTGAGCCCGCCGCCGTCCCAACCAGTGCTCGCCCGGTTGAGGTCGACCTCGACCCCAGAAACCTGTTTCGGGGCCCGTTTCGGAGCTGTTGCAGCAACGCCAAGGATCGGAGCGCCGAGAAGGATTTGAGCAATCGAAACCTTGTGCGTGCGCGCCACCAAAAGAACAAGCCCGACTGACGCAAAAAGGAGGAGGTGCAACACGAGGACTTCCCAGGAGGTCACCCATCCCAGTACTACTCTCGCCCAAGCACGCTTAACTGCGGAGTTCTGATGGGATCCGGTGCATTAGTGCTGGTATGATCGCACCTGTCAAGTGTGGCGCGATCAACTGCTTTATGCCTTCGCCAGGCCGCCGCGCACGCTTCAAAGGACCATAACTTTCAGTCCGGGATGAATCTCGAGGCCCGGGTGGCGCCGCTGGAAAGCTCGTCCTGAGCCCGCCGCCGTCCCAACCAGGGCTCGCCCGGTTAAGGTCGACCTCGACCCAAAAACCCTGTTCCGGGGCCCGTTTAGGAGCTGTTGCAGCAACGCCAAGGATCGGAGCCGCCTGGTGAGGAAACCGACCCGCCGCGGTCCCGGGCCCGCCTCCGCCGCCGAGAAGGATTTGAGCAATCGAAACCTTGTACGTGCGCGCCACCAAAAGAACAAGCCCGACTGACGCAAAAAGGAGGAGGTGCAACACGAGGACTTCCCAGGAGGTCACCCATCCCAGTACTACTCTCGCCCAAGCACGCTTAACTGCGGAGTTCTGATGGGATCCGGTGCATTAGTGCTGGTATGATCGCACCTGTCAACTGTGTCGCGATCAACTGCTTTATGCCTTCGCCTGGCCGCCGCGCACGCTTTAAACGACCATAACTTTCAGTCCGGGATGAATCTCGAGGCCCGGGTGGCGCCGCTGGAAAGCTCGTCCTGAGCCCGCCGCCGTCACAACCAGGGGTCGCCCGGTTGAGGTCGACCTCGACCCCAGAAACCTGTTCTGGGGCCCGTTTCGGAGCTGTTGCAGCAACGCCAAGGATCGGAGCCGCCGGGTGAGGAAACCGACCTGCCGCGGTCCCGGGCCCGCCTCCGCCGCCGAGAAGGATTTGAGCAATCGAAACCTTGTGCGTGCGCGCCACCAAAAGAACAAGCTCGACTGACGCAAAAAGGAGGAGGTGCAACACGAGGACTTCCCAGGAGGTCACCCATCCCAGTACTACTCTCGCCCAAGCACGCTTAACTGCGGAGTTCTGATGGGATCCGGTGCATTAGTGCTGGTATGATCGCACCTGTCAAGTGTGGCGCGATCAACTGCTTTATGCCTTCGCCTGGCCGCCGCGCACGCTTCAAACGACCATAACTTTCAGTCCGGGATGAATCTCGAGGCCCGGGTGGCGCCGCTGGAAAGCTCGTCCTGAGCCCGCCGCCGTCCCAACCAGGGCTCGCCCGGTTGAGGTCGACCTCGACCCCAGAAACCTGTTGCGGGGCCCGTTTCGGAGCTGTTGCAGCAACGCCAAGGATCGGAGCGCCGAGAAGGATTTGAGCAATCGAAACCTTGTGCGTGCGCGCCACCAAAAGAACAAGCCCGACTGACGCAAAAAGGAGGAGGTGCAACACGAGGACTTCCCAGGAGGTCACCCATCCCAGTACTACTCTCGCCCAAGCACGCTTAACTGCGGAGTTCTGATGGGATCCGGTGCATTAGTGCTGGTATGATCGCACCTGTCAAGTGTGGCGCGATCAACTGCTTTATGCCTTCGCCTGGCCGCCGCGCACGCTTCAAACGACCATAACTTTCAGTCCGGGATGAATCTCGAGGCCCGGGTGGCGCCGCTGGAAAGCTCGTCCTGCGCCCGCCGCCGTCACAACCAGGGGTCGCCCGGTTGAGGTCGACCTCGACCCCAGAAACCTGTTCTGGGGCCCGTTTCGGAGCTGTTGCAGCAACGCCAAGGATCGGAGCCGCCGGGTGAGGAAACCGACCTGCCGCGGTCCCGGGCCCGCCTCCGCCGCCGAGAAGGATTTGAGCAATCGAAACCTTGTGCGTGCGCGCCACCAAAAGAACAAGCCCGACTGACGCAAAAAGGAGGAGGTGCAACACGAGGACTTCCCAGGAGGTCACCCATCCCAGTACTACTCTCGCCCAAGCACGCTTAACTGCGGAGTTCTGATGGGATCCGGTGCATTAGTGCTGGTATGATCGCACCTGTCAAGTGTGGCGCGATCAACTGCTTTATGCCTTCGCCTGGCCGCCGCGCACGCTTCAAACGACCATAACTTTCAGTCCGGGATGAATCTCGAGGCCCGGGTGGCGCCGCTGGAAAGCTCGTCCTGAGCCCGCCGCCGTCCCAACCAGGGCTCGCCCGGTTGAGGTCGACCTCGACCCCAGAAACCTGTTCCGGGGCCCGTTTCGGAGCTGTTGCAGCAGCAATCGAAACCTTGTGCGTGCGCGCCACCAAAAGAACAAGCTCGACTGACGCAAAAAGGAGGAGGTGCAACACGAGGACTTCCCAGGAGGTCACCCATCCCAGTACTACTCTCGCCCAAGCACGCTTAACTGCGGAGTTCTGATGGGATCCGGTGCATTAGTGCTGGTATGATCGCACCTGTCAAGTGTGGCGCGATCAACTGCTTTATGCCTTCGCCAGGCCGCCGCGCACGCTTCAAACGACCATAACTTTCAGTCCGGGATGAATCTCGAGGCCCGGGTGGCGCCGCTGGAAAGCTCGTCCTGAGCCCGCCGCCGTCCCAACTGGGGCTCGTCCGGTTGAGGTCGTCCTCGACCCGAGAACCCTGTTCCGGGGCCCGTTTCGGAGCTGTTGCAGCAACGCCAAGGATCGGAGCCGCCTGGTGAGGAAACCGACCTGCCGCGGTCCCGGGCCCGCCTCCGCCGCCGAGAAGGATTTGAGCAATCGAAACCTTGTACGTGCGCGCCACCAAAAGAACAAGCCCGACTGACGCAAAAAGGAGGAGGTGCAACACGAGGACTTCCCAGGAGGTCACCCATCCCAGTACTACTCTCGCCCAAGCACGCTTAACTGCGGAGTTCTGATGGGATCTGGTGCATTAGTGCTGGTATGATCGCACCTGTCAACTGTGGCGCGATCAACTGCTTTATGCCTTCGCCTGGCCGCCGCGCACGCTTTAAACGACCATAACTTTCAGTCCGGGATGAATCTCGAGGCCCGGGTGGCGCCGCTGGAAAGCTCGTCCTGAGCCCGCCGCCGTCCCAACCAGGGGTCGCCCGGTTGAGGTCGACCTCGACCCCAGAAACCTGTTCCGGGGCCTGTTTCGGAGCTGTTGCAGCAACGCCAAGGATCGGAGCCGCCGGGTGAGGAAACCGACCTGCCGCGGTCCCGGGCCCGCCTCCGCCGCCGAGAAGGATTTGAGCAATCGAAACCTTGTGCGTGCGCGCCACCAACAGAACAAGCCCGACTGACGCAAAAAGGAGGAGGTGCAACACGAGGACTTCCCAGGAGGTCACCCATCCCAGTACTACTCTCGCCCAAGCACGCTTAACTGCGGAGTTCTGATGGGATCCGGTGCATTAGTGCTGGTATGATCGCACCTGTCAAGTGTGGCGCGATCAACTGCTTTATGCCTTCGCCTGGCCGCCGCGCACGCTTCAAACGACCATAACTTTCAGTCCGGGATGAATCTCGAGGCCCGGGTGGCGCCGCTGGAAAGCTCGTCCTGAGCCCGCCGCCGTCCCAACCAGGGCTCGCCCGGTTGAGGTCGACCTCGACCCCAGAAACCTGTTCCGGGGCCCGTTTCGGAGCTGTTGCAGCAACGCCAAGGATCGGAGCGCCGAGAAGGATTTGAGCAATCGAAACCTTGTGCGTGCGCGCCACCAAAAGAACAAGCCCGACTGACGCAAAAAGGAGGAGGTGCAACACGAGGACTTCCCAGGAGGTCACCCATCCCAGTACTACTCTCGCCCAAGCACGCTTAACTGCGGAGTTCTGATGGGATCCGGTGCATTAGTGCTGGTATGATCGCACCTGTCAAGTGTGGCGCGATCAACTGCTTTATGCCTTCGCCAGGCCGCCGCGCACGCTTCAAACGACCATAACTTTCAGTCCGGGATGAATCTCGAGGCCCGGGTGGCGCCGCTGGAAAGCTCGTCCTGAGCCCGCCGCCGTCCCAACCAGGGCTCGCCCGGTTAAGGTCGGCCTCGACCCAAAAACCCTGTTCCGGGGCCCGTTTAGGAGCTGTTGCAGCAACGCCAAGGATCGGAGCCGCCTGGTGAGGAAACCGACCTGCCGCGGTCCCGGGCCCGCCTCCGCCGCCGAGAAGGATTTGAGCAATCGAACCCTTGTGCGTGCGCGCTACCAAAAGAACAAGCCCGACTGACGCAAAAAGGAGGAGGTGCAACACGAGGACTTCCCAGGAGGTCACCCATCCCAGTACTACTCTCGCCCAAGCACGCTTAACTACGGAGTTCTGATCGGATCCAGTGCATTAGTGCTGGTATGATCGCACCTGTCAAGTGTGGCGCGATCAACTGCTTTATGCCTTCGCCTGGCCGCCGCGCACGCTTCAAACGACCATAACTTTCAGTCCGGGATGAATCTCGAGGCCCGGGTGGCGCCGCTGGAGAGCTCGTCCTGAGCCCGCCGCCGTCCCAACCAGGGCTCGCCCGGTTGAGGTCGACCTCGACCCTAGAAACCTGTTCCGGGGACCGTTTCGGAGCTGTTGCAGCAACGCCAAGGATCGGAGCCGCCGGGTGAGGAAACCGACCTGCCGCGGTCCCGGGGCCGCCTCCGCCGCCGAGAAGGATTTGAGCACTCGAAACCTTGTGCTTGCGCGCCACCAAAAGAAAACCCCGACTGACGCAAAAAGGAGGAGGTGCAACACGAGGACTTCCCAGGAGGTCACCCATCCCAGTACTACTCTCGCCCAAGCACGCTTAACTGCGGAGTTCTGATGGGATCCAGTGCATTAGTGCTGGTATGATCGCACCTGTCAAGTGTGGCGCGATCAACTGCTTTATGCCTTCGCCTGGCCGCCGCGCACGCTTCAAACGACCATAACTTTTAGTCCGGGATGAATCTCGAGGCCCGGGTGGCGCCGCTGGAAAGCTCGTCCTGAGCCCGCCGCCGTCCCAACCAGGGCTCGCCCGGTTGAGGTCGACCTCGACCCCAGAAACCTGTTCCGGGGCCCGTTTCGGAGCTGTTGCAGCAACGCCAAGGATCGGAGCGCCGAGAAGGATTTGAGCAATCGAAACCTTGTGCGTGCGCGCCACCAAAAGAACAAGCCCGACTGACGCAAAAAGGAGGAGGTGCAACACGAGGACTTCCCAGGAGGTCACCCATCCCAGTACTACTCTCGCCCAAGCACGCTTAACTGCGGAGTTCTGATGGGATCCGGTGCATTAGTGCTGGTATGATCGCACCTGTCAAGTGTGGCGCGATCAACTGCTTTATGCCTTCGCCAGGCCGCCGCGCACGCTTCAAGTGACCATAACTTTCAGTCCGGGATGAATCTCGAGGCCCGGGTGGCGCCGCTGGAAAGCTCGTCCTGAGCCCGCCGCCGTCCCAACCAGGGCTCGCCCGGTTGAGGTCGACCTCGACCCGAGAACCCTGTTCCGGGGCCCGTTTAGGAGCTGTTGCAGCAACGCCAAGGATCGGAGCCGCCTGGTGAGGAAACCGACTTGCCGCGGTCCCGGGCCCGCCTCCGCCGCCGAGAAGGATTTGAGCAATCGAAACCTTGTACGTGCGCGCCACCAAAAGAACAAGCCCGACTGACGCAAAAAGGAGGAGGTGCAACACGAGGACTTCCCAGGAGGTCACCCATCCCAGTACTACTCTCGCCCAAGCACGCTTAACTGCGGAGTTCTGATGGGATCCGGTGCATTAGTGCTGGTATGATCGCACCTGTCAACTGTGGCGCGATCAACTGCTTTATGCCTTCGCCTGGCCGCCGCGCACGCTTTAAACGACCATAACTTTCAGTCCGGGATGAATCTCGAGGCCCGGGTGGCGCCGCTGGAAAGCTCGTCCTGAGCCCGCCGCCGTCCCAACCAGGGGTCGCCCGGTTGAGGTCGACCTCGACCCCAGAAACCCGTTCTGGGGCCCGTTTCGGAGCTTTTGCAGCAACGCCAAGGATCGGAGCCGCCGGGTGAGGAAACCGACCTGCCGCGGTCCCGGGCCCGCCTCCGCCGCCGAGAAGGATTTGAGCAATCGAAACCTTGTGCGTGCGCGCCACCAAAAGAACAAGCCCGACTGACGCAAAAAGGAGGAGGTGCAACACGAGGACTTCCCAGGAGGTCACCCATCCCAGTACTACTCTCGCCCAAGCACGCTTAACTGCGGAGTTCTGATGGGATCCGGTGCATTAGTGCTGGTATGATCGCACCTGTCAAGTGTGGCGCGATCAACTGCTTTATGCCTTCGCCTGGCCGCCGCGCACGCTTCAAACGACCATAACTTTCAGTCCGGGATGAATCTCGAGGCCCGGGTGGCGCCGCTGGAAAGATCGTCCTGAACCCGCCGCCGTCCCAACCAGGGCTCGCCCGGTTGAGGTCGACCTCGACCCCAGAAACCTGTTCCGGGGCCCGTTTCGGAGCTGTTGCAGCAACGCCAAGGATCGAGCTGCCGGGTGAGGAAACCGACCTGCCGCGGTCCCGGGCCCGCCTCTGCCGCCGAGAAGGATTTTAACAATCGAAACCTTGTGCGTGCGCGCCACCAAAAGAACAAGCCCGACTGACGCAAAAAGGAGGAGGTGCAACACGAGGACTTCCCAGGAGGTCACCCATCCCAGTACTACTCTCGCCCAAGCACGCTTAACTGCGGAGTTCTGATGGGATCCGGTGCATTAGTGCTGGTATGATCGCACCTGTCAAGTGTGGCGCGATCAACTGCTTTATGCCTTCGCCTGGCCGCCGCACACGCTTCAAAGGACCATAACTTTCAGTCCGGGATGAATCTCGAGGCCCGGGTGGCGCCGCTGGAAAGCTCGTCCTTAGCCCGCCGCCGTCCCAACCCGGGCTCGCCCGGTTGAGGTCGACCTCGACCCCAGAAACCTGTTCCGGGGCCCGTTTCGGAGCTGTTGCAGCAACGCCAAGGATCGGAGCGCCGAGAAGGATTTGAGCAATCGAAACCTTGTGCGTGCGCGCCACCAAAAGAACAAGCCCGACTGACGCAAAAAGGAGGAGGTGCAACACGAGGACTTCCCAGGAGGTCACCCATCCCAGTACTACTCTCGCCCAAGCACGCTTAACTGCGGAGTTCTGATGGGATCCGGTGCATTAGTGCTGGTATGATCGCACCTGTCAAGTGTGGCGCGATCAACTGCTTTATGCCTTCGCCTGGCCGCCGCGCACGCTTTAAACGACCATAACTTTCAGTCCGGGATGAATCTCGAGGCCCGGGTGGCGCCGCTGGAAAGATCGTCCTGAGCCCGCCGCCGTCCCATCCAGGGCTCGCCTGGTTGAGGGCGACCTATACCCCAGAAACCCGTTCCGGGGCCCGTTTCGGAGATGTTGCAGTAACGCCAAGGATCGGAGCCGCCGGGTATGGAAACCGACCTGCCGCGGTCCCGGGCCCGCCTCCGCCGCCGAGAAGGATTTGAGCAATAGAAACCTTGTGCGTGCGCGCCACCAAAAGAACAAGCCCGACTGACGCAAAAAGGAGGAGGTGCAACACGAGGACTTCCCAGGAGGTCACCCATCCCAGTACTACTCTCGCCCAAGCACGCTTAACTGCGGAGTTCTGATGGGATCCGGTGCATTAGTGCTGGTATGATCGCACCTGTCAAGTGTGGCGCGATCAACTGCTTTATGCCTTCGCCTGGCCGCCGCGCACGCTTCAAATGACCATAACTTTCAGTCCGGGATGAATCTCGAGGCCCGGGTGGCGCCGCTGGAAAGCTCGTCCTGAGCCCGCCGCCGTCCCAACCAGGGCTCGCCCGGTTGAGGTCGACCTCGACCCCAGAAACCTTTTCCGGGGCCCGTTTCGGAGCTGTTGCAGCAACGCCAAGGATCGGAGCGCCGAGAAGGATTTGAGCAATCGAAACCTTGTGCGTGCGCGCCACCAAAAGAACAAGCCCGACTGACGCAAAAAGGAGGAGGTGCAACACGAGGACTTCCCAGGAGGTCACCCATCCCAGTACTACTCTCGCCCAAGCACGCTTAACTGCGGAGTTCTTATGGAATCCGGTGCATTAGTGCTGGTATGATCGCACCTGTCAAGTGTGGCGCGATCAACTGCTTTATGCCTTCGCCAGGCCGCCGCGCACGCTTCAAACGACCATAACTTTCAGTCCGGGATGAATCTCGAGGCCCGGGTGGCGCCGCTGGAAAGCTCGTCCTGAGCCCGCCGCCGTCCCAACCAGGGCTCGCCCGGTTGAGGTCGACCTCGACCCCAGAAACCTTTTCCGGGGCCCGTTTCGGAGCTGTTGCAGCAACGCCAAGGATCGGAGCGCCGAGAAGGATTTGAGCAATCGAAACCTTGTGCGTGCGCGCCACCAAAAGAACAAGCCCGACTGACGCAAAAAGGAGGAGGTGCAACACGAGGACTTCCCAGGAGGTCACCCATCCCAGTACTACTCACGCCCAAGCACGCTTAACTGCGGAGTTCTGATGGGATCCGGTGCATTAGTGCTGGTATGATCGCACCTGTCAACTGTGGCGCGATCAACTGCTTTATGCCTTCGCCTGGCCGCCGCGCACGCTTTAAACGACCATAACTTTCAGTCCGGGATGAATCTCGAGGCCCGGGTGGCGCCGCTGGAAAGCTCGTCCTGAGCCCGCCGCCGTCCCAACCAGGGGTCGCCCGGTTGAGGTCGACCTCGACCCCAGAAACCCGTTCTGGGGCCCGTTTCGGAGCTTTTGCAGCAACGCCAAGGATCGGAGCCGCCGGGTGAGGAAACCGACCTGCCGCGGTCCTGGGCCTGCCTCCGCCGCCGAGAAGGATTTGAGCAATCGAAACCTTGTGCGTGCGCGCCACCAAAAGAACAAGCCCGACTGACGCAAAAAGGAGGAGGTGCAACACGAGGACTTCCCAGGAGGTCACCCATCCCAGTACTACTCTCGCCCAAGCACGCTTAACTGCGGAGTTCTGATGGGATCCGGTGCATTAGTGCTGGTATGATCGCACCTGTCAAGTGTGGCGCGATCAACTGCTTTATGCCTTCGCCTGGCCGCCGCGCACGCTTGAAACGACCATAACTTTCAGTCCGGGATGAATCTCGAGGCCCGGGTGGCGCCGCTGGAAAGATCGTCCTGAGCCCGCCGCCGTCCCAACCAGGGCTCGCCCGGTTGAGGTCGACCTCGACCCCAGAAACCTGTTCCGGGGCCCGTTTCGGAGCTGTTGCAGCAACGCCAAGGATCGAGCTGCCGGGTGAGGAAACCGACCTGCCGCAGTCCCGGGCCCGCCTCCGCCGCCGAGAAGGATTTTAACAATCGAAACCTTGTGCGTGCGCGCCACCAAAAGAACAAGCCCGACTGACGCAAAAAGGAGGAGGTGCAACACGAGGACTTCCCAGGAGGTCACCCATCCCAGTACTACTCTCGCCCAAGCACGCTTAACTGCGGAGTTCTGATGGGATCCGGTGCATTAGTGCTGGTATGATCGCACCTGTCAAGTGTGGCGCGATCAACTGCTTTATGCCTTCGCCTGGCCGCCGCGCACGCTTTAAATGACCATAACTTTCAGTCCGGGATGAATCTCGAGGCCCGGGTGGCGCCGCTGGAAAGCTCGTCCTGAGCCCGCCGCCGTCCCAACCAGGGCTCGCCCGGTTGAGGTCGACCTCGACCCCAGAAACCTGTTCCGGGGCCCGTTTCGGAGCTGTTGCAGCAACGCCAAGGATCGGAGCGCCGAGAAGGATTTGAGCAATCGAAACCTTGTGCGTGCGCGCCACCAAAAGAACAAGCCCGACTGACGCAAAAAGGAGGAGGTGCAACACGAGGACTTCCCAGGAGGTCACCCATCCCAGTACTACTCTCGCCCAAGCATGCTTAACTGCGGAGTTCTGATGGGATCCGGTGCATTAGTGCTGGTATGATCGCACCTGTCAAGTGTGGCGCGATCAACTCCTTTATGCCTTCGCCAGGCCGCCGCGCACGCTTCAAACGACCATAACTTTCAGTCCGGGATGAATCTCGAGGCCCGGGTGGCGCCGCTGGAAAGCTCGTCCTGAGCCCGCCGCCGTCCCAACCAGGGGTCGCCCGGTTGAGGTCGGCCTCGACCCCAGAAACCCGTTCTGGGGCCCGTTTCGGAGCTGTTGCAGCAACGCCAAGGATTGGAGCCGCCGGGTGAGGAAACCGACCTGCCGCGGTCCCGGGCCCGCCTCCGCTGCCGAGAAGGATTTGAGCAATCGAAACCTTGTGCGTGCGCGCCACCAAAAGAACAAGCCCGACTGACGCAAAAAGGAGGAGGTGCAACACGAGGACTTCCCAGGAGGTCACCCATCCCAGTACTACTCTCGCCCAAGCACGCTTAACTGCGGAGTTCTGATGGGATCCGGTGCATTAGTGCTGGTATGATCGCACCTGTCAAGTGTGGCGCGATCAACTGCTTTATGCCTTCGCCTGGCCGCCGCGCACGCTTCAAACGACCATAACTTTCAGTCCGGGATGAATCTCGAGGCCCGGGTGGCGCCGCTGGAAAGCTCGTCCTGAGCCTGCCGCCGTCCCAACCAGGGCTCGCCCGGTTGAGGTCGACCTCGACCCCAGAAACCTGTTACGGGGCCCGTTTCGGAGCTGTTGCAGCAACGCCAAGGATCGGAGCTGCCGGGTGAGGAAACCGACCTGCCGCGGTCCCGGGCCCGCCTCCGCCGCCGAGAAGGATTTGAGCAATCGAAACCTTGTGCGTGCGCGCCACCAAAAGAACAAGCCCGACTGACGCAAAAAGGAGGAGGTGCAACACGAGGACTTCCCAGGAGGTCACCCATCCAAGTACTACTCTCGCCCAAGCACGCTTAACTGCGGAGTTCTGATGGGATCCGGTGCTTTAGTGCTGGTATGATCGCACCTGTCAAGTGTGGCGCGATCAACTGCTTTATGCCTTCGCCTGCCGCCGCGCACGCTTCAAACGACCATAACTTTCAGTCCGGGATGAATCTCGAGGCCCGGGTGGCGCCGCTGGAAAGCTCGTCCTGAGCCCGCCGTCGTCCCAACCAGGGCTCGCCCGGTTGAGGTCGACCTCGACCCCAGAAACCTGTTCCGGGGCCCGTTTCGGAGCTGTTGCAGCAACGCCAAGGATCGGAGCTGCCGGGTGAGGAAACCGACCTGCCGCGGTCCCGGGCCCGCCTCCGCCGCCGAGAAGGATTTGAGCAATCGAAACCTTGTGCGTGCGCGCCACCAAAAGAACAAGCCCGACTAACGCAAAAAGGAGGAGGTGCAACACGAGGACTTCCCAGGAGGTCACCCATCCCAGTACTACTCTCGCCCAAGCACGCTTAACTGCGGAGTTCTGATGGGATCCGGTGCATTAGTGCTGGTATGATCGCACCTGTCAAGTGTGGCGCGATCAACTGCTTTATGCCTTCGCCAGGCCGCCGCGCACGCTTCAAACGACCATAACTTTCAGTCTGGGATGAATCTCGAGGCCCGGGTGGCGCCGCTGGAAAGCTCGTCCTGAGCCCGCCGCCGTCCCAACCAGGGCTCGCCCTGTTGAGGTCGACCTCGACCCCAGAAACCTGTTCCGGGGCCCGTTTAGGAGCTGTTGCAGCAACGCCAAGGATTGGAGCCGCCGGGTGAGGAAACCGACCTGCCGCGGTCCCGGGCCCGCCTCCGCCGCCGAGAAGGATTTGAGCAATCGAAACCTTGGGCGTGCGCGCCACCGAAAGAACAAGCCCGACTGACGCAAAAAGGAGGAGGTGCAACACGAGGACTTCCTAGGAGGTCACCCATCCCAGTACTACTCTCGCCCATGCACGCTTAAATGCGAAGTTCTGATGGGATCCGGTGCATTAGTGCTGGTATGATCGCACCTGTCAAGTGTGGCGCGATCAACTGCTTTATGCCTTCGCCAGGCCGCCGCGCACGCTTTAAATGACCATAACTTTCAGTCCGGGATGAATCTCGAGGCCCGGGTGGCGCCGCTGGAAAGCTCGTCCTGAGCCCGCCGCCGTCCCAACCAGGGCTCGCCCGGTTGAGGTCGACCTCGACCCCAGAAACCTGTTCCGGGGCCCGTTTCGGAGCTGTTGCAGCAACGCCAAGGATCGGAGCGCCGAGAAGGATTTGAGCAATCGAAACCTTGTGCGTGCGCGCCACCAAAAGAACAAGCCCGACTGACGCAAAAAGGAGGAGGTGCAACACGAGGACTTCCCAGGAGGTCACCCATCCCAGTACTACTCTCGCCCAAGCACGCTTAACTGCGGAGTTCTGATGGGATCCGGTGCATTAGTGCTGGTATGATCGCACCTGTCAAGTGTGGCGCGATCAACTGCTTTATGCCTTCGCCAGGCCGCCGCGCACGCTTCAAACGACCATAACTTTCAGTCCGGGATGAATCTCGAGGCCCGGGTGGCGCCGCTGGAAAGCTCGTCCTGAGCCCGCCGCCGTCCCAACCAGGGGTCGCCCGGTTGAGGTCGGCCTCGACCCCAGAAACCCGTTCTGGGGCCCGTTTCGGAGCTGTTGCAGCAACGCCAAGGATCGGAGCCGCCGGGTGAGGAAACCGACCTGCCGCGGTCCCGGGCCCGCCTCCGCTGCCGAGAAGGATTTGAGCAATCGAAACCTTGTGCGTGCGCGCCACCAAAAGAACAAGCCCGACTGACGCAAAAAGGAGGAGGTGCAACACGAGGACTTCCCAGGAGGTCACCCATCCCAGTACTACTCTCGCCCAAGCACGCTTAACTGCGGAGTTCTGATGGGATCCGGTGCATTAGTGCTGGTATGATCGCACCTGTCAAGTGTGGCGCGATCAACTGCTTTATGCCTTCGCCAGGCCGCCGCGCACGCTTCAAGTGACCATAACTTTCAGTCCGGGATGAATCTCGAGGCCCTGGTGGCGCCGCTGGAAAGCTCGTCCTGAGCCTGCCGCCGTCCCAACCAGGGCTCGCCCGGTTGAGGTCGACCTCGACCCCAGAAACCTGTTACGGGGCCCGTTTCGGAGCTGTTGCAGCAACGCCAAGGATCGGAGCTGCCGGGTGAGGAAACCGACCTGCCGCGGTCCCGGGCCCGCCTCCGCCGCCGAGAAGGATTTGAGCAATCGAAACCTTGTGCGTGCGCGCCACCAAAAGAACAAGCCCGACTGACGCAAAAAGGAGGAGGTGCAACACGAGGACTTCGCAGGAGGTCACCCATCCAAGTACTACTCTCGCCCAAGCACGCTTAACTGCGGAGTTCTGATGGGATCCGGTGCATTAGTGCTGGTATGATCGCACCTGTCAAGTGTGGCGCGATCAACTGCTTTATGCCTTCGCCTGCCGCCGCGCACGCTTCAAACGACCATAACTTTCAGTCCGGGATGAATCTCGAGGCCCGGGTGGCGCCGCTGGAAAGCTCGTCCTGAGCCCGCCGCCGTCCCAACCAGGGCTCGCCCGGTTGAGGTCGACCTCGACCCCAGAAACCTGTTCCGGGGCCCGTTTCGGAGCTGTTGCAGCAACGCCAAGGATCGGAGCTGCCGGGTGAGGAAACCGACCTGCCGCGGTCCCGGGCCCGCCTCCGCCGCCGAGAAGGATTTGAGCAATCGAAACCTTGTGCGTGCGCGCCACCAAAAGAACAAGCCCGACTAACGCAAAAAGGAGGAGGTGCAACACGAGGACTTCCCAGGAGGTCACCCATCCCAGTACTACTCTCGCCCAAGCACGCTTAACTGCGGAGTTCTGATGGGATCCGGTGCATTAGTGCTGGTATGATCGCACCTGTCAAGTGTGGCGCGATCAACTGCTTTATGCCTTCGCCAGGCCGCCGCGCACGCTTCAAACGACCATAACTTTCAGTCCGGGATGAATCTCGAGGCCCGGGTGGCGCCGCTGGAAAGCTCGTCCTGAGCCCGCCGCCGTCCCAACCAGGGCTCGCCCTGTTGAGGTCGACCTCGACCCCAGAAACCTGTTCCGGGGCCCGTTTAGGAGCTGTTGCAGCAACGCCAAGGATTGGAGCCGCCGGGTGAGGAAACCGACCTGCCGCGGTCCCGGGCCCGCCTCCGCCGCCGAGAAGGATTTGAGCAATCGAAACCTTGGGCGTGCGCGCCACCGAAAGAACAAGCCCGACTGACGCAAAAAGGAGGAGGTGCAACACGAGGACTTCCCAGGAGGTCACCCATCCCAGTACTACTCTCGCCCAAGCACGCTTAAATGCGAAGTTCTGATGGGATCCGGTGCATTAGTGCTGGTATGATCGCACCTGTCAAGTGTGGCGCGATCAACTGCTTTATGCCTTCGCCAGGCCGCCGCGCACGCTTCAAACGACCATAACTTTCAGTCCAGGATGAATCTCGAGGCCTAGGTGGCGCCGCTGGAAAGCTCGTCCTGAGCCCGCAGCCGTCCCAACCAGGGCTCGCCTGGTTGAGGGCGACCTATACCCCAGAAACCCGTTCCGGGGCCCGTTTCGGAGATGTTGCAGCAACGCCAAGGATCGGAGCCGCCGGGTATGGAAACCGACGTGCCGCGGTCCCGGGCCCGCCTCCGCCGCCGAGAAGGATTTGAGCA
This sequence comes from Canavalia gladiata, assembly GCA_037954105.1. Lineage (NCBI taxonomy): Eukaryota > Viridiplantae > Streptophyta > Magnoliopsida > Fabales > Fabaceae > Canavalia > Canavalia gladiata. Next base: position 22,340,259 of record CM075668.1, on the reverse strand, counting down.
ATAGAAACCTTGTGCGTGCGCGCCACCAAAAGAACAAGCCCGACTGACGCAAAAAGGAGGAGGTGCAACACGAGGACTTCCCAGGAGGTCACCCATCCCAGTACTACTCTCGCCCAAGCACGCTTAACTGCGGAGTTCTGATGGGATCCGGTGCATTAGTGCTGGTATGATCGCACCTGTCAAGTGTGGCGCGATCAACTGCTTTATGCCTTCGCCAGGCCGCCGCGCACGCTTCAAACGACCATAACTTTCAGTCCGGGATGAATCTCGAGGCCCGGGTGGCGCCGCTGGAGAGCTCGTCCTGAGCCCGCCGCCGTCCCAACCAGGGCTCGCCCTGTTGAGGTCGACCTCGACCCCAGAAACCTGTTCCGGGGCCCGTTTAGGAGCTGTTGCAGCAACGCCAAGGATCGGAGCCGCCGGGTGAGGAAACCGACCTGCCGCGGTCCCGGGCCCGCCTCCGCCGCCGAGAAGGATTTGAGCAATCGAAACCTTGTGCGTGCGCGCCACCGAAAGAACAAGCCCGACTGACGCAAAAAGGAGGAGGTGCAACACGAGGACTTCCCAGGAGGTCACCCATCCCAGTACTACTCTCGCCCAAGCACGCTTAAATGCGAAGTTCTGATGGGATCCGGTGCATTAGTGCTGGTATGATCGCACCTGTCAAGTGTGGCGCGATCAACTGCTTTATGCCTTCGCCAGGCCGCCGCGCACGCTTCAAACGACCATAACTTTCAGTCCAGGATGAATCTCGAGGCCTAGGTGGCGCCGCTGGAAAGCTCGTCCTGAGCCCGCCGCCGTCCCATCCAGGGCTCGCCTGGTTGAGGGCGACCTATACCCCAGAAACCCGTTCCGGGGCCCGTTTCGGAGATGTTGCAGCAACGCCAAGGATCGGAGCTGCCGGGTGAGGAAACCGACCTGCCGCGGTCCCGGGCCCGCCTCCGCCGCCGAGAAGGATTTGAGCAATCAAAACCTTGTGCGTGCGCGCCACCAAAAGAACAAGCCCGACTGACGCAAAAAGGAGGAGGTGCAACACGAGGACTTCCCAGGAGGTCACCCATCCCAGTACTACTCTCGCCCAAGCACGCTTAACTGCGGAGTTCTGATGGGATCCGGTGCATTAGTGCTGGTATGATCGCACCTATCAAGTGTGGCGTGATCAACTGCTTTATGCCTTCGCCTGGCCGCCGTGCACGCTTCAAACGACCATAACTTTCAGTCCGGGATGAATCTCGAGGCCCGGGTGGCGCCGCTGGAAAGCTCGTCCTGAGCCCGCCGCCGTCCCAACCAGGGCTCGCCCGGTTGAGGTCGACCTCGACCCCAGAAACCTGTTCCAGGACCCGTTTCGGAGCTGTTGCAGCAACGCCAAGGATTGGAGCTGCCGGGTGAGGAAACCGACCTGCCGCGGTCCCGGGCCCGCCTCCGCCGCCGGGAAGGATTTGAGCAATCAAAACCTTGTGCGTGCGCGCCACCAAAAGAACAAGCCCGACTGACGCAAAAAGGAGGAGGTGCAACACGAGGACTTCCCAGGAGGTCACCCATCCCAGTACTACTCTCGCCCAAGCACGCTTAACTGCGGAGTTCTGATGGGATCCGGTGCATTAGTGCTGGTATGATCGCACCTGTCAAGTGTGGCGCGATCAACTGCTTTATGCCTTCGCCAGGCCGCCGCGCACGCTTCAAACGACCATAACTTTCAGTCCGGGATGAATCTCGAGGCCCGGGTGGCGCCGCTTGAAAGCTCGTCCTGAGCCCGCCGCCGTCCCAACCAGGGCTCGCCCGGTTGAGGTCGACCTTGACCCCAGAGCCCTGTTCCGGGGCCCGTTTAGGAGCTGTTGCAGCAACGCCAAGGATCGGAGCCGCTGGGTGAGGAAACCGACCTGCCGCGGTCCCGGGCCCGCCTCCGCCGCCGAGAAGGATTTGAGAAATCGAAACCTTGTACGTGCGCGCCACCAAAAGAACAAGCCCGACTGACGCAAAAAGGAGGAGGTGCAACACGAGGACTTCCCAGGAGGTCACCCATCCCAGTACTACTCTCGCCCAAGCACGCTTAACTGCGGAGTTCTGATGGGATCCGGTGCATTAGTGCTGGTATGATCGCACCTGTCAAGTGTGGCGCGATCAACTGCTTTATGCCTTCGCCTGGCCGCCGCGCACGCTTCAAACGACCATAACTTTCAGTCCGGGATGAATCTCGAGGCCCGGGTGGCGCCGCTGGAAAGCTCGTCTTGAGCCCGCCGCCGTCCCAACAAGGGCTCGCCCGGTTGAGGTCGACCTCGACCCCAGAAACCTGTTCCGGGGCCCGTTTCGGAGCTGTTGCAGCAACGCCAAGGATCGGAGCCGCCGGGTGAGGAAACCGACCTGCCGCGGTCCCGGGCCCGCCTCCGCCGCCGAGAAGGATTTGAGCAATCGAAACCTTGTGCGTGCGCGCCACCAAAAGAACAAGCCCGACTGACGCAAAAAGGAGGAGGTGCAACACGGGGACTTCCAAGGAGGTCACCCATCCCAGTACTACTCTCGCCCAAGCACGCTTAACTGCGGAGTTCTGATGGGATCCGGTGCATTAGTGCTGGTATGATCGCACCTGTCCAGTGTGGCGCGATCAACTGCTTTATGCCTTCGCCTGGCCGCCGCGCACGCTTCAAACGACCATAACTTTCAGTCCGGGATGAATCTCGAGGCCCGGGTGGCGCCGCTGGAAAGCTCGTCCTGAGCCCGCCGCCGTCCCAACCAGGGCTCGCCCGGTTGAGGTCGACCTCGACCCCAGAAACCTGTTCCGGGGCCCGTTTCGGAGCTGTTGCAGCAACGCCAAGGATCGGAGCTGCCGGGTGAGGAAACCGACCTGCCGCGGTCCCGGGCCCGCCTCCGCCGCCGAGAAGGATTTGAGCAATCGAAACCTTGTGCGTGCGCGCCACCAAAAGAACAAGCCCGACTGACGCAAAAAGGAGGAGGTGCAACACGAGGACTTCCCAGGAGGTCACCCATCCCAGTACTACTCTCGCCCAAGCACGCTTAACTGCGGAGTTCTGATGGGATCCGGTGCATTAGTGCTGGTATGATCGCACCTGTCAAGTGTGGCGCGATCAACTGCTTTATGCCTTCGCCAGGCCGCCGCGCACGCTTCAAACGACCATAACTTTCAGTCCGGGATGAATCTCGAGGCCCGGGTGACGCCGCTGGAAAGCTCGTCCTGAGCCCGCCGCCGTCCCAACCAGGGGTCGCCCGGTTGAGGTCGGCCTCGACCCCAGAAACCCGTTCTGGGGCCCGTTTCGGAGCTGTTGCAGCAACGCCAAGGATCGGAGCCGCCGGGTGAGGAAACCGACCTGCCGCGGTCCCGGGCCCGCCTCCGCTGCCGAGAAGGATTTGAGCAATCAAAACCTTGTGCGTGCGCGCCACCAAAAGAACAAGCCCGACTGACGCAAAAAGGAGGAGGTGCAACACGAGGACTTCCCAGGAGGTCACCCATCCCAGTACTACTCTCGCCCAAGCACGCTTAACTGCGGAGTTCTGATGGGATCCGGTGCATTAGTGCTGGTATGATCGCACCTGTCAAGTGTGGCGCGATCAACTGCTTTATGCCTTCGCCTGGCCGCCGCGCACGCTTCAAACGACCATAACTTTCAGTCCGGGATGAATCTCGAGGCCCGGGTGGCGCCGCTGGAAAGCTCGTCCTGAGCCTGCCGCCGTCCCCACCAGGGCTCGCCCGGTTGAGGTCGACCTCGACCCCAGAAACCTGTTACGGGGCCCGTTTCGGAGCTGTTGCAGCAACGCCAAGGATCGGAGCTGCCGGGTGAGGAAACCGACCTGCCGCGGTCCCGGGCCCGCCTCCGCCGCCGAGAAGGATTTGAGCAATCGAAACCTTGTGCGTGCGCGCCACCAAAAGAACAAGCCCGACTGACGCAAAAAGGAGGAGGTGCAACACGAGGACTTCCCAGGAGGTCACCCATCCCAGTACTACTCTCGCCCAAGCACGCTTAACTGCGGAGTTCTGATGGGATCCGGTGCATTAGTGCTGGTATGATCGCACCTGTCAAGTGTGGCGCGATCAACTGCTTTATGCCTTCGCCTGGCCGCCGCGCACGCTTCAAACGACCATAACTTTCAGTCCGGGATGAATCTCGAGGCCCGGGTGGCGCCGCTGGAAAGCTCGTCCTGAGCCTGCCGCCGTCCCAACCAGGGCTCGCCCGGTTGAGGTCGACCTCGACCCCAGAAACCTGTTCCGGGGCCCGTTTCGGAGCTGTTGCAGCAACGCCAAGGATTGGAGCTGCCGGGTGAGAAAACCGACCTGCCGCGGTCCCGGGCCCGCCTCCGCCGCCGAGAAGGATTTGAGCAATCGAAACCTTGTGCGTGCGCGCCACCAAAAGAACAAGCCCGACTGACGCAAAAAGGAGGAGATGCAACACGAGGACTTCCCAGGAGGTCACCCATCCCAGTACTACTCTCGCCCAAGCACGCTTAACTGCGGAGTTCTGATGGGATCCGGTGCATTAGTGCTGGTATGATCGCACCTGTCAAGTGTGGCGCGATCAACTGCTTTATGCCTTCGCCAGGCCGCCGCGCACGCTTCAAACGACCATAACTTTCAGTCCGGGATGAATCTCGAGGCCCGGGTGGCGCCGCTGGAAAGCTCGTCCTGAGCCCGCCGCCGTCCCAACCAGGGCTCGCCCTGTTGAGGTCGACCTCGACCCCAGAAACCTGTTCCGGGGCCCGTTTAGGAGCTGTTGCAGCAACGCCAAGGATCGGAGCCGCCGGGTGAGGAAACCGACCTGCCGCGGTCCCGGGCCCGCCTTCGCCGCCGAGAAGGATTTGAGCAATCGAAACCTTGTGCGTGCGCGCCACCGAAAGAACAAGCCCGACTGACGCAAAAAGGAGGAGGTGAAACACGAGGACTTCCCAGGAGGTCACCCATCCCAGTACTACTCTCGCCCAAGCACGCTTAAATGCGAAGTTCTGATGGGATCCGGTGCATTAGTGCTGGTATGATCGCACCTGTCAAGTGTGGCGCGATCAACTGCTTTATGCCTTCGCCAGGCCGCCGCGCACGCTTCAAACGACCATAACTTTCAGTCCAGGATGAATCTCGAGGCCTAGGTGGCGCCGCTGGAAAGCTCGTCCTGAGCCCGCCGCCGTCCCAACCAGGGCTCGCCTGGTTGAGGGCGACCTATACCCCAGAAACCCGTTCCGGGGCCCGTTTCGGAGATGTTGCAGCAACGCCAAGGATCGGAGCCGCCGGGTATGGAAACCGACCTGCCGCGGTCCCGGGCCCGCCTCCGCCGCCGAGAAGGATTTGAGCAATAGAAACCTTGTGCGTGCGCGCCACCAAAAGAACAAGCCCGACTGACGCAAAAAGGAGGAGGTGCAACATGAGGACTTCCCAGGAGGTCACCCATCCCAGTACTACTCTCGCCCAAGCACGCTTAACTGCGGAGTTCTGATGGGATCCGGTGCATTAGTGCTGGTATGATCGCACCTATCAAGTGTGGCGCGATCAACTGCTTTATGCCTTCGCCTGGCCGCCGTGCACGCTTCAAACGACCATAACTTTCAGTCCGGGATGAATCTCGAGGCCCGGGTGGCGCCGCTGGAAAGCTCGTCCTGAGCCCGCCGCCGTCCCAACCTGGGCTCGCCCGGTTGAGGTCGACCTCAACCCCAGAAACATGTTCCGGGACCCGTTTCGGAGCTGTTGCAGCAACGCCAAGGATCGGAGCTGCCGGGTGAGGAAACCGACCTGCCGCGGTCCCGGGCCCGCCTCCGCCGCCGAGAAGGATTTGAGCAATCAAAACCTTATGCGTGCGCGCCACCAAAAGAACAAGCCCGACTGACGCAAAAAGGAGGAGGTGCAACACGAGGACTTCCCAGGAGGTCACCCATCCCAGTACTACTCTCGCCCAAGCACGCTTAACTGCGGAGTTCTGATGGGATCCGGTGCATTAGTGCTGGTATGATCGCACCTGTCAAGTGTGGCGCGATCAACTGCTTTATGCCTTCGCCAGGCCGCCGCGCACGCTTCAAACGACCATAACTTTCAGTCCGGGATGAATCTCGAGGCCCGGGTGGCGCCGCTGGAAAGCTCGTCCTGAGCCCGCCGCCGTCCCAACCAGGGCTCGCCCGGTTGAGGTCGACCTTGACCCCAGAGCCCTGTTCCGGGGCCCGTTTAGGAGCTGTTGCAGCAACGCCAAGGATCGGAGCCGCCGGGTGAGGAAACCGACCTGCCGCGGTCCCGGGCCCGCCTCCGCCGCCGAGAAGGATTTGAGAAATCGAAACCTTGTACGTGCGCGCCACCAAAAGAACAAGCCCGACTGACGCAAAAAGGAGGAGGTGCAACACGAGGACTTCCCAGGAGGTCACCCATCCCAGTACTACTCTCGCCCAAGCACGCTTAACTGCGGAGTTCTGATGGGATCCGGTGCATTAGTGCTGGTATGATCGCACCTGTCAACTGTGGCGCGATCAAATGCTTTATGCCTTCGCCTGGCCGCCGCGCACGCTTTAAACGACCATAACTTTCAGTCCGGGATGAATCTCGAGCCCGGGTGGCGCCGCTGGAAAGCTCGTCCTGAGCCCGCCGCCGTCCCAACCAGTGCTCGCCCGGTTGAGGTCGACCTCGACCCCAGAAACCTGTTCTGGGGCCCGTTTCGGAGCTGTTGCAGCAACGCCAAGGATCGGAGCCGCCGGGTGAGGAAACCGACCTGCCGCGGACCCGGGCCCGCCTCCTTCGCCGAAAAGGATTTGAGCAATGGAAACCTTGTGCGTGCGCGCCACCAAAAGAACAAGCCCGACTGACGCAAAAAGGAGGAGGTGCAACACGAGGACTTCCCAGGAGGTCACCCATCCCAGTACTACTCTCGCCCAAGCACGCATAACTGCGGAGTTCTGATGGGATCCGGTGCATTAGTGCTGGTATGATCGCACCTGTCAAGTGTGGCGCGATCAACTGCTTTATGCCTTCGCCTTGCCGCCGCGCACGCTTCAAACGACCATAACTTTCAGTCCGGGATGAATCTCGAGGCCCGGGTGGCGCCGCTGGAAAGCTCGTCCTGAGCCCGCCGCCGTCCCAACAAGGGCTCGCCCGGTTGAGGTCGACCTCGACCCCAGAAACCTGTTCCGGGGCCCGTTTCGGAGCTGTTGCAGCAACGCCAAGGATCGGAGCCGCCGGGTGAGGAAACCGACCTGCCGCGGTCCCGGGCCCGCCTCCGCCGCCGAGAAGGATTTGAGCAATCGAAACCTTGTGCGTGCGCGCCACCAAAAGAACAAGCCCGACTGACGCAAAAAGGAGGAGGTGCAACACGGGGACTTCCCAGGAGGTCACCCATCCCAGTACTACTCTCGCCCAAGCACGCTTAACTGCGGAGTTCTGATGGGATCCGGTGCATTAGTGCTGGTATGATCGCACCTGTCAAGTGTGGCGCGATCAACTGCTTTATGCCTTCGCCTGGCCGCCGCGCACGCTTCAAACGACCATAACTTTCAGTCCGGGATGAATCTCGAGGCCCGGGTGGCGCCGCTGGAAAGCTCGTCCTGAGCCCGCCGCTGTCCCAACCAGGGCTCGCCCGGTTGAGGTCGACCTTGACCCCAGAGCCCTGTTCCGGGGCCCGTTTAGGAGCTGTTGCAGCAACGCCAAGGATCGGAGCCGCCGGGTGAGGAAACCGACCTGCCGCGGTCCCGGGCCCGCCTCCGCCGCCGAGAAGGATTTGAGAAATCGAAACCTTGTACGTGCGCGCCACCAAAAGAACAAGCCCGACTGACGCAAAAAGGAGGAGGTGCAACACGAGGACTTCCCAGGAGGTCACCCATCCCAGTACTACTCTCGCCCAAGCACGCTTAACTGCGGAGTTCTGATGGGATCCGGTGCATTAGTGCTGGTATGATCGCACCTGTCAACTGTGGCGCGATCAAATGCTTTATGCCTTCGCCTGGCCGCCGCGCACGCTTTAAACGACCATAACTTTCAGTCCGGGATGAATCTCGAGCCCGGGTGGCGCCGCTGGAAAGCTCGTCCTGAGCCTGCCGCCGTCCCAACCAGGGCTCGCCCGGTTGAGGTCGACCTCGACCCCAGAAACCTATTCTGGGGCCCACTTCGGAACTGTTGCAGCAACGCCAAGGATCGGAGCCGCCGGGTGAGGAAACCGACCTGCCGCGGTCCCGGGCCCGCCTCCGCCGCCGAGAAGGATTTGAGCAATCGAAACCTTGTGCGTGCGCGCCACCAAAAGAACAAGCCCGACTGACGCAAAAAGGAGGAGGTGCAACACGAGGACTTCCCAGCAGGTCACCAATCCCAGTACTACTCTCGCCCAAGCACGCTTAACTGCGGAGTTCTGATGGGATCCGGTGCATTAGTGCTGGTCTGATCGTACCTATCAATTGTGGCGCGATCAAATGCTTTATGCCTTCGCCTGGCCGCCGCGCACGCTTTAAACGACCATAACTTTCAGTCCGGGATGAATCTCGAGCCCGGGTGGCGCCGCTGGAAAGCTCGTCCTGAGCCCGCCGCCGTCCCAACCAGGGCTCGCCCGGTTGAGGTCGACCTCGACCCCAGAAACCTGTTCTGGGGCCCGTTTCGGAGCTGTTGCAGCAACGCCAAGGATCGGAGCCGCCGGGTGAGGAAACCGACCTGCCGCGGACCCGGGCCCGCCTCCGCCGCCGAGAAGGATTTGAGCAATGGAAACCTTGTGCGTGCGCGCCACCAAAAGAGCAAGCCCGACTGACGCAAAAAGGAGGAGGTGCAACACGAGGACTTCCCAGGAGGTCACCCATCCCAGTACTACTCTCGCCCAAGCACGCTTAACTGCGGAGTTCTGATGGGATCCGGTGCATTAGTGCTGGTATGATCGCACCTGTCAAGTGTGGCGCGATCAACTGCTTTATGCCTTCGCCTGGCCGCCGCGCACGCTTCAAACGACCATAACTTTCAGTCCGGGATGAATCTCGAGGCCCGGGTGGCGCCGCTGGAAAGCTCGTCCTGAGCCCGCCGCCGTCCCAACAAGGGCTCGCCCGGTTGAGGTCGACCTCGACCCCAGAAACCTGTTCCGGGGCCCGTTTCGGAGCTGTTGCAGCAACGCCAAGGATCGGAGCCGCCGGGTGAGGAAACTGACCTGCCGCGGTCCCGGGCCCGCCTCCGCCGCCGAGAAGGATTTGAGCAATCGAAACCTTGTGCGTGCGCGCCACCAAAAGAACAAGCCCGACTGACGCAAAAAGGAGGAGGTGCAACACGGGGACTTCCCAGGAGGTCACCCATCCCAGTACTACTCTCGCCCAAGCACGCTTAACTGCGGAGTTCTGATGGGATCCGGTGCATTAGTGCTGGTATGATCGCACCTGTCAAGTGTGGCGCGATCAACTGCTTTATGCCTTCGCCTCTCCGCCGCGCACGCTTCAAACGACCATAACTTTCAGTCCGGGATGAATCTCGAGGCCCGGGTGGCGCCGCTGGAAAGCTCGTCCTGAGCCCGCCGATGTCCCAACCAGGGCTCGCCCGGTTGAGGTCGACCTCGACCCCAGAAACCTGTTCCGGGGCCCGTTTCGGAGCTGTTGCAGCAACGCCAAGGATCGGAGCTGCCGGGTGAGGAAACCGACCTGCCGCGGTCCCGGGCCCGCCTCCGCCGCCGAGAAGGATTTGAGCAATCAAAACCTTGTGCGTGCGCGCCACCAAAAGAACAAGCCCGACTGACGCAAAAAGGAGGAGGTGAAACACGAGGACTTCCCAGGAGGTCACCCATCCCAGTACTACTCTCGCCCAAGCATGCTTAACTACGGAGTTCTGATGGGATCCGGTGCACTAGTGCTGGTATGATCGCACCTGTCAAGTGTGGCGCGATCAACTGCTTTATGCCTTCGCCAGGCCGCCGCGCACGCTTCAAACGACCATAACTTTCAGTCCGGGATGAATCTCGAGGCCCGGGTGGCGCCGCTGGAAAGCTCGTCCTGAGCCCGCCGCCGTCCCAACCAGGGCTCGCCCGGTGGAGGTCGACCTTGACCCCAGAGCCCTGTTCCGGGGCCCGTTTAGGAGCTGTTGCAGCAACGCCAAGGATCGGAGCCGCCGGGTGAGGAAACCGACCTGCCGCGGTCCCGGGCCCGCCTCTGCCGCCGAGAAGGATTTGAGAAATCGAAACCTTGTACGTGTGCGCCACCAAAAGAACAAGCCCGACTGACGCAAAAAGGAGGAGGTGCAACACGAGGACTTCCCAGGAGGTCACCCATCCCAGTACTACTCTCGCCCAAGCACGCTTAACTGCGGAGTTCTGATGGGATCCGGTGCATTAGTGCTGGTATGATCGCACCTGTCAACTGTGGCGCGATCAAATGCTTTATGCCTTCGCCTGGCCGCCGCGCACGCTTTAAACGACCATAACTTTCAGTCCGGGATGAATCTCGAGCCCGGGTGGCGCCGCTGGAAAGCTCGTCCTGAGCCTGCCGCCGTCCCAACCAGGGCTCGCCTGGTTGAGGTCGACCTCGACCCCAGAAACCTGTTCTGGGGCCCACTTCGGAGCTGTTGGAGCAACGCCAAGGATCGGAGCCGCCGGGTGAGGAAACCGACCTGCCGCGGTCCCGGGCCCGCCTCCGCCGCCGAGAAGGATTTGAGCAATCGAAACCTTGTGCGTGCGCGCCACCAAAAGAACAAGCCCGACTGACGCAAAAAGGAGGAGGTGCAACACGAGGACTTCCCAGCAGGTCACCCATCCCAGTACTACTCTCGCCCAAGCACGCTTAACTGCGGAGTTCTGATGGGATCCGGTGCATTAGTGCTGGTATGATCGTACCTGTCAATTGTGGCGCGATCAAATGCTTTATGCCTTCGCCTGGCCGCCGCGCACGCTTTAAACGACCATAACTTTCAGTCCGGGATGAATCTCGAGCCCGGGTGGCGCCGCTGGAAAGCTCGTCCTGAGCCCGCCGCCGTCCCAACCAGGGCTCGCCCGGTTGAGGTCGACCTCGACCCCAGAAACCTGTTCTGGGGCCCGTTTCGGAGCTGTTGCAGCAACGCCAAGGATCGGAGCCGCCGGGTGAGGAAACCGACCTGCCGCGGTCCCGGGCCCGCCTCCGCCGCCGAGAAGGATTTGAGCAATCGAAACCTTGTGCGTGCGCGCCACCAAAAGAACAAGCCCGACTGACGCAAAAAGGAGGAGGTGCAACACGAGGACTTCCCAGGAGGTCACCCATCCCAGTACTACTCTCGCCCAAGCACGCTTAACTGCGAAGTTCTGATAGGATCTGGTGCATTAGTGCTGGTATGATCGCACCTGTCAAGTGTGGCGCGATCAACTGCTTTATGCCTTCGCCTGGCCGCCGCGCACGCTTCAAACGACCATAACTTTTAGTCCGGGATGAATCTCGAGGCCCGGGTGGCGCCGCTTGAAAGCTCGTCCTGAGCCCGCCGCCGTCCCAACAAGGGCTCGCCCGGTTGAGGTCGACCTCGACCCCAGAAACCTGTTCCGGGGCCCGTTTCGGAGCTGTTGCAGCAACGCCAAGGATCTGAGCCGCCGGGTGAGGAAACCGACCTGCCGCGGTCCCAGGCCCGCCTCCGCCGCCGAGAAGGATTTGAGCAATCGAAACCTTGTGCGTGCGCGCCACCAAAAGAACAAGCCCGACTGACGCAAAAAGGAGGAGGTGCAACACGGGGACTTCCCAGGAGGTCACCCATCCCAGTACTACTCTCGCCCAAGCACGCTTAACTGCGGAGTTCTGATGGGATCCGGTGCACTAGTGCTGGTATGATCGCACCTGTCAAGTGTGGCGCGATCAACTGCTTTATGCCTTCGCCAGGCCGCCGCGCACGCTTCAAACGACCATAACTTTCAGTCCGGGATGAATCTCGAGGCCCGGGTGGCGCCGCTGGAAAGCTCGTCTTGAGCCCGCCGCCGTCCCAACCAGGGCTCGCCCGGTTGAGGTCGACCTTGACCCCAGAGCCCTGTTCCGGGGCCCGTTTAGTAGCTGGTGCAGCAACGCCAAGGATCGGAGCCGCCGGGTGAGGAAACCGACCTGCCGCGGTCCCGGGACCGCCTCCGCCGCCGAGAAGGATTTGAGAAATCGAAACCTTGTACGTGCGTGCCACCAAAAGAACAAGCCCGACTGACGCAAAAAGGAGGAGGTGCAACACGAGGACTTCCCAGGAGGTCACCCATCCCAGTACTACTCTCGCCCAAGCACGCTTCACTGCGGAGTTCTGATGGGATCTGGTGCATTAGTGCTGGTATGATCGCACCTGTCAACTGTGGCGCGATCAAATGCTTTATGCCTTCGCCTGGCCGCCGCGCACGCTTTAAACGACCATAACTTTCAGTCCGGGATGAATCTCGAGCCCGGGTGGCGCCGCTGGAAAGCTCGTCCTGAGCCCGCCGCCGTCCTAACCAGGGCTCGCCCGGTTGAGGTCGACCTCGACCCCAGAAACCTGTTCTGGGGCCCGTTTCGGAGCTGTTGCAGCAACGCCAAGGATCGGAGCCGCCGGGTGAGGAAACCGACCTGCCGCGGTCCCGGGCCCGCCTCCGCCGCCGAAAAGGATTTGAGCAATCGAAACCTTGTGCGTGCGCGCCACCAAAAGAACAAGCCCGACTGACGCAAAAAGGAGGAGGTGCAACACGAGGACTTCCCAGGAGGTCACCCATCCCAGTACTACTCTCGCCCAAGCACGCTTAACTGCGGAGTTCTGATGGGATCCGGTGCATTAGTGCTGGTATGTTCGCACCTGTCAACTGTGGCGCGATCAAATGCTTTATGCCTTCGCCTGGCCGCCGCGCACGCTTTAAACGACCATAACTTTCAGTCCGGGATGAATCTCGAGCCCGGGTGGCGCCGCTGGAAAGCTCGTCCTGAGCCCGCCGCCGTCCCAACCAGGGCTCGCCCGGTTGAGGTCGACCTCGACCCCAGAAACCTGTTCTGGGGCCCGTTTCGGAGCTGTTGCAGCAACGCCAAGGATCGGAGCCGCCGGGTGAGGAAACCGACCTGCCGCGGTCCCGGGCCCGCCTCCGCCGCCGAGAAGGATTTGAGCAATCGAAACCTTGTGCGCGCGCGCCACCAAAAGAACAAGCCCGACTGACGCAAAAAGGAGGAGGTGCAACACGAGGACTTCCCAGGAGGTCACCAATCCCAGTACTACTCTCGCCCAAGCACGCTTAACTGCGGAGTTCTGATGGGATCCGGTGCATTAGTGCTGGTATGATCGCACCTGTCAACTGTGGCGCGATCAAATGCTTTATGCCTTCGCCTGGCCGCCGCGCACGCTTTAAACGACCATAACTTTCAGTCCGGGATGAATCTCGAGCCCGGGTGGCGCCGCTGGAAAGCTCGTCCTGAGCCCGCCGCCGTCCCAACCAGGGCTCGCCCGGTTGAGGTCGACCTCGACCCCAGAAACCTGTTCTGGGGCCCGTTTCGGAGCTGTTGCAGCAACGCCAAGGATCGGAGCCGCCGGGTGAGGAAACCGACCTGCCGCGGTCCCGGGCCCGCCTCCGCCGCCGAGAAGGATTTGAGCAATCGAAACCTTGTGCGTGCGCGCCACCAAAGGAACAAGCCCGACTGACGCAAAAAGGAGGAGGTGCAACACGAGGACTTCCCAGGAGGTCACCCATCCCAGTACTACTCTCGCCCAAGCACGCTTAACTGCGGAGTTCTGATGGGATCCGGTGCATTAGTGCTGGTATGATCGCACCTGTCAAGTGTGGCGCGATCAACTGCTTTATGCCTTCGCCAGGCCGCCGCGCACGCTTCAAACGACCATAACTTTCAGTCCGGGATGAATCTCGAGGCCCGGGTGGCGCCGCTGGAAAGCTCGTCCTGAGCCCGCCGCCGTCCCAACCAGGGCTCGCCCGGTTGAGGTCGACCTCGACCCCAGAAACCTGTTCCGGGGCCGTTTAGGAGCTGTTGCAGCAACGCCAAGGATCGGAGCCGCCGGGTGAGGAAACCGACCTGCCGCGGTCCCGGGCCCGCCTCCGCCGCCGAGAAGGATTTGAGCAATCGAAACCTTGTGCGTGCGCGCCACCGAAAGAACAAGCCCGACTGACGCAAAAAGGAGGAGGTGCAACACGAGGACTTCCCAGGAGGTCACCCATCCCAGTACTACTCTCGCCCAAGAACGCTTAAATGCGAAGTTCTGATGGGATCCGGTGCATTAGTGCTGGTATGATCGCACCTGTCAACTGTGGCGCGATGAAATGCTTTATGCCTTCGCCTGGCCGCCGCGCACGCTTTAAACGACCATAACTTTCAGTCCGGGATGAATCTCGAGCCCGGGTGGCGCCGCGGGAAAGCTCGTCCTGAGCCCGCCGCCGTCCCAACCAGGGGTTGCCCGGTTGAGGTCGACCTCGACCCCAGAAACCTGTTCTGGGGCCCGTTTCGGAGCTGTTGCAGCAACGCCAAGGATCGGAGCCGCCGGGTGAGGAAACCGACCTGCCGCGGTCCCGGGTCCGCCTCCGCCGCCGAGAAGGATTTGAGCAATCGAAACCTTGTGCGTGCGCGCCACCAAAAGAACAAGCTCGACTGACGCAAAAAGGAGGAGGTGCAACACGGGGACTTCCCAGGAGGTCACCCATCCCAGTACTACTCTCGCCCAAGCACGCTTAACTGCGGAGTTCTGATGGGATCCGGTGCATTAGTGCTGGTATGATCGCACCTGTCAACTGTGGCGCGATCAACTGCTTTATGCCTTCGCCTGGCCGCCGCGCACGCTTTAAACGACCATAACTTTCAGTCCGGGATGAATCTCGAGGCCCGGGTGGCGCCGCTGGAAAGCTCGTCCTGAGCCCGCCGCCGTCCCAACCAGGGCTCGCCCGGTTGAGGTCGACGTCGACCCCAGAAACCTGTTCCGGGGCCCGTTTCGGAGCTGTTGCAGCAACGCCAAGGATCGGAGCTGCCGGGTGAGGAAACCGACCTGCCGCAGTCCCGGGTCCGCCTCCGCCGCCGAGAAGGATTTGAGCAATCGAAACCTTGTGCGTGCACGCCACCAAAAGAACAAGCCCGACTGACGCAAAAAGGAGGAGGTGCAACACGAGGACTTCCCAGGAGGTCACCCATCCGAGTACTACTCTCGCCCAAGCACGCTTAACTGTGGAGTTCTGATGGGATCCGGTGCATTAGTGCTGGTATGATCGCACCTGTCAAGTGTGGCGCGATCAACTGCTTTATGCCTTCGCCTGGCTGCCGCGCACGCTTCAAACGACCATAACTTTCAGTCCGGGATGATCTCGAGGCCCGGGTGGCGCCGCTGGAAAGCTCGTCCTGAGCCCACCGCCGTCCCAACCAGGGCTCGCCCGGTTGAGGTCGACCTCGACCCCAGAAACCTGTTCCGGGGCCCGTTTCGGAGCTGTTGCAGCAACGCCAAGGATCGGAGCTGCCGAGAGAGGAAACCGACTTGCCGCGGTCCCCGGCCCGCCTCCGCCGCCGAGAAGGATTTGAGCAATCGAAACCTTGTGCGTGCGCGCCACCAAAGGAACAAGCCCGACTGACGCAAAAAGGAGGAGGTGCAACACGAGGACTTCCCAGGAGGTCACCCATCCCAGTACTACTCTCGCCCAAGCACGCTTAACTGCGGAGTTCTGATGGGATCCGGTGCATTAGTGCTGGTATGATCGCACCTGTCAAGTGTGGCGCGATCAACTGCTTTATGCCTTCGCCAGGCCGCCGCGCACGCTTCAAACGACCATAACTTTCAGTCCGGGATGAATCTCGAGGCCCGGGTGGCGCCGCTGGAAAGCTCGTCCTGAGCCCGCCGCCGTCCCAACCATGGCTCGCCCGGTTGAGGTCGACCTCGACCCCAGAAACCTGTTCCGGGGCCGTTTAGGAGCTGTTGCAGCAACGCCAAGGATCGGAGCCGCCGGGTGAGGAAACCGACCTGCCGCGGTCCCGGGCCCGCCTCCGCCGCCGAGAAGGATTTGAGCAATCGAAACCTTGTGCGTGCGCGCCACCGAAAGAACAAGCCCGACTGACGCAAAAAGGAGGAGCTGCAACACGAGGACTTCCCAGGAGGTCACCCATCCCAGTACTACTCTCGCCCAAGAACGCTTAAATGCGAAGTTCTGATGGGATCCGGTGCATTAGTGCTGGTATGATCGCACCTGTCAACTGTGGCGCGATGAAATGCTTTATGCCTTCGCCTGGCCGCCGCGCACGCTTTAAACGACCATAACTTTCAGTCCGGGATGAATCTCGAGCCCGGGTGGCGCCGCTGGAAAGCTCGTCCTGAGCCCGCCGCCGTCCCAACCAGGGGTTGCCCGGTTGAGGTCGACCTCGACCCCAGAAACCTGTTCTGGGGCCCGTTTCGGAGCTGTTGCAGCAACGCCAAGGATAGGAGCCGCCGGGTGAGGAAACCGACCTGCCGCGGTCCCGGGTCCGCCTCCGCCGCCGAGAAGGATTTGAGCAATCGAAACCTTGTGCGTGCGCGCCACCAAAAGAACAAGCCCGACTGACGCAAAAAGGAGGAGGTGCAACACGGGGACTTCCCAGGAGGTCACCCATCCCAGTACTACTCTCGCCCAAGCACGCTTAACTGCGGAGTTCTGATGGTATCCGGTGCATTAGTGCTGGTATGATCGCACCTGTCAACTGTGGCGCGATCAATTGCTTTATGCCTTCGCCTGGCCGCCGCGCACGCTTTAAACGACCATAACTTTCAGTCCGGGATGAATCTCGAGGCCCGGGTGGCGCCGCTGGAAAGCTCGTCCTGAGCCCGCCGCCGTCCCAACCAGGGCTCGCCCGGTTGAGGTCGACGTCGACCCAAGAAACCTGTTCCGGGGCCCGTTTCGGAGCTGTTGCAGCAACGCCAAGGATCGGAGCTGCCGGGTGAGGAAACCGACCTGCCGCAGTCCCGGGTCCGCCTCCGCCGCCGAGAAGGATTTGAGCAATCGAAACCTTGTGCGTGCGCGCCACCAAAAGAACAAGCCCGACTGACGCAAAAAGGAGGAGGTGCAACACGAGGACTTCCCAGGAGGTCACCCATCCGAGTACTACTCTCGCCCAAGCACGCTTAACTGTGGAGTTCTGATGGGATCCGGTGCATTAGTGCTGGTATGATCGCACCTGTCAAGTGTGGCGCGATCAACTGCTTTATGCCTTCGCCTGGCCGCCGCGCACGCTTCAAACGACCATAACTTTCAGTCCGGGATGAATCTCGAGGCCCGGGTGACGCCGCTGGAAAGCTCGTCCTGAGCCCGCCGCCGTCCCAACCAGGGCTCGCCCGGTTGAGGTCGACCTCGACCCCAGAAACCTGTTCTGGGGCCCGTTTCGGAGCTGTTGCAGCAACGCCAAGGATCGGAGCTGCCGGGTGAGGAAACCGACCTGCCGCGGTCCCGGGCCCGCCTCCGCCGCCGAGAAGGATTTGAGCAATCGAAACCTTGTGCGTGCGCGCCACCAAAAGAACAAGCCCGACTGACGCAAAAAGGAGGAGGTGCAACACGGGGACTTCCCAGGAGGTCACCCATCCCAGTACTACTCTCGCCCAAGCACGCTTAACTGCGGAGTTCTGATGGGATCCGGTGCATTAGTGCTGGTATGATCGCACCTGTCAACTGTGGCGCGATCAACTGCTTTATGCCTTCGCCTGGCCGCCGCGCACGCTTTAAACGACCATAACTTTCAGTCCGGGATGAATCTCGAGGCCCGGGTGGCGCCGCTGGAAAGCTCGTCCTGAGCCCGCCGCGTCCCAACCTGGGCTCGCCCGGTTGAGGTCGACCTCGACCCCAGAAACCTGTTCCGGGGCCCGTTTCGGAGCTGTTGCAGCAACGCCAAGGATCGGAGCTACCGGGTGAGGAAACCGACCTGCCGCGGTCCCGGGCCCGCCTCCGCCGCCGAGAAGGATTTGAGCAATCGAAACCTTGTGCGTGCGCGCCACCAAAGGAAAAAGCCCGACTGACGCAAAAAGGAGGAGGTGCAACACGAGGACTTCCCAGGAGGTCACCCATCCCAGTACTACTCTCGCCCAAGCACGCTTAACTGCGGAGTTCTGATGGGATCCGGTGCATTAGTGCTGGTATGATCGCACCTGTCAAGTGTGGCGCGATCAACTGCTTTATGCCTTCGCCAGGCCGCCGCGCACGCTTCAAACGACCATAACTTTCAGTCCGGGATGAATCTCGAGGCCCGGGTGGCGCCGCTGGAAAGCTCGTCCTGAGCCCGCCGCCGTCCCAACCAGGGCTCGCCCGGTTGAGGTCGACCTCGACCCCAGAAACCTGTTCCGGGGCCGTTTAGGAGCTGTTGCAGCAACGCCAAGGATCGGAGCCGCCGGGTGAGGAAACCGAGCTGCCGCGGTCCCGGGCCCGCCTCCGCCGCCGAGAAGGATTTGAGCAATCGAAACCTTGTGCGTGCGCGCCACCGAAAGAACAAGCCCGACTGACGCAAAAAGGAGGAGCTGCAACACGAGGACTTCCCAGGAGGTCACCCATCCCAGTACTACTCTCGCCCAAGAACGCTTAAATGCGAAGTTCTGATGGGATCCGGTGCATTAGTGCTGGTATGATCGCACCTGTCAACTGTGGCGCGATGAAATGCTTTATGCCTTCGCCTGGCCGCCGCGCACGCTTTAAACGACCATAACTTTCAGTCCGGGATGAATCTCGAGCCCGGGTGGCGCCGCTGGAAAGCTCGTCCTGAGCCCGCCGCCGTCCCAACCAGGGGTTGCCCGGTTGAGGTCGACCTCGACCCCAGAAACCTGTTCTGGGGCCCGTTTCGGAGCTGTTGCAGCAACGCCAAGGATCGGAGCCGCCGGGTGAGGAAACCGACCTGCCGCGGTCCCGGGTCCGCCTCTGCCGCCGAGAAGGATTTGAGCAATCGAAACCTTGTGCGTGCGCGCCACCAAAAGAACAAGCCCGACTGACGCAAAAAGGAGGAGGTGCAACACGAGGACTTCCCAGGAGGTCACCCATCCCAGTACTACTCTCGCCCAAGCACGCTTAACTGCGGAGTTCTGATGGGATCCGGTGCATTAGTGCTGGTATGATCGCACCTGTCAACTGTGGCGCGATCAACTGCTTTATGCCTTCGCCTGGCCGCCGCGCACGCTTTAAACGACCATAACTTTCAGTCCGGGATGAATCTCGAGGCCCGGGTGGCGCCGCTGGAAAGCTCGTCCTGAGCCCGCCGCCGTCCCAACCAGGGCTCGCCCGGTTGAGGTCGACGTCGACCCCAGAAACCTGTTCCGGGGCCCGTTTCGGAGCTGTTGCAGCAACGCCAAGGATCGGAGCTGCCGGGTGAGGAAACCGACCTGCCGCAGTCCCGGGTCCGCCTCCGCCGCCGAGAAGGATTTGAGCAATCGAAACCTTGTGCGTGCGCGCCACCAAAAGAACAAGCCCGACTGACGCAAAAAGGAGGAGGTGCAACACGAGGACTTCCCAGGAGGTCACCCATCCCAGTACTACTCTCGCCCAAGCACGCTTAACTGCGGAGTTCTGATGGGATCCGGTGCATTAGTGCTGGTATGATCGCACCTGTCAACTGTGGCGCGATCAACTGCTTTATGCCTTCGCCTGGCCGCCGCGCACGCTTTAAACGACCATAACTTTCAGTCCGGGATGAATCTCGAGGCCCGGGTGGCGCCGCTGGAAAGCTCGTCCTGAGCCCGCCGCCGTCCCAACCAGGGCTCGCCCGGTTGAGGTCGACGTCGACCCCAGAAACCTGTTCCGGGGCCCGTTTCGGAGCTGTTGCAGCAACGCCAAGGATCGGAGCTGCCGGGTGAGGAAACCGACCTGCCGCAGTCCCGGGTCCGCCTCCGCCGCCGAGAAGGATTTGAGAAATCGAAACCTTGTGCGTGCGCGCCACCAAAAGAACAAGCCCGACTGACGCAAAAAGGAGGAGGTGCAACACGAGGACTTCCCAGGAGGTCACCCATCCGAGTACTACTCTCGCCCAAGCACGCTTAACTGTGGAGTTCTGATGGGATCCGGTGCATTAGTGCTGGTATGATCGCACCTGTCAAGTGTGGCGCGATCAACTGCTTTATGCCTTCGCCTGGCCGCCGCGCACGCTTCAAACGACCATAACTTTCAGTCCGGGATGAATCTCGAGGCCCGGGTGACGCCGCTGGAAAGCTCGTCCTGAGCCCGCCGCCGTCCCAACCAGGGCTCGCCCGGTTGAGGTCGACCTCGACCCCAGAAACCTGTTCTGGGGCCCGTTTCGGAGCTGTTGCAGCAACGCCAAGGATCGGAGCTGCCGGGTGAGGAAACCGACCTGCCGCGGTCCCGGGCCCGCCTCCGCCGCCGAGAAGGATTTGAGCAATCGAAACCTTGTGCGTGCGCGCCACCAAAAGAACAAGCCCGACTGACGCAAAAAGGAGGAGGTGCAACACGGGGACTTCCCAGGAGGTCACCCATCCCAGTACTACTCTCGCCCAAGCACGCTTAACTGCGGAGTTCTGATGGGATCCGGTGCATTAGTGCTGGTATGATCGCACCTGTCAACTGTGGCGCGATCAACTGCTTTATGCATTCGCCTGGCCGCCGCGCATGCTTCAAACGGCCATAACCGGGATGAATCTCGAGGCCCGGGTGACGCCGCTGGAAAGCTCGTCCTGAGCCCGCCGCCGTCCCAACCAGGGCTCGCCCGGTTGAGGTCGACCTCGACCCCAGAAACCTGTTCCGGGGCCCGTTTCGGAGCTGTTGCAGCAACGCCAAGGATCGGAGTTGCCGGGTGAGGAAACCGACCTGCCGCGGTCCCGGGCCCGCCTCCGCCGCCGAGAAGGATTTGAGCAATCGAAACCTTGTGCGTGCGCGCCACCAAAAGAACAAGCCCGACTGACGCAAAAAGGAGGAGGTGCAACACGAGGACTTCCCAGGAGGTCACCCATCCCAGTACTACTCTCGCCCAAGCACGCTTAAATGCGAAGTTCTGATGGGATCCGGTGCATTAGTGCTGGTATGATCGCACCTTTCAAGTGTGGCGCGATCAACTGCTTTATGCCTTCGCCAGGCCGCCGCGCACGCTTCAAACGACCATAACTTTCAGTCCGGGATGAATCTCAAGGCCTAGGTGGCGCCGCTGGAAAGCTCGTCCTGAGCCCGCCGCCGTCCCAACCAGGGCTCGCCTGGTTGAGTGCGACCTATACCCCAGAAACCCGTTCCGGGGCCCGTTTCGGAGATGTTGCAGCAACGCCAAGGATCGGAGCCGCCGTGTGAGGAAACCGACCTGCCGCGGTCCCGGGCCCGCCTCCGCCGCCGAGAAGGATTTGAGCAATAGAAACCTTGTGCGTGCGCGCCACCAAAAGAACAAGCCGGACTGACGCAAAAAGGAGGAGGTGCAACACGAGGACTTCCCAGGAGGTCACCCATCCCAGTACTACTCTCGCCCAAGCACGCTTAACTGCGGAGTTCTGATGGGATCCGGTGCATTAGTGCTGGTATGATCGCACCTGTCAAGTGTGGCGCGATCAACTGCTTTATGCCTTCGCCAGGCCGCCGCGCACGCTTCAAACGACCATAACTTTCAGTCCGGGATGAATCTCGAGGCCCGGGTGGCGCCGCTGGAAAGCTCGTCCTGAGCCCGCCGCCGTCCCAACCAGGGCTCGCCTGGTTGAGGGCGACCTATACCCCAGAAACCCGTTCCAGGGCCCGTTTCGGAGATGTTGCAGCAACGCCAAGGATCGGAGCCGACGGGTGAGGAAACCGACCTGCCGCGGTCCCAGGGCCGCCTCTGCCGCCGAGAAGGATTTGAGCAATAGAAACCTTGTGCGTGCGCGCCACCAAAAGAACAAGCCGGACTGACGCAAAAAGGAGGAGGTGCAACACGAGGACTTCCGAGGAGGTCACCCATCCCAGTACTACTCTCGCCCAAGCACGCTTAACAGCGAAGTTCTGATGGGATCCGGTGCATTAGTGCTGGTATGATCGCACCTGTCAAGTGTGGCGCGATCAACTGCTTTATGCCTTCGCCAGGCCGCCGCGCACGCTTCAAACGACCATAACTTTCAGTCCGGGATGAATCTCGAGGCCCGGGTGGCGCCGCTGGAAAGCTCGTCCTGAGCCCGCCGCCGTCCCAACCAGGGCTCGCCCGGTTGAGGTCGACCTCGACCCCAGAAACCTGTTCCGGGGCCCGTTTCGGAGCTGTTGCAGCAACGCCAAGGATCGGAGCTGCCGGGTGAGGAAACCGACCTGCCGCGGTCCCGGGCCCGCCTCCGCCGCCGAGAAGGATTTGAGCCATCGAAACCTTGTGCGTGCGCGCCACAAAAAGAACAAGCCCGACTGACGCAAAAAGGAGGAGGTGCAACACGAGGACTTCCCAGGAGGTCACCCATCCCAGTACTACTCTCGCCCAAGCACGCTTAACTGCGGAGTTCTGATGGGATCCGGTGCATTAGTGCTGGTATGATCGCACCTGTCAAGTGTGGCGCGATCAACTGCTTTATGCCTTCGCCAGGCCGCCGCGCACGCTTCAAACGACCATAACTTTCAGTCCGGGATGAATCTCGAGGCCCGGGTGGCGCCGCTGGAAAGCTCGTCCTGAGCCCGCCGCCGTCCCAACCAGGGCTCGCCCGGTTGAGGTCGACCTCGACCCCAGAAACCTGTTCCGGGGCCCGTTTAGGAGCTGTTGCAGCAACGCCAAGGATCGGAGCCGACGGGTGAGGAAACCGAGCTGCCGCGGTCCCGGGCCCGCCTCCGCCGCCGAGAAGGATTTGAGCAATCGAAACCTTGTGCGTGCGCGCCACCGAAAGAACAAGCCCAACTGACGCAAAAAGGAGGAGGTGCAACACGAGGACTTCCCAGGAGGTCACCCATCCCAGTACTACTCTCGCCCAAGAACGCTTAAATGCGAAGTTCTGGTTGGATCCGGTGCATTAGTGCTGGTATGATCGCACCTGTCAAGTGTGGCGCGATCAACTGCTTTATGCCTTCGCCTGGCCGCCGTGCACGCTTCAAACGACCATAACTTTCAGTCTGGGATGAATCTCGAGGCCCGGGTGGCGCCGCTGGAAAGCTCTTCCTGAGCCCGCCGCCGTCCCAACCAGGGCTCGCCCGGTTGAGGTCGACCTCGACCCCAGAAACCTGTTCCGGGGACCGTTTCGGAGCTGTTGCAGTAACGCCAAGGATCGGAGCCGCCGGGTGAGGAAACCAACCTGCCGCGGTCCCGGGCCCGCCTCCGCCGCCGAGAAGGATTTGAGCAATCGAAACCTTGTGCGTGCGCGCCACCAAAAGAACAAGCCCGACTGACGCAAAAAGGAGGAGGTGCAACACGAGGACTTCCCAGGAGGTCACCCATCCCAGTACCACTCTCGCCCAAGCACGCTTAACTGCGAAGTTCTGATGGGATCCGGTGCATTAGTGCTGGTATGATCGCACCTGTCAAGTGTGGCGCGATCAACTGCTTTATGCCTTTGCCAGGCCGCCGCGCATGCTTCAAACGACCATAACTTTCAGTCCGGGATGAATCTCGAGGCCTAGGTGGCGCCGCTGGAAAGCTCGTCCTGAGCCCGCCGCCGTCCCAACCAGGGCTCGCCTGGTTGAGGGCGACCTATACCCCAGAAACCCGTTCCGGGGCCCGTTTCAGAGATGTTGCAGCAACGCCAAGGATCGGAGCCGCCGGGTGAGGAAACCGACCTGCCGCGGTCCCGGGCCCGCCTCCGCCGCCGAGAAGGATTTGAGCAATAGAAACCTTGTGCGTGCGCGCCACCAAAAGAACAAGCCGGACTGACGCAAAAAGGAGGAGGTGCAACACGAGGACTTCCCAGGAGGTCACCCATCCCAGTACTACTCTCGCCCAAGCACGCTTAACTGCGGAGTTCTGATGGGATCCGGTGCATTAGTGCTGGTATGATCGCACCTGTCAACTGTGGCGCGTTCAACTGCTTTATGCCTTCGCCAGGTCGCCGCGCACGCTTTAAACGACCATAACTTTCAGTCTGGGATGAATCTCGAGGCCCGGGTGGCGCCACTGGAAAGCTCGTCCTGAGCCCGCCGCCGTCCCAACCAGGGCTCGCCCGGTTGAGGTCGACCTCGACCCCAGAAACCTGTTCCGGGGCCCGTTTCGGAGCTCTTGCAGCAACGCCAAGGATCGGAGCTGCCGGGTGAGGAAACCGACCTGTCGCGGTCCCGGGCCCGCCTCCGCCGCCGAGAAGGATTTGAGCAATCGAAACCTTGTGCGTGCGCGCCACCAAAAGAACAAGCCCGACTGACGCAAAAAGGAGGAGGTGCAACACGAGGACTTCCCAGGAGCTCACCCATCCGAGTACTACTCTCGCCCAAGCACGCTTAACTGTGGAGTTCTGATGGGATCCGGTGCATTAGTGCTGGTATGATCGCACCTGTCAAGTGTGGCGCGATCAACTGCTTTATGCCTTCGCCTGGCCGCCGCGCACGCTTCAAACGGCCATAACTTTCAGTCCGGGATGAATCTCGAGGCCCGGGTGACGCCGCTGGAAAGCTCGTCCTGAGCCCGCCGCCGTCCCAACCAGGGCTCGCCCGGTTGAGGTCGACCTCGACCCCAGAAACCTGTTCCGGGGCCCGTTTCGGAGCTGTTGCAGCAACGCCAAGGATCGGAGCTGCCGGGTGAGGAAACCGACCTGCCGCGGTCCCGGGCCTGCCTCCGCCGCCGAGAAGGATTTGAGCAATCGAAACCTTGTGCGTGCGCGCCACCAAAAGAACAAGCCCGACTGACGCAAAAAGGAGGAGGTGCAACACGAGGACTTCCCAGGAGGTCACCCATCCCAGTACTACTCTCGCCCAAGCACGCTTAACTGCGGAGTTCTGATGGGATCCGGTGCATTAGTGCTGGTATGATCGCACCTGTCAAGTGTGGCGCGATCAACTGCTTTATGCCTTCGCCTGGCCGCCGCGCACGCTTCAAACGGCCATAACTTTCAGTCCGGGATGAATCTCGAGGCCCGGGTGGCGCCGCTGGAAAGCTCGTCCTGAGCCCGCCGCCGTCCCAACCGGGGCTCGCCCGGTTGAGGTCGGCCTCGACCCCAGAAACCTGTTCCGGGGCCCGTTTCAGAGCTGTTGCAGCAACGCCAAGGATCGGAGCTGCCGGGTGAGGAAACCGACCTGCCGCGGTCCCGGGCCTGCCTCCGCCGCCTAGAAGGATTTGAGCAATCGAAACCTTGTGCGTGCGCGCCACCAAAAGGACAAGCCCGACTGACGCAAAAAGGAGGAGGTGCAACATGAGGACTTCCCAGGAGGTCACCCATCCCAGTACTACTCTCGCCCAAGCACGCTTAACTGCGGAGTTCTGATGGGATCCGGTGCATTAGTGCTGGTATGATCGCACCTGTCAAGTGTGGCGCGATCAACTGCTTTATGCCTTCGCCAGGCCGCCGCGCACGCTTCAAACGACCATAACTTTCAGTCCGGGATGAATCTCGAGGCCCGGGTGGCGCCGCTGGAAAGCTCGTCCTGAGCCCGCCGCCGTCCCAACCAGGGCTCGCCCTGTTGAGGTCGACCTCGACCCCAGAAACCTGTTCCGGGGCCCGTTTAGGAGCTGTTGCAGCAACGCCAAGGATCGGAGCCGCCGGGTGAGGAAACCGACCTGCCGCGGTCCTGGGCCCGCCTCCGCCGCCGAGAAGGATTTGAGCAATCGAAACCTTGTGCGTGCGCGCCACCGAAAGAACAAGCCCGACTGACGCAAAAAGGAGGAGGTGCAACACGAGGACTTCCCAGGAGGTCACCGATCCCAGTACTACTCTCGCCCAAGCACGCTTAAATGCGAAGTTCTGATGTGATCCGGTGCATTAGTGCTGGTATGATCGCACCTGTCAAGTGTGGAGCGATCAACTGCTTTATGCCTTCGCCTGGCCGCCGCGCACGCTTCAAACGACCATAACTTTCAGTCTGGGATGAATCTCGAGGCCCGGGTGGCGCCGCTGGAAAGCTCTTCCTGAGCCCGCCGCCGTCCCATCCAGGGCTCGCCCGGTTGAGGTCGACCTCGACCCCAGAAACCTGTTCCGGGGCCCGTTTCGGAGCTGTTGCAGCAACGCCAAGGATCGGAGCTGCCGGGTGAGGAAACCGACCTGTCGCGGTCCCGGGCCCGCCTCCGCCGCCGAGAAGGATTTGAGCAATCGAAACCTTGTGCCTGCGCGCCACCAAAAGAACAAGCCCGACTGACGCAAAAAGGAGGAGGTGCAACACGAGGACTTCCCAGGAGGTAACCCATCCGAGTACTACTCTCGCCCAAGCACGCTTAACTGTGGAGTTCTGATGGGATCCGGTGCATTAGTGCTGGTATGATCGCACCTGTCAAGTGTGGCGCGATCAACTGCTTTATGCCTTCGCCTGGACGCCGCGCACGCTTCAAACGACCATAACTTTAAGTCCGGGATGAATCTCGAGGCCCGGGTGACGCCGCTGGAAAGCTCGTCCTGAGCCCGCCGCCGTCCCACCCAGGGCTCGCCCGGTTGAGGTCGACCTCGACCCCAGAAACCTGTTCCGGGGCCCATTTCGGAGCTGTTGCAGCAACGCCAAGGATCGGAGCTGCCGGGTGAGGAAACCGACCTGCCGCAGTCCCGGGCCCGCCTCCGCCGCCGAGAAGGATTTGAGCAATCGAAACCTTGTGCGTGCGCGCCACCAAAAGAACAAGCCCGACTGACGCAAAAAGGAGGACGTGCAACACGAGGACTTCCCAGGAGGTCACCCATCCCAGTACTACTCTCGCCCAAGCACGCTTAACTGCGGAGTTCTGATGGGATCCGGTGCATTAGTACTGGTATGATCGCACCTGTCAAGTGTGGCGCGATCAACTGCTTTATGCCTTCGCCTGGCCGCCGCGCACGCTTCAAACGGCCGTAACTTTCAGTCCAGGATGAATCTCGAGGCCCGGGTGACGCCGCTGGAAAGCTCGTCCTGAGCCCGCCGCCGTCCCAACCAGGGCTCGCCCGGTTGAGGTCGACCTCGACCCCAGAAACCTGTTCCGGGGCCCGTTTCGGAGCTGTTGCAGCAACGCCAAGGATCGGAGCTGCCGGGTGAGGAAACCGACCTGCCGCGGTCCCGGGCCTGCCTCCGCCGCCTAGAAGGATTTGAGCAATCGAAACCTTGTGCGTGCGCGCCACCAAAAGGACAAGCCCGACTGACGCAAAAAGGAGGAGGTGCAACACGAGGACTTCCCAGGAGGTCACCCATCCCAGTACTACTCTCGCCCAAGCACGCTTAACTGCGGAGTTCTGATGGGATCCGGTGCATTAGTGCTGGTATGATCGCACCTGCCAAGTGTGGCGCGATCAACTGCTTTATGCCTTCGCCAGGCCGCCGCGCACGCTTCAAACGACCATAACATTCAGTCCGGGATGAATCTCGAGGCCCGGGTGGCGCCGCTGGAAAGCTCGTCCTGAGCCCGCCGCCGTCCCAACCAGGGCTCGCCCTGTTGAGGTCGACCTCGACCCCAGAAACCTGTTCCGGGGCCCGTTTAGGAGCTGTTGCAGCAACGCCATGGATCGGAGCCGCCGGGTGAGGAAACCGACCTGCCGCGGTCCTGGGCCCGCCTCCGCCGCCGAGAAGGATTTGAGCAATCGAAACCTTGTGCGTGCGCGCTACCGAAAGAACAAGCCCGACTGACGCAAAAAGGAGGAGGTGCAACACGAGGACTTCCCAGGAGGTCACCCATCCCAGTACTACTCTCACCCAAGCACGCTTAAATGCGAAGTTCTGATGTGATCCGGTGCATTAGTGCTGGTATGATCGCACCTGTCAAGTGTGGCGCGATCAACTGCTTTATGCCTTCGCCTGGCCGCCGCGCACGCTTCAAACGACCATAACTTTCAGTCTGGGATGAATCTCGAGGCCCGGGTGGCGCCGCTGGAAAGCTCTTCCTGAGCCCGCCGCCGTCCCATCCAGGGCTCGCCCGGTTGAGGTCGACCTCGACCCCAGAAACCTGTTCCGGGGCCCGTTTCGGAGCTGTTGCAGCAACGCCAAGGATTTGAGCAATCGAAACCTTGTGCGTGCGCGCCACCAAAAGGACAAGCCCGACTGACGCAAAAAGGAGGAGGTGCAACACGAGGACTTCCCAGGAGGTCACCCATCCCAGTACTACTCTCGCCCAAGCACGCTTAACTGCGGAGTTCTGATGGGATCCGGTGCATTAGTGCTGGTATGATCGCACCTGTCAAGTGTGGCGCGATCAACTGCTTTATGCCTTCGCCTGGCCGCCGCGCACGCTTCAAACGACCATAACTTTCAGTCCGGGATGAATCTCGAGGCCCGGGTGACGCCGCTGGAAAGCTCGTCCTGAGCCCGCCGCCGTCCCAACCAGGGCTCGCCCGGTTGAGGTCGACCTCGACCCCAGAAACCTGTTCTGGGGCCCGTTTCGGAGCTGTTGCAGCAACGCCAAGGATCGGAGCTGCCGGGTGAGGAAACCGACCTGCCGCGGTCCCGGGCCCGCCTCCGCCGCCGAGAAGGATTTGAGCAATCGAAACCTTGTGCGTGCGCGCCACCAAAAGAACAAGCCCGACTGACGCAAAAAGGAGGAGGTGCAACACGGGGACTTCCCAGGAGGTCACCCATCCCAGTACTACTCTCGCCCAAGCACGCTTAACTGCGGAGTTCTGATGGGATCCGGTGCATTAGTGCTGGTATGATCGCACCTGTCAACTGTGGCGCGATCAACTGCTTTATGCCTTCGCCTGGCCGCCGCGCATGCTTCAAACGGCCATAACCGGGATGAATCTCGAGGCCCGGGTGACGCCGCTGGAAAGCTCGTCCTGAGCCCGCCGCCGTCCCAACCAGGGCTCGCCCGGTTGAGGTCGACCTCGACCCCAGAAACCTGTTCCGGGGCCCGTTTCGGAGCTGTTGCAGCAACGCCAAGGATCGGAGTTGCCGGGTGAGGAAACCGACCTGCCGCGGTCCCGGGCCCGCCTCCGCCGCCGAGAAGGATTTGAGCAATCGAAACCTTGTGCGTGCGCGCCACCAAAAGAACAAGCCCGACTGACGCAAAAAGGAGGAGGTGCAACACGAGGACTTCCCAGGAGGTCACCCATCCCAGTACTACTCTCGCCCAAGCACGCTTAAATGCGAAGTTCTGATGGGATCCGGTGCATTAGTGCTGGTATGATCGCACCTTTCAAGTGTGGCGCGATCAACTGCTTTATGCCTTCGCCAGGCCGCCGCGCACGCTTCAAACGACCATAACTTTCAGTCCGGGATGAATCTCAAGGCCTAGGTGGCGCCGCTGGAAAGCTCGTCCTGAGCCCGCCGCCGTCCCAACCAGGGCTCGCCTGGTTGAGTGCGACCTATACCCCAGAAACCCGTTCCGGGGCCCGTTTCGGAGATGTTGCAGCAACGCCAAGGATCGGAGCCGCCGTGTGAGGAAACCGACCTGCCGCGGTCCCGGGCCCGCCTCCGCCGCCGAGAAGGATTTGAGCAATAGAAACCTTGTGCGTGCGCGCCACCAAAAGAACAAGCCGGACTGACGCAAAAAGGAGGAGGTGCAACACGAGGACTTCCCAGGAGGTCACCCATCCCAGTACTACTCTCGCCCAAGCACGCTTAACTGCGGAGTTCTGATGGGATCCGGTGCATTAGTGCTGGTATGATCGCACCTGTCAAGTGTGGCGCGATCAACTGCTTTATGCCTTCGCCAGGCCGCCGCGCACGCTTCAAACGACCATAACTTTCAGTCCGGGATGAATCTCGAGGCCCGGGTGGCGCCGCTGGAAAGCTCGTCCTGAGCCCGCCGCCGTCCCAACCAGGGCTCGCCTGGTTGAGGGCGACCTATACCCCAGAAACCCGTTCCAGGGCCCGTTTCGGAGATGTTGCAGCAACGCCAAGGATCGGAGCCGACGGGTGAGGAAACCGACCTGCCGCGGTCCCGGGGCCGCCTCTGCCGCCGAGAAGGATTTGAGCAATAGAAACCTTGTGCGTGCGCGCCACCAAAAGAACAAGCCGGACTGACGCAAAAAGGAGGAGGTGCAACACGAGGACTTCCGAGGAGGTCACCCATCCCAGTACTACTCTCGCCCAAGCACGCTTAACAGCGAAGTTCTGATGGGATCCGGTGCATTAGTGCTGGTATGATCGCACCTGTCAAGTGTGGCGCGATCAACTGCTTTATGCCTTCGCCAGGCCGCCGCGCACGCTTCAAACGACCATAACTTTCAGTCCGGGATGAATCTCGAGGCCCGGGTGGCGCCGCTGGAAAGCTCGTCCTGAGCCCGCCGCCGTCCCAACCAGGGCTCGCCCGGTTGAGGTCGACCTCGACCCCAGAAACCTGTTCCGGGGCCCGTTTCGGAGCTGTTGCAGCAACGCCAAGGATCGGAGCTGCCGGGTGAGGAAACCGACCTGCCGCGGTCCCGGGCCCGCCTCCGCCGCCGAGAAGGATTTGAGCCATCGAAACCTTGTGCGTGCGCGCCACAAAAAGAACAAGCCCGACTGACGCAAAAAGGAGGAGGTGCAACACGAGGACTTCCCAGGAGGTCACCCATCCCAGTACTACTCTCGCCCAAGCACGCTTAACTGCGGAGTTCTGATGGGATCCGGTGCATTAGTGCTGGTATGATCGCACCTGTCAAGTGTGGCGCGATCAACTGCTTTATGCCTTCGCCAGGCCGCCGCGCACGCTTCAAACGACCATAACTTTCAGTCCGGGATGAATCTCGAGGCCCGGGTGGCGCCGCTGGAAAGCTCGTCCTGAGCCCGCCGCCGTCCCAACCAGGGCTCGCCCGGTTGAGGTCGACCTCGACCCCAGAAACCTGTTCCGGGGCCCGTTTAGGAGCTGTTGCAGCAACGCCAAGGATCGG
Source organism: Canavalia gladiata (assembly GCA_037954105.1). Classification (NCBI taxonomy): domain Eukaryota; kingdom Viridiplantae; phylum Streptophyta; class Magnoliopsida; order Fabales; family Fabaceae; genus Canavalia; species Canavalia gladiata. Next base: position 22,309,643 of record CM075668.1, on the reverse strand, counting down.
AGCCGACGGGTGAGGAAACCGAGCTGCCGCGGTCCCGGGCCCGCCTCCGCCGCCGAGAAGGATTTGAGCAATCGAAACCTTGTGCGTGCGCGCCACCGAAAGAACAAGCCCAACTGACGCAAAAAGGAGGAGGTGCAACACGAGGACTTCCCAGGAGGTCACCCATCCCAGTACTACTCTCGCCCAAGAACGCTTAAATGCGAAGTTCTGGTTGGATCCGGTGCATTAGTGCTGGTATGATCGCACCTGTCAAGTGTGGCGCGATCAACTGCTTTATGCCTTCGCCTGGCCGCCGTGCACGCTTCAAACGACCATAACTTTCAGTCTGGGATGAATCTCGAGGCCCGGGTGGCGCCGCTGGAAAGCTCTTCCTGAGCCCGCCGCCGTCCCAACCAGGGCTCGCCCGGTTGAGGTCGACCTCGACCCCAGAAACCTGTTCCGGGGACCGTTTCGGAGCTGTTGCAGTAACGCCAAGGATCGGAGCCGCCGGGTGAGGAAACCAACCTGCCGCGGTCCCGGGCCCGCCTCCGCCGCCGAGAAGGATTTGAGCAATCGAAACCTTGTGCGTGCGCGCCACCAAAAGAACAAGCCCGACTGACGCAAAAAGGAGGAGGTGCAACACGAGGACTTCCCAGGAGGTCACCCATCCCAGTACCACTCTCGCCCAAGCACGCTTAACTGCGAAGTTCTGATGGGATCCGGTGCATTAGTGCTGGTATGATCGCACCTGTCAAGTGTGGCGCGATCAACTGCTTTATGCCTTTGCCAGGCCGCCGCGCATGCTTCAAACGACCATAACTTTCAGTCCGGGATGAATCTCGAGGCCTAGGTGGCGCCGCTGGAAAGCTCGTCCTGAGCCCGCCGCCGTCCCAACCAGGGCTCGCCTGGTTGAGGGCGACCTATACCCCAGAAACCCGTTCCGGGGCCCGTTTCAGAGATGTTGCAGCAACGCCAAGGATCGGAGCCGCCGGGTGAGGAAACCGACCTGCCGCGGTCCCGGGCCCGCCTCCGCCGCCGAGAAGGATTTGAGCAATAGAAACCTTGTGCGTGCGCGCCACCAAAAGAACAAGCCGGACTGACGCAAAAAGGAGGAGGTGCAACACGAGGACTTCCCAGGAGGTCACCCATCCCAGTACTACTCTCGCCCAAGCACGCTTAACTGCGGAGTTCTGATGGGATCCGGTGCATTAGTGCTGGTATGATCGCACCTGTCAACTGTGGCGCGTTCAACTGCTTTATGCCTTCGCCAGGTCGCCGCGCACGCTTTAAACGACCATAACTTTCAGTCTGGGATGAATCTCGAGGCCCGGGTGGCGCCACTGGAAAGCTCGTCCTGAGCCCGCCGCCGTCCCAACCAGGGCTCGCCCGGTTGAGGTCGACCTCGACCCCAGAAACCTGTTCCGGGGCCCGTTTCGGAGCTCTTGCAGCAACGCCAAGGATCGGAGCTGCCGGGTGAGGAAACCGACCTGTCGCGGTCCCGGGCCCGCCTCCGCCGCCGAGAAGGATTTGAGCAATCGAAACCTTGTGCGTGCGCGCCACCAAAAGAACAAGCCCGACTGACGCAAAAAGGAGGAGGTGCAACACGAGGACTTCCCAGGAGCTCACCCATCCGAGTACTACTCTCGCCCAAGCACGCTTAACTGTGGAGTTCTGATGGGATCCGGTGCATTAGTGCTGGTATGATCGCACCTGTCAAGTGTGGCGCGATCAACTGCTTTATGCCTTCGCCTGGCCGCCGCGCACGCTTCAAACGGCCATAACTTTCAGTCCGGGATGAATCTCGAGGCCCGGGTGACGCCGCTGGAAAGCTCGTCCTGAGCCCGCCGCCGTCCCAACCAGGGCTCGCCCGGTTGAGGTCGACCTCGACCCCAGAAACCTGTTCCGGGGCCCGTTTCGGAGCTGTTGCAGCAACGCCAAGGATCGGAGCTGCCGGGTGAGGAAACCGACCTGCCGCGGTCCCGGGCCTGCCTCCGCCGCCGAGAAGGATTTGAGCAATCGAAACCTTGTGCGTGCGCGCCACCAAAAGAACAAGCCCGACTGACGCAAAAAGGAGGAGGTGCAACACGAGGACTTCCCAGGAGGTCACCCATCCCAGTACTACTCTCGCCCAAGCACGCTTAACTGCGGAGTTCTGATGGGATCCGGTGCATTAGTGCTGGTATGATCGCACCTGTCAAGTGTGGCGCGATCAACTGCTTTATGCCTTCGCCTGGCCGCCGCGCACGCTTCAAACGGCCATAACTTTCAGTCCGGGATGAATCTCGAGGCCCGGGTGGCGCCGCTGGAAAGCTCGTCCTGAGCCCGCCGCCGTCCCAACCGGGGCTCGCCCGGTTGAGGTCGGCCTCGACCCCAGAAACCTGTTCCGGGGCCCGTTTCAGAGCTGTTGCAGCAACGCCAAGGATCGGAGCTGCCGGGTGAGGAAACCGACCTGCCGCGGTCCCGGGCCTGCCTCCGCCGCCTAGAAGGATTTGAGCAATCGAAACCTTGTGCGTGCGCGCCACCAAAAGGACAAGCCCGACTGACGCAAAAAGGAGGAGGTGCAACACGAGGACTTCCCAGGAGGTCACCCATCCCAGTACTACTCTCGCCCAAGCACGCTTAACTGCGGAGTTCTGATGGGATCCGGTGCATTAGTGCTGGTATGATCGCACCTGTCAAGTGTGGCGCGATCAACTGCTTTATGCCTTCGCCAGGCCGCCGCGCACGCTTCAAACGACCATAACTTTCAGTCCGGGATGAATCTCGAGGCCCGGGTGGCGCCGCTGGAAAGCTCGTCCTGAGCCCGCCGCCGTCCCAACCAGGGCTCGCCCTGTTGAGGTCGACCTCGACCCCAGAAACCTGTTCCGGGGCCCGTTTAGGAGCTGTTGCAGCAACGCCAAGGATCGGAGCCGCCGGGTGAGGAAACCGACCTGCCGCGGTCCTGGGCCCGCCTCCGCCGCCGAGAAGGATTTGAGCAATCGAAACCTTGTGCGTGCGCGCCACCGAAAGAACAAGCCCGACTGACGCAAAAAGGAGGAGGTGCAACACGAGGACTTCCCAGGAGGTCACCGATCCCAGTACTACTCTCGCCCAAGCACGCTTAAATGCGAAGTTCTGATGTGATCCGGTGCATTAGTGCTGGTATGATCGCACCTGTCAAGTGTGGAGCGATCAACTGCTTTATGCCTTCGCCTGGCCGCCGCGCACGCTTCAAACGACCATAACTTTCAGTCTGGGATGAATCTCGAGGCCCGGGTGGCGCCGCTGGAAAGCTCTTCCTGAGCCCGCCGCCGTCCCATCCAGGGCTCGCCCGGTTGAGGTCGACCTCGACCCCAGAAACCTGTTCCGGGGCCCGTTTCGGAGCTGTTGCAGCAACGCCAAGGATCGGAGCTGCCGGGTGAGGAAACCGACCTGTCGCGGTCCCGGGCCCGCCTCCGCCGCCGAGAAGGATTTGAGCAATCGAAACCTTGTGCCTGCGCGCCACCAAAAGAACAAGCCCGACTGACGCAAAAAGGAGGAGGTGCAACACGAGGACTTCCCAGGAGGTAACCCATCCGAGTACTACTCTCGCCCAAGCACGCTTAACTGTGGAGTTCTGATGGGATCCGGTGCATTAGTGCTGGTATGATCGCACCTGTCAAGTGTGGCGCGATCAACTGCTTTATGCCTTCGCCTGGCCGCCGCGCACGCTTCAAACGACCATAACTTTAAGTCCGGGATGAATCTCGAGGCCCGGGTGACGCCGCTGGAAAGCTCGTCCTGAGCCCGCCGCCGTCCCACCCAGGGCTCGCCCGGTTGAGGTCGACCTCGACCCCAGAAACCTGTTCCGGGGCCCATTTCGGAGCTGTTGCAGCAACGCCAAGGATCGGAGCTGCCGGGTGAGGAAACCGACCTGCCGCAGTCCCGGGCCCGCCTCCGCCGCCGAGAAGGATTTGAGCAATCGAAACCTTGTGCGTGCGCGCCACCAAAAGAACAAGCCCGACTGACGCAAAAAGGAGGACGTGCAACACGAGGACTTCCCAGGAGGTCACCCATCCCAGTACTACTCTCGCCCAAGCACGCTTAACTGCGGAGTTCTGATGGGATCCGGTGCATTAGTACTGGTATGATCGCACCTGTCAAGTGTGGCGCGATCAACTGCTTTATGCCTTCGCCTGGCCGCCGCGCACGCTTCAAACGGCCGTAACTTTCAGTCCAGGATGAATCTCGAGGCCCGGGTGACGCCGCTGGAAAGCTCGTCCTGAGCCCGCCGCCGTCCCAACCAGGGCTCGCCCGGTTGAGGTCGACCTCGACCCCAGAAACCTGTTCCGGGGCCCGTTTCGGAGCTGTTGCAGCAACGCCAAGGATCGGAGCTGCCGGGTGAGGAAACCGACCTGCCGCGGTCCCGGGCCTGCCTCCGCCGCCTAGAAGGATTTGAGCAATCGAAACCTTGTGCGTGCGCGCCACCAAAAGGACAAGCCCGACTGACGCAAAAAGGAGGAGGTGCAACACGAGGACTTCCCAGGAGGTCACCCATCCCAGTACTACTCTCGCCCAAGCACGCTTAACTGCGGAGTTCTGATGGGATCCGGTGCATTAGTGCTGGTATGATCGCACCTGTCAAGTGTGGCGCGATCAACTGCTTTATGCCTTCGCCAGGCCGCCGCGCACGCTTCAAACGACCATAACATTCAGTCCGGGATGAATCTCGAGGCCCGGGTGGCGCCGCTGGAAAGCTCGTCCTGAGCCCGCCGCCGTCCCAACCAGGGCTCGCCCTGTTGAGGTCGACCTCGACCCCAGAAACCTGTTCCGGGGCCCGTTTAGGAGCTGTTGCAGCAACGCCATGGATCGGAGCCGCCGGGTGAGGAAACCGACCTGCCGCGGTCCTGGGCCCGCCTCCGCCGCCGAGAAGGATTTGAGCAATCGAAACCTTGTGCGTGCGCGCTACCGAAAGAACAAGCCCGACTGACGCAAAAAGGAGGAGGTGCAACACGAGGACTTCCCAGGAGGTCACCCATCCCAGTACTACTCTCACCCAAGCACGCTTAAATGCGAAGTTCTGATGTGATCCGGTGCATTAGTGCTGGTATGATCGCACCTGTCAAGTGTGGCGCGATCAACTGCTTTATGCCTTCGCCTGGCCGCCGCGCACGCTTCAAACGACCATAACTTTCAGTCTGGGATGAATCTCGAGGCCCGGGTGGCGCCGCTGGAAAGCTCTTCCTGAGCCCGCCGCCGTCCCATCCAGGGCTCGCCCGGTTGAGGTCGACCTCGACCCCAGAAACCTGTTCCGGGGCCCGTTTCGGAGCTGTTGCAGCAACGCCAAGGATTTGAGCAATCGAAACCTTGTGCGTGCGCGCCACCAAAAGGACAAGCCCGACTGACGCAAAAAGGAGGAGGTGCAACACGAGGACTTCCCAGGAGGTCACCCATCCCAGTACTACTCTCGCCCAAGCACGCTTAACTGCGGAGTTCTGATGGGATCCGGTGCATTAGTGCTGGTATGATCGCACCTGTCAAGTGTGGCGCGATCAACTGCTTTATGCCTTCGCCAGGACGCCGCGCACGCTTCAAACGACCATAACTTTCAGTCCGGGATGAATCTCGAGGCCCGGGTGGCGCCGCTGGAAAGCTCGTCCTGAGCCCGCCGCCGTCCCAACCAGGGCTCGCCTGGTTGAGGCGACCTATACCCCAGAAACCCGTTCCGGGGCCCGTTTCGGAGATGTTGCAGCAACGCCAAGGATCGGAGCCGCCGGGTGAGGAAACCGACCTGCCGCGGTCCCGGGCCCGCCTCCGCCGCCGAGAAGGATTTGAGCAATAGAAACCTTGTGCGTGCGCGCCACCAAAAGAACAAGCCGGACTGACGCAAAAAGGAGGAGGTGCAACACGAGGACTTCCCAGGAGGTCACCCATCCCAGTACTACTCTCGCCCAAGCACGCTTAACTGCGGAGTTCTGATGGGATCCGGTGCATTAGTGCTGGTATGATCGCACCTGTCAAGTGTGGCGCGATCAACTGCTTTATGCCTTCGCCTGGCCGCCGCGCACGCTTCAAATGACCATTACTTTCAGTCCGGGATGAATCTCGAGGCCCGGGTGGCGCCGCTGGAAAGCTCGTCCTGAGCCCGCCGCCGTCCCAACCACGGCTCGCCCGGTTGAGGTCGACCTCGACCCCAGAAACCTGTTCCGGGGCCCGTTTCGGAGCTGTTGCAGCAACGCCAAGGATCGGAGCCGCCGGGTGAGGAAACCGACCTGCCGCGGTCCCAGGCCCGCCTCCGCCGCCGAGAAGGATTTGAGCAATCGAAACCTTGTGCGTGCGGGCCACCAAAAGAACAAGCCCGACTGACGCAAAAAGGAGGAGGTGCAACACGAGGACTTCCCAGGAGGTCACCCATCCCAGTACTACTCTCGCCCAAGCACGCTTAACTACGGAGTTCTGATGGGATCCGGTGCATTGGTGCTGGTATGATCGCCCCTGTCAAGTGTGGCGCGATCAACTGCTTTATGCCTTCGCCAAGCCGCCGCGCACGCTTCAAACGACCATAACTTTCAGTCCGGGATGAATCTGGAGGCCCGGGTGGCGCCGCTGGAAAGCTCGTCCTGAGCCCGCCGCCGTCCCAACCAGGGCTCGCCCGGTTGAGGTCGACCTCGACCCCAGAAACCTGTTCCGGGGCCGGTTTCGGAGCTGTTGCAGCAACGCCAAGGATCGGAGCCGCCGGGTGAGGAAACCGACCTGCCGCGGTCCCGGGCCCGCCTCCGCCGCCGAGAAGGATTTGAGCAATCGAAACCTTGTGCGTGCGGGCCACCAAAAGAACAAGCCCGACTGACGCAAAAAGGAGGAGGTGCAACACGAGGACTTCCCAGGAGGTCACCCATCCTAGTACTACTCTCGCCCAAGCACGCTTAACTGCGGAGTTCTGATGGGATCCGGTGCATTAGTGCTGGTATGATCGCACCTGTCAAGTGTGGCGCGATCAACTGCTTTATGCCTTCGCCTGGCCGCCGCGCACGCTTCAAACGGCCATAACTTTCAGTCCGGGATGAATCTCGAGGCCCGGGTGGCGCCGCTGGAAAGCTCGTCCTGAGCCCGCCGCCGTCCCAACCGGGGCTCGCCCGGTTGAGGTCGGCCTCGACCCCAGAAACCTTTTCCGGGGCCCGTTTCAGAGCTGTTGCAGCAACGCCAAGGATCGGAGCTGCCGGGTGAGGAAACCGACCTGCCGCGGTCCCGGGCCCGCCTCCGCCGCCGAGAAGGATTTGAGCAATCGAAACCTTGTGCGTGCGGGCCACCAAAAGAACAAGCCCGACTGACGCAAAAAGGAGGAGGTGCAACACGAGGACTTCCCAGGAGGTCACCCATCCCAGTACTACTCTCGCCCAAGCACGCTTAACTACGGAGTTCTGATGGGATCCGGTGCATTAGTGCTGGTATGATCGCACCTGCCAAGTGTGGCGCGATCAACTGCTTTATGCCTTCGCCAAGCCGCCGCGCACGCTTCAAACGACCATAACTTTCAGTCCGGGATGAATCTCGAGGCCCGGGTGGCGCCGCTGGAAAGCTCGTCCTGAGCCCGCCGCCGTCCCAACCAGGGCTCGCCCGGTTGAGGTCGACCTCGACCCCAGAATCCTGTTCCGGGGCCGGTTTCGGAGCTGTTGCAGCAACGCCAAGGATCGGAGCCGCCGGGTGAGGAAACCGACCTGCCGCGGTCCCGGGCCCGCCTCCGCCGCCAAGAAGGATTTGAGCAATCGAAACCTTGTGCGTGCGCGCCACCAAAAGAACAAGCCCGACTGACGCAAAAAGGAGGAGGTGCAACACGAGGACTTCCCAGGAGGTCACCCATCCCAGTACTACTCTCGCCCAAGCACGCTTAACTGCGGAGTTCTGATGGGATCCGGTGCATTAGTGCTGGTATGATCGCACCTGTCAAGTGTGGCGCGATCAACTGCTTTATGCCTTCGCCAGGCCGCCGCGCACGCTTCAAACGACCATAACTTTCAGTCCGGGATGAATCTCGAGGCCCGGGTGGCGCCGCTGGAAACCTCGTCCTGAGCCCGCCGCCGTCCCAACCAGGGCTCGCCCGGTTGAGGTCGACCTCGACCCCAGAAACCTGTTCCGGGGCCCGTTTCGGAGCTGTTGCAGCAACGCCAAGGATCGGAGCCGCCGGGTGAGGAAACTGACCTGCCGCGGTCCCAGGACCGCCTCCGCCGCCGAGAAGGATTTGAGCAATCGAAACCTTGTGCGTGCGGGCCACCAAAAGAACAAGCCCGACTGACGCAAAAAGGAGGAGGTGCAACACGAGGACTTCCCAGGAGGTCACCCATCCCAGTACTACTCTCGCCCAAGCACGCTTAACTACGGAGTTCTGATGGGATCCGGTGCATTAGTGCTGGTATGATCGCACCTGTCAAGTGTGGCGCGATCAACTGCTTTATGCCTTCGCCAAGCCGCCGCGCACGCTTGAAACGACCATAACTTTCAGTCCGGGATGAATCTCGAGGCCCGAGTTGCGCCGCTGGAAAGCTCGTCCTGAGCCCGCCGCCGTCCCAACCAGGGCTCGCCCGGTTGAGGTCGACCTCGACCCCAGAAACCTGTTCCGGGGCCCATTTCGGAGCTCTTGCAGCAACGCCAAGGATCGGAGCCGCCGGGTGAGGAAACCGACCTGCCGCGGTCCCGGGCCCGCCTCCGCCGCCTAGAAGGATTTGAGCAATCGAAACCTTGTGCGTGCGGGCCACCAAAAGAACAAGCCCGACTGACGCAAAAAGGAGGAGGTGCAACACGAGGACTTCCCAGGAGGTCACCCATCCCAATACTACTCCCGCCCAAGCACGCTTAACTGCGGAGTTCTGATGGGATCCGGTGCATTAGTGCTGGTATGATCGCACCTGTCAAGTGTGGCGCGATCAACTGCTTTATGCCTTCGCCAAGCCGCCGCGTACGCTTCAAACGACCATAACTTTCAGTCCGGGATGAATCTCGAGGCCCGGGTGGCGCCGCTGGAAAGCTCGTCCTGAGCCCGCCGCCGTCCCAACCAGGGCTCGCCCGGTTAAGGTCGACCTCGACCCCAGAATCCTGTTCCGGGGCCGGTTTCGGAGCTGTTGCAGCAACGCCAAGGATCGGAGCCGCCGGGTGAGGAAACCGACCTGCCGCGGTCCCGGGCCCGCCTCCGCCGCCGAGAAGGATTTGAGCAATCGAAACCTTGTGCGTGCGGGCCACCAAAAGAACAAGCCCGACTGACGCAAAAAGGAGGAGGTGCAACACGAGGACTTCCCAGGAGGTCACCCATCCCAGTACTACTCTCGCCCAAGCACGCTTAACTACGGAGTTCTGATGGGATCCGGTGCATTAGTGCTGGTATGATCGCACCTGTCAAGTGTGGCGCGATCAACTGCTTTATGCCTTCGCACAGCCGCCGCGCACGCTTGAAACGACCATAACTTTCAGTCCGGGATGAATCTCGAGGCCCGAGTGGCGCCGCTGGAAAGCTCGTCCTGAGCCCGCCGCCGTCCCAACCAGGGCTCGCCCGGTTGAGGTCGACCTCGACCCCAGAAACCTGTTCCGGGGCCCATTTCGGAGCTCTTGCAGCAACGCCAAGGATCGGAGCCGCCGGGTGAGGAAACCGACCTGCCGCGGTCCTGGGCCCGCCTCCGCCGCCTAGAAGGATTTGAGCAATCGAAACCTTGTGCGTGCGGGCCACCAAAAGAACAAGCCCGACTGACGCAAAAAGGAGGAGGTGCAACATGAGGACTTCCCAGGAGGTCACCCATCCCAGTACTACTCCCGCCCAAGCACGCTTAACTGCGGAGTTCTGATGGGATCCGGTGCATTAGTGCTGGTATGATCGCACCTGTCAAGTGTGGCGCGATCAACTGCTTTATGCCTTCGCCAAGCCGCCGCGCACGCTTCAAACGACCATAACTTTCAGTCCGGGATGAATCTCGAGGCCCGGGTGGCGCCGCTGGAAAGCTCGTCCTGAGCCCGCCGCCGTCCCAACCAGGGCTCGCCCGGTTAAGGTCGACCTCGACCCCAGAATCCTGTTCCGGGGCCGGTTTCGGAGCTGTTGCAGCAACGCCAAGGATCGGAGCCGCCGGGTGAGGAAACCGACCTGCCGCGGTCCCGGGCCCGCCTCCGCCGCCGAGAAGGATTTGAGCAATCGAAACCTTGTGCGTGCGGGCCACCAAAAGAACAAGCCCGACTGACGCAAAAAGGAGGAGGTGCAACACGAGGACTTCCCAGGAGGTCACCCATCCCAGTACTACTCTCGCCCAAGCACGCTTCACTACGGAGTTCTGATGGGATCCGGTGCATTAGTGCTGGTATGATCGCACCTGTCAAGTGTGGCGCGATCAACTGCTTTATGCCTTCGCCAAGCCGCCGCGCACGCTTGAAACGACCATAACTTTCAGTCCGGGATGAATCTCGAGGCCCGAGTGGCGCCGCTGGAAAGCTCGTCCTGAGCCCGCCGCCGTCCCAACCAGGGCTCGCCCGGTTGAGGTCGACCTCGACCCCAGAAACCTGTTCCGGGGCCCGTTTCGGAGCTCTTGCAGCAACGCCAAGGATCGGAGCCGCCGGGTGAGGAAACCGACCTGCCGCGGTCCGGGGCCCGCCTCCGCCGCCTAGAAGGATTTGAGCAATCGAAACCTTGTGCGTGCGCGCCACCAAAAGAACAAGCCCGACTGACGCAAAAAGGAGGAGGTGCAACACGAGGACTTCCCAGGAGGTCACCCATCCCAGTACTACTCTCGCCCAAGCACGCTTAACTGCGGAGTTCTGATGGGATCCGGTGTATTAGTGCTGGTATGATCGCACCTGTCAAGTGTGGCGCTATCAACTGCTTTATGCCTTCGCCAGGCCGCCGCGCACGCTTCAAACGACCATAACTTTCAGTCCGGGATGAATCTCGAGGCACGGGTGGTGCCGCTGGAAAGCTCGTCCTGAGCCCGCCGCCGTCCCAACCAGGGCTCGCCCGGTTGAGGTCGACCTCGACCCCAGAAACCTGTTCCGGGGCCCGTTTCGGAGCTGTTGCAGCAACGCCAAGGATCGGAGCCGCCGGGTGAGGAAACCGACCTACCGCGGTCCCAGGCCCGCCTCCGCCGCCGAGAAGGATTTGAGCAATCGAAACCTTGTGCGTGCGGGCCACCAAAAGAACAAGCCCGACTGACGCAAAAAGGAGGAGGTGCAACACGAGGACTTCCCAGGAGGTCACCCATCCCAGTACTACTCTCGCCCAAGCACGCTTAACTACGGAGTTCTGATGGGATCCGGTGCATTAGTGCTGGTATGATCGCACCTGTCAAGTGTGGCGCGATCAACTGCTTTATGCCTTCGCCAAGCCGCCGCGCACGCTTCAAACGACCATAACTTTCAGTCCGGGATGAATCTCGAGGCCCGGGTGGCGCCGCTGGAAAGCTCGTCCTGAGCCCGCCGCCGTCCCAACCAGGGCTCGCCCGGTTGAGGTCGACCTCGACCCCAGAATCCTGTTCCGGGGCCGGTTTCGGAGCTGTTGCAGCAACGCCAAGGATCGGAGCCGCCGGGTGAGGAAACCGACCTGCCGCGGTCCCGGGCCCGCCTCCGCCGCCGAGAAGGATTTGAGCAATCGAAACCTTGTGCGTGCGCGCCACCAAAAGAACAAGCCCGACTGACGCAAAAAGGAGGAGGTGCAACACGAGGACTTCCCAGGAGGTCACCCATCCCAGTACTACTCTCGCCCAAGCACGCTTAACTGCGGAGTTCTGATGGGATCCGGTGCATTAGTGCTGGTATGATCGCACCTGTCAAGTGTGGCGCGATCAACTGCTTTATGCCTTCGCCAGGCCGCCGCGCACGCTTCAAACGACCATAACTTTCAGTCCGGGATGAATCTCGAGGCCCGGGTGGCGCCGCTGGAAACCTCGTCCTGAGCCCGCCGCCGTCCCAACCAGGGCTCGCCCGGTTGAGGTCGACCTCGACCCCAGAAACCTGTTCCGGGGCCCGTTTCGGAGCTGTTGCAGCAACGCCAAGGATCGGAGCCGCCGGGTGAGGAAACTGACCTGCCGCGGTCCCAGGACCGCCTCCGCCGCCGAGAAGGATTTGAGCAATCGAAACCTTGTGCGTGCGGGCCACCAAAAGAACAAGCCCGACTGACGCAAAAAGGAGGAGGTGCAACACGAGGACTTCCCAGGAGGTCACCCATCCCAGTACTACTCTCGCCCAAGCACGCTTAACTGCGGAGTTCTGATGGGATCCGGTGCATTAGTGCTGGTATGATCGCACCTGTCAAGTGTGGCGCGATCAACTGCTTTATGCCTTCGCCAAGCCGCCGCGCACGCTTGAAACGACCATAACTTTCAGTCCGGGATGAATCTCGAGGCCCGAGTGGCGCCGCTGGAAAGATCGTCCTGAGCCCGCCGCCGTCCCAACCAGGGCTCGCCCGGTTGAGGTCGACCTCGACCCCAGAAACCTGTTCCGGGGCCCATTTCGGAGCTCTTGCAGCAACGCCAAGGATCGGAGCCGCCGGGTGAGGAAACCGACCTGCCGCGGTCCCGGGCCCGCCTCCGCCGCCTAGAAGGATTTGAGCAATCGAAACCTTGTGCGTGCGCGCCACCAAAAGAACAAGCCCGACTGACGCAAAAAGGAGGAGGTGCAACACGAGGACTTCCCAGGAGGTCACCCATCCCAGTACTACTCCCGCCCAAGCACGCTTATCTGCGGAGTTCTGATGGGATCCGGTGCATTAGTGCTGGTATGATCGCACCTGTCAAGTGTGGCGCGATCAACTGCTTTATGCCTTCGCCAAGCCGCCGCGCACGCTTCAAACGACCATAACTTTCAGTCCGGGATGAATCTCGAGGCCCGGGTGGCGCCGCTGGAAAGCTCGTCCTGAGCCCGCCGCCGTCCCAACCAGGGCTCGCCTGGTTGAGGGCGACCTATACCCCAGAAACCCGTTCCAGCGCCCGTTTCGGAGATGTTGCAGCAACGCCAAGGATCGGAGCCGCCGGGTGAGGAAACCGACCTGCCGCGGTCCCGGGCCCGCCTCCGCCGCCGAGAAGGATTTGAGCAATAGAAACCTTGTGCGTGCGCGCCACCAAAAGAACAAGCCGGACTGACGCAAAAAGGAGGAGGTGCAACACGAGGACTTCCCAGGAGGTCACCCATCCCAGTACTACTCTCGCCCAAGCACGCTTAACTGCGGAGTTCTGATGGGATCCGGTGCATTAGTGCTGGTATGATCGCACCTGTCAAGTGTGGCGCGATCAACTGCTTTATGCCTTCGCCTGGCCGCCGCGCACGCTTCAAATGACCATTACTTTCAGTCCGGGATGAATCTCGAGGCCCGGGTGGCGCCGCTGGAAAGCTCGTCCTGATCCCGCCGCCGTCCCAACCACGGCTCGCCCGGTTGAGGTCGGCCTCGACCCCAGAAACCTGTTCCGGGGCCCGTTTCGGGGCTGTTGCAGCAACGCCAAGGATCGGAGCCGCCGGGTGAGGAAACCAACCTTCCGCGGGCCCGGGCCCGCCTCCGCCGCCGAGAAGGATTTGAGCAATCGAAACCTTGTGCGTGCGGGCCACCAAAAGAACAAGCCCGACTGACGCAAAAAGGAGGAGGTGCAACACGAGGACTTCCCAGGAGGTCACCCATCCCAGTACTACTCTCGCCCAAGCACGCTTAACTACGGAGTTCTGATGGGATCCGGTGCATTAGTGCTGGTATGATCGCACCTGTCAAGTGTGGCGCGATCAACTGCTTTATGCCTTCGCCAAGCCGCCGCGCGCGCTTCAAACGACCATAACTTTCAGTCCGGGATGAATCTCGAGGCCCGGGTGGCGCCGCTGGAAAGCTCGTCCTGAGCCCACCGCCGTCCCAACCAGGGCTCGCCCGGTTGAGGTCGACCTCGACCCCAGAATCCTGTTCCGGGGCCGGTTTCGGAGCTGTTGCAGCAACGCCAAGGATCGGAGCCGCCGGGTGAGGAAACCGACCTGCCGCGGTCTCGGGCCCGCCTCCGCCGCCGAGAAGGATTTGAGCAATCGAAACCTTGTGCGTGCGCGCCACCAAAAGAACAAGCCCGACTGACGCAAAAAGGAGGAGGTGCAACACGAGGACTTCCCAGGAGGTCACCCATCCCAGTACTACTCTCGCCCAAGCACGCTTAACTGCGGTGTTCTGATGGGATCCGGTGCATTAGTGCTGGTATGATCGCACCTGTCAAGTGTGGCGCGATCAACTGCTTTATGCCTTCGCCAGGCCGCCGCGCACGCTTCAAACGACCATAACTTTCAGTCCGGGATGAATCTCGAGGCCCGGGTGGTGCCGCTGGAAAGCTCGTCCTGAGCCCGCCGCCGTCCCAACCAGGGCTCGCCGGTTGAGGTCGACCTCGACCCCAGAAACCTGTTCCGGGGCCCGTTTCGGAGCTGTTGCAGCAACGCCAAGGATCGGAGCCGCCGGGTGAGGAAACCGACCTGCCGCGGTCCCAGGCCCGCCTCCGCCGCCGAGAAGGATTTGAGCAATCGAAACCTTGTGCGTGCGGGCCACCAAAAGAACAAGCCCGACTGACGCAAAAAGGAGGAGGTGCAACACGAGGACTTCCCAGGAGGTCACCCATCCCAGTACTACTCTCGCCCAAGCACGCTTAACTACGGAGTTCTGATGGGATCCGGTGCATTAGTGCTGGTATGATCGCACCTGTCAAGTGTGGCGCGATCAACTGCTTTATGCCTTCGCCAAGCCGCCGCGCACGCTTCAAACGACCATAACTTTCAGTCCGGGATGAATCTCGAGGCCCGGGTGGCGCCGCTGGAAAGCTCGTCCTGAGCCCACCGCCGTCCCAACCGGGGCTCGCCCGGTTGAGGTCGACCTCGACCCCAGAATCCTGTTCCGGGGCCGGTTTCGGAGCTGTTGCAGCAACGCCAAGGATCGGAGCCGCCGGGTGAGGAAACTGACCTGCCGCGGTCTCGGGCCCGCCTCCGCCGCCGAGAAGGATTTGAGCAATCGAAACCTTGTGCGTGCGCGCCACCAAAAGAACAAGCCCGACTGACGCAAAAAGGAGGAGGTGCAACACGAGGACTTCCCAGGAGGTCACCCATCCCAGTACTACTCTCGCCCAAGCACGCTTAACTGCGGTGTTCTGATGGGATCCGGTGCATTAGTGCTGGTATGATCGCACCTGTCAAGTGTGGCGCGATCAACTGCTTTATGCCTTCGCCAGGCCGCCGCGCACGCTTCAAACGACCATAACTTTCAGTCCGGGATGAATCTCGAGGCCCGGGTGGTGCCGCTGGAAAGCTCGTCCTGAGCCCGCCGCCGTCCCAACCAGGGCTCGCCCGGTTGAGGTCGACCTCGACCCCAGAAACCTGTTCCGGGGCCCGTTTCGGAGCTGTTGCAGCAACGCCAAGGATCGGAGCCGCCGGGTGAGGAAACCGACCTGCCGCGGTCCCAGGCCCGCCTCCGCCGCCGAGAAGGATTTGAGCAATCGAAACCTTGTGCGTGCGGGCCACCAAAAGAACAAGCCCGACTGACGCAAAAAGGAGGAGGTGCAACACGAGGACTTCCCAGGAGGTCACCCATCCCAGTACTACTCTCGCCCAAGCACGCTTAACTACGGAGTTCTGATGGGATCCGGTGCATTAGTGCTGGTATGATCGCACCTGTCAAGTGTGGCGCGATCAACTGCTTTATGCCTTCGCCAAGCCGCCGCGCACGCTTCAAACGACCATAACTTTCAGTCCGGGATGAATCTCGAGGCCCGGGTGGCGCCGCTGGAAAGCTCGTCCTGAGCCCGCCGCCGTCCCAACCAGGGCTCGCCCGGTTGAGGTCGACCTCGACCCCAGAATCCTGTTCCGGGGCCGGTTTCGGAGCTGTTGCAGCAACGTCAAGGATCGGAGCCGCCGGGTGAGGAAACCGACCTGCCGCGGTCCCGGGCCCGCCTCCGCCGCCGAGAAGGATTTGAGCAATCGAAACCTTGTGCGTGCGCGCCACCAAAAGAACAAGCCCGACTGACGCAAAAAGGAGGAGGTGCAACATGAGGACTTCCCAGGAGGTCACCCATCCCAGTACTACTCTCGCCCAAGCACGCTTAACTGCGGAGTTCTGATGGGATCCGGTGCATTAGTGCTGGTATGATCGCACCTGTCAAGTGTGGCGCGATCAACTGCTTTATGCCTTCGCCAGGCCGCCGCGCACGCTTCAAACGACCATAACTTTCAGTCCGGGATGAATCTCGAGGCCCGGGTGGCGCCGCTGGAAACCTCGTCTTGAGCCCGCCGCCGTCCCAACCAGGGCTCGCCCGGTTGAGGTCGACCTCGACCCCAGAAACCTGTTCCGGGGCCCGTTTCGGAGCTGTTGCAGCAACGCCAAGGATCGGAGCCGCCGGGTGAGGAAACTGACCTGCCGCGGTCCCAGGACCGCCTCCGCCGCCGAGAAGGATTTGAGCAATCGAAACCTTGTGCGTGCGGGCCACCAAAAGAACAAGCCCGACTGACGCAAAAAGGAGGAGGTGCAACACGAGGACTTCCCAGGAGGTCACCCATCCCAGTACTACTCTCGCCCAAGCACGCTTAACTACGGAGTTCTGATGGGATCCGGTGCATTAGTGCTGGTATGATCGCACCTGTCAAGTGTGGCGCGATCAACTGCTTTATGCCTTCGCCAAGCCGCCGCGCACGCTTGAAACGACCATAACTTTCAGTCCGGGATGAATCTCGAGGCCCGAGTGGCGCCGCTGGAAAGCTCGTCCTGAGCCCGCCGCCGTCCCAACCAGGGCTCGCCCGGTTGAGGTCGACCTCGACCCCAGAAACCTGTTCCGGGGCCCATTTCGGAGCTCTTGCAGCAACGCCAAGGATCGGAGCCGCCGGGTGAGGAAACCGACCTGCCGCGGTCCCGGGGACGCCTCCGCCGCCTAGAAGGATTTGAGCAATCGAAACCTTGTGCGTGCGCGCCACCAAAAGAACAAGCCCGACTGACGCAAAAAGGAGGAGGTGCAACACGAGGACTTCCCAGGAGGTCACCCATCCCAGTACTACTCCCGCCCAAGCACGCTTAACTGCGGAGTTCTGATGGGATCCGGTGCATTAGTGCTGGTATGATCGCACCTGTCAAGTGTGGCGCGATCAACTGCTTTATGCCTTCGCCAAGCCGCCGCGCACGCTTCAAACGACCATAACTTTCAGTCCGGGATGAATCTCGAGGCCCGGGTGGCGCCGCTGGAAAGCTCGTCCTGAGCCCGCCGCCGTCCCAACCAGGGCTCGCCCGGTTGAGGTCGACCTCGACCCCAGAATCCTGTTCCGGGGCCGGTTTCGGAGCTGTTGCAGCAACGCCAAGGATCGGAGCCGCCGGGTGAGGAAACCGACCTGCCGCGGTCCCGGGCCCGCCTCCGCCGCCGAGAAGGATTTGAGCAATCGAAACCTTGTGCATGCGGGCCACCAAAAGAACAAGCCCGACTGACGCAAAAAGGAGGAGGTGCAACACGAGGACTTCCCAGGAGGTCACCCATCCCAGTACTACTCTCGCCCAAGCACGCTTAACTACGGAGTTCTGATGGGATCCGGTGCATTAGTGCTGGTATGATCGCACCTGTCAAGTGTGGCGCGATCAACTGCTTTATGCCTTCGCCAAGCCGCCGCGCACGCTTGAAACGACCATAACTTTCAGTCCGGGATGAATCTCGAGGCCCGAGTGGCGCCGCTGGAAAGCTCGTCCTGAGCCCGCCGCCGTCCCAACCAGGGCTCGCCCGATTGAGGTCGACCTCGACCCCAGAAACCTGTTCCGGGGCCCGTTTCGGAGCTCTTGCAGCAACGCCAACGATCGGAGCCGCCGGGTAAGGAAACCGACCTGCCGCGGTCCCGGGCCCGCCTCCGCCGCCTAGAAGGATTTGAGCAATCGAAACCTTGTGCGTGCGCGCCACCAAAAGAACAAGCCCGACTGACGCAAAAAGGAGGAGGTGCAACACGAGGACTTCCCAGGAGGTCACCCATCCCAGTACTACTCTCGCCCAAGCACGCTTGACTGCGGAGTTCTGATGGGATCCGGTGCATTAGTGCTGGTATGATCGCACCTGTCAAGTGTGGCGCGATCAACTGCTTTATGCCTTCGCCAGGCCGCCGCGCACGCTTCAAACGACCATAACTTTCAGTCCGGGATGAATCTCGAGGCCCGGGTGGCGCCGCTGGAAAGCTCGTCCTGAGCCCGCCGCCGTCCCAACCAGGGCTCGCCCGGTTGAGGTCGACCTCGACCCCAGAAACCTGTTCCGGGGCCCGTTTCGGAGCTGTTGCAGCAACGCCAAGGATCGGAGCCGCCGGGTGAGGAAACTGACCTGCCGCGGTCCCGGGCCCGCCTCCGCCCTCCGAGAAGGATTTGAGCAATAGAAACCTTGTGCGTGCGGGCCACCAAAAGAACAAGCCCGACTGACGCAAAAAGGAGGAGGTGCAACACGAGGACTTCCCAGGAGGTCACCCATCCCAGTACTACTCTCGCCCAAGGACGCTTAACTACGGAGTTCTGATGGGATCCGGTGCATTAGTGCTGGTATGATCGCACCTATCAAGTGTGGCGCGATCAACTGCTTTATGCCTTCGCCAAGCCGCCGCGCACGCTTCAAACGACCATAACTTTCAGTCCGGGATGAATCTCGAGGCCCGGGTGGCGCCGCTGGAAAGCTCGTCCTGAGCCCGCCGCCGTCCCAACCAGGGCTCGCCCGGTGGAGGTCGACCTCGACCCCAGAATCCTGTTCCGGGGCCGGTTTCGGAGCTGTTGCAGCAACGCCAAGGATCGGAGCCGCCGGGTGAGGAAACCGACCTGCCGCGGTCCCGGGCTCGCCTCCGCCGCCGAGAAGGATTTGAGCAATCGAAACCTTGTGCGTGCGCGCCACCAAAAGAACAAGCCCGACTGACGCAAAAAGGAGGAGGCGCAACACGAGGACTTCCCAGGAGGTCACCCATCCCAGTACTACTCTCGCCCAAGCACGCTTAACTGCGGAGTTCTGATGGGATCCGGTGCATTAGTGCTGGTATGATCGCACCTGTCAAGTGTGGCGCGATCAACTGCTTTATGCCTTCGCCAGGCCGCCGCGCACGCTTCAAACGACCATAACTTTCAGTCCGGGATGAATCTCGAGGCCCGGGTGGCGCCGCTGGAAAGCTCGTCCTGAGCCCGCCGCCGTCCCAACCAGGGCTCGCCTGGTTGAGGGCGACCTATACCCCAGAAACCCGTTCCAGGGCCCGTTTCGGAGATGTTGCAGCAAAGCCAAGGATCGGAGCCGCCGGGTGAGGAAACCGACCTGCCGCGGTCCCGGGCCCGCCTCCGCCGCCGAGAAGGATTTGAGCAATAGAAACCTTGTGCGTGCGCGCCACCAAAAGAACAAGCCGGACTGACGCAAAAAGGAGGAGGTGCAACACGAGGACTTCCCAGGAGGTCACCCATCCCAGTACTACTCTCGCCCAAGCGCGCTTAACTGCGGAGTTCTGATGGGATCCGGTGCATTAGTGCTGGTATGATCGCACCTGTCAAGTGTGGCGCGATCAACTGCTTTATGCCTTCGCCTGGCCGCCGCGCACGCTTCAAATGTCCATTACTTTCAGTCCGGGATGAATCTCGAGGCCCGGGTGGCGCCGCTGGAAAGCTCGTCCTGATCCCGCCGCCGTCCCAACCACGGCTCGCCCGGTTGAGGTCGACCTCGACCCCAGAAACCTGTTCCGGGGCCCGTTTCGGAGCTGTTGCAGCAACGCCAAGGATCGGAGCCGCCGGGTGAGGAAACCGACCTGCCGCGGTCCCGGGCCCGCCTCCGCCGCCGAGAAGGATTTGAGCAATCGAAACCTTGTGCGTGCGCGCCACCAAAAGAACAAGCCCGACTGACGCAAAAAGGAGGAGGTGCAACACGAGGACTTCCCAGGAGGTCACCCATCCCAGTACTACTCTCGCCCAAGCACGCTTAACTGCGGAGTTCTGATGGGATCCGGTGCATTAGTGCTGGTATGATCGCACCTGTCAAGTGTGGCGCGATCAACTGCTTTATGCCTTCGCCAGGCCGCCGCGCACGCTTCAAACGACCATAACTTTCAGTCCGGGATAAATCTCGAGGCCCGGGTGGCGCCGCTGGAAAGCTCGTCCTGAGCCCGCCGCCGTCCCAACCAGGGCTCGCCCGGTTGAGGTCGACCTCGACCCCAGAAACCTGTTCCGGGGCCCGTTACGGAGCTGTTGCAGCAACGCCAAGGATCGGAGCCGCCGGGTGACGAAACCGACCTGCCGCGGTCCCAGGCCCGCCTCCGCCGCCGAGAAGGATTTGAGCAATCGAAACCTTTTGCGTGCGGGCCACCAAAAGAACAAGCCCGACTGACGCAAAAAGGAGGAGGTGCAACACGAGGACTTCCTAGGAGGTCACCCATCCCAGTACTACTCTCGCCCAAGCACGCTTAACTACGGAGTTCTGATGGGATCCGGTGCATTAGTGCTGGTATGATCGCACCTGTCAAGTGTGGCGCGATCAACTGCTTTATGCCTTCGCCAAGCCGCCGCGCACGCTTCAAACGACCATAACTTTCAGTCCGGGATGAATCTCGAGGCCCGGGTGGCGCCGCTGGAAAGCTCGTCCTGAGCCCGCCGCCGTCCCAACCAGGGCTCGCCCGGTTGAGGTCGACCTCGACCCCAGAAACCTGTTCCGGGGCCCGTTTCGGAGCTCTTGCAGCAACGCCAAGGATCGGAGCCGCCGGGTGAGGAAACCGACCTGCCGCGGTCCCGGGCCCGCCTCCGCCGCCTAGAAGGATTTGAGCAATCGAAACCTTGTGCGTGCGCGCCACCAAAAGAACAAGCCCGACTGACGCAAAAAGGAGGAGGTGCAACACGAGGACTTCCCAGGAGGTCACCCATCCCAGTACTACTCTCGCCCAAGCACGCTTAACTGCGGAGTTCTGATGGGATCCGGTGCATTAGTGCTGGTATGATCGCACCTGTCAAGTGTGGCGCGATCAACTGCTTTATGCCTTCGCCAGGCCGCCGCGCACGTTTCAAACGACCATAACTTTCAGTCCGGGATGAATCTCGAGGCCCGGGTGGCGCCGCTGGAAAGCTCGTCCTGAGCCCGCCGCCGTCCCAACCAGGGCTCGCCCGGTTGAGGTCGACCTCGACCCCAGAAACCTGTTCCGGGGCCCGTTTCGGAGCTCTTGCAGCAACGCCAAGGATCGGAGCCGCCGGGTGAGGAAACCGACCTGCCGCGGTCCCGGGCCCGCCTCCGCCGCCTAGAAGGATTTGAGCAATCGAAACCTTGTGCGTGCGCGCCACCAAAAGAACAAGCCCGACTGACGCAAAAAGGAGGAGGTGCAACACGAGGACTTCCCAGGAGGTCACCCATCCCAGTACTACTCTCGCCCAAGCACGCTTAACTGCGGAGTTCTGATGGGATCCGGTGCATTAGTGCTGGTATGATCGCACCTGTCAAGTGTGGCGCGATCAACTGCTTTATGCCTTCGCCAGGCCGCCGCGCACGCTTCAAACGACCATAACTTTCAGTCCGGGATGAATCTCGAGGCCCGGGTGGCGCCGCTGGAAAGCTCGTCCCGAGCCCGCCGCCGTCCCAACCAGGGCTCGCCCGGTTGAGGTCGACCTCGACCCCAGAAACCTGTTCCGGGGCCCGTTTCGGAGCTGTTGCAGCAACGCCAAGGATCGGAGCCGCCGGGTGAGGAAACTGACCTGCCGCGGTCCCGGGCCCGCCTCCGCCCTCCGAGAAGGATTTGAGCAATCGAAACCTTGTGCGTGCGGGCCACCAAAAGAACAAGCCCGACTGACGCAAAAAGGAGGAGGTGCAACACGAGGACTTCCTAGGAGGTCACCCATCCCAGTACTACTCTCGCCCAAGCACGCTTAACTACGGAGTTCTGATGGGATCCGGTGCATTAGTGCTGGTATGATCGCACCTGTCAAGTGTGGCGCGATCAACTGCTTTATGCCTTCGCCAAGCCGCCGCGCACGCTTCAAACGACCATAACTTTCAGTCCGGGATGAATCTCGAGGCCCGGGTGGCGCCGCTGGAAAGCTCGTCCTGAGCCCGCCGCCGTCCCAACCAGGGCTCGCCCGGTTGAGGTCGACCTCGACCCCAGAATCCTGTTCTGGGGCCGGTTTCGGAGCTGTTGCAGCAACGCCAAGGATCGGAGCCGCCGGGTGAGGAAACCGACCTGCCGCGGTCCCGGGCCCGCCTCCGCCGCCGAGAAGGATTTGAGCAATCGAAACCTTGTGCGTGCGCGCCACCAAAAGAACAAGCCCGACTGACGCAAAAAGGAGGAGGTGCAACACGAGGACTTCCCAGGAGGTCACCCATCCCAGTACTACTCTCGCCCAAGCACGCTTAACTGCGGAGTTCTGATGGGATCCGGTGCATTAGTGCTGGTATGATCGCACCAGTCAAGTGTGGCGCGATCAACTGCTTTATGCCTTCGCCAAGCCGCCGCGCACGCTTGAAACGACCATAACTTTCAGTCCGGGATGAATCTCGAGGCCCGAGTGGCGCCGCTGGAAAGCTCGTCCTGAGCCCGCCGCCGTCCCAACCAGGGCTCGCCCGGTTGAGGTCGACCTCGACCCCAGAAACCTGTTCCGGGGCCCGTTTCGGAGCTCTTGCAGCAACGCCAAGGATCGGAGCCGCCGGGTGAGGAAACCGACCTGCCGCGGTCCCGTGCCCGCCTCCGCCGCCTAGAAGGATTTGAGCAATCGAAACCCTGTGCGTGCGCGCCACCAAAAGAACAAGCCCGACTGACGCAAAAAGGAGGAGGTGCAACACGAGGACTTCCCAGGAGGTCACCCATCCCAGTACTACTCTCGCCCAAGCACGCTTAACTGCGGAGTTCTGATGGGATCCGGTGCATTAGTGCTGGTATGATCGCACCTGTCAAGTGTGGCGCGATCAACTGCTTTATGCCTTCGCCAAGCCGCCGCGCACGCTTCAAACGACCATAACTTTCAGTCCGGGATGAATCTCGAGGCCCGGGTGGCGCCGCTGGAAAGCTCGTCCTGAGCCCGCCGCCGTCCCAACCAGGGCTCGCCCGGTTGAGGTCGACCTCGACCCCAGAATCCTGTTCCGGGGCCGGTTTCGGAGCTGTTGCAGCAACGCCAAGGATCGGAGCCGCCGGGTGAGGAAACCGACCTGCCGCGGTCCCGGGCCTGCCTCCGCCGCCGAGAAGGATTTGAGCAATCGAAACCTTGTGCGTGCGGGCCACCAAAAGAACAAGCCCGACTGACGCAAAAAGGAGGACGTGCAACACGAGGACTTCCCAGGAGGTCACCCATCCCAGTACTACTCTCGCCCAAGCACGCTTAACTACGGAGTTCTGATGGGATCCGGTGCATTAGTGCTGGTATGGTCGCACCTGTCAAGTGTGGCGCGATCAACTGCTTTATGCCTTCGCCAAGCCGCCGCGCACGCTTGAAACGACCATAACTTTCAGTCCGGGATGAATCTCGAGGCCCGAGTGGCGCCGCTGGAAAGCTCGTCCTGAGCCCGCCGCCGTCCCAACCAGGGCTCGCCCGGTTGAGGTCGACCTCGACCCCAGAAACCTGTTCCGGGGCCCGTTTCGGAGCTCTTGCAGCAACGCCAAGGATCGGAGCCGCCGGGTGAGGAAACCGACCTGCCGCGGTCCCGGGCCCGCCTCCGCCGCCTAGAAGGATTTGAGCAATCGAAACCTTATGCGTGCGCGCCACCAAAAGAACAAGCCCGACTGACGCAAAAAGGAGGAGGTGCAACACGAGGACTTCCCAGGAGGTCACCCATCCCAGTACTACTCTCGCCCAAGCACGCTTAACTGCGGAGTTCTGATGGGATCCGGTGCATTAGTGCTGGTATGATCGCACCTGTCAAGTGTGGCGCGATCAACTGCATTATGCCTTCGCCAGGCCGCCGCGCACGCTTCAAACGACCATAACTTTCAGTCCGGGATGAATCTCGAGGCCCGGGTGGCGCCGCTGGAAAGCTCGTCCTGAGCCCGCCGCCGTCCCAACCAGGGCTCGCCCGGTTGAGGTCGACCTCGACCCCAGAAACCTGTTCCGGGGCCCGTTTCGGAGCTCTTGCAGCAACGCCAAGGATCGGAGCCGCCGGGTGAGGAAACCGACCTGCCGCGGTCCCGGGCCCGCCTCCGCCGCCTAGAAGGATTTGAGCAATCGAAACCTTGTGCGTGCGCGCCACCAAAAGAACAAGCCCGACTGACGCAAAAAGGAGGAGGTGCAACACGAGGACTTCCCAGGAGGTCACCCATCCCAGTACTACTCTCGCCCAAGCACGCTTAACTGCGGAGTTCTGATGGGATCCGGTGCATTAGTGCTGGTATGATCGCACCTGTCAAGTGTGGCGCGATTAACTGCTTTATGCCTTCGCCAGGCCGCCGCGCACGTTTCAAACGACCATAACTTTCAGTCCGGGATGAATCTCGAGGCCCGGGTGGCGCCGCTGGAAAGCTCGTCCTGAGCCCGCCGCCGTCCCAACCAGGGCTCGCCCGGTTGAGGTCGACCTCGACCCCAGAAACCTGTTCCGGGGCCCGTTTCGGAGCTCTTGCAGCAACGCCAAGGATCGGAGCCGCCGGGTGAGGAAACCGACCTGCCGCGGTCCCGGGCCCGCCTCCGCCGCCGAGAAGGATTTGAGCAATCGAAACCTTGTGCGTGCGCGCCACCAAAAGAACAAGCCCGACTGACGCAAAAAGGAGGAGGTGCAACACGAGGACTTCCCAGGAGGTCACCCATCCCAGTACTACTCTCGCCCAAGCACGCTTAACTGCGGAGTTCTGATGGGATCCGGTGCATTAGTGCTGGTATGATCGCACCTGTCAAGTGTGGCGCGATCAACTGCTTTATGCCTTCGCCAGGCCGCCGCGCACGCTTCAAACGACCATAACTTTCAGTCCGGGATGAATCTCGAGGCCCGGGTGGCGCCGCTGGAAAGCTCGTCCTGAGCCCGCCGCCGTCCCAACCAGGGCTCGCCTGGTTGAGGGCGACCTATACCCCAGAAACCCGTTCCAGGGCCCGTTTCGGAGATGTTGCAGCAAAGCCAAGGATCGGAGCCGCCGGGTGAGGAAACCGACCTGCCGCGGTCTCGGGCCCGCCTCCGCCGCCGAGAAGGATTTGAGCAATAGAAACCTTGTGCGTGCGCGCCACCAAAAGAACAAGCCGGACTGACGCAAAAAGGAGGAGGTGGAACACGAGGACTTCCCAGGAGGTCACCCATCCCAGTACTACTCTCGCCCAAGCGCGCTTAACTGCGGAGTTCTGATGGGATCCGGTGCATTAGTGCTGGTATGATCGCACCTGTCAAGTGTGGCGCGATCAACTGCTTTATGCCTTCGCCTGGCCGCCGCGCACGCTTCAAATGACCATTACTTTCAGTCCGGGATGAATCTCGAGGCCCGGGTGGCGCCGCTGGAAAGCTCGTCCTGATCCCGCCGCCGTCCCAACCACGGCTCGCCCGGTTGAGGTCGACCTCGACCCCAGAAACCTGTTCCGGGGCCCGTTTCGGAGCTGTTGCAGCAACGCCAAGGATCGGAGCCGCCGGGTGAGGAAACCGACCTGCCGCGGTCCCGGGCCCGCCTCCGCCGCCGAGAAGGATTTGAGCAATCGAAACCTTGTGCGTGCGCGCCACCAAAAGAACAAGCCCGACTGACGCAAAAAGGAGGAGGTGCAACACGAGGACTTCCCAGGAGGTCACCCATCCCAGTACTACTCTCGCCCAAGCACGCTTAACTGCGGAGTTCTGATGGGATCCGGTGCATTAGTGCTGGTATGATCGCACCTGTCAAGTGTGGCGCGATCAACTGCTTTATGCCTTCGCCAGGCCGCCGCGCACGCTTCAAACGACCATAACTTTCAGTCCGGGATAAATCTCGAGGCCCGGGTGGCGCCGCTGGAAAGCTCGTCCTGAGCCCGCCGCCGTCCCAACCAGGGCTCGCCCGGTTGAGGTCGACCTCGACCCCAGAAACCTGTTCCGGGGCCCGTTTCGGAGCTCTTGCAGCAACGCCAAGGATCGGAGCCGCCGGGTGAGGAAACCGACCTGCCGCGGTCCCGGGCCCGCCTCCGCCGCCTAGAAGGATTTGAGCAATCGAAACCTTGTGCGTGCGCGCCACCAAAAGAACAAGCCCGACTGACGCAAAAAGGAGGAGGTGCAACACGAGGACTTCCCAGGAGGTCACCCATCCCAGTACTACTCTCGCCCAAGCACGCTTAACTGCGGAGTTCTGATGGGATCCGGTGCATTAGTGCTGGTATGATCGCACCTGTCAAGTGTGGCGCGATCAACTGCTTTATGCCTTCGCCAGGCCGCCGCGCACGCTTCAAACGACCATAACTTTCAGTCCGGGATGAATCTCGAGGCCCGGGTGGCGCCGCTGGAAAGCTCGTCCTGAGCCCGCCGCCGTCCCAACCAGGGCTCGCCCGGTTGAGGTCGACCTCGACCCCAGAAACCTGTTCCGGGGCCCGTTTCGGAGCTCTTGCAGCAACGCCAAGGATCGGAGCCGCCGGGTGAGGAAACCGACCTGCCGCGGTCCCGGGCCCGCCTCCGCCGCCTAGAAGGATTTGAGCAATCGAAACCTTGTGCGTGCGCGCCACCAAAAGAACAAGCCCGACTGACGCAAAAAGGAGGAGGTGCAACACGAGGACTTCCCAGGAGGTCACCCATCCCAGTACTACTCTCGCCCAAGCACGCTTAACTGCGGAGTTCTGATGGGATCCGGTGCATTAGTGCTGGTATGATCGCACCTGTCAAGTGTGGCGCGATCAACTGCTTTATGCCTTCGCCAGGCCGCCGCGCACGCTTCAAACGACCATAACTTTCAGTCCGGGATGAATCTCGAGGCCCGGGTGGCGCCGCTGGAAAGCTCGTCCTGAGCCCGCCGCCGTCCCAACCAGGGCTCGCCCGGTTGAGGTCGACCTCGACCCCAGAAACCTGTTCCGGGGCCCGTTTCGGAGCTCTTGCAGCAACGCCAAGGATCGGAGCCGCCGGGTGAGGAAACCGACCTGCCGCGGTCCCGGGCCCGCCTCCGCCGCCTAGAAGGATTTGAGCAATCGAAACCTTGTGCGTGCGCGCCACCAAAAGAACAAGCCCGACTGACGCAAAAAGGAGGAGGTGCAACACGAGGACTTCCATGGAGGTCACCCATCCCAGTACTACTCTCGCCCAAGCACGCTTAACTGCGGAGTTCTGATGGGATCCGGTGCATTAGTGCTGGTATGATCGCACCTGTCAAGTGTGGCGCGATCAACTGCTTTATGCCTTCGCCAGGCCGCCGCGCACGCTTCAAACGACCATAACTTTCAGTCCGGGATGAATCTCGAGGCCCGGGTGGCGCCGCTGGAAAGCTCGTCCTGAGCCCGCCGCCGTCCCAACAGGGGCTCGCCCGGTTGAGGTCGACCTCGACCCCAGAAACCTGTTCCGGGGCCCGTTTCGGAGCTGTTGCAGCAACGCCAAGGATCGGAGCCGCCGGGTGAGGAAACTGACCTGCCGCGGTCCCGGGCCCGCCTCCGCCCTCCGAGAAGGATTTGAGCAATCGAAACCTTGTGCGTGCGGGCCACCAAAAGAACAAGCCCGACTGACGCAAAAAGGAGGAGGTGCAACACGAGGACTTCCCAGGAGGTCACCCATCCCAGTACTACTCTCGCCCAAGCACGCTTAACTACGGAGTTCTGATGGGATCCGGTGCATTAGTGCTGGTATGATCGCACCTATCAAGTGTGGCGCGATCAACTGCTTTATGCCTTCGCCAAACCGCCGCGCACGCTTCAAACGACCATAACTTTCAGTCCGGGATGAATCTCGAGGCCCGGGTGGCGCCGCTTGAAAGCTCGTCCTGAGCCCGCCGCCGTCCCAACCAGGGCTCGCCCGGTTGAGGTCGACCTCGACCCCAGAATCCTCTTCCGGGGCCGGTTTCAGAGCTGTTGCAGCAACGCCAAGGATCGGAGCCGCCGGGTGAGGAAACCGACCTGCCGCGGTCCCGGGCCCGCCTCCGCCGCCGAGAAGGATTTGAGCAATCGAAACCTTGTGCGTGCGCGCCACCAAAAGAACAAGCCCGACTGACGCAAAAAGGAGGAGGTGCAACACGAGGACTTCCCAGGAGGTCACCCATCCCAGTACTACTCTCGCCCAAGCACGCTTAATTGCGGAGTTCTGATGGGATCCGGTGCATTAGTGCTGGTATGATCGCACCTGTCAAGTGTGGCGCGATCAACTGCTTTATGCCTTCGCCAGGCCGCCGCGCACGCTTCAAACGACCATAACTTTCAGTCCGGGATGAATCTCGAGGCCCGGGTGGCGCCGCTGGAAAGCTCGTCCTGAGCCCGCCGCCGTCCCAACCAGGGCTCGCCTGGTTGAGGGCGACCTATACCCCAGAAACCCGTTCCAGGGCCCGTTTCGGAGATGTTGCAGCAAAGCCAAGGATCGGAGCCGCCGGGTGAGGAAACCGACCTGCCGCGGTCCCGGGCCCGCCTCCGCCGCCGAGAAGGATTTGAGCAATAGAAACCTTGTGCGTGCGCGCCACCAAAAGAACAAGCCGGACTGACGCAAAAAGGAGGAGGTGGAACACGAGGACTTCCCAGGAGGTCACCCATCCCAGTACTACTCTCGCCCAAGCGCGCTTAACTGCGGAGTTCTGATGGGATCCGGTGCATTAGTGCTGGTATGATCGCACCTGTCAAGTGTGGCGCGATCAACTGCTTTATGCCTTCGCCTGGCCGCCGCGCACGCTTCAAATGACCATTACTTTCAGTCCGGGATGAATCTCGAGGCCCGGGTGGCGCCGCTGGAAAGCTCGTCCTGATCCCGCCGCCGTCCCAACCACGGCTCGCCCGGTTGAGGTCGACCTCGACCCCAGAAACCTGTTCCGGGGCCCGTTTCGGAGCTGTTGCAGCAACGCCAAGGATCGGAGCCGCCGGGTGAGGAAACCGACCTGCCGCGGTCCCGGGCCCGCCTCCGCCGCCGAGAAGGATTTGAGCAATCGAAACCTTGTGCGTGCGCGCCACCAAAAGAACAAGCCCGACTGACGCAAAAAGGAGGAGGTGCAACACGAGGACTTCCCAGGAGGTCACCCATCCCAGTACTACTCTCGCCCAAGCACGCTTAACAGCGGAGTTCTGATGGGATCCGGTGCATTAGTGCTGGTATGATCGCACCTGTCAAGTGTGGCGCGATCAACTGCTTTATGCCTTCGCCAGGCCGCCGCGCACGCTTCAAACGACCATAACTTTCAGTCCGGGATAAATCTCGAGGCTCGGGTGGCGCCGCTGGAAAGCTCGTCCTTAGCCCGCCGCCGTCCCAACCAGGGCTCGCCCGGTTGAGGTCGACCTCGACCCCAGAAACCTGTTCCGGGGCCCGTTTCGGAGCTGTTGCAGCAACGCCAAGGATCGGAGCCGCCGGGTGAGGAAACCGACCTGCCGCGGTCCCAGGCCCGCCTCCGCCGCCGAGAAGGATTTGAGCAATCGAAACCTTGTGCGTGCGGGCCACCAAAAGAACAAGCCCAACTGACGCAAAAAGGAGGAGGTGCAACACGAGGACTTCCCAGGAGGTCACCCATCCCAGTACTACTCTCGCCCAAGCACGCTTAACTACGGAGTTCTGATGGGATCCGGTGCATTAGTGCTGGTATGATCGCACCTGTCAAGTGTGGCGCGATCAACTGCTTTATGCCTTCGCCAAGCCGCCGCGCACGCTTCAAACGACCATAACTTTCAGTCCGGGATGAATCTCGAGGCCCGGGTGGCGCCGCTGGAAAGCTCGTCCTGAGCCCGCCGCCGTCCCAACCAGGGCTCGCCCGGTTGAGGTCGACCTCGACCCCAGAATCCTGTTCCGGGGCCGGTTTCGGAGCTGTTGCAGCAACGCCAAGGATCGGAGCCGCCGGGTGAGGAAACCGACCTGCCGCGGTCCCGGGCCCGCCTCCGCCGCCGAGAAGGATTTGAGCAATCGAAACCTTGTGCGTGCGCGCCACCAAAAGAACAAGCCCGACTGTCGCAAAAAGGAGGAGGTGCAACACGAGGACTTCCCAGGAGGTCACCCATCCCAGTACTACTCTCGCCCAAGCACGCTTAACTGCGGAGTTCTGATGGGATCCGGTGCATTAGTGCTGGTATGATCGCACCTGTCAAGTGTGGCGCGATCAACTGCTTTATGCCTTCGCCAGGCCGCCGCGCACGCTTCAAACGACCATAACTTTCAGTCCGGGATGAATCTCGAGGCCCGGGTGGCGCCGCTGGAAAGTTCGTCCTGAGCCCGCCGCCGTCCCAACCAGGGCTCGCCCGGTTGAGGTCGACCTCGACCCCAAAAACCTGTTCCGGGGCCCGTTTCGGAGCTGTTGCAGCAACGCCAAGGATCGGAGCCGCCGGGTGAGGAAACTGACCTGCCGCGGTCCCGGGCCCGCCTCCGCCCTCCGAGAAGGATTTGAGCAATCGAAACCTTGTGCGTGCGGGCCACCAAAAGAACAAGCCCGACTGACGCAAAAAGGAGGAGCTGCAACACGAGGACTTCCCAGGAGGTCACCCATCCCAGTACTACTCTCGCCCAAGCACGCTTAACTACGGAGTTCTGATGGGATCCGGTGCATTAGTGCTGGTATGATCGCACCTATCAAGTGTGGCGCGATCAACTGCTTTATGCCTTCGCCAAGCCGCCGCACACGCTTCAAACGACCATAACTTTCAGTCCGGGATGAATCTCGAGGCCCGGGTGGCGCCGCTGGAAAGCTCGTCCTGAGCCCGCCGCCGTCCCAACCAGGGCTCGCCCGGTTGAGGTCGACCTCGACCCCAGAATCCTGTTCCGGGGCCGGTTTCGGAGCTGTTGCAGCAACGCCAAGGATCGGAGCCGCCGGGTGAGGAAACCGACCTGCCGCGGTCCCGGGCCCGCCTCCGCCGCCGAGAAGGATTTGAGCAATCGAAACCTTGTGCGTGCGCGCCACCAAAAGAACAAGCCCGACTGACGCAAAAAGGAGGAGGTGCAACATGAGGACTTCCCAGGAGGTCACCCATCCCAGTACTACTCTCGCCCAAGCACGCTTAACTGCGGAGTTCTGATGGGATCCGGTGCATTAGTGCTGGTATGATCGCACCTGTCAAGTGTGGCACGATCAACTGCATTATGCCTTCGCCAGGCCGCCGCGCACGCTTCAAACGACCATAACTTTCAGTCCGGGATGAATCTCGAGGCCCGGGTGGCGCCGCTGGAAAGCTCGTCCTTAGCCCGCCGCCGTCCCAACCAGGGCTCGCCTGGTTGAGGGCGACCTATACCCCAGAAACCCGTTCCAGGGCCCGTTTCGGAGATGTTGCAGCAAAGCCAAGGATCGGAGCCGCCGGGTGAGGAAACCGACCTGCCGCGGTCCCGGGCCCGCCTCCGCCGCCGAGAAGGATTTGAGCAATAGAAACCTTGTGCGTGCGCGCCACCAAAAGAACAAGCCGGACTGACGCAAAAAGGAGGAGGTGCAACACGAGGACTTCCCAGGAGGTCACCCATCCCAGTACTACTCTCGCCCAAGCGCGCTTAACTGCGGAGTTCTGATGGGATCCGGTGCATTAGTGCTGGTATGATCGCACCTGTCAAGTGTGGCGCGATCAACTGCTTTATGCCTTCGCCAAGCCGCCGCGCACGCTTCAAACGACCATAACTTTCAGTCCGGGATGAATCTCGAGGCCCGGGTGGCGCCGCTGGAAAGCTCGTCCTGAGCCCGCCGCCGTCCCAACCAGGGCTCGCCCGGTTGAGGTCGACCTCGACCCCAGAATCCTGTTCCGGGGCCGGTTTCGGAGCTGTTGCAGCAACGCCAAGGATCGGAGCCGCCGGGTGAGGAAACCGACCTGCCGCGGTCCCGGGCCCGCCTCCGCCGCCGAGAAGGATTTGAGCAATCGAAACCTTGTGCGTGCGCGCCACCAAAAGAACAAGCCCGACTGACGCAAAAAGGAGGAGGTGCAACATGAGGACTTCCCAGGAGGTCACCCATCCCAGTACTACTCTCGCCCAAGCACGCTTAACTGCGGAGTTCTGATGGGATCCGGTGCATTAGTGCTGGTATGATCGCACCTGTCAAGTGTGGCGCGATCAACTGCTTTATGCCTTAGCCAGGCCGCCGCGCACGCTTCAAACGACCATAACTTTCAGTCCGGGATGAATCTCGAGGCCCGGGTGGCGCCGCTGGAAAGCTCGTCCTGAGCCCGCCGCCGTCCCAACCAGGGCTCGCCTGGTTGAGGGCGACCTATACCCCAGAAACCCGTTCCAAGGCCCGTTTCGGAGATGTTGCAGCAAAGCCAAGGATCGGAGCCGCCGGGTGAGGAAACCGACCTGCCGCGGTCCCGGGCCCGCCTCCGCCGCCGAGAAGGATTTGAGCAATAGAAACCTTGTGCGTGCGCGCCACCAAAAGAACAAGCTGGACTGACGCAAAAAGGAGGAGGTGCAACACGAGGACTTCCCAGGAGGTCACCCATCCCAGTACTACTCTCGCCCAAGCGCGCTTAACTGCGGAGTTCTGATGGGATCCGGTGCATTAGTGCTGGTATGATCGCACCTGTCAAGTGTGGCGCGATCAACTGCTTTATGCCTTCGCCTGGCCGCCGCGCACGCTTCAAATGACCATTACTTTCAGTCCGGGATGAATCTCGAGGCCCGGGTGGCGCCGCTGGAAAGCTCATCCTGATCCCGCCGCCGTCCCAACCACGGCTCGCCCGGTTGAGGTCGACCTCGACCCCAGAAACCTGTTCCGGGGCCCGTTTCGGAGCTGTTGCAGCAACGCCAAGGATCGGAGCCGCCGGGTGAGGAAACCGACCTGCCGCGGTCCCGGGCCCGCCTCCGCCGCCGAGAAGGATTTGAGCAATCGAAACCTTGTGCGTGCGCGCCACCAAAAGAACAAGCCCGACTGACGCAAAAAGGAGGAGGTGCAACACGAGGACTTCCCAGGAGGTCACCCATCCCAGTACTACTCTCGCCCAAGCACGCTTAACTGCGGAGTTCTGATGGGATCCGGTGCATTAGTGCTGGTATGATCGCACCTGTCAAGTGTGGCACGATCAACTGCATTATGCCTTCGCCAGGCCGCCGCGCACGCTTCAAACGACCATAACTTTCAGTCCGGGATGAATCTCGAGGCCCGGGTGGCGCCGCTGGAAAGCTCGTCCTTAGCCCGCCGCCGTCCCAACCAGGGCTCGCCTGGTTGAGGGCGACCTATACCCCAGAAACCCGTTCCAGGGCCCGTTTCGGAGATGTTGCAGCAAAGCCAAGGATCGGAGCCGCCGGGTGAGGAAACCGACCTGCCGCGGTCCCGGGCCCGCCTCCGCCGCCGAGAAGGATTTGAGCAATAGAAACCTTGTGCGTGCGCGCCACCAAAAGAACAAGCCGGACTGACGCAAAAAGGAGGAGGTGCAACACGAGGACTTCCCAGGAGGTCACCCATCCCAGTACTACTCTCGCCCAAGCGCGCTTAACTGCGGAGTTCTGATGGGATCCGGTGCATTAGTGCTGGTATGATCGCACCTGTCAAGTGTGGCGCGATCAACTGCTTTATGCCTTCGCCAGGCCGCCGCGCACGCTTCAAACGACCATAACTTTCAGTCCGGGATAAATCTCGAGGCCCGGGTGGCGCGGCTGGAAAGCTCGTCCTGAGCCCGCCGCTGTCCCAACCAGGGCTCGCCCGGTTGAGGTCGACCTCGACCCCAGAAACCTGTTCCGGGGCCCGTTTCGGAGCTGTTGCAGCAACGCCAAGGATCGGAGCCGCCGGGTGAGGAAACCGACCTGCCGCGGTCCCAGGCCCGCCTCCGCCGCCGAGAAGGATTTGAGCAATCGAAACCTTGTGCGTGCGGGCCACCAAAAGAACAAGCCCGACTGACGCAAAAAGGAGGAGGTGCAACACGAGGACTTCCCAGGAGGTCACCCATCCCAGTACTACTCTCGCCCAAGCACGCTTAACTACGGTGTTCTGATGGGATCCGGTGCATTAGTGCTGGTATGATCGCACCTGTCAAGTGTGGCGCGATCAACTGCTTTATGCCTTCGCCAAGCCGCCGCGCACGCTTCAAACGACCATAACTTTCAGTCCGGGATGAATCTCGAGGCCCGGGTGGCGCCGCTGGAAAGCTCGTCCTGAGCCCGCCGCCGTCCCAACCAGGGCTCGCCCGGTTGAGGTCGACCTCGACCCCAGAATCCTGTTCCGGGGCCGGTTTCGGAGCTGTTGCAGCAACGCCAAGGATCGGAGCCGCCGGGTGAGGAAACCGACCTGCCGCGGTCCCGGGCCCGCCTCCGCCGCCGAGAAGGATTTGAGCAATCGAAACCTTGTGCGTGCGCGCCACCAAAAGAACAAGCCCGACTGACGCAAAAAGGAGGAGGTGCAACATGAGGACTTCCCAGGAGGTCACCCATCCCAGTACTACTCTCGCCCAAGCACGCTTAACTGCGGAGTTCTGATGGGATCCGGTGCATTAGTGCTGGTATGATCGCACCTGTCAAGTGTGGCGCGATCAACTGCTTTATGCCTTAGCCAGGCCGCCGCGCACGCTTCAAACGACCATAACTTTCAGTCCGGGATGAATCTCGAGGCCCGGGTGGCGCCGCTGGAAAGCTCGTCCTGAGCCCGCCGCCGTCCCAACCAGGGCTCGCCTGGTTGAGGGCGACCTATACCCCAGAAACCCGTTCCAAGGCCCGTTTCGGAGATGTTGCAGCAAAGCCAAGGATCGGAGCCGCCGGGTGAGGAAACCGACCTGCCGCGGTCCCGGGCCCGCCTCCGCCGCCGAGAAGGATTTGAGCAATAGAAACCTTGTGCGTGCGCGCCACCAAAAGAACAAGCCGGACTGACGCAAAAAGGAGGAGGTGCAACACGAGGACTTCCCAGGAGGTCACCCATCCCAGTACTACTCTCGCCCAAGCGCGCTTAACTGCGGAGTTCTGATGGGATCCGGTGCATTAGTGCTGGTATGATCGCACCTGTCAAGTGTGGCGCGATCAACTGCTTTATGCCTTCGCCTGGCCGCCGCGCACGCTTCAAATGACCATTACTTTCAGTCCGGGATGAATCTCGAGGCCCGGGTGGCGCCGCTGGAAAGCTCATCCTGATCCCGCCGCCGTCCCAACCACGGCTCGCCCGGTTGAGGTCGACCTCGACCCCAGAAACCTGTTCCGGGGCCCGTTTCGGAGCTGTTGCAGCAACGCCAAGGATCGGAGCCGCCGGGTGAGGAAACCGACCTGCCGCGGTCCCGGGCCCGCCTCCGCCGCCGAGAAGGATTTGAGCAATCGAAACCTTGTGCGTGCGCGCCACCAAAAGAACAAGCCCGACTGACGCAAAAAGGAGGAGGTGCAACACGAGGACTTCCCAGGAGGTCACCCATCCCAGTACTACTCTCGCCCAAGCACGCTTAACTGCGGAGTTCTGATGGGATCCGGTGCATTAGTGCTGGTATGATCGCACCTGTCAAGTGTGGCGCGATCAACTGCTTTATGCCTTCGCCAGGCCGCCGCGCACGCTTCAAACGACCATAACTTTCAGTCCGGGATAAATCTCGAGGCCCGGGTGGCGCCGCTGGAAAGCTCGTCCTGAGCCCGCCGCCGTCCCAACCAGGGCTCGCCCGGTTGAGGTCGACCTCGACCCCAGAAACCTGTTCCGGGGCCCGTTTCGGAGCTGTTGCAGCAACGCCAAGGATCGGAGCCGCCGGGTGAGGAAACCGACCTGCCGCGGTCCCAGGCCCGCCTCCGCCGCCGAGAAGGATTTGAGCAATCGAAACCTTGTGCGTGCGGGCCACCAAAAGAACAAGCCCGACTGACGCAAAAAGGAGGAGGTGCAACATCGAGGACTTCCCAGGAGGTCACCCATCCCAGTACTACTCTCGCCCAAGCACGCTTAACTACGGAGTTCTGATGGGATCCGGTGCATTAGTGCTGGTATGATCGCACCTATCAAGTGTGGCGCGATCAACTGCTTTATGCCTTCGCCAAGCCGCCGCGCACGCTTCAAACGACCATAACTTTCAGTCCGGGATGAATCTCGAGGCCCGGGTGGCGCCGCTGGAAAGCTCATCCTGAGCCCGCCGCCGTCCCAACCAGGGCTCGCCCGGTTGAGGTCGACCTCGACCCCAGAATCCTGTTCCGGGGCCGGTTTCGGAGCTGTTGCAGCAAAGCCAAGGATCGGAGCCGCCGGGTGAGGAAACCGACCTGCCGCGGTCCCGGGCCCGCCTCCGCCGCCGAGAAGGATTTGAGCAATCGAAACCTTGTGCGTGCGCGCCACCAAAAGAACAAGCCCGACTGACGCAAAAATGAGGAGGTGCAACACGAGGACTTCCCAGGAGGTCACCCATCCCAGTACTACTCTCGCCCAAGCACGCTTAACTGCGGAGTTCTGATGGGATCCGGTGCATTAGTGCTGGTATGATCGCACCTGTCAAGTGTGGCGCGATCAACTGCTTTATGCCTTCGCCAGGCCGCCGCGCACGCTTCAAACGACCATAACTTTCAGTCCGGGATGAATCTCGAGGCCCGGGTGGCGCCGCTGGAAAGCTCGTCCTGAGCCCGCCGCCGTCCCAACCCGGGCTCGCCCGGTTGAGGTCGACCTCGACCCCAGAAACCTGTTCCGGGGCCCGTTTCGGAGCTGTTGCAGCAACGCCAAGGATCGGAGCCGCCGGGTGAGGAAACCGACCTGCCGCGGTCCCAGGCCCGCCTCCGCCGCCGAGAAGGATTTGAGCAATCGAAACCTTGTGCGTCCGGGCCACCAAAAGAACAAGCCCGACTGACGCAAAAAGGAGGAGGTGCAACACGAGGACTTCCCAGGAGGTCACCCATCCCAGTACTACTCTCGCCCAAGCACGCTTAACTACGGAGTTCTGATGGGATCCGGTGCATTAGTGCTGGTATGATCG
Organism: Canavalia gladiata; assembly: GCA_037954105.1. Lineage (NCBI taxonomy): Eukaryota > Viridiplantae > Streptophyta > Magnoliopsida > Fabales > Fabaceae > Canavalia > Canavalia gladiata. The sequence continues at coordinate 22,272,907 of CM075668.1, read as the reverse complement.
CACCTGTCAAGTGTGGCGCGATCAACTGCTTTATGCCTTCGCCAAGCCGCCGCGCACGCTTCAAACGACCATAACTTTCAGTCCGGGATGAATCTCGAGGCCCGGGTGGCGCCGCTGGAAAGCTCGTCCTGAGCCCGCCGCCGTCCCAACCAGGGCTCGCCCGGTTGAGGTCGACCTCGACCCCAGAATCCTGTTCCGGGGCCGGTTTCGGAGCTGTTGCAGCAACGCCAAGGATCGGAGCCGCCGGGTGAGGAAACCGACCTGCCGCGGTCCCGGGCCCGCCTCCGCCGCCGAGAAGGATTTGAGCAATCGAAACCTTGTGCGTGCGGGCCACCAAAAGAACAAGCCCGACTGACGCAAAAAGGAGGAGGTGCAACACGAGGACTTCCCAGGAGGTCACCCATCCCAGTACTACTCTCGCCCAAGCACGCTTAACTACGTAGTTCTGATGGGATCCGGTGCATTAGTGCTGGTATGATCGCACCTGTCAAGTGTGGCGCGATCAACTGCTTTATGCCTTCGCCAAGCCACCGCGCACGCTTGAAACGACCATAACTTTCAGTCCGGGATGAATCTCGAGGCCCGGGTGGCGCCGCTGGAAAGCTCGTCCTGAGCCCGCCGCCGTCCCAACCAGGGCTCGCCCGGTTGAGGTCGACCTCGACCCCAGAAACCTGTTCCGGGGCCCGTTTCGGAGCTCTTGCAGCAACGCCAAGGATCGGAGCCGCCGGGTGAGGAAACCGACCTGCCGCGGTCCCGGGCCCGCCTCCGCCGCCTAGAAGGATTTGAGCAATCGAAACCTTGTGCGTGCGCGCCACCAAAAGAACAAGCCCGACTGACGCAAAAAGGAGGAGGTGCAACACGAGGACTTCCCAGGAGGTCACCCATCCCAGTACTACTCTCGCCCAAGCACGCTTGACTGCGGAGTTCACGCTTGACTGCGGAGTTCTGATGGGATCCGGTGCATTAGTGCTGGTATGATCGCACCTGTCAAGTGTGGCGCGATCAACTGCTTTATGCCTTCGCCAGGCCGCCGCGCACGCTTCAAACGACCATAACTTTCAGTCCGGGATGAATCTCGAGGCGCGGGTGGCGCCGCTGGAAAGCTCGTCCTGAGCCCGCCGCCGTCCCGGGCCCGCCTCCGCCCTCCGAGAAGGATTTGAGCAATCGAAACCTTGTGCGTGCGGGCCACCAAAAGAACAAGCCCGACTGACGCAAAAAGGAGGAGGTGCAACACGAGGACTTCCCAGGAGGACACCCATCCCAGTACTACTCTCGCTCAAGCACGCTTGACTACGGAGTTCTGATGGGATCCGGTGCATTAGTGCTGGTATGATCGCACCTATCAAGTGTGGCGCGATCAACTGCTTTATGCCTTCGCCAAGCCGCCGCGCACGCTTCAAACGACCATAACTTTCAGTCCGGGATGAATCTCGAGGCCCGGGTGGCGCCGCTGGAAAGCTCGTCCTGAGCCCGCCGCCGTCCCAACCAGGGCTCGCCCGGTTGAGGTCGACCTCGACCCCAGAATCCTCTTCCGGGGCCGGTTTCAGAGCTGTTGCAGCAACGCCAAGGATCGGAGCCGCCGGGTGAGGAAACCGACCTGCCGCGGTCCCGGGCCCGCCTCCGCCGCCGAGAAGGATTTGAGCAATCGAAACCTTGTGCGTGCGCGCCACCAAAAGAACAAGCCCGACTGACGCAAAAAGGAGGAGGTGCAACATGAGGACTTCCCAGGAGGTCACCCATCCCAGTACTACTCTCGCCCAAGCACGCTTAACTGCGGAGTTCTGATGGGATCCGGTGCATTAGTGCTGGTATGATCGCACCTGTCAAGTGTGGCGCGATCAACTGCTTTATGCCTTCGCCAGGCCGCCGCGCACGCTTCAAACGACCATAACTTTCAGTCCGGGATGAATCTCGAGGCCCGGGTGGCGCCGCTGGAAAGCTCGTCCTGAGCCCGCCGCCGTCCCAACCAGGGCTCGCCTGGTTGAGGGCGACCTATACCCCAGAAACCCGTTCCAGGGCCCGTTTCGGAGATGTTGCAGCAAAGCCAAGGATTGGAGCCGCCGGGTGAGGAAACCGACCTGCCGCGGTCCCGGGCCCGCCTCCGCCGCCGAGAAGGATTTGAGCAATAGAAACCTTGTGCGTGCGCGCCACCAAAAGAACAAGCCGGACTGACGCAAAAAGGAGGAGGTGCAACACGAGGACTTCCCAGGAGGTCACCCATCCCAGTACTACTCTCGCCCAAGCGCGCTTAACTGCGGAGTTCTGATGGGATCCGGTGCATTAGTGCTGGTATGATCGCACCTGTCAAGTGTGGCGCGATCAACTGCTTTATGCCTTCGCCTGGCCGCCGCGCACGCTTCAAATGACCATTACTTTCAGTCCGGGATGAATCTCGAGGCCCGGGTGGCGCCGCTGGAAAGCTCGTCCTTATCCCGCCGCCGTCCCAACCACGGCTCGCCCGGTTGAGGTCGACCTCGACCCCAGAAACCTGTTCCGGGGCCCGTTTCGGAGCTGTTGCAGCAACGCCAAGGATCGGAGCCGCCGGGTGAGGAAACCGACCTGCCGCGGTCCCGGGCCCGCCTCCGCCGCCGAGAAGGATTTGAGCAATCGAAACCTTGTGCGTGCGCGCCACCAAAAGAACAAGCCCGACTGACGCAAAAAGGAGGAGGTGCAACACGAGGACTTCCCAGGAGGTCACCCATCCCAGTACTACTCTCGCCCAAGCACGCTTAACTACGGAGTTCTGATGGGATCCGGTGCATTAGTGCTGGTATGATCGCACCTGTCAAGTGTGGCGCGATCAACTGCTTTATGCCTTCGCCAAGCCGCCGCGCACGCTTGAAACGACCATAACTTTCAGTCCGGGATGAATCTCGAGGCCCGGGTGGCGCCGCTGGAAAGCTCGTCCTGAGCCCGCCGCCGTCCCAACCAGGGCTCGCCCGGTTGAGGTCGACCTCGACCCCAGAAACCTGTTCCGGGGCCCGTTTCGGAGCTCTTGCAGCAACGCCAAGGATCGGAGCCGCCGGGTGAGGAAACCGACCTGCCGCGGTCCCGGGCCCGCCTCCGCCGCCTAGAAGGATTTGAGCAATCGAAACCTTGTGCGTGCGCGCCACCAAAAGAACAAGCCCGACTGACGCAAAAAGGAGGAGGTGCAACACGAGGACTTCCCAGGAGGTCACCCATCCCAGTACTACTCTCGCCCAAGCACGCTCGACTGCGGAGTTCACGCTTGACTGCGGAGTTCTGATGGGATCCGGTGCATTAGTGCTGGTATGATCGCACCTGTCAAGTGTGGCGCGATCAACTGCTTTATGCCTTCGCCAGGCCGCCGCGCACGCTTCAAACGACCATAACTTTCAGTCCGGGATGAATCTCGAGGCGCGGGTGGCGCCGCTGGAAAGCTCGTCCTGAGCCCGCCGCCGTCCCGGGCCCGCCTCCGCCCTCCGAGAAGGATTTGAGCAATCGAAACCTTGTGCGTGCGGGCCACCAAAAGAACAAGCCCGACTGACGCAAAAAGGAGGAGGTGCAACACGAGGACTTCCCAGGAGGTCACCCATCCCAGTACTACTCTCGCTCAAGCACGCTTGACTACGGAGTTCTGATGGGATCCGGTGCATTAGTGCTGGTATGATCGCACCTATCAAGTGTGGCGCGATCAACTGCTTTATGCCTTCGCCAAGCCGCCGCGCACGCTTCAAACGACCATAACTTTCAGTCCGGGATGAATCTCGAGGCCCGGGTGGCGCCGCTGGAAAGCTCGTCCTGAGCCCGCCGCCGTCCCAACCAGGGCTCGCCCGGTTGAGGTCGACCTCGACCCCAGAATCCTGTTCCGGGGCCGGTTTCGGAGCTGTTGCAGCAACGCCAAGGATCGGAGCCGCCGGGTGAGGAAACCGACCTGCCGCGGTCCTGGGCCCGCCTCCGCCGCCGAGAAGGATTTGAGCAATCGAAACCTTGTGCGTGCGCGCCACCAAAAGAACAAGCCCGACTGACGCAAAAAGGAGGAGGTGCAACATGAGGACTTCCCAGGAGGTCACCCATCCCAGTACTACTCTCGCCCAAGCACGCTTAACTGCGGAGTTCTGATGGGATCCGGTGCATTAGTGCTGGTATGATCGCACCTGTCAAGTGTGGCGCGATCAACTGCTTTATGCCTTCGCCAGGCCGCCGCGCACGCTTCAAACGACCATAACTTTCAGTCCGGGATGAATCTCGAGGCCCGGGTGGCGCCGCTGGAAAGCTCGTCCTGAGCCCGCCGCCGTCCCAACCAGGGCTCGCCTGGTTGAGGGCGACCTATACCCCAGAAACCCGTTCCAGGGCCCGTTTCGGAGATGTTGCAGCAAAGCCAAGGATCGGAGCCGCCGGGTGAGGAAACCGACCTGCCGCGGTCCCGGGCCCGCCTCCGCCGCCGAGAAGGATTTGAGCAATAGAAACCTTGTGCGTGCGCGCCACCAAAAGAACAAGCCGGACTGACGCAAAAAGGAGGAGGTGCAACACGAGGACTTCCCAGGAGGTCACCCATCCCAGTACTACTCTCGCCCAAGCGCGCTTAACTGCGGAGTTCTGATGGGATCCGGTGCATTAGTGCTGGTATGATCGCACCTGTCAAGTGTGGCGCGATCAACTGCTTTATGCCTTCGCCTGGCCGCCGCGCACGCTTCAAATGACCATTACTTTCAGTCCGGGATGAATCTCGAGGCCCGGGTGGCGCCGCTGGAAAGCTCGTCCTGATCCCGCCGCCGTCCCAACCACGGCTCGCCCGGTTGAGGTCGACCTCGACCCCAGAAACCTGTTCCGGGGCCCGTTTCGGAGCTGTTGCAGCAACGCCAAGGATCGGAGCCGCCGGGTGAGGAAACCGACCTGCCGCGGTCCCGGGCCCGCCTCCGCCGCCGAGAAGGATTTGAGCAATCGAAACCTTGTGCGTGCGCGCCACCAAAAGAACAAGCCCGACTGACGCAAAAAGGAGGAGGTGCAACACGAGGACTTCCCAGGAGGTCACCCATCCCAGTACTACTCTCGCCGAAGCACGCTTAACTGCGGAGTTCTGATGGGATCCGGTGCATTAGTGCTGGTATGATCGCACCTGTCAAGTGTGGCGCGATCAACTGCTTTATGCCTTCGCCAGGCCGCCGCGCACGCTTCAAACGACCATAACTTTCAGTCCGGGATAAATCTCGAGGCCCGGGTGGCGCCGCTGGAAAGCTCGTCCTGAGCCCGCCGCCGTCCCAACCGGGGCTCGCCCGGTTGAGGTCGACCTCGACCCCAGAAACCTGTTCCGGGGCCCGTTTCGGAGCTGTTGCAGCAACGCCAAGGATCGGAGCCGCCGGGTGAGGAAACCGACCTGCCGCGGTCCCAGGCCCGCCTCCGCCGCCGAGAAGGATTTGAGCAATCGAAACCTTGTGCGTGCGGGCCACCAAAAGAACAAGCCCGACTGACGCAAAAAGGAGGAGGTGCAACACGAGGACTTCCCAGGAGGTCACCCATCCCAGTACTACTCTCGCCCAAGCACGCTTACCTACGGAGTTCTGATGGGATCCGGTGCATTAGTGCTGGTATGATCGCACCTGTCAAGTGTGGCGCGATCAACTGCTTTATGCCTTCGCCAAGCCTCCGCGCACGCTTCAAACGACCATAACTTTCAGTCCGGGATGAATCTCGAGGCCCGGGTGGCGCCGCTGGAAAGCTCGTCCTGAGCCCGCCGCCGTCCCAACCAGGGCTCGCCCGGTTGAGGTCGACCTCGACCCCAGAATCCTGTTCCGGGGCCCGTTTCGGAGCTGTTGCAGCAACGCCAAGGATCGGAGCCGCCGGGTGAGGAAACCGACCTGCCGCAGTCCCGGGCCCGCCTCCGCCGCCGAGAAGGATTTGAGCAATCGAAACCTTGTGCGTGCGCGCCACCAAAAGAACAAGCCCGACTGACGCAAAAAGGAGGAGGTGCAACATGAGGACTTCCCAGGAGGTCACCCATCCCAGTACTACTCTCGCCCAAGCACGCTTAACTGCGGAGTTCTGATGGGATCCGGTGCATTAGTGCTGGTATGATCGCACCTGTCAAGTGTGGCGCGATCAACTGCTTTATGCCTTCGCCAGGCCGCCGCGCACGCTTCAAACGACCATAACTTTCAGTCCGGGATGAATCTCGAGGCCCGGGTGGCGCCGCTGGAAAGCTCGTCCTGAGCCCGCCGCCGTCCCAACCAGGGCTCGCCCGGTTGAGGTCGACCTCGACCCCAGAAACCTGTTCCGGGCCCGTTTCGGAGCTGTTGCAGCAACGCCAAGGATCGGAGCCGCCGGGTGAGGAAACCGACCTGCCGCGGTCCCGGGCCCGCCTCCGCCGCCGAGAAGGATTTGAGCAATCGAAACCTTGTGCGTGCGGGCCACCAAAAGAACAAGCCCGACTGACGCAAAAAGGAGGAGGTGCAACACGAGGACTTCCCAGGAGGTCACCCATCCCAGTACTACTCTCGCCCAAGCACGCTTAACTACGGAGTTCTGATGGGATCCGGTGCATTAGTGCTGGTATGATCGCACCTGTCAAGTGTGGCGCGATCAACTGCTTTATGCCTTCGCCAAGCCGCCGCGCACGCTTGAAACGACCATAACTTTCAGTCCGGGATGAATCTCGAGGCCCGGGTGGCGCCGCTGGAAAGCTCGTCCTGAGCCCGCCGCCGTCCCAACCAGGGCTCGCCCGGTTGAGGTCGACCTCGACCCCAGAAACCTGTTCCGGGGCCCGTTTCGGAGCTCTTGCAGCAACGCCAAGGATCGGAGCCGCCGGGTGAGGAAACCGACCTGCCGCGGTCCCGGGCCCGCCTCCGCCGCCTAGAAGGATTTGAGCAATCGAAACCTTGTGCGTGCGCGCCACCAAAAGAACAAGCCCGACTGACGCAAAAAGGAGGAGGTGCAACACGAGGACTTCCCAGGAGGTCACCCATCCCAGTACTACTCTGGCCCAAGCACGCTTGACTGCGGAGTTCACGCTTGACTGCGGAGTTCTGATGGGATCCGGTGCATTAGTGCTGGTATGATCGCACCTGTCAAGTGTGGCGCGATCAACTGCTTTATGCCTTCGCCAGGCCGCCGCGCACGCTTCAAACGACCATAACTTTCAGTCCGGGATGAATCTCGAGGCGCGGGTGGCGCCGCTGGAAAGCTCGTCCTGAGCCCGCCGCCGTCCCGGGCCCGCCTCCGCCCTCCGAGAAGGATTTGAGCAATCGAAACCTTGTGCGTGCGGGCCACCAAAAGAACAAGCCCGACTGACGCAAAAAGGAGGAGGTGCAACACGAGGACTTCCCAGGAGGTCACCCATCCCAGTACTACTCTCGCTCAAGCACGCTTGACTACGGAGTTCTGATGGGATCCGGTGCATTAGTGCTGGTATGATCGCACCTATCAAGTGTGGCGCGATCAACTGCTTTATGCCTTCGCCAAGCCGCCGCGCACGCTTCAAACGACCATAACTTTCAGTCCGGGATGAATCTCGAGGCCCGGGTGGCGCCGCTGGAAAGCTCGTCCTGAGCCCGCCGCCGTCCCAACCAGGGCTCGCCCGGTTGAGGTCGACCTCGACCCCAGAATCCTGTTCCGGGGCCGGTTTCGGAGCTGTTGCAGCAACGCCAAGGATCGGAGCCGCCGGGTGAGGAAACCGACCTGCCGCGGTCCCGGGCCCGCCTCCGCCGCCGAGAAGGATTTGAGCAATCGAAACCTTGTGCGTGCGCGCCACCAAAAGAACAAGCCCGACTGACGCAAAAAGGAGGAGGTGCAACATGAGGACTTCCCAGGAGGTCACCCATCCCAGTACTACTCTCGCCCAAGCACGCTTAACTGCGGAGTTCTGATGGGATCCGGTGCATTAGTGCTGGTATGATCGCACCTGTCAAGTGTGGCGCGATCAACTGCTTTATGCCTTCGCCAGGCCGCCGCGCACGCTTCAAACGACCATAACTTTCAGTCCGGGATGAATCTCGAGGCCCGGGTGGCGCCGCTGGAAAGCTCGTCCTGAGCCCGCCGCCGTCCCAACCAGGGCTCGCCTGGTTGAGGGCGACCTATACCCCAGAAACCCGTTCCAGGGCCCGTTTCGGAGATGTTGCAGCAAAGCCAAGGATTGGAGCCGCCGGGTGAGGAAACCGACCTGCCGCGGTCCCGGGCCCGCCTCCGCCGCCGAGAAGGATTTGAGCAATAGAAACCTTGTGCGTGCGCGCCACCAAAAGAACAAGCCGGACTGACGCAAAAAGGAGGAGGTGCAACACGAGGACTTCCCAGGAGGTCACCCATCCCAGTACTACTCTCGCCCAAGCGCGCTTAACTGCGGAGTTCTGATGGGATCCGGTGCATTAGTGCTGGTATGATCGCACCTGTCAAGTGTGGCGCGATCAACTGCTTTATGCCTTCGCCTGGCCGCCGCGCACGCTTCAAATGACCATTACTTTCAGTCCGGGATGAATCTCGAGGCCCGGGTGGCGCCGCTGGAAAGCTCGTCCCGATCCCGCCGCCGTCCCAACCACGGCTCGCCCGGTTGAGGTCGACCTCGACCCCAGAAACCTGTTCCGGGGCCCGTTTCGGAGCTGTTGCAGCAACGCCAAGGATCGGAGCCGCCGGGTGAGGAAACCGACCTGCCGCGGTCCCGGGCCCGCCTCCGCCGCCGAGAAGGATTTGAGCAATCGAAACCTTGTGCGTGCGCGCCACCAAAAGAACAAGCCCGACTGACGCAAAAAGGAGGAGGTGCAACACGAGGACTTCCCAGGAGGTCACCCATCCCAGTACTACTCTCGCCCAAGCACGCTTAACTGCGGAGTTCTGATGGGATCCGGTGCATTAGTGCTGGTATGATCGCACCTGTCAAGTGTGGCGCGATCAACTGCTTTATGCCTTCGCCAGGCCGCCGCGCACGCTTCAAACGACCATAACTTTCAGTCCGGGATAAATCTCGAGGCCCGGGTGGCGCCGCTGGAAAGCTCGTCCTGAGCCCGCCGCCGTCCCAACCAGGGCTCGCCCGGTTGAGGTCGACCTCGACCCCAGAAACCTGTTCCGGGGCCCGTTTCGGAGCTATTGCAGCAAAGCCAAGGATCGGAGCCGCCGGGTGAGGAAACCGACCTGCCGCGGTCCCAGGCCCGCCTCCGCCGCCGAGAAGGATTTGAGCAATCGAAACCTTGTGCGTGCGGGCCACCAAAAGAACAAGCCCGACTGACGCAAAAAGGAGGAGGTGCAACACGAGGACTTCCCAGGAGGTCACCCATCCCAGTACTACTCTCGCCCAAGCACGCTTAACTACGGAGTTCTGATGGGATCCGGTGCATTAGTGCTGGTATGATCGCACCTGTCAAGTGTGGCGCGATCAACTGCTTTATGCCTTCGCCAAGCCGCCGCGCACGCTTGAAACGACCATAACTTTCAGTCCGGGATGAATCTCGAGGCCCGGGTGGCGCCGCTGGAAAGCTCGTCCTGAGCCCGCCGCCGTCCCAACCCGGGCTCGCCCGGTTGAGGTCGACCTCGACCCCAGAAACCTGTTCCGGGGCCCGTTTCGGAGCTCTTGCAGCAACGCCAAGGATCGGAGCCGCCGGGTGAGGAAACCGACCTGCCGCGGTCCCGGGCCCGCCTCCGCCGCCTAGAAGGATTTGAGCAATCGAAACCTTGTGCGTGCGCGCCACCAAAAGAACAAGCCCGACTGACGCAAAAAGGAGGAGGTGCAACACGAGGACTTCCCAGGAGGTCACCCATCCCAGTACTACTCTCGCCCAAGCACGCTTGACTGCGGAGTTCACGCTTGACTGCGGAGTTCTGATGGGATCCGGTGCATTAGTGCTGGTATGATCGCACCTGTCAAGTGTGGCGCGATCAACTGCTTTATGCCTTCGCCAGGCCGCCGCGCACGCTTCAAACGACCATAACTTTCAGTCCGGGATGAATCTCGAGGCGCGGGTGGCGCCGCTGGAAAGCTCGTCCTGAGCCCGCCGCCGTCCCGGGCCCGCCTCCGCCCTCCGAGAAGGATTTGAGCAATCGAAACCTTGTGCGTGCGGGCCACCAAAAGAACAAGCCCGACTGACGCAAAAAGGAGGAGGTGCAACACGAGGACTTCCCAGGAGGTCACCCATCCCAGTACTACTCTCGCTCAAGCACGCTTGACTACGGAGTTCTGATGGGATCCGGTGCATTAGTGCTGGTATGATCGCACCTATCAAGTGTGGCGCGATCAACTGCTTTATGCCTTCGCCAAGCCGCCGCGCACGCTTCAAACGACCATAACTTTCAGTCCGGGATGAATCTCGAGGCCCGGGTGGCGCCGCTGGAAAGCTCGTCCTGAGCCCGCCGCCGTCCCAACCAGGGCTCGCCCGGTTGAGGTCGACCTCGACCCCAGAATCCTGTTCCGGGGCCGGTTTCGGAGCTGTTGCAGCAACGCCAAGGATCGGAGCCGCCGGGTGAGGAAACCGACCTGCCGCGGTCCCGGGCCCGCCTCCGCCGCCGAGAAGGATTTGAGCAATCGAAACCTTGTGCGTGCGCGCCACCAAAAGAACAAGCCCGACTGACGCAAAAAGGAGGAGGTGCAACATGAGGACTTCCCAGGAGGTCACCCATCCCAGTACTACTCTCGCCCAAGCACGCTTAACTGCGGAGTTCTGATGGGATCCGGTGCATTAGTGCTGGTATGATCGCACCTGTCAAGTGTGGCGCGATCAACTGCTTTATGCCTTCGCCAGGCCGCCGCGCACGCTTCAAACGACCATAACTTTCAGTCCGGGATGAATCTCGAGGCCCGGGTGGCGCCGCTGGAAAGCTCGTCCTGAGCCCGCCGCCGTCCCAACCAGGGCTCGCCTGGTTGAGGGCGACCTATACCCCAGAAACCCGTTCCAGGGCCCGTTTCGGAGATGTTGCAGCAAAGCCAAGGATTGGAGCCGCCGGGTGAGGAAACCGACCTGCCGCGGTCCCGGGCCCGCCTCCGCCGCCGAGAAGGATTTGAGCAATAGAAACCTTGTGCGTGCGCGCCACCAAAAGAACAAGCCGGACTGACGCAAAAAGGAGGAGGTGCAACACGAGGACTTCCCAGGAGGTCACCCATCCCAGTACTACTCTCGCCCAAGCGCGCTTAACTGCGGAGTTCTGATGGGATCCGGTGCATTAGTGCTGGTATGATCGCACCTGTCAAGTGTGGCGCGATCAACTGCTTTATGCCTTCGCCTGGCCGCCGCGCACGCTTCAAATGACCATTACTTTCAGTCCGGGATGAATCTCGAGGCCCGGGTGGCGCCGCTGGAAAGCTCGTCCTGATCCCGCCGCCGTCCCAACCACGGCTCGCCCGGTTGAGGTCGACCTCGACCCCAGAAACCTGTTCCGGGGCCCGTTTCGGAGCTGTTGCAGCAACGCCAAGGATCGGAGCCGCCGGGTGAGGAAACCGACCTGCCGCGGTCCCGGGCCCGCCTCCGCCGCCGAGAAGGATTTGAGCAATCGAAACCTTGTGCGTGCGCGCCACCAAAAGAACAAGCCCGACTGACGCAAAAAGGAGGAGGTGCAACACGAGGACTTCCCAGGAGGTCACCCATCCCAGTACTACTCTCGCCCAAGCACGCTTAACTGCGGAGTTCTGATGGGATCCGGTGCATTAGTGCTGGTATGATCGCACCTGTCAAGTGTGGCGCGATCAACTGCTTTATGCCTTCGCCAGGCCGCCGCGCACGCTTCAAACGACCATAACTTTCAGTCCGGGATAAATCTCGAGGCCCGGGTGGCGCCGCTGGAAAGCTCGTCCTGAGCCCGCCGACGTCCCAACCAGGGCTCGCCCGGTTGAGGTCGACCTCGACCCCAGAAACCTGTTCCGGGGCCCGTTTCGGAGCTATTGCAGCAACGCCAAGGATCGGAGCCGCCGGGTGAGGAAACCGACCTGCCGCGGTCCCAGGCCCGCCTCTGCCGCCGAGAAGGATTTGAGCAATCGAAACCTTGTGCGTGCGGGCCACCAAAAGAACAAGCCCGACTGACGCAAAAAGGAGGAGGTGCAACACGAGGACTTCCCAGGAGGTCACCCATCCCAGTACTACTCTCGCCCAAGCACGCTTAACTACGGAGTTCTGATGGGATCCGGTGCATTAGTGCTGGTATGATCGCACCTGTCAAGTGTGGCGCGATCAACTGCTTTATGCCTTCGCCAAGCCGCCGCGCACGCTTCAAACGACCATAACTTTCAGTCCGGGATGAATCTCGAGGCCCGGGTGGCGCCGCTGGAAAGCTCGTCCTGAGCCCGCCGCCGTCCCAACCAGGGCTCGCCCGGTTGAGGTCGACCTCGACCCCAGAATCCTGTTCCGGGGCCGGTTTCGGAGCTGTTGCAGCAACGCCAAGGATCGGAGCCGCCGGGTGAGGAAACCGACCTGCCGCGGTCCCGGGCCCGCCTCCGCCGCCGAGAAGGATTTGAGCAATCGAAACCTTGTGCGTGCGCGCCACCAAAAGAACAAGCCCGACTGACGCAAAAAGGAGGAGGTGCAACATGAGGACTTCCCAGGAGGTCACCCATCCCAGTACTACTCTCGCCCAAGCACGCTTAACTGCGGAGTTCTGATGGGATCCGGTGCATTAGTGCTGGTATGATCGCACCTGTCAAGTGTGGCGCGATCAACTGCTTTATGCCTTCGCCAGGCCGCCGCGCACGCTTCAAACGACCATAACTTTCAGTCCGGGATGAATCTCGAGGCCCGGGTGGCGCCGCTGGAAAGCTCGTCCTGAGCCCGCCGCCGTCCCAACCAGGGCTCGCCTGGTTGAGGGCGACCTATACCCCAGAAACCCGTTCCAGGGCCCGTTTCGGAGATGTTGCAGCAAAGCCAAGGATCGGAGCCGCCGGGTGAGGAAACCGACCTGCCGCGGTCCCGGGCCCGCCTCCGCCGCCGAGAAGGATTTGAGCAATAGAAACCTTGTGCGTGCGCGCCACCAAAAGAACAAGCCGGACTGACGCAAAAAGGAGGAGGTGCAACACGAGGACTTCCCAGGAGGTCACCCATCCCAGTACTACTCTCGCCCAAGCGCGCTTAACTGCGGAGTTCTGATGGGATCCGGTGCATTAGTGCTGGTATGATCGCACCTGTCAAGTGTGGCGCGATCAACTGCTTTATGCCTTCGCCTGGCCGCCGCGCACGCTTCAAATGACCATTACTTTCAGTCCGGGATGAATCTCGAGGCCCGGGTGGCGCCGCTGGAAAGCTCGTCCTGATCCCGCCGCCGTCCCAACCACGGCTCGCCCGGTTGAGGTCGACCTCGACCCCAGAAACCTGTTCCGGGGCCCGTTTCGGAGCTGTTGCAGCAACGCCAAGGATCGGAGCCGCCGGGTGAGGAAACCGACCTGCCGCGGTCCCGGGCCCGCCTCCGCCGCCGAGAAGGATTTGAGCAATTGAAACCTTGTGCGTGCGCGCCACCAAAAGAACAAGCCCGACTGACGCAAAAAGGAGGAGGTGCAACACGAGGACTTCCCAGGAGGTCACCCATCCCAGTACTACTCTCGCCCAAGCACGCTTAACTGCGGAGTTCTGATGGGATCCGGTGCATTAGTGCTGGTATGATCGCACCTGTCAAGTGTGGCGCGATCAACTGCTTTATGCCTTCGCCAGGCCGCCGCGCACGCTTCAAACGACCATAACTTTCAGTCCGGGATAAATCTCGAGGCCCGGGTGGCGCCGCTGGAAAGCTCGTCCTGAGCCCGCCGCCGTCCCAACCAGGGCTCGCCCGGTTGAGGTCGACCTCGACCCCAGAAACCTGTTCCGAGGCCCGTTTCGGAGCTTTTGCAGCAACGCCAAGGATCGGAGCCGCCGGGTGAGGAAACCGACCTGCCGCGGTCCCAGGCCCGCCTCCGCCGCCGAGAAGGATTTGAGCAATCGAAACCTTGTGCGTGCGGGCCACCAAAAGAACAAGCCCGACTGACGCAAAAAGGAGGAGGTGCAACACGAGGACTTCCCAGGAGGTCACCCATCCCAGTACTACTCTCGCCCAAGCACACTTAACTACGGAGTTCTGATGGGATCCGGTGCATTAGTGCTGGTATGATCGCACCTGTCAAGTGTGGCGCGATCAACTGCTTTATGCCTTCGCCAGGCCGCCGCACACGCTTCAAACGACCATAACTTTCAGTCCGGGATGAATCTCGAGGCCAGGGTGGCGCCGCTGGAAAGCTCGTCCTGAGCCCGCCGCCGTCCCAACCAGGGCTCGCCCGGTTGAGGTCGACCTCGACCCCAGAAACCTGTTCCGGGGCCCGTTTCGGAGCTGTTGCAGCAACGCCAAGGATCGGAGCCGCCGGGTGAGGAAACTGACCTGCCGCGGTCCCAGGCCCGCCTCCGCCGCCGAGAAGGATTTGAGCAATCGAAACCTTGTGCGTCCGGGCCACCAAAAGAACAAGCCCGACTGACGCAAAAAGGAGGAGGTGCAACACGAGGACTTCCCAGGAGGTCACCCATCCCAGTACTACTCTCGCCCAAGCACGCTTAACTACGGAGTTCTGATGGGATCCGGTGCATTAGTGCTGGTATGATCGCACCTGTCAAGTGTGGCGCGATCAACTGCTTTATGCCTTCGCCAAGCCGCCGCGCACGCTTCAAATGACCATAACTTTCAGTCCGGGATGAATCTCGAGGCCCGGGTGGCGCCGCTGGAAAGCTCGTCCTGAGCCCGCCGCCGTCCCAACCAGGGCTCGCCCGGTTGAGGTCGACCTCGACCCCAGAATCCTGTTCCGGGGCCGGTTTCGGAGCTGTTGCAGCAACGCCAAGGATCGGAGCCGCCGGGTGAGGAAACCAACCTGCCGCGGTCCCGGGCCCGCCTCCGCCGCCGAGAAGGATTTGAGCAATCGAAACCTTGTGCGTGCGGGCCACCAAAAGAACAAGCGCGACTGACGCAAAAAGGAGGAGGTGCAACACGAGGACTTCCCAGGAGGTCACCCATCCCAGTACTACTCTCGCCCAAGCACGCTTAGCTACGGAGTTCTGATGGGATCCGGTGCATGAGTGCTGGTATGATCGCACCTGTCAAGTGTGGCGCGATCAACTGCTTTATGCCTTCGCCAAGCCGCCGCGCACGCTTGAAACGACCATAACTTTCAGTCCGGGATGAATCTCGAGGCCCGGGTGGCGCCGCTGGAAAGCTCGTCCTGAGCCCGCCGCCGTCCCAACCAGGGCTCGCCCGGTTGAGGTCGACCTCGACCCCAGAAACCTGTTCCGGGGCCCGTTTCGGAGCTGTTGCAGCAACGCCAAGGATCGGAGCCGCCGGGTGAGGAAACTGACCTGCCGCGGTCCCAGGCCCGCCTCCGCCGCCGAGAAGGATTTGAGCAATCGAAACCTTGTGCGTCCGGGCCACCAAAAGAACAAGCCCGACTGACGCAAAAAGGAGGAGGTGCAACACGAGGACTTCCCAGGAGGTCACCCATCCCAGTACTACTCTCGCCCAAGCACGCTTAACTACGGAGTTCTGATGGGATCCGGTGCATTAGTGCTGGTATGATCGCACCTGTCAAGTGTGGCGCGATCAACTGCTTTATGCCTTCGCCAAGCCGCCGCGCACGCTTCAAATGACCATAACTTTCAGTCCGGGATGAATCTCGAGGCCCGGGTGGCGCCGCTGGAAAGCTCGTCCTGAGCCCGCCGCCGTCCCAACCAGGGCTCGCCCGGTTGAGGTCGACCTCGACCCCAGAATCCTGTTCCGGGGCCGGTTTCGGAGCTGTTGCAGCAACGCCAAGGATCGGAGCCGCCGGGTGAGGAAACCGACCTGCCGCGGTCCCTGGCCCGCCTCCGCCGCCGAGAAGGATTTGAGCAATCGAAACCTTGTGCGTGCGGGCCACCAAAAGAACAAGCGCGACTGACGCAAAAAGGAGGAGGTGCAACACGAGGACTTCCCAGGAGGTCACCCATCCCAGTACTACTCTCGCCCAAGCACGCTTAGCTACGGAGTTCTGATGGGATCCGGTGCATTAGTGCTGGTATGATCGCACCTGTCAAGTGTGGCGCGATCAACTGCTTTATGCCTTCGCCAAGCCGCCGCGCACGCTTGAAACGACCATAACTTTCAGTCCGGGATGAATCTCGAGGCCCGGGTGGCGCCGCTGGAAAGCTCGTCCTGAGCCCGCCGCCGTCCCAACCAGGGCTCGCCCGGTTGAGGTCGACCTCGACCCCAGAAACCTGTTCCGGGGCCCGTTTCGGAGCTCTTGCAGTAACGCCAAGGATCGGAGCCGCCGGGTGAGGAAACCGACCTGCCGCGGTCCCGGGCCCGCCTCCGCCGCCTAGAAGGATTTGAGCAATCGAAACCTTGTGCGTGCGCGCAACCAAAAGAACAAGCCCGACTGACGCAAAAAGGAGGAGGTGCAACACGAGGACTTCCCAGGAGGTCACCCATCCCAGTACTACTCTCGCCCAAGCACGCTTGACTGCGGAGTTCTGATGGGATCCGGTGCATTAGTGCTGGTATGATCGCACCTGTCAAGTGTGGCGCGATCAACTGCTTTATGCCTTCGCCAGGCCGCCGCGCACGCTTCAAACGACCATAACTTTAAGTCCGGGATGAATCTCGAGGCCCGGGTAGCGCCGCTGGAAAGCTCGTCCTGAGCCCGCCGCCGTCCCAACCAGGGCTCGCCCGGTTGAGGTCGACCTCGACCCCAGAAACCTGTTCCGGGGCCCGTTTCGGAGCTGTTGCAGCAACGCCAAGGATCGGAGCCGCCGGGTGAGGCAACCGACCTGCCGCGGTCCCGGGCCCGCCTCCGCCGCCGAGAAGGATTTGAGCAATCGAAACCTTGTGCGTGCGGGCCACCAAAAGAACAAGCCCGACTGACGCAAAAAGAAGGAGGTGCAACACGAGGACTTCCGAGGAGGTCACCCATCCCAGTACTACTCTCGCCCAAGCACGCTTTACTGCGGAGTTCTGATGGGATCCGGTGCATTAGTGCTGGTATGATCGCACCTGTCAAGTGTGGCGCGATCAACTGCTTTATGCCTTCGCCTGGCCGCCGCGCACGCTTCAAACGACCATAACTTTCAGTCCGGGATGAATCTCGAGGCCCGGGTGGCGCCGCTGGAAAGCTCGTCCTGAGCCCGCCGCCGTCCCAACCAGGGCTCGCCCGGTTGAGGTCGACCTCGACCCCAGAAACCTGTTCCGGGGCCCGTTTCGGAGCTGTTGCAGCAACGCCAAGGATCGGAGCCGCCGGGTGAGGAAACCGACCTGCCGCGGTCCCGGGCCTGCCTCCGCCGCCGAGAAGGATTTGAGCAATCGAAACCTTGTGCGTGCGGGCCACCAAAAGAACAAGCCCGACTGACGCAAAAAGGAGGAGGTGCAACACGAGGACTTCCCAGGAGGTCACCCATCCCAGTACTACTCTCGCCCAAGCACGCTTAACTACGGAGTTCTGATGGGATCCGGTGCATTAGTGCTGGTATGATCGCACCTGTCAAGTGTGGCGCGATCAACTGCTTTATGCCTTCGCCAAGCCGCCGCGCACGCTTCAAATGACCATAACTTTCAGTCCGGGATGAATCTCGAGGCCCGGGTGGCGCCGCTGGAAAGCTCGTCCTGAGCCCGCCGCCGTCCCAACCAGGGCTCGCCCGGTTGAGGTCGACCTCGACCCCAGAATCCTGTTCCGGGGCCGGTTTCGGAGCTGTTGCAGCAACGCCAAGGATCGGAGCCGCCGGGTGAGGAAACTGACCTGCCGCGGTCCCAGGCCCGCCTCCGCCGCCGAGAAGGATTTGAGCAATCGAAACCTTGTGCGTCCGGGCCACCAAAAGAACAAGCCCGACTGACGCAAAAAGGAGGAGGTGCAACACGAGGACTTCCCAGGAGGTCACCCATCCCAGTACTACTCTCGCCCAAGCACGCTTAACTACGGAGTTCTGATGGGATCCGGTGCATTAGTGCTGGTATGATCGCACCTGTCAAGTGTGGCGCGATCAACTTCTTTATGCCTTCGCCTGGCCGCCGCGCACGCTTCAAACGACCATAACTTTCAGTCCGGGATGAATCTCGAGGCCCGGGTGGCGCCGCTGGAAAGCTCGTCCTGAGCCCACCGCCGTCCCAACCAGGGCTCGCCCGGTTGAGGTCGACCTCGACCCCAGAAACCTGTTCCGGGGCCCGTTTCGGAGCTGTTGCAGCAACGCCAAGGATCGGAGCCGCCGGGTGAGGAAACCGACCTGCCGCGGTCCCGGGCACGCCTCCGCCGCCGAGAAGGATTTGAGCAATCGAAACCTTGTGCGTGCGCGCCACCAAAAGAACAAGCCCGACTGACGCAAAAAGGAGGAGGTGCAACACGAGGACTTCCCAGGAGGTCACCCATCCCAGTACTACTCTCGCCCAAGCACGCTTAACTGCGGAGTTCTGATGGGATCCGGTGCATTAGTGCTGGTATGATCGCACCTGTCAAGTGTGGCGCGATCAACTGCTTTATGCCTTCGCCTGGCCGCCGCGCACGCTTCAAACGACCATAACTTTCAGTCCGGGATGAATCTCGAGGCCCGGGTGGCGCCGCTGGAAAGCTCGTCCTGAGCCCACCGCCGTCCCAACCAGGGCTCGCCCGGTTGAGGTCGACCTCGACCCCAGAAACCTTTTCCGGGGCCCGTTTCGGAGCTGTTGCAGCAACGCCAAGGATCAGAGCCGCCGGGTTAGGCAACCGACCTGCCGCGGTCCCAGGCCCGCCTCCGCCGCCGAGAAGGATTTGAGCAATCGAAACCTTGTGCGTGCGGGCCACCAAAAGAACAAGCCCGACTGACGCAAAAAGAAGGAGGTGCAACACGAGGACTTCCGAGGAGGTCACCCATCCCAGTACTACTCTCGCCCAAGCACGCTTAACTGCGGAGTTGTGATGGGATCCGGTGCATTAGTGCGGGTATGATCGCACCTGTCAAGTGTGGCGCGATCAACTGCTTTATGCCTTCGCCAGGCCGCCGCGCACGCTTCAAACGACCATAACTTTCAGTCCGGGATGAATCTCGAGGCCCGGGTGGCGCCGCTGGAAAGCTCGTCCTGAGCCCGCCGCCGTCCCTTCCGGGGCCCGTTTCGGAGCTGTTGCAGCAACGCCAAGGATCGGAGCCGCCGGGTGAGGAAACTGACCTGCCGCGGTCCCGGGCCCGCCTCCGCCCTCCGAGAAGGATTTGAGCAATCGAAACCTTGTGCGTGCGGGCCACCAAAAGAACAAGCCCGACTGACGCAAAAAGGAGGAGGTGCAACACGAGGACTTCCCAGGAGGTCACCCATCCCAGTACTACTCTCGCCCAAGCACGCTTAACTACGGAGTTCTGATGGGATCCGGTGCATTAGTGCTGGTATGATCGCACCTGTCAAGTGTGGCGCGATCAACTGCTTTATGCCTTCGCCAAGCCGCCGCGCACGCTTCAAACGACCATAACTTTCAGTCCGGGATGAATCTCGAGGCCCGGGTGGCGCCGCTGGAAAGCTCGTCCTGAGCCCGCCGCCGTCCCAACCCGGGCTCGCCCGGTTGAGGTCGACCTCGACCCCAGAAACCTGTTCCGGGCCCGTTTCGGAGCTGTTGCAGCAACGCCAAGGATCGGAGCCGCCGGGTGAGGAAACCGACCTGCCGCGGTCCCGGGCCTGCCTCCGCCGCCGAGAAGGATTTGAGCAATCGAAACCTTGTGCGTGCGGGCCACCAAAAGAACAAGCCCAACTGACGCAAAAAGGAGGAGGTGCAACACGAGGACTTCCCAGGAGGTCACCCATCCCAGTACTACTCTCGCCCAAGCACGCTTATCTACGGAGTTCTGATGGGATCCGGTGCATTAGTGCTGGTATGATCGCACCTGTCAAGTGTGGCGCGATCAACTGCTTTATGCCTTCGCCAAGCCGCCGCGCACTCTTCAAACGACCATAACTTTCAGTCCGGGATGAATCTCGAGGCCCGGGTGGCGCCGCTGGAAAGCTCGTTCTGAGCCCGCCGCCGTCCCAACTAGGGCTCGCCCGGTTGAGGTCGACCTCGACCCCAGAAACCTGTTCCGGGGCCCGTTTCGGAGCTGTTGCAGCAACGCCAAGGATCGGAGCCGCCGGGTGAGGAAACCGACCTGCCGCGGTCCCGGGCCCGCCTCCGCCGCCGAGAAGGATTTGAGCAATCGAAACCTTGTGCGTGCGCGCCACCAAAAGAACAAGCCCGACTGACGCAAAAAGGAGGAGGTGCAACACGAGGACTTCCCAGGAGGTCACCCATCCCAGTACTACTCTCGCCCAAGCACGCTTAACTGCGGAGTTCTGATGGGATCCGGTGCATTAGTGCTGGTATGATCGCACCTGTCAAGTGTGGCGCGATCAACTGCTTTATGCCTTCGCCTGGCCGCCGCGCACGCTTCAAACGACCATAACTTTCAGTCCGGGATGAATCTCGAGGCCCGGGTGGCGCCGCTGGAAAGCTCGTCCTGAGCCCACCGCCGTCCCAACCAGGGCTCGCCCGGTTGAGGTCGACCTCGACCCCAGAAACCTGTTCCGGGGCCCGTTTCGGAGCTGTTGCAGCAACGCCAAGGATCAGAGCCGCCAGGTGAGGCAACCGACCTGCCGCGGTCCCGGGCCCGCCTCCGCCGCCGAGAAGGATTTGAGCAATCGAAACCTTGTGCGTGCGGGCCACCAAAAGAACAAGCCCGACTGACGCAAAAAGAAGGAGGTGCAACACGAGGACTTCCGAGGAGGTCACCCATCCCAGTACTACTCTCGCCCAAGCACGCTTAACTGCGGAGTTGTGATGGGATCCGGTGCATTAGTGCTGGTATGATCGCACCTGTCAAGTGTGGCGCGATCAACTGCTTTATGCCTTCGCCTGGCCGCCGCGCACGCTTCAAACGACCAAAACTTTCAGTCCGGGATGAATCTCGAGGCCCGGGTGGCGCCGCTGGAAAGCTCGTCCTGAGCCCGCCGCCGTCCCAACCAGGGCTCGCCCGGTTGAGGTCGACCTCGACCCCAGAAACCTGTTCCGGGGCCCGTTTCGGAGCTGTTGCAGCAACGCCAAGGATCGGAGCCGCCGGGTGAGGAAACCGACCTGCCGCGGTCCCGGCCCTGCCTCCGCCGCCGAGAAGGATTTGAGCAATCGAAACCTTGTGCGTGCGGGCCACCAAAAGAACAAGCCCGACTGACGCAAAAAGGAGGAGGTGCAACACGAGGACTTCCCAGGAGGTCACCCATCCCAGTACTACTCTCGCCCAAGCACGCTTAACTACGGAGTTCTGATGGGATCCGGTGCATTAGTGCTGGTATGATCGCACCTGTCAAGTGTGGCGCGATCAACTGCTTTATGCCTTCGCCAAGCCGCCGCGCACGCTTCAAACGACCATAACTTTCAGTCCGGGATGAATCTCGAGGCCTGGATGGCGCCGCTGGAAAGCTCGTCCTGAGCCCGCCGCCGTCCCAACCAGGGCTCGCCCGGTTGAGGTCGCCCATGCACGCTTAACTACGGAGTTCTGATGGGATCCGGTGCATTAGTGCTGGTATGATCGCACCTGTCAAGTGTGGCGCGATCAACTGCTTTATGCCTTCGCCAAGCCGCCGCGCACGCTTCAAACGACCATAACTTTCAGTCCGGGATGAATCTCGAGGCCCGGTTGGCGCCGATGGAAAGCTCGTCCTGAGCCCGCCGCCGTCCCAACCAGGGCTCGCCCGGTTGAGGTCGACCTCGACCCCAGAAACCTGTTCCGGGGCCCGTTTCGGAGCTGTTGCAGCAACGCCAAGGATCGGAGCCGCCGGGTGAGGAAACCGACCTGCCGCGGTCCCGGGCCCGCCTCCGCCGCCGAGAAGGATTTGAGCAATCGAAACCTTGTGCGTGCGGGCCACCAAAAGAACAAGCCCGACTGACGCATAAAGGAGGAGGTGCAACACGAGGACTTCCCAGGAGGTCACCCATCCCAGTACTACTCTCGCCCAAGCACGCTTAACTACGGAGTTCTGATGGGATCCGGTGCATTAGTGCTGGAATGATCGCACCTGTCAAGTGTGGCGCGATCAACTGCTTTATGCCTTCGCCAAGCCGCCGCGCACGCTTCAAACGACCATAACTTTCAGTCCGGGATGAATCTCGAGGCCCGGGTGGCGCCGCTGGAAAGCTCGTCCTGAGCCCGCCGCCGTCCCAACCAGGGCTCGCCCGGTTGAGGTCGACCTCGACCCCAGAAACCTGTTCCGGGGCCCGTTTCGGAGCTGTTGCAGCAACGCCAAGGATCGGAGCCGTCGGGTGAGGAAACCGACCTGCCGCGGTCCCGGGCCCGCCTCCGCCGCCGAGAAGGATTTGAGCAATCGAAAGCTTGTGCGTGCGCGCCACCAAAAGAACAAGCCCGACTGACGCAAAAAGGAGGAGGTGCAACACGAGGACTTCCCAGGAGGTCACCCATCCCAGTACTACTCTCGCCCAAGCACGCTTAACTGCGGAGTTCTGATGGGATCCGGTGCATTAGTGCTGGTATGATCGCACCTGTCAAGTGTGGCGCGATCAACTGCTTTATGCCTTCGCCTGGCCGCCGCGCACGCTTCAAACGACCATAACTTTCAGTCCGGGATGAATCTCGAGGCCCGGGTGGCGCCGCTGGAAAGCTCGTCCTGAGCCCGCCGCCGTCCCAACCAGGGCTCGCCCGGTTGAGGTCGACCTCGACCCCAGAATCCTGTTCCGGGGCCGGTTTCGGAGCTGTTGCAGCAACGCCAAGGATCGGAGCCGCCGGGTGAGGAAACCGACCTGCCGCGGTCCCGGGCCCGCCTCCGCCGCCGAGAAGGATTTGAGCAATCGAAACCTTGTGCGTGCGGGCCACCAAAACAACAAGCCCGACTGACGCAAAAAGGAGGAGGTGCAACACGAGGACTTCCCAGGAGGTCACCCATCCCAGTACTACTCTCGCCCAAGCACGCTTAACTACGGAGTTCTGATGGGATCCGGTGCATTAGTGCTGGTATGATCGCACCTGTCAAGTGTGGCGCGATCAACTGCTTTATGCCTTCGCCAAGCCGCCGCGCACGCTTGAAACGACCATAACTTTCAGTCCGGGATGAATCTCGAGGCCCGGGTGGCGCCGCTGGAAAGCTCGTCCTGAGCCCGCCGCCGTCCCAACCAGGGCCCGCCCGGTTGAGGTCAACCTCGACCCCAGAAACCTGTTCCGGGGCCCGTTTCGGAGCTCTTGCAGCAACGCCAAGGATCGGAGCCGCCGGGTGAGGAAACCGACCTGCCGCGGTCCCGGGCCCGCCTCCGCCGCCTAGAAGGATTTGAGCAATCGAAACCTTGTGCGTGCGCGCCACCAAAAGAACAAGCCCGACTGACGCAAAAAGGAGGAGGTGCAACACGAGGACTTCCCAGGAGGTCACCCATCCCAGTACTACTCTCGCCCAAGCACGCTTAACTGCGGAGTTCTGATGGGATCCGGTGCATTAGTGATGGTATGATCGCACCTGTCAAGTGTGGCGCGATCAACTGCTTTATGCCTTCGCCAAGCCGCCGCGCACGCTTCAAACGACCATAACTTTCAGTCCGGGATGAATCTCGAGGCCCGGGTGGCGCCGCTGGAAAGCTCGTCCTGAGCCCGCCGCCGTCCCAACCAGGGCTCGCCCGGTTGAGGTCGACCTCGACCCCAGAAACCTGTTCCGGGGCCCGTTTCGGAGCTGTTGCAGCAACGCCAAGGATCGGAGCCGCCGGGTGAGGAAACCGACCTGCCGCGGTCCCGGGCCCGCCTCCGCCGCCGAGAAGGATTTGAGCAATCGAAACCTTGTGCGTGCGGGCCACCAAAAGAACAAGCCCGACTGACGCAAAAAGAAGGAGGTGCAACACGAGGACATCCGAGGAGGTCACCCATCCCAGTACTACTCTCGCCCAAGCACGCTTAACTGCGGAGTTCTGATGGGATCCGGTGCATTAGTGCTGGTATGATCGCACCTGTCAAGTGTGGCGCGATCAACTGCTTTATGCCTTCGCCTGGCCGCCGCGCACGCTTCAAACGACCATAACTTTCAGTCCGGGATGAATCTCGAGGCCCGGGTGGCGCCGCTAGAAAGCTCGTCCTGAGCCCGCCGCCGTCCCAACCAGGGCTCGCCCGGTTGAGGTCGACCTCGACCCCAGAATCCTGTTCCGGGGCCGGTTTCGGAGCTGTTGCAGCAACGCCAAGGATCGGAGCCGCCGGGTGAGGAAACCGACCTGCCGCGGTTCCGGGCCCGCCTCCGCCGCCGAGAAGGATTTGAGCAATCGAAACCTTGTGCGTGCGGGCCACCAAAAGAACAAGCCCGACTGACGCAAAAAGGAGGAGGTGCAACACGAGGACTTCCCAGGAGGTCACCCATCCCAGTACTACTCTCGCCCAAGCACGCTTAACTACGGAGTTCTGATGGGATCCGGTGCATTAGTGCTGGTATGATCGCACCTGTCAAGTGTGGCGCGATCAACTGCTTTATGCCTTCGCCAAGCCGCCGCGCACGCTTGAAACGACCATAACTTTCAGTCCGGGATGAATCTCGAGGCCCGGGTGGCGCCGCTGGAAAGCTCGTCCTGAGCCCGCCGCCGTCCCAACCAGGGCTCGCCCGGTTGAGGTCAACCTCGACCCCAGAAACCTGTTCCGGGGCCCGTTTCGGAGCTCTTGCAGCAACGCCAAGGATCGGAGCCGCCGGGTGAGGAAACCGACCTGCCGCGGTCCCGGGCCCGCCTCCGCCGCCTAGAAGGATTTGAGCAATCGAAACCTTGTGCGTGCGCGCCACCAAAAGAACAAGCCCGACTGACGCAAAAAGGAGGAGGTGCAACACGAGGACTTCCCAGGAGGTCACCCATCCCAGTACTACTCTCGCCCAAGCACGCTTAACTGCGGAGTTCTGATGGGATCCGGTGCATTAGTGATGGTATGATCGCACCTGTCAAGTGTGGCGCGATCAACTGCTTTATGCCTTCGCCAAGCCGCCGCGCACGCTTCAAACGACCATAACTTTCAGTCCGGGATGAATCTCGAGGCCCGGGTGGCGCCGCTGGAAAGCTCGTCCTGAGCCCGCCGCCGTCCCAACCAGGGCTCGCCCGGTTGAGGTCGACCTCGACCCCAGAAACCTGTTCCGGGGCCCGTTTCGGAGCTGTTGCAGCAACGCCAAGGATCGGAGCCGCCGGGTGAGGAAACCGACCTGCCGCGGTCCCGGGCCCGCCTCCGCCGCCGAGAAGGATTTGAGCAATCGAAACCTTGTGCGTGCGGGCCACCAAAAGAACAAGCCCGACTGACGCAAAAAGAAGGAGGTGCAACACGAGGACATCCGAGGAGGTCACCCATCCCAGTACTACTCTCGCCCAAGCACGCTTAACTGCGGAGTTCTGATGGGATCCGGTGCATTAGTGCTGGTATGATCGCACCTGTCAAGTGTGGCGCGATCAACTGCTTTATGCCTTCGCCTGGCCGCCGCGCACGCTTCAAACGACCATAACTTTCAGTCCGGGATGAATCTCGAGGCCCGGGTGGCGCCGCTAGAAAGCTCGTCCTGAGCCCGCCGCCGTCCCAACCAGGGCTCGCCCGGTTGAGGTCGACCTCGACCCCAGAATCCTGTTCCGGGGCCGGTTTCGGAGCTGTTGCAGCAACGCCAAGGATCGGAGCCGCCGGGTGAGGAAACCGACCTGCCGCGGTTCCGGGCCCGCCTCCGCCGCCGAGAAGGATTTGAGCAATCGAAACCTTGTGCGTGCGGGCCACCAAAAGAACAAGCCCGACTGACGCAAAAAGGAGGAGGTGCAACACGAGGACTTCCCAGGAGGTCACCCATCCCAGTACTACTCTCGCCCAAGCACGCTTAACTACGGAGTTCTGATGGGATCCGGTGCATTAGTGCTGGTATGATCGCACCTGTCAAGTGTGGCGCGATCAACTGCTTTATGCCTTCGCCAAGCCGCCGCGCACGCTTGAAACGACCATAACTTTCAGTCCGGGATGAATCTCGAGGCCCGGGTGGCGCCGCTGGAAAGCTCGTCCTGAGCCCGCCGCCGTCCCAACCAGGGCTCGCCCGGTTGAGGTCAACCTCGACCCCAGAAACCTGTTCCGGGGCCCGTTTCGGAGCTCTTGCAGCAACGCCAAGGATCGGAGCCGCCGGGTGAGGAAACCGACCTGCCGCGGTCCCGGGCCCGCCTCCGCCGCCTAGAAGGATTTGAGCAATCGAAACCTTGTGCGTGCGCGCCACCAAAAGAACAAGCCCGACTGACGCAAAAAGGAGGAGGTGCAACACGAGGACTTCCCAGGAGGTCACCCATCCCAGTACTACTCTCGCCCAAGCACGCTTAACTGCGGAGTTCTGATGGGATCCGGTGCATTAGTGATGGTATGATCGCACCTGTCAAGTGTGGCGCGATCAACTGCTTTATGCCTTCGCCAAGCCGCCGCGCACGCTTCAAACGACCATAACTTTCAGTCCGGGATGAATCTCGAGGCCCGGGTGGCGCCGCTGGAAAGCTCGTCCTGAGCCCGCCGCCGTCCCAACCAGGGCTCGCCCAGTTGAGGTCGACCTCGACCCCAGAAACCTGTTCCGGGGCCCGTTTCGGAGCTGTTGCAGCAACGCCAAGGATCGGAGCCGCCGGGTGAGGAAACCGACCTGCCGCGGTCCCGGGCCCGCCTCCGCCGCCGAGAAGGATTTGAGCAATCGAAACCTTGTGCGTGCGGGCCACCAAAAGAACAAGCCCGACTGACGCAAAAAGAAGGAGGTGCAACACGAGGACATCCGAGGAGGTCACCCATCCCAGTACTACTCTCGCCCAAGCACGCTTAACTGCGGAGTTCTGATGGGATCCGGTGCATTAGTGCTGGTATGATCGCACCTGTCAAGTGTGGCGCGATCAACTGCTTTATGCCTTCGCCTGGCCGCCGCGCACGCTTCAAACGACCATAACTTTCAGTCCGGGATGAATCTCGAGGCCCGGGTGGCGCCGCTAGAAAGCTCGTCCTGAGCCCGCCGCCGTCCCAACCGGGCTCGCCCGGTTGAGGTCGACCTCGACCCCAGAATCCTGTTCCGGGGCCGGTTTCGGAGCTGTTGCAGCAACGCCAAGGATCGGAGCCGCCGGGTGAGGAAACCGACCTGCCGCGGTCCCGGGCCCGCCTCCGCCGCCGAGAAGGATTTGAGCAATCGAAACCTTGTGCGTGCGGGCCACCAAAAGAACAAGCCCGACTGACGCAAAAAGGAGGAGGTGCAACACGAGGACTTCCCAGGAGGTCACCCATCCCAGTACTACTCTCGCCCAAGCACGCTTACCTACGGAGTTCTGATGGGATCCGGTGCATTAGTGCTGGTATGATCGCACCTGTCAAGTGTGGCGCGATCAACTGCTTTATGCCTTCGCCAAGCCGCCGCGCACGCTTGAAACGACCATAACTTTCAGTCCGGGATGAATCTCGAGGCCCGGGTGGCGCCGCTGGAAAGCTCGTCCTGAGCCCGCCGCCGTCCCAACCAGGGCTCGCCCGGTTGAGGTCAACCTCGACCCCAGAAACCTGTTCCGGGGCCCGTTTCGGAGCTCTTGCAGCAACGCCAAGGATCGGAGCCGCCGGGTGAGGAAACCGACCTGCCGCGGTCCCGGGCCCGCCTCCGCCGCCTAGAAGGATTTGAGCAATCGAAACCTTGTGCGTGCGCGCCACCAAAAGAACAAGCCCGACTGACGCAAAAAGGAGGAGGTGCAACACGAGGACTTCCCAGGAGGTCACCCATCCCAGTACTACTCTCGCCCAAGCACGCTTAACTGCGGAGTTCTGATGGGATCCGGTGCATTAGTGATGGTATGATCGCACCTGTCAAGTGTGGCGCGATCAACTGCTTTATGCCTTCGCCAAGCCGCCGCGCACGCTTCAAACGACCATAACTTTCAGTCCGGGATGAATCTCGAGGCCCGGGTGGCGCCGCTGGAAAGCTCGTCCTGAGCCCGCCGCCGTCCCAACCAGGGCTCGCCCGGTTGAGGTCGACCTCGACCCCAGAAACCTGTTCCGGGGCCCGTTTCGGAGCTGTTGCAGCAACGCCAAGGATCGGAGCCGCCGGGTGAGGAAACCGACCTGCCGCGGTCCCGGGCCCGCCTCCGCCGCCGAGAAGGATTTGAGCAATCGAAACCTTGTGCGTGCGGGCCACCAAAAGAACAAGCCCGACTGACGCAAAAAGAAGGAGGTGCAACACGAGGACTTCCGAGGAGGTCACCCATCCCAGTACTACTCTCGCCCAAGCACGCTTAACTGCGGAGTTCTGATGGGATCCGGTGCATTAGTGCTGGTATGATCGCACCTGTCAAGTGTGGCGCGATCAACTGCTTTATGCCTTCGCCAGGCTGCCGCGCACGCTTCAAACGACCATAACTTTCAGTCTGGGATGAATCTCGAGGCCCGGGTGGCGCCGCTGGAAAGCTCGTCCTGAGCCCGCCGCCGTCCCAACCAGGGCTCGCCCGGTTGAGGTCGACCTCGACCCCAGAAACTTGTTCCGGGGCCCGTTTCAGAGCTGTTGCAGCAACGCCAAGGATCGGAGCCGCCGGGTGAGGAAACCGACCTGCCGCGGTCCCGGGCCCGCCTCCGCCGCCGAGAAGGATTTGAGCAATCGAAACCTTGTGCGTGCGGGCCACCAAAACAACAAGCCCGACTGACGCAAAAAGGAGGAGGTGCAACACGAGGACTTCCCAGGAGGTCACCCATCCCAGTACTACTCTCGCCCAAGCACGCTTAACTACGGAGTTCTGATGGGATCCGGTGCATTAGTGCTGGTATGATCGCACCTGTCAAGTGTGGCGCGATCAACTGCTTTATGCCTTCGCCAAGCCGCCGCGCACGCTTGAAACGACCATAACTTTCAGTCCGGGATGAATCTCGAGGCCCGGGTGGCGCCGCTGGAAAGCTCGTCCTGAGCCCGCCGCCGTCCCAACCAGGGCTCGCCCGGTTGAGGTCAACCTCGACCCCAGAAACCTGTTCCGGGGCCCGTTTCGGAGCTCTTGCAGCAACGCCAAGGATCGGAGCCGCCGGGTGAGGAAACTGACCTGCCGCGGTCCCGGGCCCGCCTCCGCCGCCTAGAAGGATTTGAGCAATCGAAACCTTGTGCGTGCGCGCCACCAAAAGAACAAGCCCGACTGACGCAAAAAGGAGGAGGTGCAACACGAGGACTTCCCAGGAGGTCACCCATCCCAGTACTACTCTCGCCCAAGCACGCTTAACTGCGGAGTTCTGATGGGATCCGGTGCATTAGTGATGGTATGATCGCACCTGTCAAGTGTGGCGCGATCAACTGCTTTATGCCTTCGCCAAGCCGCCGCGCACGCTTCAAACGACCATAACTTTCAGTCCGGGATGAATCTCGAGGCCCGGGTGGCGCCGCTGGAAAGCTCGTCCTGAGCCCGCCGCCGTCCCAACCAGGGCTCGCCCGGTTGAGGTCGACCTCGACCCCAGAAACCTGTTCCGGGGCCCGTTTCGGAGCTGTTGCAGCAACGCCAAGGATCGGAGCCGCCGGGTGAGGAAACCGACCTGCCGCGGTCCCGGGCCCGCCTCCGCCGCCGAGAAGGATTTGAGCAATCGAAACCTTGTGCGTGCGGGCCACCAAAAGAACAAGCCCGACTGACGCAAAAAGAAGGAGGTGCAACACGAGGACATCCGAGGAGGTCACCCATCCCAGTACTACTCTCGCCCAAGCACGCTTAACTGCGGAGTTCTGATGGGATCCGGTGCATTCGTGCTGGTATGATCGCACCTGTCAAGTGTGGCGCGATCAACTGCTTTATGCCTTCGCCTGGCCGCCGCGCACGCTTCAAACGACCATAACTTTCAGTCCGGGATGAATCTCGAGGCCCGGGTGGCGCCGCTGGAAAGCTCGTCCTGAGCCCGCCGCCGTCCCAACCAGGGCTCGCCCGGTTGAGGTCGACCTCGACCCCAGAATCCTGTTCCGGGGCCGGTTTCGGAGCTGTTGCAGCAACGCCAAGGATCGGAGCCGCCGGGTGAGGAAACCGACCTGCCGCGGTCCCGGGCCCGCCTCCGCCGCCGAGAAGGATTTGAGCAATCGAAACCTTGTGCGTGCGGGCCACCAAAAGAACAAGCCCGACTGACGCAAAAAGGAGGAGGTGCAACACGAGGACTTCCCAGGAGGTCACCCATCCCAGTACTACTCTCGCCCAAGCACGCTTACCTACGGAGTTCTGATGGGATCCGGTGCATTAGTGCTGGTATGATCGCACCTGTCAAGTGTGGCGCGATCAACTGCTTTATGCCTTCGCCAAGCCGCCGCGCACGCTTGAAACGACCATAACTTTCAGTCCGGGATGAATCTCGAGGCCCAGGTGGCGCCGCTGGAAAGCTCGTCCTGAGCCCGCCGCCGTCCCAACCAGGGCTCGCCCGGTTGAGGTCAACCTCGACCCCAGAAACCTGTTCCGGGGCCCGTTTCGGAGCTCTTGCAGCAACGCCAAGGATCGGAGCCGCCGGGTGAGGAAACCGACCTGCCGCGGTCCCGGGCCCGCCTCCGCCGCCTAGAAGGATTTGAGCAATCGAAACCTTGTGCGTGCGCGCCACCAAAAGAACAAGCCCGACTGACGCAAAAAGGAGGAGGTGCAACACGAGGACTTCCCAGGAGGTCACCCATCCCAGTACTACTCTCGCCCAAGCACGCTTAACTGCGGAGTTCTGATGGGATCCGGTGCATTAGTGATGGTATGATCGCACCTGTCAAGTGTGGCGCGATCAACTGCTTTATGCCTTCGCCAAGCCGCCGCGCACGCTTCAAACGACCATAACTTTCAGTCCGGGATGAATCTCGAGGCCCGGGTGGCGCCGCTGGAAAGCTCGTCCTGAGCCCGCCGCCGTCCCAACCAGGGCTCGCCCGGTTGAGGTCGACCTCGACCCCAGAAACCTGTTCCGGGGCCCGTTTCGGAGCTGTTGCAGCAACGCCAAGGATCGGAGCCGCCGGGTGAGGAAACCGACCTGCCGCGGTCCCGGGCCCGCCTCCGCCGCCGAGAAGGATTTGAGCAATCGAAACCTTGTGCGTGCGGGCCACCAAAAGAACAAGCCCGACTGACGCAAAAAGAAGGAGGTGCAACACGAGGACTTCCGAGGAGGTCACCCATCCCAGTACTACTCTCGCCCAAGCACGCTTAACTGCGGAGTTCTGATGGGATCCGATGCATTAGTGCTGGTATGATCGCACCTGTCAAGTGTGGCGCGATCAACTGCTTTATGCCTTCGCCAGGCTGCCGCGCACGCTTCAAACGACCATAACTTTCAGTCCGGGATGAATCTCGAGGCCCGGGTGGCGCCGCTGGAAAGCTCGTCCTGAGCCCGCCGCCGTCCCAACCAGGGCTCGCCCGGTTGAGGTCGACCGCGACCCCAGAAACTTGTTCCGGGGCCCGTTTCAGAGCTGTTGCAGCAACGCCAAGGATCGGAGCCGCCGGGTGAGGAAACCGACCTGCCGCGGTCCCGGGCTCGCCTCCGCCGCCGAGAAGGATTTGAGCAATCGAAACCTTGTGCGTGCGGGCCACCAAAAGAACAAGCCCGACTGACGCAAAAAGAAGGAGGTGCAACACGAGGACTTCCGAGGAGGTCACCCATCCCAGTACTACTCTCGCCCAAGCACGCTTAACTGCGGAGTTCTGATGGGATCCAGTGCATTAGTGCTGGTATGATCGCACCTGTCAAGTGTGGCGCGATCAACTGCTTTATGCCTTCGCCAGGCTGCCGCGCACGCTTCAAACGACCATAACTTTCAGTCCGGGATGAATCTCGAGGCCCGGGTGGCGCCGCTGGAAAGCTCGTCCTGAGCCCGCCGCCGTCCCAACCAGGGCTCGCCCGGTTGAGGTCGACCTCGACCCCAGAAACCTGTTCCGGGGCCCGTTTCGGAGCTGTTGCAGCAACGCCAAGGATCGGAGCCGCCGGGTGAGGAAACCGACCTGCCGCGGTCCCGGGCCCGCCTCCGCCGCCGAGAAGGATTTGAGCAATCGAAACCTTGTGCGTGCGGGCCACCAAAAGAACAAGCCCGACTGACGCAAAAAGGAGGAGGTGCAACACGAGGACTTCCCAGGAGGTCACCCATCCCAGTACTACTTTCGCCCAAGCACGCTTAACTGCGGAGTTCTGATGGGATCCAGTGCATTAGTGCTGGTATGATCGCACCTGTCAAGTGTGGCGCGATCAACTGCTTTATGCCTTCGCCAAGCCGCCGCGCACGCTTCAAACGACCATAACTTTCAGTCCGGGATGAATCTCGAGGCCCGGGTGGCGCCGCTGGAAAGTTCGTCCTGAGCCCGCCGCCGTCCCAACCAGGGCTCGCCCGGTTGAGGTCGACCTCGACCCCAGAAACCTGTTCCGGGGCCCGTTTCGGAGCTGTTGCAGCAACGCCAAGGATCGGAGCCGCCGGGTGAGGAAACCGACCTGCCGCGGTCCCGGGCCCGCCTCCGCCGCCGAGAAGGATTTGAGCAATCGAAACCTTGTGCGTGCGGGCCACCAAAAGAACAAGCCCGACTGACGCAAAAAGAAGGAGGTGCAACACGAGGACTTCCGAGGAGGTCACCCATCCCAGTACTACTCTCGCCCAAGCACGCTTAACTGCGGAGTTCTGATGGGATCCGGTGCATTAGTGCTGGTATGATCGCACCTGTCAAGTGTGGCGCGATCAACTGCTTTATGCCTTCGCCAAGCCGCCGCGCACGCTTCAAACGACCATAACTTTCAGTCCGGGATGAATCTCGAGGCCCGGGTGGCGCCGCTGGAAAGCTCGTCCTGAGCCCGCCGCCGTCCCAACCTGGGCTCGCCCGGTTGAGGTCGACCTCGACCCCAGAAACCTGTTCCGGGGCCCGTTTCGGAGCTGTTGCAGCAACGCCAAGGATCGGAGCCGCCGGGTGAGGAAACCGACCTGCCGCGGTCCCGGGCCCGCCTCCGCCGCCGAGAAGGATTTGAGCAATCGAAACCTTGTGCGTGCGGGCCACCAAAAGAACAAGCCCGGCTGACGCAAAAAGAAGGAGGTGCAACACGAGGACTTCCGAGGAGGTCACCCATCCCAGTACTACTCTCGCCCAAGCACGCTTAACTGCGGAGTTCTGATGGGATCCGGTGCATTAGTGCTGGTATGATCGCACCTGTCAAGTGTGGCGCGATCAACTGCTTTATGCCTTCGCCAGGCTGCCGCGCACGCTTCAAACGACCATAACTTTCAGTCCGGGATGAATCTCGAGGCCCGGGTGGCGCCGCTGGAAAGCTCGTCCTGAGCCCGCCGCCGTCCCAACCAGGGCTCGCCCGGTTGAGGTCGACCTCGACCCCAGAAACCTGTTCCGGGGCCCGTTTCAGAGCTGTTGCAGCAACGCCAAGGATCGGAGCCGCCGGGTGAGGAAACCGACCTGCCGCGGTCCCGGGCCCGCCTCCGCCGCCGAGAAGGATTTGAGCAATCGAAACCTTGTGCGTGCGGGCCACCAAAAGAACAAGCCCGACTGACGCAAAAAGGAGGAGGTGCAACACGAGGACTTCCCAGGAGGTCACCCATCCCAGTACTACTTTCGCCCAAGCACGCTTAACTGCGGAGTTCTGATGGGATCCAGTGCATTAGTGCTGGTATGATCGCACCTGTCAAGTGTGGCGCGATCAACTGCTTTATGCCTTCGCCAAGCCGCCGCGCACGCTTCAAACGACCATAACTTTCAGTCCGGGATGAATCTCGAGGCCCGGGTGGCGCCGCTGGAAAGTTCGTCCTGAGCCCGCCGCCGTCCCAACCAGGGCTCGCCCGGTTGAGGTCGACCTCGACCCCAGAAACCTGTTCCGGGGCCCGTTTCGGAGCTGTTGCAGCAACGCCAAGGATCGGAGCCGCCGGGTGAGGAAACCGACCTGCCGCGGTCCCGGGCCCGCCTCCGCCGCCGAGAAGGATTTGAGCAATCGAAACCTTGTGCGTGCGGGCCACCAAAAGAACAAGCCCGACTGACGCAAAAAGAAGGAGGTGCAACACGAGGACTTCCGAGGAGGTCACCCATCCCAGTACTACTCTCGCCCAAGCACGCTTAACTGCGGAGTTCTGATGGGATCCGGTGCATTAGTGCTGGTATGATCGCACCTGTCAAGTGTGGCGCGATCAACTGCTTTATGCCTTCGCCAGGCTGCCGCGCACGCTTCAAACGACCATAACTTTCAGTCTGGGATGAATCTCGAGGCCCGGGTGGCGCCGCTGGAAAGCTCGTCCTGAGCCCGCCGCCGTCCCAACCAGGGCTCGCCCGGTTGAGGTCGACCTCGACCCCAGAAACCTGTTCCGGGGCCCGTTTCAGAGCTGTTGTAGCAACGCCAAGGATCGGAGCCGCCGGGTGAGGAAACCGACCTGCCGCGGTCCCGGGCTCGCCTCCGCCGCCGAGAAGGATTTGAGCAATCGAAACCTTGTGCGTGCGGGCCACCAAAAGAACAAGCCCGACTGACGCAAAAAGAAGGAGGTGCAACACGAGGACTTCCGAGGAGGTCACCCATCCCAGTACTACTCTCGCCCAAGCACGCTTAACTGCGGAGTTCTGATGGGATCCGGTGCATTAGTGCTGGTATGATCGCACCTGTCAAGTGTGGCGCGATCAACTGCTTTATGCCTTCGCCAGGCCGCCGCGCACGCTTCAAACGACCATAACTTTCAGTCCGGGATGAATCTCGAGGCCCGGGTGGCGCCGCTGGAAAGCTCGTCCTGAGCCCGCCGCCGTCCCAACCAGGGCTCGCCCGGTTGAGGTCGACCTCGACCCCAGAAACCTGTTCCGGGGCCCGTTTCGGAGCTGTTGCAGCAACGCCAAGGATCGGAGCCGCCGGGTGAGGAAACCGACCTGCCGCGGTCCCGGGCCCGCCTCCGCCGCCGAGAAGGATTTGAGCAATCGAAACCTTGTGCGTGCGGGCCACCAAAAGAACAAGCCCGACTGACGCAAAAAGAAGGAGGTGCAACACGAGGACTTCCGAGGAGGTCACCCATCCCAGTACTACTCTCGCCCAAGCACGCTTAACTGCGGAGTTCTGATGGGATCCGGTGCATTAGTGCTGGTATGATCGCACCTGTCAAGTGTGGCGCGATCAACTGCTTTATGCCTTCGCCAGGCCGCCGCGCACGCTTCAAACGACCATAACTTTCAGTCCGGGATGAATCTCGAGGCCCGGGTGGCGCCGCTGGAAAGCTCGTCCTGAGCCCGCCGCCGTCCCAACCAGGGCTCGCCCGGTTGAGGTCGACCTCGACCCCAGAAACCTGTTCCGGGGCCCGTTTCGGAGCTGTTGCAGCAACGCCAAGGATCGGAGCCGCCGGGTGAGGAAACCGACCTGCCGCGGTCCCGGGCCCGCCTCCGCCGCCGAGAAGGATTTGAGCAATCGAAACCTTGTGCGTGCGGGCCACCAAAAGAACAAGCCCGACTGACGCAAAAAGGAGGAGGTGCAACACGAGGACTTCCCAGGAGGTCACCCATCCCAGTACTACTTTCGCCCAAGCACGCTTAACTGCGGAGTTCTGATGGGATCCAGTGCATTAGTGCTGGTATGATCGCACCTGTCAAGTGTGGCGCGATCAACTGCTTTATGCCTTCGCCAAGCCGCCGCGCACGCTTCAAACGACCATAACTTTCAGTCCGGGATGAATCTCGAGGCCCGGGTGGCGCCGCTGGAAAGTTCGTCCTGAGCCCGCCGCCTTCCCAACCAGGGCTCGCCCGGTTGAGGTCGACCTCGACCCCAGAAACCTGTTCCGGGGCCCGTTTCGGAGCTGTTGCAGCAACGCCAAGGATCGGAGCCGCCGGGTGAGGAAACCGACCTGCCGCGGTCCCGGGCCCGCCTCCGCCGCCGAGAAGGATTTGAGCAATCGAAACCTTGTGCGTGCGGGCCACCAAAAGAACAAGCCCGACTGACGCAAAAAGAAGGAGGTGCAACACGAGGACTTCCGAGGAGGTCACCCATCCCAGTACTACTCTCGCCCAAGCACGCTTAACTGCGGAGTTCTGATGGGATCCGGTGCATTAGTGCTGGTATGATCGCACCTGTCAAGTGTGGCGCGATCAACTGCTTTATGCCTTCGCCAGGCTGCCGCGCACGCTTCAAACGACCATAACTTTCAGTCCGGGATGAATCTCGAGGCCCGGGTGGCGCCGCTGGAAAGCTCGTCCTGAGCCCGCCGCCGTCCCAACCAGGGCTCGCCCGGTTGAGGTCGACCTCGACCCCAGAAACCTGTTCCGGGGCCCGTTTCAGAGCTGTTGCAGCAACGCCAAGGATCGGAGCCGCCGGGTGAGGAAACCGACCTGCCGCGGTCCCGGGCTCGCCTCCGCCGCCGAGAAGGATTTGAGCAATCGAAACCTTGTGCGTGCGGGCCACCAAAAGAACAAGCCCGACTGACGCAAAAAGAAGGAGGTGCAACACGAGGACCTCCGAGGAGGTCACCCATCCCAGTACTACTCTCGCCCAAGCACGCTTAACTGCGGAGTTCTGATGGGATCCGGTGCATTAGTGCTGGTATGATCGCACCTGTCAAGTGTGGCGCGATCAACTGCTTTATGCCTTCGCCAGGCCGCCGCGCACGCTTCAAACGACCATAACTTTCAGTCCGGGATGAATCTCGAGGCCCGGGTGGCGCCGCTGGAAAGCTCGTCCTGAGCCCGCCGCCGTCCCAACCAGGGCTCGCCCGGTTGAGGTCGACCTCGACCCCAGAAACCTGTTCCGGGGCCCGTTTCGGAGCTGTTGCAGCAACGCCAAGGATCGGAGCCGCCGGGTGAGGAAACCGACCTGCCGCGGTCCCGGGCCCGCCTCCGCCGCCGAGAAGGATTTGAGCAATCGAAACCTTGTGCGTGCGGGCCACCAAAAGAACAAGCCCGACTGACGCAAAAAGAAGGAGGTGCAACACGAGGACTTCCGAGGAGGTCACCCATCCCAGTACTACTCTCGCCCAAGCACGCTTAACTGCGGAGTTCTGATGGGATCCAGTGCATTAGTGCTGGTATGATCGCACCTGTCAAGTGTGGCGCGATCAACTGCTTTATGCCTTCGCCAAGCCGCCGCGCACGCTTCAAACGACCATAACTTTCAGTCCGGGATGAATCTCGAGGCCCGGGTGGCGCCGCTGGAAAGTTCGTCCTGAGCCCGCCGCCGTCCCAACCAGGGCTCGCCCGGTTGAGGTCGACCTCGACCCCAGAAACCTGTTCCGGGGCCCGTTTCGGAGCTGTTGCAGCAACGCCAAGGATCGGAGCCGCCGGGTGAGGAAACCGACCTGCCGCGGTCCCGGGCCCGCCTCCGCCGCCGAGAAGGATTTGAGCAATCGAAACCTTGTGCGTGCGGGCCACCAAAAGAACAAGCCCGACTGACGCAAAAAGAAGGAGGTGCAACACGAGGACTTCCGAGGAGGTCACCCATCCCAGTACTACTCTCGCCCAAGCACGCTTAACTGCGGAGTTCTGATGGGATCCGGTGCATTAGTGCTGGTATGATCGCACCTGTCAAGTGTGGCGCGATCAACTGCTTTATGCCTTCGCCAGGCTGCCGCGCACGCTTCAAACGACCATAACTTTCAGTCCGGGATGAATCTCGAGGCCCGGGTGGCGCCGCTGGAAAGCTCGTCCTGAGCCCGCCGCCGTCCCAACCAGGGCTCGCCCGGTTGAGGTCGACCTCGACCCCAGAAACCTGTTCCGGGGCCCGTTTCGGAGCTGTTGCAGCAACGCCAAGGATCGGAGCCGCCGGGTGAGGAAACCGACCTGCCGCGGTCCCGGGCCCGCCTCCGCCGCCGAGAAGGATTTGAGCAATCGAAACCTTGTGCGTGCGGGCCACCAAAAGAACAAGCCCGACTGACGCAAAAAGGAGGAGGTGCAACACAAGGACTTCCCAGGAGGTCACCCATCCCAGTACTACTTTCGCCCAAGCACGCTTAACTGCGGAGTTCTGATGGGATCCAGTGCATTAGTGCTGGTATGATCGCACCTGTCAAGTGTGGCGCGATCAACTGCTTTATGCCTTCGCCAGGCCGCCGCGCACGCTTCAAACGACCATAACTTTCAGTCCGGGATTAATCTCGATGCCCGGGTGGCGCCGCTGGAAAGCTCGTCCTGAGCCCGCCGCCGTCCCATCCAGGGCTCGCCCGGTTGAGGTCGACCTCGACCCCAGAAACCTGTTCCGGGGCCCGTTTCGGAGCTGTTGCAGCAACGCCAAGGATCGGAGCCGCCGGGTGAGGAAACCGACCTGCCGCGGTCCCGGGCCCGCCTCCGCCGCCGAGAAGGATTTGAGCAATCGAAACCTTGTGCGTGCGCGCCACCAAAAGAACAAGTCCGACTGACATAAAAAAGGAGGAGGTGCAACACGAGGACTTCCCAGGAGGTCACCCATCCCAGTACAACTCTCGCCCAAGCACGCTTAACTGCGGAGTTCTGATGGGATCCGGTGCATTAGTGCTGGTATGATCGCACCTGTCAAGTGTGGCGCGATCAACTGCTTTATGCCTTCGCCAGGCCGCCGCGCACGCTTCAAGCGACCATAACTTTCAGTCCGGGATGAATCTCGAGGCCCGGGTGGCGCCACTGGAAAGTTCGTCCTGAGCCCGCCGCCGTCCCAACCAGGGCTCGCCCGGTTGAGGTCGACCTTGACCCCAGAAACCTGTTCCGGGGCCCGTTTCGGAGCTGTTGCAGCAACGCCAAGGATCGGAGCCGCCGGGTGAGGAAAC
This sequence comes from Canavalia gladiata, assembly GCA_037954105.1. Lineage (NCBI taxonomy): Eukaryota > Viridiplantae > Streptophyta > Magnoliopsida > Fabales > Fabaceae > Canavalia > Canavalia gladiata. Next base: position 22,234,411 of record CM075668.1, on the reverse strand, counting down.
CGACTTGCCGCGGTCCCGGGCCCGCCTCCGCCGCCGAGAAGGATTTGAGCAATCGAAACCTTGTGCGTGCGGGCCACCAAAAGAACAAGCCCGACTGACGCAAAAAGGAGGAGGTGCAACACGAGGACTTCCCAGGAGGTCACCCATCCCAGTACTACTCTCGCCCATGCACGCTTAACTACGGAGTTCTGATGGGATCCGCTGCATTAGTGCTGGTATGATCGCACCTGTCAAGTGTGGCGCGATCAACTGCTTTATGCCTTCGCCACGCCGCCGCGCACGCTTCGAACGACCATAACTTTCAGTCCGGGATGAATCTCGAGGCCCGGGTGGCGCCGCTGGAAAGCTCGTCCTGAGCCCGCCGCCGTCCCAACCAGGGCTCGCCCGGTTGAGGTCGACCTCGACCGAGCCCGCCGCCGTGCCAACCAGGGCTCGCCCGGTTGAGGTTGACCTCGACCCCAGAAACCTGTTCCGGGGCCCGTTTCGGAGTTGTTGCAGCAACGCAAAGGATCGGAGCCGCCGGGAGAGGAAACCGACCTGCCGCGGTCCCAGGCCCGCCTCCGCCGCCGAGAAGGATTTGAGCAATCGAAACCTTGTGCGTGCGCGCCACCAAAAGAACAAGCCCGACTGACGCAAAAAGAAGGAGGTGCAACACGAGGACTTCCGAGGAGGTCACCCATCCCAGTACTACTCTCGCCCAAGCACGCTTAACTGCGGAGTTCTGATGGGATCCGGTGCATTAGTGCTGGTATGATCGCACCTGTCAAGTGTGGCGCGATCAACTGCTTTATGCCTTCGCCTGGCCGCCGCGCACGCTTCAAACGACCATAAGTTTCAGTCCGGGATGAATCTCGAGGCCCGGGTGGCGCCGCTGGAAAGCTCGTCCTGAGCCCGCCGCCGTCCCAACCTGGGCTCGCCCGGTTGAGGTCGACCTCGACCCCAGAAACCTGTTCCGGGGCCCGTTTCGGAGCTGTTGCAGCAACGCCAAGGATCGGAGCCGCCGGGTGAGGAAACCGACCTGCCGCGGTCCCGGGCCCGCCTCCGCCGCCGAGAAGGATTTGAGCAATCGAAACCTTGTGCGTGCGGGCCACCAAAAGAACAAGCCCGACTGACGCAAAAAGAAGGAGGTGCAACACGAGGACTTCCGAGGAGGTCACCCATCCCAGTACTACTCTCGCCCAAGCACGCTTAACTGCGGAGTTCTGATGGGATCCGGTGCATTAGTGCTGGTATGATCGCACCTGTCAAGTGTGGCGCGATCAACTGCTTTATGCCTTCGCCAGGCTGCCGCGCACGCTTCAAACGACCATAACTTTCAGTCCGGGATGAATCTCGAGGCCCGGGTGGCGCCGCTGGAAAGCTCGTCCTGAGCCCGCCGCCGTCCCAACCAGGGCTCGCCCGGTTGAGGTCGACCTCGACCCCAGAAACCTGTTCCGGGGCCCGTTTCGGAGCTGTTGCAGCAACGCCAAGGATCGGAGCCGCCGGGTGAGGAAACCGACCTGCCGCGGTCCCGGGCCCGCCTCCGCCGCCGAGAAGGATTTGAGCAATCGAAACCTTGTGCGTGCGGGCCACCAAAAGAACAAGCCCGACTGACGCAAAAAGGAGGAGGTGCAACACAAGGACTTCCCAGGAGGTCACCCATCCCAGTACTACTTTCGCCCAAGCACGCTTAACTGCGGAGTTCTGATGGGATCCAGTGCATTAGTGCTGGTATGATCGCACCTGTCAAGTGTGGCGCGATCAACTGCTTTATGCCTTCGCCAGGCCGCCGCGCACGCTTCAAACGACCATAACTTTCAGTCCGGGATTAATCTCGATGCCCGGGTGGCGCCGCTGGAAAGCTCGTCCTGAGCCCGCCGCCGTCCCATCCAGGGCTCGCCCGGTTGAGGTCGACCTCGACCCCAGAAACCTGTTCCGGGGCCCGTTTCGGAGCTGTTGCAGCAACGCCAAGGATCGGAGCCGCCGGGTGAGGAAACCGACCTGCCGCGGTCCCGGGCCCGCCTCCGCCGCCGAGAAGGATTTGAGCAATCGAAACCTTGTGCGTGCGCGCCACCAAAAGAACAAGTCCGACTGACATAAAAAAGGAGGAGGTGCAACACGAGGACATCCCAGGAGGTCACCCATCCCAGTACAACTCTCGCCCAAGCACGCTTAACTGCGGAGTTCTGATGGGATCCGGTGCATTAGTGCTGGTATGATCGCACCTGTCAAGTGTGGCGCGATCAACTGCTTTATGCCTTCGCCAGGCCGCCGCGCACGCTTCAAGCGACCATAACTTTCAGTCCGGGATGAATCTCGAGGCCCGGGTGGCGCCACTGGAAAGTTCGTCCTGAGCCCGCCGCCGTCCCAACCAGGGCTCGCCCGGTTGAGGTCGACCTCGACCCCAGAAACCTGTTCCGGGGCCCGTTTCGGAGCTGTTGCAGCAACGCCAAGGATCGGAGCCGCCGGGTGAGGAAACCGACTTGCCGCGGTCCCGGGCCCGCCTCCGCCGCCGAGAAGGATTTGAGCAATCGAAACCTTGTGCGTGCGGGCCACCAAAAGAACAAGCCCGACTGACGCAAAAAGGAGGAGGTGCAACACAAGGACTTCCCAGGAGGTCACCCATCCCAGTACTACTCTCGCCCATGCACGCTTAACTACGGAGTTCTGATGGGATCCGGTGCATTAGTGCTGGTATGATCGCACCTGTCAAGTGTGGCGCGATCAACTGCTTTATGCCTTCGCCACGCCGCCGCGCACGCTTCGAACGACCATAACTTTCAGTCCGGGATGAATCTCGAGGCCCGGGTGGCGCCGCTGGAAAGCTCGTCCTGAGCCCGCCGCCGTCCCAACCAGGGCTCGCCCGGTTGAGGTCGACCTCGACCGAGCCCGCCGCCGTCCCAACCAGGGCTCGCCCGGTTGAGGTTGACCTCGACCCCAGAAACCTGTTCCGGGGCCCGTTTCGGAGTTGTTGCAGCAACGCAAAGGATCGGAGCCGCCGGGAGAGGAAACCGACCTGCCGCGGTCCCAGGCCCGCCTCCGCCGCCGAGAAGGATTTGAGCAATCGAAACCTTGTGCGTGCGCGCCACCAAAAGAACAAGCCCGACTGACGCAAAAAGAAGGAGGTGCAACACGAGGACTTCCGAGGACGTCACCCATCCCAGTACTACTCTCGCCCAAGCACGCTTAACTGCGGAGTTCTGATGGGATCCGGTGCATTAGTGCTGGTATGATCGCACCTGTCAAGTGTGGCGCGATCAACTGCTTTATGCCTTCGCCTGGCCGCCGCGCACGCTTCAAACGACCATAAGTTTCAGTCCGGGATGAATCTCGAGGCCCGGGTGGCGCCGCTGGAAAGCTCGTCCTGAGCCCGCCGCCGTCCCAACCTGGGCTCGCCCGGTTGAGGTCGACCTCGACCCCAGAAACCTGTTCCGGGGCCCGTTTCGGAGCTGTTGCAGCAACGCCAAGGATCGGAGCCGCCGGGTGAGGAAACCGACCTGCCGCGGTCCCGGGCCCGCCTCCGCCGCCGAGAAGGATTTGAGCAATCGAAATCTTGTGCGTGCGCGCCACCAAAAGAACAAGCCTGACTGACGCAAAAAGGAGGAGGTGCAACACGAGGACTTCCCAGGAGGTCACCCATCCCAGTACTACTCTCGCCCAAGCACGCTAGACTGCGGAGTTCTGATGGGATCCGGTGCATTAGTGCTGGTATGATCGCACCTGTCAAGTGTGGCGCGATCAACTGCTTTATGCCTTCACCTGGCCGCCGCGCACGCTTCAAACGACCATAACTTTCAGTCCGGGATGAATCTCGAGGCCCGGGTGGCGCCGCTGGAAAGCTCGTCCTGAGCCCGCCGCCGTCCCAACCAGGGCTCGCCCGGTTGAGGTCGGCCTCGACCCCAGAAACCTGTTCCGGGGCCCGTTTCGGAGCTGTTGCAGCAACGCCAAGGATCGGAGCCGCCGGGTGAGTAAACCGACCTGGCGCGGTCCCGGGCCCGCCTCCGCCGCCGAGAAGGATTTGAGATATCGAAACCTTGTGCGTGCGCGCCACCAAAAGAACAAGCCCGACTAACGCAAAAAGAAGGAGGTGCAACACGAGGACTTCCGAGGAGGTCACCCATCCCAGTACTACTCTCGCCCAAGCACGCTTAACTGCGGAGTTCTGATGGGATCCGGTGCATTAGTGCTGGTATGATCGCACCTGTCAAGTGTGGCGCGATCAACTGCTTTATGCCTTCGTCAGGCCGCCGCGCACGCTTCAAACGACCATAACTTTCAGTCCGGGATGAATCTCGAGGCCCGGGTGGCGCCGCTGGAAAGCTCGTCCTTAGCCCGCCGCCGTCCCAACCCGGGCTCGCCCGGTTGAGGTCGACCTCGACCCCAGAAACCTGTTCCGGGGCCCGTTTCGGAGCTGTTGCAGCAACGCCAAGGATCGGAGCCGCCGGGTGAGGAAACCGACCTGCCGCGGTCCCGGGCCCGCCTCCGCCGCCGAGAAGGATTTGAGCAATCGAAACCTTGTGCGTGCGCGCCACCAAAAGAACAAGCCCGACTGACGCAAAAAGGAGGAGGTGCAACACGAGGACTTCCCAGGAGGTCACCCATCCCAGTACTACTCTCGCCCAAGCACGCTTAACTACGGAGTTCTGATGGGATCCGGTGCATTAGTGCTGGTATGATCGCACCTGTCAAGTGTGGCGCGATCAACTGCTTTATGCCTTCGCCAGGCCGCCGCGCACGCTTCAAGCGACCATAACTTTTAGTCCGGGATCAATCTTGAGGCCCGGGTGGCGCCGCTGGAAAGCTCGTCCTGAGCCCGCCGCCGTCCCAACCAGGGCTCGCCCAGTTGAGGTCGACCTCGACCCCAGAAACCTGTTCCGGGGCCCGTTTCGGAGCTGTTGCAGCAACGCCAAGGATCGGAGCCGCCGGGTGAGGAAACCGACCTGCCGCGGTCCCGGGCCCGCCTCCGCCGCCGAGAAGGATTTGAGCAATCGAAACCTTGTGCGTGCGCGCCACCAAAAGAACAAGCCTGACTGACGCAAAAAGGACGAGGTGCAACACGAGGACTTCCCAGGAGGTCACCCATCCCAGTACTACTCTCGCCCAAGCACGCTTAACTACGGAGTTCTGATGGGATCCGGTGCATTAGTGTTGGTATGATCGCACCTGTCAAGTGTGGCGCGATCAACTGCTTTATGCCTTCGCCAGGCCGCCGCGCACGCTTCAAACGACCATAACTTTCAGTCCGGGATGAATCTCGAGGCCCGGGTGGCGCCGCTGGAAAGCTCGTCCTGAGCCCGCCGTCGTCCCAACCAGGGCTCGCCCGGTTGAGGTCGACCTCGACCCCAGAAACCTGTTCCGGGGCTCGTTTCGGAGTTGTTGCAGCAACGCCAAGGATCGGAGCCGCCGGGTGAGGAAACCGACCTGCCGCGGTCCCGGGCCCGCCTCCGCCGCCGAGAAGGATTTGAGCAATCGAAACCTTGTGCGTGCGCGCCACCAAAAGAACAAGCCCGACTGACACAAAAAGGACGAGGTGCAACACGAGGACTTCCCAGGAGGTCACCCATCCCAGTACTACTCTCGCCCAAGCACGCTTAACTGCGGAGTTCTGATGGGATCCGGTGCATTAGTGCTGGTATGATCGCACCTGTCAAGTGTGGCGCGATCAACTGCTTTATGCCTTCGCCAGGCCGCCGCGCACACTTCAAACGACCATAACTTTCAGTCCAGGATGAATCTCGAGGCCCGGGTGGCGCCGTTGGAAAGCTCGTCCTGAGCCCGCCGCCGTCCCAACCAGGGCTCGCCCGGTTGAGGTCGACCTCGACCCCAGAAACCTTTTCCGGGGCCCGTTTCGGAGCTGTTGCAGCAACGCCAAGGATCGGAGCCGCCGGGTGAGGAAACCGACCTGCCGCGGTCCCGGGCCCGCCTCCGCCGCCGAGAAGGATTTGAGCAATCGAAACCTTGTGCGTGCGTGCCACCAAAAGAACAAGCCCGACTGACGCAAAAAGAAGGAGGTGCAACACGAGGACTTCCCAGGAGGTCACCCATCCCAGTACTACTCTCGCCCAAGCACGCTTAACTGCGGAGTTCTGATGGGATCCGGTGCATTAGTGCTGGTATGATCGCACCTGTCAAGTGTGGCGCGATCAACTGCTTTATGCCTTCGCCAGGCCGCCGCGCACGCTTCAAACGACCATAACTTTCAGTCCGGGATGAATCTCGAGGCCCGGGTGGCGCCGCTGGAAAGCTCGTCCTAAGCCCGCCGCCGTCCCAACCAGGGCTCGCCCGGTTGAGGTCGACCTCGACCCCAGAAACCTGTTCCGGGGCCTGTTTCGGAGCTGTTGCAGCAACGCCAAGGATCGGAGCCGCCAGGTGAGGAAACCGACCTGCCGCGGTCTCGGGCCCGCCTCGGCCGCCGAGAAGGATTTGAGCAATCGAAACCTTGTGCGTGCGCGCCACCAAAAGAACAAGCCCGACTGACGCAAAAAGGAGGAGGTGCAACACGAGGACTTCCCAAGAGGTCACCCATCCCAGTACTACTCTCGCCCAAGCACGCTTACCTGCGGAGTTCTGATGGGATCCGGTGCATTAGTGCTGGTATGATCGCACCTGTCAAGTGTGGCGCGATCAACTGCTTTATGCCTTCGCCAGGGCGCCGCGCACGCTTCAAACGACCATAACTTTCAGTCCGGGATGAATCTCGAGGACCGGGTGGCGCCGCTGGAAAGCTCGTCCTGAGCCCGTCGCCGTCCCAACCAGGGCTCGCCTGGTTGAGGTCGACCTCGACCCCAGAAACCGGTTCCGGGGCCCGTTTCGGGGCTGTTGCTGCAACGCCAAGGATCGGAGCCGCCGGGTGAGGAAACCGACCTGCCGCGGTCTCGGGCCCGCCTCCGCCGCCGAGAAGGATTTGAGCAATCGAAACCTTGTGCGTGCGCGCCACCAAAAGAACAAGCCCGACTGACGCAAAAAGGAGGAGGTGCAACACGAGGACTTCCCAGGAGGTCACCCATCCCAGTACTACTCTCGCCCAAGCACGCTTAACTGCGGAGTTCTGATGGGATCCGGTGCATTAGTGCTGGTATGATCGCACCTGTCAAGTGTGGCGCGATCAACTGCTTTATGCCTTCGCCAGGCCGCCGCGCACACTTCAAACGACCATAACTTTCAGTCCGGGATGAATCTCGAGGCCCGGGTGGCGCCGCTGGAAAGCTCGTCCTGAGCCCGCCGCCGTCCCAACCAGGGCTCGCCCGATTGAGGTCGACCTCGACCCCAGAAACCATTTCCGGGGCCCGTTTCGGAGCTGTTGCAGCAACGCCAAGGATCGGAGCCGCCGGGTGAGGAAACCGACCTGCCGCGGTCCCAGGCCCGCCTCAGCCGCCGAGAAGGATTTGAGCAATCGAAACCTTGTGCGTGCGCGCCACCAAAAGAACAAGCCTGACTGACGCAAAAAGAAGGAGGTGCAACACGAGGACTTCCCAGGAGGTCACCCATCCCAGTACTACTCTCGCCCAAGCACGCTTAACTGCGGAGTTCTGATGGGATTCGGTGCATTAGTGCTGGTATGATCGCACCTGTCAAATGTGGCGCGATCAACTGCTTTAAGCCTTCGCCAGGCCGCCGCGCACGCTTCAAACGACCATAACTTTCAGTCCGGGATGAATCTGGAGGCCCGGGTGGCGCCGCTGGAAAGCTCGCCCTGAGCCCGCCGCCGTCCCAACCAGGGCTCGCCCGGTTGAGGTCTACCTCGACCCCAGAAACCTGTTCCGGGGCCCGTTTCGGAGCTGTTGCAGCAACGCCAAGGATCGGAGCCGCCGGGTGAGGAAACCGACCTGCCGCGGTCTCGGGCCCGCCTCCGCCGCCGAGAAGGATTTGAGCAATCGAAACCTTGTGCGTGCGCGCCACCAAAAGAACAAGCCCGATTGACGCAAAAAGGAGGAGGTGCAACACGAGGACTTCCCAGGAGGTCACCCATCCCAGTACTACTCTCGCCCAAGCACGCTTAACTGCGGAGTTCTGATGGGATCCGGTGCATTAGTGCTGGTATGATCGCACCTGTCAAGTGTGGCGCGATCAACTGCTTTATGCCTTCGCCAGGCCGCCGCGCACGCTTCAAACGACCATAACTTTCAGTCCGGGATGAATCTCGAGGCCCGGGTCGCGCCGCTGGAAAGCTCGTCCTGAGCCCGCCGCCGTCCCAACCAGGGCTCGCCTGGTTGAGGTCGACCTCGACCCCAGAAACCTGTTCCGGGGCCCTTTTGGAGCTGTTGCAGCAACGCCAAGGATCGGAGCCGCCGGGTGAGGAAACCGACCTGCCGCGGTCTCGGGCCCGCCTCCGCAGCCGAGAAGGATTTGAGCAATCGAAAACTTGTGCGTGGGCGCCACAAAAAGAACAAGCCCGACTGACGCAAAAAGGAGGAGGTGCAACACGAGGACTTCCCAGGAGGTCACCCATCCCAGTACTACTCTCTCCCAAGCACGCTTAACTCCGGAGTTCTGATGGGATCCGGTGCATTAGTGCTGGTATGATCGCACCTGTCAAGTGTGGCGCGATCAACTGCTTTATGCCTTCGCCAGGCCGCCGCGCACGCTTCAAACGACCATAACTTTCAGTCCGGGATGAATCTCGAGGCCCGGGTGGCGCCGCTGGAAAGCTCGTCCTGAGCCCGCCGCCGTCCCAACCAGGGCTCGCCCGGTTGAGGTCGACCTCGACCCCAGAAACCTGTTCCGGGGCCCGTTTCGGAGCTGTTGCAGCAACGCCAAGGATCGGAGCCGCCAGGTGAGGAAATCGACCTGCCGCGGTCTCGGGCCCGCCTCCGCCGCCGAGAAGGATTTGAGCAATCGAAACCTTGTGCGTGCGCGCCACCAAAAGAACAAGCTCGACTGACGCAAAAAGGAGGAGGTGCAACACGAGGACTTCCCAAGAGGTCACCCATCCCAGTACTACTCTCGCCCAAGCACGCTTAACTGCGGAGTTCTGATGGGATCCGGTGCATTAGTGCTGGTATGATCGCACCTATCAAGTGTGGCGCGATCAACTGCTTTATGCCTTCGCCAGGCCGCCGCGCACGCTTCAAACGACCATAACTTTCAGTCCGGGATGAATCTCGAGGACCGGGTGGCGCCGCTGGAAAGCTCGTCCTGAGCCCGGCGCCGTCCCAACCAGGGCTCGCCCGGTTGAGGTCGACCTCGACCCCAGAAACCTGTTCCGGGGCCCGTTTCGGAGCTGTTGCAGCAACGCCAAGGATCGGAGCTGCCGGGTGAGGAAACCGACCTGCCGCGGTCTCAGGCCCGCCTCCGCCGCCGAGAAGGATTTGAGCAATCGAAAACTTGTGCGTGCGCGCCACCAAAAGAAGAAGCCCGACTGGCGCAAAAAGGAGGAGGTGCAACACGAGGACTTCCCAGGAGGTCACCCATCCCAGTACTACTCTCGCCCAAGCACGCTTATCTGCGGAGTTCTGATGGGATTCGGTGCATTAGAGCTGGTATGATCGCACCTGTCAAGTGTGGCGTGATCAACTTCTTAATGCCTTCGCCAGGCCGCCGCGCACGCTTCAAACGACCATAACTTTCAGTCCGGGATGAATCTCGAGGCCCGGGTGGCGCCGCTGGAAAGCCCGTCCTGAGCCCGCCTCCGTCCCAACCAGGGCTCGCCCGGTTGAGGTCGACCTCGACCCCAGAAACCTGTTCCGGGGCCCGTTTCGGAGCTGTTGCAGCAACGCCAAGGATCGGAGCTGCCGGGTGAGGAAACCGACCTGCCGCGGTCTCGGGCCCGCCTCCGCCGCCGAGAAGGATTTGAGCAATCGAAACCTTGTGCGTGCGCGCCACCAAAAGAACAAGCCCGACTGACGCAAAAAGGAGGAGGTGCAACACGAGGACTTCCCAGGAGGTCACCCATCCCAGTACAACTCTCGCCCAAGCGCGCTTAACTGCGGAGTTCTGATGGGATCCGGTGCATTAGTGCTGGTATGATCGCACCTGTCAAGTGTGGCGCGATCAACTGCTTTATGCCTTCGCCAGGCCGCCGCGCACACTTCAAACGACCATAACTTTCAGTCCGGGATGAATCTCGAGGCCCGGGTGGCGCCGCTGGAAAGCTCGTCCTGAGCCCGCCGCCGTCCCAACCAGGGCTCGCCCGATTGAGGTCGACCTCGACCCCAGAAACCATTTCCGGGGCCCGTTTCGGAGCTGTTGCAGCAACGCCAAGGATCGGAGCCGCCGGGTGAGGAAACCGACCTGCCGCGGTCCAAGGCCCGCCTCAGCCGCCGAGAAGGATTTGAGCAATCGAAACCTTGTGCGTGCGCGCCACCAAAAGAACAAGCCTGACAAACGCAAAAAGGAGGAGGTGCAACACGAGGACTTCCCAGGAGGTCACCCATCCCAGTACTACTCTCGCCCAAGCACGCTTAACTGCGGAGTTCTGATGGGATCCGGTGCATTAGTGCTGGTATGATCGCACCTGTCAAGTGTGGCGCGATCAACTGCTTTATGCCTTCGCCAGGCCGCCGCACACGCTTCAAACGACCATAACTTTCAGTCCGGGATGAATCTCGAGGCCCGGGTGGCGCCGCTGGAAAGCTCGTCCTGAGCCCGCCGCCGTCCCAACCAGGGCTCGCTTGGTTGAGGTCGACCTCGACCCAAGAAACCTGTTCCGGGGCCCTTTCGGAGCTGTTGCAGCAACGCCAAGGATCGGAGCCGCCGGGTGAGGAAACCGACCTGCCGCGGTCTCGGGCCCGCCTCCGCCGCCGAGAAGGATTTGAGCAATCGAAAACTTGTGCGTGGGCGCCACAAAAAGAACAAGCCCGACTGACGCAAAAAGGAGGAGGTGCAACACGAGGACTTCCCAGGAGGTCACCCATCCCAGTACTACTCTCTCCCAAGCACGCTTAACTCCGGAGTTCTGATGGGATCCGGTGCATTAGTGCTGGTATGATCGCACCTGTCAAGTGTGGCGCGATCAACTGCTTTATGCCTTCGCCAGGCCGCCGCGCACGCTTCAAACGACCATAACTTTCAGTCCGGGATGAATCTCGAGGCCCGGGTGGCGCCGCTGGAAAGCTCGTCCTGAGCCCGCCGCCGTCCCAACCAGGGCTCGCCCGGTTGAGGTCGACCTCGACCCCAGAAACCTGTTCCGGGGCCCGTTTCGGAGCTGTTGCAGCAACGCCAAGGATCGGAGCCGCCAGGTGAGGAAATCGACCTGCCGCGGTCTCGGGCCCGCCTCCGCCGCCGAGAAGGATTTGAGCAATCGAAACCTTGTGCGTGCGCGCCACCAAAAGAACAAGCTCGACTGACGCAAAAAGGAGGAGGTGCAACACGAGGACTTCCCAAGAGGTCACCCATCCCAGTACTACTCTCGCCCAAGCACGCTTAACTGCGGAGTTCTGATGGGATCCGGTGCATTAGTGCTGGTATGATCGCACCTATCAAGTGTGGCGCGATCAACTGCTTTATGCCTTCGCCAGGCCGCCGCGCACGCTTGAAACGACCATAACTTTCAGTCCGGGATGAATCTCGAGGACCGGGTGGCGCCGCTGGAAAGCTCGTCCTGAGCCCGGCGCCGTCCCAACCAGGGCTCGCCCGGTTGAGGTCGACCTCGACCCCAGAAACCTGTTTCGGGGCCCGTTTCGGAGCTGTTGCAGCAACGCCAAGGATCGGAGCTGCCGGGTGAGGAAACCGACCTGCCGCGGTCTCGGGCCCGCCTCCGCCGCCGAGAAGGATTTGAGCAATCGAAAACTTGTGCGTGCGCGCCACCAAAAGAAGAAGCCCGACTGGCGCAAAAAGGAGGAGGTGCAACACGAGGACTTCCCAGGAGGTCACCCATCCCAGTACTACTCTCGCCCAAGCACGCTTATCTGCGGAGTTCTGATGGGATTCGGTGCATAAGAGCTGGTATGATCGCACCTGTCAAGTGTGGCGTGATCAACTTCTTAATGCCTTCGCCAGGCCGCCGCGCACGCTTCAAACGACCATAACTTTCAGTCCGGGATGAATCTCGAGGCCCGGGTGGCGCCGCTGGAAAGCCCGTCCTGAGCCCGCCTCCGTCCCAACCAGGGCTCGCCCGGTTGAGGTCGACCTCGACCCCAGAAACCTGTTCCGGGGCCCGTTTCGGAGCTGTTGCAGCAACGCCAAGGATCGGAGCTGCCGGGTGAGGAAACCGACCTGCCGCGGTCTCGGGCTTGCCTCCGCCGCCGAGAAGGATTTGAGCAATCGAAACCTTGTGCGTGCGCGCCACCAAAAGAACTAGCCCGACTGACGCAAAAAGGAGGAGGTGCAACACGAGGACTTCCCAGGAGGTCACCCATCCCAGTACTACTCTCGCCCAAGCACGCTTAACTGCGGAGTTCTGATGGGATCCGGTGCATTAGTGCTGGTATGATCGCACCTGTCAAGTGTGGCGCGATCAACTGCTTTATGCCTTCGCCAGGCCGCCGCGCACACTTCAAACGACCATAACTTTCAGTCCGGGATGAATCTCGAGGCCCGGGTGGCGCCGCTGGAAAGCTCGTCCTGAGCCCGCCGCCGTCCCAACCAGGGCTCGCCCGATTGAGGTCGACCTCGACCCCAGAAACCATTTCCGGGGCCCGTTTCGGAGCTGTTGCCGCAACGCCAAGGATCGGAGCCGCCGGGTGAGGAAACCGACCTGCCGCGGTCCAAGGCCCGCCTCAGCCGCCGAGAAGGATTTGAGCAATCGAAACCTTGTGCGTGCGCGCCACCAAAAGAACAAGCCTGACTGACGCAAAAAGAAGGAGGTGCAACACGAGGACTTCCCAGGAGGTCACCCATCCCAGTACTACTCTCGCCCAAGCACGCTTAACTGCGGAGTTCTGATGGGATCCGGTGCATTAGTGCTGGTATGATTGCACCTGTCAAGTGTGGCGCGATCAACTGCTTTATGCCTTCGCCAGGCCGCCGCGCACACTTCAAACGACCATAACTTTCAGTCCGGGATGAATCTCGAGGCCCGGGTGGCGCCGCTGGAAAGCTCGTCCTGAGCCCCCCGCCGTCCCAACCCGGGCTCGCCCGGTTGAGGTCGACCTCGACCCCAGAAACCTGTTCCGGGGCCCGTTTCGGAGCTGTTGCAGCAACGCCAAGGATCGGAGCCGCCGGGTGAGGTAACCGACCTGCCGCGGTCTCGGGCCCGCCTCCGCCGCCGAGAAGGATTTGAGCAATCGAAACCTTGTGCGTGCGCGCCACCAAAAGAACAAGCCCGACTGACGCAAAAAGGAGGAGGTGCAACACGAGGACTTCCCAGGAGGTCACCCATCCCAGTACTACTCTCGCCCAAGCACGCTTAACTGCGGAGTTCTGATGGGATCCGGTGCATTAGTGCTGGTATGATCGCACCTGTCAAGTGTGGCGCGATCAACTGCTTTATGCCTTCGCCAGGCCGCCGCGCACGCTTCAAACGACCATAACTTTCAGTCCGGGATGAATCTCGAGGCCCGGGTGGCGCCGCTGGAAAGCTCGTCCTGAGCCCCCCGCCGTCGCAACCAGGGCTCGCCCGGTTGAGGTCGACCTCGAGCCCAGAAACCTGTTCCGGGGCCCGTTTCGGAGCTGTTGCAGCAACGCCAAGGATCGGAGCCGCCGGGTGAGGTAACCGACCTGCCGCGGTCTCGGGCCCGCCTCCGCCGCCGAGAAGGATTTGAGCAATCGAAACCTTGTGCGTGCGCGCCACCAAAAGAACAAGCCCGACTGACGCAAAAAGGAGGAGGTGCAACACGAGGACTTCCCAGGAGGTCACCCATCCCAGTACTACTCTCGCCCAAGCACGCTTAACTGCGGAGTTCTGATGGGATCCGGTGCATTAGTGCTGGTATGATCGCACCTGTCAAGTGTGGCGCGATCAACTGCTTTATGCCTTCGCCAGGCCGCCGCGCACGCTTCAAACGACCATAACTTTCAGTCCGGGATGAATCTCGAGGCCCGGGTGGCGCCGCTAGAAAGCTCGCCCTGAGCCCCCCGCCGTCCCAACCAGGGCTCGCCCGGTTGAGGTCGTCCTCGACCCCAGAAACCTGTTCCGGGGCCCGTTTCGGAGCTGTTGCAGCAACGCCAAGGATCGGAGCCGCCGGGTGAGGAAACCGACCTGCCGCGGTCTCGGGCCCGCCTCCGCCGCCGAGAAGGATTTGAGCAATCGAAACCTTGTGCGTGCGCGCCACCAAAAGAACAAGCCCGACTGACGCAAAAAGGAGGAGGTGCAACACGAGGACTTCCCAAGAGGTCACCCATCCCAGTACTACTCTCGCCCAAGCACGCTTAACTGCGGAGTTCTGATGGGATCCGGTGCATTAGTGCTGGTATGATCGCACCTGTCAAGTGTGGCGCGATCAACTGCTTGATGCCTTCGCCAGGCCGCCGCGCACGCTTCAAACGACCATAACTTTCAGTCCGGGATGAATCTCGAGGCCCGGGTGGCGCCGCTGGAAAGCTCGTCCTGAGCCCGCCTCCGTCCCAACCAGGGCTCGCCCGGTTGAGGTCGACCTCGACCCCAGAAACCTGTTCCGGGGCCCGTTTCGGAGCTGTTGCAGCAACGCCAAGGATCGGAGCTGCCGGGTGAAGAAACCGACCTGCCGCGGTCTCAGGCCCGCCTCCGCCGCCGAGAAGGATTTGAGCAATCGAAAACTTGTGCGTGCGCGCCACCAAAAGAACAAGCCCGACTGACGCAAAAAGGAGGAGGTGCAACACGAGGACTTCCCAGGAGGTCACCCATCCCAGTACTACTCTCGCCCAAGCACGCTTAACTGCGGAGTTCTGATGGGATCCGGTGCATTAGTGCTGGTATGATCGCACCTGTCAAGTGTGGCGCGATCAACTGCTTTATGCCTTCGCCAGGCCGCCGCGCACGCTTCAAACGACCATAACTTTCAGTCCGGGATGAATCTCGAGGCCCGGGTGGCGCCGCTGGAAAGCTCGTCCTGAGCCCCCCGCCGTCCCAACCAGGGCTCGCCCGGTTGAGGTCGTCCTCGACCCCAGAAACCTGTTCCGGGGCCCGTTTCGGAGCTGTTGCAGCAACGCCAGGGATCGGAGCTGCCGGGTGAGGAAACCGACCTGCCGCGGTCTCGGGCCCGCCTCCGCCGCCGAGAAGGATTTGAGCAATCGAAACCTTGTGCGTGCGCGCCACCAAAAGAACAAGCCCGACTGGCGCAAAAAGGAGGAGGTGCAACACGAGGACTTCCCAGGAGGTCACCCATCCCAGTACTACTCTCGCCCAAGCACGCTTCACTCCGGAGTTCTGATGGGATCCGGTGCATTAGTGCTGGTATGATCGCACCTGTCAAGTGTGGCGCGATCAACTGCTTTATGCCTTCGCCAGGCCGCCGCGCACGCTTCAAACGACCATAACTTTCAGTCCGGGATGAATCTCGAGGCCTGGGTGGGGCCGCTGGAAAGCTCGTCCTGAGCCCGCCGCCCTCCCAACCAGGGCTCGCCGGGTTGAGGTCGACCTGGACCCCAGAAACCTGTTCCGGGGCCCGTTTCGGAGCTGTTGCAGCAACGCCAAGGATCGGAGCCGCCGAGTGAGGAAACCGACCTGCCGCGGTCCCGGGCCCGCCTCCGCCGCCGAGAAGGATTTGAGCAATCGAAACCTTGTGCGTGCGCGCCACCAAAAGAACAAGCCCGACTGACGCAAAAAGGAGGAGGTGCAACACGAGGACTTCCCAGGAGGTCACCCATCCCAGTACTACTCTCGCCCAAGCACGCTTATCTGCGGAGTTCTGATGGGATTCGATGCATTAGAGCTGGTATGATCGCACCTGTCAAGTGTGGCGTGATCAACTGCTTAATGCCTTCGCCAGGCCGCCGCGCACGCTTCAAACGACCATAACTTTCAGTCCGGGATGAATCTCGAGGCCCGGGTGGCGCCGCTGGAAAGCTCGTCCTGAGCCCGCCTCCGTCCCAACCAGGGCTCGCCCGGTTGAGGTCGACCTCGACCCCAGAAACCTGTTCCGGGGCCCGTTTCGGAGCTGTTGCAGCAACGCCAAGGATCGGAGCTGCCGG
Source organism: Canavalia gladiata (assembly GCA_037954105.1). NCBI lineage: Eukaryota > Viridiplantae > Streptophyta > Magnoliopsida > Fabales > Fabaceae > Canavalia > Canavalia gladiata. Next base: position 22,218,445 of record CM075668.1, on the reverse strand, counting down.
GTGAAGAAACCGACCTGCCGCGGTCTCAGGCCCGCCTCCGCCGCCGAGAAGGATTTGAGCAATCGAAAACTTGTGCGTGCGCGCCACCAAAAGAACAAGCCCGACTGACGCAAAAAGGAGGAGGTGCAACACGAGGACTTCCCAGGAGGTCACCCATCCCAGTACTACTCTCGCCCAAGCACGCTTAACTGCGGAGTTCTGATGGGATCCGGTGCATTAGTGCTGGTATGATCGCACCTGTCAAGTGTGGCGCGATCAACTGCTTTATGCCTTCGCCAGGCCGCCGCGCACGCTTCAAACGACCATAACTTTCAGTCCGGGATGAATCTCGAGGCCCGGGTGGCGCCGCTGGAAAGCTCGTCCTGAGCCCCCCGCCGTCCCAACCAGGGCTCGCCCGGTTGAGGTCGTCCTCGACCCCAGAAACCTGTTCCGGGGCCCGTTTCGGAGCTGTTGCAGCAACGCCAAGGATCGGAGCCGCCGGGTGAGGAAACCGACCTGCCGCGGTCTTGGGCCCGCCTCCGCCGCCGAGAAGGATTTGAGCAATCGAAACCTTGTGCGTGCGCGCCACCAAAAGAACAAGCCCGACTGGCGCAAAAAGGAGGAGGTGCAACACGAGGACTTCCCAGGAGGTCACCCATCCCAGTACTACTCTCGCCCAAGCACGCTTATCTGCGGAGTTCTGATGGGATTCGGTGCATTAGAGCTGGTATGATCGCACCTGTCAAGTGTGGCGTGATCAACTGCTTAATGCCTTCGCCAGGCCGCCGCGCACGCTTCAAACGACCATAACTTTCAGTCCGGGATGAATCTCGAGGCTCGGGTGGCGCCGCTGGAAAGCTCGTCCTGAGCCCGCCTCCGTCCCAACCAGGGCTCGCCCGGTTGAGGTCGACGTCGACCCCAGAAACCTGTTCCGGGGCCCGTTTCGGAGCTGTTGCAGCAACGCCAAGGATCGGAGCTGCCGGGTGAGGAAACCGACCTGCCGCGGTCTCGGGCCCGCCTCCGCCGCCGAGAAGGATTTGAGCAATCGAAAACTTGTGCGTGCGCGCCACCAAAAGAACAAGCCCGACTGACGCAAAAAGGAGGAGGTGCAACACGAGGACTTCCCAGGAGGTCACCCATCCCTGTACTACTCTCGCCCAAGCACGCTTCACTCCGGAGTTCTGATGGGATCCGGTGCATTAGTGCTGGTATGATCGCACCTGTCAAGTGTGGCGCGATCAACTGCTTTATGCCTTCGCCAGGCCGCCGCGCACGCTTCAAACGACCATAACTTTCAGTCCGGGATGAATCTCGAGGCCTGGGTGGGGCCGCTGGAAAGCTCGTCCTGAGCCCGCCGCCCTCCCAACCAGGGCTCGCCGGGTTGAGGTCGACCTCGACCCCAGAAACCTGTTCCGGGGCCCGTTTCGGAGCTGTTGCAGCAACGCCAAGGATCGGAGCCGCCGGGTGAGGAAACCGACCTGCCGCGGTCCCGGGCCCGCCTCCGCCGCCGAGAAGGATTTGAGCAATCGAAACCTTGTGCGTGCGCGCCACCAAAAGAACAAGCCCGACTGACGCAAAAAGGAGGAGGTGCAACACGAGGACTTCCCAGGAGGTCACCCATCCCAGTACTACTCTCGCCCAAGCACGCTTATCTGCGGAGTTCTGATGGGATTCGATGCATTAGAGCTGGTATGATCGCACCTGTCAAGTGTGGCGTGATCAACTGCTTAATGCCTTCGCCAGGCCGCCGCGCACGCTTCAAACGACCATAACTTTCAGTCCGGGATGAATCTCGAGGCCCGGGTGGCGCCGCTGGAAAGCTCGTCCTGAGCCCGCCTCCGTCCCAACCAGGGCTCGCCCGGTTGAGGTCGACCTCGACCCCAGAAACCTGTTCCGGGGCCCGTTTCGGAGCTGTTGCAGCAACGCCAAGGATCGGAGCTACCGGGTGAGGAAACCGACCTGCCGCGGTCTCGGGCCCGCCTCCGCCGCCGAGAAGGATTTGAGCAATCGAAAACTTGTGCATGCGCGCCACCAAAAGAACAAGCCCGACTGACGCAAAAAGGAGGAGGTGCAACAAGGACTTCCCAGGAGGTCACCCATCCCAGTACTACTCTCGCCCAAGCACGCTTAACTGCGGAGTTCTGATGGGATCCGGTGCATTAGTGCTGGTATGATCGCACCTGTCAAGTGTGGTGCGATCAACTGCTTTATGCCTTCGCCAGGCCGCCGCGCACGCTTCAAACGACCATAACTTTCAGTCCGGGATGAATCTCGAGGCCCGGGTGGCGCCGCTGGAAAGCTCGTCCTGAGCCCCCCGCCGTCCCAACCAGGGCTCGCCCGGTTGAGGTCGTCCTCGACCCCAGAAACCTGTTCCGGGGCCCGTTTCGGAGCTGTTACAGCAACGCCAAGGATCGGAGCCGCCGGGTGAGGAAACCGACCTGCCGCGGTCTCGGGCCCGCCTCCGCCGCCGAGAAGGATTTGAGCAATCGAAACCTTGTGCGTGCGCGCCACCAAAAGAACAAGCCCGACTGACGCAAAAAGGAGGAGGTGCAACACGAGGACTTCCCAAGAGGTCCCATCCCAGTACTACTCTCGCCCAAGCACGCTTAACTGCGGAGTTCTGATGGGATCCGGTGCATTAGTGCTGGTATGATCGCACCTGTCAAGTGTGGCGCGATCAACTGCTTTATGCCTTCGCCAGGCCGCCGCGCACGCTTCAAACGACCTTAACTTTCAGTCCGGGATGAATCTCGAGGCCCGGGTGGCGCCGCTGGAAAGCTCGTCCTGAGCCCGCCGCCGTCCCAACCCGGGCTCGCCCGGTTGAGGTCGACCTCGACCCCAGAAACCTGTTCCGGGGCCCGTTTCGGAGCTGTTGCAGCAACGCCAAGGATCGGAGCTGCCGGGTGAGGAAACCGACCTGCCGCGGTCTCGGGCCCGCCTCCGCTGCCGAGAAGGATTTGAGCAATCGAAAACTTGTGCGTGCGCGCCACCAAAAGAACAAGCCCGACTGGCGCAAAAAGGAGGAGGTGCAACACGAGGACTTCCCAGGAGGTCACCCATCCCAGTACTACTCTCGCCCAAGCACGCTTATCTGCGGAGTTCTGATGGGATTCGGTGCATTAGAGCTGGTATGATCGCACCTGTCAAGTGTGGCGTGATCAACTGCTTAATGCCTTCGCCAGGCCGCCGCGCACGCTTCAAACGACCATAACTTTCAGTCCGGGATGAATCTCGAGGCCCGGGTGGCGCCGCTGGAAAGCTCGTCCTGAGCCCGCCTCCGTCCCAACCAGGGCTCGCCCGGTTGAGGTCGACCTCGACCCCAGAAACCTGTTCCGGGGCCCGTTTCGGAGCTGTTGCAGCAACGCCAAGGATCGGAGCTGCCGGGTGAGGAAACCGACCTGCCGCGGTCTCGGGCCCGCCTCCGCCGCCGAGAAGGATTTGAGCAATCGAAAACTTGTGCGTGCGCGCCACCAAAAGAACAAGCCCGACTGACGCAAAACGGAGGAGGTGCAACACGAGGACTTCCCAAGAGGTCACCCATCCAAGTACTACTCTCGCCCAAGCACGCTTAACTCCGGAGTTCTGATGGGATCCGGTGCATTAGTGCTGGTATGATCGCACCTGTCAAGTGTGGCGCGATCAACTGCTTTATGCCTTCGCCAGGCCGCCGCGCACGCTTCAAACGACCATAACTTTCAGTCCGGGATGAATCTCGAGGCCTGGGTGGGGCCGCTGGAAAGCTCGTCCTGAGCCCGCCGCCCTCCCAACCAGGGCTCGCCGGGTTGAGGTCGACCTCGACCCCAGAAACCTGTTCCGGGGCCCGTTTCGGAGCTGTTGCAGCAACGCCAAGGATCGGAGCCGCCGGGTGAGGAAACCGACCTGCCGCGGTCCCGGGCCCGCCTCCGCCGCCGAGAAGGATTTGAGCAATCGAAACCTTGTGCGTGCGCGCCACCAAAAGAACAAGCCCGACTGACGCAAAAAGGAGGAGGTGCAACACGAGGACTTCCCAGGAGGTCACCCATCCCAGTACTACTCTCGCCCAAGCACGCTTATCTGCGGAGTTCTGATGGGATTCGGTGCATTAGAGCTGGTATGATCGCACCTGTCAAGTGTGGCGTGATCAACTGCTTAATGCCTTCGCCAGGCCGCCGCGCACGCTTCAAACGACCATAACTTTCAGTCCGGGATGAATCTCGAGGCCCGGGTGGCGCCGTTGGAAAGCTCGTCCTGAGCCCGCCTCCGTCCCAACCAGGGCTCGCCCGGTTGAGGTCGACCTCGACCCCAGAAACCTGTTCCGGGGCCCGTTTCGGAGCTGTTGCAGCAACGCCAAGGATCGGAGCTGCCGGGTGAGGAAACCGACCTGCCGCGGTCTCGGGCCCGCCTCCGCCGCCGAGAAGGATTTGAGCAATCGAAAACTTGTGCGTGCGCGCCACCAAAAGAACAAGCCCGACTGACGCAAAAAGGAGGAGGTGCAACACGAGGACTTCCCAGGAGGTCACCCATCCCAGTACTACTCTCGCCCAAGCACGCTTAACTCCGGAGTTCTGATGGGATCCGGTGGATTAGTGCTGGTATGATCGCACCTGTCAAGTGTGGCGCGATCAACTACTTTATGCCTTCGCCAGGCCGCCGCGCACGCTTCAAACGACCATAACTTTCAGTCCGGGATGAATCTCGAGGCCTGGGTGGGGCCGCTGGAAAGCTCGTCCTGAGCCCGCCGCCCTCCCAACCAGGGCTCGCCGGGTTGAGGTCGACCTCGACCCCAGAAACCTGTTCCGGGGCCCGTTTCGGAGCTGTTGCAGCAACGCCAAGGATCGGAGCCGCCGGGTGAGGAAACCGACCTGCCGCGGTCCCGGGCCCGCCTCCGCCGCCGAGAAGGATTTGAGCAATCGAAACCTTGTGCGTGCGCGCCACCAAAAGAACAAGCCCGACTGACGCAAAAAGGAGGAGGTGCAACACGAGGACTTCCCAAGAGGTCACCCATCCCAGTACTACTCTCGCCCAAGCACGCTTAACTGCGGAGTTCTGATGGGATCCGGTGCATTAGTGCTGGTATGATCGCACCTGTCAAGTGTGGCGCGATCAACTGCTTTATGCCTTCGCCAGGCCGCCGCGCACGCTTCAAACGACCATAACTTTCAGTCCGGGATGAATCTCGAGGCCCGGGTGGCGCCGCTGGAAAGCTCGTCCCGAGCCTGCCGCCGTCCCAACCAGGGCTTCCCGGTTGAGGTCGACCTGGACCCCAGAAACCTGTTCCGGGGCCCGTTTCGTAGCTGTTGCAGCAACGCCAAGGATCGGAGCCGCCGGGTGAGGAAACCGACCTGCCGCGGTCCCGGGCCCGCCTCCGCGGCCGAGAAGGATTTGAGCAATCGAAACCTTGTGCGTGCGCGCCACCAAAAGAACAAGCCCGACTGACGCAAAAAGGAGGAGGTGCAACACGAGGACTTCCCAGGAGGTCACCCATCCCAGTACTACTCTCGCCCAAGCACGCTTATCTACGGAGTTCTGATGGGATTCGGTGCATTAGAGCTGGTATGATCGCACCTGTCAAGTGTGGCGTGATCAACTGCTTAATGCCTTCGCCAGGCCGCCGCGCACGCTTCAAACGACCATAACTTTCAGTCCGGGATGAATCTCGAGGCCCGGGTGGCGCCGCTGGAAAGCTCGTCCTGAGCCCGCCTCCGTCCCAACCAGGGCTCGCCCGGTTGAGGTCGACCTCGACCCCAGAAACCTGTTCCGGGGCCCGTTTCGGAGCTGTTGCAGCAACGCCAAGGATCGGAGCTGCCGGGTGAGGAAACCGACCTGCCGCGGTCTCGGGCCCGCCTCCGCCGCCGAGAAGGATTTGAGCAATCGAAAACTTGTGCGTGCGCGCCACCAAAAGAACAAGCCCGACTGACGCAAAAAGGAGGAGGTGCAACACGAGGACTTCCCAGGAGGTCACCCATCCCAGTACTACTCTCGCCCAAGCACGCTTAACTCCGGAGTTCTGATGGGATCCGGTGCATTAGTGCTGGTATGATCGCACCTGTCAAGTGTGGCGCGATCAACTGCTTTATGCCTTCGCCAGGCCGCCGCGCACGCTTCAAACGACCATAACTTTCAGTCCGGGATGAATCTCGAGGCCTGGGTGGGGCCGCTGGAAAGCTCGTCCTGAGCCCGCCGCCCTCCCAACCAGGGCTCGCCGGGTTGAGGTCGACCTCGACCCCAGAAACCTGTTCCGGGGCCCGTTTCGGAGCTGTTGCAGCAACGCCAAGGATCGGAGCCGCCGGGTGAGGAAACCGACCTGCCGCGGTCCCGGGCCCGCCTCCGCCGCCGAGAAGGATTTGAGCAATCGAAACCTTGTGCGTGCGCGCCACCAAAAGAACAAGCCCGACTGACGCAAAAAGGAGGAGGTGCAACACGAGGACTTCCCAAGAGGTCACCCATCCCAGTACTACTCTCGCCCAAGCACGCTTAACTGCGGAGTTCTGATGGGATCCGGTGCATTAGTGCTGGTATGATCGCACCTGTCAAGTGTGGCGCGATCAACTGCTTTATGCCTTCGCCAGGCCGCCGCGCACGCTTCAAACGACCATAACTTTCAGTCCGGGATGAATCTCGAGGCCCGGGTGGCGCCGCTGGAAAGCTCGTCCCGAGCCTGCCGCCGTCCCAACCAGGGCTTCCCGGTTGAGGTCGACCTGGACCCCAGAAACCTGTTCCGGGGCCCGTTTCGTAGCTGTTGCAGCAACGCCAAGGATCGGAGCCGCCGGGTGAGGAAACCGACCTGCCGCGGTCCCGGGCCCGCCTCCGCCGCCGAGAAGGATTTGAGCAATCGAAACCTTGTGCGTGCGCGCCACCAAAAGAACAAGCCCGACTGACGCAAAAAGGAGGAGGTGCAACACGAGGACTTCCCAGGAGGTCACCCATCCCAGTACTACTCTCGCCCAAGCACGCTTATCTGCGGAGTTCTGATGGGATTCGGTGCATTAGAGCTGGTATGATCGCACCTGTCAAGTGTGGCGTGATCAACTGCTTAATGCCTTCGCCAGGCCGCCGCGCACGCTTCAAACGACCATAAATTTCAGTCCGGGATGAATCTCGAGGCCCGGGTGGCGCCGCTGGAAAGCTCGTCCTGAGCCCGCCTCCGTCCCAACCAGGGCTCGCCCGGTTGAGGTCGACCTCGACCCCAGAAACCTGTTCCGGGGCCCGTTTCGGAGCTGTTGCAGCAACGCCAAGGATCGGAGCTGCCGGGTGAGGAAACCGACCTGCCGCGGTCTCGGGCCCGCCTCCGCCGCCGAGAAGGATTTGAGCAATCGAAAACTTGTGCGTGCGCGCCACCAAAAGAACAAGCCCGACTGACGCAAAAAGGAGGAGGTGCAACACGAGGACTTCCCAGGAGGTCACCCATCCCAGTACTACTCTCGCCCAAGCACGCTTAACTCCGGAGTTCTGATGGGATCCGGTGCATTAGTGCTGGTATGATCGCACCTGTCAAGTGTGGCGCGATCAACTGCTTTATGCCTTCGCCAGGCCGCCGCGCACGCTTCAAACGACCATAACTTTCAGTCCGGGATGAATCTCGAGGCCTGGGTGGGGCCGCTGGAAAGCTCGTCCTGAGCCCGCCGCCCTCCCAACCAGGGCTCGCCGGGTTGAGGTCGACCTCGACCCCAGAAACCTGTTCCGGGGCCCGTTTCGGAGCTGTTGCAGCAACGCCAAGGATCGGAGCCGCCGGGTGAGGAAACCGACCTGCCGCGGTCCCGGGCCCGCCTCCGCCGCCGAGAAGGATTTGAGCAATCGAAACCTTGTGCGTGCGCGCCACCAAAAGAACAAGCCCGACTGACGCAAAAAGGAGGAGGTGCAACACGAGGACTTCCCAAGAGGTCACCCATCCCAGTACTACTCTCGCCCAAGCACGCTTAACTGCGGAGTTCTGATGGGATCCGGTGCATTAGTGCTGGTATGATCGCACCTGTCAAGTGTGGCGCGATCAACTGCTTTATGCCTTCGCCAGGCCGCCGCGCACGCTTCAGACGACCATAACTTTCAGTCCGGGATGAATCTCGAGGCCCGGGTGGCGCCGCTGGAAAGCTCGTCCCGAGCCCGCCGCCGTCCCAACCAGGGCTTCCCGGTTGAGGTCGACCTGGACCCCAGAAACCTGTTCCGGGGCCCGTTTCGTAGCTGTTGCAGCAACGCCAAGGATCGGAGCCACCGGGTGAGGAAACCGACCTTCCGCGGTCCCAGGCCCGCGTCCGTCGCCGAGAATGATTTGAGCAATCGAAACCTTGTGCGTGCGCGCCACCCAAAGAACAAGCCTGACTGACGCAAAAAGGAGGAGGTGCAACACGAGGACTTCCCAGGAGGTCACCCATCCCAGAACTACTCTCGCCCAAGCACGCTTAACTGCGGAGTTCTGATGGGATCCGGTGCATTAGTGCTGGTATGATCGCCCCTGTCAAGTGTGGCGCGATCAACTGCTTTATGCCTTCGCCAGGCCGCCGCGCAAGCTTCAAACGATCCGCCGCTGGAAAGCTCGTCCTGAGCCCGCCGCCGTCCCAACCAGGGCTTGCCCGGTTGAGGTCGACCTGGACCCCAGAAACCTGTTCCGGGGCCCGTTTCGGAGCTGTTGCAGCAACGCGAAGGATCGGAGCCACCGGGTGAGGAAACCGACCTTCCGCGGTCCCAGGCCCACGTCCGCCGCCGAGAAGGATTTGAGCAATCGAAACCATGTGCGTGCGCGCCACCCAAAGAACAAGCCTGACTGACGCAAAAAGGAGGAGGTGCAACACGAGGACTTCCCAGGAGGTCACCCATCCCAGTACTACTCTCGCCCAAGCACGCTTAACTGCGGAGTTCTGATGGGATCCGGTGCATTAGTGCTGGTATGATCGCACCTGTCAAGTGTGGCGCGATCAACTGCTTTATGCCTTCGCCAGACCGCCACGCACGCTTCAAACGACCATAACTTTCAGTCCGGGATGAATCTCGAGGCCCGGGAGCCGCCGCTGGAAAGCTCGTCCTGAGCCTGCCGCCGTCCCAACCAGGGCTCGCCCGGTTAAAGTCGACCTCGACCCCAGAAACCTCTTCCGGGGCCCGTTTCGGAGCTGTTGCAGCAACGCCAAGGATCGGAGCCGCCGGGTGAGGAAACCGACCTGCCGCGGTCCCGGGACCGCCTCCGCCGCCGAGAAGGATTTCAGCAATCGAAACCTTGTGCGTGCGCGCCACCAAAAGAACAAGCCCGACAGACGCAAAAAGGAGGAGGTGCAACACGAGGACTTCCCAGGAGGTCACCCATCCCGGTACTACTCTCGCCCAAGCACGCTTAGCTGCGGAGTTCTGATGGGATCCGTTGCATTAGTGCTGGTATCATCGCACCTATCAAGTGTGGCGCGATCAACTGCTTTATGCCTTTGCCAGGCCGCCGCGCACGCTTCAAACGATCATAACTTTCAGTCCGGGATGAATGTCGAGGCCCGGGAGCCGCCGCTGGAAAGCTCGTCCTGAGCCCGCCGCCGTCCCAACAAGGGCTCGCCCGGTTGAGGTCGACCTCGACCCCAGAAACCTGTTCCGGGGCCCGTTTCGGAGCTGTTCCAGCAACGCCAAGGATTGGAGCCGCCGGGTGAGGAAACCGACCTACCGCGGTCTCGAGCCCGCCTCCGCCGCCGAGAAGGATTTGAGCAATCGAAACCTTGTGCGTGCGCGCTACCACAAGAACAAGGCCGACTGACGCAAAAAGGAGGAGGTGCAACACAAGGACTTCCCAGGAGGTCACCCATCCCAGTACTACTCTCGCCCAAGCACGCTTAACTGCGGAGTTCTGATGGGATCCGGTGCATTAGTGCTGGTATGATCGCACCTGTCAAGTGTGGCGCGATCAACTGCTTTATGCCTTCGCCAGGCCGCCGCGCACGCTTCAAACGATCATGACTTTCAGTCCGGGATGAATCTCGAGGCCCGGGAACCGCCGCTGGAAAGCTCGTCCTGAGCCCGCCGCCGTCCCAACCGGGGCTCGCCCGGTTGAGGTCGACCTCGACCCCAGAAACCTATTCCGGGGCCCGTTTCGGAGCTGTTGCCGCAACGCCAACGATCGGAGCCGCCGGGTGAGGAAACCGACCTGCCGCGGTCCCGGGCCCGCCTCCGCCGCCGATAAGGATTTGAGCAATCGAAACCTTGTGCGTGCGCGCCACCCAACGAACAAGCCCGACTGACGCAAAAAGGAGGAGGTGCAACACGAGGACTTCTCAGGAGGTCACCCATCCCAGTACTACTCTCGCCCAAGCACGCTTAACTGCGGAGTTCTGATGGGATCCGGTGCATTAGTGCTGGTATGATCGCACCTGTCAAGTGTGGCGCGATCAACTGCTTTATGCCTTCGCCAGGCCGCCGCGCACGCTTCAATCGATCATAACTTTCAGTCCGGGATGAATCTCGAGCCCCAGGAGGCGCCGCTGGAAAGCTTGTCCTGAGCCCGCCGCCGTCCCAGCCGGGGCTCGCCCGGTTGAGGTCGACCTCGACCCCAGAAACCTATTCCGGGGCCCGTTTCGGAGCTGTTGCCGCAACGCCAAGGATCGGAGCCGCCGGATGAGGAAACCGACCTGCCGCGGTCCCGGGCCCGCCTCCGTCGCCGGTAAGGATTTGAGCAATCGAAACCTTGTGCGTGCGCGCCACCCAACGAACAAGCCCGACTGACGCAAAAAGGAGGAGGTGCAACACGAGGACTTCCCAGGAGGTCACCCATCCCAGTACTACTCTCGCCCAAGCACGCTTAACTGCGGAGTTCTGATGGGATCCGGTGCATTAGTGCTGGTATGATCGCACCTGTCAAGTGTGGCGCGATCAACTGCTTTATGCCTTCGCCAATCCGCCGCGCGCGCTTCAAACGATCATAACTTTCAATCCGGGATTAATCTCGAGGCCCGGGAGGTGCCGCTGGAAAGCTCGTCCTGAGCCCGCCGCCGTCCCAACCAGGGCTCGCCCGGTTGAGGTCGACCTCGACCCCAGAAACCTGTTCCGGGGCCCGTTTCGGAGCTGTTGCAGCAACGCCAAGGATCGAAGCCGCCGGGTGAGGAAACCGACCTGCCGCGGTCCCGGGCCGACCTCCGCCGCGGAGAAGGATTTGAGCAATCGAAACCTTGTGCTTGCGTGCCACCAAAAGAACAAGCCCGACTAACGCAAAAAGGAGGAGGTGCAACACCAGGACATCCGAGGAGGTCACCCATCCCAGTACTACTCTCGCCCAAGCACGCTTAACTGCGGAGTTCTGATGGGATCCGGTGCATTAGTGCTGGTATGATCGCACCTGTCAAGTGTGGCGCGATCAACTGCTTTATGCCATCGCCAGGCCGTCGCGCGCGCTTTAAACGATCATAACTTTCAGTCCGGGATGAATCTCGAGGCCCGGGAGGCGCCGCTGGAAAGCTCGTCCTGAGCCCGCCGCCGTCCCAACCAGGGCTCGCCCGGTTGAGGTCGACCTCGACCCAAGAAACCTGTTCCGGGGCCCGTTTCGGAGCTGTTGCAACAACACCAAGGATCGGAGCCGCCGGATGAGGAAACCGACCTGCCGCGGTCCCAGGCCCGCCTCCGCCGCCGAGAAGGATTTGAGCAATCGAAACCTTGTGCTTGCGTGCCACCAAAAGAACAAGTCCGATTGACGCAAAAAGGAGGAGGTGCAACACGAGGACTTCCCAGGAGGTCACCCATCCCAGTACTACTCTCGCCCAAGCACGCTTAACTGCGGAGTTCTGATGGGATCCGGTGCATTAGTGCTGGTATGATCGCACCTGTCAAGTGTGGCGCGATCAACTGCTTTATGCCTTCGCCAGGCCGCCGCGCACACTTCAAACGACCATAACTTTCAGTCCGGGATGAATCTCGAGGCCCGGGTGGCGCCGCTGGAAAGCTCGTCCCGAGCCTGCCGCCGTCCCAACCAGGGCTTCCCGGTTGAGGTCGACCTGGACCCCAGAAACCTGTTCCGGGGCCCGTTTCGTAGCTGTTGCAGCAACGCCAAGGATCGGAGCCGCCGGGTGAGGAAACCGACCTGCCGCGGTCCCGGGCCCGCCTCCGCCGCCGAGAAGGATTTGAGCAATCGAAACCTTGTGCGTGCGCGCCACCAAAAGAACAAGCCCGATTGACGCAAAAAGGAGGAGGTGCAACACGAGGACTTCCCAGGAGGTCACCCATCCCAGTACTACTCTCGCCCAAGCACGCTTATCTGCGGAGTTCTGATGGGATTCGGTGCATTAGAGCTGGTATGATCGCACCTGTCAAGTGTGGCGTGATCAACTGCTTAATGCCTTCGCCAGGCCGCCGCGCACGCTTCAAACGACCATAACTTTCAGTCCGGGATGAATCTCGAGGCCCGGGTGGCGCCGCTGGAAAGCTCGTCCTGAGCCCGCCTCCGTCCCAACCAGGGCTCGCCCGGTTGAGGTCGACCTCGACCCCAGAAACCTGTTCCGGGGCCCGTTTCGGAGCTGTTGCAGCAACGCCAAGGATCGGAGCTGCCGGGTGAGGAAACCGACCTGCCGCGGTCTCGGGCCCGCCTCCGCCGCCGAGAAGGATTTGAGCAATCGAAAACTTGTGCGTGCGCGCCACCAAAAGAACAAGCCCGACTGACGCAAAAAGGAGGAGGTGCAACACGAGAACTTCCCAGGAGGTCACCCATCCGAGTACTACTCTCGCCCAAGCACGCTTAACTCCGGAGTTCTGATGGGATCCGGTGCATTAGTGCTGGTATGATCGCACCTGTCAAGTGTGGCGCGATCAACTGCTTTATGCCTTCGCCAGGCCGCCGCGCACGCTTCAAACGACCATAACTTTCAGTCCGGGATGAATCTCGAGGCCTGGGTGGGGCCGCTGGAAAGCTCGTCCTGAGCCCGCCGCCCTCCCAACCAGGGCTCGCCGGGTTGAGGTCGACCTCGACCCCAGAAACCTGTTCCGGGGCCCGTTTCGGAGCTGTTGCAGCAACGCCAAGGATCGGAGCCGCCGGGTGAGGAAACCGACCTGCCGCGGTCCCGGGCCCGCCTCCGCCGCCGAGAAGGATTTGAGCAATCGAAACCTTGTGCGTGCGCGCCACCAAAAGAACAAGCCCGACTGACGCAAAAAGGAGGAGGTGCAACACGAGGACTTCCCAAGAGGTCACCCATCCCAGTACTACTCTCGCCCAAGCACGCTTAACTGCGGAGTTCTGATGGGATCCGGTGCATTAGTGCTGGTATGATCGCACCTGTCAAGTGTGGCGCGATCAACTGCTTTATGCCTTCGCCAGGCCGCCGCGCACGCTTCAAACGACCATAACTTTCAGTCCGGGATGAATCTCGAGGCCCGGGTGGCGCCGCTGGAAAGCTCGTCCCGAGCCCGCCGCCGTCCCAACCAGGGCTTCCCGGTTGAGGTCGACCTGGACCCCAGAAACCTGTTCCGGGGCCCGTTTCGTAGCTGTTGCAGCAACGCCAAGGATCGGAGCCACCGGGTGAGGAAACCGACCTTCCGCGGTCCCAGGCCCGCGTCCGCCGCCGAGAATGATTTGAGCAATCGAAACCTTGTGCGTGCGCGCCACCCAAAGAACAAGCCTGACTGACGCAAAAAGGAGGAGGTGCAACACGAGGACTTCCCAGGAGGTCACCCATCCCAGAACTACTCTCGCCCAAGCACGCTTAACTGCGGAGTTCTGATGGGATCCGGTGCATTAGTGCTGGTATGATCGCCCCTGTCAAGTGTGGCGCGATCAACTGCTTTATGCCTTCGCCAGGCCGCCGCGCAAGCTTCAAACGATCCGCCGCTGGAAAGCTCGTCCTGAGCCCGCCGCCGTCCCAACCAGGGCTTGCCCGGTTGAGGTCGACCTGGACCCCAGAAACCTGTTCCGGGGCCCGATTCGGAGCTGTTGCAGCAACGCGAAGGATCGGAGCCACCGGGTGAGGAAACCGACCTTCCGCGGTCCCAGGCCCACGTCCGCCGCCGAGAAGGATTTGAGCAATCGAAACCATGTGCGTGCGCGCCACCCAAAGAACAAGCCTGACTGACGCAAAAAGGAGGAGGTGCAACACGAGGACTTCCCAGGAGGTCACCCATCCCAGTACTACTCTCGCCCAAGCACGCTTAACTGCGGAGTTCTGATGGGATCCGGTGCATTAGTGCTGGTATGATCGCACCTGTCAAGTGTGGCGCGATCAACTGCTTTATGCCTTCGCCAGACCGCCACGCACGCTTCAAACGACCATAACTTTCAGTCCGGGATGAATCTCGAGGCCCGGGAGCCGCCGCTGGAAAGCTCGTCCTGAGCCCGCCGCCGTCCCAACCAGGGCTCGCCCGGTTAAAGTCGACCTCGACCCCAGAAACCTCTTCCGGGGCCCGTTTCGGAGCTGTTGCAGCAACGCCAAGGATCGGAGCCGCCGGGTGAGGAAACCGACCTGCCGCGGTCCCGGGACCGCCTCCGCCGCCGAGAAGGATTTCAGCAATCGAAACCTTGTGCGTGCGCGCCACCAAAAGAACAAGCCCGACAGACGCAAAAAGGAGGAGGTGCAACACGAGGACTTCCCAGGAGGTCACCCATCCCAGTACTACTCTCGCCCAAGCACGCTTAGCTGCGGAGTTCTGATGGGATCCGTTGCATTAGTGCTGGTATCATCGCACCTATCAAGTGTGGCGCGATCAACTGCTTTATGCCTTTGCCAGGCCGCCGCGCACGCTTCAAACGATCATAACTTTCAGTCCGGGATGAATGTCGAGGCCCGGGAGCCGCCGCTGGAAAGCTCGTCCTGAGCCCGCCGCCGTCCCAACCAGGGCTCGCCCGGTTGAGGTCGACCTCGACCCCAGAAACCTGTTCCGGGGCCCGTTTCGGAGCTGTTCCAGCAACGCCAAGGATTGGAGCCGCCGGGTGAGGAAACCGACCTACCGCGGTCTCGAGCCCGCCTCCGCCGCCGAGAAGGATTTGAGCAATCGAAACCTTGTGCGTGCGCGCCACCACAAGAACAAGGCCGACTGACGCAAAAAGGAGGAGGTGCAACACGAGGACTTCTCAGGAGGTCACCCATCCCAGTACTACTCTCGCCCAAGCACGCTTAACTGCGGAGTTCTGATGGGATCCGGTGCATTAGTGCTGGTATGATCGCACCTGTCAAGTGTGGCGCGATCAACTGCTTTATGCCTTCGCCAGGCCGCCGCGCACGCTTCAATCGATCATAACTTTCAGTCCGGGATGAATCTCGAGCCCCAGGAGGCGCCGCTTGAAAGCTTGTCCTGAGCCCGCCGCCGTCCCAGCTGGGGCTCGCCCGGTTGAGGTCGACCTCGACCCCAGAAACCTATTCCGGGGCCCGTTTCGGAGCTGTTGCCGCAACGCCAAGGATCGGAGCCGCCGGATGAGGAAACCGACCTGCCGCGGTCCCGGGCCCGCCTCCGTCGCCGGTAAGGATTTGAGCAATCGAAACCTTGTGCGTGCGCGCCACCCAACGAACAAGCCCGACTGACGCAAAAAGGAGGAGGTGCAACACGAGGACTTCCCAGGAGGTCACCCATCCCAGTACTACTCTCGCCCAAGCACGCTTAACTGCGGAGTTCTGATGGGATCCGGTGCATTAGTGCTGGTATGATCGCACCTGTCAAGTGTGGCGCGATCAACTGCTTTATGCCTTCGCCAATCCGCCGCGCGCGCTTCAAACGATCATAACTTTCAATCCGGGATTAATCTCGAGGCCCGGGAGGTGCCGCTGGAAAGCTCGTCCTGAGCCCGCCGCCGTCCCAACCAGGGCTCGCCCGGTTGAGGTCGACCTCGACCCCAGAAACCTGTTCCGGGGCCCGTTTCGGAGCTGTTGCAGCAACGCCAAGGATCGAAGCCGCCGGGTGAGGAAACCGACCTGCCGCGGTCCCGGGCCCACCTCCGCCGCGGAGAAGGATTTGAGCAATCGAAACCTTGTGCTTGCGTGCCACCAAAAGAACAAGCCCGACTGACGCAAAAAGGAGGAGGTGCAACACCAGGACATCCGAGGAGGTCACCCATCCCAGTACTACTCTCGCCCAAGCACGCTTAACTGCGGAGTTCTGATGGGATCCGGTGCATTAGTGCTGGTATGATCGCACCTGTCAAGTGTGGCGCGATCAACTGCTTTATGCCATCGCCAGGCCGTCGCGCGCGCTTTAAACGATCATAACTTTCAGTCCGGGATGAATCTCGAGGCCCGGGAGGCGCCGATGGAAAGCTCGTCCTGAGCCCGCCGCCGTCCCAACCAGGGCTCGCCCGGTTGAGGTCGACCTCGACCCAAGAAACCTGTTCCGGGGCCCGTTTCGGAGCTGTTGCAACAACACCAAGGATCGGAGCCGCCGGATGAGGAAACCGACCTGCCGCGGTCCCAGGCCCGCCTCCGCCGCCGAGAAGGATTTGAGCAATCGAAACCTTGTGCTTGCGTGCCACCAAAAGAACAAGTCCGATTGACGCAAAAAGGAGGAGGTGCAACACGAGGACTTCCCAGGAGGTCACCCATCCCAGTACTACTCTCGCCCAAGCGCGCTTAACTGCGGAGTTCTGATGGGATCCGGTGCATTAGTGCTGGTATGATCGCACCTGTCAAGTGTGGCGCGATTACCTGCTTTATGCCTTCGCCAGGCCGCCGCGCGCGCTTAAAACGATCATAACTTTCAGTCCGGGATTAATCTCGAGGCCCGGGAGGCGCCGCTGGAAAGCTCGTCCTGAGCCCGCCGCCGTCCCAACCAGGGCTCGCCCGGTTGAGGTCGACCTCGACCCCAGAAACCTGTTCCGGGGCCCGTTTCGGAGCTGTTGCAGCAACGCCAAGGATCGAAGCCGCCGGGTGAGGAAACCGACCTGCCGCGGTCCCGGGCCCGCCTCCGCCGCCGAGAAGGATTTGAGCAATCGAAACCTTGTGCTTGCGTGCCACCAAAAGAACAAGCCCGACTGACGCAAAAAGGAGGAGGTCCAACACGAGGACTTCCCAGGAGGTCACCCATCCCAGTACTACTCTCGCCCAAGCACCCTTAACTGCGGAGTTCTGATGGGATCCGTGCATTAGTGCTGGTATGATCGCACCTGTCAAGTGTGGCGCGATCAACTGCTTTATGCCTTCGCCAGGCCGCCGCGCGCGCTTCAAACGGTCATAACTTTCAGTCCGGGATTAATCTCAAGGCTCGGGAGGCGCCGCTGCAAAGCTCGTCCTGAGCCCGCCGCCGTCCCAACCAGGGCTCGCCCGGTTGAGGTCAACCTCGACCCCAGAAACCTGTTCCGGGGCCCGTTTCGGAGTTGTTGCAGCAACGCCAAGGATCGGAGCCACCGGGTGAGGAAACCGACCTGCCGCGGTCCCGGGCCTGCTTGTGCCGCCAAGAAGGATTTGAGCAATCGAAAGCTTGTGCTTGCGTGCCACCAAAAGAACAAGCCCGACTGACGCGAAAAGGAGGAGGTGCAACACGAGGACATCCCAGGAGGTCACCCATCCCAGTACTACTCTCGCCCAAGCACGCTTAACTGCGGAGTTCTGATGGGATCCGGTGCATTAGTGCTGGTATGATCGCACCTGTCAAGTGTGGCGCGATCAACTGCTTTATGCCATCGCCAGGCCGCCGCGCGCGCTTCAAACGATCATAACTTTCAGTCCGGGATGAATCTCGAGGCCCGGGAGGCGCCGCTGGAAAGCTCGTCCTCAGCCCGCCGCCGTCCCAACCAGGGCTCGCCCGGTTGAGGTCGACCTCGACCCCAGAAACCTGTTCTGGGGCCCGTTTCGGAGCTGTTGAAACAACACCAAGGATCGGAGCCGCCGGATAAGGAAACCGACCTGCCGCGGTCCCGGGCCCGCCTCCGCCGCCAAGAAGGATTTGAGCAATCGAAACCTTGTGCTTGCGTGCCACCAAAAGAACAAGCCCGACTGACGCAAAAAGGAGGAGGTGCAACACGAGGACATCCCAGGAGGTCACCCATCCCAGTACTACTCTTGCCCAAGCACGCTTAACTGCGGAGTTCTGATGGGATCCGGTGCATTAGTGCTGGTATGATCGCACCTGTCAAGTGTGGCGCGATCAACTGCTTTATGCCATCGCCAGGCCGCCGCGCGCGCTTCAAACGATCATAACTTTCAGTCCGGGATGAATCTCGAGGCCTGGGAGGCGCCGCTGCAAAGCTCGTCCTGAGCCCGCCGCCGTCCCAACCAGGGCTCGCCCGGTTGAGGTCGACCTCGACCCCAGAAACCTGTTCCAGGGCCCGTTTCGGAGCTGTTGCAACAACACCAAGGATCGGAGCCGCCGGATGAGGAAACCGACCTGCCGCGGTCCAGGGCCCGCCTCCGCCGCCGAGAAGGATTTGAGCAATCGAAACCTTGTGCTTGCGTGCCACCAAAAGAACAAGCCCGACTGACGCAAAAAGGAGGAGGTGCAACACGAGGACATCCCAGGAGGTCACCCATCCCAGTACTACTCTTGCCCAAGCACGCTTAACTGCGGAGTTCTGATGGGATCCGGTGCATTAGTGCTGGTATGATCGCACCTGTCAAGTGTGGCGCGATCAACTGCTTTATGACTTCGCCAGGCCGCCGCGCGCGCTTCAAACGATCATAACTTTCAGTCCGGGATTAATCTCGAGGCCCGGGAGGGGCCGCTGGAAAGCTCGTCCTGATCCCGCCGCCGTCCCAACCCGGGCTCGCCCGGTTGAGGTCGACCTCGACCCCAGAAACCTGTTCCGGGGCCCGTTTCGGAGTTGTTGCAGCAACACCAAGGATCGGAGCCGCCGGGTGAGGAAACCGACCTGCCGCGGTCCCGGGCCCGCCTCTGCCGCCAAGAAGGATTTGAGCAATCGAAACCTTGTGCTTGCGTGCCACCAAAAGAACAAGCCCGACTGACGCAAAAAGGAGGAGGTGCAACACGAGGACATCCCAGGAGGTCACCCATCCCAGTACTACTCTCGCCCAAGCACGCTTAACTGCGGAGTTCTGATGGGATCCGGTGCATTAGTGCTGGTATGATCGCACCTGTCAAGTGTGGCGCGATCAACTGCTTTATGCCTTCGCCAATCCGCCGCGCGCGCTTCAAACGATCAATACTTTCAGTCCGGGATTAATCTCGAGGCCCGGGAGGCGCGGCTGGAAAGCTCGTCCTGAGCCCGCCGCCGTCCCAACCAGGGCTCGCCCGGTTGAGGTCGTCCTCGACCCCAGAAACCTGTTCCAGGGCCCGTTTCGGAGCTGTTGCAACAACACCAAGGATCGGAGCCGGCGGATGAGGAAACCGACCTGCCGCGGTCCCGGGCCCGCCTCCGCCGCCGAGAAGGATTTGAGCAATCGAAACCTTGTGCTTGTGTGCCACACAAAGAACAAGCCCGACTGACGCAAAAAGGAGGAGGTGCAACCCGAGGACTTCCCAGGAGGTCACCCATCCAAGTACTACTCTCGCCCAAGCACGCTTAACTGCGGAGTTCTGATGGGATCCGGTGCATTAGTGCTGGTATGATCGCACATGTCAAGTGTGGCGCGATCAACTGCTTTATGCCTTCGCCAATCCGCCGCGCGCGCTTCAAACGATCAATACTTTCAGTCCGGGATTAATCTCGAGGCCCGGGAGGCGCCGCTGGAAAGCTCGTCCTGAGCCCGCCGCCGTCCCAACCAGGGCTCGCCCGGTTGAGGTCGACCTCGACCCCAGAAACCTGTTCCGGGGCCCGTTTCGGAGCTTTTGCAGCAACGCCAAGGATCGAAGCCGCCGGGTGAGGAAACGACCTGCCGCGGTCCCGGGCCCGCCTCCGCCGCCGAGAAGGATTTGAGCAATCGAAACCTTGTGTTTGCGTGCCGCCAAAAGAACAAGCCCGACTGACGCAAAAAGGAGGAGGTGTAACACGAGGACTTCCCAGGAGGTCACCCATCCCAGTACTACTCTCGCCCCAGCACCCTTAACTGCGGAGTTCTGATGGGATCCGGTGCATTAGTGCTGGTATGATCGCACCTGTCAAGTGTGGCGCGATCAACTGCTTTATGCCTTCGCCAGGCCGCCGCGCGCGCTTCAAACGATCATAACTTTCAGTCCGGGATTAATCTCGAGGCCCGGGAGGCGCCGCTGGAAAGCTCGTCCTGAGCCCGCCGCCGTCCCAACCCGGGCTCGCCCGGTTGAGGTCGACCTCGACCCCAGAAACCTGTTCCGGGGCCCGTTTCGGAGCTGTTGCAGCAACGCCAAGGATCGGTGCCGCCGGGTGAGGAAACCGACCTGCCGCGGTCCCGGGCCCGCCTCTGCTGCCAAGAAGGATCTGAGCAATCGAAACCTTGTGCTTGCGTGCCACCAAAAGAACAAGCCCGACTGATGCAAAAAGGAGGAGGTGCAACACGAGGACATCCCAGGAGATCACCCATCCCAGTACTACTCTCGCCCAAGCACGCTTAACTGCGGAGTTCTGATGGGATCCGGTGCATTAGTGCTGGTATGATCGCACCTGTCAAGTGTGGCGCGATCAACTGCTTTATGCCTTCGCCAGGCCGCCGCGCGCGCTTCAAACGATCATAACTTTCAGTCCGGGATTAATCTCGAGGCCCGGGAGGGGCCGCTGGAAAGCTCGTCCTGATCCCGCCGCCATCCCAACCCGGCCTCGCCCGGTTGAGGTCGACCTCGACCCCAGAAACCTGTTCCGGGGCCCGTTTCGGAGTTGTTGCAGCAACACCAAGGATCGGAGCCGCCGGGTGAGGAAACCGACCTGCCGCGGTCCCGGGCCCGCCTCTGCCGCCAAGAAGGATTTGAGCAATCGAAACCTTGTGCTTGCGTGCCACCAAAAGAACAAGCCCGACTGACGCAAAAAGGAGGAGGTGCAACACGAGGACATCCCAGGAGGTCACCCATCCCAGTACTACTCTCGCCCAAGCACGCTTAACTGCGGAGTTCTGATGGGATCCGGTGCATTAGTGCTGGTATGATCGCACCTGTCAAGTGTGGCGCGATCAACTGCTTTATGCCTTCGCCAATCCGCCGCGCGCGCTTCAAACGATCAATACTTTCAGTCCGGGATTAATCTCGAGGCCCGGGAGGCGCCGCTGGAAAGCTCGTCCTGAGCCCGCCGCCGTCCCAACCAGGGCTCGCCCGGTTGAGGTCGTCCTCGACCCCAGAAACCTGTTCCAGGGCCCGTTTCGGAGCTGTTGCAACAACACCAAGGATCGAAGCCGGCGGATGAGGAAACCGACCTGCCGCGGTCCCGGGCCCGCCTCCGCCGCCGAGAAGGATTTGAGCAATCGAAACCTTGTGCTTGTGTGCCACACAAAGAACAAGCCCGACTGACGCAAAAAGGAGGAGGTGCAACCCGAGGACTTCCCAGGAGGTCACCCATCCAAGTACTACTCTCGCCCAAGCACGCTTAACTGCGGAGTTCTGATGGGATCCGGTGCATTAGTGCTGGTATGATCGCACCTGTCAGGTGTGGCGCGATCAACTGCTTTATGCCTTCGCCAAGCCGCCGCGCGCGCTTTAAACGATCATAACTTTCAGTCCGGGATTAATCTCGAGGCCCGGGAGGCGCCGCTGGAAAGCTCGTCCTGAGCCCGCCGCCGTCCCAACCAGGGCTCGCCCGGTTGAGGTCGACCTCGACCCTAGAAACCTGTTCCGGGGCCCGTTTCGGAGCTGTTGCAGCAACGCCAAGGATCGAAGCCGCCGGGTGAGGAAACCGACCTGCCGCGGTCCCGGGCCCGCCTCTGCCGCCAAGAAGGATTTGAGCAATCGAAACCTTGTGCTTGCGTGCCACCAAAAGAACAAGCCCGACTGACGCAAAAAGGAGGAGGTGCAACACGAGGACATCCCAGGAGGTCACCCATCCCAGTACTACTCTCGCCCAAGCACGCTTAACTGCGGAGTTCTGATGGGATCCGGTGCATTAGTGCTGGTATGATCGCACCTGTCAAGTGTGGCGCGATCAACTGCTTTATGCCTTCGCCAATCCGCCGCGCGCGCTTCAAACGATCAATACTTTCAGTCCGGGATTAATCTCGAGGCCCGGGAGGCGCCGCTGGAAAGCTCGTCCTGAGCCCGCCGCCGTCCCAACCAGGGCTCGCCCGGTTGAGGTCGACCTCGACCCCAGAAACCTGTTCCGGGGCCCGTTTCGGAGCTGTTGCAGCAACGCCAAGGATCGAAGCCGCCGGGTGAGGAAACGACCTGCCGCGGTCCCGGGCCCGCCTCCGCCGCCGAGAAGGATTTGAGCAATCGAAACCTTGTGTTTGCGTGCCGCCAAAAGAACAAGCCCGACTGACGCAAAAAGGAGGAGGTGTAACACGAGGACTTCCCAGGAGGTCACCCATCCCAGTACTACTCTCGCCCAAGCACCCTTAACTGCGGAGTTCTGATGGGATCCGGTGCATTAGTGCTGGTATGATCGCACCTGTCAAGTGTGGCGCGATCAACTGCTTTATGCCTTCGCCAGGCCGCCGCGCGCGCTTCAAACGATCATAACTTTCAGTCCGGGATTAATCTCGAGGCCCGGGAGGCGCCGCTGGAAAGCTCGTCCTGAGCCCGCCGCCGTCCCAACCCGGGCTCGCCCGGTTGAGGTCGACCTCGACCCCAGTAACCTGTTCCGGGGCCCGTTTCGGAGCTGTTGCAGCAACGCCAAGGATCGGAGCCGCCGGGTGAGGAAACCGACCTGCCGCGGTCCCGGGCCCGCCTCTGCTGCCAAGAAGGATTTGAGCAATCGAAACCTTGTGCTTGCGTGCCACCAAAAGAACAAGCCCGACTGATGCAAAAAGGAGGAGGTGCAACACGAGGACATCCCAGGAGATCACCCATCCCAGTACTACTCTCGCCCAAGCACGCTTAACTGCGGAGTTCTGATGGGATCCGGTGCATTAGTGCTGGTATGATCGCACCTGTCAAGTGTGGCGCGATCAACTGCTTTATGCCTTCGCCAGGCCGCCGCGCGCGCTTCAAACGATCATAACTTTCAGTCCGGGATTAATCTCGAGGCCCGGGAGGGGCCGCTGGAAAGCTCGTCCTGATCCCGCCGCCATCCCAACCCGGCCTCGCCCGGTTGAGGTCGACCTCGACCCCAGAAACCTGTTCCGGGGCCCGTTTCGGAGTTGTTGCAGCAACACCAAGGATCGGAGCCGCCGGGTGAGGAAACCGACCTGCCGCGGTCCCGGGCCCGCCTCTGCCGCCAAGAAGGATTTGAGCAATCGAAACCTTGTGCTTGCGTGCCACCAAAAGAACAAGCCCGACTGACGCAAAAAGGAGGAGGTGCAACACGAGGACATCCCAGGAGGTCACCCATCCCAGTACTACTCTCGCCCAAGCACGCTTAACTGCGGAGTTCTGATGGGATCCGGTGCATTAGTGCTGGTATGATCGCACCTGTCAAGTGTGGCGCGATCAACTGCTTTATGCCTTCGCCAATCCGCCGCGCGCGCTTCAAACGATCAATACTTTCAGTCCGGGATTAATCTCGAGGCCCGGGAGGCGCCGCTGGAAAGCTCGTCCTGAGCCCGCCGCCGTCCCAACCAGGGCTCGCCCGGTTGAGGTCGTCCTCGACCCCAGAAACCTGTTCCAGGGCCCGTTTCGGAGCTGTTGCAACAACACCAAGGATCGAAGCCGGCGGATGAGGAAACCGACCTGCCGCGGTCCCGGGCCCGCCTCCGCCGCCGAGAAGGATTTGAGCAATCGAAACCTTGTGCTTGTGTGCCACACAAAGAACAAGCCCGACTGACGCAAAAAGGAGGAGGTGCAACCTGAGGACTTCCCAGGAGGTCACCCATCCAAGTACTACTCTCGCCCAAGCACGCTTAACTGCGGAGTTCTGATGGGATCCGGTGCATTAGTGCTGGTATGATCGCACCTGTCAAGTGTGGCGCGATCAACTGCTTTATGCCTTCGCCAAGCCGCCGCGCGCGCTTTAAACGATCATAACTTTCAGTCCGGGATTAATCTCGAGGCCCGGGAGGCGCCGCTGGAAAGCTCGTCCTGAGCCCGCCGCCGTCCCAACCAGGGCTCGCCCGGTTGAGGTCGACCTCGACCCTAGAAACCTGTTCCGGGGCCCGTTTCGGAGCTGTTGCAGCAACGCCAAGGATCGAAGCCGCCGGGTGAGGAAACCGACCTGCCGCGGTCCCGGGCCCGCCTCTGCCGCCAAGAAGGATTTGAGCAATCGAAACCTTGTGCTTGCGTGCCACCAAAAGAACAAGCCCGACTGACGCAAAAAGGAGGAGGTGCAACACGAGGACATCCCAGGAGGTCACCCATCCCAGTACTACTCTCGCCCAAGCACGCTTAACTGCGGAGTTCTGATGGGATCCGGTGCATTAGTGCTGGTATGATCGCACCTGTCAAGTGTGGCGCGATCAACTGCTTTATGCCTTCGCCAATCCGCCGCGCGCGCTTCAAACGATCAATACTTTCAGTCCGGGATTAATCTCGAGGCCCGGGAGGCGCCGCTGGAAAGCTCGTCCTGAGCCCGCCGCCGTCCCAACCAGGGCTCGCCCGGTTGAGGTCGACCTCGACCCCAGAAACCTGTTCCGGGGCCCGTTTCGGAGCTGTTGCAGCAACGCCAAGGATCGAAGCCGCCGGGTGAGGAAACGACCTGCCGCGGTCCCGGGCCCGCCTCCGCCG
The DNA here is from genome assembly GCA_037954105.1 of Canavalia gladiata. Lineage (NCBI taxonomy): Eukaryota > Viridiplantae > Streptophyta > Magnoliopsida > Fabales > Fabaceae > Canavalia > Canavalia gladiata. The sequence continues at coordinate 22,193,962 of CM075668.1, read as the reverse complement.
CCGAGAAGGATTTGAGCAATCGAAACCTTGTGTTTGCGTGCCGCCAAAAGAACAAGCCCGACTGACGCAAAAAGGAGGAGGTGTAACACGAGGACTTCCCAGGAGGTCACCCATCCCAGTACTACTCTCGCCCAAGCACCCTTAACTGCGGAGTTCTGATGGGATCCGGTGCATTAGTGCTGGTATGATCGCACCTGTCAAGTGTGGCGCGATCAACTGCTTTATGCCTTCGCCAGGCCGCCGCGCGCGCTTCAAACGATCATAACTTTCAGTCCGGGATTAATCTCGAGGCCCGGGAGGCGCCGCTGGAAAGCTCGTCCTGAGCCCGCCGCCGTCCCAACCCGGGCTCGCCCGGTTGAGGTCGACCTCGACCCCAGAAACCTGTTCCGGGGCCCGTTTCGGAGCTGTTGCAGCAACGCCAAGGATCGGAGCCGCCGGGTGAGGAAACCGACCTGCCGCGGTCCCGGGCCCGCCTCTGCTGCCAAGAAGGATTTGAGCAATCGAAACCTTGTGCTTGCGTGCCACCAAAAGAACAAGCCCGACTGATGCAAAAAGGAGGAGGTGCAACACGAGGACATCCCAGGAGATCACCCATCCCAGTACTACTCTCGCCCAAGCACGCTTAACTGCGGAGTTCTTATGGGATCCGGTGCATTAGTGCTGGTATGATCGCACCTGTCAAGTGAGGCGCGATCAACTGCTTTATGCTTTCGCCAATCCGCCGCGCGCGCTTCAAACGATCATAACTTTCAGTAAGGGATTAATCTCGAGGCCCGGGAGGCGCCGCTGGAAAGCTCGTCCTGAGCCCGCCGCCGTCCCAACCCGGGCTCGCCCGGTTGAGGTCGTCCTCGACCCCAGAAACCTGTTCCGGGGCCCGTTTCGGAGCTGTTGCAGCAACGCCAAGGATCGAAGCCGCCGGGTGAGGAAACCAACCTGCCGCGGTCCCGGGCTTGCCTCCGCCGCCGAGAAGGATTTGAGCAATCGAAACCTTGTGCTTGCGTGCCACCAAAAGAACAAGCCCGACTGACGCAAAAAAGAGGAGGTGCAACACAAGGACATCCCAGGAGGTCACCTATCCCAGTACTACTCTCGCCCAAGCACACTTAACTGCGGAGTTCTGATGGGATCCGGTGCATTAGTGCTGGTATGATCGCACCTGTCACGTGTGGCGCGATCAACTGCTTTATGCCTTCGCTAGGCCGCCGCGCGCGCTTCAAACGATCATAACTTTCAGTCCGGGATTAATCTCGAGGCCCGGGAGGCGCCGCTGGAAAGCTCGTCCTGAGCCCGCCGCCGTCCCAACCAGGGCTCGCCCGGTTGAGGTCGACCTCGACCCCAGAAACCTGTTCCGGGGCCCGTTTCGGAGCTGTTGCAGCAACGCCAAGGATCGAAGCCGCCGGGTGAGGAAACCGACCTGCCGCGGTCCCGGGCCTTCCTCCGCCGCCGAGAAGGATTTGAGCAATCGAAACCTTGTGCTTGCGTGCCACCAAAAGAACAAGCCCGACTGACGCAAAAAGGAGGAGGTGCAACACGAGGACATCCCAGGAGGTCACCCATCCCAGTACTACTCTCGCCAAAGCACGCTTAACTGCGGAGTTCTGATGGGATCCGGTGCATTAGTGCTGGTATGATCGCACCTGTCAAGTGTGGCGTGATCAACTGCTTTATGCCATCGCCAGGCCGCCGCGCGCGCTTCAAACGATCATAACTTTCAGTCCGGGATGAATCTCGAGGCTCGGGAGGCGCCGCTGCAAAGCTCGTCCTGAGCCCGCCGCCGTCCCAACCAGGGTTAGCCCGGTTGAGGTCGACCTCGACCCCAGAAACCTGTTCCAGGGCCCGTTTCGGAGCTGTTGCAACAACACCAAGGATCGGAGCCGCCAGATGAGGAAACCGACCTGCCACGGTCCAGGGCCCGCCTCCGCCGCCGAGAAGGATTTGAGCAATCGAAACCTTGTGCTTGCGTGCCACCAAAAGAACAAGCCCGACTGACGCAAAAAGGAGGAGGTGCAACACGAGGACTTCCCAGGAGGTCACCCATCCCAGTACTACTCTCGCCCAAGCACCCTTAACTGCGGAGTTCTGATGGGATCCGGTGCATTAGTGCTGGTATGATCGCACCTGTCATGTGTGGCGCGATCAACTGCTTTATGCCTTCGCCAGGCCGCCGCGCGCGCTTCAAACGATCATAACTTTCAGTCCGGGATTAATCTCGAGGCCCGGGAGGCGCCGCTGGAAAGCTCGTCCTGAGCCCGCCGCCGTCCCAACCAGGGCTCGCCCGGTTGAGGTCGACCTCGACCCCAGAAACCTGTTCCAGGGCCCGTTTCGGAGCTGTTGCAACAACACCAAGGATCGGAGCCGCCGGGTGAGGAAACCGACCTGCCGCGGTCCAGGGCCCGCCTCCGCCGCCGAGAAGGATTTGAGCAATCGAAACCTTGTGCTTGCGTGCCACCAAAAGAACAAGCCCGACTGACGCAAAAAGGAGGAGGTGCAACACGAGGACTTCCCAGGAGGTCACCCATCCCAGTACTACTCTCGCCCAAGCACCCTTAACTGCGGAGTTCTGATGGGATCCGGTGCATTAGTGCTGGTATGATCGCACCTGTCAAGTGTGGCGCGATCAACTGCTTTATGCCTTCGCCAGGCCGCCGCGCGCGCTTCAAACGATCATAACTTTCAGTCCGGGATTAATCTCGAGGCCCGGGAGGGGCCGCTGGAAAGCTCGTCCTGAGCCCGCCGCCGTCCCAACCCGGGCTCGCCCGGTTGAGGTCGACCTCGACCCCAGAAACCTGTTCCGGGGCCTGTTTCGGAGTTGTTGCAGCAACACCAAGGATCGGAGCCGCCGGGTGAGGAAACCGACCTGCCGCGGTCCCAGGCCCGCCTCTGCCGCCAAGAAGGATTTGAGCAATCGAAACCTTGTGCTTGCGTGCCACCAAAAGAACAAGCCCGACTGACGCAAAAAGGAGGAGGTGCAACACGAGGACATCCCAGGAGGTCACCCATCCCAGTACTACTCTCGCCCAAGCACGCTTAACTGCGGAGTTCTGATGGGATCCGGTGCATTAGTGCTGGTATGATCGCACCTGTCAAGTGTGGCGCGATCAACTGCTTTATGCCTTCGCCAATCCGCCGCGCGCGCTTCAAACGATCAATACTTTCAGTCCGGGATTAATCTCGAGGCCCGGGAGGCGCCGCTGGAAAGCTCGTCCTGAGCCCGCCGCCGTCCCAACCAGGGCTCGCCCGGTTGAGGTCGACCTCGACCCCAGAAACCTGTTCCGGGGCCCGTTTCGGAGCTGTTGCAGCAACGCCAAGGATCGAAGCCGCCGGGTGAGGAAACGACCTGCCGCGGTCCCGGGCCCGCCTCCGCCGCCGAGAAGGATTTGAGCAATCGAAACCTTGTGTTTGCGTGCCGCCAAAAGAACAAGCCCGACTGACGCAAAAAGGAGGAGGTGTAACACGAGGACTTCCCAGGAGGTCACCCATCCCAGTACTACTCTCGCCCAAGCACCCTTAACTGCGGAGTTCTGATGGGATCCGGTGCATTAGTGCTGGTATGATCGCACCTGTCAAGTGTGGCGCGATCAACTGCTTTATGCCTTCGCCAGGACGCCGCGCGCGCTTCAAACGATCATAACTTTCAGTCCGGGATTAATCTCGAGGCCCGGGAGGCGCCGCTGGGAAGCTCGTCCTGAGCCCGCCGCCGTCCCAACCTGGGCTCGCCCGGTTGAGGTCGACCTCGACCCCAGAAACCTGTTCCGGGGCCCGTTTCGGAGCTGTTGCAGCAACGCCAAGGATCGGAGCCGCCGGGTGAGGAAACCGACCTGCCGCGGTCCCGGGCCCGCCTCTGCTGCCAAGAAGGATTTGAGCAATCGAAACCTTGTGCTTGCGTGCCACCAAAAGAACAAGCCCGACTGATGCAAAAAGGAGGAGGTGCAACACGAGGACATCCCAGGAGATCACCCATCCCAGTACTACTCTCGCCCAAGCACGCTTAACTGCGGAGTTCTGATGGGATCCGGTGCATTAGTGCTGGTATGATCGCACCTGTCAAGTGTGGCGCGATCAACTGCTTTATGCTTTCGCCAATCCGCCGCGCGCGCTTCTAACGATCATAACTTTCAGTCCGGGATTAATCTCGAGGCCCGGGAGGCGCCGCTGGAAAGCTCGTCCTGAGCCCGCCGCCGTCCCAACCCGGGCTCGCCCGGTTGAGGTCGTCCTCGACCCCAGAAACCTGTTCCGGGGCCCGTTTCGGAGCTGTTGCAGCAACGCCAAGGATCGAAGCCGCCGGGTGAGGAAACCAACCTGCCGCGGTCCCGGGCTTGCCTCCGCCGCCGAGAAGGATTTGAGCAATCGAAACCTTGTGCTTGCGTGCCACCAAAAGAACAAGCCCGACTGACGCAAAAAAGAGGAGGTGCAACACGAGGACATCCCAGGAGGTCACCTATCCCAGTACTACTCTCGCCCAAGCACACTTAACTGCGGAGTTCTGATGGGATCCGGTGCATTAGTGCTGGTATGATCGCACCTGTCACGTGTGGCGCGATCAACTGCTTTATGCCTTCGCCAGGCCGCCGCGCGCGCTTCAAACGATCATAACTTTCAGTCCGGGATTAATCTCGAGGCCCGGGAGGCGCCGCTGGAAAGCTCGTCCTGAGCCCGCCGCCGTCCCAACCAGGGCTCGCCCGGTTGAGGTCGACCTCGACCCCAGAAACCTGTTCCGGGGCCCGTTTCGGAGCTGTTGCAGCAACGCCAAGGATCGAACCCGCCGGGTGAGGAAACCGACCTGCCGCAGTCCTGGGCCCGCCTCCGCCGCCGAGAAGGATTTGAGCAATCGAAACCTTGTGCTTGCGTGCCACCAAAAGAACAAGCCCGACTGACGCAAAAAGGAGGAGGTGCAACACGAGGACATCCCAGGAGGTCACCTATCCCAGTACTACTCTCGCCCAAGCACGCTTAACTGCGGAGTTCTGATGGGATCTGGTGCATTAGTGCTGGTATGATCGCACCTGTCAAGTGTGGCGCGATCAACTGCTTTATGCCATCGCCAGGCCGCCGCGCGCGCTTCAAACGATCATAACTTTCAGTCCGGGATGAATCTCGAGGCCCGGGAGGCGCCGCTGCAAAGCTCGTCCTGAGCCCGCCGCCGTCCCAACCAGGGCTCGCCCGGTTGAGGTCGACCTCGACCCCAGAAACCTGTTCCAGGGCCCGTTTCGGAGCTGTTGCAACAACACCAAGGATCGGAGCCGCCGGATGAGGAAACCGACCTGCCGCGGTCCCGGGCCCGCCTCCGCCGCCGAGAAGGATTTGAGCAATCGAAACCTTGTGCTTGCGTGCCACACAAAGAACAAGCCCGACTGACGCAAAAAGGAAGAGGTGCAACACGAGGACTTCCCAGGAGGTCACCCATCCAAGTACTACTCTCGCCCAAGCACGCTTAACTGCGGAGTTCTGATGGGATCCGGTGCATTAGTGCTGGTATGATCGCACCTGTCAAGTGTGGCGCGATCAACTGCTTTATGCCTTCGCCAGGCCGCCGTGCGCGCTTTAAACGATCATAACTTTCAGTCTGGGATTAATCTCGAGGCCCGGGAGGCGCCGCTGGAAAGCTCGTCCTGAGCCCGCCGCCGTCCCAACCAGGGCTCGCCCGGTTGAGGTCGACCTCGACCCCAGAAACCTGTTCCGGGGCCCGTTTCGGAGCTGTTGCAGCAACGCCAAGGATCGAACCCGCCGGGTGAGGAAACCGACCTGCCGCAGTCCTGGGCCCGCCTCCGCCGCCGAGAAGGATTTGAGCAATCGAAACCTTGTGCTTGCGTGCCACCAAAAGAACAAGCCCGACTGACGCAAAAAGGAGGAGGTGCAACACGAGGACATCCCAGGAGGTCACCTATCCCAGTACTACTCTCGCCCAAGCACGCTTAACTGCGGAGTTCTGATGGGATCTGGTGCATTAGTGCTGGTATGATCGCACCTGTCAAGTGTGGCGCGATCAACTGCTTTATGCCATCGCCAGGCCGCCGCGCGCGCTTCAAACGATCATAACTTTCAGTCCGGGATGAATCTCGAGGCCCGGGAGGCGCCGCTGCAAAGCTCGTCCTGAGCCCGCCGCCGTCCCAACCAGGGCTCGCCCGGTTGAGGTCGACCTCGACCCCAGAAACCTGTTCCAGGGCCCGTTTCGGAGCTGTTGCAACAACACCAAGGATCGGAGCCGCCGGATGAGGAAACCGACCTGCCGCGGTCCCGGGCCCGCCTCCGCCGTCGAGAAGGATTTGAGCAATCGAAACCTTGTGCTTGCGTGCCACACAAAGAACAAGCCCGACTGACGCAAAAAGGAAGAGGTGCAACACGAGGACTTCCCAGGAGGTCACCCATCCAAGTACTACTCTCGCCCAAGCACGCTTAACTGCGGAGTTCTCATGGGATCCGGTGCATTAGTGCTGGTATGATCGCACCTGTCAAGTGTGGCGCGATCAACTGCTTTATGCCTTCGCCAGGCCGCCGCGCGCGCTTTAAACGATCATAACTTTCAGTCTGGGATTAATCTCGAGGCCCGGGAGGCGCCGCTGGAAAGCTCGTCCTGAGCCCGCCGCCGTCCCAACCAGGGCTCGCCCGGTTGAGGTCGACCTCGACCCCAGAAACCTGTTCCGGGGCCCGTTTCGGAGCTGTTGCAGCAACGCCAAGGATCGAAGCCGCCGGGTGAGGAAACCGACCTGCCGCGGTCCCGGCCCCGCCTCTGCCGCCAAGAAGGATTTGAGCAATCGAAACCTTGTGCTTGCGTGCCACCAAAAGAACAAGCCCGACTGACGCAAAAAGGAGGAGGTGCAACACGAGGACATCCCAGGAGGTCACCCATCCCAGTACTACTCTCGCAAGTTCACGCTTAACTGCGGAGTTCTGATGGGATCCGGTGCATTAGTGCTGGTATGATCGCACCTGTCAAGTGTGGCGTCATCAACTGCTTTATGCCATCGCCAGGCCGCCGCGCGCGCTTCAAACGACCATAACTTTCAGTCCGGGATGAATCTCGAGGCTCGGGAGGCGCCGCTGCAAAGCTCGTCCTGAGCCCGCCGCCGTCCCAACCAGGGCTCGCCCGGTTGAGGTCGACCTCGACCCCAGAAACCTGTTCCAGGGCCCGTTTCGGAGCTGTTGCAACAACACCAAGGATCGGAGCCGCCGGATGAGGAAACCGACCTGCCGCGGTCCAGGGCCCGCCTCCGCCGCCGAGAAGGATTTGAGCAATCGAAACCTTGTGCTTCCGTGCCACCAAAAGAACAAGCCCGTTTGACGCAAAAAGGAGGAGGTGCAACACGAGGACTTCCCAGGAGGTCACCCATCCCAGTACTACTCTCGCCCAAGCACCCTTAACTGCGGAGTTCTGATGGGATCCGGTGCATTAGTGCTGGTATGATCGCACCTGTCAAGTGTGGCGCGATCAACTGCTTTATGCCTTCGCCAGGCCGCCGCGCGCGCTTCAAACGATCATAACTTTCAGTCCGGGATTAATCTCGAGGCCCGGGAGGCGCCGCTGGAAAGCTCGTCCTGAGCCCGCCGCCGTCCCAACCCGGGCTCGCCCGGTTGAGGTCGACCTCGACCCCAGAAACCTGTTCCGGGGCCCGTTTCGGAGTTGTTGCAGCAACGCCAAGGATCGGAGCCGCCGGGTGAGGAAACCGACCTGCCGCGGTCCCGGGCCCTCCTCTGCCGCCAAGAAGGATTTGAGCAATCGAAACCTTGTGCTTGCGTGCCACCAAAAGAACAAGCCCGACTGAAGCAAAAAGGAGGAGGTGCAACACGAGGACATCCCAGGAGGTCACCCATCCCAGTACTACTCTCGCCCAAGCACGCTTAACTGCGGAGTTCTGATGGGATCCGGTGCATTAGTGCTGGTATGATCGCACCTGTCAAGTGTGGCGCGATCAACTGCTTTATGCCATCGCCAGGCCGCCGCGCGCGCTTCAAACGATCATAACTTTCAGTCCGGGATGAATCTCGAGGCTCGGGAGGCGCCGCTGCAAAGCTCGTCCTTAGCATGCCGCCGTCCCAACCAGGGCTCGCCCGGTTGAGGTCGACCTCGACCCCAGAAACCTGTTCCAGGGCCCGTTTCGGAGCTGTTGCAACAACACCAAGGATCGGAGCCGCCGGATGAGGAAACCGACCTGCCGCGGTCCAGGGCCCGCCTCCGCCGCCGAGAAGGATTTGAGCAATCGAAACCTTGTGCTTGCGTGCCACAAAAAGAACAAGCCCGACTGACGCAAAAAGGAGGAGGTGCAACACGAGGACTTCCCAGGTCACCCATCCCAGTACTACTCTCGCCCAAGCACGCTTAACTGCGGAGTTCTGATGGGATCCGGTGCATTAGTGCTGGTATGATCGCACCTGTCAAGTGTGGCGCGATCAACTGCTTTATGCCTTCGCCAGGCCGCCGCGCGCGCTTTAAACGATCATAACTTTCAGTCATGGATTAATCTCGAGGCCCGGGAGGCGCCGCTGGAAAGCTCGTCCTGAGCCCGCCGCCGTCCCAACCAGGGCTCGCCCGGTTGAGGTCGACCTCGACCCCAGAAACCTGTTCCGGGGCCCGTTTCGGAGCTGTTGCAGCAACGCCAAGGATCGAAGCCGCCGGGTGAGGAAACCGACCTGCCGCGGTCCCGGGCCTGCCTCCGCCGCCGAGAAGGATTTGAGCAATCGAAACCTTGTGCTTGCGTGCCACCAAAATAAAAAGCCCGACTGACGCAAAAAGGAGGAGGTGCAACACGAGGACATCCCAGGAGGTCACCCATCCCAGTACTACTCTCGCCTAAGCACGCTTCACTGCGGAGGTCTGATGGGATCCGGTGCATTAGTGCTGGTATGATCGCACCTGTCAAGTGTGGCGTGATCAACTGCTTTATGCCATCGCCAGGCCGCCGCGCGCGCTTCAAACGATCATAACTTTCAGTCCGGGATGAATCTCGAGGCTCGGGAGGCGCCGCTGCAAAGCTCGTCCTGAGCCCGCCGCCGTCCCAACCCGGGCTCGCTCGGTTGAGGTCGACCTCGACCCCAGAAACCTGTTCCAGGGCCCGTTTCGGAGCTGTTGCAACAACACCAAGGATCGGAGCCGCCGGATGAGGAAACCGACCTGCCGCGGTCCAGGGCCCGCCTCCGCCGCCGAGAAGGATTTGAGCAATCGAAACCTTGTGCTTGCGTGCCACCAAAAGAACAAGCCCGACTAACGCAAAAAGGAGGAGGTGCAACACGAGGACTTCCCAGGAGGTCACCCATCCCAGTACTACTCTCGCCCAAGCACCCTTAACTGCGGAGTTCTGATGGGATCCGGTGCATTAGTGCTGGTATGATCGCACCTGTCAAGTGTGGCGCGATCAACTGCTTTATGCCTTCGCCAGGCCGCCGCGCGCGCTTCAAACGATCATAACTTTTAGTCCGCGATTAATCTCGAGGCCCGGGAGGCGCCGCTGGAAAGCTCGTCCTTAGCCCGCCGCCGTCCCAACCCGGGCTCGCCCGGTTGAGGTCGACCTCGACCCCAGAAACCTGTTCCGGGGCCCGTTTCGGAGTTGTTGCAGCAACGCCAAGGATCGGAGCCACCGGGTGAGGAAACCGACCTGCCGCGGTCCCGGGCCCGCCTCTGCCGCCAAGAAGGATTTGAGCAATCGAAACCTTGTGCTTGCGTGCCACCAAAAGAACAAGCCCGACTGAAGCAAAAAGGAGGAGGTGCAACACGAGGACATCCCAGGAGGTCACCCATCCCAGTACTACTCTCGCCCAAGCACGCTTAACTGCGGAGTTCTGATGGGATCCGGTGCATTAGTGCTGGTATGATCGCACCTGTCAAGTGTGGCGCGATCAACTGCTTTATGCCTTCGCCAATCCGCCGCGCGCGCTTCAAACGATCATAACTTTCAGTCCGGGATTAATCTCGAGGCCCGGGAGGCGCCGCTGGAAAGCTCGTCCTGAGCCCGCCGCCGTCCCAACCAGGGCTCGCCCGGTTGAGGTCGTCCTCGACCCCAGAAACCTGTTCCGGGGCCCGTTTCGGAGCTGTTGCAGCAACGCCAAGGATCGAAGCCGCCGGGTGAGGAAACCAACCTGCCGCGGTCCCGGGCCCGCCTCCGCCGCCGAGAAGGATTTGAGCAATCGAAACCTTGTGCTTGCGTGCCACCAAAAGAACAAGCCCGACTTACGCAAAAAGGAGGAGGTGCAACACGAGGACATCCCAGGAGGTCACCTATCCCAGTACTACTCTCGCCCAAGCACGCTTAACTTCGGAGTTCTGATGGGATCCGGTGCATTAGTGCTGGTATGATCGCACCTGTCAAGTGTGGCGCGATCAACTGCTTTATGCCATCGCCAGGCCGCCGCGCGCGCTTCAAACGATCATAATTTTCAGTCCGAGATGAATCTCGAGGCTCGGGAGGCGCCGCTGGAAAGCTCGTCCTTAGCCCGCCGCCGTCCCAACCCGGGCTCGCCCGGTTGAGGTCGACCTCGACCCCAGAAACCTGTTCCAGGGCCCGTTTCGGAGCTCTTGCAACAACACCAAAGATCGGAGCCGCCGGATGAGGAAACCGACCTGCCGCGGTCCAGGGCCCGCCTCCGCCGCCGAGAAGGATTTGAGCAATCGAAACCTTGTGCTTGCGTGCCACCAAAAGAACAAGCCCGACTGACGCAAAAAGGAGGAGGTGCAACACGAGGACTTCCAAGGAGGTCACCCATCCCAGTACTACTCTCGCCCAAGCACCCTTAACTGCGGAGTTCTGATGGGATCCGGTGCATTAGTGCTGGTATGATTGCACCTGTCAAGTGTGGCGCGATCAACTGCTTTATGCCTTCGCCAGGCCGCCGCGCGCGCTTCAAACGATCATAACTTTCAGTCCGGGATTAATCTCGAGGCCCGGGAGGCGCCGCTGGAAAGCTCGTCCTGAGCCCGCCGCCGTCCCAACCAGGGCTCGCCCGGTTGAGGTCGACCTCGACCCCAGAAACCTGTTCCGGGGCCCGTTTCGGAGCTGTTGCAGCAACGCCAAGGATCGAAGCCGCCGGGTGAGGAAACCGACCTGCCGCGGTCCCGGGCCCGCCTCCGCCGCCGAGAAGGATTTGAGCAATCGAAACCTTGTGTTGCGTGCCACCAAAAGAACAAGCCCGACTGACGCAAAAAGGAGGAGGTGCAACACGAGGACATCCCAGGAGGTCACCCATCCCAGTACTACTCTCGCCCAAGCACATTTAACTGCGGAGTTCTGATGGGATCCGGTGCATTAGTGCTGGTATGATCGCACCTGTCAAGTGTGGCGCGATCAACTGCTTTATCCCATCGCCAGGCCGCCGCGCGCGCTTCAAACGATCATAACTTTCAGTCCGGGATGAATCTCGAGGCTCGGGAGGCGCCGCTGCAAAGCTCGTCCTGAGCCCGCCGCCGTCCCAACCAGGGCTCGCCCGGTTGAGGTCGACCTCGACCCCAGAAACCTGTTCCAGGGCCCGTTTCGGAGCTGTTGCAACAACACCAAGGATCGGAGCCGCCGGATGAGGAAACCGACCTGCCGCGGTCCCGGGCCCGCCTCCGCCGCCGAGAAGGATTTGAGCAATCGAAACCTTGTGCTTGCGTGCCACCAAAAGAACAAGCCCGATTGACGCAAAAAGGAGGAGGTGCAACACGAGGACTTCCCAGGAGGTCACCCATCCAAATACTACCCTCGCCCAAGCACGCTTCACTGCGGAGTTCTGATGGGATCCGGTGCATTAGTGCTGGTATGATCGCACCTGTCACGTGTGGCGCGATCAACTGCTTTATGCCTTCGCCAGGCCGCCGTGCGCGCTTCAAACGATCATAACTTTCAGTCCGGGATTAATCTCGAGGCCCGAGAGGCGCCGCTGGAAAGCTCGTCCTGAGCCCGCCGCCGTCCCAACCAGGGCTCGCCCGGTTGAGGTCGACCTCGACCCCAGAAACCTGTTCCGGGGCCCGTTTCGGAGCTGTTGCAGCAACGCCAAGGATCGAAGCCGCCGGGTGAGGAAACCAACCTGCCGCGGTCCCGGGCCCGCCTCCGCCGCCGAGAAGGATTTGAGCAATCGAAACCTTGTGCTTGCGTGCCACCAAAAGAACAAGCCCGACTGAAGCAAAAAGGAGGAGGTGCAACACGAGGACATCCCAGGAGGTCACCCATCCCAGTACTACTCTCGCCCAAGCACGCTTAACTGCGGAGTTCTGATGGGATCCGGTGCATTAGTGCTGGTATGATCGCACCTGTCAAGTGTGGCGCGATCAACTGCTTTATCCCATCGCCAGGCCGCCGCGCGCGCTTCAAACGATCATAACTTTCAGTCCGGGATGAATCTCGAGGCTCGGGAGGCGCCGCTGCAAAGCTCGTCCTGAGCCCGCCGCCGTCCCAACCAGGGCTCGCCCGGTTGAGGTCGACCTCGACCCCAGAAACCTGTTCCAGGGCCCGTTTCGGAGCTGTTGCAACAACACCAAGGATCGGAGCCGCCGGATGAGGAAACCGACCTGCCGCGGTCCCAGGCCCGCCTCCGCCGCCGAGAAGGATTTGAGCAATCGAAACCTTGTGCTTGCGTGCCACCAAAAGAACAAGCCCGATTGACGCAAAAAGGAGGAGGTGCAACACGAGGACTTCCCAGGAGTTCACCCATCCCAGTACTACTCTCGCCCAAGCACGCTTAACTGCGGAGTTCTGATGGGATCCTGTGCATTAGTGCTGGTATGATCGCACCTGTCAAGTGTGGCGCGATCAACTGCTTTATGCCTTCGCCAGGCCGCCGCGCGCGCTTCAAACGATCATAACTTTCAGTCCGGGATTAATCTCGAGGCCCTGGAGGCGCCGCTGCAAAGCTTGTCCTGAGCCCGCCGCCGTCCCAACCAGGGCTCGCCCGGTTGAGGTCGACCTCGACCCCAGAAACCTGTTCCAGGGCCCGTTTCGGAGCTGTTGCAACAACACCAAGGATCGGAGCCGCCGGATGAGGAAACCGACCTGCCGCGGTCCCAGGCCCGCCTCCGCCGCCGAGAAGGATTTGAGCAATCGAAACCTTGTGCTTGCGTGCCACCAAAAGAACAAGCCCGACTGAGGCAAAAAGGAGGAGGTGCAACACGAGGACTTCCCAGGAGGTCACCCATCCCAGTACTACTCTCGCCCAAGCACCCTTAACTGCGGAGTTCTGATGGGATCCGGTGCATTAGTGCTGGTATGATCGCACCTGTCAAGTGTGGCGCGATCAACTGCTTTATGCCTTCGCCAGGCCGCCGCGCGCGCTTCAAACGATCATAACTTTCAGTCCGGGATGAATATTGAGGCCCGGGAGGCGCCGCTGGAAAGATCGTCCTGAGCCCGCCGCCGTCCCAACCAGGGCTCGCCCGGTTGAGGTCGACCTCGACCCAAGAAACCTGTTCCGGGGCCCGTTCCGGAGCTGTTGCAACAACACCAAGGATCGGAGCCGCCGGATGAGGAAACCGACCTGCCGCGGTCCCGGGCCCGCGTCCGCCGCCAAGAAGGATTTGAGCAATCGAAACCTTGTGCTTGCGTGCCACCAAAAGAACAAGCCCGATTGACGCAAAAAGGAGGAGGTGCAACACGAGGACTTCCCAGGAGGTCACCCATCCCAGTACTACTCTCGCAAGTGCACGCTTAACTGCAGAGTTCTGATGGGATTCAGTGCATTAGTGCTTGTATGATCGCACCTGTCAAGTGTGGTGCGATCAAGTGCTTTATGCCTTCGCCAGGCCGCCGCTCGCGCTTCAAACGACCATAACTTTCAGTCCGGGATAAATCTCGAGGCCCGGGAGGCGCCGCCGGAAAGCCCGTTCTGAGCCCGCCGCCGTCCCAACCCAGGCTCGCCCGGTTGAGGTCGACCTCGACCCAAGAAACCTGTTCCGGGGCCCATTTCGGAGCTGTTGCAGCAACGCACAGGATCGGAGCCGCCGGGTGAGGAAACCGACATGCCGCGGTCCCGGGCCCGCCTCCGCCGCTTAGAAGGATTTGAGCAATCGAAACCTTGTGCGTGCGCGCCACCTAAAGAACAAGCCCGACTGACGCAAAAAGGAGGAGGTGCAACACGAGGACTTCCCAGGAGGTCACCCATCCCAGTACTACTCTCGCCATAGCACGCTTAACTGCGGAGTTCTGATGGGATCCGGTGCATTAGTGCTGGTATGATCGCACCTAACAAGTGTGGCGCGATCAACTGTTTTATGTTTCGCCAGGCCGCCGCGCGCGCTTCAAACGATCATAACTTTCAGTCCGGGATGAATCTCGAGGCCCGGGAGGCGCCGCTGGAAAGCACGTTCTGAGCCCGCCGCCGTCCCAACCGGGGCTCGCCCGGTTGAGGTCGACCTCGACCCTAGAAACCTGTTCCGAGGCCCGTTTCGGAGCTGTTGCAGCAACGCCAAGGATCGGAGCCGCTGGGTGAGGAAACCGACCTGCCGCGGTCCCGGGCCCGCCTCCGCCGCTTAGAAGGATTTGAGCAATCGAAACCTTGTGTGTGCGCACCACCAAAAGAACAAGCCCGACTGACGCAAAAAGGAGGAGGTGCAACACGAGGACTTCCCAGGAGGTCACCCATCCCAGTACTACTCTCGCAAGTGCACGCTTAACTGCAGAGTTCTGATGGGATTCAGTCCATTAGTGCTTGTATGATCGCACCTGTCAAGTGTGGTGCGATCAAGTGCTTTATGCCTTCGCCAGGCCGCCGCTCGCGCTTCAAACGACCATAACTTTCAGTCCGGGATAAATCTCGAGGCCCGGGAGGCGCCGCCGGAAAGCCCGTTCTGAGCCCGCCGCCGTCCCAACCCAGGCTCGCCCGGTTGAGGTCGACCTCGACCCCAGAAACCTGTTTCGGGGCCCGTTTCGGAGCTGTTGCAGCAACACCAAGGATCGGAGCCGCCGGATGAGGAAACCGACCTGCCGCGGTCCCTAGCCCGCCTCCGCCGCCGAGAAGGATTTGAGCAATCGAAACCTTGTGCTTGCGTGCCACCAAAAGAACAAGCCCGACTGACGCAAAAAGGAGGAGGTGCAACACGAGGACTTCCCAGGAGGTCACCCATCCCAGTACTACTCTCGCCCAAGCACGCTTAACTGCGGAGTTCTGATGGGATCCGGTGCATTGGTGCTGGTATGATCGCACCTGTCAAGTGTGGCGCGATCAACTGCTTTATGCATCGCCAGGCTGCCGCGCGTGCTTCAAACGATCATAACTTTCAGTCCGGGATGAATCTCGAGGCCCGGGAGGCGCCGCTGGAAAGCTTGTCCTGAGCCCACCGCCGTCCCACCCAGGGCTCGCCCGGTTGAGGTCGACCTCGACCCCAAAAACCTGTTCCGGGGCCCGTTTCGAAGCTGTTGCAGCAACGCCAAGGATCGGAGCCGCCGAGTGAGGAAACCGACCTGCTGCGGTCCCGGGCCCGCCTCCGCCGCTTAGAAGGATTTGAGCAATCGAAACCTTGCGCGTACGCGCCACCTAAAGAACAAGCCCGACTGACGCAAAAAGGAGGAGGTGCAACACGGGGACTTCCCAGGAGGTCACCCATCCCAGTACTACTCTCGCCCAAGCACGCTTGACTGCGGAGTTCTGATGGGATTCGGTGCATTAGTGCTGGTATGATCGCACCTGTCAAGTGTGGTGCGATCAACTGCTTTATGCCTTCGTCAGGCCGCCGCGCGCGCTTCAAACGATCATAACTTTCAGTCCAGGATGAATCTCGAGGCCCGGGAGGCGCCGCTGGAAAACACGTCCTGAGCCCGCCGCCGTCCCAACAAGGGCTCGCCCGGTTGAGGTCGACCTCGACCCCAGAAACCTGTTCCGGGGCCCGTTTCGGAGCTGATGCATAAACACCAAGGATCGGAGCCGCCGGGTGAGGAAACCAACCTGCCGCGGTCCCGGGCCCGCCTCCGCCGCCGAGAAGGATTTGAGCAATCGAAACCTTGTGCTTGCGTGCCACCAAAAGAACAAGCCCGACTGAAGCAAAAAGGAGGAGGTGCAACACGAGGACATCCCAGGAGGTCACCCATCCCAGTACTACTCTCGCCCAAGCACGCTTAACTGCGGAGTTCTGATGGGATCCGGTGCATTAGTGCTGGTATGATCGCACCTGTCAAGTGTGGCGCGATCAACTGCTTTATCCCATCGCCAGGCCGCCGCGCGCGCTTCAAACGATCATAACTTTCAGTCCGGGATGAATCTCGAGGCTCGGGAGGCGCCGCTGCAAAGCTCGTCCTGAGCCCGCCGCCGTCCCAACCAGGGCTCGCCCGGTTGAGGTCGACCTCGACCCCAGAAACCTGTTCCAGGGCCCGTTTCGGAGCTGTTGCAACAACACCAAGGATCGGAGCCGCCGGATGAGGAAACCGACCTGCCGCGGTCCCAGGCCCGCCTCCGCCGCCGAGAAGGATTTGAGCAATCGAAACCTTGTGCTTGCGTGCCACCAAAAGAACAAGCCCGATTGACGCAAAAAGGAGGAGGTGCAACACGAGGACTTCCCAGGAGTTCACCCATCCCAGTACTACTCTCGCCCAAGCACGCTTAACTGCGGAGTTCTGATGGGATCCTGTGCATTAGTGCTGGTATGATCGCACCTGTCAAGTGTGGCGCGATCAACTGCTTTATGCCTTCGCCAGGCCGCCGCGCGCGCTTCAAACGATCATAACTTTCAGTCCGGGATTAATCTCGAGGCCCGGGAGGCGCCGCTGCAAAGCTTGTCCTGAGCCCGCCGCCGTCCCAACCAGGGCTCGCCCGGTTGAGGTCGACCTCGACCCCAGAAACCTGTTCCAGGGCCCGTTTCGGAGCTGTTGCAACAACACCAAGGATCGGAGCCGCCGGATGAGGAAACCGACCTGCCGCGGTCCCAGGCCCGCCTCCGCCGCCGAGAAGGATTTGAGCAATCGAAACCTTGTGCTTGCGTGCCACCAAAAGAACAAGCCCGACTGAGGCAAAAAGGAGGAGGTGCAACACGAGGACTTCCCAGGAGGTCACCCATCCCAGTACTACTCTCGCCCAAGCACCCTTAACTGCGGAGTTCTGATGGGATCCGGTGCATTAGTGCTGGTATGATCGCACCTGTCAAGTGTGGCGCGATCAACTGCTTTATGCCTTCGCCAGGCCGCCGCGCGCGCTTCAAACGATCATAACTTTCAGTCCGGGATGAATATTGAGGCCCGGGAGGCGCCGCTGGAAAGCTCGTCCTGAGCCCGCCGCCGTCCCAACCAGGGCTCGCCCGGTTGAGGTCGACCTCGACCCCAGAAACCTGTTCCGGGGCCCGTTCCGGAGCTGTTGCAACAACACCAAGGATCAGAGCCGCCGGATGAGGAAACCGACCTGCCGCGGTCCCGGGCCCGCTTCCGCCGCCAAGAAGGATTTGAGCAATCGAAACCTTGTGCTTGCGTGCCACCAAAAGAACAAGCCCGATTGACGCAAAAAGGAGGAGGTGCAACACGAGGACTTCCCAGGAGGTCACCCATCCCAGTACTACTCTCGCAAGTGCACGCTTAACTGCAGAGTTCTGATGGGATTCAGTGCATTAGTGCTTGTATGATCGCACCTGTCAAGTGTGGTGCGATCAAGTGCTTTATGCCTTCGCCAGGCCGCCGCTCGCGCTTCAAACGACCATAACTTTCAGTCCGGGATAAATCTCGAGGCCCGGGAGGCGCCGCCGGAAAGCCCGTTCTGAGCCCGCCGCCGTCCCAACCCAGGCTCGCCCGGTTGAGGTCGACCTCGACCCAAGAAACCTGTTCCGGGGCCCATTTCGGAGCTGTTGCAGCAACGCACAGGATCGGAGCCGCCGGGTGAGGAAACCGACATGCCGCGGTCCCGGGCCCGCCTCCGCCGCTTAGAAGGATTTGAGCAATCGAAACCTTGTGCGTGCGCGCCACCTAAAGAACAAGCCCGACTGACGCAAAAAGGAGGAGGTGCAACACGAGGACTTCCCAGGAGGTCACCCATCCCAGTACTACTCTCGCCATAGCACGCTTAACTGCGGAGTTCTGATGGGATCCGGTGCATTAGTGCTGGTATGATCGCACCTAACAAGTGTGGCGCGATCAACTGTTTTATGTTTCGCCAGGCCGCCGCGCGCGCTTCAAACGATCATAACTTTCAGTCCGGGATGAATCTCGAGGCCCGGGAGGCGCCGCTGGAAAGCACGTTCTGAGCCCGCCGCCGTCCCAACCGGGGCTCGCCCGGTTGAGGTCGACCTCGACCCTAGAAACCTGTTCCGAGGCCCGTTTCGGAGCTGTTGCAGCAACGCCAAGGATCGGAGCCGCTGGGTGAGGAAACCGACCTGCCGCGGTCCCGGGCCCGCCTCCGCCGCTTAGAAGGATTTGAGCAATCGAAACCTTGTGTGTGCGCACCACCAAAAGAACAAGCCCGACTGACGCAAAAAGGAGGAGGTGCAACACGAGGACTTCCCAGGAGGTCACCCATCCCAGTACTACTCTCGCAAGTGCACGCTTAACTGCAGAGTTCTGATGGGATTCAGTCCATTAGTGCTTGTATGATCGCACCTGTCAAGTGTGGTGCGATCAAGTGCTTTATGCCTTCGCCAGGCCGCCGCTCGCGCTTCAAACGACCATAACTTTCAGTCCGGGATAAATCTCGAGGCCCGGGAGGCGCCGCCGGAAAGCCCGTTCTGAGCCCGCCGCCGTCCCAACCCAGGCTCGCCCGGTTGAGGTCGACCTCGACCCCAGAAACCTGTTTCGGGGCCCGTTTCGGAGCTGTTGCAGCAACACCAAGGATCGGAGCCGCCGGATGAGGAAACCGACCTGCCGCGGTCCCTAGCCCGCCTCCGCCGCCGAGAAGGATTTGAGCAATCGAAACCTTGTGCTTGCGTGCCACCAAAAGAACAAGCCCGACTGACGCAAAAAGGAGGAGGTGCAACACGAGGACTTCCCAGGAGGTCACCCATCCCAGTACTACTCTCGCCCAAGCACGCTTAACTGCGGAGTTCTGATGGGATCCGGTGCATTGGTGCTGGTATGATCGCACCTGTCAAGTGTGGCGCGATCAACTGCTTTATGCATCGCCAGGCTGCCGCGCGTGCTTCAAACGATCATAACTTTCAGTCCGGGATGAATCTCGAGGCCCGGGAGGCGCCGCTGGAAAGCTTGTCCTGAGCCCACCGCCGTCCCACCCAGGGCTCGCCCGGTTGAGGTCGGCCTCGACCCCAAAAACCTGTTCCGGGGCCCGTTTCGAAGCTGTTGCAGCAACGCCAAGGATCGGAGCCGCCGAGTGAGGAAACCGACCTGCTGCGGTCCCGGGCCCGCCTCCGCCGCTTAGAAGGATTTGAGCAATCGAAACCTTGCGCGTACGCGCCACCTAAAGAACAAGCCCGACTGACGCAAAAAGGAGGAGGTGCAACACGGGGACTTCCCAGGAGGTCACCCATCCCAGTACTACTCTCGCCCAAGCACGCTTGACTGCGGAGTTCTGATGGGATTCGGTGCATTAGTGCTGGTATGATCGCACCTGTCAAGTGTGGTGCGATCAACTGCTTTATGCCTTCGCCAGGCCGCCGCGCGCGCTTCAAACGATCATAACTTTCAGTCCACGATGAATCTCGAGGCCCGGGAGGCGCCGCTGGAAAACACGTCCTGAGCCCGCCGCCGACCCAACAAGGGCTCGCCCGGTTCAGGTCGACCTCGACCCCAGAAACCTTTTCCGGGGCCCGTTTCGGAGCTGTTGCAACAACACCAAGGATCGGAGCCGCCGGGTGAGGAAACCGACCTGCCGCGGTCCCGGGCCCGCCTCCGCCGCCGAGAAGGATTTGAGCAATCGAAACCTTGTGCTTGCGTGCCACCAAAAGAACAAGCCCGACTGACGCAAAACGGAGGAGGTGCAACACGAGGACTTCCCAGGAGGTCACCCATCCCAGTACTACTCTCGCCCAAGCATGCTTAACTGCGGAGTTCTGATGGGATCCGGTTCATTAGTGCTGGTATGATCGCACCTGTCAAGTGTGGCGCGATCAACTGCTTTATGCCTTCGCAAGGCCGCCGCGCGCGCTTCAAACGATCATAACTTTCAGTCCGGGATGAATCTCGAGGCCCGAGAGGCGCCGCTGGAAAGCTCGTCCTGAGCCCGCCGCCGTCCCAACCAGGGCTCGCCCGGTTGAGGTCGACCTCGACCCCAGAAACCTGTTCCGGGGCCCGTTTCGGAGCTGTTGCAGCAACGCCAAGGATCGGAGCCGCCGGGTGAGGAAACCGACCTGCCGCGGTCCCGGGCCCGCCTCCGCCGCTTAGAAGGATTTGAGAAATCGAAACCTTGTGCGTGCGCGCCACCTAAAGAACAAGCCCGACTGACGCAAAAAGGAGGAGGTGCAACACGAGGACTTCCCAGGAGGTCACCCATCCCAGTACTACTCTCGCCCAAGCACGCTTAACTGCGAAGTTCTGATGGGATCCGGTGCATTAGTGCTGGTATGATCGCACCTGTGAAGTGTGGCGCGATCAACTGCTTTATGCTTCGCCAGGCTGCCGCGCGTGCTTCAAACGATCATAACTTTCAGTCCGGGATGAATCTCGAGGCCCGGGAGGCGCCGCTGGAAAGCTCGTCCTGAGCCCACCGCCGTCCCAACCTGGGCTTGCCCGGTTGAGGTCGACCTCGACCCAAGAAACCTGTTCCCGGGCCCGTTTCGGAGCTGTTGCAGCAACGCCAAGGATCGGAGCCGCCGGGTGAGGAAACCGACGTGCCGCGGTCCCGGGCCTGCCTCCGCCGCTTAGAAGGATTTGAGCAATCGAAACCTTGTGCGTGCGCGCCACCTAAAGAACAAGCCCGACTGACGCAAAAAGGAGGAGGTGCAACAAGAGGACTTCCCAGGAGGTCACCCATCCCAGTACTACTCTCGCCCAAGCACGCTTAACTGCGGAGTTCTGATGGGATTCGGTGCATTAGTGCTAGTATGATCGCACCTGTCAAGTGTGGTGCGATCAACTGCTTTATGCCTTCGCCAGGCCGCCGCTCGCGCTTCAAACGACCATAACTTTCAGTCCGGGATGAATCTCGAGGCCCGGGAGGCGCCGCTGGAAAGCTTGTCCTGAGCCCACCGCCGTCCCAACCAGGGCTCACCCGGTTGAGGTCGACCTCGACCCCAGAAACCTGTTCCGGGGCCCGTTTCGGAGCTGTTGCAGCAACGCCAAGGATCGGAGCCGCCGGGTGAGGAAACCGACCTGCCGCGGTCCCGGGCCCGCCTCCGCCGCTTTGAAGGATTTGAGCAATTGAAACCTTGCGCGTACGCGCCACCTAAAGAACAAGCCCGACTGACGCAAAAAGGAGGAGGTGCAACACGGGGACTTCCCAGGAGGTCACCCATCCCAGTACCACTCTCGCCCAAGCACGCTTAACTGCGGAGTTCTGATGGGATTCGGTGCATTAGTGCTGGTATGATCGCACCTGTCAAGTGTGGTGCGATCAAGTGCTTTATGCCTTCGCCAGGCCGCCGCTCGCGCTTCAAACGACCATAACTTTCAGTCCGGGATAAATCTCGAGGCCCGGGAGGCGCCGCCGGAAAGCCCGTTCTGAGCCCGCCGCCGTCCCAACCCAGGCTCGCCCGGTTGAGGTCGACCTCGACCCCAGAAACCTGTTTCGGGGCCCGTTTCGGAGCTGTTGCAGCAACACCAAGGATCGGAGCCGCCGGATGAGGAAACCGACCTGCCGCGGTCCCTAGCCCGCCTCCGCCGCCGAGAAGGATTTGAGCAATCGAAACCTTGTGCTTGCGTGCCACCAAAAGAACAAGCCCGACTGACGCAAAAAGGAGGAGGTGCAACACGAGGACTTCCCAGGAGGTCACCCATCCCAGTACTACTCTCGCCCAAGCACGCTTAACTGCGGAGTTCTGATGGGATCCGGTGCATTGGTGCTGGTATGATCGCACCTGTCAAGTGTGGCGCGATCAACTGCTTTATGCATCGCCAGGCTGCCGCGCGTGCTTCAAACGATCATAACTTTCAGTCCGGGATGAATCTCGAGGCCCGGGAGGCGCCGCTGGAAAGCTTGTCCTGAGCCCACCGCCGTCCCACCCAGGGCTCGCCCGGTTGAGGTCGGCCTCGACCCCAAAAACCTGTTCCGGGGCCCGTTTCGAAGCTGTTGCAGCAACGCCAAGGATCGGAGCCGCCGAGTGAGGAAACCGACCTGCTGCGGTCCCGGGCCCGCCTCCGCCGCTTAGAAGGATTTGAGCAATCGAAACCTTGCGCGTACGCGCCACCTAAAGAACAAGCCCGACTGACGCAAAAAGGAGGAGGTGCAACACGGGGACTTCCCAGGAGGTCACCCATCCCAGTACTACTCTCGCCCAAGCACGCTTGACTGCGGAGTTCTGATGGGATTCGGTGCATTAGTGCTGGTATGATCGCACCTGTCAAGTGTGGTGCGATCAACTGCTTTATGCCTTCGCCAGGCCGCCGCGCGCGCTTCAAACGATCATAACTTTCAGTCCACGATGAATCTCGAGGCCCGGGAGGCGCCGCTGGAAAACACGTCCTGAGCCCGCCGCCGACCCAACAAGGGCTCGCCCGGTTCAGGTCGACCTCGACCCCAGAAACCTTTTCCGGGGCCCGTTTCGGAGCTGTTGCAACAACACCAAGGATCGGAGCCGCCGGGTGAGGAAACCGACCTGCCGCGGTCCCGGGCCCGCCTCCGCCGCCGAGAAGGATTTGAGCAATCGAAACCTTGTGCTTGCGTGCCACCAAAAGAACAAGCCCGACTGACGCAAAACGGAGGAGGTGCAACACGAGGACTTCCCAGGAGGTCACCCATCCCAGTACTACTCTCGCCCAAGCATGCTTAACTGCGGAGTTCTGATGGGATCCGGTTCATTAGTGCTGGTATGATCGCACCTGTCAAGTGTGGCGCGATCAACTGCTTTATGCCTTCGCAAGGCCGCCGCGCGCGCTTCAAACGATCATAACTTTCAGTCCGGGATGAATCTCGAGGCCCGAGAGGCGCCGCTGGAAAGCTCGTCCTGAGCCCGCCGCCGTCCCAACCAGGGCTCGCCCGGTTGAGGTCGACCTCGACCCCAGAAACCTGTTCCGGGGCCCGTTTCGGAGCTGTTGCAGCAACGCCAAGGATCGGAGCCGCCGGGTGAGGAAACCGACCTGCCGCGGTCCCGGGCCCGCCTCCGCCGCTTAGAAGGATTTGAGAAATCGAAACCTTGTGCGTGCGCGCCACCTAAAGAACAAGCCCGACTGACGCAAAAAGGAGGAGGTGCAACACGAGGACTTCCCAGGAGGTCACCCATCCCAGTACTACTCTCGCCCAAGCACGCTTAACTGCGAAGTTCTGATGGGATCCGGTGCATTAGTGCTGGTATGATCGCACCTGTGAAGTGTGGCGCGATCAACTGCTTTATGCTTCGCCAGGCTGCCGCGCGTGCTTCAAACGATCATAACTTTCAGTCCGGGATGAATCTCGAGGCCCGGGAGGCGCCGCTGGAAAGCTCGTCCTGAGCCCACCGCCGTCCCAACCTGGGCTTGCCCGGTTGAGGTCGACCTCGACCCAAGAAACCTGTTCCCGGGCCCGTTTCGGAGCTGTTGCAGCAACGCCAAGGATCGGAGCCGCCGGGTGAGGAAACCGACGTGCCGCGGTCCCGGGCCTGCCTCCGCCGCTTAGAAGGATTTGAGCAATCGAAACCTTGTGCGTGCGCGCCACCTAAAGAACAAGCCCGACTGACGCAAAAAGGAGGAGGTGCAACAAGAGGACTTCCCAGGAGGTCACCCATCCCAGTACTACTCTCGCCCAAGCACGCTTAACTGCGGAGTTCTGATGGGATTCGGTGCATTAGTGCTAGTATGATCGCACCTGTCAAGTGTGGTGCGATCAACTGCTTTATGCCTTCGCCAGGCCGCCGCTCGCGCTTCAAACGACCATAACTTTCAGTCCGGGATGAATCTCGAGGCCCGGGAGGCGCCGCTGGAAAGCTTGTCCTGAGCCCACCGCCGTCCCAACCAGGGCTCACCCGGTTGAGGTCGACCTCGACCCCAGAAACCTGTTCCGGGGCCCGTTTCGGAGCTGTTGCAGCAACGCCAAGGATCGGAGCCGCCGGGTGAGGAAACCGACCTGCCGCGGTCCCGGGCCCGCCTCCGCCGCTTTGAAGGATTTGAGCAATTGAAACCTTGCGCGTACGCGCCACCTAAAGAACAAGCCCGACTGACGCAAAAAGGAGGAGGTGCAACACGGGGACTTCCCAGGAGGTCACCCATCCCAGTACCACTCTCGCCCAAGCACGCTTAACTGCGGAGTTCTGATGGGATTCGGTGCATTAGTGCTGGTATGATCGCACCTGTCAAGTGTGGTGCGATCAACTGCTTTGTGCCTTCGCCAGGCCGCCGCTCGCGCTTCAAACGACCATAACTTTCAGTCCGGGATGAATCTCGAGGCCTGGGAGGCGCCGCCGGAAAGCTCGTGCTGAGCCCGCCGCCGTCCCAACCCGGGCTCGCCCGGTTGAGGTCGACCTCGACCCCAGAAACCTGTTCCGGGGCCCATTTCGGAGCTGTTGCAGCAACGCAAAGAATCAAAGCCGCCGGGTGAGGAAACCGACCTGCCGCGGTCCCGGGCCCGCCTCCGCCGCCGAGAAGGATTTGAGCAATCGATACCTTGTGCGTGCGCGCCACCAAAAGAACAAGCTCGACTGACGCAAAAAGGAGGAGGTGCAACACGAGGACTTCCCAGGAGGTCACCCATCCCAGTACTACTCTCGCCCAAGCACGCTTAACTGCGGAGTTCTGATGGGATCCGGTGCATTAGTGCTGGTATGATCGCACCTGTCAAGTGTGGCGCGATCAACTGCTTTATGCATCGCCAGGCCGCCGCGCGTGCTTCAAACGATCATAACTTTCAGTCCGGGATGAATCTCGAGGCCCGGGAGGCGCCGCTGGAAAGCTCGTCCTGAGCCCACCGCCATCCCAACCAGGGCTCGCCCGGTTGAGGTCGACCTCGACCCTAGAAACCTGTTCCGGGGCCCGTTTCGGAGCTGTTGCAGCAACGCAAAGAATCAAAGCCGCCGGGTGAGGAAACCGACCTGCCGCGGTCCCGGGCCCGCCTCCGCCGCTTAGAAGGATTTGAGAAATCGAAACCTTGTGCGTGCGCGCCACCTAAAGAACAAGCCCGACTGACGCAAAAAGGAGGAGGTGCAACACGAGGACTTCCCAGGAGGTCACCCATCCCAGTACTACTCTCGCCCAAGCACGCTTAACTGCGAAGTTCTGATGGGATCCGGTGCATTAGTGCTGGTATGATCGCACCTGTGAAGTGTGGCGCGATCAACTGCTTTATGCTTCGCCAGGCTGCCGCGCGTGCTTCAAACGATCATAACTTTCAGTCCGGGATGAATCTCGAGGCCCGGGAGGCGCCGCTGGAAAGCTCGTCCTGAGCCCACCGCCGTCCCAACCTGGGCTTGCCCGGTTGAGGTCGACCTCGACCCAAGAAACCTGTTCCCGGGCCCGTTTCGGAGCTGTTGCAGCAACGCCAAGGATCGGAGCCGCCGGGTGAGGAAACCGACGTGCCGCGGTCCCGGGCCTGCCTCCGCCGCTTAGAAGGATTTGAGCAATCGAAACCTTGTGCGTGCGCGCCACCTAAAGAACAAGCCCGACTGACGCAAAAAGGAGGAGGTGCAACAAGAGGACTTCCCAGGAGGTCACCCATCCCAGTACTACTCTCGCCCAAGCACGCTTAACTGCGGAGTTCTGATGGGATTCGGTGCATTAGTGCTAGTATGATCGCACCTGTCAAGTGTGGTGCGATCAACTGCTTTATGCCTTCGCCAGGCCGCCGCTCGCGCTTCAAACGACCATAACTTTCAGTCCGGGATGAATCTCGAGGCCCGGGAGGCGCCGCTGGAAAGCTTGTCCTGAGCCCACCGCCGTCCCAACCAGGGCTCACCCGGTTGAGGTCGACCTCGACCCCAGAAACCTGTTCCGGGGCCCGTTTCGGAGCTGTTGCAGCAACGCCAAGGATCGGAGCCGCCGGGTGAGGAAACCGACCTGCCGCGGTCCCGGGCCCGCCTCCGCCGCTTTGAAGGATTTGAGCAATTGAAACCTTGCGCGTACGCGCCACCTAAAGAACAAGCCCGACTGACGCAAAAAGGAGGAGGTGCAACACGGGGACTTCCCAGGAGGTCACCCATCCCAGTACCACTCTCGCCCAAGCACGCTTAACTGCGGAGTTCTGATGGGATTCGGTGCATTAGTGCTGGTATGATCGCACCTGTCAAGTGTGGTGCGATCAACTGCTTTGTGCCTTCGCCAGGCCGCCGCTCGCGCTTCAAACGACCATAACTTTCAGTCCGGGATGAATCTCGAGGCCTGGGAGGCGCCGCCGGAAAGCTCGTGCTGAGCCCGCCGCCGTCCCAACCCGGGCTCGCCCGGTTGAGGTCGACCTCGACCCCAGAAACCTGTTCCGGGGCCCATTTCGGAGCTGTTGCAGCAACGCAAAGAATCAAAGCCGCCGGGTGAGGAAACCGACCTGCCGCGGTCCCGGGCCCGCCTCCGCCGCCGAGAAGGATTTGAGCAATCGATACCTTGTGCGTGCGCGCCACCAAAAGAACAAGCTCGACTGACGCAAAAAGGAGGAGGTGCAACACGAGGACTTCCCAGGAGGTCACCCATCCCAGTACTACTCTCGCCCAAGCACGCTTAACTGCGGAGTTCTGATGGGATCCGGTGCATTAGTGCTGGTATGATCGCACCTGTCAAGTGTGGCGCGATCAACTGCTTTATGCATCGCCAGGCCGCCGCGCGTGCTTCAAACGATCATAACTTTCAGTCCGGGATGAATCTCGAGGCCCGGGAGGCGCCGCTGGAAAGCTCGTCCTGAGCCCACCGCCATCCCAACCAGGGCTCGCCCGGTTGAGGTCGACCTCGACCCTAGAAACCTGTTCCGGGGCCCGTTTCGGAGCTGTTGCAGCAACGCCAAGAATCAAATCCGCCGGGTGAGGAAACCGACCTGCCGCGGTCCCGGGCCCGTCTCCGCCGCCGAGAAGGATTTGAGCAATCGAAACCTTGTGCATGCGCGCCACCAAAAGAACAAGCCCGACTGACTCAAAAAGGAGGAGGTGCAACACGAGGACTTCCCAGGAGGTCACCCATCCCAGTACTACTCTCGCCCAAGCACGCTTTATGCCTTCGCCAGGCCGCCGCTCGCGCTTCAAACGATCATAACTTTCAGTCCGGGATGAATCTCGAGGTCCGAGAGGCGCCGCCGGAAAGGTCGTGCTGAGCCCGCCGCCGTCCCATCCCGGGCTCGCCCAGTTGAGGTCGACCTCGACCCCAGAAACCTGTTCCGGGGCCCATTTCGGAGCTGTTGCAGCAACGCCAAGAATCAAAGCCGCCGGGTGAGGAAACCGACCTGCCGCGGTCCCGGGCCCGCCTCCGCCGCCGAGAAGGATTTGAGCAATCGAAACCTTGTGCGTGCGCGCCACCAAAAGAACAAGCCCGATTGACGCAAAAAGGAGGAGGTGCAACACGAGGACTTCCCAGGAGGTCACCCATCCCAGTACTACTCTCGCCCAAGCACGCTTAACTGCGGAGTTCTGATGGGATCCGGTGCATTAGTGCTGCTATGATCGCACCTGTCAAGTGTGGCGCGATCAACTTCTTTATGCTTCGCCAGGCCGCCGCGCGTGCTTCAGACGATCATAACTTTCAGTCCGGGATGAATCTGGAGGTCCGGGAGGCGCCGCCGGAAAGCTTGTGCTGAGCCCGCCGCCGTCCCAACCCGGGCTCGCCTAGTTGAGGTCGACCTCGACCCCAGAGACCTGTTCCGGGGCCCATTTCGGAGCTGTTGCGGCAACGCCAAGAATCAAAGCCGCCGGGTGAGGAAACCGACCTGCTGCGGTCCCGGGCCCGCCTCTGTCGCCGAGAAGGATTTGAGCAATCGAAACCTTGTGCGTGCGCGCCACCAAAAGAACAAGCCCGACTGACGCAAAAAGGAGGAGGTGCAACACGAGGACTTCCCACGAGGTCACCCATCCCAGTACTACTCTCGCCCAAGCACGCTTCACTGCGGAGTTCTGATGGGATCCGGTGCATTAGTGCTGGTATGATCGCACCTGTCAAGTGTGGCGCGATCAACTGCTTTATGCCTTCGCAAGGGCCGCCGCGCACGGTTGAAACGACAATAACTTTCAGTCCGGGATGAATCTCGAGGCCTGGGTGGCGCCGCTGGAAAGCTCGTCCTGAGCCCGTCGCCGTCCCAACCAGGGCTCGCCTGGTTGAGGTCGACCTCGACCCCAGAAACCTGTTCCGGGGCCCGTTTCGGAGCTGTTGCAGCAACACCAAGGATCGGAGCCACCGGGTGAGGAAACCGACCTGCCGCGGTCCCGGGCCCGCCTCCGCTGCCGAGAAGGATTTGAGCAATCGAAACCTTGTGCGTGCGCGCAACCAAAAGAACAAGCCGGACTGACGCAAAAAGGAGGAGGTGCAACACGAGGACTTCCCAGGAGGTCACCCATCCAAGTACCACTCTCGCCCAAGCATGCTTAATTGCGGAGTTCTGATGGGATCCGGTGCATTAGTGCTGGTATGATCGCACCTGTCAAGTGTGGCGCGATCAACTGCTTTATGGCTTCGCCAGGCCGCCGCGCGCGCTTCAAACGATCATAACTTTCAGTCCGGGATGAATCTCGAGGCCCGGGAGGCGCCGCTGGAAAGCTCGTCCTGAGCCCGCCGCCGTCCCAACCAGGGCTCGCCCGGTTAAGGTCGACCTCGACCCCAGAAACCTGTTCCGGGGCCCGTTTCGAAGCTGTTGCAGCAACGCCAAGGATCGGAGCCGCCGGGTGAGGAAACCGATCTGCCGCGGTGTCGGGCCCGCCTCCGCCGCTTAGAAGGATTTGAGAAATCGAAACCTTGTGCGTGCGCGCCACCTAAAGAACAAGCCCGACTGATGCAAAAAGGAGGAGGGGCAACACGAGGACTTCCCAGGAGGTCACCCATCCCAGTACTACTCTCGCCCAAGCACGCTTTATGCCTTCGCCAGGCCGCCCCTCGCGCTTCAAACGATCATAACTTTCAGTCCGGGATGAATCTCGAGGCCGGGGAGGCGCCGCAGGAAAGCTCGTGCTGAGCCCGCCGCCGTCCGAACCCGGGCTCGCCCGGTTGAGGTCAACCTTGACCCCAGAAACCTGTTCCGGGGCTCATTTCGGAGCTGTTGCAGCAACGCCAAAAATCAAAGCCGCCGGTTGAGGAAACCGACCTGCCGCGGTCCTGGGCCCGCCTCCGTCGCCTAGAAGGATTTGAGCAATCGAAACCTTGTGCGTGCGCGCCACCTAAAGAACAAGCCCGACTGATGCAAAAAGGAGGAGGTGCAACACGAGGACTTCCCAGGAGGTCATCCATCCCAGTACTACTCTCGCCCAAGCACGCTTTATGCTTTCGCCAGGCCGCCGCTCGCGCTTCAAACGATCATAACTTTCAGTCCGGGATGAATCTCGAGTCCCGGGGGGCGCCGCTGGAAAGCTCGTCGTGAGCCCGCCGCCGTCCCAACCAGGGCTCGCCCGGTTGAGGTCGACCTCGACCCCAGAAACTTGTTCCGGGGCCCGTTTCGGAGCTGTTGCAGCAACGCCAAGGATCGGAGCCGCCGGGTGAGGAAACCGACCTGCCGCGGTCCTGGGCCCGCCTCCGCCGCCTAGAAGGATTTGAGAAACCGAAACCTTGTGCGTGCGCGCCACCTAAAGAACAAGCCCGACTGACGCAAAAAGGAGGAGGTGCAACACGAGGACATCCCAGGAGGTCACCCATCCCAGTACTACTCTCGCCCAAGCACGCTTTATGCCTTCGCCAGGCCGCCCCTCGCGCTTCAAACGATCATAACTTTCAGTCCGGGATGAATCTCGAGGCCCGGGAGGCGCCGCAGGAAAGCTCGTGCTGAGCCCGCCGCCGTCCGAACCCGGGCTCGCCCGGTTGAGGTCGACCTTGACCCCAGAAACCTGTTCCGGGGCTCATTTCAGAGCTGTTGCAGCAACGCCAAGAATCAAAGCCGCCGGGTGAGGAAACCGACCTGCCGCGGTCCCAAGCCCACCTCCGCCGCCTAGAAGGATTTGAGCAATCGAAACATTGTGCGTGCGCGCCACCTAAAGAACAAGCCCGACTGATGCAAAAAGGAGGAGGTGCAACACGAGGACTTCCCAGGAGGTCACCCATCCCAGTACTACTCTCGCCCAAGCACGCTTTATGCCTTCGCCAGGCCGCCGCTCGCGCATCAAACGATCATACCTTTCAGTCCGGGATGAATCTCGAGGCCCGGGAGGCGCCGCTGGAAAGCTCGTCCTGAGCCCGCCGCCGTCCCAACCAGGGCTCGCCCGGTTGAGGTCGACCTCGACCCCAGAAACCTGTTCCGGGGCCCGTTTCGGAGCTGTTGCAGCAACACCAAGGATCGGAGCCGCCGGATGAGGAAACCGAACTGGCACGGTCCCGGGCCCGCATCTGCCGCCGAGAAGGATTTGAGCAATCGAAACCTTGTGCTTGCGTGCCACCTAAGGAACAAGCCCGACTGACGCAAAAAGGAGGAGGTGCAACACGAGGACTTCCCAGGAGGTCACCCATCCCAGTACTACTCTCGCCCAAGCATGCTTAATTGCGGAGTTCTGATGGGATCCGGTGCATTAGTGCTGGTATGATCGCACCTGTCAGGTGTGGTGCGATCAACTGCTTTATGCCTTCGCCAGGCCGCCGCGCGCGCTTCAAACGATCATAACTTTCAGTCCGGGATGAATCTCGAGGCCCGGGAGGCGCCGCTGGAAAGCTCGTCCTGAGCCCGCCGCTGTCCCAACCGGGGCTCGCCCGGTTGAGGTCGACCTCGACCCCAGAAACCTGTTCCGGGGCCCGTTTCGGAGCTGTTGCAGCAACACCAAGGATCGGAGCCGCCGGATGAGGAAACCGACCTGCTGCGGTCCCGGGCCCGCCTTCGCCGCCGAGATTGATTTGAGCAATCGAAACCTTTTGCTTGCGTGCCACCAAAAGAACAAGCCCGACTGACGCAAAAAGGAGGAGGTGCAACACGAGGACTTCCCAGGAGGTCACCCATCCCAGTACTACTCTCGCCCAAGCACGCTTTATGCCTTCGCCAGGCCGCCGCTCGCGCTTCAAACGATCATAACTTTCAGTCCGGGATGAATCTCGAGGTCCGAGAGGCGCCGCCGGAAAGGTCGTGCTGAGCCCGCCGCCGTCCCAACCCGGGCTCGCCCAGTTGAGGTCGACCTCGACCCCAGAAACCTGTTCCGGGGCCCATTTCGGAGCTGTTGCAGCAACGCCAAGAATCAAAGCCGCCGGGTGAGGAAACCGACCTGCCGCGGTCCCGGGCCCACCTCCGCCGCCGAGAAGGATTTGAGCAATCGAAACCTTTAGCGTGCGCGCCACCAAAAGAACAAGCCCGACTGACGCAAAAAGGAGGAGGTGCAACACGAGGACTTCCCAGGAGGTCACCCATCCCAGTACTACTCTCGCCCAAGCACGCTTAACTGCGGAGTTCTGATGGGATCCGGTGCATTAGTGCTGGTATGATCGCACCTGTCAAGTGTGGCGCGATCAACTTCTTTATGCTTCGCCAGGCCGCCGCGCGTGCTTCAAACGATCATAACTTTCAGTCCGGGATGAATCTGGAGGTCCGGGAGGCGCCGCCGGAAAGCTTGTGCTAAGCCCGCCGCCGTCCCAACCCGGGCTCGCCCAGTTGAGGTCGACCTCGACCCCAGAAACCTGTTCCGGGGCCCATTTCGGAGCTGTTGCGGCAACGCCAAGAATCAAAGCCGCCGGGTGAGGAAACCGACCTGCCGCGGTCCCGGGCCCGCCTCCGCCGCCGAGAAGGATTTGAGCAATCGAAACCTTGTGCGTGCGCGCCACCAAAAGAACAAGCCCGACTGACGCAAAAAGGAGGAGGTGCAACACGAGGACTTCCCAGGAGGTCACCCATCCCAGTACTACTCTCGCCCAAGCACGCTTAACTGCGGAGTTCTGATGGGATCCGGTGCATTAGTGCTGGTATGATCGCACCTGTCAAGTGTGGCGCGATCAACTGCTTTATGCCTTCGCCAGGCCGCCGCGCACGGTTCAAACGACAATAACTTTCAGTCCGGGATGAATCTCGAGGCTTGGGTGGCGCCGCTGGAAAGCTCGTCCTGAGCCCGTCGCCGTCCCAACAAGGGCTCGCCTGGTTTAGGTCGACCTCGACCCCAGAAACCTGTTCCGGGGCCCGTTTCGGAGCTGTTGCAGCAACACCAAGGCTCAGAGCCGCCGGGTGAGGAAACCGACCTGCCGCGGTCCCGGGCCCGCCTCCGCTGCCGAGAAGGATTTGAGCAATCGAAACCTTGTGCGTGCACGCAACCAAAAGAACAAGCCGGACTGACGCAAAAAGGAGGAGGTGCAACACGAGGACTTCCCAGGAGGTCACCCATCCCAGTACTACTCTCGCCCAAGCATGCTTAATTGCGGAGTTCTGATGGGATCCGGTGCATTAGTGCTGGTATGATCGCACCTGTCAAGTGTGGCGCGATCAACTGCTTTATGCCTTCGCCATGCCGCCGCGCGCGCTTCAAACGATCATAACTTTCAGTCCGGGATGAATCTCGAGGCCCGGGAGGCGCCGCTGGAAAGCTCGTCCTGAGCCCGCCGCCGTCCCAACCAGGGCTCGCCCGGTTGAGGTCGACCTCGACCCCAGAAACCTGTTCCGGGGCCCGTTTCGGAGCTGTTGCAGCAACGCCAAGGATCGGAGCCGCCGGGTGAGGAAACCGATCTGCCGCGGTGTCGGGCCCGCCTCCGCCGCTTAGAAGGATTTGAGAAATCGAAGCCTTGTGCGTGCGCGCCACCTAAAGAACAAGCCCGACTGATGCAAAAAGGAGGAGGTGCAACACGAGGACTTCCCAGGAGGTCACCCATCCCAGTACTACTCTCGCCCAAGCACGCTTAACTGCGGAGTTCTGATGGGATCCGGTGCATTAGTGCTGGTATGATTGCACCTGTCAAGTGTGGCGCGATCAACTGCTTTATGCCTTCGCCAGGCCGCCGCGCACGGTTCAAACGACAATAACTTTCAGTCCGGGATGAATCTCGAGGCCTGGGTGGCGCCGCTGGAAAGCTCGTCCTGAGCTCGTCGCCGTCCCAACCAGGGCTCGCCTGGTTGAGGTCGACCTCGACCCCAGAAACCTGTTCCGGGGCCCGTTTCGGAGCTGTTGCAGCAACACCAAGGATAGGAGCCGCCGGGTGAGGAAACCGACCTGCCGCGGTCCCGGGCCCGCCTCCGCTGCCGAGAAGGATTTGAGCAATCGAAACCTTGTGCGTGCGCGCAACCAAAAGAACAAGCCGGACTGACGCAAAAAGGAGGAGGTGCAACACGAGGACTTCCCAGGAGGTCACCCATCCCAGTACTACTCTCGCCCAAGCATGCTTAATTGCGGAGTTCTGATGGGATCCGGTGCATTAGTGCTGGTATGATCGCACCTGTCAAGTGTGGCGCGATCAACTGCTTTATGCCTTCGCCAGGCCGCCGCGCGCGCTTCAAACGATCATAACTTTCAGTCCGGGATGAATCTCGAGGCCCGGGAGGCGCCGCTGGAAAGCTCGTCCTGAGCCCGCCGCCGTCCCAACCAGGGCTCGCCCGGTTGAGGTCGACCTCGACCCCAGAAACCTGTTCCGGGGCCCGTTTCGGAGCTGTTGCAGCAACGCCAAGGATCGGAGCCGCCGGGTGAGGAAACCGATCTGCCGCGGTGTCGGGCCCGCCTCCGCCGCTTAGAAGGATTTGAGAAATCGAAACCTTGTGCGTGCGCGCCACCTAAAGAACAAGCCCGACTGATGCAAAAAGGAGGAGGTGCAACACGAGGACTTCCCAGGAGGTCACCCATCCCAGTACTACTCTCGCCCAAGCACGCTTAACTGCGGAGTTCTGATGGGATCCGGTGCATTAGTGCTGGTATGATCGCACTTGTCAAGTGTGGCGCGATCAACTGCTTTATGCCTTCGCCAGGCCGCCGCGCACGGTTCAAACGACAATAACTTTCAGTCCGGGATGAATCTCGAGGCTTGGGTGGCGCCGCTGGAAAGCTCGTCCTGAGCCCGTCGCCGTCCCAACAAGGGCTCGCCTGGTTTAGGTCGACCTCGACCCCAGAAACCTGTTCCGGGGCCCGTTTCGGAGCTGTTGCAGCAACACAAAGGTTCGGAGCCGCCGGGTGAGGAAACCGACCTGCCGCGGTCCCGGGCCCGCCTCTGCTGCCGAGAAGGATTTGAGCAATCGAAACCTTGTGCGTGCGCGCAACCAAAAGAACAAGCCGGACTGACGCAAAAAGGAGGAGGTGCAACACGAGGACTTCCCAGGAGGTCACCCATCCCAGTACTACTGTCGCCCAAGCATGCTTAATTGCGGAGTTCTGATGGGATCCGGTGCATTAGTGCTGGTATGATCGCACCTGTCAAGTGTGGCGCGATCAACTGCTTTATGCCATCGCCAGGCCGCCGCGCGCGCTTCAAACGATCATAACTTTCAGTCCGGGATGAATCTCGAGGCCTGGGAGGCGCCGCTGCAAAGCTCGTCCTGAGCCCGCCGCCGTCCCAACCAGGGCTCACCCGGTTGAGGTCGACCTTGACCCCAGAAACCTGTTCCGGGGCCCGTTTCGGAGCTGTTGCAGCAACGCCAAGGATCGGAGCCGCCGGGTGAGGAAACCGATCTGCCGCGGTGTCGGGCCCGCCTCCGCCGCTTAGAAGGATTTGAGAAATCGAAACCTTGTGCGTGCGCGCCACCTAAAGAACAAGCCCGACTGATGCAAAAAGGAGGAGGTGCAACACGAGGACTTCCCAGGAGGTCACCCATCCCAGTACTACTCTCGCCCAAGCACGCTTTATGCCTTCGCCAGGCCGCCGCGCGCGCTTCAAACGATCATAACTTTCAGTCCGGGATGAATCTCGAGGCCCGGGAGGCGCCGCTGGAAAGCACGTCCTGAGCCCGCCGCCGTCCCAACCGGGGCTCGCCCGGTTGAGGTCGACCTCGACCCCAGAAACCTGTTCCGGGGCCCATTTCGGAGCTGTTGGAGCAACGCCAAGGATCAAAGCCGCCGGGTGAGGAAACCGACCTGCCGCGATCCCGGGCCCGCCTCCGCCGCCGAGAAGGATTTGAGCAATCGAAACATTGTGTGTGCGCGCCACCTAAAGAACAAGCCCGACTGACGCAAAAAGGAGGAGGTGCAACACGAGGACTTCCCAGGAGGTCACCCATCCCAGTACTACTGTCGCCCAAGCACGCTTTATGCCTTCGCCAGGCCGCCGCGCGCGCTTCAAACGATCATAACTTTCAGTCCGGGATGAATCTCGAGGCCCGGGAGGCGCCGCTGGAAAGCACGTCCTGAGCCCGCCGCCGTCCCAACCGGGGCTCGCCCGGTTGAGGTCGACCTCGACCCCAGAAACCTGTTCCGGGGCTCGTTTCGGAGCTGTTGCAGCAACGCCAAGGATCGGAGCCGCCGGGTGAGGAAACCGACCTGCCGCGGTCCCGGGCCCGCCTCCGCCGCTTAGAAGGATTTGAGCAATCGAAACCTTGTGCGTGCGCGCCACCAAAAGAACAAGCCCGACTGACGCAAAAAGGAGGAGGTGCAACACGAGGACTTCCCAGGAGGTCACCCATCCCAGTACTACTCTCGCCCAAGCATGCTTAATTGCGGAGTTCTGATGGGATCCGGTGCATTAGTGCTGGTATGATCGCACCTGTCAAGTGTGGCGCGATCAAATGCTTTATGCCTTCGCCAGGCCGCCGCGCGCGCTTCATACGATCATAACTTTCAGTCCGGGATGAATCTCGAGGCCCGGGAGGCGCCGCTGGAAAGCACGTTCTGAGCTCGCCGCCGTCCCAACCGGGGCTCGCCCGGTTGAGGTCGACCTCGACCCTAGAAACCTGTTCCGGGGCCCGTTTCGGAGCTGTTGCAGCAACACCAAGGATCGGAGCCGTCGGGTGAGGAAACCGACCTGCCGCGGTCCCGGGCCCGCCTCCGCCGCTTAGAAGGATTTGAGCAATCGAAACCCTGTGTGTGCGCACCACCAAAAGAACAAGCCCGACTGACGCAAAAAGGAGGAGGTGCAACACGAGGACTTCCGGGGAGGTCACCCATCCCAGTACTACTCTCGCCCAAGCACGCTTAACTGCGGAGTTCTGATGGGATTCGGTGCATTAGTGCTGGTATGATCGCACCTGTCAAGTGTGGTGCGATCAACTGCTTTATGCCTTCGCCAGGCCGCCGCTCGCGCTTCAAACGACCATAACTTTCAGTCCGGGATGAATCTCGAGGCCCGGGAGGCGCCGCTGGAAAGCTCGTCCGGAGCCCGCCGCTGTCCCAACCGGGGCTCGCCCGGTTGAGGTCGACCTCGACCCCAGAAACCTGTTCCGGGGCCCGTTTCGGAGCTGTTGCAGCAACACCAAGGATCGGAGCCGCCGGATGAGGAAACCGACCTGCGCGGTCCCTAGCCCGCCTCCGCCGCCGAGAAGGATTTGAGCGATCGAAACCTTGTGCTTGCGTGCCACCAAAAGAACAAGCCCGACTGACGCAAAAAGGAGGAGGTGGACCACGAGGACTTCCCAGGAGGTCACCCATCCCAGTACTTCTCTCGCCCAAGCATGCTTAATTGCGGAGTTCTGATGGGATCCGGTGCATTAGTGCTGGTATGATCGCACCTGTCGAGTGTGGCGTGATCAACTGCTTTATGCCTTCGCTAGGCCGCCGCGCGCGCTTCAAACGATCATAACTTTCAGTCCAGGATGAATCTCGAGGCCCGGGAGGCGCCGCTGGAAAGGTCGTCCTGAGCCCGCCGCCGTCCCAACCAGGGCTTGCCCGGTTGAGGTCGACCTCGACCCAAGAAACCTGTTCCGGGGCCCGTTTCGGAGCTGTTGCAGCACCGCCAAGGATCGGTGCCGCCGGGTGAGGAAACCGACCTGCCGCGGTCCCGGGCCCGCCTCCGCCGCTTAGAAGGATTTGAGCAATCGAAACCTTGTGCGTGCGCGCCACCTAAAGAACAAGCCCGACTGATGCAAAAAGGAGGAGGTGCAACACGAGGACTTCCCAGGAGGTCACCCATCCCAGTACTACTCTCGCCCGAGCACGCTTAACTGCGGAGTTCTGATGGGATTCGGTGCATTAGTGCTGGTATAATCGCACCTGTCAAGTGTGGTGCGATCAACTGCTTTATGCCTTCGCCAGGCCGCCGCTCGCGCTTCAAACGACCATAACTTTCAGTCCGGGATGAATCTCGAGGCCCGGGAGGCGCCGCCGGAAAGCCCGTCCTGAGCCCGCCGCCGTCCCAACCCGGGCTCGCCCGGTTGAGGTCGACCTCGACCCCAGAAACCTGTTCCAGGGCCCGTTTCGGAGCAGTTGCAGCAACGCCAAGGATCAAAGCCGCCGGGTGAGGAAACCGACCTACCGTGGTCCCGGGCCCGCCTCCGCCGTTGAGAAGGATTTGAGCAATCGAATTCTTGTGCGTGCGCGCCACCTAAAGAACAAGCCCGACTGACGCAAAAAGGAGGAGGTGCAACACGAGGACTTCCAGGAGGTCACCCATCCCAGTACTACTCTCGCCCAAGCACGCTTTATGCCTTCGCCAGGCCGCCGCTCGCGCTTCAAACGATCATAACTTTCAGTCCAGGATGAATCTTGAGGTCCGGGAGGCGCCGCCGGAAAGCTCGTGCTGAGCCCGCCGCCGTCCCAACTCGGGCTCGCCCAGTTGAGGTCGACCGCGACCCCAGAAACCTGTTCCGGGGCCCAATTCGGAGCTGTTGCAGCAACGCCAAGAATCAAAGTCGCCGGGTGAGGAAACCGACCTGCCGCGGTCCCGGGCCCGCCTCCGCCGCCGAGAAGGATTTGAGCAATCGAAACCTTGTGCGTGCGCGCCACCAAAAGAACAAGCAGGACTGACGCAAAAAGGAGGAGGTGCAACACGAGGACTTCCCAGGAGGTCACCCATCCCAGTACTACTCTCGTCCAAGCACGCTTAACTGCGGAATTCTGATGGGATCTGGTGAATTAGTGCTGGTATGATCGCACGTGTCAAGTGTGGCGCGATCAACTGCTTTATGTTTCGCCGGGCCGCCGCGCGCGCTTCAAACGATCATAACTTTCAGTCTGGGATGAATCTCGAGGCCCGGGAGGCGCCGCTGGAAAGCTCGTCCTGAGCCCGCCGCCGTCCCAACCCGGGCTCGCCCGGTTGAGCTCGACCTTGACACCAGAAACCTGTTTCGGGACCCGTTTCGGAGCTGTTGCAGCAACACCAAGGATCGGACCCGCCGGATGAGGAAACCGACCTGCCGCGAACCTGGGCCCGCCTCCGCTGTCGAGAAGGATTTGAGCAATCGAAACCTTGTGCTTGCGTGCCACCAAAAGAACAAGCCCGACTGACGCAAAAAGGAGGAGGTGCAACACGAGGACTTTCCACGAGGTCACCCATCCCAGTACTACTCTCGCCCAAGCACGCTTAACTGCAGAGTTCTGATGGGATTCGGTGCATTAGTGCTGGTATGATCGCACCTCTCAAATGTGGTGCGATCAACTGCTTTATGCCTTCGCCAGGCCGCCACTCGCGCTTCAAACGACCATAACATTCAGTCCGGGATGAATCTCGAGGCCCGGGAGGCGCCGCCGGAAAGCCCGTCCTGAGCCCGCCGCCGTCCCAACCCGGGCTCGCCCGGTTGAGGTCGACCTCGACCCCAGAAACCTGTTCCGGGGCCCATTTCGGAGCTGTTGGAGCAACGCCAAGGATCAAAGCTGCCGGGTGAGGAAACCGACCTGCCGCGATCCCGGGCCCGCCTCCGCCGCCAAGAAGGATTTGAGCAATCGAAACACTGTGTGTGCGCGCCACCTAAAGAACAAGCCCGACTGACGCAAAAAGGAGGAGGTGCAACACGAGGGCTTCCCAGGAGGTCACCCATCCCAGTACTACTGTCGCCCAAGCACGCTTTATGCCTTCGCCAGGCCGCCGCGCGCGCTTCAAACGATCATAACTTTCAGTCCGGGATGAATCTCGAGGCCCGGGAGGCGCCGCTGGAAAGCACGTCCTGAGCCCGCCGCCGTCCCATCCAGGGCTCGCCCGGTTGAGGTCGACCTCGACCCCAGAAACCTGTTCCGGGGCCCGTTTCGGAGCTGTTGCAGCAACGCCAAGGATCGGAGCCGCCGGGTGAGGAAACCGACCTGCCGCGGTCCCGGGCCCGCCTCCGCCGCTTAGAAGGATTTGAGCAATCGAAACCTTGTGCGTGCGCGCCACCAAAAGAACAAGCCCGACTGACGCAAAAAGGAGGAGGTGCAACACGAGGACTTACCAGGATGTCACCCATCCCAGTACTACTCTCGCCCAAGCATGCTTAATTGCGGAGTTCTGATGGGATCCGGTGCATTAGTGCTGGTATGATCGCACCTGTCAAGTGTGGCGCGATCAACTGCTTTATGCCTTCGCCAGGCCGCCGCGTGCGCTTCATACGATCATAACTTTCAGTCCGGGATGAATCTCGAGGCCCGGGAGGCGCCGCTGGAAAGCACGTTCTGAGCTCGCCGCCGTCCCAACCGGGGCTCGCCCGGTTGAGGTCGACCTCGACCCTAGAAACCTGTTCCGGGGCCCGTTTCGGAGCTGTTGCAGCAACACCAAGGATCGGAGCCGCCGGGTGAGGAAAACGACCTGCCGCGGTCACGGGCCCGCGTCCGCCGCTTAGAAGGATTTGAGCAATCGAAACCTTGTGTGTGCGCACCACCAAAAGAACAAGCCCGACTGACGCAAAAAGGAGGAGGTGCAACACGAGGACTTCCCAGGAGGTCACCCATCCCAGTACTACTCTCGCCCAAGCACGCTTCACTGCGGAGTTCTGATGGGATTCGGTGCATTAGTGCTGGTATGATCGCACCTGTCAAGTGTGGTGCGATCAACTGCTTTATGCCTTCGCCAGGCCGCCGCTCGCGCTTCAAACGACCATAACTTTCAGTCCGGGATGAATCTCGAGGCCCGTGAGGCGCCGCCGGAAAGCCCGTTCGGAGCCCGCTGCCGTCCCAACCCAGGCTCGCCCGGTTGAGGTCGACCTCGACCCCAGAAACCTGTTCCGGGGCCCGTTTCGGAGCTGTTGCAGCAACACCAAGGATCGGAGCCGCCGGATGAGGAAACCGACCTGCGCGGTCCCTAGCCCGCCTCCACCGCCGAGAAGGATTTGAGCAATCGAAACCTTGTGCTTGCGTGCCACCAAAAGAACAAGCCCGACTGACGCAAAAAGGAGGAGGTGGACCACGAGGACTTCCCAGGAGGTCACCCATCCCAGTACTTCTCTCGCCCAAGCATGCTTAATTGCGGAGTTCTGATGGGATCCGGTGCATTAGTGCTGGTATGATCGCACCTGTCGAGTGTGGCGTGATCAACTGCTTTATGCCTTCGCCAGGCCGCCGCGCGCGCTTCAAACGATCATAACTTTCAGTCCAGGATGAATCTCGAGGCCCGGGAGGCGCCGCTGGAAAGCTCGTCCTGAGCCCGCCGCTGTCCCAACCCGGGCTCGCCCGGTTGAGGTCGACCTCGACCCCAGAAACCTATTCCGGAGCCCGTTTCGGAGCTGTTGCAGCAACGCCAAGGATCGGAGCCGCCGGGTGAGGAAACCGACCTGCCGCGGTCCCGAGCCCGCCTCCGCCGCTTAGAAGGATTTAAGCAATCGAAACCTTGTGCGTGCGCGCCACCTAAAGAACAAGCCCGACTGACGCAAAAAGGAGGAGGTGCAACACGAGGACTTCCCAGGAGGTCACCCATCCCAGTACTGCTCTCGCCCAAGCACGCTTAACTGCGGAGTTCTGATGGGATTCGGTGCATTAGTGCTGGTATGATCGCACCTGTCAAGTGTGGTGCGATCAACTGCTTTATGCCTTCGTCAGGTCGCCGCTCGCGCTTCAAACGACCATAACTTTCAGTCCGGGATGAATCTCGAGGCCCGGGAGGCGCCGCTTGAAAGCTCGTGCTGAGCCCGCCGCCGTCCCAACCCGGGCTCGCTCGGTTGAGGTCGACCTCGACCCCAGAAACCTGTTCCGGAGCCCATTTCGGAGCTGTTGCAGCAACGCCAAGAATCAAAGCCGCCGGGTGAGGAAACCGACCTGCCGTGGTCCCGGGCCCGCCTCCGCCGCTGAGAAGGATTTGAGCAATCGACACCTTGTGCGTGCGCGCCACCGAAAGAACAAGCTCGACTGACGCATAAAGGAGGAGGTGCAACACGAGGACTTCCCAGGAGGTCACCCATCCCAGTACTACTCTCGCCCAAGCATGCTTAACAGCGGAGTTCTGATGGGATCCGGTGCATTAGTGCTGGTATGATCGCACCAGTCAAGTGTGGCGCGATCAACTGCTTTAGGCATCGCCAGGCCGCCGCGCGTGCTTCAAACGATCATAACTTTCAGTCCGGGATGAATCTCGAGGCCCGGGAGGCGCCGCTGGAAAGCTCTTCCTGAGCCCACCGCCGTCCCAACCAGGGCTCGCCCGGTTGAGGTCGACCTCGACCCCAGAAACCTGTTCCGGGGCCCGTTTCGGAGCTGTTGCAGCAACGCCAAGGATCGGAGCCGACGGGTGAGGAAACCGACCTGCCGCGGTCCCGGGCCCGCCTCCGCCGCTTAGAAGGATTTTAGCAATCGAAACCTTGTGCGTGCGCGCCACCTAAAGAACAAGCCCGACTGACGCAAAAAGGAGGAGGTGCAAGACGAGGACTTCCCAGGAGGTCACCCATCCCAGTACTACTCTCGCCGAAGCACGCTTAACTGCGGAGTTCTGATGGGATTCGGTGCATTAGTGCTGGTATGATCGCACCTGTCAAGTGTGGTGCGATCAACAGCTTTATGCCTTCGCCCACCCGCCGCTCGCGCTTCAAACGACCATAACTTTCAGTCCGGGATGAATCTCGAGGCCCGGGAGGCGTCGCCGGAAAGCCCGTCCTGAGCCCGCCGCCGTCCCAACCCGGGCTCGCCCGGTTTAGGTCGACCTCGACCCCAGAAACCTGTTCCGGGGCCCGTTTCGGAGCTGTTGCAGCAACGCCAAGGATCAAAGCCGCCGGGTGAGGAAACCGACCTGCCGCGGTCCCGGGCCCGCCTCTGCCGTCGAGAAGGATTAGAGCAATCGAAACCTTGTGCGTGTTCGCCACCTAAAGAACAAGCCCGACTGATGCAAAAAGGAGGAGGTGCAACACGAGGACTTCCCAGGAGGTCACCCATCCCAGTACTACTCTCGCCCAAGCACGCTTTATGCCTTCGCCAGGCCGCCGCTCGCGCATCAAACGATCATACCTTTCAGTCCAGGATGAATCTCGAGGCCCGGGAGGCGCCGCTGGAAAGCTCGTCCTGAGCCCGCCGCCGTCCCAACCAGGGCTCGCCCGGTTGAGGTCGACCTCGACCCCAGAAACCTCTTTCGGGGCCCGTTTCGGAGCTGTTGCAGCAACACCAAGGATCGGAGCCGCCGGATGAGGAAACCGACCTGCCACGGTCCCGGGCCCGCCTCCGCCGCCGAGAAGGATTTGAGCAATCGAAACCTTGTGCTTGCGTGCCACCTAAAGAACAAGCCCGACTGACGCAAAAAGGAGGAGGTGCAACACGAGGACTTCCCAGGAGGTCACCCATCCCAGTACTACTCTCGCCCAAGCATGCTTAATTGCGGAGTTCTGATGGGATCCGGTGCATTAGTGCTGGTATGATCGCACCTGTCAAGTGTGGCGCGATCAACTGCTTTATGCCTTCGCCAGGCCGCCGCGCGCGCTTCAAACGATCATAACTTTCAGTCCGGGATGAATCTCGAGGACCGGGAGGCGCCGCTGGAAAGCTCGTCCTGAGCCCGCCGCCGTCCCAACCGGGGCTCGCCCGGTTGAGGTCGACCTCGACCCCAGAAACCTGTTCCGGGGCCCGTTTCGGTGCTATTGCAGCAACACCAAGGATCGGAAACGCCGGATGAGGTAACCGACCTGCTGCGGTCCCGGGCCCGCCTTCGCCGCCGAGATTGATTTGAGTAATCGAAACCTTTTGCTTGCGTGCCACCAAAAGAACAAGCCCGACTGACGCAAAAAGGAGGAGGTGCAACACGAGGACTTCCCAGGAGGTCACCCATCCCAGTACTACTCTCGCCCAAGCACGCTTTATGCCTTCGCCAGGCCGCCGCTCGCGCTTCAAACGATCATAACTTTCAGTCCGGGATGAATCTCGAGGTCCGAGAGGCGCCGCCGGAAAGGTCGTGCTTAGCCCGCCGCCGTCCCAACCCGGGCTCGCCCAGTTGAGGTCGACCTCGACCCCAGAAACCTGTTCCGGGGCCCGTTTCGGAGCTGTTGCAGCAACACCAAGGATCGGAGCCGCCGGGTGAGGAAACCGACCTGCCGCGGTCCCGGGCCCGCCTCCGTATCCGGTGCATTAGTGCTGGTATGATCACACCTGTCAAGTGTGGCGCAATCAACTGCTTTATGCTTCGCCAGGCCGCCGCGCGTGCATCAAACGATCATAACTTTCAGTCCGGGATGAATCTCGAGGTCCGGGAGGCGCCGCCGGAAAGCTTGTGCTGAGCCCACCGCCGTCCCAACCCGGGCTCGCCCAGTTGAGGTCGACCTCGACCCCAGAAACCTGTTCCGGGGCCCATTTTGGAGTTGTTGCGGCAACACCAAGAATCAAAGCCGCCGGGTGAGGAAACCGACCTGCCGCGGTCCAGGGCCCGCCTCCGCCGCCGAGAAGGATTTGAGCAATCGAAACCTTGTGCGTGCGCGCCACCAAAAGAATAAGCCCGACTGACGCAAAAAGGAGGAGGTGCAACACGAGGACTTCCCAGGAGGTCACCCATCCCAGTACTACTCTCGCCCAAGCACGCTTAACTGCGGAGTTCTGATGGGATCCGATGCATTAGTGCTGG
Source organism: Canavalia gladiata (assembly GCA_037954105.1). Taxonomy (NCBI): domain Eukaryota; kingdom Viridiplantae; phylum Streptophyta; class Magnoliopsida; order Fabales; family Fabaceae; genus Canavalia; species Canavalia gladiata. Next base: position 22,150,181 of record CM075668.1, on the reverse strand, counting down.
TATGATCCCACCTGTCAAGTGTGGCGCGATCAACTGCTTTATGCCTTCGCCAGGCCGCCGCGCACGGTTCAAACGACAATAACTTTCAGTCCGGGATGAATCTCGAGGCCTGGGTGGCGCCGCTGGAAAGCTCGTCCTGAGCCCGTCGCCGTCCCAACCAGGGCTCGCCTGGTTGAGGTCGACCTCGACCCCAGAAACCTGTTCCGGGGCCCGTTTCGGAGCTGTTGCAGCAACACCAAGGATCGGAGCCGCCGGGTGAGGAAACCGACCTGCCGCGGTCCCGGGCCCGCCTCCGCTGACGAGAAGGATTTGAGCAATCGAAACCTTGTGCGTGCGCGCAACCAAAAGAACAAGCCGGACTGACGCAAAAAGGAGGAGGTGCAACACGAGGACTTCCCAGGAGGTCACCCATCCCAGTACTACTCTCGCCCAAGCATGCTTAATTGCGGAGTTCTGATGGGATCCGGTGCATTAGTGCTGGTATGATCGCACCTGTCAAGTGTGGCGCGATCAACTGCTTTATGCCTTCGCCAGGCCGCCGCGTGCGCTTCAAACGATCATAACTTTAAGTCCGGGATGAATCTCGAGGCCCGGGAGGCGCCGCTGGAAAGCTCGTCCTAAGCCCGCCGCCGTCCCAACCGGGGCTCGCCCGGTTGAGGTCGACCTCGACCCCAGAAACCTGTTCCGGGGCCCGTTTCGGAGCTGTTGCAGCAACGCCAAGGATCGGAGCCGCCGGGTGAGGAAACCGATCTGCCGTGGTGTCGGGCCCGCCTCCGCCGCTTAGAAGGATTTGAGAAATCGAAACCTTGTGCGTGCGCGCCACCTAAAGAACAAGCCCGACTGATGCAAAAAGGAGGAGGTGCAACACGAGGACTTCCCAGGAGGTCACCCATCCCAGTACTACTCTCGCCCAAGCACGCTTTATGCCTTCGCCAGGCCGCCCCTCGCGCTTCAAACGATCATAAGTTTCAGTCCGGGATGAATCTCGAGGCCCGGGAGGCGCCGCAGGAAAGCTCGTGCTGAGCCCGCCGCCGTCCGAACTTGGGCTCGCCCGGTTGAGGTTGACCTTGACCCCAGAAACCTGTTCCGGGGCTCATTTCGGAGCTGTTGCAGCAACGCCAAGAATCAAAGCCGCCGGGTGAGGAAACCGACCTGCCAAGGTCCCGGGCCCGCCACCGCCGCCTAGAAGGATTTGAGCAATCGAAACCTTGTGCGTGCGCGCCACCTAAAGAACAAGCCCGACTGATGCAAAAAGGAGGAGGTGCAACACGAGGACTTCCCAGGAGGTCATCCATCCCAGTACTACTCTCGCCCAAGCACGCTTTATGCCTTCGCCAGGCCGCCGCTCGCGCTTCAAACGATCATAAGTTTCAGTCCGGGATGAATCTCGAGTCCCGGGAGGCGCCGCTGGAAAGCTCGTCCTGAGCCCGCCGCCGTCCCAACCAGGGCTCGCCCGGTTGAGGTCGACCTCGACCCCAGAAACCTGTTCCAGGGCCCGTTTCGGAGCTGTTGCAGCAACGCCAAGGATCGGAGCCGCCGGGTGAGGAAACCGATTTGCCGCGGTGTCGGGCCCGCCTCCGCCGCTTAGAAGGATTTGAGAAATCGAAACCTTGTGCGTGCGCGCCACCTAAAGAACAAGCCCGACTGATGCAAAAAGGAGGAGGTGCAACACGAGGACTTCCCAGGAGGTCACCCATCCCAATACTACTCTCGCCCAAGCACGCTTTATGCCTTCGCCAGGCCGCCGCTTGCGCTTCAAACGATCATACCTTTCAGTTCGGGATGAATCTCGAGGCCCGGGAGGCGCCGCTGGAAAGCTCGACCTGAGCCCGCCGCCGTCCCAACCGGGGCTCGCCCGGTTGAGGTCGACCTCGACCCCAGAAACCTGTTCCGGGGCCCGTTTCGGAGCTGTTGCAGCAACACCAAGGATCGGACCCGCCGGATGAGCAAACCGACCTGCCACGGTCCCAGGCCCGCCTCCGCCGCCGAGAAGGATTTGGGTAATCGAAACCTTGTGCTTGCGTGCCACCTAAAGAACAAGTCGACTGACGCAAAAAGGAGGAGGTGCAACACGAGGACTTCCCAGGAGGTCACCCATCCCAGTACTACTCTCGCCCAAGCATGCTTAGTTGCGGAGTTCTGATGGGATCCGGTGCATTAGTGCTGGTATGATCGCACCTGTCAGGTGTGGTGCGATCAACTGCTTTATGCCTTCGCCAGGCTGCCGCGCGCGCTTCAAACGATCATAACTTTCAGTCCGGGATGAATCTCGAGGCCCGGGAGGCGCCGCTGGAAAGCTCGTCCTGAGCCCGCCGCCGTCCCAACCGGGGCTCGCCCAGTTGAGGTCGACCTCGACCCCAGAAACCTGTTCCTGGGCCCGTTTCGGAGCTGTTGCAGCAACACCAAGGATCGGAGCCGCCGGATGAGGAAACCGACCTGCTGCGGTCCCAGGCCCGCCTTCGCCGCCGAGATTGATTTGAGCAATCGAAACCTTTTGCTTGCGTGCCACCAAAAGAACAAGCCCGACTGACGCAAAAAGGAGGAGGTGCAACACGAGGACTTCCCAGGAGGTCACCCATCCCAGTACTACTCTCGCCCAAGCACGCTTAACTGCGGAGTTCTGATTGGATCCGGTGCATTAGTGCTGGTATGATCGCACCTGTCAAGTGTGGCGCGATCAACTGCTTTATGCCTTCGCCAGGCCGCCGCGCGCGCTTCAAACGATCATAACTTTCAGTCCGGGATGAATCTCGAGGCCCAAGAGGCGCCGCTGGAAAGCTCGTCCTGATCCCGCCGCCGTCCCAACCCGGGCTCGCTCGATTGAGGTCGACCTCGACCCTAGAAACCTGTTCCGGGGCCCGTTTCGGAGCTGTTGCAGCAACACCAAGGATCGGAGCCGCCGGGTGAGGAAACCGACCTGCCGCGGTCCCGAGCCCGCCTCCGCCGCCGAGAAGGATTTGAGCAATCGAAACCTTGTGCGTGCGCGCCACCAAAAGAACAAGCCCGACTGACGCAAAAAGGAGGAGGTGCAACACGAGGACTTCCCAGGAGGTCACCCATCCCAGTACTACTCTCGCCCAAGGACGCTTAACTGCGGAGTTCTGATGGGATCCGGTGCATTAGTGCTGGTATGATCACACCTGTCAAGTGTGGCGCGATCAACTGCTTTATGCTTCGCCAGGCCGCCGCGCGTGCTTCAAACGATCATAACTTTCAGTCCGGGATGAATCTCGAGGTCCGGGAGGCGCCGCCGGAAAGCTTGTGCCGAGCCCGCCGCCGTCCCAACCCGGGCTCGCCCAGTTGAGGTCGACCTCGACCCCATAAACCTGTTCCGGGGCCCATTTTGGAGTTGTTGCGGCAACACCAAGAATCAAAGCCGCCGGGTGAGGAAACCGACCTGCCGCGGTCCAGGGCCCGCCTCCGCCGCCGAGAAGGATTTGAGCAATCGAAACCTTGTGCGTGTGCGCCACCAAAAGAACAAGCCCGACTGACGCAAAAAGGAGGAGGTGCAACACGAGGACTTCCCAGGAGGTCACCCATCCCAGTACTACTCTCGCCCAAGCACGCTTAACTGCGGAGTTCTGATGGGATCCGATGCATTAGTGCTGGTATGATCCCACCTGTCAAGTGTGGCGCGATCAACTGCTTTATGCCTTCGCCAGGCCGCCGCGCACGGTTCAAACGACAATAACTTTCAGTCCGGGATGAATCTCGAGGCCTGGGTGGCGCCGCTGGAAAGCTCGTCCTGAGCCCGTCGCCGTCCCAACCAGGGCTCGCCTGGTTGAGGTCGACCTCGACCCCAGAAACCTGTTCCGGGGCCCGTTTCGGAGCTGGTGCAGCAACACCAAGGATCGGAGCCGCCGGGTGAGGAAACCGACCTGCCGCGGGGCCCGCCTCCGCTGACGAGAAGGATTTGAGCAATCGAAACCTTGTGCGTGCGCGCAACCAAAAGAACAAGCCGGACTGACGCAAAAAGGAGGAGGTGCAACACGAGGACTTCCCAGGAGGTCACCCATCCCAGTACTACTCTCGCCCAAGCATGCTTAATTGCGGAGTTCTGATGGGATCCGGTGCATTAGTGCTGGTATGATCGCACCTGTCAAGTGTGGCGCGATCAACTGCTTTATGCCTTCGCCAGGCCGCCGCGTGCGCTTCAAACGATCATAACTTTAAGTCCGGGATGAATCTCGAGGCCCGGGAGGCGCCGCTGGAAAGCTCGTCCTAAGCCCGCCGCCGTCCCAACCGGGGCTCGCCCGGTTGAGGTCGACCTCGACCCCAGAAACCTGTTCCGGGGCCCGTTTCGGAGCTGTTGCAGCAACGCCAAGGATCGGAGCCGCCGGGTGAGGAAACCGATCTGCCGTGGTGTCGGGCCCGCCTCCGCCGCTTAGAAGGATTTGAGAAATCGAAACCTTGTGCGTGCGCGCCACCTAAAGAACAAGCCCGACTGATGCAAAAAGGAGGAGGTGCAACACGAGCACTTCCCAGGAGGTCACCCATCCCAGTACTACTCTCGCCCAAGCACGCTTTATGCCTTCGCCAGGCCGCCCCTCGCGCTTCAAACGATCATAAGTTTCAGTCCGGGATGAATCTCGAGGCCCGGGAGGCGCCGCAGGAAAGCTCGTGCTGAGCCCGCCGCCGTCCGAACCCGGGCTCGCCCGGTTGAGGTTGACCTTGACCCCAGAAACCTGTTCCGGGGCTCATTTCGGAGCTGTTGCAGCAACGCCAAGAATCAAAGCCGCCGGGTGAGGAAACCGACCTGCCGCGGTCCCGGGCCCGCCTCCGCCGCCTAGAAGGATTTGAGCAATCGAAACCTTGTGCGTGCGCGCCACCTAAAGAACAAGCCCGACTGATGCAAAAAGGAGGAGGTGCAACACGAGGACTTCCCAGGAGGTCATCCATCCCAGTACTACTCTCGCCCAAGCACGCTTTATGCCTTCGCCAGGCCGCCGCTCGCGCTTCAAACGATCATAAGTTTCAGTCCGGGATGAATCTCGAGTCCCGGGAGGCGCCGCTGGAAAGCTCGTCCTGAGCCCGCCGCCGTCCCAACCAGGGCTCGCCCGGTTGAGGTCGACCTCGACCCCAGAAACCTGTTCCAGGGCCCGTTTCGGAGCTGTTGCAGCAACGCCAAGGATCGGAGCCGCCGGGTGAGGAAACCGATTTGCCGCGGTGTCGGGTCCGCCTCCGCCGCTTAGAAGGATTTGAGAAATCGAAACCTTGTGCGTGCGCGCCACCTAAAGAACAAGCCCGACTGATGCAAAAAGGAGGAGGTGCAACACGAGGACTTCCCAGGAGGTCACCCATCCCAATACTACTCTCGCCCAAGCACGCTTTATGCCTTCGCCAGGCCGCCGCTTGCGCTTCAAACGATCATACCTTTCAGTCCGGGATGAATCTCGAGGCCCGGGAGGCGCCGCTGGAAAGCTCGACCTGAGCCCGCCGCCGTCCCAACCGGGGCTCGCCCGGTTGAGGTCGACCTCGACCCCAGAAACCTGTTCCGGGGCCCGTTTCGGAGCTGTTGCAGCAACACCAAGGATCGGACCCGCCGGATGAGGAAACCGACCTGCCACGGTCCTAGGCCCGCCTCCGCCGCCGAGAAGGATTTGAGTAATCGAAACCTTGTGCTTGCGTGCCACCTAAAGAACAAGCCCGACTGACGCAAAAAGGAGGAGGTGCAACACGAGGACTTCCCAGGAGGTCACCCATCCCAGTACTACTCTCGCCCAAGCATGCTTAGTTGCGGAGTTCTGATGGGATCCGGTGCATTAGTGCTGGTATGATCGCACCTGTCAGGTGTGGTGCGATCAACTGCTTTATGCCTTCGCCAGGCTGCCGCGCGCGCTTCAAACGATCATAACTTTCAGTCCGGGATGAATCTCGAGGCCCGGGAGGCGCCGCTGGAAAGCTCGTCCTGAGCCCGCCGCCGTCCCAACCGGGGCTCGCCCAGTTGAGGTCGACCTCGACCCCAGAAACCTGTTCCGGGGCCCGTTTCGGAGCTGTTGCAGCAACACCAAGGATCGGAGCCGCCGGATGAGGAAACCGACCTGCTGCGGTCCCAGGCCCGCCTTCGCCGCCGAGATTGATTTGAGCAATCGAAACCTTTTGCTTGCGTGCCACCAAAAGAACAAGCCCGACTGACGCAAAAAGGAGGAGGTGCAACACGAGGACTTCCCAGGAGGTCACCCATCCCAGTACTACTCTCGCCCAAGGACGCTTAACTGCGGAGTTCTGATGGGATCCGGTGCATTAGTGCTGGTATGATCACACCTGTCAAGTGTGGCGCGATCAACTGCTTTATGCTTCGCCAGGCCGCCGCGCGTGCTTCAAACGATCATAACTTTCAGTCCGGGATGAATCTCGAGGTCCGGGAGGCACCGCCGGAAAGCTTGTGCCGAGCCCGCCGCCGTCCCAACCCGGGCTCGCCCAGTTGAGGTCGACCTCGACCCCATAAACCTGTTCCGGGGCCCATTTTGGAGTTGTTGCGGCAACACCAAGAATCAAAGCCGCCGGGTGAGGAAACCGACCTGCCGCGGTCCAGGGCCCGCCTCCGCCGCCGAGAAGGATTTGAGCAATCGAAACCTTGTGCGTGTGCGCCACCAAAAGAACAAGCCCGACTGACGCAAAAAGGAGGAGGTGCAACACGAGGACTTCCCAGGAGGTCACCCATCCCAGTACTACTCTCGCCCAAGCACGCTTAACTGCGGAGTTCTGATGGGATCCGATGCATTAGTGCTGGTATGATCCCACCTGTCAAGTGTGGCGCGATCAACTGCTTTATGCCTTCGCCAGGCCGCCGCGCACGGTTCAAACGACAATAACTTTCAGTCCGGGATGAATCTCGAGGCCTGGGTGGCGCCGCTGGAAAGCTCGTCCTGAGCCCGTCGCCGTCCCAACCAGGGCTCGCCTGGTTGAGGTCGACCTCGACCCCAGAAACCTGTTCCGGGGCCCGTTTCGGAGCTGGTGCAGCAACACCAAGGATCGGAGCCGCCGGGTGAGGAAACCGACCTGCCGCGGGGCCCGCCTCCGCTGACGAGAAGGATTTGAGCAATCGAAACCTTGTGCGTGCGCGCAACCAAAAGAACAAGCCGGACTGACGCAAAAAGGAGGAGGTGCAACACGAGGACTTCCCAGGAGGTCACCCATCCCAGTACTACTCTCGCCCAAGCATGCTTAATTGCGGAGTTCTGATGGGATCCGGTGCATTAGTGCTGGTATGATCGCACCTGTCAAGTGTGGCGCGATCAACTGCTTTATGCCTTCGCCAGGCCGCCGCGTGCGCTTCAAACGATCATAACTTTAAGTCCGGGATGAATCTCGAGGCCCGGGAGGCGCCGCTGGAAAGCTCGTCCTAAGCCCGCCGCCGTCCCAACCGGGGCTCGCCCGGTTGAGGTCGACCTCGACCCCAGAAACCTGTTCCGGGGCCCGTTTCGGAGCTGTTGCAGCAACGCCAAGGATCGGAGCCGCCGGGTGAGGAAACCGATCTGCCGTGGTGTCGGGCCCGCCTCCGCCGCTTAGAAGGATTTGAGAAATCGAAACCTTGTGCGTGCGCGCCACCTAAAGAACAAGCCCGACTGATGCAAAAAGGAGGAGGTGCAACACGAGCACTTCCCAGGAGGTCACCCATCCCAGTACTACTCTCGCCCAAGCACGCTTTATGCCTTCGCCAGGCCGCCCCTCGCGCTTCAAACGATCATAAGTTTCAGTCCGGGATGAATCTCGAGGCCCGGGAGGCGCCGCAGGAAAGCTCGTGCTGAGCCCGCCGCCGTCCGAACCCGGGCTCGCCCGGTTGAGGTTGACCTTGACCCCAGAAACCTGTTCCGGGGCTCATTTCGGAGCTGTTGCAGCAACGCCAAGAATCAAAGCCGCCGGGTGAGGAAACCGACCTGCCGCGGTCCCGGGCCCGCCTCCGCCGCCTAGAAGGATTTGAGCAATCGAAACCTTGTGCGTGCGCGCCACCTAAAGAACAAGCCCGACTGATGCAAAAAGGAGGAGGTGCAACACGAGGACTTCCCAGGAGGTCATCCATCCCAGTACTACTCTCGCCCAAGCACGCTTTATGCCTTCGCCAGGCCGCCGCTCGCGCTTCAAACGATCATAAGTTTCAGTCCGGGATGAATCTCGAGTCCCGGGAGGCGCCGCTGGAAAGCTCGTCCTGAGCCCGCCGCCGTCCCAACCAGGGCTCGCCCGGTTGAGGTCGACCTCGACCCCAGAAACCTGTTCCAGGGCCCGTTTCGGAGCTGTTGCAGCAACGCCAAGGATCGGAGCCGCCGGGTGAGGAAACCGATTTGCCGCGGTGTCGGGCCCGCCTCCGCCGCTTAGAAGGATTTGAGAAATCGAAACCTTGTGCGTGCGCGCCACCTAAAGAACAAGCCCGACTGATGCAAAAAGGAGGAGGTGCAACACGAGGACTTCCCAGGAGGTCACCCATCCCAGTACTACTCTCGCCCAAGCACGCTTAACTGCGGAGTTCTGATGGGATTCGGTGCATTAGTGCTGGTATGATCGCACCTGTCAAGTGTGGTGCGATCAACTGCTTTATGCCTTCGCCAGGCCGCCGCTCGCGCTTCAAACGATCATAACTTTCAGTCCGGGATGAATCTCGAGGCCTGGGAGGCGCCGCCGGAAAGCCCGTTCGGAGCCCGCCGCCGTCCCAACCCAGGCTCGCCCGGTTGAGGTCGACCTCGACCCCAGAAACCTGTTCCGGGGCCCGTTTCGGAGCTGTTGCAGCAACACCAAGGATCGGAGCCGCCGGATGAGGAAACCGACCTGCGCGGTCCCTAGCCCGCCTCCGCCGCCGAGAAGGATTTGAGCAATCGAAACCTTGTGCTTGCGTGCGACCAAAAGAACAAGCCCGACTGACGCAAAAAGGAGGAGGTGGACCACGAGGACTTCCCAGGAGGTCACCCATCCCAGTACTTCTCTCGCCCAAGCATGCTTAATTGCGGAGTTCTGATGGGATCCGGTGCATTAGTGCTGGTATGATCGCACCTGTCGAGTGTGGCGTGATCAACTGCTTTATGCCTTCGCCAGGCCGCCGCGCGCGCTTCAAACGATCATAACTTTCAGTCCAGGATGAATCTCGAGGCCCGGGAGGCGCCGCTGGAAAGGTCGTCCTGAGCCCGCCGCCGTCCCAACCCGGGCTCGCCCGGTTGAGGTCGACCTCGACCCCAGAAACCTGTTCCGGGGCCCGTTTCGGAGCTGTTGCAGCAACGCCCAGGATCGGAGCCGCCGGGTGAGGAAACCGACCTGCCGCGGTCCCGGGCCTGCCTCCGCCGCTTAGAAGGATTTGAGAAATCGAAACCTTGTGCGTGCGCGCCACCTAAAGAACAAGCCCGACTGACGCAAAAAGGAGGAGGTGCAACACGAGGACTTCCCAGGAGGTCACCCATCCCAGTACTACTCTCGCCCAAGCACGCTTAACTGCGGAGTTCTGATGGGATCCGGTGCATTAATGCTGGTATGATCGCACCTGTCAAGTGTGGCGCGATCAACTTCTTTATGCGTCGCCAGGCCGCCGCGCGTGCTTCAAACGATCATAACTTTCAGTCCGGGATGAATCTCGAGGCCCGGGAGGCGCCGCTGGAAAGCTCGTCCTGAGCCCACCGCCGTCCCAACAAGGGCTCGCCCGGTTGAGGTCGACCTCGACCCCAGAAACCTGTTCCAGGGCCCGTTTCGGAGCTGTTGCAGCAACGCCAAGGATCAAAGCCGCCGGGTGAGGAAACCGACCTACCGCGGTCCCGGGGCCGCCTCCGCCGTTGAGAAGGATTTGAGCAATCGAATTCTTGTGCGTGCGCGCCACCTAAAGAACAAGCCCGACTGACGCAAAAAGGAGGAGGTGCAACACGAGGACTTCCCAGGAGGTCACCCATCCCAGTACTACTCTCGCCCAAGCACGCTTTATGCCTTCGCCAGGCCGCCGCGCGTGCTTCAAACGATCATAACTTTCAGTCCGGGATGAATCTCGAGGCCCGGGAGGCGCCGCTGGAAAGCTCGTCCTGAGCCCGCCGCTGTCCCAACCTGGGCTCGCCCGGTTGAGGTCGACCTCGACCCCAGAAACCTGTTCCGGGGCCCGTTTCGGAGCTGTTGCAGCAACGCCAAGGATCGGAGCCGCCGGGTGAGGAAACCGACCTGCCGCGGTCTCAGGCCCGCCTCCGCCGCCGAGAAGGATTTGAGCAATCGAAAACTTGTGCGTGCGCACCACCAAAAGAACAAGCCCGACTGACGCAAAAAGGAGGAGGTGCAACACGAGGACTTCCCAGGAGGTCACCCATCCCAGTACTACTCTCGCCCAAGCACGCCAAGGATCGGAGCCGCCGGGTGAGGAAACCGACCTGCCGCGGTCCCGGGCCCGCCTCCGCCGCTTAGAAGGATTTGAGAAATCGAAACCTTGTGCGTGCGCGCCACCTAAAGAACAAGCCCGACTGACGCAAAAAGGAGGAGGTGCAACACGAGGACTTGCCAGGAGGTCACCCATCCCAGTACTACTCTCGCCGAAGCACGCTTAACTGCGGAGTTCTGATGGGATCCGGTGCATTAATGCTGGTATGATCGCACCTGTCAAGTGTGGCGCGATCAACTTCTTTATGCGTCGCCAGGCCGTCGTGCGTGCTTCAAACGATCATAACTTTCAGTCCGGGATGAATCTCGAGGCCCGGGAGGCGCCGCTGGAAAGCTCGTCCTGAGCCCACCGCCGTCCCAACCAGGGCTCGCCCGGTTGAGGTCGACCTCGACCCCAGAAACCTGTTCCGGGGCCCGTTTCGGAGCTGTTGCAGCAACGCCAAGGATCGGAGCTGCCGGGTGAGGAAACCGACCTGCCGCGATCCCGGGCCCGCCTCCGCCGCTTAGAAGGATTTGAGCAATCGAAACCTTGCGCGTGCGCGCCACCTAAAGAACAAGCCCGACTGACGCAAAAAGGAGGAGGTGCAACACAGGGACTTCCCAGGAGGTCACCCATCCCAGTACTACTCTCGCCCAAGCACGCTTTATGCCTTCGCCAGGCCGCCGCTTCAAACGATCATAACTTTCAGTCAGGGATGAATCTCGAGGTCCGAGAGGCGCCGCCGGAAAGCTCGTGCTGAGCCCGCCACTGTCCCAACCCGGGCTCGCCCAGTTGAGGTCGACCTCGACCGCAGAAACCTGTTCCGGGGCCCATTTCGGAGCTGTTGCAGCAACGCCAAGAATCAAAGCCGCCAGGTGAGGAAACCGACCTGCCGCGGTCCCGGGCCCGCCTCCGCCGCCGAGAAGGATTTGAGCAATCGAAACCTAGTGCGTGCGCGCCACCAAAAGAACAAGCCCGACTGACGCAAAAAGGAGGAGGTGCAACACGAGGACTTCCCAGGAGGTCACCCATCCCAGTACTACTCTCGCCCAAGCACGCTTAACTGCGGAGTTATGATGGGATCCGGTGCATTAGTTCTGGTATGATCGCACCTGTCAAGTGTGGCGCGATCAACTGATTTATGCTTCGCCAGGCCGCCGCGCGTGCTTCAAACGATCTTAACTTTCAGTCCGGGATGAATCTCGAGGCCCGGGAGGCGCCGCTGGAAAGCTCGTCCTGAGCCCGCCGCTGTCCCAACCTGGGCTCGCCCGGTTGAGGTCGACCTCGACCCCAGAAACCTATTCCGGGGCCCGTTTCGGAGCAGTTGCAGCAACGCCAAGGATCGGAGCCGCCGGGTGAGGAAACCGACCTGCCGCGGTCCCGGGCCCGCCTCCGCCGCTTAGAAGGATTTGAGCAATCGAAACCTTGTGCGTGCGCGCCACCTAAAGAACAAGCCCGACTGACGCAAAAAGGAGGAGGTGCAACACGATGACTTCCCAGGAGGTCACCCATCCCAGTACTGCTCTCGCCCAAGCACGCTTAACTGCGGAGTTCTGATGGGATTCGGTGCATTAGTGCTGGTATGATCGCACCTGTCAAGTGTGGTGCGATACTCTGCTTTATGCCTTCGTCAGGCCACCGCTCGCGCTTCAAACGACCATAACTTTCAGTCCGGGATGAATCTCGAGGCCCGGGAGGCGCCGCCAGAAAGCTCGTGCTGAGCCCGCCGCCGTCCCAACCCGGGCTCGCTCGGTTGAGGTCGACCTCGACCCCAGAAACCTGTTCCGGGGCCCATTTCGGAGCTGTTGCAGCAACGCCAAGAATCAAAGCCGCCGGGTGAGGAAACGGACCTGCCGCGGTCCCGGGCCCGCCTCCGCCGCCGAGAAGGATTTGAGCAATCGAAACCTTGTGTGCGCGCACCACCAAAAGAACAAGCCCGACTGACGCAAAAAGGAGGAGCTGCAACACGAGGACTTCCCAGGAGGTCACCCATCCCAGTACTACTCTCGCCCAAGCACGCTTAACTGCGGAGTTCTGATGGGATTCGGTGCATTAGTGCTGGTATGATCGCACCTGTCAAGTGTGGTGCGATCAACTGCTTTATGCCTTCGCCAGGCCGCCGCTCGCGCTTCAAACGATCATAACTTTCAGTCCGGGATGAATCTCGAGGCCCGGGAGGCGCCGCCGGAAAGCCCGTTCGGAGCCCGCCGCCGTCCCAACCCAGGCTCGCCCGGTTGAGGTCGACCTCGACCCCATAAACCTGTTCCGGGGCCCGTTTCGGAGCTGTTGCAGCAACACCAAGGATCGGAGCCGCCGGATGAGGAAACCGACCTGCGCGGTCCCTAGCCCGCCTCCGCCGCCGAGAAGGATTTGAGCAATCGAAACCTTGTGCTTGCGTGCGACCAAAAGAACAAGCCCGACTGACGCAAAAAGGAGGAGGTGGACCACGAGGACTTCCCAGGAGGTCACCCATCCCAGTACTTCTCTCGCCCAAGCATGCTTAATTGCGGAGTTCTGATGGGATCCGGTGCATTAGTGCTGGTATGATCGCACCTGTCGAGTGTGGCGTGATCAACTGCTTTATGCCTTCGCCAGGCCGCCGCGCGCGCTTCAAACGATCATAACTTTCAGTCCAGGATGAATCTCGAGGCCCGGGAGGCGCCGCTGGAAAGGTCGTCCTGAGCCCGCCGCCGTCCCAACCCGGGCTCGCCCGGTTGAGGTCGACCTCGAACCCAGAAACCTGTTCCGGGGCCCGTTTCGGAGCTGTTGCAGCAACGCCAAGGATCGGAGCCGCCGGGTGAGGAAACCGACCTGCCGCGGTCCCGGGCCCGCCTCCGCCGCTTAGAAGGATTTGAGCAATTGAAACCTTGTGCGTGCGCGCCAGCTAAAGAACAAGCCCGACTGACGCAAAAAGGAGGAGGTTCAACACGAGGACTTCCCAGGAGGTCACCCATCCCAGTACTACTCTCGCCCAAGCACGCTTGACTGCGGAGTTCTGATGGGATTCGGTGCATTAGTGCTGGTATGATCGCACCTGTCAAGTGTGGTGCGATCAACTGCTTTATGCCTTCGCCCACCCGCCGCTCGCGCTTCAAACGACCATAACTTTCAGTCCGGGATGAATCTCAAGGCCCGGGAAGCGTCGCCGGAAAGCCCGTCCTGAGCCCACCGCCGTCCCAACCCGGGCTCGCCCGGTTGAGGTCGACCTCGACCCCAGAAACCTGTTCCGGGGCCCGTTTCGGAGCTGTTGCAGCAACGCCAAGGATCAAAGCCGCCGGGTGAGGAAACCGACCTGCCGCGGTCCCGGGCCCGCCTCCGCCGTCGAGAAGGATTTGAGCAATCGAAACCTTGTGCGTGCGCGCCACCTAAAGAACAAGCCCGACTGACGCAAAAAGGAGGAGGTGCAACACGAGGACTTCCCAGGAGGTCACCCATCCCAGTACTACTCTCGCCCAAGCACGCTTTATGCCTTCGCCAGGCCGCCGCTCGCGCTTCAAACGATCATAACTTTCAGTCCGGGATGAATCTCGAGGTCCGGGAGGCGCCGCCGGAAAGCTCGTGCTGAGCCCGCCGCCGTCCCAACCCGGGCTCGCCCGGTTGAGGTCGACCTCGACCCCAGAAACCTGTTCCGGGGCCCATTTCGGATCTGTTGCAGCAACGCCAAGAATCAAAGCCGCCGGGTGAGGAAACCGACCTGCCGCGGTCCCGGGCCCGCCTCCGCCGCCGAGAAGGATTTGAGCAATCGAAACCTTGTGCATGCGCGCCACCAAAAGAACAAGCCCGACTGACGCAAAAAGGAGGAGGTGCAACACGAGGACTTCCCAGGAGGTCACCCATCCCAGTACTACTCTCGCCCAAGCACGCTTAACTTCGGAGTTCTGATGGGATCCGGTGCATTAGTGCTGGTATGATCGCACCTGTCAAGTGTCGCACGATCAACGACTTTATGCTTCGCCAGGCCGCCGCGCGTGCTTCAAACGATCATAACTTTCAGTCCAGGATGAATCTCGAGGTCTTGGAGGTGCCGCCGGAAAGCTTGTGCTGAGCCCGCCGCCGTCCCAACCCGGGCTCGCCCAGTTGAGGTCGACCTCGACCCCAGAAACCTGTTCCCGGGCCCATTTCGGAGCTGTTGCGGCAACGCCAAGAATGAAAGCCGCCGGGTGAGGAAACCGACCTGCCGCGGTCCCGGGCCCGCCTCCGCCGCCGAGAAGGATTTGAGCAATCGAAACCTTGTGCTTGCGCGCCACCAAAAGAACAAGCCCGACTGACGCAAAAAGGAGGAGGTGCAACACGAGGACTTCCCAGGAGGTCACCCATCCCAGTACTACTCTCGCCCAAGCACGCTTATCTGCGGAGTTCTGATGGGATTGGGTGCATTAGTGCTGGTATGATCGAACCTGTCAAGTGTGGTGCGATCAACTGGTTTATGCCTTCGCCAGGCCGCCGCTCGCGCTTCAAACGACCATAACTTTCAGTCCGGGATGAATCTCGAGGCCCAGGAGGCGCCGCTGGAAAGCTCGTCCTGAGCCCGCCGCCGTCCCAACCAGGGCTCGCCCGGTTGAGGTCGACCTCGACCCCAGAAACCAGTTCCGGGGCCCGTTTCGGAGCTGTTGCAGCAACACCAAGGATCGGAGCCGCCGGATGAGGAAACCGACCTGCCGCGGTCCCGGGCCCGCCTTCGCCGCCGAGATTGATTTGAGCAATCGAAACCTTGTGCCTGCGTGCCACCAAAAGAACAAGCCCGACTGACGCAAAAAGGAGGAGGTGCAACATGAGGACTTCCCAGGAGGTCACCCATCCCAGTACTACTCTCGCCCAAGCACGCTTAACTGCGGAGTTCTGATGGGATCCGGTGCATTAGTGCTGGTATGATCGCACCTGTCAAGTGTGGCGCGATCAACTGCTTTATGCCTTCGCCAGGCCGCCGCCCGCGCTTCAAACGATCATAACTTTCAGTCCGGGATGAATCTCGAGGCCCAGGAGGCGCCGCTGGAAAGCTCGTCCTGAGCTCGCTGCCGTCCCAACCCGGGCTCGCCCGGTTGAGGTCGACCTCGACCCAAAAAACCTGTTCTCGGGCCCGTTTCGTGGCTGTTGCAGCAACGCCAAGGATCGGAGCCGCCAGGTGAGGAAACCGACCTGTCGCGGTCCCGGGCCCGCCTCCGCCGCCGAGAAGGATTTGAGCATTAAAAACCTTGTGCGTGCGCGCCACCAAAAGAACAAGCCCGACTGACGCAAAAAGGAGGAGGTGCAACACGAGGACTTCCCAGGAGGTCACCCATCCCAGTACTACTCTCGCCCAAGCACGCTTAACTGTGGAGTTCTGATGGGATCCGGTGAATTAGTGCTGGTATGATCGTACGTGTCAAGTGTGGCGCGATCAACTGCTTTATGTTTCGTCAGGCCGACGCGAGCGCTTCAAACGATCATAACTTTCAGTCCGGGATGAATCTCGAGGCCTGGGAGGCGCCGCTGGAAAGCTCGTCCTGAGCCCGCCGCCGTCCCAACCCGGGCTCGCCCGGTTGAGGTCGACCTTGACACCAGAAACCTGTTTCGGGGCCCGTTTCGGAGCTGTTGCAGCAACACCAAGGATCGGAGCCGCCGGATGAGGAAACCGACCTGCCGCGGCCCCGGGCCCGCCTCCGCCGCCGAGAAGGATTTGAGCAATCGAAACCTTGTGCTTGCGTGCCACCAAAAGAACAAGCCCGACTGATGTAAAAAGGAGGAGGTGCAACACGAGGACTTCCCAGGAGGTCACCCATCCCAGTACTACTCTCGCCCAAGCACGCTTAACTGCGGAGTTCTGATGGGATTCGGTGCATTAGTGCTGGTATGATCGCACCTGTCAAATGTGGTGCGATCAACTACTTTATGCCTTCGCCAGGCCGCCACTCGCGCTTCAAACGACCATAACCTTCAGTCCGGTATGAATCTCGAGGCCCGGGAGGCGCCGCCAGAAAGCCCGTCCTGAGCCCGCCGCCGTCCCAACCCGGGCTCGCTCGGTTGAGGTCGACCTCGACCCCAGAAACCTGTTCCGGGGCCCATTTCGGAGCTGTTGCAGCAACGCCAAGGATCAAAGCCGCCGGGTGAGGAAACCGACCTGCCGCGGTCCCTGGCCCGCCTCCGCCGCCGAGAAGGATTTGAGCAATCGAAACATTGTGTGTGCGCGCCACCTAAAGAACAAGCCCGACTGACGCAAAAAGGAGGAGGTGCAACACGAGGACTTCCCAGGAGGTCACCCATCCCAGTACTACTGTCGCCCAAGCACGCTTAACTGCGGAGTTCTGATGGGATTCGGTGCATTAGTGCTGGTATGATCGAACCTGTCAAGTGTGGTGCGATCAACTGGTTTATGCCTTCGCCAGGCCGCCGCTCCCGCTTCAAACGACCATAACTTTCAGTCCGGGATGAATCTCGAGGCCCGGGAGGCGCCGCTGGAAAGCTCGTCCTGAGCCCGCCGCCGTCCCAACCAGGGCTCGCCCGGTTGAGGTCGACCTCGACCCCAGAAACCAGTTCCGGGGCCCGTTTCGGAGCTGTTGCAGCAACACCAAGGATCGGAGCCGCCGGATGAGGAAACCGACCTGCCGCGGTCCCGGGCCCGCCTTCGCCGCCGAGATTGATTTGAGCAATCGAAACCTTGTGCCTGCGTGCCACCAAAAGAACAAGCCCGACTGACGCAAAAAGGAGGAGGTGCAACACGAGGACTTCCCAGGAGGTCACCCATCCCAGTACTACTCTCGCCCAAGCACGCTTAACTGCGGAGTTCTGATGGGATCCGGTGAATTAGTGCTGGTATGATCGCACGTGTCAAGTGTGGCGCGATCAACTGCTTTATGTTTCGTCAGGCCGCCGCGCGCGCTTCAAACGATCATACCTTTCAGTCCGGGATGAATCTCGAGGCCCGGCAGGCGCCGCTGGAAAGCTCATCCTGAGCCCGCCGCCGTCCCAACCCGGGCTCGCCCGGTTGAGGTCGACCTTGACACAAGAAACCTGTTTCGGGGCCCGTTTCGGAGCTGTTGCAGCAACACCAAGGATCGGTGCCGCCGGATAAGGAAACCGACCTGCCGCGGCCCCGGGCCCGCCTCCGCCGCCGAGAAGGATTTGAGCAATCGAAACCTTGTGCTTGGGTGCCACCAAAAGAACAAGCCCGACTGACGCAAAAAGGAGGAGGTGCAACACGAGGACTTCCCAGGAGGTCACCCATCCCAGTACTACTCTCGCCCAAGCACGCTTAACTGCGGAGTTCTGATGGGATTCGGTGCATTAGTGCTGGTATGATCGCACCTGTCAAATGTGGTGCGATCAACTGCTTTATGCCTTCGCCAGGCCGCCACTCGCGCTTCAAACGACCATAACCTTCAGTCCGGTATGAATCTCGAGGCCCGGGAGGCGCCGCCAGAAAGCCCGTCCTGAGCCCGCCGCCGTCGCAACCCGGGCTCGCTCGGTTGAGGTCGACCTCGACCCCAGAAACCTGTTCCGGGGCCCATTTCGGAGCTGTTGCAGCAACGCCAAGGATCAAAGCCGCCGGGTGAGGAAACCGACCTGCCGCGGTCCCTGGCCCGCCTCCGCCGCCGAGAAGGATTTGAGCAATCGAAACATTGTGTGTGCGCGCCACCTAAAGAACAAGCCCGACTGACGCAAAAAGGAGGAGGTGCAACACGAGGACTTCCCAGGAGGTCACCCATCCCAATACTACTCTCGCCCAAGCACGCTTTATGCCTTCGCCAGGCCGCCGCGCGCGCTTCAAACGATCATAACTTTCAGTCCGGGATGAATCTCGAGGCCCGGGATGTGCCGCTGGAAAGCACGTCCTGAGCCCGCCGCCGTCCCAACTCGGGCTCGCCCGGTTGAGGTCGACCTCGACCCCAGAAACCTGTTCCGGGGCCCGTTTCGGAGCTGTTGCAGCAACGCCAAGGATCGGAGCCGCCGGGTGAGGAAACCGACCTGCCGCGGTCCCGAGCCCGCCTCCGCCGCTTAGAAGGATTTGAGCAATCGAAACCTTGTGCGTGCGCGCCACCAAAAGAACAAGCCCGACTGACGCAAAAAGGAGGAGGTGCAACACGAGGACTTCCCAGGAGGTCACCCATCGCAGTACTACTGTCGCCCAAGCACGCTTAACTGCGGAGTTCTGATGGGATTCGGTGCATTAGTGCTGGTATGATCGAACCTGTCAAGTGTGGTGCGATCAACTGGTTTATGCCTTCGCCAGGCCGCCGCTCCCGCTTCAAACGACCATAACTTTCAGTCCGGGATGAATCTCGAGGCCCGGGAGGCGCCGCTGGAAAGCTCGTCCTGAGCCCGCCGCCGTCCCAACCAGGGCTCGCCCGGTTGAGGTCGACCTCGACCCCAGAAACCAGTTCCGGGGCCCGTTTCGGAGCTGTTGCAGCAACACCAAGGATCGGAGCCGCCGGATGAGGAAACCGACCTGCCGCGGTCCCGGGCCCGCCTTCGCCGCCGAGATTGATTTGAGCAATCGAAACCTTGTGCCTGCGTGCCACCAAAAGAACAAGCCCGACTGACGCAAAAAGGAGGAGGTGCAACACGAGGACTTCCCAGGAGGTCACCCATCCCAGTACTACTCTCGCCCAAGCACGCTTAACTGCGGAGTTCTGATGGGATCCGGTGAATTAGTGCTGGTATGATCGCACGTGTCAAGTGTGGCGCGATCAACTGCTTTATGTTTCGTCAGGCCGCCGCGCGCGCTTCAAACGATCATAACTTTCAGTCCGGGATGAATCTCGAGGCCCGGCAGGCGCCGCTGGAAAGCTCGTCCTGAGCCCGCCGCCGTCCCAACCCGGGCTCGCCCGGTTGAGGTCGACCTTGACACAAGAAACCTGTTTCGGGGCCCGTTTCGGAGCTGTTGCAGCAACACCAAGGATCGGAGCCGCCGGATAAGGAAACCGACCTGCCGCGGCCCCGGGCCCGCCTCCGCCGCCGAGAAGGATTTGAGCAATCGAAACCTTGTGCTTGGGTGCCACCAAAAGAACAAGCCCTACTGACGCAAAAAGGAGGAGGTGCAACACGAGGACTTCCCAGGAGGTCACCCATCCCAGTACTACTCTCGCCCAAGCACGCTTAACTGCGGAGTTCTGATGGGATTCGGTGCATTAGTGCTGGTATGATCGCACCTGTCAAATGTGGTGCGATCAACTGCTTTATGCCTTCGCCAGGCCGCCACTCGCGCTTCAAACGACCATAACATTCAGTCCGGGATGAATCTCGAGGCCCGGGAGGCGCCGCCAGAAAGCCCGTCCTGAGCCCGCCGCCGTCCCAACCCGGGCTCGCCCGGTTGAGGTCGACCTCGACCCCAGAAACCTGTTCCGGGGCCCATTTCGGAGCTGTTGGAGCAACGCCAAGGATCAAAGCCGCCGGGTGAGGAAACCGACCTGCCGCGGTCCCAGTCCCGCCTCCGCCGCCGAGAAGGATTTGAGCAATCGAAACATTGTGTGTGCGCGCCACCTAAAGAACAAGCCCGACTGACGCAAAAAGGAGGAGGTGCAACACGAGGACTTCCCAGGAGGTCACCCATCCCAGTACTACTCTCGCCCAAGCACGCTTTATGCCTTCGCCAGGCCGCCGCGCGCGTTTCAAACGATCATAACTTTCAGTCCGGGATGAATCTCGAGGCCCGGGATGTGCCGCTGGAAAGCACGTCCTGAGCCCGCCGCCGTCCCAACCGGGGCTCGCCCGGTTGAGGTCGACCTCGACCCAAAAAACCTGTTCTCGGGCCCGTTTCCTGGCTGTTGCAGCAACGCCAAGGATCGGAGCCGCCAGGTGAAGAAACCGACCTGTCGCGGTCCCGGGCCCGCCTCCGCCGCCGAGAAGGATTTGAGCATTAAAAACCTTGTGCGTGCGCGCCACCAAAAGAACAAGCCCGACTGACGCAAAAAGAAGGAGGTGCAACACGAGGACTTCCCAGGAGGTCACCCATCCCAGTACTACTCTCGCCCAAGCACGCTTAACTGCGGAGTTCTGATGGGATTCGGTGCATTAGTGCTGGTATGATCGAACCTGTCAAGTGTGGTGCGATCAACTGGTTTATGCCTTCGCCAGGCCGCCGCTCCCGCTTCAAACGACCATAACTTTCAGTCCGGGATGAATCTCGAGGCCCCGGAGGCGCCGCTGGAAAGCTCGTCCTGAGCCCGCCGCCGTCCCAACCAGGGCTCGCTCGGTTGAGGTCGACCTCGACCCCAGAAACCAGTTCCGGGGCCCGTTTCGGAGCTGTTGCAGCAACACCAAGGATCGGAGCCGCCGGATGAGGAAACCGACCTGCCGCGGTCCCGGGCCCGCCTTCGCCGCCGAGATTGATTTGAGCAATCGAAACCTTGTGCCTGCGTGCCACCAAAAGAACAAGCCCGACTGACGCAAAAAGGAGGAGGTGCAACACGAGGACTTCCCAGGAGGTCACCCATCCCAGTACTACTCTCGCCCAAGCACGCTT
The DNA here is from genome assembly GCA_037954105.1 of Canavalia gladiata. Taxonomy (NCBI): domain Eukaryota; kingdom Viridiplantae; phylum Streptophyta; class Magnoliopsida; order Fabales; family Fabaceae; genus Canavalia; species Canavalia gladiata. Next base: position 22,129,428 of record CM075668.1, on the reverse strand, counting down.
AACTGCGGAGTTCTGATGGGATCCGGTGCATTAGTGCTGGTATGATCGCACCTGTCAAGTGTGGCGCGATCAACTGCTTTATGCCTTCGCCAGGCCGCCGCGCGCGCTTCAAACGATCATAACTTTCAGTCCGGGATGAATCTCGAGGCCCAGGAGGCGCCGCTGGAAAGCTCGTCCTGAGCCCGCTGCCGTCCCAACCAGGGCTCGCCCGGTTGAGGTCGACCTCGACCCCAAAAACCTGTTCTCGGGCCCGTTTCCTGGCTGTTGCAGCAACGCCAAGGATCGGAGCCGCCAGGTGAAGAAACCGACCTGTCGCGGTCCCGGGCCCGCCTCCGCCGCCGAGAAGGATTTGAGCATTAAAAACCTTGTGCGTGCGCGCCACCAAAAGAACAAGCCCGACTGACGCAAAAAGGAGGAGGTGCAACACGAGGACTTCCCAGGAGGTCACCCATCCCAGTACTACTCTCGCCCAAGCACGCTTAACTGCGGAGTTCTGATGGGATCCGGTGAATTAGTGCTGGTATGATCGCACGTGTCAAGTGTGGCGCGATCAACTGCTTTATGTTTCGTCAAGCCGCCGCGCGCGCTTCAAACGATCATAACTTTCAGTCCGGGATGAATCTCGAGGCCCGGCAGGCGCCGCTGGAAAGCTCGTCCTGAGCCCGCCGCCGTCCCAACCCGGGCTCGCCCGGTTGAGGTCGACCTTGACACAAGAAACCTGTTTCGGGGCCCGTTTCGGAGCTGTTGCAGCAACACCAAGGATCGGAGCCGCCGGATGAGGAAACCGACCTGCCGCGGCCCCGGGCCCGCCTCCGCCGCCGAGAAGGATTTGAGCAATCGAAACCTTGTGCTTGCGTGCCACCAAAAGAACAAGCCCGACTGACGCAAAAAGGAGGAGGTGCAACACGAGGACTTCCCAGGAGGTCACCCATCCCAGTACTACTCTCGCCCAAGCACGCTTAACTGCGGAGTTCTGATGGGATCCGGTGAATTAGTGCTGGTATGATCGCACGTGTCAAGTGTGGCGCGATCAACTGCTTTATGTTTCGTCAGGCCGCCGCGCGCGCTTCAAACGATCATAACTTTCAGTCCGGGATGAATCTCGAGGCCCGGGAGGCGCCGCTGGAAAGCTCGTCCTGAGCCCGCCGCCGTCCCAACCCGGGCTCGCCCGGTTGAGGTCGACCCTGACACAAGAAACCTGTTTCGGGGCCCGTTTCGGAGCTGTTGCAGCAACACCAAGGATTGGAGCCGCCGGATAAGGAAACCGACCTGCCGCGGCCCCGGGCCCGCCTCCGCCGCCGAGAAGGATTTGAGCAATCGAAACCTTGTGCTTGGGTGCCACCAAAAGAACAAGCCCGACTGACGCAAAGAGGAGGAGGTGCAACACGAGGACTTCCCAGGAGGTCACCCATCCCAGTACTACTCTCGCCCGAGCACGCTTAACTGCGGAGTTCTGATGGGATTCGGTGCATTAGTGCTGGTATGATCGCACCTGTCAAATGTGGTGCGATCAACTGCTTTATGCCTTCGCCAGGCCGCCACTCGCGCTTCAAACGACCATAACATTCAGTCCGGGATGAATCTCGAGGCCCGGGAGGCGCCGCCGGAAAGCCCGTCCTGAGCCCGCCGCCGTCCCAACCCGGGCTCGCCCGGTTGAGGTCGACCTCGACCCCAGAAACTTGTTCCGGGGCCCATGTCGGAGCTGTTGGAGCAACGCCAAGGATCAAAGCCGCCGGGTGAGGAAACCGACCTGCCGCGGTCCCGGGCCCGCCTCCGCCGCCGAGAAGGATTTGAGCAATCTAAACATTGTGTGTGCGCGCCACCTAAATAACAAGCCCGACTGACGCAAAAAGGAGGAGGTGCAACACGAGGACTTCCCAGGAGCTCACCCATCCCAGTACTACTCTCGCCCAAGCACGCTTTATGCCTTCGCCCGGCCGCCGCACGCGCTTTAAACGATCATAACTTTCAGTCCGGGATGAATCTCGAGGCCCGGGATGTGCCGCTGGAAAGCACGTCCTGAGCCCGCCGCCGTCCCAACCAGGGCTCGCCCGGTTGAGGTCGACCTCGACCCCAGAAACCTGTTCCGGGGCCCGTTTCGGAGCTGTTGCAGCAACGCCAAGCATCGGAGCCGCCGGGTGAGGAAACCGACCTGCCGCGGTCCCGGGCCCGCCTCCGCCGCTTAGAAGGATTTGAGCAATCGAAACCTTGTGCGTGCGCGCCACCAAAAGAGCAAGCCCGACTGACGCAAAAAGGAGGAGGTGCAACACGAGGACTTCCCAGGAGGTCACCCATCCCAGTACTACTCTCGCCCAAGCACGCTTAACTACGGAGTTCTGATGGGATCCGGTGCATTAGTGCTGGTATGATCGCACCTGTCAAGTGTGGCGCGATCAACTGCTTTATGCCTTCGCCAGGCCGCCGCGCGCGCTTTAAACGATCATAACTTTCAGTCCGGGATGAATCTCGAGGCCCAGGAGGCGCCGCTGGAAAGCTCGTCCTGAGCCCGCTGCCGTCCCAACCAGGGCTCGCCCGGTTGAGGTCGACCTCGACCCCAAAAACCTGTTCTCGGGCCCGTTTCCTGGCTTTTGCAGCAACGCCAAGGATCGGAGCCGCCAGGTGAGGAAACCGACCTGTCGCGGTCCCGGGCCCGCCTCCGCCGCCGAGAAGGATTTGAGCATTAAAAACCTTGTGCGTGCGCGCCACCAAAAGAACAAGCCCGACTGACGCAAAAAGGAGGAGGTGCAACACGAGGACTTCCCAGGAGGTCACCCATCCCAGTACTACTCTCGCCCAAGCACGCTTAACTGCGGAGTTCTGATGGGATCCGGTGAATTAGTGCTGGTATGATCGCACGTGTCAAGTGTGGCGCGATCAACTGCTTTATGTTTCGTCAAGCCGCCGCGCGCGCTTCAAACGATCATAACTTTCAGTCCGGGATGAATCTCGAGGCCCGGCAGGCGCCGCTGGAAAGCTCGTCCTGAGCCCGCCGCCGTCCCAACCCGGGCTCGCCCGGTTGAGGTCGACCTTGACACAAGAAACCTGTTTCGGGGCCCGTTTCGGAGCTGTTGCAGCAACACCAAGGATCGGAGCCGCCGGATGAGGAAACCGACCTGCCGCGGCCCCGGGCCCGCCTCCGCCGCCGAGAAGGATTTGAGCAATCGAAACCTTGTGCTTGCGTGCCACCAAAAGAACAAGCCCGACTGACGCAAAAAGGAGGAGGTGCAACACGAGGACTTCCCAGGAGGTCACCCATCCCAGTACTACTCTCGCCCAAGCACGCTTAACTGCGGAGTTCTGATGGGATCCGGTGAATTAGTGCTGGTATGATCGCACGTGTCAAGTGTGGCGCGATCAACTGCTTTATGTTTCGTCAGGCCGCCGCGCGCGCTTCAAACGATCATAACTTTCAGTCCGGGATGAATCTCGAGGCCCGGGAGGCGCCGCTGGAAAGCTCGTCCTGAGCCCGCCGCCGTCCCAACCCGGGCTCGCCCGGTTGAGGTCGACCCTGACACAAGAAACCTGTTTCGGGGCCCGTTTCGGAGCTGTTGCAGCAACACCAAGGATTGGAGCCGCCGGATAAGGAAACCGACCTGCCGCGGCCCCGGGCCCGCCTCCGCCGCCGAGAAGGATTTGAGCAATCGAAACCTTGTGCTTGGGTGCCACCAAAAGAACAAGCCCGACTGACGCAAAGAGGAGGAGGTGCAACACGAGGACTTCCCAGGAGGTCACCCATCCCAGTACTACTCTCGCCCGAGCACGCTTAACTGCGGAGTTCTGATGGGATTCGGTGCATTAGTGCTGGTATGATCGCACCTGTCAAATGTGGTGCGATCAACTGCTTTATGCCTTCGCCAGGCCGCCACTCGCGCTTCAAACGACCATAACATTCAGTCCGGGATGAATCTCGAGGCCCGGGAGGCGCCGCCGGAAAGCCCGTCCTGAGCCCGCCGCCGTCCCAACCCGGGCTCGCCCGGTTGAGGTCGACCTCGACCCCAGAAACTTGTTCCGGGGCCCATGTCGGAGCTGTTGGAGCAACGCCAAGGATCAAAGCCGCCGGGTGAGGAAACCGACCTGCCGCGGTCCCGGGCCCGCCTCCGCCGCCGAGAAGGATTTGAGCAATCTAAACATTGTGTGTGCGCGCCACCTAAATAACAAGCCCGACTGACGCAAAAAGGAGGAGGTGCAACACGAGGACTTCCCAGGAGCTCACCCATCCCAGTACTACTCTCGCCCAAGCACGCTTTATGCCTTCGCCCGGCCGCCGCACGCGCTTTAAACGATCATAACTTTCAGTCCGGGATGAATCTCGAGGCCCGGGATGTGCCGCTGGAAAGCACGTCCTGAGCCCGCCGCCGTCCCAACCAGGGCTCGCCCGGTTGAGGTCGACCTCGACCCCAGAAACCTGTTCCGGGGCCCGTTTCGGAGCTGTTGCAGCAACGCCAAGCATCGGAGCCGCCGGGTGAGGAAACCGACCTGCCGCGGTCCCGGGCCCGCCTCCGCCGCTTAGAAGGATTTGAGCAATCGAAACCTTGTGCGTGCGCGCCACCAAAAGAGCAAGCCCGACTGACGCAAAAAGGAGGAGGTGCAACACGAGGACTTCCCAGGAGGTCACCCATCCCAGTACTACTCTCGCCCAAGCACGCTTAACTACGGAGTTCTGATGGGATCCGGTGCATTAGTGCTGGTATGATCGCACCTGTCAAGTGTGGCGCGATCAACTGCTTTATGCCTTCGCCAGGCCGCCGCGCGCGCTTTAAACGATCATAACTTTCAGTCCGGGATGAATCTCGAGGCCCAGGAGGCGCCGCTGGAAAGCTCGTCCTGAGCCCGCTGCCGTCCCAACCAGGGCTCGCCCGGTTGAGGTCGACCTCGACCCCAAAAACCTGTTCTCGGGCCCGTTTCCTGGCTTTTGCAGCAACGCCAAGGATCGGAGCCGCCAGGTGAGGAAACCGACCTGTCGCGGTCCCGGGCCCGCCTCCGCCGCCGAGAAGGATTTGAGCATTAAAAACCTTGTGCGTGCGCGCCACCAAAAGAACAAGCCCGACTGACGCAAAAAGGAGGAGGTGCAACACGAGGACTTCCCAGGAGGTCACCCATCCCAGTACTACTCTCGCCCAAGCACGCTTAACTGCGGAGTTCTGATGGGATCCGGTGAATTAGTGCTGGTATGATCGCACGTGTCAAGTGTGGCGCGATCAACTGCTTTATGTTTCGTCAGGCCGCCGCGCGCGCTTCAAACGATCATAACTTTCAGTCCGGGATGAATCTCGAGGCCCGGCAGGCGCCGCTGGAATGCTCGTCCTGAGCCCGCCGCCGTCCCAACCCGGGCTCGCCCGGTTGAGGTCGACCTTGACACAAGAAACCTGTTTCGGGGCCCGTTTCGGAGCTGTTGCAGCAACACCAAGGATCGGAGCCGCCGGATGAGGAAACCGACCTGCCGCGGCCCCGGGCCCGCCTCCGCCGCCGAGAAGGATTTGAGCAATCGAAACCTTGTGCTTGCGTGCCACCAAAAGAACAAGCCCGACTGACGCACAAAGGAGGAGGTGCAACACGAGGACTTCCCAGGAGGTCACCCATCCCAGTACTACTCTCGCCCAAGCACGCTTAACTGCGGAGTTCTGATGGGATCCGGTGAATTAGTGCTGGTATGATCGCACGTGTCAAGTGTGGCGCGATCAACTGCTTTATGTTTCGTCAGGCCGCCGCGCGCGCTTCAAACGATCATAACTTTCAGTCCGGGATGAATCTCGAGGTCCGGGAGGCGCCGCTGGAAAGCTCGTCCTGAGCCCGCCGCCGTCCCAACCCGGGCTCGCCCGGTTGAGGTCGACCTTGACACAAGAAACCTGTTTCGGGGCCCGTTTCGGAGCTATTGCAGCAACACCAAGAATCGGAGCCGCCGGATAAGGAAACCGACCTGCCGCGGCCCCGGGCCCGCCTCCGCCGCCGAGAAGGATTTGAGCAATCGAAACCTTGTGCTTGGGTGCCACCAAAAGAACAAGCCCGACTGACGCAAAAAGGAGGAGGTGCAACACGAGGACTTCCCAGGAGGTCACCCATCCCAGTACTACTCTCGCCCAAGCACGCTTAACTGCGGAGTTCTGATGGGATCCGGTGCATTAGTGCTGGTATGATCGCACCTGTCAAGTGTGGCGCGATCAACTGCTTTATGCCTTCGCCAGGCCGCCGCGCGCGCTTCAAGCGATCATAACTTTCAGTCCGGGATGAATCTCGAGGCCCGGGAGGCGCCGCTGGAAAGCTCGTCCTGAGCCCATTGCTGTCCCAACCAGGGCTCGCCCGGTTGAGGTCGACCTCGACCCCAGAAACCAGTTCCGGGGCCCGTTTCGGAGCTGTTGCAGCAACACCAAGGATCGGAGCCGCCGGATGAGGAAACCGACCTGCCGCGGTCCCGGGCCCGCCTTCGCCGCCGAGATTGATTTGAGCAATCGAAACCTTGTGCCTGGGTGCCACCAAAAGAACAAGCCCGACTGACGCAAAAAGGAGGAGGTGCAACACGAGGACTTCCCAGGAGGTCACCCATCCCAGTACTACTCTCGCCCAAGCACGCTTAACTGCGGAGTTCTGATGGGATCCGGTGCATTAGTGCTGGTATGATCGCACCTGTCAAGTGTGGCGCGATCAACTGCTTTATGCCTTCGCCAGGCCGCCGCGCGCGCTTCAAGCGATCATAACTTTCAGTCCGGGATGAATCTCGAGGCCCGGGAGGCGCCGCTGGAAAGCTCGTCCTGAGCCCGCCGCTGTCCCAACCCGGGCTCGCCCGGTTGAGGTCGACCTCGACCCCAGAAACCAGTTCCGGGGCCCGTTTCGGAGCTGTTGCAGCAACACCAAGGATCGGAGCCGCCGGATGAGGAAACCGACCTGCCGCGGTCCCGGGCCCGCCTTCGCCGCCGAGATTGATTTGAGCAATCGAAACCTTGTGCCTGGGTGCCACCAAAAGAACAAGCCCGACTGACGCAAAAAGGAGGAGGTGCAACACGAGGACTTCCCAGGAGGTCACCCATCCCAGTACTACTCTCGCCCAAGCACGCTTAACTGCGGAGTTCTGATGGGATCCGGTGCATTAGTGCTGGTATGATCGCACCTGTCAAGTGTGGCGCGATCAACTGCTTTATGCCTTCGCCAGGCCGCCGCGCGCGCTTCAAACGATCATAACTTTCAGTCCGGGATGAATCTCGAGGCCCAGGAGGCGCCGCTGGAAAGCTCGTCCTGAGCCCGCTGCCGTCCCAATTAGGGCTCGCCCGGTTGAGGTCGACCTCGACCCCAAAAACCTGTTCTCGGGCCCGTTTCCTGGCTGTTGCAACAACGCCAAGGATCGGAGCCGCCAGGTGAGGAAACCGACCTGTCGCGGTCCCGGGCCCGCCTCCGCCGCCGAGAAGGATTTGAGCATTAAAAACCTTGTGCGTGCGCGCCGCCAAAAGAACAAGCCCGACTGACGCAAAAAGGAGGAGGTGCAACACGAGGACTTCCCAGGAGGTCACCCATCCCAGTACTACTCTCGCCCAAGCACGCTTAACTGCGGAGTTCTGATGGGATCCGGTGAATTAGTGCTGGTATGATCGCACGTGTCAAGTGTGGCGCGATCAACTGCTCTATGTTTCGTCAGGCCGCCGCGCGCGCTTCAAACGATCATAACTTTCAACCCGGGATGAATCTCGAGGCCCGGGAGGCGCCGCTGGAAAGCTCGTCCTGAGCCCGCCGCCGTCGCAAGCAGGGATCGCCCGGTTGAGGTCGACCTTGACACAAGAAACCTGTTTCGGGGCCCGTTTCGGAGCTGTTGCAGCAACACCAAGGATCGGAGCCGCCGGATAAGGAAACCGACCTGCAGCGGCCCCGGGCTCGCCTCCGCCGCCGAGAAGGATTTGAGCAATCGAAACCTTGTGCTTGGGTGCCACCAAAAGAACAAGCCCGACTGACGCAAAAAGGAGGAGGTGCAACACGAGGACTTCCCAGGAGGTCACCCATCCCAGTACTACTCTCGCCCAAGCACGCTTAACTGCGGAGTTCTGATGGGATTCGATGCATTAGTGCTGGTATGATCGCACCTGTCAAATGTGGTGCGATCAACTGCTTTATGCCTTCGCCAGGCCGCCACTCGCGCTTCAAACGACTATAACATTCAGTCCGGGATGAATCTCGAGGCCCGGGAGGCGCCGCCGGAAAGCCCATCCTGAGCCCGCCGCCGTCCCAACCCGGGCTCGCCCGGTTGAGATCGACCTCGACCCCAGAAACCTGTTCCGGGGCCCATTTCGGAGCTGTTGGAGCAACGCCAAGGATCAAAGCCGCCGGGTGAGGAAACCGACCTGCCGCGGTCCCGGGCCCGCCTCCGCCGCCGAGAAGGATTTGAGCAATCGAAACATTGTGTGTGCGCGCCACCTAAAGAACAAGCCCGACTGAAGCAAAAAGGAGGAGGTGCAACACGAGGACTTCCCAGGAGGTCACCCATCCCAGTACTACTCTCGCCCAAGCACGCTTTATGCCTTCGCTAGGCCGCCGCGCGCGCTTCAAACGATCATAACTTTCAGTCCGGGATGAATCTCGAGACCCGGGATGTGCCGCTGGAAAGCACGTCCTGAGCCCGCCGCCGTCCCAACCCGGGCTCGCCCGGTTGAGGTCGACCTCGACCCCAGAAACCTGTTTCGGGGCCCGTTTCGGAGCTGTTGCAGCAACGCCAAGGATCGGAGCCGCCGAATGAGGAAACCGACCTGCCGCGGTCCCGGGCCCGCCTCCGCCGCTTAGAAGGATTTGAGCAATCGAAACCTTGTGCGTGCGCGCCACCAAAAGAACAAGCCCGACTGACGCAAAAAGGAGGAGGTGCAACACGAGGACTTCCCAGGAGGTCACCCATCCCAGTACTACTCTCGCCCAAGCACGCTTAACTGCGGAGTTCTGATGGGATTCGGTGCATTAGTGCTGGTATGATCGAACCTGTCAAGTGTGGTGCGATCAACTGGTTTATGCCTTCGCCAGGCCGCCGCTCCCGCTTCGAACGACCATAACTTTCAGTCCGGGATGAATCTCGAGGCCCGGGAGGCGCCGCTGGAAAGCTCGTCCTGAGCCCGCCGCCGTCCCAACCAGGGCTCGCCCGGTTGAGGTCGACCTCGACCCCAGAAACCAGTTCCGGGGCCCGTTTCGGAGCTGTTGCGGCAACACCAAGGATCGGAGCTGCCGGATGAGGAAACCGACCTGCCGCGGTCCCGGGCCCGCGTTCGCCGCCGAGATTGATTTGAGCAATCGAAACCTTGTGCCTGCGTGCCACCAAAAGAACAAGCCCGACTGACGCAAAAAGGAGGAGGTTCAACACGAGGACTTCCCAGGAGGTCACCCATCCCAGTACTACTCTCGCCCAAGCACGCTTAACGGCGGAGTTCTGATGGGATCCTGTGCATTAGTGCTGGTATGATCGCACCTGTCAAGTGTGGCGCGATCAACTGCTTTATGCCTTCGCCAGGCCGCCGCGCGCGCTTCAAACGATCATAACTTTCAGTCCGGGATGAATCTCGAGGCCCAGGAGGCGCCGCTGGAAAGCTCGTCCTGAGCCCGCTGCCGTCCCAACCCGGGCTCGCCCGGTTGAGGTCGACCTCGACCCCAAAAACCTGTTCTCGGGCCCGTTTCCTGGCTGTTGCAGCAACACCAAGGATCGGAGCCGCAAGGTGAGGAAACCGACCTGTCGCGGTCCCGGGCCCGCCTCCGCCGCCGAGAAGGATTTGAGCATTAAAAACCTTGTGCGTGCGCGCCACCAAAAGAACAAGCCCGACTGACGCAAAAAGGAGGAGGTGCAACACGAGGACTTCCCAGGAGGTCACCCATCCCAGTACTACTCTCGCCCAAGCACGCTTAAATTCGGAGTTCTGATGGGATCCGGTGCATTAGTGCTGGTATGATCGCACCTGTCAAGTGTGGCGCGATCAACTGCTTTATGTTTCGTTAGGCCGCCGCGCGCGCTTCAAACGATCATAACTTTCAGTCCGGGATGAATCTCGAGGCCCGGGAGGCGCCGCTGGAAAGCTCGTCCTGAGCCCGCCGCCGTCCCAACCCGGGCTCGCCCGGTTGAGGTCGACCTTGACACCAGAAACCTGTTTCGGGACCCGTTTCGGAGCTGTTGCAGCAACACCAAAGATCGGAGCCGCCGGATGAGGAAACTGACCTGCCGTGGCCCCGGGCCCGCCTCCGCCGTCGAGAAGGATTTGAGCAATCAAAACCTTGTGCTTGCGTGCCACCAAAAGAACAAGCCCGACTGACGCAAAAAGGAGGAGGTGCAACACGAGGACTTCCCAGGAGGTCACCCATCCCAGTACTACTCTCGCCCAAGCACGCTTAACTGCGGAGTTCTGATGGGATTCGGTGCATTAGTGCTGGTATGATCGCACCTGTCAAATGTGGTGCGATCAACTGCTTTATGCCTTCGCCAGGCCGCCACTCGCGCTTCAAACGACCATAACTTTCAGTCCGGGATGAATCTCGAGGCCCGGGTGGCGCCGCCGGAAAGCCCGTCCTGAGCCCGCCGCCGTCCCAACCCGGGCTCGCCCGGTTGAGGTCGACCTCGACCCCAGAAACCTGTTCCGGGGCCCATTTCGGAGCTGTTGCAGCAACGCCAAGGATCAAAGGCGCCGGGTGAGGAAACCGACCTGCCGCGGTCCCTGGCCCGCCTCCGCCTCCGAGAAGGATTTGAGCAATCGAAACATTGTGTGTGCGCGCCACCTAAAGAACAAGCCCGACTGACGCAAAAAGGAGGAGGTGCAACACGAAGACTTCCCAGGAGGTCACCAATCCCAGTACTACTCTCGCCCAAGCACGCTTTATGCCTTCGCCAAGCCGCCGCTCGCGCTTCAAACAATCATAACTTTAAGTCCGGGATGAATCTCGAGGCCCGGGAGGCGCCGCCGGAAAGCTCGTCCTGAGCCCGCCGCCGTCCCTACCCGAGCTCGCCCGGTTGAGGTCGACCTCGACCCCAAAAACCTGATCCGGGGCCCGTATCGGAGCTGTTGCAGCAACGCCAAGGATCGGAGCCGCCGGGTGACGAAACCGATCTGCCGCTGTCCCGGGCCCGCCTCCGCCGCCGAGAAGGATTTGAGCAATCGAAACCTTGTGCTTGCGTGCCACCAAAAGAACAAGCCCGACTGACGCGAAGGGGAGGAGGTGCAACACGAGGTCTTCCCAGGAGGTCACCCATCCCAGTACTACTCTCGCCCAAGCACGCTTAACTGCGGAGTTCTGATGGGATCCGGTGCATTAGTGCTGGTATGATCGCACCTGTCAAGTGTGGCGCGATCAACTGCTTTATGCCTTCGCCAGGCCGCCGCGCGCGCTTCAAACGATCATAACTTTCAGTCCGGGATGAATCTCGAGGCCCGGGAGGCGCCGCTGGAAAGCTCGTCCTGAGCCCGCCGCCGTCCCAACCCGGGCTCGCCCGGTTGAGGTCGAATTCGACCCCAGAAACCTGTTCCGGGGCCCGTTTCGGAGCTGTTGCAGCAACACCAAGGATCGAAGCCGCCCGATGAGGAAACTGACCTGCCGCTGGTCCCAGGCTCGCCTCCGCCGCCGAGAAGGATTTGAGCAATCGAAACCTTGTGCTTGCGTGCCACCAAAAGAACATGCCCGACTGACGCAAAAAGGAGGAGGTGCAACACGAGGACTTCCCAGGAGGTCACCCATCCCAGTACTACTCTCGCCCGAGCACGCTTAACTGCGGAGTTCTGATGGGATTCGGTGCATTAGTGCTGGTATGATCGCACCTGCCAAAGGTGGTGCGATCAATTGCTTTATTCCTTCGCCAGGCCGCCACTCGCGCTTCAAACGACCATAACTTTCAGTCCGGGATGAATCTCGAGGCCCGGGAGGCGCCGCCGGAAAGCCCGTCCCTAGCCCGCCGCAGTCCCAACCTGGGCTCGCCCGGTTGAGGTCGACCTCGACCCCAGAAACCTGTTCCGGGGCCCATTTCGGAGCTGTTGCAGCAACGCCAAGGATCAAAGCCGCTGGGTGAGGAAACCGACCTGCCGCGGTCCCGGGCCCGCCTCCGCCGCCGAGAAGGATTTGAGCAATCGAAACATTGTGTGTGCGCGCCACCTAAAGATCAAGCCCGACTGACGCAAAAAGGAGGAGGTGCAACACGAGGACTTCCCAGGAGGTCACCCATCCCAGTACTACTCTCGCCCAAGCACGCTTTATGCCTTCGCCAGGCCGCTGCTCGCGCTTTAAACGATCATAACTTTAAGTCCGGGATGAATCTCGAGGCCCGGGAGGCGCCGCCGGAAAGCTCGTTCTGAGCCCGCCGCAGTCCCAACCCGGGCTCGCCCGGTTGAGGTCGACCTCGACCCCAAAAACCTGTTTCGGGGCCCGTTTCGGAGCTGTTGCAGCAACGCCAAGGATCGGAGCCGCCGGGTGAGGAAACCGACATGCCGCGGTCCCGGGCCCGCCTCCGCCGCCGAGAAGGATTTAAGCAATCGAAACCTTGTGCTTGCGTGCCACCAAAAGAACAAGCCCGACTCACGCGAAAGGGAGGAGGTGCAACACGAGGTCTTCCCAGGAGGTCACCTATCCCAGTACTACTCTCGCCCAAGCACGCTTAACTGCGGAGTTCTGATGGGATCCGGTGCATTAGTGCTGGTATGATTGCACCTGTCAAGTGTGGCGCGATCAACTGCTTTTTGCCTTCGCCAGGCCGCCGCGCGCGCTTCAAACGATCATAACTTTCAGTCCGGGATGAATCTCAAGGCCCGGGAGGCGCCGCTGGAAAGCTCGTCCTGAGCCCGCCGCCGTCCCAACCCGAGCTCGCCCGGTTGAGGTCGAATTCGACCCCAGAAACCTGTTCCGGGGCCCGTTTCGGAGCTGTTGCAGCAACACCAAGGATCGGAGCCGCCCGATGAGGAAACTGACCTGCCGCCGGTCCCAGGCTCGCCTCCGCCGCCGAGAAGGATTTGAGCAATTGAAACCTTGTGCTTGCGTGCCACCAAAAGAACATGCCCGACTGACGCAAAAAGGAGGAGGTGCAACACGAGGACTTCCCAGGAGGTCACCCATCCCAGTACTACTCTCGCCCAAGCACGCTTAACTGCGGAGTTCTGATGGGATCCGGTGCATTAGGGCTGGTATGATCGCACCTGTCAAGTGTGGCGCGATCAACTGCTTTATGCTTCGCCAGGCCGCCGGCGCGCTTCAAACCATCATAACTTTCAGTCCGGGATGAATCTCGAGGCCCGGGAGGCGCCGCTGGAAAGCTCGTCCTGAGTCCGCCGCCGTCCCAACCAGGGCTCGCCCGGTTGAGGTCGAACTCGACCCCAGAAACCTGTTCCGGGGCCCGTTTCGGAGCTGTTGCAGCAACGCCAAGGATCGGAGCCGTCGGGTGAGGAAACCGATCTGCCGCGGTCCCGGGCCCGCCTCCGCCGCCGAGAAGGATTTGAGCAATCGAAACCTTGTGCTTGCGTGCCACCCCGTTTCGGAGCTGTTGCAGCAACGCCTAGGATCGGAGCCGTCGGGTGAGGAAACCGATCTGCCGCGGTCCCGGGCCCGCCTCCGCCGCCGAGAAGGAATTGAGCAATCGAAACCTTGTGCTTGCGTGCCACCAAAAGAACAAGCCCGACTGACGCGAAAGGGAGGAGGTGTAAGACGAGGTCTTCCCAGGAGGTCACCCATCCCAGTACTACTCTCGCCCAAGCACGCTTAACTGCGGAGTTCTGATGGGATCCGGTGCATTAGTGCTGGTATGATCGCACCTGTCAAGTGTGGCGCGATCAACTGCTTTATGCCTTCGCCAGGCCGCCGCGCGCGCTTCAAACGATCATAACTTTCAGTCCGGGATGAATCTCGAGGCCCGGGAGGCGCCGCTGGAAAGCTCGTCCTGAGCCCGCCGCCGTCCCAACCCGGGCTCGCCCGGTTGAGCTCGAATTCGACCCCAGAAACCTGATCCGGGGCCCGTTTCGGAGCTGTTGCAGCAACACCAAGGATCGGAGCCGCCCGATGAGGAAACTTACCTGCCGCCGGTCCCGGGCCCGCCTCCGCCGCCGAGAAGGATTTGAGCAATCGAAACCTTGTGCTTGCGTGCCACCAAAAGAACATGCCCGACTGACGCAAAAAGGAGGAGGTGCAACACGAGGTCTTCCCAGGAGGTCACCCATCCCAGTACTACTCTCGCCCAAGCACGCTTAACTGCGGAGTTCTGATGGGATCCGGTGCATTAGTGCTGGTATGATCGCACCTGTCAAGTGTGGCGCGATCAACTGCTTTATGCCTTCGCCAGGCCGCCGCGCGCGCTTCAAACGATCATAACTTTCAGTCCGGGATGAATCTCGAGGCCCGGGAGGCGCCGTTGGAAAGCTCGTCGTGAGCCGGCCGCCGTCCCAACCCGGGCTCGCCCGGTTGAGGTCGACCTCGACCCTGAAACCTGTTCCGGGGCCCGTTTCGGTGCTGTTCCAGCAACGCCAAGGATCGGAGCCGCCGGGTGAGGAAACCGACCTGCCGCGGTCCCGGGCCCGCCTCCGCCGCCGAGAAGGATTTGAGCAATCGAAACCTTGTGCTTGCGTGCCACCAAAAGAACAAGCCCGACTGACGCGAAAAGGAGGAGGTGCAACACGAGGACTTCCCAGGAGGTCAACCATCCCAGTACTACTCTCGCCCAAGCACGCTTAACTGCGGAGTTCTGATGGGATCCGGTGCATTAGTGCTGGTATGATCGCACCTGTCAAGTGTGGCGCGATCAACTGCTTTATGTTTCGCAAGGCCGCCGCGCGCGCCTCAAACGATCATAACTTTCAGTCCGGGATGAATCTCGAGGCCCGGGAGGCGCCGTTGGAAAGCTCGTCCTGAGCCCGCCGCCGTCCCAACCCGGGCTCGCCCGGTTGAGGTCGACCTCGACCCCAGAAACCTGTTTCGGGGCCCGTTTCGGAGCTGTTGCAGCAACACCAAGGATCGGAGCCGCCGGATGAGGAAACCGACCTGCCGCGGTCCTGGGCCCGCCTCCGCCGCCGAGAAGGATTTGAGCAATCGAAACCTTGTGCTTGCGTGCCACCAAAAGAACAAGCCCGACTGACGCAAAAAGGAGGAGGTGCAACACGAGGACTTCCCAGGAGGTCACCCATCCCAGTACTACTCTCGCCCAAGCACGCTTAACTGCGAAGTTCTGATGGGATCCGGTGCATTAGTGCTGGTATGATCGCACCTGTCAAGTGTGGCGCGATCAACTGCTTTATGCATTCGCCAGGCCGCCGCGCGCGCTTCAAACGATCACAACTTTCAGTCCGGGATGAATCTCGAGGCCCGGGAGGCGCCGCTGGAAAGCTCGTCCTGAGCCCGCCGCCGTCCCAACCAGGGCTCGCCCGGTTGAGGTCGACCTCGACCCCTGAAACCTGTTCCGGGTCCCGTTTCGGAGCTGTTGCAGCAATGCCAAGGATCGGAGCCGCCGGGTGAGGAAACCGACCTGCCGCGGTCCCGGGCCCGCCTCCGCCGCCGAGAAGGATTTTAGCAATCGAAACCTTGTGCTTACGTGCCACCAAAAGAACAAGCCCGACGGACGCAAAAAGGAGGAGGTGCAACACGAGGACTTCCCAGGAGGTCACCCATCCCAGTACTACTCTCGCCCAAGCACGCTTAAGTGCGGAGTTCTGATGGGATCCGGTGCATTAGTGCTGGTATGATCGCACCTGTCAAGTGTGGCGCGATCAACTGCTTTATGCCTTCGCCAGGCCGCCGCGCGCGCTTCAAACGATCATAACTTTCAGTCCGGGATGAATCTCGATGCCCGGGAGGCGCCTCTGGAAAGCACGTGCTGAGCCCGCCGCCGTCCCAACCCGGGCTCGCCCGGTTGAGGTCGACCTCGACCCCAAAAACCTGTTCCGGGGCCCGTTTTGGAGCTGTTGCAGCAACGCCAAGGATCGGAGCCGCCGGGTGAGGAAACCGACTTGCCGCGGTCCCGGGCCTGCCTCCGCCGCCGAGAAGGATTTGAGCCTTAAAAACCTTGTGCGTGCGCGCCACCAAAAGAACAAGCCCGACTGACGCAAAAAGGAGGAGGTGCAACACGAGGACTTCCCAGGAGGTCACCCATCCCAGTACTACTCTCGCCCAAGCACGCTTAATTGCGGAGTTCTGATGGGATTCGGTGCATTAGTGCTGGTATGATCGCACCTGTCAAGTGTGGTGCGATCAACTGCTTTATGCCTTCGCCAGGTCGCCGCGCGCGCTTCAAACGATCACAACTTTCAGTCCGGGATGAATCTCAAGGCCCGGGAGGCGCCGCTGGAAAGCTCGTCCTGAGCCCGCCGCCGTCCCAATCCGGGCTCGCCCGGTCGAGGTCGAATTGGACCCCAGAAACCTGTTCCGGGGCCCGTTTCGGAGCTGTTGCAGCAACGCCAAGGATCGGAGCCGCCGGATGAGGAAACTGACCTGCCGCCGGTCGCAGGCCCGCCTCCGCCGCCGAGAAGGATTTGAGCAATCGAAACCTTGTGCTTGCGTGCCACCAAAAGAACAAGCCCGACTGACGCAAAAAGGAGGAGGTGCAACACGAGGACTTCCCAGGAGGTCACCCATCCCAGTACTACTCTCGCCCAAGCACGCTTAACTGCGGAGTTCTGATGGGATCAGGTGCATTAGTGCTGGTATGATCGCCCCTGTCAAGTGTGGCGCGATCAACTGCTTTATGCCTTCGCCAGGCCGCCGCGCGCGCTTCAAACGATCATAACTTTCAGTCCGGGGTGAATCTCGAGGCCCGGGAGGCGCCGCTGGAAAGCTCTTCCTGAGCCCGCCGCCGTCCCAACCAGGGCTCGCCCGGTTGAGGTCGACCTCGACCCCAGAAACCTGTTCCGGGGCCCGTTTCGGATCTGTTGCAGCAACACCAAGGATCGGAGCCGCCGGATGAGGAAACCGACCTGCCGCGGTCCTGGCCCAGCCTCCGCCGCCGAGAAAGATTTGAGCAATCGAAACCTTGTGCTTGCGTGCCACCAAAAGAACAAGCCCGACTGACGCAAAAAGGAGGAGGTGCAACACGAGGACTTCCCAGGAGGTCAGCCATCCCAGTACTACTCTCGCCCAAGCACGCTTAACTGCGGAGTTCTGATGGGATTCGGTGCATTAGTGCTGGTATGATCGCACCTGTCAAGTGTGGTGCAATCAACTGCTTTATGCCTTCGCTAGGCCGCCGCGCGCGCTTCAAACGATCATAACTTTCAGTCCAGGATGAATCTCGAGGCCCAGGAAGCGCCGCTGGAAAGCTCGTTCTGAGCCCGCCGCCGTCCCAACCAGGGCTCGCCCGGTTGAGGTCGTCCTCGACCCCAGAAACCTGTTCCGAGGCCCGTTTCGGAGCTGTTGTAGCAACGCCAAGGATCGGAGCCGCCGGGTGAGGAAACCGACCTGCCGCGGTCCCGGGCCCGCCTCCGCCGCCGAGAAGGATTTGAGCATTAAAAACCTTGTGCGTGCGCGCCACCAAAAGAACAAGCCCGACTGACGCAAAAAGGAGGAGGTGCAACACGAGGACTTCCCTGGAGGTCACCCATCCAAGTACTGCTCTCACCTAAGCACGCTTAACTGCGGAGTTCTGATGGGATCCGGTGCATTAGTGCTGGTATGATCGCACCTGTCAAGTGTGGCTCGATCAACTGCTTTATGCCTTCACCATTCCGTCGCGTGCGCTTGAAACGAACATAACTTTCAGTCCGGGATGAATCTCGAGGCCCGGGAGGCGCCGCTGGAAAGCTCGTCCTGAGCCCGCCGCCGTCCCAACCTGGGCTCGCCCGGTTGAGGTTGACCTCGACCGCAGAAACACGTTCCGGGGCCCGTTTCGGAGCTTTTGCAGCAACGCCAAGGATCGGAGCCGCCGGGTGAGGAAACTGACCTGCCGCGGTCCCGGGCCCTGACTGACGCAAAAAGGAGGAGGTGCAACACGAGGACTTCCCAGGAGGTCACCCATCCCAGTACTACTCTCGCCCAAGCACGCTTAACTGCGGAGATCTGATGGGATCCGGTGCATTAGTGCTGGTATGATCGCACCTGTCAAGGGTGGCGCAATCAACTGCTTTATGCCTTCGCCAGGCCGCCGGGCACGCTTCAAACGATCACAACTTTCAGTCCGGGGTGAATCTCGAGGCCCGGGAGGCGCCGCTGGAATGCTCGTCCTGAGCCCGCCGCCGTCTGCACCAGGGCTCGCCCGGTTGAGGTCGTCCTCGACCCCAGAAACCTGTTCCGGGGCCCGTTTCGGAGCTTTTGCAGCAACACCAAGGATCGGAGCCGCCGAGTGAGGAAACCGACCTGCCGCGGTCCGAGGCCCGCCTCCGCCGCCGAGAAGGATTTGAGCAATCGAAACCTTGTGCGTGCGCGCCACCAAAAGAACAAGCCCGACTGACGCAAAAAGGAGGAGGTGCAACACGAGGACTTCCAAGGAGGTCACCCATCCCAATACTACTCTCGCCCAAGCACGCTTAACTGCGGAGTTCTGATGGGATCCGGTGCATTAGTGCTGGTATGATCGCACCTGTCAAGTGTGGCACGATCAACTGCTTTATGCCTTCGCCAGGCCGCCGCGCGAGATTCAAACGACCATAACTTTCAGTTCGGGATCAATCTCGAGGCCCGGGAGGCGCCGCTCGAAAGCTCGTCCTGAGCTCGCCGCCGTCCCAACCAGCGCTCGCCCAGTTGCGGTCGACCTCGACCCCAGAAACTTGTTCCGGGGCCAGTTTCGGAGCTTTTGCAGCAACGCCAAGGATCGGAGCCGCCGGGTGAGGAAACCGACTTGCCGCGGTCCCGGGCCTGCCTCCGCCGCCGAGAAGGATTTTAGCAATCGAAACCATGTGCGTGTGCGACACCGGAAAGAACAAAACTGACTGACCAAAAAGGAGGAGGTGCAACACGAGGACTTCCCAGGAGGTCACCCATCCCAGTACTACTCTCGCCCAAGCACGCTTAACTGCGGAGTTCTGATGGGATCCGGTGCATTAGTGCTGGTATGATCGCACCTGTCAAGTGTGGCGCGATCAACTGCTTTAAGGCTTCGCCGAGCCGTCTCGTGCGCGCTTCGGACGGCCATAACTTTTCATCCGGGGTGAATCCCGAGGCGAGGGAGCTGCCGTTGGAGAGCTCGTCTCGAGCCCGTCGACGTAACAACCCGGGCTAGCCCGGTTGACGTCGAATTCGACCTCAAAAACCCGTTCCGGATCCTGATTTTCCGAGCTTTTGCTGCCAGCCCGACGACGGCCAGGATCGGAGCCGACCGGGGCAGAATCCGGCGTGGAGGAGCGGACCCACTCAGGTCGCCGGCTCGGGTCGCCGACGCGATTTAATAATAAAAAACCCGGCGCGTGTGCGACGCCGGAAAGAACAAACCTGACTGACCAAAAAGGAGCAGGTGCAACACGACTTCCCAGGAGGTCACCCATCCCAGTACTACTCTCGCCCAAGCACGCTTAACTGCGGAGTTCTGATAGGATCCGGTGCATTAGTGCTTGTATGATCGCACATGTTAAGTGTGGCGCGATCAACTGCTTTAAAGCTTGGTCGAGCCGTCTCGTGCGCGCTTCGGACGGCCATAACTTTTCATCCGGGTTGAATCCCGAGGCGAGGGAGCTGCCGTTGGAAAGCTCGTCTTGAGCCCTTCGACGTCCCAACCCGAGCTAGCCCGGTTGATGTCGAATTCGACCTCAAAAACCCGTTCCGGATCCTGATTTTCCGAGCTTTTGCTGCCAGCCCGACGACGGCCAAGATCGGAGCCGACCGGGGCAGAATCTGGCGTGGAGGAGCGGACCCACTCAGGTCGCCGGCTCGGGTCGCCGACACGATTTAATAATCAAAAACCCAGCACGTGTGCGACAACGGAAAGAACAAACCTGACTGACCAAAAAGGAGGAGGTGCAACACGAGGACTTCCCCGGAGGTCACCCATCCCAGTACTACTCTCGCCCAAGCACCCTTAACTGCGGATTTTTGATGGGATCCGGTGCATTAGGGCTGGTATGATCGCACCTGTTAAGTGTGGCACAATCAACTGCTTTAAGGCTTCGCCGAGCCGTCTCGTGCGCTCTTCGGACGGCCATAACTTTTCATCCGGGGTGAATCCCGAGGCGAGGGAGCTGCCGTTGGAGAGCTTGTCTCGAGCCCGTCGACGTCCCAACCCGGGCTAGCCCGGTTGACGTCGAATTCGACCTCAAAAACCCGTTCCGGATCCTGATTTTCCGAGCTTTTGTTGCCAGCCCGACGACGGCCAGGATCGGAGCCGACTGGGGCAGAATCTGGCGTGGAGGAGCGGACCTACTCAGGTCGCCGGCTCGGGTCGCCGACGCGATTTAATAATAAAAAACCCGGCGCGTGTGCGACACCGGAAAGAACAAACCTGACTGACCAAAAAGGAGCAGGTGCAACACGACTTCCCAGGAGGTCACCCATCCCAGTACTACTCTCCCCCAAGCACGCTTAACTGCGGAGTTCTGATAGGATCCGGTGCATTAGTGCTGGTATGATCGCCCATGTTAAGTGTGGCGCGATCAACTGCTTTAAAGCTTGGTCGAGCCGTCTCGTGCGCGCTTCGGACGACCATAACTTTTCATCCGGGTTGAATCCCGAGGCGAGGGAGCTGCCGTTGGAAAGCTCGTCTTGAGCCCTTCGACGTCCCAACCAGGGCTAGCCCGGTTGATGTCGAATTCGACCTCAAAAACCCGTTCCGGATCCTGATTTTCCGAGCTTTTGCTGCCAGCCTGACGACGGCCCGGATCGGAGCCGACCGGGGCAGAATCTGGCGTGGAGGAGCGGACCCACTCAGGTCGCCGGCTCGGGTCGCCGACACGATTTAATAATCAAAAACCCAGCACGTGTGCGACAACGGAAAGAACAAACCTGACTGACCAAAAAGGAGGAGGTGCAACACGAGGACTTCCCAGGAGGTCACCCATCCCAGTACTACTCTCGCCCAAGCACCCTTAACTGCGGAGTTCTGATGGGATCCGGTGCCTTAGTGCTGGTATGATCGCACCTGTCAAGTGTGGCGCGATCAACTGCTTTAAGGCTTCGCCGAGCCGTCTCGCGCGCGCTTCGTACGGCCATAACATTTCATCCAGGGTGAATCCCGAGGCGAGGGAGCTCCCGTTGGAGAGCTCGTCTCAAGCCTGTCGACGTCCCAACTTGGGCTAGCCCGGCTGACGTCGAATTCGACCTCAGAACCCGTTCCAGATCCTGATTTTCCGAGCTTTTACTGCCAGCCCGACGACGGCCAGGATCGAAGCCGACCGGGGCAGAATCCGGCGTGGAGGAGCGGACCCACTCAGGTCGCCGGCTCGGGTCGCCGACGCGATTTAATAGTCAAAAACCCGGCGCGTGTGCGTCACCGGAAAGAACAAACCTGACTAACCAAAAAGGAGGAGGTGCAACACGAGGACTTCCCAGGAGGTCACCCATCCCAGTACTACTCTCGCCCAAGCACGCTTAAAAGGGGGGTTCTGATGCGATGCGGTGCATTAGTGCTGGTATGATCGCACCTGTCAAGTGTGGCGCAATCAACTGCTTTATCCCTTCGCCAGGCCGCCGGGCACGCTTCAAACGATCACAACTTTCAGTCCGGGGTGAATCTCGAGGCGAGGGAGCTGCCGTTGGAAAGCTCGTCTCGAGCCCGTCGACGTCCCAACCAGGGCTGGCCCGGTTGACGTCGAATTCGACCTGAAAAACCCGTTCCGGATCCTGATTTTCCGAGCTTTTCCTGCCAGCCCGACGACGGCCAGGATCGGAGCTGACCGAGCAGAATCCGGCGTGGAGGAGCGGACCCACTCAGATCGCCGGCTCGGGTCGCCGACGCGATTTAATAATAAAAAACCCGGCGCGTGTGCGACACCAGAAAGAACAAACGTGACTGACCAAAAAGGAGGAGGTGCAACACGAGGACTTCCCAGGAGGTCATCCATCCCCGTACTACTCTCGCCCAAGCACGCTTAAGAGGGGAGTTCTGATGGGATCCGGCGCATTAGTGCTGGTATGATCGCACCTATTAAGTGTGGCGCGATCAACTGCTTTAAGGCTTGGCCGACCCGTCTCGTGCGCGCTTCGGATGGCCATAACTTTTCATCCGGGTTGAATCCCGAGACGAGGGAGCTGCCGTTGGAAAGCTCGTCTCGAGCCCGTCGACGTCCCAACCGGGGCTAGCCCGGTTGACGTCGAATTCGACCTGAAAAACCCGTTCCGGATCCTGATTTTCCGAGCTTTTCCTGCCAGCCCGACGACGGCCAGGATCGGAGCTGACCGAGCAGAATCCGGCGTGGAGGAGCGGACCCATTCGGGTCGCCGAAGCGATTTAATAATCAAAAACCCGACGCTTGTGCGACACCGGAAAGAACAAACCTGACTGACCAAAAAAGGAGGAGGTGCAACACGAGGACTTCCCAGGAGGTCACCCATCCTGGTACTACTCTCGCCCAAGCACGCTTAACTGCGGAGTTCTGATGGGATCCGGTGCATTAGTGCTGGAATGATCGCACCTGTTAAGTGTGGCGCGATCAACTGCTTTAAGGCTTGGCCGAGCCGTCTCGTGCGCGCTTTGAACGACAATAACTTTTCATCCGGGTTGAATCCCGAAGCGAGGGAGCTGCCGTTGGAAAGCTCGTCTCGAACCCTTCGACGTCCCAACCCGGGCTAGCCCGGTTGACGTCGAATTCGACCTCAAAAACCCGTTCCGGATCCTGATTTTCTGAGCTTTTGCTGCCAGCCCGACGACGGCCAGGATCGGAGCCGACCGGGGCAGAATCCGGCGTGGAGGAGCGGACCCACTCAGGTCGCCGGCTCGGGTCGCCGACGCGATTTAGTAATCAAAAACCCGGCGCGTGTGCGACATCGGAAAGAAAAAACCTGACTGACCAAAAAAGGAGGCGGTGCAACAGGAGGACTTCCCAGGAGGTCACCCATCCCAGTACTACTCTCGCCCAAGCACACTTAATTGCAGAGTTCTGATGGGATCCGGTGCATTAGTGCTGGTATGATCGCACCTGTTAAGTGTGGCGTGATCAACTGCTTTAAGGCTTGGCCGAGCCGTCTCGTGCGCGCTTCGGACGGTAATAACTTTTCATCCGGGTTGAATCCCGAAGCGAGGGAGCTGCCGTTGGAAAGCTCGTCTCGAACCCTTCGACGTCCCAACCGGGGCTAGCCCGGTTGACGTCGAATTCGACCTCAAAAACCCGTTCCGGATCCTGATTTTCTGAGCTTTTGCTGCCAGCCCGACGACGGCCAGGATCAGAGCCGACCGGGGCAGAATCCGGCGTGGAGGAGCGGACCCACTCAGGTCGCCGGCTCGGGTCGCCGACGCGATTTAGTAATCAAAAACCCGACGCTTGTGCGACACCGGAAAGAACAAAGCTGACTGACCAAAAAAGGAGGAGGTGCAACACGAGGACTTCCCAGGAGGTCACCCATCCCAGTACTACTCTCGCCCAAGCACGCTTGACTGCGGAGTTCTGATGGGATCCGGTGCATTAGTGCTGGTATGATCGCACCTGTTAAGTGTGGCGTGATCAACTGCTTTAAGGCTTGGCCCAGCCGTCTCGTGCGCGCTTCGGACGACCATAACTTTTCATCCGGGTTGAATCTCGAGGCGAGGGAGCTGCCGTTGGAAAGCTCGTCTCGAGCCCGTCGACGTCCCAACCCGGGCTAGCCCGGTTGACGTCGAATTCGACCTCAAAACCCGTTCCGGATCCTAATTTTTCGAACTTTTACTGCCAGCCCGACGACGGCCAGGATCGGAGCCGACCGGGGCAGAATCCGGCGTGGAGGAGCGGACCCACTCAGATCGCCGGCTCGGGTCGCCGACGCGATTTAATAATAAAAAACGCGGCGCGTGTGCGACACCGGAAAGAACAAACCTGACTGACAAAAAAGGAGGAGGTGCAACACGAGGACTTCCCAAGAGGTCACCCATCCCCGTACTACTCTCGCCCTAGCACGCTTAACAGGGGAGTTCTGATGGGATCCGGTGCATTAGTGCTGGTATGATCGCACCTGTTAAGTGTGGCGCGATCAACTGCTTTAAGGCTTGGCTGACCCGTCTCGTGCGCGCTTCGGACGACCATAACTTTTCATCCGGGTTGAATCCCGAGACGAGGGAGCTGCCGTTGGAAAGCTCGTCTCGAGCCCGTCGACGTCCCAACCGGGGCTAGCCCGGTTGA
Organism: Canavalia gladiata; assembly: GCA_037954105.1. Lineage (NCBI taxonomy): Eukaryota > Viridiplantae > Streptophyta > Magnoliopsida > Fabales > Fabaceae > Canavalia > Canavalia gladiata. The sequence continues at coordinate 22,105,300 of CM075668.1, read as the reverse complement.
CGTCGAATTCAACCTGAAAAACCCGTTCCGGATCCTGATTTTCCGAGCTTTTCCTGCCAGCCCGACGACGGCCAGGATCGGAGCTGACCGAGCAGAATCCGGTGTGGAGGAGCGGACCCATTCGGGTCACCGAAGCGATTTAATAATCAAAAACCCGACACTTGTGCGACACCGGAAAGAACAAACCTGACTGACCAAAAACGGAGGAGGTGCAACACGAGGACTTCCCAGGAGGTCACCCATCCTGGTACTACTCCCGCCCAAGCATGCTTAACTGCAGAGTTCTGATGGGATCCGGTGCCTTAGTGCTGGTATGATCGCACCTGTTAAGTGTGGCGCGATCAACTGCTTTAAGGCTTGGCCGAGCCGTCTCGTGCGCGCTTCGGACGGCCATAACTTTTCATCCGGGTTGAATCCAGAGGCGAGGGAGCTGCCGTTGGAAAGCTCGTCTCGAGCCCGTCGACGTCCCAACCGGGGCTAGCCCGGTTGACGTCGAATTCGACCTCAAAAACCCGTTCCGGATCCTGATTTTCCGAGCTTTTCCTGCCAGCCCGACGACGGCAAGGATCGGAGCCGACCGGGGCAGAATCCGGCGTGGAGGAGCGGACCCATTCGGGTCGCCGAAGCGATTTATTAATCAACAACCCGACGCTTGTGCGACACCGGAAAGAACAAACCTGACTGACCAAGAAAGGAGGAGGTGCAACACGAGGACTTCCCAGGAGGTCACCCATCCTGGTACTACTCTCACCCAAGCACGCATAACTGCGGAGTTCTGATGGGATCCGGTGCATTAGTGCTTGTATGATCGCACCTGTCAAGTGTGGCGCGATCAACTGCTTTAAGGCTTCGCCGAGCCGTCTCGTGCGCTCTTCGGACGGCCATAACTTTTCATCCGGGGTGAATCCCGAGGCGAGGGAGCTACCGTTGGAGAGCTTGTCTCGAGCCCGTCGACGTCCCAACCCGGGCTAGCCCGGTTGACGTCGAATTCGACCTCAAAAACCCGTTCCGGATCCTGATTTTCCGAGCTTTTGTTGCCAGCCCGACGACGGCCAGGATCGGAGCCGACCGGGGCAGAATCCGGCGTGGAGGAGCGGACCCACTCAGGTCGCCGGCTCGGGTCACCGACGCGATTTAATAATAAAAAACCCGGCGCCTGTGCGACACCGGAAAGAACAAACCTGACTGACCAAAAAAGGAGGAGGTGCAACACGAGGACTTTCCAGGAGGTCACCCATCCCAGTACTACTCTCGCCCAAACACGCTTAACTGCGGAGTTCTAAAGGGATCCGGTGCATTAGTGCAGGTATGATCGTAGCTGTCAAGTGTGGCGCGATCAACTGCTTTAAGGCTTCGCCGAGCCGTCTCGTGCGCGCTTTGGACGGCCATAACTTTTCATCCGGGGTGAATCCCTAGGCGAGGGAGCAGCCGTTCGAGAGCTCGTCTCGAGCCCGTCGACGTCCCAACCCGGGCTAGCCCGGTTGACGATGAATTCGACCTCAAAACCCGTTCCGGATCCTGATTTTCCGAGCTTTTAATGCCAGCCCGACGACCGCCAGGATCGGAGCCGACGGGGGCAGAATCCGGCGTGGAGGAGCGGACCCACTCAGGTCGCCGGCTTGGGTCGCCGACGCGATTTAGTAATCAAAAACCCGGCCCGTGTGCGACACCGGAAAGAACAAACCTGACTGACCAAAAAGGAGGAGGTGCAACACGAGGACTTCCTAGGATGTCACCCATCCTAGTACTACTCACGCCCAAGCACGCTTAACTGCGGAGTTCTGAAGGGATCCGGTGCATTAATGCAAGTATGATCGCACCTGTCAAGTGTGGCGCGATCAACTGCTTTAAGGCTTCACCGAGCCGTCTCGTGCGCGCTTCGGACGGCCATAACTTTTCATCCGGGGTGAATCCCGAGGCCAGGGAGTAGCCGTTGGAGAGCTCGTCTCGAGCCCGTCGACGTCCCAACCCGGGCTAGCCCGGTTGACGTCGAATTCGACCTCAAAAACCCGTTACGGATCCTGATTTTCCGAGCTTTTGCTGCCAGCCCGACGACGGCCAGGATCGGAGCCGACCGGGGCAGAATCTGGCGTGGAGGAGCGGACCCACTCGGGTCGCCGGCTCAGGTCGCCGGTTCGGGTCGCCGGCTCGGGTCGCCGAAGCGATTTAATAATCAAAAACCCGACGCTTGTGCGACACAGGAAAGAACAAACCTGATTGACCAAAAAAGGAGGAGGTGCAACACGAGGACTTTCCAGGAGGTCACCCATCCCAGTACTACTCTCGCCCAAGCACGCTTAACTGCGGAGTTCTAAAGGGATCCGGTGCATTAGTGCAGGTATGATCGCACCTGTCAAGTGTGGCACGATCAACTGCTTTAAGGCTTGGGCGAGACGTCTCGTGCGCGCTTCGGACGGCCATAACTTTTCATCCGGGGTGAATCCCGAGGCGAGGGAGCAGCCGTTGGAGAGCTCGTCTCGAGCCCGTCAACGTCCCAACCCGGGCTAGCCCGGTTGACATCGAATTCGACCTCAAAAACCCGTTCCGGATCCTGATTTTCCGAGCTTTTACTGCCACCCTGACGACGGCCAGGATCGGAGCCGACGGGGGCAGAATCCGGCGTTGAGGAGCGGACCCACTCAGGTCGCCGGCTCAGGTCGCCGACGCGATTTAGTAATCAAAAACCCGGCGCCTGTGCGACACTGTAAAAAGAACAAACCTGACTGACCAAAAAGGAGGAGGTGCAACACGTGGACTTCACAAGATGTCACCCATCCTGGTACTACTCTCGCCCAAGCACGCTTAACTGCGGAGTTCTGATGGGATCCGGTGCATTAGTGCTGGTATGATCGCACCTGTCAAGTGAGGCGCAATCAACTGCTTTAAGGCTTCGCCGAGCCGTCTCGTGCGCGCTTCAGACGGCCATAACTTTTCATCCGGGGTGAATCCCGAGGCGAGGGAGCTGCCGTTGGAGAGATCGTCTCGACCCCGTCGACGTCCCAACCCGCGCTAGTCTGGTTGACGACGAATTCGACCTCAAAACCCGTTCCGGATCCTGATTTTCCGATCTTTTACTGCCAGCCCGACGACGGCCAGGATAGGAGCCGACGGGGGCAGAATCCGGCGTGGAGGAGCGGACCCACTCAGGTCGCCGGCTTGGGTCGCCGACGCGATTTAATAATCAAAAACCCGGCGCGTGTGCGACACCGGAAAGAACAAACCTGACTGACCAAAAAGGAGGAGGTGCAACACGAGGACTTCCTAGGAGGTCACCCATCCCAGTACTACTCTCGCCCAAGCACGCTTAACTGCGGAGTTCTGGAGGGATCCGGTGCATTAATGCAGGTATGATCGCATCTGTCAAGTGTGGCGCGATCAACTGCTTTAAGGCTTCGCCGAGCCGTCTCGTGCGCGCTTCGGACGGCCATAACTTTTCATCCGGGGTGAATCCCAAGGCGAGGGAGCTGCCGTTGGAGAGCTCGTCTCGAGCCCGTCGACGTCCCAACCCGGGCTAGCCCGGTTGACGTCGAATTCGACCTCAAAAACCCGTTCCGGATCCTGATTTTCCGAGCTTCTGCTGCTAGCCCGACGACGGCCAGGATCGGAGCCGACCGGGGCAGAATCTGGCGTGGAGGAGTGGACCCACTCGGGTCGCCGGCACGGGTCGCCGAAGCGATTTAATAATCAAAAACCCGACGCTTGTGCGACACCGGAAAGAACAAACCTGACTGACCAAAAAAGGAGGAGGTGCAACACGAGGACTTTCCAGGAGGTCACCCATCCCAGTACTACTCTCGCCCAAGCACGCTTAACTGCGGAGTTCTGATGGGATCCAGTGCATTAGTGCTGGTATGATCGCACCTGTTATGCGTGGCGCGATCAACTGCTTTAAAGCTTGGCCGAGCCGTCTCGTGCGAGTTTCGGACAGCCATAACTTTTCATCCGGGTAGAATCCCGAGGCGAGGGAGCTGCCGTTGGAAAGCTCGTCTCGAGCCCTTCGACGTCCCAGCCAGGGCTAGCCCAGTTGACTTCGAATTCGACCTCAAAAACCCGTTCCGGATCCTGATTTTCCGAGCTTTTTCTGCCAGCCCGACGACGGCCAGGATCGGAGCCGACCGGGGCAGAATCGGGCGTGGAGGAGCGGACCCACTCGGGTCGCCGAAGCGATTTAATAATCAAAAACCCGACGCTTGTGCGACACCGGAAAGAACAAACCTGACAGACCAAAAAAGGAGGAGGTGCAACACGAGGACTTTCCAGGAGGTCACCCATCCCAGTACTACTCTCGCCCAAGCACGCTTAACTGCGGAGTTCTAAAGGGATCCGGTGCATTAGTGCAGGTATGATCGCACCTGTCAAGTGTGGCGCGATCAACTGCTTTAAGGCTTGGCCGAGCCGTCTCGTGCGCGCTTCGGACGGCCATAACTTTTCATCCGGGGTGAATCCCGAGGCGAGGGAGCAGTCGGTTGAGAGCTCGTCTCGAGCCCGTCGACGTCCCAACCCGGGCTGGCCCGGTTGACGTCGAATTCGACCTCAAAAACCCGTTCCGGATCCTGATTTTCCGAGCTTTTACTGCCACCCCGACGACGGCCAGGAACGGAGCCGACGGGGGCAGAATTCGGTGTTGAGGAGCGGACCCACTCAGGTCGCCGGCTCAGGTCGCCGACGCGATTTAGTAATTAAAAACCCGGCGCCTGTGCGACACCGGAAAGAACAAACCTGACTGACCAAAAAGGAGGAGGTGCAACACGTGGACTTCCCAGGAGGTCACCCATCCTTGTACTACTCTCGCCCAAGCACGCTTAACTGCGGAGTTCTGATGGGATCCGGTGCATTAGTGCTGGTATGATCGCACCTGTCAAGTGTGGCGCGATCAACTGCTTTAAGGCTTCGCAGAGCCGTCTCGTGCGCGCTTCGGACGGCCATAACTTTTCATCCGGGGTGAATCCCGAGGCGAGGGAGCTGCCGTTGGAGAGATCGTCTTGACCCCGTTGACGTCCCAACCCGGGCTAGCCCGGTTGACGACGAATTCGACCTCAAAACCCGTTCCGGATCCTGATTTTCCGAGCTTTTACTGCCAGCCCGACGACGGCCAGGATCGGAGCCGACGGGGGCAGAATCCGGCGTGGAGGAGCGGACCCACTCAGGTCGTCGGCTTTGGTCGCCAACGCGATTTAATAATCAAAAACCCGGCGCGTGTGCGACACCAGAAAGAACAAACCTGACTGACCAAAAAGGAGGAGGTGCAACACGAGGACTTCCTAGGAGGTCACCCATCCTAGTACTACTCTCGCCCAAGCACGCTTAACTGCGGAGTTCTAAAGGGATCCGGTGCATTAATGCAGGTATGATCGCACCTGTCATGTGTGGCGCGATCAACTGCTTTAAGGCTTCGCCGAGCCGTCTCGTGCGCGCTTCGGACGGCCATAACTTTTCATCCGGGGTGAATCCTGAGGCGAGGGAGTAGCCGTTGGAGAGCTCGTCTCGAGCCCGTCGACGTCCCAACCCGGGCAGCCCGGTTGACGTCGAATTCGACCTCAAAAACCCGTTCCGAATCCTGATTTTCCGAGCTTTTCCTGCCAGGCCGACAACGGGTAGGATCGGAGCCGACCGGGGCAGAATCTGGCGTGGAGGAGTGGACCCACTCGGGTCGCCGGCTCGATTTAATAATCAAAAACCCGACACTTGTGCGACACCGGAAAGAACAAACCTGACTGACCAAAAAAGGAGGAGGTGCAACACGACGACTTCCCAGGAGGTCACCCATCCTGGTACTACTCTCGCCCAAGCACGCTTAACTGCGGAGTTCTGATGGGATCCGGTGCATCAGTGCTGGTATGATCGCACCTGTTAAGTGTGGCGCGATCAACTGCTTTAAGGCTTGGCCGAGCCGTCTCGTGCGCGCTTCGGACGACCATAACTTTTCATCCGGGTTGAATCCCGAGGCGAGGGAGCTGCCGTTGGAAAGCTCGTCTCGAGCCCGTCGACGTCCCAACAGGGGCTAGCCCGGTTGACGTCGAATTCGACCTCAAAAAGCTGTTCCGGATCCTGATTTTCCTAGCTTTTGCTGCCAGCCCAACGACGGCCAGGATCGGAGCCGACCGAGCAGAATCCGGCGTGGAGGAGCGGACCCATTCGGGTCGCCGAAGCGAATTAATAATCAAAAACCCGACGCTTGTGCGACACCGGAAAGAACAAACCTGACTGATCAAAAAAGGAGGAGGTGCAACACGAGGACTTCCCAGGAGGTCACCCATCCTGGTACTACTCTCGCCCAAGCACGCTTAACTGCGGAGTTCTGATGGGATCCGGTGCATTAGTGCTGGTATGATCGCACCTGTTAAGTGTGGCGCGATCAACTGCTTTAAGGCTTGGCCGAGCCGTCTCGTGCGCGCTTCGGACGGCCATAACTTTTCATCCGGGTTGAATCCCGAGGCGAGGGAGCTGCCGTTGGAAAGCTCGTCTCGAGCCCGTTGACGTCCCAACACGGGCTAGCCCTGTTGACGTCGAATTCGACCTCAAAAACCTGTTCCGGATCCTGATTTTCCGAACTTTTGCTGCCAGCCCAACGAAAGCCAGGATCGGAGCCGACCGAGCATAATCCGGCGTGGAGGAGCGGACCCATTCGGGTCGCCGACACGATTTAATAATCAAAAACCCGGCGCCTCTGCGACACCGGAAAGAACAAACCTGACTGACCAAAAAGGAGGAGGTGCAACACGACGACTTCCCAGGAGGTCGCCCATCCCCGTACTACTCTCGCCCAAGCACGCTTAACTGTGGAGTTCTGATGGGATCCGGTGCATCAGTGCTGGTATGATCGCACCTGCTAAGTGTGGCGCGATCAACTGCTTTAAGGCTTGGCCGAGCCGTCTCGTGCGCGCTTCGGACGGCCATAACTTTTCATCCGGGTTGAATCCCGAGGCGAGGGAGCTGCCGTTGGAAAGCTCGTCTCGAGCCCGTCGACGTCCCAACAGGGGCTAGCCCGGTTGACGTCGAATTCGACCTCAAAAACCCGTTCCGGATCCTGATTTTCCGAGCTTTTGCTTCCAGCCCAACGACAGCCAGGATCGGAGCCGACCGAGCAGAATCCGGCGTGGAGGAGCGGACCCATTCGGGTCGCCGAAGCGAATTAATAATCAAAAACCCGACGCTTGTGAGACACCGGAAAGAACAAACCAGACTGATCAAAAAAGGAGGAGGTGCAACACGAGGACTTCCCAGGAGGTCACCCATCCTGGTACTACTCTCGCCCAAGCACGCTTAACTGCGGAGTTCTGATGGGATCCGGTGCATTAGTGCTGGTATGATCGCACCTGTTAAGTGTGGCGCGATCAACTGCTTTAAGGCTTGGCCGAGCCGTCTCGTGCGCGCTTCGGACGGCCATAACTTTTCATCCGGGTTGAATCCCGAGGCGAGGGAGCTGCCGTTGGAAAGCTCGTCTCGAGCCCGTCGACGACCCAACAGGGGCTAGCCCTGTTGACGTCGAATTCGACCTCAAAAACCTGTTCCGGATCCTGATTTTCCGAGCTTTTGCTGCCAGCCCAACGACAGCCAGGATCGGAGCCGACCGAGCAGAATCCGGCGTGGAGGAGCGGACCCATTCGGGTCGCCGACACGATTTAATAATCAAAAACCCGGCGCCTCTGCGACACCGGAAAGAACAAACCTGACTGACCAAAAAGGAGGAGGTGCAACACGACGACTTCCCAGGAGGTCGCCCATCCCCGTACTACTCTCTCCCAAGCACGCTTAACTGTGGAGTTCTGATGGGATCCGGTGCATCAGTGCTGGTATGATCGCACCTGTTAAGTGTGGCGCGATCAACTGCTTTAAGGCTTGGCCGAGCCGTCTCGTGCGCGCTTCGGACGGTCATAACTTTTCATCCGGGTTGAATCCCGAGGCGAGGGAGCTGCCGTTGGAAAGCTCGTCTCGAGCCCGTCGACGTCCCAACAGGGGCTAGCCCGGTTGACGTCGAATTCAACCTCAAAAACCCGTTCCGGATCCTGATTTTCCGAGCCTTTGCTGCCAGCCCAACGACAGCCAGGATCGGAGCCGACCGAGCAGAATCCGGCGTGGAGGAGCGGACCCATTCGGGTCGCCGAAGCGAATTAATAATCAAAAACCCGACGCTTGTGAGACACCGGAAAGAACAAACCAGACTGATCAAAAAAGGAGGAGGTGCAACACGAGGACCTCCCAGGAGGTCACCCATCCTGGTACTACTCTCGCCCAAGCACGCTTAACTGCGGAGTTCTGATGGGATCCGGTGCATTAGTGCTGGTATGATCGCACCTGTTAAGTGTGGCGCGATCAACTGCTTTAAGGCTTGGCCGAGCCGTCTCGTGCGCGCTTCGGACGGCCATAACTTTTCATCCGAGTTGAATCCCGAGGCGAGGGAGCTGCCGTTGGAAAGCTCGTCTCGAGCCCGTCGACGACCCAACAGGGGCTAGCCCTGTTGACGTCGAATTCGACCTCAAAAACCTGTTCCGGATCCTGATTTTCCGAGCTTTTGCTGCCAGCCCAACGACAGCCAGGATCGGAGCCGACCGAGCAGAATCCGGCGTGGAGGAGCGGACCCATTCGGGTCGCCGACACGATTTAATAATCAAAAACCCGGCGCCTCTGCGACACCGGAAAGAACAAACCTGACTGACTAAAAAGGAGGAGGTGCAACACGACGACTTCCCAGGAGGTCGCCCATCCCCGTACTACTCTCGCCCTCGCACGCTTAACTGCGGAGTTACGATGGGATCCGGTGCATTAGTGCTGGTATGATCGCACCTGTTAAGTGTGGCGCGAACAACTGCTTTAAGGCTTGGCCGAGCCGTCTCGTGCGCGCTTCGGACGGCCATAACTTTTCATCTGGGTTGAATCCCGAGGCGAGGGAGCTGCCGTTGGAAAGCTCGTCTCGAGCCCGTCGTGGTCCCAACCGGGGCTAGCCCGGTTGACGTCGAATTCGACCTCAAAAACCCGTTACGGATCCTGATTTTCCGAGCTTTTCCTGCCAGCCCGACGACGGCCAGGATCAGAGCCGACCGAGCAGAATCCGGCGTGGAGGAGCGGACCCATTCGGGTCGCCGAAGCGATTTAATAATCAAAAACCCGACGCTTGTGCGACACCGGAAAGAACAAACCTGACTGACCAAAAAAGGAGGAGGTGCAACACGAGGACTTCCCAGGAGGTCACCCATCCTGGTACTACTCTCGCCCAAGCACGCTTAACTGCAGAGTTCTGATGGGATCCGGTGCATTAGTGCTGGTATGATCGCACCTGTCTAGTGTGGCGCGATCAACTGCTTTAAGGCTTCGCCGAGCCGTCTCGTGCGCTCTTCGGACGGCCATAACTTTTCATCCAGGGTGAATCCCGAGGCGAGGGAGCTGTCGTTGGAGAGCTCGTCTCGAGCCCGTCGACGTCCCAAGCCGGGCTAGCCCGGTTGACGTCGAATTTGACCTCAAAAACCCGTTCTGGATCCTGATTTTCCGAGCTTTTGCTGCCAGCCCGACGACGACCAGGATCGGAGCCGACCGGGACAGAATCTGGCGTGGAGGAGCGGACCCACTCAGGTCGCCGGCTCGGGACGCCGACGCAATTTAGTAATCAAAAACCCGGCGCGTGTGCGACATCGGAAAGAACAAACCTGACTGACCAAAAAGGAGCAGGTGCAACACGACTTCCCAGGAGGTCACCCATCCCAGTACTACTCTCGCCCAAGCACGCTTAACTGCGGAGTTCTGATGGGATCCAGTGCATTAGTGCTGGTATGATCGCACCTGTTATGCGTGGCGCGATCAACTGCTTTAAAGCTTGGCCGAGCCGTCTCGTGCGAGTTTCGGACGGCCATAACTTTTCATCCGGGTTGAATCCCGAGGCGAGGGAGCTGCCGTTGGAAAGCTCGTCTCGAGCCCTTCGACGTCCCAACCTGGGCTAGCCCGGTTGACGTCGAATTCGACCTCAAAAACCCGTTACGGATCCTGATTTTCCGCGCTTTTCCTGCCAGCCCGACGACGGCCAGGATCGGAGCCGACCGAGCAGAATCCGGCGTGGAGGAGCGGACCCATTCGGGTCGCCGAAGCGATTTAATAATCAAAAACCCGACGCTTGTGCGACACCGGAAAGAACAAACCTGACTGACCAAAAAAGGAGGAGGTGCAACACGAGGACTTCCCAGGAGGTCACCCATCCTGGTACTACTCTCGCCCAAGCACGCTTAACTGCGGAGTTCTGATGGGATCCGGTGCATTAGTGCTGGTATGATCGCACCTGTTAAGTGTGACGCGATCAACTGCTTTAAGGCTTGGCCGAGCCGTCTCGTGCGCGCTTCGAACGACCATAACTTTTCATCCGGGTTGAATCCCGAAGCGAGGGAGCTGCCGTTGGAAAGCTCGTCTCGAGCCCTTCGACGCCCCAACCTGGGCTAGCCCGGTTGACGTCGAATTCGACCTCAAAAACCCGTTCCGGATCCTGATTTTCCGAGCTTTTGTTGCCAGCCCGACGACGGCCAGGATCGGAGCCGACCGGGGCAGAATCTGGCGTGGAGGAGCGGACCCACTCGGGTCGCCGGCTCGGGTCGCCGAAGCGATTTAATAATCAAAAGCCTGACGCTTGTGCGACACCGGAAAGAACAAACCTGACTGACCAAAAAAGGAGGAGGTGCAACACGAGGACTTCCAGGAGGTCACTCATCGCAGTACTACTCTCACCCCAGCACGCTTAACTTCGGAGTTCTGATGGGATCCGGTGCATTAGTGCTGGTATGATCGCACCTGTCTAGTGTGGCGCGATCAACTGCTTTAAGGCTTCGCCGAGCCGTCTCGTGCGCTCTTCGGACGGCCATAACTTTTCATCCGGGGTGAATCCCGAGGCGAGGGAGCTGTCGTTGGAGAGCTCGTCTCGAGCCCGTCGACGTCCCAAGCCGGGCTAGCCCGGTTGACGTCGAATTTGACCTCAAAAACCCGTTCTGGATCCTGATTTTTCGAGCTTTTGCTGCCAGCCCGACGACGACCAGGATCGGAGCCGACCGGGGTAGAATCCGGCGTGGAGGAGCGGACCCACTCAGGTCGCCGGCTCGGGACGCCGACGTGATTTAGTAATCAAAAACCCGGCGCGTGTGCGACATCGGAAAGAACAAACCTGACTGACCAAAAAGGAGCAGGTGCAACACGACTTCCCAAGAGGTCACCCATCCCAGTACTACTCTCGCCCAAGCACGCTTAACTGCGGAGTTCTGATGGGATCCGGTGCATTAGTGCTGGTATGATCGCACCTGTTAAGTGTGACGCGATCAACTGCTTTAAGGCTTGGCCGAGCCGTCTCGTGCGCGCTTCGAACGACCATAACTTTTCATCCGGGTTCAATCCCGAAGCGAGGGAGCTGCCGTTGGAAAGCTCGTCTCGAGCCCTTCGACGTCCCAACCTGGGCTAGCCCGGTTGACGTCGAATTCGACCTCAAAAACCCGTTCCGGATCCTGATTTTCCGAGCTTTTACTGCCACCCCGACGACGGCCAGGATCGGAGCCGACGGGGGCAGAATCCGGCGTTGAGGAGCGGACCCACTCAGGTCGCCGGCTCAGGTCGCCGACGCGATTTATTAATCAAAAACCCGGCGCCTGTGCGACACCGGAAAGAACAAACCGGACTGACCAAAAAGGAGGAGGTGCAACACGAGGACTTCCCAGGAGGTCACCCATCCCCGTAATACTCTCGCCCAAGCACGCTTAACGGCGGAGTTCTGATGGGATCCAGTGCATTAGTGCTGGTATGATCGCACCTGTTATGTGTGGCGCGATCAACTGCTTTAAAGCTTGGCCGAGCCGTCTCGTGCGAGTTTCAGACGGCCGTAACTTTTCATCCGGGTTGAATCCCAAGGCGAGGGAGCTGCCGTTGGAAAGCTCGTCTCGAGCCCTTCGACGTCCCAACCAGGGCTAGCCCGGTTGACGTCGAATTCGACCTCAAAAACCCGTTCCGGATCCTGATTTTCCGAGGTTTTATTGCCAGCCCGACGACGGCCAGGATCGGAGCCGACGGGGGCAGAATCCGGCGTTGAGGAGCGGACCCACTCAGGTCGCCGGCTCAGGTCGCCGACGCGATTTATTAATCAAAAACCCGGCGCCTGTGCGACACCGGAAAGAACAAACCTGACTGACCAAAAAGGAGGAGGTGCAACACATGGACTTCCCAGGAGGTCACCCATGCTGGTACTACTCTCGCCCAAGCACGCTTAAGTGCGGAGTTCTGATGGGATCTGGTGCATTAGTGCTGGTATGATCGCACCTGTCAAGTGTGGCGCGATCAACTGCTTTAAGGCTTCGCCGAGCCGTCTCGTGCGCGCTTCGAACGACCATAACTTTTCATCCGGGGTGAATCCCGAGGCAAGGGAGCAGCCGTTGGAGAGCTCGTCTCGAGCCCGTCGACGTCCCAACCCGGGCTAGCCCGGTTGACGTCGAATTCGACCTCAAAAACCCGTTCCGGATCCTGATTTTCCGAGCTTTTACTGCCAGCCCGACGACGGCTAGGATCAGAGCCGACGGGGGCAGAATCCGGCGTTGAGGAGCGGACCCACTCAGGTCGCCGGCTCAGGTCGCCGACGCGATTTAGTAATCAAAAACCCGACGCCTGTGCGACACCGGAAAGAACAAACCTGACTGACCAAAAAGGAGGAGGTGCAACATGTGGACTTCCCAGGAGGTCACCCATCCTGGTACTACTCTCGCCCAAGCACGCTTAACTGCGGAGTTCTGATGGGATCCGGTGCATTAGTGGGTGTATGATCGCACCTGTCAAGTGTGGCGCGATCAACTGCTTTAAGGCTTCGCCGAGCCGTCTCGTGCGCGCTTCGGACGACCATAACTTTTCATCTGGGGTGAATCTCGAGGCGAGGGAGCTGCCCTTGGAGAGATCGTCTCGACCCCGTCGACGTCCCAACCCGGGCTAGCCCGGTTGATGTCGAATTCGACCTCAAAACCCGTTCCGGATCCTGATTTTCCGAGCTTTTACTTCCAGCCCGACGACGGCAAGGATCGGAGCCGACGGGGGCAGAATCCGGCGTGGAGGAGCGGACCCACTCAGGTCGCCGGCTTGGGTCGCCGATGCGATTTAATAATCAAAAACCCGGCGCGTGTGCGACACCGGAAAGAACAAACCTGACTGACCAAAAAGGAGGAGGTGCAACACGAGGACTTCCCAGGAGGTCACCCATCCTGGTACTACTCTCGCCTAAGCACGCTTAACTGCGGAGTTCTGATGGGATCCGGTGCATTAGTGCTGGTATGATCGCACCTGTCAAGTGTGGCGCGATCAACTGCTTTAAGGCTTCGCCGAGCCGTCTCGTGCGCGCTTCGAACGACCATAACTTTTCATCCGGGGTGAATCCCGAGGCAAGGGAGCAGCCGTTGGAGAGCTCGTCTCGAGCCCGTCGACGTCCCAACCCGGGCTAGCCCGGTTGACGTCGAATTCGACCTCAAAAACCCGTTCCGGATCCTGATTTTCCGAGCTTTTACTGCCAGCCCGACGACGGCTAGGATCGGAGCCGACGGGGGCAGAATCCGGCGTTGAGGAGCGGACCCACTCAGGTCGCCGGCTCAGGTCGCCGACGCGATTTAGTAATCAAAAACCCGACGCCTGTGCGACACCGGAAAGAACAAACCTGACTGACCAAAAAGGAGGAGGTGCAACATGTGGACTTCCCAGGAGGTCACCCATCCTGGTACTACTCTCGCCCAAGCACGCTTAACTGCGGAGTTCTGATGGGATCCGGTGCATTAGTGGGTGTATGATCGCACCTGTCAAGTGTGGCGCGATCAACTGCTTTAAGGCTTCGCCGAGCCGTCTCGTGCGCGCTTCGGACGACCATAACTTTTCATCTGGGGTGAATCTCGAGGCGAGGGAGCTGCCCTTGGAGAGATCGTCTCGACCCCGTCGACGTCCCAACCCGGGCTAGCCCGGTTGACGTCGAATTCGACCTCAAAACCCGTTCCGGATCCTGATTTTCCGAGCTTTTACTTCCAGCCCGACGACGGCCAGGATCGGAGCCGACGGGGGCAGAATCCGGCGTGGAGGAGCGGACCCACTCAGGTCGCCGGCTTGGGTCGCCGATGCGATTTAATAATAAAAAACCCGGCGCGTGTGCGACACCGGAAAGAACAAACCTGACTGACCAAAAAGGAGGAGGTGCAACACGAGGACTTCCCAGGAGGTCACCCATCCTGGTACTACTCTCGCCTAAGTACGCTTAACTGCGGAGTTCTGATGGGATCCGGTGCATTAGTGCTGGTATGATCGCACCTGTCAAGTGTGGCGCGATCAACTGCTTTAAGGCTTGGCCGAGCTGTCTCGTGCGCGCTTCGGACGGCCATAACTTTTCATCCGGGTTGAATCCCGAGGCGAGGGAGCTGCCGTTGGAGAGCTCGTCTCGAGCCCGTCGACGTCCCAACCCGGGCTAGCCCGGTTGACGTCGAATTCGACCTCAAAACCCGTTCCGGATCCTGATTTTCCGAGCTTCTACTGCCAGCCCGACGACGGCCAGGATCGGAGCCGACCGAGCAGAATCTGGCGTGGAGGAGCGGACCCACTCGGGTCGCCGAAGCGATTTAATAATCAAAAACCCGACGCTTGTGCGACACCGGAAAGAACAAACCTGACTCACCCAAAAAAGGAGGAGGTGCAACACGAGGACTTCCCAGGAGGTCACCCATCCTGGTACTACTCTCGCCCAAGCACGCTTAACTGCGGAGTTCTGATGGGATCCGGTGCATTAGTGCTGGTATGATCGCACCTGTCAAGTGTGGCGCGATCAACTGCTTTAAGGCTTGGCCGAGCCGTCTCGTGCGCGCTTCGGACGACCATAACTTTTCATCCGGGGTGAATCCCGAGGCGAGGGAGCTGCCGTTGGAGAGATCGTCTCGACCCCGTCGACGTCCCAACCGGGGCTAGCCCGGTTGACTACGAATTCGAACTCAAAATCCGTTCCGGATCCTGATTTTCCGAGCTTTTACTGCCAGCCCGACTACGGCCAGGATCGGAGCCGACGGGGGCAGAATCCGGCGTGGAGGAGCGGACCCACTCAGGTCGCCGGCTTGGGTCGCCGACGCGATTTAATAATCAAAAACCCGGCGCGTGTTCGACACCGGAAAGAACAAACCTGACTGACCAAAAAGGAGGAGGTGCAACACGAGGACTTCCTAGGAGGTCACCCATCCCAGTACTACTCTCGCCCAAGCACGCTTAACTGCGGAGTTCTGAAGGGATCCGGTGCATTAATGCAGGTATGATCGCACCTGTCAAGTGTGGCGCGATCAAATGCTTTAAGGCTTCGCCGAGCCGTCTCGTGCGCGCTTCAGACGGCCACAACTTTTCATCCGGGGTGAATCCCGAGGCGAGGGAGTAGCCGTTGGAGAGCTCGTCTCGAGCCCGTCGACGTCCCAACACGGGCTAGCCCGGTTGACGTCGAATTCGACCTCAAAAACCCGTTCCGGATCCTGATTTTCCGAGCTTTTCCTGCCAGCCCGACGACGGCTAGGATCGGAGCCGACCGGGGCAGAATCCGGCGTGGAGGAGCGGACCCACTCAGGTCGCCGGCTCGGGTCGCCGACGCGATTTAATAATCAAAAACCCGGCGCGTGTGCGACACTGGAAAGAACAAACCTGACTGACGAAAATGGAGGAGGTGCAACACGAGGACTTTCCTGGAGGTCACCCATCCTGGTACTACTCTCGCCCAAGCACGCTTAACTGCGGAGTTCTGATGGGATCCGTTGCATTAGTTCTGGTATGATCGCACCTGTCAAGTGTGGCGCGATCAACTGCTTTAAGGCTTGGCCGAGCTGTCTCGTGCGCGCTTCGGACGGCCATAACTTTTCATCCGGGTTGAATCCCGAGGCGAGGGAGCTGCCGTTGGAGAGCTTGTCTCGAGCCCGTCGACGTCCCAACCAGGGCTAGCCCGGTTGACGTCGAATTCGACCTCAAAACCCGTTCCGGATCCTGATTTTCCGAGCTTTTAATGCCAGCCCGACGACGGCCAGGATCGGAGCCGACCGAGCAGAATCTGGCGCCGAGGAGCGGACCCACTCGGGTCGCCGAAGCGATTTAATATTCATAAACCCGACGCTTGTGCGACCCCGGAAAGTACAAACCTGACTCACCCAAAAAAGGAGGAGGTGCAACACAAGGACTTCCCAGGAGGTAACCCATCCTGGTACTACTCTCGCCCAAGCACGCTTAACTGCGGAGTTCTGATGGGATCCGGTGCATTAGTGCTGGTATGATCGCACCTGTCAAGTGTGGCGCGATCAACTGCTTTAATGCTTGGCCGAGATGTCTCGTGCGCGCTTTGGACGGCCATAACTTTTCATCCGGGTTGAATCCCGAGGCGAGGGAGCTGCCGTTGGAGAGCTCGTCTCGAGCCCGTCGACGTCCCAACCCGGGCTAGCCCGGTTGACGTCGAATTCGAACTCAAAACCCGTTCCGGATCCTGATTTTCCGAGCTTTTAGTGCCAGCCCGACGACGGCCAGGATCGGAGCCGACCGAGCAGAATTTGGCGTGGAGGAGCGGACCCACTCGGGACGCCGAGGCGATTTAATAATCAAAAACCCGACGCTTGTGCGACACCGGAAAGAACAAACCTGACTCACCCAAAAAAGGAGGAGGTGCAACACGAGGACTTCCCAGGAGGTCACCCATCCTGGTACTACTCTCGCCCAAGCACGCTTAACTGCGGAGTTCTGATGGGATCCGGTGCATTAGTGCTGGTATGATCGCACCTGTCAAGTGTGGCGCGATCAACTGCTTTAATGCTTGGCCGAGCTGTCTCGTGCGCGCTTCGGACGACCATAACTTTTCATCCGGGTTGAATCCTGAGGCGAGGGAGTTGCCGTTGGAGAGCTCGTCTCGAGCCCGTCGACGTCCCAACCCGGGCTAGCCCGGTTGACGTCGAATTCGAACTCAAAACCCGTTCCGGATCCTGATTTTCCGAGCTTTTAGTGCCAGCCAAACGACGGCCCGGATCGGAGCCGACCGAGCAGAATCTGGCGTGGAGGAGCGGACCCACTCGGGACGCCGAGGCGATTTAATAATCAAAAACCCGACGCTTGTGCGACACCGGAAAGAACAAACCTGACTCACCCAAAAAAGGAGGAGGTGCAACACGAGGACTTCCCAGGAGGTCACCCATCCCAGTACTACTCTCGCCCAAGCACGCTTAACTGCGGAGTTCTGATGGGATCCGATGCATTAGTGCTGGTATGATCGCACCTGTTAAGTGTGGCGCGATCAACTCCTTTAAGGCTTGGCCGAGCCGTCTCGTGCGCGCTTCAGACGGCCATAACTTTTCATCCGGGTTGAATCCCGAAGCGAGGGAGCTGCCGTTGGAAAGCTCGTCTCGAGCCCGTCGACGTCCCAACCGGGGCTAGCCCGGTTGACGTCGAATTCGACCTCAAAAACCTTTTGCGGATCCTGATTTTCCGAGCTTTTGCTGCCAGCCCGACGACGGCCAGGATCGGAGCTGACCGAGCAGAATCGGGCGTGGAGGAGCGGACGTACTCGGGTCGCCGAAGCGATTTAATAATCGAAAACCCGACGCTTGTGCGACACCGGAAAGAACAAACCTGACTGACCAAAAAAGGAGGAGGTGCAACACGAGGACTTCCCAGGAGGTCACCCATCCCAGTACTACCCTCGCCCAAGCACGCTTAACTGCGGAGTTCTGATGGGATCCGGTGCATTACTGCTGGTATGATCGCACCTGTCAAGTGTGGCGCGATCAACTGCTCTAAGGCTTGGCCGAGCCGTCTCGTGCGCGCTTCGGACGGCCATAACTTTTCATCCGGGTTGAATCCCGCGGCGAGGGAGCTGCCGTTGGAGAGCTCGTCTCGAGCCCGTCGACGTCCCAACCGGGGCTAGCCTGGTTGACATCGAATTCGACCTCAAAAACCCATATCGGATCCTGATTTTCCGAGCTTTTGCTGCCAGCCCGACGACGGCTAGGATTGGAGCCGACCGAGCAGAATCCGGCGTGGAGGAGCGGACCCACTCGGGTCGCCGAAGCGATTTAATAATCAAAAACCCGACGCTGGTGCGACACCGGAAAGAACAAACCTGACTGACCAAAAAAGGAGGAGGTGCAACACGAGGACTTCCCAGGAGGTCACCCATCCCAGTACTACTCTCGCCCAAGCACGCTTAACTGTGGAGTTCTGATGGGATCCGGTGCATTAGTGCTGGTATGATCGCCCCTGCTAAGTGTGTCGCGATCAACTGCTTTAAGGCTTGGCCGAGCCGTCTCGTGCGCGCTTCGGACGGCCATAACTTTTCATCCGGGTTGAATCCCGAGGCGAGGGAGCTGCCGTTGGAAAGCTCGTCTCGAGCCCGTCGACGTCCCAACCGGGGGTAGGCCGGTTGACGTCGAATTCGACCTCATAAACCCGTTTCGGATGCTGATTTTCTGAGCTTTTGCTGCCAGCCTGACGTCGGCCAGGATCGGAGCCGACCGAGCAGAATCCGGCGTGGAGGAGCAGACCCATTCGGGTCGCCGAAGCGATTTAATAATCAAAAACCCGACGCTTGTGCAACACCGGAAAGAACAAACCTGACTGACCAAAAAAGGAGGAGGTGCAACACGAGGACTTCCCAGGAGGTCACCCAGCCCAGTACTACTCTCGCCCAAGCATGCTTAACTGCGGAGTTCTGATGGGATCCGGTGCATTAGTGCTGGTATGATCGCACCTGCTAAGTGTGGGGCGATCAACTGCTTTAAGGCTTGGCCGAGCCGTCTCGTGTGTGCTTCGGACGACCATTACTTTTCATCCGGGTTGAATCCCGAGGCGAGGGAGCTGCCGTTGGAAAGCTCGTCTCGAGCCCGTTGACGTCCCAACCGGGGCTAGCCCGGTTGACGTCGAATTCGACCTCAAAAACCCGTTCAGGATCCTGATTTTCCGAGCTTTTGCTGCCAGCCCGACGACGGCCAGGATCGGAGCCGACCGAGCAGAATCCGGCGTGGAGGAGCGGACCCATTCGGGTCGCCGAAGCGATTTAATAATCAAAAACCCGACGCTTGTGCGACACCAGAAAGGACAAACCTGACTGACCAAAAAAGGAGGAGGTGCAACACGAGGAATTCGCAGGAGGTCACCCATCCCAGTACTACTCTCGCCCAAGCATGCTTAACTGCGGAGTTCTGATGGGATCCGGTGCATTAGTGCTGGTATGATCACACCTGCTAAGTGTGGCGCGATCAACTGCTTTAAGGCTTGGCCGAGCCGTCTCGTGCGCGCTTCGGACGGCCATAACTTTTCATCCGGGTTGAATCCCGAAGCGAGGGAGCTGCCGTTGGAAAGCTCGTCTCGAGCCCTTCGACGTCCCAACCCGGGCTAGCCCGGTTGACGTCGAATTCGACCTCAAAAACCCGGTCCGGATCCTGATTTTCCGAGCTTTTTCTGCCAGCCCGACGACGGCCAGCATCGAAGCCGACCGGGGCAGAATCTGGCGTGGAGGAGCGGACCCACTCAGGTCGCCGGCTCGGGTCGCCGACGCGATTTAATAATCAAAAACCCGGCGCGTGTGCGACACCGGAAAGAACAAACCTGACTGACCAAAAAAGGAGGACGTGCAACACGAGGACTTCCCAGGAGGTCACCCATCCTGGTACTACTCTCGCCCAAGCACGCTTAACTGCGGAGTTATGATGGGATCCGGTGCATAAGTGCTGGTATGATCGCACCTGTTAAGTGTGGCGCGATCAACTCCTTTAAGGCTTGGCCGAGCCGTCTCGTGCGCGCTTCGGACGACCATTACTTTTCATCCGGGTTGAATCCCGAGGCGAGGGAGCTGCCGTTGGAAAGCTCGTCTCGAGCCCGTCGACGTCCCAGCCGGGGCTAGCCCGGTTGACGTCGAATTCGACCTCAAAAACCCGTTCCGGATCCTGATTTTCCGAGCTTTTGCTGCCAGCCCGACGACGGCCAGGATCGGAGCCGACCGAGTAGAATCCGGCGTGGAGGAGCGGACCCACTCGGGTCGCCGGCTCGGGTCGCCGAAGCGATTTAATAATCAAAAACCCGACGCTTGTGCGACACCGGAAAGAACAAACCTGACTGACCAAAAAAGGAGGAGGTGTTGTGCGACACCGGAAAGAACAAACCTGACTGACCAAAAAAGGAGGAGGTGCAACACGAGGACTTCCCAGGAGGTCACCCATCCTGGTACTACTCTTTCCCAAGCACGCTTAACTGTGGAGTTCTGATGGGATCCGGTGCATTAGTGCTGGTATGATCGCACCTGTCAAGTGTGGCGCGATCAACTGCTTTAAGGTTTCAGCGAGCCGTCTCGTGCGCTCTTCGGACGGCCATAACTTTTCATCCGGGGTGAATCCCGAGGCGAGGGAGCTGTCGTTGGAGAGCTCGTCTCGAGCCCGTCGATGTCCCAACCCGGGCTAGCCCGGTTGACGTCGAATTCGACCTCAAAACTCGTTCCGGATCCTGATTTTCCGAGCTTTTACTCCCAGCCCGACGACGGCCAGGATCGGAGCCGACCGAGGCAGAATCCGGCGTGGAGGAGCGGACCCACTCTGGTCGCCGGCTCAGGTCGTCGACACGATTTAATAATCAAAAACCTGGCGCGTGTGCGACACCGGAAAGAACAAACCTGACTGACCAAAAAGGAGGAGGTGCAACACGAGGACTTCCCAGGAGGTCACCCATCCCAGTACTACTCTCGCCCAAGCACGCTTAACTGCGGAGTTCTGACGGGATCCGGTGCGTTAGTGCTGGTATGATCGCACCTTTTAAGTGTGGCGTGATCAACTGCTTTAAGGCTTGGCCGAGCCGTCTCGTGCGCGCATCGGACGACCATAAGTTTTCATCCGGGTTGAATCCGGAGGCGAGGGAGCTGCCGTTGGAAAGCTCGTCTCGAGCCCGTCGACGTCCCAACCGGGGCTAGCCCGGTTGACGTCGAATTCGACCTCAAAAACCCGTTCCGGATCCTGATTTTCTGAGCTTTTGCTGCCAGCCCGACGACGGCCAGGGTCGGAGCCGACCGAGCAGAATCCGGCGTGGAGGAGCGGACCCACTCAGGTCACCGGCTCGGGTCGCCGAAGCGATTTAATAATCAAAAACCCGACGCTTGTGCGACACCGGAAAGAAAAAACCTGACTGACCAAAAAAGGAGGAGGTGCAACACGAGGACTTCCCAGGAGGTCACCCATCCCAGTACTACTCTCGCCCAAGCATGCTTAACTGCGGAGTTCTGATGGGATCCGATGCATTAGTGCTGGTATGATCGCACCTGTCAAGTGTGGCGCGATCAACTGCTTTAAGGATTCGCCGAGCCGTCTCGTGCACGCTTCGGACGGCCATAACTTTTCATCTGGGGTGAATCCCGAGGGGAGGGAGCTGCTGTTGGAGAGCTCGTCTCGAGCCCGTCGACGTCCCAACCGGGGCTAGCCCCGTTGACGTCGAATTCGACCTCAAAAATCCGTTCCGGATCCTGATTTTCTGAGCTTTTCCTGCAAGCCCAACGACGGCCAGGATCGGAGCCGACCGGGGCAGAATCTGGCGTGGAGGAGCGGACCCACTCAGGTCGCCGGCTCGGGTCGCCGACGCGATTTGTTAATCAAAAACCCGGCGCGTGTGCGACACCGGAAAGAACAAACCTGACTGACCGAAAAGGAGGAGGTGCAACACGACTTCGTAGGAGGTCACCCATCCCAGTACTACTCTCGCCCAAGCACGCTTAACTGCGGAGTTTTGATGGGATCCGGTGCATTAGTGCTGGTATGATCGCACCTGTTAAGTGTGGCGCGATCAACTGCTTTAAGGCTTGGCCGAGCCGTCTCGTGCGCGCTTCGGACGGCCATAACTTTTCATCCGGGTTGAATCCCGAGGAGAGGGAGCTGCCATTGGAAAGCTCGTCTCGAGCCCGTTGACGTCCCAACCGGGGCTAGCCCGGTTGACGTCGAATTCGACGTCCAAAACCCGTTCCGGATCATGATTTTCCGAGCTTTTGCTGCCAGCCCGACGACGGCCAGGATCGGAGATGACCGGGGCAGAATCCGGCGTGGAGGAGCGGACCCACTCAAGTCGCCGGCTCGGGTCGCCGACGCGATTTAATAATCAAAAACCCGGCGCGTGTGCGACACCGGAAAGAACAAACTTGACTAACCAAAAAGGAGGAGGTGCAACACGACTTCCCAGGAGGTTCACCCATCCCAGTACTACTCTCGCCCAAGCACGCTTAACTGCGGAGTTCTGATGGGATCCGGTGCGTTAGTGCTGGTATGATCGCACCTGTCAAGTGTGGCGTGATCAACTGCTTTAAGGCTTCGTCGAGCCGTCTCGTGCGCGCTTCGGACGGCCATAACTTTTCATTCGGGGTGAATCCCGAGGCGAGGGAGCTGTCGTTGGAGAGCTCGTCTCGAGCCAGTCGACGTCCCAACCCGGGCAAGCCCGGTTGACGTCGAATTCGACCTCAAAACCCGTTCCAGATCCTGATTTTCCGAGCTTTTACTCCCAGCCCGACGACAGCCAGGATCGGAGCCGACCGGGGCGGACTCCGGCGTGGAGGAGCGGACCCACTCAGGTCGCCGGCTCGGGTCGCCGACGCGATTTAATAATCAAAAACCCGGCGCGTGTGCGACACCGGAAAGAACAAACCTGACTGACCAAAAAGGAGGAGGTGCAACACGAGGACTTCCCAGGAGGTCACCCATCCCCGTACTACTCTCGCCCAAGCACGCTTAACAGGGGTGTTCTGATGGGATCCGGTGCATTAGTGCTGGTATGATCGCACCTGTTAAGTGTGGCGCGATCAACTGCTTTAAGGCTTGGCCGACCCGTCTCGTGCGCGCTTCGGACGGCCATAACTTTTCATCCGGGTTGAATCCCAAGGTGAGGGAGCTGCCGTTGGAGAGCTCGTCTCGAGCCTATCGACGTCCCAACCCGGACTAGCCCGGTTGACGTCGAATTCGACCTCAAAAACCCGTTCCGGATCCTGATTTTCCAAGCTTTTGCTGCCAGCCCGACAACGGCCAGGATCGGAGCCTACCGGGGCAGAATCCGGCGTGGAGGAGCGGACCCACTCAGGTCGCCGGCTCGGGTCGCCGACGCGATTTAATAATCAAACACCTGGCGCGTGTACGACACCGGAAAGAACAAACCGGACTGACCAAAAATGAGGAGGTGCAACACGAGGACTTCCCAGGAGGTCACCCATCCCAGTACTACTCTCGCCTAAGCACGCTTGACTGCGGAGTTCTGATGGGATCCGGTGCATTAGTGCTTGTATGATCGCATCTGTCAAGTGTGGTGCGATCAACTACTTTAAGGCTTCGCTGAGCAGTCTCGTGCGCGCTTCGGACGGCCATAACTTTTCATCCGGGTTGAATCGCGAGGCGAGGGAGCTGCCGTTGGAGAGCTCGTGTCGAGCCCGTCGATGTCCCAACCCGGGCTAGCCCGGTTGACGTCGAATTCGACCTCAAAAACCCGTTCCGGATCCTGATTTTCCGAGCTTTTGCTGCCAGCCCGACGACGGCCAGGATCGGAGCCTACCGGGGCAGAATCCGGCGTGGAGGAGCGGACGCACTCGGGTCGCCGGCTTGGGTCGCCGAAGCGATTTAATAATGAAAAACCCGACGCTTGTGCGGCACCGGAAAGAAAAAACCTGACTGACCAAAAAAGGAGAAGGTGCATCACGAGGACTTCGCAGGAGGTCACCCATCAAAGTACTACTCTCGCCCAAGCACGCTTGACTGCGGAGTTCTGATGGGATCCGGTGCATTAGTGCTGGTATGATCGCACCTGTCAAGTGTGGCGCGATCAACTGCTTTAAGGCTTCGCCGAGCCGTCTCGTGCGCGCTTCGGACGGCCATAAATTTTCATCCAGGTTGAATCCCGAGGCTTGGGAGTTGTCGTTGGAGAGCTCGTCTCGAGCCCGTCGACGTCCCAACCCGGGAAAGCATGGTTGACGTCGAATTCGACCTCAACAACCCGTTCCGGATCCTGATTTTCCGAGCTTTTGCTGCCAGCCCGACGACGGCCAGGATCGGAGCCGACCGGGGCAGAATCCGGCGTGGAGCAGCGGACCCGCTCGGGTCGCCGACACGATTTAATAATCAAAAACCTGGCGCGTGTGCGACACCGGAAAGAACAAACCTGACTGACCAAAAAGGAGGAGGTGCAACACGAAGACTTCCCAGGAGGTCACCCATCCTAGTACTACTCTCGCCCAAGCCCGCTTAACTGCGGAGTTCTGATGGGATCCGGTGAATTAGTGCTGGTATGATCGCACCTGTTAAGTGTGGCGCGATCAACTGCTTTAAGGCTTGGCCGAGCCGTCTCGTGCGCGCTTCGGACGGCCATAACTTTTCATCCGGGTTGAATCCCGAGGCGAGGGAGCTGCCGTTGGAGGGCTCGTCTAGAGCCCGTCGACGTCCCAACCCGCGCTAGCCCGGTTGACGTCGAATTCGACCTCAAAAACCCGTTCCGGATCCTGATTTTCCGAGCTTTTGCGGCCAGCCCGACGACGGCCAGGATCGGAGCCGACCGGGGCAGAATCCGGCGTGGAGGAGCGGATCCCACTCAGGTCGCCGGCTCGGGTCGCCGACGCGATTTAATAATCAAAAACCCGGCGCGTGTGCGACGCCGGAAAGAACAAAACTTGACTGACCAAAAAAGGAGGAGGTGCAACACAAGGACTTCCCAGGAGGTCACCCATCCCAGTACTACTCTCGCCCAAGCACGCTTACCTGCGGAGTTCTGATGGGATCTGGTGCATTAGTGCTGGAATGATCGCACCTGTTAAGTGTGGCGCGATCAACTGCTTTAAGGCTTGGCAGAGCCGGCTCGTGCGCGCTTCAGACGGCCATAACTTTTCATCCGGGTTGGATCCCGAGGCGAGGGAGCTGCCGTTGGAGAGCTGGTCTCGAGCCCGTCGACGTCCCAACCGGGGCTAGCCCGGCGACACCAGAAAGAACAAACCTGACTGACCAAAAAGGAGGAGGTGCAACACGAGGACTTCCCAGGAGGTCACCCATCCCAGTACTACTCTCGCCCAAGCACGCTTAACTGCGGAGTTCTAATGGGATCCGGTGCATTAGTGCTGGTATGATCGCACCTGTTAAGTGTGGCGCGATCAACTGCTTTAAGGCTTGGCCGAGCCGTCTCGTGCGCGCTTCGGACGGCCATAACTTTTCATCCGGGTTGAATCCCGAGGCGAGGGAGCTGCCGTTGGAGAGCTCGTCTCGAGCCCGTCGACGTCCCAACCGGGGCTAGCCCGGTTGACGTCGAATTCGACCTCAAAAACCCGTTCCGGATCCTGATTTTCCGTGCTTTTGCTGCCAGCCCGACGACGCCCAGGATCGGAGCCGACCGGGGCAGGATCCGGCGTGGAGGAGCGGACCCACTCAGGTCGCCGGCTCGGGTCGCCGACGCGATTTAATAATCAAAAACCCGGCGCGTGTGCGACACCGGAAAGATTAAACCTGACTGACCAAAAACGGACGAGGTGCAACACGAGGACTTCCAAGGAGGTCACCCATCCCAGTACTACTCTCGCCCAAGCACGCTTAACTGCAGAGTTCTGATGGGATCCGGTGCATTAGTGCTGGAATGATCGCACCTGTTAAGTGTGGCGCGATCAACTGCTTTAAGGCTTGGCTGACCCGTCTCGTGCGCGCTACGGACGGCCATAACTTTTCATCCGGGTTGAATCCCGAGGCGAGGGAGCTGTCGTTGGAGAGCTCGTCTCGAGCCCGTCGACGTCCCTACCGGGGCTAGCCCGGTTGACGTCGAATTCGACCTCAAAAACCCGTTCCGGATCCTAATTTTCCGAGCTTTTGCTGCCAGCCCGATGACGGCCAGGATCGGAGCTGACCGGGGCAGATTCCGGCGTGGAGGAGCGGACCCACTCAGATAGCGGGCTCGAGTCGCCGACGCGATTTAATAATCAAAAACCCGGAGCGTGTGCGACACCGGAAAGAACAAAGCTGACTGACCAAAAAGGAGGAGGTGCAACACGAGGACTTCCCAGGAGGTCACCCATCCCAGTACTACTCTCGCCTAAGCACGCTTAACTGCGGAGTGAGCAGACCCACTCGGGTCGCCGGCTCGGGTCGCCGAAGCGATTTAATAATCAAAAACCCGACGCTTGTGCGACACCGGAAAGAACAAACCTGACTGACCAAAAAAGGAGAAGGTGCAACACTAGGACTTCCCAGGAGGTCACCCATCCCAGTACTACTCTGGCCCAAGCACGCTTGACTGCGGAGTTCTGATGGGATCCGGTGCATTAGTGCTGGTATGATCGCACCTGTTAAGTGTGGCGCG
Source organism: Canavalia gladiata (assembly GCA_037954105.1). NCBI lineage: Eukaryota > Viridiplantae > Streptophyta > Magnoliopsida > Fabales > Fabaceae > Canavalia > Canavalia gladiata. The sequence goes on along the minus strand of CM075668.1, from coordinate 22,078,993 downwards.
ATCAACTGCTTTAAAGCTTGGCCGAGCCGTCTCGTGCGCGCTTCGGACACCCATAACTTTTCATCCGGGTTGAATCCCGAGGCGAGGGAGCTGCCGTTGCAAAGCTCGTCTCGAGCCCGTCGACGTCCCGACCCGGGCTAGCCCAGTTGACGTCGAATTCGACCTCAAAAACCCGTTCCGGATCCTGATTTTCCGAGCTTTTGCTGCCTGCCCGACGGCGCCCAGGATCGGAGCCGACCGGGGAAGAATCTGGCGTGGAGGAGCAGACCCACTCAGGTCGCCGGCTCAGGACGCCGACGCGATTGAATAATCAAAAACCAGGCGCGTGTGCGACACAGGAAAGAACAAACCTGACTGACCAAAAAGGAGGAGGTGCAACACGAGCACTTCCCAGGAGGTCACCCATCCCAGTACTACTCTCGCCCAAGCACGCTTAACTGCGGAGTTCTGATGGGATCCGGTGCATTAGTACTGGTATGATCGCACCTGTTAAGTGTGGCGCGATCAACTGCTTTAAGGCTTGGCCGAGCCGTCTCGTGCGCGCTTCGGACGGCCATAACTTTTCATCCGGGATGAATGCCGAGGCGAGGGAGCTGCCGTTGGAAAGCTCATCTCGAGCCCGTCGACGTCCCAACCCGGGCTAGCCCGGTTGACGCCGAATTCGACCTCAAAAACCCGTTCCGGATCCTGATTTTCCGAGCTTTTGCTGCCAGCCCGACGATGGCCAGGATCGGAGCCGACTGGGGCAGACCGGCGTGGAGGAGCGGACCCACTCGGGTCGCCGGCTTGGGTCGCCGAAGCGATTTAATAATCCAAAACCCGACGCTCGTGCGACACCGGAAAGAACAAACCTAACTGACCAAAAAAGGAGAAAGTGCAACACGAGGACTTCCCAGCATGTCACCCATCCCAGTACTACTATCGCCTAACCACGCATAACTGCGGAGTTCTGATGGGATCCAGTGCATTAGTGCTGGTATGATCGCACATGTCAAGTGTGGCGCGATCAACTGCTCTAAGGCTTCGCCGAGCCGTCTCGTGCGCGCTTCGGACAGCCATAGCTTTTCATCCGGGTTGAATCCCGAGGCGAGGGAGCTGCCGTTTGAGAGCTCGTCTAGAGCCCGTCGACGTCCCAACCCGGGCTAGCCCGATTGACATCGAATTCGACCTCAAAAACCCGTTCCGGATCCTCATTTTCCGAGCTTTTGCTGCCAGCCCGACGACGGCCAGGATCGGAGCCGACTGGGGAAGAATCCGGCGTGGAGGAGCGAACCAACTCGTGTCGCCGGCTCTGGTCGCCGAAGCGATTTAATAATCAAAAACCCGACGCTTGTGCGACACCGGAAAGAACAAACCTAACTGACCACAAAAGGAGAAGGTGCAACACTAGGACTTCCCAGGAGGTCACCCATCCCAGTACTACTCTCGCGCAAGCACGCTTAACTGCGGAGTTCTGATGGGATCCGGTGCATTAGTACTAGTATGATCGCACCTGTTAAGTGTGGCGCGATCAACTGCTTTAAGGCTTAGCCGAGCAGTCTCGTGCGCGCTTCAGACGGCCATAACTTTTCATCCGGGTTGAATCCCGAGGTGAGGGAGCTGCCGTTTGAGAGCTCGTCTAGAGCCCGTCGACGTCCCAACCCGGGCTAGCCCGGTTGACGTCAAATTCCACCTCCAAAACCCGTTCCGGATCCTGATTTTCTGAGCTTTTGCTGCCAGCTCGACGACCGCCAGGATCGGAGCCGACCGGGGCATAATCCGGTGTGGAGGAGCAGACCCACTCGGGTCGCCGGCTCGTGTCGCCGAAGCGATTTAATAATCAAAAACCCGACGCTTGTGCGACCCCGGAAAGAACAAACCTGACTGACCAAAAAAGGAGAAGGTGCAACACTAGGACTTCCCAGGAGGTCACCCATCCCAGTACTACTCTCGCCCAAGCACGCTTGACTACGGAGTTCTGATGGGATCCGGTGCATTAGTGCTGGTATGATCGCACCTGTTAAGTGTGGCGCGATCAACTGCTTTAAAGCTTGGCCGAGCCGTCTCGTGCGCGCTTCGGACAGCCATAGCTTTTCATCCGGGTTGAATCCCGAGGCGAGGGAGCTGCCGTTGCAAAGCTCGTCTCGAGCCCGTCGACGTCCCAACCTGGGCTAGCCCGGTTGACGTCGAATTCGAAATTAAAAACCTGTTCCGGATCCTGATTGTCCGAGCTTTTGCTGCCTGCCCGACGACGGCCAGGATCGGAGCCGACCGGGGAAGAATCTGGCGTGGAGGAGAGGACCCACTCAGGTCGCCGGCTCAGGTCGCCGACGCGATTGAATAATCAAAAACCCGGCACGTGTGCGACACAGGAAAGAACAAACCTGACTGACCAAAAAGGAGGAGGTGCAACACGAGGACTTCCCAGGAGGTCACCCATCCCAGTACTACTCTCGCCCAAGCACGCTTAACTGCGGAGTTCTGATGGGATCCGGTGCATTAGTACTGGTATGATCGCACCTGTTAAGTGTGGCGCGACCAACTGCTTTAAGGCTTGGCCAAGCCGTCTCGTGCGCGCTTCGGACGGCCATAACTTTTCATCCGGGTTGAATCCCGAGACGAGGGAGCTGCCGTTGGAGAGCTCGTCTAGAGCCTGTCGACGTCCCAACCCGGGCTAGCCCGGTTGACGTCGAATTTGACCTCAAAAACCCGTTCCGGATCCTGATTTTCCGAGCTTTTGCTGCCAGCCCGACGACGGCCAAGATCGGAGCCGACCGACGCAGAATCCGGTGTGGAGGAGCGAACCACTCGGGTCGCCGGCTCGGGTCGCCGAAACGATTTAATAATCAAAAAGCCGACGCTTGTGCGACACCGGAAAGAACAAACCTGACTGACCAAAAAGGAGGAGGTGCAACACGAGGACTTCCCAGGAGGTCACCCATCCCAGTACTACTCTCGCCCAAGCACGCTTAACTGCGGAGTTCTGATGGGATCCGGTGCATTAGTGCTGGTATGATCACACCTGTTATGTGTGGCGCGATAAACTGCTTTAAGGCTTGGCCGAGCCGTCTCGTGCGCGCTTCGGACGGCCATAACTTTTCATCCGGGTTGAATCCCGAGGCGAGGGAGCTGCCGTTGGAGAGCTCGTCTAGAGCCCGTCGACGTCCCAACCCGGGCTCGCCCGGTTGACGTCGAATTCGACCTCAAAAACCCGTTCCGGATCCTGATTTTCCGAGCTTTTGCTGCCTGCCCGACGACGGCCAAGATCGGAGCCGACCGAGGCAGAATCCGGTGTGGAGGAGCGAACCCACTCGGGTCGCCGGCTCGGGTCGCCGAAGCGATTTAATAATCAAAAACCCGACGCTTGTGCGACACCGGAAAGAACAAACCTAACTGACCAAAAAAGGAGAAGGTGCAACACGAGGACTTCCCAGGAGGTCACCCATCCCAGTACTACTCTCGCCCAAGCACGCTTAACTGCGGTGTTCTGATGGGATCCGGTGCATTAGTGCTGGTATGATCGCACCTGTCAAGTGTGGCGCGATCAACTGCTTTAAGGGTTGGCCGAGCCGTCTCGTGCGCGCTTCGGACGGCCATAACTTTTCATCCGGTTGAATCCCGAGGCGAGGGAGCGGTCGTTGGAAAGCTCGTCTCGAGCCCGCCGACGTCTTACCCGGGCTAGCCCGGTCGACGTCGAATTCGACCTCAGAAACCCGTTCCGGATCCTGATTTTCCGAGCTTTTGCTGCCAGCCCGACGACGGCGAGGATCGGAGCCGACCGGGGCAGAATCCGGTGTGGAGGAGTGGACCCACTCGGGTCGCCGGCTTGAGTCGCCGAAGCGATTTAATAATCAAAAACCTGACGCTTGTGCGACACCGGAAAGAACAAACCTAACTGACCAAAAAAGGAGAAGGTTCAACACGAGGACTTCCCAGGAGGTCACCCATCCCAGTACTACTCTCGCGCAAGCACGCTTTACTGCGGAGTTCTGATGGGATCCGGTGCATTAGTACTAGTATGATCGCACCTGTTAAGTGTGGCGCGATCAACTGCTTTAAGGCTTGGCCGAGCCATCTCGTGCGCGCTTCGGACGGCCATAACTTTTCATCCGGGTTGAATCCCGAGGCGAGGGAGCTGTCGTTGGAGAGCTCGTCTAGAGCCCGTCGACGTCCCAACCCGGGCTAGCCCGGTTGACGTCGAATTCGACCTCAAAAACCCATTCCGGATCCTGATTTTCCGAGCTTTTGCTGCCAGCTCGACGACGGCCAGGATCGGAGCCGACGGGGGCTGAATCCGGCGTGGAGGAGCGGACCCACTCGGGTCGCCGAAGCGATTTAATAATCAAAAACTCGACGCTTGTGCGACACCGGAAAGAACAAACCTAACTGACAAAAAAGGAGAAGGTTAAACACGAGGACTTCCCAGGACGTCAACCATCCCAGTACTACTCTTGCCCAAGCACGCTTAACTGCGGAGTTCTGATGGGATCCGGTGCATTAGCGCTGGTATGATCGCACCTGTCAAGTGTGGCGCGATCAACTGCTTTAAGGCTTCGCCGAGCCGTCTCGTGGCCGCTTTGGACGGCCATAACTTTTCATCTGGGTTGAATCCCGAGGCGAGGGAGGTGTCGTTGGAGAGCTCGTATAGAGCGCGTCGACATCCCAACCCGGGCTAGCCGGGTTGACGTCGAAATTGACCTCAAAAACCCGTTCCGGATCCTGATTTTCCGAGCTTTTGATGCCAGCCCGACGACGGCCAGGATCAAAGCCGACCGAGGCAGAATCGGGCGTGGAGGAGCGGACCCACTCAGGTCGCCGGCCCGGGTCGCCGACGCGATTTAATAATCAAAAACCCGGCGCGTGTGCGACACTGGAAAGAACAAACCTGACTGACCAAAAAAGGAGCAGGTGCAACACGAGGACTTCCCAGGAGGTCACCCATCCCAGTACTACTCTCCCAAGCACGCTTAACTGCGGAGTTCTGATGGGATCCGGTGCATTAGTGCTAGTATGATCGCACCTGTTAAGTGTGGCGCGATCAACTGCTTTAACGCTTGGCCGAGCCGTCTCGTGCATGCTTCGGACGACCATAACTTTTCATCCGGGTTGAATCCCGAGGCGAGGGAGCTGCCGTATGAAAGCTCGTCTCGAGCCCGTCGACGTCCCAACCGAGGCTAGCCCGGTTGACGTCGAATTCGACCTCACAAACCCGTTCCATTCCTGATTTTCCGAGCTTTTGCTGCCAGCCCGACGACGGCCAGGATCGGAGCCGACCGAGCAGAATCTGGCGTGGAGGAGCAGACCCACTCGGGCCGCCGGCTCGGGTCGCCGAAGCGATTTAATAATCAAAAACCCGACGCTTGTGCGACACCGGAAAGAACAAACCTGACTGACCAAAAAATGTGGAGGTGCAACACGAGGACTTCCCAGGAGGTCACCCATCCCAGTACTACTCTCGGCCAAGCACGCTTATCTGCGGAGTTCTGATGGGATCCGGTGCATTAGTGCTGGTATGATCTAACCTGTCAAGTGTGGCGCGATCAACTGCTTTAAGGCTTGGCCGAGCCGTCTAGTGCGCGTTTCGGACGGCCATAAATTTTCAGCCGGGTTGAATCCCGAGGCGAGGCAGCTGCCGTCGGAGAGCTCGTCTCAAGCCCTTCGCCGTCCCAACCCGGGCTAGCCATGTTGACGTCGAACTCGACATCAAAAACCCGTTCCGGATCCTGATTTTCCGAGCTGTTGCTGCCAGCCCGATGTCGGCTAGGATCGGAGCCAAGCGGGGAAGAATCCGGCGTGGAGGAGCGGACCCACTCAGGTCGCCGGCTCGGGTCGCCGACGCGATTTAATAATCAACAACCCGGCGCGTGTGCGACACCGGAAAGAACAAACCTGACTGACCAAAAAGGAGGAGGTGCAACACAAGGACTTCCCAGGAGGTCACCCATCCAAGTACTACTCTCGCCCAAGCACGCTTACCTGCGGAGTTCTGATGGGATCCGGTGCATTAGTGCTGGTATGATCGCACCTGTTAAGTGTGGCGCGATCAACTGCTTTAAGGCTTGGCCGAGCCGTCTCGTGCGCGCTTCGGACGGCCATAAATTTTCATCCGGGTTGAATCCCGAGGCGAGGGAGCTGCCGTTGGAAAGCTCGTCTAGAGCCCGTCGACCTCCCAAACCGGGCTAGCCCGGTTGACGTCGAATTCGACCTAAAAAACCCATTCCGGATCCTGATTTTCCGAGCTTTTGCTGCCAGCCCGACGACAGCCAGGATCGGAGCCGACCGGGGCAGAACCCGGTTTGGAGGAGCAGGCACATTCAGGTCGCCGACGCGATGTAATAATTAAAAACCCGTCGCGTGTTCGACACCGGAAAGAACAAACCTGACTGACCAAAAAGGAGGAGGTGCAACCCGGGCGAGCCATGTTGACGTCGAATTCGACCTCAAAAACCCGTTCCGGATCCTGATATTTCGAGCTTTTGCTGCCAGCCTGACGACGGCCAGGATCGGAGCCGACCAAGCAGAATCCGGCGTGGAGGAGCGGACCCACTCGGGTCGCCGAAGCGATTTAATAATCAAAAACCCGACGCTTGTGCGACACCGGAAAGAACAAACCTGACTGACCAAAAAATATGGAGGTGCAACACGAGGACTTCCCAGGAGGTCACCCATCCTAGTACTACTCTCGCCCAAGCATGCTTAACTTCGGAGTTCTGATGGGATCCGGTGAATTAGTGCTGGTATGATCGCACCTGTTAAGTGTGGCGTGATCAACTGCTTTAAGGCTTGGCCGAGCCGTCTCGTGGGCGCTTCGGACGGCCATAACTTTTCATCCGGGTTGAATCCCGAGGCGAGGGAGCTGCCGTTGGAAAGCTCGTCTCGAGCCCTTCGACTTCCCAAGCAGGGCTAGCCCGGTTGACGTCGAATTCGACCTCAAAAACCCGTTCCGGATCCTGATTTTCCGAGCTTTCTCTGCCAGCCCGACGACGGCCAGGATCGGAGCCGATCGGGGCAGAATCCGGCGTGGAGGAGCGGACCCACTCAGGACTCTGGCTCGGGTCACCGACGAGATTTAATAATCAAAAACCCGGCGCGTATGCGACACCGGAAACAACAAACCTGACTGGCCAAAAAGGAGGAAGTGCAACACGACTTCCCAGGAGGTCACCCATCCCAGTACTACTCTCGCCCAAGCACGCTTAACTGCGGAGTTCTGATGGGATCCGCTGCATTAGTGCTGGTATGATCGCACCTGTCAAGTGTGGCGCGATCAACTGCTTTAAGGCTAGGCCGAGCCGTCTAGTGCGCGCTACGGACGACCATAAGTTGTCATCCGGGTTGAATCCCGAGGCGAGGGAGCTGCCGTTGGAGAGCTCGTCTCGAGCCCTTCGACGTCCCAACCCGGGCTAGCCATGTTGACGTCGAATTCGACCTCAAAAACCCGTTCCGGATCCTGATTTTCCGAGCTTTTGCTGCCAGCCCGACGACGGCCAGGATCGGAGCCGACCGGGGCAGAATCCGGCGTGGACGAGCGGACCCACTCAGGTCGCCGGCTTGGGTCGACGACGCGATTTAATAATCAAAAACTTGGCGCGTGTGCGACACCGGAAAGAACAAACCTGACGAACCAAAAAGGAGGAAGTGCAACACGACTTCCGAGGAGGTCACCCATCCGAGTACTACTCTCGCCCAAGCACGCTTAACTGCGGAGTTCTGATGGGATCCGGTGCATTAGTGCTGGTATGATCGCACCTGTTAAGTGTGGCGCGATCAACTGCTTTAAGGCTTGGCCGAGCCGTCTCGTGCGCGCTTCGGACGGCCATAACTTTTCATCCGGGTTGAATCCCGAGGCGAGGGAGCTGCCGTTGGAAAGCTCGTCTCGAGCTCTTCGACGTCCCAACCCGGGCTAGCCCGGTTGAGGTCGAATTCGACCTCAAAAACCCGTTCCGGATCCTGATTTTCCGAGCTTTTGCTGCCAGCCCGACGACGGCCAGGATCGGAGCCGACCGGGGCAGAATCCGGCGTGGACGAGCGGACCCACTCAGGTCGCCGGCTGGGGTCGCCGACGCGATTTAATAATGAAAAACTCGGCGCGTGGGCGACACCGGAAAGAACAAACGTGACTAACCAAAAAGGAGGAAGTGCAACACGACTTCCCAGGAGGTCACCCATCCGAGTACTACTCTCGCCCAAGCACGCTTAACTGCGGAGTTCTGATGGGATCCGGTGCATTAGTGCTGGTATGATCGCACCTGTTAAGTGTGGCGCGATCAACTGCTTTAAGGCTTGGCCGAGACGTCTCGTGCGCGCTTCGGAAGGGCATAACTTTTCATCCGGGTTGAATCCCGAGGCGAGGGAGATGCCGTTGGAAAGCTCGTCTCGAGCGCTTCGACGTCCCAACCAGGGTTAGCCCGGTTGACGTTGAATTCGACCTCAAAAACCGGTTCCGGATCCTGATTTTCCGAGCTTTTGCTGCCAGCCCGACGACGGCCAGGATCGGAGCCGACCGGGGCAGAATCCGGCGTGGAGGAGCGGACCCACTCGGGTCGCCGGCTCGGGTCGCCGAAGCGATTTAATAATCCAAAACCCGACGCTTGTGCGACATCGGAAAGAACAAACCTGACTGACCAAAAAATGTGGAGGTGCAACACGAGGACTTCCCAGGAGGTCACCCATCCCGGTACTACTCTCGCCCAAGCACGCTTAACTACGGAGTTCTGATGGGATCCGGAGCATTAGTGCTGGTATGATCGCACCTTTCAAGTGTGGCGCGATCAACTGCTTTAAGGCTAGGCCGAGCCGTCTAGTGCGCGCTACGGACGGCCATAACTTGTCATCCGGGTTGAATCCCGAGGCGAGGGAGCTGCCGTTGGAGAGCTCGTCTCGAGCCCTTCGACGTCCCAACCCGGGCTAGCCATGTTGACGTCGAATTCGACCTCAAAAACCCGTTCCGGATCCTGATTTTCCGAGCTTTTGCTGCCAGCCCGACGACGGCCAGGATCGGAGCCGACCGGGGCAGAATCCGGCGTGGACGAGCGGACCCACTCAGGTCGCCGGCTCGGGTCGCCGACGCGATTTAATAATCAAAAACTTGGCGCGTGTGCGACACCGGAAAGAACAAACCTGACGAACCTAAAAGGAGGAAGTGCAACACGACTTCCGAGGAGGTCACCCATCCGAGTACTACTCTCGCCCAAGCACGCTTAACTGCGGAGTTCTGATGGGATCTGGTGCATTAGTGCTGGAATGATCGCACCTGTTAAGTGTGGCGCGATCAACTGCTTTAAGGCTTGGCCGAGCCGTCTCGTGCGCGCTTCGGACGGCCATAACTTTTCATCCGGGTTGAATCCCGAGGCGAGGGAGCTGCCGTTGGAAAGCTCGTCTCGAGCCCTTCGACGTCCCAACCCGGGCTAGCCCGGTTGACGTCGAATTCGACCTCAAAAACCCGTTCCGGATCCTGATTTTCCGAGCTTTTGCTGCCAGCCCGACGACGGCCAGGATCGGAGCCGACCGGGGCAGAATCCGGCGTGGACGAGCGGACCCACTCAGGTCGCCGGCTCGGGTCGCCGACGCGATTTAATAATCAAAAACTTGGCGCGTGTGCGACACCGGAAAGAACAAACCTGACGAACCTAAAAGGAGGAAGTGCAACACGACTTCCGAGGAGGTCACCCATCCGAGTACTACTCTCGCCCAAGCACGCTTAACTGCGGAGTTCTGATGGGATCTGGTGCATTAGTGCTGGTATGATCGCACCTGTTAAGTGTGGCGCGATCAACTGCTTTAAGGCTTGGCCGAGCCGTCTCGTGCGCGCTTCGGACGGCCATAACTTTTCATCCGGGTTGAATCCCGAGGCGAGGGAGCTGCCGTTGGAAAGCTCATCTCGAGCCCTTCGACGTCCCAACCCGGGCTAGCCCGGTTGACGTCGAATTCGACCTCAAAAACCCGTTCCGGATCCTGATTTTCCGAGCTTTTGCTGCCAGCCCGACGACGGCCAGGATCGGAGCCGACCGGGGCAGAATCCGGCGTGGAGGAGCAGACCCACTCAGGTCGTCGGCTGGGTTCGCCGACGCGATTTAATAATCAAAAACCCGGCGCGTGTGCGACACCGGAAAGAACAAACCTGACTAACCAAAAAGGAGGAAGTGCAACACGACTTCCTAGGAGGTCACCCATCCCAGTACTACTCTCGGCCAAGCACGCTTCACTGCGGAGTTCTGATGGGATCCGGTGCATTAGTGCTGGTATGATCGCACCTGTTAAGTGTGGCGCGATCAACTGCTTTAAGGCTTGGTCGAGCCGTCTCGTGCACGCTTCAGACGGCCATAACTTTTCATCCGGGTTGAATCCCGAGGCGAGGGAGCTGCCGTTGGAAAGCTCGTCTCGAGACCGTCGACGTCCCAACCGGGGCTAGCCTGGTCGACGTCGAATTCGACCTCAAAAACCCGTTCCAGATCCTGATTTTCCGAGCTTTTGCTGCCACCCCGACGACGGCTAGGATCGGAGCCGACCGGTGCAGAATCCGGCGTGGAGGAGCAGACCCATTCGGGTCGCCGGCTCGGGTCGCCGAAGCGATTTAATAATCAAAAACCCGACGCTTGTGCGACACCGGAAAGAACAAACCTGACTGACCAAAAAAGGAGGAGGTGCAACACGAGGACTTCCAAGGAGGTCACCCATCCCAGTACTACTCTCGCCCAAGCACGCTTAACTGCGGAGTACTGATGGGATCCGGTGCATTAGTGCTGGTATGATCGCACCTGTTAAGTGTGGCGTGATCAACTGCTTTAAGGCTTGGCCGAGCCGTCTCGTGCGCGCTTCGGACGGCCATAACTTTTCATCCGGGTTGAATCCCGAGGCGAGGGAGCTGCCATTGGAAAGCTCGTCTCGAGCCCTTCGACGTCCCAACCAGGGCTAGCCCGGTTGACGTCGAATTCGATCTCAAAAACCCATTCCGGATCCTGATTTTCCGAGCTTTTGCTGCCAGCACGAAGACGGCCAGGATCGGAGCCGACCGGGGCAGAATCCGGCGTGGAGGAGCGGACCCACTGAGGTCGCCGGCTCGGGTCGCCGACGCGATTTAATAATAAAAAACCCGGGGCGTGTGCCACACCGGAATGAACAAACCTGACTAACCAAAAAGGAGGAAGTGCAACACGACTTCCCAGGAGGTCACCCATCCCAGTACTACTCTCGGCCAAGCACGCTTAACTGCGGAGTTCTGATGGGATCCGGTGCATTAGTGCTGGTATGATCGCACCTGTTAAGTGTGGCGCGATCAACTGCTTTAAGGCTTGGTCGAGCCGTCTCGTGCACGCTTCAGACGGCCATAACTTTTCATCCGGGTTGAATCCCGAGGCGAGGGAGCTGCCGTTGGAAAGCTCCTCTCGAGACCGTCGACGTCCCAACCGGGGCTAGCCTGGTCGACGTCGAATTCGACCTCAAAAACCCGTTCCAGATCCTGTTTTTCCGAGCTTTTGCTGCCACCCTGACGACGGCTAGGATCGGAGCCGACCGGTGCAGAATCCGGCGTGGAGGAGCAGACCCACTCGGGTCGCCGGCTCGAGTCGCCGAAGCGATTTAATAATAAAAAACCCGACGCTTGTGCGACACCGGAAAGAACAAACCTGACTGACCAAAAAAGGAGGAGGTGCAACACGAGGACTTCCAAGGAGGTCACCCATCCCAGTACTACTCTCGCCCAAGCACGCTTAACTGCGGAGTACTGATGGGATCCGGTGCATTAGTGCTGGTATGATCGCACCTGTTAAGTGTGGCGCGATCAACTGCTTTAAGGCTTGGCCGAGCCGTCTCGTGCGCGCTTCGGACGGCCATAACTTTTCATCCGGGTTGAATCCCGAGGCGAGGGAGCTGCCATTGGAAAGCTCGTCTCGAGCCCTTCGACGTCCCAACCTGGGCTAGCCCGGTTGACGTCGAATTCGACCTCAAAAACCCATTCCGGATCCTGATTTTCCGAGCTTTTGCTGCCAGCACGAAGACGGCCAGGATCGGAGCCGACCGGGGAAGAATCCGGCGTGGAGGAGCGGACCCACTGAGGTCGCCGGCTCGGGTCGCCGACGCGATTTAATAATAAAAAACCCGGGGCGTGTGCCACACCGGAAAGAACAAACCTGACTAACCAAAAAGGAGGAAGTGCAACACGACTTCCCAGGAGGTCACCCATCCCAGTACTACTCTAGCCCAAGCACGCTTAACTGCGGAGTTCTGATGGGATCCGGTGCATTAGTCTGGTATGATCGCACCTGTTAAGTGTGGCGCGATCAACTTCTTTAAGGCTTGGCCGAGCCGCCTCGTGCGCCCTTCACACGGCCATAACTTTTCATCCGGGTTGAATCCCGAGGCGAGGGAGCTGCCGTTGGAAAGCTCGTCTCGAGCCCGTCGACGTCCCAACCGGGACTAGCTCGGTTGACGTCGAATTCGACCTCAAAAACCCGTTCCGGATCCTGATTTTCCGAGCTTTTGCTGCCAGCCCGACGACGGCCAGGATCGGAGCCGACCGGGGCAGAATCCGGCGTGGAGGAGCGGACCCACTCAGGTCGCCGGCTGGGGTCGCTGACGCGATTTAATAATGAAAAACTCGGCGCGAGTGCGACACCGGAAAGAACAAACCTGACTAACCAAAAAGGAGGAAGTGCAACATGACTTCCCAGGAGGTCACCCATCCCAGTACTACTCTCGCCCAAGCACGCTTAACTGCGGAGCTCTGATGGGATCCGGTGCATTAGTCCTGGTATGATCGCACCTGTTAAGTGTGGCGCGATCAACTGCTTTAAGGCTTGGCCGAGCCGTCTCGTGCACGCTTCAAACGACCATAACTTTTCATCCGGGTTGAATCCCGAGGGGAGGGAGCTGCCGTTGGAAAGCTCGTCTCGAGCCCGTCGACGTCCCAACCGGGGCTAGCCATGTTGACGTCGAATTCGACCTCAAAAACCCGTTCCGGATCCTGATTTTCCGAGCTTTTGCTGCCAGCCCGACGACGGCCAGCATCGGAGCCGACCGGGGCAGAATTCGGCGTGGAGGAGCGGACCCACTCAGGTCGCCGGCTCGGGTCGCCGATGCGATTTAATAATCAAAAACTCGGCGCGTGTGCGACACCGAAAAGAACAAACCTGACTACCCAAAAAGGAGGAAGTGCAACACGACTTCCCAGGAGGTCACCCATCCCAGTACTACTCTAGCCCAAGCACGCTTAACTGCGGAGTTCTGATGGGATCCGGTGCATTAGTGCTGGTATGATCGCACCTGTCAAGTGTGGCGCGATCAACTGCTTTAAGGCTTGGCCGAGCCGTCTAGTGCGCGCTTCGGACGGCCATAACTTTTCATCCGGGTTGAATCCCGAGGCGAGGGAGCTGCCGTTGGAAAGCTCGTCTCGAGCCCTTCGACGTCCCAACCTGGGCTAGCCCGGTTGACGTCGAATTCGACCTCAAAAACCCGTTCCGGATCCTGATTTTCCGAGCTTTTGCTGCCAGCCCGACGACGGCCAGGATCGGAGCTTACCAGGGCAGAATCCGGCGTGGAAGAGCGGACCCACTCAGGTCGTCGGCTGGGTTCGCCGACGCGATTTAATAATCAAAAACCCGGCGCGTGTGCGACACCGGAAAGAAAAAACCTGACTAACCAAAAAGGAGGAAGTGCAACACGACTTCCTAGGAGGTCACCCATCCCAGTACTACTCTCGGCCAAGCACGCTTCACTGCGGAGTTCTGATGGGATCCGGTGCATTAGTGCTGGTATGATCGCACCTGTTAAGTGTGGCGCGATCAACTGCTTTAAGGCTTGGTTGAGCCGTCTCGTGCACGCTTCAGACGGCCATAACTTTTCATCCGGGTTGAATCCCGAGGCGAGGGAGCTGCCGTTGGAAAGCTCGTCTCGAGACCGTCGACGTCCCAACCGGGGCTAGCCTGGTCGACGTCGAATTCGACCTCAAAAACCCGTTCCAGATCCTGATTTTCCGAGCTTTTGCTGCCACCCCGACGACGGCTAGGATCGGAGCCGACCGGGGCAGAATCCGGCGTGGAGGAGCAGACCCACTCGGGTCGCCAGCTCGGGTCGCCGAAGCGATTTAATAATCAAAAACCCGACGCTTGTGCGACACCGGAAAGAACAAACCTGACTGACCAAAAAAGGAGGAGGTGCAACACGAGGACTTCCAAGGAGGTCACCCATCCCAGTACTACTCTCGCCCAAGCACGCTTAACTGCGGAGTACTGATGGGATCCGGTGCATTAGTGCTGGTATGATCGCACCTGTTAAGTGTGGCGCGATCAACTGCTTTAAGGCTTGGCCGAGCCGTCTCGTGCGCGCTTCGGACGGCCATAATTTTTCATCCGGGTTGAATCCCGAGGCGAGGGAGCAGCCATTGGAAAGCTCGTCTCGAGCCCTTCGACGTCCCAACCAGGGCTAGCCCGGTTGACGTCGAAGTCGACCTCAAAAACCCATTCCGGATCCTGATTTTCCGAGCTTTTGCTGCCAGCCCGAAGACGGCCAGGATCGGATCCGACCGGGGCAGAATCCGGCGTGGAGGAGCGGACCCACTGAGGTCGCCGGCTCGGGTCGCCGACGCGATTTAATAATAAAAAACCCGGGGCGTGTGCCACACCGGAAAGAACAAACCTGACTAACCAAAAAGGAGGAAGTGCAACACGACTTCCCAGGAGGTCACCCATCCCAGTACTACTCTCGCCCAAGCACGCTTAACTGCGGAGTTCTGATGGGATCCGGTGCATTAGTCTGGTATGATCGCACCTGTTAAGTGTGGCGCGATCAACTTCTTTAAGGCTTGGCCGAGCCGCCTCGTGCGCGCTTCACACGGCCATAACATTTCATCCGGGTTGAATCCCGAGGCGAGGGAGCTGCCGTTGGAAAGCTCGTCTCAAGCCCGTCGACGTCCCAACCGGGACTAGCTCGGTTGACGTCGAATTCGACCTCAAAAACCCGTTCCGGATCCTGATTTTCCGAGCTTTTGCTGCCAGCCCGACGACGGCCAGGATCGGAGCCGACCGGGGCAGAATCCGGCGTGGAGGAGCGGACCCACTCAGGTCGCCGGCTGGGGTCGCTGACGCGATTTAATAATGAAAAACTCGGCGCGAGTGCGACACCGGAAAGAACAAACCTGACTAACCAAAAAGGAGGAAGTGCAACACGACTTCCCAGGAGGTCACCCATCCCAGTACTACTCTCGCCCAAGCACGCTTAACTGCGGAGCTCTGATGGGATCCGGTGCATTAGTCCTGGTATGATCGCACCTGTTAAGTGTGGCGCGATCAACTGCTTTAAGGCTTGGCCGAGTCGTCTCGTGCACGCTTCAAACGGCCATAACTTTTCATCCGGGTTGAATCCCGAGGGGAGGGAGCTGCCGTTGGAAAGCTCGTCTCGAGCCCGTCGACGTCCCAACCGGGGCTAGCCATGTTGACGTCGAATTCGACCTCAAAAACCCGTTCCGAATCCTGATTTTCCGAGCTTTTGCTGCCAGCCCGACGACGGCCAGCATCGGAGCCAACCGGGGCAGAATCCGGCGTGGAGGAGCAGACCCACTCAGGTCGCCGGCTCGGGTCGCCGATGCGATTTAATAATCAAAAACTCGGCGCGTGTGCGACACCGGAAAGAACAAACCTGACTAACCAAAAAGGAGGAAGTGCAACACGACTTCCCAGGAGGTCACCCATCCCAGTACTACTCTCGCCCAAGCACGCTTAACTGCGGAGTTCTGATGGGATCCGGTGCATTAGTGCTGGTATGATCGCACCTGTCAAGTGTGGCGCGATCAACTGCTTTAAGGCTTGGCCGAGCCGTCTAGTGCGCGCTTCGGACGGCCATAACTTTTCATCCGGGTTGAATCCCGAGGCGAGGGAGCTGCCGTTGGAGAGCTCGTCTCGAGCCCTTCGACGTCCCAACTCGGGCTAGCCATGTTGACGTCGAATTCGACCTCAAAAACCCGTTCCGGATCCTGATTTTCCGAGCTTTTGCGGCAAGCCCGACGACGGCCAGGATCGGAGCCGACCGAGGCAGAATCCGGCGTGGAGGAGCGGACCCACTCAGGTCGGCGGCTCGGGTCGCCGACGCGATTTAATAATCAAAAACTCGGCGCGAGTGCGACACCGGAAAGAACAAACCTGACTAACCAAAAAGGAGGAAGTGCAACACGACTTCCCAGGAGGTCACCCATCCCAGTACTACTCTCGCCCAAGCACGCTTAATTGCGGAGCTCTGATGGGATCCGGTGCATTAGTCCTGGTATGATCGCACCTGTTAAGTGTGGCGCGATCAACTGCTTTAAGGCTTGGCCGAGCCGTCTCGTGCACGCTTCAAACGGCCATAACTTTTCATCCGGGTTGAATCCCGAGGGGAGGGAGCTGCCGTTGGAAAGCTCGTCTCGAGCCCGTCGACGTCCCAACCGGGGCTAGCCCGGTTGACGTCGAATTCGACCTCAAAAACTCGTTCCGGATCCTGATTTTCCGAGCTTTTGCTGCCAGCCCGACGACGGCCCGGATCGGAGCCGACCGAGCAGAATCCGGCGTGGAGGAGTGGACCCACTCGGGTCGCCGGCTCGGGTCGCAGAAGCGATTTAATAATCAAAAACCCGACGCTTATGCGACACCGGAAAGAACAAACCTGACTGACCAAAAAATGTGGAGGTGCAACACGAGGACTTCCGAGGAGGTCACCCATCCCAGTACTACTCTCGCCCAAGCACGCTTAACTGCGGAGTTCTGATGGGATCCGGTGTATTAGTGGTGGTATGATCGCACCTGCCAAGGGTGGCGCGATCAACTGCTTTAAGGCTTGGCCAAGTCGTCTAGTGCGCGCTTCGGACGGCCATAACTTTTCATCCGGGTTGAATCCCGAGGCGAGGGAGCTGCCGTTGGAGAGCTCGTCTCGAGCCCTTCGACGTCCCAACCTAGGCTAGCCATGTTGACGTTGAATTCGACCTCAAAAACCCGTTCCGGATCCTGATTTTCCGAGCTTTTGCTGCCAGCCCGACGACGGCCAGGATCGGAGCCGACCGGGGCAGAATCCGGCGTGGAGGAGCGGACCCACTCAGGTCGCCGGCTGGGGTCGCTGACGCGATTTAATAATGAAAAACTCGGCGCGAGTGCGACACCGGAAAGAACAAACCTGACTAACCAAAAAGGAGGAAGTGCAACACGACTTCCCAGGAGGTCACCCATCCCAGTACTACTCTCGCCCAAGCACGCTTAACTGCGGAGCTCTGATGGGATCCGGTGCATTAGTCCTGGTATGATCGCACCTGTTAAGTGTGACGCGATCAACTGCTTTAAGGCTTGGCCGAGCCGTCTCGTGCACGCTTCAAACGACCATAACTTTTCATCCGGGTTGAATCCTGAGGGGAGGGAGCTGCCGTTGGAAAGCTCGTCTCGAGCCCGTCGACGTCCCAACCGGGGCTAGCCATGTTGACGTCGAATTCGACCTCAAAAACCCATTCCGGATCCTGATTTTCCGAGCTTTTGCTGCCAGCCTGACGACGGCCAGCATCGGAGCCGACCGGGGCAGAATCCGGCGTGGAGGAGCGGACCCACTCAGGTCGCCGGCTCGGGTCGCCGATGCGATTTAATAATCAAAAACTCGGCGCGTGTGCGACACTGGAAAGAACAAACCTGACTAACCAAAAAGGAGGAAGTGCAACACGACTTCCCAGGAGGTCACCCATCCCAGTACTACTCTCGCCCAAGCACGCTTAACTGCGGAGTTCTGATGGGATCCGGTGCATTAGTGCTGGTATGATCGCACCTGTCAAGTGTGGCGCGATCAACTGCTTTAAGACTTGGCCGAGCCGTCTAGTGCGCGCTTCGGACGGCCATAACTTTTCATCCGGGTTGAATCCCGAGGCGAGGGAGCTGCCGTTGGAAAGCTCGTCTCGAGCCCTTCGACGTCCCAACCTGGGCTAGCCCGGTTGACGTCGAATTCGACCTCAAAAACCCGTTCCGGATCCTGATTTTCCGAGCTTTTGCTGCCAGCCCGACGACGGCCAGGATCGGAGCTTACCAGGGCAGAATCCGGCGTGGAAGAGCGGACCCACTCAGGTCGTCGGCTGGGTTCGCCGACGCGATTTAATAATCAAAAACCCGGCGCGTGTGCGACACCGGAAAGAAAAAACCTGACTAACCAAAAAGGAGGAAGTGCAACACGACTTCCTAGGAGGTCACCCATCCCAGTACTACTCTCGGCCAAGCACGCTTCACTGCGGAGTTCTGATGGGATCCGGTGCATTAGTGCTGGTATGATCGCACCTGTTAAGTGTGGCGCGATCAACTGCTTTAAGGCTTGGTCGAGCCGTCTCGTGCACGCTTCAGACGGCCATAACTTTTCATCCGGGTTGAATCCCGAGGCGAGGGAGCTGCCATTGGAAAGCTCGTCTCGAGACCGTCGACGTCCCAACCGGGGCTAGCCTGGTCGACGTCGAATTCGACCTCAAAAACCCGTTTCAGATCCTGATTTTCCGAGCTTTTGCTGCCACCCCGACGATGGCTAGGATCGGAGCCGACCGGGGCAGAATCCGGCGTGGAGGAGCAGACCCACTCGGGTCGCCGGCTCGGGTCGCCGAAGCGATTTAATAATCAAAAACCCGACGCTTGTGCGACACCGGAAAGAACAAACCTGACTGACCAAAAAAGGAGGAGGTGCAACACGAGGACTTCCAAGGGGGTCACCCATCCCAGTACTACTCTCGCCCAAGCACGCTTAACTGCGGAGTACTGATGGGATCCGGTGCATTAGTGCTGGTATGATCGCACCTGTTAAGTGTGGCACGATCAACTGCTTTAAGGCTTGGCCGAGCCGTCTCGTGCGCGCTTCGGACGGCCATAACTTTTCATCAGGGTTGAATCCCGAGGCGAGGGAGCAGCCATTGGAAAGCTCGTCTCGAGCCCTTCGACGTCCCAACCAGGGCTAGCCCGGTTGACGTCGAAGTCGACCTCAAAAACCCATTCCGGATCCTGATTTTCCGAGCTTTTGCTGCCAGCCCGAAGACGGCCAGGATCGGATCCGACCGGGGCAGAATCTGGCGTGGAGGAGCGGACCCACTGAGGTCGCCGGCTCGGGTCGCCGACGCGATTTAATAATAAAAAACCCGGGGCGTGTGCCACACCGGAAAGAACAAACCTGACTAACCAAAAAGGAGGAAGTGCAACACGACTTCCCAGGAGGTCACCCATCCCAGTACTACTCTCGCCCAAGCACGCTTAACTGCGGAGTTCTGATGGGATCCGGTGCATTAGTCTGGTATGATCGCACCTGTTAAGTGTGGCGCGATCAACTTCTTTAAGGCTTGGCCGAGCCGCCTCGTGCGCGCTTCACACGGCCATAACATTTCATCCGGGTTGAATCCCGAGGCGAGGGAGCTGCCGTTGGAAAGCTCGTCTCAAGCCCGTCGACGTCCCAACCGGGACTAGCTCGGTTGACGTCGATTTCGACCTCAAAAACCCGTTCCGGATCCTGATTTTCCGAGCTTTTGCTGCCAGCCCGACGACGGCCAGGATCGGAGCCGACCGGGGCAGAATCCGGCGTGGAGGAGCGGACCCACTCAGGTCGCCGGCTGGGGTAGCTGACGCGATTTAATAATGAAAAACTCGGCGCGAGTGCGACACCGGAAAGAACAAACCTGACTAACCAAAAAGGAGGAACTGCAACACGACTTCCCAGGAGGTCACCCATCCCAGCACTACTCTCGCCCAAGCACGCTTAACTGCGGAGCTCTGATGGGATCCGGTGCATTAGTCCTGGTATGATCGCACCTGTTAAGTGTGGCGCGATCAACTGCTTTAAGGCTTGGCCGAGCCGTCTCGTGCACGCTTCAAACGGCCATAACTTTTCATCCGGGTTGAATCCCGAGGGGAGGGAGCTGCCGTTGGAAAGCTCGTCTCAAGCCCGTCGACGTCCCAACCGGGGCTAGCCATGTTGACGTCGAATTCGACCTCAAAAACCCGTTCCGGATCCTGATTTTCCGAGCTTTTGCTGCCAGCCCGACGACGGCCAGCATCGGAGCCGACCGGGGCAGAATCCGGCGTGGAGGAGCAGACTCACTCAGGTCGCCGGCTCGGGTCGCCGATGCGATTTAATAATCAAAAACTCGGCGCGTGTGCGACACCGGAAAGAACAAACCTGACTAACCAAAAAGGAGGAAGTGCAACACGACTTCCCAGGAGGTCACCCATCCCAGTACTACTCTCGCCCAAGCACGCTTAACTGCGGAGTTCTGATGGGATCCGGTGCATTAGTGCTGGTATGATCGCACCTGTCAAGTGTGGCGCGATCAACTGCTTTAAGGCTTGGCCGAGCCGTCTAGTGCGCGCTTCGGACGGCCATAACTTTTCATCCGGGTTGAATCCCGAGGCGAGGGAGCTGCCGTTGGAGAGCTCGTCTCGAGCCCTTCGACGTCCCCACTCGGGCTAGCCATGTTGACGTCGAATTCGACCTCAAAAACCCGTTCCGGATCCTGATTTACCGAGCTTTTGCGGCAAGCCCGACGACGGCCAGGATCGGAGCTGACCGGGGCATAATCCGGCGTGGAGGAGCGGACCCACTCAGGTCGCCGGCTCGGGTCGCCGACGCGATTTAATAATCAAAAACTCGGCGCGTGTGCGACCCCGGAAAGAACAAACCTGACTAACCAAAAAGGAGGAAGTGCAACACGACTTCCCAGGAGGTCACCCATCCCAATACTACTCTCGCCCAGGCACGCTTAACTGCGGAGTTTTGATGGGATCCGGTGCATTAGTGCTGGTATGATCGCACCTGTCAAGTGTGGCGCGATCAACTACTTTAAGGCTTGGCCGAGCCGTCTAGTGCGCGCTTCGGACGGCCATAACTTTTCATCCGGGTTGAATCCCGAGGCGAGGGAGCTGCCGTTGGAGAGCTCGTCTCTAGCCCTTCGACGTCCCAACTCGGGCTAGCCATGTTGACGTCGAATTCGACCTCAAAAACCCGTTCCGGATCCTGATTTTGCGAGCTTTTGCTGCAAGCCCGACGACGGCCAGGATCGGAGCCGACCGAGGCAGAATCTGGCGTGGAGGAGCGGACCCACTCAGGTCGCCGGGTCGGGTCGCCGGGTCGGGTCGCCGACGCGATTTAATAATCAAAAACTCGGCGCGAGTGCGACACCGGAAAGAACAAACCTGACTAACCAAAAAGGAGGAAGTGCAACACGACTTACCAGGAGGTCACCCATCCCAGTACTACTCTCGCCCAAGCACGCTTAACTGCGGAGTTCTGATGGGATCCGGTTCATTAGTGCTGGTATGATCGCACCTGTTAAGTGTGGCGCGATCAACTGCTTTAAGGCTTGGCCGAGCCGTCTCGAGCGCGCTTCGGACGGCCATAACTTTTCATCCGGGTTGATTCCCGAGCCGAGGGAGCTGCCGTTGGAAAGCTCGTCTCGAGCCCTTCGACGTCCCAATCCGGGCTAGCCCGATTGACGTCGAATTTGACCTCAAAAACCTATTCCGGATCCTGATTTTCCGAGCTTTCGCTGCCAGCCCGACGACGGCCAGGATCGGAGCCGACCGAGCAGAATCCGGCATGGAGGAGCGGACCCACTCGGGTCTCCGGCTCGGGTCGCCGAAGCGATTTAATAATCAAAAACCCGACGCTTGTGCAACATCGGAAAGAACAAACCTGACTGACCAAAAAATGTGGAGGTGCAACACGAGGACTTCCCAGGGGGTCACCCATCCCAGTACTACTCTCGCCCAAGCACGCTTAACTGCGAAGTTGTGATGGGATCCTGTGCATTAGTGCTGGTATGATCGCACCTGTCAAGTGTGGCGCGATCAACTGCTTTAAGGCTTGGCCGAGCCGTCTAGTGCGCGCTTCGGACGGCCATAACTTTTCATCCGGGTTGAATCCCGAGGTGAGGGAGCTGCCGTTGGAGAGCTTGTTTCGAGCCCTTCGACGTCCCAACCCGGGCTAGCCATGTTGACGTCAAATTCGACCTCAAAAACCCGTTCCGAATCCTGATTTTCCGAGCTTTTGCTGCCAGCCTGAAGACGGCCAGGATCGGAGCCGACCGAGCAGAATCCGGCGTGGAGGAGCGGACCCACTAAGGTCGCCGGCTCGGGCCGTTGACGCGATTTAATAATCAAAAACCCGGCGCGTGTGCGACACCGGAAAGAACAAACCTGACTGACCAAAAAGGAGGAAGTGCAACACGACTTCCCAGGAGGTCACCCGTCCCAGTACAACTCTCGCCAAAGCACGTTTAACTGCGGAGTTCTGATGGGATCCGGTGCATTAGTGCTGGTATGATCGCACCTGTTAAGTGTGGCGCGATCAACTGCTTTAAGGCTTGGCCGAGCCGTCTCGACCGCGCTTCGGACGGCCATAACTTTTCATCCGGGTTGAATCCCGAGGCGAGGGAGCTGCCGTTGGAAAGCTCGTCTCGAGCCCTTCGACGTCCCAACCAGGGCTAGCCCGATTGACGTCGAATTCTACCTCAAAAACCCGTTCCGCATCCTGATTTTCCGAGCTTTTGCTGCCAGCCCGACGACGGCCAGGATCGGAGCCGACCGAGCAGAATCCGGCTAGTGCTGGTATGATCGCACCTGTCAAGTGTGGCGTGATCGACTGCTTTAAGGCTTGGCCGAGCCGTCTAGTGCGCGCTTCGGACGACCAGAACTTTTCATCCGGGTTGAATCCCGAGGCGAGGGAGCTGCCGTTGGAGTGTTCGTCTCGAGCCCTTCGACGTCCCAACCTGGGCTAGCCATGTTGACGTCGAATTCGACCTCAAAAACCGTTCCGGATCCTGATTTTCCGATCTTTTGCTGCAAGCCCGACGACGGCCAGGATCGGAGCCGACCGGGGCAAAATCCGGCGTGGAGGAGCGGACCTACTCAGGTCCCCCGCTCAGGTCGCCGACGCGATTTATTAATCAAAAACTCGGCGCGTGTGCGACACCGGAAAGAACAAACCTGACTAACCAAAAAGGAGGAAGTGCAACACGACTTCCCAGGAGGTCACCCATCCCAGTACTACTCTCGCCAAAGCACGTTTAACTGCGGAGTTCTGATGGGATCCGGTGCATTAGTGCTGGTATGATCGCACCTGTTAAGTGTGGCGCGATCAACTGCTTTAAGGCTTGGCCGAGCCGTCTCGACCGCGCTTCGGACGGCCATAACTTTTCATCCGGGTTGAATCCCGTGGCGAGGGAGCTGCCGTTGGAAAGCTCGTCTCGAGCCCTTCGACGTCCCAACCAGGGCTAGCCCGATTGACGTCGAATGCGACCTCAAAAACCCGTTCCGGATCCTGATTTTCCGAGCTTTTGCTGCCAGCCTGACGACGGCCAGGATCGGAGCCGACCGAGCAGAATCCGGCATGGAGGAGCGGACCCACTCGGGTCTCCGGCTCGGGTCGCCGAAGCGATTTAATAATCAAAAACCCGACGCTTGTGCGACACCGGAAAGAACAAACCTGACTGACCAAAAAATGTGGAGGTGCAACACGAGGTCTTCCCAGGAGGTCACCCATCCCAGTACTACTCTCGCCCAAGCACGCTTAACTGCGGAGTTCTGATGGGATCCGGTCTATTAGTGCTGGTATGATCGCACCTGTCAAGTGTGGCGCGATCGACTGCTTTAAGGCTTGGCCGAGCCGTCTAGTGCGTGCTTCGGACGACCATAACTTTTCATCTGGGTTGAATCCCGAGGCGAGGGAGCTGCCGTTGGAGAGTTCGTCTCGAGCCCTTCGATGTCCCAACCTGGGCTAGCCATGTTGACGTCGAATTCGACCTCAGAAACTGTTCCGGATCCTGATTTTCCGAGCTTTTGCTGCCAGCCGACGACGGCCAGGATCGGAGCCGACCGGGGCAGAATCCGGCGTGGAGGAGCGGACCCACTCAGGTCGCCGACGCGATTTAATAATCAAAAACTCGGCGCGTGTGCGACACCGGAAAGAACAAACCTGACTAACCAAAAAGGAGGAAGTGCAACACGACTTCCCAGGAGGTCACCCATCCCAGTACTACTCT
Source organism: Canavalia gladiata (assembly GCA_037954105.1). Taxonomy (NCBI): domain Eukaryota; kingdom Viridiplantae; phylum Streptophyta; class Magnoliopsida; order Fabales; family Fabaceae; genus Canavalia; species Canavalia gladiata. Next base: position 22,055,019 of record CM075668.1, on the reverse strand, counting down.
CGCCCAAGCACGCTTAACTGCGGAGTTCTGATGGGATCCGGTGCATTAGTGCTGGTATGATCGCACCTGTTAAGTGTGGCGCGATCAACTGCTTTAAGGCTTGGCCGAGCCGTCTCGACCGCGCTTCGGACGGCCATAACTTTTCATCCGGGTTGAATCCCGAGGCTAGGGAGCTGCCGTTGGAAGCTCGTCTCGAGCCCTTCGACGTCCCAACCAGGGCTAGCCCGATTGACGTCGAATTCGACCTCAAAAACCCGTTCCGCATCCTGATTTTCCGAGCTTTTGCTGCCAGCCCGACGACGGCCAGGATCGGAGCCGACCGAGCAGAATCCGGCGTGGAGGAGCGGACCTACTCGGTTCACCGGCTCGGGCCGCCGAAGCGATTTAATAATCAAAAACCCGACGCTTGTGCGACACCAGAAAGAACAAACCTGACTGACCAGAAAATGTGGAGGTGCAACACGAGGACTTCCCAGGAGGTCACCCATCCCAGTACTACTCTCGCCCAAGCACGCTTAACTGCGGAGTTCTGATGGGATCCGGTGTATTAGTGCTGGTATGATCGCACCTGTCAAGTGTGGCGCGATCAACTGCTTTAAGGCTTGGCCGAGCCGTCTAGTGCGCGCTTCGGACGGCCATAACTTTTCATCCGGGTTGAATCCCGAGGCGAGGGAGCTGCCGTTGGAGAGCTCGTCTCGAGCCCTTCGACGTCCCAACTCGGGCTAGCCATGTTGACGTCGAATTCTACCTCAAAAACCGTTCCGGATCCTGATTTTCCGAGTTTTGCTGCCAGCCCGACGACGGCCAGGATCGGAGCCGACCGGGGCAGAATCCGGCGTGGAGGAGCGGACCCACTCAGGTCGCCGGCTCGGGTCGCCGACGCGATTTAATAATCAAAAACTCGGCGCGTGTGCGACACCGGAAAGAACAAACCTGACTAACCAAAAAGGAGGAAGTGCAACACGACTTCCCAGGAGGTCACCCATCCCAGTACTACTCTCGCCCAAGCGCGCTTAACTGCGGAGTTCTGATGGGATCCGGTGCATTAGTGCTGGTATGATCGCTCCTGTTAAGTGTGGCGCGATCAACTGCTTTAAGGCTTGGCCGAGCCATCTCGTGCGCGCTCCGGACGACCATAACTTTTCATCCGGGTTGAATCCCGTGGCGAGGGAGCTGTCGTTGGAAAGCTCGTCTCGAGCCCTTCGACGTCCCAACCAGGGCTAGCTCGGTTGACGTCGAATGCGACCTCAAAAACCCGTTCCGGATCCTGATTTTCCGAGCTTTTGCTGCCACCCTGACGACGGCCAGGATCGGAGCCGACCGAGCAGAATCCGGCATGGAGGAGCGGACCCACTCGGGTCTCCGGCTCGGGTCGCCGAAGCGATTTAATAATCAAAAACCCGACGCATGTGCGACACCGGAAAGAACAAACCTGACTGACCAAAAAATGTGGAGGTGCAACACGAGGACTTCCCAGGAGGTCACCCATCCCAGTACTACTCTCGCCCAAGCACGCTTAACTGCGGAGTTCTGATGGGATCCGGTCTATTAGTGCTGGTATGATCGCACCTGTCAAGTGTGGCGCGATCGACTGCTTTAAGGCTTGGCCGAGCCGTCTAGTGCGTACTTCGGACGACCATAACTTTTCATCTGGGTTGAATCCCGAGGCGAGGGAGCTGCCGTTGGAGAGTTCGTCTCGAGCCCTTCGATGTCCCAACCTGGGCTAGCCATGTTGACGTCGAATTCGACCTCAGAAACTGTTCCGGATCCTGATTTTCCGAGCTTTTGCTGCCAGCCCGACGACGGCCAGGATCGGAGCCGACCGGGGCAGAATCTGGCGTGGAGGAGCGGACCCACTCAGGTCGCCGACGCAATTTAATAATCAAAAACTCGGCGCGTGTGCGACACCGGAAAGAACAAACCTGACTAACCAAAAAGGAGGAAGTGCAACACGACTTCCCAGGAGGTCACCCATCCCAGTACTACTCTCGCCCAAGCACGCTTAACTGCGGAGTTCTGATGGGATCCGGTGCATTAGTGCTGGTATGATCGCACCTGTTAAGTGTGGCGCGATCAACTGCTTTAAGGCTTGGCCGAGCCGTCTCGAGCGCGCTTCGGACGGCCATTACTTTTCATCCGGGTTGAATCCCGAGGCGAGGGAGCTGGCGTTGGAAAGCTCGTCTCGAGCCCTTCGACGTCCCAAGCAGGGCTAGCCCGATTGACGTCGAATTCGACCTCAAAAACCGGTTCCGGATCCTGATTTTCCGAGCTTTTGCTGCCAGCCTGACGACGGCCAGGATCGGAGCCGACCGAGCAGAATCCGGCGTGGAGGAGCGGACCCACTCGGGTCGCCACAGCGATTTAATAATCAAAAACCCGACGCTTGTGCGACACCGGAAAGAACAAACGTGACTGACCAAAAAATGTGGAGGTGCAACACGAGGACTTCCAAGGAGGTCACCCATCCCAGTATTACTCTCGCCCAAGCACGCTTAACTGCGGAGTTCTGATAGGATCCGGTGTATTAGTGCTGGTATGATCGCACCTGTTAAGTGTGGCGCGATCAACTGCTTTAAGGCTTGGCCGAGCCGTCTAGTGCGCACTTCGGACGGCCATAACTTTTCATCCGGGTTGAATCCTGAGGCGAGGGAGCTGCCGTTGGAGAGCTCGTCTCGAGCCCTTCGACGTCCCAAGCAGGGCTAGCCCGATTGACGTCGAATTCGATCTCAAAAACCGGTTTCGGGTCCTGATTTTCCGAGCTTTTGCTGCCAGCCCGACGACGGCCAGGATCGGAGCCGACCGAGCAGAATCCGGCATGGAGGAGCGGACCCACTCGGGTCGCCGCAGCGATTTAATAATAAAAAACCCGACGCTTGTGCGACACCGGAAAGAACAAACCTGACTGACCAAAAAATGTTGAGGTGCAACACGAGGACTTCCAAGGAGGTCACCCATCCCAGTATTACTCTCGCCCAAGCACGCTTAACTGCGGAGTTCAGATAGGATCCGGTGTATTAGTGCTGGTATGATCGCACCTGTTAAGTGTGGCGCGATCAACTGCTTTAAGGCTTGGCCGAGCCGTCTAGTGCGCGCTTCGGACGGCCATAACTTTTCATCCGGGTTGAATCCTGAGGCGAGGGAGCTGCCGTTGGAGAGCTCGTCTCGAGCCCTTCGACGTCCCAACCCGGGCTAGCCATGTTGACGTAGAATTCAACCTCAAAAACCGTTCCGGATCCTGATTTGCCGAGCTTTTGCTTCCAGCCCGACGACGGCCAGGATCGGAGCTGACCAGGGCCGAATCCGGCATGGAGGAGCGGACCCACTCAGGTCGCCGGCTCGGGTCGTCGACGCGATTTAATAATCAAAAACTCGGCGCGTGTGCGACACCGGAAAGAACAAACCTGACTGACCAAAAAGGAGGAAGTGCAACACGACTTCCCAGGAGGTCACCCATCCCAGTACTACTCTCACCCAAGCACGCTTAACTGCGGAGTTCTGATGGGATCCGGTGCATTAGTGCTGGTATGATCGCACCTGTCAAGTGTGGCGCGATCAACTGCTTTAAGGCTTGGCCGAGCCGTCTCGACCGCGCTTCGGACGGCCATAACTTTTCATCCGGGTTGAATCCCGAGGCGAGGGAGCTGGCGTTGGAAAGCTCGTCTCGAGCCCTTCGACGTCCCAACCAGGGCTAGTCCGATTGACGTCGAATTCGACCTCAAAAACCCGTTCCGCATCCTGATTTTCCGAGCTTTTGCTGCCAGCCCGACGACGGCCAGGATCGGAGCCGACCGAGCAGAATCCGGCGTGGAGGACCGGACCTACTCGGGTCGCTGGCTCGGGCCGCCAAAGCGATTTAATAATCAAAAACCCGACGCTTGTGCGGCACCAGAAAGAACAAACCTGACTGACCAGAAAATGTGGAGGTGCAACACGAGGACTTCCCAGGAGGTCACCCATCCCAGTACTACTCTCGCCCAAGCACGCTTAACTGCGGAGTTCTGATGGGATCCGGTGTATTAGTGCTGGTATGATCGCACCTGTCAAGTGTGGCGCGATCAACTGCTTTAAGGCTTGGCCGAGCCGTCTAGTGCGCGCTTCGGACGGCCATAACTTTTCATCCGGGTTGAATCCCGAGGCGAGGGAGCTGCCGTTGGAGAGCTCGTCTCGAGCCCTTCGACGTCCCAACTCGGGCTAGCCATGTTGACGTCGAATTCTACCTCAAAAACCGTTCTGGATCCTTATTTTTCGAGCTTTTGCTGCCAGCTCGACGACGGCCAGGATCGGAGCCGACCGGGGCAGAATCCGGCGTGGAGGAGCGGACCTACTCAGGTCGCCGGCTCGGGTCGCCGACGCGATTTAATAATCAAAAACTGGGCGCGTGTGCGATACCGGAAAGAACAAACCTGACTAACAAAAAAGGAGGAAGTGCAACACGACTTCCCAGGAGGTCACCCATCCCAGTACTACTCTCGCCCAAGCACGCTTAACTGCGGAGTTCTGATGGGATCCGGTGCATTAGTGCTGGTATGATCGCTCCTGTTAAGTGTGGCGCGATCAACTGCTTTAAGGCTTCGCCGAGCCGACTCGTGCGCGCTCCGGACGACCATAACTTTTCATCCGGGTTGAATCCCGAGGCGAGGGAACTGCCGTTGGAAAGCTCATCTCGAGCCCTTCGACGTCCCAACCAGGGCTAGCGCGGTTGACGTCGAATTCGACCTCAAAAACCCGTTCCGGATCCTGATTTTCCGAGCTTTTGCTGCCAGCCTGACGACGGCCAGGATCGGAGCCGACCGGGGCAGAATCCGGCGTGGAGGAGCGGACCCACTCAGGTCGCCGGCTCGGGTCGCCGAAGCGATTTAATAATCAAAAACCCGACGCTTGTGCGACACCGGAAAGAACAAACCTGACTGACCAAAAAATGTGGAGGTGCAACACGAGGACTTCCCAGGAGGTCACCCATCCCAGTACTACTCTCGCCCAAGCACGCTTAACTGCGGAGTTCTGATGGGATCCGGTGTATTAGTGCTGGTATGATCGCACCTGTCAAGTGTGGCGTGATCGACTGCTTTAAGGCTTGGCCGAGCCGTCTAGTGCGCGCTTCGGACGACCATAACTTTTCATCCGGGTTGAATCCCGAGGCGAGGGAGCTGCCGTTGGAGTGTTCGTCTCGAGCCCTTCGACGTCCCAACCTGGGCTAGCCATGTTGACGTCGAATTCGACCTCAAAAACCGTTCCGGATCCTGATTTTCCGATCTTTTGCTGCCAGCCCGACGACGGCCAGGATCGGAGCCAACCGGGGCAGAATCCGGCGTGGAGGAGCGGACCCACTCAGGTCCCCGGCTCGGGTCGCCGACGCGATTTAATAATCAAAAACTCGGCGCGTGTGCGACACCGGAAAGAACAAACCTGACTAACCAAAAAGGAGGAAGTGCAACACGACTTCCCAGGAGGTCACCCATCCCAGTACTACTCTCGCCCAAGCACGCTTAACTGCAGAGTTCTGATGGGATCCGATGCATTAGTGCTGGTATGATCGCACCTGTTAAGTGTGGCGCGATCAACTGCTTTAAGGCTTGGCCGAGCCGTCTCGAGCGCGCTTCGGACGACCATTACTTTTCAACCGGGTTGAATCCCGAGGCGAGGGAGCTGGCGTTGGAAAGCTCGTCTCGAGCCCTTCGACGTCCCAAGGAGGGCTAGCCCGATTGACGTCGAATTGGACCTCAAAAACCGGTTCCGGATCCTGATTTTCCGAGCTTTTGCTGCCAGCCCGACGACGGCCAGGATCGGAGCCGACCGAGCAGAATCCGGCGTGGAGGAGCGGACCCGACGACGGCCAGGATCGGAGCCGACCGAGCAGAATCCGGCGTGGAGGAGCGGACCCACTAAGGTCGCCGGCTCGGGCCGTTGACGCGATTTAGTAATCAAAAACCCGGCGCGTGTGCGACACCGGAAAGAACAAACCTGACTGACCAAAAAGGAGGAAGTGCAACACGATTTCCCAGGAGGTCACCCATCCCAGTACTACTCTCGCCCAAGCACGCTTAACTATGGAGTTCTGATGGGATCCGGTGCATTAGTGCTGGTATGATCGCACCTGTTAAGTGTGGCGCGATCAATTGCTTTAAGGCTTGGCCGAGCCGTCTCGTGCACGATTCAGACGGCCATAACTTTTCATCCGGGTTGAATCCCGAGGCGAGGGAGCTGTCGTTGGAAAGCTCGTCTTGAGCCCGTCGACGTCCCAACCGGGGCTAGCCTGGTTGACGTCGAATTCGACCTCAAAAACCCGTTCCGGATCCTTATTTTCCGAGCTTTTGCTGCCAGCCCGACGACGGCCAGGATCGGAGCCGACCGGGGCAGAATCCGGCGTGGAGGAGCGGACCCACTCAGGTCGCCGGCTCGGGTCGCCGACGCGATTTAATAATCAAAAACCCGGCGCGTGTGCGACACTGGAAAGAACAAACCTGACTGACCAAAAAGGAGGAAGTGCAACACGACTTCCCAGGAGGTCACCCATCCCAGTACTACTCTCGCCCAAGCACGCTTAACTGCGGAGTTATGATGGGATCCGGTGCATTAGTGCTGGAATGATCGCACCTGTCAAGTGTCGCGCGATCAACTCCTTTAAGGCTTGGCCGAGCCGTCTCGAGCGCGCTTCGGACGGCCATTACTTTTCATCCGGGTTGAATCCCCAGGCGAGGGAGCTGCCGTTGGAGAGCTCGTCTCGAGCCCTTCGACGTCCCAACCCGGGCTAGCCATGTTGACGTCGAATTCGACCTCAAAAACCCGTTCCGGATCCTGATTTTCCGAGCTTTTGCTGCGAACCCGACGACGGCCAGGATCGGAGCCGACCAGGGCAGAATCCGGCGTGGAGGAGCGGACCCACTCAGGTCGCCGGCCCGGGTCGCCGACGCGATTTAATAATAAAAAACTCGGCGCGTGTGCGACACCGGAAAGAACAAACCTGACTGACCAAAAAGGAGGAAGTGCAACACGACTTCCCAGGAGGTCACCCATCCCAGTACTACTCTCGCCCAAGCACGCTTAACTGCGGAGTTCTGATGGGATCCGGTGCCTTAGTGCTGGTATGATCGCACCTGTCAAGTGTGGCGCGATCAACTGCTTTAAGGCTTGGCCGAGCTGTCTCGAGCGCGCTTCGGACGGCCATAACTTTTCATCCGGGTTGAATCCCGAGGCGAGGGAGCTGCTGTTGGAAAGCTCGTCTCGAGCCCTTCGACGTCCCAACCAGGGCTAGCCCGATTGACGTCGAATTCGACCTCAAAAACCCGTTCCGGATCCTGATTTTCCGAGCTTTTGCTGCCAGCCCGACGACGGCTAGGATCGGAGCCGACCGAGCAGAATTCGGCGTGGAGGAGCGAACCCACTCGGGTTGCCGGCTCGGGTCGCCGAAGCGATTTAATAATCAAAAACCCGACGCTTGTGCAACCGCGGAAAGAACAAACCTGACTGACCAAAAAATTTGGAGGTGCAACATGAGGACTTCCTAGGAGGTCACCCATCCCAGTACTACTCTCGCCCAAGCACCCTTTACTACGGAGTTCTGATGGGATCCGGTGCATTAGTGCTGGTATGATCGCACCAGTCAAGTGTGGCGCGATCAACTGCTTTAAGGCTTGGCCGAGCCGTCTAGTGCGCGCTTCGGACTGCCATAACTTTTCATCCGGGTTGAATCCAGAGGCGAGGGAGCTGCCGTGGGAGAGCTCGTCTCGAGCTCTTCGACGTCCCGACCCGGGCTAGCCATGTTGACGTCGAATTCGACCTCAAAAACCCGTTCCGGATCCTGATTTTGCGAGCTTTTGCTGCCAGCCCTACGACGGCCAGGATCGGAGCCGACCGAGGCAGAATCCGGCGTGGAGGAGCGGACCCACTCAGGTCGCCGGCCCAGGTCGCCAACGCGATTTAATAATCAAAAACTCGGCGCGTGTGCGACACCGGAAAGAAAAAACCTGACTGACCAAAAAGGAGGAAGTGCAGCACGACTTCCCTGAAGGTCACCCATCCCAGGAGGTCACCCATCCCAGTACTATTCTCGCCCAAGCACGCTTAACTGCGGAGTTCTGATGGGATCCGGTGCATTAGTGCTGGTATGATCGCACCTGTTAAGTGTGGCGCGATCAACTGCTTTAAGGCTTGGCCGAGCCGTCTCGAGCGCGCTTCGGACGGCCATAACTTTTCATCCGGGTTGAATCCCGAGGCGAGGGAGCTGCCGTTGGAAAGCTCGTCTCGAGCCCTTCACCGTCCCAACCAGGGCTAGCCCGATTGACGTCGAATTCGACCTCAAAAACCCGTTCCGCATCCTGATTTTCCGAGCTTTTGCTGCCAGCCTGACGACGGCCAGGATCGGAGCCGACCGAGCAGAATCCGGCGTGGAGGAGCGAACCCACTCGGGTCGCCGGCTCGGGTCGCCGAAGCGATTTAATAATCAAAAACCCGACGCTTGTGCGACCCCAGAAGGAACAAACCTGACTGACCAAAAAATGTGGAGGTGCAACACGAGGACTTCCCAGGAGGTCACCCATCCCAGTACTACTCTCGCCCAAGCACGCTTAACTACGGAGTTCTGATGGGATCCGGTGCATTAGTGCTGGTATGATCGCACCTATCGAGTGTGCCGCGATCAACTGCTTTAAGGCTTGGTCGAGCCGTCTAGTGCGCGCTTCGGACGGCCATAACTTTTCGTCCGGGTTGAATCCCGAGGCGAGGGAGCTGCCGTTGGAGAGCTCGTCTCGAGCCCTTCGACGTCCCAACCCGGGCTAGCCATGTTGACGTCATTCGACCTCAAAAACCTGTTCCGGATCCTGATTTTCCGAGCTTTTGCAGCCAGCCCGACGACGGCCAGGATCGGAGCCGAACGGGGCAGAATCCGGCGTGGAGGAGCGGACCCACTCAGGTCGCCAGCACGGGTCACCGACGCGATTTAATAATCAAAAACTCGGCGCGTGTGCGACACCGGAACGAACAAACCTGACTGACCAAAAAGGAGGAAGTGCAACACGACTTCCCAGGAGGTCACCCATCACACTACTACTCTCGCCCAAGCACGCTTAACTGCGGAGTTCTGATGGGATCCGGTGCAGTAGTGCTGGTATGATCGCACCTGTTAAGTCTGGCGCGATCAACTGCTTTAAGGCTTTGCCGAGCAGTCTCTAGCGCGCTTCGGACGGCCATAACTTTTCATCCGGGTTGAATCCCGAGGCGAGGGAGCTGCCGTTGGAAAGCTCGTCTCGAGCCCTTCGACGTCCCAACCAGGGCTAGCCCGATTGACGTCGAATTCGACCTCAAAAACGCGTTCCGGATCCTGATTTTCCGAGCTTTTGCTGCCAGCCCGACGACGGCCAGGATCAGAGCCGACCGAGCAGAATCCGGCGTGGAGGAGCGAACCCACTCGGGTCGCCGGCTCGGGTCGCCGAAGCGATTTAATAATCAAAAACCCGACGCTTGTGCGACCCCGGAAGGAACAAACCTGACTGACCAAAAAAGGTGGAGGTGCAACACGAGGACTTCCCAGGAGGTCACCCATCCCAGTACTACTCTCGCCCAAGCACGCTTAACTGCGGAGTTCTGATGGAATCCGGTGCATTAGTGCTGGTATGATCGCACCTGTTAAGTGTCCCGCGATCAACTGCTTTAAGGCTTGGCCGAGCCGTCTAGTGCGCGCTTCGGACGACCATAACTTTTCATCCGGGTTGAATCCCGAGGCGAGGGAGCTGCCGTTGGAGAGCTCGTCTCGAGCCCTTCGACGTCCCAACCCGGGCTAGCCATGTTGACGTCGAATTCGACCTCAAAAACCCGTTCCGGATCCTGATTTTCCGAGCTTTTGCTGCCAGCCCGACGACGGCCAGGATCGGAGCCGACCGGGGCATAATCCGGTGTGGAGGAGCAGACCCACTCGGGTCGCCGGCTCGGGTCGCCGAAGCGATTTAATAATCAAAAACCCGACGCTTGTGCGACACCGGAAAGAACAAACCTGACTGACCAAAAAAGGAGAAGGTGCAACACTAGGACTTCCTAGGAGGTCACCCATCCCAGTACTACTCTCGCCCAAGCACGCTTGACTGCGGAGTTCTGATGGGATCCGGTGCATTAGTGCTGGTATGATGGCACCTGTTAAGAGTGGCGCGATCAACTGTTTTAAGGCTTGGCCAAATCAACTGCTTCAAAAATAATTAAGAAATAAGCAAAATTTTCTGAATCAGTCATAATTAAAACCGAGTCAAGCTCAAACTAGGGCAAAACCTGCCCACAACAATTTAATTTGAGGCCATCATCAAATTCTAAAACAAGTTCAAACTGGGGCAAACGCTTGCCCACACTAGAATACAATGTGAGATCATGGATCAAGTCCAAACTGGGGCAAATACTTGCCCACAATATCAAATTGCAATCATCCACAAACTCTATGTCAAGCTCAAAATTGGGGCAAGCTTTTGCCTAGAAAAGTCAAGTTGAGGCGATCCTCAATTCCAAAATCAAGATGGGGCAAGCATTTTCCTAGAAAATTCGAGTTGAGGCAATCCTCAGGTCCAAAAATCCCAAATTGAAGATGGGGCAAGCATTTGCCTAGAAAAGTCAAGTTGAGGCGATCCTCAATTCCAAATTCAAGCTGGGGCAAGCATTTGCCGAGAAAAGTCAAGTTGAGGCAATCCTCAGGTCCAAAAATTCTAAATCCAGAACTAGGGCGAACATGCGCCCGGAGAATTCAAGTTGAGGCAATCCTCGATTCCAAAAAATTCCAAATTCAAGATAAGGGAAACATGTGCCCAAGGAAATTCGAGTTGAGGTAATCCTCAATTCTGGAAAATTCCAAAACAAGGGAGAACGCTCGCCCAAAATCCCCTCAAGTTAAGGCATTCCTCGACTGCCAAAAACCTTCCAAACTGGGGAAAAATGTTTGCCCAAAATTCTTTCAAAGCAAGAGATCTCTCAGTTATCATGAAATTTATAAACTAGGGCAAAATGGTATCTCAAGTCGCTTCAAAAATAATCATCAAGTGCCAAAAAACCTTCAAGCGCAAGGTAGAAGGCTTCATTCATTCCTACTCACGGGCCTATGTTGTCAGGCCATAGCATGCTTCCTTCATTCCTGCTCACTGGCCTATGTTTTCAGGCCATAGCATGCTTCATTCATTCCTGCTCACTGGCCTATGTTGTCAGGCCATAGCATGCTTCATTCATTCCTGCTCACTGGCCTATGTTGTCAGGCTATAGCATGTTTCATTCTTTTCCATTCATGGCCTATGTTGTCAAGCCATTGCATCTTTACATTCTTGCTCACTAGCCTATGTTGTCAGGCTATAGCATGTTTTATTCTTTCCCATTCATTGCCTATGTTGTCAGGCTAATGAATCTTTACATTCCTGCTCACTGACCTAGGTTGTCAGGCTATAGCATTCTTCATTCTTTCCCATTCATGGCTTATGTTGTCAGGTCCACGGTATGCAGCTGTTACTTGTCTTCGTGCATCCAAATTCACCAGGTAGGCAGAGGATACGAGTCATTATTCACCCTTATCACCTTTGGTCCATCAACTTCCTCTAGAACCACTATTACATAGAGATTGCTCAAAGTCAAGTAAAATAACCAGTAATGGGGGAAACATGGGTCTGGGTGGAGAAACCCCAGCGTCTTCGAAGTTACTAAAGATCTCGCCAACCTCTGCCAAACGAGATCATGGATATATAGTAACACTTGGAGGATTGCCTCAATCTCTGCCTCGACTTGGTGAGTTATTACCAGTAGCCTATAGGGGTAGGAAGATACGATTTAATAAGGTCCATAAAGGTAGTAAGTAAAATACATGCAAACAGTTTTGTGCATGTTCAGACTCGAGGCACCTTCTCCAACATTTCATATTTTCCTTACCAAATTGATTTGCCATGTGTTGAATGCCTCAAACTGTCATAGGTCAATTCCCATAATTCCCAACAGGTCCCTTACCCTGAAATTACCTATATCACCCTCAGGGAGTTGATTAATCCCTACTTTACCCCCCAAAAAATCAGAAAAAATTAATAAAATTTCAGAAAATCATAAAAAAATTAATAAAATTCCAGAAATTAAGAAAATAATAATAAATTCCAAAATTCAAGAAAAATAATAATAAATTCCCGAAATTCAAAAATTTAATAAAAAATTCCAGAAATTCAAAAATTAATAAAAAAATTCAAAAAATTCAGAAAATTCAGAAATTAATAAAAAATTGCAGAAATTCAAAAATAATAAAAAATTTCAAAAAATTCAGAAATTAATAAAAAATTCAGAAATTAATAAAAAATTCAGAAATTAACAAAAAAATTCCAAAAATTCAAAAAATAATAAAAAACTAATAAAAAATTAAAAAATTAATTAAAAATTCAGAAATTAATAAAAAATTCAAAAAATTCAGAAATTAATAAAAAAATTCCAAAAATTCAACAATTAATAAAAAAATTCCAAAAATTCAAAAATTAATAAAAAATTCCAAAAATTAAGAAATTAATATAAAAATTCAAAAAATTCAAAAATTAATAAAAAATTACAGAAATTAAAAAATTAATAAAAAAATTCAATAAAATTCCAATTCAAAAAATTCAAAAATTAATAAAAAATTCGAGAAATTAAAAAATTAATAAAAAAAATTCAAAAAATTCAGAAATTAATAAAAAATTTAGATATTAATAAAAAAATTCAAAAAATTCAAAATTTAATAAAAATTCAAAAATTAATAAAAAATTGCAAAATTTCAGAAATTAATAAAAAATTCAAAAAATTCAGAAATTAATAAAAAGATCCAGAAATTCAAAGAATTAAAAAATTCTAGAATTAAAAATATTAATAAAAAAATTACAGAATTAATTTTTTTTAATAAAATTCCAGAATCTAAAAATTTTAATAAAAAAATTCCAGAATGAATTTTTTTAATAAAATTCCAGCATTAAAAAATTTAATAAAAAATTTCCAGAATTAAAATTTTTAATAAAAAATTTTCAGAATCAAAAATTTTAATAATAGAATTCCAGAATTAAAAATTTTTTTAATAAAAATTCCAGAATTAAAATTTTTTAATAAAAATTCAAGAATTAATTTTTTTTAATAAAATTCCAGAATTAAAAAATTTAATAAAAATTCCAGAATTTAAATTTAATAAATTTTTTTCCAGAAAATCATAAAATTCCAGAAAATTAGAAAAAAATAATAAAGATTCTAAAAAATACAGAAAAGCAATAAAAACCATAAAAATTCAGAAAATTAACAAAAAATCCCAAAATAAATCATAAGACACTTAAAATTCCAAATTGCGTCAAAAATGTAGTTTTCTTTTATCCAAAGACCTACATCAATTGCGAAGTTTTTCTTTTTCGAAGATTTAAAAATCCTTTTTCAAGTATTTTAGGATTTTCAAGTCTCACGCAATGGGCTCTAAATGGAGAACTGGTGGTTTACCTGTTGTTCAACATTTAGTAGTTCGTATGGGTCCCCGTGCTGCCTTAGCTGTCTCGGGCCTTGTGCATGAGTGGACTTGAGGTCCTCTTCAAAACTTTAAAAACCTCTTTTTTACAAATATTTTGGGATTCTAGGTCTCACGCAATGGGGTCTAAATGGGAAACTGGCGGTTTACCTGCTGTTCAACATTTAGTAGTTCATATGGATCCCCGTGCTGCCTTAGCCGCCTCGGGCCTTGTGCATGAGTGGACCAAATATCCCTCCCAAAAATAAAAAACCTTTCTAAATAGTAACATCGTCAAACATTCCTTTAAAACACTCTTCAAAGGTCAAGCCTTCACTAACTAGAACTACGTAAGCCGTGAATTTCCCATTGCACCGGGGAATACGTAGGAGCAGGATCAAGTCCTGTCAGGCTAATGTCCGTCAAATTATTTTTCACATTCAAGGGATCCGAACAGTTTTCAAAACCACGCACTCAGTTAAGGGTGCCGTTCTTTGGAACGGGCGAATGGGGTGCCTAATACCTTCCCCACTTCTAACCGACTCCCGAACTTTGAGTCTCATTTCCTAGTTAAGGCTTTTCCAAACTTTTCCCTTAAATAAAATTTGGTGGCGGCTCCACAATCAAAATAAAATTTTTTTTTAAAACCCTAGTGAGTTCGTCGTCTCGTCGAAATTACGATTGCGACAGATGGCGACTCCACTGGGCATTTAAGAGAGTCAAACCCGCTTATTTGAGTGTATTTTATATTTGATCCCTTTCCTATTTATGTACATGATTTAATCATTGCATGTTATGTATTTGTTGATTTATTCTTGCTTTATTGTTTGCTCTTTCTACACCTTAGGATAGATAAACAATAAATTGCTATATATCTGTACAAGTTCCCCAATTGCAGGTATCCCAAAATAAAGTGCCCTCCATGCATCACATACATTTTATTATGAGTGGGGCCCTATACCCGGGTCTGAGTGCTGCCTAGGATTAGAGGGATCTAATGGTGTCATGCTGGGGCTTACGTCCTGTATGGCTATCATGAAAATCCCAGCTAGAGTGCGTCCTATTCATAATGCCCCGCAACTAGTGGCTACTTCTATTGTTGTGGCAAGCATTATGGACTGGAACTTGGCTCTAGTGACCTTTATACCCTAGGATTACAACCTACCTTGGAAAGGCTCATGCATTAAAAGCCCTAGATCCATAAGACAGGTCACCTCTCTAGGACACAAGGAGGGCACGCCCTATTTACACGACATCAGTTCTATAAGGCTTTATTTACCTGCGATTGTAGAATTCTAAATTTAAAAGAAAGAAAAGTGGACAAAAAGAGAGAGAAAAATAAAAATGAGGAAAAAAGAGAGAGAAAAATCAAAATGAGAAAAAAGAGAGAGAAAAATCAAAATGAGGAAAAAAGAGAGAAAAATCAAAATGAGAAAAAAGAGAGAGAAAAATCAAAATGAGGAAAAAAAAGAGAGAAAAATAAAAATGAGGAAAAAAGAGAGAGAAAAATCAAAATGAGAAAAAAGAGAGAGAAAAATCAAAATGAGGGAAAAAGAGAGAAAAATCAAAATGAGGAAAAAAGAGAGAAAAATCAAAATGAGAAAAAGAGAGAGAAAAATCAAAATGAGGGAAAAAGAGAGAAAGAAAAGTGGACAAAAAAGAGAGAGAAAAAATCAAAAGGAGGAAGTGCAACACGACTTCCCAGGAGGTCACCCATCCCAGTACTACTCTCGCCTCAGCACGCTTAACTGCGGAGATCTGATGGGATCCGGTGCATTAGTGCTGGTATGATCGCACCTGTTAAGAGTGGCGCGATCAACTGCTTTAAGGCTTGGCCGAGTCGTCTCGTGCGCGCTTCGGACGGCCATAACTTTTCATCCGGGTTGAATCCCGAGGCGAGGGAGCTGCCATTGGAAAGCTCGTCTCGAGCCCTTCGACGTCCCAACGGGGGCTAGCCCGGTTGACGTCGAATTCGACCTCAAAAACCCGTTCCGGATCCTGATTTTCCGAGCTTTTGCTGCCAGCCCGACGACAGCCAGGATCAGAGCCGACCGAGCAGAATCCGGCGTGGAGGAGCGGACCCACTCGGGTCGCCGGCTCGGGTCGCCGAAGCGATTTAATAATCAAAAACCCGACGTTTGTGCGACACCGGAAAGAACAAATCTGACTGACCAAAAAATGTGGAGGTGCAACACGAGGACTTCCTAGGAGGTCACCCATCCCAGTACTACTCTCGCCCAAGCACGCTTATCTGCGGAGTTCTGATGGGATCCGGTGCATTAGTGCTGGTATGATCGCACCTGTCAAGTGTGGCGCGATCAACTGCTTTAAGGCTTCGCCGAGCCGTCTAGTGCGCGCTTCGGACGGCCATAACTTTTCATCCAGGTTGAATCCCGAGGCGAGGAAGCTGCCGCTGGAGAGCTCGTCTCGAGCCCTTCGACGTCCCAACTCGGGCTAGCCATGTTGACGTCGAATTCGACCTCAAAAACCCGTTCCGGATCCTGATTTTCCAAGCTTTTGCTGCCAGCCCGACGACAGCCAGGATCGGAGCCGACCGGGGCAGAATCCGGCGTGGAGGAGCGGACCCACTCAGGTCGCCGGCTCGGGTCGCCGACGCGATTTAATAATAAAAAACCCGGCGCCTGTGCGACACCGGAAAGAACAAACCTGACTGACCAAAAAGGAGGAAGTGCAACACGACTTCCTAGGAGGTCACCCATCCCAGTACTACTCTCGCCCAAGCACGCTTATCTGCGGAGTTCTGATGGGATCCGGTGCATTAGTGCTGGTATGATCGCACCTGTCAAGTGTGGCGCGATCAACTGCTTTAAGGCTTCGCCGAGCCGTCTAGTGCACGCTTCGGACGGCCATAACTTTTCATCCGGGTTGAATCCCGAGGCGAGGGAGCTGCCGTTGGAAAGCTCGTCTCGAGCCCGTCGACGTCCCAACCGGGGCTAGCCCGGTTGACGTCGAATTCGACCCCAAAAACCCGTTCCGGATCCTGATTTTCCAGGCTTTTGCTGCCAGCCCGACGACGGCCAGGATCAGAGCCGACCGAGCAGAATCCGGCGTGGAGGAGCGGACCTACTCGGGTCGCCGGCTCGGGTCGCCGAAGCGATTTAATAATCAAAAACCCGACGCTTGTGCGACACCGGAAAGAACAAATCTGACTGACCAAAAAATGTGGAGGTGCAACACGAGGACTTCCCAAGAGGTTACCCATCCCAGTACTACCCTCGCCCAAGCACGCTTAACTGCGGAGTTCTGATGGGATCCGGTGCATTAGTGCTGGTATGATCGCACCTGTCAAGTGTGGCGCGATCAACTGCTTTAAGGCTTCGCCGAGCCGTCTAGTGCGCGCTTCGGACGGCCATAACTTTTCATCCGGGTTGAATCCGGAGGCGAGGGAGCTGTCGTTGGAGAGCTCGTCTCGAGCCCTTCGACGTCCCAACTCGGGCTAGCCATGTTGACGTCGAATTCAACCTCAAAAACCCGTTCCGGATCCTGATTTTCCGAGCTTTTCCTGCCAGCCCGAGGACGGCCAGGATCGGAGCCGACCGGGGCAGAATCCGGCGTGGAGGAGCGGACCCACTCAGGTCGCCGGCTCGGGTCGCCGACGCGATTTAATAATCAAAAACCTGGCGCCTGTGCGACACCGGAAAGAACAAACCTGACTGACCAAAAAGGAGGAAGTGCAACACGACCTCCCAGGAGGTCACCCATCCCAGTACTACTCTCGCCCAAGCACGCTTAGCTGCAGAGTTCTGATGGGATCTGGTGCATTAGTGTTGGTATGATAGTACCTGTCAAGTGTGGCGCGATCAACTGCTTTAAGGCTTCGCCGAGCAGTCTAGTGCGCGCTTCGGACGGCCATAACTTTTCATCCGGGTTGAATCCCGAGGCGAGGGAGCTGCCGTTGGAGAGCTCGTCTCGAGCCCTTCGACGTGCCAACCCGGGCTAGCCATGTTGACGTCGAATTCGACCTCAAAAACCCGTTCCGGATCCTGATTTTCCGAGCTTTTGCTGCCAGCCCGACGACGGCCAGGATCGGAGCCGACCGGGGCAGAATCCGGCGTGGAGGAGCGGACCCACTCAGGTCGCCGGCTCGGGTCATCGACGCGATTTAATAACAAAAAACCTGGCGCCTGTGCGACACCGGAAAGAACAAACCTGACAAACCAAAAAGGAGGAAGTGCAACACGACTTCCTAAGAGGTCACCCATCCCAGTACTACTCTCGCCCAAGCACGCTTAACTGCAGGGTTCTGATGGGATCGGTGCATTAGTGTTGGTATTATAGTACCTTTCAAGTGTGGCGCGATCAACTGCTTTAAGGCTTCGCCGAGCCGTCTAGTGCGCGCTTCGGACGGCCATAACTTTTCATCCGGGTTGAATCCCGAGGCGAGGGAGCTGCGGTTGGAGAGCTCGTCTCGAGCCCTTCAACGTCCCAACTCGGGCTAGCCATGTTGACGTCGAATTCGACCTCAAAAACCCGTTCCGGATCCTGATTTTCCGAGCTTTTGCTGCCAGCCCGACGACGGCCAGGATCGGAGCCGACCAGGGCAGAATCCGGCGTGGAGGAGCGGACCCACTCAGTTCGCCGGCTCGGGTCGCCGACGCGATTTAATAATCAAAAATTCGGCGCGTGTGCGACACCGGAAAGAACAAACCTGACTGACCAAAAAGGAGGAAGTGCAACACGACTTCCCAAGAGGTCACCAATCCCAGTACTACTCTCGCCCAAGCACGCTTAACTGCGGAGTTTTGATGGGATCCGGTGCATTTGTGCTGGTATGGTCGCACCCGTTAAGTGTGGCGCGATCAACTGCTTTAAGGCTTGGCCGAGCCGTCTCGTGAGCGCTTCGGACGCCCATAAATTTTCGTCCGGGTTGAATCCTGAGGCGAGGGAGCAGCCGTTGGAGAGCTCGTCTCGAGCCCTTTGACGTCCCAACCCGGGCAAGCCATGTTGACGTCGAATTCGACCTCAAAAACCCGTTCCGGATCCTGATTTTCCGAGCTTTTGCTGCCAGCCCGACGACGGCCAGGATCGGAGCCGACCGGGGCAGAATCTGGCGTGGAGGAGCGGACCCACTCAGGTCGCCGGCTCGGGTCGCCGACGCGATTTAATAATCAAAAACCCGGCGCGTGTGCGTCCCCGGAAAGAACAAACCTGACTGACCAAAAAGGAGGAAGTGCAACACGACTTCCCAGGAGGTCACCCATCCCAGTACTACTCTCGCCCAAGCACGCTTATCTGCGGAGTTCTGATGGGATCCAGTGCATTAGTGCTGGTATGATCGCACCTGTTAAGTGTGGCGCGATCAACTGCTTTAAGGCTTGGCCGAACCGTCTCGTGCGCGCTTCGGACGGCCATAACTTTTCATCCGGGTTGAATCCCGAGGCGAGGGAGCTGCCGTTGGAAAGCTCGTCTCGAGCCCGTCGACGTCCCAACCGGGGCTAGCCCGGTTGACGTCGAATTCGACCCCAAAAACCCGTTCCGGATCCTGATTTTCCAAACTTTTGCTGCCAGCCCGACGACGGCCAGGATCAGAGCCGACCGAGCAGAATCCGGCGTGGAGTAGCGGACCTACTCGGGTCGCCGGCTCGGGTCGCCGAAGCGATTTAATAATCAAAAACCCGACGCTTGTGCGACACCGGAAAGAACAAATCTGACTGACCAAAAAATGTGGAGGTGCAACACGAGGACTTCCCAAGAGGTTACCCATCCCAGTACTACCCTCGCCCAAGCACGCTTAACTGCGGAGTTCTGATGGGATCCGGTGCATTAGTGCTGGTATGATCGCACCTGTCAAGTGTGGCGCGATCAACTGCTTTAAGGCTTCGCCGAGCCGTCTAGTGCGCGCTTCGGACGGCCATAACTTTTCATCCGGGTTGAATCCCGAGGCGAGGGAGCTGTCGTTGGAGAGCTCGTCTCGAGCCCTTCGACGTCCCAACTCGGGCTAGCCATGTTGACGTCGAATTCAACCTCAAAAACCCGTTCCGGATCCTGATTTTCCGAGCTTTTGCTGCCAGCCCGAGGACGGCCAGGATCGGAGCCGACCGGGGCAGAATCCGGCGTGGAGGAGCGGACCCACTCAGGTCGCCGGCTCGGGTCGCCGACGCGATTTAATAATCAAAAACCTGGCGCCTGTGCGACACCGGAAAGAACAAACCTGACTGACCAAAAAGGAGGAAGTGCAACACGACCTCCCAGGAGGTCACCCATCCCAGTACTACTCTCGCCCAAGCACGCTTAGCTGCAGAGTTCTGATGGGATCTGGTGCATTAGTGTTGGTATGATAGTACCTGTCAAGTGTGGCGCGATCAACTGCTTTAAGGCTTCGCCGAGCAGTCTAGTGCGCGCTTCGGACGGCCATAACTTTTCATCCGGGTTGAATCCCGAGGCGAGGGAGCTGCCGTTGGAGAGCTCGTCTCGAGCCCTTCGACGTGCCAACCCGGGCTAGCCATGTTGACGTCGAATTCGACCTCAAAAACCCGTTCCGGATCCTGATTTTCCGAGCTTTTGCTGCCAGCCCGACGACGGCCAG
The DNA here is from genome assembly GCA_037954105.1 of Canavalia gladiata. NCBI lineage: Eukaryota > Viridiplantae > Streptophyta > Magnoliopsida > Fabales > Fabaceae > Canavalia > Canavalia gladiata. Next base: position 22,035,028 of record CM075668.1, on the reverse strand, counting down.
GATCGGAGCCGACCGGGGCAGAATCCGGCGTGGAGGAGCGGACCCACTCAGGTCGCCGGCTCGGGTCATCGACGCGATTTAATAACAAAAAACCTGGCGCCTGTGCGACACCGGAAAGAACAAACCTGACAAACCAAAAAGGAGGAAGTGCAACACGACTTCCTAAGAGGTCACCCATCCCAGTACTACTCTCGCCCAAGCACGCTTAACTGCAGGGTTCTGATGGGATCGGTGCATTAGTGTTGGTATTATAGTACCTTTCAAGTGTGGCGCGATCAACTGCTTTAAGGCTTCGCCGAGCCGTCTAGTGCGCGCTTCGGACGGCCATAACTTTTCATCCGGGTTGAATCCCGAGGCGAGGGAGCTGCGGTTGGAGAGCTCGTCTCGAGCCCTTCAACGTCCCAACTCGGGCTAGCCATGTTGACGTCGAATTCGACCTCAAAAACCCGTTCCGGATCCTGATTTTCCGAGCTTTTGCTGCCAGCCCGACGACGGCCAGGATCGGAGCCGACCGGGGCAGAATCCGGCGTGGAGGAGCGGACCCACTCAGTTCGCCGGCTCGGGTCGCCGACGCGATTTAATAATCAAAAATTCGGCGCGTGTGCGACACCGGAAAGAACAAACCTGACTGACCAAAAAGGAGGAAGTGCAACACGACTTCCCAAGAGGTCACCAATCCCAGTACTACTCTCGCCCAAGCACGCTTAACTGCGGAGTTTTGATGGGATCCGGTGCATTTGTGCTGGTATGGTAGCACCCGTTAAGTGTGGCGCGATCAACTGCTTTAAGGCTTGGCCGAGCCGTCTCGTGAGCGCTTCGGACGCCCATAAATTTTCGTCCGGGTTGAATCCTGAGGCGAGGGAGCAGCCGTTGGAGAGCTCGTCTCGAGCCCTTTGACGTCCCAACCCGGGCAAGCCATGTTGACGTCGAATTCGACCTCAAAAACCCGTTCCGGATCCTGATTTTCCGAGCTTTTGCTGCCAGCCCGACGACGGCCAGGATCGGAGCCGACCGGGGCAGAATCTGGCGTGGAGGAGCGGACCCACTCAGGTCGCCGGCTCGGGTCGCCGACGCGATTTAATAATCAAAAACCCGGCGCGTGTGCGTCCCCGGAAAGAACAAACCTGACTGACCAAAAAGGAGGAAGTGCAACACGACTTCCCAGGAGGTCACCCATCCCAGTACTACTCTCGCCCAAGCACGCTTATCTGCGGAGTTCTGATGGGATCCAGTGCATTAGTGCTGGTATGATCGCACCTGTTAAGTGTGGCGCGATCAACTGCTTTAAGGCTTGGCCGAACCGTCTCGTGCGCGCTTCGGACGGCCATAACTTTTCATCCGGGTTGAATCCCGAGGCGAGGGAGCTGCCGTTGGAAAGCTCGTCTCGAGCCCGTCGACGTCCCAACCGGGGCTAGCCCGGTTGACGTCGAATTCGACCCCAAAAACCCGTTCCGGATCCTGATTTTCCAAACTTTTGCTGCCAGCCCGACGACGGCCAGGATCAGAGCCGACCGAGCAGAATCCGGCGTGGAGGAGCGGACCTACTCGGGTCGCCGGCTCGGGTCGCCGAAGCGATTTAATAATCAAAAACCCGACGCTTGTGCGACACCGGAAAGAACAAATCTGACTGACCAAAAAATGTGGAGGTGCAACACGAGGACTTCCCAAGAGGTTACCCATCCCAGTACAACCCTCGCCCAAGCACGCTTAACTGCGGAGTTCTGATGGGATCCGGTGCATTAGTGCTGGTATGATCGCACCTGTCAAGTGTGGCGCGATCAACTGCTTTAAGGCTTCGCCGAGCTGTCTAGTGCGCGCTTCGGACGGCCATAACTTTTCATCCGGGTTGAATCCGGAGGCGAGGGAGCTGTCGTTGGAGAGCTCGTCTCGAGCCCTTCGACGTCCCAACTCAGGCTAGCCATGTTGACGTCGAATTCGACCTCAAAAACCCGTTCCGGATCCTGATTTTCCGAGCTTTTGCTGCCAGCCCGACGACGGCCAGGATCGGACCCGACCGGGGCAGAATCCGGCGTGGAGGAGCAGACCCACTCAGGTCGCCGGCTCGGGTCGCCGACACGATTTAATAATCAAAAACCCGGCGCGTGTGCGACACCGGAAACAACAAACCTGACTGACCAAAAAGAAGAAGTGCAACACGACTTCCCAGGAGGTCACCCATCCCAGTACTACTCTCGCCCAAGCACGCTTATCTGCGGAGTTCTGATGGGATCCAGTGCATTAGTGCTGGTATGATCGCACCTGTTAAGTGTGGCGCGATCAACTGCTTTAAGGCTTGGCCGAGCCTTCTCGTGCGCTCTTCGGACGGCCATAACTTTTCATCCGGGTTGAATCCCGAGGCGAGGGAGCTGTCGTTGGAGAGCTCGTCTCGAGCCCTTCGACGTCCCAACCCGGGCTAGCCATGTTGACGTCGAATTCGACCTCTAAAACCCGTTCCGGATCCTGATTTTCCGAGCTTTTGCTGCCAGCCCGACGACGGCCAGGATCGGAGCCGAACGGGGCAGACTCCGGCGTGGAGGAGCGGACCCACTCAGGTCGCCGGCTCGGGTCGCCGACGCGATTTAATAATAAAAAACCCGGTGCCTGTGCGACACCGGAAAGAACAAACCTGACTGACCAAAACGGAGGAAGTGCAACACGACTTCCCAGGAGGTCACCCATCCCAGTACTACTCTCGCCCAAGCACGCTTAACTGCAGAGTTCTGATGGGATCCGGTGCATTAGTGTTGGTATGATAGTACCTGTCAAGTGTGGCGCGATCAACTGCTTTAGGGCTTCGCCGAGCTGTCTAGTGCGCGCTTCGGACGGCCATAACTTTTCATCCGGGTTGAATCCCGAGGCGAGGGAGCTGCCGTTGGAGAGCTCGTCTCGAGCCCTTCGACGTCCCAACCCGGGCTAGCCATGTTGACGTCGAATTCGACCTCAAAAACCCGTTCCGGATCCTGATTTTCCGAGCTTTTGCTGCCAGCCCGACGACGGCCAGGATCGGAGCCGACCGGGGCAGAATCCGGCGTGGAGGAGCGGACCCCACTCAGGTCGCCGGCTCGGGTCGCCGACGCGATTTAATAATAAAAAACCCGGCGCCTGTGCGACACCGGAAAGAACAAACCTGACTGACCAAAAAGGAGGAAGTGCAACACGACTTCCCAGGAGGTCACCCATCCCAGTACTACTCTCACCCAAGCACGCTTATCTACGGAGTTCTGATGGGATCCAGTGCATTAGTGCTGGTATGATCGCACCTGTTAAGTGTGGCGCGATCAACTGCTTTAAGGCTTGGGCGAGCCATCTCGTGCGCGCTTCGGACGGCCATAAATTTTCATCCGGGTTGAATCCCGAGGCGAGGGAGCTGCGGTTGGAAAGCTCGTCTCGAGCCCGTCGACGTCCCAACCGGGGCTAGCCCGGTTGACGTCGAATTCGACCCCAAAAACCCGTTCCGGATCCTGATTTTCCGAGCTTTTGCTGCCAGCCCGACGACGGCCAGGATCAGAGCCGACCGAGCAGAATCCGGCGTGGAGGAGCGGACCTACTCGGGTCGCCGGCTCGGGTCGCCGAAGCGATTTAATAATCAAAAACCCGACGCTTGTGCGACACCGGAAAGAACAAATCTGACTGACCAAAAAATGTGGAGGTGCAACACGAGGACTTCCCAAGAGGTTACCCATCCCAGTACTACCCTCGCCCAAGCACGCTTAACTGCGGAGTTCTGATGGGATCCAGTGCATTAGTGCTGGTATGATCGCACCTGGCAAGTGTGGCGCGATCAACTGCTTTAAGGCTTCGCCGAGCCGTCTAGTGCGCGCTTCGGACGGCCATAACTTTTCATCCGGGTTGAATCCCGAGGCGAGGGAGCTGCCGTTGGAGAGCTCGTCTCGAGCCCTTCGATGTCCCAACCCGGTCTAGGCATGTTGACGTCGAATTCGACCTCAAAAACCCGTTCCGGATCCTGATTTTTCGAGCTTTTGCTGCCAGCCCGACGACGGCCAGAATCGGAGCCGACCGGGGCAGAATCCGGCGTGGAGGAGCGGACCCACTCAGGTCGCTGGCTCGGGTCGCCGACGCGATTTAATAATAAAAAACCCGGCGCGTGTGCGACACCGGAAAGAACAAACCTGACTGACCAAAAAGGAGGAGGTTCAACACGACTTCCCAGGAGGTCACCCATCCCGGTACTACTCTCGCCCAAGCACGCTTAACTGCGGAGTTCTGATGGGATCCGGTGCATTAGTGCTGGTTTGATCGCACCTGTCAAGTGTGGCGCGATCAACTGCTTTAAGGCTTGGCCGAGCCGTCTCGTGCGTGCTTCGGACGGCCATAACTTTTCATCCGGGTTGAATCCCGAGGCGAGGGAGCTGCCGTTGGAGAGCTCGTCTCGAGCCCTTCGACGTCCCAACCCGGGCTAGGAATGTTGACGTCGAATTCGACCTCAAAAACCCGTTCCGGATAGTGATTTTTCGAGCTTTTGCTGCCAGCCCAACGACGGCCAGGATCGGAGCCGACCGGGGCAGAATCCGGCGTGGAGTAGCGGACCCACTCAGGTCGCCGGCTCGGGTCGCCGACGCGATTTAATAATCAAAAACCCGGCGCGTGTGCGACACCGGAAAGAACAAACCTGACTGACCAAAAAGGAGGAGGTTCAACACGACTTCCCAGGAGGTCACCCATCCTAGTAATACTCTGGCCCAAGCATGCTTAACTCCGGAGTTATGATGGGATCCGATGCATTAGTGCTGGTATGATCGCACCTGTCAAGTGTGGTGCGATCAACTGCTTTAAGGCTTCGCCGAGCCGTCTCGTGCGCGCTTCGGACGGCCATAACTTTTCATTCGGGGTGAATCCCGAGGCGAGGGAGCTGCCGTTGGAGAGCTCGTCTCGAGCCCGTCGACGTCCCAACCCGGGCTAGCCCGGTTGACGTCGAATTCGACCTCAAAAAACCGTTTCAAATCCTGATTTTCCGTGCTTTTGCTGCCAGCCCGACGACGGCCAGGATCGGAGCCGACCGGGGAAGAATCCGACGTGGAGGAGCGGACCCACTCAGGTCGCCGGCTCGGGTCGCCGACGCGATTTAATAATCAAAAACCCGGCGCCTGTGCGACACCGGAAAGAACAAACCTGACTGACCAAAAAGGACGAGGTTCAACACGACTTCGCAGGAGGTCAGCCATCCCAGTACTACTCTCGCCCTAGCATGCTTAACTACGGAGTTCTGATGGGATCCGGTGCATTAGTGCTGGTATGATCGCAGCTGTCAAGTGTGGCGCGATCAACTGCTTTAAGGCTTCGTCGAGCCGTCTAGTGCGCGCTTCGGACGGCCATAACTTTTCATTCGGGGTGAATCCCGAGGCGAGGGAGCTGCCGTTGGAGAGCTCGTCTCGAGCCCGTCGACCTCCCAACCCGGGCTAGCCCGGTTGACGTCGAATTCGACCTCAAAAACCCGTTCCAAATCCTGATTTTCCGTGCTTTTGCTACCAGCCCGACCACGGCCAGGATCGGAGCCGACCGGGGAAGAATCCGACGTGGAGGAGCGGACCCACTCAGGTCGCCGGCTCGGGTCGCCGACGCGATTTAATAATCAAAAACCCGGCGCATGTGCGAGACCGGAAAGAACAAACCTGACTGACCAAAAAGGAGGAGGTTCAACACGACTTCCCAGGAGGTCACCCATCCCGGTACTACTCTCGCCCAAGCACTCTTAACTGCGGAGTTCTGATGGGATCCGGTGCATTAGTGCTGGTATGATCACACCTGTCAAGTGTGGCGCGATCAACTACTTTAAAGCTTGGCCGAGCCGTCTCGTGCGCGCTTCGGACGGCCATAACTTTTCATCCGGGTTGAATCCCGAGGCGAGGGAGCTGCCGTTGGAGAGCTCGTCTCGAGCCCTTCGACGTCCCAACTCGGGCTAGCCATGTTGACGTCGAATTCGACCTCAAAAACCCGTTCCGGATCCTGATTTTCCGAGCTTTTGCTGCCAGCCCGACGACGGCCAGGATCGGAGCCGACTGGGGCAGAATCCGGTGTGGAGGAGCGGTCCCACTCAGGTCGCCCGCTCGGGTCGCCGACGCGATTTAATAATAAAAAACCTGGCGCGTGTGCGACACTGGAAAGAACAAACCTGACTGACGAAAAAGGAGGAGGTGCAACACGACTTCCCAGGAGGTCACCCATCCCAGTACTACTGTCGCCCAAGCACGCTTAACTGTGGAGTTCTCATGGGATCCGGTGCATTAGTGCTGGTATGATCGTACCTGTCAAGTGTGGCGCGATAAACTGCTTTAAGGCTTCGCCGAGCCGTCTCGTGTGCGCTTCGGACGACCATAACTTTTCATCCGGGGTGAATCCCGAGGTGACGGAGCTGCCGTTGGAGAGCTCGTCTCGAGCCCGTCGACGTCCCAACTCGGGCTAGACCGGTTGACGTCGAATTCGACTTCAAAAACCCGTTCCGGATCCTGATTTTCTGAGCTTTTGCTGCCAGCCCGACGACGGCCAGGATCTGAGCCGACCGGGGCAGAATCCGGCGTGGAGGAGCGGACCCACTTAGGTCGCCGACGCGATTTAATAATCAAAACCCTGGCGCGTGTGCGACACCGGAAAGAACAAACCTGACTGACCAAAAAGGAGGAGGTTCAACACGACTTCCCAGGAGGTCACCCATCCCGGTACTACTCTCGCCCAAGCACGCTTAACTGCGGAGTTCTGATGGGATCCGGTGCATTAGTGCTGGTATGATCGCACCTGTCAAGTGTGGCGCGATAAACTGCTTTAAGGCTTCGCCGAGCCGTCTCGTGTGCGCTTCGGACGACCATAACTTTTCATCCGGGGTGAATCCCGAGGCGACGGAGCTGCCGTTGGAGAGCTCGTCTCGAGCTCGTCGACGTCCCAACCCGGGCTAGACCGGTTGACGTCGAATTCGACCTCAAAAACCCGTTCCGGATCCTGACTTTCCGAGCTTTTGCTGCCAGCCCGACGACGGCCAGGATCAGAGCCGGCCGGGGCAGAATCTGGCGTGGAGGAGCCAACCCACTCGGGTCGCCGGCTCGGGTCGCCGAAGCGATTTAATAATCAAAAACCCGACGCTTGTGCGACACCGGAAAGAACAAACCTGACTGACCAAGAAAGGAGGAGGTGCAACACGAGGACTTCCCAGGAGGTCACCCATCCCAGTACTACTCTCGCCCAAGCACGCTTAACTGCGGAGTTCTGATGGGATCCGGTGCATTAGTGCTGGTATGATCGCACCCCTCAAGTGTGGCACGATCAACTGCTTTAAGGCTTGGCTGAGTCGTCTCGTGCGCGCTTCGGACGGCCATAACTTTTCATCCGGGTGGAATCCCGAGGCGAGGGAGCTGCCGTTGGAGAGCTCGTCTCGAGCCATTCGACGTCCCAACCCGGGCTAGCTATGTTGACGTCGAACTCGACCTCAAAAACCCGTTCGGATCCTGATTTTCTGAGCTTTTGCTGCCAGCCCGACGACGGCCAGGATCGGAGCCGACCGGGGCAGAATCCGGCGTGGAGGAGCGGACCCATTCAGATCGTCGGCTCGTGTCGCCGACGCGATTTTATAATCAAAAACCTGGCGCGTGTGCGACATAGGAAAGAACAAACCTGACTGACCAAAAAGGAGGAGGTGCAACACGACTTCCCAGGAGGTCACCCATCCCTGTACTACTCTCGCCCAAGCACGCTTAACTATGGAGTTCTGATGGGATCCAGTGCATTAGTGCTGGAATGATCGCACCTGTCAAGTGTGGCGCGATAAACTACTTTAAGGCTTTGCCGAGCCGTCTCGTGTGCGCTTCGGACGGCCATAACTTTTCATCCGGGGTGAATCCGGAGGCGAGGGAGCTGCTGTTGGAGAGCTCGTCTCGAGCCCGTCGACGTCCCAACCCGGGCTAGACCGGTTGACGTCGAATTCGACCTCAAAAACCCGTTCCGGATCCTGATTTTCCGAGCTTTTGCTGCCAGCCCGACAACGGCCAGGATCGGAGCCGACCGGGGCAGAATCCGGCGTGGAGGAGCGGACCCACTCAGGTCGCCGACGCGATTTACTAATCAAAAACCCGGCGCGTATGCGACACCGGAAAGAACAAACCTGACTGACCAAAAAGGAGGAGGTGCAACACGACTTCCCAAGAGGTCACCCATCCCAGTACTACTCTCGCCCAAGCACGCTTAATTGCAGAGTTCTGATGGGATCCGGTGCATTAGGGCTGGTTGATCGCACCTGTTAAGTGTGGCGCGATCAACTGCTTTAGGGCTTGGCCGAGCCGTCTCGTGCGCGCTTCGGACGACCATAACTTTTCATCCGGGTTGAATCCCGAGGCGAGGGAGCTGCCGTTGGAAAGCTCGTCTCGAGCCCTTCGTCGTCCCAACCAGGGATAGCCCGGTTGACGTCGAATTCGACCTCAAAAACCCGTTCCGGATCCTGATTTTCCGAGCTTTTGCTGCCAGCCCGACGACGGCCAGGATCGGAGCCGACCGGGGCAGAATCTGGCGTGGAGGAGCAGACCCGCTTGGGTCGCCAGCTCGGGTCGCCGAAGCGATTTAATAATCAAAAACCCGACGCTTGTGCGACACCGGAAAGAAAAAACCTGACTGACCAAGAAAGGAGGAGGTGCAACACGAGGACTTCCCAGGAGGTCACCCATCCCAGTACTACTCTCGCCCAAGCACGCTTAACTGCGGAGTTCTGATGGGATCCGGTGCATTAGTGCTGGTATGATCGCACCTGTCAAGTGTGGCGCGATCAACTGCTTTAAGGCTTGGCTGAGTCGTCTCGTGCGCGCTCCGGACGGCCATAACTTTTCATCCGGGTGGAATCCCGAGGCGAGGGAGCTGCCGTTGGAGAGCTCGTCTCGAGCCCTTCGACGTCCCAACCCGGGCTAGCTATGTTGACGTCGAACTCGACCTCAAAAACCCGTTCGGATCCTGATTTTCTGAGCTTTTGCTGCCAGCCCGAAGACGGCCAGGATCGGAGCCGACCGGGGCAGAATCCGGCGTGGAGGAGCGGACCCACTCAGGTCGTCAGCTCGGGTCGCCGCCGCGATTTAATAATCAAAAACCTGGCGCGTGTGCGACATAGGAAAGAACAAACCTGACTGACCAAAAAGGAGGAGGTGCAACACGACTTCCCAGGAGGTCACCCATCCCTGTACTACTCTCGCCCAAGCACGCTTAACTATGGAGTTCTGATGGGATCCAGTGCATTAGTGCTGGAATGATGGCACCTGTCAAGTGTGGCGCGATAAACTGCTTTAAGGCTTCGCCGAGCCGTCTCGTGTGCGCTTCGGACAGCCATAACTTTTCATCCCAGCTGAATCCCGAGGCGAGGGAGCTGCCGTTGGAGAGCTCGTCTCGAGCCCGTCGACGTCCCAACCCGGGCTAGACCGGTTGACGTCGAATTCGACCTCAAAAACCCGTTCCGGATCCTGATTTTCCGAGCTTTTGCTGCCAGCCCGACAACGGCCAGGATCGGAGCCGACCGGGGCGGAATCCGGCATGGGGGAGCGGACCCACTCAGGTCGCCGGCTCGGGTCGCCGACGCGATTTACTAATCAAAAACCCGGCGCGTGTGCGACACCGGAAAGAACAAACCTGACTGACCAAAAAGGAGGAGGTGCAACACGACTTCCCAAGAGGTCACCCATCCCAGTACTACTCTCGCCCAAGCACGCTTAACTGCGGAGTTCTGATGGGATCCGGTGCATTAGGGCTGGTATGATCGCACCTGTTAAGTGTGGCGCGATCAACTGCTTTAGGGCTTGGCCGAGCCGTCTCGTGCGCGCTTCGGACGACCATAACTTTTCATCCAGGTTGAATCCCGAGGCGAGGGAGCTGCCGTTGGAAAGCTCGTCTCGAGCCCTTCGTCGTCCCAACCAGGGATAGCCCGGTTGACGTCGAATTCGACCTCAAAAACCCGTTCCGGATCCTGATTTTCCAAGCTTTTGCTGCCAGCCCGACGACGGCCAGGATCGGAGCCGACCGGGGCAGAATCTGGCGTGGAGGAGCAGACCCACTTGGGTCGCCAGCTCGGGTCGCCGAAGCGATTTAATAATCAAAAACCCGACGCTTGTGCGACACCGGAAAGAACAAACCTGACTGACCAAGAAAGGAGGAGGTGCAACACGAGGACTTCCCAGGAGGTCACCCATCCCAGTACTACTCTCGCCCAAGCACGCTTAACTGCGGAGTTCTGATGGGATCCGGTGCATTAGTGCTGGTATGATCGCACTGTCAAGTGTGGCGCGATCAACTGCTTTAAGGCTTGGCTTAGTCGTCTCGTGCGCGCTTCGGACGGCCATAACTTTTCATCCGGGTGGAATCCCGAGGCGAGGGAGCTGTCGTTGGAGAGCTCGTCTCGAGCCCTTCGACGTCCCAACCCGGGCTAGCTATGTTGACGTCGAACTCGACCTCAAAAACCCGTTCGGATCCTGATTTTCTGAGCTTTTGCTGCCATCCCGACGACGGCCAGGATCGGAGCCGACCGGGGCAGAATCTGGCGTGGCGGAGCGGACCCACTCAGGTCGTCGGCTCGGGTCGCCGCCGCGATTTAATAATCAAAAACCTGGCGCGTGTGCGACATAGGAAAGAACAAACCTGACTGACCAAAAAGGAGGAGGTGCAACACGACTTCCCAGGCGGTCACCCATCCCTGTACTACTCTCGCCCAAGCACGCTTAACTATGGAGTTCTGATGGGATCCAGTGCATTAGTGCTGGAATGATGGCACCTGTCAAGTGTGGCGCGATAAACTGCTTTAAGGCTTCGCCGAGCCGTCTCGTGTGCGCTTCGGACAGCCATAACTTTTCATCCGGGCTGAATCCCGAGGCGAGGGAGCTGCCGTTGGAGAGCTCGTCTCGAGCCCGTCGACGTCCCAACCCGGGCTAGACCGGTTGACGTCGAATTCGACCTCAAAAACCCGTTCCGGATCCTGATTTTCCGAGCTTTTGCTGCCAGCCCGACAACGGCCAGGATCGGAGCCGACCGGGGCAGAATCCGGCATGGGGGAGCGGACCCACTCAGGTCGCCGGCTCGGGTCGCCGACGCGATTTACTAATCAAAAACCCGGCGCGTGTGCGACACCGGAAAGAACAAACCTGACTGACCAAAAAGGAAAGGGTGCAACACGACTTCCCAAGAGGTCACCCATCCCAGTACTACTCTCGCCCAAGCACACTTAACTGCGGAGTTCTGATAGGATCCGGTGCATTAGGGCTGGTATGATCGCACCTGTTAAGTGTGGCGCGATCAACTGCTTTAGGGCTTGGCCGAGCCGTCTCGTGCGCGCTTCGGACGACCATAACTTTTCATCCGGTTGAATCCCGAGGCGAGGGAGCTACCGTTGGAAAGCTCGTCTCGAGCCCTTCGTCGTCCCAACCAGGGATAGCCCGGTTGACGTCGAATTCGACCTCAAAAACCCGTTCGGGTCCTGATTTTCTGAGCTTTTGCTGCCACCCCGACGACGGCCAGGATCGGAGCCGACCGGGGCAGAATCCGGCGTGGAGGAGCGGACCCACTCAGGTCGTCGGCTCGGGTCGCCGCCGCGATTTAAGAATCAAAAACCTGGCGCGTGTGCGACATAGGAAAGAACAAGCCTGACTGACCAAAAAGGAGGAGGTGCAACACGACTTCCCAGGAGGTCACCCATCCCTGTACTACTCTCGCCCAAGCACGCTTAACTATGGAGTTCTGATGGGATCCAGTGCATTAGTGGTGGAATGATCGCACCTGTCAAGTGTGGCGCGATAAACTGCTTTAAGGCTTCGCTGAGCCGTCTCGTGTGCGGTTCAGACGGCCGTAACTTTTCATCCGGGGTGAATCCCGAGGCGAGGGAGCTGCCGTTGGAGAGCTCGTCTCGAGCCCGTCGACGTCCCAACCCGGGCTAGACCGGTTGACGTCGAATTCGACCTCAAAAACCCGTTCCGGATCCTTATTTTCCAAGCTTTTGCTGCCAGCCCGACGACGGCCAGGATCGGAGCCGACCGGCGCAGAATCTGGCGTGGAGGAGCGGACCCACTCGGGTCGCCGGCTCGGGTCGCCGAAGCGATTTAATAATCAAAAACCCGACGCTTGTGCGACACCGGAAAGAACAAACCTGACTGACCAAAAAAGGAGGAGGTGCAACACGAGGACTTCCCAAGAGGTCACCCATCCCAGTACTGCTCTCGCCCAAGCCGGGGCAGAATCCGGCGTGGAGGAGCGGACCCACTCAGGTCGTCGGCTCGGGTCGCCGACGCGAGTTAATAATCAAAAACCCGGCGCGTGTGCGACACTGGAAAGAACAAACCTGACTGACCAGAAAGGAGGAGGTGCAACACGACTTCCCAGGAGGTCACCCATCCCAGTACTACTCTCGCCCAAGCACGCTTAACTGCGGAGTTCTGATGGGATCCGGTGCATTAGTGCTGGTATGATCGCACCTGTTAAGTGTGGCGCGATCATCTGCTTTAAGGCTTGGCCGAGCCGTCTCGTGCGCGCTTCGGACGACCATAACTTTTCATCCGGGTTGAATCCCGAGGCGAGGGAGCTGCCGTTGGATAGCTCGTCTCGAGCCCTTCGACGTCCCAACCCGGGCTAGCCATGTTGACGTCGAGTTCGACCTCAAAAACCCGTTCGGATCCTGATTTTCCAAGCTTTTGCTGCCACCCCAACGACGGCCAGGATCGGAGCCGACCGTGGCAGAATCCGGCGTGGAGGAGCGGACCCACTCAGGTCGTCGGCTCGGGTCGCCGACACGATTTAATAATAAAAAACCCGGCGCGTGTGCTACACCGGAAAGAACAAACCTGACTGACCAAAAAGGAGGAGGTGCAACACGACTTCCCAGGAGGTCACCCATCCCAGTACTATTCTCGCCCAAGCACGCTTAACTGCGGAGTTCTGATGGGCTCCGGTGCATTAGTGCTGGTATGATCGCACCTGTCAAGTGTGGCGCGATCAACTGCTTTAAGGCTTGGCCGTGTCGTCTCGTGCGCTCTTCGGACTCCCATAACTTTTCATCCGGGTTGAATCCCGAGGCGAGGGAGCTGCCGTTGGATAGCTCGTCTCGAGCCCCTCGACGTCCCAACCCGGGCTAGCCATGTTTACGTCGAATTCGACCTCAAAAACCCGTTCGGATCCTGATTTTCCGAGCTTTTGCTGCCAGCCCGACGACGGCCAGGATCGGAGCCGACCGGGGCAGAATCCGGCGTGGAGGAGCGGACCCACTCAGGTCGTCGGCTCGGGTCGCCGACGCGATTGAATAATCAAAAACCCGGCGCGTGTGCTACACAGGAAAGAACAAACCTGACTGACAAAAAAGGAGGAGGTGCATCACGACTTCCCAGGAGGTCACCCATCCCAGTACTACTCTCGCCCAAGCACGCTTAACTGTGGAGTTCTGATGGGATCCGGTGCATTAGTGCTAGTATGATCGCACCTGTCAAGTGTGGCGCGATAAACTGCTTTAAGGATTCGCTGAGCCGTCTCGTGTGCGCTTCGGACGGCCATAACTTTTCATCCGGTGTGAATCCCGAGGCGAGGGAGCTGCCGTTTGAGAGCTCGACTCGAGCCCGTCGACGTTCGAACCCGGGCTAGATCGGTTGAGGTCGAATTCGACCTAAAAAACCCGTTCCGGATCCTGATTTTCCAAGCTTTTGCTGCCAGCCCGACGACGGCCAGGATCGGAGCCGACCGGGGCAGAATCCGGCGTGGAGGAGCGGACCCACTCAGGTCGCCGGCTCAGGTCGCCGACGCGATTTAATAATCAAAAACCCGGCGCGTGTGCGACACCGGAAAGAACAAACCTGACTGACCAAAAAAGGAGGAGGTGCAACACGAGGACTTCCCAGGAGGTCACCCATCCCAGTACTACTCTCGCCCAAGCACGCTTCACTGCGGAGTTCTGATGGGATCCGGTGCATTAGTGCTGGTATGATCGCACCTGTCAAGTGTGGCGCGATCAACTGCTTTAAGGCTTGGCCGAGCCGTCTCGTGCGCGCATCGGACGACCATAACTTTTCATCCGGGTTGAATCCCGAGGCGAGGGAGCTGCCGTTGGATAGCTCGTCTCGAGCCCCTCGACGTCCCAACCCGGGCTAGCCATGTTGACGTCGAGTTCGACCTCAAAAACCCGTTCGGATCCTGATTTTCCAAGCTTTTGCTGCCACCCCAACGACGGCCAGGATCGGAGCCGACCGTGGCAGAATCCGGCGTGGAGGAGCGGACCCACTCAGGTCGTCGGCTCGGGTCGCCGACACGATTTAAAAATAAAAAACCCGGCGCGTGTGCTACACCGGAAAGAACAAACCTGACTGACCAAAAAGGAGGAGGTGCAACACGACTTCCCAGGAGGTCACCCATCCCAGTACTATTCTCGCCCAAGCACGCTTTACTGCGGAGTTCTGATGGGCTCCGGTGCATTAGTGCTGGTATGATCGCACCTGTCAAGTGTGGCGCGATCAACTGCTTTAAGGCTTGGCCGTGTCGTCTCGTGCGCTCTTCGGACTCCCATAACTTTTCATCCGGGTTGAATCCCGAGGCGAGGGAGCTGCCGTTGGATAGCTCGTCTCGAGCCCCTCGACGTCCCAACCCGGGCTAGCCATGTTTACGTCGAATTCGACCTCAAAAACCCGTTCGGATCCTGATTTTCCGAGCTTTTGCTGCCAGCCCGACGACGGCCAGGATCGGAGCCGACCGGGGCAGAATCCGGCGTGGAGGAGCGGACCCACTCAGGTCGTCGGCTCGGGTCGCCGACGCGATTGAATAATCAAAAACCCGGCGCGTGTGCTACACAGGAAAGAACAAACCTGACTGACCAAAAAGGAGGAGGTGCAACACGACTTCCCAGGAGGTCACCCATCCCAGTACTACTCTCGCCCAAGCACGCTTAACTGTGGAGTTCTGATGGGATCCGGTGCATTAGTGCTAGTATGATCGCACCTGTCAAGTGTAGCGCGATAAACTGCTTTAAGGATTCGCTGAGCCGTCTCGTGTGCGCTTCGGACGGCCATAACTTTTCATCCGGGGTGAATCCCGAGGCGAGGGAGCTGCCGTTTGAGAGCTCGACTCGAGCCCGTCGACGTTCGAACCCGGGCTAGATCGGTTGAGGTCGAATTCGACCTAAAAAACCCGTTCCGGATCCTGATTTTCCAAGCTTTTGCTGCCAGCCCGACGACGGCCAGGATCGGAGCCGACCGGAGCAGAATCCGGCGTGGAGGAGCGGACCCACTCAGGTCGCCGGCTCGGGTCGCCGACGCGATTTAATAATCAAAAACCCGGCGCGTGTGCGACACCGGAAAGAACAAACCTGACTGACCAAAAAAGGAGGAGGTGCAACACGAGGACTTCCCAGGAGGTCACCCATCCCAGTACTACTCTCGCCCAAGCACGCTTAACTGCGGAGTTCTGATGGGATCCGGTGCATTAGTGCTGGTATGATCGCACCTGTCAAGTGTGGCGCGATCAACTGCTTTAAGGCTTGGCCGAGCCGTCTCGTGCGCGCATCGGACGACCATAACTTTTCATCCGGGTTGAATCCCGAGGCGAGGGAGCTGCCGTTGGAGAGCTCGTCTCGAGCCCTTCGACGTCCCAACCCGGGTTAGCCATGTTGACGTCGAACTCGACCTTAAAAACCCGTTCAGATCCTGATTTTCCGAGCTTTTGCTGCCAGTCCGACGACGGCAAGGATCGGAGCCGACCGGGGCAGAATCCGGCGCGGAGGAGCGGACCCACTCAGGTCGTCGACTCGGGTCGCAGACGCGATTTAATAATCAAAAACCCGGTGCGTGTGCGACACCGGAAAGAACAAACCTGACTGACCAGAAAGGAGGAGGTGCAACACGACTTCCCAGGAGGTCACCCATCCTAGTACTACTCTCGCCCAAGCACGCTTACCTGCGGAGTTCTGATGGGATCCGGTGCATTAGTGCTGGTATGATCGCACCTGTTAAGTGTGGCGCGATCAATTGCTTTCAGGCTTGGCCGAGCCGTCTCGTGCGCGCTTCGGACGGCCAAAAGTTTTCATCCGGGTTGAATCCCGAGGCGAGGGAGCTGCCGTTGGAAAGCTCGTCTCGAGCCCGTCGACGTCCCAACCCGGGCTAGCCCGGTTGACGTCGAATTCGACCTCAAAAACCCGTTCCGGATCCTTATTTTCTGAGCTTTTGCTGCCAGCCCGACGACGGCCAGGATCGGAGCCGACCGGGGCAGAATCTGGCGTGGAGGAGCAGACCCACTCGGGTCGCCGGCTCGGGTCGCCGAAGCGATTTAATAATCAAAAACCCGACGCTTGTGCGACACCGGAAAGAACAAACCTGACTGACCAAAAAAGGAGGAGGTGC
Organism: Canavalia gladiata; assembly: GCA_037954105.1. NCBI lineage: Eukaryota > Viridiplantae > Streptophyta > Magnoliopsida > Fabales > Fabaceae > Canavalia > Canavalia gladiata. The sequence goes on along the minus strand of CM075668.1, from coordinate 22,018,697 downwards.
AACACGAGGACTTCCCAGGAGGTCACCCATCCCAGTACTACTCTCGCCCAAGCACGCTTAACTGCGGAGTTCTGATGGGATCCGGTGCATTAGTGCTGGTATGATCGCACCTGTTAAGTGTGGCGCGATCAACTGCTTTAAGGCTTGGCCGAGCCGTCTCGTGCGCGCGTCGGTTGACCATAACTTTTCATCCGGGTTGAATCCCGAGGCGAGGGAGCTGCCGTTGGAGAGCTCGTCTCGAGCCCTTCGACGTCCCAACCCGGGTTAGCCATGTTGACGTCGAACTTGACCTTAAAAACCCGTTCGGATCCTGATTTTCCGAGCTTTTGCTGCCAGTCCGACGACCGCCAGGATCGGAGCCGACCGGGGCAGAATCTGGCGTGGAGGAGCGGACCCACTCAGGTCGTCGGCTCGGGTCGCAGACGCGATTTAATAATCAAAAACCTGGTGCGTGTGCGACACCGGAAAGAACAAACCTGACTGACCAGAAAGGAGGAGGTGCAACACGACTTCCCAGGAGGTCACCCATCCTAGTACTACTCTCGCCCAAGCACGCCTAACTGCGGAGTTCTGATGGGATCCGGTGCATTAGTGCTGGTATGATCGCACCTGTTAAGTGTGGTGCGATCAACTGCTTTAAGGCTTGGCCGAGCCGTCTCGTGCGCGCTTCGGACGACCATAACTTTTCATCCGGGTTGAATCCCGAGGCGAGGGAGCTGCCGTTGGAAAGCTCGTCTCGAGCCCTTCGACGTCCCAACCCGGGCTAGCCATGTTGGCGTCGAGTTCGACCTCAAAAACCCGTTCGGATCCTGATTTTCCGAGCTTTTGCTGCCACCCCGACGACGGCCAGGATCGGAGCCGACCGGGGCAGAATCCGGCGTGGAGGAGCGGACCCACTCAGGTCGTCGGCTTGGGTCGCCGACACGATTTAATAATAAAAAAACCCGGCGCGTGTGCTACTCCGGAAAGAACAAACCTGACTGACCAAAAAGGAGGAGGTGCAACACGACTTCCCAGGAGGTCACCCATCCCAGTACTACTCTCGCCCAAGCACGCTTAACTGTGGAGTTCTGATGGGATCCGGTGCATTAGTGCTGGTATGATCGCACCTGTCAAGTGTGGCACGATAAACTGCTTTAAGGCTTCGCCGAGCCGTCTCGTGTGCGCTTCGGACGGCCATAACTTTTCATCCGGGGTGAATCCCGAGGCGAGGGAGCTACCGTTGGAGAGCTCGTCTTGAACCCGTCGACGTCCCAACCCGGGCTAGACCGGTTGACGTCGAATTCGACCTCAAAAACCCGTTCCGGATCCTGATTTTCCGAGCTTTTGCTGCCAGCTCGACGACGGCCAGGATCGGAGCCGACCGGGGCAGAATCCGGCGTGGAGGAGCGGACCCACTCAGGTCGCCGACGCGATTTAATATTCAAAAACCCGGCGCGTGTGCGACACTAGAAAGAAAAACCTGACTGACCAAAAAGGAGGAGGTTCAACACGACTTCCCAGGAGGTCACCCATCCCACTACTATTCTCGCCCAAGCACGCTTAACTGCGGAGTTCTGATGGGCTCCGGTGCATTAGTGCTGGTATGATCGCACCTGTCAAGTGTGGCGCGATCAACTGCTTTAAGGCTTGGCCGAGTCGTCTCGTGCGCGCTTTGGACGACCATAACTTTTCATCCGGGTTGAATCCCGAGGCGAGGGAGCTGCCGTTGGAGAGCTCGTCTCGAGCCCTTCGACGTCCCAACCCGGGCTAGCCATGTTTACGTCGAATTCGACCTCAAAAACCCGTTCGGATCCTGATTTTCCGAGCTTTTGCTGCCAGCCCGACGACGGCCAGGATCGGAGCCGACCGGGGCAGAATCTGGCGTAGAGGAGCGGACCCACTCGGGTCGCCGGCTCGGGTCGCCGAAGCGATTTAATAATCAAAAACCCCACCCTTGTGCGACACTGGAAAGAACAAACCTGATTGACCAAAAAAGGAGGAGGTGCAACAGGAGGACTTCCCAAGAGGTCACCCATCCCAGTACTACTCCCGCCCAAGCACGCTTAACTGCGGAGTTCTGATGGGATCCGGTGCATTAGTGCTGGTATGATCGCACCTGTCAAGTGTGGCGCGATAAACTGCTTTAAGGCTTCGCCGAGCCGTCTCGTGTGCGCTTCGGACGGCCATAACTTTTCATCCGGGGTGAATCCCGAGGCGAGGGAGCTGCCGTTGGAGAGCTCGTCTTGAACCCGTCGACGTCCCAACCCGGGCTAGACCGGTTGACGTCGAATTCGACCTCAAAAACCCGTTCCGGATCCTGATTTTCCGAGCTTTTGCTGCCAGCTCGACGACGGCCAGGATCGGAGCCGACCGGGGCAGAATCCGGCGTGGAGGAGCGGACCCACTCAGGTCGCCGGCTCGGGTCGCCGACGCGATTTAATATTCAAAAACCCGGCGCGTGTGCGACACCGGAAAGAACAAACCTGACTGACCAAAAAGGAGGAGGTGCAACACGACTTCCCAGGAGGTCACCCATCCAAGTACTATTCTCGCCCAAGCACGCTTAACTGCGGAGTTCTGATGGGCTCCGGTGCATTAGTGCTGGTATGATCGCACCTGTCAAGTGTGGCGTGATCAACTGCTTTAACGCTTGGCCGAGTCGTCTCGTGCGCGCTTCGGACTACCATAACTTTTCATCCGGGTTGAATCCCGAGGCGAGGGAGCCGCCGTTGGAGCGCTCGTCTCGAGCCCTTCGACGTCCCAACCCGGGCTAGCCATGTTGACGTCGAATTCGACCTCAAAAACCCGTTCGGATCCTGATTTTCCGAGCTTTTGCTGCCAGCCCGACGACGCCCAGGATCGGAGCCGACCGGGGCAGAATCTGGCGTGGAGCAGCGGACCCACTCAGGTCGTCGGCTCAGGTCGCCGACGCGATTTAATAATCAAAAACCCGGCACGTGTGCTACCCCGGAAAGAACAAACCTGACTGACCAAAAAGGAGGAGGTGCAACACGACTTCCCAGGAGGTCACCCATCCCAGTACTACTCTCGCCCAAGCACGCTTAACTGTGGAGTTCTGATGGGATCCGGTGCATTAGTGCTGGTATGATCGCACCTGTCTAGTGTGGCGCAATAAACTGCTTTAAGAATTCGCTGAGCCGTCTCGTGTGCGCTTCGGACGGCCATAACTTTTCATCCGGGGTGAATCCCGAGGCGAGGGAGCTGCCGTTGGAGAGCTCGACTCGAGCCCGTCGACATCCCAACCCGGGCTAGATCGGTTGAGGTCGAATTCGACCTAAAAAACCCGTTCCGGATCCTGATTTTCCGAGCTTTTGCTGCCAGCTCGACAACGGCCAGGATCGGAGCCGACCGGGGCAGAATCCGGCGTGGAGGAGCGGACCCACTCAGGTCGCCGGCTCAGGTCGCCGACGCGATTTAATATTCAAAACTCCGGCGCGTGTGCGACACCGGAAAGAACAAACTTGACTGACCAAAAAGGAGGAGGTGCAACAAGACTTCCCAGGAGGTCACCCATCCCAGTACTATTCTCGCCCAAGCACGCTTAACTGCGGAGTTCTGATGGGATCCGGTGCATTAGGGCTGGTATGATCGCACCTGTTAAGTGTGGCGCGATCAACTGCTTTAAGGCTTGGCCGAGCCGTCTCGTGCGCGCTTCGGACGACCATAACTTTTCATCCGGGTTGAATCCCGAGGCGAGGGAGCTGCCGTTGGAAAGCTCGTCTCGAGCCCTTCGACGTCCCAGCCGGGGCTAGCCTGGTTGACGTCGAATTCGACCTCAAAAACCCATTCCGGATCCTGATTTTCCAAGCTTTTGCTGCCAGCCCGACGACGGCCAGGATTAGAGCCGGCCGGGGCAGAATCTGGCGTGGAGGAACAGACCCACTCGGGTCGCCGGCTCGGGTAGCCGAAGCGATTTAATTATAAAAAACCCGACGCTTGTGCGACACCGGAAAGAACGAACCTGACTGACGAAAAAAGGAGGAGGTGCAACACGAGGACTTCCCAGGAGGTCACCCATCCCAGTACTACTCTCGCCCAAGCACGCTTAACTGCGGAGTTCTGATGGGATCCGGTGCAATAGTGCTGGTATGATCGCACCTGTCAAGTGTGGCGCGATCAACTGCTTTAAGGCTTGGCCGAGTCGTCTCGTGCGCGCTTCGGACGACCATAACTTTTCATCCGGGTTGAATCCTTAGGTGAGGGAGCTGCCGTTAGAGAGCTCGTCTCGAGCCCTTCGACGTCCCAACCCGGGCTAGCCCGGTTGACGTTGAATTCGACCTCAAAAACCCGTTCCGGATCCTGATTTTCGAGCTTTTGCTGCCAGCCCGACGACGGCCAGGATCGGAGCCGACCGGGGCAAAATCCAGCGTGGAGGAGCGGACCCACTCAGGTCGTAGGCTCGGGTCGCCGACGCGATTTAATAATAAAAAACCTAGCGCGTGTGCTACACCGGAAAGAACAAACCTGACTAACCAAAAAGGAGGATGTGCAACATGACTTCCCAGGAGGTCACCCATCCCAGTACTACTCTCGCCCAAGCACGCTTTACTGTGGAGTTCTGATGGGATCCGGTGCATTAGTGCTGGTATGATCGCACCTATAAAGTGTGGCGCGATAAACTGCTTTAAGGCTTCGCCGAGCCGTCTCGTGTGCGCTTCGGACGGTCATAACTTTTCATCCGGGGTGAATCCCGAGGCGAGGGAGCTGCCGTTGGAGAGTTCATCTCAAACCCGTCGACGTCCCAACCCGGGCTTGACCGGTTGACGTCGAATTCGACCTCAAAAACCCGTTCCAGATCCTGATTTTCCGAGCTTTTGCTGCCAGCTCGACGACGGCCAGGATCGGAGCCGACCGGGGCAGAATCCGGCGTGGAGGAGCGGACCCACTCAGGTCGCCGGCCCGGGTCGCCGACGCGATTTAATATTCAAAAACCCAGCGCGTGTGCGACACCGGAAAGAACAAACCTGACCAACCAAAAAGGAGGAGGTGCAACACGACTTCCCAGGAGGTCACCCATCCCAGTACTATTCTCGCCCAAGCACGCTTAACTACGGAGTTCTGATGGGATCCGGTGCATTAGGGCTGGTATGATCGCACCTGTTAAGTGTGGCGCGATCAACTGCTTTAAGGCATGGCCGAGCCGTCTCGTGCGCGCTTCGGACGGCCATAACTTTTCTTCCGGGTTGAGTCCCGAGGCGAGGGAGCTGCCGTTGGAGAGCTCGTCTCGAGCCCTTTGACGTCCCAACCCGGGCTAGCCATGTTGACGTCGAATTCGACCTCAAAAACCCGTTCGGATCCTGATTTTCCGAGGTTTTGCTGCCAGCCCGACGACGGCCAGGATCGGAGCCGACCGGGGCAGAATCCGGCGTGGAGGAGCGGACCCACTCAGGTCGTCGGGTCGGGTCGCCGACGTGATTTAATAATCAAAAACCCGGTGCGTGTGCTACACCGGAAAGAACAAACCTGACTGACCAAAAAGGAGGAGGTGCAACACGACTTCCCAGGAGGTCACCCATCCCAGTACTACTCTCGCCCAAGCACGCTTAACTGTGGAGTTCTGATGAGATCCGGTGCATTAGTGCTGGTATGATCGCACCTGTCAAGTGTGGCGCGATAAACTGCATTAAGGCTTCGCCGAGCCGTCTCGTGCGCGCTTCGGACGGCCATAACTTTTCATCCGGGGTGAATCCCGAGGTGAGGGAGCTGCCGTTGGAGAGCTCGTCTCGAACCCGTCGACGTCCCAACCCGGGCTAGACCGGTTCACGTCGAATTCGACCTCAAAAACCCGTTCCAGATCCTGATTTTCCGAGCTTTTGCTGCCAGCCCGACGACGGCCAGGATCGGAGCCGACCGGGGCAGAATCCGGCGTGGAGGAGCGGACCCACTCAGGTAGCCGGCTCGGGTCGCCGACGCGATTTAATAATCAAAAACCCGGCGCGTGTGCGACACCGGAAAGAACAAACCTGACTGACAAAGAAGGAGGAGGTGAACCACGACTTCCCAGGAGGTCACCCATCCCAGTACTATTCTCGCCCAAGCACGCTTAACTGCGGAGTTCTGATGGGATCCGGTGCATTAGGGCTGGTATGATCGCACCTGTTAAGTGTGGCGCGATCAACTGCTTTAAGGCTTGGCCGAGCCGTCTCGTGCGCGCTTCGGACGGCCATAACTTTTCATCCGGGTAGAATCCCGAGGCGAGGGAGCTGCCGTTGGAAAGGTCGTCTCGAGCCCTTCGACGTCCCAACCCGGGCTAGCCCGGTTGACGTCGAATTCGACCTCAAAAACCCATTCCGGATCCTGATTTTCCGAGCTTTTGCTGCCAGCCCGACGACGACCAGGATCAGAGCCGGCCGGGGCAGAATCTGGCGTGGAGGAGCGGACCCACTCGGGTCGCCGGAGCGATTTAATAAAAAAAAACCCGATGCTTTTGCGACACCGGACAGAACAAACCTGACTGACCAAAAAAGGAGGAGGTGCAACACGAGGATTTCCCAGCAGGTCACCTATCCAAGTTCTACTCTCGCCCAAGCACGCTTAACTGCGGAGTTCTGATGGGATCCGGTGCATTAGTGCTGGTATGATCGCACCTGTCAAGTGTGGCGTGATAAACTGCTTTAAGGCTTCGCCGAGCCGTCTCGTGTGTGCTTCGGACGGCCATAACTTTTCATCCGGGGTGAATCCCGAGGCGAGGGAGCTGCCGTTGGAGAGCTCGTCTCGAACCCGTCGACGTCCCAACCCGGGCTAGATCGGTTGACGTCGAATTCAACCTCAAAAACCCGTTCCGGATCCTGATTTTCCGAGCTTTTGCTCCCAGCCCGACGACGGCCAGGATTGGAGCCGACCGGGGCAGAATCCGGCGTGGAGGAGCGGACCCACTCATGTCGTCGGCTCGGGTCGCCCACACGATTTAATAATCAAAAACCCGAGGCGTGTGCGACACCGGAAAGAACAAACCTGACTGACCAAAAAGGAGGAGGTGCAACACGACTTCCCAGGAGGTCACCCATCCCAGTACTATTCTTGCCCAAGCACGCTTAACGGCGGAGTTCTGATGGGATCCGGTGCATTAGGGCTGGTATGATCGCACCTGTTAAGTGTGGCGCGATCAACTGCTTTAAGGCTTGGCCGAGCCGTCTCGTGCGCGCTTCGGACGGCCATAACTTTTCATCCAGGTAGAATCCCGAGGCGAGGGAGCTGCCGTTGGAAAGGTCGTCTCGAGCCCTTCGACGTCCCAACCCGGGCTAGCCCGGTTGACGTCGAATTCGACCTCAAAAACCCATTCCGGATCCTGATTTTCCGAGCTTTTGCTGCCAGCCCGACGACTTCCAGGATCAGAGCCGGCCGGGGCAGAATCTGGCGTGGAGGAGCGGACCCACTCGGGTCGCCGGCTCGGGTCGCCGAAGCGATTTAATAATAAAAAACCCGATGCTTGTGCGACACCGGACAGAACAAACCTGACTGACCAAAAAAGGAGGAGGTGCAACACGAGGACTTCCCAGGAGGTCACCCATCCCAGTACTACTCTAGCCCAAACACGCTTAACTGCGGAGTTCTGATGGGATCCGGTGCATTAGTGCTGGTATAATCGCACCTGTCAGGTGTGGCGCGATCAACTCCTTTAAGGCTTCCCCGAGCCGTCTGGTGCGCGCTTCGGACGGCCATAACTTTTCATCCGGGGTGAATCCCGAGGCGAGGGAGCTGCCGTTGGAGGGCTCGTCTCGAGCCCGTCGACGTCCCAACCCGGGCTAGCCCGGTTGACGTCGAATTCGACCTCAAAAACCCGTTCCGGATCCTGATTTTCCGAAGTTTTCCTGCCAGCCCGACGGCGGCTAGGATCGGAGCCGACCGGGGCAGAATCCGGCGTTGAGGAGCGGACCCACTCAGGTCGCCGGCTCGGGTCGCCGACGCGATTTAATAATAAAAAACCCGGCAAGTGTGCGACACCGGAAAGAACAAACCTGACTGACCAAAAAGGAGGAGGTGCAACACGAGGACTTCCCAGGAGGTCACCCATCCTGGTACTACTCTCGCCCAAGCACGCTTACCTGCGGAGTTCTGATGGGATCCGGTGCATTAGTGCTGGTATGATCGCACCTGTCAAGTGTGGCGCGATCAATTGCTTTAAGGCTTCGCCGAGCCGTCTCGTGCGCGCTTCGGACGGCCATAACTTTTCATCCGGGGTGAATCCCGAGGCGAGGGAGCTGCCGTTGGAGAGCTCGTCTCGAGCCCGTCGACGTCCCAACCCGGGCTAGCCCGATTGACGTCGAATTCGACCTCAAAAACCCGTTCCGGATCCTGATTTTCCGAGCTTTTGCTACCAGCACGACGACAGCCAGGATTGGAGCCGACCGAGCAGAATCCGGCATGGAGGAGCGGACCCACTCGGGTCGCCGAAGCGATTTAAAAATCAAAAACCCGACGCTTGTGCAATACCGGAAAGAACAAACCTGACCGACCAAAAAAGGACGAGGTGCAACACGAGGACTTCCAAGGAGGTCACCCATCCCAGTACTACTCTCGCCCAAGCATGCTTAACTGCGGAGTTCTGATGGCATCCGGTGCACTAGTGCAGGTATGATCGCACCTGTCAAGTGTGGCGCGGTCAACTGCTTTAAGGCTTGGCCGAGCCGTCTCGTGCGCGCTTCAGACGGCCATAAATTTTCATCCAGGTTGAATCCCGGGGCGAGGGAGCTGCCGTTGGAGAGCTCGTCTCGAGCCCGTCGACGTCCCAACCCGGGCTAGCCCGGTTGACGTGGAATTCGACCTCAAAAACCCGTTCCGGATACTGATTTTCCGAGCTTTTGCTGCCAGCCCGACGACGGCCAGGATCGGAGCCGACCGGGGCAGAATATAGAGTGGAGGAACGAACCCACTCAGGTCGCCGACGCGATTTAATAATCAAAAACCCGCCGCGTGTGCGACACCGGAAAGGAAAAACCTGACTGACCAAAAAAGGAAGAGGTGCAACACGAGGATTTCCCAGGATGTTACCCATCCCAGTACTACTCTCGCCCAAGCACCCTTAACTGCGGAGTTCTGAAGGGATCCGGTGCATTAGTGCAGGTGTGATCGCACCTGTCAAGTGTGGCGCGATCAACTGCTTTAAGGCTTCGCCGAGCCGTCTCGTGCGCGCTTCGGACGGCCATAACTTTTCATCCGGGGTGAATCCTGAGGCGAGGGAGCTGCCGTTGGAGGGCTCGTCTCGAGCCCGTCGACGTCCCAACCCGGGCTAGCCCGGTTGACGTCGAATTCGACCTCAAAAACCCGTTCCGGATCCTGATTTTCCGAGCTTTTCCTGCCAGCCCGCCGACGGCTAGGATCAGAGCCGATTGGGGCAGAATCCGGCGTCGAGGAGCGGACCCACTCAGGTCGCCGGCTCGGGTCGCCGACGCGATTTAATAATCAAAAACCCGGCAAGTGTGCGACACCGGAAAGAACAAACCTGACTGAACAAAAAGGAGGAGGTGCAACACGAGGACTTCCCAGGAGGTCACCCATCCTAGTACTACTCTCGCCCAAGCAAGCTTAACTGCGGAGTTCTGATGGGATCCGGTGCATTAGTGCTGGTATGATCGCACCTGTCAAGTGTGGCGCGATCAACTGTTTTAAGGCTTCGCCGAGCCGTCTCGTGCGCGCTTCGGACAGCCATAACTTTTCATCCGGGGTGAATCCTGAGGCGAGGGAGCTGCCGTTGGAGAGCTCGTCTCGAGCCCGTCGACGTCCCAACCCGGGCTAGCCCGGTTCACGTCGAATTCGACCTCAAAAACCCGTTCTGGATCCTGATTTTCCGAGCATTTACTGCCAGCCCGACGAAGGCCAGGATCGGAGCCGACCGGGGCAGAATCTGGCGTGGAGCAACGGACCCACTCAGGACGCCGGCTCGGGTCGCCGACGCGATTTAATAATCAAAAACCCGGCGCATGTGCGACACCGGAAAGGACAAACCTGACTGACCAAAAAAGGAGGAGGTGCAACACGAGGACTTCCCAGGATGCCCACCCATCCCAGTACTATTCTCGCCCAAGCACGCTTAACTGCGGAGTTCTGAAGGGAGCCGGTGCATTAGTGCAGGTATGATCGCACCTGTCATGTGTGGCGCGATCAACTGCTTTAAGGCTTCGCCGAGCAGTCTCGTGTGCGCTTCGGACGGCCATAACTTTTCATCCGGGGTGAATCCCGAGGCGAGGGAGCTGCTGTTGGAGGGCTCGTCTCGAGCCCGTCGACGTCCCAATCCGGGCTAGCCCGGTTGACGTCGAATTCGACCTCAAAAACCCGTTCCGGACCCTGATTTTCCGAACTTTTCCAGCCAGCCCGACGACGGCTACGATCGGAGCCGACCGGGGCAGAATCCGGCGTGGAGGAGCGGACCCACTCAGGTCGCCGGCACGGTTCGCCGACGCGATTTAATAATCAAAAACCCGGCAAGTGTGCGACACCGGAAAGAACAAACCTGACTGAGCAAAAAGGAGGAGGTGCAACACGAGGACTTCCCAGGAGGTCACCCACCCTGGTACTACTCTCGCCCAAGCACGCTTAACTGCGGAGTTCTGATGGGATCCGGTGCATTAGTGCTGGTATGATCGCACCTGTCAAGTGTGGCGCGATCAACTGCTTTAAGGCTTCGCCGAGCCGTGTCGTGCGCGCTTCGGACGACCATAACTTTTCATCCGGGGTGACTCCCGAGGCGAGGGAGCTGCCTTTGGAGAGCTCGTCTGGAGCCCGTCGACGTCCCAACCCGGGCTAGCCCGGTTGACGTCGAATTCGACCTCAAAAACCCGTTCCGGATCCTCATTTTCCGAGCATTTACTACCAGCCTGACAAAGGCCAGGATCGGAGCCGACCGGGGCAGAATCCGGCCTGGAGGAGCGGACCCACTCAGGTCGACGGCTCGGGTCGCCGACGCGATTTAATAATCAAAAACCCGGCGCGTGTGCGACAACAGAAAGAACAAACCAGACTGACCAAAAAGGAGGAGGTGCAACACGAGGACTTCCCAGGAGGTCACCCATCCTAGTACTACTCTCGCCCAAGCACCCTTAACTGCGGAGTTCTGATGGGATCCGGTGCATTAGTGCTGGTATGATCGCACCTGTTAAGTGTGGTGCGATCAACTGCTATGATCGCACCTGTCAAGTGTGGCGCGATCAACTGTTTTAAGGCTTCGCTGAGTCGTCTCGTGCGCGCTTCGGACGGCCATAACTTTTCATCCGGGGTGAATCTCGAGGCGAGGGAGCTGCCGTTGGAGAGCTCGTCTCGAGCCCGTCGACGTCCCAACCCGGGCTAGCCCAGTTCACGTCGAATTCGACCTCAAAAACCCGTTCTGGATCCTGATTTTCCGAGCATTTACTGCCAGCCCGACGAAGGCCAGGATCGGAGCCGACCGGGGCAGAATCCGGCGTGGGGGAGCGGACCCACTCAGGTCGCCGGCTCGGGTCGCCGACGCGATTTAATAATCAAAAACACGGCGCGTGTGCGACAACGGAAAGAACAAACCTGACTGACCAAAAAGGAGGAGGTGCAACACGAGGACTTCCAAGGAGGTCACCCATCCCAGTACTACTCTCGCCCAAGCACCCTTAACTGCGGAGTTCTGATGGGATCCGGTGCATTAGTGCTGGTAAGATCGCACCTGTTAAGTGTGGCGCGATCAACTGCTTTAAGGCTTGGCCGAGCCGTCTCGTGCGCGTTTCGGATGGCCATAACTTTTCATCCAGGTTGAATCCCGAGGCGAGGGAGCTGCCGTTGGAGAGCTCGTCTCGAGCCTGTCGACGTCCCAACCCGGGCTAGCCTGGTTGACGTGGAATTCGACCTCAAAAACCCGTTCCGGATCTTGATTTTCCGAGCTTTTCCTGCCAGCCCGACGACGGCCAGGATTGGAGCCGACCGGGGCAGAATCTGGCGTGGAGCAACGGACCTACTCAGGACGCCGGCTCGGGTCGCCGACGCGACTTAATAATCAAAAACCCGGCGCATGTGCGACACCGGAAAGGACAAACCTGACTGGCCAAAAAAGGAGGAGGTGCAACACGAGGACTTCCCAGGATGCCACCCATCCCAGTACTACTCTCGCCCAAGCACGCTTAACTGCGGAGTTCTGAAGGGAGCCGGTGCATTAGTGCAGGTATGATCGCACCTGTCACGTGTGGCGCGATCAACGGCTTTAAGGCTTCGCCGAGCAGTCTCGTGTGCGCTTCGGACGGCCATAACTTTTCATCCGGGGTGAATCCCGAGGCGAGGGAGCTGCTGTTGGAGGGCCCGTCTCGAGCCCGTCGATGTCCCAACCCAGGCTAGCCCGGTTGACGTCGAATTCGACCTCAAAAACCCGTTCCGGACCCTGATTTTCCGAACTTTTCCAGCCAGCCCAACGACGGCTACGATCGGAGCCGACCGGGGCAGAATCTGGCGTGGAGGAGCGGACCCACTCAGGTCGCCGGCACGGTTCGCCGACGCGATTTAATAATCAAAAACCCGGCAAGTGTGCGACACCGGAAAGAACAAACCTGACTGACCAAAAAGGAGGAGGTGCAACACGAGGACTTCCCAGGAGGTCACCCATCCTGGTACTACTCTCGCCCAAGCACGCTTAACTGCGGAGTTCTGATGGGATCCGGTGCATTAGTGCTGGTATGATCGCACCTGTCAAGTGTGGCGCGATCAACTGCTTTAAGGCTTCGCCGAGCCGTCTCGTGCGCGCTTCGGACGACCATAACTTTTCATCCGGGGTGAATCCCGAGGCGAGGGAGCTGCCTTTGGAGAGCTCGTCTCGAGCCCGTCGACGTCCCAACCCGGGCTAGCCCGGTTGACGTCGAATTCGACCTCAAAAACCCGTTCCGGATCCTCATTTTCCGAGCATTTACTGCCAGCCCAACAAAGGCCAGGATCGGAGCCGACCGGGGCAGAATCCGGCCTGGAGGAGCGGACCCACTCAGGTCGACGGCTCGGGTCGCCGACGCGATTTAATAGTCAAAAACCCGGCGCGTGTGCGACAACGGAAAGAACAAACCAGACTGACCAAAAAGGAGGAGGTGCAACACGAGGACTTCCCAGGAGGTCACCCATCCCAGTACTACTCTCGCCCAAGCACCCTTAACTGCGGAGTTCTGATGGGATCCGGTGCATTAGTGCTGGTATGATCGCACCTGTTAAGTGTGGTGCGATCAACTGCTTTAAGGCTTGGCCGAGCCGTCTCGTGCGCGCTTCGGACGACCATAACTTTTCATCCGGGTTGAATCCCGAGGCGAGGGAGCTGTCGTTGGAAAGCTCGTCTCGAGCCCGTCGACGTCCCAACCGGGGCTAGCCCGGTTGACGTCGAATTCGACCTCTAAAACCCGTTCCGGATCGTGATTTTCCGAGCTTTTGCTACCAGCCCGACGACGGCCAGGATCGGAGCCGACCGAGCAGAATCCGGCGTGGAGGAGCGGACCCACTCGGGTCGCGGGCTCGGGTTACCGAAGCGATTTAATAATCAAAAACCCGACGCTTGTGCGACACCGGAAAGAACAAACCTGACAAACCAAAAAAGGACAATGTGCAACACGAGGACTTCCCAGGAGGTCATCCATCCCAGTACTACTCTCGCCCAAGCACGCTTAACTGCGGAGTTCTGATGGGATCCGGTGCATTGGTGCTGGTATGATCGCACCTGTCAAGTGTGGCGCGATCAACTGCTTTAAGGCTTGGCCGAGCCGTCTCGTGCGCGCTTCGGACGGCCATAACTTTTCATCCAGGTTGAATCCCGAGGCGAGGGAGCTGCCGTTGGAGAGCTCGTCTCGAGCCCGTCGACGTCCCAACCCGGGCTAGCTCGGTTGACGTGGAATTCGATCTCAAAAACCCGTTCCGGATCCTGATTTTCCGAGCTTTTGCTGCCAGCCCGGCGACGGCCACGATCGGAGCCGACCGGGGCAGAATCTGGCGTGGAGGAACGGACCCACTCAGGTCGCTGGCTCGGGTCGCCGACGCGATTTAATAATCAAAAACCCGGCGCGTGTGCGACACTGGAAAGGACAAACCTGACTGACCAAAAAAGGAGGAGGTGCAACACGAGGACTTGCCAGGATGTCACCCATCCCAGTACTACTCTCGCCCAAGCACGCTTAACTGCGGAGTTCTGAAGGGATCCGGTGCATTAGTGCAGGTATGATCGCACCTGTCAAGTGTGGCGCGATCAACTGCTTTAAGGCTTCGCCGAGCCGTCTCGTGCGCGCTTCGGACGGCCATAACTTTTCATCCGAGGTGAATCCCGAGGCGAGGGAGCTGCCGTTGGAGAGCTCGTCTCGAGCCCGTCGACGTCCAAACCCGGGCTAGCCCGGTTGACTTCGAATTCGACCTCAAAAAACCGTTCTGGATCCTGATTCTCCGAGCTTTTCCTGCCAGCCCGACGACGGCCAGGATCGGAGCCGACCGGGGCAGAATCCGGCATTGAGGAGCAGACCCACTCAGGTCGTCGGCTCGTGTCGCCGACGCGATTTAATAATCAAAAACCCGGCGCGTGCGCGACACCGGAAAGAACAAACCTGACTGACCAAAAAGGAGGAGGTGCAACACGAGGACTTCCCAGGAGGTCACCCATCCTGGTACTACTCTCGCCCAAGCACGCTTAACAGCGGAGTTCTGATGGGATCCGGTGCATTAGTGCTGCTATGATCGCACCTGTCAAGTGTGGCGCGATCAACTGCTTTAAGGCTTCGCCGAGCTGTCTCGTGCGCGCTTCGGACGGCCATAACTTTTCATCCGGGGTGAATCCCGAGGCGAGGGAGCTGCCGTTGGAGAGCTCGTCTCGAGCCCGTCGACGTCCCAACCCGGGCTAGCCCGGTTGACGTCGAATTCGACCTCAAAAACCCGTTCCAGATCCTGATTTTCCGAGCATTTACTGCCAGCCCGACGAAGGCCAGGATCGGAGCCGACCGGGGCAGAATCCGGCATGGAGGAGCGGACCCACTCAGGTCGCCGGCTCGGGTCGCCGACGCGATTTAATAATTAAAAACCCGGCGCGTGTGCGACAACGGAAAGAACAAACCAGACTGACCAAAAACGAGGAGGTGCAACACGAGGACTTCCCAGGAGGTCACCCATCCCAGTACTACTCTCGCCCAAGCACCCTTAACTGCGGAGTTCTGATGGGATCCGGTACATTAGTGCTGGTATGATCGCACCTGTCAAGTGTGGCGCGATCAACTGCTTTAAGGCTTCGCCGAGCCGTCTCGTGCGCGCTTCGGACGGCCATAACTTTTCATCCGGGGTGAATCCCGAGGCGAGGGAGCTGCCGTTGGAGAGCTCGTCTCGAGCCCGTCGACGTCCCAACCCGGGCTAGCCCGGTTGACGTCGAATTCGACCTCAAAAACCCGTTCCGGATCCTGATTTTCCGAGCATTTACTGCCAGCCCGACGAAGGCCAGGATCGGAGTCGACCGGGGCAGAATCCAGCATGGAGGAGCGGACCCACTCAGCTCGCCGGCTCGGGTCGCCGACGCGATTTAATAATTAAAAACCCGGCGCGTGTGCGACAACGGAAAGAACAAACCAGACTGACCAAAAACGAGGAGGTGCAACACGAGGACTTCCCAGTAGGTCACCCATCCCAGTACTACTCTCGCCCAAGCACCCTTAACTTCGGAGTTCTGATGGGATCCGGTGCATTAGTGCTGGTATGATCGCACCTGTTAAGTGTGGCGCGATCAACTGCTTTAAGGCTTGACCGAGCCGTCTCGTGCGCGCTTCGGACGACCATAACTTTTAATCCGGGTTGAATCCCGAGGCGAGGGAGCTGTCGTTGGAAAGCTCGTCTCGAGCCTGTCGACGTCCCAACCGGGGCTAGCCCGGTTGACGTCGAATTCGACCTCAAAAACCCGTTCCGGATCATGATTTTCCGAGCTTTTGCTACCAGCCCGACGACGGCCAGGATCGGAGCCGACCGAGCAGGATCCGGCGTGGAGGAGCTGACCCACTCGGGTCGCCGGCTCGGGTCGCCGAAGCGATTTAATAATCAAAAACCTGACGCTTGTGCGACACCGGAAAGAACAAACCTGATTGACCAAAAAAGGACAAGGTGCAACACGAGGACTTCCCAGGAGGTCACCCATCCCAGTACTACTCTCGCCCAAGCACGCTTAACTGCGGAGTTCTGAAGGGATCCGGTGCATTAGTGCAGGTATGATCGCACCTGTCAAGTGTGGCGCGATCAACTGCTTTAAGGCTTCGCGGAGCCGTCTCGTGCGCGCTTCGGACGGCCATAACTTTTCATCCGGGGTGAATCCCGAGGCGAGGGAGCTGCCGTTGGAGAGCTCGTCTCGAGCCCGTCGACGTCCCAACCCGGCCTTGCCCGGTTGACTTCGAATTCGACCTCAAAAACCCGTTCCGGATCCTGATTTTCCGAGCTTTTCCTGCCAGCCCGACGACGGCTACGATCGGAGCCGACCGGGGCAGAATCCGGCGTTGAGGAGCGGACCCACTCAGGTCGCCGACGCGATTTAATTATCAAAAACCCGGCGCGTGTGCGACACCGGAAAGAACAAACCTGACTGACCAAAAAGGAGGAGGTGCAACACGAGGACTTCCCAGGAGGTCACCCATCCTGGTACTACTCTCGCCCAAGCACGCTTAACTGCGGGGTTCTGATGGGATCCGGTGCATTAGTGCTGGTATGATCGCACCTGTCAAGTGTGGCGCGATCAACTGCTTTAAGGCTACGCCGAGCCGTCTTGTGCGCGCTTCGGACGGCCATAACTTTTCATCCGGGTTGAATCCCGAGGCGAGGGAGTTGCCGTTGGAAAGCTCGTCTCGAGCCCGTCGACGTCCCAATCGGAGCTTGCCCGGTTGACGTTGAATTCGACATCAAAAACCCGTTCGGATCCTGATATTCCGAGCTTTTACTGCCAGCCTGACGAAGGCCAGGATCGGAGCCGACCGGGGCAGAATCCGGCGTGGAGGAGCGGACCCACTCAGGTCGCCGGCTCGGGTCGCCAACGCGATTTAATAATCAAAAACCCGGCGCGTGTGCGACAACAGAAAGAACAAACCTGACTGACCAAAAAGGAGGACTTCCCAGGAGGTCACCCATCCCAGTACTACTCTCGCCCAAGCACGCTTAACTGCGGAGTTCTGATGGGATCCGGTGCATTAGTGCGGGTATGATCGCACCTGTCAAGTGTGGCGCGACCAACTGCTTTAAGGCTTGGCCGAGCCGTCTGGTGCGCGCTTCGGACGGCCATAACTTTTCATCCAGGTTGAATCCCGAGGCGAGGGAGCTGCCGTTGGAGAGCTCGTCTCGAGTCCGTCGACGTCCCAACCCGGGCTAGCCCGGTTGACGTGGAATTCGACCTCAAAAACCCGTTCCGGATCCTGATTTTCCGAGCTTTTGCTGCCAGCCCGACGACGGCCAGGATCGGAGCCGACCGGGGCAGAATCTGGCGTGGAGGAACGGACCCACTCAGGTCGCCGGCTCGGCTCGCTGACGCGATTTAATAATCAAAAACCCGGCGCGTGTGCGACACCGGAAAGGACAAACCTGACTGACCAAAAAAGGAGGAGGTGTAACACGAGGACTTCCCAGGATGTCACCCATCCCAGTACTACTCTCGCCCAAGCACGCTTAACTGCGGAGTTCTGAAGGGATCCGGTGCATTAGTGCAGGTATGATCGCACCTGTCAAGTCTGGTGCGATCAACTGCTTTAAGGCTTCGCCGAGCCGTCTCGTGCGCGCTGCGGACGGCCATAACTTTTCATCCGGGGTGAATCCCGAGGCGAGGGAGCTGCCGTTGGAGAGCTCGTCTCGAGCCCGTCGACGTCCCAACCTGGGCTAGCCCGGTTGACTTCGAATTCGACCTCAAAAACCCGTTCCGGATCCTGATTTTCCGAGCATTTCCATCCAGCCCGACGACGGCTAGGATCGGAGCCGACCGGGGCAGAATCCGGCGTTGAGGAGCGGACCCACTCAGGTCGCCGGCTCGTGTCGCCGACGCGATTTAATAATCAAAAACCCGGCGCGTGTGCGACACCGGAAAGAACAAACCTGACTGACCAAAAAGGAGGAGGTGCAACACGAGGACTTCCCAGGAGGTCACCCATCCTGGTACTACTCTCGCCCAAGAACGCTTAACTGCGGTGTTCTGATGGGATCCGGTGCATTAGTGCTGGTATGATCGCACCTGTCAAGTGTGGCGCGATCAACTGCTTTAAGGCTTCGCCGAGCCGTCTCGTGCGCGCTTCGGACGGCCATAACTTTTCATCCGGGTTGAATCCAGAGGCGACGGAGCTGCCGTTGGAAAGCTCGTCTCGAGCCCGTCGACGTCCCAATTGGGGCTAGCCTGGTTGACGTTGAATTCGACCTCAAAAACCCGTTCGGATCCTGATATTCCGAGCTTTTACTGCCAGCCCGACGAAGGCCAGGATCGGAGCAGACCGGGGCAGAATCCGGCGTGGAGGAACGGACCCACTCAGGTCGCCGGCTCGGGTCGCCAACGTGATTTAATAATCAAAAACCCGGCGCGTGTGCGACAGCGGAAAGAACAAACCTGACTGACCAAAAAGGAGGACTTCCCAGGAGGTCACCCATCCCAGTACTACTCTCGCCCAAGCACGCTTAACTGCGGAGTTCTGATGGGATCCGGTGCATTAGTGTTGGTATGATCGCACCTGTCAAGTGTGGCGCGACCAAATGCTTTAAGGCTTGGCCGAGCCGTCTCGTGCGCGCTTCGGACGGCCATAACTTTTCATCCGGGTTGAATCCCGAGGCGAGGGAGCTGCCGTTGGAAAGCTCGTCTCGAGCCCGTCGACGTCCCAATCGGGGCTGGCCCGGTTGACGTTGAATTCGACCTCATAAACCCGTTCGGATCCTGATTTTCCGAGCTTTTGCTGCCAGCCCGACGACGGCCAGCATCGGAGCAAACCGAGCAGAATCCGGCGTGGAGGAGCGGACCCACTCGGGTCGCCGGCTCGGGTCGCCGAAGCGATTTAATAATCAAAAACCCGACGCTTGTGCGACACCGGATAGAACAAACCTGACTGACCAAAAAAGGAGGAGGTGCAACACGAGGACTTCCCAGGAGGTCAACCATCCCAGTACTACTCTCGCCCAAGCACGCTTAACTGCGGAGTTCTGATGGGATCCGGTGCATTAGTGTTGGTATGATCGCACCTGTCAAGTGTGGCGCGACCAACTGCTTTAAGGCTTGGCCGAGCCGTCTCGTGCGCGCTTCGGACGGCCATAACTTTTCATCCGGGTTGAATCCCGAGGCGAGGGAGCTGCCGTTGGAAAGCTCGTCTCGAGCCCGTCGACGTCCCAATCGGGGCTGGCCCGGTTGACGTTGAATTCGACCTCATAAACCCGTTCGGATCCTGATTTTCCGAGCTTTTGCTGCCAGCCCGACGACGGCCAGCATCGGAGCAAACCGAGCAGAATCCGGCGTGGAGGAGCGGACCCACTCGGGTCGCCGGCTCGGGTCGCCGAAGCGATTTAATAATCAAAAACCCGACGCTTGTGCGACACCGGATAGAACAAACCTGACTGACCAAAAAAGGAGGAGGTGCAACACGAGGACTTCCCAGGAGGTCAACCATCCCAGTACTACTCTCGCCCAAGCACGCTTAACTGCGGAGTTCTGATGGGATCCGGTGCATTAGTGTTGGTATGATCGCACCTGTCAAGTGTGGCGCGATCAACTGCTTTAAGGCTTGGCCGAGCCGTCTCGTGCGCGCTTCGGACGGCCATAACTTTTCATCCAAGTTGAATCCCGAGGCGAGGGAGCTGTCGTTGGAGAGCTCGTCTCGAGCCCGTCGACGTCCCAACCCGGGCTAGCACGGTTGACGTCGAATTCGACCTAAAAAACCCGTTCTGGATCCTGATTTTCCGAGCTTTTGCCGCCAGCCCGACGACAGGCAGGATCGGAGCCGACCGGGGCAGAATCTGGCGTGGAGGAGCGGACCCACTCGGGTCGCCGGCTCGGGTCCCCGACGCAATTTAATAATAAAAAACCCGGCGCGTGTACGACACCGGAAAGAACAAACCTGACTAACCAAATAGGAGGAGGTGCAACACGAGGACATCCCAGGAGGTCACCCATCCCAGTACTACTCTCGCCCAAGCACGCTTGACTGCGGAGTTCTGAAGGGATCCGGTGCGTTAGTGCAGGTATGATCGCACCTGTCAAGTGTGGCGCGATCAACTGCTTTAAGGCTTCGCCGAGCCGTCTCGTGCGCGCTTCGGACGGCCATAACTTTTTATCCGGGTTGAATCCCGAGGCGAGGGAGCTGCCGTTGGAAAGCTCGTCTCGAGCCCTTCGACGTCCCAACCCGGGCTTGCCCGGTTGGCGTCGAATTCAACCTCAAAAACCCGTTCCGGACCCTGATTTACAGAGCTTTTGCTGCCAGCCCGACAACGGCCAGGATCGGAGCCGACCGGGGCAGAATCCGGCGTGGAGGAGCGCACCCACGGAGGTCGCCGGCTCTGGTCGCCGACGCGATTTAATAATAAAAAACCCGGCGCGTGTACGACACCGGAAAGAACAAACCTGACTGACCAAAAAAGAGGAGGTGCAACACGAGGACTTCCCAGGAGGTCACCCATCCCAGTACTACTCTCGCCCAAGCACACTTAACTGCGGAGTTCTGAAGGGATCCGGTGCATTAGTGCAGGTATGATCGCACCTGTCAAGTGTGGCGCGATCATTTGCGTTAAGGCTTCGCCGAGCCGTCTCGTGCGCGCTTCGGACGGCCATAACTTTTCATCCGGGTTGAATCCCGAGGCGAGGGAGCTGCCGTTGGAAAGCTCGTCTCGAGCCCTTCGACGTCCCAACCCGGGCTTGCCCGGTTGACGTCGAATTCGACCTCAAAAACCCGTTCCTGACCCTGATTTTCCGAGCTTTTGCTGCCAGCCCGACAACGGCCAGGATCGGAGCCGACCGGGGCGGAATCCGGCGTTGAGGAGCGCACCCACTGAGGTCGCCGGCTCGGGTCGCCGACGCGATTTAATAATAAAAAACCCGGCGCGTGTACGACACCGGAAAGAACAAACCTGACTGACCAAAAAAGAGGAGGTGCAACACGAGGACTTCCCTGGAGGTCACCCATGCTAGTACTACTCTCGCCCAAGCACGCTTAACTGCGGAGTTCTGAAGGGATCCGGTGCATTAGTGCAGGTATGATCGCACCTGTCAAGTGTGGTGCGATCAACTGCGTTAAGGCTTCGCCGAGCCGTCTCGTGCGCGCTTCGGACGACCATAACTTTTCATCCGGGTTGAATCCCGAGGCGAGGGAGCTGCCGTTCGAGAGCTCGTCTCGAGCCCGTCGACGTCCCAACCCGGGCTAGCCTGGTTGACGTCGAACTCGACCTCAAAAACCCGTTCCGGATCCTGATTTTCCAAGGTAGCCGGCTCGGGTCGCCGACGCAATTTAAAAATCAAACACCCGGCGTGGTGGGACACCGGAAAGAACAAACCTGACTGACCAAAAAGGAGGAGGTGCAACACGAGGACTTCCCAGGAGGTCACCCATCCTGGTACTACTCTCGCCCAAGCACGCTTAACTGCGGAGTTCTGATGGGATCCGGTGCATTAGTGCTGGTATGATCGCACCTGTCAAGTGTGGCGCGATCAACTGCTTTAAGGCTTCGCCGAGCCGTCTCGTGCGCGCTTCGGACGGCCATAACTTTTCATCCGGGTTGAATCCCGAGGCGAGGGAGCTGCCGTTGGAAAGCTCGTCTCGAGCCCTTCGACGTCCCACCCGGGCTTGCCCGGTTGACGTCGAATTCGACCTCAAAAACCCGTTCCGGACCCTGATTTTCCGAGCTTTTGCTGCCATCCCGACAATGGCATGGATCGGAGCCGACCGGGGCAGAATCCGGCGTGGAGGAGCGGACCCACTGAGGTCGCCGGCTCGGGTCGCCGACGCGATTTAATAATAAAAAACCCGGCGCGTGTACGACACCGGAAAGAACAAACCTGACTGACCAAAAAGGAGGAGGTGCAACACGAGGACTTCCCAGGAGGTCACCCATCCCAGTACTACTCTCGCCCAAGCACGCTTGACTGCGGAGTTCTGAAGGGATCCGGTGCATTAGTGCAGGTATGATCGCACCTGTCAAGTGTGGCGCGATCAACTGCTTTAAGGCTTCGCCGAGCCGTCTCGTGCGCGCTTCGGACGGCCATAACTTTTCATCCGGGTTGAATCCCGAGGCGAGGGAGCTGCCGTTGGAAAGCTCGTCTCGAGGCCTTCGACGTCCCAACCCGGCCTTTCCCGGTTGACGTCGAATTCGACCTCAAAAACCCGTTCCTGACCCTGATTTTCCGAGCTTTTGCTGCCAGCCCGACAACGGCCAGGATCGGAGCCGACCGGGGAAGAATCCGGCGTGGAGGAGCGGACCCACTGAGGTCGCCGGCTCGGGTCGCCGACGCAATTTAATAATAAAAAACCTGGCGCGTGTACGACACCGGAAAGAACAAACCTGACTAACCAAAAAGGAGGAGGTGCAACACGAGGACATCCCAGGAGGTCACCCATCCCAGTACTACTCTCGCCCAAGCACGCTTGACTGCGGAGTTCTGAAGGGATCCGGTGCGTTAGTGCAGGTATGATCGCACCTGTCAAGTGTGGCGCGATCAACTGCTTTAAGGCTTCGCCGAGCCGTCTCGTGCGCGCTTCGGACGGCCATAACTTTTTATCCGGGTTGAATCCCGAGGCGAGGGAGCTGCCGTTGGAAAGCTCGTCTCGAGCCCTTCGACGTCCCAACCCGGGCTTGCCCGGTTGGCGTCGAATTCAACCTCAAAAACCCGTTCCGGACCCTGATTTTCAGAGCTTTTGCTGCCAGCCCGACAACGGCCAGGATCGGAGCCGACCGGGGCGGAATCCGGCGTGGAGGAGCGCACCCACTGAGGTCGCCGGCTCGGGTCGCCGACGCGATTTAATAATAAAAAACCCGGCGCGTGTACGACACCGGAAAGAACAAACCTGACTGACCAAAAAAGAGGAGGTGCAACACGAGGACTTCCCAGGAGGTCACCCATCCCAGTACTACTCTCGCCCAAGCACGCTTAACTGCGGAGTTCTGAAGGGATCCGGTGCATTAGTGCAAGTATGATCGCACCTGTCAAGTGTGGCGCGATCAACTGCGTTAAGGCTTCGCCGAGCCGTCTCGTGCGCGCTTCGGACGGCCATAACTTTTCATCCGGGTTGAATCCCGAGGCGAGGGAGCTGCCGTTCGAGAGCTCGTCTCGAGCCCGTCGACGTCCCAACCCGGGCTAGCCTGGTTGACGTCGAACTCGACCTCAAAAACCCGTTCCGGATCCTGATTTTCCAAGGTAGCCGGCTCGGGTCGCCGACGCAATTTAAAAATCAAACACCCGGCGTGGTGGGACACCGGAAAGAACAAACCTGACTGACCAAAAAGGAGGAGGTGCAACACGAGGACTTCCCAGGAGGTCACCCATCCTGGTACTACTCTCGCCCAAGCACGCTTAACTGCGGAGTTCTGATGGGATCCGGTGCATTAGTGCTGGTATGATCGCACCTGTCAAGTGTGGCGCGATCAACTGCTTTAAGGCTTCGCCGAGCCGTCTCGTGCGCGCTTCGGACGGCCATAACTTTTCATCCGGGTTGAATCCCGAGGCGAGGGAGCTGCCGTTGGAAAGCTCGTCTCGAGCCCTTCGACGTCCCACCCGGGCTTGCCCGGTTGACGTCGAATTCGACCTCAAAAACCCGTTCCGGACCCTGATTTTCCGAGCTTTTGCTGCCATCCCGACAACGGCATGGATCGGAGCCGACCGGGGCAGAATCCGGCGTGGAGGAGCGGACCCACTGAGGTCGCCGGCTCGGGTCGCCGACGCGATTTAATAATAAAAAACCCGGCGCGTGTACGACACCGGAAAGAACAAACCTGACTGACCAAAAAGGAGGAGGTGCAACACGAGGACTTCCCAGGAGGTCACCCATCCCAGTACTACTCTCGCCCAAGCACGCTTGACTGCGGAGTTCTGAAGGGATCCGGTGCATTAGTGCAGGTATGATCGCACCTGTCAAGTGTGGCGCGATCAACTGCTTTAAGGCTTCGCCGAGCCGTCTCGTGCGCGCTTCGGACGGCCATAACTTTTCATCCGGGTTGAATCCCGAGGCGAGGGAGCTGCCGTTGGAAAGCTCGTCTCGAGGCCTTCGACGTCCCAACCCGGCCTTTCCCGGTTGACGTCGAATTCGACCTCAAAAACCCGTTCCTGACCCTGATTTTCCGAGCTTTTGCTACCAGCCCGACAACGGCCAGGATCGGAGCCGACCGGGGCAGAATCCGGCGTGGAGGAGCGCACCCACGGAGGTCGCCGGCTCGGGTCGCCGACGCGATTTAATAATAAAAAACCCGGCGCGTGTACGACACCGGAAAGAACAAACCTGACTGACCAAAAAAGAGGAGGTGCAACACGAGGACTTCCCAGGAGGTCACCCATCCCAGTACTA
This sequence comes from Canavalia gladiata, assembly GCA_037954105.1. NCBI lineage: Eukaryota > Viridiplantae > Streptophyta > Magnoliopsida > Fabales > Fabaceae > Canavalia > Canavalia gladiata. Next base: position 21,994,263 of record CM075668.1, on the reverse strand, counting down.
CTCTCGCCCAAGCACACTTAACTGCGGAGTTCTGAAGGGATCCGGTGCATTAGTGCAGGTATGATCGCACCTGTCAAGTGTGGCGCGATCAACTGCGTTAAGGCTTCGCCGAGCCGTCTCGTGCGCGCTTCGGACGGCCATAACTTTTCATCCGGGTTGAATCCCGAGGCGAGGGAGCTGCCGTTCGAGAGCTCGTCTCGAGCCCGTCGACGTCCCAACCCGGGCTAGCCTGGTTGACGTCGAACTCGACCTCAAAAACCCGTTCCGGATCCTGATTTTCCAAGGTAGCCGGCTCGGGTCGCCGACGCAATTTAAAAATCAAACACCCGGCGTGGTGGGACACCGGAAAGAACAAACCTGACTGACCAAAAAGGAGGAGGTGCAACACGAGGACTTCCCAGGAGGTCACCCATCCTGGTACTACTCTCGCCCAAGCACGCTTAACTGCGGAGTTCTGATGGGATCCGGTGCATTAGTGCTGGTATGATCGCACCTGTCAAGTGTGGCGCGATCAACTGCTTTAAGGCTTCGCCGAGCCGTCTCGTGCGCGCTTCGGACGGCCATAACTTTTCATCCGGGTTGAATCCCGAGGCGAGGGAGCTGCCGTTGGAAAGCTCGTCTCGAGCCCTTCGACGTCCCACCCGGGCTTGCCCGGTTGACGTCGAATTCGACCTCAAAAACCCGTTCCGGACCCTGATTTTCCGAGCTTTTGCTGCCATCCCGACAACGGCATGGATCGGAGCCGACCGGGGCAGAATCCGGCGTGGAGGAGCGGACCCACTGAGGTCGCCGGCTCGGGTCGCCGACGCGATTTAATAATAAAAAACCCGGCGCGTGTACGACACCGGAAAGAACAAACCTGACTGACCAAAAAGGAGGAGGTGCAACACGAGGACTTCCCAGGAGGTCACCCATCCCAGTACTACTCTCGCCCAAGCACGCTTGACTGCGGAGTTCTGAAGGGATCCGGTGCATTAGTGCAGGTATGATCGCACCTGTCAAGTGTGGCGCGATCAACTGCTTTAAGGCTTCGCCGAGCCGTCTCGTGCGCGCTTCGGACGGCCATAACTTTTCATCCGGGTTGAATCCCGAGGCGAGGGAGCTGCCGTTGGAAAGCTCGTCTCGAGGCCTTCGACGTCCCAACCCGGCCTTTCCCGGTTGACGTCGAATTCGACCTCAAAAACCCGTTCCTGACCCTGATTTTCCGAGCTTTTGCTACCAGCCCGACAACGGCCAGGATCGGAGCCGACCGGGGCAGAATCCGGCGTGGAGGAGCGCACCCACGGAGGTCGCCGGCTCGGGTCGCCGACGCGATTTAATAATAAAAAACCCGGCGCGTGTACGACACCGGAAAGAACAAACCTGACTGACCAAAAAAGAGGAGGTGCAACACGAGGACTTCCCAGGAGGTCACCCATCCCAGTACTACTCTCGCCCAAGCACACTTAACTGCGGAGTTCTGAAGGGATCCGGTGCATTAGTGCAGGTATGATCGCACCTGTCAAGTGTGGCGCGATCATTTGCGTTAAGGCTTCGCCGAGCCGTCTCGTGCGTGCTTCGGACGGCCATAACTTTTCATCCGGGTTGAATCCCGAGGCGAGGGAGCTGCCGTTGGAAAGCTCGTCTCGAGCCCTTCGACGTCCCAACCCGGGCTTGCCCGGTTGACGTCGAATTCGACCTCAAAAACCCGTTCCTGACCCTGATTTTCCGAGCTTTTGCTGCCAGCCCGACAACGGCCAGGATCGGAGCCGACCGGGGCGGAATCCGGCGTGGAGGAGCGCACCCACTGAGGTCGCCGGCTCGGGTCGCCGACGCGATTTAATAATAAAAAACCCGGCGCGTGTACGACACCGGAAAGAACAAACCTGACTGACCAAAAAAGAGGAGGTGCAACACGAGGACTTCCCAGGAGGTCACCCATCCCAGTACTACTCTCGCCCAAGCACGCTTAACTGCGGAGTTCTGAAGGGATCCGGTGCATTAGTGCAGGTATGATCGCACCTGTCAAGTGTGGCGCGATCAACTGCGTTAAGGCTTCGCCGAGCCGTCTCGTGCGCGCTTCGGACGGCCATAACTTTTCATCCGGGTTGAATCCCGAGGCGAGGGAGCTGCCGTTTGAGAGCTCGTCTCGAGCCCGTCGACGTCCCAACCCGGGCTAGCCTGGTTGACATCGAACTCGACCTCAAAAACCCGTTCCGGATCCTGATTTTCCAAGGTAGCCGGCTCGGGTCGCCGACGCAATTTAAAAATCAAACACCCGGCGTGGTGGGACACCGGAAAGAACAAACCTGACTGACCAAAAAGGAGGAGGTGCAACACGAGGACTTCCCAGGAGGTCACCCATCCTGGTACTACTCTCGCCCAAGTACGCTTAACTGCGGAGTTCTGATGGGATCCGGTGCATTAGTGCTGGTATGATCGCACCTGTCAAGTGTGGCGCGATCAACTGCTTTAAGGCTTCGCCGAGCCGTCTCGTGCGCGCTTCGGACGGCCATAACTTTTCATCCGGGTTGAATCCCGAGGCGAGGGAGCTGCCGTTGGAAAGCTCGTCTCGAGCCCTTCGACGTCCCAACCCGGGCTTGCCCGGTTGACGTCGAATTCGACCTCAAAAACCCGTTCCGGACCCTGATTTTCCGAGCTTTTGCTGCCATCCCGACAACGGCATGGATCGGAGCCGACCGGGGCAGAATCCGGCGTGGAGGAGCGGACCCACTGAGGTCGCCGGCTCGGGTCGCCGACGCGATTTAATAATAAAAAACCCGGCGCGTGTACGACACCGGAAAGAACAAACCTGACTGACCAAAAAGGAGGAGGTGCAACACGAGGACTTCCCAGGAGGTCACCCATCCCAGTACTACTCTCGCCCAAGCACGCTTGACTGCGGAGTTCTGAAGGGATCCGGTGCATTAGTGCAGGTATGATCGCACCTGTCAAGTGTGGCGCGATCAACTGCTTTAAGGCTTCGCCGAGCCGTCTCGTGCGCGCTTCGGACGGCCATAACTTTTCATCCGGGTTGAATCCCGAGGCGAGGGAGCTGCCGTTGGAAAGCTCGTCTCGAGGCCTTCGACGTCCCAACCCGGCCTTTCCCGGTTGACGTCGAATTCGACCTCAAAAACCCGTTCCTGACCCTGATTTTCCGAGCTTTTGCTGCCAGCCCGACAACGGCCAGGATCGGAGCTGACCGGGGAAGAATCCGGCGTGGAGGAGCGGACCCACTGAGGTCGCCGGCTCGGGTCGCCGACGCAATTTAATAATAAAAAACCCGGCTCGTGTACGACACCGGAAAGAACAAACCTGACTGACCAAAAAGGAGGAGGTGCAACACGAGGACATCCCAGGAGGTCACCCATCCCAGTACTACTCTCGCCCAAGCACGCTTGACTGCGGAGTTCTGAAGGGATCCGGTGCGTTAGTGCAGGTATGATCGCACCTGTCAAGTGTGGCGCGATCAACTGCTTTAAGGCTTCGCCGAGCCGTCTCGTGCGCGCTTCGGACGGCCATAACTTTTTATCCGGGTTGAATCCCGAGGCGAGGGAGCTGCCGTTGGAAAGCTCGTCTCGAGCCCTTCGACGTCCCAACCCGGGCTTGCCCGGTTGGCGTCGAATTCAACCTCAAAAACCCGTTCCGGACCCTGATTTTCAGAGCTTTTGCTGCCAGCCCGACAACGGCCAGGATCGGAGCCGACCGGGGCAGAATCCGGCGTGGAGGAGCGCACCCACTGAGGTCGCCGGCTCGGGTCGCCGACGCGATTTAAGAATAAAAAACCTGGCGCGTGTACGACACCGGAAAGAACAAACCTGACTGACCAAAAAAGAGGAGGTGCAACACGAGGACTTCCCAGGAGGTCACCCATCCCAGTACTACTCTCGCCCAAGCACACTTAACTGCGGAGTTCTGAAGGGATCCGGTGCATTAGTGCAGGTATGATCGCACCTGTCAAGTGTGGCGCGATCATTTGCGTTAAGGCTTCGCCGAGCCGTCTCGTGCGCGCTTCGGACGGCCATAACTTTTCATCCGGGTTGAATCCCGAGGCGAGGGAGCTGCCGTTGGAAAGCTCGTCTCGAGCCCTTCGACGTCCCAACCAGGGCTTGCCCGGTTGACGTCGAATTCGACCTCAAAAACCCGTTCCTGACCCTGATTTTCCGAGCTTTTGCTGCCAGCCCGACGACGGCCAGGATCGGAGCCGACCGGGGCGGAATCCGGCGTGGAGGAGCGCACCCACTGAGGTCGCCGGCTCGGGTCGCCGACGCGATTTAATAATAAAAAACCCGGCGCGTGTACGACACCGGAAAGAACAAACCTGACTGACCAAAAAAGAGGAGGTGCAACACGAGGACTTCCCAGGAGGTCACCCATCCCAGTACTACTCTCGCCCAAGCACGCTTAACTGCGGAGTTCTGAAGGGATCCGGTGCATTAGTGCAGGTATGATCGCACCTGTCAAGTGTGGCGCGATCAACTGCGTTAAGGCTTCGCCGAGCCGTCTCGTGCGAGCTTCGGACGGCCATAACTTTTCATCCGGGTTGAATCCCGAGGCGAGGGAGCTGTCGTTCGAGAGCTCGTCTCGAGCCCGTCGACGTCCCAACCCGGGCTAGCCTGGTTGACGTCGAACTCGACCTCAAAAACCCGTTCCGGATCCTGATTTTCCAAGGTAGCCGGCTCGGGTCGCCGACGCAATTTAAAAATCAAACACCCGGCGTGGTGGGACACCGGAAAGAACAAACCTGACTGACCAAAAAGGAGGAGGTGCAACACGAGGACTTCCCAGGAGGTCACCCATCCTGGTACTACTCTCGCCCAAGCACGCTTAACTGCGGAGTTCTGATGGGATCCGGTGCATTAGTGCTGGTATGATCGCACCTGTCAAGTGTGGCGCGATCAACTGCTTTAAGGCTTCGCCGAGCCGTCTCGTGCGCGCTTCGGACGGCCATAACTTTTCATCCGGGTTGAATCCCGAGGCGAGGGAGCTGCCGTTGGAAAGCTCGTCTCGAGCCCTTCGACGTCCCAACCCGGGCTTGCCCGGTTGACGTCGAATTCGACCTCAAAAACCCGTTCCTGACCCTGATTTTCCGAGCTTTTGCTGCCAGCCCGACGACGGCCAGGATCGGAGCCGACCGGGGCGGAATCCGGCGTGGAGGAGCGCACCCACTGAGGTCGCCGGCTCGGGTCGCCGACGCGATTTAATAATAAAAAACCCGGCGCGTGTACGACACCGGAAAGAACAAACCTGACTGACCAAAAAAGAGGAGGTGCAACACGAGGACTTCCCAGGAGGTCACCCATCCCAGTACTACTCTCGCCCAAGCACGCTTAACTGCGGAGTTCTGAAGGGATCCGGTGCATTAGTGCAGGTATGATCGCACCTGTCAAGTGTGGCGCGATCAACTGCGTTAAGGCTTCGCCGAGCCGTCTCGTGCGAGCTTCGGACGGCCATAACTTTTCATCCGGGTTGAATCCCGAGGCGAGGGAGCTGTCGTTCGAGAGCTCGTCTCGAGCCCGTCGACGTCCCAACCCGGGCTAGCCTGGTTGACGTCGAACTCGACCTCAAAAACCCGTTCCGGATCCTGATTTTCCAAGGTAGCCGGCTCGGGTCGCCGACGCAATTTAAAAATCAAACACCCGGCGTGGTGGGACACCGGAAAGAACAAACCTGACTGACCAAAAAGGAGGAGGTGCAACACGAGGACTTCCCAGGAGGTCACCCATCCTGGTACTACTCTCGCCCAAGCACGCTTAACTGCGGAGTTCTGATGGGATCCGGTGCATTAGTGCTGGTATGATCGCACCTGTCAAGTGTGGCGCGATCAACTGCTTTAAGGCTTCGCCGAGCCGTCTCGTGCGCGCTTCGGACGGCCATAACTTTTCATCCGGGTTGAATCCCGAGGCGAGGGAGCTGCCGTTGGAAAGCTCGTCTCGAGCCCTTCGACGTCCCAACCCGGGCTTGCCCGGTTGACGTCGAATTCAACCTCAAAAACTCGTTCCGGACCCTGATTTTCAGAGCTTTTGCTGCCAGCCTGACAACGGCCAGGATCGGAGCCGACCGGGGCAGAATCCGGCGTGGAGGAGCGCACCCACTGAGGTCGCCGGCTCGGGTCGCCGACGCGATTTAATAATAAAAAACCCGGCGCGTGTACGACACCGGAAAGGACAAACCTGACTGACCAAAAAAGAGGAGGTGCAATACGAGGACTTCCCAGGAGGTCACCCATCCCAGTACTACTCTCGCCCAAGCACGCTTGACTGCGGAGTTCTGAAGGGATCCGGTGCATTAGTGCAGGTATGATCGCACCTGTCAAGTGTGGCGCGATCAACTGCTTTAAGGCTTCGCCGAGCCGTCTCGTGCGCGCTTCGGACGACCATAACTTTTCATCCGGGTTGAATCCCGAGGCGAGGGAGCTGCCGTTGGAAAGCTCGTCTAGAGGCCTTCGACGTCCCAACCCGGCCTTTCTCGGTTGACGTCGAATTCGACCTCAAAAACCCGTTCCTGACCCTGATTTTCCGAGCTTTTGCTGCCAGCCCGACAACGGCCAGGATCGGAGCCGACCGAAGAAGAATCCGGCGTGGAGGAGCGGACCCACTGAGGTCGCCGGCTCGGGTCGCCGACGCAATTTAATAATAAAAAACCCGGCGCGTGTACGACACCGGAAAGAATAAACCTGACTGACCAAAAAGGAGGAGGTGCAACACGAGGACATCCCAGGAGGTCACCCATCCCAGTACTACTCTCGCCCAAGCACGCTTGACTGCGGAGTTCTGAGGGGATCCGGTGCGTTAGTGCAGGTATGATCGCACCTGTCAAGTGTGGCGCGATAAACTGCTTTAAGGCTTCGCCGAGCCGTCTCGTGCGCGCTTCGGACGGCCATAACTTTTCATCCGGGTTGAATCCCGAGGCGAGGGAGCTGCCGTTGGAAAGCTCGTCTCGAGCCCTTCGACGTCCCAACCCGGGCTTGCCCGGTTGAAGTCGAATTCAACCTCAAAAACCCGTTCCGGACCCTGATTTTCAGAGCTTTTGCTGCCAGCCCGACAACGGCCAGGATCGGAGCCGACCGGGGCAGAATCCGGCTTGGAGGAGCGCACCCACTGAGGTCGCCGGCTCGGGTCGCCGACGCGATTTAATAATAAAAAACCCGGCGCGTGTACGACACCGGAAAGGACAAACCTGACTGACCAAAAAAGAGGAGGTGCAACACGAGGACTTCCCAGGAGGTCACCCATCCCAGTACTACTCTCGCCCAAGCACGCTTAACTGCGGAGTTCTGAAGGGATCCGGTGCATTAGTGCAGGTATGATCGCACCTGTCAAGTGTGGCGCGATGACCTGCGTTAAGGCTTCGCCGAGCCGTCTCGTGCGCGCTTCGGACGGCCATAACTTTTCATCCGGGTTGAATCCCGAGGCGAGGGAGCTGCCGTTGGAAAGCTCGTCTCGAGCCCTTCGACGTCCCAACCCGGGCTTGCCCGGTTGACGTCGAATTCGACCTCAAAAACCCGTTCCTGACCCTGATTTTCCGAGCTTTTGCTGCCAGCCCGACAACGGCCAGGATCGGAGCCGACCGAGGAAGAATCCGGCGTGGAGGAGCGGACCCACTGAGGTCGCCGGCTCGGGTCGCCGACGCGATTTAATAATAAAAAACCCGGCGCGTGTACGACACCAGAAAGAACAAACCTGACTGACCAAAAAAGAGGAGGTGCAACACGAGGACTTCCCAGGAGGTCACCCATCCCAGTACTACTCTCGCCCAAGCACGCTTAACTGCGGAGTTCTGAAGGGATCTGGTGCATTAGTGCAGGTATGATCGCACCTGTCAAGTGTGGCGCGATCAACTGCTTTAAGGCTTCGCCGACCCGTCTCGTGCGCGCTTCGGACGGCCATAACTTTTCATCCGGGTTGAATCCCGAGGCGAGGGAGCTGCCGTTGGAAAGCTCGTCTCGAGCCCTTCGACGTCCCAACCCGGGCTTGGCCGGTTGACGTCGAATTCGACCTCAAAAACCCGTTCCGGACCCTGATTTTCAGAGCTTTTACTGCCAGCCCGACAACGGCCAGGATCGGAGCCGATTGGGGCAGAATCCGGCGTGGAGGAGCGCACCCACTGAGGTCGCCGGCTCGGGTCGCCGACGCGATTTAATAATAAAAAACCCGGCGCGTGTACGACACCGGAAAGAACAAACCTGACTGACCAAAAAAGAGGAGGTGCAACACGAGGACTTCCCAGGAGGTCACCCATCCCAGTACTACTCTCGCCCAAGCACGCTTAACTGCGGAGTTCTGAAGGGATCCGGTGCGTTAGTGCAGGTATGATCGCACCTGTCAAGTGTGGCGCGATCAACTGCTTTAAGGCTTCGCCGAGCCGTCTCGTGCGCGCTTCGGACGGCCATAACTTTTCATCCGGGTTGAATCCCGAGGCGAGGGAGCTGCCGTTGGAAAGCTCGTCTCGAGCCCTTCGACGTCCCAACCCGGGCTTGCCCGGTTGGCGTCGAATTCAACCTCAAAAACCCGTTCCGGACCCTGATTTTCAGAGCTTTTGCTGCCAGCCCGACAACGGCCAGGATCGGAGCCGACCGGGGCAGAATCCGGCGTGGAGGAGCGCACCCACTGAGGTCGCCGGCTCGGGTCGCCGACGCGATTTAATAATAAAAAACCCGGCGCGTGTACGACACCGGAAAGAACAAACCTGACTGACCAAAAAAGAGGAGGTGCAACACGAGGACTTCCCAGGAGGTCACCCATCCCAGTACTACTCTCGCCCAAGCACACTTAACTGCGGAGTTCTGAAGGGATCCGGTGCATTAGTGCAGGTATGATCGCACCTGTCAAGTGTGGCGCGATCATTTGCGTTAAGGCTTCGCCGAGCCGTCTCGTGCGCGCTACGGACGGCCATAACTTTTCATCCGGGTTGAATCCCGAGGCGAGGGAGCTGCCGTTGGAAAGCTCGTCTCGAGCCCTTCGACGTCCCAACCAGGGCTTGCCCGGTTGACGTCGAATTCGACCTCAAAAACCCGTTCCTGACCCTGATTTTCCGAGCTTTTGCTGCCAGCCCGACGACGGCCAGGATCGGAGCCGACCGGGGCGGAATCCGGCGTGGAGGAGCGCACCAACTGAGGTCGCCGGCTCGGGTCGCCGACGCGATTTAATAATAAAAAACCCGGCGCGTGTACGACACCGGAAAGAACAAACCTGACTGACCAAAAAAGAGGAGGTGCAACACGAGGACTTCCCAGGAGGTCACCCATCCCAGTACTACTCTCGCCCAAGCACGCTTAACTGCGGAGTTCTGAAGGGATCCGGTGCATTAGTGCAGGTATGATCGCACCTGTCAAGTGTGGCGCGATCAACTGCGTTAAGGCTTCGCCGAGCCGTCTCGTGCGAGCTTCGGACGGCCATAACTTTTCATACGGGTTGAATCCCGAGGCGAGGGAGCTGTCCTTCGAGAGCTCGTCTCGAGCCCGTCGACGTCCCAACCCGGGCTAGCCTGGTTGACGTCGAACTCGACCTCAAAAACCCGTTCCGGATCCTGATTTTCCAAGGTAGCCGGCTCGGGTCGCCGACGCAATTTAAAAATCAAACACCCGGCGTGGTGGGACACCGGAAAGAACAAACCTGACTGACCAAAAAGGAGGAGGTGCAACACGAGGACTTCCCAGGAGGTCACCCATCCTGGTACTACTCTCGCCCAAGCACGCTTAACTGCGGAGTTCTGATGGGATCCGGTGCATTAGTGCTGGTATGATCGCACCTGTCAAGTGTGGCGCGATCAACTGCTTTAAGGCTTCGCCGAGCCGTCTCGTGCGCGCTTCGGACGGCCATAACTTTTCATCCGGGTTGAATCCCGAGGCGAGGGAGCTGCCGTTGGAATGCTCGTCTCGAGCCCTTCGACGTCCCAACCCGGGCTTGCCCGGTTGACGTCGAATTCAACCTCAAAAACCCGTTCCGGACCCTGATTTTCAGAGCTTTTGCTGCCAGCCCGACAACGGCCAGGATCGGAGCCGACCGGGGCAGAATCCGGCATGGAGGAGCGCACCCACTGAGGTCGCCGGCTCGGGTCGCCGACGCGATTTAATAATAAAAAACCCGGCGCGTGTACGACACCGGAAAGGACAAACTTGACTGACCAAAAAAGAGAAGGTGCAACACGAGGACTTCCCAGGAGGTCACCCATCCCAGTACTACTCTCGCCCAAGCACGCTTGACTGCGGAGTTCTGAAGGGATCCGGTGCATTAGTGCAGGTATGATCGCACCTGTCAAGTGTGGCGCGATCAACTGCTTTAAGGCTTCGCCGAGCCGTCTCGTGCGCGCTTCGGACGGCCATAACTTTTCATCCGGGTTGAATCCCGAGGCGAGGGAGCTGCCGTTGGAAAGCTCGTCTAGAGGCCTTCGACGTCCCAACCCGGCCTTTCTCGGTTGACGTCGAATTCGACCTCAAAAACCCGTTCCTGACCCTGATTTTCCGAGCTTTTGCTGCCAGCCCGACAACGGCCAGGATCGGAGCCGACCGGGGAAGAATCCGGCGTGGAGGAGCGGACCCACTGAGGTCGCCGGCTCGGGTCGCCGACGCAATTTAATAATAAAAAACCCGGCGCGTGTACGACACCGGAAAGAACAAACCTGACTGACCAAAAAGGAGGAGGTGCAACACGAGGACATCCCAGGAGGTCACCCATCCCAGTACTACTCTCGCCCAAGCACGCTTGACTGCGGAGTTCTGAGGGGATCCGGTGCGTTAGTGCAGGTATGATCGCACCTGTCAAGTGTGGCGCGATCAACTGCTTTAAGGCTTCGCCGAGCCGTCTCGTGCGCGCTTCGGACGGCCATAACTTTTCATCCGGGTTGAATCCCGAGGCGAGGGAGCTGCCGTTGGAAAGCTCGTCTCGAGCCCTTCGACGTCCCAACCCGGGCTTGCCCGGTTGACGTCGAATTCAACCTCAAAAACCCGTTCCGGACCCTGATTTTCAGAGCTTTTGCTGCCAGCCCGACAACGGCCAGGATCGGAGCCGACCGGGGCAGAATCCGGCGTGGAGGAGCGCACCCACTGAGGTCGCCGGCTCGGGTCGCCGACGCGATTTAATAATAAAAAACCCGGCGCGTGTACGACACCGGAAAGGACAAACCTGACTGACCAAAAAAGAGGAGGTGCAACACGAGGACTTCCCAGGAGGTCACCCATCCCAGTACTACTCTCGCCCAAGCACGCTTAACTGCGGAGTTCTGAAGGGATCCGGTGCATTAGTGCAGGTATGATCGCACCTGTCAAGTGTGGCGCGATGACCTGCGTTAAGGCTTCGCCGAGCCGTCTCGTGCGCGCTTCGGACGGCCATAACTTTTCATCCGGGTTGAATCCCGAGGCGAGGGAGCTGCCGTTGGAAAGCTCGTCTCGAGCCCTTCGACGTCCCAACCCGGGCTTGCCCGGTTGACGTCGAATTCGACCTCAAAAACCCGTTCCTGACCCTGATTTTCCGAGCTTTTGCTGCCAGCCCGACAACGGCCAGGATCGGAGCCGACCGAGGAAGAATCCGGCGTGGAGGAGCGGACCCACTGAGGTCGCCGGCTCGGGTTGCCGACGCGATTTAATAATAAAAAACCCGGCGCTTGTACGACACCAGAAAGAACAAACCTGACTGACCAAAAAAGAGGAGGTGCAACACGAGGACTTCCCAGGAGGTCACCCATCCCAGTACTACTCTCGCCCAAGCACGCTTAACTGCGGAGTTCTGAAGGGATCTGGTGCATTAGTGCAAGTATGATCGCACCTGTCAAGTGTGGCGCGATCAACTGCTTTAAGGCTTCGCCGAGCCGTCTCGTGCGCGCTTCGGACGGCCATAACTTTTCATCCGGGTTGAATCCCGTGGCGAGGGAGCTGCCGTTGGAAAGCTCGTCTCGAGCCCTTCGACGTCCCAACCCGGGCTTGCCCGGTTGACGTCGAATTCGACCTCAAAAACCCGTTCCGGACCCTGATTTTCAGAGCTTTTACTGCCAGCCCGACAACGGCCAGGATCGGAGCCGATTGGGGCAGAATCCGGCGTGGAGGAGCGCACCCACTGAGGTCGCCGGCTCGGGTCGCCGACGCGATTTAATAATAAAAAACCCGGCGCGTGTACGACACCGGAAAGAACAAACCTGACTGACCAAAAAAGAGGAGGTGCAACACGAGGACTTCCCAGGAGGTCACCCATCCCAGTACTACTCTCGCCCAAGCACGCTTAACTGCGGTGTTCTGAAGGGATCCGGTGCGTTAGTGCAGGTATGATCGCACCTGTCAAGTGTGGCGCGATCAACTGCTTTAAGGATTCGCCGAGCCGTCTCGTGCGCGCTTCGGACGGCCATAACTTTTCATCCGGGTTGAATCCCGAGGCGAGGGAGCTGCCGTTGGAAAGCTCGTCTCGAGCCCTTCGACGTCCCAACCCGGGCTTGCCCGGTTGACGTCGAATTCGACCTCAAAAACCCGTTCCTGACCCTGATTTTCCGAGCTTTTGCTGCCAGCCCGACAACGGCCAGGATCGGAGCCGACCGAGGAAGAATCCGGCATGGAGGAGCGGACCCACTAAGGTCGCCGGCTCGGGTCGCCGACGCGATTTAATAATAAAAAACCCGGCGCGTGTACGACACCGGAAAGAACAAACCTGACTGACCAAAAAAGAGGAGGTGCAACACGAGGACTTCCCAGGAGGTCACCCATCCCAGTACTACTCTCGCCCAAGCACGCTTAACTGCGGAGTTCTGAAGGGATCCGGTGCATTAGTGCAGGTATGATCGCACCTGTCAAGTGTGGCGCGATCAACTGCGTTAAGGCTTCGCCGAGCCGTCTCGTGCGAGCTTCGGACGGCCATAACTTTTCATCCGGGTTGAATCCCGAGGCGAGGGAGCTGTCGTTCGAGAGCTCGTCTCGAGCCCGTCGACGTCCCAACCCGGGCTAGCCTGGTTGACGTCGAACTCGACCTCAAAAACCCGTTCCGGATCCTGATTTTCCAAGGTAGCCGGCTCGGGTCGCCGACGCAATTTAAAAATCAAACACCCGGCGTGGTGGGACACCGGACAGAACAAACCTGACTGACCAAAAAGGAGGAGGTGCAACACGAGGACTTCCCAGGAGGTCACCCATCCTGGTACTACTCTCGCCCAAGCACGCTTAACTGCGGAGTTCTGATGGGATCCGGTGCATTAGTGCTGGTATGATCGCACCTGTCAAGTGTGGCGCGATCAACTGCTTTAAGGCTTCGCCGAGCCGTCTCGTGCGCGCTTCGGACGGCCATAACTTTTCATCCGGGTTGAATCCCGAGGCGAGGGAGCTGCCGTTGGAATGCTCGTCTCGAGCCCTTCGACGTCCCAACCCGGGCTTGCCCGGTTGACGTCGAATTCGACCTCAAAAACCCGTTCCGGACCCTGATTTTCAGAGCTTTTACTGCCAGCCCGACAACGGCCAGGATCGGAGCCGATTGGGGCAGAATCCGGCGTGGAGGAGCGCACCCACTGAGGTCGCCGGCTCGGGTCGCCGACGCGATTTAATAATAAAAAACCCGGCGCGTGTACGACGATGGAAAGAACAAACCTGACTGACCAAAAAAGAGGAGGTGCAACACGAGGACTTCCCAGGAGGTCACCCATCCCAGTACTACTCTCGCCCAAGCACGCTTAACTGCGGTGTTCTGAAGGGATCCGGTGCGTTAGTGCAGGTATGATCGCACCTGTCAAGTGTGGCGCGATCAACTGCTTTAAGGATTCGCCGAGCCGTCTCGTGCGCGCTTCGGACGGCCATAACTTTTCATCCGGGTTGAATCCCGAGGCGAGGGAGCTGCCGTTGGAAAGCTCGTCTCGAGCCCTTCGACGTCCCAACCCGGGCTTGCCCGGTTGACGTCGAATTCGACCTCAAAAACCCGTTCCCGACCCTGATTTTCCGAGCTTTTGCTGCCAGCCCGACAACGGCCAGGATCGGAGCCGACCGAGGAAGAATCCGGCGTGGAGGAGCGGACCCACTGAGGTCGCCGGCTCGGGTCGCCGACGCGATTTAATAATAAAAACCCGGCGCGTGTACGACACCGGAAAGAACAAACCTGACTGACCAAAAAAGAGGAGGTGCAACACGAGGACTTCCCAGGAGGTCACCCATCCCAGTACTACTCTCGCCCAAGCACGCTTAACTGCGGAGTTCTGAAGGGATCCGGTGCATTAGTGCAGGTATGATCGCACCTGTCAAGTGTGGCGCGATCAACTGCGTTAAGGCTTCGCCGAGCCGTCTCGTGCGAGCATCGGACGGCCATAACTTTTCATCCGGGTTGAATCCCGAGGCGAGGGAGCTGTCGTTCGAGAGCTCGTCTCGAGCCCGTCGACGTCCCAACCCGGGCTAGCCTGGTTGACGTCGAACTCGACCTCAAAAACCCGTTCCGGATCCTGATTTTCCAAGGTAGCCGGCTCGGGTCGCCGACGCAATTTAAAAATCAAACACCCGGCGTGGTGGGACACCGGACAGAACAAACCTGACTGACCAAAAAGGAGGAGGTGCAACACGAGGACTTCCCAGGAGGTCACCCATCCTGGTACTACTCTCGCCCAAGCACGCTTAACTGCGGAGTTCTGATGGGATCCGGTGCATTAGTGCTGGTATGATCGCACCTGTCAAGTGTGGCGCGATCAACTGCTTTAAGGCTTCGCCGAGCCGTCTCGTGCGCGCTTCGGACGGCCATAACTTTTCATCCGGGTTGAATCCCGAGGCGAGGGAGCTGCCGTTGGAATGCTCGTCTCGAGCCCTTCGACGTCCCAACCCGGGCTTGCCCGGTTGACGTCGAATTCGACCTCAAAAACCCGTTCCGGACCCTGATTTTCAGAGCTTTTACTGCCAGCCCGACAACGGCCAGGATCGGAGCCGATTGGGGCAGAATCCGGCGTGGAGGAGCGCACCCACTGAGGTCGCCGGCTCGGGTCGCCGACGCGATTTAATAATAAAAAACCCGGCGCGTGTACGACACCGGAAAGAACAAACCTGACTGACCAAAAAAGAGGAGGTGCAACACGAGGACTTCCCAGGAGGTCACCCATCCCAGTACTACTCTCGCCCAAGCACGCTTAACTGCGGAGTTCTGAAGGGATCCGGTGCGTTAGTGCAGGTATGATCGCACCTGTCAAGTGTGGCGCGATCAACTGCTTTAAGGATTCGCCGAGCCGTCTCGTGCGCGCTTCGGACGGCCATAACTTTTCATCCGGGTTGAATCCCGAGGCGAGGGAGCTGCCGTTGGAAAGCTCGTCTCGAGCCCTTCGACGTCCCAACCCGGGCTTGCCCGGTTGACGTCGAATTCGACCTCAAAAACCCGTTCCGGACCCTGATTTTCAGAGCTTTTACTGCCAGCCCGACAACGGCCAGGATCGGAGCCGATTGGGGCAGAATCCGGCGTGGAGGAGCGCACCCACTGAGGTCGCCGGCTCGGGTCGCCGACGCGATTTAATAATAAAAAACCCGGCGCGTGTACGACACCGGAAAGAACAAACCTGACTGACCAAAAAAGAGGAGGTGCAACACGAGGACTTCCCAGGAGGTCACCCATCCCAGTACTACTCTCGCCCAAGCACGCTTCACTGCGGAGTTCTGAAGGGATCCGGTGCGTTAGTGCAGGTATGATCGCACCTGTCAAGTGTGGCGCGATCAACTGCTTTAAGGCTTCGCCGAGCCGTCTCGTGCGCGCTTCGGACGGCCATAACTTTTCATCCGGGTTGAATCCCGAGGCGAGGGAGCTGCCGTTGGAAAGCTCGTCTCGAGCCCTTCGACGTCCCAACCCGGGCTTGCCCGGTTGACGTCGAATTCAACCTCAAAAACCCGTTCCGGACCCTGATTTTCAGAGCTTTTGCTGCCAGCCCGACAACGGCCAGGATCGGAGCCGACCGGGGCAGAATCCGGCGTGGAGGAGCGCACCCACTGAAGTCGCCGGCTCGGGTCGCCGACGCGATTTAATAATAAAAAACCCGGCGCGTGTACGACACCGGAAAGAACAAACCTGACTGACCAAAAAAGAGGAGGTGCAACACGAGGACTTCCCAGGAGGTCACCCATCCCAGTACTACTCTCGCCCAAGCACGCTTAACTGCGGAGTTCTGAAGGGATCCGGTGCATTAGTGCAGGTATGATCGCACCTGTCAAGTGTGGCGCGATCAACTGCGTTAAGGCTTCGCCGAGCCGTCTCGTGCGCGCTTCGGACGGCCATAACTTTTCATCCGGGTTGAATCCCAAGGCGAGGGAGCTGCCGTTGGAAAGCTCGTCTCGAGCCCTTCGACGTCCCAACCCGGGCTTGCCCGGTTGACGTCGAATTCAACCTCAAAAACCCGTTCCGGACCCTGATTTTCAGAGCTTTTGCTGCCAGCCCGACAACGGCCAGGATCGGAGCCGACCGGGGCAGAATCCGGCGTGGAGGAGCGCACCCACTGAGGTCGCCGGCTCGGGTCGCCGACGCGATTTAATAATAAAAAACCCGGCGCGTGTACGACACCGGAAAGAACAAACCTGACTGACCAAAAAAGAGGAGGTGCAACACGAGGACTTCCCAGGAGGTCACCCATCCCAGGTCACCCATCCCAGTACTACTCTCGCCCAAGCACGCTTATCTGCGGAGTTCTGAAGGGATCCGGTGCATTAGTGCAGGTATGATCGCACCTGTCAAGTGTGGCGCGATCAACTGCGTTAAGGCTTCGCCAAGCCGTCTCGTGCGCGCTTCAGACGGCCATAACTTTTCATCCGGGTTGAATCCCGAGGCGAGGGAGCTGCCGTTGGAAAGCTCGTCTCGAGCCCTTCGACGTCCCAATCCGGGCTTGCCCGGTTGACGTCGAATTCGACCTCAAAAACCCGTTCCGGACCCTGATTTTCAGAGCTTTTGCTGCCAGCCCGACAACGGCCAGGATCGGAGCCGACCGGGGCAGAATCCGGCGTGGAGGAGCGCACCCACTGAGGTCGCCGGCTCGGGTCGCCGATGCGATTTAATAATAAAAAACCCGGCGCGTGTACGACACCGGAAAGAACAAACCTGACTGACCAAAAAAGAGGAGGTGCAACACGAGGACTTCCCAGGAGGTCACCCATCCCAGTACTACTCTCGCCCAAGCACGCTTAACTGCGGAGTTCTGAAGGGATCCGGTGCGTTAGTGCAGGTATGACCGCACCTGTCAAGTGTGGCGCGATCAACTGCTTTAAGGCTTCGCCGAGCCGTCTCGTGCGCGCTTCGGACGGCCATAACTTTTCATCCGGGTTGAATCCCGAGGCGAGGGAGCTGCCGTTGGAAAGCTCGTCTCGAGCCCTTCGACGTCCCAACCCGGGCTTGCCCGGTTGACGTCGAATTCAACCTCAAAAACCCGTTCCGGACCCTGATTTTCAGAGCTTTTGCTGCCAGCCCGACAACGGCCAGGATCGGAGCCGACCGGGGCAGAATCCGGCGTGGAGGAGCGCACCCACTGAGGTCGCCGGCTCGGGTCGCCGGCGCGATTTAATAATAAAAAACCCGGCGCGTGTACGACACCGGAAAGAACAAACCTGACTGACCAAAAAAGAGGAGGTGCAACACGAGGACTTCCCAGGAGGTCACCCATCCCAGTACTACTCTCGCCCAAGCACGCTTAACTGCGGAGTTCTGAAGGGATCCGGTGCATTAGTGCAGGTATGATCGCACCTGTCAAGTGTGGCGCGATCAACTGCGTTAAGGCTTCGCCGAGCCGTCTCGTGCGCGCTTCGGACGGCCATAACTTTTCATCCGGGTTGAATCCCGAGGCGAGGGAGCTGCCGTTGGAAAGCTCGTCTCGAGCCCTTCGACGTCCCAACCCGGGCTTGCCCGGTTGACGTCGAATTCGACCTCAAAAACCCGTTCCTGACCCTGATTTTCCGAGCTTTTGCTGCCAGCCCGACAACGGCCAGGATCGGAGCCGACCGAGGAAGAATCCGGCGTGGAGGAGCGAACCCACTGAGGTCGCCGGCTCAGGTCGCCGACGCGATTTAATAATAAAAAACCCGGCGCGTGTACGACACCGGAAAGAACAAACCTGACTGACCAAAAAAGAGGAGGTGCAACACGAGGACTTCCCAGGAGGTCACCCATCCCAGTACTACTCTCGCCCAAGCACGCTTAACTGCGGAGTTCTGAAGGGATCCGGTGCATTAGTGCAGGTATGATCGCACCTGTCAAGTGTGGCGCGATCAACTGCTTTAAGGCTTCGCCGAGCCGTCTCGTGCGCGCTTCGGACGGCCATAACTTTTCATCCGGGTTGAATCCCGAGGCGAGGGAGCTGCCGTTGGAAAGCTCGTCTCGAGCCCTTCGACGTCCCAACCCGGGCTTGCCCGGTTGACGTCGAATTCGACCTCAAAAACCCGTTCCGGACCCTGATTTTCAGAGCTTTTGCTGCCAGCCCGACAACGGCCAGGATCGGAGCCGACCGGGGCAGAATCCGGCGTGGAGGAGCGCACCCACTGAGGTCGCCGGCTCGGGTCGCCGGCGCGATTTAATAATAAAAAACCCGGCGCGTGTACGACACCGGAAAGAACAAACCTGACTGACCAAAAAGGAGGAGGTGCAACACGAGGACTTCCCAGGAGGTCACCCATCCCAGTACTACTCTCGCCCAAGCACGCTTAACTGCGGAGTTCTGAAGGGATCCGGGCATTAGTGCAGGTATGATCGCACCTGTCAAGTGTGGCGCGATCAACTGCTTTAAGTCTTCGCCGAGCCGTCTCATGCGCGCTTCGGACGGCCATAACTTTTCATCCGGGTTGAATCCCGAGGCGAGGGAGCTGCCGTTGGAAAGCTAGTCTCGAGCCCTTCGACGTCCCAACCCGGGCTTGCCCGGTTGACGTCGAATTCGACCTGAAAAACCCGTTCCGGACCCTGATTTTCAGAGCTTTTGCTGCCAGCCCGACAACGGCCAGGATCGGAGCCGACCGGGGCAGAATCCGGCGTGGAGGAGCGGACCCACTGAGGTCGCCGGCTCGGGTCGCCGACGCTATTTAATTATAAAAAACCCGGCGCGTGTACGACACCGGAAAGAACAAACCTGACTGACCAAAAAGGAGGAGGTGCAACACGAGGACTTCCCAGGAGGTCACCCATCCCAGTACTACTCTCGCCCAAGCACGCTCTACTGCGGAGTTCTGAAGGGATCCGGTGCATTAGTGCAGGTATGATCGCACCTATCAAGTGTGGCGCGATCAACTGCTTTAAGGCTTCGCCGAGCCGTCTCGTGCGCGCTTCGGACGACCATCACTTTTCATCCAGGTTGAATCCCGAGGCGAGGGAGCTGCCGTTGGAAAGCTCGTCTCGAGCCCTTCGACGTCCCAACCCGGGCTTGCCCGGTTGACGTCGAATTCGACCTCAAAAACCCGTTCCGGACCCTGATTTTCAGAGCTTTTGCTGCCAGCCCGACAACGGCCAGGATCGGAGCCGACCGGGGCAGAATCCGGCGTGGAGGAGCGGACCCACTGAGGTCGCCAGCTCGGGTCGCCGACGCTATTTAATTATAAAAAACTCGGCGCGTGTACGGCACCGGAAAGAACAAACCTGACTGACCAAAAAGGAGGAGGTGCAACACGAGGACTTCCCAGGAGGTCACCCATCCCAGTACTACTCTCGCCCAAGCGCGCTTGACTGCGGAGTTCTGAAGGGATCCGGCGCATTAGTGCAGGTATGATCGCACCTGTCAAGTGTGGCGCGATCAACTGCTTTAAGGCTTCGCCGAGCCGCCTCGTGCGCGTTTCGGACGGCCATAACTTTTCATCCGGGTTGAATCCCGGGGCGAGGGAGCTGCCGTTGGAAAGCTCGTCTCGAGCCCTTCGACGTCCCAACCCGGGCTTGCCCGGTTGACGTTGAATTCGACCTCAAAAACCCGTTCCTGACCCTGATTTTCCGAGCTTTTGCTGCCAGCCCGACAACGGCCAGTATCGGCCCGACCGAGCAGAATCCGGCGTGGAGGAGCGGACCCACTCGGGTCGCCGGCTCGGGTCGCCGAAGCGATTTAATAATCAAAAACCCGACGCTTGTGCGACACCGGAAAGAACAAACCTGACTGACCAAAAAAGGAGGAGGTGCAACACGAGGACTTCGCAGGAGGTCACCCATCCCAGTACTACTCTCGCCCAAGCACGCTTAACTGCGGAGTTCTGATGGGATCCGGTGCATTAGTGCTGGTATGATCGCACCTGTCAAGTGTGGTGCGATCAACTGCTTTAAGGCTTGGCCGAGCCGTCTCGTGCGCGCTTCGGACGGCCATAACTTTTCATCCAGGTTGAATCCCGAGGCGAGGGAGCTGCCGCTGGAGAGCTCGTCTCGAGCCCGTCGACGTCCCAACCCGGGCTAGCACGGTTGACGTCGAATTCGACCTCAAAAACCCGTTCTGGATCCTGATTTTCCGAGCTTTTGCTGCCAGCCCGACGACAGCCAGGATCGGAGCCGACCGGGGCAAAATCTGGCATGGAGGAGCGGACCCACTCGGGTCGCAGGCTCGGGTCGCCGACGCGATTTAATAATTAAAAACCCGGCGCGTGTGCGACCCCGGAAAGAACAAACCTGACTGACCAAAAAGGAGGAGGTGCAACACGAGGACTTCCCCGGAGGTCACCAATCCTGGTACTACTCTCGCCCAAGCACGCTTAACTGCGGAGTTCTGAAGGGATCCGGTGCATTAGTGCAGGTATGATCGCACCTGTCAAGTGTGGCGCGATCAACTGCTTTAAGGCTTCGCCGAGCCGTCTCGTGCGCGCTTCGGACGGCCATAACTTTTCATCCGGGTTGAATCCCGAGGCGAGGGGGCTGCCGTTGGAAAGCTCGTCTCGAGCCCTTCGACGTCCCAACCCGGGCTTGCCCGGTTGACATCGAATTCGACCTCAAAAACCCGTTCCGGACCCTGATTTTCAGAGCTTTTGCTGCCAGCCCGACAACGGCCAGGATCGGAGCCGACCGGGGCAGAATCCGGCGTGGAGGAGCGCACGCACTGAGGTCGCCGGCTCGGGTCGCCGACGCGATTTAATAATAAAAAACCCGGCGCGTGTACGACACCGGAAAGAACAAACCTGACTGACCAAAAAAGAGGAGGTGCAACACGAGGACTTCCCAGGAGGTCACCCATCCGAGTACTACTCTCGCCCAAGCACGCTTAACTGCGGAGTTCTGAAGGGATCCGGTGCATTAGTGCAGGTATGATCGCACCTGTCAAGTGTGGCGCGATCAACTGCTTTAAGGCTTCGCCGAGCCGTCTCGTGCGCGCTTCGGACGGCCATAACTTTTAATCCGGGTTGAATCCCGAGGCGAGGGAGCTGCCGTTGCAAAAGCTCGTCTTGAGCCCTTCGACGTCCCAACCCGGGCTTGCCCGGTTGACGTCGAATTCGACCTCAAAAACCCGTTCCTGACCCTGATTTTCCGAGCTTTTGCTGCCAGCCCGACAACGGTCAGGATCGGAGCCGACCGGGGAAGAATCCGGCGTGGAGGAGCGGACCCACTGAGGTCGCCGGCTCGGGTCGCCGACGCGATTTAAAAATAAAAAACCCGGCGCGTGTACGACACCGGAAAGAACAAACCTGACTGACCAAAAAAGAGGAGGTGCAACACGAGGACTTCCCAGGAGGTCACCCATCCCAGTACTACTCTCGCCCAAGCACGCTTAACTGCGGAGTTCTGAAGGGATCCGATGCATTAGTGCAGGTATGATCGCACCTGTCAAGTGTGTTGCGATCAACTGCTTTAAGGCTTCGCCGAGCCGTCTCATGCGCGCTTCGGACGGCCATAACTTTTCATCCGGGTTGAATCCCGAGGCGAGGGAGCTGCCATTGGAAAGCTCGTCTCGAGCCCTTCGACGTCCCAACTCGGGCTTGCCCGGTTGACGTCGAATTCGACCTCAAAACCCGTTCCGGACCCTGATTTTCAGAGCTTTTGCTGCCAGCCCGACAACGGCCAGGATCGGAGCCGACCGGGGCAGAATCCGGCGTGGAGGAGCGCACCCACTGAGGTCGCCGGCTCGGGTCGCCGACGCGATTTAATAATAAAAAACCCGGCGCGTGTACGGCACCGGAAATAACAAACCTCACTGACCAAAAAGGAGGAGGCGCAACACGAGGACTTCCCAGGAGGTCACCCATCCAGTTACTACTCTCGCCTAAGCACGCTTGACTGCGGAGTTCTGAAGGGATCCGGCGCATTAGTGCAGGTATGATCGCACTTGTCAAGTGTGGCGCTATCAACTGCTTTAAGGCTTCGCCGAGCCGTCTCGTGCGCGCTTCGGACGGCCACAACTTTTCATCCGGGTTGAATCCCGAGGCGAGGGAGCTGCCGTTGGAAAGCTCGTCTCGAGCCCTTCGACGTCCCAACCCGGGCTTGCCCGGTTGACGTCGAATTCGACCTCAAAAAACCGTTCCGGACCCTGATTTTCCATGCTTTTGCTGCCAGCCCCACAACGGCCAGGATCGGAGCCGACCGGGGCAGAATCCGGCGTGGACGAGCGGACCCACTGAGGTCGCCGGCTCGGGTCGCCGACGCGATTTAATAATAAAAAACCCGGCGTGTGTACGGCACCGGAAAGAACAAACCTCACTGACCAAAAAGGAGGAGGCGCAACACGAGGACTTCCCAGGAGGTCACCCATCCCAGTACTACTCTCGCCTAAGCACGCTTGACTGCGGAGTTCTGAAGGGATCCGGCGCATTAGTGCAGGTATGATCGCACTTGTCAAGTGTGGCGCTATCAACTGCTTTAAGGCTTCGCCGAGCCGTCTCGTGCGCGCTTCGGACGGCCACAACTTTTCATCCGGGTTGAATCCCGAGGCGAGGGACCTGCCGTTGGAAAGCTCGTCTCGAGCCCTTCGACGTCCCAACCCGGGCTTGCCCGGTTGACGTCGAATTCGACCTCAAAAAACCGTTCCGGACCCTGATTTTCCATGCTTTTGCTGCCAGCCCCACAACGGCCAGGATCGGAGCCGACCGGGGCAGAATCCGGCGTGGACGAGCGGACCCACTGAGGTCGCCGGCTCGGGTCGCCGACGCGATTTAATAATAAAAAACCCGGCGCGTGTACGACATCGGAAAGAACAAACCTGACTGACCAAAAAGGAGGAGGTGCAACACGAGGACTTCCCAGGAGGTCACCCATCCCAGTACTAGTCTCGGCCAAGCACGCTTGACTGCGGAGTTCTGAAGGGATCCGGTGCATTAGTGCAGGTATGATCGCACCTATCAAGTGTGGCGCGATCAACTGCTTTAAGGCTTCGCCGAGCCGTCTCGTGCGCGCTTCGGACGACCATCACTTTTCATCCAGGTTGAATCCCGAGGCGAGGGAGCTGCTGTTGGAAAGCTCGTCTCGAGCCCTTCGACGTCCCAACCCGGGCTTGCCCGGTTGACGTCGAATTCGACCTCAAAAACCCGTTCCGGACCCTGATTTTCAGAGCTTTTGCTGCCAGCCCGACAACGGCCAGGATCGGAGCCGACCGGGGCAGAATCCGGCGTGGAGGAGCGGACCCACTGAGGTCGCCGGCTCGGGTCGCCGACGCTATTTAATTATAAAAAACCCGGCGCGTGTACGACACCGGAAAGAACAAACCTGACTGACCAAAAAGGAGGAGGTGCAACACGAGGACTTCCCAGGAGGTCACCCATCCCAGTACTACTCTCGCCCAAGCACGCTTGACTGCGGAGTTCTGAAGGGATCCGGCGCATTAGTGCAGGTATGATCGCACCTGTCAAGTGTGGCGCGATCAACTGCTTTAAGGCTTCGCCGAGCCGCCTCGTGCGCGCTTCGGACGGCCATAACTTTTCATCTGGGTTGAATCCCGGGGCGAGGGACCTGCCGTTGGAAAGCTCGTCTCGAGCCCTTCGACGTCCCAACCCGGGCTTGCCCGGTTGACGTTGAATTCGACCTCAAAAACCCGTTCCTGACCCTTATTTTCCGAGCTTTTGCTGCCAGCCCGACAACGGCCAGGATCGGGCCGACCGAGCAGAATCCGGCGTGGAGGAGCGGACCCACTCGGGTCGCCGGCTCGGGTCGCCGAAGCGATTTAATAATCAAAAACCCGACGCTTGTGCGACACCGGAAAGAACAAACCTGACTGACCAAAAAAGGAGGAGGTGCAACACGAGGACTTCCCAGGAGGTCACCCATCCCAGTACTACTCTCGCCCAAGCACGCTTAACTGCGGAGTTCTGATGGGATCCGGTGCATTAGTGCTGGTATGATCGCACCTGTCAAGTGTGGTGCGATCAACTGCTTTAAGGCTTGGCCGAGCCGTCTCGTGCGCGCTTCGGACGGCCATAACTTTTCATCCAGGTTGAATCCCGAGGCGAGGGAGCTGCCGCTGGAGAGCTCGTCTCGAGCCCGTCGACGTCCCAACCCGGGCTAGCACGGTTGACGTCGAATTCGACCTCAAAAACCCGTTCTGGATCCTGATTTTCCGAGCTTTTGCTGCCAGCCCGACGACAGCCAGGATCGGAGACGACCGGGGCAAAATCTGGCATGGAGGAGCGGACCCACTCGGGTCGCAGGCTTGGGTCGCCGACGCGATTTAATAATTAAAAAACCGGCGCGTGTGCGACCCCGGAAAGAACAAACCTGACTGACCAAAAAGGAGGAGGTGCAACACGAGGACTTCCCCGGAGGTCACCAATCCTGGTACTACTCTCGCCCAAGCACGCTTAACTGCGGAGTTCTGATGGGATCCGGTGCATTAGTGCTCGAATGATCGAACCTGTCAAGTGTGGCGCGATCAACTGCTTTAAGGCTTCGCCGAGCCGTCTCGTGCACGCTTCGGACGGCCATAACTTTTCATCCGGGGTGAATCCCGAGGCGAGGGAGCTGCCGTTGGAGAGCTCGTCTCAAGCCCGTCGACGTCCCAACCCGGGCTAGCCCGGTTGATGTCGATTTCGACCTCAAAACCCGTTCCGGATCCTGATCTTCCGAGCTTTTACTGCCAGCCCGACGACGGTCAGGATCAGAGTCGACCGGGGCAGAATCCGGCGTGGAGGAGCGGACCCACTCAGGTCGCCGGCTCGGGAACCCGACGTGATTTAATAATCAAAAACCCGGCGCGTGTGAAACACCGGAAAGAACAAACCTGACTGACCAAAAAGGAGGAGGTGCAACACGAGGACTTCGCAGGAGGTCACCCATCCCAGTACTACTCTCGCCCAAGCACGCTTAACTGCGGTGTTCTGATGGGATCCGGTACATTAGTGCTGGTATGATCGCACCTGTTAAGTGTGGCGCGATCAAATGCTTTACGGCTTGGCCGAGCCGTCTCGTGCGCGCTTCGGACGGCCATAACCTTTCATCCGGGTTGAATCCCGAGGCGAGGGAGCTGCCGTTGGAGGGCTCGTCTCAAGCCCGTCGACGTCCCACCCGGCCTAGCCCGGTTGACGTCGAATTCGACCTCAAAACCTGTTCCGGATCCTGATTTTCCGAGCTTTTGCTGCCAGCCCGACGACGGCCAGGATCGGAGCCGACCGAGCAGAATCCGGCGTGGAGGAGCCTACCCACTCGGGTCGCCGGCTCGGGTCGCCGAAGCGATTTAATAATCAAAAACCCGACGCTTGTGCGACACCGGAAAGAACAAACCTGACTGACCAAAAAAGGGGGAGGTGCAACACGAGGATTTCCCAGGAGGTCACCCATCCCAGTACTACGCTCGCCCAAGCACGCTTAACTGCGGAGTTCTGATGGGATCCGGTGCATTAGTGCTGGTATGATCGTACCTGTTAAGTGTGGCGCGATCAACTGCTTTAAGGCTTGGCCGAGCCGTCTCGTGCGCGCTTCGGACGACCATAACTTTTCATCCGGGTTGAATCCCGAGGCGAGGGAGCTGCCGTTGGAAAGCTCGTCTCGAGCCCGTCGACGTCCCAACCGGGGCTAGCCCGGTTGACGTAGAATTCGACCTTAAAAACCCGTTCCGGATCCTGATTTTCCGAGCTTTTCCTGCCAGACCGACGACGGCGAGGATCAGAGCCGACCGGGGCAGAATCCGGCGTGGAGGAGCAGACCCACTCAGGTCGCCGGCTCGGGTCGCCGACGCGATTTAATAATCAAAAACCCGACGCGTGTGCGACACTGGAAAGAACAAAGCTGACTGACCAAAAAGGAGGAGGTGCAACACGAGGATATCCCAAGAGGTCACCCATCCTGGTACTACTCTCGCCCAAGCACGCTTAACTGCGGAGTTCTGATGGGATCCGGTGCATTAGTGCTGGTATGATCGCACCTGTCAAGTGTGGCGCGATCAACTGCTTTAAGGCTTGGCCGAGCCGTCTCGTGCGGGCTTCGGACGGCCATAACTTTTCATCCGGGATGAATCCCGAGGCGAGGGAGCTGCCGTTGGAATGCTCGTCTCGAGCCCGTCGACGTGCCAACTGGGGCTAGCCTGGTTGACGTCGAATTTCACCTCAAAAACCCGTTGCGGATCCTGATTTTCCGATCTTTTGCTGCCAGCCCGACGACGGCCAGGACCGGAGCCGACCGAGCAGAATCCGGCGTGGAGGAGCGCACCCACTCGGGTCGCCGGCTCGGGTCGCCGAAGCGATTTAATAATCAAAAACCCGAAGCTTGTGCGACATCGGAATGAACTAACCTGACTGACCAAAAAAGGAGGAGGTGCAACACGAGGACTTCCCAGGAGGTCACCCATCCCAATACTACGCTCGCCCAAGCACGCTTAACTGCGGAGTTCTGATGGGATCCGGTGCATTAGTGCTGGTATGATCGCACCTGTCAAGTGTGGCGCGATCAACTGCTTTAAGGCTTGGCCGAGCCGTCTCGTGCGCGCTTCGGACGGCCATAACTTTTCATCCGGGATGAATCCCGAGGCGAGGGAGCTGCCGTTGGAATGCTCGTCTCGAGCCCGTCGACGTGCCAACTGGGGCTAGCCTGGTTGACGTCGAATTTCACCTAAAAAACCCGTTGCGGATCCTGATTTTCCGAGCTTTTGCTGCCAGCCCGACGACGGCCAGGATCGGAGCCGACCGAGCAGAATCCGGCCTGGAGGAGCGCACCCACTCGGGTCGCCGGCTCGGGTCGCCGAAGCGATTTAATAATCAAAAACCCGAAGCTTGTGCGACATCGGAATGAACAAACCTGACTGACCAAAAAAGGAGGAGGTGCAACACGAGGACTTCCCAGGAGGTCACCCATCCCAATACTACGCTCGCCCAAGCACGCTTAACTGCGGAGTTCTGATGGGATCCGGTGCATTAGTGCTGGTATGATCGCACCTGTTAAGTGTGGCGCGATCAACTGCTTCAAGGCTTGGCCGAGCCGTCTCGTGCGCGCTTCGGACGGCCATAACTTTTCATCCGGGTTGAATCCCGAGGCGAGGGAGCTGCCGTTGGAAAGCTCGTCTCGAGCCCGTCGACGTCAATACCGGGGCTAGCCCGGTTGACGTCGAATTCGACCTTAAAAAGCCGTTCCGGATCCTGATTTTTCGAGCTTTTCCTGCCAGCCCGACGACGGCGAGGATCGGAGCCGACCGGGGCAGAATCTGGCGTGGAGGAGCAGACCCACTCAGGTCGCCGGCTCGGGTCGCCGACGCGATTTAATAATCAAAAACCCGGCGCGTGTGCGACACCGGAAAGAACAAACCTGACTGACCAAAAAGGAGGAGGTGCAACACAAGGACTTCGCAGGAGGTCACCCATCCCAGTACTACTCTCGCCCAAGCACGCTTAACTGCGGAGTTCTGATGGGATCCGGTGCAGTAGTGCTGGTATAATCGCACCTGTTAAGTGTGGCGCGATCAACTGCTTTAAGGCTTGGCCGAGCCGTCACGTGCGCGCTCCGGACGGCCATAACTTTTCATCCGGGTTGAATCCCGAGGCGAGGGAGCTGCCGTTGGAAAGCTCGTCTCGAGCCCGTCGACGTCCCAACCGGGGCTAGCCCGATTGACGTCGAATTCGACCTCAAAAACCCGTTCCGGATCCTGATTTTCCGAGCTTTTTCTGCCAGCCCGACGACGGCTAGGATCGGAGCCGACCGAGCAGAATCCGGCGTGGTGGAGTGGACCCACACGGGTCGCCGGCTCAGGTCGCCGAAGCGATTTAATAATCAAAATCCCGACGCTTGTGCGACACCGGAAAGAACAAACCTGACTGACCAAAAAAGGAGGAGGTGCAACAAGAGGACTTCCCAGGAGGTCACCCATCCCAGTACTACTCTCTCCCAAGCACGCTTAACTGCGGAGTTCTGATGGGATCCGGTGCATTAGTGCTGGTATGATCGCACCTGTCAAGTGTGGCGCGATCAACTGCTTTAAGGCTTGGCCGAGCCGTCTCGTGCGCGCTTCGGACGACGATAACTTTTCATCCGGGTTGAATCCCGAGGCGAGGGAGCTGCTGTTGGAGAGCTCGTCTCGAGCCCGTCGACGTCCCACCCGGGCTAGCCCGGTTGACGTCGAATTCGTCCTCAAAAACCCGTTCCGGATGCTGATTTTCCGAGCTTTTCCTGCCAGCCTGACGACGGCAAGGATGAGAGCCGACCGGGGCAGAATCCGGCGTGGAGGAGCAGACCCACTCAGGTCGCCGGCTCGAGTCGCCGACCCGATTTAATAATCAAAAACCCGGCGCGTGTGCGACACCGGAAAGAACAAACCTGAGTGACCAAAAAGGAGGAGGTGCAACACGAGGACTTCGCAGGAGGTCACCCATCCCAGTACTACTCTCGCCCAAGCACACTTAACTGCGGAGTTCCCATGGGATCCGGTGCATTAGTGCTGGTATGATCGCACCTGTTAAGTGTGGCGCGATCAACTGTTTTAAGGCTTGGCCGAGCAGTCACGTGCGCGCTACGGACGGCCATAACTTTTCATCCGGGTTGAATCCCGAGGCGAGGGAGCTGCCGTTGGAAAGCTCGTCTCGAGCCCGTCGACGTCCCAACCCGGGCTAGCCCGATTGACGTCGAATTCGACCTCAAAAACACGTTCCGGATCCTGATTCTCCGAGCTTTTTCTGCCAGCCCGACGATGGCCAGGATCGGAGACGACCGAGCAGCATCCGGCGGGGAGGAGCGGACCCACACGGGTCGCTGGCTCGGGTCGCCGAAGCGATTTAATAATCAAAAACCCGACGCTTGTGCGACACCGGAAAGAACAAACCTGACTGACCAAAAAAGGAGGAGGTGCAACACGAGGATTTCCCAGGAGGTCACCCATCCTAGTACTACTCTCGCCCAAGCACGCTTAACTGCGGAGTTCTGATGGGATCCGGTGCATTAGTGCTGGTATGATCGCACCTGTCAAGTGTGGCGCGATCAACTGCTTTAAGGCTTGGCCGAGCCGTCTCGTGCGCGCTTCGGACGACGATAACTTTTCATCCGGGTTGAATCCCGAAGCGAGGGAGCTGCCGTTGGAGAGCTCGTC
Source organism: Canavalia gladiata (assembly GCA_037954105.1). NCBI lineage: Eukaryota > Viridiplantae > Streptophyta > Magnoliopsida > Fabales > Fabaceae > Canavalia > Canavalia gladiata. The sequence goes on along the minus strand of CM075668.1, from coordinate 21,964,944 downwards.
TCAAGCCCGTCGACGTCCCACCCGGGCTAGCCCGGTTGACGTCGAATTCGACCTCAAAAACCCGTTCCGGATCCTGATTTTCCGAGCTTTTCCTGCCAGCCCGATGACGGCAAGGATCGGAGCCGACCGGGGCAGAATCCGGCGTGGAGGAGCAGACCCACTCAGGTCGCCGGCTCGAGTCGCCGACCCGATTTAATAATCAAAAACCCGGCGCGTGTGCGACACTGGAAAAAACAAACCTGACTGACCAAAAAGGAGGAGGTGCAACACGAGGACTTCCCAAGAGGTCACCCATCCTGGTACTACTCTCGCCCAAGCACGCTTAACTGCGGAGTTCTGATGGGATCCGGTGCATTAGTGCTGGTATGATCGCACCTGTCAAGTGTGGCGCGATCAACTGCTTTAAGGCTTCACCGAGCCGTCTCGTGCGCGCTTCGGACAGCCATAACTTTTCATCCGGGTTGAATCCCGTGGCGAGGGAGCTGCCGTTGGAGAGCTCGTCTCAAGCCCGTCGACGTCCCAACCCGGGCTAGCCCGGTTGACGTCGAATTCGACCTCAAAACCCCTTCCGGATCCTGATTTTCCGACCTTTTACTGCCAGCCCGACGACCGCCAGGATCGGAGACGACCGGGGCAAAATCCGGCGTGGAGGAGCAGACCCACTCAGGTCGCCGGCTCGGGTCGTCGACGCGATTTAATAATCAAAAACCCGACGCGTGTGCGACACCGGAAAGAACAAACCTGACTGACCAAAAAGGAGGAGGTGCAACACAAGGACTTCGCAGGAGGTCACCCATCCCAGTACTCCTCTTGCCCAAGCACGCTTAACTGCGGAGTTCTGATGGGATCTGGTGCATTAGTGCTGGTATGATCGCACCTGTTAAGTGTGGCGCGATCAACTGCTTTAAGGCTTGGCCGAGCCGTCTCGTGCGCGCTTCGGACGGCCATAACTTTTCATCCGGGTTGAATCCCGTGGCGAGGGAGCTGCCGTTGGAGAGCTCGTCTCAAGCCCGTTGACGTCCCAACCCGGGCTAGCCCGGTTGACGTCGAATTCGACCTCAAAACCCCTTCCGGATCCTGATTTTCCGACCCTTTACTGCCAGCCCGACGACCGCCAGGATCGGAGCCGACCGGGGCAAAATCCGGCGTGGAGGAGCGGACCCACTCAGGTCGCCGGCTCGGGTCGCCAACGCGATTTAATAATCAAAAACCCGACGCGTGTGCGACACCGGAAAGAACAAACCTGACTGACCAAAAAGGAGGAGGCGCAACACGTGGACTTCCCAGGAGGTCACCCATCCTGGTACTACTCTCGCCCAAGCACGCTTAACTGCGGAGTTCTGATGGGATCCGGTGCATTAGTGCTGGTATGATCGCACCTGTCAAGTGTGGCGCGATCAACTGCTTTAAGGCTTCACCGAGTCGTCTCGTGCGCGCTTCGGACAGCCATAACTTTTCATCCGGGTTGAATCCCGTGGCGAGGGAGCTGTCGTTGGAGAGCTCGTCTCAAGCCCGTCGACGTCCCATCCCGGGCTTGCCCGGTTGACGTCGAATTCGACCTCAAAACCCCTTCCGGATCCTGATTTTCCGACCTTTTACTGCCAGCCCGACGACCGCCAGGATCGGAGCCGACCGGGGCAAAATCCGGCGTGGAGGAGCGGACCCACTCAGGTCGCCGGCTCGGGTCGCCGACGCGATTTAATAATCAAAAACCCGACGCGTGTGCGACACCGGAAAGAACAAACCTGACTGACCAAAAAGGAGGAGGTGCAACACGAGGACTTCGCAGGAGGTCACCCATCCCAGTACTCCTCTTGCCCAAGCACGCTTAACTGCGGAGTTCTGATGGGATCCGGTCCATTAGTGCTGGTATGATCGCACCTGTTAAGTGTGGCGCGATCAACTGCTTTAAGGCTTGGCCAAGCCGTCTCGTTCGCGCTTCGGACGACCATAACTTTTCATCCGGGTTGAATCCCGAGGCGAGGGAGCTGCCGTTGGAAAGCTCGTCTCGAGCCCGTCGACGTCCCAACCGGGGCTAGCCCGGTTGACGTCGAATTCGACCTCAAAAACCCGTTCCGGATCCTGATTTTCCGAGCTTTTGCTGCCAGCCCGACAACGGCCAGGATCGGAGCCGATCAAGCAGAATCCGGCGTGGAGGAGCGGACGCACTCGGGTCGCCGGCTCGAGTCGCCGAAGCGATTTAATAATAAAAAACCCGGCGCGTGTGCGACACTTGAAAGAACAAACCTGACTGACCGAAAAGGAGGAGGTGCAAAACGAGGACTTCCCAAGAGGTCACCCATCCTGGTACTACTCTCGCCCAAGCACGCTTAGCTGCGGAGTTCTGATGGGATCCGGTGCATTAGTGCTGGTATGATCGCACCTGTCAAGTGTGGTGCGGTCAACTGCTTTAAGGCTTCGCCGAGCCGTCTCGTGCGCGCTTCGGACGGCCATAACTTTTCATCCGAGGTGAATCCCGAGGCAAGGGAGCTGCCGTTGGAGAGCTCGTCTCAAGCCCGTCGTCGTCCCAACCCGGGCTAGCCCGGTTGACGTCGAATTCGACCTAAAAACCCGTTCCGGATCCTGATTTTCCGAGCTTTTCCTGCCAGCCGGACGACGGTGAGGATCAGAGCCGACCGGGGAAGAATCCGGCGTGGAGGAGCAGACCCACTGAGGTCGCCGGCTCGGGTAGCCGACGCGATTTAATAATCAAAAACCCGGCGCATGTGCGACACCGGAAAGAACAAACCTGACTGACCAAAAAGGAGGAGGTGCAACACGAGGACTTCGCAGGAGGTCACCCATCCCAGTGCTACTCTCGCCCAAGAACGCTTAACTGTGGAGTTCTGATGGGATCCGGTGCACTAGTGCTGGTATGATCGCACCTGTTAAGTGTGGCGCGATCAACTGCTTTAATGCTTCGCAAAGCCGTCTCGTGCGCGCTTCGGACGGCCATAACTTTTCATCCGGGTTGAATCCCGAGGCGAGGGTGCTGCCGTTGGAAAGCTCGTCTCGAGCCCGTCGACGTCCCAACCGGGCCTAGCCCGGTTGACGTCGAATTCGACCTCAAAAACCCGTTCCGGATTCTGATTTTCCGACCTTTTGCTGCCAGCTCGACGACAGCCAGGATCGGAGCCGACCGAGCAGAATCCGGCGTGGAGGAGCGGACCCACTCGGGTCGCCGGCTCGGGTCGCCGAAGCGATTTAATAATCAAAAACCCGACGCTTGTGCGACACCGGAAAGAACAAACCTGACTGACCAAAAAAGGAGGAGGTGCAACACGAGGACTTCCCAGGAGGTCACCCATCCCAGTACTACTCTCGCCCAAGCACGCTTAACTGCAGAGTTCTGATGGGATCAGGTGCATTAGTTCTGGTATGATCGCACCTGTCAAGTGTGGCGCGATCAACTGCTTTAAGGCTTCGCCGAGCCGTCTCGTGCGCGCTTAGGACGGCCATAAATTTTCATCCGGGGTGAATCCCGAGGCGAGAGAGCTGCCGTTGGAGAGCTCGTCTCAAGCCCGTCGATGTCCTAACCCGGGCTAGCCCGGTTGACGTCGAATTCGACCTCAAAACCCGTTCCGGATCCTAATTTTCCGAGATTTTACTGCCAGCCCGACGACGGCAAGAATCGGAGCCGACCGGGGCAGAATCCGGCGTGGAGGAGCGGACCCACTCAGGTCGCCGACGCGATTTAATAATCAAAAACCCGGCGCGTGTGCGACACCGGAAAGAACAAACCTGACTGACCAAAAAGGAGGAGGTGCAACACTAGGACTTCGCAGGAGGTCACCCATCCCAGTACTACTCTCGCCCAAGCACGCTTAACTGCGGAGTTCTGATGGGATCCGGTGCATTAGTGCTGGTATGATCGCACCCGTTAAGTGTGGCGCGATCAACTGCTTTAAGGTTTGGCCGAGCCGTCTCGTGCGGGCTTCGGACGGCCATAACTTTTCATCCGGGTTGAATCCCGAGGCGAGGGAGCTGCCGTTGGAAAGCTCGACTCGAGCCCGTCGACGTCCCCACTGGGCCTAGCCCGGTTGACGTCGAATTCAACCTCAAAAACCCGTTCCGGATCCTGATTTTCCTAGCTTTTTCTGCCAGCCCGACGACGGCCAGGATCGGAGCCGACCGAGCAGAATCCGGCGTGGAGGAGCGGACCCACTCGGGTCGCCGGCTCGGGTCGCCGAAGCGATTTAATAATCAAAAACCCGACGCTTGTGCGACACCGGAAAGAACAAACCTGACTGACCAAAAAAGGAGGAGGTGCAACACGAGGACTTCCCAGGAGGTCACCCATCCCAGTACTACTCTCGCGCAAGCACGCTTAACTGCGGAGTTCTGATGGGATCAGGTGCATTAGTTCTGGTATGATCGCACCTGTCAAGTGTGGCGCCATCAACTGCTTTAAGGCTTCGCCGAGCCGTCTCGTGCGCGCTTCTGACGGCCATAAATTTTCATCCGGGGTGAATCCCGAGGCGAGAGAGCTGCCGTTGGAGAGCTCGTCTCAAGCCCGTCGATGTCCTAACCCGGGCTAGCCCGGTTGACGTCGAATTCGACCTCAAAACCCGTTCCGGATCCTAATTTTCCGAGATTTTACTGCCAGCCCGACGACGGCAAGAATCGGAGCCGACCGGGGCAGAATCCGGCGTGGAGGAGCGGACCCACTCAGGTCGCCGACGCGATTTAATAATCAAAAACCCGGCGCGTGTGCGACACCGGAAAGAACAAACCTGACTGACCAAAAAGGAGGAGGTGCAACACTAGGACTTCGCAGGAGGTCACCCATCCCAGTACTACTCTCGCCCAAGCACGCTTAACTGCGGAGTTCTGATGGGATCCGGTGCATTAGTGCTGGTATGATCGCACCCGTTAAGTGTGGCGCGATCAACTGCTTTAAGGTTTGGCCGAGCCGTCTCGTGCGGGCTTCGGACGGCCATAACTTTTCATCCGGGTTGAATCCCGAGGCGAGGGAGCTGCCGTTGGAAAGCTCGACTCGAGCCCGTCGACGTCCCCACTGGGCCTAGCCCGGTTGACGTCGAATTCAACCTCAAAAACCCGTTCCGGATCCTGATTTTCCTAGCTTTTTCTGCCAGCCCGACGACGGCCAGGATCGGAGCCGACCGAGCAGAATCCGGCGTGGAGGAGCGGACCCACTCGGGTCGCCGGCTCGGGTCGCCGAAGCGATTTAATAATCAAAAACCCGACGCTTGTGCGACACCGGAAAGAACAAACCTGACTGACCAAAAAAGGAGGAGGTGCAACACGAGGACTTCCCAGGAGGTCACCCATCCCAGTACTACTCTCGCCCAAGCACGCTTAACTGCGGAGTTCTGATGGGATCAGGTGCATTAGTTCTGGTATGATCGCACCTGTCAAGTGTGGCGCCATCAACTGCTTTAAGGCTTCGCCGAGCCGTCTCGTGCGCGCTTCTGACGGCCATAAATTTTCATCCGGGGTGAATCCCGAGGCGAGAGAGCTGCCGTTGGAGAGCTCGTCTCAAGCCCGTCGATGTCCTAACCCGGGCTAGCCCGGTTGACGTCGAATTCGACCTCAAAACCCGTTCCGGATCCTAATTTTCCGAGATTTTACTGCCAGCCCGACGACGGCAAGAATCGGAGCCGACCGGGGCAGAATCCGGCGTGGAGGAGCGGACCCACTCAGGTCGCCGACGCGATTTAATAATCAAAAACCCGGCGCGTGTGCGACACCGGAAAGAACAAACCTGACTGACCAAAAAGGAGGAGGTGCAACACTAGGACTTCGCAGGAGGTCACCCATCCCAGTACTACTCTCGCCCAAGCACGCTTAACTGCGGAGTTCTGATGGGATCCGGTGCATTAGTGCTGGTATGATCGCACCCGTTAAGTGTGGCGCGATCAACTGCTTTAAGGTTTGGCCGAGCCGTCTCGTGCGGGCTTCGGACGGCCATAACTTTTCATCCGGGTTGAATCCCGAGGCGAGGGAGCTGCCGTTGGAAAGCTCGACTCGAGCCCGTCGACGTCCCCACTGGGCCTAGCCCGGTTGACGTCGAATTCAACCTCAAAAACCCGTTCCGGATCCTGATTTTCCTAGCTTTTTCTGCCAGCCCGACGACGGCCAGGATCGGAGCCGACCGAGCAGAATCCGGCGTGGAGGAGCGGACCCACTCGGGTCGCCGGCTCGGGTCGCCGAAGCGATTTAATAATCAAAAACCCGACGCTTGTGCGACACCGGAAAGAACAAACCTGACTGACCAAAAAAGGAGGAGGTGCAACACGAGGACTTCCCAGGAGGTCACCCATCCCAGTACTACTCTCGCCCAAGCACGCTTAACTGCGGAGTTCTGATGGGATCAGGTGCATTAGTTCTGGTATGATCGCACCTGTCAAGTGTGGCGCCATCAACTGCTTTAAGGCTTCGCCGAGCCGTCTCGTGCGCGCTTCTGACGGCCATAAATTTTCATCCGGGGTGAATCCCGAGGCGAGAGAGCTGCCGTTGGAGAGCTCGTCTCAAGCCCGTCGATGTCCTAACCCGGGCTAGCCCGGTTGACGTCGAATTCGACCTCAAAACCCGTTCCGGATCCTAATTTTCCGAGATTTTACTGCCAGCCCGACGACGGCAAGAATCGGAGCCGACCGGGGCAGAATCCGGCGTGGAGGAGCGGACCCACTCAGGTCGCCGACGCGATTTAATAATCAAAAACCCGGCGCGTGTGCGACACCGGAAAGAACAAACCTGACTGACCAAAAAGGAGGAGGTGCAACACTAGGACTTCGCAGGAGGTCACCCATCCCAGTACTACTCTCGCCCAAGCACGCTTAACTGCGGAGTTCTGATGGGATCCGGTGCATTAGTGCTGGTATGATCGCACCTGTTAAGTGTGGCGCGATCAACTGCTTTAAGGCTTGGCCGAGCCGTCTCGTGCGCGCTTCGGACGGCTATAACTTTTCATCCGGGTTGAATCCCGAGGCGAGGGAGCTGCCGTTGGAAAGCTCGACTCGAGCCCGTCGACGTCCCCACCAGGCCTAGCCCGGTTGACGTCGAATTCGACCTCAAAAACCCGTTCCGGATCCTGATTTTCCGAGCTTTTACTGCCAGCCCGACGAGGGCCAGGATCGGAGCCGACCGAGCAGAATCCGGCGTGGAGGAGCGGACCCACTCGGGTCGCCGGAGCGATTTAATAATCAAAAACCCGACGCTTGTGCGACACCGGAAAGAACAAATCTGACTGACCAAAAAAGGAGGAGGTGCAACACGAGGACTTCCCAGGAGGTCACCCATCCCAGTACTACTCTCGCCCAAGCACTCTTAACTGCGGAGTTCTGATGGGATCCGGTGCATTAGTGCTGGTATGATCGCACCTGTTAAGTGTGGCGCGATCAACTGCTTTAAGCATTGGCCGAGCGGTCTCGTGCGCGCTTCGGACGGCCATAACTTTTCATCCGGGTTGAATCCCGAGGCGAGGGAGCTGCCGTTGGAAAGCTCGTCTCGAGCCCGTCGACGTCCCAACCGGGGCTAGCCCGGTTGACGTCGAATTCGACCTCAAAAACCCGTTCCGGATCCTGATTTTCCGAGCTTTTACTGCCAGCTCGACGACGGCCAGGATCGGAGCTGACCGGGGCAGAATCCGGCGTGGAGGAGCGGACCCCCACTCAGGTCGCCGGCTCGGGTCGCCGACGCGATTTAATAGTCAAAAACCCGGCGCGTGTGCGACACCGGAAAGAACAAACCTGACTGACCCAAAAGGCGGAGGTGCAACACGAGGACTTCCCAGGAGGTCACCCATCCTAGTACTACTCTCGCCCAAGCACGCTTAACTGCGGAGTTCTGATGGGATCCGGTGCATTAGTGCTGGTATGATCGCACCTGTTAAGTGTGGCGCGATCAAATGCTTTAAGGCTTGGCCGTGCCGTCTCGTGCGCGCTTAGGAAGGCCATAACTTTTCATCCGGGTTGAATCCTGAGGCGAGCGAGTGCCGTTGGAGGGCTCGTCTCGAGCTCGTCGACGTCCCAACCCGGGCTAGCCCGGTTGACGTCGAATTCGACCTCAAAACCCATTCCGGACCCTGATTTTCCGAGCTTTTACTTCCAGCCCGACGACGGCCAGGATCGGAGCCGACCGAGGCAGAATCCGGCGTGGAGGAGCGGTCCCACTCAGGTCGCCGGCTGGGTCGCCGACGCTATTTAATAATGAAAAACCCGGCAGGTGTGCGACACCGGAAAGAACAAACCTGACTGACGAAAAAGGAGGAGGTGCAACACGAGGACTTCCCAGGAGGTCACCTATCCCAGTACTACTCTCGCCAAAACACGCTTAACTGCGGACTTCTGATGGGATCCTGTGCATTAGTGCTGGTATGATCGCACCTGTTAAGTGTGGCGCGATCAACTGCTTTAAGCATTGGCCGAGCGGTCTCGTGCGCGCTTCGGACGGCCATAGATTTTCATCCGGGTTGAATCCCGAGGCGAGGGAGTTGCCGTTGGAAAGCTCGTCTTGAGTCCTTCGACGTCCCAACCATGGCTAGCCCGGTTGACGTCGAATTCGACCTCAAAAACCCGTTCTGGATCCTGATTTTCCGAGCTTTTGCTGCCAGCCCGACGACGGCCAGGATCAGAGCCGACCGGGGCCGAGTCTGGCGTGGAGAAGCGGACCCACTCGAGTCGCCGGCTCGTGTCACTGAAGCGATTTAATAATCAAAAACCCGACGCTTGTGCGACACCGGAAAGAACAAACCTGACTGACCAAAAAAGGAGGACGTGCAACACGAGGACTTCCCAGGAGGTCACCCATGCCAGTACTACTCTCGCCCAAGCACGCTTAACTGCGGAGTTCTGAAGGGATCCGGTGCATTAGTGCAGGTATGATCGCACCTGTCAAGTGTGGCGCGATCAACTGCTTTAAGGCTTCGGCGAGCCGTCTCGTGCGCGCTTCGGACGGCCATAACTTTTCATCCGGGGTGAATCCCGAGGCGAGGGAGCTGCCGTTGGAGAGCTCGTCTCGAGCCCGTCGACGTCCCAACCCGGGCTAGCCCGGTTGACGTCGAATTCGACCTCAAAAACCCGTTCCGGATCCTTATTTTTCGAGCTTTTCCTGCCAGCCCGACGACGGCTAGGATCGGAGCCGACCGGGGCAGAATCCGGCATGGAGGAGCGGACCCACTCAGGTCGCCGGCTCGGGTCGCCGACGCGATTTAATAATCAAAAACCCGGCGCGTGTGCGACACCAGAAAGAACAAACCTGACTGACCAAAAAGGAGGAGGTGCAACACGAGGACTTCCTAGGAGGTCACCCATTCTGGTACTACTCTCGCCCAAGCACGCTTAACTGCGGAGTTCTGATGGGATCCGGTGCGTTAGTGCTGGTATGATCGCACCTGTTAAGTGTGGCGCGATCAACTACTTTAAGGCTTGGCCGAGCCGTCTCGTGCGCGCTTCGGACGAGCATAACTTTTCATCTGGGTTGAATCCCGAGGCGAGGGAGCTGCCGTTGGAAAGCTCGTCTCGAGCCCGTCGACGTCCCAACCAGGGCTAGCCCGGTTGACGTCGAATTCGACCTAAAAAACCCGTTCCGGATACTGATTTTCCGAGCTTTTGCTACCAGCCTGACGAAGGCCAGGATTGGAGGCGACCGGGGCAGAATCCGGTGTGGAGGAGCGGACCCACTCGGGTCGTCGGCTCGGGTTGCCGACGCGATTTAATAATCAAAAATCCGACACTTGTGCGACACCGGAAAGAACAAACCTGACTGACCAAAAAAGGAGGGGGGGCAACACGAGGACTTCCAAGGAGGTCACCCATCCTAGTACTACTCTCGCCCAAGCACGCTTAAATGCGGAGTTCTGATGGGATCCGGTGCATTAGTGCTGGTATGATCGCACCTGTTAAGTGTTGCGCGATCAACTGCTTTAAGGCTTGGCCGAGCCGTCTCGTGCGCGCTTCGGACGGCCATAACTTTTCATCTGGGTTGAATCCCAAGGCGAGGGAGCTGCCGTTGGAAAGCTCGTCTCGAGCCCGTCGACGTCCCAACCAGGGCTAGCCCGGTTGACATCGAATTCGACCTCAAAAACCTGTTCCAGATCCTGATTTTCCGAGCTTTTGCTGCCAGCCCGACGGCGGCCAGGATCAGAGCCGACCGGGGCAGAATCCGGCGTGGAGGAGCGGACCCACTCGGGTCGCCGGCTCGGGTCGCCGACTCGATTTAATAATCAAAAACCCAACACTTGTGCGACACCGGAAAGAACAAACCTGACTGACCAAAAAAGGAGGAGGTGCAACACGAGGGCTTCCAAGGAGGTCACCGAACCTCGTACTACTATCGTCCAAGCACGCCTAACTGCGGAGTTCTCATGGGATCCGGTGCATTAGTGTTGGTATGATCGCACCTGTTAAGTGTGGCGCGATCAACTGCTTTAAGGCTTGGCCGAGCCGTCTCGTGCACGCTTCAGACGGCCATAACTTTTCATCCGGGTTGAATCCCGAGGCGAGGGAGCTGCGATTGGAAAGCTCGTCTCGAGCCCGTTGACGTCCCAACAAGGGCTAGCCCGGTTGACGTCGAATTCGACCTCAAAAACACGTTCCGGATCCTGCTTTTCCGAGCTTTTGCATCCAGGCTGACGACGGCCAGCATTGGAGGCGACCGGGGCAGAATCTGGCGTGGAGGAGCAGACCCACTCGGGTCGCCGGCTCGGGTCGCCGACGCGATTTAATAATCGAAATCCCGACACTTGTGCGACACTGGAAAGAACAAACCTGACTGACCAAAAAAGGAGGAGGTGCAACACGAGGACTTCCAAGGAGGTCACCCATCCCAGTACTACTCTCGCCCAAGCACGCTTAACTGCGGAGTTCTGATGGGATCCGGTGCATTAGTGCTGGTATGATCGCACCTGTTAAGTGTGGCACGATCAACTGCTTTAAGGCTTGGCCGAGCCGTCTCGAGCGCGCTTCGGACGACCATAACTTTTCATCCGGGTTGAATCCCGTGGCGAGGGAGCTGCCGTTGCAAACCTCGTGTCGAGCCCGTCGACGTCCCAACCTGGGCTAGCCCGGTTGACGTCGAATTCGACCTAAAAAACCCGTTCCGGATCCTGATTTTCCGAGCTTTTGCTACCAGCCTGACGACGGCCAGGATCGGAGGGGACCGGGGCAGAATCCGGCGTGGAGGAGCGGACCCACTCGGGTCGCCGGCTCGGGTCGCCGACGCGATTTAATAATCAAAAATCCGACACTTGTGCGACACCGGAAAGAACAAACCTGACTGACCAAAAAAGGAGGAGGTGCAACACGAGGACTTCCAAGGAGATCACCCATCCCAGTACTACTCTCGCCCAAGCACGCTTAACTGCGGAGTTCTGATGGGATCCGGTGCATTAGCGCTGGTATGATCGCACCTGTTAAGTGTGGCGCGATCAACTGCTTTAAGGCTTGGCCGAGCCGTCTCGTGCGCGCTTCAGACGGCCATAACTTTTCATCCGGGTTGAATCCCGAGGTGAGGGAGCTGTCGTTGGCAAGCTCGTCTCGAGCCCGTCGACGTCCCAACCGGGGCTAGCCCGGTTGACGTCGAATTCGACCTCAAAAACCAGTTCCGGATCCTGATTTTTCGAGTTTTGCTGCTAGCCCGACGACGGCCAGGATCGGAGGCGACCGGGACAGAATCCGGCGTGGAGGAGCGGACCCACTCGGGTCGCCGGCTCGGGTCGCCGACTCGATTTAATAATCAAAAACCCGACACTCTTGCGACACCGGAAAGAACAAACCTGACTGACCAAAAAAGGAGGAGGTGCAACACGAGGACTTCCAAGGAGGTCACCCATCCCAGTACTACTCTCGCCCAAGCACGCTTAACTGCGGAGTTCTAATGGGATCCGGTGCATTAGTGCTGGTATGATCGTACCTGTTAAGTGTGGCGCGATCAACTGCTTTAAGGCTTTGCCGAGCCGTCTCGTGCACGCTTCAGACGACCATAACTTTTCATCCGGGCTGAATCCCGAGGCGAGGGAGCTGCCGTTGGAAAGCTCATCTCGAGCCCGTCGACGTCCCAACCAAGGCTAGCCCAGTTGACGTCGAATTCGACCTCAAAAACCTGTTCCAGATCCTAATTTTCCGAGCTTTTGCTGCCAGCCCGACGGCGGCACGGATCAGAGCCGACTGGGGCAGAATCCGGCGTGGAGGAGCAGACCCACTCGGGTCGCCCGCTAGGGTCGCCGACGCGATTTAATAATCAAAAACCCGACACTTGTGCGACACCGGAAAGAACAAACCTGACTGACCAAAAAAGGAGGAGGTGCAACACGAGGACTTCCAAGGAGGTCACCCATCCCAGTACTACTCTCGCCCAAGCACGCTTAAATGCGGAGTTCTGATGGGATCCGGTGCATTAGTGCTGGTATGATCGCACCTGTTAAGTGTTGCGCGATCAACTGCTTTAAGGCTTGGCCGAGCCGTCTCGTGCGCGCTTCGGACGGCCATAACTTTTCATCCGGGTCGAATCCCGAGGCGAGGGAGCTGCTGTTGGAAAGCTCGTCTCGAGCCCGTCGACGTCCCAACAAGGGCTAGCCCGGTTGACGTCGAATTCGACCTCAAAAACTCGTTCCGGATCCTGCTTTTCCGAGCTTTTGCTGCCAGCCCGACGGCGGCCTGGATTGGAGCCGACCGGGGCAGAATCCGGCGTGGAGGAGCGGACCCACTCGGGTCGCCGGCTCGGGTCGCTGACGCGATTTAATAATCAAAATCCCGACACTTGTGCGACACTGGAAAGAACAAACCTGACTGACCAAAAAAGGAGTAGGTGCAACACGAGGACTTCCAAGGAGGTCACCCATCCCAGTACTTCTCTCGCCCAAGCACGCTTAACTGCGGAGTTCTGATGGGATCCGGTGCATTAGTGCTGGTATGATCGCACCTGTTAAGTGTGGCGCGATCAACTGCTTTAAGGCTTGGCCGAGCCGTCTCGAGCGCGCTTCGGACGGCCATAACTTTTCATCCGGGTTGAATCCCGTGGCGAGGGAGCTGCCGTTGGAAAGCTCGTGTCGAGCCCGTCGACGTCCCAACCAGGGCTAGCCCGGTTGACGTCGAATTCGACCTCAAAAACCCGTTCCGGATCCTGATTTTCCGAGCTTTTGCTACCAGCCTGACGACGACCAGGATCGGAGGCGACCGGGGCAGAATCCGGCGTGGAGGAGCGGACCTACTCGGGTCGCCGGCTCTGGTCGTCGACGCGATTTAATAATCAAAAATCCGACACTTGTGCGACACCGGAAAGAACAAACCTGACTGACCAAAAAAGGAGGAGGTGCAACACGAGGACTTCCAAGGAGATCACCCATCCCAGTACTACTCTCTCCCAAGCACGCTTAACTGCGGAGTTCTGATGGGATCCGGTGCATTAGTGCTGGTATGATCGCACCTGTTAAGTGTGGCGCGATCAACTGCTTTAAGGCTTGGCCAAGTCGTCTCGTCCGCGCTTCGGACAGCCATAACTTTTCATCCGGGTTGAATCCCGAGGCGAGGGAGCTGCCGTTGGATAGCTCGTCTCCAGCCCGTCGACGTCCCAATCAGGGCTAGCCCGGTTGACGTCGAATTCGACCTCAAAAACCCGTTCCAGATCCTGATTTTCCGAGCTTTTGCTGCCAGCCCGACGGCGGCCTGGATCGGAGGCGACCGGGGCAGAATCGGGTGTGGAGGAGCGGACCCACTCGGGTCGCCTGCTCGGGTCGCCGACGCGATTTAATAATCAAAAATCCGACCCTTGTGCGGCACCGGAAAGAACAAACCTAACTGACCAAAAAAGGTGGAGGTGCAACACGAGGACTTCCAAGGAGATCACCCATCTCAGTACTACTCTCTCCCAAGCACGCTTAACTGCGGAGTTCTGATGGGATCCGGTGCATTAGTGCTGGTATGATCGCACCTGTTAAGTGTGGCGCGATCAACTGCTTTAAGGCTTGGCCAAGCCGTCTCGTCCGCGCTTCGGACAGCCATAACTTTTCATCCGGGTTGAATCCCGAGGCGAGGCAGCTGCCGTTGGATAGCTCCTCTCCAGCCCGTCGACGTCCCAATCAGGGCTAGCCCGGTTGACGTCGAATTCGACCTCAAAAACCCGTTCCAGATCCTGATTTTCCGAGCTTTTGCTGCCAGCCCGATGGCGGCACGGATCAGAGCCGAATGGGGCAGAATCCGGCGTGGAGGAGCGGACCCACTAGGGTCGCCGGCTCGGGTCGCCGACGCGATTTAAAAATCAAAAACCCGACACTTGTGCGACACCGGAAAGAACAAACCTGACTGACCAAAAAAGGAGGGGGGGCAACACGAGGACTTCCAAGGAGGTCACCCATCCTAGTACTACTCTCGCCCAAGCACGCTTAAATGCGGAGTTCTGATGGGATCCGGTGCATTAGTGCTGGTATGATCGCACCTGTTAAGTGTTGTGCGATCAACTGCTTTAAGGCTTGGCCGAGCCGTCTCGTGCGCGCTTCGGACGGCCATAACTTTTCATCTGGGTTGAATCCCAAGGCGAGGGAGCTGCCGTTGGAAAGCTCGTCTCGAGCCCGTCGACGTCCCAACCAGGGCTAGCCCGGTTGACGTCGAATTCAACCTCAAAAACCCGTTCCGGATCCTGATTTTCCGAGCTTTTGCTACCAGCCTGACGACGACCAGGATCGGAGGCGACCGGGGCAGAATCCGGCGTGGAGGAGCGGACCCACTCGGGTCGCCGGTCGGGTCGCCGACCCGATTTAATAATCAAAAACCCAACACTTGTGCGACACCGGAAAGAACAAACCTGACTAACCAAAAAAGGAGGAGGTGCAACACGAGGACTTCCAAGGAGGTCACCAAACCTCGTAGTACTATCGTCCAAGCACGCCTAACTGCGGAGTTCTCATGGGATCCGGTGCATTAGTGCTGGTATGATCGCACCTGTTAAGTGTGGCGCGATCAACTGCTTTAAGGCTTGGCCGAGCCGTCTCGTGCGCGCTTCGGACGGCCATAACTTTTCATCCGGGTTGAATCCCGAGGCGAGGGAGCTGCCATTGGAAAGCTCGTCTCGAGCCCGTTGACGTCCCAACAAGGGCTAGCCCGGTTGACGTCGAATTCGACCTCAAAAACTCGTTCCGGATCCTGCTTTTCCGAGCTTTTGCTGCCAGGCTGACGACGGCCAGCATTGGAGGCGACCGGGGCAGAATCCGGCGTGGAGGAGCGGACCCACTCGGGTCGCCGGCTCGGGTCGCCGACGCGATTTAATAATCGAAATCTCGACACTTGTGCGACACTGGAAAGAACAAACCTGACTGACCAAAAAAGGAGGAGGTGCAACACGAGGACTTCCAAGGAGGTCACCCATCCTAGTACTACTCTCGCCCAAGCACGCTTAAATGCGGAGTTCTGATGGGATCCGGTGCATTAGTGCTGGTATGATCGCACCTGTTAAGTGTTGCGCGATCAACTGCTTTAAGGCTTGGCCGAGCCGTCTCGTGCGCGCTTCGGACGGCCATAACTTTTCATCTGGGTTGAATCCCAAGGCGAGGGAGCTGCCGTTGGAAAGCTCGTCTCGAGCCCGTCGACGTCCCAACCGGGGCTAGCCCGGTTGACATCGAATTCGACCTCAAAAACCTGTTCCAGATCCTGATTTTCTGAGATTTTGCTGCCAGCCCGACGGCGGCCAGGATCGGAGCCGACCGGGGCAGAATCCGGCGTGGAGGAGCGGAACCACTCGGGTCGCCGGCTCGGGTCGCCGACTCGATTTAATAATCAAAAACCCAACACTTGTGCGACACCGGAAAGAACAAACCTGACTGACCAAAAAAGGAGGAGGTGCAACACGAGGACTTCCAAGGAGGTCACCGAACCTCGTCCTACTATCGTCCAAGCACGCCTAACTGCGGAGTTCTCATGGGATCCGGTGCATTAGTGCTGGTATGATCGCACCTGTTAAGTGTGGTGCGATCAACTGCTTTAAGGCTTGGCCGAGCCGTCTCGTGCGCGCTTCGGACGGCCATAACTTTTCATCCGGGTTGAATCCCGAGGCGAGGGAGCTGCCATTGGAAAGCTCGTCTCGAGCCCGTTGACGTCCCAACAAGGGCTAGCCCGGTTGACGTCGAATTCGACCTCAAAAACTCGTTCCGGATCCTGCTTTTCCGAGCTTTTGCTGCGAGGCTGACGACGGCCAGCATTGGAGGCGACCGGGGCAGAATCCGGCGTGGAGGAGCGGACCCACTCGGGTCGCCGGCTCGGGTCGCCGACGCGATTTAATAATCGAAATCCCGACACTTGTGCGACACGGGAAAGAACAAACCTGACTGACCAAAAAAGGAGGAGGTGCAACACGAGGACTTCCAAGGAGGTCACCCATCCCAGTACTACTCTCGCCCAAGCACGCTTAACTGCGGAGTTCTGATGGGATCCGGTGCATTAGTGCTGGTATGATCGCACCTCTTAAGTGTGGCACGATCAACTGCTTTAAGGCTTGGCCGAGCCGTCTCGAGCGCGCTTCGGACGACCATAACTTTTCATCCGGGTTGAATCCCGTGGCGAGGGAGCTGCCGTTGCAAACCTCGTGTCGAGACCGTCGACGTCCCAACCTGGGCTAGCCCGGTTGACGTCGAATTCGACCTCAAAAACCCGTTCCGGATCCTGATTTTCCGAGCTTTTGCTACCAGCCTGACGACGGCCAGGATCAGAGGCGACCGGGGCAGAATCCGGCGTGGAGGAGCGGACCCACTCGGGTCGCCGGCTCAGGTCGCCGACGCGATTTAATAATCAAAAATCCGACACTTGTGCGACACCGGAAAGAACAAACCTGACTGACCAAAAAAGGAGGAGGTGCAACACGAGGACTTCCAAGGAGGTCACCCATCCCAGTACTACTCTCGCCCAAGCACGCTTAACTGCGGAGTTCTGATGGGATCCGGTGCATTAGTGCTGGTATGATCGCACCTGTTAAGTGTGGCGCGATCAACTGCTTTAAGGCTTGGCCGAGCCGTCTCGTGCACGCTTCAGACGACCATAACTTTTCATCCGGGCTGAATCCCGAGGCGAGGGAGCTGCCGTTGGAAAGCTCGTCTCGAGCCCGTCGACGTCCCAACCAAGGCTAGCCCGGTTGACGTCGAATTCGACCTCAAAAACCTGTTCCAGATCCTAATTTTCCGAGCTTTTGCTGCCAGCCCGACGGCGGCACGGATCAGAGCCGACTGGGGCAGAATCCGGCGTGGAGGAGCAGACCCACTCGGGTCGCCCGCTAGGGTCGCCGACGCGATTTAATAATCAAAAACCCGACACTTGTGCGACACCGGAAAGAACAAACCTGACTGACCAAAAAAGGAGGAGGTGCAACACGAGGACTTCCAAGGAGGTCACCCATCCCAGTACTACTCTCGCCCAAGCACGCTTAACTGCGGAGTTCTGATGGGATCCGGTGCATTAGTGCTGGTATGATCGCACCTGTTAAGTGTGGCGCGATCAACTGCTTTAAGGATTGGCCGAGCCGTCACGTGCGCGCTTCGGAGGGCCATAACTTTTCATCCGGGTCGAATCCCGAGGCGAGGGAGCTGCTGTTGGAAAGCTCGTCTCGAGCCCGTCGACGTCCCAACAAGGGCTAGCCCGGTTGACGTCGAATTCGACCTCAAAAACTAGTTCCGGATCCTGCTTTTCCGAGCTTTTGCTGCCAGCCCGACGGCGGCCTGGATTGGAGCCGACCGGGGCAGAATCCGGCGTGGAGGAGCGCACCCACTCGGGTCGCCGGCTCGGGTCGCTGACGCGATTTAATAATCAAAATCCCGACACTTGTGCGACACTGGAAAGAACAAACCTGACTGACCAAAAAAGGAGGAGGTGCAACACGAGGACTTCCAAGGAGGTCACCCATCCCAATACTTCTCTCGCCCAAGCACGCTTAACTGCGGAGTTCTGATGGGATCCGGTGCATTAGTGCTGGTATGATCGCACCTGTTAAGTGTGGCGCGATCAACTGCTTTAAGGCTTGGCCGAGCCGTCTCGAGCGCGCTTCGTACGGCCATAACTTTTCATCCGGGTTGAATCCCGTGACGAGGGAGCTGCCGTTGCAAACCTCGTGTCGAGACCGTCGACGTCCCAACCTGGGCTAGCCCGGTTGACGTCGAATTCGACCTCAAAAACCCGTTCCGGATCCTGATTTTCCGAGCTTTTGCTACCAGCCTGACGACGACCAGGATCGGAGGCGACCGGGGCAGAATCCGGCGTGGAGGAGCGGACCTACTCGGGTCGCCGGCTCTGGTCGTCGACGCGATTTAATAATCAAAAATCCGACACTTGTGCGACACCGGAAAGAACAAACCTGACTGACCAAAAAAGGAGGAGGTGCAACACGAGGACTTCCAAGGAGATCACCCATCCCAGTACTACTCTCTCCCAAGCACGCTTAACTGCGGAGTTCTGATGGGATCCGGTGCATTAGTGCTGGTATGATCGCACCTGTTAAGTGTGGCGCGATCAACTGCTTTAAGGCTTGGCCAAGCCGTCTCGTCCGCGCTTCGGACAGCCATATCTTTTCATCCGGGTTGAATCCCGAGGCGAGGGAGCTGCCGTTGGATAGCTCGTCTCCAGCCCGTCGACGTCCCAATCAGGGCTAGCCCGGTTGACGTCGAATTCGACCTCAAAAACCCTTTCCAGATCCTGATTTTCCGAGCTTTTGCTGCCAGCCCGACGGCGGCCTGGATCGGAGGCGACCGGGGCAGAATCGGGTGTGGAGGAGCGGACCCACTCGGGTCGCCGGCTCGGGTCGCCGACGCGATTTAATAATCAAAAATCCGACACTTGTGCGGCACCGGAAAGAACAAACCTAACTGACCAAAAAAGGAGGAGGTGCAACACGAGGACTTCCAAGGAGATCACCCATCCCAGTACTACTCTCGCCCAAGCACGCTTAACTGCGGAGTTCAGATGGGATCCGGTGCATTAGTGCTGGTATGATCGCACCTGTTAAGTGTGGCGCGATCAACTGCTTTAAGGCTTGGCCGAGCCGTCTCGTGCGCGCTTCGGAGGGCCATAACTTTTCATCCGGGTCGAATCCCGAGGCGAGGGAGCTGCTGTTGGAAAGCTCGTCTCGAGCCCGTCGACGTCCCAACAAGGGCTAGCCCGGCTGACGTCGAATTCGACCTCAAAAACTCGTTCCGGATCCTGCTTTTCCGAGCTTTTGCTGCCAGCCCGACGGCGGCCTGGATTGGAGCCGACCGGGGCAGAATCCGGCGTGGAGGAGCGGACCCACTCGGGTCGCCGGCTCGGGTCGCTGACGCGATTTAATAATCAAAATCCCGACACTTGTGCGACACTGGAAAGAACAAACCTGACTGACCAAAAAAGGAGGAGGCGCAACACGAGGACTTCCAAGGAGGTCACCCATCCCAATACTTCTCTCGCCCAAGCACGCTTAACTGCGGAGTTCTGATGGGATCCGGTGCATTAGTGCTGGTATGATCGCACCTGTTAAGTGTGGCGCGATCAACTGCTTTAAGGCTTGGCCGAGCCGTCTCGAGCGCGCTTCGGACGGCCATAACTTTTTATCCGGGTTGAATCCCGTGACGAGGGAGCTGCCGTTGGAAAGCTCGTGTCGAGCCCGTCGACGTCCCAACCAGGGCTAGCCCGGTTGACGTCGAATTCGACCTAAAAAACCCGTTCCGGATCCTGATTTTCCGAGCTTTTGCTACCAGCCTGACGACGACCAGGATCGGAGGCGACCGGGGCAGAATCCGGCGTGGAGGAGCGGACCTACTCGGGTCGCCGGCTCTGGTCGTCGACGCGATTTAATAATCAAAAATCCGACACTTGTGCGACACCGGAAAGAACAAACCTGACTGACCAAAAAAGGAGGAGGTGCAACACGAGGACTTCCAAGGAGATCACCCATCCCAGTACTACTCTCTCCCAAGCACGCTTAACTGCGGAGTTCTGATGGGATCCGGTGCATTAGTGCGGGTATGATCGCACCTGTTAAGTGTGGCGCGATCAACTGCTTTAAGGCTTGGCCGAGCCGTCTCGAGCGCGCTTCGGACGGCCATAACTTTTCATCCGGGTTGAATCCCGTGGCGAGGGAGCTGCCGTTGGAAAGCTCGTGTCGAGCCCGTCGACATCCCAACCAGGGCTAGCCCGGTTGACGTCGAATTCGACCTCAAAAACCCGTTCCGGATCTTGATTTTCCGAGCTTTTGCTACCAGCCTGACGACGACCAGGATCGGAGGCGACCGGGGCAGAATCCGGCGTGGAGGAGCGGACCTACTCGGGTCGCCGGCTCTGGTCGTCGACGCGATTTAATAATCAAAAATCCGACACTTGTGCGACACCGGAAAGAACAAACCTGACTGACCAAAAAAGGAGGAGGTGCAACACGAGGACTTCCAAGGAGATCACCCATCCCAGTACTACTCTCTCCCAAGCACGCTTAACTGCGGAGTTCTGATGGGATCCGGTGCATTAGTGCTGGTATGATCGCACCTGTTAAGTGTGGCGCGATCAACTGCTTTAAGGCTTGGCCAAGCCGTCTCGTCCGCGCTTCGGACAGCCATATCTTTTCATCCGGGTTGAATCCCGAGGTGAGGGAGCTGCCGTTGGATAGCTCGTCTCCAGCCCGTCGACGTCCCAATCAGGGCTAGCCCGGTTGACGTCGAATTCGACCTCAAAAACCCTTTCCAGATCCTGATTTTCCGAGCTTTTGCTGCCAGCCCGACGGCGGCCTGGATCGGAGGCGACCGGGGCAGAATCGGGTGTGGAGGAGCGGACCCACTCGGGTCGCCGGCTCGGGTCGCCGACGCGATTTAATAATCAAAAATCCGACACTTGTGCGGCACCGGAAAGAACAAACCTAACTGACCAAAAAAGGAGGAGGTGCAACACGAGGACTTCCAAGGAGATCACCCATCCCAGTACTACTCTCGCCCAAGCACGCTTAACTGCGGAGTTCTGATGGGATCCGGTGCATTAGTGCTGGTATGATCGCACCTGTTAAGTGTGGCGCGATCAACTGCTTTAAGGCTTGGCCGAGCCGTCTCGTGAGCGCTTCGGACGGCCATAACTTTTCATCCGGGTTGAATCCCGAGGCGAGGGAGCTGCCGTTGGAAAGCTCGTCTCGAGCCCGTCGACGTCCCAACAAGGGCTAGCCCGGTTGACGTCGAATTCGACCTCAAAAACCCGTTCCAGATCCTGATTTTCCGAGCTTTTGCTGCCAGCCCGACGGCAGCCTGGATCGGAGCCGACCGGGGCAGAATCCGGCGTGGAGGAGCGGACCCACTCGGGTCGCCGGCTCGGGTCGCCGACTCGATTTAATAATCAAAAACCCGACACTTGTGCGACACCGGAAAGAACAAATCTGACTGACCAAAAAAGGAGGAGATGCAACACGAGGACTTCCAAGGAGGTCACCCATCCCAGTACTACTCTCGCCCAAGCACGCTTACCTGCGGAGTTCTGATTGGATCCGGTGCATTAGTGCTGGTATGATTGCACCTGTTAAGTGTGGCGCGATCAACTGCTTTAAGGCTTGGCCGAGCCGTCTGGTGCGCGCTTCGTACTGCCATAACTTTTCATCCGGGTTGAATCCCGAGGCGAGGGAGCTGCCGTTGGAAAGCTCGTCTCGAGCCCGTCGACGTCCCAACCAAGTCTAGCCCGGTTGACGTCGAATTCGACCTATAAAACCTGTTCCAGATCCTGATTTTCCGAGCTTTTGCTGCCAGCCCGACGGCGGCCTGGATCGGAGCCGACCGGGGCAGAATCCGGCGTGCAGGAGCGGACCCACTCGGGTCGCCGGCTCGGGTCGCCGACTCGATTTAATAATCAAAAACCCGACACTTGTGCGACACCGGAAAGAACAAAGCTGACTGACCAAAAAACGAGGAGATGCAACACGAGGACTTCAAAGGAGGTCACCCATCCCAGTACTACTCTCGCCCAAGCACGCTTAACTGCGGAGTTCTGATGGGATCCGGTGCATTAGTGCTGGTATGATCGCACCTGTTAAGTGTGGCGCGATCAACTGCTTTAAGGCTTGGCCGAGCCGTCTCGTGCGCGCTTCGGACGGCCATAACTTTTCATCCGGGTTGAATCCCGAGGCGAGGGACCCGACACTTGTGCCGTTGGAAAGCTCGTCTCGAGCCCGTCGACGTCCCAACAAGGGCTAGCCCGGTTGACGTCGAATTCGACCTCAAAAACCCGTTCCAGATCTTGATTTTCCGAGCTTTTGTTGCCAGCCCGACGGCGGCCAGGATCGGAGCCGACCGGGGCAGAATCCGGCGTGGAGGAGCAGACCCACTCGGGTCGCCGGCTCAGGTCGCCGACACGATTTAATAATCAAAAATTCGACACTTGTGCGACACCGGAAAGAACAAACCTGACTGACCAAAAAAGGAGGAGGTGCAACACGAGGACTTCCAAGGAGATCACCCATCCCAGTACTACTCTCTCCCAAGCACGCTTAACTGCGGAGTTCTGATGGGATCCGGTGCATTAGTGCTGGTATGATCGCACCTGTTAAGTGTGGCGCGATCAACTGCTTTAAGGCTTGGCCAAGCCGTCTCGTCCGCGCTTCGGACAGCCATATCTTTTCATCCGGGTTGAATCCCGAGGCGAGGGAGCTGCCGTTGGATAGCTCGTCTCCAGCCCGTCGACGTCCCAATCAGGGCTAGCCCGGTTGACGTCGAATTCGACCTCAAAAACCCTTTCCAGATCCTGATTTTCCGAGCTTTTGCTGCCAGCCTGACGGCGGCCTGGATCGGAGGCGACCGGGGCAGAATCGGGTGTGGAGGAGCGGACCCACTCGGGTCGCCGGCTCGGGTCGCCGACGCGATTTAATAATCAAAAATCCGACACTTGTGCGGCACCGGAAAGAACAAACCTAACTGACCAAAAAAGGAGGAGGTGCAACACGAGGACTTCCAAGGAGATCACCCATCCCAGTACTACTCTCGCCCAAGCACGCTTAACTGCGGAGTTCTGATGGGATCCGGTGCATTAGTGCTGGTATGATCGCACCTGTTAAGTGTGGCGCGATCAACTGCTTTAAGGCTTGGCCGAGCCGTCTCGTGCGCGCTTCGGAGCGCCATAACTTTTCATCCGGGTCGAATCCCGAGGCGAGGCAGCTGCTGTTGGAAAGCTCGTCTCGAGCCCGTCGACGTCCCAACAAGGGCTAGCCCGGTTGACGTCGAATTCGACCTCAAAAACTCGTTCCGGATCCTGCTTTTCCGAGCTTTTGCTGCCAGCCCGACGGCGGCCTGGATTGGAGCCGACCGGGGCAGAATCCGGCGTGGAGGAGCGGACCCACTCGGGTCGCCGGCTCGGGTCGCTGACGCGATTTAATAATCAAAGTCCCGACACTTGTGCGACACTGGAAAGAACAAACCTGACTGACCAAAAAAGGAGGAGGTGCAACACGAGGACTTCCAAGGAGGTCACCCATCCCAATACTTCTCTCGCCCAAGCACGCTTAACTGCGGAGTTCTGATGGGATCCGGTGCATTAGTGCTGGTATGATCGCACCTGTTAAGTGTGGCGCGATCAACTGCTTTAAGGCTTGGCCGAGCCGTCTCGAGCGCGCTTCGGACGGCCATAACTTTTCATCCGGGTTGAATCCCGTGGCGAGGGAGCTGCCGTTGGAAAGCTCGTGTCGAGCCCGTCGACGTCCCAACCAGGGCTAGCCCGGTTGACGTCGAATTCGACCTCAAAAACCCGTTCCAGATCCTGATTTTCCGAGCTTTTGCTGCCAGCCCGACGGCGGCCAGGATCGGAGCCGACCGGGGCAGAATCCGGCGTGGAGGAGCGGACCCACTCGGGTCGCCGGCTCGGGTCGCCGACGCGATTTAATAATCAAAAACCCGAAACATGTGCGACACCGGAAAGAACAAACCTGACTGACCAAAAAAGGAGGAGGTGCAACACGAGGACTTCCAAGGAGGTCACCCATCACAGTACTACTCTCGCCCAAGCACGCTTAACTGCGGAGTTCTGATGGAACCCGGTGCATTAGTGCTGGTGTGATCGCACCTGTTAAGTGTGGCGCGATCAACTGCTTTAAGGCTTGGCCGAGCCGTCTCGTGCGCGCTTCGGACGGCCATAACTTTTCATCGGGGTTGAATCCCGAGGCGAGGGAGCTGCCGTTGGAAAGCTCTTCTCGAGCCCGTCGACGTCCCAACAAGGCCTAGCCCGGTTGACGTCGAATTCGACCTCAAAAACTCGTTCCGGATCCTGCTTATCCGAGGTTTTGCTGCCAGGCTAACGACGGCCAGGATCGGAGGCGACCGGGGCAGAATCCAGCGTGGAGGAGCAGACCCACTCGGGTCGCCGGCTCGGGTCGCCGACGCGATTTAATAATCAAAAACCCGACACTTGTGCGACACTGGAAAGAACAAACCTGACTGACCAAAAAAGGAGGAGGTGAAACACGAGGACTTCCAAGGAGGTCACCCATCCCAGTACTACTCTCGCCCAAGCACGCTTAACTGCGGAGTTCTGATGGGATCCGGTGCATTAGTGCTGGTATGATCGCACCTGTTATGTGTGGCGCGATCAACTGCTTTAAGGCTTGGCCGAGCCGTCTCGAGCGCGCTTCGGATGGCCATAACTTTTCATCCGGGTTGAATCCCGTGGCGAGGGAGCTGCCATTGGAAAGCTCGTGTCGAGCCCGTCGACGTCCCAACCAGGGCTAGCCCGGTTGACGTCGAATTCGACCTCAAAAACCCGTTCCGGATCCTGATTTTCCGAGCTTTTGCTACCAGCCTGACGACGGCCAGGATTGGAGGCGACCGGGGCAGAATCCGGCGTGGAGGAGCGGACCCACTCGGGTCGTCGGCTCGGGTCGCCGACGCGATTTAATAATCAAAAATCCGACACTTGTGCGACACCGGAAAGAACAAACCTGACTGACCAAAAAAGGAGGAGGTGCAACACGAGGTCTTCCAAGGAGATCACCCATCCCAGTACTACTCTCGCCCAAGCACGCTTAACTGCGGAGTTCTGATGGGATCCGGTGCATTAGTGTTGGTATGATCGCACCTGTTAAGTGTGGCGCGATCAACTGCTTTAAGGCTTGGCCGAGCCGTCTCGTGCGCGCTTCGGACGGCCATAACTTTTCATCCGGGTTGAATCCCGAGGCGAGGGAGCTGCCGTTGGAAAGCTCGTCTCGAGCCCGTCGACGTCCCAACAAGGGCTAGCCCGGTTGACGTCGAATTCGACCTCAAAAACCCGTTCCAGATCCTGATTTTCCGAGCTTTTGCTGCCAGCCCGACGGCGGCCAGGATCGGAGCCGACCGGGGCAGAATCCGGCGTGGAGGAGCAGACCCACTCGGGTCGCCGGCTCAGGTCGCCGACGCGATTTAATAATCAAAAATCCGACACTTGTGCGACACCGGAAAGAACAAACCTGACTAACCAAAAATGGAGGAGGTGCAACACGAGGACTTCCAAGGAGATCACCCATCCCAGTACTACTCTCGCCCAAGCACGCTTAACTGCGGAGTTCTGATGGGATCCGGTGCATTAGTGCTGGTATGATCGCACCTGTTAAGTGTGGCGCGATCAACTGCTTTAAGGCTTGGCCGAGCCGTCTGGTGCGCGCTTCGGACGACCATAACTTTTCATCCGAGTTGAATCCCGAGTCGAGGGAGCTGCCGTTGGAAAGCTCGTCTCGAGCCCGTCGACATCCCAAGCAGGGCTAGCCCGGTTGACGTCGAATTCGACCTCAAAAACCCGTTCCAGATCCTAATTTTCCGGGCTTTTGCTGCCAGCCCGACGGCGGCCAGGATCGGAGCCGACCGGGGCAGAAACGGCGTGGAGGAGCGGACCCACTCGGGTCGCCGACTCGGGTCGCCGACGCGATTTAATAATCAAAAACCTGAAACTTGTGCGACACCGGAAAGAACAAACCAGACTGACCAAAAAAGGAGGAGGTGCAACACGAGGACTTCCAAGGAGGTCACCCATCCCAGTACTACTCTCGCCCAAGCACGCTTAACTGCGGAGTTCTGATGGGACCCGGTGCATTAGTGCTGGTATGATCGCACCTGTTAAGTGTGGCGCGATCAACTGCTTTAAGGCTTGGCCGAGCCGTCTCGTGCGCGCTTCAGACGGCCATAACTTTTCATCCGGGTTGAATCCCGAGGCGAGGGAGCTGCCGTTGGAAAGCTCTTCTCGAGCCCGTCGACGTCCCAACAAGGCCTAGCCCGGTTGACGTCGAATTCGACCTCAAAAACTCGTTCCGGATCCTGCTTTTCCGAGGTTTTGCTGCCAGGCTGACGACGGCCAGGATCAGAGGCCACCGTGGCAGAATCCAGCGTGGAGGAGCGGACCCACTCGGGTCGCCGGCTCGGGTCGCCGACGCGATTTAATAATCAAAAACCCGACACTTGTGCGACACCGGAAAGAACAAACCTGACTGACCAAAAAAGGAGGAGGTGCAACACGAGGACTTCCAAGGAGGTCACCCATCCCAGTACTACTCTCGCCCAAGCACGCTTAACTGCGGAGTTCTGATGGGATCCGGTGCATTAGTGCTGGTATGATCGCACCTGTTATGTGTGGCGCGATCAACTGCTTTAAGGCTTGGCCGAGCCGTCTCGAGCGCGCTTCGGATGGCCATAACTTTTCATCCGGGTTGAATCCCGTGGCGAGGGAGCTGCCATTGGAAAGCTCGTGTCGAGCCCGTCGACGTCCCAACCAGGGCTAGCCCGGTTGACGTCGAATTCGACCTCAAAAACCCGTTCCGGATCCTGATTTTCTGAGCTTTTGCTACCAGCCTGACGACGGCCAGGATTGGAGGCGACCGGGGCAGAATCCGGCGTGGAGGAGCGGACCCACTCGGGTCGTCGGCTCGGGTCGCCGACGCGATTTAATAATCAAAAATCCGACACTTGTGCGACACCGGAAAGAACAAACCTGACTGACCAAAAAAGGAGGAGGTGCAACACGAGGTCTTCCAAGGAGATCACCCATCCCAGAACTACTCTCGCCCAAGCACGCTTAACTGCGGAGTTCTGATGGGATCCGGTGCATTAGTGTTGGTATGATCGCACCTGTTAAGTGTGGCGCGATCAACTGCTTTAAGGCTTGGCCGAGCCGTCTCGTGCGCGCTTCGGACGGCCATAACTTTTCATCCGGGTTGAATCCCGAGGCGAGGGAGCTGCCGTTGGAAAGCTCGTCTCGAGCCCGTCGACGTCCCAACAAGGGCTAGCCCGGTTGACGTCGAATTCGACCTCAAAAACCCGTTCCAGATCCTGATTTTCCGAGCTTTTGCTGCCAGCCCGACGGCGGCCAGGATCGGAGCCGACCGGGGCAGAATCCGGCGTGGAGGAGCATACCCACTCGGGTCGCCGGCTCAGGTCGCCGACGCGATTTAATAATCAAAAATCCGACACTTGTGCGACACCGGAAAGAACAAACCTGACTGACCAAAAAAGGAGGAGGTGCAACACGAGGTCTTCCAAGGAGATCACCCATCCCAGTACTACTCTCGCCCAAGCACGCTTAACTGCGGAGTTCTGATGGGATCCGGTGCATTAGTGCTGGTATGATCGCACCTGTTAAGTGTGGCGCGATCAACTGCTTTAAGGCTTGGCCGAGCCGTCTCGTGCGCGCTTCGGACGGCCATAACTTTTCATCCGGGTTGAATCCCGAGGCGAGGGAGCTGCCGTTGGAAAGCTCGTCTCGAGCCCGTCGACGTCCCAACAAGGGCTAGCCCGGTTGACGTCGAATTCGACCTCAAAAACCCGTTCCAGATCCTGATTTTCCGAGCTTTTGCTGCCAGCCCGACGGCTACCAGGATCGGAGCCGACCGGGGCAGAATCCGGCGTGGAGGAGCAGACCCACTCGGGTCGCCGGCTCAGGTCGCCGACGCGATTTAATAATCAAAAATCCGACACTTGTGCGACACCGGAAAGAACAAACCTGACTAACCAAAAATGGAGGAGGTGCAACACGAGGACTTCCAAGGAGATCACCCATCCCAGTACTACTCTCGCCCAAGCACGCTTAACTGCGGAGTTCTGATGGGATCCGGTGCATTAGTGCTGGTATGATCGCACCTGTTAAGTGTGGCGCGATCAACTGCTTTAAGGCTTGGCCGAGCCGTCTGGTGCGCGCTTCGGACGACCATAACTTTTCATCCGGGTTGAATCCCGAGTCGAGGGAGCTGCCGTTGGAAAGCTCGTCTCGAGCCCGTCGACATCCCAAGCAGGGCTAGCCCGGTTGACGTCGAATTCGACCTCAAAAACCCGTTCCAGATCCTGATTTTCCGGGCTTTTGCTGCCAGCCCGACGGCGGCCAGGATCGGAGCCGACCGGTGCAGAAACGGCGTGGAGGAGCGGACCCACTCGGGTCGCCGGCTCGGGTCGCCGACGCGATTTAATAATCAAAAACCTGAAACTTGTGCGACACCGGAAAGAACAAACCTGACTGACCAAAAAAGGAGGAGGTGCAACACGAGGACTTCCAAGGAGGTCACCCATCCCAGTACTACTCTCGCCCAAGCACGCTTAACTGCGGAGTTCTGATGGGACCCGGTGCATTAGTGCTGGTATGATCGCACCTGTTAAGTGTGGCGCGATCAACTGCTTTAAGGCTTGGCCGAGCCGTCTCGTGCGCGCTTCAGACGGCCATAACTTTTCATCCGGGTTGAATCCCGAGGCGAGGGAGCTGCCGTTGGAAAGCTCTTCTCGAGCCCGTCGACGTCCCAAAAAGGCCTAGCCCGGTTGACGTCGAATTCAACCTCAAAAATTCGTTCCGGATCCTGCTTTTCCGAGGTTTTGCTGCCAGGCTGACGACGGCCAGGATCAGAGGCCACCGGGGCAGAATCCAGCGTGGAGGAGCGGACCCACTCGGGTCGCCGGCTCAGGTCGCCGACGCGATTTAATAATCAAAAACCCGACACTTGTGCGACACTGGAAAGAACAAACCTGACTGACCAAAAAAGGAGGAGGTGCAACACGAGGACTTCCAAGGAGGTCACCCATCCCAGTACTACTCTCGCCCAAGCACGCTTAACTGCGGAGTTCTGATGGGATCCGGTGCATTAGTGCTGGTATGATCGCACCTGTTATGTGTGGCGCGATCAACTGCTTTAAGGCTTGGCCGAGCCGTCTCGAGCGCGCTTCGGATGGCCATAACTTTTCGTCCGGGTTGAATCCCGTGGCGAGGGAGCTGCCACTGGAAAGCTCGTGTCGAGCCCGTCGACGTCCCAACCAGGGCTAGCCCGGTTGACGTCGAATTCGACCTCAAAAACCCGTTCCGGATCCTGATTTTCCGAGCTTTTGCTACCAGCCTGACGACGGCCAGGATTGGAGGCGACTGGGGCAGAATCCGGCGTGGAGGAGCGGACCCACTCGGGTCGTCGGCTCGGGTCGCCGACGCGATTTAATAATCAAAAATCCGACACTTGTGCGACACCGGAAAGAACAAACCTGACTGACCAAAAAAGGAGGAGGTGCAACACGAGGTCTTCCAAGGAGATCACCCATCCCAGTACTACTCTCGCCCAAGCACGCTTAACTGCGGAGTTCTGATGGGATCCGGTGCATTAGTGTTGGTATGATCGCACCTGTTAAGTGTGGCGCGATCAACTGCTTTAAGGCTTGGCCGAGCCGTCTCGTGCGCGCTTCGGACGGCCATAACTTTTCATCCGGGTTGAATCCCGAGGCGAGGGAGCTGCCGTTGGAAACCTCGTCTCGAACCCGTCGACGTCCCAACAAGGGCTAGCCCGGTTGACGTCGAATTCGACCTCAAAAACCCGTTCCAGATCCTGATTTTCCGAGCTTTTGCTGCCAGCCCGACGGCGGCCAGGATCGGAGCCGACCGGGGCAGAATCCGGCGTGGAGGAGCAGACCCACTCGGGTCGCCGGCTCAGGTCGCCGACGCGATTTAATAATCAAAAACCTGAAACTTGTGCGACACCGGAAAGAACAAACCTGACTGACCAAAAAAGGAGGAGGTGCAACACGAGGACTTCCAAGGAGGTCACCCATCCCAGTACTACTCTCGCCCAAGCACGCTTAACTGCGGAGTTCTGATGGGACCCGGTGCATTAGTGCTGGTATGATCGCACCTGTTAAGTGTGGCGCGATCAACTGCTTTAAGGCTTGGCCGAGCCGTCTCGTGCGCGCTTCAGACGGCCATAACTTTTCATCCGGGTTGAATCCCGAGGCGAGGCAGCTGCCGTTGGAAAGCTCTTCTCGAGCCCGTCGACGTCCCAACAAGGCCTAGCCCGGTTGACGTCGAATTCGACCTCAAAAACTCGTTCCGGATCCTGCTTTTCCGAGGTTTTGCTGCCAGGCTGACGACGGCCAGGATCAGAGGCCACCGGGGCAGAATCCAGCGTGGAGGAGCGGACCCACTCGGGTCGCAGGCTCGGGTCGCCGACGCGATTTAATAATCAAAAACCCGACACTTGTGCGACATTGGAAAGAACAAACCTGACTGACCAAAAAAGGAGGAGGTGCAACACGAGGTCTTCCAAGGAGATCACCCATCCCAGTACTACTCTCGCCCAAGCACGCTTAACTGCGGAGTTCTGATGGGATCCGGTGCATTAGTGTTGGTATGATCGCACCTGTTAAGTGTGGCGCGATCAACTGCTTTAAGGCTTGGCCGAGCCGTCTCGTGCGCGCTTCGGACGGCCATAACTTTTCATCCGGGTTGAATCCCGAGGCGAGGGAGCTGCCGTTGGAAAGCTCGTCTCGAGCCCGTCGACGTCCCAACAAGGGCTAGCCCGGTTGACGTCGAATTCGACCTCAAAAACCCGTTCCAGATCCTGATTTTCCGAGCTTTTGCTGCCAGCCCGACGGCGGCCAGGATCGGAGCCGACCGGGGCAGAATCCGGCGTGGAGGAGCAGACCCACTCGGGTCGCCGGCTCAGGTCGCCGACGCGATTTAATAATCAAAAACCTGAAACTTGTGCGACACCGGAAAGAACAAACCTGACTGACCAAAAAAGGAGGAGGTGCAACACGAGGACTTCCAAGGAGGTCACCCATCCCAGTACTACTCTCGCCCAAGCACGCTTAACTGCGGAGTTCTGATGGGACCCGGTGCATTAGTGCTGGTATGATCGCACCTGTTAAGTGTGGCGCGATCAACTGCTTTAAGGCTTGGCCGAGCCGTCTCGTGCGCGCTTCAGACGGCCATAACTTTTCATCCGGGTTGAATCCCGAGGCGAGGGAGCTGCCGTTGGAAAGCTCTTCTCGAGCCCGTCGACGTCCCAACAAGGCCTAGCCCGGTTGACGTCGAATTCGACCTCAAAAACTTGTTCCGGATCCTGCTTTTCCGAGGTTTTGCTGCCAGGCTGACGACGGCCAGGATCAGAGGCCACCGGGGCAGAATCCAGCGTGGAGGAGCGGACCCACTCGGGTCGCCGGCTCGGGTCGCCGACGCGATTTAATAATCAAAAACCCGACACTTGTGCGACACTGGAAAGAACAAACCTGACTGACCAAAAAAGGAGGAGGTGCAACACGAGGACTTCCAAGGAGGTCACCCATTCCAGTACTACTCTCGCCCAAGCACGCTTAACTGCGAAGTTCTGATGGGATCCGGTGCATTAGTGCTGGTATGATCGCACCTGTTAAGTGTGGCGCGATCAACTGCTTTAAGGCTTGGCCGAGCCGTCTCGAGCGCGCTTCGGATGGCCATAACTTTTCATCCGGGTTGAATCCCGTGGCGAGGGAGCTGCCATTGGAAAGCTCGTGTCGAGCCCGTCGACGTCCCAACCAGGGCTAGCCCGGTTGACGTCGAATTCGACCTCAAAAACCCGTTCCGGATCCTGATTTTCCGAGCTTTTGCTACCAGCCTGACGACGGCCAGGATTGGAGGCGACCGGGGCAGAATCCGGTGTGGAGGAGCGGACCCACTCGGGTCGTCGGCTCGGGTCGCCGACGCGATTTAATAATCAAAAATCCGACACTTGTGCGACACCGGAAAGAACAAACCTGACTGACCAAAAAAGGAGGAGGTGCAACACGAGGTCTTCCAAGGAGATCACCCATCCCAGTACTACTCTCGCCCAAGCACGCTTAACTGCGGAGTTCTGATGGGATCCGGTGCATTAGTGTTGGTATGATCGCACCTGTTAAGTGTGGCGCGATCAACTGCTTTAAGGCTTGGCCGAGCCGTCTCGTGCGCGCTCCGGACGGCCATAACTTTTCATCCGGGTTGAATCCCGAGGCGAGGGAGCTGCCGTTGGAAAGCTCGTCTCGAGCCCGTTGACGTCCCAACAAGGGCTAGCCCAGTTGACGTCGAATTCGACCTCAAAAACCCGTTCCAGATCCTGATTTTCCGAGCTTTTGCTGCCAGCCCGACGGCGGCCAGGATCGGAGCCGACCGGGGCAGAATCCGGCGTGGAGGAGCAGACCCACTCGGGTCGCCGACGCGATTTAATAATCAAAAATCCGACACTTGTGCGACACCGGAAAGAACAAACCTGACTAACCAAAAATGGAGGAGGTGCAACACGAGGACTTCCAAGGAGATCACCCATCCCAGTACTACTCTCGCCCAAGCACGCTTAACTGCGGAGTTCTGATGGGATCCGGTGCATTAGTGCTGGTATGATCGCACCTGTTAAGTGTGGCGCGATCAACTGCTTTAAGGCTTGGCCGAGCCGTCTGGTGCGCGCTTCGGACGACCATAACTTTTCATCCGGGTTGAATCCCGAGTCGAGGGAATTGCCGTTGGAAAGCTCGTCTCGAGCCCGTCGACATCCCAAGCAGGGCTAGCCCGGTTGACGTCGAATTCGACCTCAAAAACCCGTTCCAGATCCTGATTTTCCGGGCTTTTGCTGCCAGCCCGACGGCGGCCAGGATCGGAGCCGACCGGGGCAGAAACGGCGTGGAGGAGCGGACCCACTCGGGTCGCCGGCTCGGGTCGCCGACGCGATTTAATAATCAAAAACCTGAAACTTGTGCGACACCGGAAAGAACAAACCTGACTGACCAAAAAAGGAGGAGGTGCAACACGAGGACTTCCAAGGAGGTCACCCATCCCAGTACTACTCTCGCCCAAGCACGCTTAACTGCGGAGTTCTGATGGGACCCGGTGCATTAGTGCTGGTATGATCGCACCTGTTAAGTGTGGCGCGATCAACTGCTTTAAGGCTTGGCCGAGCCGTCTCGAGCGCGCTTCGGATGGCCATAACTTTTCATCCGGGTTGAATCCCGTGGCGAGGGAGCTGCCATTGGAAAGCTCGTGTCGAGCCCGTCGACGTCCCAACCAGGGCTAGCCCGGTTGACGTCGAATTCGACCTCAAAAACCTGTTCCGGATCCTGATTTTCCGAGCTTTTGCTACCAGCCTGACGACGGCCAGGATTGGAGGCGACCGGGGCAGAATCCGGTGTGGAGGAGCGGACCCACTCGGGTCGCCGGCTCAGGTCGCCGACGCGATTTAATAATCAAAAACCCGACACTTGTGCGACACTGGAAAGAACAAACCTGACTGACCAAAAAAGGAGGAGGTGCAACACGAGGACTTCCAAGGAGGTCACCCATCCCAGTACTACTCTCGCCCAAGCACGCTTAACTGCGGAGTTCTGATGGGATCCGGTGCATTAGTGCTGGTATGATCGCACCTGTTATGTGTGGCGCGATCAACTACTTTAAGGCTTGGCCGAGCCGTCTCGAGCGCGCTTCGGATGGCCATAACTTTTCATCCGGATTGAATCCCGTGGCGAGGGAGCTGCCACTGGAAAGCTCGTGTCGAGCCCGTCGACGTCCCAACCAGGGCTAGCCCGGTTGACGTCGAATTCGACCTCAAAAACCCGTTCCGGATCCTGATTTTCCGAGCTTTTGCTACCAGCCTGACGACGGCCAGGATTGGAGGCGACTGGGGCAGAATCCGGCGTGGAGGAGCGGACCCACTCGGGTCGTCGGCTCGGGTCGCCGACGCGATTTAATAATCAAAAATCCGACACTTGTGCGACACCGGAAAGAACAAACCTGACTGACCAAAAAAGGAGGAGGTGCAACACGAGGTCTTCCAAGGAGATCACCCATCCCAGTACTACTCTCGCCCAAGCACGCTTAACTGCGGAGTTCTGATGGGATCCGGTGCATTAGTGTTGGTATGATCGCACCTGTTAAGTGTGGCGCGATCAACTGCTTTAAGGCTTGGCCGAGCCGTCTCGTGCGCGCTTCGGACGGCCATAACTTTTCATCCGGGTTGAATCCCGAGGCGAGGGAGCTGCCGTTGGAAAGCTCGTCTCGAACCCGTCGACGTCCCAACAAGGGCTAGCCCGGTTGACGTCGAATTCGACCTCAAAAACCCGTTCCAGATCCTGATTTTCCGAGCTTTTGCTGCCAGCCCGACGGCGGCCAGGATCGGAGCCGACCGGGGCAGAATCCGGCGTGGAGGAGCAGACCCACTCGGGTCGCCGGCTCAGGTCGCCGACGCGATTTAATAATCAAAAACCTGAAACTTGTGCGACACCGGAAAGAACAAACCTGACTGACCAAAAAAGGAGGAGGTGCAACACGAGGACTTCCAAGGAGGTCACCCATCCCAGTACTACTCTCGCCCAAGCACGCTTAACTGCGGAGTTCTGATGGGACCCGGTGCATTAGTGCTGGTATGATCGCACCTGTTAAGTGTGGCGCGATCAACTGCTTTAAGGCTTGGCCGAGCCGTCTCGTGCGCGCTTCAGACGGCCATAACTTTTCATCCGGGTTGAATCCCGAGGCGAGGGAGCTGCCGTTGGAAAGCTCTTCTCGAGCCCGTCGACGTCCCAACAAGGCCTAGCCCGGTTGACGTCGAATTCGACCTCAAAAACTCGTTCCGGATCCTGCTTTTCCGAGGTTTTGCTGCCAGGCTGACGACGGCCAGGATCAGAGGCCACCGGGGAAGAATCCAGCGTGGAGGAGCGGACCCACTCGGGTCGCAGGCTCGGGTCGCCGACGCGATTTAATAATCAAAAACCCGACACTTGTGCGACATTGGAAAGAACAAACCTGACTGACCAAAAAAGGAGGAGGTGCAACACGAGGTCTTCCAAGGAGATCACCCATCCCAGTACTACTCTCGCCCAAGCACGCTTAACTGCGGAGTTCTGATGGGATCCGGTGCATTAGTGTTGGTATGATCGCACCTGTTAAGTGTGGCGCGATCAACTGCTTTAAGGCTTGGCCGAGCCGTCTCGTGCGCGCTTCGGACGGCCATAACTTTTCATCCGGGTTGAATCCCGAGGCGAGGGAGCTGCCGTTGGAAAGCTCGTCTCGAGCCCGTCGACGTCCCAACAAGGGCTAGCCCGGTTGACGTCGAATTCGACCTCAAAAACCCGTTCCAGATCCTGATTTTCCGAGCTTTTGCTGCCAGCCCGACGGCGGCCAGGATCGGAGCCGACCGGGGCAGAATCCGGCGTGGAGGAGCAGACCCACTCGGGTCGCCGGCTCAGGTCGCCGACGCGATTTAATAATCAAAAACCTGAAACTTGTGCGACACCGGAAAGAACAAACCTGACTGACCAAAAAAGGAGGAGGTGCAACACGAGGACTTCCAAGGAGGTCACCCATCCCAGTACTACTCTCGCCCAAGCACGCTTAACTGCGGAGTTCTGATGGGACCCGGTGCATTAGTGTTGGTATGATCGCACCTGTTAAGTGTGGCGCGATCAACTGCTTTAAGGCTTGGCCGAGCCGTCTCGTGCGCGCTTCAGACGGCCATAACTTTTCATCCGGGTTGAATCCCGAGGCGAGGGAGCTGCCGTTGGAAAGCTCTTCTCGAGCCCGTCGACGTCCCAACAAGGCCTAGCCCGGTTGACGTCGAATTCGACCTCAAAAACTTGTTCCGGATCCTGCTTTTCCGAGGTTTTGCTGCCAGGCTGACGACGGCCAGGATCAGAGGCCACCGGGGCAGAATCCAGCGTGGAGGAGCGGACCCACTCGGGTCGCCGGCTCGGGTCGCCGACGCGATTTAATAATCAAAAACCCGACACTTGTGCGACACTGGAAAGAACAAACCTGACTGACCAAAAAAGGAGGAGGTGCAACACGAGGACTTCCAAGGAGGTCACCCATTCCAGTACTACTCTCGCCCAAGCACGCTTAACTGCGAAGTTCTGATGGGATCCGGTGCATTAGTGCTGGTATGATCGCACCTGTTAAGTGTGGCGCGATCAACTGCTTTAAGGCTTGGCCGAGCCGTCTCGAGCGCGCTTCGGATGGCCATAACTTTTCATCCGGGTTGAATCCCGTGGCGAGGGAGCTGCCATTGGAAAGCTCGTGTCGAGCCCGTCGACGTCCCAACCAGGGCTAGCCCGGTTGACGTCGAATTCGACCTCAAAAACCCGTTCCGGATCCTGATTTTCCGAGCTTTTGCTACCAGCCTGACGACGGCCAGGATTGGAGGCGACCGGGGCAGAATCCGGTGTGGAGGAGCGGACCCACTCGGGTCGTCGGCTCGGGTCGCCGACGCGATTTAATAATCAAAAATCCGACACTTGTGCGACACCGGAAAGAACAAACCTGACTGACCAAAAAAGGAGGAGGTGCAACACGAGGTCTTCCAAGGAGATCACCCATCCCAGTACTACTCTCGCCCAAGCACGCTTAACTGCGGAGTTCTGATGGGATCCGGTGCATTAGTGTTGGTATGATCGCACCTGTTAAGTGTGGCGCGATCAACTGCTTTAAGGCTTGGCCGAGCCGTCTCGTGCGCGCTCCGGACGGCCATAACTTTTCATCCGGGTTGAATCCCGAGGCGAGGGAGCTGCCGTTGGAAAGCTCGTCTCGAGCCCGTTGACGTCCCAACAAGGGCTAGCCCAGTTGACGTCGAATTCGACCTCAAAAACCCGTTCCAGATCCTGATTTTCCGAGCTTTTGCTGCCAGCCCGACGGCGGCCAGGATCGGAGCCGACCGGGGCAGAATCCGGCGTGGAGGAGCAGACCCACTCGGGTCGCCGACGCGATTTAATAATCAAAAATCCGACACTTGTGCGACACCGGAAAGAACAAACCTGACTAACCAAAAATGGAGGAGGTGCAACACGAGGACTTCCAAGGAGATCACCCATCCCAGTACTACTCTCGCCCAAGCACGCTTAACTGCGGAGTTCTGATGGGATCCGGTGCATTAGTGCTGGTATGATCGCACCTGTTAAGTGTGGCGCGATCAACTGCTTTAAGGCTTGGCCGAGCCGTCTGGTGCGCGCTTCGGACGACCATAACTTTTCATCCGGGTTGAATCCCGAGTCGAGGGAATTGCCGTTGGAAAGCTCGTCTCGAGCCCGTCGACATCCCAAGCAGGGCTAGCCCGGTTGACGTCGAATTCGACCTCAAAAACCCGTTCCAGATCCTGATTTTCCGGGCTTTTGCTGCCAGCCCGACGGCGGCCAGGATCGGAGCCGACCGGGGCACAAACGGCGTGGAGGAGCGGACCCACTCGGGTCGCCGGCTCGGGTCGCCGACGCGATTTAATAATCAAAAACCTGAAACTTGTGCGACACCGGAAAGAACAAACCTGACTGACCAAAAAAGGAGGAGGTGCAACACGAGGACTTCCAAGGAGGTCACCCATCCCAGTACTACTCTCGCCCAAGCACGCTTAACTGCGGAGTTCTGATGGGACCCGGTGCATTAGTGCTGGTATGATCGCACCTGTTAAGTGTGGCGCGATCAACTGCTTTAAGGCTTGGCCGAGCCGTCTCGAGCGCGCTTCGGATGGCCATAACTTTTCATCCGGGTTGAATCCCGTGGCGAGGGAGCTGCCATTGGAAAGCTCGTGTCGAGCCCGTCGACGTCCCAACCAGGGCTAGCCCGGTTGACGTCGAATTCGACCTCAAAAACCTGTTCCGGATCCTGATTTTCCGAGCTTTTGCTACCAGCCTGACGACGGCCAGGATTGGAGGCGACCGGGGCAGAATCCGGTGTGGAGGAGCGGACCCACTCGGGTCGTCGGCTCGGGTCGCCGACGCGATTTAATAATCAAAAATCCGACACTTGTGCGACACCGGAAAGAACAAACCTGACTGACCAAAAAAGGAGGAGGTGCAACACGAGGTCTTCCAAGGAGATCACCCATCCCAGTACTACTCTCGCCCAAGCACGCTTAACTGCGGAGTTCTGATGGGATCCGGTGCATTAGTGTTGGTATGATCGCACCTGTTAAGTGTGGCGCGATCAACTGCTTTAAGGCTTGGCCGAGCCGTCTCGTGCGCGCTTCGGACGGCCATAACTTTTCATCCGGGTTGAATCCCGAGGCGAGGGAGCTGCCGTTGGAAAGCTCGTCTCGAGCCCGTCGACGTCCCAACAAGGGCTAGCCCAGTTGACGTCGAATTCGACCTCAAAAACCCGTTCCAGATCCTGATTTTTCGGGCTTTTGCTGCCAGCCCGACGGCGGCCAGGATCGGAGCCGACCGGGGCAGAAACGGCGTGGAGGAGCGGACCCACTCGGGTCGCCGGCTCGGGTCGCCGACGCGATTTAATAATCAAAAACCTGAAACTTGTGCGACACCGGAAAGAACAAACCTGACTGACCAAAAAAGGAGGAGGTGCAACACGAGGACTTCCAAGGAGGTCACCCATCCCAGTACTACTCTCGCCCAAGCACGCTTAACTGCGGAGTTCTGATGGGACCCGGTGCATTAGTGCTGGTATGATCGCACCTGTTAAGTGTGGCGCGATCAACTGCTTTAAGGCTTGGCCGAGCCGTCTCGTGCGCGCTTCAGACGGCCATAACTTTTCATCCGGGCTGAATCCCGAGGCGAGGGAGCTGCCGTTGGAAAGCTCTTCTCGAGCTCGTCGACGTCCCAACAAGGCCTAGGCCGGTTGACGTCGAATTCGACCTCAAAAACTCGTTCCGGATCCTGCTTTTCCGAGGTTTTGCTGCCAGGCTGACGACGGCCAGGATCAGAGGCCACCGGGGCAGAATCCAGCGTGGAGGATCGGACCCACTCGGGTCGCCGGCTCAGGTCGCCGACGCGATTTAATAATCAAAAATCCGACACTTGTGCGACACCGGAAAGAACAAACCTGACTAACCAAAAATGGAGGAGGTGCAACACGAGGACTTCCAAGGAGATCACCCATCCCAGTACTACTCTCGCGCAAGCACGCTTAACTGCGGAGTTCTGATGGGATCCGGTGCAATAGTGCTGGTATGATCGCACCTGTTAAGTGTGGCGCGATCAACTGCTTTAAGGCTTGGCCGAGCCGTCTGGTGCGCGCTTCGGACGACCATAACTTTTCATCCGGGTTGAATCCCGAGTCGAGGGAATTGCCGTTGGAAAGCTCGTCTCGAGCCCGTCGACATCCCAAGCAGGGCTAGCCCGGTTGACGTCGAATTCGACCTCAAAAACCCGTTCCAGATCCTGATTTTCCGGGCTTTTGCTGCCAGCCCGACGGCGGCCCGGATCGGAGCCGACCGGGGCAGAAACGGCGTGGAGGAGCGGACCCACTCGGGTCGCCGGCTCGGGTCGCCGACGCGATTTAATAATCAAAAACCTGAAACTTGTGCGACACCGGAAAGAACAAACCTGACTGACCAAAAAAGGAGGAGGTGCAACACGAGGACTTCCAAGGAGGTCACCCATCCCAGTACTACTCTCGCCCAAGCACGCTTAACTGCGGAGTTCTGATGGGACCCGGTGCATTAGTGCTGGTATGATCGCACCTGTTAAGTGTGGCGCGATCAACTGCTTTAAGGCTTGGCCGAGCCGTCTCGAGCGCGCTTCGGATGGCCATAACTTTTCATCCGGGTTGAATCCCGTGGCGAGGGAGCTGCCATTGGAAAGCTCGTGTCGAGCCCGT
The DNA here is from genome assembly GCA_037954105.1 of Canavalia gladiata. Lineage (NCBI taxonomy): Eukaryota > Viridiplantae > Streptophyta > Magnoliopsida > Fabales > Fabaceae > Canavalia > Canavalia gladiata. The sequence continues at coordinate 21,925,237 of CM075668.1, read as the reverse complement.
CGACGTCCCAACCAGGGCTAGCCCGGTTGACGTCGAATTCGACCTCAAAAACCTGTTCCGGATCCTGATTTTCCGAGCTTTTGCTACCAGCCTGACGACGGCCAGGATTGGAGGCGACCGGGGCAGAATCCGGTGTGGAGGAGCGGACCCACTCGGGTCGTCGGCTCGGGTCGCCGACGCGATTTAATAATAAAAAATCCGACACTTGTGCGACACCGGAAAGAACAAACCTGACTGACCAAAAAAGGAGGAGGTGCAACACGAGGTCTTCCAAGGAGATCACCCATCCCAGTACTACTCTCGCCCAAGCACGCTTAACTGCGGAGTTCTGATGGGATCCGGTGCATTAGTGTTGGTATGATCGCACCTGTTAAGTGTGGCGCGATCAACTGCTTTAAGGCTTGGCCGAGCCGTCTCGTGCGCGCTTCGGACGGCCATAACTTTTCATCCGGGTTGAATCCCGAGGCGAGGGAGCTGCCGTTGGAAAGCTCGTCTCGAGCCCGTCGACGTCCCAACAAGGGCTAGCCCAGTTGACGTCGAATTCGACCTCAAAAACCCGTTCCAGATCCTGATTTTCCGGGCTTTTGCTGCCAGCCCGACGGCGGCCAGGATCGGAGCCGACCGGGGCAGAAACGGCGTGGAGGAGCGGACCCACTCGGGTCGCCGGCTCGGGTCGCCGACGCGATTTAATAATCAAAAACCTGAAACTTGTGCGACACCGGAAAGAACAAACCTGACTGACCAAAAAAGGAGGAGGTGCAACACGAGGACTTCCAAGGAGGTCACCCATCCCAGTACTACTCTCGCCCAAGCACGCTTAACTGCGGAGTTCTGATGGGACCCGGTGCATTAGTGCTGGTATGATCGCACCTGTTAAGTGTGGCGCGATCAACTGCTTTAAGGCATGGCCGAGCCGTCTCGTGCGCGCTTCAGACGGCCATAACTTTTCATCCGGGTTGAATCCCGAGGCGAGGGAGCTGCCGTTGGAAAGCTCTTCTCGAGCCCGTCGACGTCCCAACAAGGCCTAGCCCGGTTGACGTCGAATTCGACCTCAAAAACTTGTTCCGGATCCTGCTTTTCCGAGGTTTTGCTGCCAGGCTGACGACGGCCAGGATCAGAGGCCACCGGGGCAGAATCCAGCGTGGAGGAGCGGACCCACTCGGGTCGCCGGCTCGGGTCGCCGACGCGATTTAATAATCAAAAACCCGACACTTGTGCAACACTGGAAAGAACAAACCTGACTGACCAAAAAAGGAGGAGGTGCAACACGAGGACTTCCAAGGAGGTCACCCATTCCAGTACTACTCTCGCCCAAGCACGCTTAACTGCGGAGTTCTGATGGGACCCGGTGCATTAGTGCTGGTATGATCGCACCTGTTAAGTGTGGCGCGATCAACTGCTTTAAGGCTTGGCCGAGCCGTCTCGTGCGAGCTTCAGACGGCCATAACTTTTCATCCGGGTTGAATCCCGAGGCGAGGGAGCTGCCGTTGGAAAGCTCTTCTCGAGCTCGTCGACGTCCCAACAAGGCCTAGGCCGGTTGACGTCGAATTCGACCTCAAAAACTCGTTCCGGATCCTGCTTTTCCGAGGTTTTGCTGCCAGGCTGACGACGGCCAGGATCAGAGGCCACCGGGGCAGAATCCAGCGTGGAGGATCGGACCCACTCGGGTCGCCGGCTCAGGTCGCCGACGCGATTTAATAATCAAAAATCCGACACTTGTGCGACACCGGAAAGAACAAACCTGACTAACCAAAAATGGAGGAGGTGCAACACGAGGACTTCCAAGGAGATCACCCATCCCAGTACTACTCTCGCGCAAGCACGCTTAACTGCGGAGTTCTGATGGGATCCGGTGCAATAGTGCTGGTATGATCGCACCTGTTAAGTGTGGCGCGATCAACTGCTTTAAGGCTTGGCCGAGCCGTCTGGTGCGCGCTTCGGACGACCATAACTTTTCATCCGGGTTGAATCCCGAGTCGAGGGAATTGCCGTTGGAAAGCTCGTCTCGAGCCCGTCGACATCCCAAGCAGGGCTAGCCCGGTTGACGTCGAATTCGACCTCAAAAACCCGTTCCAGATCCTGATTTTCCGGGCTTTTGCTGCCAGCCCGACGGCGGCCAGGATCGGAGCCGACCGGGGCAGAAACGGCGTGGAGGAGCGGACCCACTCGGGTCGCCGGCTCGGGTCGCCGACGCGATTTAATAATCAAAAACCTGAAACTTGTGCGACACCGGAAAGAACAAACCTGACTGACCAAAAAAGGAGGAGGTGCAACACGAGGACTTCCAAGGAGGTCACCCATCCCAGTACTACTCTCGCCCAAGCACGCTTAACTGCGGAGTTCTGATGGGACCCGGTGCATTAGTGCTGGTATGATCGCACCTGTTAAGTGTGGCGCGATCAACTGCTTTAAGGGTTGGCCGACCCGTCTCGTGCGCGCTTCAGACGGCCATAACTTTTCATCCGGGTTGAATCCCGAGGCGAGGGAGCTGCCGTTGGAAAGCTCTTCTCGAGCCCGTCGACGTCCCAACAAGGCCTAGCCCGGTTGACGTCGAATTCGACCTCAAAAACTTGTTCCGGATCCTGCTTTTCCGAGGTTTTGCTGCCAGGCTGACGACGGCCAGGATCAGAGGCCACCGGGGCAGAATCCAGCGTGGAGGAGCGGACCCACTCGGGTCGCCGGCTCGGGTCGCCGACACGATTTAATAATCAAAAACCCGACACTTGTGCGACACTGGAAAGAACAAACCTGACTGACCAAAAAAGGAGGAGGTGCAACACGAGGACTTCCAAGGAGGTCACCCATTCCAGTACTACTCTCGCCCAAGCACGCTTAACTGCGAAGTTCTGATGGGATCCGGTGCATTAGTGCTGGTATGATCGCACCTGTTAAGTGTGGCGCGATCAACTGCTTTAAGGCTTGGCCGAGCCGTCTCGAGCGCGCTTCGGATGGCCATAACTTTTCATCCGGGTTGAATCCCGTGGCGAGGGAGCTGCCATTGGAAAGCTCGTGTCGAGCCCGTCGACGTCCCAACCAGGGCTAGCCCGGTTGACGTCGAATTCGACCTCAAAAACCCGTTCCGGATCCTGATTTTCCGAGCTTTTGCTACCAGCCTGACGACGGCCAGGATTGGAGGCGACCGGGGCAGAATCCGGTGTGGAGGAGCGGACCCACTCGGGTCGTCGGCTCGGGTCGCCGACACGATTTAATAATCAAAAATCCGACACTTGTGCGACACCGGAAAGAACAAACCTGACTGACCAAAAAAGGAGGAGGTGCAACACGAGGTCTTCCAAGGAGATCACCCATCCCAGTACTACTCTCGCCCAAGCACGCTTAACTGCGGAGTTCTGATGGGATCCGGTGCATTAGTGTTGGTATGATCGCACCTTTTAAGTGTGGCGCGATCAACTGCTTTAAGGCTTGGCCGAGCAGTCTCGTGCGCGCTTCGGACGGCCATAACTTTTCATCCGGGTTGAATCCCGAGGCGAGGGAGCTGCCGTTGGAAAGCTCGTCTCGAGCCCGTCGACGTCCCAACAAGGGCTAGCCCAGTTGACGTCGAATTCGACCTCAAAAACCCGTTCCAGATCCTGATTTTCCGAGCTTTTGCTGCCAGCCCGACGGCGGCCAGGATCGGAGCCGACCGGGGCAGAATCCGGCGTGGAGGAGCAGACCCACTCGGGTCGCCGACGCGATTTAATAATCAAAAATCCGACACTTGTGCGACACCGGAAAGAACAAACCTGACTAACCAAAAATGGAGGAGGTGCAACACGAGGACTTCCAAGGAGATCACCCATCCCAGTACTACTCTCGCCCAAGCACGCTTAACTGCGGAGTTCTGATGGGATCCGGTGCATTAGTGCTGGTATGATCGCACCTGTTAAGTGTGGCGCGATCAACTGCTTTAAGGCTTGGCCGAGCCGTCTGGTGCGCGCTTCGGACGACCATAACTTTTCCTCCGGGTTGAATCCCGAGTCGAGGGAGCTGCCGTTGGAAAGCTCGTCTCGAGCCCGTCGACGTCCCAACAAGGGCTAGCCCGGTTGACGTCGAATTCGACCTCAAAAACCCGTTCCAGATCCTGATTTTCCGAGCTTTTGCTGCCAGCCCGACGGCGGCCAGGATCGGAGCCGACCGGGGCAGAATCCGGCGTGGAGGAGCAGACCCACTCGGGTCGCCGGCTCAGGTCGCCGACGCGATTTAATAATCAAAAATCCGACACTTGTGCGACACCAGAAAGAATAAACCTGACTAACCAAAAATGGAGGAGGTGCAACACGAGGACTTCCAAGGAGATCACCCATCCCAGTACTACTCTCGCCCAAGCACGCTTAACTGCGGAGTTCTGATGGGATCCGGTGCATTAGTGCTGGTATGATCGCACCTGTTAAGTGTGGCGCGATCAACTACTTTAAGGCTTGGCCGAGCCGTCTGGTGCGCGCTTCGGACGGCCATAACTTTTCATCCGGGTTGAATCCCGAGTCGAGGGAGCTGCCGTTGGAAAGCTCGTCTCGAGCCCGTCGACATCCCAAGCAGGGCTAGCCCGGTTGACGTCGAATTCGACCTCAAAAACCCGTTCCAGATCCTGATTTTCCGGGCTTTAAGTGCCAGCCCGACGGCGGCCAGGATCGGAGCTGACCGGGGTAGCATCCGGCGTGGAGGAGCGGACCCACTCGGGTCGCGCTCGGGTCGCCGACGCGATTTAATAATCAAAAGCCTGAAACTTGTGCGACACCGGAAAGAACAAACCTGACTGACCAAAAAAGGAGGAGGTGCAACACGAGGACTTCCAAGGAGGTCACCCATCCCAGTACTACTCTCGCCCAAGCACGCTTAACTGCGGAGTTCTGATGGGATCCGGTGCATTAGTGTTGGTATGATCGCACCTTTTAAGTGTGGCGCGATCAACTGCTTTAAGGCTTGGCCGAGCCGTCTCGTGCGCGCTTCGGACGGCCATAACTTTTCATCCGGGTTGAATCCCGAGGCGAGGGAGCTGCCGTTGGAAAGCTCGTCTCGAGCCCGTCGACGTCCCAACAAGGGCTAGCCCAGTTGACGTCGAATTCGACCTCAAAAACCCGTTCCAGATCCTGATTTTCCGAGCTTTTGCTGCCAGCCTGACGGCGGCCAGGATCGGAGCCGACCGGGGCAGAATCCGACGTGGAGGAGCAGACCAACTCGGGTCGCCGACGCGATTTAATAATCAAAAATCCGACACTTGTGCGACACCGGAAAGAACAAACCTGACTAACCAAAAATGGAGGAGGTGCAACACGAGGACTTCCAAGGAGATCACCCATCCCAGTACTACTCTCGCGCAAGCACGCTTAACTGCGGAGTTCTGATGGGATCCGGTGCATTAGTGCTGGTATGATCGCACCTGTTAAGTGTGGCGCGATCAACTGCTTTAAGGCTTGGCCGAGCCGTCTGGTGCGCGCTTCGGACGACCATAACTTTTCATCCGGGTTGAATCCCGAGTCGAGGGAATTGCCGTTGGAAAGCTCGTCTCGAGCCCGTCGACATCCCAAGCAGGGCTAGCCCGGTTGACGTCGAATTCGACCTCAAAAACCCATTCCAGATCCTGATTTTCCGGGCTTTTGCTGCCAGCCCGACGGCGGCCAGGATCGGAGCCGACCGGGGCAGAAACGGCGTGGAGGAGCGGACCCACTCGGGTCGCCGGCTCGGGTCGCCGACGCGATTTAATAATCAAAAACCCGACACTTGTGCGACACTGGAAAGAACAAACCTGACTGACCAAAAAAGGAGGAGGTGCAACACGAGGACTTCCAAGGAGGTCACCCATTCCAGTACTACTCTCGCCCAAGCACGCTTAACTGCGAAGTTCTGATGGGATCCGGTGCATTAGTGCTGGTATGATCGCACCTGTTAAGTGTGGCGCGATCAACTGCTTTAAGGCTTGGCCGAGCCGTCTCGAGCGCGCTTCGGATGGCCATAACTTTTCATCCGGGTTGAATCCCGTGGCGAGGGAGCTGCCATTGGAAAGCTCGTGTCGAGCCCGTCGACGTCCCAACCAGGGCTAGCCCGGTTGACGTCGAATTCGACCTCAAAAACCCGTTCCGGATCCTGATTTTCCGAGCTTTTGCTACCAGCCTGACGACGGCCAGGATTGGAGGCGACCGGGGCAGAATCCGGTGTGGAGGAGCGGACCCACTCGGGTCGTCGGCTCGGGTCGCCGACACGATTTAATAATCAAAAATCCGACACTTGTGCGACACCGGAAAGAACAAACCTGACTGACCAAAAAAGGAGGAGGTGCAACACGAGGTCTTCCAAGGAGATCACCCATCCCAGTACTACTCTCGCCCAAGCACGCTTAACTGCGGAGTTCTGATGGGATCCGGTGCATTAGTGTTGGTATGATCGCACCTTTTAAGTGTGGCGCGATCAACTGCTTTAAGGCTTGGCCGAGCAGTCTCGTGCGCGCTTCGGACGGCCATAACTTTTCATCCGGGTTGAATCCCGAGGCGAGGGAGCTGCCGTTGGAAAGCTCGTCTCGAGCCCGTCGACGTCCCAACAAGGGCTAGCCCAGTTGACGTCGAATTCGACCTCAAAAACCCGTTCCAGATCCTGATTTTCCGAGCTTTTGCTGCCAGCCCGACGGCGGCCAGGATCGGAGCCGACCGGGGCAGAATCCGGCGTGGAGGAGCAGACCCACTCGGGTCGCCGACGCGATTTAATAATCAAAAATCCGACACTTGTGCGACACCGGAAAGAACAAACCTGACTAACCAAAAATGGAGGAGGTGCAACACGAGGACTTCCAAGGAGATCACCCATCCCAGTACTACTCTCGCCCAAGCACGCTTAACTGCGGAGTTCTGATGGGATCCGGTGCATTAGTGCTGGTATGATCGCACCTGTTAAGTGTGGCGCGATCAACTGCTTTAAGGCTTGGCCGAGCCGTCTGGTGCGCGCTTCGGACGACCATAACTTTTCCTCCGGGTTGAATCCCGAGTCGAGGGAGCTGCCGTTGGAAAGCTCGTCTCGAGCCCGTCGACGTCCCAACAAGGGCTAGCCCGGTTGACGTCGAATTCGACCTCAAAAACCCGTTCCAGATCCTGATTTTCCGAGCTTTTGCTGCCAGCCCGACGGCGGCCAGGATCGGAGCCGACCGGGGCAGAATTCGGCGTGGAGGAGCAGACCCACTCGGGTCGCCGGCTCAGGTCGCCGACGCGATTTAATAATCAAAAATCCGACACTTGTGCGACACCGGAAAGAATAAACCTGACTAACCAAAAATGGAGGAGGTGCAACACGAGGACTTCCAAGGAGATCACCCATCCCAGTACTACTCTCGCCCAAGCACGCTTAACTGCGGAGTTCTGATGGGATCCGGTGCATTAGTGCTGGTATGATCGCACCTGTTAAGTGTGGCGCGATCAACTACTTTAAGGCTTGGCCGAGCCGTCTGGTGCGCGCTTCGGACGGCCATAACTTTTCATCCGGGTTGAATCCCGAGTCGAGGGAGCTGCCGTTGGAAAGCTCGTCTCGAGCCCGTCGACATCCCAAGCAGGGCTAGCCCGGTTGACGTCGAATTCGACCTCAAAAACCCGTTCCAGATCCTGATTTTCCGGGCTTTAAGTGCCAGCCCGACGGCGGCCAGGATCGGAGCTGACCGGGGTAGCATCCGGCGTGGAGGAGCGGACCCACTCGGGTCGCGCTCGGGTCGCCGACGCGATTTAATAATCAAAAGCCTGAAACTTGTGCGACACCGGAAAGAACAAACCTGACTGACCAAAAAAGGAGGAGGTGCAACACGAGGACTTCCAAGGAGGTCACCCATCCCAGTACTACTCTCGCCCAAGCACGCTTAACTGCGGAGTTCTGATGGGATCCGGTGCATTAGTGTTGGTATGATCGCACCTTTTAAGTGTGGCGCGATCAACTGCTTTAAGGCTTGGCCGAGCCGTCTCGTGCGCGCTTCGGACGGCCATAACTTTTCATCCGGGTTGAATCCCGAGGCGAGGGAGCTGCCGTTGGAAAGCTCGTCTCGAGCCCGTCGACGTCCCAACAAGGGCTAGCCCAGTTGACGTCGAATTCGACCTCAAAAACCCGTTCCAGATCCTGATTTTCCGAGCTTTTGCTGCCAGCCTGACGGCGGCCAGGATCGGAGCCGACCGGGGCAGAATCCGACGTGGAGGAGCAGACCAACTCGGGTCGCCGACGCGATTTAATAATCAAAAATCCGACACTTGTGCGACACCGGAAAGAACAAACCTGACTAACCAAAAATGGAGGAGGTGCAACACGAGGACTTCCAAGGAGATCACCCATCCCAGTACTACTCTCGCGCAAGCACGCTTAACTGCGGAGTTCTGATGGGATCCGGTGCATTAGTGCTGGTATGATCGCACCTGTTAAGTGTGGCGCGATCAACTGCTTTAAGGCTTGGCCGAGCCGTCTGGTGCGCGCTTCGGACGACCATAACTTTTCATCCGGGTTGAATCCCGAGTCGAGGGAATTGCCGTTGGAAAGCTCGTCTCGAGCCCGTCGACATCCCAAGCAGGGCTAGCCCGGTTGACGTCGAATTCGACCTCAAAAACCCATTCCAGATCCTGATTTTCCGGGCTTTTGCTGCCAGCCCGACGGCGGCCAGGATCGGAGCCGACCGGGGCAGAAACGGCGTGGAGGAGCGGACCCACTCGGGTCGCCGGCTCGGGTCGCCGACGCGATTTAATAATCAAAAACCTGAAACTTGTGCGACACCGGAAAGAACAAACCTGACTGACCAAAAAAGGAGGAGGTGCAACACGAGGACTTCCAAGGAGGTCACCCATCCCAGTACTACTCTCGCCCAAGCACGCTTAACTGCGGAGTTCTGATGGGACCCGGTGCATTAGTGCTGGTATGATCGCACCTGTTAAGTGTGGCGCGATCAACTGCTTTAAGGCTTGGCCGAGCCGTCTCGTGCGCGCTTCAGACGGCCATAACTTTTCATCCGGGTTGAATCCCGAGGCGAGGGGGCTACCGTTGGAAAGCTCTTCTCGAGCCCGTCGACGTCCCAACAAGGCCTAGCCCGGTTGACGTCGAATTCGACCTCAAAAACTTGTTCCGGATCCTGCTTTTCCGAGGTTTTGCTGCCAGGCTGACGACGGCCAGGATCAGAGGCCACCGGGGCAGAATCCAGCGTGGAGGAGCGGACCCACTCGGGTCGCCGGCTCGGGTCGCCGACGCGATTTAATAATCAAAAACCCGACACTTGTGCGACACTGGAAAGAACAAACCTGACTGACCAAAAAAGGAGGAGGTGCAACACGAGGACTTCCAAGGAGGTCACCCATTCCAGTACTACTCTCGCCCAAGCACGCTTAACTGCGAAGTTCTGATGGGATCCGGTGCATTAGTGCTGGTATGATCGCACCTGTTAAGTGTGGCGCGATCAACTGCTTTAAGGCTTGGCCAAGCCGTCTCGAGCGCGCTTCGGATGGCCATAACTTTTCATCCGGGTTGAATCCCGTGGCGAGGGAGCTGCCATTGGAAAGCTCGTGTCGAGCCCGTCAACGTCCCAACCAGGGCTAGCCCGGTTGACGTCGAATTCGACCTCAAAAACCCGTTCCGGATCCTGATTTTCCGAGCTTTTGCTACCAGCCTGACGACGGCCAGGATTGGAGGCGACCGGGGCAGAATCCGGTGTGGAGGAGCGGACCCACTCGGGTCGTCGGCTCGGGTCGCCGACACGATTTAATAATCAAAAATCCGACACTTGTGCGACACCGGAAAGAACAAACCTGACTGACCAAAAAAGGAGGAGGTGCAACACGAGGTCTTCCAAGGAGATCACCCATCCCAGTACTACTCTCGCCCAAGCACGCTTAACTGCGGAGTTCTGATGGGATCCGGTGCATTAGTGTTGGTATGATCGCACCTTTTAAGTGTGGCGCGATCAACTGCTTTAAGGCTTGGCCGAGCCGTCTCGTGCGCGCTTCGGACGGCCATAACTTTTCATCCGGGTTGAATCCCGAGGCGAGGGAGCTGCCGTTGGAAAGCTCGTCTCGAGCCCGTCGACGTCCCAACAAGGGCTAGCCCAGTTGACGTCGAATTCGACCTCAAAAACCCGTTCCAGATCCTGATTTTCCGAGCTTTTGCTGCCAGCCCGACGGCGGCCAGGATCGGAGCCGACCGGGGCAGAATCCGGCGTGGAGGAGCAGACCCAGTCGGGTCGCCGACGCGATTTAATAATCAAAAATCCGACACTTGTGCGACACCGGAAAGAACAAACCTGACTAACCAAAAATGGAGGAGGTGCAACACGAGGACTTCCAAGGAGATCACCCATCCCAGTACTACTCTCGCCCAAGCACGCTTAACTGCGGAGTTCTGATGGGATCCGGTGCATTAGTGCTGGTATGATCGCACCTGTTAAGTGTGGCGCGATCAACTGCTTTAAGGCTTGGCCGAGCCGTCTGGTGCGCGCTTCGGACGACCATAACTTTTCCTCCGGGTTGAATCCCGAGTCGAGGGAGCTGCCGTTGGAAAGCTCGTCTCGAGCCCGTCGACGTCCCAACAAGGGCTAGCCCGGTTGACGTCGAATTCGACCTCAAAAACCCGTTCCAGATCCTGATTTTCCGAGCTTTTGCTGCCAGCCCGACGGCGGCCAGGATCGGAGCCGACCGGGGCAGAATCCGGCGTGGAGGAGCAGACCCACTCGGGTCGCCGGCTCAGGTCGCCGACGCGATTTAATAATCAAAAATCTGACACTTGTGCGACACCGGAAAGAATAAACCTGACTAACCAAAAATGGAGGAGGTGCAACACGAGGACTTCCAAGGAGATCACCCATCCCAGTACTACTCTCGCCCAAGCACGCTTAACTGCGGAGTTCTGATGGGATCCGGTGCATTAGTGCTGGTATGATCGCACCTGTTAAGTGTGGCGCGATCAACTGCTTTAAGGCTTGGCCGAGCCGTCTGGTGCGCGCTTCGGACGGCCATAACTTTTCATCCGGGTTGAATCCCGAGTCGAGGGAGCTGCCGTTGGAAAGCTCGTCTCGAGCCCGTCGACATCCCAAGCAGGGCTAGCCCGGTTGACGTCGAATTCGACCTCAAAAACCCGTTCCAGATCCTGATTTTCCGGGCTTTTGGTGCCAGCCCGACGGCGGCCAGGATCGGAGCCGACCGGGGTAGCATCCGGCGTGGAGGAGCGGACCCACTCTGGTCGCGCTCGGGTCGCCGACGCGATTTAATAATCAAAAGCCTGAAACTTGTGCGACACCGGAAAGAACAAACCTGACTGACCAAAAAAGGAGGAGGTGCAACACGAGGACTTCCAAGGAGGTCACCCATCCCAGTACTACTCTCGCCCAAGCACGCTTAACTGCGGAGTTCTGATGGGACCCGGTGCATTAGTGCTGGTATGATCGCACCTGTTAAGTGTGGCGCGATCAACTGCTTTAAGGCTTGGCCGAGCCGTCTCGTGCGCGCTTCAGACGGCCATAACTTTTCATCCGGGTTGAATCCCGAGGCGAGGGAGCTGCCGTTGGAAAGCTCTTCTCGAGCCCGTCGACGTCCCAACAAGGCCTAGCCCGGTTGACGTCGAATTCGACCTTAAAAACTCGTTCCGGATCCTGCTTTTCCGAGGTTTTGCTGACAGGCTGACAACGGCCAGGATCATAGGCCACCGGGGCAGAATCCAGCGTGGAGGAGCGGACCCACTCGGGTCGCCGGCTCGGGTCGCCGACGCGATTTAATAATCAAAAACCCGACACTTGTGCGACACTGGAAAGAACAAACCTGACTGACCAAAAAAGGAGGAGGTGCAACACGAGAACTTCCAAGGAGATCACCCATCCCAGTACTACTCTCGCCCAAGCACGCTTAACTGCGGAGTTCTGATGGGATCCGGTGCATTAGTGCTGGTATGATCGCACCTGTTAAGTGTGGTGCGATCAACTGCTTTAAGGCTTGGCCGAGCCGTCTCGAGCGCGCTTCGGATGGCCATAACTTTTCATCCGGGTTGAATCCCGTGGCGAGGGAGCTGCCATTGGAAAGCTCGTGTCGAGCCCGTCGACGTCCCAACCAGGGCTAGCCCGGTTGACGTCGAATTCGACCTCAAAAACCCGTTCCGGATCCTGATTTTCCGAGCTTTTGCTACCAGCCTGACGACGGCCAGGATTGGAGGCGACCGGGGCAGAATCCGGCGTGGAGGAGCGGACCCACTCGGGTCGCCGGCTCGGGTCGCCGACTCGATTTAATAATCAAAAATCCGACACTTGTGCGACACTGGAAAGAACAAACCTGACTGACAAAAAAAGGAGGAGGTGCAACACGAGGTCTTCCAAGGAGATCACCCATCCCAGTACTACTCTCGCCCAAGCACGCTTAACTGCGGAGTTCTGATGGGATCCGGTGCATTAGTGCTGGTATGATCGCACCTGTTAAGTGTGGTGCGATCAACTGCTTTAAGGCTTGGCCGAGCCGTCTCGAGCGCGCTTCGGATGGCCATAACTTTTCATCCGGGTTGAATCCCGTGGCGAGGGAGCTGCCATTGGAAAGCTCGTGTCGAGCCCGTCGACGTCCCAACCAGGGCTAGCCCGGTTGACGTCGAATTCGACCTCAAAAACCCGTTCCGGATCCTGATTTTCCGAGCTTTTGCTACCAGCCTGACGACGGCCAGGATTGGAGGCGACCGGGGCAGAATCCGGCGTGGAGGAGCGGACCCACTCGGGTCGCCGGCTCGGGTCGCCGACTCGATTTAATAATCAAAAATCCGACACTTGTGCGACACCGGAAAGAACAAACCTGCCTGACCAAAAAAGGAGGAGGTGCAACACGAGGACTTCCAAGGAGATCACCCATCCCAGTACTACTCTCGCCCAAGCACGCTTAACTGTGGAGTTCTGATGGGATCCGGTGCATTAGCGCTGGTATGATCGCACCTGTTAAGTGTGGCGCGATCAACTGCTTTAAGGCTTGACCGAGCCGTCTCGTGCGCGATTCGGACGGCCATAACTTTTCATCCGGGTTGAATCCCGAGGCGAGGGAGCTGCCGTTGGAAAGCTCGTCTCCTGCCCGTCGACGTCCCAACCAGGGCTAGCCCGGTTGACGTCGAATTCGACCTCAAAAACCCGTTCCAGATCCTGATTTTCCGAGCTTTTGCTGCCAGTCCGACGGCGGCCATGATCAGAGCCGACCGGGGCAGAATCCGGCGTGGAGGAGCGGACCCACTTAGGTCGCCGACGCGATTTAATAATCAAAAACCCGGCGCGTGTGCGACACCGGAAAGAACTAACCTGACTGACCAAAAAAGGAGGAGGTGCAACACGAGGACTTCCAAGGAGGTCACCCATCCCAGTACTACTCTCGCCCAAGCACGCTTAACTGCGGAGTTCTGATGGGATCCGGTGCATTAGTGCTGGTATGATCGCACCTGTTAAGTGTGGCGCGATCAACTGCTTTAAGGCTTGGCCGAGCCGACTTGAGCGCGCTTCGGACGGCCATAACTTTTCATCCTGGTTGAATCCCGTGGCGAGGGAGCTGTCGTTGGAAAGCTCGTCTCGAGCCCGTCAGCGTCCTAACCCGGGCTAGCCCGGTTGACGTCGAATTCGACCTCAAAAACCTGTTCCGGATCCTGATTTTCCGAGCTTTTGCTGCCAGCCTGACAACGGCCAGGATCGGAGGCGACCGGGGCAGAATCCGGCGTGGAGGAGCAGACCCACTCGGGTCGCCGGCTCGGGTCGCCGACGCGATTTAATAATCAAAAATCCGACACTTGTGCGACACCGGAAAGAACAAACTTGACTGACCAAAAAAGGAGGAGGTGCAACACGAGGACTTCCAAGGAGATCACCCATCCCAGTACTACTCTCGCCCAAGCACGCTTAACTGCGGAGTTCTGATGGGATCCGGTGCATTAGTGCTGGTATGATCGCACCTGTTAAGTGTGGCGCGATCAACTGCTTTAAGGCTTGGCCGAGCCGACTCGAGCGCGCTTCGGACGGCCATAACTTTTCATCCTGGTTGAATCCCGTGGCGAGGGAGCTGTCGTTGGAAAGCTCGTCTCGAGCCCGTCGACGTCCCAACCCGGGCTAGCCCGGTTGACGTCGAATTCGACCTCAACAACCTGTTCCGGATCCTGATTTGCCGAGCTTTTGCTGCCAGCCTGACGACGGCCAGGATCGGAGGCGACCGGGGCAGAATCCGGCGTGGAGGAGCGGACCCACTCGGGTCGCCGGCTCAGGTCGCCGACGCGATTTAATAATCAAAAATCCGACACTTGTGCGACACCGGAAAGAACAAACTTGGCTGACCAAAAAAGGAGGAGGTGCAACACGAGGACTGCCAAGGAGATCACCCATCCTAGTACTACTCTCGCCCAAGCACGCTTAATTGCGGAGTTCTGATGGGATCTGGTGCATTAGTGCTGGTATGATCGCACCTGTTAAGTGTGACGCGATCAACTGCTTTAAGGCTTGGCCGAGCCGTCTCGTGCGCGCTTCGGACGGCCATAACTTTTCATCCGGGTTGAATCCCGAGGCGAGGGAGCTGCCGTTGGAAAGCTCGTCTCGAGCCCGTCGACGTCCCAACCCAGGCTAGCCCGGTTGACGTCGAATTCGACCTCAAAAACCCGTTCCAGATCCTGATTTTCCGAGCTTTTGCTGCCAGCTCGACGGCGGCCAGGATCGGAGCCGACCGGGGCAGAATCCGGCGTGGAGGAGCGGACCCACTCGGGTCGCCGACGCGATTTAATAATCAAAAACCCGACACTTGTGCGACACCGGAAAGAACAAACCTGACTGACCAAAAAAGGAGGAGGTGCAACACGAGGACTTCCAAGGAGGTCACCCATCCCAGTACTACTCTCGCCCAAGCACGCTTAACTGCGGAGTTCTGATGGGATCCGATGCATTATTGCTGGTATGATCGCACTTGTTAAGTGTGGCGCGATCAACTGCTTTAATGCTTGGCCGAGCCGTCTCGTGCGCGCTTCGGACAACCATAACTTTTCATCCGGGTTGAATCCCGAGGCGAGGGAGCTGCCATTGGAAAGCTCGTCTCGAGCCCGTCGACGTCCCAACCCGGGCTAGCCCGGTTGACGTCGAATTCGACCTCAAAAACTCGTTCCGGATCCTGATTTTCCGAGCTTTTGCTGCCAGCCTGACGACGGCCAGGATCAGAGGCGACCGGGGCAGAATCCGGCGTGGAGGAGCGGACCCACTCGGGTCGCCGGCTCGGGTCGCCGACGCGATTTAATAATCAAAAACCCGAAACTTGTGCGACAAAGGAAAGAACAAACCTGACTGACCAAAAAAGGAGGAGGTGCAACACGAGGACTTCCAAGGAGGTCACATATCCCAGTACTACTCTCTCCCAAGCACGCTTAACTGCGGAGTTCTGATGGGATCCGGTGCATTAGTGCTGGTATGATCGCACCTGTTAAGTGTGGCACGATCAACTACTTTAAGGCTTGGCCGAGCCGTCTCGAGCGCGCTTCGGACGGCCATAACTTTTCATCCGGGTTGAATCCCGTGGCGACGGAGCTGCCGTTGGAAAGCTCGTCTCGAGCCTGTCGACGTCCCAACCCGGGCTAGCCCGGTTGACGTCGAATTCGACCTCAAAAACCTGTTCCGGATCCTGATTTTCCGAGCTTTTGCTGCCAGCCTGACGACGGCCAGGATCAGAGGCGACCGGGGCAGAATCCGGCGTGGAGGAGCGGACCCACTCGGGTCGCCGGCTCGGGTCGCCGACGCGATTTAATAATCAAAAACCCGAAACTTGTGCGACAAAGGAAAGAACAAACCTGACTGACCAAAAAAGGAGGAGGTGCAACACGAGGACTTCCAAGGAGGTCACCCATCCCAGTACTACTCTCTCCCAAGCACGCTTAACTGCGGAGTTCTGATGGGATCCGGTGCATTAGTGCTGGTATGATCGCACCTGTTAAGTGTGGCACGATCAACTACTTTAAGGCTTGGCCGAGCCGTCTCGAGCGCGCTTCGGACGGCCATAACTTTTCATCCGGGTTGAATCCCGTGGCGACGGAGCTGCCGTTGGAAAGCTCGTCTCGAGCCTGTCGACGTCCCAACCCGGGCTAGCCCGGTTGACGTCGAATTCGACCTCAAAAACCTGTTCCGGATCCTGATTTTCCGAGCTTTTGCTGCCAGCCTGACGACGGCCAGGATCGGAGGCGACCGGGGCAGAATCCGGCGTGGAGGAGCGGACCCACTCAGGTCGCCGACGCGATTTAATAATAAAAAATCCGACACTTGTGCGACACCGGAAAGAACAAACCTGACTGACCAAAAAAGGAGGAGGTGCAACACGAGGACTTCCAAGGAGATCACCCATCCCAGTACTACTCTCGCCCAAGCACGCTTAACTGCAGAGTTCTGATGGGATCCGGTGCATTAGTGCTAGTATGATCGCACCTGTTAAGTGTGGCGCGATCGACTTCTTTAAGGCTTGGCCGAGCTGTCTCGTGCGCGCTTCGGACGGCCATAACTTTTCATCCGGGCTGAATCCCGAGGCGAGGGAGCTGCCGGTGGAAAGCTCGTCTCGAGCCCGTCGACGTCCCAACCCGGGCTAGCCCGGTAGACGTCGAATTCGACCTCAAAAACCCGTTCCAGATCCTGATTTTCCGAGTTTTTGCTGCCAGCCCGACGGCGGCCAGGATCGGAGCCGACCGGGGCAGAATCCGGCGTGGAGGAGCGGACCCACTCGGGTCGCCGACGCGATTTAATAATCAAAAACCCGACACTTGTGCGACACCGGAAAGAAAAAACCTGACTGACCAAAAAAGGAGGAGGTGCAACACGAGGACTTCCAAGGAGGTCACCCATCCCAGTACTACTCTCGCCGAAGCACGCTTAACTGCGGAGTTCTGATGGGATCCGGTGCATTATTGCTGGTATGATCGCACCTGTTAAGTGTGGCGCGATCAACTGCTTTAAGGCTTGGCCGAGCCGTCTCGTGCGCGCTTCGGACAGCCATAACTTTTCATCCGGGTTGAATCCCGAGGCGAGGGAGCTGCCATTGGAAAGCTCGTCTCGAGCCCGTCGACGTCCCAACCCGGCCTAGCCCGGTTGACGTCGAATTCGACCTCAAAAACTCGTTCCGGATCCTGATTTTCCGAGCTTTTGCTGCCAGCCTGACGACGGCCAGGATCAGAGGCGACCGGGGCAGAATCCGGCGTGGAGGAGCGGACCCACTCGGGTCGCCGGCTCAGGTCGCTGACGCGATTTAATAATCAAACACCCGACACTTGTGCGACAAAGGAAAGAACAAACCTGACTGACCAAAAAAGGAGGAGGTGCAACACGAGGACTTCCAAGGAGGTCACCCATCCCAGTACTACTCTCCCCCAAGCACGCTTAACTGCGGAGTTCTGATGGGATCCGGTGCATTAGTGCTGGTATGATCGCACCTGTTAAGTGTGGCGCGATCAACTGCTTTAAGGCTTGGCCGAGCCGTCTCGAGCGCGCTTCGGACGGCCATAACATTTTTATCCGGGTTGAATCCCATGGCGAGGGAGCTGTCGTTGGAAAGTTCGTCTCGAGCCCGTCGACGTCCCAACCCGGGCTAGCCCGGTTGACGTCGAATTCGACCTCAAAAACCTGTTCTGGATCCTGATTTTTCGAGCTTTTGCTGCCAGCCAGACGACGGCCAGGATCGGAGGCGACCGGGGCAGAATCCGGCATGGAGGAGAGGACCCTCTCGGGTCGCCGGCTCGGGTCGCCGACGCGATTTAATAATCAAAAATCCGACACTTGTGCGACACTGGAAAGAACAAACCTGACTGACCAAAAAAGGAGGAGGTGCAACACGAGGACTTCCAAGGAGATCACCCATCCCAGTACTACTCTCGCCCAAGCACGCTTAACTGCAGAGTTCTGATGGGATCCGGTGCATTAGTGCTGGTATGATCGCACCTGTTATGTGTGGCGCGATCAACTGCTTTAAGGCTTGGCCGAGCCGTCTCGTGCGCGCTTCGGACGGCCAAAACTTTTCATCCGGGTTGAATCCCGAGGCGAGGGAGCTGCCGTTGGAAAGCTCGTCTCGAGCCCGTCGACGTCCCAACAAGGGCTAGCCCGGTTGACATCCAATTCGACCTCAAAAACCCGTTCCAGATCCTGATTTTCCGAGCTTTTGCTGCCAGCCCGACGGCGGCCAGGATCGGAGCCGACCGGGGCAGAATCCGGCGTGGAGGAGTGGACCCACTCGGGTCGCCGATGCGATTTAATAATCAAAAACCCGACACTTGTGCGACACCGGAAAGAACAAACCTGACTGACCAAAAAAGGAGGAGGTGCAACACGAGGACTTCCAAGGAGGTCACCCATCCCAGTACTACTCTCGCCCAAGCACGCTTAACTGCGGAGTTCTGATGGGATCCGGTGCATTAGTGCTGGTATGATCGCACCTGTTAAGTGTGGCGCGATCAACTGCTTTAAGGCTTGGCCGAGCCGTCTCGTGCGCGCTTCGGACGGCCATAACTTTTCATCCGGGTTGAATCCCGAGGCGAGGGAGCTGCCATTGGAAAGCTGGTCTCGAGCCCGTCGACGTCCCAACCCGGCCTAGCCCGGTTGACGTCGAATTCGACCTCAAAAACTCGTTCCGGATCCTGATTTTCCGAGCTTTTGCTGCCAGCCTGACGACGGCCAGGATCAGAGGCGACCGGGGCAGAATCCGGCGTGGAGGAGCGGACCCACTCGGGTCGCCGGCTCAGGTCGCTGACGCGATTTAATAATCAAACACCCGACACTTGTGCGACAAAGGAAAGAACAAACCTGACTGACCAAAAAAGGAGGAGGTGCAACACGAGGACTTCCAAGGAGGTCACCCATCCCAGTACTACTCTCCCCCAAGCACGCTTAACTGCGGAGTTCTGATGGGATCCAGTGCATAAGTGCTGGTATGATCGCACCTGTTAAGTGTGGCGCGATCAACTGCTTTAAGGCTTGGCCGAGCCGTCTCGAGCGCGCTTCGGACGGCCATAACATTTTTATCCGGGTTGAATCCCATGGCGAGGGAGCTGTCGTTGAAAAGCTCGTCTCGAGCCCGTCGACGTCCCAACCCGGGCTAGCCCGGTTGACGTCGAACTCGACCTCAAAAACCTGTTCTGGATCCTGATTTTTCGAGCTTTTGCTGCCAGCCAGACGACGGCCAGGATCGGAGGCGACCGGGGCAGAATCCGGCATGGAGGAGAGGACCCTCTCGGGTCGCCGGCTCGGGTCGCCGACGCGATTTAATAATCAAAAATCCGACACTTGTGCGACACCGGAAAGAACAAACCTGACTGACCAAAAAAGGAGGAGGTGCAACACGAGGACTTCCAAGGAGATCACCCATCCCAGTACTACTCTCGCCCAAGCACGCTTAACTGCAGAGTTCTGATGGGATCCGGTGCATTAGTGCTGGTATGATCGCACCTGTTATGTGTGGCGCGATCAACTGCTTTAAGGCTTGGCCGAGCCGTCTCGTGCGCGCTTCGGACGGCCAAAACTTTTCATCCGGGTTGAATCCCGAGGCGAGGGAGCTGCCGTTGGAAAGCTCGTCTCGAGCCCGTCGACGTCCCAGCAAGGGCTAGCCCGGTTGACATCGAATTCGACCTCAAAAACCCGTTCCAGATCCTGATTTTCCGAGCTTTTGCTGCCAGCCCGACGGCGGCCAGGATCGGAGCCGACCGGGGCAGAATCCGGCGTGGAGGAGTGGACCCACTCGGGTCGCCGATGCGATTTAATAATCAAAAACCCGACACTTGTGCGACACCGGAAAGAACAAACCTGACTGACCAAAAAAGGAGGAGGTGCAACACGAGGACTTCCAAGGAGGTCACCCATCCCAGTACTACTCTCGCTCAAGCACGCTTAACTGCGGAGTTCTGATGGGATCCGGTGCATTAGTGCTGGTATGATCGCACCTGTTAAGTGTGGCGCGATCAACTGCTTTAAGGCTTGGCCGAGCCGTCTCGTGCGCGCTTCGGACGGCCATAACTTTTCATCCGGGTTGAATCCCGAGGCGAGGGAGCTGCCATTGGAAAGCTCGTCTCGAGCCCATCGACGTCCCAACCAGGGCTAGCCCGGTTGACGTCGAATTCGACCTCAAAAACTCGTTCCGGATCCTGATTTTCCGAGCTTTTGCTGCCAGCCTGACGACGCCCAGGATCGGAGGCGACCGGGGCAGAATCCGGCGTGGAGGAGCGAACCCACTCGGGTCGCCGACGCGACTTAATAATCAAAAACCCGACACTTGTGCGACATCAGAAAGAACAAACCTGACTGACCAAAAAAGGAGGAGGTGCAACACGAGGACTTCCAAGGAGGTCACCCATCCTAGTACTATTCTCGCCCAAGCACGCTTAACTGCGGAGTTCTGATGGGATCCGGTGCATTAGTGCTGGTATGATCGCACCTGTTATGTGTGGCGCGATCAACTGCTTTAAGGCTTGGCCGAGCCGTCTCGAGTGCGCTTCGGACGGCCATAACTTTTCATCCGGGTTGAATCCCGTGGCGAGGGAGCTGCCGTTGGAAAGCTCGTCTCGAGCCCGTCGACGTCCCAACCCGGGCTAGCCCGGTTGACGTCGAATTGGACCTCAAAAACCTGTTCCGGATCCTGATTTTCCGAGCTTTTGCTGCCAGCCTGACGACGGCCAGGATCGGAGGCGACCGGGGCAGAATCCGGCGTGGAGGAGAGGACCCTCTCGGGTCGCCGGCTCGGGTCGCCGACGCGATTTAATAATCAAAAATCCGACACTTGTGCGACACCGGAAAGAACAAACCTGACTGACCAAAAAAGGGGGAGGTGCAACACGAGGACTTCCAAGGAGATCACCCATCCCAGTACTACTCTCGCCCAAGCACGCTTAGCTGCAGAGTTCTGATGGGATCCGGTGCATTAGTGCTGGTATGATCGCACCTGTTAAGTGTGGCGCGATCAACTGCTTTAAGGCTTGGCCGAGCCGTCTCGTGCGCGCTTCGGACGACCATAACTTTTCATCCGGGTTGAATCCCGAGGAGAGGGAGCTGCCGTTGGAAAGCTCGTCTCGAGCCCGTCAACGTCCCAACCGGGGCTAGCCCGGTTGACGTCGAATTCGACCTCAAAAACCCGTTCCAGATCCTGATTTTCCGAGCTTTTACTGCCAGCCCGACGGCGGCCAGGATCGGAGCCGACCGGGCAGAATCCGGCGTAGAGGAGCGGACCCACTCGGGTCGTCGATGCGATTTAATAATCAAAAACCCGACACTTGTGCGACACCGGAAAGAACAAACCTGACTGACCAAAAAAGGAGGAGGTGCAACACGAGGCCTTCCAAGGAGGTCACCCATCCCAGTACTACTCTCGCCAAAGCACGCTTAACTGCAGAGTTCTGATGGGATGCGGTGCATTAGTGCTGGTATGATCGCACCTGTTAAGTGTGGCGCGATCAACTGCTTTAAGGCTTTGCCGAGCCGTCTCGTGCGCGCGTCGGACGGCCATAACTTTTCATCCGGGTTGAATCCCGAGGCGAGGGAGCTCCCCTTGGAAAGCTCGTCTCGAGCCCGTCGACGTCCCAACCGAGGCTAGCCCGGTTGACGTCGAATTCGACCTCAAAAACTCGTTCCGGATCCTGATTTTCCGAGCTTTTGCTGCCAGCCTGACGACGGCCAGGATCAGAGGCGACCGGGGCAGAATCCGGCGTAGAGGAGCGGACCCACTCGGGTCGTCGATGCGATTTAATAATCAAAAACCCGACACTTGTGCGACACCGGAAAGAACAAACCTGACTGACCAAAAAAGGAGGAGGTGCAACACGAGGACTTCCAAGGAGGTCACCCATCCCAGTACTACTCTCGCTCAAGCACGCTTAACTGCGGAGTTCTGATGGGATCCGGTGCATTAGTGCTGGTATGATCGCACCTGTTAAGTGTGGCGCGATCAACTGCTTTAAGGCTTGGCCGAGCCGTCTCGTGCGCGCTTCGGACGGCCATAACTTTTCATCCGGGTTGAATCCCGTGGCGAGGGAGCTGCCGTTGGAAAGCTCGTCTCGAGCCCGTCGACGTCCCAACCCGGGCTAGCCCGGTTGACGTCGAATTGGACCTCAAAAACCTGTTCCGGATCCTGATTTTCCGAGCTTTTGCTGCCAGCCTGACGACGGCCAGGATCGGAGGCGACCGGGGCAGAATCCGGCGTGGAGGAGAGGACCCTCTCGGGTCGCCGGCTCGGGTCGCCGACGCGATTTAATAATCAAAAATCCGACACTTGTGCGACACCGGAAAGAACAAACCTGACTGACCAAAAAAGGGGGAGGTGCAACACGAGGACTTCCAAGGAGATCACCCATCCCAGTACTACTCTCGCCCAAGCACGCTTAACTGCAGAGTTCTGATGGGATCCGGTGCATTAGTGCTGGTATGATCGCACCTGTTAAGTGTGGCGCGATCAACTGCTTTAAGGCTTGGCCGAGCCGTCTCGTGCGCGCTTCGGACGACCATAACTTTTCATCCGGGTTGAATCCCGAGGAGAGGGAGCTGCCGTTGGAAAGCTCGTCTCGAGCCCGTCAACGTCCCAACCGGGGCTAGCCCGGTTGACGTCGAATTCGACCTCAAAAACCCGTTCCAGATCCTGATTTTCCGAGCTTTTACTGCCAGCCCGACGGCGGCCAGGATCGGAGCCGACCGGGCAGAATCCGGCGTAGAGGAGCGGACCCACTCGGGTCGTCGATGCGATTTAATAATCAAAAACCCGACACTTGTGCGACACCGGAAAGAACAAACCTGACTGACCAAAAAAGGAGGAGGTGCAACACGAGGCCTTCCAAGGAGGTCACCCATCCCAGTACTACTCTCGCCAAAGCACGCTTAACTGCAGAGTTCTGATGGGATGCGGTGCATTAGTGCTGGTATGATCGCACCTGTTAAGTGTGGCGCGATCAACTGCTTTAAGGCTTTGCCGAGCCGTCTCGTGCGCGCGTCGGACGGCCATAACTTTTCATCCGGGTTGAATCCCGAGGCGAGGGAGCTCCCCTTGGAAAGCTCGTCTCGAGCCCGTCGACGTCCCAACCGAGGCTAGCCCGGTTGACGTCGAATTCGACCTCAAAAACTCGTTCCGGATCCTGATTTTCCGAGCTTTTGCTGCCAGCCTGACGACGGCCAGGATCAGAGGCGACCGGGGCAGAATCCGGCGTAGAGGAGCGGACCCACTCGGGTCGTCGATGCGATTTAATAATCAAAAACCCGACACTTGTGCGACACCGGAAAGAACAAACCTGACTGACCAAAAAAGGAGGAGGTGCAACACGAGGACTTCCAAGGAGGTCACCCATCCCAGTACTACTCTCGCTCAAGCACGCTTAACTGCGGAGTTCTGATGGGATCCGGTGCATTAGTGCTGGTATGATCGCACCTGTTAAGTGTGGCGCGATCAACTGCTTTAAGGCTTGGCCGAGCCGTCTCGTGCGCGCTTCGGACGGCCATAACTTTTCATCCGGGTTGAATCCCGAGGCGAGGGAGCTGCCATTGGAAAGCTCGTCTCGAGCCCATCGACGTCCCAACCAGGGCTAGCCCGGTTGACGTCGAATTCGACCTCAAAAACTCGTTCCGGATCCTGATTTTCCGAGCTTTTGCTGCCAGCCTGACGACGCCCAGGATCGGAGGCGACCGGGGCAGAATCCGGCGTGGAGGAGCGAACCCACTCGGGTCGCCGACGCGACTTAATAATCAAAAACCCGACACTTGTGCGACATCAGAAAGAACAAACCTGACTGACCAAAAAAGGAGGAGGTGCAACACGAGGACTTCCAAGGAGGTCACCCATCCTAGTACTATTCTCGCCCAAGCACGCTTAACTGCGGAGTTCTGATGGGATCCGGTGCATTAGTGCTGGTATGATCGCACCTGTTATGTGTGGCGCGATCAACTGCTTTAAGGCTTGGCCGAGCCGTCTCGAGTGCGCTTCGGACGGCCATAACTTTTCATCCGGGTTGAATCCCGTGGCGAGGGAGCTGCCGTTGGAAAGCTCGTCTCGAGCCCGTCGACGTCCCAACCCGGGCTAGCCCGGTTGACGTCGAATTGGACCTCAAAAACCTGTTCCGGATCCTGATTTTCCGAGCTTTTGCTGCCAGCCTGACGACGGCCAGGATCGGAGGCGACCGGGGCAGAATCCGGCGTGGAGGAGAGGACCCTCTCGGGTCGCCGGCTCGGGTCGCCGACGCGATTTAATAATCAAAAATCCGACACTTGTGCGACACCGGAAAGAACAAACCTGACTGACCAAAAAAGGGGGAGGTGCAACACGAGGACTTCCAAGGAGATCACCCATCCCAGTACTACTCTCGCCCAAGCACGCTTAACTGCAGAGTTCTGATGGGATCCGGTGCATTAGTGCTGGTATGATCGCACCTGTTAAGTGTGGCGCGATCAACTGCTTTAAGGCTTGGCCGAGCCGTCTCGTGCGCGCTTCGGACGACCATAACTTTTCATCCGGGTTGAATCCCGAGGAGAGGGAGCTGCCGTTGGAAAGCTCGTCTCGAGCCCGTCAACGTCCCAACCGGGGCTAGCCCGGTTGACGTCGAATTCGACCTCAAAAACCCGTTCCAGATCCTGATTTTCCGAGCTTTTACTGCCAGCCCGACGGCGGCCAGGATCGGAGCCGACCGGGCAGAATCCGGCGTAGAGGAGCGGACCCACTCGGGTCGTCGATGCGATTTAATAATCAAAAACCCGACACTTGTGCGACACCGGAAAGAACAAACCTGACTGACCAAAAAAGGAGGAGGTGCAACACGAGGCCTTCCAAGGAGGTCACCCATCCCAGTACTACTGTCGCCAAAGCACGCTTAACTGCAGAGTTCTGATGGGATGCGGTGCATTAGTGCTGGTATGATCGCACCTGTTAAGTGTGGCGCGATCAACTGCTTTAAGGCTTTGCCGAGCCGTCTCGTGCGCGCGTCGGACGGCCATAACTTTTCATCCGGGTTGAATCCCGAGGCGAGGGAGCTCCCCTTGGAAAGCTCGTCTCGAGCCCGTCGACGTCCCAACCGAGGCTAGCCCGGTTGACGTCGAATTCGACCTCAAAAACTCGTTCCGGATCCTGATTTTCCGAGCTTTTGCTGCCTGCTTGACGACGGCCAGGATCGGAGGCGACCGGGGCAGAATCCGGCGTGGAGGAGCGGACCCACTCGAGTCGCCGGCTCGGGTCGCCGTCGCGATTTAATAATCAAAAACCCGACACTTGTGCGACACAGGAAAGAACAAACCTGACTGACCAAAAAAGGAGGAGGTGCAACACGAGGACTTCCAAGGAGGTCACCAATCCCAGTACTACTCTCCCCGAAGCACACTTCACTGCAGAGTTCTGATGGGATCCGGTGCATTAGTGCTGGTATGATCGCACCTGTTAAGTGTGGCACGATCAACTTCTTTAAGGCTTGGCCGAGCCGTCTCGTGCGTGCTTCGGACGGCCATAACTTTTCATCCGGGTTGAATCCCGAGGCGAGGGAGCTGCCGTTGGAAAGCTCGTCTCTAGCCCGTCGACATCCCAACCAGGGCTAGCCCAGTTGACGTCGAATTCGACCTCAAAAACCCGTTCCAGATCCTGATTTTCCGAGCTTTTGCTGCCAGCCCGACGGCGGCCACGATCGACGCCGACCGGGGCAGAATCCGGCGTGGAGGAGCAGACCCACTCGGGTCGCCGGCGCGATTTAATAATCAAAAATCCGACACTTGTGCGACACCGGAAAGAACAAGCCTGACTGACCAAAAAAGGAGGAGGTGCAACACGAGGACTTCCAAGGAGATCACCCATCCCAGTACTACTCTCGCCCAAGCATGCTTAACTGCAGAGTTCTGATGGGATCCGGTGCATTAGTGCTGGTATGATCGCACCTGTTAAGTGTGGCGCGATCAACTTCTTTAAGGCTTGGCCGAGCCGTCTCGTGCGCGCTTCGGACGGCCATAACTTTTCATCCGGGCTGAATCCCGAGGCGAGGGATCTGCCGTTGGAAAGCTCGTCCCGAGCCCGTCGACGTCCCAACCAGGGCTAGCCCGGTTGACGTCGAATTCGACCTCAAAAACCCGTTCCAAATCCTGATTTTCCGAGCTTTTGCTGCCAGCCCGACGGCGGCCATGATCGGAGCCGACCGGGGCAGAATCCGGCGTGGAGGAGCGGACCCACTCAGGTCGCCGGCTCGGGTCGCCGACGCGATTTAATAATCAAAAACCCGACACTTGTGCGACACCGGAAAGAAAAAACCTGACTGACCAAAAAAGGAGGAGGTGCAACACGAGGACTTCCAAGGAGGTCACCCATCCCAGTACTACTCTCGCCCAAGCACGCTTAACTGCGGAGTTCTGATGGGATCTGGTGCATTATTGCTGGTATGATCGCACCTGTTAAGTGTGGCGTGATCACCTGCTTTAAGGCTTGGCCGAGCCGTCTCGTGCGCGCTTCGGACAGCCATAACTTTTCATCCGGGTTGAATCCCGAGGCGAGGGAGCTGCCATTGGAAAGCTCGACTCGAGCCCGTCGACGTCCCAACCCGGCCTAGCCCGGTTGACGTCGAATTCGACCTCAAAAACTCGTTCCGGATCCTGATTTTCCGAGCTTTTGCTGCCAGCCTGACGACGGCCAGGATTAGAGGTGACCGGGGCAGAATCCGGCGTGGAGGGGCGGACCCACTCGGGTCGCCGGGTCGGGTCGCCGACGCGATTTAATAATCAAACACCCGACACTTGTGCGACACAGGAAAGAACAAACCTGACTGACCAAAAAAGGAGGAGGTGCAACACGAGGACTTCCAAGGAGGTCACCCATCCCAGTACTACTCTCCCCCAAGCACGCTTAACTGCGGAGTTCTGATGGGATCCGGTGCATTAGTGCTGGTATGATCGCACCTGTTAAGTGTGGCGCGATCAACTGCTTTAAGGCTTGGCCGAGCCGTCTCGAGCGCGCTTCGGACGGCCATAACATTTTTATCCGGGTTGAATCCCGTGGCGAGGGAGCTGTCGTTGGAAAGTTCGTCTCGAGCCCGTCGACGTCCCAACCCGGGCTAGCCCGGTTGACGTCGAATTCGACCTCAAAAACCTGTTCTGGATCCTGATTTTCCGAGCTTTTGCTGCCAGCCAGACGACGGCCAGGATCGGAGGCGACCGGGGCAGAATCCGGCATGGAGGAGAGGACCCTCTCGGGTCGCCGGCTCGGGTCGCCGACGCGATTTAATAATCAAAAATCCGACACTTGTGCGACACCGGAAAGAACAAACCTGACTGACCAAAAAAGGAGGAGGTGCAACACGAGGACTTCCAAGGAGATCACCCATCCCAGTACTACTCTCGCCCAAGCACGCTTAACTGCAGAGTTCTGATGGGATCCGGTGCATTAGTGCTGGTATGATCGCACCTGTTATGTGTGGCGCGATCAACTGCTTTAAGGCTTGGCCGAGCCGTCTCGTGCGCGCTTCGGACGGCCATAACTTTTCATCCGGGTTGAATCCCGAGGCGAGGGAGCTGCCGTTGGAAAGCTCGTCTCGAGCCCGTCGACGTCCCAACCAGAGCTAGCCCGGTTGACGTCGAATTCGACCTCAAAAACTCGTTCCGGATCCTGATTTTTCGAGCTTTTGCTGCCAGCCTGACGACGCCCAGGATCGGAGGCGACCGGGGCAGAATCCGGCGTGGAGGAGCAGACCCACTCGGGTCGCCGGTTCGGGTTGCCGACGCGATTTAATAATCAAAAACCCGACACTTGTGCGACACCGGAAAGAACAAACCTGACTGACCAAAAAAGGAGGAGGTGCAACACGAGGACTTCCAAGGACGTCACCCATCCCAGTACTACCCTCGCCCAAGCGCGCTTAACTGCGGAGTTCTGATGGGATCCGGTGCATTAGTGCTGGTATGATCGCACCTGTTAAGTGTGGCGCGATCAACTGCTTTAAGGCTTGGCCGAGCCGTCTCGTGCGCGCTTCGGACGGCCATAACTTTTCATCCGGGTTGAATCCCGAGGCGAGGGAGCTGCCATTGGAAAGCTCGTCTCGAGCCCGTCGACGTCCCAACCAGAGCTAGCCCGGTTGACGTCGAATTCGACCTCAAAAACTCGTTCCGGATCCTGATTTTCCGAGCTTTTGCTGCCAGCCTGACGACGCCCAGGATCGGAGGCGACCGGGGCAGAATCCGGCGTGGAGGAGCGGACCCACTCGGGTCGCCGGCTCGGGTTGCCGACGCGATTTAATAATCAAAAACCCGACGCTTGTGCGACATCGGAAAGAACAAACCTGACTGACCAAAAAAGGAGGAGGTGCAACACGAGGACTTCCAAGGAGGTCACCCATCCTAGTACTATTCTCGCCCAAGCACGCTTAACTGCGGAGTTCTGATGGGATCCGGTGCATTAGTGCTGGTATGATCGCATCTGTTATGTGTGGCGCGATCAACTGCTTTAAGGCTTGGCCGAGCCGTCTCGAGTGCGCTTCGGACGGCCATAACTTTTCATCCGGGTTGAATCCCGTGGCGAGGGAGCTGCCGTTGGAAAGCTCGTCTCGAGCCCGTCGACGTCCCAACCCGGGCTAGCCCGGTTGACGTCGAATTCGACCTCAAAAACCTGTTCCGGATCCTGATTTTCCGAGCTTTTGCTGCCCGCCTGACGACGGCCAGGATTGGAGGCGACCGGGGCAGAATCCGGCGTGGAGGAGAGGACCCTCTCGGGTCGCCGGCTCGGGTCGCCGACGCGATTTAATAATCAAAAATCCGACACTTGTGCGACACCGGAAAGAACAAACCTGACTGACAAAAAAAGGAGGAGGTGCAACACGAGGACTTCCAAGGAGATCACCCATCCCAGTACTACTCTCGCCCAAGCACGCTTAACTGCAGAGTTCTGATGGGATCCGGTGCATTAGTGCTGGTATGATCGCACCTGTTAAGTGTGGCGCGATCAACTGCTTTAAGGCTTGGCCGAGCCGTCTCGTGCGCGCTTCGGACGACCATAACTTTTCATCCGGGTTGAATCCCGAGGCGAGGGAGCTGCCGTTGGAAAGCTCGTCTCGAGCCCGTCAACGTCCCAACCAGGGCTAGCCCTGTTGACGTCGAATTCGACCTCAAAAACCCGTTCCAGATCCTGATTTTCCGAGCTTTTGCTGCCAGCCCGACGGCGGCCAGGATCGGAGCCGACCGGGCAGAATCCGGCGTAGAGGAGCGGACCCACTCGGGTCGTCGATGCGATTTAATAATCAAAAACCCGATACTTGTGCGACACCGGAAAGAACAAACCTGACTGACCAAAAAAGGAGGAGGTGCAACACGAGGACTTCCAAGGAGGTCACCCATCCCAGTACTACTCTCGCCAAAGCACGCTTAACTGCAGAGTTCTGATGGGATGTGGTGCATTAGTGCTGGTATGATCGCATCTGTTAAGTGTGGCGCGATCAGCTGCTTTAAGGCTTTGCCGAGCCGTCTCGTGCGCGCGTCGGACGGCCATAACTTTTCATCCGGGTTGAATCCCGAGGCGAGGGAGCTGCCATTGGAAAGCTCGTCTCGAGCCCGTCGACGTCCCAACCCGGCCTAGCCCGGTTGACGTCGAATTCGACCTCAAAAACTCGTTCCGGATCCTGATTTTCCGAGCTTTTGCTGCCAGCCTGACGACGGCCAGGATCAGAGGCGACCGGGGCAGAATCCGGCGTGGAGGAGCGGACCCAGTCGGGTCGCCGGCTCGGGTCGCCGACGCGATTTAATAATCAAAAACCCGACACTTGTGCGACACAGGAAAGAACAAACCTGACTGACCAAAAAAGGAGGAGGTGCAACATGAGGACTTCCAAGGAGGTCACCAATCCCAGTACTACTCTCCCCCAAGCACGCTTAACTGCAGAGTTCTGATGGGATCCGGTGCATTAGTGCTGGTATGATCGCACCTGTTAAGTGTGGCGCGATCAACTGCTTTAAGGCTTGGCCGAGCCGTCTCGTGCGCGCTTCGGACAGCCATAACTTTTCATCCGGGTTGAATCCCGAGGCGAGGGAGCTGCCATTGGAAAGCTCGTCTCGAGCCCGTCGACGTCCCAACCCGGCCTAGCCCGGTTGACGTCGAATTCGACCTCAAAAACTCGTTCCGGATCCTGATTTTCCGAGCTTTTGCTGCCAGCCTGACGACGGCCAGGATCAGAGGCGACCGGGGCAGAATCCGGCGTAGAGGAGCGGACCCACTCGGGTCGTCGATGCGATTTAATAATCAAAAACCCGACACTTGTGCGACACCGGAAAGAACAAACCTGACTGACCAAAAAAGGAGGAGGTGCAACACGAGGACTTCCAAGGAGGTCACCCATCCCAGTACTACCCTCGCCCAAGCACGCTTAACTGCGGAGTTCTGATGGGATCCGGTGCATTAGTGCTGGTATGATCGCACCTGTTATGTGTGGCGCGATCAACTGCTTTAAGGCTTGGCCGAGCCGTCTCGTGCGCGCTTCGGACGGCCATAACTTTTCATCCGGGTTGAATCCCGAGGCGAGGGAGCTGCCATTGGACAGCTCGTCTCGAGCCCGTCGACGTCCCAACCAGAGCTAGCCCGGTTGACGTCGAATTCGACCTCAAAAACTCGTTCCGGATCCTGATTTTCCGAGCTTTTGCTGCCAGCCTGACGACCCCCAGGATCGGAGGCGACCGGGGCAGAATCCGGCGTGGAGGAGCGGACCCACTCGGGTCGCCGGCTCGGGTCGCCGACGCGATTTAATAATCAAAAACCCGACACTTGTGCGACACAGGAAAGAACAAACCTGACTGACCAAAAAAGGAGGAGGTGCAACATGAGGACTTCCAAGGAGGTCACCAATCCCAGTACTACTCTCCCCCAAGCACGCTTAACTGCAGAGTTCTGATGGGATCCGGTGCATTAGTGCTGGTATGATCGCACCTGTTAAGTGTGGCGCGATCAACTGCTTTAAGGCTTGGCCGAGCCGTCTCGTGCGCGCTTCGGACAGCCATAACTTTTCATCCGGGTTGAATCCCGAGGCGAGGGAGCTGCCATTGGAAAGCTCGTCTCGAGCCCGTCGACGTCCCAACCCGGCCTAGCCCGGTTGACGTCGAATTCGACCTCAAAAACTCGTTCCGGATCCTGATTTTCCGAGCTTTTGCTGCCAGCCTGACGACGGCCAGGATCAGAGGCGACCGGGGCAGAATCCGGCGTAGAGGAGCGGACCCACTCGGGTCGTCGATGCGATTTAATAATCAAAAACCCGACACTTGTGCGACACCGGAAAGAACAAACCTGACTGACCAAAAAAGGAGGAGGTGCAACACGAGGACTTCCAAGGAGGTCACCCATCCCAGTACTACCCTCGCCCAAGCACGCTTAACTGCGGAGTTCTGATGGGATCCGGTGCATTAGTGCTGGTATGATCGCACCTGTTATGTGTGGCGCGATCAACTGCTTTAAGGCTTGGCCGAGCCGTCTCGTGCGCGCTTCGGACGGCCATAACTTTTCATCCGGGTTGAATCCCGAGGCGAGGGAGCTGCCATTGGACAGCTCGTCTCGAGCCCGTCGACGTCCCAACCAGAGCTAGCCCGGTTGACGTCGAATTCGACCTCAAAAACTCGTTCCGGATCCTGATTTTCCGAGCTTTTGCTGCCAGCCTGACGACCCCCAGGATCGGAGGCGACCGGGGCAGAATCCGGCGTGGAGGAGCGGACCCACTCGGGTCGCCGGCTCGGGTCGCCGACGCGATTTAATAATCAAAAACCCGACACTTGTGCGACACAGGAAAGAACAAACCTGACTGACCAAAAAAGGAGGAGGTGCAACATGAGGACTTCCAAGGAGGTCACCAATCCCAGTACTACTCTCCCCCAAGCACGCTTAACTGCAGAGTTCTGATGGGATCCGGTGCATTAGTGCTGGTATGATCGCACCTGTTAAGTGTGGCGCGATCAACTGCTTTAAGGCTTGGCCGAGCCGTCTCGTGCGCGCTTCGGACAGCCATAACTTTTCATCCGGGTTGAATCCCGAGGCGAGGGAGCTGCCATTGGAAAGCTCGTCTCGAGCCCGTCGACGTCCCAACCCGGCCTAGCCCGGTTGACGTCGAATTCGACCTCAAAAACTCGTTCCGGATCCTGATTTTCCGAGCTTTTGCTGCCAGCCTGACGACGGCCAGGATCAGAGGCGACCGGGGCAGAATCCGGCGTAGAGGAGCGGACCCACTCGGGTCGTCGATGCGATTTAATAATCAAAAACCCGACACTTGTGCGACACCGGAAAGAACAAACCTGACTGACCAAAAAAGGAGGAGGTGCAACACGAGGACTTCCAAGGAGGTCACCCATCCCAGTACTACCCTCGCCCAAGCACGCTTAACTGCGGAGTTCTGATGGGATCCGGTGCATTAGTGCTGGTATGATCGCACCTGTTATGTGTGGCGCGATCAACTGCTTTAAGGCTTGGCCGAGCCGTCTCGTGCGCGCTTCGGACGGCCATAACTTTTCATCCGGGTTGAATCCCGAGGCGAGGGAGCTGCCATTGGACAGCTCGTCTCGAGCCCGTCGACGTCCCAACCAGAGCTAGCCCGGTTGACGTCGAATTCGACCTCAAAAACTCGTTCCGGATCCTGATTTTCCGAGCTTTTGCTGCCAGCCTGACGACCCCCAGGATCGGAGGCGACCGGGGCAGAATCCGGCGTGGAGGAGCGGACCCACTCGGGTCGCCGGCTCGGGTCGCCGACGCGATTTAATAATCAAAAACCCGACACTTGTGCGACATCGGAAAGAACAAACCTGACTGACCAAAAAAGGAGGAGGTGCAACACGAGGACTTCCAAGGAGGTCACCCATCCTAGTACTATTCTCGCCCAAGCACGCTTAACTGCGGAGCTCTGATGGGATCCGGTGCATTAGTGCTGGTATGATCGCACCTGTTAAGTGTGGCGCGATCAACTGCTTTAAGGCTTGGCCGAGCCGTCTCGTGCGCGCTTCGGACGACCATAACTTTTCATCCGGGTTGAATCCCGAGGCGAGGGAGCTGCCGTTGGAAAGCTCGTCTCGAGCCCGTCAACGTCCCAACCAGGGCTAGCCCTGTTGACGTCGAATTCGACCTCAAAAACCCGTTCCAGATCCTGATTTTCCGAGCTTTTGCTGCCAGCCCGACGGCGGCCAGGATCGGAGCCGACCGGGCAGAATCCGGCGTAGAGGAGCGGACCCACTCGGGTCGTCGATGCGATTTAATAATCAAAAACCCGACACTTGTGCGACACCGGAAAGAACAAACCTGACTGACCAAAAAAGGAGGAGGTGCAACACGAGGACTTCCAAGGAGGTCACCCATCCCAGTACTACCCTCGCCCAAGCACGCTTAACTGCGGAGTTCTGATGGGATCCGGTGCATTAGTGCTGGTATGATCGCACCTGTTATGTGTGGCGCGATCAACTGCTTTAAGGCTTGGCCGAGCCGTCTCATGCGCGCTTCGGACGGCCATAACTTTTCATCCGGGTTGAATCCCGAGGCGAGGGAGCTGCCATTGGACAGCTCGTCTCGAGCCCGTCGACGTCCCAACCAGAGCTAGCCCGGTTGACGTCGAATTCGACCTCAAAAACTCGTTCCGGATCCTGATTTTCCGAGCTTTTGCTGCCAGCCTGACGACGCCCAGGATCGGAGGCGACCGGGGCAGAATCCGGCGTGGAGGAGCGGACCCACTCGGGTCGCCGGCTCGGGTCGCCGACGCGATTTAATAATCAAAAACCCGACACTTGTGCGACATCGGAAAGAACAAACCTGACTGACCAAAAAAGGAGGAGGTGAAACACGAGGACTTCCAAGGAGGTCACCCATCCTAGTACTATTCTCGCCCAAGCACGCTTAACTGCGGAG
Organism: Canavalia gladiata; assembly: GCA_037954105.1. Taxonomy (NCBI): domain Eukaryota; kingdom Viridiplantae; phylum Streptophyta; class Magnoliopsida; order Fabales; family Fabaceae; genus Canavalia; species Canavalia gladiata. Next base: position 21,891,467 of record CM075668.1, on the reverse strand, counting down.
CTCTGATGGGATCCGGTGCATTAGTGCTGGTATGATCGCACCTGTTATGTGTGGCGCGATCAACTGCTTTAAGGCTTGGCCGAGCCGTCTCGAGTGCGCTTCGGACGGCCATAACTTTTCATCCGGGTTGAATCCCGTGGCGAGGGAGCTGCCGTTGGAAAGCTCGTCTCGAGCCCGTCGACGTCCCAACCCGGGCTAGCCCGGTTGACGTCGAATTCGACCTCAAAAACCTGTTCCAGATCCTGATTTTCCGAGCTTTTGCTGCCAGCCTGACGACGGCCAGGATCGGAGGCGACCGGGGCAGAATCCGGCGTGGAGGAGAGGACCCTCTCGGGTCGCCGGCTCGGGTCGCCGACGCGATTTAATAATCAAAAATCCGACACTTGTGCGACACCGGAAAGAACAAACCTGACTGACCAAAAAAGGAGGAGGTGCAACACGAGGACTTCCAAGGAGATCACCCATCCCAGTACTACTCTCGCCCAAGCACGCTTAACTGCAGAGTTCTGATGGGATCCGGTGCATTAGTGCTGGTATGATCGCACCTGTTAAGTGTGGCGCGATCAACTGCTTTAAGGCTTGGCCGAGCCGTCTCGTGCGCGCTTCGGACGACCATAACTTTTCATCCGGGTTGAATCCCGAGGCGAGGGAGCTGCCGTCGGAAAGCTCGTCTCGAGCCCGTCAACGTCCCAACCAGGGCTAGCCCGGTTGACGTCGAATTCGACCTCAAAAATCCGTTCCAGATCCTGATTTTCCGAGCTTTTGCTGCCAGCTCGACGGCGGCCAGGATCGGAGTCGACCGGGCAGAATCCGGCGTAGAGGAGCGGACCCACTCGGGTCGTCGATGCGATTTAATAATCAAAAACCCGATACTTGTGCGACACCGGAAAGAACAAACCTGACTGACCAAAAAAGGAGGAGGTGCAACACGAGGACTTCCAAGGAGGTCACCCATCCCAGTACTACTCTCGCCAAAGCACGCTTAACTGCAGAGTTCTGATGGGATGCGGTGCATTAGTGCTGGTATGATCGCATCTGTTAAGTGTGGCGCGATCAACTGCTTTAAGGCTTTGCCGAGCCGTCTCGTGCGCGCGTCGGACGGCCATAACTTTTCATCCGGGTTGAATCCCGAGGCGAGGGAGCTGCCATTGGAAAGCTCGTCTCGAGCCCGTCGACGTCCCAACCCGGCCTAGCCCGGTTGACGTCGAATTCGACCTCAAAAACTCGTTCCGGATCCTGATTTTCCGAGCTTTTGCTGCCAGCCTGACGACGGCCAGGATCAGAGGCGACCGGGGCAGAATCCGGCGTGGAGGAGCGGACCCAGTCGGGTCGCCGGCTCGGGTCGCCGACGCGATTTAATAATCAAAAACCCGACACTTGTGCGACACAGGAAAGAACAAACCTGACTGACCAAAAAAGGAGGAGGTGCAACATGAGGACTTCCAAGGAGGTCACCAATCCCAGTACTACTCTCCCCCAAGCACGCTTAACTGCTGAGTTCTGATGGGATCCGGTGCATTAGTGCTGGTATGATCGCACCTGTTAAGTGTGGCGCGATCAACTGCTTTAAGGCTTGGCCGAGCCGTCTCGTGCGCGCTTCGGACAGCCATAACTTTTCATCCGGGTTGAATCCCGAGGCGAGGGAGCTGCCATTGGAAAGCTCGTCTCGAGCCCGTCGACGTCCCAACCCGGCCTAGCCCGGTTGACGTCGAATTCGACCTCAAAAACTCGTTCCGGATCCTGATTTTCCGAGCTTTTGCTGCCAGCCTGACGACGGCCAGGATCAGAGGCGACCGGGGCAGAATCCTGCGTGGAGGAGCGGACCCACTCGGGTCGCCGGCTCTGGTCGCCGACGCGATTTAATAATCAAACACCGGACACTTGTGCGACACAGGAAAGAACAAACCTGACTGACCAAAAAAGGAGGAGGTGCAACACGAGGACTTCCAAGGAGGTCACCCATCCCAGTACTACTCTCCCCCAAGCACGCTTAACTGCGGAGTTCTGATGGGATCCGGTGCATTAGTGCTGGTATGATAGCACCTGTTAAGTGTGGCGCGATCAACTGCTTTAAGGCTTGGCCGAGCCGTCTCGAGCGCGCTTCGGACGGCCATAACATTTTTATCCGGGTTGAATCCCGTGGCGAGGGAGCTGTCGTTGGAAAGCTCGTCTCGAGCCCGTCGACGTCCCAACCCGGGCTAGCCCGGTTGACGTCGAATTCGACCTCAAAAACCTGTTCTGGATCCTGATTTTCCGAGCTTTTGCTGCCAGCCCGACGGCGGCCACGATCGGAGCCGACCGGGGCAGAATCCGGCGTGGAGGAGCGGACCCACTCGGGTCGCCGACGCGATTTAATAATCAAAAACCCGACACTTGTGCGACACCGGAAAGAACAAACCTGACTGACCAAAAAAGGAGGAGGTGCAACACGAGGACTTCCAAGGAGGTCACCCATCCCAGTCCTACTCTCGCCCAAGCACGCTTAACTGCGGAGTTCTGATGGGATCCGGTGCATTAGTGCTGGTATGATCGCATCTGTTAAGTGTGGCGCGATCAACTGCTTTAAGGCTTTGCCGAGCCGTCTCGTGCGCGCGTCGGACGGCCATAACTTTTCATCCGGGTTGAATCCCGAGGCGAGGGAGCTGCCATTGGAAAGCTCGTCTCGAGCCCGTCGACGTCCCAACCCGGCCTAGCCCGGTTGACGTCGAATTCGACCTCAAAAACTCGTTCCGGATCCTGATTTTCCGAGCTTTTGCTGCCAGCCTGACGACGGCCAGGATCAGAGGCGACCGGGGCAGAATCCGGCGTGGAGGAGCGGACCCAGTCGGGTCGCCGGCTCGGGTCGCCGACGCGATTTAATAATCAAAAACCCGACACTTGTGCGACACAGGAAAGAACAAACCTGACTGACCAAAAAAGGAGGAGGTGCAACATGAGGACTTCCAAGGAGGTCACCAATCCCAGTACTACTCTCCCCCAAGCACGCTTAACTGCAGAGTTCTGATGGGATCCGGTGCATTAGTGCTGGTATGATCGCACCTGTTAAGTGTGGCGCGATCAACTGCTTTAAGGCTTGGCCGAGCCGTCTCGTGCGCGCTTCGGACAGCCATAACTTTTCATCCGGGTTGAATCCCGAGGCGAGGGAGCTGCCATTGGAAAGCTCGTCTCGAGCCCGTCGACGTCCCAACCCGGCCTAGCCCGGTTGACGTCGAATTCGACCTCAAAAACTCGTTCCGGATCCTGATTTTCCGAGCTTTTGCTGCCAGCCTGACGACGGCCAGGATCAGAGGCGACCGGGGCAGAATCCTGCGTGGAGGAGCGGACCCACTCGGGTCGCCGGCTCTGGTCGCCGACGCGATTTAATAATCAAACACCCGACACTTGTGCGACACAGGAAAGAACAAACCTGACTGACCAAAAAAGGAGGAGGTGCAACACGAGGACTTCCAAGGAGGTCACCCATCCCAGTACTACTCTCCCCCAAGCACGCTTAACTGCGGAGTTCTGATGGGATCCGGTGCATTAGTGCTGGTATGATAGCACCTGTTAAGTGTGGCGCGATCAACTGCTTTAAGGCTTGGCCGAGCCGTCTCGAGCGCGCTTCGGACGGCCATAACATTTTTATCCGGGTTGAATCCCGTGGCGAGGGAGCTGTCGTTGGAAAGCTCGTCTCGAGCCCGTCGACGTCCCAACCCGGGCTAGCCCGGTTGACGTCGAATTCGACCTCAAAAACCTGTTCTGGATCCTGATTTTCCGAGCTTTTGCTGCCAGCCCGACGGCGGCCACGATCGGAGCCGACCGGGGCAGAATCCGGCGTGGAGGAGCGGACCCACTCGGGTCGCCGACGCGATTTAATAATCAAAAACCCGACACTTGTGCGACACCGGAAAGAACAAACCTGACTGACCAAAAAAGGAGGAGGTGCAACACGAGGACTTCCAAGGAGGTCACCCATCCCAGTCCTACTCTCGCCCAAGCACGCTTAACTGCGGAGTTCTGATGGGATCCGGTGCATTAGTGCTGGTATGATCGCACCTGTTAAGTGTGGCGCGATCAACTGCTTTAAGGCTTGGCCGAGCCGTCTCGTGCGCGCTTCGGACGGCCATAACTTTTCATCCGGGTTGAATCCCGAGGCGAGGGAGCTGCCATTGGAAAGCTCGTCTCGAGCCCGTCGACGTCCCAACCCGGGGCTAGCCCGGTTGACGTCGAATTCGACCTCAAAAACTCGTTCCGGATCCTGATTTTCCGAGCTTTTGCTGCCAGCCTGACGACGGCCAGGATCGGAGGCGACCGGCGCAGAATCCGGCGTGGAGGAGCGGACCCACTCGGGTCGCCGGCTCGGGTCGCCGACGCGATTTAATAATCAAAAACCCGACACTTGTGCGACACCGGAAAGAACAAACCTGACTGACCAAAAAAGGAGGAGGTGCAACACGAGGACTTCCAAGGAGGTCACCCATCCTAGTACTATTCTCGCCCAAGCACGCTTAACTGCGGAGTTCTGATGGGATCCGGTGCATTAGTGCTGGTATGCTCGCACCTGTTATGTGTGGCGCGATCAACTGCTTTAAGGCTTGGCCGAGCCGTCTCGAGTGCGCTTCGGACGGCCATAACTTTTCATCCGGGTTGAATCCCGTGGCGAGGGAGCTGCCGTTGGAAAGCTCGTATCGAGCCCGTCGACGTCCCAACCCGGGCTAGCCCGGTTGACGTCGAATTCGACCTCAAAAACCCGTTCCAGATCCTGATTTTCCGAGCTTTTGCTGCCAGCCCGACGGCGGCCACGATCGGAGCCGACCGGGGCAGAATCTGGCGTGGAGGAGCGGACCCACTCGGGTCGCCGACGCGATTTAATAATCAAAAATCCGACACTTGTGCGACACCGGAAAGAACAAACCTGACTGACGAAAAAAGGAGGAGGTGCAACACGAGGACTTCCAAGGAGGTCACCCATCCCAGTACTACTCTCGCCAAAGCACGCTTAACTGCAGAGTTCTGATGGGATGCAGTGCATTAGTGCTGGTATGATCGCACCTGTTAAGTGTGGCGCGATCAACTGCTTTAAGGCTTTGCCGAGCCGTCTCGTGCGCGCGTCGGACGGCCATAACTTTTCATCCGGGTTGAATCCCGAGGCGAGGGAGCTGCCATTGGAAAGCTCGTCTCGAGCCCGTCGACGTCCCAACCGGGGCTAGCCCGGTTGACGTCGAATTCGACCTCAAAAACTCGTTCCGGATCCTGATTTTCCGAGCTTTTTCTGCCAGCCTGGCGACGGACAGGATCGGAGGCGACCGGGGCAGAATCCGGCGTGGAGGAGCAGACCCACTCGGGTCGCCGGCTCGGGTCGCCGACGCGATTTAATAATCAAAAACCCGACACTTGTGCGACACAGGAAAGAACAAACCTGACTGACCAAAAAAGCAGGAGGTGCAACACGAGGACTTCCAAGGAGGTCACCAATCCCAGTACTACTCTCCCCCAAGCACGCTTAACTGCAGAGTTCTGATGGGATCCGGTGCATTAGTGCTGGTATGATCGCACCTGTTAAGTGTGGCACGATCAACTTCTTTAAGGCTTGGCCGAGCCGTCTCGTGCGTGCTTCGGACGGGCATAACTTTTCATCCGGGTTGAATCCCGAGGCGAGGGAGCTGCCGTTGGAAAGCTCGTCTCGAGCCCGTCGACATCCCAACCAGGGCTAGCCCAGTTGACGTCGAATTCGACCTCAAAAACCCGTTCCAGATCCTGATTTTCCGAGCTTTTGCTGCCAGCCCGACGGCGGCCACGATCGGAGCCGACCGGGGCAGAATCCGGCGTGGAGGAGCGGACCCACTCGGGTCGCCGACGCGATTTAATATTCAAAAATCCGACATTTGTGCGACACCGGAAAGAACAAACCTGACTGACGAAAAAAGGAGGAGGTGCAACACGAGGACTTCCAAGGAGATCACCCATCCCAGTACTACTCTCGCCAAAGCATGCTTAACTGCAGAGTTCTGATGGGATCCGGTGCATTAGTGCTGGTATGATCGCACCTGTTAAGTGTGGCGCGATCAACTTCTTTAAGGCTTGGCCGAGCCGTCTCGTGCGCGCTTCGGACGGGCATAACTTTTCATCCGGGTTGAATCCCGAGGCGAGGGAGCTGCCATTGGAAAGCTCGTCTCAAGCCCGTCGACGTCCCAACCCGGCCTAGCCCGGTTGACGTCGAATTCGACCTCAAAAACTCGTTCCGGATCCTGATTTTCCGAGCTTTTGCTGCCAGCCTGACGACGGCCAGGATCAGAGGTTACCGGGGCAGAATCCGGCGTGGAGGAGCGGACCCACTCGGGTCGCCGGCTCGGGTCGCCGGCTCGGGTCGCCGACGCGATTTAATAATCAAACACCCGACACTTGTGCGACACAGGAAAGAACAAACCTGACTGACCAAAAAAGGAGGAGGTGCAACACGAGGACTTCCAAGGAGGTCACCCATCCCAGTACTACTCTCCCCCAAGCACGCTTAACTGCGGAGTTCTGATGGGATCCGGTGCATTAGTGCTGGTATGATCGCACCTGTTAAGTGTGGCGCGATCAACTGCTTTAAGGCTTGGCCGAGCCGTCTCGAGCGCGCTTCGGACGGCCATAACATTTTTATCCGGGTTGAATCCCGTGGCGAGGGAGCTGTCGTTGGAAAGCTCGTCTCGAGCCCGTCGACGTCCCAACCCGGGCTAGCCCGGTTGACGTCGAATTCGACCTCAAAGACCTATTCTGGATCCTGATTTTCCGAGCTTTTGCTGCCAGCCAGACGACGGCCAGGATCGGAGGCGACCGGGGCAGAATCCGGCATGGAGGAGAGGACCCTCTCGGGTCGCCGGCTCGGGTCGCCGACGCGATTTAATAATCAAAAATCCGACACTTGTGCGACACCGGAAAGAACAAACCTGACTGACCAAAAAAGGAGGAGGTGCAACACGAGGACTTCCAAGGAGATCACCCATCCCAGTACTACTCTCGCCCAAGCACGCTTAACTGCAGAGTTCTGATGGGATCCGGTGCATTAGTGCTGGTATGATCGCACCTGTTATGTGTGGCGCGATCAACTGCTTTAAGGCTTGGCCGAGCCGTCTCGTGCGCGCTTCGGACGGCCATAACTTTTCATCCGGGTTGAATCCCGAGGCTAGGGAGCTGCCGTTGGAAAGCTCGTCTCGAGCCCGTCGACGTCCCAACCAGGGCTAGCCCGGTTGACGTTGAATTCGACCTCAAAAACCCGTTCCAGATCCTGATTTTCCGAGCTTTTGCTGCCAGCCCGACGGCGGCCACGATCGAAGCCGACCGGGGCAGAATCCGGCGTGGAGGAGCGGACCCACTCGGGTCGCCGACGCGATTTAATAATCAAAAACCCGACACTTGTGCGACACCGGAAAGAACAAACCTGACTGACCAAAAAAGGAGGAGGTGCAACACGAGGACTTCCAAGGAGGTCACCCATCCCAGTACTACTCTCGCCCAAGCACGCTTAACTGCGGAGTTCTGATGGGATCCGGTGCATTAGTGCTGGTATGATCGCACCTGTTAAGTGTGGCGCGATCAACTGCTTTAAGGCTTGGCCGAGCCGTCTCGTGCGCGCTTCGGACGGCCATAACTTTTCATCCGGGTTGAATCCCGAGGCGAGGGAGCTGCCATTGGAAAGCTCGTCTCGAGCCCGTCGACGTCCCAACCCGGGCTAGCCCGGTTGACGCCGAATTCGACCTCAAAAACTCATTCCGGATCCTCATTTTCTGAACTTTTGCTGCCAGCCTGACGACGCCCAGGATCGGAGGCGACCGGGGCAGAATCCAGCGTGGAGGAGCGGACCCACTCGGGTCGCCGGCTCGGGTCGCCGGCTCGGGTCGCCGACGCGATTTAATAATCAAAAACCCGACACTTGTGCGACACCGGAAAGAACAAACCTGACTGACCAAAAAAGGAGGAGGTGCAACACGAGGACTTCCAAAGAGGTCACCCATCCCACTACTACTCTCGCCAAAGCACGCTTAACTGCAGAGTTCTGATGGGATGCGGTGCATTAGTGCTGGTATGATCGCACCTGTTAAGTGTGGCGCGATCAACTGCTTTAAGGCTTTGCCGAGCCGTCTCGTGCGCGCGTCGGACGGCCATAACTTTTCATCCGGGTTGAATCCCGAGGCGAGGGAGCTGCCATTGGAAAGCTCGTCTCGAGCCCGTCGACGTCCCAACCAGGGCTAGCCCGGTTGACGTCGAATTCGACCTCAAAAACTCGTTCCGGATCCTGATTTTCCGAGCTTTTGCTGCCAGCCTGACGACGGCCAGGATCGGAGGCGACCGGGGCCGAATCCGGCGTGGAGGAGCGGACCCACTCGGGTCGTCGATGCGATTTAATAATCAAAAACCCGACACTTGTGCGACACCGGAAAGAACAAACCTGACTGACCAAAAAAGGAGGAGGTGCAACACGAGGACTTCCAAGGAGGTCACCCATCCCAGTACTACTCTCGCCAAAGCACGCTTAACTGCAGAGTTCTGATGGGATGCGGTGCATTAGTGCTGGTATGATCGCACCTGTTAAGTGTGGCGCGATCAACTGCTTTAAGGCTTTGCCGAGCCGTCTCGTGCGCGCGTCGGACGGCCATAACTTTTCATCCGGGTTGAATCCCGAGGCGAGGGAGCTGCCATTGGAAAGCTCGTCTCGAGCCCGTCGACGTCCCAACCAGGGCTAGCCCGGTTGACGTCGAATTCGACCTCAAAAACTCGTTCCAGATCCTGATTTTCCGAGCTTTTGCTGCCAGCCCGACGGCGGCCAGGATCGGAGCCGACCGGGCAGAGTCCGGCGTAGAGGAGCGGACTCACTCGGGTCGTCGATGCGATTTAATAATCAAAAACCCGACACTTGTGCGACACCGGAAAGAACAAACCTGACTGACCAAAAAAGGAGGAGGTGCAACACGAGGACTTCCAAGGAGGTCACCCATCCCAGTACTACTCTTGCCAAAGCACGCTTAACTGCAGAGTTCTGATGGGATGCGGTGCATTAGTGCTGGTATGATCGCACCTGTTAAGTGTGGCGCGATCAACTGCTTTAAGGCTTTGCCGAGCCGTCTCGTGCGCGCGTCGGACGGCCATAACTTTTCATCCGGGTTGAATCCCGAGGCGAGGGAGCTGCCATTGGAAAGCTCGTCTCGAGCCCGTCGACGTCCCAACCAGGGCTAGCCCGGTTGACGTCGAATTCGACCTAAAAAACTCGTTCCGGATCCGGATTTTCCGAGCTTTTGCTGCCAGCCTGACGACGGCCAGGATCGGAGGCGACCGGGGCCGAATCGGGCGTGGAGGAGCGGACCCACTCGGGTCGCCGGCTCGGGTCGCCGACGCGATTTAATAATCAAAAACCCGACACTTGTGCGACACAGGAAAGAACAAACCTGACTGACAAAAGAAGGAGGAGGTGCAACACGAGGACTTCCAAGGAGGTCACCAATCCCAGTACTACTCTCCCCCAAGCACGCTTAACTGCAGAGTTCTGATGGGATCCGGTGCATTAGTGCTGGTATGATCGCACCTGTTAAGTGTGGCACGATCAACTTCTTTAAGGCTTGGCCGAGCCGTCTCGTGCGTGCGTCGGACGGCCATAACTTTTCATCCGGGTTGAATCCCGAGGCGAGGGAGCTGCCGTTGGAAAGCTCGTCTCGAGCCCGTCGACATCCCAACCAGGGCTAGCCCGGTTGACGTCGAATTCGACCTCAAAAACCCGTTCCAGATCCTGATTTTCCGAGCTTTTGCTGCCAGCCCGACGGCGGCCACGATCGTAGCCGACCGGGGCAGAATCCGGCGTGGAGGAGCGGACCCACTTGGGTCGCCGACGAGATTTAATAATGAAATATCCGACACTTGTGCGACACCGGAAAGAACAAACCTGACTGACCAAAAAAGGACGAGGTGGAACACGAGGACTTCCAAGGAGATCACCCATCCCAGTACTACTCTCGCCCAAGCACGCTTAACTGCAGAGTTCTGATGGGATCCGGTGCATTAGTGTTGGTATGATCGCACCTGTTAAGTGTGGCGCGATCAACATCTTTAAGGCTTGGCCGAGCCGTCTCGTGCGCGCTTCGGACGGCCATAACTTTTCATCCGGGCTGAATCCCGAGGCGAGGGAGCTGCCGTTGGAAAGCTCGTCTCGAGCCCGTCGACGTCCCAACCAGGGCTAGCCCGGATGACGTCGAATTCGACCTCAAAAACCCGTTCCAGATCCTGATTTTCCGAGCTTTTGCTGCCAGCCCGACGGCGGCCAGGATCGGAGCCGACCGGGGCAGACCCCGGCGTGGAGGAGCGGACCCACTCGGGTCGCCGGTTCGGGTCGCCGGCTCGGGTCGCCGACGAGATTTAATAATCAAAAACCCGACACTTGTGCGACACCGGAAAGAAAAAACCTGACTGACCAAAAAAGGAGGAGGTGCAACACGAGGACTTCCAAGGAGGTCACCCATCCCAGTACTACTCTCGCCCAAGCACGCTTAACTGTGGAGTTCTGATGGGATCCGGTGCATTGTTGCTGGTATGATCGCACCTGTTAAGTGTGGCGCGATCAACTGCTTTAAGGCTTGGCCGAGCCGTCTCGTGCGCGCTTCGGGGGGCCATAACTTTTCATCCGGGTTGAATCCCGAGGCGAGGGAGCTGCCATTGGAAAGCTCGTCTCGAGCCCGTCGACGTCCCAACCGGGCCTAGCCCGGTTGACGTCGAATTCGACCTAAAAAACTCGTTCCGGATCCTGATTTTCCGAGCTTTTGCTGCCAGCCTGACGACGGCCAGGATCGGAGGCGACCGGGGCCGAATCCGGCGTGGAGGAGCGGACCCACTCGGGTCGCCGGCTCGGGTCGCCGACGCGATTTAATAATCAAAAACCCGACACTTGTGCGACACAGGAAAGAACAAACCTGACTGACAAAAGAAGGAGGAGGTGCAACACGAGGACTTCCAAGGAGGTCACCAATCCCAGTACTACTCTCCCCCAAGCACGCTTAACTGCAGAGTTCTGATGGGATCCGGTGCATTAGTGCTGGTATGATCGCACCTGTTAAGTGTGGCACCATCAACTTCTTTAAGGCTTGGCCGAGCCGTCTCGTGCGTGCGTCGGACGGCCATAACTTTTCATCCGGGTTGAATCCCGAGGCGAGGGAGCTGCCGTTGGAAAGCTCGTCTCGAGCCCGTCGACATCCCAACCAGGGCTAGCCCGGTTGACGTCGAATTCGACCTCAAAAACCCGTTCCAGATCCTGATTTTCCGAGCTTTTGCTGCCAGCCCGACGGCGGCCACGATCGTAGCCGACCGGGGCAGAATCCGGCGTGGAGGAGCGGACCCACTTGGGTCGCCGACGAGATTTAATAATGAAATATCCGACACTTGTGCGACACCAGAAAGAACAAACCTGACTGACCAAAAAAGGACGAGGTGGAACACGAGGACTTCCAAGGAGATCACCCATCCCAGTACTACTCTCGCCCAAGCACGCTTAACTGCAGAGTTCTGATGGGATCCGGTGCATTAGTGTTGGTATGATCGCACCTGTTAAGTGTGGCGCGATCAACATCTTTAAGGCTTGGCCGAGCCGTCTCGTGCGCGCTTCGGACGGCCATAACTTTTCATCCGGGCTGAATCCCGAGGCGAGGGAGCTGCCGTTGGAAAGCTCGTCTCGAGCCCGTCGACATCCCAACCCGGGCTAGCCCGGTTGACGTCGAATTCGACCTCAAAAACCCGTTCCAGATCCTGATTTTCCGAGCTTTTGCTGCCAGCCCGACGGCGGCCACGATCGTAGCCGACCGGGGCAGAATCCGGCGTGGAGGAGCGGACCCACTTGGGTCGCCGACGAGATTTAATAATGAAATATCCGACACTTGTGCGACACCGGAAAGAACAAACCTGACTGACCAAAAAAGGAGGAGGTGGAACACGAGGACTTCCAAGGAGATCACCCATCCCAGTACTACTCTCGCCCAAGTACGCTTAACTGCAGAGTTCTGATGGGATCCGGTGCATTAGTGTTGGTATGATCGCACCTGTTAAGTGTGGCTCGATCAACTTCTTTAAGGCTTGGCCGAGCCGTCTCGTGCGCGCTTCGGACGGCCATAACTTTTCATCCGGGCTGAATCCCGAGGCGAGGGAGCTGCCGTTGGAAAGCTCGTCTCGAGCCCGTCGACGTCCCAACCAGGGCTAGCCCGGTTGACGTCGAATTCGACCTCAAAAACCCGTTCCAGATCCTGATTTTCCGAGCTTTTGCTGCCAGCCCGACGGCGGCCAGGATCGGAGCCGACCGGGGCAGAGTCCGGCGTGGAGGAGCGGACCCACTCGGGTCGCCGGTTCGGGTCGCCGGCTCGGGTCGCCGACGAGATTTAATAATCAAAAACCCGACACTTGTGCGACACCGGAAAGAAAAAACCTGACTGACCAAAGAAGGAGGAGGTGCAACACGAGGACTTCCAAGGAGGTCACCCATCCCAGTACTACTCTCGCCCAAGCACGCTTAACTGCGGAGTTCTGATGGGATCCGGTGCATTATTGCTGGTATGATCGCACCTGTTAAGTGTGGCGCGATCAACTGCTTTAAGGCTTGGCCGAGCCGTCTCGTGCGCGCTTCGGACGGCCATAACTTTTCATCCGGGTTGAATCCCGAGGCGAGGGAGCTGCCATTGGAAAGCTCGTCTCGAGCCCGTCGACGTCCCAACCGGGCCTAGCCCGGTTGACGTCGATTTCGACCTCAAAAACTCGTTCCGGATCCTGATTTTCCGAGCTTTTGCTGCCAGCCTGACGACGGCCAGGATCAGAGGCGACCAGGGCAGAATCCGGCGTGGAGGAGCGGACCCACTCGGGTCGCCGGCACGGGTCGCCGACGCGATTTAATAATCAAAAACCCGACACTTGTGCGAAACAGGAAAGAACAAACCTGACTGACAAAAAAAGGAGGAGGTGCAACACGAGGACTTCCAAGGAGGTCACCAATCCCAGTACTACTCTCCCCCAAGCATGCTTAACTGCAGAGTTCTGATGGGATCCGGTGCATTAGTGCTGGTATGATCGCACCTGTTAAGTGTGGCACGATCAACTTCTTTAAGGCTTGGCCGAGCCGTCTCGTGCGTGCGTCGGACGGCCATAACTTTTCATCCGGGTTGAATCCCGAGGCGAGGGAGCTGCCGTTGGAAAGCTCGTCTCGAGCCCGTCGACATCCCAACCAGGGCTAGCCCGGTTGACGTCGAATTCGACCTCAAAAACCCGTTCCAGATCCTGATTTTCCGAGCTTTTGCTGCCAGCCCGACGGCGGCCACGATCGTAGCCGACCGGGGCAGAATCCGGCGTGGAGGAGCGGACCCACTTGGGTCGCCGACGAGATTTAATAATGAAATATCCGACACTTGTGCGACACCGAAAAGAACAAACCTGACTGACCAAAAAAGGAGGAGGTGGAACACGAGGACTTCCAAGGAGATCACCCATCCCAGTACTACTCTCGCCCAAGCACGCTTAACTGCAGAGTTCTGATGGGATCCGGTGCATTAGTGCTGGTATGATCGCACCTGTTAAGTGTGGCGCGATCAACTTCTTTAAGGCTAGGCCGAGCCGTCTCGTGCGCGCTTCGGACGGCCATAACTTTTCATCCGGGCTGAATCCCGAGGCGAGGGAGCTGCCGTTGGAAAGCTCGTCTCGAGCCCGTCGACGTCCCAACCAGGGCTAGCCCGGTTGACGTCGAATTCGACCTCAAAAACCTGTTCCAGATCCTGATTTTCCGAGCTTTTGCAGCCAGCCCGACGGCGGCCAGGATCGGAGCCGACCGGGGCAGAGTCCGGCGTGGAGGAGCGGACCCACTCGGGTCGCCGGTTCGGGTCGCCGGCTCGGGTCGCCGACGAGATTTAATAATCAAAAACCCGACACTTGTGCGACACCGGAAAGAAAAAACCTGACTGACCAAAAAAGGAGGAGGTGCAACACGAGGACTTCCAAGGAGGTCACCCATCCCAGTACTAATCTCGCCCAAGCACGCTTAACTGCGGAGTTCTGATGGGATCCGGTGCATTATTGCTGGTATGATCGCACCTGTTAAGTGTGGCGCGATCAACTGCTTTAAGGCTTGGCCGAGCCGTCTCGTGCGCGCTTCGGACGGCCATAACTTTTCATCCGGGTTGAATCCCGAGGCGAGGGAGCTGCCATTGGAAAGCTCGTCTCGAGCCCGTCGACGTCCCAACCGGGCCTAGCCCGGTTGACGTCGATTTCGACCTCAAAAACTCGTTCCGGATCCTGATTTTCCGAGCTTTTGCTGCCAGCCTGACGACGGCCAGGATCAGAGGCGACCAGGGCAGAATCCGGCGTGGAGGAGCGGACCCACTCGGGTCGCCGGCTCGGGTCGCCGACGCGATTTAATAATCAAACACCCGACACTTGTGCGACACAGGAAAGAACAAACCTGACTGACCAAAAAAGGAGGAGGTGCAACACGAGGACTTCCAAGGAGGTCACCCATCCCAGTACTACTCTCCCCCAAGCACGCTTAACTGCGGAGTTCTGATGGGATCCGGTGCATTAGTGCTGGTATGATCGCACCTGTTAAGTGCGGCGCGATCAACTGCTTTAAGGCTTGGCCGAGCCGTCTCGAGCGCGCTTCGGACGGCCATAACATTTTTATCCGGGTTGAATCCCGTGGCGAGGGAGCTGCCGTTGGAAAGCTCGTCTCGAGCCCGTCGACGTCCCAACCCGGGCTAGCCCGGTTGACGTCGAATTCGACCTCAAAAACCTGTTATGGATCCTGATTTTCCGAGCTTTTGCTGCCAGCCTGACGACGGCCAGGATCGGAGGCGACCGGGGCAAAATCCGGCGTGGAGGAGCGGACCCACTCGGGTCGCCGACGCGATTTAATAATCAAAAATACGACACTTGTGCGACACCGGAAAGAACAAACCTGACTGACCAAAAAAGGAGGAGGTGCAACACGAGCACTTCCAAGGAGGTCACCCATCCCAGTACTACTCTCGCCAAAGCACGCTTAACTGCAGAGTTCTGATGGGATGCGGTGCATTAGTGCTGGTATGATCGCACCTGTTAAGTGTGGCGCGATCAACTGCTTTAAGGCTTTGCCGAGCCGTCTCGTGCGCGCGTCGGACGGCCATAACTTTTCATCCGGGTTGAATCCCGAGGCGAGGGAGCTGCCATTGGAAAGCTCGTCTCGAGCCCGTCGACGTCCCAACCTGGGCTAGCCCGGTTGACGTCGAATTCGACCTCAAAAACTCGTTCCGCATCCTGATTTTCCGAGCTTTTGCTGCCAGCCTGACGACAGCCAGGATCGGAGGCGACCGGGGCAGAATCCGGCGTGGAGGAGCGGACCCACTCGCGTCGCCGACGCGATTTAATAATCAAAAACCCGACACTTGTGCGACACAGGAAAGAACAAACCTGACTGACCAAAAAAGGAGGAGGTGCAACACGAGGACTTCCAAGGAGGTCACGAATCCCAGTACTACTCTCCCCCAAGCACGCTTAACTGCAGAGTTCTGCTGGGATCCGGTGCATTAGTGCTGGAATGATCGCACCTGTTAAGTGTGGCACGATCAACTTCTTTAAGGCTTGGCCGAGCCGTCTCGTGCGTGCTTCGGACGGCCATAACTTTTCATCCCGGTTGAATCCCGAGGCGAGGGAGCTGCCGTTGGAAAGCTCGTCTCGAGCCCGTCGACATCCCAACCAGGGCTAGCCCGGTTGACGTCGAATTCGACCTCAAAAACCCGTTCCAGATCCTGATTTTCCGAGCTTTTGCTGCCAGCCCGACGACGGCCACGATCGGAGCCGACCGGGGCAGACTCCGGCGTGGAGGAGCGGACCCACTCGGGTCGCCGACGCGATTTAACAATCAAAAATCCGACACTTGTGCGACACCGGAAAGAACAAACCTGACTGACCAAAAAAGGAGGAGGTGCAACACGAGGACTTCCAAGGAGGTCACGAATCCCAGTACTACTCTCCCCCAAGCACGCTTAACTGCAGAGTTCTGCTGGGATCCGGTGCATTAGTGCTGGAATGATCGCACCTGTTAAGTGTGGCACGATCAACTTCTTTAAGGCTTGGCCGAGCCGTCTCGTGCGTGCTTCGGACGGCCATAACTTTTCATCCCGGTTGAATCCCGAGGCGAGGGAGCTGCCGTTGGAAAGCTCGTCTCGAGCCCGTCGACGTCCCAACCCGGGCTAGCCCGGTTGACGTCGAATTCGACCTCAAAAACCTGTTCTGGATCCTGATTTTCCGAGCTTTTGCTGCCAGCCTGACGACGGCAAGGATCGGAGGCGACCGGGGCAGAATCCGGCGTGGAGGAGCGGACCCACTCGGGTCGCCGACGCGATTTAATAATCAAAAATACGACACTTGTGCGACACCGAAAAGAACAAACCTGACTGACCAAAAAAGGAGGAGGTGCAACACGAGCACTTCCAAGGAGGTCACCCATCCCAGTGCTACTCTCGCCAAAGCACGCTTAACTGCAGAGTTCTGATGGGATGCGGTGCATTAGTGCTGGTATGATCGCACCTGTTAAGTGTGGCGCGATCAACTGCTTTAAGGCTTTGCCGAGCCGTCTCGTGCGCGCGTCGGACGACCATAACTTTTCATCCGGGTTGAATCCCGAGGCGAGGGAGCTGCCATTGAAAAGCTCGTCTCGAGCCCGTCGACGTCCCAACCTGGGCTAGCCCGGTTGACGTCGAATTCGACCTCAAAAACTCGTTCCGGATCCTGATTTTCCGAGCTTTTGCTGCCAGCCTGACGACAGCCAGGATCGGAGGCGACCGGGGCAGAATCCGGCGTGGAGGAGCGGACCCACTCGCGTCGCCGACGCGATTTAATAATCAAAAACCCGACACTTGTGCGACACAGGAAAGAACAAACCTGACTGACCAAAAAAGGAGGAGGTGCAACACGAGGACTTCCAAGGAGGTCACGAATCCCAGTACTACTCTCCCCCAAGCACGCTTAACTGCAGAGTTCTGATGGGATCCGGTGCATTAGTGCTGGAATGATCGCACCTGTTAAGTGTGGCACGATCAACTTCTTTAAGGCTTGGCCGAGCCGTCTCGTGCGTGCTTCGGACGGCCATAACTTTTCATCCCGGTTGAATCCCGAGGCGAGGGAGCTGCCGTTGGAAAGCTCGTCTCGAGCCCGTCGACATCCCAACCCGGGCTAGCCCGGTTGACGTCGAATTCGACCTCAAAAACCCGTTCCAGATCCTGATTTTCCGAGCTTTTGCTGCCAGCCCGACGACGGCCACGATCGGAGCCGACCGGGGCAGACTCCGGCGTGGAGGAGCGGACCCACTCGGGTCGCCGACGCAATTTAATAATCAAAAATCCGACACTTGTGCGACACCGGAAAGAACAAACCTGACTGACCAAAAAAGGAGGAGGTGCAACACGAGGACTTCCAAGGAGATCACCCATCCCAGTACTACTCTCGTCCAAGCACGCTTAACTGCAGAGTTCTGATGGGATCCGGTGCATTAGTGCTGGTATGATCGCACCTGTTAAGTGTGGCGCGATCAACTTCTTTAAGGCTTGGCCGAGCCGTCTCGTGCGCGCTTCTGACGGCCATAACTTTTCATCCGGGCTGAATCCCGAGGCGAGGGAGCTGCCGTTGGAAAGCTCGTCTCGAGCCCGTCGACGTCCCAACCAGGGCTGGCCCGGTTGACGTCGAATTCGACCTCAAAAACCCATTCCAGATCCTGATTTTCCGAGCTTTTGCAGCCAGCCCGACGGCGGCCAGGATCGGAGCTGACCGGGGCAGAATTCGGTGTGGAGGAGCGGACCCACTCGGGTCGCCGACGCGATTTAATATTCAAAAATCCGACACTTGTGCGACACCGGAAAGAACAAACCTGACTGACCAAAAAAGGAGGAGGTGCAACACGAGGACATCCAAGGAGATAACCCATCCCAGTACTACTCTCGCCCAAGCACGCTTAACTGCAGAGTTCTGATGGGATCCGGTGCATTAGTGCTGGTATGATCGCACCTGTTAAGTGTGGCGCGATCAACTGCTTTAAGGCTTGGCCGAGCCGTCTCGTGCGCGCTTCGGACGGCCATAACTTTTCATCCGGGTTGAATCCCGAGGCGAGGGAGCTGCCATTGGAAAGCTCGTCTCGAGCCCGTCGACGTCCCAACTAGGGCTAGCCCGGTTGACGTCGAATTCGACCTCAAAAACTCGTTCCGGATCCTGATTTTCCGAGCTTTCGCTGCCAGCCTGACGACGCCCAGGATCGGAGGCGACCGGGGCAGAATCCGGCGTGGAGGAGCGGACCAACTCGGGTCGCCGACGCGATTTAATAATCAAAAACCCGACACTTGTGCGACACCGGAAAGAACAAACCTGACTGACCAAAAAAGGAGGAGGTGCAACATGAGGACTTCCAAGGAGGTCACCCATCCTAGTACTATTCTCGCCCAAGCACGCTTAACTGCGGAGTTCTGATGGGATCCGGTGCATTAGTGCCGGTATGATCGCACCTGTTATGTGTGGCGCGATCAACTGCTTTAAGGCTTGGCCGAGCCGTCTCGAGTGCACTTCGGACGGCCATAACTTTTCATCCGGGTTGAATCCCGTGGCGAGGGAGCTGCCGTTGGAAAGCTCGTCTCGAGCCCGTCGACGTCCCAACCCGGGCTAGCCCGGTTGACGTCGAATTCGACCTCAAAAACCTGTTCCGGATCCTGATTTTCCGAGCTTTTGCTGCCAGCCTGACGACGCCCAGGATCGGAGGCGACCGGGGCAGAATCCGGCGTGGAGGAGAGGACCCTCTCGGGTCGCCGGCTCGGGTCGCCGACGCGATTTAATAATCAAAAATCCGACACTTGTGCGACACCGGAAAGAACAAACCTGACTGACCAAAAAAGGAGGAGGTGCAACACAAGGACTTCCAAGGAGATCACCCATCCCAGTACTACTCTCGCCCAAGCACGCTTAACTGCAGAGTTCTGATGGGATCCGGTGCATTAGTGCTGGTATGATCGCACCTGTTAAGTGTGGCGCGATCAACTGCTTTAAGGCTTGGCCGAGCCGTCTCGAGCGCGCTTCGGACGGCCATAACATTTTCATCCGGGTTGAATCCCGAGGCGAGGGAGCTGCCATTGGAAAGCTCGTCTCGAGCCCGTCGACGTCCCAACCAGGGCTAGCCCGGTTGACGTCGAATTCGACCTCAAAAACTCGTTCCGGATCCTGATTTTCCGTGCTTTTGCTGCCAGCCTGACGACGCCCAGGATCAGAGGCGACCGGGGCAGAATCCGGCGTGGAGGAGCGGACCCACTCGTGTCGCCGACGCGATTTAATAATCAAAAACCCGACACTTGTGCGACACCGGAAAGAACAAACCTGACTGACCAAAAAAGGAGGAAGTGCAACACGAGGACTTCCAAGGAGATCACCCATCCCAGTACTACTCTCGCCCAAGCACGCTTAACTGCAGAGTTCTGATGGGATCCGGTGCATTAGTGCTGGTATGATCGCACCTGTTAAGTGTGGCGCGATCAACTGCTTTAAGGCTTGGCCGAGCCGTCTCGAGCGCGCTTCGGACGGCCATAACATTTTCATCCGGGTTGAATCCCGAGGCGAGGGAGCTGCCATTGGAAAGCTCGTCCCGAGCCCGTCGACGTCCCAACCAGGGCTAGCCCGGTTGACGTCGAATTCGACCTCAAAAACTCGTTCCGGATCCTGATTTTCCGAGCTTTTGCTGCCAGCCTGACGACGCCCAGGATCGGAGGCGACCGGGGCAGAATCCGGCGTGGAGGAGCGGACCCACTCGTGTCGCCGACGCGATTTAATAATCAAAAACCCGACACTTGTGCGACACCGGAAAGAACAAACCTGACTGACCAAAAAAAGGAGGAGGTGCAACACGAGGACTTCCAAGGAGATCACCCATCCCAGTACTACTCTCGCCCAAGCACGCTTAACTGCAGAGTTCTGATGGCATCCGGTGCATTAGTGCTGGTATGATCGCACCTGTTAAGTGTGGCGCGATCAACTGCTTTAAGGCTTGGCCGAGCCGTCTCGAGCGCGCTTCGGACGGCCACAACATTTTTATCCGGGTTGAATCCCGTGGCGAGGGAGCTGCCGTTGGAAAGCTCGTCTCGAGCCCGTCGCCGTCCCAACCCAGGCTAGCCCGGTTGACGTCGAATTCGACCTCAAAAACCTGTTCTGGATCCTGATTTTCCGAGCTTTTACTGCCAGCCTGACGACGGCCAGGATCGGAAGCGACCGGAGCAGAATCCGGCGTGGAGGAGCGGATCCACTCGGGTCGCCGACGCGATTTAATAATCAAAAATCCGACACTTGTGCGACACCGGAAAGAACAAACCTGACTGACCAAAAAAGGAGGAGGTGCAACACGAGGACTTCCAAGGAGATAACCCATCCCAGTACTACTCTCGCCCAAGCACGCTTAACTGCAGAGTTCTGATGGGATCCGGTGCATTAGTGCTGGTATGATCGCACCTGTTAAGTGTGGCGCGATCAACTGCTTTAAGGCTTGGCCGAGCCGTCTCGTGCGCGCTTCGGACGGCCATAACTTTTCATCCGGGTTGAATCCCGAGGCGAGGGAGCTGCCATTGGAAAGCTCGTCTCGAGCCCGTCGACGTCCCAACTAGGGCTAGCCCGGTTGACGTCGAATTCGACCTCAAAAACTCGTTCCGGATCCTGATTTTCCGAGCTTTTGCTGCCAGCCTGACGACGCCCAGGATCGGAGGCGACCGGGGCAGAATCCGGCGTGGAGGAGCGGACCAACTCGGGTCGCCGACGCGATTTAATAATCAAAAACCCGACACTTGTGCGACACCGGAAAGAACAAACCTGACTGACCAAAAAAGGAGGAGGTGCAACATGAGGACTTCCAAGGAGGTCACCCATCCTAGTACTATTCTCGCCCAAGCACGCTTAACTGCGGAGTTCTGATGGGATCCGGTGCATTAGTGCCGGTATGATCGCACCTGTTATGTGTGGCGCGATCAACTGCTTTAAGGCTTGGCCGAGCCGTCTCGAGTGCACTTCGGACGGCCATAACTTTTCATCCGGGTTGAATCCCGTGGCGAGGGAGCTGCCGTTGGAAAGCTCGTCTCGAGCCCGTCGACGTCCCAACCCGGGCTAGCCCGGTTGACGTCGAATTCGACCTCAAAAACCTGTTCCGGATCCTGATTTTCCGAGCTTTTGCTGCCAGCCTGACGACGGCCAGGATCGGAGGCGACCGGGGCAGAATCCGGCGTGGAGGAGAGGACCCTCTCGGGTCGCCGGCTCGGGTCGCCGACGCGATTTAATAATCAAAAATCCGACACTTGTGCGACACCGGAAAGAACAAACCTGACTGACCAAAAAAGGAGGAGGTGCAACACAAGGACTTCCAAGGAGATCACCCATCCCAGTACTACTCTCGCCCAAGCACGCTTAACTGCAGAGTTCTGATGGGATCCGGTGCATTAGTGCTGGTATGATCGCACCTGTTAAGTGTGGCGCGATCAACTGCTTTAAGGCTTGGCCGAGCCGTCTCGAGCGCGCTTCGGACGGCCACAACATTTTTATCCGGGTTGAATCCCGTGGCGAGGGAGCTGCCGTTGGAAAGCTCGTCTCGAGCCCGTCGACGTCCCAACCCGGGCTAGCCCGGTTGACGTCGAATTCGACCTCAAAAACCTGTTCCGGATCCTGATTTTCCGAGCTTTTGCTGCCAGCCTGACGACGGCCAGGATCGGAGGCGACCGGGGCAGAATCCGGCGTGGAGGAGAGGACCCTCTCGGGTCGCCGGCTCGGGTCGCCGACGCGATTTAATAATCAAAAATCCGACACTTGTGCGACACCGGAAAGAACAAACCTGACTGACCAAAAAAGGAGGAGGTGCAACACAAGGACTTCCAAGGAGATCACCCATCCCAGTACTACTCTCGCCCAAGCACGCTTAACTGCAGAGTTCTGATGGGATCCGGTGCATTAGTGCTGGTATGATCGCACCTGTTAAGTGTGGCGCGATCAACTGCTTTAAGGCTTGGCCGAGCCGTCTCGAGCGCGCTTCGGACGGCCATAACATTTTCATCCGGGTTGAATCCCGAGGCGAGGGAGCTGCCATTGGAAAGCTCGTCTCGAGCCCGTCGACGTCCCAACCAGGGCTAGCCCGGTTGACGTCGAATTCGACCTCAAAAACTCGTTCCGGATCCTGATTTTCCGTGCTTTTGCTGCCAGCCTGACGACGCCCAGGATCAGAGGCGACCGGGGCAGAATCCGGCGTGGAGGAGCGGACCCACTCGTGTCGCCGACGCGATTTAATAATCAAAAACCCGACACTTGTGCGACACCGGAAAGAACAAACCTGACTGACCAAAAAAGGAGGAAGTGCAACACGAGGACTTCCAAGGAGATCACCCATCCCAGTACTACTCTCGCCCAAGCACGCTTAACTGCAGAGTTCTGATGGGATCCGGTGCATTAGTGCTGGTATGATCGCACCTGTTAAGTGTGGCGCGATCAACTGCTTTAAGGCTTGGCCGAGCCGTCTCGAGCGCGCTTCGGACGGCCATAACATTTTCATCCGGGTTGAATCCCGAGGCGAGGGAGCTGCCATTGGAAAGCTCGTCCCGAGCCCGTCGACGTCCCAACCAGGGCTAGCCCGGTTGACGTCGAATTCGACCTCAAAAACTCGTTCCGGATCCTGATTTTCCGAGCTTTTGCTGCCAGCCTGACGACGCCCAGGATCGGAGGCGACCGGGGCAGAATCCGGCGTGGAGGAGCGGACCCACTCGTGTCGCCGACGCGATTTAATAATCAAAAACCCGACACTTGTGCGACACCGGAAAGAACAAACCTGACTGACCAAAAAAAGGAGGAGGTGCAACACGAGGACTTCCAAGGAGATCACCCATCCCAGTACTACTCTCGCCCAAGCACGCTTAACTGCAGAGTTCTGATGGCATCCGGTGCATTAGTGCTGGTATGATCGCACCTGTTAAGTGTGGCGCGATCAACTGCTTTAAGGCTTGGCCGAGCCGTCTCGAGCGCGCTTCGGACGGCCACAACATTTTTATCCGGGTTGAATCCCGTGGCGAGGGAGCTGCCGTTGGAAAGCTCGTCTCGAGCCCGTCGCCGTCCCAACCCAGGCTAGCCCGGTTGACGTCGAATTCGACCTCAAAAACCTGTTCTGGATCCTGATTTTCCGAGCTTTTACTGCCAGCCTGACGACGGCCAGGATCGGAAGCGACCGGAGCAGAATCCGGCGTGGAGGAGCGGATCCACTCGGGTCGCCGACGCGATTTAATAATCAAAAATCCGACACTTGTGCGACACCGGAAAGAACAAACCTGACTGACCAAAAAAGGAGGAGGTGCAACACGAGGACTTCCAAGGAGATAACCCATCCCAGTACTACTCTCGCCCAAGCACGCTTAACTGCAGAGTTCTGATGGGATCCGGTGCATTAGTGCTGGTATGATCGCACCTGTTAAGTGTGGCGCGATCAACTGCTTTAAGGCTTGGCCGAGCCGTCTCGTGCGCGCTTCGGACGGCCATAACTTTTCATCCGGGTTGAATCCCGAGGCGAGGGAGCTGCCATTGGAAAGCTCGTCTCGAGCCCGTCGACGTCCCAACTAGGGCTAGCCCGGTTGACGTCGAATTCGACCTCAAAAACTCGTTCCGGATCCTGATTTTCCGAGCTTTTGCTGCCAGCCTGACGACGCCCAGGATCGGAGGCGACCGGGGCAGAATCCGGCGTGGAGGAGCGGACCAACTCGGGTCGCCGACGCGATTTAATAATCAAAAACCCGACACTTGTGCGACACCGGAAAGAACAAACCTGACTGACCAAAAAAGGAGGAGGTGCAACATGAGGACTTCCAAGGAGGTCACCCATCCTAGTACTATTCTCGCCCAAGCACGCTTAACTGCGGAGTTCTGATGGGATCCGGTGCATTAGTGCCGGTATGATCGCACCTGTTATGTGTGGCGCGATCAACTGCTTTAAGGCTTGGCCGAGCCGTCTCGAGTGCACTTCGGACGGCCATAACTTTTCATCCGGGTTGAATCCCGTGGCGAGGGAGCTGCCGTTGGAAAGCTCGTCTCGAGCCCGTCGACGTCCCAACCCGGGCTAGCCCGGTTGACGTCGAATTCGACCTCAAAAACCTGTTCCGGATCCTGATTTTCCGAGCTTTTGCTGCCAGCCTGACGACGGCCAGGATCGGAGGCGACCGGGGCAGAATCCGGCGTGGAGGAGAGGACCCTCTCGGGTCGCCGGCTCGGGTCGCCGACGCGATTTAATAATCAAAAATCCGACACTTGTGCGACACCGGAAAGAACAAACCTGACTGACCAAAAAAGGAGGAGGTGCAACACAAGGACTTCCAAGGAGATCACCCATCCCAGTACTACTCTCGCCCAAGCACGCTTAACTGCAGAGTTCTGATGGGATCCGGTGCATTAGTGCTGGTATGATCGCACCTGTTAAGTGTGGCGCGATCAACTGCTTTAAGGCTTGGCCGAGCCGTCTCGAGCGCGCTTCGGACGGCCATAACATTTTCATCCGGGTTGAATCCCGAGGCGAGGGAGCTGCCATTGGAAAGCTCGTCTCGAGCCCGTCGACGTCCCAACCAGGGCTAGCCCGGTTGACGTCGAATTCGACCTCAAAAACTCGTTCCGGATCCTGATTTTCCGTGCTTTTGCTGCCAGCCTGACGACGCCCAGGATCAGAGGCGACCGGGGCAGAATCCGGCGTGGAGGAGCGGACCCACTCGTGTCGCCGACGCGATTTAATAATCAAAAACCCGACACTTGTGCGACACCGGAAAGAACAAACCTGACTGACCAAAAAAGGAGGAAGTGCAACACGAGGACTTCCAAGGAGATCACCCATCCCAGTACTACTCTCGCCCAAGCACGCTTAACTGCAGAGTTCTGATGGGATCCGGTGCATTAGTGCTGGTATGATCGCACCTGTTAAGTGTGGCGCGATCAACTGCTTTAAGGCTTGGCCGAGCCGTCTCGAGCGCGCTTCGGACGGCCATAACATTTTCATCCGGGTTGAATCCCGAGGCGAGGGAGCTGCCATTGGAAAGCTCGTCCCGAGCCCGTCGACGTCCCAACCAGGGCTAGCCCGGTTGACGTCGAATTCGACCTCAAAAACTCGTTCCGGATCCTGATTTTCCGAGCTTTTGCTGCCAGCCTGACGACGCCCAGGATCGGAGGCGACCGGGGCAGAATCCGGCGTGGAGGAGCGGACCCACTCGTGTCGCCGACGCGATTTAATAATCAAAAACCCGACACTTGTGCGACACCGGAAAGAACAAACCTGACTGACCAAAAAAAGGAGGAGGTGCAACACGAGGACTTCCAAGGAGATCACCCATCCCAGTACTACTCTCGCCCAAGCACGCTTAACTGCAGAGTTCTGATGGCATCCGGTGCATTAGTGCTGGTATGATCGCACCTGTTAAGTGTGGCGCGATCAACTGCTTTAAGGCTTGGCCGAGCCGTCTCGAGCGCGCTTCGGACGGCCACAACATTTTTATCCGGGTTGAATCCCGTGGCGAGGGAGCTGCCGTTGGAAAGCTCGTCTCGAGCCCGTCGCCGTCCCAACCCAGGCTAGCCCGGTTGACGTCGAATTCGACCTCAAAAACCTGTTCTGGATCCTGATTTTCCGAGCTTTTACTGCCAGCCTGACGACGGCCAGGATCGGAAGCGACCGGAGCAGAATCCGGCGTGGAGGAGCGGATCCACTCGGGTCGCCGACGCGATTTAATAATCAAAAATCCGACACTTGTGCGACACCGGAAAGAACAAACCTGACTGACCAAAAAAGGAGGAGGTGCAACACGAGGACTTCCAAGGAGATAACCCATCCCAGTACTACTCTCGCCCAAGCACGCTTAACTGCAGAGTTCTGATGGGATCCGGTGCATTAGTGCTGGTATGATCGCACCTGTTAAGTGTGGCGCGATCAACTGCTTTAAGGCTTGGCCGAGCCGTCTCGTGCGCGCTTCGGACGGCCATAACTTTTCATCCGGGTTGAATCCCGAGGCGAGGGAGCTGCCATTGGAAAGCTCGTCTCGAGCCCGTCGACGTCCCAACTAGGGCTAGCCCGGTTGACGTCGAATTCGACCTCAAAAACTCGTTCCGGATCCTGATTTTCCGAGCTTTTGCTGCCAGCCTGACGACGCCCAGGATCGGAGGCGACCGGGGCAGAATCCGGCGTGGAGGAGCGGACCAACTCGGGTCGCCGACGCGATTTAATAATCAAAAACCCGACACTTGTGCGACACCGGAAAGAACAAACCTGACTGACCAAAAAAGGAGGAGGTGCAACATGAGGACTTCCAAGGAGGTCACCCATCCTAGTACTATTCTCGCCAGAGCACGCTTAACTGCGGAGTTCTGATGGGATCCGGTGCATTAGTGCCGGTATGATCGCACCTGTTATGTGTGGCGCGATCAACTGCTTTAAGGCTTGGCCGAGCCGTCTCGAGTGCACTTCGGACGGCCATAACTTTTCATCCGGGTTGAATCCCGTGGCGAGGGAGCTGCCGTTGGAAAGCTCGTCTCGAGCCCGTCGACGTCCCAACCCGGGCTAGCCCGGTTGACGTCGAATTCGACCTCAAAAACCTGTTCCGGATCCTGATTTTCCGAGCTTTTGCTGCCAGCCTGACGACGGCCAGGATCGGAGGCGACCGGGGCAGAATCCGGCGTGGAGGAGAGGACCCTCTCGGGTCGCCGGCTCGGGTCGCCGACGCGATTTAATAATCAAAAATCCGACACTTGTGCGACACCGGAAAGAACAAACCTGACTGACCAAAAAAGGAGGAGGTGCAACACAAGGACTTCCAAGGAGATCACCCATCCCAGTACTACTCTCGCCCAAGCACGCTTAACTGCAGAGTTCTGATGGGATCCGGTGCATTAGTGCTGGTATGATCGCACCTGTTAAGTGTGGCGCGATCAACTGCTTTAAGGCTTGGCCGAGCCGTCTCGAGCGCGCTTCGGACGGCCATAACATTTTCATCCGGGTTGAATCCCGAGGCGAGGGAGCTGCCATTGGAAAGCTCGTCTCGAGCCCGTCGACGTCCCAACCAGGGCTAGCCCGGTTGACGTCGAATTCGACCTCAAAAACTCGTTCCGGATCCTGATTTTCCGTGCTTTTGCTGCCAGCCTGACGACGCCCAGGATCAGAGGCGACCGGGGCAAAATCCGGCGTGGAGGAGCGGACCCACTCGTGTCGCCGACGCGATTTAATAATCAAAAACCCGACACTTGTGCGACACCGGAAAGAACAAACCTGACTGACCAAAAAAGGAGGAAGTGCAACACGAGGACTTCCAAGGAGATCACCCATCCCAGTACTACTCTCGCCCAAGCACGCTTAACTGCAGAGTTCTGATGGGATCCGGTGCATTAGTGCTGGTATGATCGCACCTGTTAAGTGTGGCGCGATCAACTGCTTTAAGGCTTGGCCGAGCCGTCTCGAGCGCGCTTCGGACGGCCATAACATTTTCATCCGGGTTGAATCCCGAGGCGAGGGAGCTGCCATTGGAAAGCTCGTCCCGAGCCCGTCGACGTCCCAACCAGGGCTAGCCCGGTTGACGTCGAATTCGACCTCAAAAACTCGTTCCGGATCCTGATTTTCCGAGCTTTTGCTGCCAGCCTGACGACGCCCAGGATCGGAGGCGACCGGGGCAGAATCCGGCGTGGAGGAGCGGACCCACTCGTGTCGCCGACGCGATTTAATAATCAAAAACCCGACACTTGTGCGACACCGGAAAGAACAAACCTGACTGACCAAAAAAAGGAGGAGGTGCAACACGAGGACTTCCAAGGAGATCACCCATCCCAGTACTACTCTCGCCCAAGCACGCTTAACTGCAGAGTTCTGATGGCATCCGGTGCATTAGTGCTGGTATGATCGCACCTGTTAAGTGTGGCGCGATCAACTGCTTTAAGGCTTGGCCGAGCCGTCTCGAGCGCGCTTCGGACGGCCACAACATTTTTATCCGGGTTGAATCCCGTGGCGAGGGAGCTGCCGTTGGAAAGCTCGTCTCGAGCCCGTCGCCGTCCCAACCCAGGCTAGCCCGGTTGACGTCGAATTCGACCTCAAAAACCTGTTCTGGATCCTGATTTTCCGAGCTTTTACTGCCAGCCTGACGACGGCCAGGATCGGAAGCGACCGGAGCAGAATCCGGCGTGGAGGAGCGGATCCACTCGGGTCGCCGACGCGATTTAATAATCAAAAATCCGACACTTGTGCGACACCGGAAAGAACAAACCTGACTGACCAAAAAAGGAGGAGGTGCAACACGAGGACTTCCAAGGAGATCACCCATCCCAGTACTACTCTCGCCCAAGCACGCTTAACTGCAGAGTTCTGATGGGATCCGGTGCATTAGTGCTGGTATGATCGCACCTGTTAAGTGTGGCGCGATCAACTTCTTTAAGGCTTGGCCGAGCCGTCTCGTGCGCGCTTCGGACGGCCATAACTTTTCATCCGGGTTGAATCCCGAGGCGAGGGAGCTGCCGTTGGAAAGCTCGTCTCGAGCCCGTCGACGTCCCAACCAGGGCTAGCCCGGTTGACGTCGAATTCGACCTCAAAAACCCGTTCCAGATCCTGATTTTCCGAGCTTTTGTTGCCAGCCCGACGGCGGCCACGATCGGAGCCGACCGGTGCAGAATCCGGCGTGGAGGAGCGGACCCACTCGGGTCGCCGACGCGATTTAATAATCAAAAACCCGACACTTGTGCGACACCGGAAAGAACAAACCTGACTGACCAAAAAAGGAGGAGGTGCAACACGAGGACTTCCAAGGAGGTCACCCATCCCAGTACTACTCTCGCCCAAGCACGCTTAACTGCGGAGTTCTGATGGGATCCGGTGCATTAGTGCTGGTATGATCGCACCTGTTAAGTGTGGCGCGATCAACTGCTTTACGGCTTGGCCGAGCCGTCTCGTGCGCGCTTCGGACGGCCATAACTTTTCATCCGGGTTGAATCCCGAGGCGAGGGAGCTGCCATTGGAAAGCTTGTCTCGAGCCCGTCGACGTCCCAACCAGGCCTAGCCCGGTTGACGTCGAATTCGACCTCAAAAACTCGTTCCGGATCCTGATTTTCCGAGCTTTTGCTGCCAGCCTGACGACGCCCAGGATCGGAGGCGACCGGGGCAGAATCTGGCGTGGAGGAGCGGACCCACTCGTGTCGCCGACGCGATTTAATAATCAAAAACCCGACACTTGTGCGACACCGGAAAGAACAAACCTGACTGACCAAAAAAGGAGGAGGTGCAACACGAGGACTTCCAAGGAGATCACCCATCCCAGTACTACTCTCGCCCAAGCACGCTTAACTGCAGAGTTCTGATGGGATCCGGTGCATTAGTGCTGGTATGATCGCACCTGTTAAGTGTGGCGCGATCAACTTCTTTAAGGCTTGGCCGAGCCGTCTCGTGCGCGCTTCGGACGGCCATAACTTTTCATCCGGGTTGAATCCCGAGGCGAGGGAGCTGCCGTTGAAAAGCTCGTCTCGAGCCCGTCGACGTCCCAACCAGGGCTAGCCCGGTTGACGTCGAATTCGACCTCAAAAACCCGTTCCAGATCCTGATTTTCCGAGCTTTTGTTGCCAGCCCGACGGCGGCCACGATCGGAGCCGACCGGGGCAGAATCCGGCGTGGAGGAGCGGACCCACTCGGGTCGCCGACGCGATTTAATAATCAAAAACCCGACACTTGTGCGACACCGGAAAGAACAAACCTGACTGACCAAAAAAGGAGGAGGTGCAACACGAGGACTTCCAAGGAGGTCACCCATCCCAGTACTACTCTCGCCCAAGCACGCTTAACTGCGGAGTTCTGATGGGATCCGGTGCATTAGTGCTGGTATGATCGCACCTGTTAAGTGTGGCGCGATCAACTGCTTTACGGCTTGGCCGAGCCGTCTCGTGCGCGCTTCGGACGGCCATAACTTTTCATCCGGGTTGAATCCCGAGGCGAGGGAGCTGCCATTGGAAAGCTTGTCTCGAGCCCGTCGACGTCCCAACCAGGCCTAGCCCGGTTGACGTCGAATTCGACCTCAAAAACTCGTTCCGGATCCTGATTTTCCGAGCTTTTGCTGCCAGCCTGACGACGCCCAGGATCGGAGGCGACCGGGGCAGAATCTGGCGTGGAGGAGCGGACCCACTCGTGTCGCCGACGCGATTTAATAATCAAAAACCCGACACTTGTGCGACACCGGAAAGAACAAACCTGACTGACCAAAAAAGGAGGAGGTGCAACACGAGGACTTCCAAGGAGATCACCCATCCCAGTACTACTCTCGCCCAAGCACGCTTAACTGCAGAGTTCTGATGGCATCCGGTGCATTAGTGCTGGTATGATCGCACCTGTTAAGTGTGGCGCGATCAACTGCTTTAAGTCTTGGCCGAGCCGTCTCGAGCGCGCTTCGGACGGCCATAACATTTTTATCCGGGTTGAATCCCGTGGCGAGGGAGCTGCCGTTGGAAAGCTCGTCTCGAGCCCGTCGCCGTCCCAACCCGGGCTAGCCTGGTTGACGTCGAATTCGACCTCAAAAACCTGTTCTGGATCCTGATTTTCCGAGCTTTTGCTGCCAGCCTGACGACGGCCAGGATCGGAGGCGACCGGGGCAGAATCCGGCGTGGAGGAGCGGACCCACTCGGGTCGCCGACGCGATTTAATAATCAAAAATCCGACACTTGTACGACACCGGAAAGAACAAACCTGACTGACCAAAAAAGGAGGAGGTGCAACACGAGGACTTCCAAGGAGATCACCCATCCCAGTACTACTCTCGCCCAAGCACGCTTAACTGCGGAGTGCTGATGGGATCCGGTGCATTAGTGCTGGTATGATCGCACCTGTTAAGTGTGGCGCGATCAACTGCTTTAAGGCTTGGCCGAGCCGTCTCGTGCGCGCTTCGGACGGCCATAACTTTTCATCCGGGTTGAATCCCGAGGCGAGGGAGCTGCCATTGGAAAGCTCGTCTCGAGCCCGTCGTTGTCCCAACCCGGGCTAGCCCGGTTGACGTCGAATTCGACCTCAAAAACTCGTTCCGGATCCTGATTTTCCGAGCTTTTGCTGCCAGCCTGACGACGGCCAGGATCGGAGGCGACCGGGGCAGAATCTGGCGTGGAGGAGCGGACCCACTCGGGTCGCCGGCTCGGGTCGCCGACGCGATTTAATAATCAAAAATCCGACACTTGTGCGACACTGGAAAGAAAAAACCTGACTGACCAAAAAAGGAGGAGGTGCAACACGAGGACTTCCAAGGAGGTCACCCATCCCAGTACTACTCTCGCCCAAGCACGCTTAACTGCGGAGTTCTTATGGGATCCGGTGCATTAGTGCTGGTATGATCGCACCTGTTAAGTGTGGCGCGATCAACTGCTTCAAGGCTTGGCCGAGCCATCTCGTGCGCGCTTCGGACGGCCATAACTTTTCATCCGGGTTGAATCCCGAGGCGAGGGAGCTGCCGTTGGAAAGCTCGTCTCGAGCCCGTCGACGTCCCAACCAGGGCTAGCCTGGTTGACCGTCGAATTCGACCTCAAAAACCCGTTCCAGATCCTGATTTTCCGAGCTTTTGCTGCCAGCCCGACGGCGGCCAGGATCGGAGCCGACCGGGGTAGAATCCGGCGTGGAGGAGCGGACCCACTCGGGTCGCCGGCTCGGGTCGCCGACGCGATTTAATAATCAAAAATCTGACACTTGTGCGACACCGGAAAGAACAAACCTGACTGACCAAAAAAGGAGGAGGTGCAACACGAGGACTTCCAAGGAGGTCACCCATCCCACTACTACTCTCGCCCAAGCACGCTTAACTGCGGAGTTCTGATGGGATCCGGTGCATTAGTGCTGGTATGATCGCACCTCTTAAGTGTGGCGCGATCAACTGCTTTAAGGCTTGGCCGAGCCGTCTCGAGTGCGCTTCAGACGGCCATAACTTTTCATCCGGGTTGAATCCCGTGGTGAGGGAGCTGCCGTTGGAAAGCTCGTCTCGAGCCCGTCGACGTCCCAACCCGGGCTAGCCCGGTTGACGTCGAATTCGACCTCAAAAACCGGTTCCGGATCCTGATTTTCCGAGCGTTTGCTGCCAGCCTGACGACGGCCAGGATCGGACGCGACCGGGGCAGAATCCGACTTGGAGGAGAGGACCCACTCGGTTCGCCGGCTCGGGTCGCCGACGCGATTTAATAATAAAAAATCCAACACTTGTGCGACACCGGAAAGAACAAACTTGACTGACCAAAAAAGGAGGAGGTGCAACACGAGGACTTCCAAGGAGATCACCCATCCCAGTACTACTCTCGCCTAAGCACGCTTAACTGCAGAGTTCTGATGGGATCCGGTGCATTAGTGCTGGTATGATCGCACCTGTTAAGTGTGGCGCGATCAACTGCTTTAAGGCTTGGCCGAGCCGTCTCGTGCGCGCTTCGGACGGCCATAACTTTTCATCCGGGTTGAATCCCGAGGCGAGGGAGCTGCCGTTGGAAAGCTCGTCTCGAGCCCGTCGACGTCCCAACCAGGGCTAGCCCGGTTGACGTCGAATTCGACCTAAAAACCCGTTCCAGATCCTGATTTTCCGAGCTTTTGCTGCCAGCCCGACGGCGGCCACGATCGGAGCCGACCGGGGCAGAATCCGGCGTGGAGGAGCGGACCCACTCGGGTCGCCGACGCGATTTAATAATCAAAAACCCGACCCTTGTGCGACACCGGAAAGAACAAACCTGACTGACCAAAAAAGGAGGAGGTTCAACACGAAGACTTCCAAGGAGGTCACCCATCCCAGTACTACTCTCGCCCAAGCACGCTTAACTGCGGAGTTCTGATGGGATCCGGTGCATTAGCACTGGTATGATCGCACCTGTTAAGTGTGGCGCGATCAACTGCTTTAAGGCTTGGCCAAGCCGTCTCGTGCGCGCTTCGGACTGTCATAACTTTTCATCCGGGTTGAATCCCGAGGCGAGGGAGCTGCCATTGGAAAGCTCGTCTCGAGCCCGTCGACGTCCCAACCAGGGCTAGCCCGGTTGACGTCGAATTCGACCTCAAAAACTCATTCCGGATCCTGATTTTCCGAGCTCTTGCTGCCAGCCTGACGACGGCCAGGATCGGAGGCGACCGGGGCAGAATCTGGCGTGGAGGAGCGGACCCACTCGGGTCGCCGGCTCGGGTCGCCGACGTGATTTAATAATCAAAAACCCGACACTTGTGCGACACAGGAAAGAACAAACCTGACTGACCAAAAAAGGAGGAGGTGCAACACGAGGACTTCCAAGGAGGTCACCCATCCCAGTACTACTCTCGCCCAAGCACGCTTAACTGCGGATTTCTGATGGGATCCGGTGCATTAGTGCTGGTATGATCGCACCTGTTAAGTGTGGCGCGACCAACTGCTTTAAGGCTTGGCCGAGCCGTCTCGTGCGCGCTTCGGACGGCCATAACTTTTCATCCGGGTTGAATCCCGAGGCGAGGGAGCTGCCATTGGAAAGCTCGTCTCGAGCCCGTCGATGTCCCAACCGGGGTTAGCCCGGTTGACGTCGAATTCGACCTCAAAAACTCGTTCCGGATCCTGATTTTCCGAGCTTTTGCTGCCAGCCTGACGACGGCCAGGATCGGAGGCGACCGGGGCAGAATCTGGCGTGGAGGAGCGGACCCACTCGGGTCGCCGGCTCGGGTCGCCGACGCGATTTAATAATCAAAAATTCGACACTTGTGCAACACCGGAAAGAAAAAACCTGACTGACCAAAAAAGGAGGAGGTGCAACACGAGGACTTCCAAGGAGGTCACCCATCCCAGTACTACTCTCGCCCAAGCACGCTTAACTGCGGAGTTCTTATGGGATCCGGTGCATTAGTGCTGGTATGATCGCACCTGTTAAGTGTGGCGCGATCAACTGCTTCAAGGCTTGGCCGAGCCATCTCGTGCGCGCTTCGGACGGCCATAACTTTTCATCCGGGTTGAATCCCGAGGCGAGGGAGCTGCCGTTGGAAAGCTCGTCTCGAGCCCGTCGACGTCCCAACCAGGGCTAGCCTGGTTGACGTCGAATTCGACCTCAAAAACCCGTTCCAGATCCTGATTTTCCGAGCTTTTGCTGCCAGCCCGACGGCGGCCAGGATCGGAGCCGACCGGGGCAGAATCCGGCGTGGAGGAGCGGACCCACTCGGGTCGCCGGCTCGGGTCGCCGACGCGATTTAATAATCAAAAATCCGACACTTGTGCGACACCGGAAAGCACAAACCTGACTGACCAAAAAAGGAGGAGGTGCAACACGAGGACTTCCAAGGAGGTCACCCATCCCAGTACTACTCTCGCCCAAGCACGCTTAACTGCGGAGTTCTGATGGGATCCGGTGCATTAGTGCTGGTATGATCGCACCTGTTAAGTGTGGCGCGACCAACTGCTTTAAGGCTTGGCCGAGCCGTCTCGTGCGCGCTTCGGACGGCCATAACTTTTCATCCGGGTTGAATCCCGAGGCGAGGGAGCTGCCATTGGAAAGCTCGTCTCGAGCCCGTCGATGTCCCAACCAGGGTTAGCCCGGTTGACGTCGAATTCGACCTCAAAAACTCGTTCCGGATCCTGATTTTCCGAGCTTTTGCTGCCAGCCTGACGACGGCCAGGATCGGAGGCGACCGGGGCAGAATCTGGCATGGAGGAGCGGACCCACTCGGGTCTCCGGCTCGGGTCGCCGACGCGATTTAATAATCAAAAATCCGACACTTGTGCGACACCGGAAAGAAAAAACCTGACTGACCAAAAAAGGAGGAGGTGCAACACGAGGACTTCCAAGGAGGTCACCCATCCCAGTACTACTCTCGCCCAAGCACGCTTAACTGCGGAGTTCTTATGGGATCCGGTGCATTAGTGCTGGTATGATCGCACCTGTTAAGTGTGGCGCGATCAACTGCTTCAAGGCTTGGCCGAGCCATCTCGTGCGCGCTTCGGACGGCCATAACTTTTCATCCGGGTTGAATCCCGAGGCGAGGGAGCTGCCGTTGGAAAGCTCGTCTCGAGCCCGTCGACGTCCCAACCAGGGCTAGCCTGGTTGACGTCGAATTCGACCTCAAAAACCCGTTCCAGATCCTGATTTTCCGAGCTTTTGCTGCCAGCCCGACGGCGGCCAGGATTGGACCGACCGGGGCAGAATCAGGCGTGGAGGAGCGGACCCACTCGGGTCGCCGGCTCGGGTCGCCGACGCGATTTAATAATCAAAAATCCGACACTTGTGCGACACCGGAAAGAACAAACCTGACTGACCAAAAAAGGAGGAGGTGCAACACGAGGACTTCCAAGGAGGTCACCCATCCCAGTACTACTCTCGCCCAAGCACGCTTAACTGCGGAGTTCTGATGGGATCCGGTGCATTAGTGCTGGTATGATCGCACCTGTTAAGTGTGGCGCGATCAACTGCTTTAAGGCTTGGTCGAGCCGTCTCGAGTGCGCTTCAGACGGCCATAACTTTTCATCCGGGTTGAATCCCGTGGTGAGGGAGCTGCCGTTGGAAAGCTCGTCTCGAGCCCGTCGACGTCCCAACCCGGGTTAGCCCGGTTGACGTCGAATTCGACCTCAAAAGCCTGTTCCGGATCCTGATTTTCCGAGCTTTTGCTGCCAGCCTGACGACGGCCAGGATCGGACGCGACCGGGGCAGAATCCAGCGTGGAGGAGAGGACCCACTCGGTTCGCCGGCTCGGGTCGCCGACGCGATTTAATAACCAAAAATCCGACACTTGTGCGACACCGGAAAGAACAAACCTGACTGACCAAAAAAGGAGGAGGTGCAACACGAGGACTTCCAAGGAGATCACCCATCCCAGTACTACTCTCGCCTAAGCACGCTTAACTGCAGAGTTCTGATGGGATCCGGTGCATTAGTGCTGGTATGATCGCACCTGTTAAGTGTGGCGCGATCAAGTGCTTTAAGGCTTGGCCGAGCCGTCTCGAGTGCGCTTCAGACGGCCATAACTTTTCATCCGGGTTGAATCCCGTGGTGAGGGAGCTGCCGTTGGAAAGCTCGTCTCGAGCCCGTCGACGTCCCAACCCGGGCTAGCCCGGTTGATGTCGAATTCGACCTCAAAAACCTGTTCCGGATCCTAATTTTCCGAGCTTTTGCTGCCAGCCTGACGACGGCCAGGATCGGACGCGACCGGGGCAGAATCCGGCGTGGAGGAGAGGACCCACTCGGTTCGCCGGCTCGGGTCGCCGACGCGATTTAATAATCAAAAATCCGACACTTGTGCAACACCGGAAAGAACAAACCTGACTGACCAAAAAAGGAGGAGGTGCAACACGAGGACTTCCAAGGAGATCACCCATCCCAGTACTACTCTCGCCTAAGCACGCTTAACTGCAGAGTTCTGATGGGATCCGGTGCATTAGTGCTGGTATGATCGCACCTGTTAAGTGTGGCACGATCAAGTGCTTTAAGGCTTGGCCGAGCCGTCTCGAGTGCGCTTCAGACGGCCATAACTTTTCATCCGGGTTGAATCCCGTGGTGAGGGAGCTGCCGTTGGAAAGCTCGTCTCGAGCCCGTCGACGTCCCAACCCGGGCTAGCCCGGTTGATGTCGAATTCGACCTCAAAAACCTGTTCCGGATCCTAATTTTCCGAGCTTTTGCTGCCAGCCTGACGACGGCCAGGATCGGACGCGACCGGGGCAGAATCCGGCGTGGAGGAGAGGACCCACTCGGTTCGCCGGCTCGGGTCGCCGACGCGATTTAATAATCAAAAATCCGACACTTGTGCGACACCGGAAAGAACAAACCTGACTGACCAAAAAAGGAGGAGGTGCAACACGAGGACTTCCAAGGAGATCACCCATCCCAGTACTACTCTCGCCTAAGCACGCTTAACTGCAGAGTTCTGATGGGATCCGGTGCATTAGTGCTGGTATGATCGCACCTGTTAAGTGTGGCGCGATCAACTGCTTTAAGGCTTGGCCGAGCCGTCTCGTGCGCGCTTCGGACGGCCATAACTTTTCATCCGGGTTGAATCCCGAGGCGAGGGAGCTGCCGTTGGAAAGCTCGTCTCGAGCCCGTCGACGTCCCAACCAGGGCTAGCCCGGTTGACGTCGAATTCGACCTCAAAAACCCGTTCCAGATCCTGATTTTCCGAGCTTTTGCTGCCAGCCCGACGGCGGCCACGATCGGAGCCGACCGGGGCAGAATCCGGCGTGGAGGAGCGAACCCACTCGGGTCGCCGACGCGATTTAATAATCAAAAACCCGACCCTTGTGCGACACCGGAAAGAATAAACCTGACTGACCAAAAAAGGAGGAGGTTCAACACGAGGACTTCCAAGGAGGTCACCCATCCCAGTACTACTCTCGCCCAAGCACGCTTAACTGCGGAGTTCTGATGGGATCCGGTGCATTAGCGCTGGTATGATCGCACCTGTCAAGTGTGGCGCGATCAACTGCTTTAAGGCTTGGCCGAGCCGTCTCGTGCGCGCTTCGGACTGTCATAACTTTTCATCCGGGTTGAATCCCGAGGCGAGGGACCTGCCATTGGAAAGCTCGTCTCGAGCCCGTCGACGTCCCAACTAGGGCTAGCCCGGTTGACGTCGAATTCGACCTCAAAAACTCATTCCGGATCCTGATTTTCCGAGCTTTTGCTGCCAGCCTGACGACGGCCAGGATCGGAGGCGACCGGGGCAGAATCCGGCGTGGAGGAGCGGACCCACTCGGGTCGCCGGCTCGGGTCGCCGACGTGATTTAATAATCAATAACCCGACACTTGTGCGACACCGGAAAGAACAAACCTGACTGACCAAAAAAGGAGGAGGTTCAACACGAGGACTTCCAAGGAGGTCACCCATCCCAGTACTACTCTCGCCCAAGCACGCTTAACTGCGGAGTTCTGATGGGATCCGGTGCTTTAGCGCTGGTATGATCGCACCTGTTAAGTGTGGCACGATCAACTGCTTTAAGGCTTGGCCGAGCCGTCTCGTGCGCGCTTCGGACTGTCATAACTTTTCATCCGGGTTGAATCCCGAGGCGAGGGAGCTGCCATTGGAAAGCTCGTCTCGAGCCCGTCGACGTCCCAACCAGGGCTAGCCCGGTTGACGTCGAATTCGACCTCAAAAACTCATTCCGGATCCTGATTTTCCGAGCTTTTGCTGCCAGCCTGACGACGGCCAGGATCGGAGGCGACCGGGGCAGAATCCGGCGTGGAGGAGCGGACCCACTCGGGTCGCCGGCTCGAGTCGCCGACGTGATTTAATAATCAAAAACCCGACACTTGTGCGACACGGGAAAGAACAAACCTGACTGACCAAAAAAGGAGGAGGTGCAACACGAGGACTTCCAAGGAGGTCACCCATCCCAGTACTACTCTCGCCCAAGCACGCTTAACTGCGGAGTTCTGATGGGATCCGGTGCATTAGTGCTGGTATGATCGCACCTGTTAAGTGTGGCGCGATCAACTGCTTTAAGGCTTGGCCGAGCCGTCTCGTGCGCGCTTCGGACTGTCATAACTTTTCATCCGGGTTGAATCCCGAGGCGAGGGAGCTGCCATTGGAAAGCTCGTCTCGAGCCCGTCGACGTCCCAACCAGGGCTAGCCCGGTTGACGTCGAATTCGACCTCAAAAACTCATTCCGGATCCTGATTTTCCGAGCTTTTGCTGCCAGCCTGACGAC
The DNA here is from genome assembly GCA_037954105.1 of Canavalia gladiata. Classification (NCBI taxonomy): domain Eukaryota; kingdom Viridiplantae; phylum Streptophyta; class Magnoliopsida; order Fabales; family Fabaceae; genus Canavalia; species Canavalia gladiata. The sequence goes on along the minus strand of CM075668.1, from coordinate 21,852,843 downwards.
GGCCAGGATCGGAGGCGACCTGGGCAGAATCCGGCGTGGAGGAGCGGACCCACTCGGGTCGCCGGCTCGAGTCGCCGACGTGATTTAATAATCAAAAACCCGACACTTGTGCGACACGGGAAAGAACAAACCTGACTGACCAAAAAAGGAGGAGGTGCAACACGAGGACTTCCAAGGAGGTCACCCATCCCAGTACTACTCTCGCCCAAGCACGCTTAACTGCGGAGTTCTGATGGGATCCGGTGCATTAGTGCTGGTATGATCGCACCTGTTAAGTGTGGCGCGATCAACTGCTTTAAGGCTTGGCCGAGCCGTCTCGTGCGCGCTTCGGACGGCCATAACTTTTCATCCGGGTTGAATCCCGAGGCGAGGGAGCTGCCATTGGAAAGCTCGTCTCGAGCCCGTCGATGTCCCAACCAGGGTTTGCCCGGTTGACGTCGAATTCGACCTCAAAAACTCGTTCCGGATCCTGATTTTCCGAGCTTTTGCTGCCAGCCTGACGACGGCCAGGATCGGAGGCGACCGGGGCAGAATCTGGCATGGAGGAGCGGACCCACTCGGGTCGCCGGCTCGGGTCGCCGACGCGATTTAATAATCAAAAATCCGACACTTGTGCGACACCGGAAAGAAAAAACCTGACTGACCAAATAAGAAGGAGGTGCAACACGAGGACTTCCAAGGAGGTCACCCATCCCAGTACTACTCTCGCCCAAGCACGCTTAACTGCGGAGTTCTTATGGGTCTCGGTGCATTAGTGCTGGTATGATCGCACCTGTTAAGTGTGGCGCGATCAACTGCTTCAAGGCTTGGCCGAGCCATCTCGTGCGCGCTTCGGACGGCCATAACTTTTCATCCGGGTTGAATCCCGAGGCGAGGGAGCTGTCGTTGGAAAGCTCGTCTCGAGCCCGTCGACGTCCCAACCCGGGCTAGCCCGGTTGACGTCGAATTCGACCTCAAAAACCTGTTCCGGATCCTGATTTTCCGAGCTTTTGCTGCCAGCCTGACAACGGCCAGGATCGGACGCGACCGGGGCAGAATCCGGCGTGGAGGAGAGGAACCACTCGGTTCGCCGGCTCGGGTCGCCGACGCGATTTAATAATCAAAAATCCGACACTTGTGCGACACCGGAAAGAACAAACCTGACTGACCAAAAAAGGAGGAGGTGCAACACGAGGACTTCCAAGGAGATCACCCATCCCAGTACTACTCTCGCCTAAGCACGCTTAACTGCAGAGTTCTGATGGGATCCGGTGCATTAGTGCTGGTATGATCGCACCTGTTAAGTGTGGCGCGATCAACTGCTTTAAGGCTTGGCCGAGCCGTCTCGTGCGCGCTTCGGACGGCCATAACTTTTCATCCAGGTTGAATCCCGAGGCGAGGGAGTTGCCGTTGGAAAGCTCGTCTCGAGCCCGTCGACGTCCCAACCAGGGCTAGCCCGGTTGACGTCGAAGTCGACCTCAAAAACCCGTTCGAGATCCTGATTTTCCGAGCTTTTGCTGCCAGCCCGACGGCGGCCACGATCGGAGCCGGCCGGGGCAGAATCCGGCGTGGAGGAGCGGACCCACTCGGGTCGCCGACGTGATTTAATAATCAAAAACCCGACACTTGTGCGACACAGGAAAGAACAAACCTGACTGACCAAAAAAGGAGGAGGTGCCACACGAGGACTTCCAAGGAGGTCACCCATCCCAGTACTACTCTCGCCCAAGCACGCTTAACCGCGGAGTTCTGATGGGATCCGGTGCATTAGCGCTGGTATGATCGCACCTGTTAAGTGTGGCGCGATCAACTGCTTTAAGGCTTGGCCGAGCCGTCTCGTGCGCGCTTCGGACTGTCATAACTTTTCATCCGGGTTGAATCCCGAGGCGAGGGAGCTGCCATTGGAAAGCTCGTCTCGAGCCCGTCGACGTCCTAACCAGGGCTAGCCCGGTTGACGTCGAATTCGACCTCAAAAACTCATTCCGGATCCTGATTTTCCGAGCTTTTGCTGCCAGCCTGACGACGGCCAGGATCGGAGGCGACCGGGGCAGAATCCGGCGTGGAGGAGCGGACCCACTCGGGTCGCCGGCTCGGGTCGCCGACGTGATTTAATAATCAAAAACCCGACACTTGTGCGACACAGGAAAGAACAAACCTGACTGACCAAAAAAGGAGGAGGTGCCACACGAGGACTTCCAAGGAGGTCACCCATCCCAGTACTACTCTCGCCCAAGCACGCTTAACTGCGGAGTTCTGATGGGATCCGGTGCTTTAGCGCTGGTATGATCGCACCTGTTAAGTGTGGCACGATCAACTGCTTTAAGGCTTGGCCGAGCCGTCTCGTGCGCGCTTCGGACTGTCATAACTTTTCATCCGGGTTGAATCCCGAGGCGAGGGAGCTGCCATTGGAAAGCTCGTCTCGAGCCCGTCGACGTCCCAACCAGGGCTAGCCCGGTTGACGTCGAATTCGACCTCAAAAACTCATTCCGGATCCTGATTTTCCGAGCTTTTGCTGCCAGCCTGACGACGGCCAGGATCGGAGGCGACCGGGGCAGAATCCGGCGTGGAGGAGCGGACCCACTCGGGTCGCCGGCTCGAGTCGCCGACGTGATTTAATAATCAAAAACCCGACACTTGTGCGACACGGGAAAGAACAAACCTGACTGACCAAAAAAGGAGGAGGTGCAACACGAGGACTTCCAAGGAGGTCACCCATCCCAGTACTACTCTCGCCCAAGCACGCTTAACTGCGGAGTTCTGATGGGATCCGGTGCATTAGTGCTGGTATGATCGCACCTGTTAAGTGTGGCGCGATCAACTGCTTTAAGGCTTGGCCGAGCCGTCTCGTGCGCGCTTCGGACTGTCATAACTTTTCATCCGGGTTGAATCCCGAGGCGAGGGAGCTGCCATTGGAAAGCTCGTCTCGAGCCCGTCGACGTCCCAACCAGGGCTAGCCCGGTTGACGTCGAATTCGACCTCAAAAACTCATTCCGGATCCTGATTTTCCGAGCTTTTGCTGCCAGCCTGACGACGGCCAGGATCGGAGGCGACCGGGGCAGAATCCGGCGTGGAGGAGCGGACCCACTCGGGTCGCCGGCTCGGGTCGCCGACGTGATTTAATAATCAAAAACCCGACACTTGTGCGACACAGGAAAGAACAAACCTGACTGACCAAAAAAGGAGGAGGTGCCACACGAGGACTTCCAAGGAGGTCACCCATCCCAGTACTACTCTCGCCCAAGCACGCTTAACTGCGGAGTTCTGATGGGATCCGGTGCTTTAGCGCTGGTATGATCGCACCTGTTAAGTGTGGCACGATCAACTGCTTTAAGGCTTGGCCGAGCCGTCTCGTGCGCGCTTCGGACTGTCATAACTTTTCATCCGGGTTGAATCCCGAGGCGAGGGAGCTGCCATTGGAAAGCTCGTCTCGAGCCCGTCGACGTCCCAACCAGGGCTAGCCCGGTTGACGTCGAATTCGACCTCAAAAACTCATTCCGGATCCTGATTTTCCGAGCTTTTGCTGCCAGCCTGACGACGGCCAGGATCGGAGGCGACCGGGGCAGAATCCGGCGTGGAGGAGCGGACCCACTCGGGTCGCCGGCTCGAGTCGCCGACGTGATTTAATAATCAAAAACCCGACACTTGTGCGACACGGGAAAGAACAAACCTGACTGACCAAAAAAGGAGGAGGTGCAACACGAGGACTTCCAAGGAGGTCACCCATCCCAGTACTACTCTCGCCCAAGCACGCTTAACTGCGGAGTTCTGATGGGATCCGGTGCATTAGTGCTGGTATGATCGCACCTGTTAAGTGTGGCGCGATCAACTGCTTTAAGGCTTGGCCGAGCCGTCTCGTGCGCGCTTCGGACTGTCATAACTTTTCATCCGGGTTGAATCCCGAGGCGAGGGAGCTGCCATTGGAAAGCTCGTCTCGAGCCCGTCGACGTCCCAACCAGGGCTAGCCCGGTTGACGTCGAATTCGACCTCAAAAACTCATTCCGGATCCTGATTTTCCGAGCTTTTGCTGCCAGCCTGACGACGGCCAGGATCGGAGGCGACCGGGGCAGAATCCGGCGTGGAGGAGCGGACCCACTCGGGTCGCCGGCTCGAGTCGCCGACGTGATTTAATAATCAAAAACCCGACACTTGTGCGACACGGGAAAGAACAAACCTGACTGACCAAAAAAGGAGGAGGTGCAACACGAGGACTTCCAAGGAGGTCACCCATCCCAGTACTACTCTCGCCCAAGCACGCTTAACTGCGGAGTTCTGATGGGATCCGGTGCATTAGTGCTGGTATGATCGCACCTGTTAAGTGTGGCGCGATCAACTGCTTTAAGGCTTGGCCGAGCCGTCTCGTGCGCGCTTCGGACGGCCATAACTTTTCATCCGGGTTGAATCCCGAGGCGAGGGAGCTGCCATTGGAAAGCTCGTCTCGAGCCCGTCGATGTCCCAACCAGGGTTTGCCCGGTTGACGTCGAATTCGACCTCAAAAACTCGTTCCGGATCCTGATTTTCCGAGCTTTTGCTGCCAGCCTGACGACGGCCAGGATCGGAGGCGACCGGGGCAGAATCTGGCATGGAGGAGCGGACCCACTCGGGTCGCCGGCTCGGGTCGCCGACGCGATTTAATAATCAAAAATCCGACACTTGTGCGACACCGGAAAGAAAAAACCTGACTGACCAAATAAGAAGGAGGTGCAACACGAGGACTTCCAAGGAGGTCACCCATCCCAGTACTACTCTCGCCCAAGCACGCTTAACTGCGGAGTTCTTATGGGTCTCGGTGCATTAGTGCTGGTATGATCGCACCTGTTAAGTGTGGCGCGATCAACTGCTTCAAGGCTTGGCCGAGCCATCTCGTGCGCGCTTCGGACGGCCATAACTTTTCATCCGGGTTGAATCCCGAGGCGAGGGAGCTGTCGTTGGAAAGCTCGTCTCGAGCCCGTCGACGTCCCAACCCGGGCTAGCCCGGTTGACGTCGAATTCGACCTCAAAAACCTGTTCCGGATCCTGATTTTCCGAGCTTTTGCTGCCAGCCTGACAACGGCCAGGATCGGACGCGACCGGGGCAGAATCCGGCGTGGAGGAGAGGAACCACTCGTTTCGCCGGCTCGGGTCGCCGACGCGATTTAATAATCAAAAATCCGACACTTGTGCGACACCGGAAAGAACAAACCTGACTGACCAAAAAAGGAGGAGGTGCAACACGAGGACTTCCAAGGAGATCACCCATCCCAGTACTACTCTCGCCTAAGCACGCTTAACTGCAGAGTTCTGATGGGATCCGGTGCATTAGTGCTGGTATGATCGCACCTGTTAAGTGTGGCGCGATCAACTGCTTTAAGGCTTGGCCGAGCCGTCTCGTGCGCGCTTCGGACGGCCATAACTTTTCATCCAGGTTGAATCCCGAGGCGAGGGAGTTGCCGTTGGAAAGCTCGTCTCAAGCCCGTCGACGTCCCAACCAGGGCTAGCCCGGTTGACGTCGAAGTCGACCTCAAAAACCCGTTCGAGATCCTGATTTTCCGAGCTTTTGCTGCCAGCCCGACGGCGGCCACGATCGGAGCCGGCCGGGGCAGAATCCGGCGTGGAGGAGCGGACCCACTCGGGTCGCCGACGTGATTTAATAATCAAAAACCCGACACTTGTGCGACACAGGAAAGAACAAACCTGACTGACCAAAAAAGGAGGAGGTGCCACACGAGGACTTCCAAGGAGGTCACCCATCCCAGTACTACTCTCGCCCAAGCACGCTTAACCGCGGAGTTCTGATGGGATCCGGTGCATTAGCGCTGGTATGATCGCACCTGTTAAGTGTGGCGCGATCAACTGCTTTAAGGCTTGGCCGAGCCGTCTCGTGCGCGCTTCGGACTGTCATAACTTTTCATCCGGGTTGAATCCCGAGGCGAGGGAGCTGCCATTGGAAAGCTCGTCTCGAGCCCGTCGACGTCCCAACCAGGGCTAGCCCGGTTGACGTCGAATTCGACCTCAAAAACTCATTCCGGATCCTGATTTTCCGAGCTTTTGCTGCCAGCCTGACGACGGCCAGGATCGGAGGCGACCGGGGCAGAATCCGGCGTGGAGGAGCGGACCCACTCGGGTCGCCGGCTCGGGTCGCCGACGTGATTTAATAATCAAAAACCCGACACTTGTGCGACACAGGAAAGAACAAACCTGACTGACCAAAAAAGGAGGAGGTGCCACACGAGGACTTCCAAGGAGGTCACCCATCCCAGTACTACTCTCGCCCAAGCACGCTTAACTGCGGAGTTCTGATGGGATCCGGTGCTTTAGCGCTGGTATGATCGCACCTGTTAAGTGTGGCACGATCAACTGCTTTAAGGCTTGGCCGAGCCGTCTCGTGCGCGCTTCGGACTGTCATAACTTTTCATCCGGGTTGAATCCCGAGGCGAGGGAGCTGCCATTGGAAAGCTCGTCTCGAGCCCGTCGACGTTCCAACCAGGGCTAGCCCGGTTGACGTCGAATTCGACCTCAAAAACTCATTCCGGATCCTGATTTTCCGAGCTTTTGCTGCCAGCCTGACGACGGCCAGGATCGGAGGCGACCGGGGCAGAATCCGGCGTGGAGGAGCGGACCCACTCGGGTCGCCGGCTCGAGTCGCCGACGTGATTTAATAATCAAAAACCCGACACTTGTGCGACACGGGAAAGAACAAACCTGACTGACCAAAAAAGGAGGAGGTGCAACACGAGGACTTCCAAGGAGGTCACCCATCCCAGTACTACTCTCGCCCAAGCACGCTTAACTGCGGAGTTCTGATGGGATCCGGTGCATTAGTGCTGGTATGATCGCACCTGTTAAGTGTGGCGCGATCAACTGCTTTAAGGCTTGGCCGAGCCGTCTCGTGCGCGCTTCGGACGGCCATAACTTTTCATCCGGGTTGAATCCCGAGGCGAGGGAGCTGCCATTGGAAAGCTCGTCTCGAGCCCGTCGATGTCCCAACCAGGGTTTGCCCGGTTGACGTCGAATTCGACCTCAAAAACTCGTTCCGGATCCTGATTTTCCGAGCTTTTGCTGCCAGCCTGACGACGGCCAGGATCGGAGGCGACCGGGGCAGAATCTGGCATGGAGGAGCGGACCCACTCGGGTCGCCGGCTCGGGTCGCCGACGCAATTTAATAATCAAAAATCCGACACTTGTGCGACACCGGAAAGAAAAAACCTGACTGACCAAATAAGAAGGAGGTGCAACACGAGGACTTCCAAGGAGGTCACCCATCCCAGTACTACTCTCGCCCAAGCACGCTTAACTGCGGAGTTCTTATGGGTCTCGGTGCATTAGTGCTGGTATGATCGCACCTGTTAAGTGTGGCGCGATCAACTGCTTCAAGGCTTGGCCGAGCCATCTCGTGCGCGCTTCGGACGGCCATAACTTTTCATCCGGGTTGAATCCCGAGGCGAGGGAGCTGTCGTTGGAAAGCTCGTCTCGAGCCCGTCGACGTCCCAACCCGGGCTAGCCCGGTTGACGTCGAATTCGACCTCAAAAACCTGTTCCGGATCCTGATTTTCCGAGCTTTTGCTGCCAGCCTGACAACGGCCAGGATCGGACGCGACCGGGGCAGAATCCGGCGTGGAGGAGAGGAACCACTCGGTTCGCCGGCTCGGGTCGCCGACGCGATTTAATAATCAAAAATCCGACACTTGTGCGACACCGGAAAGAACAAACCTGACTGACCAAAAAAGGAGGAGGTGCAACACGAGGACTTCCAAGGAGATCACCCATCCCAGTACTACTCTCGCCTAAGCACGCTTAACTGCAGAGTTCTGATGGGATCCGGTGCATTAGTGCTGGTATGATCGCACCTGTTAAGTGTGGCGCGATCAACTGCTTTAAGGCTTGGCCGAGCCGTCTCGTGCGCGCTTCGGACGGCCATAACTTTTCATCCAGGTTGAATCCCGAGGCGAGGGAGTTGCCGTTGGAAAGCTCGTCTCGAGCCCGTCGACGTCCCAACCAGGGCTAGCCCGGTTGACGTCGAAGTCGACCTCAAAAACCCGTTCGAGATCCTGATTTTCCGAGCTTTTGCTGCCAGCCCGACGGCGGCCACGATCGGAGCCGGCCGGGGCAGAATCCGGCGTGGAGGAGCGGACCCACTCGGGTCGCCGACGTGATTTAATAATCAAAAACCCGACACTTGTGCGACACAGGAAAGAACAAACCTGACTGACCAAAAAAGGAGGAGGTGCCACACGAGGACTTCCAAGGAGGTCACCCATCCCAGTACTACTCTCGCCCAAGCACGCTTAACCGCGGAGTTCTGATGGGATCCGGTGCATTAGCGCTGGTATGATCGCACCTGTTAAGTGTGGCGCGATCAACTGCTTTAAGGCTTGGCCGAGCCGTCTCGTGCGCGCTTCGGACTGTCATAACTTTTCATCCGGGTTGAATCCCGAGGCGAGGGAGCTGCCATTGGAAAGCTCGTCTCGAGCCCGTCGACGTCCCAACCAGGGCTAGCCCGGTTGACGTCGAATTCGACCTCAAAAACTCATTCCGGATCCTGATTTTCCGAGCTTTTGCTGCCAGCCTGACGACGGCCAGGATCGGAGGCGACCGGGGCAGAATCCGGCGTGGAGGAGCGGACCCACTCGGGTCGCCGGCTCGGGTCGCCGACGTGATTTAATAATCAAAAACCCGACACTTGTGCGACACAGGAAAGAACAAACCTGACTGACCAAAAAAGGAGGAGGTGCCACACGAGGACTTCCAAGGAGGTCACCCATCCCAGTACTACTCTCGCCCAAGCACGCTTAACCGCGGAGTTCTGATGGGATCCGGTGCATTAGCGCTGGTATGATCGCACCTGTTAAGTGTGGCGCGATCAACTGCTTTAAGGCTTGGCCGAGCCGTCTCGTGCGCGCTTCGGACTGTCATAACTTTTCATCCGGGTTGAATCCCGAGGCGAGGGAGCTGCCATTGGAAAGCTCGTCTCGAGCCCGTCGACGTCCCAACCAGGGCTAGCCCGGTTGACGTCGAATTCGACCTCAAAAACTCATTCCGGATCCTGATTTTCCGAGCTTTTGCTGCCAGCCTGACGACGGCCAGGATCGGAGGCGACCGGTGCAGAATCCGGCGTGGAGGAGCGGACCCACTCGGGTCGCTGGCTCGGGTCGCCGACGTGATTTAATAATCAAAAACCCGACACTTGTGCGACACAGGAAAGAACAAACCTGACTGACCAAAAAAGGAGGAGGTGCCACACGAGGACTTCCAAGGAGGTCACCCTTCCCAGTACTACTCTCGCCCAAGCACACTTAACTGCGGAGTTCTGATGGGATCCGGTGCATTAAGTCTAGTATGATCGCACCTGTTAAGTGTGGCGCGATCAACTGCTTTAAGGCTTGGCCGAGCCGTCTCGTGAGCGCTTCGGACGGCCATAACTTTTCATCCGGGTTGAATCCCGAGGCGAGGGAGCTGCCATTGGAAAGCTCGTCTCGAGCCCGTCGATGTCCCAACAAGGGCTGGCCCGGTTGACGTCGAATTCGACCTCAAAAACTCGTTCCGGATCCTGATTTTCCGAGCTTTTGTTGCCAGCCTGACGACGGCCAAGATCGGAGGCGACCGGGGCAGAATCCTGCGTGGAGGAGCGGACCCACTCGGGTCGCCGGCTCGGGTCGCCAACGCGATTTTATAATCAAAAATCCGACACTTGTGCGACACCGGAAAGAACAAACCTGACTGACCAAAAAAGGAGGAGGTGCAACACGAGGACTTCCAAGGAGGTCACCCATCCCAGTACTACTCTCGCCCAAGCACGCTTAACTGCGGAGTTCTGATGGGATCCGGTGCATTAGTGCTGGTATGATCGCACCTGTTAAGTGTGGCGCGATCAACTGCTTTAAGGCTTGGCCGAGCCGTCTCTTGCGCGCTTCGGACGGCCATAACTTTTCATCCGGGTTGAATCCCGAGGCGAGGGAGCTGCCATTGGAAAGCTCGTCTCGAGCCCGTCGATGTCCCAACCCGGGCTAGCCCGGTTGACGTCGAATTCGACCTCAAAAACTCGTTCCGGATCCTGATTTTCCGAGCTTTTGCAGCCAGCCTCACGACGGCCAGGATCGGAGGCGACCGGGGCAGAATCCGGCGTGGAGAAGCGGACCCACTCGGGTCACCGACGCGATTTAATAATCAAAAATCCGACACTTGTGCGACACCGGAAAGAACAAACCTGACTGACCAAAAAAGGAGGAGGTGCAACACGAGGACTTCCAAGGAGATCACCCATCCCAGTACTACTCTCGCCCAAGCACGCTTAACTGCAGAGTTCTGATGGGATCCGGTGCATTAGTGCTGGTATGATCGCACCTGTTAAGTGTGGCGCGATCAACTTCTTTAAGGCTTGGCCAAGCCGTCTCGTGCGCGCTTCGGACGGCCATAACTTTTCGTCCGGGTTGAATCCCGAGGCGAGGGAGCTGCCGTTGGAAAGCTCGTCTCGAGCCCGTCGACGTCCCAACCGGGGCTAGCCCGGTTGACGTCGAATTCGACCTCAAAAACCCGTTCCAGATCCTGATTTTCCGAGCTTTTGCTGCCAGCCCGACGGCGGCCAGGATCGGAGGCGACCGGGGCAGAATCCGGCGTGGAGGAGCGGACCCACTCGAGTCGCCGGCTCGGGTCGCCGACCCGATTTAATAATCAAAAACCCGACACTTGTGCGACAGAGGAAAGAACAAACCTGACTGACCAAAAAAGGAGGAGGTGCAATACGAGGACTTCCAAGGAGGTCACCCATCCCAGTACTACTCTCGCCCAAGCACGCTTAACTGCGGAGTTCTGATGGGATCCGGTGCATTAGTTCTGGTATGATTGCAATTGTTAAGTGTGGCGCGATCAACTGCTTTAAGGCTTGGCCGAGCCGTCTCGTGCGCGCTTCGGACGGCCATAACTTTTCATCCGGGTTGAATCCCGAGGCGAGGGAGCTGCCATTGGAAAGCTCGTCTCGAGCCCGTCGATTTCCCAACCAGGGCTAGCCCGGTTGACGTCCAATTCGACCTCAAAAACTCGTTCCGGTTCCTGATTTTCCGAGCTTTTGCTGCCAGCCTGACGACGGCCAGGATCGGAGGCGACCGGGGCAGAATCCGGCGTGGAGGAGCGGACCCACTCGGGTCGCCGGCTCGGGTCGCCGACGCGATTTAATAATCAAAAATCCGACACTTGTGCGACACCGGAAAGAACAAACCTGACTGACCAAAAAAGGAGGAGGTGCAACACGAGGACTTCCAAGGAGGTCACCCATCCCAGTACTACTCTCGCCCAAGCACGCTTAACTGCGGAGTTCTGATGGGATCCGGTGCATTAGTGCTGGTATGATCGCACCTGTTAAGTGTGGCGCGATCAACTGCTTTAAGGCTTGGCCGAGCCGTCTCGTGCGCGCTTCGGACGGCCATAACTTTTCATCCGGGTTGAATCCCGAGGCGAGGGAGCTGCCATTGGAAAGCTCGTCTCGAGCCCGTCGATGTCCCAACCCGGGCTAGCCCGGTTGACGTCGAATTCGACCTCAAAAACTCGTTCCGGATCCTGATTTTCCGAGCTTTTGCTGCCAGCCTCACGGCGGCCAGGATCGGAGGCGACCGGGGCAGAATCCGGCGTGGAGGAGCGGACCCACTCGGGTCGCCGGCTCGGGTCGCCGACGCGATTTAATAATCAAAAATCCGACACTTGTGCGACACAGGAAAGAACAAACCTGACTGACCAAAAAAGGAGGAGGTGCAACACGAGGACTTCCAAGGAGATCACCCATCCCAGTACTACTCTCGCCCAAGCACGCTTAACTGCAGAGTTCTGATGGGATCAGGTGCATTAGTGCTGGTATGATCGCACCTGTTAAGTGTGGCGCGATCAACTTCTTTAAGGCTTGGCCAAGCCGTCTCGTGCGCGCTTCGGACGGCCATAACTTTTCGTCCGGGTTAAATCCCGAGGCGAGGGAACTGCCGTTGGAAAGCTCGTCTCGAGCCCGTCGACGTCCCAACCAGGGCTAGCCCGGTTGACGTCGAATTCGACCTCAAAAACCCGTTCCGGATCCTTATTTTCCGAGCTTTTGCTGCCAGCCTCACGGCGGCCAGGATCGGAGGCGACCGGGGCAGAATCCGGCGTGGAGGAGCGGACCCACTCGGGTCGCCGATGCGATTTAATAATCAAAAACCCGACACTTGTGCGACACCGGAAAGAACAAACCTGACTTACCAAAAAAGGAGGAGGTGCAACACGAGGACTTCCAAGGAGGTCACCCATCCCAGTACTACTCTCGCCCAAGCACGCTTAACTGCGGAGTTCTGATGGGATCCGGTGCATTGGTGCTGGTATGATCGCACCTGCTAAGTGTGGCGCGATCAACTTCTTTAAGGCTTGGCCAAGCCGTCTCGTGCGCGCTTCGGACGGCCATAACTTTTCGTCCGGGTTAAATCCCGAGGCGAGGGAACTGCCGTTGGAAAGCTCGTCTCGAGCCCGTCGACGTCCCAACCAGGGCTAGCCCGGTTGACGTCGAATTCGACCTCAAAAACCCGTTCCGGATCCTTATTTTCCGAGCTTTTGCTGCCAGCCTCACGGCGGCCAGGATCGGAGGCGACCGGGGCAGAATCCGGCGTGGAGGAGCGGACCCACTCGGGTCGCCGATGCGATTTAATAATCAAAAACCCGACACTTGTGCGACACCGGAAAGAACAAACCTGACTTACCAAAAAAGGAGGAGGTGCAACACGAGGACTTCCAAGGAGGTCACCCATCCCAGTACTACTCTCGCCCAAGCACGCTTAACTGCGGAGTTCTGATGGGATCCGGTGCATTGGTGCTGGTATGATCGCACCTGCTAAGTGTGGCGCGATCAACTGCTTTAAGGCTTGGCCGAGCCGTCTCGTGCGCGCTTCGGACGGTCATAACTTTTCATCCGGGTTGAATCCCGAGGCGAGGGAGCTGCCATTGGAATGCTCGTCTCGAGCCCGTCGACGTCCCAACCAGGGCTAGCCCGGTTGACGTCGAATTCGACCTCAAAAACTCATTCCGGATCCTAATTTTCCGAGCTTTTGCTGCCAGCCTGACGACGGCCAGGATCGGCGGCGACCGGGGCAGAATCCGGCGTGGAGGAGCGGACCCACTCGGGTCGCCGGCTCGGGTCGCCGACCCGATTTAATAATCAAAAACCCGACACTTGTGCGACACAGGAAAGAACAAACCTGACTGACCAAAAAAGGAGGAGGTGCAACACGAGGACTTCCAAGGAGGTCACCCATCCCAGTACTACTCTCGCCCAAGCACGCTTAACTGCGGAGTTCTGATGGGATCCGGTGCATTAGTGCTGGTATGATCGCACCTGTTAAGTGTGGCGCGATCAACTGCTTTAAGGCTTGGCCGAGCCGTCTCGAGCGTGCTTCGGACGACCATAACTTTTCATCCGGGTTGAATCTCGTGGCGAGGGAGCTGCCGTTGGAAAGCCCGTCTCGAGCCCGTCGACATCCCAACCCGGGCTAGCCCGGTTGACGTCGAATTCGACCTCCAAAACTCGTTCCGGATCCTGATTTTCCGAGCTTTTGCTGCCAGCCTGACGACGACCAGGATCGGAGGCGACCGGGGCAGAATCCTGCGTGGAGGAGCGGACCCACTCGGGTCGCCGGCTCGGGTCGCCGACGCGATTTAATAATCAAAAATCCGACACTTGTGCGACACCGGAAAGAACAAACGTGACTGACCAAAAAAGGAGGAGGTGCAACACGAGGACTTTCAAGGAGATCACCCATCCCAGTACTACTCTCGCCCAAGCACGCTTAACTGTAGAGTTCTGACGGGATCCGGTGCATTAGTGCGGGTATGATCGCACCTGTTAAGTGTGGCGCGATCAACTTCCTTAAGGCTTGGCCGAGCCGTCTCGTGCGCGCTTCGGACGGCCATAACTTTTCATCCGGGTTGAATCCTGAGGCGAGGGAGCTGCCGTTGGAAAGCTCGTCTCAAGCCCGTCGACTTCCCAACCGGGGCTAGCCCGGTTGACGTCGAATTCGACCTCAAAAACCCGTTCCAGATCCTGATTTTCCGAGCTTTTGCTGCCAGCCCGACGGCGGCAAGAATCGGAGCCGACCGGGGCAGAATCCGGCGTGGAGGAGCGGACCCACTCGGGTCGCCGACGCGATTTAATAATCAAAAACCCGACACTTGTGCGACACCGGAAAGAACAAACCTGACTGACCAAAAAAGGAGGAGGTGCAACACGAGGACTTCCAAGGAGGTCACCCATCCCAGTACTACTCTCGCCCAAGCACGCTTAACTGCGGAGTTCTGATGGGATCCGGTGCATTAGTGTTGGTATGATCGCACCTGTTAAGTGTGGCGCGATCAACTGCTCTAAGGCTTGGCCGAGCCGTCTCGTGCGCGCTTCGGACGGTCATAACTTTTCATCCGGGTTGAATCCCGAGGCGAGGGAGCTGCCATTGGAAAGCTCGTCTCGAGCCCGTCGACGTCCCAACCCGGGCTAGCCCGGTTGACGTCGAATTCGACCTCAAAAACTCATTCCGGATACTGATTTTCCGAGCTTTTGCTGCCAGCCTGACGACGGCCAGGATCGGAGGCGACCGGGGCAGAATCCGGCGTGGAGGAGCGGACCCACTCGGGTCGCTGGCTCGGGTCGTCGACGCGATTTAATAATCAAAAACCCGACACTTGTGCGACACAGGAAAGAACAAACCTGACTGACCAAAAAAGGAGGAGGTGCAACACGAGGACTTCCAAGGAGGTCACCCATCCCAGTACTACTCTCGCCCAAGCACGCTTAACTGCGGAGTTCTGATGGGATCCGGTGCATTAGTGCTGGTATGATCGCACCTGTGAAGTGTGGCGCGATCAACTGCTTTAAGGGTTGGCCGAGCCGTCTCGTGCGCGCTTCGGACGACCATAACTTTTCATCCGGGTTGAATCCCGAGGCGAGGGAGCTGCCATTGGAAAGCTCGTCTCAAGCCCGTCGACGTCCCAACCCGGGCTAGCCCGGCTGACGTCGAATTCGATCTCAAAAACCCGTTCCAGATCCTGATTTTCCGAGCTTTTGCTGCCAGCCTGACGACGGCCAGGATCGGAGGCGACCGGGGCAGAATCCGGCGTGGAGGAGCGGACCCACTCGGGTCGCCGGCTCGGGTCGTCGACGCGATTTAATAATCAAAAACCCGACACTTGTGCGACACAGGAAAGAACAAACCTGACTGACCAAAAAAGGAGGAGGTGCAACACGAGGACTTCCAAGGAGGTCACCCATCCCAGTACTACTCTCGCCCAAGCACGCTTAACTGCGGAGTTCTGATGGGATCCGGTGCATTAGTGCTGGTATGATCGCACCTGTGAAGTGTGGCGCGATCAACTGCTTTAAGGGTTGGCCGAGCCGTCTCGTGCGCGCTTCGGACGACCATAACTTTTCATCCGGGTTGAATCCCGAGGCGAGGGAGCTGCCATTGGAAAGCTCGTCTCGAGCCCGTCGATGTCCCAACCAGGGCTAGCCCGGTTGACGTCGAATTCGACCTCAAAAACTCGTTTCGGATCCTGATTTTCCGAGCTTTTGCTGCCAGCCTGACGACGGCCAGGATCGGAGGCGACCGGGGCAGAATCCGGCGTGGAGGAGCGGACCCACTCGGGTCGCCGGCTGGGGTCGCCGACGCGATTTAAAAATCAAAAATCCGACACTTGTGCGACACCGGAAAGAAAAAACCTGACTGACCAAAAAAGGAGGAGGTGCAACACGAGGACTTCCAAGGAGGTCCCCCATCCCAGTACTACTCTCGCCCAAGCACGCTTAACTGCGGAGTTCTTATGGGATCCGGTGCATTAGTGCTGGTATGATCGCACCTGTTAAGTGTGGCGCGATCAACTGCTTTAAGGCTTGGCCGAGCCATCTCGTGCGCGCTTCGGACGGCCATAACTTTTCATCCGGGTTGAATCCCGAGGCGAGGGAGCTGCCGTTGGAAAGCTCGTCTCGAGCCCGTCGACGTCCCAACCAGGGCTAGCCTGGTTGACGTCGAATTGGACCTCAAAAACCCGTTCCAGATCCTTATTTTCCGAGCTTTTGCTGCCAGCCCGACGGCGGCCAGGATCGGAGCCGACTTGGGCAGAATCCGGCGTGGAGGAGCGGACCCACTCGGGTCGCCGGCTCGGGTCGCCGACGCGATTTAATAATCAAAAACCCGACACTTGTGCGACACCGGAAAGAACAAACCTGACTGACCAAAAAAGGAGGAGGTGCAACACGAGGACTTCCAAGGAGGTCACCCATCCCAGTACTACTCTCGCCCAAGCACGCTTAACTGCAGAGTTCTGATGGGATCCGGTGCATTAGTGCTGGTATGATCTCACCTAATAAGTGTGGCGCGATCAACTGCTTTAAGGCTTGGCCGAGCCGTCTCGTGCGCGCTTCGGACGGCCATAACTTTTCATCCGGGTTGAATCCCGAGGCGAGGGAGCTGCCATTGGAAAGCTCGTCTCGAGCCCGTCGACGTCCCAACCAGGGCTAGCCCGGTTGACGTCGAATTCGACCGCAAAAACTCATTCCGGATCCTGATTTTCCGAGCTTTTGCTGCCAGCCTGAAGACGGCCAGGATCGGAGGCGACCGGGGCAGAATCCGGCGTGGAGGAGCGGACCCACTCGGGTCGCCGGCTCGGGTCGTCGACGCGATTTAATAATCAAAAACCCGACACTTGTGCGACACAGGAAAGAACAAACCTGACTGACCAAAAAAGGAGGAGGTGCAACACGAGGACTTCCAAGGAGGTCACCCATCCCAGTACTACTCTCGCCCAAGCACGCTTAACTGCGGAGTTCTGATGGGATCCGGTGCATTAGTGCTGGTATGATCGCACCTGTGAAGTGTGGCGCGATCAACTGCTTTAAGGGTTGGCCGAGCCGTCTCGTGCGCGCTTCGAACGACCATAACTTTTCATCCGGGTTGAATCCCGAGGCGAGGGAGCTGCCATTGGAAAGCTCGTCTCGAGCCCGTCGATGTCCCAACCAGGGCTAGCCCGGTTGACGTCGAATTCGACCTCAAAAACTCGTTTCGGATCCTGATTTTCCGAGCTTTTGCTGCCAGCCTGACGACGGCCAGGATCGGAGGCGACCGGGGCAGAATCCGGCGTGGAGGAGCGGACCCACTCGGGTCGCCGGCTGGGGTCGCCGACGCGATTTAAAAATCAAAAATCCGACACTTGTGCGACACCGGAAAGAAAAAACCTGACTGACCAAAAAAGGAGGAGGTGCAACACGAGGACTTCCAAGGAGGTCCCCCATCCCAGTACTACTCTCGCCCAAGCACGCTTAACTGCGGAGTTCTTATGGGATCCGGTGCATTAGTGCTGGTATGATCGCACCTGTTAAGTGTGGCGCGATCAACTGCTTTAAGGCTTGGCCGAGCCATCTCGTGCGCGCTTCGGACGGCCATAACTTTTCATCCGGGTTGAATCCCGAGGCGAGGGAGCTGCCGTTGGAAAGCTCGTCTCGAGCCCGTCGACGTCCCAACCAGGGCTAGCCTGGTTGACGTCGAATTGGACCTCAAAAACCCGTTCCAGATCCTGATTTTCCGAGCTTTTGCTGCCAGCCCGACGGCGGCCAGGATCGGAGCCGACTTGGGCAGAATCCGGCGTGGAGGAGCGGACCCACTCGGGTCGCCGGCTCGGGTCGCCGACGCGATTTAATAATCAAAAACCCGACACTTGTGCGACACCGGAAAGAACAAACCTGACTGACCAAAAAAGGAGGAGGTGCAACACGAGGACTTCCAAGGAGGTCACCCATCCCAGTACTACTCTCGCCCAAGCACGCTTAACTGCAGAGTTCTGATGGGATCCGGTGCATTAGTGCTGGTATGATCTCACCTAATAAGTGTGGCGCGATCAACTGCTTTAAGGCTTGGCCGAGCCGTCTCGTGCGCGCTTCGGACGGCCATAACTTTTCATCCGGGTTGAATCCCGAGGCGAGGGAGCTGCCATTGGAAAGCTCGTCTCGAGCCCGTCGACGTCCCAACCAGGGCTAGCCCGGTTGACGTCGAATTCGACCGCAAAAACTCATTCCGGATCCTGATTTTCCGAGCTTTTGCTGCCAGCCTGAAGACGGCCAGGATCGGAGGCGACCGGGGCAGAATCCGGCGTGGAGGAGCGGACCCACTCGGGTCGCCGGCTCGGGTCGTCGACGCGATTTAATAATCAAAAACCCGACACTTGTGCGACACAGGAAAGAACAAACCTGACTGACCAAAAAAGGAGGAGGTGCAACACGAGGACTTCCAAGGAGGTCACCCATCCCAGTACTACTCTCGCCCAAGCACGCTTAACTGCGGAGTTCTGATGGGATCCGGTGCATTAGTGCTGGTATGATCGCACCTGTGAAGTGTGGCGCGATCAACTGCTTTAAGGGTTGGCCGAGCCGTCTCGTGCGCGCTTCGGACGACCATAACTTTTCATCCGGGTTGAATCCCGAGGCGAGGGAGCTGCCATTGGAAAGCTCGTCTCGAGCCCGTCGATGTCCCAACCAGGGCTAGCCCGGTTGACGTCGAATTCGACCTCAAAAACTCGTTTCGGATCCTGATTTTCCGAGCTTTTGCTGCCAGCCTGACGACGGCCAGGATCGGAGGCGACCGGGGCAGAATCCGGCGTGGAGGAGCGTACCCACTCGGGTCGCCGGCTGGGGTCGCCGACGCGATTTAAAAATCAAAAATCCGACACTTGTGCGACACCGGAAAGAAAAAACCTGACTGACCAAAAAAGGAGGAGGTGCAACACGAGGACTTCCAAGGAGGTCCCCCATCCCAGTACTACTCTCGCCCAAGCACGCTTAACTGCGGAGTTCTTATGGGATCCGGTGCATTAGTGCTGGTATGATCGCACCTGTTAAGTGTGGCGCGATCAACTGCTTTAAGGCTTGGCCGAGCCATCTCGTGCGCGCTTCGGACGGCCATAACTTTTCATCCGGGTTGAATCCCGAGGCGAGGGAGCTGCCGTTGGAAAGCTCGTCTCGAGCCCGTCGACGTCCCAACCAGGGCTAGCCTGGTTGACGTCGAATTGGACCTCAAAAACCCGTTCCAGATCCTGATTTTCCGAGCTTTTGCTGCCAGCCCGACGGCGGCCAGGATCGGAGCCGACTTGGGCAGAATCCGGCGTGGAGGAGCGGACCCACTCGGGTCGCCGGCTCGGGTCGCCGACGCGATTTAATAATCAAAAACCCGACACTTGTGCGACACCGGAAAGAACAAACCTGACTGACCAAAAAAGGAGGAGGTGCAACACGAGGACTTCCAAGGAGGTCACCCATCCCAGTACTACTCTCGCCCAAGCACGCTTAACTGCAGAGTTCTGATGGGATCCGGTGCATTAGTGCTGGTATGATCTCACCTAATAAGTGTGGCGCGATCAACTGCTTTAAGGCTTGGCCGAGCCGTCTCGTGCGCGCTTCGGACGGCCATAACTTTTCATCCGGGTTGAATCCTGAGGCGAGGGAGCTGCCATTGGAAAGCTCGTCTCGAGCCCGTCGACGTCCCAACCAGGGCTAGCCCGGTTGACGTCGAATTCGACCGCAAAAACTCATTCCGGATCCTGATTTTCCGAGCTTTTGCTGCCAGCCTGAAGACGGCCAGGATCGGAGGCGACCGGGGCAGAATCCGGCGTGGAGGAGCGGACCCACTCGGGTCGCCGGCTCGGGTCGCCGACCCGATTTAATAATCAAAAACCCGACACTTGTGCGACACAGGAAAGAACAAACCTGACTGACCAAAAAAGGAGGAGGTGCAACACGAGGACTTCCAAGGAGGTCACCCATCCCAATACTACTCTCGCCCAAGCACGCTTAACTGCGGAGTTCTGATGGGATCCGGTGCATTAGTGCTGGTATGATCGCACCTAATAAGTGTGGCGCGATCAACTGCTTTAAGGGTTGGCCGAGCCGTCTCGTGCGCGCTTCGGACGACCATAACTTTTCATCCGGGTTGAATCCCGAGGCGAGGGAGCTGCCATTGGAAAGCTCGTCTCGAGCCCGTCGATGTCCCAACCAGGGCTAGCCCGGTTGACGTCGAATTCGACCTCAAAAACTCGTTTCGGATCCTGATTTTCCGAGCTTTTGCTGCCAGCCTGACGACGGCCAGGATCGGAGGCGACCGGGGCAGAATCCGGCGTGGAGGAGCGGACCCACTCGGGTCGCCGGCTGGGGTCGCCGACGCGATTTAAAAATCAAAAATCCGACACTTGTGCGACACCGGAAAGAAAAAACCTGACTGACCAAAAAAGGAGGAGGTGCAACACGAGGACTTCCAAGGAGGTCCCCCATCCCAGTACTACTCTCGCCCAAGCACGCTTAACTGCGGAGTTCTTATGGGATCCGGTGCATTAGTGCTGGTATGATCGCACCTGTTAAGTGTGGCGCGATCAACTGCTTTAAGGCTTGGCCGAGCCATCTCGTGCGCGCTTCGGACGGCCATAACTTTTCATCCGGGTTGAATCCCGAGGCGAGGGAGCTGCCGTTGGAAAGCTCGTCTCGAGCCCGTCGACGTCCCAACCAGGGCTAGCCTGGTTGACGTCGAATTGGACCTCAAAAACCCGTTCCAGATCCTGATTTTCCGAGCTTTTGCTGCCAGCCCGACGGCGGCCAGGATCGGAGCCGACTTGGGCAGAATCCGGCGTGGAGGAGCGGACCCACTCGGGTCGCCGGCTCGGGTCGCCGACGCGATTTAATAATCAAAAACCCGACACTTGTGCGACACCGGAAAGAACAAACCTGACTGACCAAAAAAGGAGGAGGTGCAACACGAGGACTTCCAAGGAGGTCACCCATCCCAGTACTACTCTCGCCCAAGCACGCTTAACTGCAGAGTTCTGATGGGATCCGGTGCATTAGTGCTGGTATGATCTCACCTAATAAGTGTGGCGCGATCAACTGCTTTAAGGCTTGGCCGAGCCGTCTCGTGCGCGCTTCGGACGGCCATAACTTTTCATCCGGGTTGAATCCCGAGGCGAGGGAGCTGCCATTGGAAAGCTCGTCTCGAGCCCGTCGACGTCCCAACCAGGGCTAGCCCGGTTGACGTCGAATTCGACCGCAAAAACTCATTCCGGATCCTGATTTTCCGAGCTTTTGCTGCCAGCCTGAAGACGGCCAGGATCGGAGGCGACCGGGGCAGAATCCGGCGTGGAGGAGCGGACCCACTCGGGTCGCCGGCTCGGGTCGTCGACGCGATTTAATAATCAAAAACCCGACACTTGTGCGACACAGGAAAGAACAAACCTGACTGACCAAAAAAGGAGGAGGTGCAACACGAGGACTTCCAAGGAGGTCACCCATCCCAGTACTACTCTCGCCCAAGCACGCTTAACTGCGGAGTTCTGATGGGATCCGGTGCATTAGTGCTGGTATGATCGCACCTGTGAAGTGTGGCGCGATCAACTGCTTTAAGGGTTGGCCGAGCCGTCTCGTGCGCGCTTCGGACGACCATAACTTTTCATCCGGGTTGAATCCCGAGGCGAGGGAGCTGCCATTGGAAAGCTCGTCTCGAGCCCGTCGATGTCCCAACCAGGGCTAGCCCGGTTGACGTCGAATTCGACCTCAAAAACTCGTTTCGGATCCTGATTTTCCGAGCTTTTGCTGCCAGCCTGACGACGGCCAGGATCGGAGGCGACCGGGGCAGAATCCGGCGTGGAGGAGCGGACCCACTCGGGTCGCCGGCTGGGGTCGCCGACGCGATTTAAAAATCAAAAATCCGACACTTGTGCGACACCGGAAAGAAAAAACCTGACTGACCAAAAAAGGAGGAGGTGCAACACGAGGACTTCCAAGGAGGTCCCCCATCCCAGTACTACTCTCGCCCAAGCACGCTTAACTGCGGAGTTCTTATGGGATCCGGTGCATTAGTGCTGGTATGATCGCACCTGTTAAGTGTGGCTCGATCAACTGCTTTAAGGCTTGGCCGAGCCATCTCGTGCGCGCTTCGGACGGCCATAACTTTTCATCCGGGTTGAATCCCGAGGCGAGGGAGCTGCCGTTGGAAAGCTCGTCTCGAGCCCGTCGACGTCCCAACCAGGGCTAGCCTGGTTGACGTCGAATTGGACCTCAAAAACCCGTTCCAGATCCTGATTTTCCGAGCTTTTGCTGCCAGCCCGACGGCGGCCAGGATCGGAGCCGACTTGGGCAGAATCCGGCGTGGAGGAGCGGACCCACTCGGGTCGCCGGCTCGGGTCGCCGACGCGATTTATAATCAAAAACCCGACACTTGTGCGACACCGGAAAGAACAAACCTGACTGACCAAAAAAGGAGGAGGTGCAACACGAGGACTTCCAAGGAGGTCACCCATCCCAGTACTACTCTCGCCCAAGCACGCTTAACTGCAGAGTTCTGATGGGATCCGGTGCATTAGTGCTGGTATGATCTCACCTAATAAGTGTGGCGCGATCAACTGCTTTAAGGCTTGGCCGAGCCGTCTCGTGCGCGCTTCGGACGGCCATAACTTTTCATCCGGGTTGAATCCCGAGGCGAGGGAGCTGCCATTGGAAAGCTCGTCTCGAGCCCGTCGACGTCCCAACCAGGGCTAGCCCGGTTGACGTCGAATTCGACCGCAAAAACTCATTCCGGATCCTGATTTTCCGAGCTTTTGCTGCCAGCCTGAAGACGGCCAGGATCGGAGGCGACCGGGGCAGAATCCGGCGTGGAGGAGCGGACCCACTCGGGTCGCCGGCTCGGGTCGCCGACCCGATTTAATAATCAAAAACCCGACACTTGTGCGACACAGGAAAGAACAAACCTGACTGACCAAAAAAGGAGGAGGTGCAACACGAGGACTTCCAAGGAGGTCACCCATCCCAATACTACTCTCGCCCAAGCACGCTTAACTGCGGAGTTCTGATGGGATCCGGTGCATTAGTGCTGGTATGATCGCACCTAATAAGTGTGGCGCGATCAACTGCTTTAAGGCTTGGCCGAGCCGTCTCGTGCGCGCTTCGGACGGCCATAACTTTTCATCTGGGTTGAATCCCGAGGCGAGTGAGCTGCCATTGGAAAGCTCGTCTCGAGCCCGTCGATGTCCCAACCAGGGCTAGCCCGGTTCACGTCGAATTCGACCTCAAAAACTCGTTCCGGATACTGATTTTCTGAGCTTTTGCTGCCAGCCTGACGACGGCCAGGATTGGAGGCGACCGGGGCAGATCCGGCGTGGAGGAGCGGACCCACTCGGGTCGCCGACGCGATTTAATAATCAAAAATCCGACACTTGTGGGACACCGGAAAGAACAAACCTGACTGACCAAAAAAGGAGGAGGTGCAACACGAGGACTTCCAAGGAGGTCACCCATCCCAGTACTACTCTCGCCCAAGCACGCTTAACTACGGAGTTCTGATGGGATCCGGTGCATTAGTGCTGGTATGATCGCACCTGTTAAGTGTGGCGCGATCAACTGCTTTAAGGCTTGGCCGAGCCGTCTCGTGCGCGCTTCGGACGGCCATAACTTTTCATCCGGGTTGAATCCCGAGGCGAGGGAGCTGCCATTGGAAAGCTCGTCTCGAGCCCGTCGATGTCCCAACCCGGGCTAGCCCGGTTGACGTCGAATTCGACCTCAAAAACTCGTTCCGGATCCTGATTTTCCGAGCTTTTGCAGCCAGCCTCACGACGGCCAGGATCGGAGGCGACCGGGGCAGAATCCGGCGTGGAGAAGCGGACCCACTCGGGTCACCGACGCGATTTAATAATCAAAAATCCGACACTTGTGCGACACCGGAAAGAACAAACCTGACTGACCAAAAAAGGAGGAGGTGCAACACGAGGACTTCCAAGGAGGTCACCCATCCCAGTACTACTCTCGCCCAAGCACGCTTAACTGCGGAGTTCTGATGGGATCCGGTGCATTAGTGCTGGTATGATCGCACCTGTGAAGTGTGGCGCGATCAACTGCTTTAAGGGTTGGCCGAGCCGTCTCGTGCGCGCTTCGGACGACCATAACTTTTCATCCGGGTTGAATCCCGAGGCGAGGGAGCTGCCATTGGAAAGCTCGTCTCGAGCCCGTCGATGTCCCAACCAGGGCTAGCCCGGTTGACGTCGAATTCGACCTCAAAAACTCGTTTCGGATCCTGATTTTCCGAGCTTTTGCTGCGAGCCTGACGACGGCCAGGATCGGAGGCGACCGGGGCAGAATCCGGCGTGGAGGAGCGGACCCACTCGGGTCGCCGGCTGGGGTCGCCGACGCGATTTAAAAATCAAAAATCCGACACTTGTGCGACACCGGAAAGAAAAAACCTGACTGACCAAAAAAGGAGGAGGTGCAACACGAGGACTTCCAAGGAGGTCCCCCATCCCAGTACTACTCTCGCCCAAGCACGCTTAACTGCGGAGTTCTTATGGGATCCGGTGCATTAGTGCTGGTATGATCGCACCTGTTAAGTGTGGCGCGATCAACTGCTTTAAGGCTTGGCCGAGCCATCTCGTGCGCGCTTCGGACGGCCATAACTTTTCATCCGGGTTGAATCCCGAGGCGAGGGAGCTGCCGTTGGAAAGCTCGTCTCGAGCCCGTCGACGTCCCAACCAGGGCTAGCCTGGTTGACGTCGAATTGGACCTCAAAAACCCGTTCCAGATCCTGATTTTCCGAGCTTTTGCTGCCAGCCCGACGGCGGCCAGGATCGGAGCCGACTTGGGCAGAATCCGGCGTGGAGGAGCGGACCCACTCGGGTCGCCGGCTCGGGTCGCCGACGCGATTTAATAATCAAAAACCCGACACTTGTGCGACACCGGAAAGAACAAACCTGACTGACCAAAAAAGGAGGAGGTGCAACACGAGGACTTCCAAGGAGGTCACCCATCCCAGTACTACTCTCGCCCAAGCACGCTTAACTGCAGAGTTCTGATGGGATCCGGTGCATTAGTGCTGGTATGATCTCACCTAATAAGTGTGGCGCGATCAACTGCTTTAAGGCTTGGCCGAGCCGTCTCGTGCGCGCTTCGGACGGCCATAACTTTTCATCCGGGTTGAATCCCGAGGCGAGGGAGCTGCCATTGGAAAGCTCGTCTCGAGCCCGTCGACGTCCCAACCAGGGCTAGCCCGGTTGACGTCGAATTCGACCGCAAAAACTCATTCCGGATCCTGATTTTCCGAGCTTTTGCTGCCAGCCTGACGACGGCCAGGATCGGAGGCGACCGGGGCAGAATCCGGCGTGGAGGAGCGGACCCACTCGGGTCGCCGGCTCGGGTCGCCGACCCGATTTAATAATCAAAAACCCGACACTTGTGCGACACAGGAAAGAACAAACCTGACTGACCAAAAAAGGAGGAGGTGCAACACGAGGACTTCCAAGGAGGTCACCCATCCCAGTACTACTCTCGCCCAAGCACGCTTAACTGCGGAGTTCTGATGGGATCCGGTGCATTAGTGCTGGTATGATCGCACCTAATAAGTGTGGCGCGATCAACTGCTTTAAGGCTTGGCCGAGCCGTCTCGTGCGCGCTTCGGACGGCCATAACTTTTCATCTGGGTTGAATCCCGAGGCGAGTGAGCTGCCATTGGAAAGCTCGTCTCGAGCCCGTCGATGTCCCAACCAGGGCTAGCCCGGTTCACGTCGAATTCGACCTCAAAAACTCGTTCCGGATACTGATTTTCTGAGCTTTTGCTGCCAGCCTGACGACGGCCAGGATTGGAGGCGACCGGGGCAGATCCGGCGTGGAGGAGCGGACCCACTCGGGTCGCCGACGCGATTTAATAATCAAAAATCCGACACTTGTGGGACACCGGAAAGAACAAACCTGACTGACCAAAAAAGGAGGAGGTGCAACACGAGGACTTCCAAGGAGGTCACCCATCCCAGTACTACTCTCGCCCAAGCACGCTTAACTACGGAGTTCTGATGGGATCCGGTGCATTAGTGCTGGTATGATCGCACCTGTTAAGTGTGGCGCGATCAACTGCTTTAAGGCTTGGCCGAGCCGTCTCGTGCGCGCTTCGGACGGCCATAACTTTTCATCCGGGTTGAATCCCGAGGCGAGGGAGCTGCCATTGGAAAGCTCGTCTCGAGCCCGTCGATGTCCCAACCAGGGCTAGCCCGGTTGACGTCGAATTCGACCTCAAAAACTCGTTCCGGATCCTGATTTTCCGAGCTTTTGCTGCCAGCCTGACGACGGCCAGGATCGGAGGCGACCGGGGCAGAATCCGGCGTGGAGGAGCGGACCCACTCGGGTCGCCGGCTGGGGTCGCCGACGCGATTTAATAATCAAAAATCCGACACTTGTGCGACACCGGAAAGAAAAAACCTGACTGACCAAAAAAGGAGGAGGTGCAACACGAGGACTTCCAAGGAGGTCCCCCATCCCAGTACTACTCTCGCCCAAGCACGCTTAACTGCGGAGTTATTATGGGATCCGGTGCATTAGTGCTGGTATGATCGCACCTGTTAAGTGTGGCGCGATCAACTGCTTTAAGGCTTGGCCGAGCCATCTCGTGCGCGCTTCGGACGGCCATAACTTTTCATCCGGGTTGAATCCCGAGGCGAGGGAGCTGCCGTTGGAAAGCTCGTCTCGAGCCCGTCGACGTCCCAACCAGGGCTAGCCTGGTTGACGTCGAATTGGACCTCAAAAACCCGTTCCAGATCCTGATTTTCCGAGCTTTTGCTGCCAGCCCGACGGCGGCCAGGATCGGAGCCGACTTGGGCAGAATCCGGCGTGGAGGAGCGGACCCACTCGGGTCGCCGGCTCGGGTCGCCGACGCGATTTAATAATCAAAAACCCGACACTTGTGCGACACCGGAAAGAACAAACCTGACTGACCAAAAAAGGAGGAGGTGCAACACGAGGACTTCCAAGGAGGTCACCCATCCCAGTACTACTCTCGCACAAGCACGCTTAACTGCAGAGTTCTGATGGGATCCGGTGCATTAGTGCTGGTATGATCTCACCTAATAAGTGTGGCGCGATCAACTGCTTTAAGGCTTGGCCGAGCCGTCTCGTGCGCGCTTCGGACGGCCATAACTTTTCATCCGGGTTGAATCCCGAGGCGAGGGAGCTGCCATTGGAAAGCTCGTCTCGAGCCCGTCGATGTCCCAACCAGGGCTAGCCCGGTTGACGTCGAATTCGACCTCAAAAACTCGTTCCGGATCCTGATTTTCCGAGCTTTTGCTGCCAGCCTGACGACGGCCAGGATCGGAGGCGACCGGGGCAGAATCCGGCGTGGAGGAGCGGACCCACTCGGGTCGCCGGCTGGGGTCGCCGACGCGATTTAATAATCAAAAATCCGACACTTGTGCGACACCGGAAAGAAAAAACCTGACTGACCAAAAAAGGAGGAGGTGCAACACGAGGACTTCCAAGGAGGTCCCCCATCCCAGTACTACTCTCGCCCAAGCACGCTTAACTGCGGAGTTATTATGGGATCCGGTGCATTAGTGCTGGTATGATCGCACCTGTTAAGTGTGGCGCGATCAACTGCTTTAAGGCTTGGCCGAGCCATCTCGTGCGCGCTTCGGACGGCCATAACTTTTCATCCGGGTTGAATCCCGAGGCGAGGGAGCTGCCGTTGGAAAGCTCGTCTCGAGCCCGTCGACGTCCCAACCAGGGATAGCCTGGTTGACGTCGAATTGGACCTCAAAAACCCGTTCCAGATCCTGATTTTCCGAGCTTTTGCTGCCAGCCCGACGGCGGCCAGGATCGGAGCCGACTTGGGCAGAATCCGGCGTGGAGGAGCGGACCCACTCGGGTCGCCGGCTCGGGTCGCCGACGCGATTTAATAATCAAAAACCCGACACTTGTGCGACACCGGAAAGAACAAACCTGACTGACCAAAAAAGGAGTAGGTGCAACACGAGGACTTCCAAGGAGGTCACCCATCCCAGTACTACTCTCGCCCAAGCACGCTTAACTGCAGAGTTCTGATGGGATCCGGTGCATTAGTGCTGGTATGATCTCACCTAATAAGTGTGGCGCGATCAACTGCTTTAAGGCTTGGCCGAGCCGTCTCGTGCGCGCTTCGGACGGCCATAACTTTTCATCCGGGTTGAATCCCGAGGCGAGGGAGCTGCCATTGGAAAGCTCGTCTCGAGCCCGTCGACGTCCCAACCAGGGCTAGCCCGGTTGACGTCGAATTCGACCGCAAAAACTCATTCCGGATCCTGATTTTCCGAGCTTTTGCTGCCAGCCTGACGACGGCCAGGATCGGAGGCGACCGGGGCAGAATCCGGCGTGGAGGAGCGGACCCACTCGGGTCGCCGGCTCGGGTCGCCGACCCGATTTAATAATCAAAAACCCGACACTTGTGCGACACAGGAAAGAACAAACCTGACTGACCAAAAAAGGAGGAGGTGCAACACGAGGACTTCCAAGGAGGTCACCCATCCCAGTACTACTCTCGCCCAAGCACGCTTAACTGCGGAGTTCTGATGGGATCCGGTGCATTAGTGCTGGTATGATCGCACCTAATAAGTGTGGCGCGATCAACTGCTTTAAGGCTTGGCCGAGCCGTCTCGTGCGCGCTTCGGACGGCCATAACTTTTCATCTGGGTTGAATCCCGAGGCGAGTGAGCTGCCATTGGAAAGCTCGTCTCGAGCCCGTCGATGTCCCAACCAGGGCTAGCCCGGTTCACGTCGAATTCGACCTCAAAAACTCGTTCCGGATACTGATTTTCTGAGCTTTTGCTGCCAGCCTGACGACGGCCAGGATTGGAGGCGACCGGGGCAGATCCGGCGTGGAGGAGCGGACCCACTCGGGTCGCCGGCTCGGGTCGCCGACGCGATTTAATAATCAAAAATCCGACACTTGTGGGACACCGGAAAGAACAAACCTGACTGACCAAAAAAGGAGGAGGTGCAACACGAGGACTTCCAAGGAGGTCACCCATCCCAGTACTACTCTCGCCCAAGCACGCTTAACTACGGAGTTCTGATGGGATCCGGTGCATTAGTGCTGGTATGATCGCACCTGTTAAGTGTGGCGCGATCAACTGCTTTAAGGCTTGGCCGAGCCGTCTCGTGCGCGCTTCGGACGACCATAACTTTTCATCCGGGTTGAATCCCGAGGCGAGGGAGCTGCCATTGGAAAGCTCGTCTCGAGCCCGTCGATGTCCCAACCAGGGCTAGCCCGGTTGACGTCGAATTCGACCTCAAAAACTCGTTCCGGATCCTTATTTTCCGAGCTTTTGCTGCCAGCCTCACGACGGCCAGGATCGGAGGCGACCGGGGCAGAATCCGGCGTGGAGGAGCGGACCCACTCGGGTCGCCGGCTCGGGTCGCCGACGCGATTTAATAATCAAAAATCCGACACTTGTGCGACACCGGAAAGAACAAACCTGACTGACCAAAAAAGGAGGAGGTGCAACACGAGGACTTCCAAGGAGATCACCCCTCCCAGTACTACTCTCGCCCAAGCACGCTTAACTGCAGAGTTCTGATGGGATCCGGTGCATTAGTGCTGGTATGATCGCACCTGTTAAGTGTGGCGCGATCAACTGCTTTAAGGCTTTGCCGAGCCGTCTCGTGCGCGCGTCGGACGGCCATAACTTTTCATCCGGGTTGAATCCCGAGGCGAGGGAGCTGCCATTGGAAAGCTCGTCTCGAGCCCGTCGACGTCCCAACCAGGGCTAGCCCGGTTGACGTCGAATTCGACCTCAAAAACTCGTTCCGGATCCTGATTTTCCGAGCTTTTGCTGCCAGCCCGACGACGGCCAGGATCAGAGGCGACCGGGGCAGAATCCGGCGTGGAGGAGCGGACCCACTCGGGTCGCCGGCTCGGGTCGCCGACGCGATTTAATAATCAAAAATCCGACACTTGTGCGACACCGGAAAGAACAAACCTGACTGACCAAAAAAGGAGGAGGTGCAACACGAGGACTTCCAAGGAGGTCACCAATCCCAGTACTACTCTCCCCCAAGCACGCTTAACTGCAGAGTTCTGATGGGATCCGGTGCATTAGTGCTGGTATGATCGCACCTGTTAAGTGTGGCACGATCAACTTCTTTAAGGCTTGGCCGAGCCGTCTCGTGCGTGCTTCGAACGGCCATAACTTTTCATCCGGGTTGAATCCCGAGGCGAGGGAGCTGCCGTTGGAAAGCTCGTCTCGAGCCCGTCGACATCCCAACAAGGGCTAGCCCGGTTGACGTCGAATTCGACCTCAAAAACCCGTTCCAGAACCTGATTTTCCGAGCTTTTGCTGCCAGCCCGACGGCGGCCACGATCGGAGCCGACCGGGGCAGAATCCGGCGTGGAGGAGCGGACCCACTCGGGTCGCCGGCTCGGGTCGCCGACCCGATTTAATAATCAAAAACCCGACACTTGTGCGACACAGGAAAGAACAAACCTGACTGACCAAAAAAGGAGGAGGTGCAACACGAGGACTTCCAAGGAGGTCACCCATCCCAGTACTACTCTCGCCCAAGCACGCTTAACTGCGGAGTTCTGATGGGATCCGGTGCATTAGTGCTGGTATGATCGCACCTAATAAGTGTGGCGCGATCAACTGCTTTAAGGCTTGGCCGAGCCGTCTCGTGCGCGCTTCGGACGGCCATAACTTTTCATCTGGGTTGAATCCCGAGGCGAGTGAGCTGCCATTGGAAAGCTCGTCTCGAGCCCGTCGATGTCCCAACCAGGGCTAGCCCGGTTCACGTCGAATTCGACCTCAAAAACTCGTTCCGGATACTGATTTTCTGAGCTTTTGCTGCCAGCCTGACGACGGCCAGGATTGGAGGCGACCGGGGCAGATCCGGCGTGGAGGAGCGGACCCACTCGGGTCGCTTGCTCGGGTCGCCGACGCGATTTAATAATCAAAAATCCGACACTTGTGGGACACCGGAAAGAACAAACCTGACTGACCAAAAAAGGAGGAGGTGCAACACGAGGACTTCCAAGGAGATCACCCATCCCAGTACTACTCTCGCCCAAGCACGCTTAACTGCAGAGTTCTGATGGGATCCGGTGCATTAGTGCTGGTATGATCGCACCTGTTAAGTGTGGCGCGATCAACTGCTTTAAGGCTTTGCCGAGCCGTCTCGTGCGCGCGTCGGACGGCCATAACTTTTCATCCGGGTTGAATCCCGAGGCGAGGGAGCTGCCATTGGAAAGCTCGTCTCGAGCCCGTCGACGTCCCAACCCGGGCTAGCCCGGTTGACGTCGAATTCGACCTCAAAAACTCGTTCCGGATCCTGATTTTCCGAGCTTTTGCTGCCAGCCTGACGACGGCCAGGATCAGAGGCGACCGGGGCAGAATCCGGCGTGGAGGAGCGGACCCACTCGGGTCGCCGGCTCGGGTCGCCGACGCGATTTAATAATCAAAAATCCGACACTTGTGCGACACCGGAAAGAACAAACCTGACTGACCAAAAAAGGAGGAGGTGCAACACGAGGACTTCCAAGGAGGTCACCAATCCCAGTACTACTCTCCCCCAAGCACGCTTAACTGCAGAGTTCTGATGGGATCCGGTGCATTAGTGCTGGTATGATCGCACCTGTTAAGTGTGGCACGATCAACTTCTTTAAGGCTTGGCCGAGCCGTCTCGTGCGTGCTTCGGACGGCCATAACTTTTCATCCGGGTTGAATCCCGAGGCGAGGGAGCTGCCGTTGGAAAGCTCGTCTCGAGCCCGTCGACATCCCAACAAGGGCTAGCCCGGTTGACGTCGAATTCGACCTCAAAAACCCGTTCCAGAACCTGATTTTCCGAGCTTTTGCTGCCAGCCCGACGGCGGCCACGATCGGAGCCGACCGGGGCAGAATCCGGCGTGGAGGAGCGGACCCACTCGGGTCGCCGACGCGATTTAATAATCAAAAACCCGACACTTGTGCGACACCGGAAAGAACAAACCTGACTGACCAAAAAAGGAGGAGGTGCAACACGAGGACATCCAAGGAGGTCACCCATCCCAGTACTACTCTCGCCCAAGCACGCTTAACTGCGGAGTTCTGATGGGATCCGGTGCATTAGTGCTGGTATGATCGCACCTGTTAAGTGTAGCGCGATCAACTGCTTTAAGGCTTGGCCGAGCCATCTCGTGCGTGCTTCGGACGGCCATAACTTTTCATCCGGGTTGAATCCCGAGGCGAGGGAGCTGCCGTTGGAAAGCTCGTGTCGAGCCCGTCGACGTCCCAACCAGGGCTAGCCCGGTTGACGTCGAATTCGACCTCAAAAACCCGTTCCAGATCCTGATTTTCCGAGCTTTTGCAACCAGACCGACGGCGGCCAGGATCGGAGCCGACCGGGGCAGAATCCGGCGTGGAGGAGCGGACCCACTCGGGTCGCCGGCTCGGGTCGCCGACGCGATTTAATAATCAAAAACCCGACACTTGTGCGACACCGGAAAGAACAAACCAGACTGACCAAAAAAGGAGGAGGTGCAACACGAGGACTTCCAAGGAGGTCACCCATCCCAGTACTACTCTCGCCCAAGCACGCTTAACTGCGGAGTTCTGATGGGATCCGGTGCATTAGTGCTGGTATGATCGCACCTGTTAAGTGTGGCGCGATCAACTGCTTTAAGGCTTGGCCGAGCCGTCTCGAGTGCGCTTCAGACGGCCATAACTTTTCATCCGGGTTGAATCCCGTGGCGAGGGAGCTGCCGTTGGAAAGCTCGTCTCGAGCCCGTCGACGTCCCAACCCGGGCTAGCCCGGTTGACGTCGAATTCGACCTCAAAAACTCGTTCCGGATCCTTATTTTCCGAGCTTTTGCTGCCAGCCTCACGACGGCCAGGATCGGAGGCGACCGGGGCAGAATCCGGCGTGGAGGAGCGGACCCACTCGGGTCGCCGGCTCGGGTCGCCGACGCGATTTAATAATCAAAAATCCGACACTTGTGCGACACCGGAAAGAACAAACCTGACTGACCAAAAAAGGAGGAGGTGCAACACGAGGACTTCCAAGGAGATCACCCCTCCCAGTACTACTCTCGCCCAAGCACGCTTAACTGCAGAGTTCTGATGGGATCCGGTGCATTAGTGCTGGTATGATCGCACCTGTTAAGTGTGGCGCGATCAACTGCTTTAAGGCTTTGCCGAGTCGTCTCGTGCGCGCGTCGGACGGCCATAACTTTTCATCCGGGTTGAATCCCGAGGCGAGGGAGCTGCCATTGGAAAGCTCGTCTCGAGCCCGTCGACGTCCCAACCAGGGCTAGCCCGGTTGACGTCGAATTCGACCTCAAAAACTCGTTCCGGATCCTGATTTTCCGAGCTTTTGCTGCCAGCCCGACGACGGCCAGGATCAGAGGCGACCGGGGCAGAATCCGGCGTGGAGGAGCGGACCCACTCGGGTCGCCGGCTCGGGTCGCCGACGCGATTTAATAATCAAAAATCCGACACTTGTGCGACACCGGAAAGAACAAACCTGACTGACCAAAAAAGGAGGAGGTGCAACACGAGGACTTCCAAGGAGGTCACCAATCCCAGTACTACTCTCCCCCAAGCACGCTTAACTGCAGAGTTCTGATGGGATCCGGTGCATTAGTGCTGGTATGATCGCACCTGTTAAGTGTGGCACGATCAACTTCTTTAAGGCTTGGCCGAGCCGTCTCGTGCGTGCTTCGAACGGCCATAACTTTTCATCCGGGTTGAATCCCGAGGCGAGGGAGCTGCCGTTGGAAAGCTCGTCTCGAGCCCGTCGACATCCCAACAAGGGCTAGCCCGGTTGACGTCCAATTCGACCTCAAAAACCCGTTCCAGAACCTGATTTTCCGAGCTTTTGCTGCCAGCCCGACGGCGGCCACGATCGGAGGCGACCGGGGCAGAATCCGGCGTGGAGGAGCGGACCCACTCGGGTCGCCGGCTCGGGTCGCCGACCCGATTTAATAATCAAAAACCCGACACTTGTGCGACACAGGAAAGAACAAACCTGACTGACCAAAAAAGGAGGAGGTGCAACACGAGGACTTCCAAGGAGGTCACCCATCCCAGTACTACTCTCGCCCAAGCACGCTTAACTGCGGAGTTCTGATGGGATCCGGTGCATTAGTGCTGGTATGATCGCACCTAATAAGTGTGGCGCGATCAACTGCTTTAAGGCTTGGCCGAGCCGTCTCGTGCGCGCTTCGGACGGCCATAACTTTTCATCTGGGTTGAATCCCGAGGCGAGTGAGCTGCCATTGGAAAGCTCGTCTCGAGCCCGTCGATGTCCCAACCCGGGCTAGCCCGGTTCACGTCGAATTCGACCTCAAAAACTCGTTCCGGATACTGATTTTCTGAGCTTTTGCTGCCAGCCTGACGACGGCCAGGATTGGAGGCGACCGGGGCAGATCCGGCGTGGAGGAGCGGACCCACTCGGGTCGCCGGCTCGGGTCGCCGACGCGATTTAATAATCAAAAATCCGACACTTGTGGGACACCGGAAAGAACAAACCTGACTGACCAAAAAAGGAGGAGGTGCAACACGAGGACTTCCAAGGAGATCACCCATCCCAGTACTACTCTCGCCCAAGCACGCTTAACTGCAGAGTTCTGATGGGATCCGGTGCATTAGTGCTGGTATGATCGCACCTGTTAAGTGTGGCGCGATCAACTGCTTTAAGGCTTTGCCGAGCCGTCTCGTGCGCGCGTCGGACGGCCATAACTTTTCATCCGGGTTGAATCCCGAGGCGAGGGAGCTGCCATTGGAAAGCTCGTCTCGAGCCCGTCGACGTCCCAACCCGGGCTAGCCCGGTTGACGTCGAATTCGACCTCAAAAACTCGTTCCGGATCCTGATTTTCCGAGCTTTTGCTGCCAGCCTGACGACGGCCAGGATCAGAGGCGACCGGGGCAGAATCCGGCGTGGAGGAGCGGACCCACTCGGGTCGCCGGCTCGGGTCGCCGACGCGATTTAATAATCAAAAATCCGACACTTGTGCGACACCGGAAAGAACAAACCTGACTGACCAAAAAAGGAGGAGGTGCAACACGAGGACTTCCAAGGAGGTCACCAATCCCAGTACTACTCTCCCCCAAGCACGCTTAACTGCAGAGTTCTGATGGGATCCGGTGCATTAGTGCTGGTATGATCGCACCTGTTAAGTGTGGCACGATCAACTTCTTTAAGGCTTGGCCGAGCCGTCTCGTGCGTGCTTCGGACGGCCATAACTTTTCATCCGGGTTGAATCCCGAGGCGAGGGAGCTGCCGTTGGAAAGCTCGTCTCGAGCCCGTCGACATCCCAACAAGGGCTAGCCCGGTTGACGTCGAATTCGACCTCAAAAACCCGTTCCAGAACCTGATTTTCCGAGCTTTTGCTGCCAGCCCGACGGCGGCCACGATCGGAGCCGACCGGGGCAGAATCCGGCGTGGAGGAGCGGACCCACTCGGGTCGCCGACGCGATTTAATAATCAAAAACCCGACACTTGTGCGACACCGGAAAGAACAAACCTGACTGACCAAAAAAGGAGGAGGTGCAACACGAGGACATCCAAGGAGGTCACCCATCCCAGTACTACTCTCGCCCAAGCACGCTTAACTGCGGAGTTCTGATGGGATCCGGTGCATTAGTGCTGGTATGATCGCACCTGTTAAGTGTAGCGCGATCAACTGCTTTAAGGCTTGGCCGAGCCATCTCGTGCGTGCTTCGGACGGCCATAACTTTTCATCCGGGTTGAATCCCGAGGCGAGGGAGCTGCCGTTGGAAAGCTCGTGTCGAGCCCGTCGACGTCCCAACCAGGGCTAGCCCGGTTGACGTCGAATTCGACCTCAAAAACCCGTTCCAGATCCTGATTTTCCGAGCTTTTGCAACCAGACCGACGGCGGCCAGGATCGGAGCCGACCGGGGCAGAATCCGGCGTGGAGGAGCGGACCCACTCGGGTCGCCGGCTCGGGTCGCCGACGCGATTTAATAATCAAAAACCCGACACTTGTGCGACACCGGAAAGAACAAACCAGACTGACCAAAAAAGGAGGAGGTGCAACACGAGGACTTCCAAGGAGGTCACCCATCCCAGTACTACTCTCGCCCAAGCACGCTTAACTGCGGAGTTCTGATGGGATCCGGTGCATTAGTGCTGGTATGATCGCACCTGTTAAGTGTGGCGCGATCAACTGCTTTAAGGCTTGGCCGAGCCGTCTCGAGTGCGCTTCAGACGGCCATAACTTTTCATCCGGGTTGAATCCCGTGGCGAGGGAGCTGCCGTTGGAAAGCTCGTCTCGAGCCCGTCGACGTCCCAACCCGGGCTAGCCCGGTTGACGTCGAATTCGACCTCAAAAACCTGTTCCGGATCCTGATTTTCCGAGCTTTTGCTGCCAGCCTGACGAAGGCAAGGATCGGGCGCGACCGGGGCAGAATCCGGCGTGGAGGAGAGGACCCACTCGGTTCGACGGCTCGGGTCGCTGACGCGATTTAATAATCAAAAATCCGACACTTGTGCGACACCGGAAAGAACAAACCTGACTGACCAAAAAAGGAGGAGGTGCAACACGAGGACTTCCAAGGAGATCACCCATCCCAGTATTACTCTCGCCTAAGCACGCTTAACTGCAGAGTTCTGATGGGATCCGGTGCATTAGTGCTGGTAAGATCGCACCTGTTAAGTGTGGCGCGATCAACTGCTTTAAGGCTTGGCCGAGCCGTCTCGTGCGCGCTTCGGACGGCCATAACTTTTCATCCGGGTGGAATCCCGAGGCGAGGGAGCTGCCGTTGGAAAGCTCGTCTCGAGCCCGTCGACATCCCAACCAGGGCTAGCCCGGTTGACGTCGAATTCGACCTCAAAAACCCGTTCCAGATCCTGATTTTCCGAGCTTTTGCTGCCAGCCCGACGGCGGCCACGATCGGAGCCGACCGGGGCAGACTCCGGCGTGGAGGAGCGGACCCACTCGGGTCGCCGACGCGATTTAATAATCAAAAACCCGACACTTGTGCGACACCGGAAAGAACAAACCTGACTGAAAAAAAAAGGAGGAGGTGCAACACGAGGACTTCCAAGGAGGTCACCCATCCCAGTACTACTCTCGCCCAAGCACGCTTAACTGCGGAGTTCTGATGGGATCCGGTGCATTAGTGCTGGTATGATCGCACCTGTTAAGTGTGGCGCGATCAACTGCTTTAAGGCTTGGCTTTGCCATCTCGTGCGCGCATCGGACGGCCATAACTTTTCATCCGGGTTGAATCCCGATGCGAGGGAGCTGCCGTTGGAAAGCTCGTCTCGAGCCCGTCGACTTCCCAACCGGGGCTAGCCCGGTTGACGTCGAATTCGACCTCAAAAACCCGTTCCAGATCCTGATTTTCCGAGCTTTTGCTGCCAGCCCGACGGCGGCCACGATCGGAGCCGACCGGGGCAGAATCAGGCGTGGAGGAGCGGACCCACTCGGGTCGCCGGCTCGGGTCGCCGACGCGATTTAATAATCAAAAATCCGACACTTGTGCCACACCGGAAAGAACAAACCTGACTGACCAAAAGAGGAGGAGGTGCAACACGAGGACTTCCAAGGAGGTCACCCATCCCAGTACTACTCTCGCCCAAGCACGCTTAACTGCGGAGTTCTGATGGGATTCGGTGCATTAGTGCTGGTATGATCGCACCTATTAAGTGTGGCGCGATCAACTGCTTTAAGGCTTGGCCGAGCCGTCTCGTCCGCGCTTCGGACGGCCATAACTTTTCATCCGGTTTAATCCCGAGGCGAGGGAGCTGCCGTTGGAAAGCTCGTCTCGAGCCCGTAGACGTCCCAACCCGGGCTCGCCCGGTGGACGTCGAATTCGACGCTAAAAACTCGTTTCGGATCTTGATTTTCCGAGCTTTTGCTGCCAGCCCGACGACGGCCAGGATTGGAGCCGATCGGGGCAAAAACCGGCGTGGAGGAGCGGACCCACTCAGGACGGCGGCTCGGGTCGCCGACGCGATTTAATAATCCAAACCCCGGCACGTGTGCGACACCGGAAAGAACAAACCTGACTGACCAAAAAGGAGGAGGTGCAACACGAGGACTTCCCAGGAGGTCACCCGTCTCAGTACTACTCTCGCCCAAGCACGCTTAACTACGGAGATCTGATGGGATCCGGTGCATTAGTGCTGGTATGATCGCACCTGTTAAGTGTGGCGCGATCAGCTGCTTTAAGGCTTGGCCGAGCCGTCTCGTGCGCGCTTTGGACGACCATAACTTTTCATCCGGGTTGAATCCCGAGGCGAGGGAGCTGCCGTTGGAAAGCTTGTCTCGAGCCCGTCGACGTCCCAACCTGGGCTAGCCAAGTTGACGTCGAATTCGACCTCAAAAACTCGTTTCGGATCCTGATTTTCCGAGCTTTTGCTGCCAACCCGAAGACAGCCAGGATCGGAGCCGACCGGGGCAAAATCCGGCGTGGAGGAGCGTACCCACTCAGGTCGCCGCCTCGGGTCGCCGACGCGATTTAATAATCCAAAACCCTCCGCGTCTGCGACACCGGAAAGAACAATCCTGACTGACCAAAAAGGAGGAGGTGCAACACGAGAACTTCCCAGGAGGTCACCTATCCCAGTACTACTCTCGCCCAAGCACGCTTAACTGCGGAGTTCTGATGGGATCCGGTGCATTAGTGCTGGTATGATCGCACCTGTTAAGTGTGGCACGATCAACTGCTTTAAGGCTTGGCCGAGCCATCTCGTCCGCGCTTCGGACGGCCATAACTTTTCATCCAGGTTTAATCCCGAGCCGAGGGAGCTGTCGTTGGAAAGCTCATCTCGAGCCCGTCGACGTCCCAACCCAGGCTAGCCCGGTTGACGTCGAATTCGACCTCAAAAACTCGTTCCGGATCCTAATTTTCCGAGCTTTGGTTGCCAGCCCGGCGACGCCCAGGATCAGAGCCGACCGGGGCAGAATCCGGGGTGGAGGAGCGGACCCACTCAGGTCGCCGGCTCGGGTCGCCGACGCGATTTAATAATCCAAAACCCGGCACGTGTGCCACACCGGAAAGAACAAACCTGACTGACCAAAAAGAAGGAGGTGCAACACGAGGACTTCAAAGGAGGTCACCCATCCCAGTACTACTCTCGCCCAAGCACGCTTAACTGCGGAGTTCTGATGGGATCCGGTGCAATAGTGCTGGTATGATCGCACCTGTTAAGTGTGGCGCGATCAACTGCTTTAAGGCTCGGCCGAGCCGTCTCATGCGCGCTTCGGACGGCCATAACTTTTCATCCGGGTTGAATCCCGAGGCGACGGAGCTACCGTTGGAAAGCTCGTCTCGAGCCCGTCGACGTCAGAACCCGGGCTAGCCCGGTTGACGTCGAATTCGACCTCAAAAACCCGTTCCGGATCCTGATTTTCCGAGCTTTTGCTGCCAGCCCGACGACGGCTAGGGTTGGAGCCGACCGGGGCAGAATCCGGCGTGGAGGAGCGGACCCACTCAGGTCGCCGGCTCGGGTCGCCGACGCGATTTAATAATCCAAAACCCGGCACGTGTGCCACACCGGAAAGAACAAACCTGACTGACCAAAAAGGAGGAGGTGCAACACGAGGACTTCCCAGGAGGTCACCCATCCCAGTACTACTCTCGCCCAAGCACGCTTATCTGCGGAGTTCTGATGGGATCCGGTGCATTAGTGCTTTTATGATCGCACCTGTTAAGTGTGGCACGATCAACAGCTTTAAGGCTTGGCCGAGCCATCTCGTCCGCGCTTCGGACGGCCATAACTTTTCATCCGGTTTGATCCCGAGGCGAGGGAGCTGCCTTTGGAAAGCTCGTCTCGAGCCCGTCGACGTCCCAACCCAGGCTAGCCCGGTTGACGTCGAATTCTACCTCAAAAACTCGTTCCGTATCCTGATTTTCCGAGCTTTTGCTGCCAGCCCGACGACGACTAGGATTGGAGCCGACCGGGGCAGAATCCGGCGTGGAGGAGCGGACCCACTCAGGTCGCCGGCTCGGGTCGCCGACGCGATTTAATAATCCAAAACCTGGCACGTGTGCAACACCGGTAAGAACAAACCTGACTGACCAAAAAGGAGGAGGTGCAACACGAGGACTTCCAAGGAGGTCACCCATCCCAGTACTACTCTCGCCCAAGCACGCTTAACTGCGGAGTTCTGATGGGATCCGGTGCATTAGTGATGGTATGATCGCACCTGTTAAGTGTGGCGCGATCAACTGCTTTAAGGCTTGGCCGAGCCGTCTCGTGCGCGCTTCGGACGGCCATAACTTTTCATCCGGGTTGAATCCCGAGGCGAGGGAGATGCCGTTGGAAAGCTCGTCTCGAGCCTGTCGACGTCCCAAACCGGGCTAGCCCGGTTGACGTCGAGTTCGACCTTAAAAACCCGTTCCGGATCCTGATTTTCCGAACTTTTGCTGCCAGCCAGACGACGAACAGGATCAAAGCCGACCGGGGCAGAATCCGGCGTGGAGCAGCGGACCCACTCAGGTCGCCGACGCGATTTAATAATCCAAAACCCGGCGCATGTGCGACACCGGAAAGAACAAACCTGACTGACCAAAAAGGAGGAGGTGCAACACGAGGACTTCCCAGGAGGTCACCCATCCCAGTACTACTCTCGCCCAAGCACGCTTAACTGCGGAGTTCTGATGGGATCCGGTGCATTAGTGCTGGTATGATCGCACCTGTTAAGTGTGGCGCGATCAACTGCTTTAAGGCTTGGCCGAGCCGTCTCGTGCGCGCTTCGGACGACCATAACTTTTCATCCGGGTTGAATCCCGAGGCGAGGGAGCTGCCGTTGGAAAGCTCGTCTCGAGCCCGTCGACGTCCCA
Source organism: Canavalia gladiata (assembly GCA_037954105.1). Classification (NCBI taxonomy): domain Eukaryota; kingdom Viridiplantae; phylum Streptophyta; class Magnoliopsida; order Fabales; family Fabaceae; genus Canavalia; species Canavalia gladiata. Next base: position 21,812,304 of record CM075668.1, on the reverse strand, counting down.
ACCGGGGCTAGCCCGGTTGACGTCGAATTCGACCTCAAAAACCTGTTCCGGATCCTGATTATCTGAGCTTTCGTTGCCAGCCCGACGACGGCCAGGGTTAGAGCCGACCGGGGCAGAATCCGTCTTGGAGGAGCGGACCCACTCAGGTCGCCGGCTCGGGTCGCCGATGCGATTTAATAATCAAAAACACGGCGCGTGTGCGACACTGGAAAGAACAAACCTGACTGACCAAAAAGGAGGAGGTGCAACACGAGGACTTCCCAGGAGGTCACCCATTCCAGTACTACTCTCGCCCAAGAACGCTTGACTGCGGAGTTCTGATGGGATCCGGTGCATTAGTGCTGGTATGATCGCACCTGTTAAGTGTGGCGCGATCAACTGCTTTAAGGCTTGGCCGAGCCGTCTCGTCCGTGCTTCGGACGGCCATAACTTTTCATCCGGGTTTAATCCCGAGGCGAGGGAGCTGCCGTTGGAAAGCTCGTCTCGAGCCCGTCGACATCCCAACCCGGGCAAGCCCGATTGACGTCGAATTCGACCTCAAAAACCCGTTCCGGATCCTGATTTTCCGAGCTTTTGCTGCGAGCCCGACGACGGCCTGGATCGGAGCCGACCGGGGCAGAATCCGCCGTGGAGGAGCGGACCTACTCAGGTCGCCGACGAGATTTAATAATCCAAAACCCGGCGCGTGTGCGACATCGGAAAGAACAAACCTGACTGACCAAAAAGGAGGAGGTGCAACACGAGGACTTCCCAGGTGGTCACCCATCCAAGTACTACTCTCGCCCAAGCACATTTAACTGCGGAGTTCTGATGGGATCCGGTGCATTAGTGCTGGTATGATCGTACCTGTTAAGTGTGGCGCGATCAACTGCTTTAAGGCTTGGCCGAGCCGTCTCGTGCGCGCTTCGGACGGCCATAACTTTTCATCCGGGTTGAATCCCGAGGCGAGGGAGCTGCCGTTGGAAAGCTTGTCTCGAGCCCGTCGACGTCCCAACCCGGGCTAGCCCGGTTGACGTCGAATTCGACCTCAAAAACTCGTTCCGGATCCTGATTTTCCGAGATTTTGCTGCCAGCCCGACGATGGCCAGGATCAGAGCCGACCGGGGCAGCATCCGGGGTGGAGGAGCGGACTCACTCAGGTCGCCGGCTCGGGTCGCCGACGCGATTTAATAATCCAAATCCCGGCGCGTGTGCGACACCAGAAAGAACAAACCTGACTGACCAAAAAGGAGGAGGTGCAAGACGAGGACTTCCTAGGGTTCACCCATCCCAGTACTACTCTCGCCCAAGCACGCTTAACTGCGGAGTTCTGATGGGATCCGGTGCATTAGCGCTGGTATGATCGCACCTGTTAAGTGTGGCGCGATCAACTGCTTTAAGGCTTGGCCGAGCCGTCTCGTTCGCGCTTCGGACGGCCATAACTTTTCATCCGGGTTTCATCCTGAGGCGAGGGAGCTGCCGTTGGAAAGCTCGTCTTGTGCCCGTCGACGTCCCAACTCGGGCTAGCCAGGTTGACGTTGAATTCGACCTCAAAAACTCGTTCCGGATCCTGATTTTCCGAGCTTTTGCTGCCAACCCGACGACAGCCAGGATCGAACCCGACCGGGGCAGAAAGTGGCGTGGAGGAGCGTACCCACTTAGGTCGCCGGCTCGGGTCGCTGACGCGATTAAATAATCCAAAACCCTGCGCGTGTGCAATACCGGAAAGGACAAACCTGACTGACCAAAAAGGAGGAGGTGCAACACGAGGACTCCCAGGAGGTCACCCATCCCAGTACTACTCTCGCCCAAGCACGCTTAACTGCGGAGTTCTGATGGGATCCAGTGCATTAGTGCTGGTATGATCGCACCTGTTAAGTGTGGTGCGATCAACTGCTTTAAGGCTTGGCCGAGCCGTCTCGTCCGCGCTTCGGACTACCATAACTTTTCATCCAGGTTTAATCCCGAGGCGAGGGAGCTATCATTGGAAAGCTCGTCTCGAGCCCGTCGACGTCCCAACCCGGGCTAGCCCGGATGACGTCGAATTCGACCTCAAAAACCCGTTCCGGATCATGATTTTCCGAACTTTTGTTGCCAGCCCGACGACGGCCAGGATCGGAGCCGACCGGGGCAGAATCCGGCGTGGAGGAGCAGACCCACTCAGGTCGCCGGCTCGGGTCGCCGAAACGATATAATAATCCAAAGCCCAGCACGTGTGCGACACCGGAAAGAACAAACCTGACTGACCAAAAAGGAGGAGGTGCAACACGAGGACTTCCCAGGAGGTCACCCGTCTCAGTACTACTCTCGCCCAAGCACGCTTAACTACGGAGTTCTGATGGGATCCGGTGCATTAGTGCTGGTATGATCGCACCTGTTAAGTGTGGCGCGATCAACTGCCTTAAGGCTTGGCCAAGCTGTCTCGTGCGCGCTTTGGACGACCATAACTTTTCATCCGGGTTGAATCCCGAGGCGAGGGAGCTGCCGTTGGAAAGCTCGTCTCGAGCCCGTCGACGTCCCAACCTTGGCTAGCCAAGTTGACGTCGAATTCGACCTCAAAAACTCATTCCGGATCCTGATTTTCCGAGCTTTTGCTGCCAACCCGAAGACAGCCAGGATCGGAGCCGACCGGGGCAGAATCCGGGGTGGAGGAGCGTACCCACTCAGGTCGCCGGCTCGGGTCGCCGACGCGATTTAATAATCCAAAACCCTGCGCGTGTGCGACCCCGGAAAGAACAAACCTGACTGACCAAAAAGGAGGAGGTGCAACACGAGGACTTCCCAGGAGGTCACCCATCCCAGTACTACTCTCGCCCAAGCACGCTTAACTGCGGAGTTCTCATGGGATCCGGTGCATTAGTGCTGGTATGTTCGCACCTGTTAAGTGTGGCGCGATCAACTGCTTTAAGGCTTGGCCGAGCCGTCTCGTGCGCGCTTTGGACGGCCATAACTTTTCATCCGGGTTGAATACCGAGGCGAGGGAGCTGCCGTTGGAAAGCTCGTCTCGAGCCCGTCGACGTCCCAACTTGGGCTAGCCAAGTTGACGTCGAATTCGACCTCAAAAACTCGTTCCGGATCCTGATTTTCCGAGCTTTTGCTGCCAACCCGAAGACAGCCAGGATCGGAGCCGACCGGGGCAGAATCCGGTGTGGAGGAGCGTACCCACTCAGGTCGCCGGCTCGGGTCGCCGACGCGATTTAATAATCCAAAACCCTGCGCGTGTGCGACACCGGAAAGAACAAACCTGACTGACCAAAAAGGAGGAGGTGCAACACGAGGACTTCCCAGGAGGTTACCCATCCCAGTACTACTCTCCCCCAAGCACGCTTAACTGCGGAGTTCTGATGGGATCCGGTGCATTAGTGCTGGTATGATCGCACCTGTTAAGTGTGGCGCGATCAACTGCTTTAAGGCTTGGCCGAGCCGTCTCGTCCGCGCTGCGGACGACCATAACTTTTCATCCAGGTTTAATCCCGAGGCGAGGGAGCTGTCGTTGGAAAGCTCGTCTCGAGCCCGTCGACGTCCCAACCCGGGCTAGCTCGGATGACGTCGAATTCGACCTCAAAAACCCGTTCCGGATCCTGATTTTCCGAGCTTTTGTTGCCAGCCCGACGACGGCCAGGATCGGAGCCGACCGGGGCAGAATCCGAGGTGCAGGAGCGGTCCCACTCACGTCGCCGACACGATTTAATAATCAAAAACCCGGCGCGTGTGAGTCACCGGAAATAACAAACCTGACTGACCAAAAAGGAGGAGGTGCAATACGAGGACTTCCCAGGAGGTCACCCATCCCAGTACTACTCTCGCCCAAGAAAATTTAACTGCGGAGTTCTAATGGGATCCGGTGCATTAGTGCTGGTATGATCGCACCTGTTAAGTGTGGCGCGATAAACTGCTTTAAGGCTTGGCCGAGCCGTCTCGTGCGCGCTCGGACGACCATAACTTTTATCCGGGTTGAATCCCGAGGCGAGGGAGCTGCCGTTGGAAAGCTCATCTCGAGCCCGTCGACGTCCCAACCCAGGCTAGCCCGGTTGACGTCGAATTCGACCTCAAAAACTCGTTCCGGATCCTGATTTTCCGAGCTTTGGCTGCCAGCCCGGCGACGGCCAGGATCAGAGCCGACCGGGGCAGAATCCGGCGTGGAGGAGCAGACCCACTCAGGTCGCCGGCTCGGGTCGCCGACGCGATTTAATAATCCAAAACCCGGCACGTGTGCCACACCGCAAAGAACAAACCTGACTGACCAAAAAGGAGGAGGTGCAACACGAGGACTTCAAAGGAGGTCACCCATCCCAGTACTACTCTCGCCCAAGCACGCTTAACTGCGGAGTTCTGATGGGATCCGGTGCAATAGTGTTGGTATGATCGCACCTGTTAAGTGTGGCGCCATTAACTGCTTTAAGGCTTGGCCGAGCCGTCACTTCCGTGCTTCGGACGACCATAACTTTTCATCCGGGTTTAATCCCGAGGCGAGGGAGCTGCCGTTGGAAAGCTCGTCTCGAGCCCGTCGACGTCCCCACCCGGGCTAGCCTGGTTGACGTCGAGTTCGACCTCAAAAACCCGTTCTTGATCCTGATTTTCCGAACTTTTGCTGCCATCCCGACGACGGCCAGGATCAAAGCCGACCGGGGCAGAATCCGGCGTGGAGGAGCGGACCCACTCAGGTCGCCGACGCGATTTAATAATCCAAAACCCGGCGCATGTGCGACACCGGAAAGAAGAAACCTGACGGACCAAAAAGGAGGAGGTGCAACACGAGGACTTCCCAGGAGGTCACCCATCCCAGTACTACTCTCGCCCAAGCACGCTTAACTGCGGAGTTCTGATGGGATCCGGTGCATTAGTGCTGGTATGATCGCACCTGTTAAGTGTGGCGCGATCAACTGCTTTAAGGCTTGGCCGAGCCGTCACTTCCGCGCTTCGGACGACCATAACTTTTCATCCGGGTTTAATCCCGAGGCGAGGGAGCTGCCGTTGGAAAGCTCGTCTCAAGCCTGTCGACGTCCCCACCCGGGCTAGCCCGGTTGACGTCGAATTCTACCTCAAAAACCCATTCCGGATCCTGATTTTCCGAGCTTTTGCTGCTAGCCCGACGACGGCCAGGATCGGAGCCGACCGGGGAAGAATTCAGCGTGGAGGAGAGGACCCACTCAGGTCGCCGACGCGAATTAATAATCAAAAACCCGGCGCGTATGCGACACCGGAAAGAACAAACCCGACTGACCAAAAAGAAGGAGGTGCAACACGAGGACTTCCCAGGAGGTCACCCATCCCAGTACTACTCTCGCCCAAGCACGCTTGACCGCGGAGTTCTGATGGGATCCGGTGCATTAGTGCTGGTATGATCGCACCTGTTAAGTGTGGCGCGATCAACTACTTTAAGGCTTGGCCGAGCCGTCTCGTCCGCGCTTCGGACGGCCATAACTTTTCATCCGGGTTGAATCCGGAGGCGAGGGAGCTGCCGTTGGAAAGCTCGTCTCGAGCTCGTCGACGTCCCAACCCGGGCTAGCCTGGTTGACGTCGAGTTCGACCTCAAAAACCCGTTCCGGATCCTGATTTTCTGAGCTTTTGCTGCCAGCCCCGACGACGGCCAGGATCAAAGCCGACCGGGGCAGAATCCGGCGTGGAGGAGCGGACCCACTCAGGTCGCCGACACGATTTAATAATAAAAAAGCCGGCGCGTGTGCTACACTGGAAAGAACAAACCTGACTGACCAAAAAGGAGGAGGTGCAACACGAGGACTTCCCAGGTGGTCACCCATCCCAGTACTACTCTCGCCCAAGCACGCTTGACTGCGGAGTTCTGATGGGATCCGGTGCATTAGTGCTGGTATGATCGCACCTGTTAAGTGTGGCGCGATCAACTACTTTAAGGCTTGGCCGAGCCGTCTCGTCCGCGCTTCGGACGGCCATAACTTTTCATCCGGGTTGAATCCCGAGGCGAGGGAGCTGCCGTTGGAAAGCTCGTCTCGAGCCAGTCGACGTCCCAACCCGGGCTAGCCCGGTTGACGTCGAATTCGACCTCGAAAACTCGTTCCGGATCCTGATTTTCCGAGCTTTTGCTGCGAACCCGACGACAGCCAGGATCGAAGCCGACTGTGGCAGAATCCGGCGTTCAGGAGCGTACCCACTCAGGTCGCCGGCTAAGGTCGCCGATGCGATTTAATAATCCAAAACCTTGCGCGTGTGCGAGACCGGAAAGAACAAACCTGACTGACCAAAAAGGAGGAGGTGCGACACGAGGACTTCCCAGGAGGTCACCCATCCCAGTACTACTCTCGCCCAAGCACGCTTAACTGCAGAGTTCTGATTGGATCCGGTGCATTAGTGCTGGTATCATCGCACCTGTTAAGTTTGCGCGATCAACTGCTTTAAGGCTTGGCCGAGCCGTCTCGTGCGCGCTTCGGACGGCCATAACTTTTCATCCGGGTTGAATCCCGAGGCGAGGGAGCTGCCGTTGGAAAGCTCGTCTCGAGCTCGTCGACGTCCCAACCCGGGCTAGCCATGTTGACGTCGAATTCGACCTCAAAAATCCGTTCTGGATCCTGATTTTCCGAGCTTTTGCTTCCAGCCCGACGACGGCCAGGATCGGAGCCGACCGAGGCAGAATCCGGCGTGAAGGAGCGGACCCACTCATGTCGCCGGCTTGGGTCGCCGACGCAATTTAATAATCCAAAACGCGGCGCGTGTGCGACACGGGAAAGAACACACCTGACTGACCAAAAAGGAGGAGGTGCAACACGAGGACTTCCCAGGGGGTCACCCATCCCAGTACTACTCTCGCCCAAGCACGCTTAATTGTGACGTTCTGATGGGATCCGGTGCATTAGTGCTGGTATGATCGCACCTGTTAAGTGTGGCGCGATCAACTGCTTTAAGGCTTGGCCGAGCCGTCTCGTGCGCGCTTCGGACGACCATAACTTTTCATCCTGGTTGAATCCCGAGGCGAGGGAGCTGCCGTTGGAAAGCTCGTCTCGAGCCCGTCGACGTCCCCACCCGGGCTAGCCCGGTTGACGTCGAATTGGACCACAAAAACTAGTTCCGGATCCTGATTTTCCGAGGTTTTGCTTAGAGCCCGACGACGGCGAGGATCGGAGCCGACCGGGGAAGAATCCGGCGTGGAGGAGCGGACCCACTCAGGTCGCCGGCTCGGGTCGCCAACGCGATTTAATAATCCAAAACCCGGCGCGTGTGCGACACTGGAAATAACAAACTTGACTAACCAAAAAGGAGGAGGTGCAACACGAGGACTTCCCAGGAGGTCACCCATCCCAGTACTACTCTCGCCCATGCACATTTAACTGCGGAGTTCTGATGGGATCCGGTGCATTAGTGCTGGTATGATCGCACCTGTTAAGTGTGGCGCGATCAACTGCTTTTAGGCTTGGCCGAGCCGTCTCGTGCGCGCTTCGGACGGCCACAACTTTTCATCCGGGTTGAATCCCGAGGCGAGGGAGCCGCCGTTGGAAAGCTCTTCTCGAGCCCGTCGACGTCCCAACCGGGGCTAGCCCGGTTCACGTCGAATTCGACCTCAAAAACCCGTTCCGGATCCTGATTTTCCGAGCTTTTGCTGCCAGCCCGACGACGACCAGGATCGGAGCCGACCGGGGCAGAATCCGGCGTGGAGGAGCGGACCCACTCAGGTCGCCGACGCGATTTAATAATCAAAAACCCGGCGCGTGTGCGACACCGGAAATAACAAACTTGACTAACCAAAAAGGAGGAGGTGCAACACTAGGACTTCCCAGGAGGTCACCCATCCCAGTACTACTCTCGCCCAAGCACATTTAACTGCGGAGTTCTGATGGGATCCTGATAAGCATAGATTTCATAAATAATTATCTCTCACTTTTATCTCATTAAGACTTCTTATATGTTCAATTAAGTGATCTTTGTCATATTTTATGAGTTTGGGTTCATATGAAGTTTAATTGAATTTCTTTGCTTACCCGATTAAAATGACACTATTATAGTATTTTGAGCATAATAGGAGTTGTAGACATCCAAAAATCATGAAATCTATCTTGAATGAAAGCTTAAAGAAGTGTCCATAGTTACAAAGCAAGATCAGATTCTAAATGGGATGTTTAGGACTCCGAAATTATCTCAAAAGATGAGATAGTGTTGCTGACGTGGAATTTGAACAGTGTGCAAAGATCCGGTCATATCTTGAGATATAGAAGTCATATTGAGATGAAATCAACTTTGTTGGACAGCTAAGATCTAGGGCTACAACTTTTGTTCAGAAGTCAAGATCTAATTCGGACATGTGAACATCCGAAATGGCGGTGCAAGAAAGTCAAAATTGTTGTGCTCATTGGTGGCAAAAATTCAAAAGTGTTTTGCAATTTCAACAAAGCCCATGTGAAAGCAAGAAAAGGGTAGAAAAGTAATATCCTAGTTGGTGACTTTCTGAAGATGATGCCTCAAAAATCCTCTATAAATAGAAGGGTTTGCAAGAGGAGACACACACCATTTTGGAGATTAACTCCAATACCACTTTCTTTCTTTCTTTCTTTCTTTCTTCCTTTCTTTCTTTCTTGTTAGTTTTGCCTCCTTCATGGAAGGCTTAGTTTTTCTTTCTTGTTAGTTTGCCTCCTACATGGAAGGCTTAGCTTTTCTTTATTGTTAGTTGCCTCCTACATGGAAGGCTTAGGATTTATTTGTTGTTAGTTTGCCTCTTTCTTTGTTGTTAGTTTGCCTCCTTCATGGAAGGCTAGGTTTGTAGTTTCAATTCAAGGATTCAAGCTATTTTCATTTTAACTTTGAGGTCTTGATCTTTATTTACGTGCATATTAAGTGGTTTCTACTCTGCTTCACTATATTCTTCAATTTTATTCTTTAATCAAAGTTTGATCGGTTGACGTATTTTGGTTAATGTATAATTGATTTATAATTGGTTTTTGATTGGTAAATCATTTTCCAAAAGTTTGAAGAGTAGAAATTAAGTAATTGAATTGAAGGTTTTCATTTTATTACTTACTTCAACTGAATTCTGATTGTAAAATTGGTTTAGATAAAAGATTAAGTGGTTACTAAATCTTGTTGATTATAATCAATTAAATTCTGAGAGGTTTCTCAGTAGAGAATTCAAGGATCATTGTAGGGGTTCCAGATGATCCTAGGTTGATAAACACAATGCATGATTTTAGTGATCAATGATTAGTTATGAAAATAGCCTCTGAATTCCTTGAGTTGATAATTGTTAAGTGAAATTAATTTCAGTCTGTATTTTGTGTTTAGCACTCAATATCACATCTTTACAAAACCCCCTTGTTCTAATTGTCTCCTTATTTGCTTAAGAATATGAAATGGTCTTTGGGAGATGACCTAGGTTGCACCTTATACTATACCAATAGTTTGGGGGAAATCTAGAAATTATTTTTGCGCGTTTGCGACGAGCGTGTCAAAATTTGGCGCCGTTGCCGGGGACCATTTTAATTTCCTAGGCTCATTTAGGAGTTTGTATAAAAATTTTAATCTTTCTAACAATTGTTTTTACTTTAGGTATATCATTCTTGGATTTTCTGTATGAATTCACCTTTTTGTGTATGACCCGATCCAATCCTGAAAATTTATATGCATATGATCCTGAGATTGATAGAACATTCCACCACTTGAAAAGAGCACATAGAAGACATTCATCCAGTAATAACCAAGAAAGTAACAGTAGTGATTTTTCATCTTTAAATTTTGATAGTTTTAAATATTTTGCTAAGAACATGGCTGATAGAACCTTAAAAGAATTAGCTGCACCTGATGTTGCTTATCAACCATTGTGTATTCAATACCCTGATGTTGATGCACCATTTGAACTGAAGTCTGGACTAATACATTTGCTACCTAAGTTTCATGGCCTTGCAGGTGAGGACCCTCATAAACATTTGAAGGAATTTCACATTGTGTGTTCTACAATGCGGCCACAAGGAATTCCTGAAGATCATATCAAGTTGAAGGCATTTCCTTTCTCCTTAAATGATGGAGCCAAGGACTGGTTGTACTATCTACATCCAACATCTGTTACAAGCTGGAATGATATGAAAAGATTATTCTTGGAGAAATTCTTCCCTGCATCCAGAACAGCAGCTATCAGAAAAGAGATTTGCGGCATCAGACAGAACTCCCAAGAAACTCTCTATGAGTATTGGGAGAGATTCAAGAAACTATGCGCCACTTGTCCACACCATCAAATCAGTGATCAATTACTGATTCAGTATTTCTATGAAGGACTCATGCCAATGGATAGAAGCATGGTTGATGCAGCTAGTGGTGGAGCACTTATGGACAAAACTCCTACAGCAGCTCGAGATTTGATTGCCAACATGGCAGAAAATTCTCAGCAATTCAATTCTCGAACTAATTCCTTGTCTAAAGGAGTCCATGAAATGACCACCAAGACAGACCATACACGATTGGAGAACAGAATTGAAGAACTAACCTCCATCGTAAGACAGTTGGCCATCGGACAACAACAGCAACTTAATGTTGTTGACAAAACCAAAACATGTGGCATCTGCACTTCTGCAGATCATCCTACTGATGCATGCCCAACATTGCAAGAAAGTGAGACACCTGAGGCTACAGTAAATGGTATTTTTGGCACACGACAACAATACAGGCCTCCTCAACATTATCAGCAACAGAAGTTTGAACCACCTTCTGGAACATACAATCCTAGTTGGAGAAACCATCCTAACTTGAGATATGGTCCTCCACAACAACAAAGGATTCAAACATCTGACTCCCAAAATAAATACCAACCACCGCCATTCAGACAACAACAACAGCATATGCAGCAATCTGTACCCTCTAACGCTTCTGAACCCTCTCTTGATGATTTGATGAAGCAATTAGCAACCAACAATCTTCAGTTTCAACAAAATGTAAGTTCTACCATTCAGGATTTACAAACTCAAATTGGGCAGTTGGCTACCACTGTCAACCAATTGAAATCTCAAGGTTCTGGTCAACTACCTTCTCAACCTGTCATAAATCCCAAAAGTGTGAATGCCATGACCTTGAGAAGTGGGAAGAAAGTACAGACAGACCCTACAATTTTAAAGCAACAAAGCTTCAATCAGACTAATCCACACCAAAAAGAAGCATTTATCTCCACACCGGGAGACATCTCTGATGAGCCATCTGAATCAGAGGGAAAGTCTGATGAAAAAAGTACATCAGCCTTCGATAAGACATCGAATGATCAACAAAAAGAAGCTTTCCATAAACGATCTGCACTTGAAGCATCTGATGAGAAGAAAACCCCAAATTGTGCTGATCAGAAGGTATCTTTACCTTTTCCAAATAGAATGGTTCAATCCAAGCCCAATGTTCATGCAGAATTGGATAAGGAGCTTCTAGATACTTTCAGGAAAGTGGAAATCAACATACCACTTCTAGATGCTATCAAGCAAATTCCCAAATATGCCAAATTTCTAAAGGACCTGTGTACGCATAAGAGAAGACTCAAAGGGGATGAGAAGATCAGTGTGGGACGCAATGTTTCTGCCTTAATTCAACCCAGCCTCCCTCAGAAATGTAAAGATCCAGGAACTTTCACCATTCCTTGCACAATAGGAAACTCTACATTTGGTGATGCATTGCTGGATCTAGGTGCTTCCATTAATGTTATGCCCTCATCAGTTTATAAATCTTTGAATCTGGGAGAACTGAAGCCAACTGGTGTGGTGATTCAATTAGCCAACAGAAGTACAGCACATCCAGCCGGAGTACTTGAAGATGTGCTAGTTCAAGTGAATAAGCTGATCTTTCCAGCTGACTTCTACATTTTGGATATGGAAGATGAGTCATCCATCAATAGAGCAACCTTGATCCTAGGGAGACCTTTCCTCAAAACTGCAAAAACAAAGATAGATGTGCATACGGGGACTCTCTCTATGGAATTTGGAGATGATATCATCCAATTCAACATATTTGAAGCCATGAAGCATCCCATAGAGAATCATTCACTCTTTCAACTTGATGCCATAGACCTTCTTGCGGATGATTATTCTATTGACAATCTACTTTTTAAATTTTTTGATTTTGATTTAGATTACTTAGATAATTTTACTTGCACATGTGATGAATTTGATTCATGTATTGTGTGTTCCAGGATTAATGCTGCAGACCAACCTTCGTTGAAAGATGACATGTTAGATGCAAGTGTTGCAGACATTTCAATCTCAGATAGATCTCTTCCTTCCATAATACAACCACCTCCTTTGGAGTTGAAGCCTTTGCCTGAACATCTAAAGTATGCTTATTTGGGGGAAAATGAGAAGCTTCCTGTCATTGTAGCAAAGAACCTTCTACCACAACAGGAAGAAAGGTTACTGCAAACCTTAAAAATCCATAAACAAGCAATTGGATGGACTTTGGCTGATATTCCAGGTATTAGCCCATCTACTTGTATGCATAGGATACTGCTGGAGGAAAACACCAGACCTGTTAGACAACCACAAAGGCGTTTGAATCCAACCATCCTAGATGTGGTAAAGAAGGAAGTAGGTAAGCTTTTGGCAGCTGGTATCATCTATCCCATCTCAGACAGTGATTGGGTAAGCCCGGTGCAAGTAGTTCCTAAGAAAACTGGCATGACTGTAGTCAAAAATCACAATGATGAACTAATCCCTACCAGAATACAAAACAGTTGGAGAGTGTGCATAGATTATAGGAAGCTTAACCAAGCTACTCGCAAGGATCACTTCCCTTTGCCCTTCATAGACCAAATTTTGGAAAGATTAGCAGGAAAATCTCACTATTGCTTTCTAGATGGTTTTTCAGGTTATTTTCAAATACATATAGCCCCAGAAGACCAACATAAGACCACCTTCACTTGTCCTTTTGGTACTTTTGCCTATCGAAGGATGCCTTTTGGTCTATGCAATGCCCCTGGAACCTTTCAAAGATGCATGGTAAGCATTTTCTCTGATCTCTTAGAAAGTTGCATGGAAGTGTTTATGGATGACTTCACTGTATATGGTTCTTCTTTTGATGCATGCTTAGAAAGCCTTTCTAAAGTTTTGGACAGATGCATTGAGACTAACCTGGTTTTGAATTTTGAAAAATGTCATTTCATGGCAACAGAAGGTATAGTCTTAGGACACTTGGTATCTAGCAAAGGTTTAGAGGTTGATAAGGCCAAGATAGACATTATTACTTCTCTACCTTACCCCACTTCTGTGCGAGAAGTACGTTCTTTACTTGGTCATGCAGGTTTTTACAGAAGATTCATCAAGGATTTTAGCAAGATTGCACAACCTCTTTCTAAACTACTACAAAAAGATACCAAATTTGTGTTTGATCAAGCATGCAAGGATTCATTTGATGAACTAAAGAAGCGGTTGACAACCACTCCCATCATTCAACCACCTAATTGGACGCTTCCATTTGAATTAATGTGTGATGCATCCAATTATGCCCTTGGTGCTGTACTGTCTCAAAGAGTTAGCAAGAGATCTCATGTCATTGCATATGCCTCTCGCACACTTGATGCAACCCAATCAAATTACACAACTACTGAGAAGGAGCTTTTGGCAATTGTGTTTGCATTAGATAAATTTCGCTCCTATTTGCTTGGATCTAAAGTTATTGTCTTCTCTGACCATGCAGCTTTGAAATACTTGCTGAAGAAGACAGATGCTAAGCCAAGACTGATTCGTTGGATGCTTCTGTTGCAAGAATTTGATTTAGAGATTAAAGACAAGAGTGGTGCAGAGAACCTTGTAGCAGATCATTTAAGTCGGATCCAGCAACCTTGTGAAGAAACTTCAATTGTAGATTCATTCCCAGAAGAGCATCTCTATCATTTGCACGGGAAGGATCCTTGGTATGCAGATTTGGTAAACTATCTGGTTGCTAAAGAAATACCCAAACACTTCACCAAATCGCAACTTGCCAAGTTGAAAAGTGATGCCAAACACTACATATGGGATGAACCATACCTTTGGAAGACATGTAGTGATCAAATCATTAGAAGATGTGTTCCAGATCATGATGTTCAGTCTGTACTTACCTTTTGCCATTCCCTAGCTTGTGGTGGACACTTTGGGCCACAACGGACAGCTAGAAAAGTACTAGACTCAGGCTTTTATTGGCCTACAATATTTCGTGATGCACATAGATTATGCATAACTTGTGAGCAGTGCCAAAGAATAGGGAGTATTTCGCGCAGAAATGAGATGCCCCAACAACCACTTCTCTTTTGTGAGGTATTTGATGTATGGGGTATAGACTTTATGGGTCCATTCCCTGTCTCTTTTGGCTTTGTTTACATTCTGCTAGCTGTTGATTATGTTTCAAAATGGGTGGAGGCAAAAGCCACCCGTACTGATGATGCTCGAGTTGTTGCAGATTTTATCAGGTCTAACATTTTTAGCAGGTTTGGCATTCCTAGAGCTCTAATTAGTGACCAAGGTACTCATTTTTGCAACCGCACAATGGAAGCCCTACTCCGCAAATATGGAGTCATGCATAAAGTCTCCACCCCATATCATCCTCAAACAAATGGTCAAGCTGAAGTTTCTAATCGAGAGATCAAGAAAATCTTAGAGAAAACAGTTCAGCCTAACAGGAAGGATTGGAGCTTGCGCCTTGTTGATGCATTATGGGCATATAGGACAGCTTACAAGTCACCCATTGGCATGTCTCCCTACAGGATTGTCTTTGGTAAAGCATGTCATCTTCCAGTTGAATTAGAGCATAGAGCATTTTGGGCAGTAAAGAAATGCAACATGGATCTAGACCAAGCAGGAATCCATAGAAAGCTTCAATTGCAGGAACTTGAAGAAATTCGATTAGAAGCATACGAAAACTCCAAAATTTACAAAGAAAAGGTCAAAGCTCTTCATGACAAAAAGTTGGCAAGAAAGGAGTTTTCCGTTGGACAAAAAGTTCTCCTTTTCAATTCTCGGCTAAAGCTTATGCCTGGTAAGCTACGCTCTAGATGGTTAGGACCATTTGTAGTTACTAATGTTTTTCCTTATGGTGCAGTGGAAATAAAAAATGAGGTAACTGAAAAAATCTTCAAGGTGAATGGACATCGTCTTAAACCATTTTTCGAAGGTTTTCAAAAGC
This sequence comes from Canavalia gladiata, assembly GCA_037954105.1. Taxonomy (NCBI): domain Eukaryota; kingdom Viridiplantae; phylum Streptophyta; class Magnoliopsida; order Fabales; family Fabaceae; genus Canavalia; species Canavalia gladiata. The sequence goes on along the minus strand of CM075668.1, from coordinate 21,797,247 downwards.
ACACGGTAGAAGAAGTGCATTTGCACAATGCCACATACCTGCAATAAATTCAAGAGAAGTCTCTCTCTCTCCCTCTCTCTCTCTTTCTCTCTTTCTCTCTCTCTCTCTCTCTTTCTCCCTCTCCCTCTCTCACATTCCTCTCTTTTAAGTTTCAACTAATCTCTCAACTTCCTTCTCCACCTCTTAAATCATCCCAACTATTACACCACATTGAGCTTGCAGGAATAATAACTTGAGTGTTTTAAGAAAAAAATGGAGAAAGCTCTCACCAGGATCAAAATTTTGTTCCCTACTCTCCCCAGAAATTTTCTTAAAGACATTTACAATTGCAGACTTGAACGATTGAGAGCATTAACACTCTTAGGCCTTCCAGAAGATGTCCGTTGGATCATTGAAGCTAAGGTACGTTTAGCAGGTGAATTTCAAGAATCATTTGTTAAAAACATGCCAGGTATGGGAAGAAGTTCCTATGCAAAGAAGAGAAGGGCAAAAAGAATTGGAGTTTGCTACAGGTGTGCAAGATGGACCTGTAACACAAGATGCAAGAACCCTGGAATGGTTTCAAGAAATCGAGAGGACAAAATTCAATTCATAAAGGATGGACTGAGTAAGGAGTCATTGGATGATATCATTCAGACTCTTGAGACGCATCCTAGTGGGCATGTACAAGGAGTCCTTCTTGATTTGTTTGAACTGTTCCGTAAGGAAAAAGCACGTTATAGTCTTGGGAATCTGACTTTAAAAGACCCTGTTGTCAGTTTACAAGAAAACTGAATGGGAAGCACATCCTCGACTCTTAGAAGGCGTTTCAGCCGTTACTGGACGTAAAACCAGAGGAAGATGTGAGCCACAATCACAACTACTGTTCATTCTCATGCGTGTATGTTTGTCATTTACATTGTCTTTTCAATTTATTGGGCCACCGTTTTTTTTTGAAATTTTCACCCCTGCTTAAAGTCTTTCCCCTCTGACATTCACCTTTTCCTTGAACCCAAAATTCAAACTTTTGCAACCAAAATTCAAACTTTTGCAACAAAAATTCAAACTTTTGTAGCAAAAATTCAAACTTTTGCTACCAAATCCTGATCCCGCACTATTCAAGCGATCTCCTTGTCTGATATTGAGTCCCTATAAATTATCCACCTCTATGACATATTTTTTCAAAAAAAAAAAAAGACAGAAACACCGTATATGGATAAGATCAATACTATCTGTGTTTTTGGTGGGTCTAACCTTGGAAAGGATGGAGAATTTCAACATGCAGCTTCTACCCTTGGTAAGGCATTAGCTGCAAGAAAAATCAATCTTGTTTATGGGGGAGGGATTCAGGGTTTAAAAGGATGTGTTGCAGGATCTGCACTCACAAAGGGGTGTAACGTCTTAGGTGTTGGCTTAAAAAATGGGAGCACCTCCTACTTCACCCTGGGTACTGAATTGAAGGTTGCAACCATGCATGACCGTATGAGACACATGTTGGTTAATTCTAATGCATTTATTGCATTACCTGGTGGTCTTGGAACAATGGAAGAAATTTTTACCATTATATTTTGGGCCTATCGGAATTTTCATAAAAAACCTTTGGGCTTATTGAATATTAATGGCTTTTATAATGGTTTGATATCCTTTTTAGATCATGCAGTAGAGCAGGAGTTCATGCCACAATCCATGCGCAACATCATAGTATCTGCTTCAACTGTTGAACAGCTACTTGAGATTTTGCAAAATCCTACATCTGAGCTCAGTCAAGCAATGCAGCTGGTGAACCAACCAAATCAGGATGGCAGAGATAAAAGAGAACCAGATACCACTCTTCGGTTATAACTTTTCCTTACTTTGATGGTTTTCTTACATTTCTTTTCCTGTTATATGAAATTTCATCTAAGACATTTGGGACAATGTCTTGGATAGGTTGGGGGGAAGATGGTCCGATATCTAAAATTAAAAAAAAAAAAAAAAAAAAAAAAAACAAAACAAAACCCAAAAAAAAAAAAAAAACAAAAAAAACAAAAAAAAAAATTAGGTTAGATTCATAAACTTGCTTTGAGTAAGATGGCTGAGTAAGGAGTTACACTTGACTCTTGATACGCATCTTATGATTTAAAAAAAAAAAAAAAAAATTGAATGTGGAAGTATGTTTTTCTTTAGATTTCATAAAATAATTGAAGCAAAATGATTTACATTTCGAGATTAATTAGTTTGGCAACACATATTTGAACTGGATAGATTAGATTTGATAAATATATTACCTGTGAGATTTTGAGCCTTATTATTATTTTCTTTCTTGTGTGATTTTCATCCATGGAATATGTTACTTCAGAACTTGCATTGATTCTTTTTGAAGCTACATTTTCACATGATTTGTACAAAAATGATTGAGGCATTGTTTTTCTTGAACAAACCACTTGGCCAAATAACTAAACCATATAATTTTATCCTTTGATCAGCCCTTTGAGCCGATTAGCCTTTTCTTCTTTTTAGCTCACCACAAATAAAAAAAAAAAAAAAAAAAAAAACAACTTTGTCTGACCATAGAAGGTGAGGAATACTGGATTTATCATACCATAAGTGTTTCAATAAGTGTGGGGGAGATTATTGTTGTGTTCATCAATATCATGGTTGAAAAAAAAAAAAAAAAAAAAAAAAAAAAAAAAAAACTGAAGCAATAAATTAATAAATAAACTATTATATTGAAAAAAAAAAATAAAAAAAAAATTGAAGAAGTGATATCTGTTTCTCACACTTGCACTTACAATCAATTCTCAATCCTCACCATTTTCATTGGTCTAACATTGTATCTCTTCAATATATCATTTCATCTTTCTAATCCCGTTAGAACCAAAATAAAGACCTCTTGATTTGTGCATTGCATGTGTACATAGTAGTAGAGAAGTAGAAGATATGCAAGCCTATGATAGTTCATCTTTCATGGATTGAATTTGAGAGAAACACTTACCAAATCAAACACTTGAGAGATTCAGAGTATATCATGTGAGGTTTTATCTTTCTCAATCTATGTTTTTCAAATTAAAGTTGCCTTTCTAAGTAATTTCAAAAATGTGATAAAAGGATGCTTCATGAAATTTTGTGAATTCTTGAGAAATCAACTCAAAACTTTGATGTTCTTTCAAAAAAAAAAAAAAAAAAAAATAGTCACCAATCCATAACTTAAGTTTGCCCGAGACGTGCAAAAGATAAGTGTGGGGGAATTTGATAAGCATAGATTTCATAAATAATTATCTCTCACTTTTATCTCATTAAGACTTCTTATATGTTCAATTAAGTGATCTTTGTCATATTTTATGAGTTTGGGTTCATATGAAGTTTAATTGAATTTCTTTGCTTACCCGATTAAAATGACACTATTATAGTATTTTGAGCATAATAGGAGTTGTAGACATCCAAAAATCATGAAATCTATCTTGAATGAAAGCTTAAAGAAGTGTCCATAGTTACAAAGCAAGATCAGATTCTAAATGGGATGTTTAGGACTCCGAAATTATCTCAAAAGATGAGATAGTGTTGCTGACGTGGAATTTGAACAGTGTGCAAAGATCCGGTCATATCTTGAGATATAGAAGTCATATTGAGATGAAATCAACTTTGTTGGACAGCTAAGATCCAGGGCTACAACTTTTGTTCAGAAGTCAAGATCTAATTCGGACATGTGAACATCCGAAATGGCGGTGCAAGAAAGTCAAAATTGTTGTGCTCATTGGTGGCAAAAATTCAAAAGTGTTTTGCAATTTCAACAAAGCCCATGTGAAAGCAAGAAAAGGGTAGAAAAGTAATATCCTAGTTGGTGACTTTCTGAAGATGATGCCTCAAAAATCCTCTATAAATAGAAGGGTTTGCAAGAGGAGACACACACCATTTTGGAGATTAACTCCAATACCACTTTCTTTCTTTCTTTCTTTCTTTCTTCCTTTCTTTCTTTCTTGTTAGTTTTGCCTCCTTCATGGAAGGCTTAGTTTTTCTTTCTTGTTAGTTTGCCTCCTACATGGAAGGCTTAGCTTTTCTTTATTGTTAGTTGCCTCCTACATGGAAGGCTTAGGATTTATTTGTTGTTAGTTTGCCTCTTTCTTTGTTGTTAGTTTGCCTCCTTCATGGAAGGCTAGGTTTGTAGTTTCAATTCAAGGATTCAAGCTATTTTCATTTTAACTTTGAGGTCTTGATCTTTATTTACGTGCATATTAAGTGGTTTCTACTCTGCTTCACTATATTCTTCAATTTTATTCTTTAATCAAAGTTTGATCGGTTGACGTATTTTGGTTAATGTATAATTGATTTATAATTGGTTTTTGATTGGTAAATCATTTTCCAAAAGTTTGAAGAGTAGAAATTAAGTAATTGAATTGAAGGTTTTCATTTTATTACTTACTTCAACTGAATTCTGATTGTAAAATTGGTTTAGATAAAAGATTAAGTGGTTACTAAATCTTGTTGATTATAATCAATTAAATTCTGAGAGGTTTCTCAGTAGAGAATTCAAGGATCATTGTAGGGGTTCCAGATGATCCTAGGTTGATAAACACAATGCATGATTTTAGTGATCAATGATTAGTTATGAAAATAGCCTCTGAATTCCTTGAGTTGATAATTGTTAAGTGAAATTAATTTCAGTCTGTATTTTGTGTTTAGCACTCAATATCACATCTTTACAAAACCCCCTTGTTCTAATTGTCTCCTTATTTGCTTAAGAATATGAAATGGTCTTTGGGAGATGACCTAGGTTGCACCTTATACTATACCAATAGTTTGGGGGAAATCTAGAAATTATTTTTGCGCGTTTGCGACGAGCGTGTCAGATCCGGTGCATTAGTGCTGGTATGATCGCACCTATTAAGTGTGGCGCGATCAACTGCTTTAAGGCTTGGGCGAGCCGTCTCGTGCGAGCTTCGGACGGCCATAACTTTTCATCCGGGTTGAATCCCGAGGCGAGGGAGCTGCCGTTGGAAAGCTCGTCTCGAGCCCGTCGACGTCCCAACCCGGGCTAGCCCGGTTGACGTCGAATTCGACCTCAAAAACTCGTTCCGGATCCTGATTTTCCGAGCTTTTGCTGCCAGCTCGACGACGGCCAGGATCGGAGCCGACCGGGGCAGAATCCGGTGTGGAGGAGCGGACCCACTCAGGTCGCCGGCTCGGGTCGCCGACGCGATTTAATAATTCAAAACCCGGCGCGTGTGCGACACCGGAAAGAACAAACTTGACTGACCAAAAAGGAGGAGGTGCAACACGAGGACTTCCCAGGGGGTCACCCATCCCAGTACTACTCTCGCCCAAGCACGCTTAACTGCGGAGTTCTGATGGGATCCGGTGCATTAGTGCTGGTATGATCGAACCTGTTAAGTGTGGCGCGATCAACTGCTTTTAGGCTTGGCCGAGTCGTCTCGTGCGCGCTTCGGACGGCCATAACTTTTCATCAGGGTTTAATCCCGAGGCGAGGGAGCTGCCGTTGTGAAGCTCGTCTCGAGCCCGTCGACGTCCCAACCGAGGCTAGCCCGGTTGACGTCGAATTCGACTTCAAAAACCCGTTCTGGATCCTGATTTTCCGAGCTTTTGCTGCCAGCCTGACGACGACCAGGATCGGAGCCGACCGGGGCAGAATCCGGCGTGGAGGAGCGGACCCACTCAGGTCGCCGACGCGATTTAATAATCAAAAACCCGGCGTGTGTGCGACACCGGAAATAACAAACCTGACTGACCAAATAGGAGGAGGTGCAACACTAGGACTTCCCAGGAGGTCACCCATCCCAGTACTACTCTCGCCCAAGCACATTTAACTTTGGAGTTCTGATGGGATCTGGTGCATTAGTGCTGGTATGATCGCACCTGTTAAGTGTGGCACGATCAACTGCTTTAAGGCTTGGCCGAGCCGTCTCGTGCGCGCTTCGGATCACCATAACTTTTCATCCGGGTTGAATCTTGAGGCGAGGGAGCTGCCGTTGGAAAGCTTGTCTCGAGCCCGTCGACGTCCTAACCCGGGCTAGCCCGGTTGACGTCGAATTCGTCCTCAAAAACTCGTTCCGGATCCTGATTTTCCGAGCTTTAACTGCCAGCTCGACGACGGCCAGGATAGGAGCCGACTGGGGCAGAATCCGGCGTGGAGGAGCGGACCCACTCAGGTCGCCGGCTCGGGTCGCCGACGCGATTTAATAATTCAAAACCCGGCGCTTGTGCGACACCGGAAAGAACAAACCTGACTGACCAAAAAGGAGGAGTTGCAACACGAGGACTTCCCAGGGGGTCAACCATCCCAGTACTACTCTCGCCCAAGCACGCTTAACTCCGGAGTTTTGATGGGATCCGGTGCATTAGTGCTGGTATGATCGCACCTGTTAAGTGTGGCGCGATCAACTGCTTTAAGGCTTGGCCGAGTCGTCTCGTGCGCGCTTCGGACGGCCACAACTTTTCATCCGGGTTGAATCCCGAGGCGAGGGAGCTGCCGTTGGAAAGCTCTTCTCGAGCCCGTCGACGTCCCAACCGGGGCTAGCCCGGTTCACGTCGAATTCGACCTCAAAAACCCGTTCCGGATCCTGATTTTCCGAGCTTTTGCTGCCAGCCCGACGACGACCAGGATCGGAGCCGACCGGGGCAGAATCCGGCGTGGAGGAGCGGACCCACTCAGGTCGCCGACGCGATTTAATAATCAAAAACCCGGCGCGTGTGCGACACCGGAAATAACAAACTTGTCTAACCAAAAAGGAGGAGGTGCAACACTAGGACTTCCCAGGAGGTCACCCATCCCAGTACTACTCTCGCCCAAGCACATTTAACTGCGGAGTTCTGATGGGATCCGGTGCATTAGTGCTGGTATGATCGCACCTGTTAAGTGTGGCGCGATCAACTGCTTTAAGGCTTGGCCGAGCCGTCTCGTGCGCGCTTTGGACGGCCACAACTTTTCATCCTGGTTAAATCCCGAGGCGAGGGAGCTGCTGTTGGAAAGCTCGTCTCGAGCCTGTCGACGTCCCAACCAGGGCTAGCCCGGTTGACGTAGAATTCGACCTCAAAAACCCGTCCCGGATCGTGATTTTCCGAGCTTTTGCTGCCAGCCCGACGACAACCAAGATCGGAGACGACCGGGGAAGAATCCGGCGTGGAGGAGCGGACCCACTCAGGTTGCCGGCTCGGGTCGCCAACGCGATTTAATAATCAAAAACCCGGCGCGTGTGCGACACCAGAAATAACAAACCTGACTGAACAAAAAGGAGGAGGTTCAACACGAGGACTTCCCAGGAGGTTACCCATCCCAGTACTACTCTCGCCCAAGCACATTTAACTGCGGAGTTCTGATGGGAAACAGGTGCCTTAGTGCTGGTATGATTGCACCTGTCAAGAGTGGCGCGATCAACTGCTTTATGCCATCGCACAGCCGCCGCGCGCTTCATACGATTATAACTTTCTGTCTGGGACGAATCTCGAGGCCCGAGAGGCGCCCCGGGAGAGCTAGCCCTGAGCCCGCCGCCGTGCCAACCGGGCTCGCCCGGTTGAGGTCGTCCTCGACCCCAGAAACCTGTTCCGGGACCCGTGTCGGAGCTTTTGCGGCACCTCAAGGAATCGGAGCCGCCGGGTGAGGAAACCGACCTGCCGCGGTCCCTGGCCTTCTTCCGCCGCCGTGATGGATTTGAGCAATCGAAACCATGCGCTTGCGCGCCACGAAAAGAATAAGCCCGATCGACGCAAAATGGACGAGGTGCAACACGAGGACTTCCTAGGAGGTCGCCCATCCTAGTACTACTCTCGCCCAAGGACGCTTAACTGCAGAGTTCTGATGGGAACCGGTGCATTAGTGCTGGTATGATCGCACCTGTCAAGTGTGGCGCGATCAACTACTTTATGCCTTCGCACAGCCGCCGCGCGCGCTTCATACGATTATAACTTTCTGTCTGGGACGAATCTCGAGGCCCGAGAGGCGCCCCGGGAAAGCTAGCGCTGAGCCCGCCGCCGTGCCAACCGGGCTCGCCCGGTTGAGGTCGTCCTCGACCCCAGAAACCTGTTCCGGGACCCGTTTCGGAGCTTTTGCGGCAACGCCAAGAATCGGAGCCGCCGGGTGAGGAAATCGACCTACCGCAGTCCCTGGCCCGCTTCCGCCGCCGTGATGGATTTGAGCAATCGAAACCATACGCTTGCGCGCCACCAAAAGAATAAGCCCGACCGACGCAAAAAGGACGAGGTGCAACACGAGGACTTCCCAGGAGGTCACCCATCCCAGTACTACTCTCGCGCAAGCACGCTTCACTGTGGAGTTCTGATGGGAACTAGTGCATTAGTGCTGGTATGATCGCACCTATCAAGTGTGGCGCGATCAACTGCTTTATGCCTTCGCAAGGCCGCCGCGCGGGCTTCAAACGATCATAACATTCTGTCCGGGATGAATCTCGAGGCCCGGGAGACGCCGCTGGAAAGCTCGTCCTGAGCCCGCCGCCGTCCCAACCTGGCCTCGGCCGGTTGAGGTCGACCTCGACCCCAGAAACCCGTTCCGGGGCCTGTTTCAGAGCTTTTGCGGCAACGCCAAGGATCGAGGCTGGCGGGTGAGGAAATCGACCTGCCGCGGTCCCGGGCCTGCTTCCGCCGCCGTGAAGGATTTGAGAAATCGAAACCATGCTCGTGCGCGCCACCAAAAGAATAAGCCCGCCGACGCAAAAAGGAGGAGGTACAACACGAGGACTTCCCAGGAGGTCACCCATCCCAGTACTACTCTCGCCCAAGCACGCTTAACTGCGGAGTTCTGATGGGAAACAGGTGCCTTAGTGCTGGTATGATTGCACCTGTCAAGAGTGGCGCGATCAACTGCTTTATGCCATCGCAAGGCCGCCGCGTGCGCTTCAAACAATCATAACTTTCTGTCCGGATGAATCTCGAGGCCTGGGAGGCGCCCCTGGATAGCTCGTCCTGAGCCCGCCGCCGTCCCAACCTGGGCTTGCCCGGTTGAGGTCGTCCTCGACCCCAGAAACCTGTTCCCGGGACCGTTTCGAAGTTTTTGCGCCATCGCCAAGAATCGGAGTCGCCGGGTGAGGAAACCGACCTGCCGCGGTCCCTGGCCCACTTCCGCCGCCGTGATGGATTTTAGCAATCAAAACCATGCGTTTGCGCGCCACCAAAAGAATAAGCCCGACCGACGCAAAAAGGACGAGGTGCAACACGAGGACTTCCTAGGAGGTCACCCATCCCAGTACTACTCTCGCCCAAGGACGGTTAATTGCGGAGTTCTGATTGGAACCGGTGCATTAGTGCTGGTATGATCGCACCTGTCAAGTGTGGCGCGATGAACTGCTTTATGCCTTCGCAAGGCCGCCGCGCGCGCTTCAAACAATCATAACTTTCTGTCCGGGATGAATCTCGAGGCCTGGGAGGCGCCCCTGGAAAGCTCGTCCTAAGCCCGCCGCCGTCCCAACCTGGGCTCGCCCGGTTGAGGTCGACCTCGCCCCAGAAACCCGTTCCGGGGCCTGTTTCGGAGCTTTTGCGGCAACGCCAAGTATCGAAGCTGGCAGGTGAGGAAACCGACCTGCCGCGGTCCCGGGCCTGCCTCCGCCGCCGTGTCAAGTGTGGACTCGACCCCGTTTGATTCGACTCATCTCAGTTCAACGCAACTCTTCTCAGCTCGACTTTCAACTTCACTGCACTTTGGTCGACTCCGCCCGACGTTCCTCGACAGGACCCGTCACCATCGGAGTCGACCAGACACAACTTTTCTCGACACGACGCTTTATCTCCTGATTCTACTCGACTCGACCCGACTTGACCCGGCTCGACTCGACTCACCGCAGTTTGACGCTACTCTGGACAGCTCGACTTTCAACTTCAACACACTCCAGTCGACTCCGCCCGACTTTTCTGGACGGGACCTGTCACCATTGGAGTCGACCAGACACAACTTTTCTCGACACGACGCTTCATCTCTCGATTCTGCTCGACTCGACCCGACTCGACCCGGTACGACTCGACTCATCGCAGTTTGACGAAACTCTGCTCAGCTCGACTTTCAACTTCACTACACTCCTGTCGACAACGCCCGACTATCCTCGACGGGACCCTTCACCATTTAAGTCGACCAGACACAACTTTTCTCGACACAACGCTTCATCTCCTTATTCTGCTCGATTAGACCTGACTCGACCCGGCTCGACTCGACTCACCGCAGTTTGACGCTCTCTGCTCAGCTCGACTTTCAACTTCAATACACTTCTATCGACTCCACCCGACTTTCCTCGACGGGACCAGTCACCATTGGAGTCGACCAGACACAACTTTTCTCGACACGACGCTTCATCTCCTGATTCTGCTCGACTCGATTCATCGCAGTTCGGCGTAACTCTGCTCAGCTCAACTTTCAACTTCACTACACTCCGGTGGGCTACACCCGACTTTCCTCGACGGGACCAGTCACCAATGGAGTCGACCAGACACAACTTTTCTCGACACGACGCTTCATCTCCTGATTCTGCTCGACTCGATCCGACTCGGCTGGACTCGACCCGGCTCGACTTGACTCATCGCAGTTCGACGCAACTCTGCTTAGCTCGACTTTCAACTTCACTACACTCCGGTGGACTACCCCCGACTATCCTCGACGGGACTCGTCACCATTTAAGTCGACCAGACACAACTTTTCTCGACACGACGCTTCATCGCCTGATTCTGCTCGACTCATCGCAGTTCCATGCTACTCTGCTTAGCTGGACTTTCAACTTCACTACACTCCGGTCGACTTCGCCCGACTTTCCTCGACAGTACCCGTCACCATCGGAGTCGACCAAACACAACTTTTCTCGACACGACGCTTTATCTCCTGATTCTACTCGACTCGACCCGACTTGACCCGGCTCGACTCAACTCACCGCAGTTTGACGCTACTCTGCACAGCTCGACTTTCAACTTCAACACACTCTGGTCGCATCCGTCAGACTTTCCTCGACGGGACCCGTCAGCATTGGAGTTGACCAGACACATCTTTTCTCGACACGACGCGTCCTCTCCTGATTTTTCTCGACCTGATCCGACTCGACCCGGCACGACTCGACTCAACGCAGGTTGACGCTACTGTGCTCAACTCGACATTCAACTTCGACACTCTCCGGTCGACTCCGCCCGACTTTCCTCGACGGGACCCGTCACCATTTGAGTCGACCAGACACAACTTTTCTCGACACGACGCTTCATCTCCTGATTCTACTCGACTCGACCCGACTTGACCCGGCATGACTCGACTCACTGTAGTGTGACGCTACTCTGCACAGCTCCACTTTAAACTTCAACACACTCTGGTCGACTCCGTCGGACTTTCCTCGACGGGACCCGTCACCATTGGAGTCGACCAACACATCTTTTCTCGACACGACGCGTCATCTCCTGATTCAGCTCGACTCGATCCGCCTCGGCTGGACTCGACCCGGCTCGACCTTACTCATCGCTGTTCGACACAACTCTGCTCAGCTCGACTTGCAACTTCACTACACTCCTGTCGACTACGCCCGACTATCCTTGACGGGACCCGTCACCATTTAAGTCGACCAGACACAACTTTTCTCGAAACGACCTTTCATCGCCTGATTCTAGTCGACTTGACCCGACTCGACTCGACTCATCACAGTTCGACGCAACTCTGCTCAGCTCGACTTTCAACTTCACTACACTCCGGTCGACTCCGCCCGACTTTCCTCGACGGGACCCGTCACCATTGGAGTCGACCAGACACCACTTTTCTTGACACGACGCTTCATCTCCTGATTCTGCTCGACTCGACCCGACTTGACCCGGCTCAACTTAACTCACCGCAGTTTGACTCTACTCTGCACAGCTCGACTTTCAACTTTAACACACTCCGGTCGACTCCGCCCGACGTTCCTCGAAAGGATCCGTCACCATCGGAGTCGACCAGACACAACTTTTCTCGACACAACGCTTAATCTCCTGATTCTACTCGACTCGACCCGAGTTGACCTGGCTCGACTCGACTCACCGCAGTTTGACGCTACTCTGGACACCTCCACTTTCAACTTCAACACACTCCGGCTGACTTCGCCCGACTTTCCTCGACGGGACCCGTCACCATTGGAGTCGACCAGACACAACTTTTCCCGACACGACGCTTCATCTCTAGATTCTGCTCGACTCGACACGACTCGACCCCGATCGTCTCGACTCACCGCAATTTGATGCTAGTCCACTCAGCTCGACTTTCAACTTCACTAAACTCTAGTCGACTCCGCCCGACTTTCCTCGACGGGACTCATCACCATTGGAGTCGACCAGACACAACTTTTCTCGGCCCGATGCTTCATCGCCTGATTCTGCTCGAATCGACCCGACCTGACTGGACACGACCCGGCTCGACTCGATCATCACAATTCGACGCAACTCTGCTTAGCTCGACTTTCAACTTCACTACACTCCGGTCGACTCCGCCCGACTTTCCTCGACGGGACCCGTCACCATTGGAGTCGACTAAACAGAACTTTTCTCGATACGACACTTCATCTCCTGATTCTTCTCGACTCGACCCGGCTCGACTAGACTCACCGCAGTTTAACGCTACTCTACTTAGCTCGACTTTCAACTTCACTACACTCCGGTCGACTTCGCCCCACTTCCTCGACAGGACCCGTCACCATCGGTGTCGACCAGACACAACTTTTCTCAACAAGACTCTTTATCTTCTGATTCTGCTCGACTCAACCCGACTTGACCCGGCTCGACTCGACTCACCGCAGTTTGACTCTACTCTGCACAGCTCGACTTTCAACTTCAACACACTCTGGTCGACTCCGCCCGACCTTCCTCGACGGGACCCGTCACCATTGGAGTCCACCAGACACAACTTTTCTCGACACGACGCTTCATCTCCTGATTCTGCTCGACTCGACCCGGCTCGACTCGACTTACTGTAGTTTCACGCTACTCTGCTCAGCTCGACTTTCAACTTCAATACACTGCGGTCGAATCCGCCCGTCTTTCCTCGACGAGACCAGTCACGATTGGAGTCAACCAAACACAACTTTTCTCGACACAACGCTTCATCTCCTGATTCTGCTCGATTAGACCCGACTCGACCCGGCTCGACTCGACTCACCGCAGTTTCACGCTCTCTGCTCAGCTCGACTTTCAACTTCAATACACTTCTGTCGACTCCACCCGACTTTCCTCGACGGGACCAGTCACCATTGGAGTCGACTAGACACAACTGTTCTCGACACGACGCTTCATCTCCTGATTCTGCTCAACTCGATCCGACTCGGCTGGACTCGACCCGGCTCGACTCGACTCATCGCAGTTCGACGCAACTTTGCTCAGCTCGACTTTCAACTTCACTACACTCCGGTCGACTTCGCCCGACTTTCCTCGACTGGACCCGTCACCATCGGAGTCGACCAGACACAAATTTTCTCAACACGACGCTTTATCTCCTGATTCTGCTCGACTCAACCCGACCTGACCCGGCTCGACTCGACTCATCGCAGTTTGACGCTACTTTGCACAACTCGACTTTCAACTTCAACACACTCTGGTCGACTCCGCCCGACTATCCTCGACGGGACCCGTCACCGTTGGAGTCCACCACACACAACTTTTCTCTACTCGACTTTCAACTTCACTGCACTACGGTCGACTCCGCCTGACTTTCCTCGACGGGACTCGTCACCATTGGAGTCGACCAGACACAACTTTTCTCGACCCGACGCTTCATCGCCTGATTCTGCTCGACTCGACCCGACTCGACTAGACTCGACCCGGCTCGACTCGACTCATCACAGTTCGACGCAACTCTGCTTAGCTAGACTTTCAACTTCACTACACTCCGGTCGACTCCGCCCGACCTTCCTCGACGTGACCCGTCACCGTTGGAGTCGACTAGACATAACTTTTCTCGACACGACACTTCATCTCTTGATTCTGCTCGACTCGACCCGGCTCGACTAGACTCACCGCAGTTTAACGCTACTCTGCCTAGCTCGACTTTCAACTTCACTACACTCCGGTCGACTTCGCCCGACTTTCCTCGACAGGACCCGTCACCATCGGAGTCGACCAGACACAACTTTTCTCGACACGACGCTTTAACTCCTGATTCTGCTCGACTCAACCCGACTGGACCCGGCTCGACTCGACTCACCGCAGTTTGACGCTACTCTGCACAGCTCGACTTTCAACTTCAACACACTCTGGTCGACTCCACCCGACTATTCTCGGCGGGACCCGTCACCGTTGGAGTCCACGAGACATAACTTTTCTCTACACGACGCTTCATCTCATGATTCTCCTCGACTCGACCCAACTCAACCCGGCTCGACTCGACTTACCGCAGTTTCACACTACACTGCTCAGCTCGACTTTCAACTTCAATACACTCTGGTCGAATCCGCCCGTCATTCCTCGACGGGACCCGTCACGATTGGAGTCAACCTGACACAACTTTTCTCGACACAACGCTTCATCTCCTGATTCTGCTCGATTAGACCCGACTCGACCCCGCTCGACTCGACTCACCGCAGTTTGACACTCTCTGCTCAGCTCGACTTTCAACTTCAATACACTTCTGTCGACTCCACCCGACTTTTCTCGACACGACGCTTCATCGCCTGATTCTTCTCGACTCGACCCGACTCGGCTGGACTCGACCGGTTCGACTTGACTCATCGCAGTTCGACGCAACTCTTCTCAGCTCGACTTTCAACTTCACTACACTCCTATTGACTACACCCGACTATCCTCGACGGCACCCGTCACCATTTAAGTCGACCAGACACAACTTGTCTCGACACGAGATGCTCCTCGACTTGACCCGACTCGGCTCAACTCGACCCGGCTCGACTCGACTCATCGCAGTTCGACGCAACTCTGCTCAGCTCAAGTTTCAACTTCACTACACTCCGAACGACTCCGCCCGACGTTCCTCGACAGGACCCGTCACCATCGGAGTCGACCAAACACAAATTTTCTCGACACGACGCTTTATCTCCTGATTCTGCTCGCTCAACCCGACTTGACCCGGCTCGACTCGACTCACCGCAGTTTGACGCTACTCTGCACAGCTCGCCTTTCAACTTAAACACACTCTGGTTGACTCCGCCCGTCGTTCCTCCACAAGACCCGTCACCATCGGGGTCGACCGGACACAACTTTTCACGACACGATGCTTTATCTCCTGACTCTACTCGACTCGACCCGACTTGACCCGGCTCGACTAGACTCACCGTAGTTTGACGCTACTCTGGACAGCTCGAATTTCAACTTCAACACACTCCGGTCGACTCCGCCCGACTTTCCTCGACGGGACCCGTCACCATTGGACTCGACCAGACACAACTTTTCTCGACACGACGCTTCATCTCCTGATTCTGCTCGACCCGACTCAACTCGACTCACCGCAGTTTGATGCTACTCTGCTCAGCTCGACTTTTAACTTCACTACACTCCGGTCGATTCCGCCCGACGTTCCTCCATAGGACCCGTCACCATCGGGGTCGACCAGACACAACTTTTCACGACACGATGCTTTATCTCCTGACTCTACTCGACTCGACCCGACTTGACCCGGCTCGACTCGACTCACCGTAGTTTGACGCTACTCTGGACAGCTCGACTTTCAACTTCAACACACTCCGGTCGACTCCGCCCGACTTTCCTCGACGGGACCCGTCACCGTTGGAGTCGACCAGACACAACTTTTCTCGACACGACGCTTCATCGCCTGATTCTGCTCGAGTTGACCCGACTCTGCTGTACTCGACCCGGCACGACACGACTCACCGGAGGTTGACGCTACTCTGCTTAGCTCGACATTCAACTTCAACACACTCCGGTCGACTCCGCCCGACTTTCCTCGACGGGACCAGTCACCATTGAAGTCGACCAGACACAACTTTTCTCGACACGACGCTTCATCTCCTGATTCTGCTCGACCCGGCTCGACTCGACTCACCGCAGTTTGATGCTACTCTGCTCAGCTCGACTTTCAACTTCACTACACTCCGGTCGACTCCGCCCGAGTTTCCTCGACGGGACCCGTCACCATTGGAGTCGACCAGACACAACTTTTCACGACACGACGCTTTATCTCCTGACTCTACTCGACTCGACCCGACTTGACCCGGCTCGACTTGACTCACAGTAGTTTGACGCTACTCTAGACAGCTTGACTTTCAACTTCAACACACTCCGGTCGACTCCGCCCGAGTTTCCTCGACGGGACCCGTCACCATTGGAGTCGACCAGACACAACTTTTCTCGACACGACGCTTCATCGCCTGATTCTGCTCGACTTGACCCGACTCGGCTGTACTCGACCCGGCACGACACGACTCACCGGAGGTTGACACTACTCTGCTTAGCTCGACATTCAACTTCAACACACTCCGGTCGACTCCGCCCGACTTTCTTCGACGGGACCCGTCACCATTGAAGTCGACCAGACACAACTTTTCTCGACACGACGCTTCATCTCCTGATTCTGCTCGACCCGGCTCGACTCGACTCACCGCAGTTTGATGCTACTCTGCTCAACTCGACTTTCAACTTCACTACACTCCGGTCGACTCCGCCCGAGTTTCCTCGACGGGACCCGTCACCATTGGAGTCGACCAGACACAACTTTTCACGACACGACGCTTCATCTCCTGACTCTACTCGACTCGACCCGACTTGACCCGGCTCGACTCGACTCACCGTAGTTTGACGCTACTCTGGACAGCTTAAATTTCAACTTCAACACTCTCCGGTCGACTCCACCCGACTTTCCTCGACGGGACCCGTCACCATTGGAGTCGACCAGACACAACTTTTCTCCACACGACGCTTCATCGCCTGATTCTGCTCGAGTTGACCCGACTCTGCTGTACTCGACCCGGCACGACACGACTCACCGGAGGTTGACGCTACTCTGCTTAGCTCGACATTCAACTTCAACACACTCCGGTCGACTCCGCCCGACTTTCCTCGACGGGACCAGTCACCATTGAAGTCGACCAGACACAACTTTTCTCGACACGACGCTTCATCTCCTGATTCTGCTCGACCCGGCTCGACTCGACTCACCGCAGTTTGATGCTACTCTGCTCAGCTCGACTTTCAACTTCACTACACTCCGGTCGACTCCGCCCGAGTTTCCTCGACGGGACCCGTCACCATTGGAGTCGACCAGACACAACTTTTCACGACACGACGCTTTATCTCCTGACTCTACTCGACTCGACCCGACTTGACCCGGCTCGACTTGACTCACAGTAGTTTGACGCTACTCTAGACAGCTTGACTTTCAACTTCAACACACTCCGGTCGACTCCGCCCGAGTTTCCTCGACGGGACCCGTCACCATTGGAGTCGACCAGACACAACTTTTCTCGACACGACGCTTCATCGCCTGATTCTGCTCGACTTGACCCGACTCGGCTGTACTCGACCCGGCACGACACGACTCACCGGAGGTTGACACTACTCTGCTTAGCTCGACATTCAACTTCAACACACTCCGGTCGACTCCGCCCGACTTTCTTCGACGGGACCCGTCACCATTGAAGTCGACCAGACACAACTTTTCTCGACACGACGCTTCATCTCCTGATTCTGCTCGACCCGGCTCGACTCGACTCACCGCAGTTTGATGCTACTCTGCTCAACTCGACTTTCAACTTCACTACACTCCGGTCGACTCCGCCCGAGTTTCCTCGACGGGACCCGTCACCATTGGAGTCGACCAGACACAACTTTTCACGACACGACGCTTCATCTCCTGACTCTACTCGACTCGACCCGACTTGACCCGGCTCGACTCGACTCACCGTAGTTTGACGCTACTCTGGACAGCTTAAATTTCAACTTCAACACTCTCCGGTCGACTCCACCCGACTTTCCTCGACGGGACCCGTCACCATTGGAGTCGACCAGACACAACTTTTCTCCACACGACGCTTCATCTCCTGATTCTGCTCGACCCGGCTCGACTCGACACACCGCTGTTTGATGCTACTCTGCTCAGCTCGACTTTCAACTTCACTACCCTCCGATCGACTCCGCCCGACGTTCCTCCACAACACCCGTCACCATCGGGGTCGACCAGACAAAACTTTTCACGACACGATGCTTTATCTCCTGACTCTACTCGACTCGACCCGACTTGACCCGGGTCGACTCGACTCACCATAGTTTGACGCTACTCTGGACAGCTCGACTTTCAACTTCAACACACTCCGGTCGACTCCGCCCGACTTTCCTCGACGGGACCCGTCACCATTGGACTCGACCAGACACAACTTTTCTCGACACGACGCTTCATCTCCTGATTCTGCTCGACCCGACTTGACTCGACTCACCACAGTTTGATGCTACTCTGCTCAGCTCGACTTTCAACTTCACTACACTTCGGTCGACTCCGCCCGACGTTCCTCCATAGGACCCGTCACCATCGTGGTCGACCAGACACAACTTTTCACGACACGACGCTTTATCTCCTGACTCTACTCGACTCGACCCGACTTGACCCGGCTCGACTCGACTCACCGTAGTTTGACGCTACTCTGGACAGCTCGACTTTCAACTTCAACACACTCCGGTCGACTCCGCCCGACTTTCCTCGACCGGACCCGTCACCATTGGAGTCGACCAGACACAACTTTTCTCGACACGACGCTTCATCGCCTGATTCTGCTCGACTTGACCCAAGTCGGCTGTACTCGACCCGGCACGACACGACTCACCGGAGGTTGACGCTACTCTGCTTAGCTCGACATTCAACTTCAACACACTCCGGTCGACTCCGCCCGACTTTCCTCGACGGGACCAGTCACCATTGAAGTCGACCAGACACAACTTTTCTCGACACGACGCTTCATCTCCTGATTCTGCTCGACCCGGCTCGACTCGACTCACCGCAGTTTGATGCTACTCTGCTCAGCTCGACTTTCAACTTCACTACACTCCGGTCGACTTAGCCCGACGTTCCTCCACAGGACCCGTCACCATTGGAGTCGACCAGACACAACTTTTCACGACACGACGCTTTATCTCCTGACTCTACTCGACTCGACCCGACTTGACCCGGCTCGACTTGACTCACAGTAGTTTGACGCTACTCTGGACAGCTTGACTTTCAACTTCAACACACTCCGGTCGACTCCGCCCGACTTTCTTCGACGGGACCCGTCACCATTGAAGTCGACCAGACACAACTTTTCTCGACACGACGCTTCATCTCCTGATTCTGCTCGACCCGGCTCGACTCGACTCACCGCAGTTTGATGCTACTCTGCTCAGCTCGACTTTCAACTTCACTACACTCCGGTCGACTCCGCCCGAGTTTCCTCGACGGGACCCGTCACCATTGGAGTCGACCAGACACAACTTTTCACGACACGACGCTTCATCTCCTGACTCTACTCGACTCGACCCGACTTGACCCGGCTCGACTCGACTCACCGTAGTTTGACGCTACTCTGGACAGCTCAAATTTCAACTTCAACACTCTCCGGTCGACTCCGCCCGACTTTCCTCGACGGGACCCGTCACCATTGGAGTCGACCAGACACAACTTTTCTCCACACGACGCTTCATCTCCTGATTCTGCTCGACCCGGCTCGACTCGACACACCGCTGTTTGATGCTACTCTGCTCAGCTCGACTTTCAACTTCACTACCCTCCGATCGACTCCGCCCGACGTTCCTCCACAACACCCGTCACCATCGGGGTCGACCAGACAAAACTTTTCACGACACGATGCTTTATCTCCTGACTCTACTCGACTCGACCCGACTTGACCCGGGTCGACTCGACTCACCATAGTTTGACGCTACTCTGGACAGCTCGACTTTCAACTTCAACACACTCCGGTCGACTCCGCCCGACTTTCCTCGACGGGACCCGTCACCATTGGACTCGACCAGACACAACTTTTCTCGACACGACGCTTCATCTCCTGATTCTGCTCGACCCGACTTGACTCGACTCACCACAGTTTGATGCTACTCTGCTCAGCTCGACTTTCAACTTCACTACACTTCGGTCGACTCCGCCCGACGTTCCTCCATAGGACCCGTCACCATCGTGGTCGACCAGACACAACTTTTCACGACACGACGCTTTATCTCCTGACTCTACTCGACTCGACCCGACTTGACCCGGCTCGACTCGACTCACCGTAGTTTGACGCTACTCTGGACAGCTCGACTTTCAACTTCAACACACTCCGGTCGACTCCGCCCGACTTTCCTCGACCGGACCCGTCACCATTGGAGTCGACCAGACACAACTTTTCTCGACACGACGCTTCATCGCCTGATTCTGCTCGACTTGACCCAAGTCGGCTGTACTCGACCCGGCACGACACGACTCACCGGAGGTTGACGCTACTCTGCTTAGCTCGACATTCAACTTCAACACACTCCGGTCGACTCCGCCCGACTTTCCTCGACGGGACCAGTCACCATTGAAGTCGACCAGACACAACTTTTCTCGACACGACGCTTCATCTCCTGATTCTGCTCGACCCGGCTCGACTCGACTCACCGCAGTTTGATGCTACTCTGCTCAGCTCGACTTTCAACTTCACTACACTCCGGTCGACTTAGCCCGACGTTCCTCCACAGGACCCGTCACCATTGGAGTCGACCAGACACAACTTTTCACGACACGACGCTTTATCTCCTGACTCTACTCGACTCGACCCGACTTGACCCGGCTCGACTTGACTCACAGTAGTTTGACGCTACTCTGGACAGCTTGACTTTCAACTTCAACACACTCCGGTCGACTCCGCCCGACTTTCTTCGACGGGACCCGTCACCATTGAAGTCGACCAGACACAACTTTTCTCGACACGACGCTTCATCTCCTGATTCTGCTCGACCCGGCTCGACTCGACTCACCGCAGTTTGATGCTACTCTGCTCAGCTCGACTTTCAACTTCACTACACTCCGGTCGACTCCGCCCGAGTTTCCTCGACGGGACCCGTCACCATTGGAGTCGACCAGACACAACTTTTCACGACACGACGCTTCATCTCCTGACTCTACTCGACTCGACCCGACTTGACCCGGCTCGACTCGACTCACCGTAGTTTGACGCTACTCTGGACAGCTCAAATTTCAACTTCAACACTCTCCGGTCGACTCCGCCCGACTTTCCTCGACGGGACCCGTCACCATTGGAGTCGACCAGACACAACTTTTCTCCACACGACGCTTCATCTCCTGATTCTGCTCGACCCGGCTCGACTCGACACACCGCTGTTTGATGCTACTCTGCTCAGCTCGACCTTCAACTTCACTACCCTCCGATCGACTCCGCCCGACGTTCCTCCACAACACCCGTCACCATCGGGGTCGACCAGACAAAACTTTTCACGACACGATGCTTTATCTCCTGACTCTACTCGACTCGACCCGACTTGACCCGGGTCGACTCGACTCACCATAGTTTGACGCTACTCTGGACAGCTCGACTTTCAACTTCAACACACTCCGGTCGACTCCGCCCGACTTTCCTCAACGGGACCCGTCACCATTGGACTCGACCAGACACAACTTTTCTCGACACGACGCTTCATCTCCTGATTCTGCTCGACCCGACTTGACTCGACTCACCACAGTTTGATGCTACTCTGCTCAGCTCGACTTTCAACTATACTACACTTCGGTCGACTCCGCCCGACGTTCCTCCATAGGACCCGTCACCATCGTGGTCGACCAGACACAACTTTTCACGACACGACGCTTTATCTCCTGACTCTACTCGACTCGACCCGACTTGACCCGGCTCGACTCGACTCACCGTAGTTTGACGCTACTCTGGACAGCTCGACTTTCAACTTCAACACACTCCGGTCGACTCCGCCCGACTTTCCTCGACGGGACCCGTCACCATTGGAGTCGACCAGACACAACTTTTCTCGACACGACGCTTCATCGCCTGATTCTGCTCGACTTGACCCAAGTCGGCTGTACTCGACCCGGCACGACACGACTCACCGGAGGTTGACGCTACTCTGCTTAGCTCGACATTCAACTTCAACACACTCCGGTCGACTCCGCCCGACTTTCCTCAACGGGACCAGTCACCATTGAAGTCGACCAGACACAACTTTTCTCGACACGACGCTTCATCTCCTGATTCTGCTCGACCCGGCTCGACTCGACTCACCGCAGTTTGATGCTACTCTGCTCAGCTCGACTTTCAACTTCACTACACTCCGGTCGACTTAGCCCGACGTTCCTCCACAGGACCCGTCACCATTGGAGTCGACCAGACACAACTTTTCACGACACGACGCTTTATCTCCTGACTCTACTCGACTCGACCCGACTTGACCCGGCTCGACTTGACTCATAGTAGTTTGACGCTACTCTGGACAGCTTGACTTTCAACTTCAACACACTCCGGTCGACTCCGCCCGAGTTTCCTCGACGGGACCCGTCACCATTGGAGTCGACCAGACACAACTTTTCTCGACACGACGCTTCATCGCCTGATTCTGCTCGACTTGACCCGACTCGGCTGTACTCGACCCGGCACGACACGACTCACCGGAGGTTGACACTACTCTGCTTAGCTCGACATTCAACTTCAACACACTCCGGTCGACTCCGCCCGACTTTCTTCGACGGGACCCGTCACCATTGAAGTCGACCAGACACAACTTTTCTCGACACGACGCTTCATCTCCTGATTCTGCTCGACCCGGCTCGACTCGACTCACCGCAGTTTGATGCTACTCTGCTCAGCTCGACTTTCAACTTCACTACACTCCGGTCGACTCCGCCCGAGTTTCCTCGACGGGACCCGTCACCATTGGAGTCGACCAGACACAACTTTTCACGACACGACGCTTCATCTCCTGACTCTACTCGACTCGACCCGACTTGACCCGGCTCGACTCGACTCACCGTAGTTTGACGCTACTCTGGACAGCTTAAATTTCAACTTCAACACTCTCCGGTCGACTCCGCCCGACTTTCCTCGACGGGACCCGTCACCATTGGAGTCGACCAGACACAACTTTTCTCCACACGACGCTTCATCTCCTGATTCTGCTCGACCCGGCTCGACTCGACACACCGCTGTTTGATGCTACTCTGCTCAGCTCGACTTTCAACTTCACTACCCTCCGATCGACTCCGCCCGACGTTCCTCCACAACACCCATCACCATCGGGGTCGACCAGACAAAACTTTTCACGACACGATGCTTTATCTCCTGACTCTACTCGACTCGACCCGACTTGACCCGGGTCGACTCGACTCACCATAGTTTGACGCTACTCTGGACAGCTCGACTTTCAACTTCAACACACTCCGGTCGACTCCGCCCGACTTTCCTCGACGGGACCCGTCACCATTGGACTCGACCAGACACAACTTTTCTCGACACGACGCTTCATCTCCTGATTCTGCTCGACCCGACATGACTCGACTCACCACAGTTTGATGCTACTCTGCTCAGCTCGACTTTCAACTTCACTACACTTCGGTCGACTCCGCCCGACGTTCCTCCATAGGACCCGTCACCATCGTGGTCGACCAGACACAACTTTTCACGACACGACGCTTTATCTCCTGACTCTACTCGACTCGACCCGACTTGACCCGGCTCGACTCGACTCACCGTAGTTTGACGCTACTCTGGACAGCTCGACTTTCAACTTCAACACACTCCGGTCGACTCCGCCCGACTTTCCTCGACGGGACCCGTCACCATTGGAGTCGACCAGACACAACTTTTCTCGACACGACGCTTCATCGCCTGATTCTGCTCGACTTGACCCAAGTCGGCTGTACTCGACCCGGCACGACACGACTCACCGGAGGTTGACGCTACTCTGCTTAGCTCGACATTCAACTTCAACACACTCCGGTCGACTCCGCCCGACTTTCCTCGACGGGACCAGTCACCATTGAAGTCGACCAGACACAACTTTTCTCGACACGACGCTTCATCTCCTGATTCTGCTCGACCCGGCTCGACTCGACTCACCGCAGTTTGATGCTACTCTGCTCAGCTCGACTTTCAACTTCACTACACTCCGGTCGACTTAGCCCGACGTTCCTCCACAGGACCCGTCACCATTGGAGTCGACCAGACACAACTTTTCACGACACGACGCTTTATCTCCTGACTCTACTCGACTCGACCCGACTTGACCCGGTTCGACTTGACTCACAGTAGTTTGACGCTACTCTGGACAGCTTGACTTTCAACTTCAACACACTCCGGTCGACTCCGCCCGAGTTTCCTCGACGGGACCCGTCACCATTGGAGTCGACCAGACACAACTTTTCTCGACACGACGCTTCATCGCCTGATTCTGCTCGACTTGACTCGACTCGGCTGTACTCGACCCGGCACGACACGACTCACCGGAGGTTGACACTACTCTGCTTAGCTCGACATTCAACTTCAACACACTCCGGTCGACTCCGCCCAACTTTCTTCGACGGGACCCGTCACCATTGAAGTCGACCAGACACAACTTTTCTCGACACGACGCTTCATCTCCTGATTCTGCTCGACCCGGCTCGACTCGACTCACCGCAGTTTGATGCTACTCTGCTCAGCTCGACTTTCAACTTCACTACACTCCGGTCGACTCCGCCCGAGTTTCCTCGACGGGACCCGTCACCATTGGAGTCGACCAGACACAACTTTTCACGACACGACGCTTCATCTCCTGACTCTACTCGACTCGACCCGACTTGACCCGGCTCGACTCGACTCACCGTAGTTTGACGCTACTCTGGACAGCTCAAATTTCAACTTCAACACTCTCCGGTCGACTCCGCCCGACTTTCCTCGACGGGACCCGTCACCATTGGAGTCGACCAGACACAACTTTTCTCCACACGACGCTTCATCTCCTGATTCTGCTCGACCCGGCTCGACTCGACACACCGCTGTTTGATGCTACTCTGCTCAGCTCGACCTTCAACTTCACTACCCTCCGATCGACTCCGCCCGACGTTCCTCCACAACACCCGTCACCATCGGGGTCGACCAGACAAAACTTTTCACGACACGATGCTTTATCTCCTGACTCTACTCGACTCGACCCGACTTGACCCGGGTCGACTCGACTCACCATAGTTTGACGCTACTCTGGACAGCTCGACTTTCAACTTCAACACACTCCGGTCGACTCCGCCCGACTTTCCTCAACGGGACCCGTCACCATTGGACTCGACCAGACACAACTTTTCTCGACACGACGCTTCATCTCCTGATTCTGCTCGACCCGACTTGACTCGACTCACCACAGTTTGATGCTACTCTGCTCAGCTCGACTTTCAACTATACTACACTTCGGTCGACTCCGCCCGACGTTCCTCCATAGGACCCGTCACCATCGTGGTCGACCAGACACAACTTTTCACGACACGACGCTTTATCTCCTGACTCTACTCGACTCGACCCGACTTGACCCGGCTCGACTCGACTCACCGTAGTTTGACGCTACTCTGGACAGCTCGACTTTCAACTTCAACACACTCCGGTCGACTCCGCCCGACTTTCCTCGACGGGACCCGTCACCATTGGAGTCGACCAGACACAACTTTTCTCGACACGACGCTTCATCGCCTGATTCTGCTCGACTTGACCCAAGTCGGCTGTACTCGACCCGGCACGACACGACTCACCGGAGGTTGACGCTACTCTGCTTAGCTCGACATTCAACTTCAACACACTCCGGTCGACTCCGCCCGACTTTCCTCAACGGGACCAGTCACCATTGAAGTCGACCAGACACAACTTTTCTCGACACGACGCTTCATCTCCTGATTCTGCTCGACCCGGCTCGACTCGACTCACCGCAGTTTGATGCTACTCTGCTCAGCTCGACTTTCAACTTCACTACACTCCGGTCGACTTAGCCCGACGTTCCTCCACAGGACCCGTCACCATTGGAGTCGACCAGACACAACTTTTCACGACACGACGCTTTATCTCCTGACTCTACTCGACTCGACCCGACTTGACCCGGCTCGACTTGACTCATAGTAGTTTGACGCTACTCTGGACAGCTTGACTTTCAACTTCAACACACTCCGGTCGACTCCGCCCGAGTTTCCTCGACGGGACCCGTCACCATTGGAGTCGACCAGACACAACTTTTCTCGACACGACGCTTCATCGCCTGATTCTGCTCGACTTGACCCGACTCGGCTGTACTCGACCCGGCACGACACGACTCACCGGAGGTTGACACTACTCTGCTTAGCTCGACATTCAACTTCAACACACTCCGGTCGACTCCGCCCGACTTTCTTCGACGGGACCCGTCACCATTGAAGTCGACCAGACACAACTTTTCTCGACACGACGCTTCATCTCCTGATTCTGCTCGACCCGGCTCGACTCGACTCACCGCAGTTTGATGCTACTCTGCTCAGCTCGACTTTCAACTTCACTACACTCCGGTCGACTCCGCCCGAGTTTCCTCGACGGGACCCGTCACCATTGGAGTCGACCAGACACAACTTTTCACGACACGACGCTTCATCTCCTGACTCTACTCGACTCGACCCGACTTGACCCGGCTCGACTCGACTCACCGTAGTTTGACGCTACTCTGGACAGCTTAAATTTCAACTTCAACACTCTCCGGTCGACTCCGCCCGACTTTCCTCGACGGGACCCGTCACCATTGGAGTCGACCAGACACAACTTTTCTCCACACGACGCTTCATCTCCTGATTCTGCTCGACCCGGCTCGACTCGACACACCGCTGTTTGATGCTACTCTGCTCAGCTCGACTTTCAACTTCACTACCCTCCGATCGACTCCGCCCGACGTTCCTCCACAACACCCATCACCATCGGGGTCGACCAGACAAAACTTTTCACGACACGATGCTTTATCTCCTGACTCTACTCGACTCGACCCGACTTGACCCGGGTCGACTCGACTCACCATAGTTTGACGCTACTCTGGACAGCTCGACTTTCAACTTCAACACACTCCGGTCGACTCCGCCCGACTTTCCTCGACGGGACCCGTCACCATTGGACTCGACCAGACACAACTTTTCTCGACACGACGCTTCATCTCCTGATTCTGCTCGACCCGACATGACTCGACTCACCACAGTTTGATGCTACTCTGCTCAGCTCGACTTTCAACTTCACTACACTTCGGTCGACTCCGCCCGACGTTCCTCCATAGGACCCGTCACCATCGTGGTCGACCAGACACAACTTTTCACGACACGACGCTTTATCTCCTGACTCTACTCGACTCGACCCGACTTGACGCGGCTCGACTCGACTCACCGTAGTTTGACGCTACTCTGGACAGCTCGACTTTCAACTTCAACACACTCCGGTCGACTCCGCCCGACTTTCCTCGACGGGACCCGTCACCATTGGAGTCGACCAGACACAACTTTTCTCGACACGACGCTTCATCGCCTGATTCTGCTCGACTTGACCCAAGTCGGCTGTACTCGACCCGGCACGACACGACTCACCGGAGGTTGACGCTACTCTGCTTAGCTCGACATTCAACTTCAACACACTCCGGTCGACTCCGCCCGACTTTCCTCGACGGGACCAGTCACCATTGAAGTCGACCAGACACAACTTTTCTCGACACGACGCTTCATCTCCTGATTCTGCTCGACCCGGCTCGACTCGACTCACCGCAGTTTGATGCTACTCTGCTCAGCTCGACTTTCAACTTCACTACACTCCGGTCGACTTAGCCCGACGTTCCTCCACAGGACCCGTCACCATTGGAGTCGACCAGACACAACTTTTCACGACACGACGCTTTATCTCCTGACTCTACTCGACTCGACCCGACTTGACCCGGTTCGACTTGACTCACAGTAGTTTGACGCTACTCTGGACAGCTTGACTTTCAACTTCAACACACTCCGGTCGACTCCGCCCGAGTTTCCTCGACGGGACCCGTCACCATTGGAGTCGACCAGACACAACTTTTCTCGACACGACGCTTCATCGCCTGATTCTGCTCGACTTGACTCGACTCGGCTGTACTCGACCCGGCACGACACGACTCACCGGAGGTTGACACTACTCTGCTTAGCTCGACATTCAACTTCAACACACTCCGGTCGACTCCGCCCAACTTTCTTCGACGGGACCCGTCACCATTGAAGTCGACCAGACACAACTTTTCTCGACACGACGCTTCATCTCCTGATTCTGCTCGACCCGGCTCGACTCGACTCACCGCAGTTTGATGCTACTCTGCTCAGCTCGACTTTCAACTTCACTACACTCCGGTCGACTCCGCCCGAGTTTCCTCGACGGGACCCGTCACCATTGGAGTCGACCAGACACAACTTTTCACGACACGACGCTTCATCTCCTGACTCTACTCGACTCGACCCGACTTGACCCGGCTCGACTCGACTCACCGTAGTTTGACGCTACTCTGGACAGCTCAAATTTCAACTTCAACACTCTCCGGTCGACTCCGCCCGACTTTCCTCGACGGGACCCGTGACCATTGGAGTCGACCAGACACAACTTTTCTCCACACGACGCTTCATCTCCTGATTCTGCAAGACCCGGCTCGACTCGACACACCGCTGTTTGATGCTACTCTGCTCAGCTCGACTTTCAACTTCACTACCCTCCGATCGACTCCGCCCGACGTTCCTCCACAACACCCGTCACCATCGGGGTCGACCAGACAAAACTTTTCACGACACGATGCTTTATCTCCTGACTCTACTCGACTCGACCCGACTTGACCCGGGTCGACTCGACTCACCATAGTTTGACGCTACTCTGGACAGCTCGACTTTCAACTTCAACACACTCCGGTCGACTCCGCCCGACTTTCCTCGACGGGACCCGTCACCATTGGAGTCGACCAGACACAACTTTTCTCCACACGACGCTTCATCTCCTGATTCTGCTCGACCCGGCTCGACTCGACACACCGCTGTTTGATGCTACTCTGCTCAGCTCGACTTTCAACTTCACTACCCTCCGATCGACTCCGCCCGACGTTCCTCCACAACACCCGTCACCATCGGGGTCGACCAGACAAAACTTTTCACGACACGATGCTTTATCTCCTGACTCTACTCGACTCGACCCGACTTGACCCGGGTCGACTCGACTCACCATAGTTTGACGCTACTCTGGACAGCTCGACTTTCAACTTCAACACACTCCGGTCGACTCCGCCCGACTTTCCTCGACGGGACCCGTCACCATTGGACTCGACCAGACACAACTTTTCTCGACACGACGCTTCATCTCCTGATTCTGCTCGACCCGACTTGACTCGACTCACCACAGTTTGATGCTACTCTGCTCAGCTCGACTTTCAACTTCACTACACTTCGGTCGACTCCGCCCGACGTTCCTCCATAGGACCCGTCACCATCGTGGTCGACCAGACACAACTTTTCACGACACGACGCTTTATCTCCTGACTCTACTCGACTCGACCCGACTTGACCCGGCTCGACTCGACTCACCGTAGTTTGACGCTACTCTGGACAGCTCGACTTTCAACTTCAACACACTCCGGTCGACTCCGCCCGACTTTCCTCGACGGGACCCGTCACCATTGGAGTCGACCAAACACAACTTTTCTCGACACGACGCTTCATCGCCTGATTCTGCTCGACTTGACCCAAGTCGGCTGTACTCGACCCGGCACGACACGACTCACCGGAGGTTGACGCTACTCTGCTTAGCTCGACATTCAACTTCAACACACTCCGGTCGACTCCGCCCGACTTTCCTCGACGGGACCAGTCACCATTGAAGTCGACCAGACACAACTTTTCTCGACACGACGCTTCATCTCCTGATTCTGCTCGACCCGGCTCGACTCGACTCACCGCAGTTTGATGCTACTCTGCTCAGCTCGACTTTCAACTTCACTACACTCCGGTCGACTTAGCCCGACGTTCCTCCACAGGACCCGTCACCATTGGAGTCGACCAGACACAACTTTTCACGACACGACGCTTTATCTCCTGACTCTACTCGACTCGACCCGACGTGACCCGGCTCGACTTGACTCACAGTAGTTTGACGCTACTCTGGACAGCTTGACTTTCAACTTCAACACACTCCGGTCGACTCCGCCCGAGTTTCCTCGACGGGACCCGTCACCATTGGAGTCGACCAGACACAACTTTTCTCGACACGACGCTTCATCGCCTGATTCTGCTCGACTTGACCCGACTCGGCTGTACTCGACCCGGCACGACACGACTCACCGGAGGTTGACACTACTCTGCTTAGCTCGACATTCAACTTCAACACACTCCGGTCGACTTCGCCCGACTTTCTTCGACGGGACCCGTCACCATTGAAGTCGACCAGACACAACTTTTCTCAACACGACGCTTCATCTCCTGATTCTTCTCGACCCGGCTCGACTCGACTCACCGCAGTTTGATGCTACTCTGCTCAGCTCGACTTTCAACTTCACTACACTCCGGTCGACTCCGCCCGAGTTTCCTCGACGGGACCCGTCACCATTGGAGTCGACCAGACACAACTTTTCACGACACGACGCTTCATCTCCTGACTCTACTCGACTCGACCCGACTTGACCCGGCTCGACTCGACTCACCGTAGTTTGACGCTACTCTGGACAGCTCAAATTTCAACTTCAACACTCTCCGGTCGACTCCGCCCGACTTTCCTCGACGGGACCCGTCACCATTGGAGTCGACCAGACACAACTTTTCTCCACACGACGCTTCATCTCCTGATTCTGCAAGACCCGGCTCGACTCGACACACCGCTGTTTGATGCTACTCTGCTCAGCTCGACTTTCAACTTCACTACCCTCCGATCGACTCCGCCCGACGTTCCTCCACAACACCCGTCACCATCGGGGTCGACCAGACAAAACTTTTCACGACACGATGCTTTATCTCCTGACTCTACTCGACTCGACCCGACTTGACCCGGGTCGACTCGACTCACCATAGTTTGACGCTACTCTGGACAGCTCGACTTTCAACTTCAACACACTCCGGTCGACTCCGCCCGACTTTCCTCGACGGGACCCGTCACCATTGGACTCGACCAGAAACAACTTTTCTCGACACGACGCTTCATCTCCTGATTCTGCTCGACCCGACTTGACTCGACTCACCACAGTTTGATGCTACTCTGCTCAGCTCGACTTTCAACTTCACTACACTTCGGTCGACTCCGCCCGACGTTCCTCCATAGGACCCGTCACCATCGTGGTCGACCAGACACAACTTTTCACGACACGACGCTTTATCTCCTGACTCTACTCGACTCGACCCGACTTGACCCGGCTCGACTCGACTCACCGTAGTTTGACGCTACTCTGGACAGCTCGACTTTCAACTTCAACACACTCCGGTCGACTCCGCCCGACTTTCCTAGACGGGACCCGTCACCATTGGAGTCGACCAGACACAACTTTTCTCGACACGACGCTTCATCGCCTGATTCTGCTCGACTTGACCCAAGTCGGCTGTACTCGACCCGGCACGACACGACTCACCGGAGGTTGACGCTACTCTGCTTAGCTCGACATTCAACTTCAACACACTCCGGTTGACTCCGCCCGACTTTCCTCGACGGGACCCGTCACCATTGAAGTCGACCAGACACAACTTTTCTCGACACGACGCTTCATCTCCTGATTCTGCTCGACCCGGCTCGACTCGACTCACCGCAGTTTGATGCTACTCTGCTCAGCTCGACTTTCAACTTCACTACACTCCGGTCGACTTAGCCCGACGTTCCTCCACAGGACCCGTCACCATTGGAGTCGACCAGACACAACTTTTCACGACACGACGCTTTATCTCCTGACTCTACTCGACTCGACCCGACTTGACCCGGCTCGACTCGACTCACCGTAGTTTGACGCTACTCTGGACAGCTCGACTTTCAACTTCAACACACTCCGGTCGACTCCGCCCGACTTTCCTCGACGGGACCCGTCACCATTGGAGTCGACCAGACACAACTTTTCTCGACACGACGCTTCATCGCCTGATTCTGCTCGACTTGACCCAAGTCGGCTGTACTCGACCCGGCACGACACGACTCACCGGAGGTTGACGCTACTCTGCTTAGCTCGACATTCAACTTCAACACACTCCGGTCGACTCCGCCCGACTTTCCTCGACGGGACCAGTCACCATTGAAGTCGACCAGACACAACTTTTCTCGACACGACGCTTCATCTCCTGATTCTGCTCGACCCGGCTCGACTCGACTCACCGCAGTTTGATGCTACTCTGCTCAGCTCGACTTTCAACTTCACTACACTCCGGTCGACTTAGCCCGACGTTCCTCCACAGGACCCGTCACCATTGGAGTCGACCAGACACAACTTTTCACGACACGACGCTTTATCTCCTGACTCTACTCGACTCGACCCGACGTGACCCGGCTCGACTTGACTCACAGTAGTTTGACGCTACTCTGGACAGCTTGACTTTCAACTTCAACACACTCCGGTCGACTCCGCCCGAGTTTCCTCGACGGGACCCGTCACCATTGGAGTCGACCAGACACAACTTTTCTCGACACGACGCTTCATCGCCTGATTCTGCTCGACTTGACCCGACTCGGCTGTACTCGACCCGGCACGACACGACTCACCGGAGGTTGACACTACTCTGCTTAGCTCGACATTCAACTTCAACACACTCCGGTCGACTCCGCCCGACTTTCTTCGACGGGACCCGTCACCATTGAAGTCGACCAGACACAACTTTTCTCGACACGACGCTTCATCTCCTGATTCTGCTCGACCCGGCTCGACTCGACTCACCGCAGTTTGATGCTACTCTGCTCAGCTCGACTTTCAACTTCACTACACTCCGGTCGACTCCGCCCGAGTTTCCTCGACGGGACCCGTCACCATTGGAGTCGACCAGACACAACTTTTCACGACACGACGCTTCATCTCCTGACTCTACTCGACTCGACCCGACTTGACCCGGCTCGACTCGACTCACCGTAGTTTGACGCTACTCTGGACAGCTCAAATTTCAACTTCAACACTCTCCGGTCGACTCCGCCCGACTTTCCTCGACGGGACCCGTCACCATTGGAGTCGACCAGACACAACTTTTCTCCACACGACGCTTCATCTCCTGATTCTGCTCGACCCGGCTCGACTCGACACACCGCTGTTTGATGCTACTCTGCTCAGCTCGACTTTCAACTTCACTACCCTCCGATCGACTCCGCCCGACGTTCCTCCACAACACCCGTCACCATCGGGGTTGACCAGACAAAACTTTTCACGACACGATGCTTTATCTCCTGACTCTACTCGACTCGACCCGACTTGACCCGGGTCGACTCGACTCACCATAGTTTGACGCTACTCTGGACAGCTCGACTTTCAACTTCAACACACTCCGGTCGACTCCGCCCGACTTTCCTCGACGGGACCCGTCACCATTGGACTCGACCAGAAACAACTTTTCTCGACACGACGCTTCATCTCCTGATTCTGCTCGACCCGACTTGACTCGACTCACCACAGTTTGATGCTACTCTGCTCAGCTCGACTTTCAACTTCACTACACTTCGGTCGACTCCACCCGTCGTTCCTCCATAGGACCCGTCACCATCGTGGTCGACCAGACACAACTTTTCACGACACGACGCTTTATCTCCTGACTCTACTCGACTCGACCCGACTTGACCCGGCTCGACTCGACTCACCGTAGTTTGACGCTACTCTGGACAGCTCGACTTTCAACTTCAACACACTCCGGTCGACTCCGCCCGACTTTCCTCGACGGGACCCGTCACCATTGGAGTCGACCAGACACAACTTTTCTCGACACGACGCTTCATCGCCTGATTCTGCTCGACTTGACCCAAGTCGGCTGTACTCGACCCGGCACGACACGACTCACCGGAGGTTGACGCTACTCTGCTTAGCTCGACATTCAACTTCAACACACTCCGGTCGACTCCGCCCGACTTTCCTCGACGGGACCAGTCACCATTGAAGTCGACCAGACACAACTTTTCTCGACACGACGCTTCATCTCCTGATTCTGCTCGACCCGGCTCGACTCGACTCACCGCAGTTTGATGCTACTCTGCTCAGCTCGACTTTCAACTTCACTACACTCCGGTCGACTTAGCCCGACGTTCCTCCACAGGACCCGTCACCGTTGGAGTCGACCAGACACAACTTTTCACGACACGACGCTTTATCTCCTGACTCTACTCGACTCGACCCGACGTGACCCGGCTCGACTTGACTCACAGTAGTTTGACACTACTCTGGACAGCTTGACTTTCAACTTCAACACACTCCGGTCGACTCCGCCCGAGTTTCCTCGACGGGACCCGTCACCATTGGAGTCGACCAGACACAACTTTTCTCGACACGACGCTTCATCGCCTGATTCTGCTCGACTTGACCCGACTCGGCTGTACTCGACCCGGCACGACACGACTCACCGGAGGTTGACACTACTCTGCTTAGCTCGACATTCAACTTCAACACACTCCGGTCGACTCCGCCCGACTTTCTTCGACGGGACCCGTCATCATTGAAGTCGACCAGACACAACTTTTCTCGACACGACGCTTCATCTCCTGATTCTGCTCGACCCGGCTCGACTCGACTCACCGCAGTTTGATGCTACTCTGCTCAGCTCGACTTTCAACTTCACTACACTCCGGTC
Source organism: Canavalia gladiata (assembly GCA_037954105.1). Taxonomy (NCBI): domain Eukaryota; kingdom Viridiplantae; phylum Streptophyta; class Magnoliopsida; order Fabales; family Fabaceae; genus Canavalia; species Canavalia gladiata. The sequence continues at coordinate 21,762,617 of CM075668.1, read as the reverse complement.
GACTCCGCCCGAGTTTCCTCGACGGGACCCGTCACCATTGGAGTCGACCAGACACAACTTTTCACGACACGACGCTTCATCTCCTGACTCTACTCGACTCGACCCGACTTGACCCGGCTCGACTCGACTCACCGTAGTTTGACGCTACTCTGGACAGCTCAAATTTCAACTTCAACACTCTCCGGTCGACTCCGCCCGACTTTCCTCGACGGGACCCGTCACCATTGGAGTCGACCAGACACAACTTTTCTCCACACGACGCTTCATCGCCTGATTCTGCTCGACTTGACCCAAGTCGGCTGTACTCGAGCTGGCACGACACGACTCACCGGAGGTTGACGCTACTCTGCTTAGCTCGACATTCAACTTCAACACACTCCGGTCGACTCCGCCCGACTTTCCTCGACGGGACCAGTCACCATTGAAGTCGACCAGACACAACTTTTCTCGACACGACGCTTCATCTCCTGATTCTGCTCGACCCGGCTCGACTCGACTCACCGCAGTTTGATGCTACTCTGCTCAGCTCGACTTTCAACTTCACTACACTCCGGTCGACTTAGCCCGTCGTTCCTCCACAGGACCCGTCACCATTGGAGTCGACCAGACACAACTTTTCACGACACGACCCTTTATCTCCTGACTCTACTCGACTCGACCCGACGTGACCCGGCTCGACTTGACTCACAGTAGTTTGACGCTACTCTGGACAGCTTGACTTTCAACTTCAACACACTCCGGTCGACTCCGCCCGAGTTTCCTCGACGGGACCCGTCACCATTGGAGTCGACCAGACACAACTTTTCTCGACACGACGCTTCATCGCCTGATTCTGCTCGACTTGACCCGACTCGGCTGTACTCGACCCGGCACGACACGACTCACCGGAGGTTGACACTACTCTGCTTAGCTCGACATTCAACTTCAACACACTCCGGTCGACTCCGCCCGACTTTCTTCGACGGGACCCGTCACCATTGAAGTCGACCAGACACAACTTTTCTCGACACGACGCTTCATCTCCTGATTCTGCTCGACCCGGCTCGACTCGACTCACCGCAGTTTGATGCTACTCTGCTCAGCTCGACTTTCAACTTCACTACACTCCGGTCGACTCCGCCCGAGTTTCCTCGACGGGACCCGTCACCATTGGAGTCGACCAGACACAACTTTTCACGACACGACGCTTCATCGCCTGATTCTGCTCGACTCGACCCGACTCGACTTGACTCGACCCGGCTCGACTCGACTTATCACAGTTCAACGCAACTCTCCTTAGCTCGACATTCAACTTCACTACACTCCAGTCGACTTCGCCCGACTTTCCTCGACAGGACCCGTCAGCATTGGAGTCGACTAGACAGAACGTTTCTCGACATGACACTTCATCAACTGATTCTGCTCGACTCGACCCGGCTCGACTAGACTCACCGCAGTTTAACGCTACTCTGCTTAGCTCGACTTTCAACTTCACTACACTCCGGTCGACTTCGCCCGACTTTCCTTGACTGGCCCCGTTACCATCGGAGTCGACCAGACACAACTTTTCTCGACACGACGCTTTATCTACAGATTCTGCTCGACTCAACCCGACTTGACCCGGCTCGACTCGACTCACCGCAGTTTGACACTACTCTGCACAGCTCGACTTCAACTTCAACACACTCTGGTCGACTCCGCCCGACTTTCCTCGACGGGACCCGTCACCGTTGGAGTCCACCATACACAACTTTTCTCTACTCGACTTTCAACTTCACTACACTCCGGTCGACTCCGCCCGACTTTCCTCGACGGGACTCGTCATCATTGGAGTCGACCAGACACAACTTTTCTCGACCCGACGCTTCATCGCCATATTCTGCTCGACTCGACCCGACTCGACAGGACTCGACCATCGACTCGACTCATCACAGTTCGACGCAACTCTGCTTAGCTCGACCTTCAACTTCACTACACTCTGGTCGACTTCGCCCGACTTTCCTCGACGGGACCCGTCACCATTGGAGTCGACCAGACACAACTTTTCTCCACACGACGCTTCATCGCCTGATTCTGCTCGACTTGACCCAAGTCGGCTGTACTCGAGCTGGCACGACACGACTCACCGGAGGTTCACGCTACTCTGCTTAGCTCGACATTCAACTTCAACACACTCCGGTCGACTCCGCCCGACTTTCCTCGACGGGACCAGTCACCATTGAAGTCGACCAGACACAACTTTTCTCGACACGACGCTTCATCTCCTGATTCTGCTCGACCCGGCTCGACTCGACTCACCGCAGTTTGATGCTACTCTGCTCAGCTCGACTTTCAACTTCACTACACTCCGGTCGACTTAGCCCGACGTTCCTCCACAGGACCCGTCACCATTGGAGTCGACCAGACACAACTTTTCACGACACGACCCTTTATCTCCTGACTCTACTCGACTCGACCCGACGTGACCCGGCTCGACTTGACTCACAGTAGTTTGACGCTACTCTGGACAGCTTGACTTTCAACTTCAACACACTCCGGTCGACTCCGCCCGAGTTTCCTCGACCGGACCCGTCACCATTGGAGTCGACCAGACACAACTTTTCTCGACACGACGCTTCATCGCCTGATTCTGCTCGACTTGACCCGACTCGGCTGTACTCGACCCGGCACGACACGACTCACCGGAGGTTGACACTACTCTGCTTAGCTCGACATTCAACTTCAACACACTCCGGTCGACTCCGCCCGACTTTCTTCGACGGGACCCGTCACCATTGAAGTCGACCAGACACAACTTTTCTCGACACGACGCTTCATCTCCTGATTCTGCTCGACCCGGCTCGACTCGACTCACCGCAGTTTGATGCTACTCTGCTCAGCTCGACTTTCAACTTCACTACACTCCGGTCGACTCCGCCCGAGTTTCCTCGACGGGACCCGTCACCATTGGAGTCGACCAGACACAACTTTTCACGACACGACGCTTCATCGCCTGATTCTGCTCGACTCGACCCGACTCGACTTGACTCGACCCGGCTCGACTCGACTTATCACAGTTCAACGCAACTCTCCTTAGCTCGACATTCAACTTCACTACACTCCAGTCGACTTCGCCCGACTTTCCTCGACAGGACCCGTCAGCATTGGAGTCGACTAGACAGAACGTTTCTCGACATGACACTTCATCAACTGATTCTGCTCGACTCGACCCGGCTCGACTAGACTCACCGCAGTTTAACGCTACTCTGCTTAGCTCGACTTTCAACTTCACTACACTCCGGTCGACTTCGCCCGACTTTCCTTGACTGGCCCCGTTACCATCGGAGTCGACCAGACACAACTTTTCTCGACACGACGCTTTATCTACAGATTCTGCTCGACTCAACCCGACTTGACCCGGCTCGACTCGACTCACCGCAGTTTGACACTACTCTGCACAGCTCGACTTCAACTTCAACACACTCTGGTCGACTCCGCCCGACTTTCCTCGACGGGACCCGTCACCGTTGGAGTCCACCATACACAACTTTTCTCTACTCGACTTTCAACTTCACTACACTCCGGTCGACTCCGCCCGACTTTCCTCGACGGGACTCGTCATCATTGGAGTCGACCAGACACAACTTTTCTCGACCCGACGCTTCATCGCCATATTCTGCTCGACTCGACCCGACTCGACAGGACTCGACCATCGACTCGACTCATCACAGTTCGACGCAACTCTGCTTAGCTCGACCTTCAACTTCACTACACTCTGGTCGACTTCGCCCGACTTTCCTCGACGGGACCCGTCACCATTGGAGTCGACTAGACAGAACTTTTCTCGACACGACACTTCATCTCCTGATTATGCTCGACTCGACCCGGCTCGACTAGACTCACCGCACTTTAACGCTACTCTGCTTAGCTCGACTTTCAATTTCACTACACTGCGGTCAACTTCGCCTGACTTTCCTCGACTGCCCCGTCACTATCGGAGTCGACCAGACACAACTTTTGTCGACATGACACTTTATCTCCAGATTCTGCTCAACTCAACCCGACTTGACCCGGCGCGACTCGACTCACCGCAATTTGACGCTAGTCTGCACAGCTCTGGTCGACTCCGCCCGACGTTCCATGACGGGACCCGTCACCGTTGGAGTCCACCAGACACAACTTTTCTCTACTCGACTTTCAACTTCACTAGACTCCGGTTGACTCCGCCCGACTTTCCTTGACGGGACCCGTCACCATTGGAGTCGACCAGACACAAATTTTCTCCACACGACGCTTCATCTCTCGATTCTGCTCGACTCGACACGACTCGACCCCGATCGACTCGACTCACCGCAATTTGACGCTACTCTGCTCAGCTCAACTTTCAACTTCACTACACTCCGGTCGACTCCGCCCGACTTTCCTCGACGGGACTCGTCACCATTGGAGTCGACCAGACACAACTTTTCTCGACCCGACGCTTCATCGCCTGATTCTGGTCAACTCCACGCGACTCGACTGGACTCGACCCGGCTCGACTCGACTTATGACAGTTCAACGCAATTCTGCTTAGCTCGACATGCAACTTCACTACACTCCGGTCGACTTCGCCCGACAATCCTCGACGGGACCCGTCACCATTGGAGTCGACTAGACAGAACTTTTCTCGACACGACACTTCATCTCCTGATTCTGCTCGACTCGACCCGGCTCGACTAGACTCACCGCAGTGTAACGCTACTCTGCTTAGCTCGACTTTCAACATCACTACACTCCGGTCGACTTCGCCCGACTTTCCTCGACTGGCCCTGTTACCATCAGAGTCGACCAGACACAACTTTTCTCGACACGACGCTTTATCTCCCGATTCTGCTCGACTCAACCCGACTTGACCCGGCTCAACTTGACTCACCGCGGTTTGACACTACTCTGCACAGCTCGACTTTCAACTTCAACACACTCTGGTCGACTCCGCCCGACTTTCCTCGACGGGACCCGTCACCGTTGGAGTCCACCAAACACAACTTTTCTCTACTCGACTTTCAACTTCACTACACTCCGGTCGACTCCGCCCGACTTTCCTCGACGGGACTCGTCATCATTGGAGTCGACCAGACAAACTTTTCTCGACCCGACGCTTCATCGCCTGATTCTGCTCGACTCGACCCGACTCGACTGGACTCGACCCGGCTCGACTCGACTCAACACAGTTCGACGCAACTCTGCTTAGCTCGACTTTAAACTTCACTACACTCCAGTCGACTCCGCCTGACTTTCCTCGACGGGACCCGTCACCATTGGAGTCGACTAGACAGAACTTTTCTCAACACGACACTTCATCTCCTGATTCTGCTCGACTCGACCCGGCTCGACTAGAGTCACCGCAGTTTAACGCTACTCTGCTTAGCTCGACTTTCAACTCCACTACACTCCGGTCGACTTCGCCCGACTTTCCTTGACTTGACCCGTCACCAACGGAGTCGACCAGATACAACTTTTCTTGACAACGACGCTTTATCTCCAGATTCTGCTCGACTCAACCCGACTTGACCCGGCTCGACTCGACTCACCGTGGTTTGACCCTACTCTGCACAGCTCGACTTTCAACTTCAACACACTCTGGTCGACTCCGCCCGACTTTCCTGGACGGGACCCGTCACCGTTGGAGTCCACCAGACACAACTTTTCTCTACTCGACTTTCAACTTTACTACACTCCGGTTGACTCCGCCAGACTTTCCTCGACGGGACCCGTCACCGTTGGAGTCGACCAGACACAACTTTTCTCGACCCGACGCTTCATCGGCTGATTCTGCTCGACTCGACTCATCACAGTTCGACGCAACTCTGCTTAGCTCGACTTTCAACTTCACTACACTCAGGTCGACTACGCCCGACTATCCTTGACGGGACCCGTCACCATTTAAGTCAACCGGACAAAACTTTTCTCAACACGACGCTTAATCGCCTGATTCTGCTCGACCTTACCCGACTCGGCTGTACTTGACCCGGCACGACACGACTCAGCGGAGGTTGACGCTACTCTTCTTAGCTCGACATTCAATTTCAACAAACTCCGGTCGACCCCGCCCGACTTTCCTCGATGGGACTCGTTACCATTGGAGTCGACCAGACACAACTTTTCTCCACACGACGCTTCATCTCTCGATTCTGCTCGACTCGACACGACTCGACCCCGATCGACTTGACTCACCGCAATTTGACGCTACTCTGCTCAGCTCAACTTTCAACTTCACTACACTCCGGTCGACTCCCCCCGACATTCCTCGACGGGACTCGTCACCATTGGAGTCGACTAGACACAACTTTTCTCGACCCGACGCTTCATCGCCTGATTCTGCTCGACTCGACCCGATTCGACTGGACTCGACCCGGCTCAACTCGACTTATCAAGTTCGACGCAACTCTGCTTAGCTCGACATTCAACTTCACTACACTCCGGTCGACTTCGCCCGACTTTCCTCGACGAGACCCGTCACCATTGGAGTCGACTAGACAGAACTTTTCTCGACACGACACTTCATCTCCTGATTCTGCTCGACTCGACCCGGCTCGACTAGATTCCCCGCACTTTAACGCTACTCTGCTTAGCTCGACTTTCAACTTCACTACACTCCGGTCGACTTCGCCAGACTTTCCTCGACTTGCCCCGTCACCATCGGAGTCGACCAGACACAACTTTTCTCGACACGACGCTTTATCTCCAGATTCTGCTCGACTCAACCCGACTTGACCCGGCTCGACTCGACTCACCGCAGTTTGACGCTACTCTACACGGCTCGACTTTCAACTTCAACACACTCTGGTCGACTCCGCCCAACTTTCCTCGACGTGACCCGTCACCGTTGGAGTCCACCAGACACAACTTTTCTCTTCTCGACTCTCAACTTCACTACACTCTGGTTGACTCCGCCCGACTTTCCTCGACGGGACCCGTCACCATTGGAGTCGACCAGACACAACTTTTCTCCACACGACGCTTCATCTCTCGATTTTTCTCGACTCGACACGACTCGACCCCGATCGACTCGACTCACCGCAATTTGACGCTACTCTGCTCAGCTCGACTTTCAACTTCACTACACTCCGGTCGACTCCGCCCGACTTTCCTCGACGGGACTCGTCACCATTGGAGTCGACCAGACACAACTTTTCTCGACCCGACGCTTCATCGCCTGATTCTGCTCGACTCCACCGACTCGACTGGACTCGACCCGGCTCGACTCGTCTTATGACAGTTCGACGCAACTCTGCTTAGCTCGACATGCAACTTCACTACACTCCGGTCGACTTCGCCCGACATTCCTCGACAGGACCCGTCACCATTGGAGTCGACTAGACAGAACTTTCCTCGACACGACACTTCATCTCCTGATTCTGCTCGACTCGACCCGGCTCGACTAGATTCCCCGCAGTTTAACGCTACTCTGCTTAGCTCGACTTTCAACTTCACTACACTCCGGTCGACTTCGCCTGACTTTCCTCGACTGGCCCCGTCACCATCGGAGTCGACCAGACACAACTTTTCTCGACACGACGCTTTATCTCCAGATTCTGCTCGACTCAACCCGACTTGACCCGGCTCGACTCGACTCACCGCAGTTTGGCGCTACTCTGCACAGCTCGACTTTCAACTTCGACACACTCTGGTCGACTCCGCCGACTTTCCTCGACGGGACCCGTCACCGTTGGAGTCCACCAGACCCAACTTTTCTCTACTCGACTTTCAACTTCACTACACTCCGGTTGACTCCGCCCGACTTTCCTCGACGGGACCCGTCACCATTGGAGTCGGCCAGACACAACTTTTCTCCACACGACGCTTCATCTCTCGATTCTGCTCGACTCGACACGACTCGACCCCGATCGACTCGACTCACCGCAATTTGACGCTACTCTGCTCAGCTCGACTTTCAACTTCACTACACTCCGGTTGACTCCGCCCGACTTTCCTCGATGGGACCCGTCACCATTGGAGTCGACCAGACACAACTTTTCTCGACCCGACGCCTCATCGCCTGATTCTGCTTGACTCGACCCGACTCGACTGGACTCGACCCGGCTCGACTCGACTCATCACAGTTCGACGCAACTCTGCTTAGCTCGACTCTCAACTTCACTACACTCCGGTCGACTCCGCCCGACTTTCCTCGACGGGACCGGTCACCATTCGCGTCGACTAGACAGAACTTTTCTCGACACGACACTTTATCTCCTGATTCTTCTCGACTCGACCCGGCTCGACTACACTCACCGCAGTTTAACGCTACTCTGCTTAGCTCGACTTTTAACTTCACTACACTCCGGATGACTTCGCCCGACTTTCCTCGACTGGCCCCGTTACCATCGGAGTCGACAAGACACAACTTTTCTCGACACGACGCTTTATCTCCAGATTCTCCTCGACTCAACCCGACTTGACCCGGCTCGACTCGACTCACCGCAGTTTGACACTACTCTGCACAGCTCGACTTTCAACTTCACCACACTCTGGTCGACTCCGCCCGACTTTCCTTGACGGAACCCGTCATCGGTGGAGTCCACCAAACTTTTCTCTACTCGACTTTCAAATTCACTACACTCCGGTCGACTCCGCCCGACTTTCCTCGACGGGACTCGTCATCATTGGAGCCGACCAGACACAACTTTTCTCGACCCGACGCTTCATCGCCTGATTCGGCTCGACTCAACCCGACTCGACTGGACTCGACCCGGCTCGACTCGACTCATCACAGTTCGACGCAACTCTGCTTAGCTCAACTTTCAACTTCACTACACTCCGGTCGACTCCCCCCGACATTCCTCGACGGGACTCGTCACCATTGGAGTCGACTAGACACAACTTTTCTCGACCCGACGCTTCATCGCCTGATTCTGCTCGACTCGACCCGATTCGACTGGACTCGACCCGGCTCAACTCGACTTATCAAGTTCGACGCAACTCTGCTTAGCTCGACATTCAACTTCACTACACTCCGGTCGACTTCGCCCGACTTTCCTCGACGAGACCCGTCACCATTGGAGTCGACTAGACAGAACTTTTCTCGACACGACACTTCATCTCCTGATTCTGCTCGACTCGACCCGGCTCGACTAGATTCCCCGCACTTTAACGCTACTCTGCTTAGCTCGACTTTCAACTTCACTACACTCCGGTCGACTTCGCCAGACTTTCCTCGACTTGCCCCGTCACCATCGGAGTCGACCAGACACAACTTTTCTCGACACGACGCTTTATCTCCAGATTCTGCTCGACTCAACCCGACTTGACCCGGCTCGACTCGACTCACCGCAGTTTGACGCTACTCTACACGGCTCGACTTTCAACTTCAACACACTCTGGTCGACTCCGCCCAACTTTCCTCGACGTGACCCGTCACCGTTGGAGTCCACCAGACACAACTTTTCTCTTCTCGACTCTCAACTTCACTACACTCTGGTTGACTCCGCCCGACTTTCCTCGACGGGACCCGTCACCATTGGAGTCGACCAGACACAACTTTTCTCCACACGACGCTTCATCTCTCGATTTTTCTCGACTCGACACGACTCGACCCCGATCGACTCGACTCACCGCAATTTGACGCTACTCTGCTCAGCTCGACTTTCAACTTCACTACACTCCGGTCGACTCCGCCCGACTTTCCTCGACGGGACTCGTCACCATTGGAGTCGACCAGACACAACTTTTCTCGACCCGACGCTTCATCGCCTGATTCTGCTCGACTCCACCGACTCGACTGGACTCGACCCGGCTCGACTCGTCTTATGACAGTTCGACGCAACTCTGCTTAGCTCGACATGCAACTTCACTACACTCCGGTCGACTTCGCCCGACATTCCTCGACAGGACCCGTCACCATTGGAGTCGACTAGACAGAACTTTCCTCGACACGACACTTCATCTCCTGATTCTGCTCGACTCGACCCGGCTCGACTAGATTCCCCGCAGTTTAACGCTACTCTGCTTAGCTCGACTTTCAACTTCACTACACTCCGGTCGACTTCGCCTGACTTTCCTCGACTGGCCCCGTCACCATCGGAGTCGACCAGACACAACTTTTCTCGACACGACGCTTTATCTCCAGATTCTGCTCGACTCAACCCGACTTGACCCGGCTCGACTCGACTCACCGCAGTTTGGCGCTACTCTGCACAGCTCGACTTTCAACTTCGACACACTCTGGTCGACTCCGCCGACTTTCCTCGACGGGACCCGTCACCGTTGGAGTCCACCAGACCCAACTTTTCTCTACTCGACTTTCAACTTCACTACACTCCGGTTGACTCCGCCCGACTTTCCTCGACGGGACCCGTCACCATTGGAGTCGGCCAGACACAACTTTTCTCCACACGACGCTTCATCTCTCGATTCTGCTCGACTCGACACGACTCGACCCCGATCGACTCGACTCACCGCAATTTGACGCTACTCTGCTCAGCTCGACTTTCAACTTCACTACACTCCGGTTGACTCCGCCCGACTTTCCTCGATGGGACCCGTCACCATTGGAGTCGACCAGACACAACTTTTCTCGACCCGACGCCTCATCGCCTGATTCTGCTTGACTCGACCCGACTCGACTGGACTCGACCCGGCTCGACTCGACTCATCACAGTTCGACGCAACTCTGCTTAGCTCGACTCTCAACTTCACTACACTCCGGTCGACTCCGCCCGACTTTCCTCGACGGGACCGGTCACCATTCGCGTCGACTAGACAGAACTTTTCTCGACACGACACTTTATCTCCTGATTCTTCTCGACTCGACCCGGCTCGACTACACTCACCGCAGTTTAACGCTACTCTGCTTAGCTCGACTTTTAACTTCACTACACTCCGGATGACTTCGCCCGACTTTCCTCGACTGGCCCCGTTACCATCGGAGTCGACAAGACACAACTTTTCTCGACACGACGCTTTATCTCCAGATTCTCCTCGACTCAACCCGACTTGACCCGGCTCGACTCGACTCACCGCAGTTTGACACTACTCTGCACAGCTCGACTTTCAACTTCACCACACTCTGGTCGACTCCGCCCGACTTTCCTTGACGGAACCCGTCATCGGTGGAGTCCACCAAACTTTTCTCTACTCGACTTTCAAATTCACTACACTCCGGTCGACTCCGCCCGACTTTCCTCGACGGGACTCGTCATCATTGGAGCCGACCAGACACAACTTTTCTCGACCCGACGCTTCATCGCCTGATTCGGCTCGACTCAACCCGACTCGACTGGACTCGACCCGGCTCGACTCGACTCATCACAGTTCGACGCAACTCTGCTTAGCTCGACTTTCAACTTCACTACACTCCGGTCGACTCCGCCCGACATTTCTCAACCGGACCCGTCACCAACGGAGTCGACTAGACAGAACTTTTCTCGACACGACAGTTCATCTCCTGATTCTGCTCGACTCGACCCGGCTCGACTAGACTCACCACAGTTTAGCGCTACTCTGCTTAGCTCGACTTTCAACTTCACACACTCCGGTCGACTTCGCCCGACTTTCCTCGACAGGACCCGTCACCATCGGAGTCGACCAGACACAACTTTTCTAGACACGACGCTTTATCCCCTGATCCTGCTCGACTCAACCCGACTTGACACGGCTCGACTCGACTCACCGCAGTTTGATGCTACTCTGCACAGCTCGACTTTCAACTTCAACACGCTCTGGTCGAATCCGCCCGACTTTCCTCGACGGGACCCGTCACCGTTGGAGTCCACTAGACACAACTTTTCTCTACTCGACTTTCAACTTCACTACACTCCGTTCGACTCCGCCTGACTTTCCTCGACGGGACTCGTCACCATTGGAGTTGACTAGACATAACTTTTCTCTACAGGACGCTTCATGTCCAGATTCTGCTCGACTCAACCCGACTTGACCCGGCACGACTCGACTCACCGCAGTTTGACGCTACTCTGCACAGCTCGACTTTCAACTTCAACACACTCTGGTCGACTCCGCCCAACTTTCCTCGACCGGACCCGTCACCGTTGGAGTCCACCAGACACAACTTTTCTCTACTCGACTTTCAATTTCACTACACTCCGGTCGACTCCGCCTGACTTTCCTCGACGGGACCCGTCACCATTGGAGTCGACCAGAAACATCTATTCTCCACACGACGCTTCATCTCTCGATTCTGCTCGACTCGACACGACTCGACCCTGATCGACTCGACTCACCGCCATTTGACGCTACTGTGGTCAGCTCGACTTTCAACTTCACTACACTCCTGTCGGCTCCGCCCGACTTTCCTCGACGGGACTCGTCACCATTGGAGTCGACCAGACACAACTTTTCTCAACCCGACGCTTCATCGCCTTATTCTGCTCGACTCGACCCGGCTCGACTCGACTCATCACAGTTCGACGCAACTCTGCTTAGCTCGACTTTCAACTTCACTACACTCCGGTCGACTCCGCCCGACATTTCTCGACCGGACCCGTCACCATTAGAGTCGACTAGACAGAACTTTTCTCGACACGACACTTCATCTCCTGATTCTGCTCGACTCGACCCGGCTCGACTAGACTCACCGCAGTTTAACGCTACTCTGCTTAGCTCGACATTCAACTTCACTACACTCCGGTCGACTTCGCCCGACTTTCCTCGACTGGCCCCGTCACCATCGGAGTCGACCACACACAACTTTTCTCGACACGACGCTTTATCCCTAGATTCTGCTCGACTCAACCCGACTTGACCCGGCTCAACTCGACTCACCGCAGTTTGACGCTACTGTGCACAGCTCGACTTTCAATTTCAACACACTCTGGTCGACTCCGCCCGACTTTCCTCGATGGGACCCGTCACCGTTGCAGTCCAGCAGACACAACTTTTCTCTTCTCGACTTTCAACTTCACTACACTCCGGTTGACTCCGCCCGATTTTCCTCCACGGGACCCGTCACCATTGGAGTCGACCAGACACAACTTTTCTCCACACGATGCTTCATCTCTCGATTCTGCTCGACTCGACACGACTCGACCCTGATCGACTCGACTCACCGCAATTTGACGCTACTCTGCTCAGCTCGACTTTCAACATCACTACACTCTGGTCGACTCCGCCCGACTTTCCTCGACCGGACCCGTCACCATTGGAGTCGACAAGACAGAACTTTTCTCGACACGACACTTCATCTCCTGATTCTGCTCGACTCGACCCGGCTCGACTAGACTCACCGCAGTTTAACGCTACTCTGCTTAGCTCGACTTTCAACTTCACTACCCTCCGGTCGACTTCGCCCGACTGTCCTCGACTGGCCCCGTTACCATCGGAGTCGACCAGACACAACTTTTCTTGACACGACGCTTTATCTCCAGATTCTGCTCGACTCAACCCGACTTGACCCGGCTCGACTCGACTCACCGCAGTTTGACACTGCTCTGCACAGCTCGACTTTCAACTTCAACACACTCTGGTCGACTCCACCCGACTTTCATCGACGGGACCCGTCACCATTGGGGTCGACCAGACACAACTTTTCTCCACACGATTCTTCATCTCTCGATTCTGCTCGACTCCACACGACTCGACCCCGATCGACTCGACTCACCGCAATTTGACGCTACCTTGCTCAGCTCGACTTTCAACTTCACTACACTCCGGTCGACTCCGCCCGACTTTCCTCGACGGGACTCGTTACCATTGGATTCGACCAGACACAACTTTTCTCGACCAGACGCTTCATCGCCTTATTCTGCTCGACTCGACCTGACTCGACTGGACTCGACCCGGCTCGACTCGACTCATCACAGTTCGACACAACTCTGCTTAGCTCGACATTCAACTTCACTACACTCCGGTCGACTTCGCCCGACTTTCCTCGACGGGACCCGTCACCATTGGAGTCGACAAGACAGAACTTTTCTCGACACGACACTTCATCTCCTGATTCTGCTCGACTCGACCCGTGTCGACTAGACTCACCACACTTTAACGCTACTCTACTTCGCCCGACTTTCCTCGACTGGCCTCGTCACCATCGGAGTCGACCAACCACAACTTGACCCGGCTCGACTCGACTCACCGCAGTTTGACGCTACTCTGCACAGCTCGACTTTGAACTTCACTACACTCCGGTTGACTCCGCCCGACTTTCCTCGACGGGACTCGTCACCATTGGAGTCGACCAGACACAACTTTTCTCCACACGATGCTTCATCTCTCGATTCTGTTCGACTCGACACCACTCGACACCGATCGACTCGACTCACTGCAATTTTACGCTACTCTGCTCAGCTCGACTTTCAACTTCACTACACTCCGGTCGACTCCGCCCGACTTTCCTCGACGGGACTCGTCACCATTGGAGTCTACCAGACACAACTTTTCTCGACCCGACGCTTCATCGCCTGATTCTGCTCGACTCGACCCGACTCGACTCGACTCGACCCGGTTCGACTCGACTTATCACAGTTCGACGCAACTCTGCTTAGCTCGACATTCAACTTCACTACACTCCGGTCGACTTCGCCCGACTTTCCTCGACGGGACCCGTCACCATTGGACTCGACTAGACAGAACTTTTCTCGAAACGACACTTCATCTCCTGATTCTGCTCGACTCGACCCGGCTCGACTAGACTCACCGCAGTTTAACGCTACTCTGCTTAGCTCGACTTTCAACTTCACTACACTCCGGTCGACTTCGCCCGAATTTGCTCGACTGGACCCGTCACCATCGGAGTCGACCAGACACAACTTTTCTCGACAAGACTCTTTATCTCCTGATTTTACTCGACTCAACCCGACTTGACCCGGCTCGACTCGACTCACCACAGTTTGACGCTACTCTGCACAGCTCGACTTTCAACTTCAACACACCCTGGTCGACTCCCCCCGACTTTCCTCGACGGGACCCGTCACTGTCGGAGTCCACCAGACACAACTGTTCTCTACTCGACTTTCAACTTCACTACACTCCGGTCGACTCCGCCCGACTTTCCTCAACGGTACCCGTCACCATTGGAGTCGACCAGACACAACTTTTCTCCACACGATTCTTCATCTCTTGATTCTGCTCGACTCCACACGACTTGACCCTGATCGACTCGACTCACCGCAATTTGACGCTACTCTGCTCAGCTCGACTTTCAACTTCACTACACTCCGGTCGACTCCACCTGACTTTCCTCGACAGGACTCGTCACCATTGCAGTCGACCGGACACAACTTTTCTCTACCCGACGCTTCATCGCCTGATTCTGCTCGACTCGACCCGACTCGACTGGACTCGACCCAGCTCGACTCGACTCATCACAGTTCGACGCAACTCTGCTTAGCTCGACATTCAACTTCAGCACACTCCGGTCGTCTCTGCCTGACATTCCTCGACGGGACCCGTCACCATTGGAGTCGACTAGACAGAACTTTTCTCGACACGACACTTCATCTCCTGATTCTGCTCGACTCGACCCGGCTCGACTAGACTCACCGCAGTTTAACGCTACTCTGCTTAGCTCGACTTTCAACTTCACACACTCCGGTCGACTTCGCCCGACTTTCCTCGACTGGACCCGTCACCATCGGAGTCGACCAGGCACAACTTTTCTCGACACGACGCTTGATCCACGGATTCTGCTCGACTCAACCCGACTTGACCCGGCTCGACTCGACTCACCGCAGTTTGACGCTACTCTGCACAGCTCGACTTTCAACTTCAACACGCTCTGGTCGAATCCACCCGACTTTCCTCGACGGGACCCGTCACCGTTGGAGTCCACTAGACACAACTTTTCTCTACTCGACTTTCAACTTCACTACACTCCGTTCGACTCCGCCCGACTTTCCTCGACGGGAATCGTCACCATTGGAGTTGACTAGACACAACTGTTCTCTACACGACGCTTCATCTCCAGATTCTGCTCTACTCAACCCGACTTGACCTGGCTCGACTCGACTCACCGCAGTTTGACGCTACTCTGCACAGCTCGACTATCAACTTCAACACCCTCTGGTTGACTCCGCCCAACTTTCCTCGACCGGACCCGTCACCGTTGGAGTCCACCGGACACAACTTTTCTCTACTCGACTTTCAACTTCACTACACTCCGGTCGACTCCGCCCCACTTTCCTCGACGGAACCCGTCACCATTAGAGTCGACCAGAAACATCTTTTCTCCACACGACGCTTCATCTCTCGATTCTGCTCGACTCGACACTACTCGACGCTGATCGACTCGACTCACCGCAATTTGACGCTACTCTGCTCAGCTTGACTTTCATCTTCACTACACTCCTGTCGACGCCGCCCGACTTTCCTCGACGGGACTCGTCACCGTTGGAGTCGACCAGACACAACTTTTCTCAACCCGACGTTTCATCGCCTGATTCTGCTCGACTCGACCCGACTCGACTGGACTCGACTCGGCTTGACTCGACTCATCACAGTTCGACGCAACTCTGCTTAGCTCGACTTTCAACTTCACTACACTCCGGTCGACTCCGCCCGACTTTCCTCGACGGGACCCGTCACCATTGGAGTCGACTAGACAGAACTTTTCTCGACACGACACTTCATCTCCTGATTCTGCTCGACTCGACCCGGCTCGACTAGACTCACCGCAGTTTAACGCTACTCTGCTTAGCTCGACTTTCAACTTCACTACACTCCGGTCGACTTCGCCCGACTTTCCTCGACAGGACCCGTCACCAACGGAGTCGACCAGACACAACTTTTCTCGACACGACGCTTTATCTCCAGATTCTGCTCGACTCGACCCGACTCGACCCGGCTCGACTCGACTTACCGCAGTTTCACGCTACTCTGCTCTACTCGACTTTCAACTTCAATACACTCCGGTCGACTCCGCCTGTCTTTCCTCGATAGGACCCGTCACTATTGGAGTCAACCAGACACAACTTTTCTCGAAACAACGCTTCATCTCCTGATTCTGCTCGATTAGACCCGACTCGACCCAGCTCGACTCGACTCACCGCAGTTTGACGCTTTCTGCTCAGCTCGACTTTCAACTTCAATACACTTTTGTCGACTCCACCCGACTTTCCTCGACGGGACCAGTCACCATTGGAGCCGACCAGACACAACTTTTTTGGACACGACGCTTCATCTCCAAATTCTGCTCAACTCGACCCGACTCGACCCGGCACGACTCGACTCACCGTAGGATGACGCTACTCTACTCAGCTCGACATTCAACTTCAACACACTCCGGTCGAATCCGCCCGACTTTCCTCGACGGGACCCGTCACAATTTGAGTCCACCAGACACAACTTTTCCTCACACGACGCTTCATCTTCTGATTCTGCTCGACCCGGCTCGACTCGACTCACCGCAGTTTGATGCCACTCTGCTCAGCTCGACTTTCAACTTCAATACACTACGGTCGACTCTTCCCGTCTTTCCTCGACGGGACCCGTCGCCATTGGAGTCGACCAGACAAAACTTTTCTCAACTCAACGCTTCATCTCCTGATTCTGCTCGATTAGACCCGACTTGATCTGGCTTGACTCGACTCACCGCAGTTTGACGCTCTCTGCTCAGCTCGACTTTAAACTTCAATACACTTCTGCAAACCCCACCCGACTTTCCTCGGCGGGACCAGTCACCATTGGAGTCGACCAGACACAACTTTTCTCGACACGACGCTTCATCTCCTGATTCTGCTTGATGACACGCTCGTCGTAAACGCGCAAAAATAATTTCTAGATTTCCCCGAAACTATTGGTATAGTATAAGGTGCAACCTAGGTCATCTCCCAAAGACCATTTCAGATTCTTAAGCAAATAAAGAGAAAATTAGAACAAGGGGGTTTTTGTAAAGATGTGATATCAAATGCTAAATACAAAATACAGAATGAAATTAATTTCACTTAACAATTATCAACTCAAGGAATTCAGAGGCTATTTTCATAACTAATCATTGATCACTAAAATCATGCATTGTGTTTATCAACCTAGGATCATCTGGAACCCCTAAAATGATCCTTGAATTCTCTACTGAGAAACCTCTCAGAATTTAATTGATTATGATCAACAAGATTTAGTAACCACTTAATCTTTTATCTAAACCAATTTTACAATCAGAATTCAGTTGAAGTAAGTAATAAAATGAAAACCTTCAATTCAATTACTTAATTTCTACTCTTCAAACTTTTGGAAAATGATTTACCAATCAAAAACCAATTATAAATCAATTATACATTAACCAAAATACGTCAACCGATCAAACTTTGATTAAAGAATAAAATTGAAGAATATAGTGAAGCAGAGTAGAAACCACTTAATATGCACGTAAATAAAGATCAAGACCTCAAAGTTAAAATGAAAATAGCTTGAATCCTTGAATTGAAACTACAAACCTAGCCTTCCATGAAGGAGGCAAACTAACAACAAAGAAAGAGGCAAACTAACAACAAATAAATCCTAAGCCTTCCATGTAGGAGGCAACTAACAACAAATAAATCTTAAGCCTTCCATGTAGGAGGCAACTAACAATAAAGAAAAGCTAAGCCTTCCATGTAGGAGGCAAACTAACAAGAAAGAAAAACTAAACCTTCCATGAAGGAGGCAAAACTAATAAGAAAGAAAGAAAGGAAGAAAGAAAGAAAGAAAGTGATATTGGAGTTAATCTCCAAAATGGTGTGTGTCTCCTCTTGCAAACCCTTCTATTTATAGAGGATTTTTGAGGCATCATCTTCAGAAAGTCACCAACTAGGATATTACTTTTCTACCCTTTTCTTGCTTTCACATGGGCTTTGTTGAAATTGCAAAACACTTTTGAATTTTTGCCACCAATGAGCACAACAATTTTGACTTTCTTGCACCGCAATTTCGGATGTTCACATGTCCGAATTAGAGCTTGACTTCTGAACAAAAGTTGTAGCCCTGGATCTTAGCTATCCAACAAAGTTGAGTTCATCTCAATATGACTTCTATATCTCAAGATATGGCCGGATCTTTGCACACTGTTCAAATTCCACGTCAGCAACACTATCTCATCTTTTGAGATAATTTCGGAGTCCTAAACATCCCATTTAGAATCTGCTCTTGCTTTGTAAATATGGACACTTCTTTAAGCTTTCATTCAAGATAGATTTCATGATTTTTGGATGTCTACAACTCCTATTATGCTCAAAATACTATAATAGTGTCATTTTAATCGGGTAAGCAAAGAAATTCAATTAAACTTCATATGAACCCAAACTCATAAAATATGACAAAGATCACTTAATTGAACATATAAGAAGTCTTAATGAGATAAAAGTGAGAGATAATTATTTATGAAATCTATGCTTATCAAATTCCCCCACACTTATCTTTTGCACGTCTCGGGCAAACTTAAGTTAAGGATTGGTGACTTTTTTTTTTTTTTTTTTTTTTTTTTTTTTTTTGAAAGAACATCAAAGTTTTGAGTTGATTTCTCAAGAATTCACAAAATTTCATGAAGCATTCTTTCATCACATTTTTGAAATTATTTAGAAAGGCAACTTTAATTTGAAAAACATAGATTGAGAAAGATAAAACCTCACATGATATACTCTGAATCTCTCAAGTGTTTGATTTGGTAAGTGTTTCTCTCAAATTCAATCCATGAAAGATGAACTATCATAGGCTTGCATATCTTCTACTTCTCTACTACTATGTACACATGCAATGCACAAATCAAGAGGTCTTTATTTTGGTTCTAACGGGATTAGAAAGATGAAATGATACATTGAA
Organism: Canavalia gladiata; assembly: GCA_037954105.1. Classification (NCBI taxonomy): domain Eukaryota; kingdom Viridiplantae; phylum Streptophyta; class Magnoliopsida; order Fabales; family Fabaceae; genus Canavalia; species Canavalia gladiata. Next base: position 21,742,937 of record CM075668.1, on the reverse strand, counting down.
GAGATACAATGTTAGACCAAGGAAAATGGTGAGGATTGAGAATTGATTGTAAGTGCAAGTGTGAGAAACAGATATCACTTCTTCAATTTTTTTTTTCAATATAATAGTTTATTTATTAATTTATTGTTTCAGCCTTTTTTTTTTTTTCAACCGTGATATTGATGAACACAACAATAATCTCCCCCACACTTATTGAAACACTTATGGTATGATAAATTCAGTATTCCTCACCTTCTATGGTCAGACAAAGTTGTTTTTTTTTTTTTTTTTTTTTTGATTTGTGGTGAGCTAAAAAGAAGAAAAGGCTAATCGGCTCAAAGGGCTGATCAAAGGATAAAATTATATGGTTTGGTTATTTAGCCTGGTGGTTTGTTCAAGAAAAACAGTGCCTCAATCATTTTTGTACAAATCATGTGAAAATGTAGCTTCAAAAAGAATCAATGCAAGTTCTGAAGTAACATATTCCATGGATGAAAATCACACAAGAAAGAAAATAATAATAAGGCTCAAAATCTCACAGGTAATATATTTATCAAATCTAATCTATCCAGTTCAAATATGTGTTGCCAAACTAATTAATCTCGAAATGTAAATCATTTTACTTCAATTATTTTATGAAATCTAAAGAAAAACATACTTCCACATTCAATTTTTTTTTTTTTTTTTTTTTTTTTTTTTTTTTTTTTTAAATCATAAGATGCGTATCAAGAGTCAAGTGTAACTCCTTACTCAGCCATCTTACTCAAAGCAAGTTTATGAATCTAACCTAAGTTTTTTTTTTTTTTTGGGTTTTTTTTTTTTTTTTTTTTTTTTTTTTTTTTTTAATTTTAGATATCGGACCATCTTCCCCCCAACCTATCCAAGACATTGTCCCCAATGTCTTAGATGGAATTTCATATAACAGGAAAAGAAATGTAAGAAAACCATCAAAGTAAGGAAAAGTTATAACCGAAGAGTGGTATCTGGTTCTCTTTTATCTCTGCCATCCTGATTTGGTTGGTTCACCAGCTGCATTGCTTGACTGAGCTCAGATGTAGGATTTTGCAAAATCTCAAGTAGCTGTTCAACAGTTGAAGCAGATACTATGATGTTGCGCATGGATTGTGGCATGAACTCCTGATCTACTGCATGATCTAAAAAGGATATCAAACCATTATAAAAGCCATTAATATTCAATAAGCCCAAAGGTTTTTTATGAAAATTCCGATAGGCCCAAAATATAATGGTAAAAATTTCTTCCATTGTTCCAAGACCACCAGGTAATGCAATAAATGCATTAGAATTAACCAACATGTGTCTCATACGGTCATGCATGGTTGCAACCTTCAATTCAGTACCCAGGGTGAAGTAGGAGGTGCTCCCATTTTTTAAGCCAACACCTAAGACGTTACACCCCTTTGTGAGTGCAGATCCTGCAACACATCCTTTTAAACCCTGAATCCCTCCCCCATAAACAAGATTGATTTTTCTTGCAGCTAATGCCTTACCAAGGGTAGAAGCTGCATGTTGAAATTCTCCATCCTTTCCAAGGTTAGACCCACCAAAAACACAGATAGTATTGATCTTATCCATATACGGTGTTTGTCTTTTTTTTTTTTTTTTTTTTTTGAAAAAATATGTCATAGAGGTGGATAATTTATAGGGACTCAATATCAGACAAGGAGATCGCTTGAATAGTGCGGGATCAGGATTTGGTAGCAAAAGTTTGAATTTTTGCTGCAAAAGTTTGAATTTTTGTTGCAAAAGTTTGAATTTTGGTTGCAAAAGTTTGAATTTTGGGTTCAAGGAAAAGGTGAATGTCAGAGGGGAAAGACTTTAAGCAGGGGTGAAAATTTCAAAAAAAACGGTGGCCCAATAAATTGAAAAGACAATGTAAATGACAAACATACACGCATGAGAATGAACAGTAGTTATGATTGTGGCTCACATCTTCCTCTGGTTTTACGTCCAGTAACGGCTGAAACGCCTTCTAAGAGTCGAGGATGTGCTTCCCATTCAGTTTTCTTGTAAACTGACAACAGGGTCTTTTAAAGTCAGATTCCCAAGACTATAACGTGCTTTTTCCTTACGGAACAGTTCAAACAAATCAAGAAGGACTCCTTGTACATGCCCACTAGGATGCGTCTCAAGAGTCTGAATGATATCATCCAATGACTCCTTACTCAGTCCATCCTTTATGAATTGAATTTTGTCCTCTCGATTTCTTGAAACCATTCCAGGGTTCTTGCATCTTGTGTTACAGGTCCATCTTGCACACCTGTAGCAAACTCCAATTCTTTTTGCCCTTCTCTTCTTTGCATAGGAACTTCTTCCCATACCTGGCATATTTTTAACAAATGATTCTTGAAATTCACCTGCTAAACGTACCTTAGCTTCAATGATCCAACGGACATCTTCTGGAAGGCCTAAGAGTGTTAATGCTCTCAATCGTTCAAGTCTGCAATTGTAAATGTTTTTAAGAAAATTTCTGGGGAGAGTAGGGAACAAAATTTTGATCCTGGTGAGAGCTTTCTCCATTTTTTTTTTTAAAACACTCAAGTTATTATTCCTGCAAGCTCAATGTGGTGTAATAGTTAGGATGATTTAAGAGGTGAAGAAGGAAGTTGAGAGAGTAGTTGAAACTTATAAGCGAGGAATGGGAGAGAGGGAGAGGGAGAAAGAGAGAGAGAGAGAGAAAGAGAGAAAGAGAGAGAGAGAGAGAGAGAAAGAGAGAAAGAGAGAGAGAGCGAGAGAGAGAGAGAGACTTCTCTTGAATTTATTGCAGGTATGTGGCATTGTGCAAATGCACTTCTTCTACCGTGTGCTTTTGAAAACCTTCGAAAAATGGTTTAAGACGATGTCCATTCACCTGGAAGATTTTTTCAGTTACCTCATTTTTTATTTCCACTGCACCATAAGGAAAAACATTAGTAACTACAAATGGTCCTAACCATCTAGAGCGTAGCTTACCAGGCATAAGCTTTAGCCGAGAATTGAAAAGGAGAACTTTTTGTCCAACGAAAAACTCCTTTCTTGCCAACTTTTTGTCATGAAAAGCTTTGACCTTTTCTTTGTAAATTTTGGAGTTTTCGTATGCTTCCAATCGAATTTCTTCAAGTTCCTGCAATTGAAGCTTCCTATGGATTCCTGCTTGGTCTAGATCCATGTTGCATTTCTTTACTGCCCCAAATGCTCTATGCTCTAATTCAACTGGAAGATGACATGCTTTACCAAAGACAATCCTGTAGGGAGACATGCCAATGGGTGACTTGTAAGCTGTCCTATATGCCCATAATGCATCAACAAGGCGCAAGCTCCAATCCTTCCTGTTAGGCTGGACTGTTTTCTCTAAGATTTTCTTGATCTCTCGATTAGAAACTTCAGCTTGACCATTTGTTTGAGGATGATATGGGGTGGAGACTTTATGCATGACTCCATATTTGCGGAGTAGGGCTTCCATTGTGCGGTTGCAAAAATGAGTACCTTGGTCACTAATTAGAGCTCTAGGAATGCCAAACCTGCTAAAAATGTTAGACCTGATAAAATCTGCAACAACTCGAGCATCATCAGTACGGGTGGCTTTTGCCTCCACCCATTTTGAAACATAATCAACAGCTAGCAGAATGTAAACAAAGCCAAAAGAGACAGGGAATGGACCCATAAAGTCTATACCCCATACATCAAATACCTCACAAAAGAGAAGTGGTTGTTGGGGCATCTCATTTCTGCGCGAAATACTCCCTATTCTTTGGCACTGCTCACAAGTTATGCATAATCTGTGTGCATCACGAAATATTGTAGGCCAATAAAAGCCTGAGTCTAGTACTTTTCTAGCTGTCCGTTGTGGCCCAAAGTGTCCACCACAAGCTAAGGAATGGCAAAAGGTAAGTACAGACTGAACTTCATGATCTGGAACACATCTTCTAATGATTTGATCACTGCATGTCTTCCAAAGGTATGGTTCATCCCATATGTAGTGTTTGGCATCACTTTTCAACTTGGCAAGTTGCGATTTGGTGAAGTGTTTGGGTATTTCTTTAGCAACCAGATAGTTTACCAAATCTGCATACCAAGGATCTTTCCCGTGCAAATGATAGAGATGCTCTTCTGGGAATGAATCTGCAATTGAATTTTCTTCACAAGGTTGCTGGATCCGACTTAAATGATCTGCTACAAGGTTCTCTGCACCACTCTTATCTTTAATCTCTAAATCAAATTCTTGTAACAGAAGCATCCAACGAATCAGTCTTGGCTTAGCATCTGTCTTCTTCAGCAAGTATTTCAAAGCTGCATGGTCAGAGAAAACAATAACTTTAGATCCAAGCAAATAGGAGCGAAATTTATCTAATGCAAACACAATTGCCAAAAGCTCCTTCTCAGTAGTTGTGTAATTTGATTGGGTTGCATCAAGTGTGCGAGAGGCATATGCAATGACATGAGATCTCTTGCTAACTCTTTGAGACAGTACAGCACCAAGGGCATAATTAGATGCATCACACATTAATTCAAATGGAAGCGTCCAATTAGGTGGTTGAATGATGGGAGTGGTTGTCAACCGCTTCTTTAGTTCATCAAATGAATCCTTTCATGCTTGATCAAACACAAATTTGATATCTTTTTGTAGTAGTTTAGAAAGAGGTTGTGCAATCTTGCTAAAATCCTTGATGAATCTTCTGTAAAAACCTGCATGACCAAGTAAAGAACGTACTTCTCGCACAGAAGTGGGGTAAGGTAGAGAAGTAATAATGTCTATCTTGGCCTTATCAACCTCTAAACCTTTGCTAGATACCAAGTGTCCTAAGACTATACCTTCTGTTACCATGAAATGACATTTTTCAAAATTCAAAACCAGGTTAGTCTCAATGCATCTGTCCAAAACTTTAGAAAGGCTTTCTAAGCATGCATCAAAAGAAGAACCATATACAGTGAAGTCATCCATAAACACTTCCATGCAACTTTCTAAGAGATCAGAGAAAATGCTTACCATGCATCTTTGAAAGGTTCCAGGGGCATTGCATAGACCAAAGGGCATCCTTCGATAGGCAAAAGTACCAAAAGGACAAGTGAAGGTGGTCTTATGCTGGTCTTCTGGGGCTATATGTATTTGAAAATAACCTACTTCCTTCTTTACCACATCTAGGATGGTTGGATTCAAACGCCTTTGTGGTTGTCTAACAGGTCTGGTGTTTTCCTCCAGCAGTATCCTATGCATACAAGTAGATGGGCTAATACCTGGAATATCAGCCAAAGTCCATCCAATTGCTTGTTTATGGCTTTTTAAGGTTTGCAGTAACCTTTCTTCCTGTTGTGGTAGAAGGTTCTTTGCTACAATGACAGGAAGCTTCTCATTTTCCCCCAAATAAGCATACTTTAGATGTTCAGGCAAAGGCTTCAACTCTAAAGGAGGTGGTTGTATTATGGAAGGAAGAGATCTATCTGAGATTGAAATGTCTGCAACACTTGCATCTAACATGTCATCTTTCAACGAAGGTTGGTCTGCAGCATTAATCATTTTGTTGAAACTGAAGATTGTTGGTTGCTAATTGCTTCATCAAATCATCAAGAGAGGGTTCAGAAGCATTAGAGGGTACAGATTGCTGCATATGCTGTTGTTGTTGTCTGAAAGGCGGTGGTTGGTATTTATTTTGGGAGTCAGATGTTTGAATCCTTTGTTGTTGTGGAGGACCATATCTCAAGTTAGGATGGTTTCTCCAACTAGGATTGTATGTTCCAGAAGGTGGTTCAAACTTCTGTTGCTGATAATGTTGAGGAGGCCTGTATTGTTGTCCTGTGCCAAAAATACCATTTACTGTAGCCTCAGGTGTCTCACTTTCTTGCAATGTTGGGCATGCATCAGTAGGATGATCTGCAGAAGTGCAGATGCCACATGTTTTGGTTTTGTCAACAACATTAAGTTGCTGTTGTTGTCCGATGGCCAACTGTCTTACGATGGAGGTTAGTTCTTCAATTCTGTTCTCCAATCGTGTATGGTCTGTCTTGGTGGTCATTTCATGGACTCCTTTAGACAAGGAATTAGTTCGAGAATTGAATTGCTGAGAATTTTCTGCCATGTTGGCAATCAAATCTCGAGCTGCTGTAGGAGTTTTGTCCATAAGTGCTCCACCACTAGCTGCATCAACCATGCTTCTGTCCATTGGCATGAGTCCTTCATAGAAATACTGAATCAGTAATTGATCACTGATTTGATGGTGTGGACAAGTGGCGCATAGTTTCTTGAATCTCTCCCAATACTCATAGAGAGTTTCTTGGGAGTTCTGTCTGATGCCGCAAATCTCTTTTCTGATAGCTGCTGTTCTGGATGCAGGGAAGAATTTCTCCAAGAATAATCTTTTCATATCATTCCAGCTTGTAACAGATGTTGGATGTAGATAGTACAACCAGTCCTTAGCTCCATCATTTAAGGAGAAAGGAAATGCCTTCAACTTGATATGATCTTCTGGAATTCCTTGTGGCCGCATTGTGGAACACACAATGTGAAATTCCTTCAAATGTTTATGAGGGTCCTCACCTGCAAGGCCATGAAACTTAGGTAGCAAATGTATTAGTCCAGACTTCAGTTCAAATGGTGCATCAACATCAGGGTATTGAATGCACAATGGTTGATAAGCAACATCAGGTGCAGCTAATTCTTTTAAGGTTCTATCAGCCATGTTCTTAGCAAAATATTTAAAACTATCAAAATTTAAAGATGAAAAATCACTACTGTTACTTTCTTGGTTATTACTGGATGAATGCCTTCTATGTGCTCTTTTCAAATGGTGGAATGTTCTATCAATCTCAGGATCATATGCATATAAATTTTCAGGATTGGATCGGGTCATACACAAAAAGGTGAATTCATACAGAAAATCCAAGAATGATATACCTAAAGTAAAAACAATTGTTAGAAAGATTAAAATTTTTATACAAACTCCTAAATGAGCCTAGGAAATTAAAATGGTCCCCGGCAACGGCGCCAAATTTTGACACGCTCGTCGTAAACGCGCAAAAATAATTTCTAGATTTCCCCGAAACTATTGGTATAGTATAAGGTGCAACCTAGGTCATCTCCCAAAGACCATTTCAGATTCTTAAGCAAATAAAGAGAAAATTAGAACAAGGGGGTTTTTGTAAAGATGTGATATCAAATGCTAAATACAAAATACAGAATGAAATTAATTTCACTTAACAATTATCAACTCAAGGAATTCAGAGGCTATTTTCATAACTAATCATTGATCACTAAAATCATGCATTGTGTTTATCAACCTAGGATCATCTGGAACCCCTAAAATGATCCTTGAATTCTCTACTGAGAAACCTCTCAGAATTTAATTGATTATGATCAACAAGATTTAGTAACCACTTAATCTTTTATCTAAACCAATTTTACAATCAGAATTCAGTTGAAGTAAGTAATAAAATGAAAACCTTCAATTCAATTACTTAATTTCTACTCTTCAAACTTTTGGAAAATGATTTACCAATCAAAAACCAATTATAAATCAATTATACATTAACCAAAATACGTCAACCGATCAAACTTTGATTAAAGAATAAAATTGAAGAATATAGTGAAGCAGAGTAGAAACCACTTAATATGCACGTAAATAAAGATCAAGACCTCAAAGTTAAAATGAAAATAGCTTGAATCCTTGAATTGAAACTACAAACCTAGCCTTCCATGAAGGAGGCAAACTAACAACAAAGAAAGAGGCAAACTAACAACAAATAAATCCTAAGCCTTCCATGTAGGAGGCAACTAACAACAAATAAATCTTAAGCCTTCCATGTAGGAGGCAACTAACAATAAAGAAAAGCTAAGCCTTCCATGTAGGAGGCAAACTAACAAGAAAGAAAAACTAAACCTTCCATGAAGGAGGCAAAACTAATAAGAAAGAAAGAAAGGAAGAAAGAAAGAAAGAAAGTGATATTGGAGTTAATCTCCAAAATGGTGTGTGTCTCCTCTTGCAAACCCTTCTATTTATAGAGGATTTTTGAGGCATCATCTTCAGAAAGTCACCAACTAGGATATTACTTTTCTACCCTTTTCTTGCTTTCACATGGGCTTTGTTGAAATTGCAAAACACTTTTGAATTTTTGCCACCAATGAGCACAACAATTTTTACTTTCTTGCACCGCAATTTCGGATGTTCACATGTCCGAATTAGAGCTTGACTTCTGAACAAAAGTTGTAGCCCTGGATCTTAGCTATCCAAAAAAGTTGAGTTCATCTCAATATGACTTCTATATCTCAAGATATGGCCGGATCTTTACACACTGTTCAAATTCCACGTCAGCAACACTATCTCATCTTTTGAGATAATTTCGGAGTCCTAAACATCCCATTTAGAATCTGCTCTTGCTTTGTAAATATGGACACTTCTTTAAGCTTTCATTCAAGATAGATTTCATGATTTTTGGATGTCTACAACTCCTATTATGCTCAAAATACTATAATAGTGTCATTTTAATCGGGTAAGCAAAGAAATTCAATTAAACTTCATATGAACCCAAACTCATAAAATATGACAAAGATCACTTAATTGAACATATAAGAAGTCTTAATGAGATAAAAGTGAGAGATAATTATTTATGAAATCTATGCTTATCACTTGACTCGATCCGACTTGGCTGGACTCGACCTGGCTCGACTCGACTCATCGTAGTTCGAGGCAACTCTGCTCAGCTCGACTTTCAACTTCACTACACTCCTATCGTCTACGCCCGACTATCCTCGACGGGACCCGTCACCATTTAAGTCGACCAGACACAACTTGTCTCGACACGAGATTCTGCTCGACTTGACCCGACTCGGCTCACCTCGACCCGGCTCACCTCGACCCGGCTCGACTCGACTCATCATAGTTCGACGCAACTTTGCTCAGCTCGACTTTCAACTTCACTACACTCCGGTCGACTCCGCCCGATGTTCCTCGACAGGACCCGTCACCATCGGAGTCGACCAGACACAAATTTTCTCGACACGACGCTTTATCTCCTTATTCTGCTCGACTCAACCCGACTTGACCAGGCTCGACTCGACTCACCGCAGTTTGACGCTACTCTGCACAGCTCGACTTTCAACATCAACACACTATGGTCGACTACGCCCGACTTTCCTCGACGGGACCCGTCACCGTTGGAGTGTACCAGACACAACATTTCTCTACACGACGCTTCATCTCCTGATTCTCCTCGACTCGACCCGACTCGACCCGGCTCGACTCGACGTACCGCAGTTTCACCTTACTCTGCTCAGATCGACTTTCATCTTCAATACACTCTGGTCGACTCCGCCCGTCTATCTTCGATGGGACCCGTCACGATTGGAGTCAACAAAACACAACTTTTCTCGACACAACGCATCATCTCCTGATTCTGCTCGATTAGACCCGACTCGACCCCGCTCGACCCGACTCAACGCAGTTTGACGCTCTCTGCTCAGCTCGACTTTCAACTTCAATACACTTCTGTCGACTCCACCCGACATTCCTCGACGGGAACCGTCATCATTGGAGTCCACCAGACACAACTTTTCTCGACACGACGCTTCATCTCCTGATTCTGCTCGACTCGATCCAACTCGGCTGGACTCGACCCGGCTCGACTCGACTCATCGCGGTTCGACGCAACTCTGCTCAGCTCGACTTTCAACTTCACTACACTCCGGTCGACTCCGGCCGACATTCCTCGACAGGACCTGTCACCTTCGGAGTCGACCAGACACAACTTTTCTCGACACGAAGCTTTATCTCCCGATTCTGCTCGACACGACCCGACTTGACCTGGCTCGACTTTAATCACCGCAGTTTGACGCTACTCTGCACAACTCGACTTTCAACTTCAACACACCCCGGTCGACTCCGCCCGATATTCCTCGACGGGACCCGTCATCATTGGAGTCCACCAGACACAACTTTTCTCGACACGACGCTTCATCTCCTGATTCTGCTCGACTCGACCTGACTCGACCCAGCTCGATTCGACTTAACGCAGTTTCACGCTACTCTGCTCAGCTCGACTTTCAACTTCAATACACTCCGGTCGACTCCGCTTATCTTTCCTTGACGGGACCCGTCACTATTGGAGTCAACCAGACACAACTTTTCTCGACACAACGCTTCATCTCCTGATTCTGCTCGATTAGACCCGACTCGACCCAGCTCGACTTGACTAACCGCAGTTTGACGCTTTCTGCTCAGCTCGACTTTCAACTTCAATACACTTTTGTCGACTCCACCTGACTTTCCTCGACGGGACCAGTCACCATTGGAGTCGACCAGACACAACTTTTCTCGACACGACGCTTCATCTCCTGATTCTGCTCGACTCGATCCAACTCGGCTGGACTCGACCCGGCTCGACTCGACTCATCGCGGTTCGACGCAACTCTGCTCAGCTCGACTTTCAACTTCACTACACTCCGGTCGACTCCGGCCGACATTCCTCGACAGGACCTGTCACCTTCGGAGTCGACCAGACACAACTTTTCTCGACACGAAGCTTTATCTCCCGATTCTGCTCGACACGACCCGACTTGACCTGGCTCGACTTTAATCACCGCAGTTTGACGCTACTCTGCACAACTCGACTTTCAACTTCAACACACCCCGGTCGACTCCGCCCGATATTCCTCGACGGGACCCGTCATCATTGGAGTCCACCAGACACAACTTTTCTCGACACGACGCTTCATCTCCTGATTCTGCTCGACTCGACCTGACTCGACCCAGCTCGATTCGACTTAACGCAGTTTCACGCTACTCTGCTCAGCTCGACTTTCAACTTCAATACACTCCGGTCGACTCCGCCTTTCTTTCCTCGACGGGACCCGTCACTATTGGAGTCAACCAGACACAACTTTTCTCGACACAACGCTTCATCTCCTGATTCTGCTCGGTTAGACCCGACTCGACCCGGCTCGACTCGTCTCACCGCAGTTTGACGCTCTCTGCTCAGCTCGACTTTCAACTTCAATACACTTCTTTCGACTCCACCCGACTTTCCTCGACGGGACCAGTCACCATTGGAGTCGACCAGACACAACTTTTCTCGACACGACGCTTCATCTCCTGATTCTGCTCGACTCGATCCGACTCGGCTGGACTCGACCCGGCTCGACTCGACTCATCGCAGTTCGATGAAACTCTGCTCAGCTCGACATTCAACTTCACTACACTCCGGTCGACTACGCCCGACTATCCTCAACGGGACTCGTCACCATTTAAGTCGGCCAGACACAACTTTTCTCGACACGACGCTTCATCTCCTGATTCTGCTCGACTCGACCCGACAGAGCTCGACTCACCGCAGGTTGACGCTACTCTGCTCAGCTCGACATTCAACTTCAACACACTTCGGTCGACTCCGCCCGACTTTCCTCGACGGGACCCGTCACCAATGGAGTCGACCAGACACAACTTGTCTCGACACGCCGCTTCATATCCTTATTCTGCTCGACCCGGCTCGACTCGACTCACCGCAATTTGATGCTACTCTGCTCAGCTCGACTTTCAACTTCACTAAACTCTAGTCGACTCGACCCGACTTGACCCGGCTCACCTCCACTCACCGTAGTTTGACACTACTCTGGACAGCTCGACTTTCAACATCAACACACTCCGGTCGACTCCACCCGACTTTCCTCGACGGGACCCGCCACTATTGGAGTCGACCAGACACAACTTTTCTCGACACGACGCTTCATCTCTCGATTCTGCTCGACTCGACACGACTCGACCCTGATCGCCTCCACTCACCGCAATTTGACGCTACTATGTTCAGCTCGACTTTCAACTTCACTACACTCCAGTCGACTCCGCCCGACTTTCCTCGACGGGACTCGTCACCATTGGAGTTGACCAGACACAACTTCTCTCGACCCGACGCTTCATCGCTTGATTCTGCTCGACTCGACCTGACTCGACTGGACTCGACTCGACTCATCACAATTCGACTCAACTCGTCTTAGCTCGACTTTCAACTTCACTACACTCCGGTCGACTCCACCCGACTTTCCTCGACGGGACCCGTCACCATTCGAGTCGACTAGACAGAACTTTTCTTGACACGACACTTCATCTCCTGATTCTGCTCGACTTGACCCGGCTCAACTAGACTCACCGCAGTTTAACGCTACTCTGCTTAGCTCGACTTTTGACTTCACTACACTCCAGTCGACTTCGCCCGACTTTCCTCGACAGGACCTGTCACCACTGGAGTCCACCAGACACAACTTTTCTCGACACGACGCTTCATTTGCTTATTCTGCTCGACTCGACCCGACTCGACCCGGCTCGACTCGACCCGACTCGACCCGGCTCGACTCGACCCGACTCGACCCGGCTCGACTGGACCCGACTCGACCCGGCTCGACTCGACCTACCGCAGTTTCACGCTACTCTGCTCAGCTCGACTTTCAATTTCAATACATTCCGGTCGACTCCGCCCGTGTTTCCTCGACGGGACCCGTCACCATTGGAGTCAACCAGACACAACTTTTCTCGACATGACGCTTCATCTCCTGATTCTGCTCGACTCGACCCAGCACAACTCGACTCCCCGCAGGTTGACGCTACTTTACTCAGCTCGGCATTCAACTTCAACACACTCCGGTCGACTCCGCCCGACTTTCCTCGACGGAACCCGTCACCATTGGACTCCACCAGACACAACTTTTCTCGACACGACGCTTTATCTCCTGATTCTGCTCGACTGGATCCGACTCGGCTGAACTCAACCCGCCTCGACCCGACTCATCGCAGTTCGGCGCAACTCTGCGCAGATCGACTTTCAACTTCACTACACTCCGGTCGACTACGCCCGACTTTCATCGACGGGACCCGTCACCATTTAAGTCGGGCAGACACAACTTTTCTCGACACGAAGCTTCATCGCCTGATTCTGCTCGACTTGACCCGACTCGGCTGGACTCGACCCGGCTCGACTCGACTCATCGCAGTTCGACGCAACTCTGCTCAGCTCGACTTTCAACTTCACTACACTCCGGTCGACTCCGCCCGACTTTCCTCGACGGGACCCGTCGCCATTGGAGTCAACCAGACACAACTTTTCTCGACACAACACTTCATCTCCTGATTCTGCTCAACTCGACCCGACTCGACTCGACTTACCGTAGTTTCACGCTACTCTGCTCAGCTCGACCTTCAACGTCAATACCCTCCGGTCGACTCCGCCCGTCTTTCCTCGACGGGACCCGTCACCATTGGAGTCAACCAGACATAACTTTTCTCGACACAACGCTTCATCTCCTAATTCTGCTCGATTAGACCCGACTCGACTCGACTCACCGCAGTCTGACGCTCTCTGCTCAGCTCGACTTTCAACTTCAATACACTTCTGTCGACTCCACCCGACTTTCCTCGACGGGACCAGTCACCATTGGAGTCGACAAGACACAACTTCTCTCGACACGACGCTTCATCTCCTGATTCTGCTCGACTCGATCCGACTCGGCTGAACTCGACCCGGCTCGACCCCGACTCATCGCAGTTTGGAGCAACTCTGCTCAGCTCGACTTTCAACTTCACTACACTCCGGTCGACTCCGCCCGACGTTCCTCAACAGGACCTGTCACCATCGGAGTCAACCAGAAACAACTTTTCTCGACACGACGCTTTACCTCCTGATTCTACACAACTCGATCCGACTTGACCAGGCTCGACTCGGCTCACCGTAGTTTGACGCTACTCTGGACAGCTCGACTTTAACCTTTAACACACTCCGATCGACTCTGCCCGACATTCCTCGACGGGACCCGTCACCATTGGAGTCGACCAGACACAACTTTTCTCGACACGACGCTTCATCTCTCGATTCTGCTCGACTCGATACGACTCGACCACGATCGACTCGACTCACCGCAATTTGACGCTACTCTGCTCAGCTCGACTTTCAACTTCACTACACTCTGGTCGACTCCCCCGACTTTCCTCGACGGGACCCGTCACGATTGGAGTCAACCAGACACAACTTTTCTCGACCCGACGCTTCATCGCCTGATTCTGCTCGACTCTTCCCGCCTCGACTGGACTCGACCTGGCTCGATTGGACTCATCATAGTTGGACGCAACTCTGCTTAGCTAGACTTTCAACTTCACTACACTCCGGTCGACTCCGCCCGACTTTCCTCGACGGGACCGGTCACCATTGGAGTCGACTAGACAGAACTTTTCTCGACACGACACTTCATCTCCTGATTCTGCTCGACTCGACCCGGCTCGACTTTAACGCCTCTCTGCTTAGCTCGACTTTCAACTTCACTACACTCCGGTCGACTTCGCCCGACTTTCCTCGATAGGACCCGTCACCATCGGAGTCGCCCAGACACAACTTTTCTCGACACGACGCTTTATCTCCTGATTCTGCTCGACTCAACCCGACTTGACCTGGCCCGACTCGACTCACCGCAGTTTGACGCTACTCTGCACAACTCGACCTTCAACTTCAACACACTCTGGTCGACTCCGCCCGACTTTCCTCGACGGGACCCATCATCATTGGAGTCCACCAGACACAACTTTTCTCGACACGACGCTTCATTTCCTGATTCTGCTCGACTCGACCCGACTCGACCCAGCTCGACTCGACTTGCCACACTTTCACTCTACTTTGCTCAGCTCTACTTTCAACTTTAATACACTCCGGTCGACTCCGCCCATCTTTCCTCGACGGGACCCGTCACCATTTGACTCAACCAGACACAACTTTTCTCGACACAACGCTTCATCTCCTGATTTTTCTCAATTAGACCCGACTCGACCCGGCTCTACTCGACTCACCGCAGTTTGACGCTCTCTGCTCAGCTCGACTTTCAACTTCAAAAAACTTTTGTCGACTCCACCCAACTTTCCTCGACGGGACCTGTCACCATTGGAGTCGACCAGACACAACTTTTCTCGACACGACGGTTCATCTCCTGATTCTGCTCGACTCGACCCGCCTTGACTGGACTCGACTCATCACAGTTCGACGCAACTCTGCTTAGCTCGACTTTCAACTTCACTACACTCCGGTCGACTCCGCCCGACTTTCCTCGACGGGACCCGTCACCATTGGAGTCGACTAGACAGAACTTTTCTCGACACGACACTTCATCTCCAGATTCTTCTCTACTCGACCCGGCTCGACTCGACTCACCGCAGTTTAACGCTACTTTGCTTAGCTCGACTTTCAACTTCACTACACTCCGGTCGACTTCGCCTGATTTTCCTCGACAGGACCCGTCACCATCAGAGTCGACCAGACACAAGTTTTCTCGACACGACGCTTTATCTCCTGATTCTGCTCGACTCAACCCGACTTGACCTGGCTCGACTCGACTCACCGCAGTTTGACGCTACTCTGCACAACTCGACTTTCAACTTCAACACACTCTGGTCGACTCTGCCCGACTTTCCTCGACGGGACGCTTCATCTCCTAATTCTTCTTGACTCGACCCGACTCGACCCGGCTCGACTCGACTTACCGCAGTTTCACGGTACTCTGCTCAGCTTGACTTTCAACTTCACTACACTCCGATCGACTCCGCCAGACTTTCCTCGACAGGACTCGTCACCATTGGAGTCGACCAGACACAACTTTTCTTGACACGACGGTTCATCTCCTGATTCTGCTCGACTCGACCCGCCTTGACTGGACTCGACTCATCACAGTTCGACGCAACTCTGCTTAGCTCGACTTTCAACTATACTACACTCCAGTCGACTCCGCCCGACTTTCCTCGACGGGACCCGTCACTATTGGAGTCGAGTAGACAGAACATTTCTCGACACAACACTTCATCTCCAGATTCTGCTTGACTCGACCCGTCTCGACTCGACTCACCGCAGTTTAACGCTAGTCTGCTTAGCTCGACTTTCAACTTCACTACACTCCGGTCGAATTCGACCGACTTTCCTCGACAGGACCCGTCACCATCGGAGTCGACCAGACACAACTTTTCTCGACACGACGCTTTATCTCCTGATTCTGCTCGACTCAACCCGACTTGACCTGGCTCGACTCGACTCACCGCAGTTTGACGCTACTCTGCACAGCTCGACTTTCAACTTCAACACACTCTGGTCGACTCCGCCCGAGTTTCCTCGACGGGACGTTTCATCTCCTGATTCTGCTCAACTCGACCCGACTCGACCCGGCTCGACTCGACTTACCGCAGTTTCACGGTACTCTGCTCAACTCGACTTTCAACTTCAATACACTCCGGTTGACTCCGCCCATCTTTCGTCGACGGGACCAGTCACCATTGGAGTCAACCAGACACAACTTTTCTCGACACAACGCTTCATCTCCTGATTCTGCTCGATTAGACCCGACTCGACACGGCTCTACTCGACTTACCGCAGTTTGACGCTCTCTGCTCAGCTCGACTTTCAACTTCAATACACTTTTGTCGACTCCACCCGACTTTCCTCGAAGGGACCTGTCACCATTGGAGTCGACCAGACACAACTTTTCTCGACACGACGCTTCATCTCCTGATTCTGCTCGACCCGGCTCGACTCGACTGACCGCAGTTTGATGCTACTCTACTCAGGTCCACTTTCAACTTCACTACACTCCGGTCGACTTCGCCCGACTTTCCTCGACAGGACCCGTTACCATCGAAGTCGACCAGACACAACTTTTCTCGACACGGCGCTTTATCTCCTGATTCTGCTCGACTCAACCCGACTTGACCTGGCTCGACTCGACTCACCGCAGTTTGACGCTACTCTGCACAGCTCGACTTTCAACTTCAACACACTCTGGTCGACTCTGCCCGAGTTTCCTCGACGGGACGCTTCATCTCCTGATTCTGCTCGACTCGACCCGACTCGACCCAGCTCGACTCGACTTACAGCAGTTTCACGCTACTCTGCTCAGCTCGACTTTCAACTTCACTACACTCCGGTCGACTCCGCCCGACTATCCTCGAAGGGACTCGTCACCATTGGAGTCGACCAAACACAACTTTTCTCGACCCGACGCTACATCGCCTGATTCTGCTCGACTCGATCTGCCTCGACTGGACTCGTCCCGGCTCGACTCGACTCATCACCGTTCGACGCAACTTTGCTTAGCTCGACTTTCAACTATACTACACTCCGGTCGACTCCGCCCGACTTTCCTCGACGGGACCCGTCACTATTGGAGTCGACTAGACAGAACATTTCTCGACACGACACTTCATCTCCAGATTCTGCTCGACTCGACCCGGGTCGACTCGACTCACCGCTGTTTAACGCTACTCTGCTTAGCTCGACTTTCAACTTCACTACACTCCGGTCGACTTCGCCCGACTTTCCTCGACAGGACCCGTCACCATCGGAGTCGACCAGACACAACTTTTCTCGACACGGCGCTTTATCTCCTGATTCTGCTCGACTCAACCCGACTTGACCTGGCTCGACTCGACTCACCGCAGTTTGACGCTACTCTGCACAGCTCGACTTTCAACTTCAACACACTCTGGTCGACTCTGCCCAACTTTCCTCGACGGGATGCTTCATCTCCTGATTCTGCTCGACTCGACCCGGCTCTACTCGACTTACCGCAGTTTCACGCTACTCTGCTCAGCTCGACTTTCAACTTCAATACACTCCGGTCGACTCCGCCCGTCTTTCCTCGTCAGGACCAGTCACCATTGAAGTCGACCAGACACAACTTTTCTCGACACGACGCTTCATCTCTCGATTCTGCTCGACTCGACACGACTCGACCCTGATCGCCTCCACTCACCGCAATTTGACGCTACTATGTTCAGCTCGACTTTCAACTTCACTACACTCCAGTCGACTCCGCCCGACTTTCCTCGACGGGACTCGTCACCATTGGAGTTGACCAGACACAACTTCTCTCGACCCGACGCTTCATCGCTTGATTCTGCTCGACTCGACCTGACTCGACTGGACTCGACTCGACTCATCACAATTCGACTCAACTCGTCTTAGCTCGACTTTCAACTTCACTACACTCCGGTCGACTCCACCCGACTTTCCTCGACGGGACCCGTCACCATTCGAGTCGACTAGACAGAACTTTTCTTGACACGACACTTCATCTCCTGATTCTGCTCGACTTGACCCGGCTCAACTAGACTCACCGCAGTTTAACGCTACTCTGCTTAGCTCGACTTTTGACTTCACTACACTCCAGTCGACTTCGCCCGACTTTCCTCGACAGGACCTGTCACCACTGGAGTCCACCAGACACAACTTTTCTCGACACGACGCTTCATTTGCTTATTCTGCTCGACTCGACCCGACTCGACCCGGCTCGACTCGACCCGACTCGACCCGGCTCGACTCGACCCGACTCGACCCGGCTCGACTGGACCCGACTCGACCCGGCTCGACTCGACCTACCGCAGTTTCACGCTACTCTGCTCAGCTCGACTTTCAATTTCAATACATTCCGGTCGACTCCGCCCGTGTTTCCTCGACGGGACCCGTCACCATTGGAGTCAACCAGACACAACTTTTCTCGACATGACGCTTCATCTCCTGATTCTGCTCGACTCGACCCAGCACAACTCGACTCCCCGCAGGTTGACGCTACTTTACTCAGCTCGGCATTCAACTTCAACACACTCCGGTCGACTCCGCCCGACTTTCCTCGACGGAACCCGTCACCATTGGACTCCACCAGACACAACTTTTCTCGACACGACGCTTTATCTCCTGATTCTGCTCGACTGGATCCGACTCGGCTGAACTCAACCCGCCTCGACCCGACTCATCGCAGTTCGGCGCAACTCTGCGCAGATCGACTTTCAACTTCACTACACTCCGGTCGACTACGCCCGACTTTCATCGACGGGACCCGTCACCATTTAAGTCGGGCAGACACAACTTTTCTCGACACGAAGCTTCATCGCCTGATTCTGCTCGACTTGACCCGACTCGGCTGGACTCGACCCGGCTCGACTCGACTCATCGCAGTTCGACGCAACTCTGCTCAGCTCGACTTTCAACTTCACTACACTCCGGTCGACTCCGCCCGACTTTCCTCGACGGGACCCGTCGCCATTGGAGTCAACCAGACACAACTTTTCTCGACACAACACTTCATCTCCTGATTCTGCTCAACTCGACCCGACTCGACTCGACTTACCGTAGTTTCACGCTACTCTGCTCAGCTCGACCTTCAACGTCAATACCCTCCGGTCGACTCCGCCCGTCTTTCCTCGACGGGACCCGTCACCATTGGAGTCAACCAGACATAACTTTTCTCGACACAACGCTTCATCTCCTAATTCTGCTCGATTAGACCCGACTCGACTCGACTCACCGCAGTCTGACGCTCTCTGCTCAGCTCGACTTTCAACTTCAATACACTTCTGTCGACTCCACCCGACTTTCCTCGACGGGACCAGTCACCATTGGAGTCGACAAGACACAACTTCTCTCGACACGACGCTTCATCTCCTGATTCTGCTCGACTCGATCCGACTCGGCTGAACTCGACCCGGCTCGACCCCGACTCATCGCAGTTTGGAGCAACTCTGCTCAGCTCGACTTTCAACTTCACTACACTCCGGTCGACTCCGCCCGACGTTCCTCAACAGGACCTGTCACCATCGGAGTCAACCAGAAACAACTTTTCTCGACACGACGCTTTACCTCCTGATTCTACACAACTCGATCCGACTTGACCAGGCTCGACTCGGCTCACCGTAGTTTGACGCTACTCTGGACAGCTCGACTTTAACCTTTAACACACTCCGATCGACTCTGCCCGACATTCCTCGACGGGACCCGTCACCATTGGAGTCGACCAGACACAACTTTTCTCGACACGACGCTTCATCTCTCGATTCTGCTCGACTCGATACGACTCGACCACGATCGACTCGACTCACCGCAATTTGACGCTACTCTGCTCAGCTCGACTTTCAACTTCACTACACTCTGGTCGACTCCCCCGACTTTCCTCGACGGGACCCGTCACGATTGGAGTCAACCAGACACAACTTTTCTCGACCCGACGCTTCATCGCCTGATTCTGCTCGACTCTTCCCGCCTCGACTGGACTCGACCTGGCTCGATTGGACTCATCATAGTTGGACGCAACTCTGCTTAGCTAGACTTTCAACTTCACTACACTCCGGTCGACTCCGCCCGACTTTCCTCGACGGGACCGGTCACCATTGGAGTCGACTAGACAGAACTTTTCTCGACACGACACTTCATCTCCTGATTCTGCTCGACTCGACCCGGCTCGACTTTAACGCCTCTCTGCTTAGCTCGACTTTCAACTTCACTACACTCCGGTCGACTTCGCCCGACTTTCCTCGATAGGACCCGTCACCATCGGAGTCGCCCAGACACAACTTTTCTCGACACGACGCTTTATCTCCTGATTCTGCTCGACTCAACCCGACTTGACCTGGCCCGACTCGACTCACCGCAGTTTGACGCTACTCTGCACAACTCGACCTTCAACTTCAACACACTCTGGTCGACTCCGCCCGACTTTCCTCGACGGGACCCATCATCATTGGAGTCCACCAGACACAACTTTTCTCGACACGACGCTTCATTTCCTGATTCTGCTCGACTCGACCCGACTCGACCCAGCTCGACTCGACTTGCCACACTTTCACTCTACTTTGCTCAGCTCTACTTTCAACTTTAATACACTCCGGTCGACTCCGCCCATCTTTCCTCGACGGGACCCGTCACCATTTGACTCAACCAGACACAACTTTTCTCGACACAACGCTTCATCTCCTGATTTTTCTCAATTAGACCCGACTCGACCCGGCTCTACTCGACTCACCGCAGTTTGACGCTCTCTGCTCAGCTCGACTTTCAACTTCAAAAAACTTTTGTCGACTCCACCCAACTTTCCTCGACGGGACCTGTCACCATTGGAGTCGACCAGACACAACTTTTCTCGACACGACGGTTCATCTCCTGATTCTGCTCGACTCGACCCGCCTTGACTGGACTCGACTCATCACAGTTCGACGCAACTCTGCTTAGCTCGACTTTCAACTTCACTACACTCCGGTCGACTCCGCCCGACTTTCCTCGACGGGACCCGTCACCATTGGAGTCGACTAGACAGAACTTTTCTCGACACGACACTTCATCTCCAGATTCTTCTCTACTCGACCCGGCTCGACTCGACTCACCGCAGTTTAACGCTACTTTGCTTAGCTCGACTTTCAACTTCACTACACTCCGGTCGACTTCGCCTGATTTTCCTCGACAGGACCCGTCACCATCAGAGTCGACCAGACACAAGTTTTCTCGACACGACGCTTTATCTCCTGATTCTGCTCGACTCAACCCGACTTGACCTGGCTCGACTCGACTCACCGCAGTTTGACGCTACTCTGCACAACTCGACTTTCAACTTCAACACACTCTGGTCGACTCTGCCCGACTTTCCTCGACGGGACGCTTCATCTCCTAATTCTTCTTGACTCGACCCGACTCGACCCGGCTCGACTCGACTTACCGCAGTTTCACGGTACTCTGCTCAGCTTGACTTTCAACTTCACTACACTCCGATCGACTCCGCCAGACTTTCCTCGACAGGACTCGTCACCATTGGAGTCGACCAGACACAACTTTTCTTGACACGACGGTTCATCTCCTGATTCTGCTCGACTCGACCCGCCTTGACTGGACTCGACTCATCACAGTTCGACGCAACTCTGCTTAGCTCGACTTTCAACTATACTACACTCCAGTCGACTCCGCCCGACTTTCCTCGACGGGACCCGTCACTATTGGAGTCGAGTAGACAGAACATTTCTCGACACAACACTTCATCTCCAGATTCTGCTTGACTCGACCCGTCTCGACTCGACTCACCGCAGTTTAACGCTAGTCTGCTTAGCTCGACTTTCAACTTCACTACACTCCGGTCGAATTCGACCGACTTTCCTCGACAGGACCCGTCACCATCGGAGTCGACCAGACACAACTTTTCTCGACACGACGCTTTATCTCCTGATTCTGCTCGACTCAACCCGACTTGACCTGGCTCGACTCGACTCACCGCAGTTTGACGCTACTCTGCACAGCTCGACTTTCAACTTCAACACACTCTGGTCGACTCCGCCCGAGTTTCCTCGACGGGACGTTTCATCTCCTGATTCTGCTCAACTCGACCCGACTCGACCCGGCTCGACTCGACTTACCGCAGTTTCACGGTACTCTGCTCAACTCGACTTTCAACTTCAATACACTCCGGTTGACTCCGCCCATCTTTCGTCGACGGGACCAGTCACCATTGGAGTCAACCAGACACAACTTTTCTCGACACAACGCTTCATCTCCTGATTCTGCTCGATTAGACCCGACTCGACACGGCTCTACTCGACTTACCGCAGTTTGACGCTCTCTGCTCAGCTCGACTTTCAACTTCAATACACTTTTGTCGACTCCACCCGACTTTCCTCGAAGGGACCTGTCACCATTGGAGTCGACCAGACACAACTTTTCTCGACACGACGCTTCATCTCCTGATTCTGCTCGACCCGGCTCGACTCGACTGACCGCAGTTTGATGCTACTCTACTCAGGTCCACTTTCAACTTCACTACACTCCGGTCGACTTCGCCCGACTTTCCTCGACAGGACCCGTTACCATCGGAGTCGACCAGACACAACTTTTCTCGACACGGCGCTTTATCTCCTGATTCTGCTCGACTCAACCCGACTTGACCTGGCTCGACTCGACTCACCGCAGTTTGACGCTACTCTGCACAGCTCGACTTTCAACTTCAACACACTCTGGTCGACTCTGCCCGAGTTTCCTCGACGGGACGCTTCATCTCCTGATTCTGCTCGACTCGACCCGACTCGACCCAGCTCGACTCGACTTACAGCAGTTTCACGCTACTCTGCTCAGCTCGACTTTCAACTTCACTACACTCCGGTCGACTCCGCCCGACTATCCTCGAAGGGACTCGTCACCATTGGAGTCGACCAAACACAACTTTTCTCGACCCGACGCTACATCGCCTGATTCTGCTCGACTCGATCTGCCTCGACTGGACTCGTCCCGGCTCGACTCGACTCATCACCGTTCGACGCAACTTTGCTTAGCTCGACTTTCAACTATACTACACTCCGGTCGACTCCGCCCGACTTTCCTCGACGGGACCCGTCACTATTGGAGTCGACTAGACAGAACTTTTCTCAACACGGCGCTTTATCTCCTGATTCTGCTCGACTCAACCCGACTTGACCTGGCTCGACTCGACTCACCGCAGTTTGACGCTACTCTGCACAGCTCGACTTTCAACTTCAACACACTCTGGTCGACTCTGCCCAACTTTCCTCGACGGGATGCTTCATCTCCTGATTCTGCTCGACTCGACCCGGCTCTACTCGACTTACCGCAGTTTCACGCTACTCTGCTCAGCTCGACTTTCAACTTCAATACACTCCGGTCGACTCCGCCCGTCTTTCCTCGTCAGGACCAGTCACCATTGAAGTCAACCAGACACAACTTTTCTCGACACAAAGCTTCATCTCCTGATTCTGCTCGATTAGACCCGACTCGACCCGACTCTACTCGACTCACCGTAGTTTGACGCTCTCTGCTTAGCTCGACTTTCAACTTCAATACACTTTTGTCGACTCCACCCGACTTTCCTCGACGGGGCCTGTCACCATTGGAGTCGACCAGACACAACTATTCTCTACACGACGCTTCATCTCCTGATTCTGCTCGACCCGGCTCGACTCGACTGACCGCAATTTGATGGTACTCTACTCAGCTCCACTGTCAACTTCACTACACTCCGGTCGACTCCGCCCGACGTTCCTCGACAGGACCCGTCACCATCGGAGTCGACCAGACACAACTTTTCTCGACACGACGCTTTGTCTACTGATTCTACTCGGCTCGACCCGACTTGACCCGGCTCGACTCGACTCCCTGCAGTTTGACGCTACTCTAGACAGCTCGACTTTCAACTTCAACACACTCCGATCGACTCTGCCCGACTTTCCTTGACGGGACCCGTCACAATTGGAGTCGACCAGACACAACTTTTCTCGCCCCGACGCTACATTGCCTGATTCTGCTCGACTCGACCCGCCTCGACTGGACTCGACCCGGCCCGACTTGACTCATCACAGTTCGACGCAACTCTACTTAGCTCGACTTTCAACTATACTACACTCCGGTCGACTCCGCCTGACCTTCCTCGACGGGACCCGTCACTATTGGAGTCGACTAGATAGAACATTTCTCGACACGACACTTCATCTCCAGATTTTGCTCGACTCGACCCGGCTCGACTCGACTCACCGCAGTTTAACGCTACTCGGCTTAGCTCGACTTTCAACTTCACTACATTCCGGTCGACTTCACCCGACTTTCCTCGACAGGCCCCGTCACCATCGGAGTCGACCAGACACAACTTTTCTCAACACGACGCTTTATCTCCTGATTCTACTCGACTGAACTCCACTTGACCTGGCTCGACTCGACTCACCGCAGGTTGACGCTACTCTGCACAGCTCGACTTTCAACTTCAACACACTCTGGTCCACTCCGCCCGAGTTTCCTCGACGGGACGCTTCATCTCCTGATTCTGCTCGACTCGACCCGACTCGACCTAGCTCGACACGACTTACCGCAGTTTCACGCTCATCTGCACAACTCGACTTTCAACTTCACTACACTCCGGTCGACTCCGCCCGACTATCCTCGAAGGGACTCGTCACCATTGGAGTCGACAAGACACAACTTTTCTCGACCCGACGCTACATCGCCTGATTCTGCTCGACTCGACCCGCCTCCACTGGACTCGACCCGGCTCGACTCGACTCATCACCGTTTGACGCAACTCTGCTTAGCTCGACTTTCAACTATACTACACTCCGGTCGACTCCGCCCAACTTTCCTCGACGAGACCCGTCACCATTGGAGTCGACTAGACAGAACATTTCTCGACACGACACTTCATCTCCAGATTCTGCTCGACTCGACTCACCGCAGTTTAATGCTACTCTGCTTAGCTCGACCTTCAACTTCACTACACTCCGGTCGACTTCGCCCGACTTTCCTCGACAGGACCCGTCACCATCGGAGTCGACCAGACACAACTTTTCTCGACACGACGCTTTATCTCCTGATTCTGCTCGACTAAACCCGACTCGACTCACCGTAGTTTGACGCTACTCTGGACAACTCGACTTTCAACTTCAACACACTCTGGTCGACTCTGCCCAACTTTCCTCGACGGGACGCTTCATCTCCTGATTCTGCTCGACTCGACCCGACTCGACCCGGCTCGACTCGACTTACCGCAGTTTCACGCTACTCTACTCAGCTCGACTTTCAACTTCAATACACTCCGGTCGACTCCGCCCGTCTTTCCTCGACGGGACCAGTCACCATTGGAGTCAACCAGACACAACTTTTCTCGACACAACGCTTCATCTCCTGATTCTGCTCGATTAGCCCCGACTCGACCCGACTCTACTCGACTCACCGTAGTTTGACGCTCTCTGCTCAGCTCGACTTCGAACTTCAATACACTTTTGTCGACTCCACCCGACTTTCCTCGACGGGGCCTGTCACCATTGGAGTCGACCAGACACAACTTTTCTCGACACGACGCTTCATCTCCTGATTCTGCTCGACCCGGCTCGACTCGACTGACCGCAATTTGATGCTACTCTACTCAGCTCGACTTTCAACTTCACTACACTCCGGTCGACTCCGCCCGACGTTCCTCGACTGGACCTGTCACCATCGGACTCGACCAGACACAACTTTTCTCGACACGACGCTTTATCTACTGATTCTACTCGGCTCGACCTGACTTGACCCGGCTCGACTCGACTCACTGCAGTTTGACGCTACTCTAGACAGCTCGACTTTCAACTTCAACACACTCCGATCGACTCTGCCCGACTTTCCTTGACGAGACCCGTCACCGTTGGAGTCGACCAGACACAACTTTTCTCGACCCGACGCTACATTTCCTGATTCTGCTCGACTCGAACCGCCTCGACTGGACTCGACCCGGCTCGACTCGACTCATCACAGTTCGACGCAACTCTACTTAGCTCGACTGGACTCGACCCGAGCTCGACTCAACCCAACTTGACTTGGCTCGACTCGACTCAACGCAGTTTGACGCTACTCTGCACAGCTCGACTTTCAACTTCAACACACTCTGGTCGACTCCGCCCGAGTTTCCTCGACCGGACGCTTCATCTCCTGATTCTGCTCGACTCGACCCGACTCGACCCAGCTCGACACGACCTACCACAGTTTCACGCTACTCTGCTCAGCTCGACTTTCAACTTCACTACACTCCGGTCGACTCCGCCCGACTATCCTCGAAGGGACTCGTCACCATTGGGGTCGACCAGACACAACTTTTGTCGACCCGACGCTACATCTCCTGATTCTGTTCGACTCGACCCGCCTCGACTGGACTCGACCAGGCTCGACTCGACTCATCACAGTTCGACGCAACTCTGCTTAGCTCGACTTTCAACTATACTACACTCCGATCGACTCCGCCCGACTTTCCTCGACGGGACCCGTCACCATTGGAGTCGACTAGACAGAACATTTCTCGACACGACACTTCATCTCCAGATTCTGCTCGACTCAACCCGGCTCGACTCGACTCACCGCAGTTTAACGCTACTCTGCTTAGCTCGACTTTCAACTTCACTACACTCCGGTCGACTTCGCCCGACTTTCCTCGACTGGACCCGTAACCATCGGAGTCGACCAGACACAACTTTTCTCGACACGACGCTTTATCTCCTGATTCTCCTCGACTCAACCCGACTTGACCTGGCTCGACTCGACTCACCGCAGTTTCACGCTACTCTGCTCAGCTCGACTTTCAACTTCAATACACTCCGGTCGACTCCGCCCGTCTTTCCTCGACGGGACCAGTCACCATTGGAGTCAACCAGACACAACTTTTCTCAACACAACGCTTCATCTCCTGATTCTGCTCGATTAGACCCGACTCGACCCGACTCTACTCGACTCACAGCAGTTTGACGCACTCTGCTCAGCTCGACTTTCAACTTCAATAAACTTTTGTCGACTCCACCCGACTTTCCTCGACGGGACCAGTCCCCATTGGAGTCGACCAGACACAACTTTTCTCGACACGACCCTTTATCTCCTGATTCTGCTCGACTCGATCCGACTCGGCTTGACTAGACGGGGCTCGACTCGACTCATCGCAGTTCGACGCAACTCTGCTCAACTCGACTTTAAACTTCACTACACTCCGGTCGACTACGCCCGACTATCCTCGACGGGACCCTCACCATTTAAGTCGACCAGACACAACTTTTCTCGACACGACGCTTCATCGCGTGATTCTGCTCGACTTGACCCGACTCGGCTGGGCTCGACCTGGCTCGACTCGACTCATCGCAGTTCGACGCAACTCTGCTCAGCTCGACTTACAACTTCACTACACTCCGGTCGACTACGACTATGGTCGACGGGACCCGTCACCATTTAAGTCGACCAGACACAACTTTTCTCGACACGACGCTTTATCTCCTGATTCTGCTTGAGTTGAGCCGACTCGACTGGACTCAACTCGGCTCGACTCATCGCAGTTCGACGCAACTCTGCTCAGCTCGACTTTCAACTTCATTACACTCCGGTCGACTACGCCCGACTATCCTCGACGGGACCCGTCACCATTTAAGTCGACCAGACACAACTTTTCTCGAGACGACGTTTCATCGCCTGATTCTGCTCGACTTGACCCTACTCGGCTGGACTTGACCCGGCTCGACTCGACTCATCGCAGTTCGACGCAACTTTGCTCAGCTCGACTTTCAACTTCACTACACTCCGGTCGACTCCGCTCAACTTTCCTCGACGGGACCCGTCACCATTGGAGTCAACCAGACACAACTTTTCTCGACACGACGCTTCATCTCTTGATTCTGCTCGACTCGACCCGGCTCGACTCGACTCACCGCAGTTTAACGCTACTCTGCTTAGCTTGACTTTCAACTTCACTACACTCCGGTCGACTTCGCCCGACTTTCCTCGACAGGACCCGTCACCATCGGAGTCGACCAGACACAACTTTTCTCGACACGACGCTTGATCTCCTGATTCTGCTCGACTCAACCCGACTTGACCTGGCTCGACTCGACTCACCGCAGTTTGACGCTACTCTGCACAGCTCGACTTTCAACTTCAACACACTCTGGTCGACTCCGCCCGAGTTTCCTCGACGGGACGTTTCATCTCCTGATTCTGCTCAACCCGACCCGACTCGACCCGGCTCGACTCGACTTACCGCAGTTTCACGGTACTCTGCTCAACTCGACTTTCAACTTCAATACACTCCGGTTGACTCCGCCCGTCTTTCGTCGACCCGCCTCGACTGGACTCGACCCGGCTCGACTCGACTCATCACAGTTCGACGCAACTCTGCTTAGCTCGACTTTCAACTATACTACACTCCAGTCGACTCCGCCCGACTTTCCTCGACAGGACCCGTCACCATCGGAGTCGACCAGACACAACTTTTCTCGACACGACGCTTTATCTCCTGATTCTGCTCGACTCAACCCGACTTGACCTGGCTCGACTCGACTCACTGCAGTTTGACGCTACTCTGCACAGCTCGACTTTCAACTTCAACACACTCCGATCAACTCTGCCCGACTTTCCTCGACGGGACCCGTCACCGTTGGAGTCGACCAGACACAACTTTTCTCGACCCGACGCTACATCGCCTGATTCTGCTCGACTCGACCCGCCTCGACTGGACTCGACCCGGCTCGACTCGACTCATCACAATTCGACGCAACTCTGCTTAGCTCGACTTTCAACTATACTACACTCCAGTCGACTCCGCCCGACTTTCCTCGACAGGACCCGTCACCATCGGAGTGGACCAGACACAACTTTTCTCGACACGACGCTTTATCTCCTGATTCTGCTCGACTGAACCCGACTTGACCTGGCTCGACTCGACTCACTGCAGTTTGACGCTACTCTGGACAGCTCGACTTTCAACTTCAACACACTCCGATCAACTCTGCCCGACTTTCCTCGACGGGACCCGTCACCATTGGAGTCGACCAGACACAACTTTTCTCGACCCGACGCTACATCGCCTGATTCTTCTCGACTCGACCCGCCTCGACTGGACTCGACCCGGCTTGACTCGACTCATCACAGTTCGACGCAACTCTGCTTAGCTCGACTTTCAACTATACTACACTCCAGTCGACTCCGCCCGACTTTCCTCGACGGGACCCGTCACTATTGGAGTCGACTAGACAGAACATTACTCGACACGACACTTCATCTCCAGATTCTGCTCGACTCGACCCGGGTCGACTCGACTCACCGCTGTTTAACGCTACTCTGCTTAGCTCGACTTTCAACTTCACTACACTGCGGTCAACTTCGCCCGACTTTCCTCGACAGGACCCGTCACCATCGGAGTCGACCAGACACAACTTTTCTCGACACGACGCTTTATCTCCTGATTCTGCTCGACTCAACCCGACTTGACCTGGCTCGACTCGAGTCACCGTAGTTTGACGCTACTCTGCACAGCTCGACTTTCAACTTCAACACACTCTGGTCGACTCCGCCCGAGTTTCCTCGACGGGACCCTTCATCTCCTGATTCTGCTTGACTCGACCCGACTCGACCCAGCTCGACTCGACTTACAGCAGTTTCACGCTACTCTGCTCAGCTCGACTTTCAACTTCACTACACTCCGGTCGACTCCGCCAGACTATCCTCGAAGGGACTCGTCACCATTGGAGTCGACCAGACACAACTTTTCTCGACCCGACGCTACATCGCCTGATTCTGCGCGACTCGACCCGCCTCGACTGGACTCGTCCCGGCTCGACTCGACTCATCACCGTTCGACGCAACTCTGCTTAGCTCGACTTTCAACTATACTACACTCCGGTCGACTCCGCCCGACTTTCCTCGACGGGACCCGTCACCATTGGAGTCGACTAGACAGAACATTTCTCGACACGACACTTCATCTCTAGATTCTGCTCGACTCGACCCGGCTCGACTCGACTCACCGCAGTTTAATGCTACTCTGCTTAGCTCGACCTTCAACTTCACTACACTCCGGTCGACTTCGCCCGACTTTCCTCGACAGGACCCGTCACCATCGGAGGCGACCAGACACAACTTTTCTCGACACGACGCTTTATCTCCTGATTCTGCTCGACTCAACCCGACTAGACCTGGCTCGACTCGACTCACCGCAGTTTGACGCTACTCTGCACAACTCGACTTTCAACTTCAACACACTCTGGTCGACTCTGCCCAACTTTCCTCGACGGGACGCTTCATCTCCTGATTCTGCTCGACTCGACTCGACTCGACCCGGCTCGACTCGACTTTCCGCAGTTTCACGCTACTCTGCTCAGCTCGACTTTCAACTTCAATACACTCCGGTCGACTCCGCCCGTCTTTCCTCGTCAGGACCAGTCACCATTGAAGTCAACCAGACACAACTTTTCTCGACACAAAGCTTCATCTCCTGATTCTGCTCGATTAGACCCGACTCGACCCGACTCTACTCGACTCACCGTAGTTTGACGCTCTCTGCTTAGCTCGACTTTCAACTTCAATACACTTTTGTCGACTCCACCCGACTTTCCTCGACGGGGCCTGTCACCATTGGAGTCGACCAGACACAACTATTCTCTACACGACGCTTCATCTCCTGATTCTGCTCGACCCGGCTCGACTCGACTGACCGCAATTTGATGGTACTCTACTCAGCTCCACTGTCAACTTCACTACACTCCGGTCGACTCCGCCCGACGTTCCTCGACAGGACCCGTCACCATCGGAGTCGACCAGACACAACTTTTCTCGACACGACGCTTTGTCTACTGATTCTACTCGGCTCGACCCGACTTGACCCGGCTCGACTCGACTCCCTGCAGTTTAACGCTACTCTAGACAGCTCGACTTTCAACTTCAACACACTCCGATCGACTCTGCCCGACTTTCCTTGACGGGACCCGTCACAATTGGAGTCGACCAGACACAACTTTTCTCGCCCCGACGCTACATTGCCTGATTCTGCTCGACTCGACCCGCCTCGACTGGACTCGACCCGGCCCGACTTGACTCATCACAGTTCGACGCAACTCTACTTAGCTCGACTTTCAACTATACTACACTCCGGTCGACTCCGCCCGACCTTCCTCGACGGGACCCGTCACTATTGGAGTCGACTAGATAGAACATTTCTCGACACGACACTTCATCTCCAGATTTTGCTCGACTCGACCCGGCTCGACTCGACTCACCGCAGTTTAACGCTACTCGGCTTAGCTCGACTTTCAACTTCACTACATTCCGGTCGACTTCACCCGACTTTCCTCGACAGGCCCCGTCACCATCGGAGTCGACCAGACACAACTTTTCTCAACACAACGCTTTATCTCCTGATTCTACTCGACTGAACTCCACTTGACCTGGCTCGACTCGACTCACCGCAGGTTGACGCTACTCTGCACAGCTCGACTTTCAACTTCAACACACTCTGGTCCACTCCGCCCGAGTTTCCTCGACGGGACGCTTCATCTCCTGATTCTGCTCGACTCGACCCGACTCGACCTAGCTCGACACGACTTACCGCAGTTTCACGCTCATCTGCACAACTCGACTTTCAACTTCACTACACTCCGGTCGACTCCGCCCGACTATCCTCGAAGGGACTCGTCACCATTGGAGTCGACAAGACACAACTTTTCTCGACCCGACGCTACATCGCCTGATTCTGCTCGACTCGACCCGCCTCCACTGGACT
Source organism: Canavalia gladiata (assembly GCA_037954105.1). Taxonomy (NCBI): domain Eukaryota; kingdom Viridiplantae; phylum Streptophyta; class Magnoliopsida; order Fabales; family Fabaceae; genus Canavalia; species Canavalia gladiata. The sequence continues at coordinate 21,711,154 of CM075668.1, read as the reverse complement.
CGACCCGGCTCGACTCGACTCATCACCGTTTGACGCAACTCTGCTTAGCTCGACTTTCAACTATACTACACTCCGGTCGACTCCGCCCAACTTTCCTCGACGAGACCCGTCACCATTGGAGTCGACTAGACAGAACATTTCTCGACACGACACTTCATCTCCAGATTCTGCTCGACTCGACTCACCGCAGTTTAATGCTACTCTGCTTAGCTCGACCTTCAACTTCACTACACTCCGGTCGACTTCGCCCGACTTTCCTCGACAGGACCCGTCACCATCGGAGTCGACCAGACACAACTTTTCTCGACACGACGCTTTATCTCCTGATTCTGCTCGACTAAACCCGACTCGACTCACCGTAGTTTGACGCTACTCTGGACAACTCGACTTTCAACTTCAACACACTCTGGTCGACTCTGCCCAACTTTCCTCGACGGGACGCTTCATCTCCTGATTCTGCTCGACTCGACCCGACTCGACCCGGCTCGACTCGACTTACCGCAGTTTCACGCTACTCTACTCAGCTCGACTTTCAACTTCAATACACTCCGGTCGACTCCGCCCGTCTTTCCTCGACGGGACCAGTCACCATTGGAGTCAACCAGACACAACTTTTCTCGACACAACGCTTCATCTCCTGATTCTGCTCGATTAGCCCCGACTCGACCCGACTCTACTCGACTCACCGTAGTTTGACGCTCTCTGCTCAGCTCGACTTCGAACTTCAATACACTTTTGTCGACTCCACCCGACTTTCCTCGACGGGGCCTGTCACCATTGGAGTCGACCAGACACAACTTTTCTCGACACGACGCTTCATCTCCTGATTCTGCTCGACCCGGCTCGACTCGACTGACCGCAATTTGATGCTACTCTACTCAGCTCGACTTTCAACTTCACTACACTCCGGTCGACTCCGCCCGACGTTCCTCGACTGGACCTGTCACCATCGGACTCGACCAGACACAACTTTTCTCGACACGACGCTTTATCTACTGATTCTACTCGGCTCGACCTGACTTGACCCGGCTCGACTCGACTCACTGCAGTTTGACGCTACTCTAGACAGCTCGACTTTCAACTTCAACACACTCCGATCGACTCTGCCCGACTTTCCTTGACGAGACCCGTCACCGTTGGAGTCGACCAGACACAACTTTTCTCGACCCGACGCTACATTTCCTGATTCTGCTCGACTCGAACCGCCTCGACTGGACTCGACCCGGCTCGACTCGACTCATCACAGTTCGACGCAACTCTACTTAGCTCGACTGGACTCGACCCGAGCTTGACTCAACCCAACTTGACCTGGCTCGACTCGACTCAACGCAGTTTGACGCTACTCTGCACAGCTCGACTTTCAACTTCAACACACTCTGGTCGACTCCGCCCGAGTTTCCTCGACCGGACGCTTCATCTCCTGATTCTGCTCGACTCGACCCGACTCGACCCAGCTCGACACGACCTACCACAGTTTCACGCTACTCTGCTCAGCTCGACTTTCAACTTCACTACACTCCGGTCGACTCCGCCCGACTATCCTCGAAGGGACTCGTCACCATTGGGGTCGACCAGACACAACTTTTGTCGACCCGACGCTACATCTCCTGATTCTGTTCGACTCGACCCGCCTCGACTGGACTCGACCAGGCTCGACTCGACTCATCACAGTTCGACGCAACTCTGCTTAGCTCGACTTTCAACTATACTACACTCCGATCGACTCCGCCCGACTTTCCTCGACGGGACCCGTCACCATTGGAGTCGACTAGACAGAACATTTCTCGACACGACACTTCATCTCCAGATTCTGCTCGACTCAACCCGGCTCGACTCGACTCACCGCAGTTTAACGCTACTCTGCTTAGCTCGACTTTCAACTTCACTACACTCCGGTCGACTTCGCCCGACTTTCCTCGACAGGACCCGTAACCATCGGAGTCGACCAGACACAACTTTTCTCGACACGACGCTTTATCTCCTGATTCTCCTCGACTCAACCCGACTTGACCTGGCTCGACTCGACTCACCGCAGTTTCACGCTACTCTGCTCAGCTCGACTTTCAACTTCAATACACTCCGGTCGACTCCGCCCGTCTTTCCTCGACGGGACCAGTCACCATTGGAGTCAACCAGACACAACTTTTCTCAACACAACGCTTCATCTCCTGATTCTGCTCGATTAGACCCGACTCGACCCGACTCTACTCGACTCACAGCAGTTTGACGCACTCTGCTCAGCTCGACTTTCAACTTCAATAAACTTTTGTCGACTCCACCCGACTTTCCTCGACGGGACCAGTCCCCATTGGAGTCGACCAGACACAACTTTTCTCGACACGACCCTTTATCTCCTGATTCTGCTCGACTCGATCCGACTCGGCTTGACTAGACGGGGCTCGACTCGACTCATCGCAGTTCGACGCAACTCTGCTCAACTCGACTTTAAACTTCACTACACTCCGGTCGACTACGCCCGACTATCCTCGACGGGACCCTCACCATTTAAGTCGACCAGACACAACTTTTCTCGACACGACGCTTCATCGCGTGATTCTGCTCGACTTGACCCGACTCGGCTGGGCTCGACCTGGCTCGACTCGACTCATCGCAGTTCGACGCAACTCTGCTCAGCTCGACTTACAACTTCACTACACTCCGGTCGACTACGACTATGGTCGACGGGACCCGTCACCATTTAAGTCGACCAGACACAACTTTTCTCGACACGACGCTTTATCTCCTGATTCTGCTTGAGTTGAGCCGACTCGACTGGACTCAACTCGGCTCGACTCATCGCAGTTCGACGCAACTCTGCTCAGCTCGACTTTCAACTTCATTACACTCCGGTCGACTACGCCCGACTATCCTCGACGGGACCCGTCACCATTTAAGTCGACCAGACACAACTTTTCTCGAGACGACGTTTCATCGCCTGATTCTGCTCGACTTGACCCTACTCGGCTGGACTTGACCCGGCTCGACTCGACTCATCGCAGTTCGACGCAACTTTGCTCAGCTCGACTTTCAACTTCACTACACTCCGGTCGACTCCGCTCAACTTTCCTCGACGGGACCCGTCACCATTGGAGTCAACCAGACACAACTTTTCTCGACACGACGCTTCATCTCTTGATTCTGCTCGACTCGACCCGGCTCGACTCGACTCACCGCAGTTTAACGCTACTCTGCTTAGCTTGACTTTCAACTTCACTACACTCCGGTCGACTTCGCCCGACTTTCCTCGACAGGACCCGTCACCATCGGAGTCGACCAGACACAACTTTTCTCGACACGACGCTTGATCTCCTGATTCTGCTCGACTCAACCCGACTTGACCTGGCTCGACTCGACTCACCGCAGTTTGACGCTACTCTGCACAGCTCGACTTTCAACTTCAACACACTCTGGTCGACTCCGCCCGAGTTTCCTCGACGGGACGTTTCATCTCCTGATTCTGCTCAACCCGACCCGACTCGACCCGGCTCGACTCGACTTACCGCAGTTTCACGGTACTCTGCTCAACTCGACTTTCAACTTCAATACACTCCGGTTGACTCCGCCCGTCTTTCGTCGACCCGCCTCGACTGGACTCGACCCGGCTCGACTCGACTCATCACAGTTCGACGCAACTCTGCTTAGCTCGACTTTCAACTATACTACACTCCAGTCGACTCCGCCCGACTTTCCTCGACAGGACCCGTCACCATCGGAGTCGACCAGACACAACTTTTCTCGACACGACGCTTTATCTCCTGATTCTGCTCGACTCAACCCGACTTGACCTGGCTCGACTCGACTCACTGCAGTTTGACGCTACTCTGCACAGCTCGACTTTCAACTTCAACACACTCCGATCAACTCTGCCCGACTTTCCTCGACGGGACCCGTCACCGTTGGAGTCGACCAGACACAACTTTTCTCGACCCGACGCTACATCGCCTGATTCTGCTCGACTCGACCCGCCTCGACTGGACTCGACCCGGCTCGACTCGACTCATCACAATTCGACGCAACTCTGCTTAGCTCGACTTTCAACTATACTACACTCCAGTCGACTCCGCCCGACTTTCCTCGACAGGACCCGTCACCATCGGAGTGGACCAGACACAACTTTTCTCGACACGACGCTTTATCTCCTGATTCTGCTCGACTGAACCCGACTTGACCTGGCTCGACTCGACTCACTGCAGTTTGACGCTACTCTGGACAGCTCGACTTTCAACTTCAACACACTCCGATCAACTCTGCCCGACTTTCCTCGACGGGACCCGTCACCATTGGAGTCGACCAGACACAACTTTTCTCGACCCGACGCTACATCGCCTGATTCTGCTCGACTCGACCCGCCTCGACTGGACTCGACCCGGCTTGACTCGACTCATCACAGTTCGACGCAACTCTGCTTAGCTCGACTTTCAACTATACTACACTCCAGTCGACTCCGCCCGACTTTCCTCGACGGGACCCGTCACTATTGGAGTCGACTAGACAGAACATTACTCGACACGACACTTCATCTCCAGATTCTGCTCGACTCGACCCGGGTCGACTCGACTCACCGCTGTTTAACGCTACTCTGCTTAGCTCGACTTTCAACTTCACTACACTCCGGTCAACTTCGCCCGACTTTCCTCGACAGGACCCGTCACCATCGGAGTCGACCAGACACAACTTTTCTCGACACGACGCTTTATCTCCTGATTCTGCTCGACTCAACCCGACTTGACCTGGCTCGACTCGAGTCACCGTAGTTTGACGCTACTCTGCACAGCTCGACTTTCAACTTCAACACACTCTGGTCGACTCCGCCCGAGTTTCCTCGACGGGACCCTTCATCTCCTGATTCTGCTTGACTCGACCCGACTCGACCCAGCTCGACTCGACTTACAGCAGTTTCACGCTACTCTGCTCAGCTCGACTTTCAACTTCACTACACTCCGGTCGACTCCGCCAGACTATCCTCGAAGGGACTCGTCACCATTGGAGTCGACCAGACACAACTTTTCTCGACCCGACGCTACATCGCCTGATTCTGCGCGACTCGACCCGCCTCGACTGGACTCGTCCCGGCTCGACTCGACTCATCACCGTTCGACGCAACTCTGCTTAGCTCGACTTTCAACTATACTACACTCCGGTCGACTCCGCCCGACTTTCCTCGACGGGACCCGTCACCATTGGAGTCGACTAGACAGAACATTTCTCGACACGACACTTCATCTCTAGATTCTGCTCGACTCGACCCGGCTCGACTCGACTCACCGCAGTTTAATGCTACTCTGCTTAGCTCGACCTTCAACTTCACTACACTCCGGTCGACTTCGCCCGACTTTCCTCGACAGGACCCGTCACCATCGGAGGCGACCAGACACAACTTTTCGCGACACGACGCTTTATCTCCTGATTCTGCTCGACTCAACCCGACTAGACCTGGCTCGACTCGACTCACCGCAGTTTGACGCTACTCTGCACAACTCGACTTTCAACTTCAACACACTCTGGTCGACTCTGCCCAACTTTCCTCGACGGGACGCTTCATCTCCTGATTCTGCTCGACTCGACTCGACTCGACCCGGCTCGACTCGACTTACCGCAGTTTCACGCTACTCTGCTCAGCTCGACTTTCAACTTCAATACACTCCGGTCGACTCCGCCCGTCTTTCCTCGTCAGGACCAGTCACCATTGAAGTCAACCAGACACAACTTTTCTCGACACAACGCTTCATCTCCTGATTCTGCTCGATTAGACCCGACTCGACCCGACTCTACTCGACTCACCGTAGTTTGACGCTCTCTGCTCAGCTCGACTTTCAACATCAATACACTTTTGTCGACTCCACCCGACTTTCCTCGACGGGGCCTGTCACCATTGGAGTCGACCAGACACAACTTTTCTCGACACGACGCTTCATCTCCTGATTCTGCTCTACCCGGCTCGACTCGACTGACCGCAATTTGATGCTACTCTACTCAGCTCGACTTTCAACTTCACTACACTCCGGTCGACTCCGCCCGACGTTCCTCGACAGGACCCGTCACCATCGGAGTCGACCAGACACAACTTTTCTCGACATGACGCTTTATCTACTGATTCTACTCGGCTCGACCCTACTTGACCCGGCTCGACTCGACTCACTGCAGTTTGACGCTACTCTAGACAGCTCGACTTTCAACTTCAACACACTCCGATCGACTCTGCCCGACTTTCCTTGACGGGACCCGTCACCATTGGAGTCGATCAGACACAACTTTTCTCGACCCGACGCTACATTGCCTGATTCTGCTCGACTCGACCCGGCTCGACTCGACTCATCACAGTTCGACGTAACTCTACTTAGCTCGACTTTTAACTATACTACACTCCGGTCGACTCCGCCCGACATTCCTCGACGAGACTCGTCACTATTGGAGTCGAGTAGATAGATCATTTCTCGACACGACACTTCATCTCCAGATGTTGCTCGACTCGACCCGACTAGACTCGACTCACCGCAGTTTAACGCTACTCGGCTTAGCTCGACTTTCAACTTCACTACATTCCGGTCGACTTCACCCGACTTTCCTCGACAGGCCCCGTCACCATCGGAGTCGACCAGACACAACTTTTCTCAACACGACGCTTTATCTCCTGATTCTGCACGACTCAACCTGACTTGACCTGGCTCGACTCGACTCACCGCAGGTTGACGCTACTCTGCACAGCTCGACTTTCAACTTCAACACACTCTGGTCCACTCCGCCCCAGTTTCCTCGACGGGACGCTTCATCTCCTGATTTTGCTCGACTCGACCCGACTCGACCTAGCTCGACACGACTTACCGCAGTTTCACGCTCATCTGCACAGCTCGACTTTCAACTTCACTACACTCCGGTCGACTCCGCCGGACTATCCTCGAAGGGACTCGTCACCATTGGAGTCGACCAGACACAACTTTTCTCGACCCGACGCTACATCGCGTGATTCTGCTCGACTCGACCTGCCTCGACTAGACTCGACCCGGCTCGACTCGACTCATCACCGTTCGACGCAACTCTGCTTAGCTCGACTTTCAACTATACTACACTCCGGTCGACTCCGCCCAACTTTCCTCGACGGGACCCGTCACCATTGGAGTCGACTAGACAGAACATTTCTCAACACGACACTTCATCTCCAGATTCTGCTCGACTCGACCTGGCTCGACTCGACTCACCGCAGTTTAATGCTACTCTGCTTAGCTCGACCTTCAACTTCACTACACTCCGGTCAACTTCGCCCGACTTTCCTCGATAGGACCCGTCACCATCGGAGTCGACCAGACACAACTTTTCTCGACACGACGCTTTATCTCCTGATTCTGCTCGACTCAACCCGACTCGACCTGGCTCGACTCGACTCACCGCAGTTTGACGCTACTCTGCACAACTCGACTTTCAACTTCAACACAGTCTGGTCGACTCTGCCCAACTTTCCTCGACGGGACGCTTCATCTCCTGATTCTGCTCGACTCGACCCGACTCGACCCGGCTTGACTCGACTTACCGCAGTTTCACGCTACTCTACTCAGCTCGACTTTCAACTTCAATACACTCCGGTCGACTCCGCCCGTCTTTCCTCGACGGGACCAGTCACCATTGGAGTCAACCAGACACAACTTTTCTCGACACAACGCTTCATCTCCTGATTCTGCTCTATTAGACCCGACTCGACCCGACACTACTCGACTCACCGTAGTTTGACGCTCTCTGCTCAGCTCGACTTCGAACTTCAATACACTTTTGTCGACTCCACCCGACTTTCCTCGACGGGGCTTGTCACCATTGGAGTCGACCAGACACAACTTTTCTCGACACGACGCTTCATCTCCTGATTCTGCTCGACCGGGTTCGACTCGACTGACCGTAATTTAATGCTACTCTACTCAGCTCGACTTTGCTCTTCACTACACTCAGGTCGACTCCGCCCGACGTTCCTCGACAGAACCCGTCACCATCGGAGTCGACCAGACACAACTTTTCTCGACACGACGCTTTATCTCCTGATTCTGCTCGACTCAACCCGACTTGACCTGGCTCGACTCGACTCACCGCAGTTTGACGCTACTCTGCACAACTCGACTTTCAACTTCAACACACTCAGGTCGACTCCGCCCGAGTTTCCTCGACGGGACGTTTCATCTCCTGATTCTGCTCAACCCGACCCGACTCGACCTGGCTCGACTCGACTTACCGCAGTTTCACGGTACTCTGCTCAACTCGACTTTCAACTTCAATACACTCCGGTTGACTCCGCCCGTCTTTCGTCGACGGGACCAGTCACCATTGGAGTCAACCAGACACAACTTTTCTCGACACAACGCTTCATCTCCTGATTCTGCTCGATTAGACCCGACTCGACCCGACTCTACTCGACTCACCGCAGTTTGACGCTCTCTGCTCAGCTCGACTTTCAACTTCAATACACTTTTGTCGACTCCACCCGACTTTCCTCGAAGGGACCTGTCACCACTGGAGTCGACCAGACACAACTTTTCTCGAAACGACGCTTCATCTCCTGATTCTGCTCGACTCGACCCGCCTCGACTGGACTCGACCCGGCTCGACTCGACTCATCATAGTTCGACGCAACTCTGCTTAGCTCGACTTTCAACTATACTACACTCCAGTCGACTCCGCCCGACTTTCCTCGACAGGACCCGTCACCATCGGAGTCGACCAGACACAACTTTTCTCGACACGACGCTTTATCTCCTGATTCTGCTCGACTCAACCCGACTTGACCTGGCTCGACTCGACTCACTGTAGTTTGACGCTACTCTCCACAGCTCGACTTTCAACTTCAACACACTTCGGTCAACTCTGCCCGACTTTCCTCGACGGGACCCGTCACCATTGGAGTCGACCAGACACAACTTTTCTCGACCCGACGCTACATCGCCTGATTCTGCTCGACCCGACCCGCCTCGACTGGACTCGACCCGGCTCGACTCGACTCATCACAGTTCGACGCAACTCTGCTTAGCTCGACTTTCAACTATACTACACTCCAGTCGACTCCGCCCGACTTTCCTCGACAGGACCCGTCACCATCGGAGTGGACCAGACACAACTTTTCTCGACACGACGCTTTATCTCCTGATTCTGCTCGACTGAACCCGACTTGACCTGGCTCGACTCGACTCACTGCAGTTTGACGCTACTCGTCACAGCTCGACTTTCAACTTCAACACACTCCGATCAACTCTGCCCGACTTTCCTCGACGGGACCCGTCACCATTGGAGTCGACCAGACACAACTTTTCTCGACCCGACGCTACATCGCCTGATTCTGCTCGACTCGACCCGCCTCGACTGGACTCGACCCGGCTCGACTCGACTCATCACAGTTCGACGCAACTCTGCTTAGCTCGACTTTCAACTATACTACACTCCAGTCGACTCCGCCCGACTTTCCTCGACGGGACCCGTCACTATTGGAGTCGACTAGACAGAACATTACTCGACACGACACTTCATCTCCAGATTCTGCTCGACTCGACCCGGGTCGACTCGACTCACCGCTGTTTAACGCTACTCTGCTTAGCTCGACTTTCAACTTCACTACACTCCGGTCAACTTCGCCCGACTTTCCTCGACAGGACCCGTCACCATCGGAGTCGACCAGACACAACTTTTCTCAACACGACGCTTTATCTCCTGATTCTGCTCGACTCAACCCGACTTGACCTGGCTCGACTCGAGTCACCGTAGTTTGACGCTACTCTGCACAGCTCGACTTTCAACTTCAACACACTCTGGTCGACTCCGCCCGAGTTTCCTCGACGGGACGCTTCATCTCCTGATTCTGCTTGACTCGACCCGACTCGACCTAGCTCGACTCGACTTACAGCAGTTTCACGCTACTCTGCTCCGCTCGACTTTCAACTTCACTACACTCCGGTCGACTCCGCCAGACTATCCTCGAAGGGACTCGTCACCATTGGAGTCGACCAGACACAACTTTTCTCGACCCGACGCTACATCGCCTGATTCTGCTCGACCCGACCCGCCTCGACTGGACTCGACCCGGCTCGACTCGACTCATCCCAGTTCGACGCAACTCTGCTTAGCTCGACTTTCAACTATACTACACTCCAGTCGACTCCGCCCGACTTTCCTCGACAGGACCCGTCACCATCGGAGTGGACCAGACACAACTTTTCTCGACACGACGCTTTATCTCCTGATTCTGCTCGACTGAACCCGACTTGACCTGGCTCGACTCGACTCACTGCAGTTTGACGCTACTCTGCACAGCTCGACTTTCAACTTCAACACACTCCGATCAACTCTGCCCGACTTTCCTCGACGGGACCCGTCACCATTGGAGTCGACCAGACACAACTTTTCTCGACCCGACGCTACATCGCCTGATTCTGCTCGACTCGACCCGCCTCGACTGGACTCGACCCGGCTCGACTCGACTCATCACAGTTCGACGCAACTCTGCTTAGCTCGACTTTCAACTATACTACACTCCAGTCGACTCCGCCCGACTTTCCTCGACGGGACCCGTCACTATTGGAGTCGACTAGACAGAACATTACTCGACACGACACTTCATCTCCAGATTCTGCTCGACTCGACCCGGGTCGACTCGACTCACCGCTGTTTAACGCTACTCTGCTTAGCTCGACTTTCAACTTCACTACACTCCGGTCGACTTCGCCCGACTTTCCTCGACTGGACCCGTAACCATCGGAGTCGACCAGACACAACTTTTCTCGACACGACGCTTTATCTCCTGATTCTGCTCGACTCGACTCGACCCGGCTCGACTCGACTTACCGCAGTTTCACGCTACTCTGCTCAGCTCGACTTTCAACTTCAATACACTCCGGTCGACTCCGCCCGTCTTTCCTCGTCAGGACCAGTCACCATTGAAGTCAACCAGACACAACTTTTCTCGACACAACGCTTCATCTCCTGATTCTGCTCGATTAGACCCGACTCGACCCGACTCTACTCGACTCACCGTAGTTTGACGCTCTCTGCTCAGCTCGACTTTCAACTTCAATACACTTTTGTCGACTCCACCCGACTTTCCTCGACGGGGCCTGTCACCATTGGAGTCGACCAGACACAACTTTTCTCGACACGACGCTTCATCTCCTGATTCTGCTCGACCCGGCTCGACTCGACTGACCGCAATTTGATGCTACTCTACTCAGCTCGACTTTCAACTTCACTACACTCCGGTCGACTCCGCCCGACGTTCCTCGACAGGACCCGTCACCATCGGAGTCGACCAGACACAACTTTTCTCGACATGACGCTTTATCTACTGATTCTACTCGGCTCGACCCGACTTGACCCGGCTTGACTCGACTCACTGCAGTTTGACGCTACTCTAGACAGCTCGACTTTCAACTTCAACACACTCCGATCGACTCTGCCCGACTTTCCTTGACGGGACCCGTCACCATTGGAGTCGATCAGACACAACTTTTCTCGACCCGACGCTACATTGCCTGATTCTGCTCGACTCGACCCGCCTCGACTGGACTCGACCCGGCTCGACTCGACTCATCACAGTTCGACGTAACTCTACTTAGCTCGACTTTCACTATACTACACTCCGGTCGACTCCGCCCGACATTCCTCGACGAGACTCGTCACTATTGGAGTCGAGTAGATAGAACATTTCTCGACACGACACTTCATCTCCAGATGTTGCTCGGCTCGACCCGGCTAGACTCGACTCACCGCAGTTTAACGCTACTCGGCTTAGCTCGACTTTCAACTTCACTACATTCCGGTCGACTTCACCCGACTTTCCTCGACAGGCCCCGTCACCATCGGAGTCGACCAGACACAACTTTTCTCAACACGACGCTTTATCTCCTGATTCTGCACGACTCAACCTGACTTGACCTGGCTCGACTCGACTCACCGCAGGTTGACGCTACTCTGCACAGCTCGACTTTCAACTTCAACACACTCTGGTCCACTCCGCCCCAGTTTCCTCGACGGGACGCTTCATCTCCTGATTTTGCTCGACTCGACCCGACTCGACCTAGCTCGACACGACTTACCGCAATTTCACGCTCATCTGCACAGCTCGACTTTCAACTTCACTACACTCCGGTCGACTCCGCCGGACTATCCTCGAAGGGACTCGTCACCATTGGAGTCGACCAGACACAACTTTTCTCGACCCGACGCTACATCGCCTGATTCTGCTCGACTCGACCTGCCTCGACTGGACTCGACCCGGCTCGACTCGACTCATCACCGTTCGACGCAACTCTGCTTAGCTCGACTTTCAACTATACTACACTCCGGTCGACTCCGCCCAACTTTCCTTGACGGGACCCGTCACCATTGGAGTCGACTAGACAGAACATTTCTCGACACGACACTTCATCTCCAGATTCTGCTCGACTCGACCTGGCTCGACTCGACTCACCGCAGTTTAATGCTACTCTGCTTAGCTCGACCTTCAACTTCACTACACTCCGATCAACTTCGCCCGACTTTCCTCGATAGGACCCGTCACCATCGGAGTCGACCAGACACAACTTTTCTCGACACGACGCTTTATCTCCTGATTCTGCTCGACTCAACCCGACTCGACCTGGCTCGACTCGACTCACCGCAGTTTGACGCTACTCTGCACAACTCGACTTTCAACTTCAACACACTCTGGTCGACTCTGCCCAACTTTCCTCGACGGGACGCTTCATCTCCTGATTCTGCTCGACTCGACTCGACCCGGCTCGACTCGACTTACCGCAGTTTCACGCTACTCTGCTCAGCTCGACTTTCAACTTCAATACACTCCGGTCGACTCCGCCCGTCTTTCCTCGTCAGGACCAGTCACCATTGAAGTCAACCAGACACAACTTTTCTCGACACAACGCTTCATCTCCTGATTCTGCTCGATTAGACCCGACTCGACCCGACTCTACTCGACTCACCGTAGTTTGACGCTCTCTGCTCAGCTCGACTTTCAACTTCAATACACTTTTGTCGACTCCACCCGACTTTCCTCGACGGGGCCTGTCACCATTGGAGTCGACCAGACACAACTTTTCTCGACACGACGCTTCATCTCCTGATTCTGCTCGACCCGGCTCGACTCGACTGACCGCAATTTGATGCTACTCTACTCAACTCGACTTTCAACTTCACTACACTCCGGTCGACTCCGCCCGACGTTCCTCGACAGGACCCGTCACCATCGGAGTCGACCAGACACAACTTTTCTCGACATGACGCTTTATCTACTGATTCTACTCGGCTCGACCCGACTTGACCCGGCTTGACTCGACTCACTGCAGTTTGACGCTACTCTAGACAGCTCGACTTTCAACTTCAACACACTCCGATCGACTCTGCCCGACTTTCCTTGACGGGACCCGTCACCATTGGAGTCGATCAGACACAACTTTTCTCGACCCGACGCTACATTGCCTGATTCTGCTCGACTCGACCCGCCTCGACTGGACTCGACCCGGCTCGACTCGACTCATCACAGTTCGACGTAACTCTACTTAGCTCGACTTTCACTATACTACACTCCGGTCGACTCCGCCCGACATTCCTCGACGAGACTCGTCACTATTGGAGTCGAGTAGATAGAACATTTCTCGACACGACACTTCATCTCCAGATGTTGCTCGACTCGACCCGGCTAGACTCGACTCACCGCAGTTTAACGCTACTCGGCTTAGCTCGACTTTCAACTTCACTACATTCCGGTCGACTTCACCCGACTTTCCTCGACAGGCCCCGTCACCATCGGAGTCGACCAGACACAACTTTTCTCAACACGACGCTTTATCTCCTGATTCTGCACGACTCAACCTGACTTGACCTGGCTCGACTCGACTCACCGCAGGTTGACGCTACTCTGCACAGCTCGACTTTCAACTTCAACACACTCTGGTCCACTCCGCCCCAGTTTCCTCGACGGGACGCTTCATCTCCTGATTTTGCTCGACTCGACCCGACTCGACCTAGCTCGACACGACTTACCGCAGTTTCACGCTCATCTGCACAGCTCGACTTTCAACTTCACTACACTCCGGTCGACTCCGCCGGACTATCCTCGAAGGGACTCGTCACCATTGGAGTCGACCAGACACAACTTTTCTCGACCCGACGCTACATCGCCTGATTCTGCTCGACTCGACCTGCCTCGACTGGACTCGACCCGGCTCGACTCGACTCATCACCGTTCGACGCAACTCTGCTTAGCTCGACTTTCAACTATACTACACTCCGGTCGACTCCGCCCAACTTTCCTTGACGGGACCCGTCACCATTGGAGTCGACTAGACAGAACATTTCTCGACACGACACTTCATCTCCAGATTCTGCTCGACTCGACCTGGCTCGACTCGACTCACCGCAGTTTAATGCTACTCTGCTTAGCTCGACCTTCAACTTCACTACACTCCGATCAACTTCGCCCGACTTTCCTCGATAGGACCCGTCACCATCGGAGTCGACCAGACACAACTTTTCTCGACACGACGCTTTATCTCCTGATTCTGCTCGACTCAACCCGACTCGACCTGGCTCGACTCGACTCACCGCAGTTTGACGCTACTCTGCACAACTCGACTTTCAACTTCAACACACTCTGGTCGACTCTGCCCAACTTTCCTCGACGGGACGCTTCATCTCCTGATTCTGCTCGACTCGACTCGACTCGACCCGGCTTGACTCGACTTACCGCAGTTTCACGCTACTCTACTCAGCTCGACTTTCAACTTCAATACACTCCGGTCGACTCCGCCCGTCTTTCCTCGACGGGACGCTTCATCTCCTGATTTTGCTCGACTCGACCCGACCTGACCCAGCTCGACACGACTTACCACAGTTTCATGCTACTCTGCTCAGCTCGACTTTCAACTTCACAAAACTCCGGTCGACTCCGCCCGACTATCCTCGAAGGGACTCGTCACCATTGGGGTCGACCAGACACAACTTTTGTCGACCCGACGCTACATCGCCTGATTCTGTTCGACTCGACCCGCCTCGACTGGACTCGACCCGGCTCGACTCGACTCATCACAGTTCGACGTAACTCTGCTTAGCTCGACTTTCAACTATACTACACTCCGGTCTACTCCGCCCGACTTTCCTCGACGGGACCCGTCACCATTGGAGTCGACTAGACAGAACATTTCTCGACACGACACTTCATCTCCAGATTCTGCTCGACTCAACCCGGCTCGACTCGACTCACCGCAGTTTAACTCTACTCTGCTCAGCTCGACTTTCAACTTCACTACAGTCCGGTCGACTCTGCCCGACGTTCCTCGACAGGACCCGTCACCATCGGAGTCGACCAAACACAACTTTTCTCGACACGACGTTGTATCTCCTGATTCTACTCGACTCGACCCGACTTGACCAGGGTCGACTCTTCTCACCGTAGTTTGACGCTACTCTGCACAGCTCGACTTTCAACTTCAACACAATCTGGTCGACTCCGCCCGACTTTCCTCGACGGGACCCGTCAACATTGGAGTCCACCAGACACAACTTTTCTCGACAAGACGCTTCATCTCCTGATTCTGCTCGACTCGACCCGACTCAACCCGGCTCGACTCGACTTACGGCAGTTTCACGCTACTCTGCTCAACTCTACTTTCAACTTCAATACACTCCGGTCGACTCCGCCCGTCTTTCCTCGACGGGACCCGTCACCAGTGGAGTCAACCAGACACAACTTTTCTCGACACAACGCTTCATCTCCTGATTCTGCTCGATTAGACCCGACTCGACCCGGCTCTACTCGACTCACAGCAGTTTGACGCTCTCAGCTCAGCTCGACTTTATACTTCAATACACTTTTGTCGACTCCACCCGACTTTCCTCGACGGGACCAGTCACCATTGGAGTCGACCAGACACAACTTTTCTCGACACGACGCTTTATCTCCTGATTCTTCTCGACTCGATCCGATTCGGCTGGACTAGACCCGACTCGACTCGACTCATCGCAGTTCGACGCAACTCTGCTTAGCTCGACTTTCAACTTCACTACACTCCGGTCGACTACGCCCGACTATCCTCGACGGGACACTCACCATTTAAGTCGACCAGACACAACTTTTCTCGACACGACGCTTCATCGCCTGATTCTGCTCGACTTGACCCGACTCGGCTGGGCTCGACCTCGCTCGACTCGACTCTTCGCAGTTCGACGCAACTCTGCTCTGCTCGACTTTGAACTTGACTACACTCCAGTCGACTATGCCCGACTTTCCTCGACGGGGCCCGTCACCATTGGAGTCAACCAGACACAACTTTCTCGACACGACACTTCATCTCCTGATTCTGCTCGACTCGACCCGGCTCGACTCGACTTACCGCAGTTTCACGCTACTCTGCTCAGCTCGACTTTCAACTTCAATACCCTCCGGTCGACTCCGCCCGTCTTTCCTCGACGGGACCCGTCACGATTGGAGTCAACCAGACACAACTTTTCTCGACACAACGCTTGATCTCCTAATTCTGCTCGATTAGACCACACTCGACCCGGCTCGACTCGACTCACCGCAGTTTGACGCTCTCTGCTCAGCTCGGTTTTCAACTTCAATACACTTCTGTCGACTCCACCCGACTTTCCTCGACGGGACCAGTCACCATTGGAGTCGACCAGACACAACTTCTCTCGACACGACGCTTCATCTCCTGATTCTGCTCGACTCGATCCGACTCGGATGGACTCGATCCGGCTCGACTCGACTCATCGTAGTTCGACGCAACTCTGCTAAGCTTGACTTTCAACTTCACGACACGACACTTCATCTCCTGATTCTGCTCGACTCGACCCGGCTCGACTCGACTTACCGCAGTTTCACGCTACTCTGCTCAGCTCGACTTTCAACTTCAATACCCTCCGGTCGACTCCGCCCGTCTTTCCTCGACGGGACCCGTCACGATTGGAGTCAACCAGACACAACTTTTCTCGACACAACGCTTGATCTCCTAATTCTGCTCGACTCGACCCGACTCGACCCGGCACGACTCGACTCCCCGCAGGTTGACGCTACTCTGCTCAGCTCGACATTCAACTTCAACACACTCCGGTCGACTCCGCCCGACTTTCCTCGACGGGACCCGTCACCATTGGAGTCGACCAGACACAACTTTTCTCGACACGACGTTTCATCTCCTGATTCTGCTCGACCCGGCTCGACTCTACTCACCGCAGTTTGATGCTACTCTGCTCAGCTCGACTTTCAACTTCACTACAGTCCGGTCGACTCCGCCCGACGTTCCTCGACAGGACCCGTCACCATCGGAGTCGACCAGGCACAACTTTTCTCGACACGACGCTGTATCTCCTGATTCTACTCGACTCGACCCGACTTGACCAGGCTCGACTCTTCTCACCGTAGTTTGACGCTACTCTGCACAGCTCGACTTTCAACTTCAACACAATCTGGTCGACTCCGCCCGACTTTCCTCGACGGGATCCGTCAACATTGGAGTCCACCAGACACAACTTTTCTCGACAAGACGCTTCATCTCCTAATTCTGCTCGACTCGACCCGACTCGACCCGGCTCGACTCGACTTACCGCAGTTTCACGCTACTCTGCTCAACTCTACTTTCAACTTCAATACACTCCGGTCGACTCCGCCTGTCTTTCCTGGACGGGACCCGTCACCAGTGGAGTCAACCAGACACAACTTTTCTCGACACAACGCTTCATCTCCTGATTCTGCTCGATTAGACCCGACTCGACCCGGCTCTATTCGACTCACCGCAGTTTGACGCTCTAAGCTCAGCTCGACTTTATACTTCAATACACTTTTGTCGACTCCACCCGACTTTCCTCGACGGGACCAGTCACCATTGGAGTCCACCAGACACAACTTTTCTCGACACGACGCTTTATCTCCTGATTCTGCTCGACTCGATCCGACTCGGCTGGACTCAACTCGGCTCGACTCGACTCATCGCAGTTCGACGCAACTCTGCTCAGCTCGACTTTCAACTTCACTACACTCCGGTCGACTACGCCCGACTATCGTCGACGGGACCCGTCACAATTTAAGTCGACCAGACACAACTTTTCTCGACACGACGCTTTATCTCCTGATTCTGCTCGACTTGACCCGACTCGACTGGACTCGACTCGGCTCGACTCGACTCATCGCAGTTCGACGCAACTCTGCTCAGCTTGACTTTCAACTTCACTACACTCCGGTCGACTATGACCGACTATCCTCGACGGGACCCGTCACCATTTAAGTCGACCAGACAAGACTTTTCTCGACACGACGCTTCATCGCCTGATTTTGCTTGACTTGACCCTACTCGACCGGACTTGACCCGGCTCGACTCGACTCATCGCAGTTTGACGCAACTCTGCTCAGCTCGACTTTCAACTTCACTACACTCCGGTCGACTCCGCTCGACTTTCCTCGACGGGACCCGTCACCATTGGAGTCAACCAGACACAACTTTTCTCGACACGACGCTTCATCTCTTGATTCTGCTCGACTCGACTCACCGCAGTTTAACGCTACTCTGCTTAGCTCGACTTTCAACTTCACTACACTCCGGTCGACTTCGCCCGACTTTCCTCGACAGGACCCGTCACCATCGGAGTCGACCAGACACAACTTTTCTCGACACGACGCTATATCTCCTGATTCTGCTCGACTCAACCCGACTTGACCTGGCTCGACTCGACTCACCGCAGTTTGATGCTACTCTGCATAGCTCGACTTTCAACTTCAACACACTCTGGTCGACTCTGCCCGACTTTCCTCGACGGGACGCTTCATCTCCTGATTCTGCTCGACTCGACCCGACTCGACCCGGCTCGACTCGACTTACCGCTGTTTCACGCTACTCTGCTCAGCTCGACTTTCAACTTGAATACACTCCGATCGACTCCGCCCTTCTTTCCTCGACGGGACCAGTCACCATTTGAGTCAACCAGACACAACGCTTCATCTCCTGATTCTGCTCGATTAGACCCGACTCGACCCGGCTCTACTCGACTCACCGCAGTTTGACGCCCTCTGCTCAGCTCGACTTTCAACTTCAATAAACTTTTGTCGACTCCACACGACTTTCCTCGACGGGACCAGTCCCCATTGGAGTCGACAAGACACAACTTTTCTCGACACGACCCTTTATCTCCTGATTCTGCTCGACTCGATCCGACTCGGCTGGACTAGACCCGGCTCGACTCGACTCATCGCAGTTCGACGCAAATCTGCTCAGCTCGACTTTCAACTTCACTACACTCCGGTCGACTACGCCCGACTATCCTCGACGGGACCCTCACCATTTAAGTCGACCAGACACAACTTTTCTCGACACGACGCTTCATCGCCTGATTCTGCTAGACTTGACCCGACTCGGCTGGGCTCGACCTGGCTCGACTCGACTCATCGCAGTTCGACGCAACTCCTCTCAGCTCGACTTTGAACTTCACTACACTCTGGTCGACTACGCGCGACTTTCCTCGACGGGACCCGTCACCATTGGAGTCAACCAGACACAACTTTTCTCGAGACGACACTTCATCTCTTGATTCTGCTCGATTCGACCCGGCTCGACTCGACTTACCGCAGTTTGACGCTACTCTGCTCAGCTCGACTTTCAACTTCAATACCCTCCGGTCGACTCCGCCCGTCTTTCCTCGACGGGACCCGTCATGATTGGAGTCAACCAGACACAAATTTTCTCGACACAACACTTGATCTCCTAATTCTGCTCGATTAGACCCGACTCTACCCGGCTCGACTCGACTCACCGCAGTTTGACGCTCTCTGCTCAGCTCGATTTTCAACTTCAATACACTTCTGTCGACTCCACCCGACTTTCCTCGACGGGACCAGTCACCGTTGGAGTCGACCAGACACAACTTCTCTTGACACGACGCTTCATCCCCTGATTCTGCTCGACTCGATCCGACTTGGATGGACTCGACCCGGCTCGACTCGACTCATCGTAGTTCGACGCAACTCTGCTTACCTCGACTTTCAACTTCACGACACTCCGGTCGACTACGGCCGACTATCCTTGACTGGACCCGTAACCATTTAAGGCGACCAGACACAACTTTTCTCGACACGACACTTCATCGCCTGATTCTGCTCGACTTGACCCGACTCGACTGGACTCGACCTGGCTCGACTCGACTGGACTCGACCCGGCTGGACTCGACTCATCGCAGTTCGACGCAACTCTGCTCAGCTCGACTTTCAACTTCACTACACTCCAGTCGACTTCGCCAGACTTTCCTCGACGGGACCCGTCAACATTTGAGTCGACCAGACACAACTTTTCTCGACACGACGTTTCATCTCCTGATTCTGCTCGACCCGGCTCGACTCTACTCACCGCAGTTTGATGCTACTCTGCTCAGCTCGACTTTCAACTTCACTACAGTCCGGTCGACTCCGCCCGACGTTCCTTGACAGGACCCCTCACCATCGGAGTCGACCAGAAACAACTTTTCTCGACACGACGCTTTATCTCCTGATTCTACTCAACTCGACCCGACTTGACCCGGCTCGACTCTTCTCACCGTAGTTTGACGCTACTATGCACAGCTCGACTTTCAACTTCAACACAATCTGGTCGACTCCGCCCAACTTTCCTCGACGGGACCCGTCATCATTGGAGTCCACCAGACACAACTTTTCTCGAAAAGACGCTTCATCTCCTGATTCTGCTCGACTCGACCCCGACTCGACCCGGCTCGACTCGACTTACCGCAGTTTCACGCTACTCTACTCAGCTCTACTTTCAACTTCAATACACTCCGGTCGACTCCGCCCGTCTTTCCTCGACGGGACCCGTCACCAGTGGAGTCAACCAGACACAACTTTTCTCGACACAACGCGTCATCTCCTGATTCTGCTCGATTAGACCCGACTCGACCCGGCTCTACTCGACTCACCGCAGTTTGACGCTCTTAGCTCAGCTTGACTTTCAACTTCAATACACTTTTGTCGACTCCACCCGACTTTCCTCGACGGGACCAGTCACCATTGGAGTCCACCAAACGCAACTTTTCTCGACACGACGCTTTATCTCCTGATTCTGCTCGACTCGATCCGACTCGGCTGGACTCAACTCGGCTCGACTCGACTCATCGCAGTTCGACGCAACTCTGCTCAGCTCGACTTTCAACTTCACTACACTCCGGTCGACTACGCCCGACTATCGTCGACGGGACCCGTCACAATTTAAGTCGACCAGACACAACTTTTCTCGACACGACGCTTTATCTCCTGATTCTGCTCGACTTGACCCGACTCGACTAGACTCGACTCGGCTCGACTCGACTCATCGCAGTTCGACGCAACTTTGCTCAGCTTGACTTTCAACTTCACTACACTCCGGTCGACTATGACCGACTATCCTCGACGGGACCCGTCACCATTTAAGTCGACCAGACAAGACTTTTCTCGACACGACGCTTCATCGCCTGATTTTGCTTGACTTGACCCTACTCGACCGGACTTGACCCGGCTCGACTCGACTCATCGCAGTTTGACGCAACTCTGCTCAGCTCGACTTTCAACTTCACTACACTCCGGTCGACTCCGCTCGACTTTCCTCGACGGGACCCGTCACCATTGGAGTCAACCAGACACAACTTTTCTCGACACGACGCTTCATCTCTTGATTCTGCTCGACTCGACTCACCGCAGTTTAACGCTACTCTGCTTAGCTCGACTTTCAACTTCACTACACTCCGGTCGACTTCGCCCGACTTTCCTCGACAGGACCCGTCACCATCGGAGTCGACCAGACACAACTTTTCTCGACACGACGCTATATCTCCTGATTCTGCTCGACTCAACCCGACTTGACCTGGCTCGACTCGACTCACCGCAGTTTGATGCTACTCTGCATAGCTCGACTTTCAACTTCAACACACTCTGGTCGACTCTGCCCGACTTTCCTCGACGGGACGCTTCATCTCCTGATTCTGCTCGACTCGACCCGACTCGACCCGGCTCGACTCGACTTACCGCTGTTTCACGCTACTCTGCTCAGCTCGACTTTCAACTTGAATACACTCCGGTCGACTCCGCCCGTCTTTCCTCGACGGGACCAGTCAACATTTGAGTCAACCAGACACAACGCTTCATCTCCTGATTCTGCTCGATTAGACCCGACTCGACCCGGCTCTACTCGACTCACCGCAGTTTGACGCCCTCTGCTCAGCTCGACTTTCAACTTCAATAAACTTTTGTCGACTCCACACGACTTTCCTCGACGGGACCAGTCCCCATTGGAGTCGACCAGGCACAACTTTTCTCGACACGACCCTTTATCTCCTGATTCTGCTCGACTCGATCCGACTCAGCTGGACTAGACCCGGCTCGACTCGACTCATCGCAGTTCGACGCAAATCTGCTCAGCTCGACTTTCAACTTCACTACACTCCGGTCGACTACGCCCGACTATCCTCGACGGGACCCTCACCATTTAAGTCGACCAGACACAACTTTTCTCGACACGACGCTTCATCGCCTGATTCTGCTAGACTTGACCCGACTCGGCTGGGCTCGACCTGGCTCGACTCGACTCATCGCAGTTCGACGCAACTCCTCTCAGCTCGACTTTGAACTTCACTACACTCTGGTCGACTACGCGCGACTTTCCTCGACGGGACCCGTCACCATTGGAGTCAACCAGACACAACTTTTCTCGAGACGACACTTCATCTCTTGATTCTGCTCGATTCGACCCGGCTCGACTCGACTTACCGCAGTTTGACGCTACTCTGCTCAGCTCGACTTTCAACTTGAATACCCTCCGGTCGACTCCGCCCGTCTTTCCTCGACGGGACCCGTCATGATTGGAGTCAACCAGACACAAATTTTCTCGACACAACGCTTGATCTCCTAATTCTGCTCGATTAGACCCGACTCTACCCGGCTCGGCTCGACTCACCGCAGTTTGACGCTCTCTGCTCAGCTCGATTTTCAACTTCAATACACTTCTGTCGACTCCACCCGACTTTCCTCGACGGGACCAGTCACCGTTGGAGTCGACCAGACACAACTTCTCTCGACACGACGCTTCATCTCCTGATTCTGCTCGACTCGATCCGACTTGGATGGACTCGACCCGGCTCGACTCGACTCATCGTAGTTCGACGCAACTCTGCTTACCTCGACTTTCAACTTCACGACACTCCGGTCGACTACGGCCGACTATCCTTGACTGGACCCGTAACCATTTAAGGCGACCAGACACAACTTTTCTCGACACGACACTTCATCGCCTGATTCTGCTCGACTTGACCCGACTCGACTGGACTCGACCTGGCTCGACTCGACTGGACTCGACCCGGCTGGACTCGACTCATCGCAGTTCGACGCAACTCTGCTCAGCTCGACTTTCAACTTCACTACACTCCAGTCGACTTCGCCAGACTTTCCTCGACGGGACCCGTCACCATTTGAGTCGACCAGACACAACTTTTCTCGACACGACGTTTCATCTCCTGATTCTGCTCGACTCGGCTCGACTCTACTCACCGCAGTTTGATGCTACTCTGCTCAGCTCGACTTTCAACTTCACTACAGTCCGGTCGACTCCGCCCGACGTTCCTTGACAGGACCCCTCACCATCGGAGTCGACCAGAAACAACTTTTCTCGACACGACGCTTTATCTCCTGATTCTACTCAACTCGACCCGACTTGACCCGGCTCGACTCTTCTCACCGTAGTTTGACGCTACTATGCACAGCTCGACTTTCAACTTCAACACAATCTGGTCGACTCCGCCCAACTTTCCTCGACGGGACCCGTCATCATTGGAGTCCACCAGACACAACTTTTCTCGAAAAGACGCTTCATCTCCTGATTCTGCTCGACTCGACCCCGACTCGACCCGGCTCGACTCGACTTACCGCAGTTTCACGCTACTCTACTCAGCTCTACTTTCAACTTCAATACACTCCGGTCGACTCCGCCCGTCTTTCCTCGACGGGACCCGTCACCAGTGGAGTCAACCAGACACAACTTTTCTCGACACAACGCGTCATCTCCTGATTCTGCTCGATTAGACCCGACTCGACCCGGCTCTACTCGACTCACCGCAGTTTGACGCTCTCAGCTCAGCTTGACTTTCAACTTCAATACACTTTTGTCGACTCCACCCGACTTTCCTCGACGGGACCAGTCACCATTGGAGTCGACCAGACGCAACTTTTCTCGACACGACGCTTTATCTCCTGATTCTGCTCGACTCGATCCGACTCGGCTGGACTCAACTCGGCTCGACTCGACTCATCGCAGTTCGACGCAACTCTGCTCAGCTCGACTTTCAACTTCACTACACTCCGGTCGACTACGCCCGACTATCGTCGACGGGACCCGTCACAATTTAAGTCGACCAGACACAACTTTTCTCGACACGACGCTTTATCTCCTGATTCTGCTCGACTTGACCCGACTCGACTGGACTCGACTCGGCTCGACTCGACTCATCGCAGTTCGACGCAACTCTGCTCAGCTTGACTTTCAACTTCACTACACTCCGGTCGACTATGACCGACTATCCTCGACGGGACCCGTCACCATTTAAGTCGACCAGACAAGACTTTTCTCGACACGACGCTTCATCGCCTGATTTTGCTTGACTTGACCCTACTCGACCGGACTTGACCCGGCTCGACTCGACTCATCGCAGTTTGACGCAACTCTGCTCAGCTCGACTTTCAACTTCACTACACTCCGGTCGACTCCGCTCGACTTTCCTCGACGGGACCCGTCACCATTGGAGTCAACCAGACACAACTTTTCTCGACACGACGCTTCATCTCTTGATTCTGCTCGACTCGACTCACCGCAGTTTAACGCTACTCTGCTTAGCTCGACTTTCAACTTCACTACACTCCGGTCGACTTCGCCCGACTTTCCTCGACAGGACCCGTCACCATCGGAGTCGACCAGACACAACTTTTCTCGACACGACGCTATATCTCCTGATTCTGCTCGACTCAACCCGACTTGACCTGGCTCGACTCGACTCACCGCAGTTTGATGCTACTCTGCATAGCTCGACTTTCAACTTCAACACACTCTGGTCGACTCTGCCCGACTTTCCTCGACGGGACGCTTCATCTCCTGATTCTGCTCGACTCGACCCGACTCGACCCGGCTCGACTCGACTTACCGCTGTTTCACGCTACTCTGCTCAGCTCGACTTTCAACTTGAATACACTCCGGTCGACTCCGCCCGTCTTTCCTCGACGGGACCAGTCACCATTTGAGTCAACCAGACACAACGCTTCATCTCCTGATTCTGCTCGATTAGACCCGACTCGACCCGGCTCTACTCGACTCACCGCAGTTTGACGCCCTCTGCTCAGCTCGACTTTCAACTTCAATAAACTTTTGTCGACTCCACACGACTTTCCTCGACGGGACCAGTCCCCATTGGAGTCGACCAGACACAACTTTTCTCGACACGACCCTTTATCTCCTGATTCTGCTCGACTCGATCCGACTCGGCTGGACTAGACCCGGCTCGACTCGACTCATCGCAGTTCGACGCAAATCTGCTCAGCTCGACTTTCAACTTCACTACACTCCGGTCGACTACGCCCGACTATCCTCGACGGGACCCTCACCATTTAAGTCGACCAGACACAACTTTTCTCGACACGACGCTTCATCGCCTGATTCTGCTAGACTTGACCCGACTCGGCTGGGCTCGACCTGGCTCGACTCGACTCATCGCAGTTCGACGCAACTCCTCTCAGCTCGACTTTGAACTTCACTACACTCTGGTCGACTACGCGCGACTTTCCTCGACGGGACCCGTCACCATTGGAGTCAACCAGACACAACTTTTCTCGAGACGACACTTCATCTCTTGATTCTGCTCGATTCGACCCGGCTCGACTCGACTTACCGCAGTTTGACGCTACTCTGCTCAGCTCGACTTTCAACTTCAATACCCTCCGGTCGACTCCGCCCGTCTTTCCTCGACGGGACCCGTCATGATTGGAGTCAACCAGACACAAATTTTCTCGACACAACGCTTGATCTCCTAATTCTGCTCGATTAGACCCGACTCTACCCGGCTCGACTCGACTCACCGCAGTTTGACGCTCTCTGCTCAGCTCGATTTTCAACTTCAATACACTTCTGTCGACTCCACCCGACTTTCCTCGACGGGACCAGTCACCGTTGGAGTCGACCAGACACAACTTCTCTCGACACGACGCTTCATCTCCTGATTCTGCTCGACTCGATCCGACTTGGATGGACTCGACCCGGCTCGACTCGACTCATCGTAGTTCGACGCAACTCTGCTTACCTCGACTTTCAACTTCACGACACTCCGGTCGACTACGGCCGACTATCCTTGACTGGACCCGTAACCATTTAAGGCGACCAGACACAACTTTTCTCGACACGACACTTCATCGCCTGATTCTGCTCGACTTGACCCGACTCGACTGGACTCGACCTGGCTCGACTCGACTGGACTCGACCCGGCTGGACTCGACTCATCGCAGTTCGACGCAACTCTGCTCAGCTCGACTTTCAACTTCACTACACTCCAGTCGACTTCGCCAGACTTTCCTCGACGGGACCCATCACCATTTGAGTCGACCAGACACAACTTTTCTCGACACGACGTTTCATCTCCTGATTCTGCTCGACCCGGCTCGACTCTACTCACCGCAGTTTGATGCTACTCTGCTCAGCTCGACTTTCAACTTCACTACAGTCCGGTCGACTCCGCCCAACGTTCCTTGACAGGACCCCTCACCATCGGAGTCGACCAGAAACAACTTTTCTCGACACGACGCTTTATCTCCTGATTCTACTCAACTCGACCCGACTTGACCCGGCTCGACTCTTCTCACCGTAGTTTGACGCTACTATGCACAGCTCGACTTTCAACTTCAACACAATCTGGTCGACTCCGCCCAACTTTCCTCGACGGGACCCGTCATCATTGGAGTCCACCAGACACAACTTTTCTCGAAAAGACGCTTCATCTCCTGATTCTGCTCGACTCGACCCCGACTCGACCCGGCTCGACTCGACTTACCGCAGTTTCACGCTACTCTACTCAGCTCTACTTTCAACTTCAATACACTCCGGTCGACTCCGCCCGTCTTTCCTCGACGGGACCCGTCACCAGTGGAGTCAACCAGACACAACTTTTCTCGACACAACGCGTCATCTCCTGATTCTGCTCGATTAGACCCGACTCGACCCGGCTCTACTCGACTCACCGCAGTTTGACGCTCTCAGCTCAGCTTGACTTTCAACTTCAATACACTTTTGTCGACTCCACCCGACTTTCCTCGACGGGACCAGTCACCATTGGAGTCGACCAGACGCAACTTTTCTCGACACGACGCTTTATCTCCTGATTCTGCTCGACTCGATCCGACTCGGCTGGACTCAACTCGGCTCGACTCGACTCATCGCAGTTCGACGCAACTCTGCTCAGCTCGACTTTCAACTTCACTACACTCCGGTCGACTACGCCCGACTATCGTCGACGGGACCCGTCACAATTTAAGTCGACCAGACACAACTTTTCTCGACACGACGCTTTATCTCCTGATTCTGCTCGACTTGACCCGACTCGACTGGACTCGACTCGGCTCGACTCGACTCATCGCAGTTCGACGCAACTCTGCTCAGCTTGACTTTCAACTTCACTACACTCCGGTCGACTATGACCGACTATCCTCGACGGGACCCGTCACCATTTAAGTCGACCAGACAAGACTTTTCTCGACACGACGCTTCATCGCCTGATTTTGCTTGACTTGACCCTACTCGACCGGACTTGACCCGGCTCGACTCGACTCATCGCAGTTTGACGCAACTCTGCTCAGCTCGACTTTCAACTTCACTACACTCCGGTCGACTCCGCTCGACTTTCCTCGACGGGACCCGTCACCATTGGAGTCAACCAGACACAACTTTTCTCGACACGACGCTTCATCTCTTGATTCTGCTCGACTCGACTCACCGCAGTTTAACGCTACTCTGCTTAGCTCGACTTTCAACTTCACTACACTCCGGTCGACTTCGCCCGACTTTCCTCGACAGGACCCGTCACCATCGGAGTCGACCAGACACAACTTTTCTCGACACGACGCTATATCTCCTGATTCTGCTCGACTCAACCCGACTTGACCTGGCTCGACTCGACTCACCGCAGTTTGATGCTACTCTGCATAGCTCGACTTTCAACTTCAACACACTCTGGTCGACTCTGCCCGACTTTCCTCGACGGGACGCTTCATCTCCTGATTCTGCTCGACTCGACCCGACTCGACCCGGCTCGACTCGACTTACCGCTGTTTCACGCTACTCTGCTCAGCTCGACTTTCAACTTGAATACACTCCGGTCGACTCCGCCCGTCTTTCCTCGACGGGACCAGTCACCATTTGAGTCAACCAGACACAACGCTTCATCTCCTGATTCTGCTCGATTAGACCCGACTCGACCCGGCTCTACTCGACTCACCGCAGTTTGACGCCCTCTGCTCAGCTCGACTTTCAACTTCAATAAACTTTTGTCGACTCCACACGACTTTCCTCGACGGGACCAGTCCCCATTGGAGTCGACCAGACACAACTTTTCTCGACACGACCCTTTATCTCCTGATTCTGCTCGACTCGATCCGACTCGGCTGGACTAGACCCGGCTCGACTCGACTCATCGCAGTTCGACGCAAATCTGCTCAGCTCGACTTTCAACTTCACTACACTCCGGTCGACTACGCCCGACTATCCTCGACGGGACCCTCACCATTTAAGTCGACCAGACACAACTTTTCTCGACACGACGCTTCATCGCCTGATTCTGCTAGACTTGACCCGACTCGGCTGGGCTCGACCTGGCTCGACTCGACTCATCGCAGTTCGACGCAACTCCTCTCAGCTCGACTTTGAACTTCACTACACTCTGGTCGACTACGCGCGACTTTCCTCGACGGGACCCGTCACCATTGGAGTCAACCAGACACAACTTTTCTCGAGACGACACTTCATCTCTTGATTCTGCTCGATTCGACCCGGCTCGACTCGACTTACCGCAGTTTGACGCTACTCTGCTCAGCTCGACTTTCAACTTCAATACCCTCCGGTCGACTCCGCCCGTCTTTCCTCGACGGGACCCGTCATGATTGGAGTCAACCAGACACAAATTTTCTCGACACAACGCTTGATCTCCTAATTCTGCTCGATTAGACCCGACTCTACCCGGCTCGACTCGACTCACCGCAGTTTGACGCTCTCTGCTCAGCTCGATTTTCAACTTCAATACACTTCTGTCGACTCCACCCGACTTTCCTCGACGGGACCAGTCACCGTTGGAGTCGACCAGACACAACTTCTCTCGACACGACGCTTCATCTCCTGATTCTGCTCGACTCGATCCGACTTGGATGGACTCGACCCGGCTCGACTCGACTCATCGTAGTTCGACGCAACTCTGCTTACCTCGACTTTCAACTTCACGACACTCCGGTCGACTACGGCCGACTATCCTTGACTGGACCCGTAACCATTTAAGGCGACCAGACACAACTTTTCTCGACACGACACTTCATCGCCTGATTCTGCTCGACTTGACCCGACTCGACTGGACTCGACCTGGCTCGACTCGACTGGACTCGACCCGGCTGGACTCGACTCATCGCAGTTCGACGCAACTCTGCTCAGCTCGACTTTCAACTTCACTACACTCCAGTCGACTTCGCCAGACTTTCCTCGACGGGACCCGTCACCAATTGAGTCGACCAGACACAACTTTTCTCGACACGACGTTTCATCTCCTGATTCAGCTCGACCCGGCTCGACTCTACTCACCGCAGTTTGATGCTACTCTGCTCAGCTCGACTTTCAACTTCACTACAGTCCGGTCGACTCCGCCCGACGTTCCTTGACAGGACCCCTCACCATCGGAGTCGACCAGAAACAACTTTTCTCGACACGACGCTTTATCTCCTGATTCTACTCAACTCGACCCGACTTGACCCGGCTCGACTCTTCTCACCGTAGTTTGACGCTACTATGCACAGCTCGACTTTCAACTTCAACACAATCTGGTCGACTCCGCCCAACTTTCCTCGACGGGACCCGTCATCATTGGAGTCCACCAGACACAACTTTTCTCGAAAAGACGCTTCATCTCCTGATTCTGCTCGACTCGACCCCGACTCGACCCGGCTCGACTCGACTTACCGCAGTTTCACGCTACTCTACTCAGCTCTACTTTCAACTTCAATACACTCCGGTCGACTCCGCCCGTCTTTCCTCGACGGGACCCGTCACCAGTGGAGTCAACCAGACACAACTTTTCTCGACACAACGCGTCATCTCCTGATTCTGCTCGATTAGACCCGACTCGACCCGGCTCTACTCGACTCACCGCAGTTTGACGCTCTCAGCTCAGCTTGACTTTCAACTTCAATACACTTTTGTCGACTCCACCCGACTTTCCTCGACGGGACCAGTCACCATTGGAGTCGACCAGACGCAACTTTGCTCGACACGACGCTTTATCTCCTGATTCTGCTCGACTCGATCCGACTCGGCTGGACTCAACTCGGCTCGACTCGACTCATCGCAGTTCGACGCAACTCTGCTCAGCTCGACTTTCAACTTCACTACACTCCGGTCGACTACGCCCAACTATCGTCGACGGGACCCGTCACAATTTAAGTCGACCAGACACAACTTTTCTCGACACGACGCTTTATCTCCTGATTCTGCTCGACTTGACCCGACTCGACTGGACTCGACTCGGCTCGACTCGACTCATCGCAGTTCGACGCAACTCTGCTCAGCTTGACTTTCAACTTCACTACACTCCGGTCGACTATGACCGACTATCCTCGACGGGACCCGTCACCATTTAAGTCGACCAGACAAGACTTTTCTCGACACGACGCTTCATCGCCTGATTTTGCTTGACTTGACCCTACTCGACCGGACTTGACCCGGCTCGACTCGACTCATCGCAGTTTGACGCAACTCTGCTCAGCTCGACTTTCAACTTCACTACACTCCGGTCGACTCCGCTCGACTTTCCTCGACGGGACCCGTCACCATTGGAGTCAACCAGACACAACTTTTCTCGACACGACGCTTCATCTCTTGATTCTGCTCGACTCGACTCACCGCAGTTTAACGCTACTCTGCTTAGCTCGACTTTCAACTTCACTACACTCCGGTCGACTTCGCCCGACTTTCCTCGACAGGACCCGTCACCATCGGAGTCGACCAGACACAACTTTTCTCGACACGACGCTATATCTCCTGATTCTGCTCGACTCAACCCGACTTGACCTGGCTCGACTCGACTCACCGCAGTTTGATGCTACTCTGCATAGCTCGACTTTCAACTTCAACACACTCTGGTCGACTCTGCCCGACTTTCCTCGACGGGACGCTTCATCTCCTGATTCTGCTCGACTCGACCCGACTCGACCCGGCTCGACTCGACTTACCGCTGTTTCACGCTACTCTGCTCAGCTCGACTTTCAACTTGAATACACTCCGGTCGACTCCGCCCGTCTTTCCTCGACGGGACCAGTCACCATTTGAGTCAACCAGACACAACGCTTCATCTCCTGATTCTGCTCGATTAGACCCGACTCGACCCGGCTCTACTCGACTCACCGCAGTTTGACGCCCTCTGCTCAGCTCGACTTTCAACTTCAATAAACTTTTGTCGACTCCACACGACTTTCCTCGACGGGACCAGTCCCCATTGGAGTCGACCAGACACAACTTTTCTCGACACGACCCTTTATCTCCTGATTCTGCTCGACTCGATCCGACTCGGCTGGACTAGACCCGGCTCGACTCGACTCATCGCAGTTCGACGCAAATCTGCTCAGCTCGACTTTCAACTTCACTACACTCCGGTCGACTACGCCCGACTATCCTCGACGGGACCCTCACCATTTAAGTCGACCAGACACAACTTTTCTCGACACGACGCTTCATCGCCTGATTCTGCTAGACTTGACCCGACTCGGCTGGGCTCGACCTGGCTCGACTCGACTCATCGCAGTTCGACGCAACTCCTCTCAGCTCGACTTTGAACTTCACTACACTCTGGTCGACTACGCGCGACTTTCCTCGACGGGACCCGTCACCATTGGAGTCAACCAGACACAACTTTTCTCGAGACGACACTTCATCTCTTGATTCTGCTCGATTCGACCCGGCTCGACTCGACTTACCGCAGTTTGACGCTACTCTGCTCAGCTCGACTTTCAACTTCAATACCCTCCGGTCGACTCCGCCCGTCTTTCCTCGACGGGACCCGTCATGATTGGAGTCAACCAGACACAAATTTTCTCGACACAACGCTTGATCTCCTAATTCTGCTCGATTAGACCCGACTCTACCCGGCTCGACTCGACTCACCGCAGTTTGACGCTCTCTGCTCAGCTCGATTTTCAACTTCAATACACTTCTGTCGACTCCACCCGACTTTCCTCGACGGGACCAGTCACCGTTGGAGTCGACCAGACACAACTTCTCTCGACACGACGCTTCATCTCCTGATTCTGCTCGACTCGATCCGACTTGGATGGACTCGACCCGGCTCGACTCGACTCATCGTAGTTCGACGCAACTCTGCTTACCTCGACTTTCAACTTCACGACACTCCGGTCGACTACGGCCGACTATCCTTGACTGGACCCGTAACCATTTAAGGCGACCAGACACAACTTTTCTCGACACGACACTTCATCGCCTGATTCTGCTCGACTTGACCCGACTCGACTGGACTCGACCTGGCTCGACTCGACTGGACTCGACCCGGCTGGACTCGACTCATCGCAGTTCGACGCAACTCTGCTCAGCTCGACTTTCAACTTCACTACACTCCAGTCGACTTCGCCAGACTTTCCTCGACGGGACCCGTCACCATTTGAGTCGACCAGACACAACTTTTCTCGACACGACGTTTCATCTCCTGATTCTGCTCGACCCGGCTCGACTCTACTCACCGCAGTTTGATGCTACTCTGCTCAGCTCGACTTTCAACTTCACTACAGTCCGGTCGACTCCGCCCGACGTTCCTTGACAGGACCCCTCACCATCGGAGTCGACCAGAAACAACTTTTCTCGACACGACGCTTTATCTCCTGATTCTACTCAACTCGACCCGACTTGACCCGGCTCGACTCTTCTCACCGTAGTTTGACGCTACTATGCACAGCTCGACTTTCAACTTCAACACAATCTGGTCGACTCCGCCCAACTTTCCTCGACGGGACCCGTCATCATTGGAGTCCACCAGACACAACTTTTCTCGAAAAGACGCTTCATCTCCTGATTCTGCTCGACTCGACCCCGACTCGACCCGGCTCGACTCGACTTACCGCAGTTTCACGCTACTCTACTCAGCTCTACTTTCAACTTCAATACACTCCGGTCGACTCCGCCCGTCTTTCCTCGACGGGACCCGTCACCAGTGGAGTCAACCAGACACAACTTTTCTCGACACAACGCGTCATCTCCTGATTCTGCTCGATTAGACCCGACTCGACCCGGCTCTACTCGACTCACCGCAGTTTGACGCTCTCAGCTCAGCTTGACTTTCAACTTCAATACACTTTTGTCGACTCCACCCGACTTTCCTCGACGGGACCAGTCACCATTGGAGTCGACCAAACGCAACTTTTCTCGACACGACGCTTTATCTCCTGATTCTGCTCGACTCGATCCGACTCGGCTGGACTCAACTCGGCTCGACTCGACTCATCGCAGTTCGACGCAACTCTGCTCAGCTCGACTTTCAACTTCACTACACTCCGGTCGACTACGCCCGACTATCGTCGACGGGACCCGTCACAATTTAAGTCGACCAGACACAACTTTTCTCGACACGACGCTTTATCTCCTGATTCTGCTCGACTTGACCCGACTCGACTGGACTCGACTCGGCTCGACTCGACTCATCGCAGTTCGACGCAACTCTGCTCAGCTTGACTTTCAACTTCACTACACTCCGGTCGACTATGACCGACTATCCTCGACGGGACCCGTCACCATTTAAGTCGACCAGACAAGACTTTTCTCGACACGACGCTTCATCGCCTGATTTTGCTTGACTTGACCCTACTCGACCGGACTTGACCCGGCTCGACTCGACTCATCGCAGTTTGACGCAACTCTGCTCAGCTCGACTTTCAACTTCACTACACTCCGGTCGACTCCGCTCGACTTTCCTCGACGGGACCCGTCACCATTGGAGTCAACCAGACACAACTTTTCTCGACACGACGCTTCATCTCTTGATTCTGCTCGACTCGACTCACCGCAGTTTAACGCTACTCTGCTTAGCTCGACTTTCAACTTCACTACACTCCGGTCGACTTCGCCCGACTTTCCTCGACAGGACCCGTCACCATCGGAGTCGACCAGACACAACTTTTCTCGACACGACGCTATATCTCCTGATTCTGCTCGACTCAACCCGACTTGACCTGGCTCGACTCGACTCACCGCAGTTTGATGCTACTCTGCATAGCTCGACTTTCAACTTCAACACACTCTGGTCGACTCTGCCCGACTTTCCTCGACGGGACGCTTCATCTCCTGATTCTGCTCGACTCGACCCGACTCGACCCGGCTCGACTCGACTTACCGCTGTTTCACGCTACTCTGCTCAGCTCGACTTTCAACTTGAATACACTCCGGTCGACTCCGCCCGTCTTTCCTCGACGGGACCAGTCACCATTTGAGTCAACCAGACACAACGCTTCATCTCCTGATTCTGCTCGATTAGACCCGACTCGACCCGGCTCTACTCGACTCACCGCAGTTTGACGCCCTCTGCTCAGCTCGACTTTCAACTTCAATAAACTTTTGTCGACTCCACACGACTTTCCTCGACGGGACCAGTCCCCATTGGAGTCGACCAGGCACAACTTTTCTCGACACGACCCTTTATCTCCTGATTCTGCTCGACTCGATCTGACTCAGCTGGACTAGACCCGGCTCGACTCGACTCATCGCAGTTCGACGCAAATCTGCTCAGCTCGACTTTCAACTTCACTACACTCCGGTCGACTACGCCCGACTATCCTCGACGGGACCCTCACCATTTAAGTCGACCAGACACAACTTTTCTCGACACGACGCTTCATCGCCTGATTCTGCTAGACTTGACCCGACTCGGCTGGGCTCGACCTGGCTCGACTCGACTCATCGCAGTTCGACGCAACTCCTCTCAGCTCGACTTTGAACTTCACTACACTCTGGTCGACTACGCGCGACTTTCCTCGACGGGACCCGTCACCATTGGAGTCAACCAGACACAACTTTTCTCGAGACGACACTTCATCTCTTGATTCTGCTCGATTCGACCCGGCTCGACTCGACTTACCGCAGTTTGACGCTACTCTGCTCAGCTCGACTTTCAACTTCAATACCCTCCGGTCGACTCCGCCCGTCTTTCCTCGACGGGACCCGTCATGATTGGAGTCAACCAGACACAAATTTTCTCGACACAACGCTTGATCTCCTAATTCTGCTCGATTAGACCCGACTCTACCCGGCTCGACTCGACTCACCGCAGTTTGACGCTCTCTGCTCAGCTCGATTTTCAACTTCAATACACTTCTGTCGACTCCACCCGACTTTCCTCGACGGGACCAGTCACCGTTGGAGTCGACCAGACACAACTTCTCTCGACACGACGCTTCATCTCCTGATTCTGCTCGACTCGATCCGACTTGGATGGACTCGACCCGGCTCGACTCGACTCATCGTAGTTCGACGCAACTCTGCTTACCTCGACTTTCAACTTCACGACACTCCGGTCGACTACGGCCGACTATCCTTGACTGGACCCGTAACCATTTAAGGCGACCAGACACAACTTTTCTCGACACGACACTTCATCGCCTGATTCTGCTCGACTTGACCCGACTCGACTGGACTCGACCTGGCTCGACTCGACTGGACTCGACCCGGCTGGACTCGACTCATCGCAGTTCGACGCAACTCTGCTCAGCTCGACTTTCAACTTCACTACACTCCAGTCGACTTCGCCAGACTTTCCTCGACGGGACCCGTCACCATTTGAGTCGACCAGACACAACTTTTCTCGACACGACGTTTCATCTCCTGATTCTGCTCGACCCGGCTCGACTCTACTCACCGCAGTTTGATGCTACTCTGCTCAGCTCGACTTTCAACTTCACTACAGTCCGGTCGACTCCGCCCGACGTTCCTTGACAGGACCCCTCACCATCGGAGTCGACCAGAAACAACTTTTCTTGACACGACGCTTTATCTCCTGATTCTACTCAACTCGACCCGACTTGACCCGGCTCGACTCTTCTCACCGTAGTTTGACGCTACTATGCACAGCTCGACTTTCAACTTCAACACAATCTGGTCGACTCCGCCCAACTTTCCTCGACGGGACCCGTCATCATTGGAGTCCACCAGACACAACTTTTCT
The DNA here is from genome assembly GCA_037954105.1 of Canavalia gladiata. Taxonomy (NCBI): domain Eukaryota; kingdom Viridiplantae; phylum Streptophyta; class Magnoliopsida; order Fabales; family Fabaceae; genus Canavalia; species Canavalia gladiata. Next base: position 21,674,692 of record CM075668.1, on the reverse strand, counting down.
CGACAAGACGCTTCATCTCCTGATTCTGCTCGACTCGACCCCGACTCGACCCGGCTCGACTCGACTTACCGCAGTTTCACGCTACTCTACTCAGCTCTACTTTCAACTTCAATACACTCCGGTCGACTCCGCCCGTCTTTCCCCGACGGGACCCGTCACCATTGGAGTCAACCAGACACAACTTTTCTCGACACAACGCTTCATCTCCTGATTCTCCTCGATTAGACCCGACTCGACCCGGCTCTACTCGACTCACTGCAGTTTGACGCTCTCAGCTCAGCTCGACTTTCAACTTCAATACACTTTTGTCGACTCCACCCGACTTTCCTCGACGGGCCCAGTCACCATTGGAGTCGACCAGACACAACTTTTCTCGACACGACGCTTTATCTCCTGATTCTGCTCGACTTCACCTGACTCGACTAGACTCGACTCGGCTCGACTCGACTCATCGCAGTTCGACGCAACTCTGCTCAGCTAGACTTTCAACTTCACTACACTCCGGTCGACTACGCCCGACTATCCTCGACGGGACCCGTCACCATTTAAGTCGACCAGACACAACTTTTCTCGACACGACGCTTTATCTCCTGATTCTGCTCGACTTGACCCGACTCGACTCGGCTCGACTCGACTCATCGCAGTTCGACGCAACTCTGCTCAGCTCGACTTTCAACTTCACTACACTCCGGTCGACTACGCCCGACTATCCTCGACGGGACCCGTCACCATTTAAGTCCACCAGACACAACTTTTCTCGACACGACGCTTCATTGCCTGATTTTGGTCGACTTGACCCTACTCGGCTGGACTTGACCCGGCTCGACTCGACTCATCGCAGTTCGACGCAACTCTGCTCAGCTCGACTTTCAACTTCACTACACTCCGGTCGACTCCGCTCGACTTTCCTCGACGGGATCCGTCAACATTGGAGTCCACCAGACACAACTTTTCTCGACAAGACGCTTCATCTCCTGATTCTGCTCGATTAGACCCGACTCGACCCGGCTCTACTCGACTCACCGCAGTTTGACGCTCTCAGCTCAGCTCGACTTTATACTTCAATACACTTTTGTCGACTCCACCCGACTTTCCTCGATGGGACCAGTCACCATTGGAGTCGACCAGACACAACTTTTCTCGACACGACGCTTTATCTCCTGATTCTTCTCGACTCGATCCGACTCGGCTGGACTTAACTCGGCTCGACTCGACTCATCGCAGTTCGACGCAACTCTGCTCAGCTCGACTTTCAACTTCACTACACTCCGGTCGACTACGCCCGACTATCGTCGACGGGACCCGTCACAATTTAAGTCGACCAGACACAACTTTTCTCGACACGACGCTTTCTGATTCTGCTCGACTTGACCCGACTCGACTGGACTCGACTCGGCTCGACTCGGCTCGACTCGACTCATCGCAGTTCGACGCAACTCTGCTCAGCTTGACTTTCAACTTCACTACACTCCGGTCGACTATGCCCCACTATCCTCGACGGGACCCGTCACCATTTAAGTCGACCAGACAAGACTTTTCTCGACACGACGCTTCATCTCCTGATTTTGCTTGACTTGACCCTACTCGGCCGGACTTGACCCGGCTCGACTCGACTCATCGCAGTTCGACGCAACTCTGCTCAGCTCGACTTTCAACTTCACTACACTCCGGTCGACTCCGCTCGACTTTCCTCGACGGGACCCGTCACCATTGGAGTCAACCAGACACAACTTTTCTCGACACGACGCTTCATCTCTTGATTCTGCTCGACTCGACTCACCGCAGTTTAACGCTACTCTGCTTAGCTCGACTTTCAACTTCACTACACTCCGGTCGACTTCGCCCGACTTTCCTCGACAGGACCCGTCACCATCGGAGTCGACCAGACACAACTTTTCTCGACACGACGCTATATCTCCTGATTCTGCTCGACTCAACCCGACTTGACCTGGCTCGACTCGACTCACCGCAGTTTGATGCTACTCTGCATAGCTCGACTTTCAACTTCAACACACTCTGGTCGACTCTGCCCGACTTTCCTCGACGGGACGCTGCAACTCCTGTTTCTGCTCGACTCGACCCGACTCGACCCGGCTCGACTCGACTTACCGCTGTTTCACGCTACTCTGCTCAGCTCGACTTTCAACTTCAATACACTCCGGTCGACTCTGCCCGTCTTTCCTCGACGGGACCAGTCACCATTGGAGTCAACCAGACACAACTTTTCTCCACACAACGCTTCATCTCCTGATTCTGCTCGATTAGACCCGACTCGACCCGACTCTACTCGACTCACCGCAGTTTGACGCCCTCTGCTCAGCTCGACTTTCAACTTCAATAAACTTTTGTCGACTCCACACGACTTTCCTCGACGGGACCAGTCCCCATTGGAGTCGACCAGACACAACTTTTCTCGACACGACCCTTTATCTCCTGATTTTGCTCGACTCGATCCGACTCGGCTGGACTAGACCCGACTCGACTCGACTCATCGCAGTTCGACGCAACTCTGCTCAGCTCGACTTTCAACTTCACTACACTCCGGTCGACTACGCCCGACTATCCTCGACGGGACCCTCACCATTTAAGTCGACCAGACACAACTTTTCTCGACACGACGCTTCATCGCCTGATTCTGCTAGACTTGACCCGACTCGGCTGGGCTCGACCTGGCTCGACTCGACTCATCGCAGTTCGACGCAACTCCTCTCAGCTCGACTTTGAACTTCACTACACACCGGTCGACTGCGCCCGACTTTCCTCGACGGGACCCGTTACCATTGGAGTCAACCAGACACAACTTTTCTCGAGACGACACTTCATCTCTTGATTCTGCTCGACTCGACCCGGCTCGACTCGACTTACCGCAGTTTCACGCTACTCTGCTCAGCTCGACTTTCAACTTCAATAGCCTCCGGTCGACTCCGCCCGTCTTTCCTCGACGGGACCCGTCACGATTGGAGTCAACCAGACACAAATTTTCTCGACACAACGCTTGGTCTCCTAATTCTGCTCGATTAGACCCGACTCTACCCGGCTCGACTCGACTCACCGCAGTTTGACGCTCTCTGCTCAGCTCGATTTTCAACTTCAATACACTTCTGTCGACTCCACCCGACTTTCCTCGACGGGACCAGTCACCATTGGAGTCGACCAGACACAACTTCTCTCGACACGACGCTTCATCTCCTGATTCTGCTCGACTCGATCCGACTCGGATGGACTCGACCCGGCTCGACTCGACTCATCGTAGTTCGACGCAACTCTCCTTACCTCGACTTTCAACTTCACGACACTACAATCGACTACGGCCGACTATCCTTGACGGGACCCGTAACCATTTAAGGCGACCAGACACAACTTTTCTCGACACGACACTTCATCGCCTGATTCTGCTCGACTTGACCCGACTCGACTGGACTCGACCTCGCTCGACTCGACTGGACTCGACCCGGCTGGACTCGACTCATCGCAGTTCGACGCAACTCTGCTCAGCTCGACTTTCAACTTCACTACACTCCAGTCGACTCCGCCAGACTTTCCTCGACGGGACCCGTCACCATTTGAGTCGACCAGACACAACTTTTCTCGACACGACGTTTCATCTCCTGATTCTCCTCGACCCGGCTCGACTCTACTCACCGCAGTTTGATGCTACTCTTCTCAGCTCGACTTTCAACTTCACTACATTCCGGTCGACTCCGCCCGACGTTCCTCGACAGGACCCCTCACCATCGGAGTCGACCAGACACAACTTTTCTCGACACGACGCTTTATCTCCTGATTCTACTCGACTCGATCCGACTTGACCAGGCTCGACTCTTCTCACCGTAGTTTGACGCTACTCTGCACAGCTCGACTTTCAACTTCAACACAATCTGGTCGACTCCGCTCGACTTTCCTTGACGGGACCCGTCAACATTAGAGTCCACCAGACACAACTTTTCTCAACAAGACGCTTCATCTTCTGATTCTGCTCGACTCGACCCGACTCGACCCGGCTCGACTCGACTTACCGCAGTTTCACGCTACTCTGCTCAGCTCTACTTTCAACTTCAATACACTCCGATCGACTCCGCCCGTCTTTCCTCGACGGGACCCGTCACCAGTGGAGTCAACCAGACACAACTTTTCTCGACACAACGCGTCATCTCCTGATTCTGCTCGATTAGACCCGACTCGACCCGGCTCTACTCGACTCACCGCAGTTTGACGCTCTCAGCTCAGCTTGACTTTCAACTTCAATACACTTTTGTCGACTCCACCCGACTTTCCTCGACGGGACCAGTCACCATTGGAGTCGACCAGACGCAACTTTTCTCGACACGACGCTTTATCTCCTGATTCTGCTCGACTCGATCCGACTCGGCTGGACTCAACTCGGCTCGACTCGACTCATCGCAGTTCGACGCAACTCTGCTCAGCTCGAGTTTCAACTTCACTACACTCCGGTCGACTACGCCCGACTATCGTCGACGGGACCCGTGACCATTTAAGTCGACCAGACACAACTTTTCTCGACACGACGCTTTATCTCCTGATTCTGCTCGACTTGACCCGACTCGACTGGACTCGACTCGGTTCGACTCGACTCATCACAGTTCGACGCAACTCTGCTCAGCTCGACTTTCAACTTCACTACACTCCGGTCGACTACGCCCGACTATCCTCGACGGGACCCGTCACCATTTAAGTCGACCAGACACAACTTTTCTCGACACGACGCTTCATCGCCTGATTTTGCTCGACTTGACCCTACTCGGTCGGACTTGACCCAGCTCGACTCGACTCATCGCAGTTCGACGCAACTCTGCTCAGCTCGACATTCAACTTCACTACACTCCGGTCGACTCCCCTCGACTTTCCTCGACGGGACCCGTCACCATTGGAGTCAACCAGACACAACTTTTCTCGACACGACGCTTCATCTCTTGATTCTGCTCGACTCGACCCGGCTCGACTCGACTCACCGCAGTTTAACGCTACTCTGCTTAGCTCGACTTTCAACTTCACTACACTCCGGTCGACTCCGCCCGACATTCCTCGACGGGACTTGTCACCATTTGTGTGGACCAGACACAACTTTTCTCGACACGACGCTTCATCGCCTGATTCTACTCGACTCGACCCGACTCGACTCACCGCAGGTTAACGCTACTCTACTCAGCTCGACATTCAACTTCAACACACTTCGGTCGACTCCGCTCGACTTTCCACGACGGCACCCGTCACCATTGGAGTCCACCAGACACAACTTTTCTCCACACGACGCTTCATCTCCTGATTCTGCTCAACTCGACCGGACTCGACCTGGCATGACTCGACTCACAACAGGTTGACGCTACTCTGCTCAGCTCGACAGTCTACTTCAACACATCGAGTCGACTCCACCCGACTTTCCTCGACGGGACCCGTCACCATTTGAGTCGACCAGACACAAATTTTCTCGACACGACGCTTCATCGCCTGATTCTGCTCGACTTGACCCGACTTGGCTGGACTCGACCCGGCTCGACTCGACTCATCGCAGTTTGACGCAACTCTGCTCAGCTCGACTTTCAACTTCACTACACTCCGGTCGACTCCGCCTGACTTTCCTCGACGGGGACCCGTCACCATTGGAGTCGACTGGACAGAACTTTTCTCCACACGACACTTCATCTCCTAATTCTGCTCGATTAGACCCGACTCGACCCGGCTCGACTCGACTCACCGCAGTTTGACGCTCTCTACTCAGCTCGACTTTCAACTTCAATACACTTCTGTCGACTCCACCCGACTTTCCCTGACGGGACCTGTCACCATTGGAGTCGACCAGACACAACTTTTCTCGACACGACGCTTCATCTCCTGATTCTGCTCGACCCGGCTCGACTCAACTCACCACAGTTTGATGCTACTCTGCTCAGCTCGACTTTCAACTTCACTACACACCGGTTGACTCCGCCCGACGTTCCTCGACAGGACCCGTCCCCATCGGAGTCGACCAGACACAAATTTTCTCGACACGACGCTTTATCTCCTGATTCTCTTCGACTCGACCAGACTTGACCCGGCTCGACTCGACTCACCGTAGTTTGACGCCACTCTGGACAACTCGACTTTCAACTTCCACACACTCTGGTCGACTCCGCCCGATTTTCCTCGACGAGACCCGTCACCATTGGAGTCGACCAGACACAACTTTTCTTCACACGACACTTCATCCCTCGATTCGGCTCGACTCGACACGACTCGACCCCGATCGACTCGACTCACCGCAATTTGACGCTACTCTGCTCAGCTCGACTTTCAACTTCACTACACACCGGTCGACTCCGCCCGACTTTCCTCGACGGGACTTGTCACCATTGGAATCGACCAGACACAACTTTTCTCGACCCGACGCTTCATCGCCTGATGCTGCTCGACTCGACCCGACTTGACTGGATTCGACCCGGCTCGACTCGACTCATCACAGTTCGACGCAACTCTGCTTGGCTCGACTTTCAACTTTACTACACTCCGGTCGATTCCGCTCGACTTTCCTCGACGGGACCCGTCACCATTGGAGTGGACCAGACACAACTTTTCTCGACAAGACGCTTCATCTCCAGATTCTGCTCGACTCGACCCAGCACGACTCGACTCACCGCAGGTTGACGCTATTCTGCTCACCTCGACATTCAACTTGAACACACTCCGGTCGACTTCGCCTGACTTTCCTCGATGGGACCCGTCACCATTGGAGTCTACCAGACACAACTTTTCTCGACACGACGCTTCATCGCCTGATTCTGCTCGACTTGACCCGACTCGGCTGGACTCGACCCGGCTCGACTCGATTCATCGCAGTTCGACGCAACTCTGCTCAGCTCGACTCTCAACTTCACTACACTCCGGTCGACTCCGCCCGACTTTCCTCGACGGGACCCGTCATCATTGGAGTCGACCAGACACAACTTTTCTCGACACGACGCTTCATCTCCTGATTCTGCTCGACTCGACCCGACTCGACCCGGCACGACTCTACTCACCGCAGGTTGACGCTATTCTGCTCAGCTCGACATTCAACTTCAACACACTCCGGTCGACTCCGCCCGACTTTCCTCGATGGGACCCGTCACCATTGGAGTCGACCAGACAAAACTTTTCTCGACACGACGCTTCATGTCCTGATTCTGCTCGACCCGGCTCGACTCGACTCACCACAGTTTGATGCTACTTTGCTCAGCTCGACTTTCAACTTCACTACACTCCGGTTGACTCCGCTAGACGTTCCTCGACAGGACCCGTCACCATCAGAGTCGACCAGACACAACATTTCTCGACACGACGCTTTATCTCCTGATTCTCCTCGACTCGACCCGACTTGACCCAACTCGACTCGACTCACCGTAGTTTGACGCTACTCTGCACAGCTCGACTTTCAACTTCAAAACACTCCGGTCGACTCCGCCCGACTTTCCTTGACGGGACCCGTCACCATTGGAGTCGACCAGACACAACTTTTCTCGACACGATGCTTCATCCCTCGATTCTGCTCGACTCGACATGACTCGACCTCGATCGACTCGACTCACCGCAATTTGACGCTACTCTGTTCAGCTCGACTTTCAACTTTATTACACTACGGTCGACTCTGCCCGACTTTCCTCGACGGGACTTGTCACCATTGGAGTCGACCAGACACAACTTTTCTCGACCCGACGCTTCATCGCCTGATGCTGCTCGACTAGACCCGACTCGACTAGACTCGACCCGGCTCGACTCGACTCATCACAGTTCGACGCAACTGTGCTTAGCTCGACTTTCAACTTCACTACACTCCGGTCGACTTCGCCCGACTTTCCTCGACAGGACCCGTCACCATCGGAGTCGACCAGACACAACTTTTCTCGACACGACGCTTCATCTCCTGATTCTGCTCGATTAGACCCGACTCGACCCGGCTCGACTTGACTCACCGCAGTTTGACGCTCTCTGCTCAGCTCGACTTTCAACTTCAATACACTCCGGTCGACTCCACCCGTCTTTCCTCGACGGGACCCGTCACCATTAGAGTCAACCAGACACAACTTTTCTCGACACAACGCTTCATCTCCTTATTCTGCTTGATTAGTCCAGACTCGACCCGGCTCGACTCGACTTACCGCAATTTGACGCTACTCTGCTCAGCTCAACTTTCAACTTCAATACACTTCTCTCGACTCCACCCGACTTTCCTCGACGGGACCAGTCACCATTGGAGTCGACCAGACACAACTTTTCCTGACACGACGCATCATCTTCTCTTCTGTTCGACTCGATCCGACTCGACTCGTAACATCGCAGTTCGACGCAACTCTGCTCAGCTCGACTTTCAACTTCACTATACTCCGGTCGACTACGCCCGGCTATCCTCGACGGGACCCGATACCATTTAAGTCGACCAAACACAACTTTTCTCGACCCGACGCTTCATCGCCTGATGTTGCTCGACCGACTCGGCTGGACTCGACTCGGCTCGACTCGAATCATCGCAGTTCGACGCAACTCTGCTCAGCTCGACTTTCAACTTCACTACACTCTGGTCGACTCCGCCCGACTTTCCTCGACGGGACCCGTCACCATTGGAGTCGACCAGACACAACTTTTCTCGACACGACGCTTCATCGCCTGATTCTACTCGACTCGACCCGACTCGACTCACCGCAGGTTGATGCTACTCTGCTCGGCTCGACATTCAACTTCAACACACTTCGGTCGACTCCGCCCGACATTCCACGACGGCACCCGTCACCATTGGAGTCCACCAGACACAACTTTTCTCGACACGACGCTTCATCTCCTGATTCTGCTCAACTCGACCAGACTCGACCCGGCACGACTCGACTCACCGCAGGTTGACGCTACTCTGCTCAGCTCGACATTCAACTTCAACACACTCCAGTCGACTCCGCCCGACTTTCCTCGACGGGACCCGTCACCATTTGAGTCGACCAGACACAACTTTTCTCGACACGACGCTTCATCGCCTAATTTTGCTCGACTTGACCCGACTCGGCTGGACTCGACCCGGCTCGACTCGACTCACCGCAGTTTAACGCTACTCTTCTTAGCTCCTCTTTCAACTTCACTACACTCCGGTCGACTTCGCCTGACTTTCCTCGACAGGACCCGTCACCATCGGAGTCGACCGGACACAACTTTTCTAATCACGACGCTTTATCTCCTGATTCTGCTCAACTCAACCCGGCTCGACTCGACTCACCGCAGTTGACGCTGCTTTGCACAGCTCGACTTTCAACTTCAGCACACTCTGGTCGACTCCGCCCGACTTTCCTTGACGGGACCTGTCACCATTGGAGTCGACCAGACAACTTTTCTCGACACGACGCTTCATGTCCAGATTCTACTCGACTCGATCCGACTAGGCTGGACTCGACCCGGCTCGACTCGCCTCATCGCAGTTCGACGCAACTCTGCTCAGCTCGACTTTCAACTTCACTACACTCCAGTCGCCTACGCCCGACTATCCTCAACGGCACCCGTCGCCATTTAAGTCGACCAGACACAACTTTTTTCGACACGACGCTTCATCGCCTGATTCTGCTTGACTTGACCCGACTCGGCTGGACTCGACCCGGCTCGACTCGACTCATCGCAGTTTGACGCAACTCTGCTCAGCTCGACTTTCAACTTCACTACACTCCGTTCGACTCCGCCCGACTTTCCTCGACAGGACCCGTCACCAGTGGAGTCGACCAGACACAACTTTTCTCGACACGACGCTTCATCTCCTGATTCTGCTCGACGGGACCCGACTCGACTCCCCGCAGGTTGACGCTACTCTGCTCAGCTCGACATTCAACATCAACACACTTCGGTCAACTCCGCCCGACTTTCCTCGACGGGACCCGTCACCATTTGAGTCGACCAGACAAAACTTTTCTCGACACGACGCTTCATCGCCTGATTCTACTCGACTCGACCCGACTCGACGCACCGCAGGTTGACGCTACTCTGCTCAGCTCGACATTCAACTTCAATACACTTCGGTCGACTCCGCCCGACTTTCCACGACGGCACCCGTCACCATTGGAGTCGACCAGACACAACTTTTCTCGACACAACGCTTGATCTCCTGATCCTGCTCAACTCGACCGGACTCGACCCGGCACGACTTGACTCACCGCAGGTTAACGCTACTCTGCTCAGCTCGACATTCAACTTCAACACACTCCAGTCGACTCCGCCCGACTTTCCTCGACGGGAACCGTCACCATTTGAGTCGAGCAGACACAACTTTTCTCGACACGACGCTTCATCGCATGATTCTGCTCGACTTGACCCGACTCGGCTGGACTCAACCCGGCTCGACTCGACTCATCGCAGTTTGACGCAACTCTGCTCAGCTCGAATTTCAACTTCACTACGCTCCGGTCGACTCCGCCCGACTTTCCTCGACGGGACCCGTCACCAATGGAGTCGACTGGAAAGAACCTTTCTCCACACGACACTTCATCTCCTGATTCTGCTCGACTCGACCCGGCTCGACTCGACTCACCGCAGTTTAACGCTACTCTTCTTAGCTCCACTTTCAACTTCACTACACTCCGGTCGACTTCGCCTGACTTTCCTCGACAGGACCCGTCACCATCGGAGTTGACCAGACACAACTTTTCTAATCACGAAGCTTTTTCTCCTGATTCTGTTCAACTCAACCCGACTTGACCCGGCTCGACTCGACTCACCGCAGTTTGACGCTACTCTGCACAGCTCGACAGTCAACTTCAACACACTCCGGTCGACTCCGCCCGACTTTCCTCGACGGGACCCGTCACCATTGGAGTCGACCAGACACAAATTTTCTCGACACGACGCTTCATCTCCTGATTCTGCTCGACTCGATCCAAGTCGCCTGGACTCGACCCGGCTCGACTCGACTCATCGTAGTTCGACGCAACTCTGCTCAGCTCGACTTTCAACTTCACTACACTCCAGTCGACTATGCCCGACTATCCTCGACGGGACCCGTCACCATATAAGCCGACTAGACACAACTTTTCTCGACACGACGCTTCATTGCCTGATTCTGCTTGACTTGACCCGACTCGGCTGGACTCGACCCGGCTCGACTAGACTCATCGCAGTTCGACGGAACTCTACTCAGCTCGACTTTCAACTTCACTATACTCTGGTCGACTCCGCCCGACTTTCGTAGACGGGAGCCGTGACCATTGGAGTTGACCAGACACAACTTTTCTCGACACGACGCTTCATCTCCTGATTCTGGTCGACTCGACCCGACTCGACCTGGCACGACTCGACTCACCGCAGGATGACGCTACTCTGCTCAGCTCGACATTCAATTTCAACACACTCCGGTCGACTCCGCCCGACTTTCCTCGACGGGACCCGTCACCATTGGAGTCGACCAGACACAAATTTTCTCACCACGACGCTTCATCTCCTGAGTCTGCTCGACCTGGCTCGACTCGATTCACCGCAGTTTGATGCTACTCTGCTCAGCTCGACTTTCAACTTCACTACACTCCGGTCGACTCCGCCCGAAGTTCCTCGACAGAAGCCGTCACCATCGGAGTCGACCAGACACAACTTTTCTCGACACGACGCTTTATCTCCTGATTCTACTCCACTCGATCCGACTTGACCCGGCTCGACTCGACTCACCGCAGTTTGATGCTACTCTGGACAGCTCGACTTTCAACTTCAACACACTCCGGTCGACTCCGCCCGACATTCCTCGACGGGACCAGTCACCATTGGAGTCGACCAGACGCAACTTTTCTCGACGCGACGCTTCATCTCTCGATTCGACTCGACTCGAAACGACTCGACCCCGATCGACTCGAGTCACCGAAATTTGACGCTACTTTGCTCAGCTTGACTTTCAGCTTCACTACACTGCGGTCGACTCCGCCCGACGTTCCTCGACGGGACTCGTCACCAATGGAGTCGACCAGACACAACTTTTCTCGACTCGACGCTCCATCGCCTGTTTCTGCTCGACTCGACCCGGCACGACGCTTTATCTCCTGATTCTGCTCGACTCAACCCGACTTGACCTGGATCGACTCGACTCACCGCAATTTGATGCTACTCTTCTCAGCTCGACTTTCAACTTCACTACACTCCGGTCGACTCCGCCCGACTTTCCTCGACGGGACCCGTCACCATTGGAGTCGACTAGACAGACCTTTTCTCGACACGACACTTCATCTCCTTATTCTGCTCGACTCGACTCGACTCACCGCAGTTTAACGCTACTTTGCTTAGCTCGACTTTCAACTTCACTACACTCCGGTCGACTCCGCCCGTCTTTCCTCGACGGGACATGTCGCCATTGGAGTCGACCAGACACAACTTTTCTCAACACAACGCTTCATCTCCTGATTCTGCTCGATTAGACCCGACTCGATCTGGCTCGACTCGACTCACCGCAGTTTGACGCTCTCTGCTAAGCTTGACTTTCAACTTCAATACACTTCTGCCGACTCCACTCGACTTTCCTCGACGGGACCAGACACCATTGGTGTCGTCCAGACACAACTTTTCTCGACACGACGCGTCATCTCCTCATTCTGCTCGACTAGACCCGACACGGCTCGACTCGACTCATCGCAGTTCGACGCAACTCTGCTCAGCTCGACTTTCAACTTCACTACACTCCGGTCGACTCCGCCCGACATTCCTCGACGGGACCCGTCACCATTGGAGTCGACCAGACACAACTTTTCTCGACACGACGCTTCATCTCCTGATTCTGCTCAACTCGACCGGACTCGACCTGGCACGACTCGACCCACCGCAGGTTGACGCTACTCTGCTCAGCTCGACATTCAACTTCAACACACTCCAGTCGACTCCGCCCGACTTTCCTCGACCGGACCCGTCACCATTTGAGTCGACCAGACACAACTTTTCTCGACACGACGCTTCATCGCCTGATTCTGCTCGACTTGACCCGACTCGGCTGGACTCGACCCGGCTCGACTCGACTCATCGCAGTTTGACGCAACTGTGCTCAGCTCGAATTTCAACTTCACTACACTCAGGTCGACTCCGCCCGACTTTCCTCGACGGGACCCGTCACCATTGGAGTCGACTGGACAGAACCTTTCTCCACACGACACTTCATCTCCTGATTCTGCTCGACGCAACCCGGCTCGACTCGACTCACCACAGTTTAACGCTACTCTTCTTAGCTCGACTTTTAACATCACTACACTCCGGTCGACTTCGCCGGACTTTCCTCGACAGGACCCGTCCCCATCGGAGTCGACCAGACACAACTTTTCTAATCACGACACTTTATCTCCTTATTCTGCTCAACTCAATCCGACTTGACCCGGCTCGACTCGACTCACCGCAATTTGACGCTACTCTGCACAGCTCGACTTTCAACTTCAACACGCTCTGGTCGACTCCTACTGACTTTCCTCGACGGGACTTGTCACCCTTGGAGTCGACCGGACACAACTTTTCTCGACACGACACTTCATCGCTTGATTCTGCTCGACTCGACCCAACTCAGCTGGACTCGACCCGGCTCGACTTGTCTCATCGCAATTTGACACAACTCTGCTCTTCTCGACTTTCAACTTCACTACACTCCGGTCGACTACGCCCGACTATCCTCTACGGGACCCGTCACCATTGAAGTCGACCAGACACAACTTTTCTCGACTCGACGCTCCATCGCTTGATTTCTCTCGACTCGACACGACTCGGCTGGATTCAACCCGGCTCGGCTTGTCGCATCGCCGTTCGACGCAACTCTGCTCAGCTTGACTTTCAACTTCACTACACTCCGGTCGACTCCGCCCGACTTTCCTCGATGGGACTCGTCACCATTAGAGTCGACTAGACAGAACTTTTCTCGACACGACTCTTTATCTCCTGATTCTTCTCGACTCCACCTGGCTCGACTCGACTCACCACAGTTTGACGCTACTCTGCTCAGCTCGACTTTCAACTTCACTACACTCCGTTCGACTTCGCCCGACTTTCCTCGAAAGGAATCGTCACCATTTGAGTCGACTAGACACAACTTTTCTCGATCCGACGCTTCATCGCCTGATTCTGCTCGACTCGACCCGACTCGGCTGGACTCAACCTGGCTCGACTCGAGTAATCGTAGTTCCACGCAACTCTACTCAGCTCGACTTTCAACTTTACTTCAGTCCGGTCGACTCCGCCCGATATTCCTCGACAGGACCCGTCACCATCGAAGTCGACCAGACACCACTTTTCTTGACACGACGCTTTATCTCCTTATTCTGCTCGACTCAACCCGACTTGACCCAGCTCGACTGGACTCATCGCAGTTCGACGCAACTCTGCTCAGCTCGCCTTTCAACTTCACTACACTTCGGTCGACTCTGCCCGACTTTCCTCAACGGGACCCGTCACCAACAGAGTCGACCAGACACCACTTTTCTTGACACGACGCTTTATCTCCTGATTCTGCTCGACTCGACGTGACTGGACCCCGCTCGACTCGACTCACCGCAATTTGACGCTACTCTGCTCAGGTCGACTTTCAACTTCACTACACTCCGGTCGACACTGCCCAACTTTCCTTGACGGGACTCGTCACCATTGGAGTCGACCAGACACAACTTTTCTCGAGCCGACCCTTCATCGCCTGATTCTGCTCGACACGACCCGACTCGGATGGACTCGACCCGCCTCGACTCGACTCATCGCAGTTCGACGCAACTCTGCTGAGCTCAACTTTCAACTTCACTACAGTCCGGTCGACTCTGCCCGACTTTCCTCTACGGGATCCATCACCATTGGAGTTTACTAGACAGAACTTTTCTCGACACGACACTTCATCTCCTGATTCTGCTCGACTCGACCCGGCTCGACTCGACTCACCGCATTTTGACGCTACTCTGCTTAGCTCGACTTTCAACTTAACTACACTCCGGCCGAATTCGCCCGACTTTCCTCGACGGGACTCGTCACCATTTGAGTCGACCAGACACAACTTTTCTCGACCCGACGCTTCATCACCTGATCCTTCTCGACTCGACCCGACTCGGCTGGATTAGACCCGCCTCGACTCGACTCATCGCAGTTCGACGCAACTCTGCTCAGCTCAACTTTCAACTTCACTATAGTCCGGTCGACTCTGCCCGACTTTCCTCGACGGGACCCGTCACCATTGGAGTTTACTAGACAGAACTTTTCTCGACACGACACTTCATCTCCTGATTCTGCTCGACTCGACTTACCGCAGTTTGACGCTACTCTGCTCAGCTCGACTTTCAACTTATATACACTCCGGTCGACTCCGCCCATCTTTCCTCGACGGGACCGGTCACCATTGGAGTAGACCAAACACAACTTTTCTGGACACAACGCTTCATCTCCTTATTCTGCTCGATTCGACCTGACTCGACCCGGCTCGACTCGACTCACCGCAGTTTGACGCTCTCTGCTCAGCTCGACTTTCAACTTCAATACACTTGTGTCGACTCCGCCCGACTTTCCTCGACGGGACCAGTCACCATTGGTGTTGACCAGACACAACTTTTCTCGACACGACGCTTCATCTCCTGATTCTGCTTGACTCGATCCGACTCGGCTGGACTCGACCCGGCTCGACTCGACTCATCGCAGTTCGACACAACTCTGCTCAGCTCGACTTTCAACTTCACTACACTTCGGTCGAGTACGCCTGACTATCTCGACGAGACCCGTCACCATTTAAGTCGACCAGACACAACTTTTCTCGACTCGACGCTTCATCGCCTGATTTTGCTCGACTTGACCCGACTTGGCTGGACTCGCCCGGCTGAACTCGACTCATCGCAGTTCGACGTAACTATGCTCAGCTCGACTTTCAACTTCACTACACTCCGGTCGACTCCGCCCGACTTTCCTCGACGGCACTCGTCGCCATTGGAGTCGACCAGACACAACTTTTCTCGACCCGAAGCTTCATCGCCTGGTTCTGCTCGACTCAACCCGATTCAGCTGGACTCGACCCGGCTCGACTTGTCTCATCGCAGTTTGACATACCTCTGCTCTGCTCGACTTTCAACTTCACTACACTCCGATCGACTACGACCGACTATCCTCGACAGGACCCGTCACCATTGAAGTCGACCAGACACAACTTTTCTCGACCCGACGCTTCATCGCGTGATTCTGCTTGACTCGACCCGACTCGGCTGGACTCCACCCGGCTCGATTAGACTCATCGAAGTTCGACGCAACTCTGCTAGCTCGACTTTTAACTTCACGACACTCAGGTTGACTCCACCCGACTTTCCTCGACGGGACTCGTCACCATTGGAGTCGACCAGACTTAACTTATCTCGACCCGACGCTTCATCGCCTGATTCTGCTCGACTCGACCCGACTCGGCTGGACTCGACACGGCTCGACTCGACTCATCGCAGTTCGACGCAACTCTGCTCAGCTCGACTTTCAACTTCACTACACTTCGGTCGACTCCGCCCGACTTTCCTTAATGGGACCCATCATCATTGGAGCTGACCAGACTTAAATTTTCTCGACACGTGGCTTGATCTACTGATTCTGCTTGACTCGACCCCGCTCGACTCAACTCACCGCAGTTTGACGCAACTCTGCTCAGCTCGAGTTTCAACTTCACTACACACCGGTCGACTCCGCCCGACTTTCCTCGACGGGACCCGTCACCATTGGAGTCGACCAGACAAAACTTTTCTCGACCCGACCCTTCATCTCCTGATTCTGCTCGACTCGACCTGACTCGACCCCGCTCGACTCGACTCACCGCAATTTGACGCTACTTTGCTCAGCTCGACTTTCAACTTCAGTACACTCCAGTCGACTCAGCCCGACTTTCCTCGACGGGACTCGACACCATTGGAGTCGATCAGACACAACTTTTCTCGACCGGACGCTTCATCGCCTGATTCTGCTCGACTCGACTCGACGCGGCTGGACTCGACCTGGCTCGACTCGACTCATCGCAGTTCGACGCAACTGTACTCAGCTCGACTTTCAACTTCACTACCCTCTTGTCGACTCCGCCCAACCTTCCTCGACAGGACCCGTCACCATCGGAGTCGACCAGACACAACTTTTCTCGACACGACACTTTATCTCCTAATTCTGCTCGACTCGACCAGACTTGACCCGGCTCGACTCGACTCACCGCAGTTTGACGCTACTCTGGACAGCTCACTTTAAACTTCAACACACTACGGTCGACTCCGCCCGACTTTCCTCGACGGGACCCGTCACCATTGGAGTCAACTTGACACAACTTTTCTCGACACGACGCTTCATCTCTCGATTCTGCTCGACTCGACCCCACTCGACTCGACTCATCGCAGTTCGACGCAACTCTGCTCAGCTAGACTTTCACCTTCACTACTATCCGGTCGACTCCGCCCGCCTTTCCTCGACAGGACCCGTCACCATCGGACTCGACCAGACACAACTTTTCTCGACACGACGCTTTATCTCCTGATTCTGCTCCACTCGACCAGACTTGACCCGGCTAGATTCGACTCACCGCAGTGCGACGCTACTCTGGATAGCTCGACTTTCAACTTCAACACACTCCGGTCGACTCCGCCCGACTTTCCTCGACGGGACCCGTCACCGTTGGAGTAAACCAGAAACAACTTTTCTCGACACGACGCTTCATCTCTCGATTCTGCGCGACTCGACTCGTCTCGACTCATCGCAATTTGACGCTACACTGCTCTGCTCGACTTTCCACTTCAACACACTCCGGTCGACTCTGCCAGACTTTCCTCGACAGGACCCTCCACCATTGGATTCCACTAGACACAACTTTTCTCGACACGACGCTTCATCTCCTGATTCTTCTCGACTCGACCCGACTCGACCCAACTCGACTTAACTTACCGCAGTTGACGCTACTCTGCTCAGCTCGACTTTCAACTCAATACACTCCGGTCGACTCCGCCCATGCTTCCTCGACGGGACCAGTCACCATTGGATTCGACCAGACAGAACTTTTCTCGACCCGACGCTTCATCTCCTGATTCTGCTCGACTCGACCCGGCTCGACTCGACTCACCGCAGTTTGACGCTACTCTACTTAGCTCGACTTTCAACTTCACTACACTCCGGTCGACTTCGCCCAACTTTCCTCGACCGGAATCGTCACCATTTGAGTCGACCAGACACAACTTTTCTTGACACGACGCTTCATCGCCTGATTCTTCTCGACTCGATCCGACTCGACCCGACTCGACTCGACTTACCGCTGTTTGACGCTACTCTGCTCAGCTCGACTTTCAACTTCAATACACTCCGGCCGACTCCGCCAGTCTTTCCACGACGGGACCCGTCACCATTGGAGTCGACCAGACCCAACTTTTCTCGACACAACGCTTCATCTCATGATTTTGCTCGATTCGACCCGACTCAACCGCGGACACGACGCTTCATCTCTCGATTCTGCTAGACTCGACCCGACTCGACCCCGCTCGACTCGACTCACCGCAATTTGACGCTACTCTGCTCAGCTCGACTTTCAACATCACTACACTCCGGTCGACTCCGCCCGACTTTCCTAGACGGGACCCGCCACCATTGTAGTCGACCAGACACAACTTTTCTCGACCCGACGCTTCATCGCCGGATTCTGCTCGGCTCGACTCGACTCATGGCATTTCGACGCAACTCTGCTTAGCTCGACTTTCAACTTCACTACACTTCGGTCGACTCCGCCCGACTTTCCTCGACGGGACCCGTCACAATTGGAGTCGACCACACACAACTTTTCTCGACCCGATGCTTCATCTCCTGATTCAGCTCGACTCGACCCGACTTGACCCGGCTCGACTCGACTCACCAGAGTTTGACGCTACTCTGCACAGCTCAACTTTCAACTTCAACACACTCCGGTCGACTCCGCCCAACATTCCTCGACGGGACCCATCACCATTGGAGTCGACCAGACACAACTTTTCTACACACGACGCTTCATCTCCTGATTCTGCTCGACTCGATTGACTCGACCCCGCTCAAATCGACTCACTGCAGTTTGACGCTACACTGCTCAGCTCGACTTTCAACTTCACTACACTCCGGTCGACTCCGCCCGACTTTCCTAGACGGGACCCGTCACCATTGGAGTCGACCAGACACAACTTTTCTCGACCCGACGCTTGATCGCCTGATTCTGCTTTGCTCGACTCGACTCATGGCAGTTCGACGCAACTCTGCTTAGCTCGACTTTAAACTTCACTACACTCCGGTCGACTCCGCCCGAATTTCCTTGAAGGGACCCGTCACCATTGGGGTCGACTAGACAGAACTTTTCTCGACACGACACTTCATCTCCTGATTCTGCTCGACTCGACCCGGCTCGACACGACTCACCGCAGTTTGACGCTACGATGCTCAGCTCGACTTTCAACTTCAATACACTCCTGTCGACTCTGCCCGTCTTTCCTCGACGGGACCCGTCACCATTGGAGTCGACCAGACAAAAATTTTCTCGACATAACGCTTCATCTCCTAATTCTGCTCGATTCTGCCCGACTCGACCCGGCTCGATTCGACTCACCGCAGTTTGACGCTCTCTGCTCAGCT
The DNA here is from genome assembly GCA_037954105.1 of Canavalia gladiata. Lineage (NCBI taxonomy): Eukaryota > Viridiplantae > Streptophyta > Magnoliopsida > Fabales > Fabaceae > Canavalia > Canavalia gladiata. The sequence continues at coordinate 21,655,129 of CM075668.1, read as the reverse complement.
CGACTTTCAACTTCAATACACTTCTATCGACTTCACCCGACTTTCCTCGACGGGACCAGTCACCATTGGAGTCGACTAGAAACAACTTTTCTCGACACGACGCTTCCTCTTCTGATCCTGCTCGACTCGATCCGACTCGGCTGGACTAGACCCAGCTCGTTTCGACTCATCGCAGTTCGACGCAACTCTGCTCAGCTCGCCTTTCAACTTCACTACACTTCGGTCGACTCCGCCCGACTTTCCTTGACGGGACCCATCAGCATTGGAGTCGACCAGACACAACTTTTCTCGACCCGATGCTTCATCTCCTGATTCAGCTCGACTCGACCCGACTCGACCCGACTCGACTCGACTCACCTCAGTTTGACGCTACTATGCACAGCTCAACTTTCAACTTCAACACACTCCGGCCGACTTTCCTCGACGGGACCTGTCAGCATTGGAGTCGACCAAATACAACTTTTCTCGACCCGACGCTTTATCTCCTGATTCTGCTCGACACGACTCACCGCAGTTTGACGCTACTCTGCTTAGCTCGACTTTCAACTTCACTACACTCCGGTCGACTCCGCCCGACTTTCCTCGATGGGACCTGTCACCATTCGAGTCAAGCATACATAACTTTTCTCGACACGACGCTTCATCTCCTGATGCTGCTCTACTCGGCCGACCCGACCCCGGTCGAAACGACTTATCGCAGTTTGACGCTACTCTGCTCAGCTCCACTTTCAACTTCAAAACACTCCGGTCGACTCTGCCTGTCTTTCATCGACGGGACCCGCACCATTGGAGTCGACCAGACACAACTTTTCTCGACCCAACGCTTCATCGCTTGATTCTGCTCGACTCGACTTGACTCGGATAGACTCGACCCGGCTCGACTCGACTCACCGCAGTTTGACGCTACTCTGCTAAGCTCGACTTTCAACTTCACTACACTCCGATCGACTTCGCCCGACTTTCCTCGACGGGACTCGTCACCATTTGAGTCGACCAGACCCAACCTTTCTCGACCCGACGCTTCATCGCCTGATTTTGCTCGACTCGACCCGACTCGGCTGGACTCGACCTGTCTCGACTCGACCCATCGCAGTTCGACGCAACTCTGCTCAGCTCGACTTTCAACGTCACTACACTCCGTTCGACTATGCCCGAATTTCCTCGACAGGACCCGTCACCATCGGAGTCGACCAGACACCACTTTTCTTGACATGACACTTTATTTCCTGATTCTTCTCGACTCGACCTGACTTGACCCGACTCGACTCGACTCACCGCAGTTTGATGCTTCTCTGCACAGCTTGACTTTCAACTACAACACACTTCGGTCGACTCCGCCCGACTTCCCTCGACGGGACCCGTCACCATTTAAGTCGACCAGACACAACTTTTCTCGACACGACGCTTCATCTCCTGATTCTGCTCGACTCGACCTGACTCGACCCACATAGACTCGACTCACCGCAGTTTGACGCTCTCTGCTCAGCTCAACTCCTGATTCTGCTCGACTCGACCCGGGTCGACACGACTCACCGCAGTTTGACTCTACTCTGCTTAGCTCGACTTTCAACTTCACTACACTCCGGTCGACTCCGCTCGACTATCCTCGATGGGACCCGTCACCATTCGAGTCAAGCATACATAACTTTTCTCGACACGATGCTTTATCTCCCGATTCTGCTCTACTCGACCGACTCGACCCCGGTCGAATCGACTTATCGTAGTTTGACGCTACTCTGCTCAGCTCCACTTTCAACTTCAATACTCTCCGGTCGACTCCGCCAGTCTTTCCTCGACGGGACCCGCGGGACCAGTCACCATTGGAGTCGACCAGACACAACTTTTCTCGACACAACGCTTCCTCTTCTGATCCAGCTCGACTCGATCCGACTCGGCTGGACTAGACCCGACTCGTTTCGACTCATCGCAGTTCGACGCAACTCTGCTCAGCTCGACTTTCAACTTCACTACACTTCGGTCGACTCCGCCCGACTTTCCTCGATGGGACCCGTCACCATTCGAGTCAAGCATACATAACTTTTCTCGACACGACGCTTCATCTCCTGATTCTGCTCTACTCGACCGACCCGACCCCGGTCGAATCGACTTATCGCAGTTTGACGCTACTCTGCTCAGCTCCACTTTCAACTTCAATACACTCCGGTCGACTCCGCCTGTCTTTCCTCGACGGGACCCGTCACCATTGGAGTCGACCGGACACAACTTTTCTCGACCCGACGATTCATCGCTTGATTCTGCTCGACTTGACTTGACTCGGATGGACTCGACCCGGCTCGACTCGACTCACTGCAGTTTGACGCTACTCTGTTCAGCTCGACTTTCAACTTCACTACACTCCGGTCGACTTCACCCGACTTTGCTCGACGGGACTCGTCACCATTTGAGTCGACCAGACACAACCTTTCTCGACTCGACGCTTCATCGCTTGATTCTGCTCGACCCGACTCGGCTGGACTCGACCTGGCTCGACTCGACTCATCGCAGTTCGTCGCAACTCTGCTCAGCTCGACTTTCAACTTCACTACACTTCGGTCGACTCCGCCCGAGTTTCCTCGACGGGACCTGTCAGCATTGGAGTCGACTAGACACAACTTTTCTCGACCCGACGCTTCATCTCCTGATTCTGCTCGACTCGACCCGGCTTGACACGACTCACCGCAGTTTGATGCTACTCTGCTTAGCTCGACTTTCAACTTCACTACACTCAAGTCGACATCGCCCGACCTTCCTCGACGGGACTCGTCACTATTGGGGTCGACCAGACACAACTTTTCTCGACACAACGCTTCATCTCCTAATTCTTCTCGATTCGGCCCGACTCGACCCGGCTCGACTCGACTCACCGCAGTTTGACGCTACTCTGCTCAGCTCGACTTTCAACTTCACTACACTCCGGTCGACTCAGCCCGACTTTCCTCAACAGGACCCGTCACCATCGGAGTCGACCAGACACCACTTTTCTTGACACGACACTTTATCTCCTGATTCTACTCGACTCGACCTGACTTGACCCGGCTCGACTCGACTCACCGCAGTTTGACGCTACTCTGCACAGCTCGACTTTCAACTTCGACACACTCCGGTCGACTCCGCCCGACTTTCCTCGACGGGACCCTTCACCATTTAAGTCGACCAGACACAACTTTTCTCGACACGACGCTTCATCTCCTGATTCTGCTCGATTCGACCCGACTCGACCCCGCTCGACTCGACTCGCCGCGGTTCGACGCAACTCTGCTTAGCTCGACTTTCAACTTCACTATACTCCGGTCGACTGCGCCCGACTTTCCTCGACAAGACACATCACCATGGGAGTCGACTAGACAGAACTTTTCTCGACACGAGACTTCATCTCCTGATTCTGCTCGATTCGACCCGGCTCGACTCGACTCATCGCAGTTTGACGCTACTCTGCTTAGCTCGACTTTCAACTTCACTACACTCCGGTCGACATCGCCCGACTTTCCTCGACGGGATTCGTCACCATTTGAGTCTACCAGACCTAACTTTTCTCGACACAACGCTTCATCTCCTGATTCTGCTCGATTCGACCCGACTCGAGCCGGCTCGACTTGACTCACCCCAGTTTGACGCTCTCTGCTCAGCTCGACTTTCAACTTCACTACACTTCTATCGTCTTCACCCGACTTTCCTCGACGGGACCAGTCACCATTGGAGTCGACCAGACACAACTTTTCTCGACACGACACTTCCTCTTCTGATCCAGCTCGACTCGATCCGACTCGGCTAGACTAGACCCGGCTCGTTTCGACTCATCGCAGTTCGACGCAACTCTGCTCAGCTCGACTTTCAACTTCACTACACTTCGGTCGACTCCGCCCGACTTTCCTTGACGGGACCCGTCAGCATTGGAGTTGACCAGACACAACTTTTATCGAATCGACGCTTTATCTCCTGATTCAGCTCGACTCGACCCGACTTGACCCGGCTCACCTCAGTTTGACGCTACTCTGCACAGCTCAACTTTAAACTTCAACACACTCCGGTCGACTCCTCCCGACTTTCCTAGACGAGACCCGTCACCATTGGAGTCGACCAGACACAACTTTTCTACACACGACGCTTCATCTGCTGATTCTGCTCGACTCGACCGACTCGACCCCGTTCAAATCGACTCACCGCAGTTTGACGCTACACTGCTCAGCTCGACTTTCAACTTCACTACACTCCGATCAACTCCGCCCGACTTTCCTCGACGGGACCCGACACCATTATAGTCGACCAGACACTACTTTTCTCGACCCGACGCTTCATCGCCTGATTCTGCTTGACTCGACCTGACTCGGCTGGACTTGACCCGGCTTGACTCGACTCATCGCAGTTCAACGCAACTCCGCTCAGCTCGACTTTCAACTTCACTACACTCCGGTCGACTCCGCCCGACTTTCATCGACGGGACCCGTCACCATTTGAGTCGACTAGACAGAACTTTTCTGGACACTACACTTCATCTCCAGATTCTGCTCGACTCGACCCGGTTCGACTCGACTCACCGTAGTTTGACGCTACTCTGCCAAACTCGACTTTCAACTTCAATACACTCCGGTCGACTCCTCCCGTCCTTCCTCGACGGGACCCGTCACCATTGGAGTCGACAAGACACAACTTTTCTCGACACAACGCTTCATCTCCTGATTCTGCTCGACTCGACCCGACTCGACCCGGGTCGACTTGACTCACCGCAGTTTGACGCTCTCTGCTCAGCTCGACTTTCAACTTTAATACACTTCTATCGACTCCACCTGACTTTCCTCGACGGGACCAGTCATCATTGGAGTCGACCAGACACAACTTTTCTCGACACGACGCTTCATCTCCTGATTCTGCTCGACTCGATCCGACTCGGCTGGACTCGACCCGGCTCGACTCGACTCATCGCAGTTCGACGCAACTCTGCTCAGCTCGACTTTCAACTTCACTACACTCCGGTCTACGCCACCTGACTTTCCTCGATAGGACTCGTCACCATTCGAGTCAACCCGACATAACTTTTCTCGATCCAACGCACCATCGCCTGATTCTGCTCGACTCGACCCGACTCGGGCTGGACTCGACCCTGCTGGACTCGACTCATCGCAGTTTGAGGCAACTCGGTTCAGCTCGACTTTCAACTTCACTACACTTCAGTCGACTCCGCCCGACTTTCCTCGACGAGACCCGTCAGCATTGGAGTCAGCCAGACACAACTTTTCTCGACATGACGCTTCGTCTCCTGATTCTGCTCGACTCGACCCGACTCGACCCGGCTCGACTCGACTCACCGCAGTTTGACGCTACTCTGCTCAGTTCGACTTTCAACTTCACTACACTCCGGTCGACTTCGCCCGACTTTCCTCGACCGTACTCGTCACCATTGGAGTCGACCCGACATAACTTTTCTCGATCCGACGCTTCATCGCCTGATTCTGCTCGACTCGACCTGACTCGGCTGGACTCGACCCGGCTGGACTCGACTCATCGCAGTTTGAGGCAACTCGGTTCAGCTCGAATTTCAACTTCACTACACTTCAGTCGACTCCGCCCGACTTTCCTCGACGGGACCTGTCAGCATTGGAGTCAGCCAGACACAACTTTTCTCGACATGACGCCTCGTCTCCTGAATCTGCTCGACTCGACCCGACTCGGCCCGGCTCGACTCGACTCACCGCAGTTTGACGCTACTCTGCTCAGCTCGAATTTCAACTTCACTACACTCCGGTCGACTTCGCCCGACTTTCCTCGACCGTACTCGTCACCATTGGAGTCGACCAGACATAAGTTTTCTCGACCCGACGCTTCATCGCCTGATTCTGCACGACTCGACCCGACTCGGCTGGACTCGACCCGGCTCGATTCGACTCATCGCAGTTCGACGCAACTCTGCACAGCTCGACTTTCAACTTCACTACACTGCGGTCGACTCCGCCCGACTTTCCTCGACTAGATCGGTCACCACTGGAGTCGACCAGACACAACTTTTCCCGACACGACGCTTCATCTCCAGATTCTGCTCAACTCGACTCACCGCGGTTTGACGCTACTCTGCTCGACTCGACTTTCAACTTCAATATACTCCGGTCGACTCCGCCCGACTTTCCTCGACGGGACCCGTCCCCATTGGAGTCGAGCAGCACAACTTTTCTCGACACGACGCTTCATCTCCAGATTCTGCTCGACTCGACCCGACAAGACCCGACTCGACTCGACCCGACAAGACCCGACTCGACTCGACTCACAGCAGTTTGACGCTGCTCTGCTGAGCTCGACTTTCAACTTCACTACACTCCAGTCGACTCCGCCGACTTTTCTCGACGGGACCGGTAACCATTGGAGTCGACCAGACACAACTTTTTTCGACACGAGGCTTCATCTCCTGATTCTGCTCAACTCGACCCGACTAGACCCGGCTCAACTCTACTCACCGCAGTTTGACGCTACCCTGCTCAGCTGGACTTTCAACTTCAATACACAACGGTCGACTCCGCCCGACTTTCCTCGACGGGACCCGTCGCCATTGGAGTTGACCAGACACAACTTTTCTCGACGCGACGCTTCAGCTCCTAATTCTGCCCGACTCGACCCGGCACGACTCGACTCACCGCAGGTTGACGCTACTCTGCTCAACTCGACATTCAACTTTAACAAACTCCGGTCGACCCCGCCAGACTTTCCTCGACGGGACCCGTCACCATTGGAGTCGACCAGACCAAACTTTTCTCGACACGGCGCTGCATCTCCTGATTCTGCTCGACCCGGCTCGACTCGACTCACCGCAGTTGATGCTACTCTGCTCAGCCCGACTTTAAACTTCACTACACTCCGGTTGACTCCAACCGAGTTTCCACGACGGGACTCGTCACCATTGGAGTCGACCAGACACAACTTTTCTCGACCCGACGCTTCATCTCCTGATTCTGCTCGACTCGACCTGACTTGACCCGGCTCGACTCGACTCACCTCAGTTTGACGCTACTCTGCACAGCTCGACTTTCAACTTCAACACACTCCGGTCGACTTCGCCCGTCTTTCCTCGACAGGACCCGTCACCATTGGAGTCGACCAGACACAACTTTTCTCGACACAACGCTTCATCTCCTGATTCTGCTCGATTCGACTCCACTCCACCTGGCTCAACTCGACTCACCGCAATTTGATGCTCTCTGCTCAGCTCGACTTTCAACTTCAATACACTTCTGTCGACTCCACCCGACTTTCCTCGACGGGAGCAGTTACCATTGGAGTCGACCAGACAAAACTTTTCTCGACACGACGCTTCATCTGATTCTGCTCCACTCGATCCGACTCGGCTCGACTCGACCTGGCTCGACTCGACACATCGCAGTTCGACGCAACTCTGTTCAGCTCGATTTCAACTTCACTACACTCCGGTCGACTCCGCCTGACTTTCCTCGACGGGACTCGTCACCATTGGAGTCGACAAGACACACCTTTTCTCGACCCGACGCTTCATCGCGTGATTCTGCTCGACTCGAACTGACCCGCCTGCACTTGGCCTGGCTCGACTCGACTCATCGTAGTTCGACGCAGCTCTTCTTAGCTCGACTTTCAACATCACTACACTCCGATCGACTCCACCCAACGTTCCTCGACGTGACCCGTGACCATTAGAGTCGACCAGACACAACTTTTCTCGACGCGACGCTTCATCTCCTGATTCTGCTCGACTCGACCCGACCTTTCCCGGCTCGACTCGACTCACCTCAGTTTAACGCTACTCTGCACAGCTCGACTTTCAACTTCACTACACTCCGGTCGACTCCGCCCGACTTTCCTCGACGGGACCCGTCACCATTGGAGTCGACCAGACACAACTTTTCTCGACATAACGCTTCATCTCCTGATTCTGCTCGATTCGACTCAACTCGACCTGGCTCGACTCGAATCACCGAAATTTGACGCCCTCTGCTCAGCTCGACTTTCAACTTCAATACACTTCTGTCGACTCCACCCGACTTTCCTCGATGGGAGTCGTCACCATTGGAGTCGACAAGACACAACTTTTCTCGACCTGACGCTTCATCGCCTGATTCTTCTCGACTTGACCTGACTCGGCTGGACTCGACCCTGCTCGAGTCGACTCATCGCAGTTCGACGCAACTCTGCTCAACTCGACTTTCAACTTCACTACACTCCGGTCGACTCCGCCCGACTTTCCTCGACGGGACCCGTCACCATTGGAGTCGACCAGACACAACTTTTCTCGACTCGACCCTGCACGAATCGACTCACTGCAGGTTGACGCTACTCTGCTCAGCTCGACATTCAACTTCAACACACTCCGGTCGACTCCGCCAGACTTTCCTCGACGGGACCCGTCACCATTGGAGTCGACCAGACACAACTTTTCTCGATACGACGCTTCATCTCCTGATTCTGCTCGACCGGGCTCGACTCGACTCACCGTAGTTTGATGCTACTCTGCTCAGCCCGACTTTCAACTTCACTACACTCCGGTCGATTCCGCCCGACTTTCCTCGACGAGACTTGTCACCGTTGGAATCGACCAGACACAACTTTTCTCGACCCGACGTTTCATCGCCTGATTCTGCTCGACTCGACCCGACTCAGCTGGACTCGACCCGACTCGACTCGACTCATCGCAGTTCGACGCAACTCTGCTCAGCTCGACTTTCAACTTCACAACACTTCGGTCGACTCAACCCGACTTTCCACGACGAGACTCGTCACCAATTGAGTCGACCAGACACTACTTTTCTCAATACGGCGCTTCATCGCCTGATTCTGCTCGACTCGAGCCGACTCGACCCGGCTCGACTCGACTCACCGCAGTTCGACGCTACTCTGCTCAGCTCAACTTTCAACTTCAATACACTCTGATCGACTCCGCCTGACTCTCCTCGACGGGACCCGTGACCATTGGAGTCGACCAAACACAACTTTTCTCGACACCATGCTTCATCTCCTGATTCTGCTCGACTCGACCTGGCTCGACTCGACTCACCGCAGTTTGACGCTACTCTGCTCAGCTCGACATTCAACTTCACTATACTGTGGTCGACTCCGCCCGACTATCCTCGACGGGACCCGTCACGATTGGAGTCGACCAGACACAACTTTTGTCGACACGACGCTTCATCGCCTGAGTCTGCTCGACTATACCTGGCTCGACTCGACTCATCGCAGGTCGACGCTACTCTGCTCAGCTTGACTTTCAACATGACTACACTTTGGTCGACTCAAACCGACTTTCCTAGACTGGACTCGTCACCATTAGAGTCGACCAGACACAACTATTCTCAATACGACGCTTCATCGCCTGATTCTGCTCGACTCGACCCGACTCGCCCTGTCTCGACTCGACTCACCGTAGTTCGACGCTACTCTGCTTAGCTCGACTTTCAACTTCACTACAGTCTGGTCGACTCTGCCTTACTTTCCACGACGGGAATCGTCACCATTGGAGTCGACCAGCCACAACTTTTCTCGACACGACGCTTCATCGCCTGAGTCTGCTCTACTCGACCCGACTCGACCCGGCTAGACTTGACTCATCGCAGTTCAACGCTACTCTTCTCAGCTCGACTTTAAACTTGACTACACTCTGGTCGACTCCGCTCGACTTTCCTCGACGGGACTCGTCACCATTGGAGTCGACAAGACACAAGTTTTCTCGACACAACGCTTCATCGCTTGATTCTGCTCGACTCGACCCGACTCGACCCGGCCCGACGCGACCCACCGCAGTTCGACCCTACTCTTCTCAGCTCGACTTTTAGCTTCATTACACCCTGGTCGACTTCATTCGACTTTCCTCGACGGCACTCGTCACCATTGGAGTCGACGAGACACAACTTTTCTCGACACGACGCTTCATGTCGTGATTCTGCTTGACTCAATCCGACTCGACCCGACTCGACTCGACTCACTGCAGTTTGACGCCACTCTGCTTAGCTCGACTTTCAACTTCAATACACTCCGGTCGACTCCGCCCGACTTTCCTTGACGGGACTCGTCACCATTGGAGTCGACCAGACATAACTTTTCTCGACCCGACGCTTCACCGCCTGATTCTGCTCGACACTACCCGACTCGGCTGGACTCAACTCGGCTCGACTCGACTCATCACAGTTTGACGCTACTCTGCTCAGCTCGACTTTCAACTTCACTACACTCCGGTCGACTCCGCCCGACTTTCCTCGACGGGACTCGTCACCATTGGAGTCGACGAGACACAACTTTTCTCGACACTACGCTTCATCTCGTGATTCTGCTCGACTCAACCCGACTCGACCCGGCTCGACTCGACTCATCGCAGTTTGACGCGACTCTGCTCAGCTCGACTTTCAAAATGACTACACTCCGGTCGACTTCGCCCGACTTTCCTCGACGGGTCTCGTCACCATTGGAGTCGACCAGACACAACTTTTCTCGACACATTGCTTCATCGCCTGATTCTGCTCGACTCGACTCACCGCAGTTCGACGCTACTCTGCTCAGCTCGACTTTCAACTTCACTACACCCTGGTCGACTTCGTTCGACTTTCCTCGACGGGACTCGTCACCTTTGGAGTCGACGACACACAACTTTTCTCGACACGACGCTTCATCTCCTGATACTTGTCGACTCGACCCGACTCGACCCGGCTCGACTCCACTCACCGTAGTTTTCCGCCACTCTACTCAGCTCGACTTTACACTGCAATACATTACGGTTGACTCCGCCCGACTTTCCATGACGGGACTCGCCACCATTGGAGTCGACCAGTCAGAAATTTTCTTGACCCGACGCTTCATCGCCTGATTCTACTCGACTCGACCCGACTCAGCTGGACTCGACCTGGCTCGACTTGGCTCATCGAAGTTCGACACAACTCTGCTTAGCTCGACATTCAACTTCACTATACTCTGGTCGACTCCGCCCGACTATCCTCGACCGGACCCGTCACCATCGGAGTGACCAGACACCACTTTTCTTGACACGACACTTTATCTCCTGATTCTGCTCGACTCGACTTGACTTGACCCGGCTCGACTCGACTCACCGCATTTTGACGCTACTCTGCACAGCTCGACTGTCAACTTCAACACACTCCGGTCGACTCCGCCCGACTTTCCTAGACGGGACCCGTCACCCTTTAAGTCGACCAGACACAACTTTTCTCGACACGACGCTTCATCTCCTGATTCTGGTCGACTCGACCCTGCTCGACTCGACTCACCGCAGTTCGACGCAACTCTGCTTAGCTCGACTTTCAACTTCACTACACTCTACTCGACTGCGCCCGACTTTCCTCGACAGGACATGTCACCATTGGAGTCTACTAGATAGAACTTTTCTCGACACGACACTTCATCTCCTGATTCTGCTCGACTCGACTCACCTCAGTTTGACGCTACTCTACTTAGCTCGACTTTCAACTTCACTACACTCCGGTCGACATCGCCCGAGTTTCCTCGACGGGACTCGTCACCATTTGAGTCGACCAGACACAACTTTTCTCGACCTGACGCTTCATCGACTAATTCTGCTCGACTCGACCCGAATCGACCCGGATCGACTCGACTCACCGCAGTTTGACGCTACTCTGCTCAGCTCGACTTAAAACTTCAATACACTCCGGTCGACTCCACCCGTCTTTCCTCGACGGGACCCGTCACCATTGGAGTCGACCCGACACAACTTTACTCGACACAACGCTTCATCTCCAGATTCTGCTCGATTTCACCCGACTAGACCCGGCTCGACTTGACTCACCCCAGTTTCACGCTCTCTGCTCAGCTCGACTTTCAACTACAATACACTTCTGTCGACTTCACCCGACTTTCCTCGACGGGACCAGTCACCATTGGAGTCGACCAGACACAACTTTTCTCGACACGACGCTTCCTCTCCTGATTCAGCTCGACTCGATCCGATTCAGCTGGACTAGACCCGGCTCGTTTCGCCTCATCGCAGTTCGACGCAACTCTGCTCAGCTCGACTTTCAACTTCACTACACTTCGGTCGACTCCACCCGTCTTTCCTCGACGGGACCCGTCACCATTGGAGTCGACCAGCCACAACTTTTCTCGACACGAAGCTTCATCGCCTGAGTCTGCTCTACTCGACCCGACTCGACCTGGCTAGACTTGCCTCATCGCAGTTCGACGCTTCATCTACTGATTCTGCTCGATTCGACTCGACTCGACCTGGCTCGACTCGAATCACCGCAATTTGACGCTCTCTGCTCAGCTCGACTTTCAACTTCAATACACTTCTGTCGACTCCACCCGACATTCCTTGACGGGAGTCGTCACCATTGGAGTCGACAAGACAACTTTTCTCGACCCGACGCTTCATCGCCTGATTCAGCTCGACTTCACCCGACTCAGCTGGACTGGACCCTGCTCGAGTCGACTCATCGCAGTTCGACGCAACTCTTCTCAGCTCGACTTTCAACTTCACTACACTCCGGTCGACTCCGCCCGACTTTCCTTGACGGGACCCGTCACCATTGGAGTCGACCAGACACAACTTTTCTCGACACGACGCTTCATCTCCCAATTTTGCTCGACTCGACCCGGCACGACTCGACTCACTGCAGGTTGACGCTACTCTGCTCAGCTCGACATTCAACTTCAACACACACCTCGGTCGACTCTGCCAGACTTTCCTCGACGGGACCCGTCACCATTGGAGTCGACCAGACACCACTTTTCTCGACACGACGATACATCTCCTGATTCTGCTCGACCCGGCTCGACTCGACTCACCGTAGTTTGATGCTACTCTGCTCAGCCCGATTTTCATTTTCACTACACTCCGGTCGACTCCGCCCGACTTTCCTCGACGATACTCGTCACCGTTGGAGTCGACCAGACACAACTTTTCTCGACCCGACGTTTCATCGCCTCATTCTGCTCGACTCGACCCGACTCAGCTGGACTCGACCCGGCTCGACTGATCTCATCGTAGTTTGACACAACTCTGCTCTGCTAGACTTACAACTTCACCACACTCCGGTCGACTACACCCGATTATCCTCGACGGGACGCGTCACCATTGATGTCGACCAGACACAACTTTTCTCGACCCGACTCGGCTGGAGTCGACCTGGCTCGACTCGACTCATCGCAGTTCGACGCAACTCTGCTCAGCTCGACTTTCAACTTCACTACACTCCGGTCGACTCCACCCAACTTTCCTCGACGGGACGCGTCACCATTGGAGTCGACCAGACATAACTTATCTCGACACGTCGGTTCATCGCCAGAGTCTGCTCGACTCTACCTGACTTGACCCGACTTGACTCTACTCATCGCAGTTCGACGATACTCTGCTGAACTCGATCTTCAACATGACTACGCTTCGGTCGACTCAAACCGACTTTCCTCGACGAGACTCGTCACCAATTGATTCGACCAGACACAACTTTTCTCAATACGACGCTTCATCGCTTGATTCTTCTCGACTCGACCCGACTCGGCCCGGCTCGACTCGACTGACCGTAGTTCGACGCTACTCTGCTCAGCTCGACATTCAACTTTAATACACTCTGATCGACTCGCCCAACTTTCCTCGACGGGACCCGTCACCATTGGAGTTGACCAAACACAACTTTTCTCGACACTATGCTTCATCTCCTGATTCTGCTCGACTCGACCCGACTCGACCTGGCTCGACTCGACTTACCGCAGTTTGATGCTACTCTGCTCAGCTCGACTTTCAACTTCACTATACTCTGGTCGACTCCGCCCAACTATCCTCGACGGGACCCGTCACGATTGGAGTCGACCAAACCCAACTTTTCTCGACACGACGCTTCATCGCCTGAGTCTGCTCGACTATACCTGGCTCGACCCGACTCATTGCAGTTCGACGCTACTCTGCTCAGCTTGACTTTCAACATGACTACACTTTAGTCGACTCAAACCGACTTTCCTAGACTGGACTCGTCACCATTAGAGTTGACCAGACACAACTTTTCTCAATACGATGCTTCATCGCCTGATTCTGCTCGACTCGACCCGACTCGCCCCGGCTCGACTCGATTCACTATTGTTCGACGCTACTCTGCTTAGCTCGACTTGCAACTTCACTACACTCCGGTCCACTCCGCCTGACTTTCTACGACGGGAATCGTCACCATTGGAGTCGACCAGCCAATAATTTTCTCGACACGACGCTTCATCGCCTAAGTCTGCTCTACTCGACCCGACTCGACCCGGCTAGACTTGACTCATCGCAGTTCGACGCTACTCTTCTTAGCTCGACTTTCAACTTGACTACACTCTGGTCGACTCCGCTCGACTTTCCTCGACGGGACTCGTCACCATTGGAGTCGACAAGACACAAGTTTTCTCGACACAACGCTTCATCGCTTGATTCTGCTCGACTCGACCCGACTCGACCCAGCTCGACTCGACTCACTGCAGTTCGACGCTACTCAGCTCACCTCGACTTTCAGCTTCACTACTTCGTGGTCGACTTCATTCCACTTTCCTCGACGGCACTCATCACCATTGGAGTCGACGAGACACAACTTTTCACGACACGACGCTTCATCTCGTGATTCTGCTTGACTCAACCCGACTCGGCCCGGCTCGACTCGACTCACTGCAGTTTGACGCCACTCTGCTTAGCTCGACTTTCAACTTCAATACACTCCTGTCGACTCCGCCCGACTTTCCTCGACGGGACTCGTCACCATTGGAGTCGACCAGACACAACTTTTCTCGACCCGACGCTTCACCGCCTGATTCTGCTCGACACTACCCGACTCGGCTGGACTCAACCTGGCTCGACTCGACTCATCACAGTTTGACGCTACTTTGCTCAGCTCGACTTTCAACTTCACTACACTCCGGTCGACTCCGCCCGACTTTCCTCGACGGGACTCGTCACCATTGGAGTGGACGAGACACAACTTTTCTCGACACGACGCTTCATCTCGTGATTCTGCTCGACTCAACCCGACTCGACCTGGCTTGACTCGACTCATCGCAGTTTGACGCTGCTCTGCTCAGCTCGACTTTCAACTTCACTACACTCTGGTCGACTCCGCTCGACTTTCCTCGACGGGACCCGTCACCATTGGAGTCGACCAAACACAACTTTTCTTGACACCAAGCTTCATCTCCTAATTCTGCTTGACTCCACCTGACTCGACCAGGCACAACTCGACTCACTGCAGTTTGACGCTACTCTGCTCAGCTCGACTTTCAAAATAACTACACTCCGGTCGACTCCGCCCGACTTTCCTCGACGCGTCTCGTCCCCATTGGAGTCGACCAGACACAACTTTTCTCGACACACTACTTCATCGTCTGATTCTGTTCGACTCGACCCGACTCGACCCTGCTCGACTCGACTCACCGCAGTTCGACGCTACTCTGCTCAGCTCGACTTTCAACTTCACTACACCCTGGTCGACTTCGTTCGACTTTCCTCGACGGGACTTGTCACCATTGGAGTCGACGAGACACAACTTTTCTCGACACGACGCTTCATCTCCTGATACTTCTCGACTCGACCCGACTCGACCCGGCTCGACTCCACTCACCGCAGTTTGGCGCCACTCTGCTCAGGTCGACTTTCAACTGCAGTACACTACGATTGACTCCGCCCGACTTTCCCCGACGGGACTCGTCACCATTGGAGTCGACCAGTCACAAATTTTCTCGAGCCGACGCTTCATCGCCTGATTCTGCTCGACTCGACCCGACTCAGCTGGACTCGACCTGGCTCGACTCGGCTGATCGAAGTTCGACACAACTCTGCTTAGCTCGACTTTCAACTTCACTATACTCTGGTCGACTCCGCCCGACTATCCTCGACGGGACCCGTCACCATTGGAGTCGACCAGACACAACTTTTCTCGACACGACGCTTCATCGCCTTAGTCTGCTCGACATGACCCGACTCGACCCGGCTCGACTCGATTCATCGCAGTTCGACGCAACTCTGCTCAGCTCGACTTTCGACATGACTACACTACGGTCGGCTCCGCCCGACTTTCCTCAACGGGACTCGTCCCCATTGAAGTCCACCAGACACAACTTTTCTCGACACGACGCTTCATCTCCTGATTCTCCTCGACTCGTACCGACTCGACCCGGCTCGACTCGACTCACCGTAGTTTGACGCCACTCCGCTCAGCTCGATTTTCAACTTCTATACACTCTGGTCGACTCCGCCCGACTTTCCTCGACAGGACTCGTCACCATTTTGTCGACCAGACAGAATTTTTCTCGACCCGATGCTTCATCGCCTGATTTTGCTCGACACGACCCGACTCGGCTGGACTCCACCCGGCTCGACTCGACTCATCGGAGTTCGACGCAACTCTGCTCAGCTCGACTTTAACCTTCACCACACTCCGGTCAACTCCTCCCGACTTTCCTCGACGGGACTCGTCACCATTGGAGTCGACCAGACATAACGTTTCTCGACCTGACGCTTCATCTCCTAATTCTGCTCGACTCGACCCGACTTGACTCGGCTCGACTCGACTCATCGCAGTTTGACGCTACTCTGCTCAGCTCGACTTTCAACTTCAATACACTCCGGTCGACTCCGCCCGACTTTCCTCGACGGGACCCGTGACCATTGGAGTCGACCACACACAACTTTTCTTGACACCACGCTTCATCTCCTGATTCTGCTCGACTCCACCCGACTCGACCAGGCACGACTCGACTCACTGCAGTTTGACGCTACTTTGCTCAGCTCGACATTCAACTTCAATACACTTCAGTCGACTCCACCCGACTTTCCTCGACGGGAACCGTCACCATTCGAGTCGACCAAACACAACTTTTCTTGACACCACGCTTCATCTCCTGATTCTGCTCGACTCGACCCGACTCGACCCGGCTTACCTCGACTCATCGTAGTTTGATGCTACTCTGCTCAGCTCGACTTTCAACTTCAATACATTCCGGTCGACTCCGCCCAACTTTCCTCGACGGGAGTCGTCACCATTGGAGTCGACCAGACACTACTTTTCTCGACACAACGCTTCATCTCCTGATTCTGCTCGACTCGAACCTACTCGACCCGACTCGACTCAACTCACCGCAGTTTGACGCTACTCTGCTCAGCTCGACTTTCAACTTCACTACACTCCCGTCGACTGCGCCCGACTTTCCTCGACGGGACTCGGCACCATTGGAGTCGACCAGACACAACTCTTCTCGACACGACGCTTCATCTCTTGATTCTGTTCCACTCGATCCGACACAACCCGGCTCGACTCAACTCACCGCAGTTCGATGCTACTCTGCTCAGCTCGACTTTCAACTTCACAACACTCCGGTCGACTCTGCCCGACAATCCTCGACGGGACTCGTCACCATTACAGTCGACCAGCCACCACTTTTCTCGACAAAACGCTTTATCGCCTGAATCTTCTCGACTTGACCCTACTCGACCCGGCTCAACTCGAGTTATCGTAGTTCGACGCTACTCTGCTCAACTCGACTTTCAACATGACTACACTCCAGTCGACTCTGCCCGACTTTCCTCGATGGAACTCGTCAGCATTGGAGTCGACCAGACACAACTTTACTCGACACGACGCTTCATCTCCTGATTCTACTCGACTCGGCTCGACTCGACTCCCCGCAATTTGACGCTACTTTGCTCAGCTCGACATTCAACTTCAATACACTCCGGTCGACTCCGCCCCACTTTCCTCGACGGGACCCGTCACCATTGGAGTCGACCAAACACAACTTTTCTTGACGCCACGCTTCATCTCCTGATTCTGCTCGACTCGACCCGACTCGACCCGGCTCGCTTCAACTCACCGCAGTTTGACGCTACTCTACTCAGCTCGACTTTCAACTTCAATACACTACGGTCGACTCCACCCGACTTTCCTCGACGGGAGCCGTCACCATTTGAGTCGACCAGACACTACTTTTCTCGACACGACGCTTCATCTCCTGATTCTGCTCGACTCGACCCTACTCGACCCGGCTCGACTCGACTCACCGCAGTTTGACGCTACTCTGCTCAGCTCGACTTTCAACTTCACTACACTCCGGTCAGCTTTCCTCGACGGGACTCGTCACCATTGGAGTCGACCAGCCACAACTTTTCTTGACACGACGCTTCATCGCCTGAGTTTGCTCGACTCTACCTGACTCCACCCGGCTCGACTCGACTCATCGCAGTTCGACGCTACTCTGCTCAGCTCGACTTTCAACATGACTACACTCCAGTCGACTCCGCCCGACTTTCCTTGCCGGGACTCGTCACCATTGGAGTCGACCAGAAACAACTTTTCTCAATACGACGCTTGATCGCCTGATTCTGCTCGACTCGACCCAGCTCGACTCGACTAACCGCAGTTCGACGCTACTCTGCTAGCTCGACTTTCAACTTCACTACACTCCGGTCGACTCCGTCCGACTTTCCTCGACCGGACTCGTCACCATTGGAGTCGACCAGGCACAACTTTTCTCTACACGACCCTTCATCGCCTGAGTCTGCTTGACTCGACCCGACTCGACTCGATTCACCGCAGTTCGACGCTACTCTGCTAAGTTCGACTTTAACCTTGGCTAAACTCCGGTCGACTCCGCCTGAGTTTCCTCGACTGGACTCGTCACCATTGGAATCGACCAGACACAACTTGATGTGAACAAGGGCACCACGATAAGCAAAAGAGATCATCTTGAAGATTATCTACAAGGAATGGAAGGTCCTGTGACGCAAAATAGGACCAAAAGTATGGAACAAGCACTTGAAGGTCTTATCAAGGAAGTTCAAGGAAAGGACTATGTGGATCCAAGCCCAATCCCAACATGGGTTAATTTATGTAGTCATATCATTGAAGATCTTAAGTGATAAAGTTATGATTTACTATAGATTACATTAGGATTTGATATTTATCTAGAAGTTATTCGTTTTAAATTGATTGCAATTCAAATTGCAATCTAATTAGGATTTCTAATTTATTATCTTTTTCACTAGATTAGGTTCACTATAAATAGGGGTTAGGGATTCAGTGAAAAGACAGATTTGAATATTAATCATATTTTCTCTTTAAGAGTTTTTCATCTCTGTGTGAGTTGATTCCCTTGGTTCTTGGGCGAAGAACTACCTTTGATAACGTTGGTTTTTTCGGCAGGTCGCGGTTTGTGTCGGGTTCCTTTACCTTATCTCACCTTATCTTACCTTACCCTTTCTTATCTTATCCTGATTCTCAAGACGTTCCGTTATCGTTTCCGCATTCCGATTCATTCGCGTAGGGTGAATCATATCATTTGGCATCAGAGCTTCGGCTCTCTGAATCAGGTGTCATCAATCCTTTTTTTTATTTTCTTGTGTTAAAGTTGTTACCTACCAAATATTACCAAAAAAAAAAATAAGTTTTGGATAAAAATAATTCAAAAAAAAAAGAAGCAAAAAAAAAAATTGTGATAGAAAAAAAAATCAGTCTTCATTGAATATAATTTCTTTAAGTTCTTAATTCTTAACCAATATTCCTTACCTTATTCATCTTGTGTATCTGTGACTCTTTCGTTATCTGTGGGAAGATCAACCTGTGAAGTTCTTTGTTCAAGGATTTATAAGGAGAATTGATAGGTAAAAGGCAAGAGTTGGTTAGAGCATTATAGAAAAAGTCAATTCGAGTGTAAACACGAGTGAAGAGCGTCAATATTGAGGGCAAACACTAAGGGAGTGACTTGTGAGGCCTTATTATTCTAATTTATTTATTTTTTTCAATTTGCAGCATTGCCAACATGAGTAGTGAACCCCATCAAAATGAGATGGATCTAAAAGTATTCATGAAATCAATTCAAGATCAATTCCAACAGTTGAACAGGAGGTTGGAGGACATGGAGGATTGTTCGAGAAGGAGATCTCGGGTGTCTCGTAGAAGTAGTCCTCAAAGATCACTTCACCGCGATGAAGAAACAGATTGGGGGGAGAACTTAGAATCAGACGGTGGATGTTGTACGGAAAGAAGACGATATCAAGGGGAAACGGATAGCAACTTGGGGAGTATTAAATTATCCCTTCCACCATTCCAAGGAAAGAACGAACCTGAAACTTATCTAGAGTGGGAAAGAAAAGTAGAGCATGTGTTTGATTGTCACAATTACTCGAAGGAGAAAAAGGTAAAACTAGCCACTGTATCTTTTAATGATTATGCTAATATTTGGTGGGATCAATTTGTCCTTAATAGGAGGAGGTATGGGGAAAGACCTATACGAACGTGGGAAGAGATGAAAGTAGCCATGAGACGAAGATTTGTATCAAGTCACTATCATAGGGACTTGTACCGCAAATTGCAAAGTCTTACTCAAGGCGCTATGGGTGTTGAAGATTATTATAAGGAGATGGAAATTTCCATGATAAGAGCCGATGTGGAGGAGGATAGGGAAGCCACTATGGCAAGATTCATTGGAGGATTAAAAAGAGAGATAGCTAACGTGGTAGAACTACAACATTATGTAGAGATGGAGGAATTGCTTCATAAAGCTATTCAGGTGGAAAGACAACTCAAATCTAGGAGCACTCACAAATTTGCTTCTAGTTCATCATGGAAGTCCAATTGGTCCAACAAGAAAGAGGGGCCTAAACCAAAGGAGGAATCTCATGGAAAATTCGCAGCACCTATTTCCAAAGGTAAATTTGAAACTAAATCCTCTAATAAGTCAAGTCACATTCGTTGCTTTAAGTGTCAAGGTCTGGGGCATATTTCTTCTCAATGTCCGAACCAGAGGACTATGATCATTCGTGACAACGGCGAAGTGGACAGTGTGAGCTCAGAGGAAGAAGAAATGCCGAAATTGGAGGATTGTAGTGATATGGAGATAGCAGAATCTATGCATGGAGAAATCTTGGTCACAAGACGTGCATTGAACATTCAACCAAAGGATGAAGGAGATTCAGAGCAAAGGGAGCATATATTCTACACTCGTTGTCATGTGAACAACAAGGTATGTAGTATGATTATAGACAGCGGCAGTTGCACCAACGTTGCTAGTACATTGCTAGTAGAGAAATTAAACTTGCCTACTAAAAAGCATCCTAATCCTTATCGGCTACAATGGATGAATGATTGTGGGGATGTAAGGGTTAGTAAGCAAGTCTTGGTGTCCTTTTCTATTGGAAATTATAAGGATGAGGTGTTGTGTGACGTTGCCCCTATGCATGCTGGGCACTTATTGTTAGGACGTCCTTGGCAATACGATAAGAAGGTTATGCACGATGGATTTAAAATTAGATATTCTTTTGTAGTGGATAATCGAAAAATTGTATTGATTCCATTAAGGCCCGTTGAGGCTTATTCTGACCAAATAAAAATTCCAAAAGAATGTAAAATAAGAGAAAAAGAATTAGAAAATCAAGAAAGAGAAAAAAGAGAGAGAATTGAGGGTGAAGAAAAAGTAGAAAGTCAAAAAAAGAGTGAGGGTGAAAAGAAAGAAAAATCAAGAATTAAAGAAAAAGAAAAGAAAGTTTGTGTATTTTCTCACAAAGGGGAGGTTGAGAGTGTTTTGAGGGAAAAGGAACAAGTTCTTGTACTCATGTACAAGGATATTTATTTTACCAACAATCATAACTCTTCTTTCCCTAGTGTGGTTGAATCTTTGTTGCAGGAATTTAATGATGTATTTCCTAAAGAATCACCAATGGGTTTGCCTCCTATAAGAGGCATTGAACACCAAATCGATTTTATCCCCGGCGCTGCGATTCCAAACCGACCAGCCTATAGAACTAGTCCTGGAGAGGCCAAAGAGATTCAAAGGCAAGTAGAGGAGTTGATGCAGAAAGGCTATGTGAGGGAAAGTCTTAGCCCGTGTGCGGTTTCTATTATTTTAGTATCAAAGAAGGATGGAACTTGGCGTATGTGTGTGGATTGTAGGGCTGTCAACAAGATTACGGTAAAGTATCGATATCCTATTCCGAGGTTAGATGATTTACTAGATGAATTGTATGGCTCTTGTTTGTTTTCTAAAATTGATTAGAAAAGTGGATATCACCAAATTCGTATGAAGGAGGGTGATGAGTGGAAGACTGCTTTTAAGACAAAATATGGGTTATATGAGTGGGTTGTTATGCCATTTGGTCTTTCTAATGCACCGAGTACTTTCATGAGATTAATGCATCATGTCTTGCGAACTTTTATTCGAAAATTTGTTGTTGTCTATTTTGATGATATTTTAATATATAGTAAGACAATGCATGAACACTTAGATCACTTACGTGCTGTGTGTACTGCCTTACGAAGCCATGAATTGCATGCTAATATTGAAAAATGCACTTTTTGTATGGAATCAGTTGTCTTCTTAGGGTTTATTGTAAGTTCTCAAGGAGTTAGTGTTGATGAAGAAAAGGTTAAGGCAATTAGAGATTGGCCCAGGCCTACAAATGCTAATGAGGTAAGAAGTTTCCATGGTTTAGCAAGTTTTTATAGGAGGTTTGTACAGAATTTTAGTTCTATAGCTGCCCCTTTAAATGAACTTGTTAAAAAGAATGTTGGTTTTAAATGGGATGAGAAACATCAACAAGCTTTTAATTTATTAAAGGACAAGTTAACCAATGCCCCTGTATTAAATTTACCCAATTTTGATAAAGTTTTTGAGATTGAATGTGATGCCTCTGGAGTGGGTATAGGAGCTGTTTTAATGCAGGATTCCAAACCTGTGGCATATTTTAGTGAGAAACTTAGTGGAGCAGCACTCAACTATCCAACCTATGATAAGGAGCTCTATGCTGTGGTGAGAGCCTTACAAACTTGGCAACATTACCTTTGGTCGAAGGAATTTGTCATCCATTCGGATCATCTTAGCTTGAAGTTTTTAAAGTCCCAAGGTAAGCTCAACAAAAGGCATGCCAAGTGGCTAGAATTTATTGAGATGTTTCCTTATGTTATCAAGTATAAAAAGGGAAAGGAAAACATTGTAGCTGATGCTCTGTGACGAAGGTATGTATTACTTACGACTCTACAGACTAAATTACTTGGATTTGAATTACTAAAAACCTTGTATGCCGATGATGTTGAATTTGGACAATTATGGGCAGCATGTTCTGATCATGGTTTTGAA
The DNA here is from genome assembly GCA_037954105.1 of Canavalia gladiata. Lineage (NCBI taxonomy): Eukaryota > Viridiplantae > Streptophyta > Magnoliopsida > Fabales > Fabaceae > Canavalia > Canavalia gladiata. Next base: position 21,632,080 of record CM075668.1, on the reverse strand, counting down.
GATTATTTTAGGCAAGATGGATATTTATTTAAGAAAAATAAATTGTGTGTACCTAAGTGTAGCATAAGAGAAATGCTTATTAGAGAGGCTCATGGGGGAGGATTAATGGGACACTTTGGCATTCAAAGAACTTATGATGTTTTACATGAACATTTTTTTTGGCCAAAAATGAAGCATGATGTTAAACTCATTTGTGAAAAGTGTATTACTTGCTTACAAGCAAAATCTAAAGTAATGTCTCATGGCTTGTATACGTCCTTACCTGTTCCTGAATATCCATGGACTGATATTTCTATGGATTTTGTATTAGTGCTGCCTAGGACCTCGAAAGGAAAAGATAGTATTTTTGTCGTTGTAGATAGGTTTAGTAAAATGGCACATTTTATTGCTTGTTCAAAAACTAATGATGCCACTCATATTGCGGACTTATTTTTCAAAGACATTGTACGTTTGCATGGCTTACCTAAGACTATTGTAAGTGATCGAGACGTTAAATTTCTTAGTCACTTTTGGAGAACCTTGTGGGGTAAATTGGGCCCTAAATTATTATTCTCTACTGTGGCTCATCCGCAAACAGATGGACAAACTGAAGTTGTGAATAGAACTTTAGGCACCTTATTACGTACTATAATTCAAAAAAATTTAAAGGATTGGGCGAATTGTTTGGCTCATATTGAATTTGCATATAATAGGGTTGTTCACACATCTACTTCATTTTCACCTTTTGAGATTGTATATGGATTTAATCCTTTATCACCTTTAGATGTTTTACCGTTTCCTACTAATGACTCTCTTAATTTGGATGGAAATAAAAAGGCTAAATTTGTGCAGAAATTACATGCCAAGGTTCGCGCTAATATTGAGAAGAAGAATGAACATTATGCTCAGCAGACAAACAAAGGACGCACCAAGGTGGTCTTTGACCCTGGTGACTGGGTGTGGGTTCACTTGCGAAAGGAGCGGTTTCCAAATCAAAGAAGTTCCAAATTACATCCTAGAGGAGACGGTCCATTTCAAGTGATTGAAAGCATCAACGATAATGCTTATAAAATCGATCTTCCAAGTAGCTATGGTAATGTGAGTGCCACTTTCAATGTTTCTGATTTATCCTTATTTGATGCAGATGACCATCAAGATTTGAGGACAAATCCTCTTGGAGAATGAGGGAATGATGTGAACAAGGGCACCACGATAAGCAAAAGAGATCATCTTGAAGATTATCTACAAGGAATGGAAGGTCCTATGACGCAGAATAGGACCAAACGTATGGAACAAGCACTTGAAGGTCTTATCAAGGAAGTTCAAGGAAAGGACTATGTGGATCCAAGCCCAATCCCAACATGGATTAATTTATGTAGTCATATCATTGAAGATCTTAAGTGATAAAGTTATGATTTACTATAGATTATACTAGGATTTACTTTAGATTACATTAGGATTTGATAATTATCTAGAAGTTATTCGTTTTAAATTGATTGCAATTCAAATTGCAATCTAATTAGGATTTCTAATTTATTATCTTTTTTACTAGATTAGGTGCACTATAAATAGGGGTTATGGATTCCGTGAAAAGACAGATTTGAATATTAATCATATTTTCTCTTTAAGAGTTTTTCATCTCTGTGTGAGTTGATTCCCTTGGTTCTTGGGCAAAGAACTACCTTTGATAACGTTGGTTCTTCTGGCAAGTCACGGTAAGGGTCACGTTCCACTTGATAACTTCGGTACTCTCCGGCAGGTCGCGGTTTGTGTTGGGTTCCTTTACCTTATCTCACCTTATCTTACCTTACCCTTTCTTATCTTATCCTGATTCTCAAGACGTACCGTTATCGTTTCCGCATTCTGATTCATTCGCGTAGGGTGAATCATATCCCAACTTTTCTCAATATGACGCTTCATCTCCTGATTCTGCTCGACTCGACCTGACTTGACCCGGCTCGACTTGACTCACCGCAGTTCGACGCTACTCTGCTCAGCTCGACTTTCAACTTCACTACACTCCGGTCGACTCCGCCCGACTTTCCTCGACGGGACTTGTCACCATTCGAGTCGACCAGCCACAACTTTTCACGACACGACGCTTCATCGCCTGAGTCTGCTCGACTCGACCTGACTCGACCCGGCTCGACTCGACTCATCGCAGTTTGACGCTACTCTGCTCAACTCGACTTTCAACATGACTACACTCCGGTCGACTCCGCCCGACTTTCCTCGACGGGACTCATCACCATTGGAGTCGACCAGACACAACTTTTCTCGACACGACGCTTCATCGCCTGATTCTGCTCGACTCGACCCGACTCGACCCGGCTCGACTTGACTCACCGCAGTTCGACGCTACTCTGCTCAGCTCGACTTTCAACTTGGCTACACTCCGGTCGACTCCACCCGACTTTCCTCGACGGGACTCATCACCATTGGAGTCGACCAGACACAACTTTTCTCGACACGACGCTTCATCTCCTGATTCTGTTCGACTCGACCCAGCTCAACTCGACTCACCGCAGTTCGACGCTACACTGCTCAGCTCGACTATCAACTTCACTACACTCCGGTCGACTCCGCCCGACGTTCCTCGACCGAACTCGTCACCATTGGAGTCAACCAGACATAACTTTTCTCGACCCGACGCTTCATCGCCTGATTCTGCTCAACTCGATCCGACTCGGCTGGACTCGACCCGGCTCGGCTCGTCTCATCGCAGGTCGACGCAACTCCGTTTAGCTCGACTGTCAACTTCACTACACTCTCGTCGACTCCGCCCGACATTCCACGACGGGACTCGTCCCCATTGGAGTCGACCAGAAACATCTTTTCTCGACATGACACTTCATCACCTGATTCTACTCGACTCGATCCGACTCGACCTGGCTCGACTCGACTCTCCGCAGTTTGACGCTACTCTGCTCAGGTTGGCTTTCAACTTCACTACACTCCAGTCGACTCCGCCCGACTTTCCTCGACGGGACTCGTCACCATTGGAGTCTACCAGACACAACTTTTCTCGACACGACTCTTCATCTCCTGATTCTCCTCGACTCGACCCGACTCGACCTTGCTCAACTCGACTAACCGCAGTTTGACGCAACTTTGCTCAGCTCGACTTTCAACTTCATTACAGTCCGGTCGACTCCGCCCGACTTTCCTCGACGGGACTCGTCACCATTAGAGTCAACCAGACACAACTTCTCACGACACGACGCTTCATCTCCTGATTCTGCTCGACTCGACCCAGCTCGACTCGACTCTCCGCAGTTTGACGCTACTCTGCTCAGCTCGACTTTGAACATCACTACACTCCGGTCGACTCCGCCCGACTTTCCTCGACGGGACTCGTCACCATTGGAGTCTACCAGACACAACTTTTCTCGACACGACGCTTCATCTCCTAATTCTGCTTGACTCGACCCGACTCGACCCGGCTCGACTCGACTCTCCGCAGTTTGACGCCACCCTGCTCAGCTCGACTTTCAACATCAATACACTCCGGTCGACTCCGCCCGACTTTCCTCGACGGGATTCGTCACCATTGAAGTCGACCAGACATAACTTTTCTCGACCTGACGCTTCATCGCTTGATTCTTCTCGACACGACCCGACTCGGCTGGACTCGACCCGGCTCGACTCGACTGACCGCAGTTTGACGCCACTCTGCTCAGCTCGACTTTCAAGTTAAATACACTCCGGTCGACTCCACCCGACTTTCCTCGACGGGACTCGTCACCATTGGAGTCGACCAGACATAACTTTGCTCGACCCGACCCTTCATCGCATGATTCTGCTCAACTCGACCCGACTCGGCTGAACTCAACCCAGCTCCGCTTGACTCATCGCAGTTCGACGCAACTCCGTTCAGCTCGACTTTCAACTTCGCTACACTCTGGTCGACTCCGCCCGACATTCCTCGACGGGACCCGTCACCATTGGTGTCGACCAGACACATCTTTTCTCGACATGAAGCTTCATCTCCTGATTCTACTCGACTCGACCTGGCTCGACTCGACCCTCCGCAGTTTGACGCTACTCTGCTCAGGTTGACTTTCAACTTCACTACACTCCGGTCCACTCCGCCCGACTTTCCTCGACGGGACTCGTCACCATTGGAGTCTACCAGACACAACTTTTCTGGACACGACGCTTCATCTCCTGATTCTGCTCGACTCGACCTGACTCGACCTTGCTCGACTCGACTAACTGCAGTTTCACGCAACCGTGCTCAGCTCGACTTTCAACTTCACTGCACTTCGGTCGACTCCGCCCAACTTTCCTCGACGGGACTCCTCACCATTAGAGTCAACCAGACACAACTTTTCACGACACGACGCTTCATCTCCTGATTTTGCTCGGCTCGACTCGACTCGACTCTTCGCATTTTGACGCTACTCTCCTCAGCTCGACTTTCAACTTCACTACACTCCGGTCGACTCTGCCCGACTTTCCTCGACGGGACTCGTCACCATTGAAGTCTACCAGACAGAACCTTTCTCGACACGACGCTTCATCTCCGAATTCTGCTCGACTCGACCCGACTCGACCCGGTTCGACTCGCCTCACCGCAGTCTGACGCCACTCTGCTCAGCTCGACTTTAAACTTCAATTCACTCCGGTCGACTCCGCCCGACTTTCCTCGACGGGTTTCGTCACCATTGGAGTCGACCTGACATAACTCTTCTCCACCCGATGCTTAATCGCCTGATTCTTCTCGACACGACCCGACTCGGCATGACTCGACCCGGCTCGAGTCGATTCACCGCCGGGTTTCGTCACCATTGGAGTCGACCTGACATAACTCTTCTCCACCCGATGCTTAATCGCCTGATTCTTCTCGACACGACCCGACTTGGCACGACTCGACCCGGCTCGAGTCGATTCACCGCAGTTTGACGCCACTCTGCTCAGCTCGACTTTCAAATTAAATACACTCTGGTCGACTCCGCCCGACATTCCACGACGGGACCCGTCACCATTGGAGTCGACCAGACACATGTTTTCTCGACATGACGCTTCATCTCCTGATTCTACTAGACTCAACCCGACTCGACCAGGCTCGACTCGACTCTCCGCAGCTTGACGCTACTCTGCGCAGCTCGACTTTCAACTTCACTACACTCCGGTCGACTCCGCCCGACTTTCCTCGACGGGACTCGTCACCATTGGAGTCTACCAGACACAACTTTTCTCGACACGACGCTTCATCTCCTGATTCTGCTCGACTCGACCCGACTCGACCTGGCTCGACTCGACTAACCGCAGTTTGACGCAACTCTGCTCAGCTCGACTTTCAACTTCATTACACTCCGGTCGACTCCGCCCGACTTTCCTCAATGGGACTCGTCACCATTAGAGTAAACAGGACACAACTTTTCACGACAAGACGCTTCATCTCGTGATTCTGCTCGACTCGACCCGACTAGACTCACTGCAGTTTGACGCAACTCTGCTCAGCTCCACTTTCAACTTCACTACACTCCGGTCGACTCCGCCCGACTTTCCTCGACGGGACTCGTCACCATTGGAGTCTACAAGACACAACTTTTCTCGACGCGACGCTTCATCTCCTGATTCTGCTCGACTCGACCCGACTCGACCTGGCTCGACTCGACTAACCGCAGTTTGACGCAACTCTGCTCAGCTCGACTTTCAACTTCATTACACTCCGGTCGACTCCGCCCGACTTTCCTCAATGGGACTCGTCACCATTAGAGTAAACAGGACACAACTTTTCACGACAAGACGCTTCATCTCGTGATTCTGCTCGACTCGACCCGACTAGACTCACTGCAGTTTGACGCAACTCTGCTCAGCTCCACTTTCAACTTCACTACACTCCGGTCGACTCCGCCCGACTTTCCTCGACGGGACTCGTCACCATTGGAGTCTACAAGACACAACTTTTCTCGACGCGACGCTTCATCTCCTGATTCTGCTCGACTCGACCCGACTCGACCAGGCTCCACTCGACTCACCGCAGTTTGACGCAACTCTGCTCAGTTCGACTTTCAACTTCACTACACTCTAGTCGACTCCGTCCGACTTTCCTCGACGAGACTCGTCACCATTAGAGTCAACATGACACAACTTTTCACGACAAGACGCTTCATCTCCTGATTCTCCTCGACTCGACCTGGCTCGACTCAACCCACCGCAGTTTGACGGAACTCTGCTCAGCTCGACTTTCAACTTCACTACACTCTGGTCGACTCCGCCTGACTTTCCTCGACGGGACTCGTCACCATTAGAGTCAACCAGACACAACTTTTCACGACACGACGCTTCATCTCCTGATTCTGCTCGACTCGACCTGACTCGACCCGGCTCGACTCGACTCTCCGCAGTTTGACGCCACTCTGGTCAGCTCGACTTTCAACTTCAATACACTCCGGTCGACTCCGCCCGACTTTCCTCGACGGGACTTGTCACCATTGGAGTCGACCAGAGATAACTTTTCTCGACCCAACGCTTCATCGCCTGATTCTGTTCAGCTCGACTTTCAACTTCACTACACTCTCGTCGACTACGCCCGACATTCCTCGACGGGACCTGTCACCATTGGAGTCGACCAGACACATCTTTTCTCGATGTGACACTTCATCTCCTGATTCTACTAGACTCGACCCGACTCGACCTGGCTCGACTCGACTCTCCGCAGTTTGACGCTACTCTGCGCAGCTCGACTTTCAACTTCACCACACTCCGGTCGACTCCGCCCGAATTTCCTCGACGGGACTCGTCACCATTGGAGTCTACAAGACACAACTTTTCTCGACGCGACGCTTCATCTCCTGATTCTGCTCGACTCGACCCAACTCGACCAGGCTCGACTCGACTCACCGCAGTTTGACGCAACTCTGCTCAGTTCGACTTTCAACTTCACTACACTCTGGTCGACCCCGCCCGACTTTCCTCGACGAGACTCGTCACCATTAGAGTCAACATGACACAACTTTTCACGATAAGACGCTTCATCTCCTGATTCTGCTCGACTCGACCTTGCTCGACTCGACTCACCGCAGTTTGACGCAACTCTGCTCAGCTCGACTTTCAACTTCACTACACTCCGGTTGACCCCGCCCGACTTTCCTCGACGGGACTCGTCACCATTAGAGTCAACCGGACACAACTTTTCACTACACGACGCTTCATCTCCTGATTCTGCTCGACTTGACCTGACTCGACCCGGCTCGACTCGACTCTCCGCAGTTTGACGCCACTCTGCTCAGCTAGACTTTCTACTTCAATACACTGCGGTCGACTCCGCCCGACTTTCCTCGACGGGATTCGTCACCATTGGACTTGACCAGACATAACTTTTCTCGACCCGACGCTTCATCGCCTCATTCTTCTCGACATGACCCGACTCGGCTGGACCCGACCCGGCTCGACTCTACTCACCGCAGTTTGACGCCACTTTGCTCAGCTCGACTTTCAAGTTAAATACACTCCGGTCGACTCCGCCCGACTTTCCTCGACAGGACTTGTCACCATTGGAGTCGACTAGAGATAACTTTTCTCGACCGGACGCTTCATCGCCTGATTCTGCTCAACTCCACCCGACTCGGCTCGACTCATCATAGTTCGACGCAACTCTGTTCAGCTCGACTTTCAACTTCACCACACTCTCGTCGACTACGCCCGACATTCCTCGACGGGACGTGTCACCATTGGAGTCGACCGGACACATCTTTTCGCGACATGACACTTCATCTCCTGATTCTACTAGACTCGACCCGACTCGACCTACCTTGACTCGACTCTCCGCAGTTTGACGCTACTCTGCGCAGCTCGACATTCAACTTCACTACACTTCGGTCGACTCCGCCCGACTTTCCTCGACGGGATTCGTCACCATTGGAGTCTACCAGACACAACTTTTCTCGACCCAACGCTTCATCTCCTGATTCTGCTCAACTCGACCCGACTCGACCTGACTCGACTCGACTCACCGCAGTTTGACGCCACTCTGCGCAGCTCGACTTTCAACTTCGCTACACTCCGGTCGACTCCGCCCGACTTTCCTCGACGGGACTCGTCACCATTAGAGTCAACATGACACAACTTTTCACGACAAGACGCTTCATCTCCTGATTCTGCTCGACTCGCCGCGACTATACTCACCGCAGTTTGACGCAACTCTGCTAAGCTCGACTTTCAACTTCACTACACTTCGGTCGACTCCGCCCGAATTTCCTCGACTGGACTCGTCACCATTGGAGTCTAAAAGACACAACTTTTCTCTACGCGACGCTTCATCTCCTGGTTCTGCTCGACTCGACCCGACTAGACTCACCGCAGTTTGACGCAACTCTGCTCAGCTCGACTTTCAACTTCACTACACTCCGGTCGACTCCGCCCGACTTTCCTAGACAGGAGTCGTCACCATTGAGTGTACAAGAGACAACTTTTCTCGACGTGACGCTTCATCTCCTGGTTCTGCTCGACTCGACCCGACTAGACTCACCGCAGTTTGACGCAACTCTGCTCAGCTCGACTTTCAACTTCACTACACTCCGGTCGACTCCGCCTGACTTTCCTCGACGGGACTCGTTACCATTGGAGTCTACAAGACACATCTTTTCTCGACGCGACCCTTCATCTCCTGATTCCGCTCGACTCGACCCGACTCGACCAGGCTCGACTCGACTCACCGCAGTTTGACGCAAGTCTGCTCAGTTCGACTATAATCTCACTACACTCTGGTCGACTCCGCCCGACTTTCCTCGACGGGACTCGTCACCATTAGAGTCAACATGACACAACTTTTCACGACAAGACGGTTCATCTCCCGATTCTGCTCGACTCGACCTTGCTCGACTCGACTCACCGCAGTTTGACGCAACTCTGCTCAGCTCGAGTTTTAACTTCACTACACTCCGGTCGACTCCGCCTGACTTTCCTCGACGGGATTCGTCACCATTGGAGTCGACCAAACATAAATTTTCTCGACCCGACGCTTCATCGCCTGATTCTTCTCGACACGACCAGACTCGGCTCGACTCATCATAGTTCAACGCAACTCTGTTAACCTCGACTTTCAACTTCACTACACTCTCGTCCACTACGCCCGACATTCCTCGACGGGACCTGTCGCCATATGAGTCGACCAGACATATCTTTTCTCGACATGACACTTCATGTCCTGATTCTACTAGACTCGACCCGACTCGACCTGGCTCGACTCGCCTCTCCGTAGTTTGATGCTACTCTGCGCAGCTCGACTTTCAACTTCACTACACTCCGGTCGACTCCGCCCGACTTTCCTCGACGGGACTCGTCACCATTGGAGTCTACAAGACACAACTTTTCTCGACGCGACGCTTCATCTCCTGATTCTGCTTGACTCGACCCGACTCGACCAGGCTCGACTCGACTCACTGCAGTTTGACGTAACTCTGCTCAGTTCGACTTTCAACTTCGCTACACTCTGGTCGACCCCGCCCGACTTTCCTCGACGAGACTCGTCACCATTAGAGTCAGCATGACACAACGTTTCACGACAAGATGCTTCATCTCCTGATTCTGATCGACTCGACCTGGCTCGTCTCGACTCACCGTAGTTTGACGCAACTTTGTTCAGCTCGACTTTCAACTTCACTACACTCCGGTCGACTCCGCCCCACTTTCCTTGACGGGACTCGTCACCATTACAGTCAAACAAACACAACTTTTCACGACACGGCGCTTCATCTCCTGATTCTGCTCGACTCGACCCGACTCGACCCAGCTCGACTCGACTCTCCGCAGTTTGACACCACTCTGCTCAGCTCAACTTTCAACTTCAATACACTCCGGTCGACTCCGCCCGACTTTCCTCGACGGGATTCGTCACCATTGGAGTCGACCAGACATACCTTTTCTCGACCCGACGCTTCATCACCTGATTCTTCTCGACAAGACCCGACTCAGCTGGACTCGACCCGGCTCGACTCGACTCTCCGTAGTTTGACGCCACTCTGCTCAGCTCGACTTTAAACTTCAATACACTCCGGTCGACTCCGCCTGACTTTCCTCGACGGGATTCGTCACCACTGGAGTCGACCAGAAATAACTTTTCTCGACCCGACGCTTCATCGCCTGATTCTGCTCAACTCGACCCGACTCGGCTCGACTCATCATAGTTCGACGCAACTCTGTTCAGCTCGACTTTCAACTTCACTACACTCCCGTCGACTACGCCCGACTTTCCTCGACAGGGCCTATCACCATTAGAGTCGACCAGACACATCTTTTCTCGACATGACACTTCATCTCCTGATTCTACTAGACTCGACCCGACTCGACCTGGCTCGACTCGACTCTCCGCAGTTTGATGCTACTCTGCGCAGCTCGACTTTCAACTTCACTACACTCCGGTCGACTCCGCCCGACTTTCCTCGACGGGACTCGTCACCATTGGAGTCTACAAGACACAACTTTTCTCGACGCGACGCTTCATCTCCTGATTCTGCTCGACTCGACCCGACTCGACCAGGCTCGACTCGACTCACTGCAGTTTGACGCAACTCTGCTCAGTTCGACTTTCAACTTCGCTACACTCTGGTCGACCCCGCCCGACTTTCCTCGACGAGACTCGTCACCATTAGAGTCAACATGACACAACGTTTCACGACAAGATGCTTCATCTCCTGATTCTGCTCGACTCGACTCACCGTAGTTTGACGCAACTTTGTTCAGCTCGACTTTCAACTTCACTACACTCCGGTCGACTCCGCCCGACTTTCCTTGACGGGACTCGTCACCATTACAGTCAACCAGACACAACTTTTCACGACATGGCGCTTCATCTCCTGATTCTGCTCGACTCGACCCGACTCGACCCGGCTGGACTCGACTCTCCGCAGTTTGACACCACTCTGCTCAGCTCAACTTTCAACTTCAATGCACTCCGGTCGACTCCGCCCGACTTTCCTCGACGGGATTTGTCACCATTGGAGTCGACCAGACATACCTTTTCTCGACCCGACGCTTCATCACCTGATTCTTCTCGACACGACCCGACTCAGCTGGACTCGACCCGGCTCGACTCGACTCTCCGTAGTTTGACGCCACTCTGCTCAGCTCGACTTTAAACTTCAATACACTCCGGTCGACTCCGCCTGACTTTCCTCGACGGGATTCGTCACCATTGTAGTCGACCAGACATAACTTTTCTCGACCCGACGCTTCACCGCCTGATTCTGCTCAACTCGACCCGACTCGGCTCGACTCATCATAGTTCGACGCAACTCTGTTCAGCTCGACTTTCAACTTCACTACACTCTCGTCGACTACGCCCGACTTTCCTCGACAGGACCTATCACCATTAGAGTCGACCAGACACATCTTTTCTCGACATGACACTTCATCTCCTGATTCTACTAGACTCGACCCGACTCGACCTGGCTCGACTCGACTCTCCGCAGTTTGATGCTACTCTGCGCAGCTCGACTTTCAACTTCACTACACTCCGGTCGACTCCGCCCGACTTTCCTCGACGGGACTCGTCACCATTGGAGTCTACAAGACACAACTTTTCTCGACGCGACGCTTCATCTCCTGATTCTGCTCGACTCGACTCGACTCGACCAGGCTCGACTCGACTCACTGCAGTTTGACGCAACTCTGCTCAGTTCGACTTTCAACTTCGCTACACTCTGGTCGACCCCGCCCGACTTTCCTCGACGAGACTCGTCACCATTAGAGTCAACATGACACAACGTTTCACGACAAGATGCTTCATCTCCTGATTCTGCTCGACTCGACCTGGCTCGACTCGACTCACCGTAGTTTGACGCAACTTTGTTCAGCTCGACTTTCAACTTCACTACACTCCGGTCGACTCCGCCCGACTTTCCTTGACGGGACTCGTCACCATTACAGTCAAACAAACACAACTTTTCACGACACGGCGCTTCATCTCCTGATTCTGCTCGACTCGACCCGACTCGACCCAGCTCGACTCGACTCTCCGCAGTTTGACACCACTCTGCTCAGCTCAACTTTCAACCTCAATACACTCCGGTCGACTCCGCCCGACTTTCCTCGACGGGATTCGTCACCTTTGGAGTCGACCAGACATACCTTTTCTCGACCCGACGCTTCATCACCTGATTCTTCTCGACACGACCCGACTCAGCTGGACTCGACCCGGCTCGACTCGACTCTCCGTTGTTTGACGCCACTCTGCTCAGCTCGACTTTAAACTTCAATACACTCCGGTCGACTCCGCCTGACATTCCTCGACGGGATTCGTCACCATTGGAGTCAACCAGACATAACTTTTCTCGACTCGACGCTTCATCGCCTGATTCTGCTCAACTCGACCCGACTCGGCTCGACTCATCATAGTTCGACGCAACTCTGTTCAGCTCGACTTTCAACTGCACTACACTCTCGTCGACTACGCCCGACTTTCCTCGACGGAACCTGTCACCATTAGAGTCGACCAGACACATCTTTTCTCGACATGACACTTCATCTCCTGATTCTACTAGACTCGACCCGACTCGACCTGGCTCGACTCGACTCTCCGCAGTTTGATGCTACTCTGCGGAGCTCGACTTTCAACTTCACTACACTCCGGTCGACTCCGCCCGACTTTCCTCGACGGGACTCGTCACCATTGGAGTCTACAAGACACAACTTTTCTCGACGCGACGCTTCATTTCCGGATTCTGCTCGACTCGACCAGGCTCGACTCGACTCACTGCAGTTTGACGCAACTTTGCTCAGTTCGACTTTCAACTTCGCTACACTCTGGTCGACCCCGCCCGACTTTCCTCGACAAGACTCATCACCATTAGAGTCAACATGACACAACGTTTCACGACAAGACGCTTCATCTCCTGATTCTGCTCGACTCGAGCTGGCTCGACTCGACTCATCGTAGTTTGACACAACTTTGTTCAGCTCGACTTTCAACTTCACTACACTCCGGTCGACTCCGCCCGACTTTCCTCGACGGGACTCGTCACCATTAGAGTCAACCAGACACAACTTTTCACGACACGGCGCTTCATCTCCTGACTCTGCTCGACTCGACCCGACTCGACCCGGCTCGACTCGACTCTCCGCAGGTTGACACCACTCTGCTCAGCTCAACTTTCAACTTCAATACACTCCGGTCGACTCCGCCCGACTTTCCTCGACGTGATTCGTCACCATTGGAGTCGACCAGACATACCTTTTCTCGACCCGACGCTTCATCACCTGATTCTTCTCGACACGACCCGACTCGGCTGGACTCGACCCGGCTCGACTCGACTCTCCGTAGTTTGACGCCACTCTGCTCAGCTCGACTTTAAACTTCAATACACTCCGGTCGACTCCGCCTGACTTTCCTCGACGGGATTCGTCACCATTGGAGTCGACCAGACATAACTTTTCTCGACCCGACGCTTCATCGCCTGATTCTGCTCAACTCGACCCGACTCGGCTCGACTCATCATAGTTCGACGCAACTCTGTTCAGCTCGACTTTCAACTTCACTACACTCTCGTCGACTACGCCCGACGTTCCTCGACGGGACCTGTCACCATTGGAGTCGACCAGACACATCTTTTCTCGACATGACACTTCATCTCCTGATTCTACTAGACTCGACCCGACTCGACTCGATTCTCCGTAGTTTGATGCTACTCTGCGCAGCTCGACTTTCAACTTCACTACACTCCGGTCAAGTCCGCCCGACTTTCCTCGACGGGACTCGTCACCATTGGAGTCTACAAGACACAACTTTTCTCGACGCGACGCTTCATCTCCTGATTCTGCTCGACTCGACCCGACTCGACCAGGCTCGACTCGACTCACTGCAGTTTGACGAACCTCTGCTCAGTTCGACTTTGAACTTCGCTACACTCTGGTCGACCCCGCCCGACTTTCCTCGACGAGACTCGTCACCATTAGAGTCAGCATGACACAACGTTTCACGACAAGACACTTCATCTCCTGATTCTGCTCGACTCGACCTGGCTCGACTCGACTTACCGTAGTTTGACGCAACTTTGTTCAGCTCGACTTTAAACTTCACTACACTCCGGTCGACTCCGCCCGACTTTCCTCGACGGGACTCATCACCATTAGAGTCACTGAGACACAACTTTTCAAGACACGACGCTTCATCTCCTGATTCTGCTCGACTCGACCCGACTAGACTCACCGCAGTTTGACGCAACTCTGCTCAGCTCGACATTTAATTTCACTACACTCCGGTCGACTCCGCCCGACTTTCCTCGGCGGGACTCATCACCATTGGAGTCTACAAGACACAACTTTTCTCGGCGCGACGCTTCATCTCCTGATTCGACCCGACTCGACCAGGCTCGACTCGACCCGACTCGACCAGGCTCGACTCGACTCACCGCAGTTTGACGCAAGCCTGCTCAGTTCGACTTTCAACTTCACTACACTCTGGTCGACTCTGCCCGACTTTCCTCGACGGGACTCGTCACCATTAGAGTCAACATGACAAAACTTTTCACGAAAAGATGCTCCATCTCCCGATTCTGCTCGACTCGACCTTGCTCGACTCGACTCACCGCAGTTTGAGGCAACTCTGCTCAGCTCGACTTTCAACTTCACTACACTCCGGTCGACTCCGCCCGACTTTCCTCGACGGGACCTGTCACCATTGGAGTCGACCAGACACATCTTTTCTCGACATGACACTTCATCTCCTGATTCTACTAGACTCGACCCGACTCGACTCGATTCTCCGCAGTTTGATGCTACTCTGCGCAGCTCGACTTTCAACTTCACTACACTCCGGTCAACTCCGCCCGACTTTCCTCGACGGGACTCGTCACCATTGGAGTCTACAAGACACAACTTTTCTCGACGCGACGCTTCATCTCCTGATTCTGCTCGACTCGACCCGACTCGACCAGGCTCGACTCGACTCACTGCAGTTTGACGAACCTCTGCTCAGTTCGACTTTCAACTTCGCTACACTCTGGTCGACCCCGCCCGACTTTCCTCGACGAGACTCGTCACCATTAGAGTCAGCATGACACAACGTTTCACGACAAGACGCTTCATCTCCTGATTCTGCTCGACTCGACCTGGCTCGACTCGACTTACCGTAGTTTGACGCAACTTTGTTCAGCTCGACTTTAAACTTCACTACACTCCGGTCGACTCCGCCCAACTTTCCTCGACGGGACTCATCACCATTAGAGTCACTGAGACACAACTTTTCAAGACACGACGCTTCATCTCCTGATTCTGCTCGACTCGACCCGACTAGACTCACCGCAGTTTGACGCAACTCTGCTCAGCTCGACATTTAATTCCACTACACTCCGGTCGACTCCGCCCGACTTTCCTCGGCGGGACTCATCACCATTGGAGTCTACAAGACACAACTTTTCTCGGCGCGACGCTTCATCTCCTGATTCGACCCGACTCGACCAGGCTCGACTCGACCCGACTCGACCAGGCTCGACTCGACTCACCGCAGTTTGACGCAAGCCTGCTCAGTTCGACTTTCAACTTCACTACACTCTGGTCGACTCTGCCCGACTTTCCTCGACGGGACTCGTCACCATTAGAGTCAACATGACACAACTTTTCACGAAAAGACGCTCCATCTCCCGATTCTGCTCGACTCGACCTTGCTCGACTCGACTCACCGCAGTTTGAGGCAACTCTGCTCAGCTCGACTTTCAACTTCACTACACTCCGGTCGACTCCGCCCGACTTTCCTGGACGGGACCTGTCACCATTGGAGTCGACCAGACACATCTTTTCTCGACATGACACTTCATCTCCTGATTCTACTAGACTCGACCCGACTCGACTCGATTCTCCGCAGTTTGATGCTACTCTGCGCAGCTCGACTTTCAACTTCACTACACTCCGGTCGACTCCGCCCGACTTTCCTCGACGGGACTCGTCACCATTGGAGTCTACAAGACACAACTTTTCTCGACGCGACGCCTCATCTCCTGATTCTGCTCGACTCGACCCGACTCGACCAGGCTTGACTCGACTCACTGCAGTTTGACGCAACTCTGCTCAGTTCGACTTTCAACTTCGCTACACTCTGGTCGACCCCGCCCGACTTTCCTCGACGAGACTCGTCACCATTAGAGTCAACATGACACAACGTTTCACGACAAGACGCTTCATCTCCTGATTCTGCTCGACTCGACCTGGCTCGACTCGACTTACCGTAGTTTGACGCAACTTTGTTCAGCTCGACTTTCAACTTCACTACACTCCGGTCGACTCCGCCCGACTTTCCTCGACAGGACTCGTCACCATAAGAGTCAACCAGACACAACTTTTCACGACACGGCGCTTCATATCCTGATTCTGCTCGACTCGACCCGACTCGACCTGGCTCGACTCGGCTCGACTCGACTCTCCGCAGGTTGACACCACTCTGCTCAGCTCAACTTTCAACTTCAATACACTCCGGTCGACTCCGCCCGACTTTCCTCGACGGGATTCGTCACCATTGGAGTCGACCAGACATACCTTTTCTCGACCCGACGCTTCATCACCTGATTCTTCTCGACACGACCCGACTCGGCTGGACTCGACCCGGCTCGACTCGACTCTCCGTAGTTTGACGCCACTCTGCTCAGCTCGACTTTAAACTTCAATACACTCCGGTCGACTCCGCCTGACTTTCCTCGACGGGAATCGTCACCATTGGAGTCGACCAGACATAACTTTTCTCGACCCGACGCTTCATCGCTTGATTCTGCTCAACTCGACCCGACTCGGCTCGACTCATCATAGTTCGACGTAACTCTGTTCAGCTCGACTTTCAACTTCACTACACTCTCGTCGACTACGCCCGACTTTCCTCGACGGGACCTGTCACCATTGGAGTCGACCAGACACATCTTTTCTCGACATGACACTTCATCTCCTGATTCTACTAGACTCGACCCGACCCCACTCGATTCTCCGCAGTTTGATGCTACTCTACGCAGCTCGACTTTCAACTTCACTACACTCCGGTCGACTCCGCCCGACTTTCCTCGACGGGACTCGTCACCATTGGAGTCTACAAGACACAACTTTTCTCGACGCGACGCTTCATCTCCTGATTCTGCTCGACTCGACCCGACTCGACCAGGCTCGACTCGACTCACCGCAGTTTGACGCAAGCCTGCTCAGTTCGACTTTCAACTTCACTACACTCTGGTCGACTCTGCCCGACTTTCCTCGACGGGACTCGTCACCATTAGAGTCAACATGACACAACTTTTCACGACAAGACGCTTCATCTCCCGATTCTGCTCGACTCGACCTTGCTCGACTCGACTCACCGCAGTTTGAGGCAACTCTGCTCAGCTCGACTTTCAACTTCACTACACTCTCGTCGACTACGCCCGACTTTCCTCGACGGGACCTGTCACCATTGGAGTCGACCAGACACATCTTTTCTCGACATGACACTTCATCTCCTGATTCTACTAGACTCGACCCGACTTGACTCGATTCTCCGCAGTTTGATGCTACTCTGCGCAGCTCGACTTTCAACTTCACTACACTCCGGTCGACTCCGCCCGACTTTCCTTGACGGGACTCGTCACCATTGGAGTCTACAAGACACAACTTTTCTCGACGCGACGCTTCATCTCCTGATTCTGCTCGACTCGACCCGACTCGACCAGGCTCGACTCGACTCACTGCAGTTTGACGCAACTCTGCTCAGTTCGACTTTCAACTTCGCTACACTGTGGTCGACCCCGCCCGACTTTCCTCGACGAGACTCGTAACCATTAGAGTCAACATGACACAACGTTTCACGACAAGACGCTTCATCTCCTGATTCTGCTCGACTCGACCTGGCTCGACTCGACTTACCGTAGTTTGACGCAACTTTGTTCAGCTCGACTTTCAACTTCACTACACTCCGGTCGACTCCGCCCGACTTTCCTTGACGGGACTCGTCACCATTACAGTCAAACAAACACAACTTTTCACGACACGGCGCTTCATCTCCTGATTCTGCTCGACTCGACCCGACTCGACCCAGCTCGACTCGACTCTCCGCAGTTTGACACCACTCTGCTCAGCTCAACTTTCAACCTCAATACACTCCGGTCGACTCCGCCCGACTTTCCTCGACGGGACTCGTCACCATTAGAGTCACCCAGACACAACTTTTCACGACACGGCGCTTCATCTCCTGATTCTGCACGACTCGACCCGACTTGACCCGGCTCGACTCGACTCTCTGCAGTTTGACACCACTCTGCTCAGCTCAACTTTCAACTTCAATACACTCCAGTCGACTCCGCCCGACTTTCCTCGACGGGATTCGTCACCATTGGAGTCGACCAGACATACCTTTTCTCGACCCGACGCTTCATCACCTGATTCTTCTCGACACGACCCGACTCGGCTGGACTCGACCCGGCTCGACTCGACTCTCCGTAGTTTGACGCCACTCTGCTCAGCTCGACTTTAAACTTCAATACACTCCGGTCGACTCCGCCTGACTTTCCTCGACGGGATTCGTCACCATTGGAGTCGACCAGACATAACTTTTCTCGACCTGACGCTTCATCGCCTGATTCTGCTCAACTCGACCTGACTCGGCTCGACTCATCATAGTTCGACGCAACTCTGTTCAGCTCGACTTTCAAGTTCACTACACTCTCGTCGACTACGCCCGACTTTCCTCGACGGGACCTGTTACCATTGGAGTCGACCAGACACATCTTTTCTCGACATGACACTTCATCTCCTGATTCTACTAGACTCGACCCGACTCGACTCGATTCTCCGCAGTTTGATGCTACTCTGCGCAGCTCGACTTTCAACTTCACTACACTCCGGTCGACTCCGCCCGACTTTCCTCGACGGGACTCGTCACCATTGGAGTCTACAAGACACAACTTTTCTCGACGCGACGCTTCATCTCCTGATTCTGCTCGACTCGACCCGACTCAACCAGGCTCGACTCGACTCACCGCAGTTTGACGCAAGCCTGCTCAGTTCGACTTTCAACTTCACTACACTCTGGTCGACTCTGCCCGACTTTCCTCGACGGGACTCGTCACCATTAGAGTCAACATGACACAACTTTTCACGACAAGACGCTTCATCTCCCGATTCTGCTCGACTCGACCTTGCTCGACTCGACTCACCGCAGTTTGAGGAAACTCTGCTCAGCTCGACTTTCAACTTCACTACACTCCGGTCGACGCCGCCCGACTTTCCTCGACGGGACCTGTCACCATTGGAGTCGACCAGACACATCTTTTCTCGACATGACACTTCATCTCCTGATTCTACTAGACTCGACCCGACTCGACTCGATTCTCCGCAGTTTGATGCTACTCTGCGCAGCTCGACTTTCAACTTCACTACACTCCGGTCGACTCCGCCCGACTTTCCTCGACGGGACTCGTCACCATTGGAGTCTACAAGACACAACTTTTCTCGACGCGACGCTTCATCTCCTGATTCTGCTCGACTCGACCCGACTCGACCAGGCTCGACTCGACTCACTGCAGTTTGACGCAACTCTGCTCAGTTCGACTTTCAACTTCGCTACACTCTGGTCGACCCCGCCCGACTTTCCTCGACGAGACTCGTAACCATTAGAGTCAACATGACACAACGTTTCACGACAAGACGCTTCATCTCCTGATTCTGCTCGACTCGACCTGGCTCGACTCGACTTACCGTAGTTTGACGCAACTTTGTTCAGCTCGACTTTCAACTTCACTACACTCCGGTCGACTCCGCCCGACTTTCCTCGCCGGGACTCGTCACCATTAGAGTCACCCAGACACAACTTTTCACGACACGGCGCTTCATCTCCTGATTCTGCTCGACTCGACCCGACTCGACCCGGCTCGACTCGACTCTCCGCAGTTTGACACCACTCTGCTCAGCTCAACTTTCAACTTCAATACACTCCGGTCGACTCCGCCCGACTTTCCTCGACGGGATTCGTCACCATTGGAGTCGACCAGACATACCTTTTCTCGACCCGACGCTTCATCACCTGATTCTTCTCGACACGACCCGGCTCGGCTGGACTCGACCCGGCTCGACTCGACTCTCCGTAGTTTGACGCCACTCTGCTCAGCTCGACTTTAAACTTCAATACACTCCGGTCGACTCCGCCTGACTTTCCTCGACGGGATTCGTCACCATTGGAGTCGACCAGACATAACTTTTCTCGACCCGACGCTTCATCGCCTGATTCTGCTCAACTCGACCCGACTCGGCTGGACTCGACCCGGCTCAGCTCGACTCATCGCAGTTCGACGCAACTCTGTTCAGCTCGACTTTCAACTTCACTACACTCTCGTCGACTCCGCCCGACATTCCTCGACGGGACCCGTCACCATTGGAGTCGACCAGACACAACTTTTCTCGACACGACGCTTCATCTCCTAATTCTGCTCGACTAGACCCGACCCGACGTGGCTCGACTCGACTCACCGCAGTTTGACGCAACTCTGCGCAGCTCGACTTTCAACTTCGCTACACTCCGGTCGACTCCGCCCGACTTTCATCGACGGGACTCGTCACCATTAGAGTCAACATGACACAACTTTTCACGACAAGACGCTTCATCTCCTGATTTTTCTCGACTCGACCCGACTAGACTCACCGCAGTTTGACGCAACTGTGCTCAGCTCGACTTTCAACTTCACTACACTCTGGTCGACTCCGCCCGACTTTCCTCGACGGGACTCGTCACCATTAGAGTCAACATGACACAACTTTTCACGACAAGACGCTTGATCTCCTGATTTTGCTCGACTCGACCCTTCTCGACTCGACTCACCGCAGTTTGACGCAACTCTGCTCAGCTCGACTTTCAACTTCACTACACTACGGTCGACTCCGCCCGACTTTCCTCGACGGGACTCGTCACCAATAGAGTCAACCAGACGCAACTTTTCACGACACGACGCTTCATCTGCTGATTCTGCGCGACTCGACCCGACTCGACCCGGCTCGACTCGACTCGCCGCAGTTTGACGCCACTCCGCTCAGCTCGACTTTCAACTTCAATACACTCCGGTCGACTCCGCCCGACTTTCCTCGACGGGATTCGTCACCATTGGAGTCGACCAGACATAACTTTTCTCGACCCGACGCTTCATTGCCTATTTCTTCTCGACACGACCCTACTCGGCTGTACTCGACCCGGCTCGACTCTACTCACCGCAGTTTCACGCCACTCTGCTCAGCTCGACTTTCAAGTTAAATACACTCCGATCGACTCCGCCCGACTTTCCTCGACGGGATTTGTCACCATTGGAGTCGACCAGAGATAAATTTTCTCGACCCGACTCGGCTCGACTCATCATAGTTCGACGCAACTCTGTTCAGCTCGACTTTCAACTTCACTACACTCTCGTCGACTACGCCCGACATTCCTCGACGAGACCTATCACCATTGGAGTCGACCAGACACATCTTTTCTCGACATGACACTTCATCTCCTGATTCTACTAGACTCGACCTGGCTCGACTCGACTCTCCGCAGTTTGACGCTACTCTACGCAGCTTGACTTTCAACTTCACTACACTCCGGTCGACTCCGCCCGACTTTCCTCGACGGGACTCGTCACCATTGGAGTCTACCAGACCCAACTTTTCTCGACGCGACGCTTCATCTCCTGATTCTGCTAGACTCGACCCGACTCGACCTGGCTCGACTCGACTCACCGCAGTTTCACGCAACTCTGCGCAGCTCGACTTTCAACTTCGCTACACTCCGGTCGACTCCGCCTGACTTTCATCGACGGGACTCGTCACCATTAGAGTCAACATGACACAACTTTTCACGACAAGACGCTTCATCTCCTGATTTTTCTCGACTCGACCCGACTAGACTCACCGCAGTTTGACGCAACTCTGCTCAGCTCGACTTTGAACTTCACTACACTCAGGTCGACACCGCCCGACTTTCCTCGACGGAACTCGTCACCATTAGAGTCAACATGACACAACTTTTCACGACAAGACGCTTCATCTCCTGATTCTGCTCGACTCGACTCACCGCAGTTTGACGCAACTCTGCTCAGCTCGACTTTCAACTTCACTACACTCCGATCGACTCCGCCCGACTTTCCTCGACGGGACTCGTCACCATTAGAGTCAACCAGACACAACTTTTCACGACACGACGCTTCATCTCCTGATTCTTCTCGACTCGACCCGACTCGACCCGGCTCGACTCGACTCTCAATAGTTTGACGCCACTCAGCTCAGCTCGATTTCAACTTCAATACACTCTCGTCGACTCCGCCCGACATTCCTCGACGGGACCCGTCACCATTGGAGTCGACCAGACACAACTTTTCTCGACGCGACGCTTCATCTCCTGATTCTGCTCGACTCGACTCGACTAGACTCACCGCAGTTTGACGCAACTCTGCTCAGCTCGACTTTCAACTTCACTACACTCCGGTCGACTCCGCCCGACTTTCCTCGACTGGACTCGTCACCATTGGAGTCTACAAGACACAACTTTTCTCAACGCGACGCTTCATCTCCTGATTTTGGTCGACTCGACCCGACTCGACCTGGCTCGACTCGACTCACCACAGTTTGACGCAACTCTTCTCAGTTCGACTTTCAACTTCACTACACTCCGGTCGACTCCGCCCGACTTTCCTCGACGGGACTCGTCACCATTGGAGTCCACATGACACAACTTTTCACGACAAGAGGCTTCATCTTTTGATTCAGCTTTACTCGACCCGGCTCGACACGACTCTCCGCAGTTTGACGCTACTCTGCTCAGCTCGACTTTCAACTTCACTACACTCCCGTCGACTCCGCCCGACTTTGCTCGACGGGATTCGTCACCACTGGAGTCCACCAGACATAACTTTTCTCGACCTGATGCTTCATCGCCTGATTCTTCTCGACACGACCCAACTCGGCTGGACTCGACCCAGCTCGACTCGACTCACCGCAGTTTGACGCAACTCTGCTCAGCTCGACTTCCAACTTCACTACACTCCGGTCGATTCCGCCCGACTTTCCTCGACGGAACTCGTCACCATTAGAGTCAACATGACACAACTTTTCACGACACGACGCTTCATCTCCTGATTCTGCTCGACTCGACCCGACTAGACTCACCGCAGTTTGACGCAACTCTGCTCAGCTCGACATTTAATTTCACTACACTCCGGTCGACTCCGCCCGACTTTCCTCGGCGGGACTCATCACCATTGGAGTCTACAAGACACAACTTTTCTCGGCGCGACGCTTCATCTCCTGATTCGACCCGACTCGGCCAGGCTCGACTCGACTCACCGCAGTTTGACGCAAGCCTGCTCAGTTCGACTTTCAACTTCACTACACTCTGGTCGACTCTGCCCGACTTTCCTCGACGGTACTCGTCACCATTAGAGTCAGCATGACAAAACTTTTCACGAAAAGATGCTCCATCTCCCGATTCTGCTCGACTCGACCTTGCTCGACTCGACTCACCGCAGTTTGAGGCAACTCTGCTCAGCTCGACTTTCAACTTCACTACACTCCGGTCGACTCCGCCCGACTTTCCTCGACGGGACCTGCCACCATTGGAGTCGACCAGACACATCTTTTCTCGACATGACACTTCATCTCCTGATTCTACTAGACTCGACCCGACTCGACTCGATTCTCCGCAGTTTGATGCTACTCTGCGCAGCTCGACTTTCAACTTCACTACACTCCGGTCAACTCCGCCCGACTTTCCTCGACGGGACTCGTCACCATTGGAGTCTACAAGACACAAGTTTTCTCGACGCGACGCTTCATCTCCTGATTCTGCTCGACTCGACCCGACTCGACCAGGCTCGACTCGACTCACTGTAGTTTGACGAAACTCTGCTCAGTTCGACTTTCAACTTCGCTACACTCTGGTCGACCCCGCCCGACTTTCCTCGACGAGACTCGTCACCATTAGAGTCAGCATGACACAACGTTTCACGACAAGACGCTTCATCTCCTGATTCTGCTCGACTCGACCTGGCTCGACTCGACCTGGCTCGACTCGACTTACCGTAGTTTGACGCAACTTTGTTCAGCTCGACTTTAAACTTCACTACACTCCGGTCGACTCCGCCCGACTTTCCTCGACGGGACTCATCACCATTAGAGTCACTGAGACACAACTTTTCAAGACACGACGCTTCATCTCCTGATTCTGCTCGACTCGACCCGACTAGACTCACCGCAGTTTGACGCAACTCTGCTCAGCTCGACATTTAATTTCACTACACTCCGGTCGACTCCGCCCGACTTTCCTCGGCGGGACTCATCACCATTGGAGTCTACAAGACACAACTTTTCTCGGCGCGACGCTTCATCTCCTGATTCGACCCGACTCGACCAGGCTCGACTCGACCCGACTCGACCAGGCTCGACTCGACTCACCGCAGTTTGACGCAAGCCTGCTCAGTTCGACTTTCAACTTCACTACACTCTGGTCGACTCTGCCCGACTTTCCTCGACGGGACTCGTCACCATTAGAGTCAACATGACACAACTTTTCACGAAAAGACGCTCCATCTCCCGATTCTGCTCGACTCGACCTTGCTCGACTTGACTCACCGCAGTTTGAGGCAACTCTGCTCAGCTCGACTTTCAACTTCACTACACTCCGGTCGACTCCGCCCGACTTTCCTCGACGGGACCTGTCACCATTGGAGTCGACCAGACACATCTTTTCTCGACATGACACTTCATCTCCTGATTCTACTAGACTCGACCCGACTCGACTCGATTCTCCGCAGATTGATGCTACTCTGCGCAGCTCGACTTTCAACTTCACTACACTCCGGTCGACTCCGCCCGACTTTCCTCGACGGGACTCGTCACCATTGGAGTCTACAAGACACAACTTTTCTCGACGCGACGCTTCATCTCCTGATTCTGCTCGACTCGACCCGACTCGACCAGGCTTGACTCGACTCACTGCAGTTTGACGCAACTCTGCTCAGTTCGACTTTCAACTTCGCTACACTCTGGTCGACCCCGCCCGACTTTCCTCGACGAGACTCGTCACCATTAGAGTCAACATGACACAACGTTTCACGACAAGACGCTTCATCTCCTGATTCTGCTCGACTCGACCTGGCTCGACTCGACTTACCGTAGTTTGACGCAACTTTGTTCAGCTCGACTTTCAACTTCACTACACTCCGGTCGACTCCGCCCGACTTTCCTCGACAGGACTCGTCACCATAAGAGTCACCCAGACACAACTTTTCACGACACGGCGCTTCATATCCTGATTCTGCTCGACTCGACCCGACTCGACCCGGCTCGACCCGGCTCGACTCGACTCTCCGCAGGTTGACACCACTCTGCTCAGCTCAACTTTCAACTTCAATACACTCCGGTCGACTCCGCCCGACTTTCCTCGACGGGATTCGTCACCATTGGAGTCGACCAGACATACCTTTTCTCGACCCGACGCTTCATCACCTGATTCTTCTCGACACGACCCGACTCGGCTGGACTCGACCCGGCTCGACTCGACTCTCCGTAGTTTGACGCCACTATGCTCAGCTCGACTTTAAACTTCAATACACTCCGGTCGACTCCGCCTGACTTTCCTCGACGGGATTCGTCACCATTGGAGTCGACCAGACATAACTTTTCTCGACCCGACGCTTCATCGCTTGATTCTGCTCAAATCGACCCGACTCGGCTCGACTCATCATAGTTCGACGCAACTCTGTTCAGCTCGACTTTCAACTTCACTACACTCTCGTCGACTACGCCCGACTTTCCTCGACGGGACCTGTCACCATTGGAGTCGACCAGACACATCTTTTCTCGACATGACACTTCATCTCCTGATTCTACTAGACTCGACCCGACCCGACTCGATTCTCCGCAGTTTGATGCTACTCTGCGCAGCTCGACTTTCAACTTCACTACACTCCGGTCGACTCCGCCCGACTTTCCTTGACGGGACTCGTCACCATTGGAGTCTACAAGACACAACTTTTCTCGACGCGACGCTTCATCTCCTGATTCTGCTCGACTCGACCCGACTCGACCAGGCTCGACTCGACTCACCGCAGTTTGACGCAAGCCTGCTCAGTTCGACTTTCAACTTCACTACACTCTGGTCGACTCTGCCCGACTTTCCTCGACGGGACTCGTCACCATTAGAGTCAACATGACACAACTTTTCACGACAAGACGCTTCATCTCCCGATTCTGCTCGACTCGACCTTGCTCGACTCGACTCACCGCAGTTTGAGGCAACTCTGCTCAGCTCGACTTTCAACTTCACTACACTCTCGTCGACTACGCCCGACTTTCCTCGACGGGACCTGTCACCATTGGAGTCGACCAGACACATCTTTTCTCGACATGACACTTCATCTCCTGATTCTACTAGACTCGACCCGACTTGACTCGATTCTCCGCAGTTTGATGCTACTCTGCGCAGCTCGACTTTCAACTTCACTACACTCCGGTCGACTCCGCCCGACTTTCCTTGACGGGACTCGTCACCATTGGAGTCTACAAGACACAACTTTTCTCGACGCGACGCTTCATCTCCTGATTCTGCTCGACTCGACCCGACTCGACCAGGCTCGACTCGACTCACTGCAGTTTGACGCAACTCTGCTCAGTTCGACTTTCAACTTCGCTACACTCTGGTCGACCCCGCCCGACTTTCCTCGACGAGACTCGTAACCATTAGAGTCAACATGACACAACGTTTCACGACAAGACGCTTCATCTCCTGATTCTGCTCGACTCGACCTGGCTCGACTCGACTTACCGTAGTTTGACGCAACTTTGTTCAGCTCGACTTTCAACTTCACTACACTCCGGTCGACTCCGCCCGACTTTCCTCGACGGGACTCGTCACCATTAGAGTCACCCAGACACAACTTTTCACGACACGGCGCTTCATCTCCTGATTCTGCTCGACTCGACCCGACTCGACCCGGCTCGACTCGACTCTCTGCAGTTTGACACCACTCTGCTCAGCTCAACTTTCAACTTCAATACACTCCGGTCGACTCCGCCCGACTTTCCTCGACGGGATTCGTCACCATTGGAGTCGACCAGACATACCTTTTCTCGACCCGACGCTTCATCACCTGATTCTTCTCGACACGACCCGACTCGGCTGGACTCGACCCGGCTCGACTCGACTCTCCGTAGTTTGACGCCACTCTGCTCAGCTCGACTTTAAACTTCAATACACTCCGGTCGACTCCGCCTGACTTTCCTCGACGGGATTCGTCACCATTGGAGTCGACCAGACATAACTTTTCTCGACCCGACGCTTCATCGCCTGATTCTGCTCAACTCGACCCGACTCGGCTCGACTCATCATAGTTCGACGCAACTCTGTTCAGCTCGACTTTCAAGTTCACTACACTCTCGTCGACTACGCCCGACTTTCCTCGACGGGACCTGTCACCATTGGAGTCGACCAGACACATCTTTTCTCGACATGACACTTCATCTCCTGATTCTACTAGACTCGACCCGACTCGACTCGATTCTCCGCAGTTTGATGCTACTCTGCGCAGCTCGACTTTCAACTTCACTACACTCCGGTCGACTCCGCCCGACTTTCCTCGACGGGACTCGTCACCATTGGAGTCTACAAGAC
Organism: Canavalia gladiata; assembly: GCA_037954105.1. Taxonomy (NCBI): domain Eukaryota; kingdom Viridiplantae; phylum Streptophyta; class Magnoliopsida; order Fabales; family Fabaceae; genus Canavalia; species Canavalia gladiata. The sequence goes on along the minus strand of CM075668.1, from coordinate 21,604,518 downwards.
ACAACTTTTCTCGACGCGACGCTTCATCTCCTGATTCTGCTCGACTCGACCCGACTCAACCAGGCTCGACTCGACTCACCGCAGTTTGACGCTAGCCTGCTCAGTTCGACTTTCAACTTCACTACACTCTGGTCGACTCTGCCCGACTTTCCTCGACGGGACTCGTCACCATTAGAGTCAACATGACACAACTTTTCACGACAAGACGCTTCATCTCCCGATTCTGCTCGACTCGACCTTGCTCGACTCGACTCACCGCAGTTTGAGGAAACTCTGCTCAGCTCGACTTTCAACTTCACTACACTCCGGTCGACGCCGCCCGACTTTTCTCGACGGGACCTGTCACCATTGGAGTCGACCAGACACATCTTTTCTCGACATGACACTTCATCTCCTGTTTCTACTAGACTCGACCCGACTCGACTCGATTCTCCGCAGTTTGATGCTACTCTGCGCAGCTCGACTTTCAACTTCACTACACTCCGGTCGACTCCGCCCAACTTTCCTCGACGGGACTCGTCACCATTGGAGTCTACAAGACACAACTTTTCTCGACGCGACGCTTCATCTCCTGATTCTGCTCGACTCGACCCGACTCGACCAGGCTCGACTCGACTCACTGCAGTTTGACGCAACTCTGCTCAGTTCGACTTTCAACTTCGCTACACTCTGGTCGACCCCGCCCGACTTTCCTCGACGAGACTCGTAACCATTAGAGTCAACATGACACAACGTTTCACGACAAGACGCTTCATCTCCTGATTCTGCTCGACTCGACCTGGCTCGACTCGACCTGGCTCGACTCGACTTATCGTAGTTTGACGCAACTTTGTTCAGCTCGACTTTCAACTTCACTACACTCCGGTCGACTCCGCCCGACTTTCCTCGACGGGACTCGTCACCATTAGAGTCACCCAGACACAACTTTTCACGACACGACGCTTCATCTCCTGATTCTGCTCGACTCGACCCGACTCGACCCGGCTCGACTCGACTCTCCGCAGTTTGACACCACTCTGCTCAGCTCAACTTTCAACTTCAATACACTCCGGTCGACTCCGCCCGACTTTCCTCGACGGGATTCGTCACCATTGGAGTCGACCAGACATACCTTTTCTCGACCCGACGCTTCATCACCTGATTCTTCTCGACACGACCCGGCTCGGCTGGACTCGACCCGGCTCGACTCGACTCTCCGTAGTTTGACGCCACTCTGCTCAGCTCGACTTTAAACTTCAATACACTCCGGTCGACTCCGCCTGACTTTCCTCGACGGGATTCGTCACCATTGGAGTCGACCAGACATAACTTTTCTCGACCCGACGCTTCATCGCCTGATTCTGCTCAACTCGACCCGACTCGGCTGGACTCGACCCGGCTCAGCTCGACTCATCGCAGTTCGACGCAACTCTGTTCAGCTCGACTTTCAACTTCACTACACTCTCGTCGACTCCGCCCGACATTCCTCGACGGGACCCGTCACCATTGGAGTCGACCAGACACAACTTTTCTCGACACGACGCTTCATCTCCTAATTCTGCTCGACTAGACCCGACCCGACGTGGCTCGACTCGACTCACCGCAGTTTGACGCAACTCTGCGCAGCTCGACTTTCAACTTCGCTACACTCCGGTCGACTCCGCCCGACTTTCATCGACGGGACTCGTCACCATTAGAGTCAACATGACACAACTTTTCACGACAAGACGCTTCATCTCCTGATTTTTCTCGACTCGACCCGACTAGACTCACCGCAGTTTGACGCAACTGTGCTCAGCTCGACTTTCAACTTCACTACACTCTGGTCGACTCCGCCCGACTTTCCTCGACGGGACTCGTCACCATTAGAGTCAACATGACACAACTTTTCACGACAAGACGCTTGATCTCCTGATTTTGCTCGACTCGACCCTTCTCGACTCGACTCACCGCAGTTTGACGCAACTCTGCTCAGCTCGACTTTCAACTTCACTACACTACGGTCGACTCCGCCCGACTTTCCTCGACGGGACTCGTCACCAATAGAGTCAACCAGACGCAACTTTTCACGACACGACGCTTCATCTGCTGATTCTGCTCGACTCGACCCGACTCGACCCGGCTCGACTCGACTCGCCGCAGTTTGACGCCACTCCGCTCAGCTCGACTTTCAACTTCAATACACTCCGGTCGACTCCGCCCGACTTTCCTCGACGGGATTCGTCACCATTGGAGTCGACCAGACATAACTTTTCTCGACCCGACGCTTCATCGCCTGATTCTTCTCGACACGACCCTACTCGGCTGTACTCGACCCGGCTCGACTCTACTCACCGCAGTTTCACGCCACTCTGCTCAGCTCGACTTTCAAGTTAAATACACTCCGATCGACTCCGCCCGACTTTCCTCGACGGGATTTGTCACCATTGGAGTCGACCAGAGATAAATTTTCTCGACCCGACTCGGCTCGACTCATCATAGTTCGATGCAACTCTGTTCAGCTCGACTTTCAACTTCACTACACTCTCGTCGACTACGCCCGACATTCCTCGACGAGACCTATCACCATTGGAGTCGACCAGACACATCTTTTCTCGACATGACACTTCATCTCCTGATTCTACTAGACTCGACCTGGCTCGACTCGACTCTCCGCAGTTTGACGCTACTCTACGCAGCTCGACTTTCAACTTCACTACACTCCGGTCGACTCCGCCCGACTTTCCTCGACGGGACTCGTCACCATTGGAGTTTACCAGACCCAACTTTTCTCGACGCGACGCTTCATCTCCTGATTCTGCTCGACTCGACCCGACTCGACTCGACTCACCGCAGTTTCACGCAACTCTGCGCAGCTCGACTTTCAACTTCGCTACACTCCGGTCGACTCCGCCCGACTTTCATCGACGGGACTCGTCACCATTAGAGTCAACATGACACAACTTTTCACGACAAGACGCTTCATCTCCTGATTTTTCTCGACTCGACCCGACTAGACTCACCGCAGTTTGACGCAACTCTGCTCAGCTCGACTTTGAACTTCACTACACTCAGGTCGACACCGCCCGACATTCCTCGACGGAACTCGTCACCATTAGAGTCAACATGACACAACTTTTCACGACAAGACGCTTCATCTCCTGATTCTGCTCGACTCGACTCACCGCAGTTTGACGCAACTCTGCTCAGCTCGACTTTCAACTTCACTACACTCCGATCGACTCCGCCCGACTTTCCTCGACGGGACTCGTCACCATTAGAGTCAACCAGACACAACTTTTCACGACACGACGCTTCATCTCCTGATTCTTCTCGACTCGACCCGACTCGACCCGGCTCGACTCGACTCTCCATAGTTTGACGCCACTCAGCTCAGCTCGATTTCAACTTCAATACACTCTCGTCGACTCCGCCCGACATTCCTCGACGGGACCCGTCACCATTGGAGTCGACCAGACACAACTTTTCTCGACGCGACGCTTCATCTCCTGATTCTGCTCGACTCGACTCGACTAGACTCACCGCAGTTTGACGCAACTCTGCTCAGCTCGACTTTCAACTTCACTACACTCCGGTCGACTCCGCCCGACTTTCCTCGACTGGACTCGTCACCATTGGAGTCTACAAGACACAACTTTTCTCAACGCGATGCTTCATCTCCTGATTTTGGTCGACTCGACCCGACTCGACCTGGCTCGACTCGACTCACCACAGTTTGACGCAACTCTGCTCAGTTCGACTTTCAACTTCACTACACTCCGGTCGACTCCGCCCGACTTTCCTCGACGGGACTCGTCACCATTGGAGTCCACATGACACAACTTTTCACGACAAGAGGCTTCATCTTTTGATTCAGCTTTACTCGACCCGGCTCGACACGACTCTCCGCAGTTTGACGCTACTCTGCTCAGCTCGACTTTCAACTTCACTACACTCCCGTCGACTCCGCCCGACTTTGCTCGACGGGATTCGTCACCACTGGAGTCCACCAGACATAACTTTTCTCGACCTGATGCTTCATCGCCTGATTCTTCTCGACACGACCCAACTCGGCTAGACTCGACCCAGCTCGACTCGACTCACCGCAGTTTGACGCAACTCTGCTCAGCTCGACTTCCAACTTCACTACACTCCGGTCGATTCCGCCCGACTTTCCTCGACGGAACTCGTCACCATTAGAGTCAACATGACACAACTTTTCACGACACGACGCTTCATCTCCTGATTCTGCTCGACTCGACCCGACTCGACTCGGCTCGACTCGACTCTCCGCAGTTTGACGCTACTCTGCTCAGCTCGACTTTCAACTTCACTACACTCCGGTCGACTCCGCCCGACTTTCCTCGACGGGACGCGTCACCATTGGAGTCTACCAGACACAACTTTTCTCAACACGACGCTTCATCTCGTAATTCTGCTCGACTCGACCCGACTCGACCTGGCTCGACTCGACTCACCGCAGTTTGACGCCACTCTGCTCAGCTCGACTTTCAAGTAAAATACACTCCGGTCGACTCTGCCCTACTTTCCTCGACGGGACTCGTCACCATTGGAGTCGACCAGACATAACTTTTCTCGACCTGACGCTTCATCGCCTGATTCTTGTCGACACGACCCGACTCGGCTGGACTCGACCCGGCTCGGCTCGACGCATCACAGTTCGACGCAACTCCGTTCAGCTCGACTTTCAACTTCACTACACTCCGGTCGACTCTGCCCAACTTTCCTCGACGGGACTCGTCACCATTGGAGTCTACCAGACACAACTTTTCTCGACACGACGCTTCATCTCCTATATCTGCTCGACTCGACCCGACTTGACCCGGCTCGACTCGACTCACCGTAGTTTGACGCCACTCTGCTCAGCTCGACTTTCAAGTTCAATACACTCCGGTCGACTCCGCCCGACTTTCCTCGACGGGATTCTTCACCATTGGAGCCGACCAGACATAACTTTTCTAGACCCGACACTTCATCGCCTGATTCTTCTCAATACCATCCGACTCGGCTGGACTAGACCCGGCTCGACTCAACTCACCGTAGTTTGACGCAACACTACTCAGCTCGACTTTCAAGTCAAATACACTCCAGTCTACTCCGCCCGACTTATTCGACGGGACTCGTCACCATTGGAGTCGACAAGACATAACTTTTCTCGACCCGACGCTTCATCGCCTGATTCTGCTCAACTCAACCTGACTCGGCTGGACTCGACCCGGCTCAGCTCGACTCATCGCAGTTCGACGCAACTCTGTTCAGCTCGACTTTCAACTTCACTACACTCTCGTCGACTCCGCCCGACATTCCTCGACGGGACCCGTCACCATTGGAGTCGACCAGACACAACTTTTCTCGACCCGACTCGACCTGGCTCGACTCGACTCACCGCAGTTTGACGCCACTCTGCTCAGCTCGACTTTCAAGTAAAATACACTCCGGTCGACTCTGCCCTACTTTCCTCGACGGGACTCGTCACCATTGGAGTCGACCAAACATAACTTTTCTCGTCCCGACGCTTCATCGCCTGATTCTTGTCGACACGACCCGACTTGGCTGGACTCGACACGGCTCGGCTCGGCTCGACTCGTCACAGTTCGACGCAACTTCGTTCAGCTCGACTTTCAACTTCACTACACTCCGGTCGACTCTGCCCGACTTTCCTCGATTGGACGCGTCACCATTGGAGTCTACCAGACACAACTTTTCTCAACACGACGCTTCATCTCCTAATTCTGCTCGACTCGACCCGACTCGACCTGGCTCGACTCGACTCACCGCAGTTTGACGCCACTCTGCTCAGCACGACTTTCAAGTAAAATACACTCCGGTTGACTCTGCCCTACTTTCCTCGACAGGACTCGTCACCATTGGAGTCGACCAGACATAACTTTTCTCGACCCGACGCTTCATCGCCTGATTCTTGTCGACACGACCCGACTCGGCTGGACTCGACCCGGCTCGGCTCGACGCATCACAGTTCGACGCAACTCCGTTCAACTCGACTTTCAACTTCACTACACTCCGGTCGACTCTGCCCGACTTTCCTCGACGGGACTCGTCACCATTGGAGTCTACCAGACACAAATTTTCTCGACACGACGCTTCATCTCCTATATCTGCTCGAATCGAGCCGACTTGACCCGGCTCGACTCGACTCACCGCAGTTTGACGCCACTCTGCTCAGCTCGATTTTCAAGTTCAATACACTCCGGTCGACTCCGCCTGACATTCCTCGAATGGGATTCGTCACCATTGGAGTCGACCAGACATAACTTTTCTCGACCCGACGCTTCATCGCCTGATTCTGCTCAACTCAACCTGACTCGGCTGGACTCGACCCGGCTCAGCTCTACTCATCGCAGTTCGACGCAACTCTGTTCAGCTCGACTTTCAACTTCACTACACTCTCGTCGACTCCGCCCGATATTCCTCGACACGACCCGTCACCATTGGAGTCGACCAGACACAACTTTTCTCGACACGACGCTTCATCTCCTAATTCTGCTCGACTAGACCCGACTCGAACTGGCTCGACTCTACTCACCGTAGTTTGACGCCACTCTGCTCAGCTCGACTTTCGAGTTAAATACACTCCGATCGACTCCGCCCGACTTTCCTCGACGGGATTTGTCACCATTGGAGTCGACCAGAGATAACTTTTCTCGACCCGACGCTTCATCGCCTAATTCTGCTCAACTCGACCCGACTCGGCTCGACTCATCATAGTTCGACGCAACTCTGTTCAGCTCGACTTTCAACTTCACTACACTCTCGTCGACTACGCCCGACATTCCTCGACGAGACCTATCACCATTGGAGTCGACCAGACACATCTTTTCTCGACATGACACTTCATCTCCTGATTCTACTAGACTCGACCTGGCTCGACTCGACTCTCCGCAGTTTGACGCTACTCTACGCAGCTCGACTTTCAACTTCACTACACTCCGGTCGACTCCGCCCGACTTTCCTCGACGGGACTCGTCACCATTGGAGTCTACCAGACCCAACTTTTCTCGACGCGACACTTCATCTCCGGATTCTGCTCGACTCGACCCGACTCGACCTGGCTCGACTCGACTCATCGCAGTTTGACGCAACTCTGCGCAGCTCGACTTTCAACTTTGCTACACTCCGGTCGACTCCGCCCGACTTTCATCGACGGGACTCGTCACCATTAGAGTCAACATGACAACACTTTTCACGACAAGACGCTTCATCTCCTGATTTTTCTCGACTCGACCCGACTAGACTCACTGCAGTTTGACGCAACTCTGCTCAGCTCGACTTTCAACTTCACTACACTCTTGTCGACTCCGCCCGACTTTCCTCGACGGGACTCGTCACCATTAGAGTCAACATGACACAACTTTTCACGACAAGACGCTTCATCTCCTGATTCTCCTCGACTCGACTCACCGCAGTTTGACGCAACTCTGCTCAGCTCGACTTTCAACTTCACTACACTCCGATCGACTCCGCCTGACTTTCCTCGACGGGACTCGTCACCATTAGAGTCAACCAGACACAACTTTTCACGACACGACGCTTCATCTCCTGATTCTTCTCGACTCGACCCGACTCGACCCGGCTCGACTCGACTCTCCATAGTTTGACGCCACTCAGCTCAGCTCGATTTCAACTTCAATACACTCTCGTCGACTCCGCCCGACATTCCTCGACGGGACCCGTCACCATTGGAGTCGACCAGACACAACTTTTCTCGACGCGACGCTTCATCTCCTGATTCTGCTCGACTCGACTCGACTAGACTCACCGCAGTTTGACGCAACTCTGCTCAGCTCGACTTTCAACTTCACTACACTCCGGTCGACTCCGCCCGACTTTCCTCGACTGGACTCGTCACCATTGGAGTCTACAAGACACAACTTTTCTCGACGCGACGCTTCATCTCCTGATTTTGGTCGACTCGACCCGACTCGACCTGGCTCGACTCGACTCACCACAGTTTGACGCAACTCTTCTCAGTTCGACTTTCAACTTCACTACACTCCGGTCGACTCCGCCCGACTTTCCTCGACGGGACTCGTCACCATTGGAGTCCACATGACACAACTTTTCACGACAAGAGGCTTCATCTTTTGATTCAGCTCTACTCGACCCGGCTCGACAAGACTCTCCGCAGTTTGACTCTACTCTGCTCAGCTCGACTTTCAACTTCACTACACTCCCGTCGACTCCGCCCGACTTTCCTCGACGGGATTCGTCACCACTGGAGTCCACCAGACATAACTTTTCTCGACCCGATGCTTCATCGCCTGATTCTTCCCGACACGACCCAACTCGGCTGGACTCGACCCAGCTCGACTCGACTCACCGCAGTTTGACGCAACTCTGCTCAGCTCGACTTCCAACTTCACTACACTCCGGTCGATTCCGCCCGACTTTCCTCGACGGAACTCGTCACCATTAGAGTCAACATGACACAACTTTTCACGACACGACGCTTCATCTCCTGATTCTGCTCGACTCGACCCGACTCGACTCGGCTCGACTCGACTCTCCGCAGTTTGACGCTACTCTGCTCAGCTCGACTTTCAACTTCACTACACTCTGGTCGACTCCGCCCGACTTTCCTCGACGGGACGCGTCACCATTGGAGTCTACCAGAGACAACTTTTCTCAACACGACGCTTCATCTCCTAATTCTGCTCGACTCGACCTGGCTCGACTCGACTCACCGCAGTTTGACGCCACTCTGCTCAGCTCGACTTTCAAGTAAAATACACTCCGGTCGACTTTGCCCTACTTTCCTCGACGGGACTCGTCACCATTGGAGTCGACCAGACATAACTTTTCTCGACCCGATGCTTCATCGCCTGATTCTTGTCGACATGACCCGACTCGGCTGGACTCGACCCGGCTCGGTTCGACGCATCACAGTTCGACGCAACTCCGTTCAGCTCGACTTTCAACTTCACTACACTCCGGTCGACTCTGCCCAACTTTCCTCGACGGGACTCGTCACCATTGGAGTCTACCAGACACAACTTTTCTCGACACGACGCTTCATCTCCTATATCTGCTCGACTCGACCCGACTTGACCCGGCTCGACTCGACTCACCGTAGTTTGACCCCACTCTGCTCAACTCGACTTTCAAGTTCAATACACTCCGGTCGACTCCGCCCGACTTTCCTCGACGGGATTCTTCACCATTGGAGCCGACCAGACATAACTTTTCTAGACCCGACGCTTCATCGCCTGATTCTTCTCAATACGATCCGACTCGGCTGGACTCGACCCGGCTCGACTCACCTCAACGTAGTTTGACGCGACACTACTCAGCTCGACTTTCAAGTCAAATACACTCCAGTCTACTCCGCCCGACTTTCCTCGACGGGACTCGTCACCATTGGAGTCGACAAGACATAACTTTTCTCGACCCGACGCTTCATCGCCTGATTCTGCTCAACTCAACCTGACTCGGCTGGACTCGACCCGGCTCAGCTCGACTCATCGCAGTTCGACGCAACTCTGTTCAGCTCGACTTTCAACTTCACTACACTCTCGTCGACTCCGCCCGACATTCCTCGACGGGACCCGTCACCATTGGAGTCGACCAGACACAACTTTTCTCGACACGATGCTTCATCTCGTAATTCTGCTCGACTCGACCCGACTCGACCTGGCTCGACTCGACTCACCGCAGTTTGACGCCACTCTGCTCAGCTCGACTTTCAAGTAAAATACATTCCGGTCGACTCTGCCCTACTTTCCTCGACGGGACTCGTCACCATTGGAGTCGACCAAACATAACTTTTCTCGACCCGACGCTTCATCGCCTGATTCTTGTCGACACGACCCGACTCGGCTGGACTCGACCCGGCTCGGCTCAACGCATCACAGTTCGACGCAACTCCGTTCAGCTCGACTTTCAACTTCACTACACTCCGGTCGACTCTGCCCGACTTTCCTCGACCGGACTCGTCACCATTGGAGTCTACCAGACACAACTTTTCTCGACACGATGCTTCATCTCCTAATTCTGCTCGACTCGACCCGACTCGACTCGACTCACCGCAGTTTGACGCCACTCTGCTCAGCTCGAGTTTCAAGTTCAATACACTCCGGTCGACTCCGGTCGACTTCTCCCGACTTTCCTCGACGGGATTCGTCACCATTGGAGTCGACCAGACATAACTTTTCTCGACCCGACGCTTCATCGCCTGATTCTTCTAAATACGATCCGACTCGGCTGGACTCGACCCGGCTCGATTCAACTCACCGTAGTTTGACGCGACACTACTCAGCTCGACTTTCAAGTCAAATACACTCCGGTCGACTCCACCCGACTTTCCACGACGGGACTCGTCACCATTGGAGTCGACCAGACATAACTTTTCTCGACGCGACGCTTCATCTCCTGATTCTGCTCGACTCGACTCGACTAGACTCACGGCAGTTTGACGCAACTCTGCTCAGCTCGACTTTCAACTTCACTACACTCCGGTCGACTCCGCCCGACTTTCCTCGACTGGACTCGTCACCATTGGAGTCTACAAGACACAACTTTTCTCGACGCGACGCTTCATCTCCTGATTTTGGTCGACTCGACCCGACTCGACCTGGCTCGACTCGACTCACCACAGTTTGACGCAACTCTGCTCAGTTCGACTTTCAACTTCACTACACTCCGGTCGACTCCGCCCGACTTTCCTCGACGGGACTCGTCACCATTGGAGTCCACATGACACAACTTTTCACGACAAGAGGCTTCATCTTTTGATTCAGCTCTACTCGACCCGGCTCGACACGACTCTCTGCAGTTTGACGCTACTCTGCTCAGCTCGACTTTCAACTTCACTACACTCCGGTCGACTCCGCCCGACTTTCCTCGACGGGATTCGTCACCACTGGAGTCCACCAGACATAACTTTTCTCGACCCGATGCTTCATCGCCTGATTCTTCCCGACACGACCCAACTCGGCTGGACTCGACCCAGCTCGACTCGACTCACCGCAGTTTGACGCAACTCTGCTCAGCTCGACTTCCAACTTCACTACACTCCGGTCGATTCCGCCCGACTTTCCTCGACGGAACTCGTCACCATTAGAGTCAACATGACACAACTTTTCACGACACGACGCTTCATCTCCTGATTCTGCTCGACTCGACCCGACTCGACTCGGCTCGACTCGACTCTCCGCAGTTTGACGCTACTCTGCTCAGCTCGACTTTCAACTTCACTACACTCTGGTCGACTCCGCCCGACTTTCCTCGACGGGACGCGTCACCATTGGAGTCTACCAGAGACAACTTTTCTCAACACGACGCTTCATCTCCTAATTCTGCTCGACTCGACCTGGCTCGACTCGACTCACCGCAGTTTGACGCCACTCTGCTCAGCTCGACTTTCAAGTAAAATACACTCCAGTCGACTTTGCCCTACTTTCCTCGACGGGACTCGTCACCATTGGAGTCGACCAGACATAACTTTTCTCGACCCGATGCTTCATCGCCTGATTCTTGTCGACATGACCCGACTCGGCTGGACTCGACCCGGCTCGGTTCGACGCATCACAGTTCGACGCAACTCCGTTCAGCTCGACTTTCAACTTCACTACACTCCGGTCGACTCTGCCCAACTTTCCTCGACGGGACTCGTCACCATTGGAGTCTACCAGACACAACTTTTCTCGACACGACGCTTCATCTCCTATATCTGCTCGACTCGACCCGACTTGACCCGGCTCGACTCGACTCACCGTAGTTTGACCCCACTCTGCTCAACTCGACTTTCAAGTTCAATACACTCCGGTCGACTCCGCCCGACTTTCCTCGACGGGATTCTTCACCATTGGAGTCGACCAGACATAACTTTTCTAGACCCGACGCTTCATCGCCTGATTCTTCTCAATACGATCCGACTCGGCTGGACTCGACCCGGCTCGACTCACCTCAACGTAGTTTGACGCGACACTACTCAGCTCGACTTTCAAGTCAAATACACTCCAGTCTACTCCGCCCGACTTTCCTCGACGGGACTCGTCACCATTGGAGTCGACAAGACATAACTTTTCTCGACCCGACGCTTCATCGCCTGATTCTGCTCAACTCAACCTGACTCGGCTGGACTCGACCCGGCTCAGCTCGACTCATCGCAGTTCGACGCAACTCTGTTCAGCTCGACTTTCAACTTCACTACACTCTCGTCGACTCCGCCCGACATTCCTCGACGGGACCCGTCACCATTGGAGTCGACCAGACACAACTTTTCTCGACACGATGCTTCATCTCGTAATTCTGCTCGACTCGACCCGACTCGACCTGGCTCGACTCGACTCACCGCAGTTTGACGCCACTCTGCTCAGCTCGACTTTCAAGTAAAATACATTCCGGTCGACTCTGCCCTACTTTCCTCGACGGGACTCGTCACCATTGGAGTCGACCAAACATAACTTTTCTCGACCCGACGCTTCATCGCCTGATTCTTGTCGACACGACCCGACTCGGCTGGACTCGACCCGGCTCGGCTCAACGCATCACAGTTCGACGCAACTCCGTTCAGCTCGACTTTCAACTTCACTACACTCCGGTCGACTCTGCCCGACTTTCCTCGACCGGACTCGTCACCATTGGAGTCTACCAGACACAACTTTTCTCGACACGATGCTTCATCTCCTAATTCTGCTCGACTCGACCCGACTCGACTCGACTCACCGCAGTTTGACGCCACTCTGCTCAGCTCGAGTTTCAAGTTCAATACACTCCGGTCGACTCCGGTCGACTGCTCCCGACTTTCCTCGACGGGATTCGTCACCATTGGAGTCGACCAGACATAACTTTTCTCGACCCGACGCTTCATCGCCTGATTCTTCTAAATACGATCCGACTCGGCTGGACTCGACCCGGCTCGATTCAACTCACCGTAGTTTGACGCGACACTACTCAGCTCGACTTTCAAGTCAAATACACTCCGGTCGACTCCACCCGACTTTCCACGACGGGACTCGTCACCATTGGAGTCGACCAGACATAACTTTTCTCGACGCGACGCTTCATCTCCTGATTCTGCTCGACTCGACTCGACTAGACTCACCGCAGTTTGACGCAACTCTGCTCAGCTCGACTTTCAACTTCACTACACTCCGGTCGACTCCGCCCGACTTTCCTCGACTGGACTCGTCACCATTGGAGTCTACAAGACACAACTTTTCTCGACGCGACGCTTCATCTCCTGATTTTGGTCGACTCGACCCGACTCGACCTGGCTCGACTCGACTCACCACAGTTTGACGCAACTCTGCTCAGTTCGACTTTCAACTTCACTACACTCCGGTCGACTCCGCCCGACTTTCCTCGACGGGACTCGTCACCATTGGAGTCCACATGACACAACTTTTCACGACAAGAGGCTTCATCTTTTGATTCAGCTCTACTCGACCCGGCTCGACACGACTCTCTGCAGTTTGACGCTACTCTGCTCAGCTCGACTTTCAACTTCACTACACTCCGGTCGACTCCGCCCGACTTTCCTCGACGGGATTCGTCACCACTGGAGTCCACCAGACATAACTTTTCTGGACCCGATGCTTCATCGCCTGATTCTTCCCGACACGACCCAACTCGGCTGGACTCGACCCAGCTCGACTCGACTCACCGCAGTTTGACGCAACTCTGCTCAGCTCGACTTCCAACTTCACTACACTCCGGTCGATTCCGCCCGACTTTCCTCGACGGAACTCGTCACCATTAGAGTCAACATGACACAACTTTTCACGACACGACGCTTCATCTCCTGATTCTGCTCGACTCGACCCGACTCGACTCGGCTCGACTCGACTCTCCGCAGTTTGACGCTACTCTGCTCAGCTCGACTTTCAACTTCACTACACTCTGGTCGACTCCGCCCGACTTTCCTCGACGGGACGCGTCACCATTGGAGTCTACCAGAGACAACTTTTCTCAACACGACGCTTCATCTCCTAATTCTGCTCGACTCGACCCGACTCGACCTGGCTCGACTCGACTCACCGCAGTTTGACGCCACTCTGCTCAGCTCGACTTTCAAGTAAAATACACTCCGGTCGACTTTGCCCTACTTTCCTCGACTGGACTCGTCACCATTGGAGTCGACCAGACATAACTTTTCTCGACCCGATGCTTCATCGCCTGATTCTTATCGACATGACCCGACTCGGCTGGACTCGACCCGGCTCGGTTCGACGCATCACATGTCGACGCAACTCCGTTCAGCTCGACTTTCAACTTCACTACACTCCGGTCGACTCTGCCCAACTTTCCTCGACGGGACTCGTCACCATTGGAGTCTACCAGACACAACTTTTCTCGACACGACGCTTCATCTCCTATATCTGCTCGACTCGACCCGACTTGACCCGGCTCGACTCGACTCACCGTAGTTTGACGCCACTCTGCTCAGCTCGACTTTCAAGCTCAATACACTCCGGTCGACTCCGCCCGACTTTCCTCGACGGGATTCTTCACCATTGTAGTCGACCAGACATAACTTTTCTAGACCCGATGCTTCATCGCCTGATTCTTCTCAATACGATCCGACTCGGCTGGACTCGACCCGGCTCGACTCACCTCACCGTAGTTTGACGCGACACTACTCAGCTCGACTTTCAAGTCAAATACACTCCAGTCTACTCCGCCCGACTTTCCTCGACGGGACTCGTCACCATTGGAGTCGACAAGACATAACTTTTCTCGACCCGACGCTTCATCGCCTGATTCTGCTCAACTCAACCTGACTCGGCTGGACTCGACCCGGCTCAGCTCGACTCATCGCAGTTCGACGCAACTCTGTTCAGCTCGACTTTCAACTTCACTACACTCTCGTCGACTCCGCCCGACATTCCTCGACGGGACCCGTCACCATTGGAGTCGACCAGACACAACTTTTCTCGACACGACGCTTCATCTCGTAATTCTGCTCGACTCGACCCGACTCGACCTGGCTCGACTCGACTCACCGCAGTTTGACGCCACTCTGCTCAGCTCGACTTTCAAGTAAAATACATTCCGGTCGACTCTGCCCTACTTTCCTCGACGGGACTCGTCACCATTGGAGTCGACCAAACATAACTTTTCTTGACCCGACGCTTCATCGCCTGATTCTTGTCGACACGACCCGACTCGGCTGGACTCGACCCGGCTCGGCTCAACGCATCACAGTTAGACGCAACTCCGTTCAGCTCGACTTTCAACTTCACTACACTCCGGTCGACTCTGCCCGACTTTCCTCGACCGGACTAGTCACCATTGGAGTCTACCAGACACAACTTTTCTCGACACGATGCTTCATCTCCTAATTCTGCTCGACCCGACTCGACTCGACTCACCGCAGTTTGACGCCACTCTGCTCAGCTCGTCTTTCAAGTTCAATACACTCCGGTCGACTCCGGTCGACTTCTCCCGACTTTCCTCGACGGGATTCGTCACCATCGGAGTCGACCAGACATAACTTTTCTCGACCTGACGCTTCATTGCCTGATTCTTCTAAATACGATCCGACTCGGCTGGACTCGACCCGGCTCGACTCAACTCACCGTAGTTTGACGCGACACTACTCAGCTCGACTTTCAAGTCAAATACACTCCGGTCGACTCAACCCGACTTTCCACGACGGGACTCGTCACCATTGGAGTCGACCAGACATAACTTTTCTCGACCCGACGCTTCATCACCTGATTCTGCTCAACTCAACCTGACTCAGCTGGACTCGACCCGGCTCAGCTCGACTCATCGCAGTTCGACGTAACTCTGTTCAGCTCGACTTTCAACTTCACTACTCTCTGGTCGACTCCGCCCGACATTCCTCGACGGGACCCGTCACCATTGGAGTCGACCAGACACAACTTTTCTCGAGACGACGCTTCATCTCCTAATTCTGCTCGACTAGACCCGACCCGAACTGGCTCGACTCGATCACCACAGTTTGACGCCACTCTGCTCAGCTCGACTCTCAAGTAAACTACACTCCGGTCGACTCTGCCCTACCTTCCTCGACGGGACTCGTCACCATTGGAGTCGACCAGACATAACTTTTCTCGACCCGACGCTTCATCGCCTGATTCTTGTCGACACGACCCGACTCGGCTGGACTCGACCCGGCTCGGCTCGGCTCGACTCGTCACAGTTCGACGCAACTTCGTTCAGCTCGACTTTCAACTTCACTACACTCCGGTCGACTCTGCCTGACTTTCCTCGATTGGACGCGTCACCATTGGAGTCTACCAGACACAACTTTTCTCAACACGACGCTTCATCTCCTAATTCTGCTCGACTCGACCCGACTCGACCTGGCTCGACTCGACTCACCGCAGTTTGACGCCACTCTGCTCAGCACGACTTTCAAGTAAAATACACTCCGGTCGACTTTGCCCTACTTTCCTCGACGGGACTCGTCACCATTGGAGTCGACCAGACATAACTTTTCTCGACCCAACGCTTCATCGCCTGATTCTTTTCGACACGACCCGACTCGGCTGGACTCGACCCGGCTCGGCTCGACGCATCACAGTTCGACGCAACTCCGTTCAACTCGACTTTCAACTTCACTACACTCCGGTCGACTCTGCCCGACTTTCCTCGACGGGACTCGTCACCATTGGAGTCTACCAGACACAACTTTTCTCGACACGACGCTTCATCTCGTATATCTGCTCGAATCGAGCCGACTTGACCCGGCTCGACTCGACTCACCGCAGTTTGACGCCACTCTGCTCAGCTCGATTTTCAAGTTCAATACACTCCGGTCGACTCCGCCCGACTTTCCTCGAATGGGATTCGTCACCATTGGAGTCGACCAGACATAACTTTTCTCGACCCGACGCTTCATCGCCTGATTCTTCTAAATACGATCCGACTCGGCTGCACTCGACCCGGCTCGACTCAACTCACCGTAGTTTGACTCGACACTACTCAGCTCGACTTTCAAGTCAAATACACTCCAGTCTACTCCGCCCGACTTTGCTCGACGGGACTCGTCACCATTGGAGTCGACCAGACACAACTTTTCTCGACACGACGCTTCAGCTCCTAATTCTGCTCGACTAGACCCGACCCGAACTGGCTCGACTCGATCACCGCAGTTTGACGCCACTCTGCTCAGCTCGAATTTCAAGTAAAATACACTCCGGTCGACTATGCCCTACTTTCCTCGACGCGACTCGTCACCATTGGAGTCGACCAGACATAACTTTTCTCGACCCGACGCTTCATCCCCTGATTCTTGTCGACACGACCCGACTCGGCTGGACTCGACCCGGCTCGGCTCGACTCGTCACAGTTCGACGCAACTCCGTTCAGGTCGACTTTCAACTTCACTACACTCCGGTCGACTCTTCCCTACTTTCCTCGACGGGACTCGTCACCATTGGAGTCTACCAGACACAAATTTTCTCGATACGACGCTTCATCGCCTTATTCTTCTCGACACGACCCGACTCGGTTGGACTTAACCCGGCTCGACTCGACTCACCGCAGTTTGACGCCACTCTGCTTAGCTCGACTTTCAAGTTAAATACACTCCGGTCGACTCCGCCCGACTTTCCTCGACGGAACTCGTCACCATTGGAGTTGACCAGACATAACTTTTCTCGACCTGACGCTTCATCGCCTAATTCTGCTCAACTCGACCCGACTCGGCTAGACTCATCGCAGTTCGACGCAACTCCGTTCAGGTCGACTTTCAACTTCACTACACTATGGTCGACTCCGCCCGACATTCCTCGAGAGGACCCGTCACCCTTGGAGTCGACCAGACACATCTTTTCTCTACATGACGCTTCATCTCCTGATTCTACTCGACTCGACCCGACTCGACCAGGCTCGACTCGACTCACCGCAGTTTGACGCCACTCTGCTCAGCTCGACTTTCAAGTAAAATACACTCCGGTCGACTCTGCCCTACTTTCCTCGACAGGACTCGTCACCATTGGAGTCGACCAGACATAAATTTTCTCGACTCGACGCTTCATCGCCTGATTCTTGTCGACACGACCCGACTCGGCTGGACTCGACCGGGCTCGGCTCGACTCATCACAGTTCGACGCAACTCCGTTCAGCTCGACTTTCAACTTCACTACACTCCGGTCGACTCTGCCCGACTTTCCTCAACGGGACCCGTCACCTCTGGAGTCTACCAGACACAAAATTTCTCGATACGACGCTTCATCGCCTGATTCTTCTCGACACGACCCGACTCGGTTGGACTCAACCCGGCTCGACTCGACTCACCACAGTTTGACGCCACTCTGCTTAGCTCGACTTTCAAGTTAAATACACTCCGGTCGACTCCGCCTGACTTTCCTCGACGGAACTCGTCACCATTGGAGTTGACCAGACATAACTTTTCTCGACCCGACGCTTCATCGCCTAATTCTGCTCTACTCGACCCGACTCGCCTGGACTCGACCCGGCTCGGCTCGACTCATCGCAGTTCGACACGACTCCGTTCAGCTCGACTTTCAACTTCACTACACTCTGGTCGACTCCGCCCGACATTCCTCGAGAGGACCCGTTACCCTTGGAGTCGACCAGACACATCTTTTCTCTACATGACGCTTCATCTCCTGATTCTACTCGACTCGACCCGACTCGACCAAGCTCGACTCGACTCACCGCAGTTTGACGCCACTCTGCTCAGCTCGACTTTCCAGTTAAATACACTCCAGTCTACTCCGCCCGACTTTCCTCTACGGGGCTCGTCACCATTGGAGTCGACCAGACATAACTTTTCTCGACCCGACGCTTCATCGCCTGATTCTGCTCAACTTAACCTGAGTCGGCTGGACTCGACCCGGCTCAGCTCGACTCATCGCAGTTCGACGCAACTCTGTTCAGCTCGACTTTCAACTTCACTACACTCTCGTCGACTCCGCCCGACATTCCTCGACGGGACCCGTCACCATTGGAGTCGACCAGACACAACTTTTCTCGACACGACGCTTCATCTCCTAATTCTGCTCGACTCGAACCGACTCGACCTGTCTCGACTCTACTCACTGCAGTTTGACGCCCCTCTGCTCAGCTCGACTTTCAAGTAAAATACACTCCGGTCGACTCTGCCCTACTTTCCTCGACGGGACTCGTCATCATTGCAGTCGACCAAACATAACTTTTCTCGGCCCGACGCTTCATCGCCTAATTCTTGTCGACACGACCCGACTCGGCTGGACTCGACCCGGCTCGGCTCGACGCATCACAGTTCGACGCAACTCCGTTCAGCTCGACTTTCAACTTCACTACACTCCGGTCGACTCTGCCCGACTTTCCTCGACCGGACTCGTCACCATTGGAGTCTACCAGACACAACTTTTCTCGACACGATGCTTCATCTCCTAATTCTGCTCGACTCGACCCGACTCGACCCGACTCGACTCGACTCACCGCAGTTTGACGCCACTCTGCTTAGCTCGACTTTCAAGTTCAATACACTCCGGTCGACTCCGCCCGACTTTCCTCGACGGGATTCGTCACCATTGGAGTCGACCAGACATAACTTTTCTCGACCCGACGCTTCATCGCCTGATTCTTCTAAATACGATCCGACTCGGCTGGACTCGACCCGGATCGACTCAACTCACCGTAGTTTGACGCGACACTACTCAGCTCGACTTTCAAGTCAAATACACTCCGGTCGACTCCGCCCGACTATCCTCGACGGGACTCGTCACCATTGGAGTGGACCAGACATAACTTTTCTCGACCCGACGCTTCATCGCCTGATTCTGCTCAACTCAACCTGAGTCGGCTGGACTCGACCCGGCTCAGCTCGACTCATCGCAGTTCGACGCAACTCTGTTCAGCTCGACTTTCAACTTCACTACACTCTCGTCGACTCCGCCCGACATTCCTCGACGGGACCCGTCACCATTGGAGTCGACCAGACACAACTTTTCTCGACACGACGCTTCATCTCCTAATTCTGCTCAACTTGACCCGACTCGACCTGGCTCGACTCGACTCACCGCAGTTTGACGCCACTCTGCTCAGCTCGACTTTCAAGTAAAATACACTCCGGTCGACTCTGCCCTACTTTCCTCGACGGGACTCGTCACCATTGGAGTCGACCAAACATAACTTTTCTCGGCCCGACGCTTCATCGCCTGATTCTTGTCGACACGACCCGACTCGGCTGGACTCGACCCGGCTCGGCTCGACGCATCACAGTTCGGCGCAACTCCGTTCAGCTCGACTTTCAACTTCACTACACTCCGGTCGACTCTGCCCGACTTTCCTCGACCGGACTCGTCACCATTGGAGTCTACCAGACACAACTATTCTTGACACGATGCTTCATCTCCTAATTCTGCTCGACTCGACCCGACTCGACCCGACTCGACTCGACTCACCGCAGTTTGACGCCACTCTGCTTAGCTCGACTTTCAAGTTCAATACACTCCGGTCGACTCCGGTCGACTCCGCCCGACTTTCCTCGACGGGATTCGTCACCATTGGAGTCGACCAGACATAACTTTTCTCGACCCGACGCTTCATCGCCTGATTCTGCTCAACTCAACCTGACTCAACCTGACTCGAACTGGCTCGACTCGATCACCGCAGTTTGACGCCACTCTGCTCAGCTCGACTTTCAAGTAAAATACACTCCGGTCGACTCTGCCCTACTTTCCTCGACGGGACTCGTCACCATAGGAGTCGACCAAACATAACTTTTCTCGACCCGACGCTTCATCGCCTGATTCTTGTCGACACGACCCGACTCGGCTTGACTCGACCCGGCTCGGCTCGGCTCGACTCGTCACAGTTCGATGCAACTCCGTTCAGGTCGACTTTCAACTTCACTACACTCCGGTCGACTCTGCCCGACTTTCCTTGACGGGACTCGTTAGCATTGGAGTCTACCAGACCCAAATTTTCTCGATACGACGCTTCAGCGCCTGATTCTTCTCGACACGACCCGACTCGGTTGGACTCAACCCGGCTCGACTCGACTCACCGCAGTTTGACGCCACTCTGCTTAGCTCGACTTTCAAGTTAAATACACTCCGGTCGACTCCGCCCGACTTTCCTCGACGGAACTCGTCACCATTGGAGTTGACCAGACATAACTTTTCTCTACCTAACGCTTCATCGCCTAATTCTGCTCAACTCGACCCGACTCGGCTAGACTCATCGCAGTTCGACGCAACTCCGTTCAGGTCGACTTTCAACTTCACTACACTCTGGTCGACTCCGCCCGACATTCCTCGAGAGGACCCGTCACCCTTGGAGTCGACCAGACACATCTTTTCTCTACATGACGCTTCATCTCCTGGATCTACTCGACTCGACCTGACTCGACCAGGCTCGACTCGACTCACCGCAGTTTGACGCCACTCTGCTCAGCTCGACTTTCAAGTAAAATACACTCCGATCGACTCTGCCCTACTTTCCTCGACAGGACTCGTCACCATTGGAGTCGACCAGACATAACTTTTCTCGACCCGACGCTTCATCGCCTGATTCTTGTCGACACGACCCGACTCGGCTGGACTCGACCCGGCTCGGCTCGACTCATCACAGTTCGACGCAACTCCGTTCAGCTCGACTTTCAACTTCACTACACTCCGGTCGACTCTGCCCGACTTTCCTCGACGGGACTCGTCACCTTTGGATTCTACCAGACACAAAATTTCTCGATACGACGCTTCATCGCCTGATTCTTCTCGACACGACCCGACTCGGTTGGACTCAACCCGGCTCGACTCGACTCACCACAGTTTGACGCCACTCTGCTTAGCTCGACTTTCAAGTTAAATACACTCCGGTCGACTCCGCCTGACTTTCCTCGACGGAACTCGTCACCATTGGAGTTGACCAGACATAACTTTTCTCGACCCGACGCTTCATCGCCTAATTCTGCTCTACTCGACCCAACTCGGCTGGACTCGACCCGGCTCGGCTCGACTCATCGCAGTTCGACACGACTCCGTTCAGCTCGACTTTCAACTTCACTACACTCTGGTCGACTCCGCCCGACATTCCTCGAGAGGACCCATCACCCTTGGAGTCGACCAGACACATCTTTTCTCTACATGACGCTTCATCTCCTGATTCTACTCGACTCACCGCAGCTTGACGCCACTCTGCTCAGCTCGACTTTCAAGTTAAATACACTCCAGTCTACTCCGCCCGACTTTCCTCTACGGGACTCGTCACCATTGGAGTCGACCAGACATAACTTTTCTCGACCCGACGCTTCATCGCCTGATTCTGCTCAACTCAACCTGAGTCGGCTGGACTCGACCCGGCTCAGCTCGACTCATCGCAATTCGACGCAACTCTGTTCAGCTCGACTTTCAACTTCACTACACTCTCGTCGACTCCGCCCGACATTCCTCGACGGGACCCGTCACCATTGGAGTCGACCAGACACAACTTTTCTCGACACGACGCTTCATCTCCTAATTCTGCTAAACTCGACCCGACTCGACCTGGCTCGACTCGACTCACCGCAGTTTGACGCCACTCTGCTCAGCTCGACTTTCAAGTAAAAGACACTCCAGTCGACTCTGCCCTACTTTCCTCGACGGGACTCGTCACCATTGGAGTCGACCAAACATAACTTTTCTCGGCCCGACGCTTCATCGCCTGATTCTTGTCGACACGACCCGACTCGGCTGGACTCGACCCGGCTCGGCTCGACGCATCACAGTTCGACGCAACTCTGTTCAGCTCGACTTTCAACTTCACTACACTCCGGTCGACTCTGCCCGACTTTCCTCGACCGGACTCGTCACCATTGGAGTCTACCAGACACAACTTTTCTCGACACGATGCTTCATCTCCTAATTCTGCTCAACTCGACCCGACTCTACTCGACTCACCGCAGTTTGACGCCACTCTGCTCAGCTCGACTTTCAAGTTCAATACACTCCGGTCGACTCCGCCCGACTTTCCTCGACGGGATTCGCCACCATTGGAGTCGACCAGACATAACTTTTCTCGACCCGACGCTTCATCGCCTGATTCTTCTAAATACGATCCGACTCGGCTGGACTAGACCCGGCTCGACTCAACTCACCGTAGTTTGACGCGACACTACTCAGCTCGACTTTCAAGTCAAATACACTCCGGTCGACTATCCTCGACGGGACTCGTCACCATTGGAGTCGACCAGACATAACTTTTCTCGACCCGACGTTTCATCGCCTGATTCTGCTCAACTCAACCTGACTCGGCTGGACTCGACCCGGCTCAGCTCGACTCATCGCAGTTTGACGCAACTCTGTTCAGCTCGACTTTCAACTTCACTACTCTCTGGTCGACTCCGCCTGACATTCCTCGACGGGACCCGTCACCATTGGAGTCGACCAGACACAACTTTTCTCGACACGACGCTTCATCTCCTAATTCTGCTCGACTGGACCCGACTCGAACTGGCTCGACTCGATCACCGCAGTTTGACGCCACTCTGCTCAGCTCGACTTTCAAGTAAAATACACTCCGGTCGACTCTGCCCTACTTTCCTCGACGGGACTCGTCACCATTGGAGTCGACCAAACATAACTTTTCTCGACCCGACGCTTCATCGCCTGATTCTTCTCGACACGACCCGACTCGGCTTGACTCGACCCGGCTCGGCTCGGCTCGACTCGTCACAGTTCGACGCAACTCCGTTCAGGTCGACTTTCAACTTCACTACACTCCGGTCGACTCTGCCCGACTTTCCTCGACGGGACTCGTCAGCATTGGAGTCTACCAGACACAAATTTTCTCGATACGACGCTTCATCGCCTGATTCTTCTCGACACGACCCGACTCGGTTGGACTCAACCCGGCTCGACTCGACTCACCACAGTTTGACGCCACTCTGCTTAGCTCAACTTTCAAGTTAAATACACTCCGGTCGACTCCGCCTGACTTTCCTCGACGGAACTCGTCACCATTGGAGTTGACCAGACATAACTTTTCTCGACCCGACGCTTCATCACCTAATTCTGCTCTACTCGACCCGACTCAGCTGGGCTCGACCCGGCTCGGCTCGACTCATCGCAGTTCGACACGACTCCGTTCAGCTCGACTTTCAACTTGACTACACTCTGGTCGACTCCGCCCGACATTCCTCGACAGGACCCGTCACCCTTGGAGTCGACCAGACAGATCTTTCCTCTACATGACGCTTCATCTCCTGATTCTACTCGACTCGACCCGACTCGACCAAGCTCGACTCGACTCACCGCAGTTTGACGCCACTTTGCTCAGCTCGACTTTCAAGTTAAATACACTCCGGTCGACTCTACCCGACTTTCCTCGACGGGACTCGTCACTATTGGAGTCGACGAGACATAACTTTTCTCGACCCGACGCTTCATCGCCTGATTCTTCTCGACACGACCCGACTCGGCTGGACTCGACCCGGCTGGGCTAGACTCATCGCAGTTCGACGCAACTCCGTTTAGCTCGACTTTCAACTTCACTACACTCTGGTCGACTCCGCCCGACATTCCTCGACGGGACCCGTCACCATTGGAGTCGACCAGACACATCTTTTCTCTACATGACGCTTCATCTCCTGATTCTACTCAACTCGACCCGACTCGACCTGGCTCGACTCGACTCACCGCAGTTTGACGCAACTCTGCTTACCTCGACTTTCAACTTCACAACACTCCGGTCGACTCCGCCCGACTTTCCTCGACGGGACTAGTTACCATTAGAGTCAACCAGACACAACTTTTCACGACACGACGCTTCATCTCCTGATTCTGCTCGACTCAACCCGACTCGACCCGGCTCGACTCGAGTCACCTCAGTTTGACGCCACTCTGCTCAGCTCAACTTTCAACTTCAATACACTTTGGTCGACTCCGCCCGACTTTCATCGACGGGATTCGTCACCATTGGAATCGACCAGAGAAAAATTTTCTCGACACGACGCTTCATCTCCTTATTCTGCTCGACTCGATCCGACTCGACTTACCACAGGTTGACGCAACTCTGCTCAGCTCGACTTTCAACTTCACTACACTCCGGTCGACTCCGCCCAACTTTCCTCGACGGGACTCATCACCATTAGAGTCGCCTAGACACAACTTTTCACGACACGACGCTTCATCTCCTGATTCTGCTCGACTCGACCCAACTCGACCCGGCTCGACTCGGATCTCCGGAGTTTAACACTACTCTGCTCAGCTCGACTTTCAACTTCACTACACTCTGGTCGACTCCGCCCGACTTTCCTCGACGGGACTCGTCACCATTGGAGTCTACCAGACACAACTTTTCTCGACACGACGCTTCATCTCGTAATTCTGCTCGACTCGACCCAGCTCAACTCGAGTCACCGCAGTTTGACGCCACTCTGCTCAGCTCGACTTTCAACTTCAATACACTCCGGTCGACTCCGCCCGACTTTCCTCGACAGGATTCGTCACCATTTGAATCGACCAGACACAACTTTTCTCGACACGACGCTTCATCTCGTTATTCTGCTCGACTCGAATACCGCAGTTTGACGCTACTCTGCTCAGCTCGACTTTCAACTTCACTACACTTCGGTCGACTTCGCCCAACATTCCACGACGGGACTCGTCACCGTTGGAGTCGACCAGGCACATCTTTTCTCGACATGACGCTTCATCTCCTGATTTTGCTCAACTCGACTCACCGCAGTTTGACGCAACTCTGCTCAGCTCGACTTTCAACTTCACTACACCACGGTCGACTCCACCCGACTTTCCTCGACGGGACTCGTCACCATTAGAGTCGACCAGACACAACTTTTCACGACACGACGCTTCATCTCCTGATTCTGCTCGACTCGACCCGACTCGACCCGACTCGACTCGACTCTCCGCAGTTTGACGCTACTCTACTCAGCTCAACTTTCAACTTCACTACACTCTGGTCGACTCCGCCCGACTTTCCTCGACAGGACTCGTCACCATTGGAGTCTACCAGACACAACTTTTCTCCACATGACGCTTCATCTCCTAATTCTGCTCGACTTGACCCTATTAGACCCGGCTAGACTCGACTCACCGCAGTTTGACGCCACTGTGCTCAGCTCGACTTTCAACTTCAATACACTCCGGTCGACTCCGCCCGACTTTCCTCGACGGGTCTCGTCACCATTGGAGTCGACCAGACACAACTTTTCTCGACACGACGCTTCATCTCCTGATTCTGCTCGACTCGACTACCGCAGTTTGACACTACTCTGCTCAGCTCGCTTTCAACTTCACTACACTCCGGTCGGCTTCGCCCGACTTCCCTCGACGGGACTCGTCACCATTGGAGTCGACCAGACATAACTTATCTCGACCCGACGCTTCATCGCCTGATTCTGCTCAACTCGACCCGACTCAGCCAGACTCGACCCGGCTCGACTCGACTCATCGGAGTTCGCCGCAACTCTGTTCAGCTCGACTTTCAACATCCCTAGACTCCGGTCGACTCCGCCAGACATTCCTCAACGGGACCCGTCCCCATTTCTCGACACGACGCTTCATCTCCTGATTCTGCTCGACTCGACTACCACAGTTTGCTGCTACTCTGCTCAGCTCGGCTTTCAACTTCACTACACTCCGGTCCTCTTCGCCCGACTTTCCTCGACGGGACTCGTCACCTTTGGAGTTGACCAGACATAACTTTTCTCGACCCGACGCTTCATCGCCTGATTCTGCTCAACTCGACCCCACTCGGCTAGACTCGACCCGGCTCGGCTCGACTCATCGCAGCTCAACGCAACTCTGCTCAACACGGCTGTCAACTTCACTACACTCCGGTCGACTACGCCTGACTTTCCTCGATGGGACCCGTCACCATTTGAGTCGACCAGACACAACTTTTCTCGACACGACGCTTCTTCTCCTGATTCTTCTCGATTCGACTACCGCAGTTTGACGTTACTCTACTCAGCTCGACTTTCAACTTCACTACACTTCGGTCGATTTCGCCCGACTTTCCTCGACGGGACTCATCACCATTGGAGTCGACCAGACATAACTTTTCTCGACCCGACGCTTCATCTTCTGATTCTGCTCAACTCGACCCGACTCGGCAAGACTCGACCTGGCTCGGCTCGACTCATCGCAGTTCGACGCAACTATTCTCAACTCGACTTTCAACTTCACTACACTCCTGTCGACTCCGCCCGACTTTCCTCGACGGGACCCGTCACCATTGGAGTCGGCCAGAAAAAACTTTTCTCGACACGACGCTTCATCTCCTGATTCTACTCGACTCGACCCGGCTCGACTTGACTCTCCGCAAATTGACGCTACTCTGCTCAGCTCGACTTTCAACTTCACTACACTCCGGTCGACTTCGCCCGACTTTCCTCGACGGGACCCGTCACAATTGGACTCGACCAGACACAACTTTTCTCGACACGACGCTTCATCTCCTGATTCTGCTCGATTCGACTATCGAAATTTGACGCTACTCTGCTCAGCTCAACTTTCAACTTCATTACACTTCGGTCGATTTCGCCCGACTTTCCTCGACGGGACTCATCACCATTGGAGTCGACCAGACATAACTTTTCTCGACCCGACGCTTCATCTTCTGATTCTGCTCAACTCGACCCGACTCGGCAAGACTCGACTTGGCTTGGCTCGACTCATCGCAGTTCGACGCAACTATTCTCAACTCGACTTTCAACTTCACTACACTCCTGTCGACTCCGCCCGACTTTCCTCGACGGGACCCGTCACCATTGGAGTCAACCAGACAAAACTTTTCTCGGCCCGACGCTTCCTCTCCTGATTCTACTCGACTCGACCCGGCTCGACTCGACTCTCCGCAGTTTGACGCTACTTTGCTCAGCTCGACTTTCAACTTCACTACACTCCGACCGACTCCGCCCGACTTTCCTCGACGGGACCCGTCACCATTAGAGCCGACTAGACACAACTTTTCTCGACACGACGCTTCACCTCCTGATTCTGCTCGATTCGACTACCGAAATTTGACGCTACTCTGCTCAGCTCGACTTTCAACTTCATTACACTTCGGTCGATTTCGCCCGACTTTCCTCGACGGGACTCATCACCATTGGAGTCGACCAGACATAAATTTTCTCGACCCGACGCTTCATCTTCGGATTCTGCTAAACTCGACCCGGCTCGGCTCGACTCATCGCAGTTTGACGCAACTCTTCTCAGTTCGACTTTCAACTTCACTACACTCCGGTCGACTCCGCCCGACTTTCCTCGACGGGACCCGTCACCATTGGAGTCAACCAGACAAAACTTTTCTCGACACGACGCTTCCTCTCCTGATTCTACTCGACTCGACCCGGCTCGACTCGACTCTCCGCAGTTTGACGCTACTCTGCTCAGCTCGACTTTCAACTTCACTACACTCCGACCGACTCCGCCCGACTTTCCTCGACGGGACCCGTCACCATTGGAGCCGACCAGACACAACTTTTCTCGACACGACGCTTCATCTCCTGATTCTGCTCGACTCGACCCTACTCGACCCGGCTCGACTCGACTCACCGCAGTTTGACACCACTCTGCTCAGCTCGACTTTGAAGTTCAATACACTCTGGTCGACTCCGCCCGACTTTCCTCGATGGGACTCGTCACCATTGGAGTCGACCAGACATAACTTTTCTCGACCCGACGCTTCATCCCCTGATTCTGCTCGACACGACCCGACTCTGCTGGACTCGACTTGACTCATCGCAGTTTGACGCTATTATTCTCAGCTCGACTTTCAACTTTACTACACTCCGGTCGATTCCGCCCGACTTTCCTCGACGGGACTCGTCACCATTGGAGTCGACCAGACACAACTTTTCTCGACACGACGCTTCATCTCCTGATTCTGCTCGACTCGACTACCGCAGTTTGACGCTACTCTGCTCAGCTCGACTTTCAACTTCACTACACTCCGGTCGACTTCACCCGACTTTCCTCGACGGGACTCGTCACCATTCGAGTCGACCAGACATAACTTTTCTCGACCCGACGCTTCATCGCATGATTCTGCTCAACTCGACCCCACTCGGCTGGACTTGACCCAGCTCAGATCGACTCATCGCAGTTTGACGCAACTCTGCTCAGCTCGACTTTCAACTTCACTACACTCCGGTCGACTCCCCCCGACTTTCCTCGACGGGACTCGTCACCATTGGAGTCGACCAGACACAACTTTTCTCGACACGACGCTTCATCTCCTGATTCTGCTCGACACGACTCATCATCTCTTCGGTAGGTTTGCACTTAAATTCTGCCTCCTCATCGGCCTGATTGACAATACAGCTGAAATCGCCTGATACAATACTAGCACTGTCGTCGCAAGGTGAGTTTTGATCGAATCTGCATATTGTGGCGTAAAAAGGAAGAATAAGATTCGTGTATATGCGTAGGGAGATATAGTAGGGAAAGGAGAGTGTAGGTTTCGGGGTAATTGCAACTATATTTCATTCATCAAAAGTGTGTACAAAATATTTGAAAAGAATTTTACTATGACAATTACACAATTACCTTTGAACTGAATCAAAAGTCGCAGGTAGTTCAATGGTTTCCCAATTGTTCAGTTCATGCCCAGGAGGACAGGCTGTTACCAGATCTTCAATACTCCACGTCTCCTCCCCCTCTATGGCTGCGATCAAAACGGGACTCTGGAAGCCGGCGCTCCGGAAGCTTTGAGAGATGTGGCACAGAGGGACCTTTCTTGCCCGAGGTCTTAGCATTCTGTCTTCTTCAGTGGGCTCATATCCTAGCCCATATCACCTTCGGTTCTTATTCAATGACAATGGCTGGGACAAGCCGCTGTTGTTTTGCCCCAGTTTATCGCCGGGCCTGAACCCGTTTCTCAGCATCATGAGGGCCATCATCATGAGGGCCTTGGGAGGCGCCTTCGGTCAACCACGTCTCCCTCTTTGATAGTGGTGACATTAGCGATCTCTAAGGCTTGGAAGTAGGTTTCCAAGGCCTCTTCGGCCGCCTCAATATACGGAGGGTTGGTGGGCTTACTGACCAGATAATCTTTCTCTGCAGAGACGATGATCAGCTTATCGCCTGTAATGAATTTCAGCTTTTGGTGTAGAGTTGATGGTACCGCCTTGGCGGAATGGATCCATGGCCTCCCTAACAGACAGTTGTAGGCTAGCTGAATATCCATGATTTGAAAGGTGATATTGAAGACCACCGGCCCAATTTGGACTGACAGGTCCACCTCGCCTATGACTTCTCTTCTGGACCTGTCAAAAGCCCTAACTACCATTGAACTCAGCCTTATGAGGACCCCCTCGTGCGGCAGCTTTGGCAACGTCAATTGCGACATCACATTCAATGAGAAACCATTATCCACCAGAACTCTAGCTAGAATATGGTCCAGGCACTTTACACATATATGTAACGCCTTGTTGTGTCTGGCTCCCTCATCCGGAATCTCCCTATCAGCAAAGGTGAGGAAGTTTTTGGCGGTGATGTTGCTGGCAATGCCTTCAAATTTGTCCACCGAGATATTGTGGACCACGCGAGCCTCATTTAGTACCTTCAGTAGTACCTTTCAATGGGGCTCCGAGTTCATCATCAGGGTCAGCAGCGATATCCAGGCCGGTATACGGTTCAGCTGCTCCAGCACTGTATACTCGCTTTGCCTGATCATCTTGAGAAACTCACAAGCATCTTCCTCAGAGACAGGCCTCTTTAGCTCCATTTCCTCTTGCCGCCGGCTCCTCTCGGGTTCCGGGCCTGCTAATATTGCCTCGCCGCTGTCGCAACCTTAATTCTGACGAGACGACGAACTCGCTAAAATTTTAAAATGGTTTTTATTTGATTAGTGTGGAGTTGCCACCAAATTTTTATTTAAGGGAAAATATTTGGAAAAAACCTGACTCGAGGAAGAGATTTAGGTTCGGGAGTTGGTTACGAGTGGGGAAGGTGTTAGGCACCCCACTCGCCCGTTCCAAAGAACGATACCCTTAAACTGAGTGTGAGATTTTTGAAAATTGTTTGATCCCTTAATTAATGTGAAAATAAATAGATTGATGGAGGTTAGCCTGATAGGACTTGATCCTGCTCCTACGTATTCCCCGATGCAATGGGAAACTCAAGGCTTACGTAGTTTTGGTTTGTTTTGAAGGCTTGACCTTCGAAGATGCTTGAGAAAGAGTATTTTGAAGATTTTATTTATGAAAAGCTTTTTATTTTTTTGGAGGAGCCTTCAGTCCACTCATGCACAAGGTCTGAGGCAGCTACAGCAGCACGGGGTCCTATACGAGCTGTTAAACGTTGAATAGCAGGTGAACCGCCAGTTCCTCGTTTAGAGCCCGTTGCGTGAGACTAAGGATCCCAAAATATTTGGAAAAGAGCCTTTTATTTTTGAAGGGAACTTTAGACCACTCATGCAAAAGGCCCGAGGCGGCTACGACAGCACGGGGGCCTATACAGACTGTTAAACATTGAACAGCAGGTGAACCGCCAGTTCCTCTTTTAGAGCCCGTTGCGTGAGACCAGGGATCCCCAAAATATTTGAAAAAGAATTTGATTTGAACTAAGAAATGAATTTTATTCAAGATTGAAAAAAAGAATAAACTTGATTCAAATGGAACTAGATTTTGAACGTTAGAAGTTGGACTTGAAAAACAAACTTGATTTGGTTTTTTTTTTTTTTGAAGGTTTGCACTAAACTTGAATATAATGAACTTGATTTGAAAACTAAAGAAAGGGGCTGTTATTGAAGGGAGAATTAAACTTGATTTAATTTTGAGGACGAAGGATTACACTTAATTTTTATTTGAAAGAAAGAAGAACTTTATTTTATTGAATTTAATTTTATTTGAAGGTGAATTAAATTTGTTTTGAGAATTTGAGGAAAGAATTAATTTGAATTTTAATGAAAGGAATTAATTTGAATTTTTGAAGAAAAAGGCTTTATTTGAATTTCGGAAGGAAAGGATTTAATTTCAATTTTTGGGAAGTTTGGGGGTTTAATTGTAAATTTAAGAAGTTGAGGGGCTCAATTGCAGATTTTTGGAAATTTTGGGGTTCAATTGCAACTTTGAAGAGTTCAGGAGCTGATTGGCAATTATGGAGAGGCTAGGGGGCATTTTTGGGTTGGCTCAATGGCGGATGATCCGCATGGCTTACATGGCTATGTGGCTTGGGAGTGATGGCTCATGGCTTAGGCATTTTAAAAGGAGAATTGCTCCCCCTAGGGTTCGAACTTGCGTCCCGACAGTTGCAGGACAGCTATCTAACCACTAGGCTGAGTGCCTGTTTGAGTGTTGAATGCCTGGAATTAATTTTAAAGCTTATTTAAGCCATGAAAGGATTTTGAAATTAAAACTGTAGGGCCTGGGGTTCGAACATAGTGTGTGGAGAACTCAGAAACAACTCCAACCACTAGGCCAAATGCTTGGTTGGGTATATGGTATATGATACTCATGACTAAACTTTGACCAATGATTCAAGGTGTAGGGGGTTTGTCGTTGTCCAAAGGCTGGGGGCTGGTTTACAGGGAATATATAGCAAAATGGCCGCCTATGGGGTTTGAACCCTAGACCTTGGGGTGAAGGCGTCATGTTTAACCACTGAGCCATGTCGTTTGTTGATCTTTCTACTGCCTTCGTTAAATATTAAAGCACACTTAAAACTTGTGGTCCCTGCTTCTTAACAAGCCAGACTTGCACCTAAAGGACAAAAAATAGCACTGTAAGGGCATCAAACCCAACCCTTGTAACTCTGGACGCCCATTCAATGGTGACGAAGCCAATAGATTCCTTGTGGGACAGGCTGTGGGGCCCCATGCCCACTCCTTTGTGTACCTTGATCTATTGCTCACAAGGGTATCTTGGATTTACGTGAGCGAGCATGCATGCATCCCTGGACAGTGCAACTCCGTCCTTACGAACGACCAAGACTCAACGTCGAGAAGAATTCATGAGGTACACTGCCTTACTTACCAGCATAGGTTTCCCTGACCCTTGAGATATTGTGATCACATGCAAGAGTTACTGTGGGTACATGAAAGAGCTACTGAGCATATCATGGTTGTTGTTCGCACAAATGATCTTAGGAATGGGCACTTTAAATTCAGACGTGGCGAGACGAATGATGAACATGGTTATGACGACTTGAGGAGGCTATCTCATGGACCGGATTTATTCATGCCAAGGCTTCTTTCTAAAGGACTGTGACTCGAGCTTAAAAGCTCCATGCTCGTCGAGATCAGGTGTTCCTCACACACACACATTAAGAGGGTTCATACAAGTTAAAAGTGGGACCATGGTGCCACATGGTGCATTTGTCAATTTAAAAGAACCCAGGCGTGGTCCGGATGTGCCTTGCTAGGTTGTGACTACTACTTTCTAGCTCAAATATTTTCTGGCCGACCAACAGGATAACTTCTGACTAGCAATGGAGTAGGCTTAACTTGGCCGTCTAGTGATGTAGGGTTTCAAGGTCTTAGGTAAATGTGTGGTAAGTTTGTTGCTATGGCAACTTCCAATGGAGGAGCGACCTGAGGAATGGTGGCACTTGCCATGCTTACAAACATGATCCCTCATCAGTTGCGTGCAATATCGAGGCGAGATGTAACCGAGTGTACATTTACTAAAGAAGTTCATGTAGTAGTGATTGACCCTATGAGTCTGCATAGGCACCCGTTCCTTGAGCCATTGACTTCCTATCCTACCTCCAGTAGAGCACATAACCTTCATGCAGGATTAGTCCTACGGCAAGGTCACCTTCGGGTGCACCTTCCAGGGAGAATGAATGTTCTTCCTCCGCCTCAATGTGGAATGGAACGTGTTCTCTTAGTTATCGGCACAGAGGCGCAGCTTCTTGAGCAAACTCGCGTTTTTCAGAGAGGGAGAGCCATCTTCATAACTGACCCTTCTCCTTTTCTCCTCCCCCGGATTCTTACTTTTCAGCCCCCAGAAAAAAAATCCCCCCTGATGCCCTTGCGGAGACCCTTTTAAAGCCCTTTTCCTTTTTAACATTTTTTCAGAGACCCCCTTGCCTTAGACAAGAGTTAAGCTCCTTCAAGGGGCCAAAAGCCAAGCCTCTTCTAGGAGCCAAAAGCCACCCCTTGATTTCAAAATTTTAACCATTTCTCTTTTGATTTTTCAGATTTTATGTATTCTTGTTATTTTGATTTTTTCCATTTCTTTTTTCCCTATTTTTTGTTATCTATTTTTTTTAATTCTGTTTTTTTATTTAGTTTTTTAAATTCTTTTTCTTTTTCCTTCTACTTTCTTTATTTAATTTTTGTTTCATATTTTCCATGTATTTTCTTTTCAAAAAAAGCTCAATTTTGTTATATTTTTTTTATTCTTTATTTTTTCTATTTTTTTTCAGTTCTCAAAATTTGTTTCATTATTTTTCAATTTCAGATTTTTCTTATTACTATTTATTATTATTATTATTATTATTATTATTATTATTATTTTTTATTTATCTTTTTTGTTTTAATTCTTTTTTCTATTTTATTTTTTGTTTTATTTATATTCTTATTTTCTCTTTTTATTTTTTTATTACTTTAATTCTTGTTTTTTTTATGTCCTTTCTAATTTTTCTTGTTTTTTCTATTTTTTCAAAATTTTTATTTTTGTATTTTTCTTTTTACTATTTTTTATTTCTTTTTAGTTTCTCATTTTTTATTATTTTTTTCTTTTGTTGTTATTTTTCGTTCTTTGTTCTTCTTTTTCCGAAAAATTTTCAATTTCTTCCTTTTATTCCTCTTGTATTTTTGTTATTCTATTTATTAATCTTAATATTTACTAATTAATTTTAAAATGGGGCCTTAGACATAATTGGATGTTTACAGCCGCAAGGCAGTTTTCTCTTCTCTTCTGCGGGGGAGTAGATGCGACCACTCCTGGTCATGCCCCCGATCCCCGCTATATTCACAATATTCGGAGTCAAGTCCTCCGAGGCTTCCTTTTCCTGTCCTTCCTTTGTCTTACCATCGGATACCTTTATATCGTATTTCCAGGGCACCTCCTTGTTACTCTGGTACGGAAATGGCCCAGGAACCTTGATTATAACAGGCCTCATCCCCATTGGTGTTGGTAGTGCCGGTGCCTCAGTGTACCAGATGACTAGGGGCCTGGGTTGGCCAAGGAAGGATTCACCAGCCATGTTCACTTCTTCCACTATCTCGATGCAATTTACCAAGGGTCCTGCTCCTCCGTGGTTGGGCAAGGGGTTGTTTCCCATGCTCGACACGTCCTTTTCAAAATTTAGCCACTTGGCGTTGATTACTTTCTAAACTCGATGCTTCAGGGCCAAGCAATTCTCAGTGGAATGTCCCACTATCCCAGCATGGTATTCGCACTTAGCCTCCGGGTTGTACCATTTGGGGTATGGGGGTTCCAGTGGCTTCATGGGACATAGTGCAATTAGTGAATTCTGAATTAATCGGGGTAGGAGCTCCGAGTAACTCATCGAAATAGGGTCGAATTGCACTATCTTCCGTTGGTTGTTTGTTTTTTGTGGAGATGGGTTGGAGTTGGTGTTTGGTGTCCATGGTCTGGGAGGTTGTTGAGGAAATGTTGGTTGTGGAGGAAAAGCCGATTGTTGAGGAAATGTTTGTGGGGGTGGAGTCATGTATGGAGGATTTGGTTGGAATGGATTAGGTGGGTTGTAGGTTGGCTGATAGGAGGGTTGGGCCGCGGCCACCATGTGTGGGTGTGCCTGGTATTGTGGGTGGTAAGGTGCTTGGTATGCTGGCGGAGGTGCGGTGGTGGCATGGTTTGGACTGGTCGAGACATAGTGGGCCTCTGCCTCTTTCTTTTTCCAAGAGTTATTCGTCGGCTTTTTTACATTGACGTTGTCGACGATGTTGTGCATGATCTTGCCTCGAAGGAGGCCATTTTCTACCCGTTCTCCAATAAACACCATATCGGAGAAATTGGCGGATACACTACCCACCATCTTGTCGTAAAATGGCGCAGGGAGAGTCTCCATGAATGTGCTTATCATCTCTCGTTCCAGCAGTGGAGGTTGAACTTGGGCGGCTAGCTTTCGCCACCTCTGTGCGTATTTTTTGAAGGATTCGTTCTCCTTCTTCGTCATATTTTGCAATTGGGTGCGGTCTGGAGCCATCTCCATGTTGTATTGATACTGCCTGAGGAAGGAATCCGCCAAGTCCTTCCACGTGTGGATGTGCACCCTCTCCAGTTGGGTGTACCAGCTGGCTGCTGCTCCTGTCAAGATGTCTTGGAAGCAGTGAATGAGTAGCTTGTCATCGTGGGAGTATGAGGCCATCTTTCTGCAGTACATTGTTAGATGGCTCTTCGGGCAGCCGATGCCTCTGTATTTTTCAAATTCAGGGGTCTTGAATTTGGGCGGTATGATGACATCCGGAACAAGGCAAAGATCGGACGCCTCCACCGTTCCGTAACCGCTTCCTTCTATTGCACAAACCCTCTCTTCCAAGTGTTGCCATCTCCCGCTGAGATGGGCTTCTTGCTCAGCTGGCCTCGGCCAAGGTCCGGTCAAGGGTTGGCAAGTGTGATGGGGTGAGGTGTATTGTCCCTCAGGTCTAGCAGCGTGACCATAGGTTGCGACTGGGATGGAATATGTAGGGTCTTCGATGATGGCCGTGTTCATGTGGGTGTAGTCGGGGTTGGCGTTGTGTGAGTATGTGGTTGGAAGGTTAATATGAGGAGGGAGAGATGGATTTATGTGCGCCGGAATGGCAAAGGATGTGTTTGTAGGGTAGGGGTAGATTGGTGGGTTCATGTATGCAGGATGAGTTTGAGGTGGATAGCCTGAAGTGGAAGGGATGTAGGTTGGTGGGTTGATATGGTGAGGGTGAGTAGTTGGGTTGGTGTGTGGTGGCCCAACAGGAGGATTTGGTTGGTATTGGTGAGTGGTGGGGTTGATATGGAGTGGATGTAGAGTAGGATTCTCACCAGTTGGAATCCCTTGGGAGCCTTGCCCACAATGAGGCTCAAAGCCCGGCAGCAGCCCATATGGCCATTCCGGTTCAGCAACCGCCTGAAGCGGCAATGATGTGGCAGCAGCCCCCGGTGCCTCAGTCCCCGAGGGTCCCTCTGTGCCTTTTTCCAATAGCTTCATCAACTTGGCGACCTGATCCTTTAGTTCGGCCACCTCATTCCTCAACTCCTCGTTCTAAGTTTCTAGCTCGCTCATGATTTTTGCTCGTGATCTAATGCTATATGAATGCCGAGGAAGTCGTGAGTCCGCTATTTTGCTATCTAAATGTTATAATCAAATTAATTAGTGGTTAATTACGAAAAAAGAAAATCTAGGCATGAAACAAATATGGAGGGACCAGTTCCCCATTGACCGTTATTATTGATTGGGTGCGCTTTCGGCGTTTTGAGCGTGAAATGGAAATTAATGCAGAATCATATGCGGAGTGGAATTAACTTCATTCAAGCAAATCAAATTCAGTTTACATCCTGCCCTTCCTGTTTAGCCAATACAATATATTTGTTCATCCTTAAAATTAGGTTCCTACAAAACTGAATGAACTCTTCAACTTCCAGAGGGGTATGGAGCGAGTGCAACAAGGTTTCCGCCTTCTTGAGCAGCTGTGGCACTTTTTCAATAGCTGTGTTTGCTAGACTGGCCAGTCTCACAAAGCACCTGGTCCAGTGATCAGTTGTGTCCTTGTACCACTTGTTCTCATCCTGTACATCACTGATGCCCCTCTGTTGCATTCGGATGACTTCGATGACGTTCCACTTTTCCTCGTTGACCTTATTCTACCATGCCACTAGCATCCAGTCAATTTGTTTCTTCATCTCCTCCACTCGCTGCAGCAGGTCGTTCCTCTCCTCTATAACATAGTCAGCTTCCATCTGGATCTTGTCCTTCATAGCAAGGAGCTGATTCTTCTCTTCTCTGATTGCGCAAACTTTGGCCCTCACCTATTCTAGGGAATTTCTCAATTGGTGGTTCTCTTGGAGTGCAGCATCTCTTTCTTGCGCCCTTATCCCAAGCTCTTTGTTGGCAGCTTGTAAATTGAGATGAACTCGGGAGGCGCGCTCACGTTCGCCTTTCTGCTGCTCTCGGATGCTTTCCATTGCGGCCTCGCCTTCTTGCTTTTCTCTTTTCAGCGTAGCACATTCTTGCCGCGATTTCAATAGCTCCTCCTCCAACTGGCTGTTCTTCCTGGTCATCACTTCTAGCTTTTCCCTTAGGCTCTTGACAACCTCATCCTCCAATACCGCTGCGGATGGTTGGCTTCCGGACGTAGTGGCTGGAGGTTGGAATCGCAGCTTGATCTGTTGCACCCTATTTCTGACCCACTGCTTGTACTCCTCTTTGGCAGCACAGCCCCGAATCCCTAGGTCCTTCCCCCTATGGGTGACGGCCTACCATGCCTCCCGGACCCTTCAGAGGCCCTCGGAAAAATCCCCCTCATATTTTAGCAGAAAAGGGGTTAATAGCTCATCTGATGGGGGGGCCCTGATGGGGTAGGCCAGTTGCCTTTGCCCAAGTATCGAGTTATAGCTGATGCAGCCTCGGATTCCCATGAGCGGTACATTTGGAAACCCCTTGCAGTGGTAGATCAGCTCTGTTCTTTGTTGCCAAGCCAGTTGCCATCTGACCTGCTCTTCCATCAAACTGACAAAGTGGGCTGCCCATTCCTCATTGTTCATTGGCTTGATCTGGTAGCATAAGAGGTCAGATATCAGACACTACACCTTCACATTCCTCTTGAAAGCGTGAACGGTCACCCATATATACAGCACCGGTAGGCAGCAGATGAGCTTCTTCCCTTTCCCTTCATGGCAAAGGTTCAGTGTATAATAAACATCGGCTAACAGGGCAGTGACAGGGTTTTCAGCCCTGCTCCTCCGAGCCAAGAAGATATCAACAACGTTCAAGTCCACGAAGTCTTCTATGCCCGGAAAGAGTACCAGCCCATAAATGGTGAGGGCTAGCACGTCCATGTAAGTGTCCCACCGGTGGCTGTAATCCTCGGGTGAATCCCTTGGCCTGATTCTTCCCTTGGTAATCGGTTAGCTGGTCGTCGGATTGTAGACCCAAAGCCTATGTCGTGGCTCGGAACGAGGCGTGGTGCTCCAGATGGTTGTAAGGTCTACACCCCTCCAAAGGCAAGTCCAGGATCTGTTCAAACTCTTAGAGGGTGGGTGCCAACTGGAAATCCGAGAAAGTAAAGCACCGGAGAGCGGGGGTCATAATACTGTACCATCGTTGTGAGGGCCCCCTCTTGTACCCTAACCTTCAGTAGTTTCAGCACATTTCCGTACCTTTTGACGAACGACATCTGCTGGATGCTCGTCAACCTAGTCCCGAAGGCTTCCAAACTGGAGAAATCTGTCAGTTTTATCCCGACCCGTCTTCTTTTCCTCAACTGCTCGGATTCCGCATTAATTTCCATTTTCCTCTTTCAACAGTCAATGAGAACCTGGTCCCTCAAAGTTGAAAGAAAAGAAAAGGAAAAAGATGAAAATAAACATGTTAGACACTTGACGAAAATGAAACAAATGCATGAAAAAAGAAAAATGACAAGATGACAAAAGT
Source organism: Canavalia gladiata (assembly GCA_037954105.1). Classification (NCBI taxonomy): domain Eukaryota; kingdom Viridiplantae; phylum Streptophyta; class Magnoliopsida; order Fabales; family Fabaceae; genus Canavalia; species Canavalia gladiata. Next base: position 21,565,108 of record CM075668.1, on the reverse strand, counting down.
TACACATATTCCCCTCTTTTCTCTTTTCTCCCTTTTTCTTCTCTTTTGTTCCTTCACTCTTTTTCATTTTTCTTTGCTTTCTTTACTTTTCATTTCCTTCCACTTTTTCCTTTCTTTTTTTTTCCTCTCCCCTTTTCTTTATTTTCCATTTTCTCTCACTTCTTCTTTGTTTTTCATTTTCTCGCTTCTCAAATTTTTCATGCTCTTCTTTTTATTTTTCTCTATCCCCCTAGTCGCGGATAAATATAAAACAAACTGGGATTGGTGATGAGTGCCCTCCTTTTATCCTACTCGGGTAACTTGTCCTAGGGATCTATGGCCTTTTATGCATGAACCTCTCATAAGGTGGTCAGTAATCCTGAGGTATACAAGGTCATTAGAGCCAAGTTCCAGTCCGTAATGCTTGCCACAACAGTAGAAAAATCTACCAGTTGTAGGGCATTACGAATAGGACGCACTCTAGCTGGGATTTTCGTGATAGTCAAACAGGACGTAAGCCCCAAAGTGACACCACTAGATCCCTCTAATCCTAGGCAACACTCGGACCCGGGTACAAGGCCTCACTCATGACAAAATATATGAAATGCATGGAGGGCACATTATTTTGGGAAACCTGCAATTGGTGAAATCGCACAGATATATTGCAGAATTTAAAGAAATTATTATTTGTCTACCCTAGGGTTATGCATAAAGTAAACAAACAGGGAATAGATAAACGAATAAATAAGTCATGCAAATAAACAAGAAAAGGATCAAAACGACACACGTTCAATTAACGGGCTTGACTCTCTGGATATCCCCAGTGGAGTCGCCACCTGTCGCAACCATAATTCCGACAAGACGAAGAACTCGCTAAAATTTTGAAAATGAATTTATTTATTTAGTGGAGTCGTCACCAAATTTTTATTTAACGGAAAAAGATTTGGAAAAAACCTTGACTCGAGCATGAGATTCGAAGTTCGGGAGTCAGTTACGACTGGGGAAGGTGTTAGGCACCCCACTCGCCCGTTCCGTAGAACGGTACCCTTAAACTGAGTGTGTGATTATTTGAAACTTGTTTGATCCCTTTAATTAGCGTGAAAATAAGTACTTGATGGAGGTTAGCCTGACAGGACTTGATCATGCTCTTACGTATTCCCTGGTGCAATGGGAAATTCAAGGTTAGAGCTCATTGCGTGAGACAAAGGATCCCAAAATATTTTAAAAAGAGCTATTATTTCTTGGGAGGATCTATAGTCCACTCATGCACAAGATCCGAGGCGGCTACGGCAGCACGAGGGCCTATACAGACTACTAAATGTTGGACAGCAGGTGAACCGCCAGCCCCCCATCTAGAGCCCATCGCGTGAGACCAAGGATCTCAAAATACTTGAAAAATTTTATTTTAAAGAAGAAAGAAAATTTATTTTGACTATCAGAAGCAAAGAGTGTTTTTCGGAAGGAAGCAATTTCATTTGAGGTTCGGGAATTTTGGGGATTTATTAGCAATTTATGGACTTTTGGTGATTTTTAGCAATTTATGGAATTTTGGTGATTTATTAGTAATTATGGGATTTTTTGGGAGTTTATTAGCAATTATGGAATTTTTGGGAGTTTATTAGCAATTATGGGATTTTTGGGAGTTTATTAGCAATTATGAAATTTTTGGGAATTTATTAGCAATTATGGGATTTTTGGGAGTTTATTAGCAATTATGGAATTTTTGGGAATTAATTGACAATTACCGAATTTTTGGGATTTTATTAGCAATCATGGAAATTTTTGGGATTTTATTGACAATTTGGAAAAGTGAGGGGGCAAAAGAGTCATTTGAGAGGTAAGGGACCATTTGGGAATTTTTGGTAAAATTGAAGGGCAATATGGTCATTTCGAGAGGCAGGGACAATTCTGAAATTTTGGAAAATAGGAAGGGCAATATGGTCATTTCGAGAGGCAGGGACAATTCTAGAATTTTGGAAAAGAGGAAGGGTAATATGGTCATTTTTCAGGGCAGGTTGGGAATTTTGGGAAAGAGGAAGGGCAATTTGGTCATTTTGAGTGGCAGGGGCAGGTTGGGAACTTTGGAAAAGAGGAAGAGCAATTTGGTCATTTTGTGGTTTTAGGGGCAGATGGCGACTAAGGGACGTGAGGGTTTGACTTCACTGTATCTGTGAAGATTCAGAGTACGCCTTCTCCTTTTAGATTTCAATTCTTCTTCTCGGGCCCCACCTATACCCCCTTTTATCTCAGTTTTTGGTGCCTTTTTCTCGATTGTATACGTGCATGGGAGGGGACGTCAAATTGCGCTCTTGCATGGACGTAGATCCTATCTCAGGGTGCCAATCAGATATGGCTTCTCCCTGCATTGGAGCCACACTCCTTGGCGCCTACTTTCTCACTTTGGTTGTAAATGGGCTCTCAACCTCGGGGTTCTTATGATTCGACTAATGGGTTAGGAAATATGGGTTCCTTTCTAAGCAACTTGGTCGACCCCACCTTCTCGACGCTGTTAGGAATCTTGCTCGAGGCCTTGGCTCCTCCTTGTACGTCATGCCTGGCTAACTGCGGGAGAGAGGGCTATGATGCAGATTTGAGCTGGACTATCACCTTCAGGGAAGCTCAGTTCTCGTGCCGAAGGATGTTGAAGGGTCTGAATGGGAGTGCCCTCAGCATCAAACATAGATCCTACGCTCTTAGTCACGGGGGTTTCTTTTGCAATTTCAGGCTGACTTTGAAGTGCACCCATGAGAGGATGTCCTCACACTAGTGCTTCATCTGTTATGGTTCGTGCTAAGGGGAGTAGTTTCTGTTAGTGCGTTGCTTTGGGCATCGACTGGTAGTCGAGTTCACGTATGAAGGAGGCAAGATTAACCTTCCCTGCAGCTGTTACCTTGTGTGTTTGCTTGTGAGGGTGCTCTTAATAGATCAGCAAGAGCTCCAGCCATAGGACCCCTGCAAGCTTGTCTTCTTCCAACGAAGTCTCATGGCTACCAAACTAGTTAGAGTACTGCCTCTGGTCTACATCGTGTCCTGGCTTGCTTTGCAAGGGTGCATGATCATCAATGCATAGGAACTTCACCCAAGGGTATCTACACTTATCCCTTCACTTCTGACTAACTTGTAGTGAGCGATATTACTCTAGTGAACGGATTTGAACTAAGAATTTCTTGGTGATTCGTTAGTCTCACTGGCCCGTACCCGACCTTCGTACCCTTGCATGGGATTTCAGAATGAAAATTCCTTCTACTTGATCCTATAAGCAATACTCGGCCAAGGGAAAATTCTCATCGGCGTCTCCGGTTAGGCATGAATGGATTTTTCACCCAAGTCCCTCCTGGTGTGAGGATTAGTCAAGTGGAGAGAGTCAGGCCACTCCTAAGTCTTGAAAAGGTGAAGGTCTGAACAGGACGATGTTACGATACAAAACCTAGCCTATTTTCATGCGACCTTCAAGGGATAGATGTAAGAGATGAGCGAGGCAAGCATGCATGTCACTTCTTCTATGCCTTAAGTGGGCTCGCTGCCTTTACTTGTTAATTGTTTTTAGCATTCGAAGACCTACCTTTCTACAACCTCGAGTATTCCTTCTCCACGTCTAGGAGGAAAACGTGAGTCAGCATAGGAGCTTTCAGCCTTCAAGTTGTTGAGCTAACAGAACCTGAGCGAGGAATCGATCCTCCGAGGCAGAGTATTCGTGTCGAGTAGGCTAGATCCTTTTCATGACGCTTCCACCATCGATTTCGCCCTTCCTCATCACCTTGTGAAACTTCCTGTTTACACAATGCTCTCCTCTTGGCAACCTGGACAACCTTGGATCCTCATATTTCACCTCAATCTATGATCAAGTTTTGGCGTCCAGATTTTATTTCTTTTTAGGATCTCTCCCCACGACTGAACGTGCAGCTGATCGCATGACCAGATCCAAACGAGAAGGGCTCACTTCTAAGGAGTTGTCGTAACTACAAGCACCATGCATGCTATGCTTATACCCTACCAGGTTTTTGTTCTGGTTTCCGCTATGATTCACTCAAGTTTACTCCGATTCACTTGAGTTTACTCCATTGCTAGCCTTTCCGTTCGCTCAAGATCGACAGAAAATTAACCAAGAAACCACAGAGTTTCATGCAACATCAAACTAGATTCATGCTAAGGATCTTACAAAATTAACCAAGAAACCACAGAGTTTCATGCAACATCAAACAAGATTCATGCTAAGGATTTTACGCGAAGTTTGTGGAAGATTCTGACCTATTCGGAGATCGGAATTGAAGACAGAGTCCGGTCCGGTGATCGTTAAGTTTGCCTCTTCTCTGCGTCGCGATGAATCCCTGGAATGCTCAGTATCCAGCTTGCTCTGTAGCTCCTCTCTAGCAGAGTTTTCAACCAAGAGAAAAAAAAAACCCTCACAATTTGCCCTATCATCTTTTATAGCTCTTTTTCATTATTTATTTTTTTTAATTTCCTTTTTAGATTTAAATTTGTAACTTCTTTTTTGGATTTTCTCTCTTTTTTCTAATTCTCCGATATTCCTTTTCAATTTTCTAACTTAATTAATTTTATTTCTTTTCCGCCAGATTTTTTAATTTTTTTAATCTCTTAATTTTTCAAAAAATTTTCTTCTTTTTTCTTTATCTTTTTTCTCAAACTTTTTACTTTTATTTATTTTTCAAATTTCCAACTTTAATTTTTCAGATTTTTCCTTTTTCTTTAATTTTTCTGAATTTTTTATTTTTTAATTTTCCAGGTTTTATAATTTTTGATTTTCTAGATTTTTTTAATTTTTATTTCTTTTTCTGATTTCTTTTAATTTTTTATTTCTGTTTTTGGTTTTTTTTCATATTTCTATTATTCTTTCCTGATTTTTTTAATTTTTATTTCTTTTCTGATTTTTTTAATTAATTTTTATTTTATTTTTTTTCTTTTTTTTAATTTTGATTAATTACTTCCAATTTTCTTGGATTTTGATTATTTTTTATTTCCCAGATCCTTAATTGTTTTTATTTTTTTGTTTTTTCTTCAAATTTTTTTTTTCAGATTTTTTTTTTTTTTTTATTATTATTTTTATCTTGCAGATTTTGATTTTGGCTTTCATTTTCATTTTTCAGAATTCTTAATTAATTTTGATTTGAGGATTTTTGTTTTTTCCTTCTCTCTTTTTTCTTCTTTTCCTTTTTCTTTTTTTTTTCTTTTTTTGATTTCTTTGTTAGCTTCCTTCTTTTCCATTTTTAATTTCTCTCAGATCTTTTAGATTTTTGTAATTAAAGTTCTTTCTTTTCCTCTTTTTTGTTATATTGTATTTTATTATCATTATTTTTTTGTTCTTTTTATTTAAATTAGGGTTAATTAATAAATTTAGCAGTCGGGAGTCTCAGACATAATTAGGTGTTTACACACGTGAAGTCCTTCACCACATCCGGTGAGGACGAGGCTAGGGGTGTGACGCATGTCCTATGGTCTCCAGGGCTGGGCCATGTACTCTGGATCGCAAACTACTCCTACTCCTCCATAGGCTTATCCCGCTTCGTAGGCGTGACTCGGGCTTCCCCTTTGCTCGTCACCTGGATCCCCTCAAGGCCCGGTTGAGAGCGCCTATCATGGAATGTTTATGGTCCGACCGAGCTAGCTTCGAGTTGGGTGTGAGGTTCAAACCACTCGGTCAGTGTTTCAACGATCCTTGTTAGTGGTATATGTAAACACTCAATTATGTCTGAGGCCTCAATCATAAAATTAATCAAGAAACATACACTAATTTAAATAATAAATAAACAGAAAAAATAAAATAAAAAATAAATAATAATAAACATAGTAATAAAAAATTAAAAATAGAAAAACTAAAAAAAAAGAAAAAAGAAAATCTAAAAACAGAAAAAAGAAAATTCTGAAAAATAAAACTCTAGAATAGAAAATAAGAAAAAAAATCTAAAAAAAATAATAATAATAAAAAATAAAATTTTTTAAATTAAGCAAGAATTAAAATTTTTAAAATAAAGAAAGGTAAAATCTGGAAATTAAAAAAATCAAAATAAGAAAACCAAAATCAGAAAATAATAAAGGCCAAATAAAGAAAAAATCAGAAAATTAAATTAAAAATTTAAAGTTTCAAAAATATACAATAAAGTCAGAAAAATTATTTTTATTAAAGTCTGAAAAACTAAAAAGTCAAGGATTAAAAATTCTGAAAAATCGAAAAATTAAAAAGGGTATGAAACAATCAAAAATTAAATAAAAAAGAAAATTTGTTTTTTTAAAAAAAATAAGTAAAGAAATGAAAAATAAAAACAAAGAATTGAAAAAGAAAAAAACAGAAAAACTAAAAAACGGTTTTATTAACAGAAAAGAAAAACGGTTTTTGAGAAGAAAACAGAATAATTGAAAAGAGAAGAAAGGGTTCTTTAACAGAAAAAGAAAGAGGCACATGAGAAAGAAAAAGGCGGGGATGCTGAGGGAGAGGGTTTCTTCTTTGGTTTTGGCTGGTTCTTGCACCGGGAAGAAAGAGAAGCTCGGCACCAGGAAAAGAAGGGAGCTCCTACCAACAAAAGGGGGAGAGACACCAAGAAGAAGATCAAGATTCTATAACTGCCTTGGCGTGGTGTAGAAGTTTTTTCAAAAAAAGCTCAAGGCAAAACGAACACCCATGGGTATATTCTTTCTTCGGTGGCAAGAAGTTGAAATAAGGTCATTCTCCCTACAAGAAGAAAGCGGCTGCACATATTAGAGAAGGAAGGGAGTCCCCTTTTTGAACCGGACAAGCTTCGAGATAGAGGGCAAGAACGTCAGCAAAGGCCACTTTGATATAGACTCAGTTGCCTAGATTCATGATGATGGCGATGACTCCGACGATCATGAGGATTGCCATGGCCACTGTTGTCTCGAACTCCAGGATTGCCCAATAAACCTAGTCCTGGTTTAGCAAGAAAGAGGAGGCTCATCCTTGTATTCTGGGGGGCTCACAAATACAGAGAAGACAATACTCCATTTGAAGAAACAGAAGGAAAAAGAAGAGGCTTCCTTTCTTGGTGGCAGCTTGAAGGAATGGTCTTTCTTTAGGCGATCAAAACGACACTTGGCCTCAAGTTTAGGTCCAAAGACGCCACTGAAGGGATCCTTTTTGGAGTCATACTTCAAGAATCAATCTCACTCGAAGGCCCAAGAGGCAACTCCCCAACTTCACTCGAATTCAGAAGGTAAAATCTCTAATACTCCAATTTTCTAAAGATGATGATATTCATGAATTATGATTGGCGTCCAGAATCAGGAGAATTAGAGCCTATTATTTGTTAGGGAAAATTAAAGCATCTTTCATGCGTTCCTTGAAGTGCCATTTTTACGTCTTCTTAAGAGTTAGGTTGATGCTCTTGAATTCGAAATTGGGTGCAACACTGGAATAGTAAGCATGTCTGATCACCATTTATTGGGTATCCATAATTATAAACCTAGGAAACCTCGGTGTTAGGCACAGAAACCTCACCCTTTGTCCATGATTCTAGGGCATTGATTCATGGTAATTCATAGGATATATAGTTCACACGCAAAGGAGTAGTAGGGTTGTGAATAAGCTTGTCATCCCAGTACACTAGGAGACCATCATGACGTACATGCTCTTAGATCGGATAGCAACCCTGTCCCTGCTCTAGGTCAAGATAATGAGTGCTAGATTTGGAATGGGCCTGACGATGGTCAATGTGGTTATCATAATAGGTTTTCTTTCCAACCCCTTGCATGCATCTCCATGGTACGAATGTAAACCCATATTACTGATGTTAATAAGGCCCAAGACCACAAATGGTGGTTCACGTCGATAATAGACCGCCTTGGTTCTCCCTTGGTCTCTACCTACCATGCACATGCTGCACCTTTCTAACTCACATATAATCACGGGTTAGCATAGACCGTGGTTGACATGCACTCAGAGGGCTTCACAAGCTCTTTCATGCATCTCTGATTTGGCATTCATAGTTGCCAAATAGTGAACACGATGAGTCCCAATCTGCATATCAAATTCCTTTCTGCATGGCCTGTGAGTAGGATGTTCGACCTTTAAAAGGGTTCAGCTTGTACCCTGGAGATGTGCAATGGTAAGCCTGACCTAGACGTATACCTGCATGGTTTGAAGCTTGACCAATCTAACCTCTAAACCGACTTGGTTGCACCTTGTAGATCTCCTTTTAATGTGTTTGGCTTCTTGAGTATGGTCGATTTTCCATTGATCCTGTTAAGATGTGATGCTACAAGTGTAGTTAAAAGGCAATCCATGTGATTCGGGGTGGTTGGGTGATAAAGCCAAAGCAGGTCAAGGGGTGTACATATGCTCAAACCTGATCCCAAGGTAGGAGTTCAAAAAGCCAATAGCTCATTAGAAGTTGGCTCGAACGGGGTTGTAGTACATGCCCCTGATGTGGCTGAAAAGCAGGTTCCAAGATGGTGCTTCCCCAACGTGCAAGGGTAAGTGTGTGGTTGCACCAAGCACGCATGCACAAAAGGGCCTAGCAACACCATAGAACCTTGATTAGATACAGCCAAAAAGGAAAGTCCTAGACGTCGTTTCGTACGTGGGTACGCCCATGATCACATTAAACATGTAGATAACTTAGGCCAGTTAATTATTCAGTGGTTCTGAGTCCACCAAGTCTTTGCAATACTTGATGAGCGCTACCCATGCGTAGGAGCCTGGTTCAGTTTAGTGGTCCACCTATGATTCCACAAATCCCTGGCCCTAGGGTCGATCCCAGCTCACTGCCTTTTTGCCTAGGATGATTCACCCCTTTCGAACCAATTCCGGGGATGTTCATGTGACACCCCAAGTCGTTTTGGCAAGAAGGCAATCCCTGAACTTGGCCATAAGAAACCTTCAAATCAAGACTCGGTGGGGAAACTCAGGCCATATTCTCCAATTGAAACAACGGTACAGGTCCCTTGGATGGAGCATAGGCAAAGTCTGAAGTTGCTCAAGCTTGACACGCTTATAGGGTATCTGATTAGAGTGAAGCCAACTTGAAGGAAGGGCTCTCGTAGGCAATTTGGAAAGAACGAAGCTCTATAATTGTCAACGAAGATGACACTGTGCATGTGCATGTATAGGGCCCCATCATATATTAGGCCCATTGAAGATCCTAAATCAAATTGGAGAAAATTAAATCACAACCAAACGGCTTAGCCCAATGGTCAAGGGCGCTGCTTACAACCCACACACACTGTGTTCGAACCTAGGCCCTACAGTTTTAATCTCAAAATACTGTCCTGACTTAAATAAGCTATAAAACTAATTCAAGGCATTCAACACTCAAACAAGCGCTTGGCCTAGTGGTTGGAGGCGTTGCTGGACTCTCCAAGTCTCAAGTTCGAATCCCCCATGCTACACATTCCACATAATTCCATTTTATCACAAAGGGCCTCCTTATTGTCACACGAGTCCCTATTCTGTCCCATATGTCAAAATACCCAAAATGCCCTTAACAATTTCCAAAATTTACCAATCTGCCCCTAAGTTCTTCAAAGTTCAAAAATTCTTTTCTACAAATCTTTTTTTAATTCATAATAAAATCTTTTTCTTCAAAATCCATAATAAAATCATTTTTCAAAATTCAAGTTTAATTCTTTTTTCCTCCAAATTAAATCAAGTTCAATTCTTTTTCTTTTAATTTCCAAATCAAGTTTAATTCATTTTTCCTCCAAATTAAATCAAGTTCAATTCTTTTTCCTTAAATTTCCAAATCAAGTTTAATTCTTTTTCCAAATTAAGTCATTTCTTCCCTTTACTACATTCAAATTCTTTTCAAAACATTCGAGGATCTTTGGTCTCACGCAATGGGCTCTAAATGGGGGACTGGCGGTTCACCTGTTGTCCAATGTTTAGTAGTTTGTATAGGCCCTTGTGCTGCCTTAGCCGCCTCGGGTCTTGTGCATGAGTGGACTGAAGGTTCCTCCAAAAAATAAAAATCCCTTTCAAAAAAACAAAATCTTCAAATACTCTTTTTCAAGCACCTTTGAAGGCCAAGCCTTGAAAACAAACCAGAACTACGTGAGCCTTGAGTTTCCCATTGCACTGGGGAATACGTAGGAGCAGGATCAAGTCCTGTCAGGCTAACCTCTGTCAAGTATTTATTTTCATTCTAATTAAAGGGATCAAACCATTTTCAAAAATCACACACTCAGTTTAAGGGTACTGTTCTTCAGAACAGGCGAGTGGGGTGCCTAACACCTTCCCCGCTCGTAACCGACTCCCGAACTTCGAATCTCATCCTTGAGTCAGGGTTTTAACAAATCTTTTTCCCTTAAATAAAAATTTGATGGCGATTCCACATTAATAAATTCCATTTCCAAAATTTTAGCGAGTTCATCGTCTCGTCGAAATTACGGTTGCGATAGATGGCGATTCCGCTGGGTGCATTAGAGAGTCAAGCCCAGTATTTGAGTGTGGTTTATAATTGACCCCTTTACTGTTTATGTGCATGATTTATTTACTGCATGTTATTTATTTGTTGATTTATTCTGGATTTATTGATTTGTTTATTCTCTCTACAACCCTAGGATAGACAAACAATAAATTGCTATATATCTGTACAATTTCCCCAATTGCAGGTATCCCAAAATAAATGTGCCCTTCATGCATTGCATACGCATTTTATTATGAGTGGAGCCCTATACCCGGGTCTGAGTGCTGCCTAGGATTAGAGGGATCTAGTGGTGTCACGCTGGGGCCTACGTCCTGTGTGGCTATCATGAAAATCCCAGCTAGAGTGTGTCTTATTCATAATGCCCTGTAACTAGTGGCTACTTCTAATGTTGTGGCGAGCATTATGGACTGGAACTTGGCTCTAGTGACCTTTATACCCTTAGGAATACAACCTACCTTGGAGATGTTCATAAATTAAAAGCCATAGATCCTTAGGACAAGTAACCCACACAAGAAGCAAAGAGGGCACATACACCCCTTTCAAGATATAAGGGAATTGAAAGCTAAAATTGGGGAGATACAAAAATAAAATCAAGATAAAAATCAAGAAAACCAAAATAGAAAGAGGAAATTCCTAGGAAAAATTAGAAAAAATATTTTGAAAATATTGAAAGGATTCCAAAACTTAAAAAGACATTTTAGAAATAGAAGATTAGGAAAATAATCTTTTGGAAATACTGAAAATATATAAAAAAAAAAAAGATTCAATAGGAGAGAAAATGAAATATTGAAAACCTAAAGAATGCTTTCTAGAAAAAATTCTAACAAAACTAAAAAGTCTTTTAAAACAAAACTAGAGGTTTTTCTAGCACAATAAATATACCCAAATTCATAAAAAAATACAAAATTGTCAAGAAACCAAAGACAAATAACTTAAACCACTCAACTCTTCTCAAAATGTTCAAATCCTTAGTTATTGGTGCATAGCATGCATGCATTCATGCATTAAGTAAATTTTATCATGGAAAAGAAGATTTCAAACAAATCATTCCACACATTCATACTCATTTTGCATCAACATCTTTATCATTCATAATTTTTGCATTCAAATTATTTCTCAAAGAAATTAATTTCAAACTTTAGCAGAAAAATTAAAGAAAGACAACTTCCTCGACATCCTTACAGGACTTGTGCACAATCAAAATTCATGGATGAGCTGGAGAGACAGAATGAGGAGTTGAGAGATGAGGTCAGAACTCTAAAAGATCAAGTGGCTAGACTGATGGAGGCCATCCAACTATCTAAACAGAAAGAGGCAAGGGAATGTCTACCGGGAGAACCGACAGACCCGTCATATCCTCCAGGCTTCACTCCACAAAACCCTGCGTCATTAACCATGCCTCCACAAACCATAGGGGTTCATTACGAGTTTCCTCATGGGCATGCACCCTCGTTCGGCCAAACACAAGCCCAAACACATAACCTACCTCCAAACATCATCTCACAAGCTCACCAAACAGCTGTTGGGGGGACAAATCCTATGTTCACCCAAGAGCCTCATCCTGTGTACATACCATTTTCTCAACCTCACCACATGCCTGAGGAATACCCAAGCTATCCTTCGAATGAGGATACAGAAAAGTGGAAGGGTCTAGAGGAAAGGATCAAGGAAATTGAGGGGAGTACTTATGAAGCCAGAGACGCAGTCGACCTGTGCTTGGTTCCAGATATAGTAATCCCTCCCAAATTCAAGGTTCCTGAATTCGAGAAGTATCAAGGAACTAGCTGCCCGAAGAGCCACCTGGCCATGTATTGCAGGAAGATGTCTCCTTGCATGCACGACGATAAGCTGCTTGTCCATTTCTTTCAAGACAGCTTAACTGGGGCTGCTGCCAACTGGTATACACAGCAAGAGCGGACCCACATCCGTTCATGGAGGGATCTGGCTGAGGCCTTCCTCAAACAATATCAGTACAACGTGGAGATGGCTCCCTATCGAACTCAACTCCAAAATATGGCCAAGAAGGGGGATGAGACTTTCAAGCAATACGCCCAACAATGGAGGGAGTTAGCTACTCAAGTACAACCTCCTTTATCTGAAAAAGAACTGGTCAGCACGTTCATTGACACACTCCAAGGTCCTTTCTATGACAAGATGATTAGTAGTATGACTTCTAGCTTCTCTGATATCGTCATCAATGGAGAAAGGATCGAGGGTGGCATGCATCGAGGAAGAATCATGCACAACGCCACAGGGACAGTTGATGCCTCTACAGAAAAGAAGAGGACAAGTGAAGCTTATAATGTAGCTTTTGGTCAAGAACAGTATACACCTCCGATGGCACTTTATAGACCAACTGGCTTCCAACCACCACCATATACACCCTACACACCATATCCCTACATCGCCACTACATACCAAACACCATACCCTCCTACTTACAATTACCCGACACAAGTCCGGCCACCAACGCCATACACGGCCCAAACACAAGCCATAAGCCAAAATCCTAATCAAAGCCAAAAAAAGGAGAAGGATCCTGTCTAGTTTGATCTCATTCCAATGACCTACACTCAGTTGCTACCTTAGTTAATCCAGAGACTATTTTGGCATTTAAAGAAAGGCTAGGGGCAACCTAGTAATTAACTGGCTGGGCACGTTGGGAATTAATTGGAATGGTTGGGGGCAGATTTGGGATTCTATAGTTTAGGACAGAATAGGGATTAAGGGAATTCCTAGGGGTAATGTAGTAATTAACTAACTGGGGCACATTGGGTATTAAGGAAATACCTAAGGGCAGCATGGGAATTCCTAGGGGTAAAGTAGTAATTAACTGGCTGGGGTTTTTATGAGAAACAACGCTAGGGAGGAAAAAGTGCCTCTGGTGAGATTCGAAGGGGGTTTTTGAGGTTTGGAGACACATGCACTAACCATTGTGCCCAGTGCTTGTTTGGGTTTATGGTATCCGCGCCTGGGTTATTACTTATGCATTTGCATGGCCTGCATGGCTTCCTGAACCCCTGCTGAGTTGAGTTGAGAGATGCTCGAAAATCCCATTCGTGGGTTAGCCGAGACTTCCTTCGTCGGAACTTAAACATTAACAGAAGGCTGCCTGATTTGCTTATATATATATAGCCAGATTTGGGTCCCCTAAGGTAAAGATTGGGTAGGGGATGCATTCAAAGATGCTTGCCATTTCTCAGCTCCTGTTCTTAACGTTCACAGGGTATGGCTACTGTCTCCAACATTTCATCTCCATGTTGAAGCCAAAAGCCTAACACTAATCGATGAACCACATTCCTAATTGTCTATCAAATTTTCCTACTGGTTTCTATAGCCGAATCAGACCCTTCCCTTGGAGACTTATGAAACAGAGCATTCAAACTCCTCACATCAAATTAAAAGACGTATTAATCGTGCTAAACAGGGGTGTCCAAGATCCAACATATTGCCTATCAATGCTACAAATACCTCATATACCATTATACAAGATCATCATACGAACTGTTCCTCGAGCTAAGGAAATCTAAATTATCATATCAAGATTAATTGCCTAATCGATTTATACAATTTTCAGAGCATGAGTTCTTGGACGAATTTCTTGATTAAGCCATGTGATAAAGAAATCCTATTGAGCTTCTCTGACTAACTTGTTGCAGGGTCCAGGAAATCGAATTCCCTTTCGGTGACGATGAACGTGTTCTTCTCACTTGCAGAGATGGTGATCAGAAATAGCTTTCACCACGCGAGCGAAGATCTTCAGGTGGCTCTTTAAGAATCCAATCGACGGAGCTCTGATTTTTGGAGGTTGTTTTCTCACCCAAATTCCCCAAACCCAGCAGAAAATCTTCCTCCAAATTTTAGTCGTCTCTCCAAATCCCCCAAAAAAAAAAAAACTGAAAGCCTCCCTCTGCTTTCTTTTATAACCTTCAGCAAGCCACATTTTTTTATTTTCAATCTTCTTTTATAATTTTATTTTGATTTTATTTTTTTTGTGTTTTTTTTTCTGCTTCTTATTTATTTTTCATTTCCAAATTAAAATTATTTTTCTTCCTGATTTTTAATTTCTGTTTTTTTTTTTTTTTGGTTTTAATTTTGATTTTGAGTTCTTTTTCACTTTTTTTAATTATTTTCTTTTTTAGATTTTTATTGAAATTTTTTTTTCTATTTTTCTCAGATTCTTTAAATTTTCCTCTTTTCCAAAAATCCTTATTTTCAGATTTTTTATTTTCTTTTCCAGAATTTTATTTATTTTTAATTTTTTAATATTTTTTTTTTATTTTTTTTATTTTTGTTTTTTATTATTTTTTTTTATTTTATTATTTTTTTTATTCTCATTATTTATTATTAAATTTTCCAATTTTCTTGATATTTTCGACCTTTTAAAATTCTCTTATTCTTTATTTTTAATTTTAGTTTCCTGGTTTTTTTTATTATTCCCGAATTTTATAATTTTATTTTCTTTAGATTTTATTTGATTAATTAAATTTTGTCTGTTTTTCTTCTTCTTTAATTAACTAATTGTTATTATTTTTTTTCCAATTCTTTTAATCTTTATTTCTATTTATGATTTTTTTTTATAAATTTCTTTATTCATTTATGTTTTAATTTTTTATTTCGCTTCTTTTTTTTCATTTTCTGGTTTTGGTTTATATATTTTTTGAATTTTTATTATTATTTTACAAAATTCCTACTTTTATTTATCTTTTAAATTTTTTATTTTTTTATTTTTATTTTTTTTTTCCAGATTTTAAAATTTTTTATAAAGTTTTTAGATTTTTAATTTTTTTATTAATTTTAAATTCCGATTTTATTTTAATTCATAACTTTTTAATTTTATTTCATAATTTTTTATTAATCTTTTTTCTTTTGTTTCTTTATTTTTAGTTTTTTAGCTGTTTCTTCTGCTTCCATTGTTTTGCGATGGTTCATTTTGAATTTCTTGGGGTTTTCAACTTAGGTTTATCCACTAGTTGACTTAAAATAAGCCTCAGACATAATTGGGTGTTTACCCCCGCTAGGTCGACAAACTCTCAAAGACGACCCAGGCCAAATTTAGGGCACAAGCAAACAAGAGCCAGATAGGGGCGAAAACCCGTAATGGCGACCTAGGCAAAAGTTAGGGCATAATCAAATAAAAGCCCGCTAGGTCGACAATCCTAATGACCAAGGAAAAAGTTAGGGCATAATCAAATAGAGCCCGCTAGGTCGACAAACTCTCAAAGATGACCTAGGCAAAAGTTAGAGCACAAGCAAACAAGAGCCTGCTAGGTCGACAAACTCTCAAAGACGACTTAGGCAAAAATTAGGGCACAAGCAAACAAGAGCCCGCGAGGTTGAAAACCCGTAAGGACGACCTTGGCAAAAGTTAGGGCAATACAAAAGACCTGCTGGGTTGAAAACTCGAAAGAATAACCCAGGAAAAAGTTAAGGTCAATCAAGAATCCCAACACTACATGACATTCTGCACCTCATATCCTCCTAAAACTGGGGCAAAATTTTTCCATTTCTCAAGTTTCAAAAATATATAATAAAGTCAGAAAAAGTATTTTTATTAAAGTCTGAAAAGCTAAATAGTCAAGGATTGAAAATTCTGAAAAATCGAAAAATTAAAAAGGGTATGAAACAAACAAAAATTAAAAAAAAAAGAACATCTGTTTTTTAGAAAAAAGAAGTAAAGAAATGAAAAATAAAAACACAGAATTGAAAAAGAAAGAAAAAAGAAAAACTAAAAAGCGGTTTTATTAACAAAAAAGAAAAACGGTTTTTGAGAAGAAAACAAAATAATTGAAAAGAGAAGAAAGGGTTCTTTAACAGAAAAAGAAAGAGGCACGTGAGAAAGAAAAAGGCTGGGACGCTGAGGGAGAGGGTTTCTTCTTTGGTTTTGGCTGGTTCTTGCACCGGGGAGCAAGAGAAGCTCGGCACCAGGAAAAGAAGGGAGCTCCTACCAAGAAAAGGGGGAGAGACACCAAGAAGAAGATCAAGATTCTATAACTTCCTTGGCATGGTGTAGAAGTTTTTTCAAAAAAAAGTTCAAGGAAAAACGAACACCCATGGGTATATTCTTTCTTCGGTGGCAAGAAGTTGAAATAAGGTCATTCTCCCTACAAGAAGGAAGAGGTTGCACACATTAGAAAAGGAAGGGAGTCCCCTTTTTGAACCGGACAAGCTTCGAGATAGAGGGCAAGAATGTCAGCAAAGGCCACTTTGATATAGACTTAGTTGCCTAGATTTATGATGATGGCGATGACTCTGACGGTCATGAGGATTGCCATGGCCACTATGGTCTCAAACTCCAGGATTGCCCAATAAACCTAGTCCTGGTTTAGCAAGAAAGAGGAGCCTCATCCTTGTATTATGGGGGCTCACAAATACAGAGAAGACAATACTCCATTCGAAGAAACAGAAGGAAAAAGAAGAGGCTTCCTTTCTTGGTGGCAGCTTGAAGGAATGGTCTTTCTTTAGGCGATCTAAACGACACTTGGCCTCATGGTAATTCATAGGGTATATAGTTCACACGCAAAGGAGTAGTAGGATTGTGAATAAGCTTGTCATCCTAGTACACTAGGGGACCATCATGACGTATATGCTCTTGGATCGGATAGCAACCCTGTCCCTGCTCTAGGTCAAGATAATGAGTGCTAGATTTGGAATGGGCCTGACGATGGTCAATGTGGTTATCATAATAGGTTTGCTTTCCAACCCCTTGCATGCATCTCCATGGTACGAATGTAAGCCCATATTACTGATGTTAATAATGCCCAAGACCACAAATGGTGGTTCACGTCGGTAATAGACCACCTTGGTTCTTCCTTGGTCTCTACCTACCATGCACATGCTGCACCTTTCTAACTCACATATAATCACGGGTTAGCATAGACCATGGGTGACATGCACTCAGAGGGCTTCACAAGCTCTTTCATGTATCTCTGATTTAGCATTCATAGTTGCCAAATAGTGAACACGATGAGTCCCAATCTGCATATCAAATTCATTTCTGCATGGCCTGTGAGTAGGAAGTGCGACCTTCAAAAGGGTTCAGCTTGTACCCTGGAGATGTGCAATGGTAAGCCTGACCTAGACGTATATCTGCATGGTTTGGAGCTCGACAGACCTAACCTTTAAACCGACTTGGTTGCACCTTGTAGATCTCGTTTTAATGTGTTTGGCTTCTTGAGTATGGTCGATTTGCCATTGATCCTATTAAGATGTGATGCTGCAAGTGTAGTTGAAAGGCAATCCATGTGATTCGGGGTGGTTGGGCGATAAAGCCAAAGCAGGTCAAGGGGTGTACATATGCTCAAACCTGATCCCAAGGTAGGAGTTCAAAAAGCCAATAGCTCATTAGAAGTTGGCTCGAACGGGGTTGTAGTACATGCCCCTGATGTGGCTGAAAAGCAGGGTCCAAGATGGTGCTTCCCCAACATACAAGGGTAAGTGTGTGGTTGCACCAAGCACGCATGCACAAAAGGGCCTAGCAACAGCATAGAACCTTGATTAGATACAGCCAAAAAGCAAAGTCCTAGATGTCGTTTCGTACGTGGGTACGCCCATGATCACATTAAACATGTAGATAGCTTACGCCAGTTAATTATTCAGTGGTTTTTAGTCCACCAAGTCTTTGCAATACTTGATGAGCGCTACCTATGCATAGGAGCCTGGTTCAGTTTAGTGGTCCACCTATGATTCCACAAATCCCTGGCCCTAGGGTCGAGCCCAGCTCACTGCCTTTTTGCCTAGGATGATTCACCCCTTTCAAACCAATTCCGGGGATGTTCATGTGACACCCCAAGTCATTTTGGCAAGAAGGCAATCCCTGCACTTGGCCATAAGAAACCTTCAAATGAAGACTCGGTGGGGAAACTCAGGCCATATTGTCCAATTGAAACAGTGGTACAGGTCCCTTGGATGTAGCGTAGGCAAAGTCTGAAGTTGCTCAAGCTTGACGCGCTTATAGGGGATCTGATTAGAGTGAAGCCAACTTGAAGGAAGGGCTCTTGAAGGCAATTTGGAAAGAACGAAGCTCTATAATTGTCAACGAAGATGACACTGTGCATGTGCATGTATAGGGCCCCACCATATATTAGGCCCATTGAAGATCCTAAATCAAATTGGAGAAAATTAAATCACAACCAAACGGCTTAGCCCAATGGTCAAGGGCGCTGCTTACAACCCATACACACTGTGTTCGAACCCCAGGCCCTACAGTTTTAATCTCAAAATACTGTCCTGACTTAAATAAGCTATAAAACTAATTCATGGCATTCAACACTCAAAGAAGCGCTTGGCCTAGTGGTTGGAGGCATTGTTGGACTCTTCAAGTCTCAAGTTCGAATCCCCCATGCTACACATTCCACATAATTCCATTTTATCACAAAGGGCCTCCTTCTTGTCACACGAGTTCCACGCCCATAGGGAATTCCCTTAGGGAATTCTGTTAATCCCTATTCTGTCCTATATGTGAAAATACTCAAAATGCCCTTAACAATTTCCAAAAATTACCTATCTGCCGCTAAGTTCTTCAAAGTTCAAAAATTCTTTTCTACAAATCTTTTTTTAATTCATAATAAAATCTTTTTCTTTAAAATCCATAATAAAATCCTTTTTCAAAATTCAAATTAAATTCCATATGAATTCCTAGGAAGCGAACAGCAGGAAAAGCTACCAGTTTGTCCCTAGGGTTCATCGCGTGAGACCGAGAACCAAAAAACTTGATTTAAAAGAAGAAGAAAAAAGGATTGATCTTGATTGATTTAGAAAAGAATTTGACTTGAATTCTCTTGAAAAGAGCTTGTTTTGAACTTTTGGGATTTAGCTTGAATGGAAGGATTTTGACTTGATTTTTAAAAAGGGAATTTGATTTTATGTGAAAGAAAGAATTTAGATTTGTTTTGAGAATTTGAGGAAAGAATTAATTAGAATTATAAAAAAAATCTTTTGGGGTTAGTTTTTGGAATTATGGAAATTTTTGAGGTTAATTTTCAATTTTGGGGGTTAATTTGTAATTAGTAGAAAATTTAGGGAGAGGATTGGAATCAGTTTGGGGGCATTTTGATAATTAGGCCATTTGGGACAGAATTGGAATTTGTGAAAAGTTTGGGGGCATTTTGGTAATTAGGCAATTTGGGACAGAATTGGAATTTGTGGAAAATTTGGGGGCATTTTGGTAATTAGGCAGTTTGGGACATAATTGGAATTTGTGAAAAGTTTGGCGGCATTTTGGTAATTAGGCAGTTTGGGACATAATGGGAATTTTTGAATTTGATTAGGGGCAATTTGCATGACCTGTAAACAGCATAGGCGGAAATTTTAAAAGAGAAATGTTTTGCTCAAGGATTGAACCCACAATCCTTTGCCTGCCCTCACTTGATTCAACCATTTGAGCCATCCAGGTTTATGATTCTTATTCCATGAAATTGAAATTAAAATCCTGTAACGGGAATTGGGCTAAGGCTTTCATTTGAACATAGCTTACTGGCGGGTCCCCCCATTTATTTAAATTCACTTTTCCTTTGCATGCATGGCCATTGTACGTGGGTATAGACACCTACTTATTTTCCATTTAACCTTGGCGTCCGATCCATAGAGCATCGATTGTGGGGGGTCAACAAAGGAAGGTAGCTGCTGTGCGATGTAGGAGTGCAGAAGTTTTAGCATTGACCATCTCAATCAATGCACCTGAGACTACCCTGGAGCGGTATTGCTGGCATAGGCACTGTGGACACATAGCTAGCAACCGTATGTTCAAATATACGTGTATAGGCTTCACGGGTGCATGATATCACGATACCATCTCTAGCCTATGTAACTCAATCATATACAACATCTTGGAAGCATTGACATGCATTTCACACAGCCTTCCTAGGACACAGTACTCCAAGACGACAACGATTAACAATGTTAGCTGTGACCCTACTGCATGCTTTAGATACGAGATCCACACGCAACAGGGGCAGTGTTTATTTGTCTTGGTTTTGAGGAGCATGGTATGGGATATGAGCATGTATTCATTTGCTCAGGTGAAGTCGCGAGCTCACATACTGATTTTGTAGACGGGTTTGCGTATTATTGTTAGGTTTGAGATGTACGACTCATGCGTCAAGTAAGACCCTTGTTCCGTATACAACCACCATAGATGTACATTCTTACAACTCCTAAAGCGACGGGATGATGGGCTTCAATGAGCCTAGAGACCTGTGACCAGTTTCAGCTTTACAACTACCACCAGTTATTGGTAAGGTTTGCTCGGTTTGGGCAGCTTAATTTAAAGCATAATCAAGCGTAGGTACCCCACAATCAAGGCTAAGGCTCGTTGGTTGAAGATACTTGGGTGTAAACGGGCGGTCCCATACTTCAACGTCAGCTACGATGACGGTGGTCATGAGCCCGTTTGTGTGCGGTGTTTGGGGTGGTGAACGTCGTGCATTACATTAGCAGTTATGGTTCTTGATCATATATCATATATTTTTTTTTTATGATTTTCCTTGAAATCTTGATGCAACAAGCAAGAACGTTTTTTTTTTTTCACATGACTCCATGCAAACATGTAACCACAGCATTCAAACGATCATTTTGTGGAAGAAAAAGGGGATGCAAGAAACTAACCTCTAGGTATCTTTTTCAACCAACACTAGAGCGGAAATCAGATTTACTTTTGCCAAAAGAGCTCTCTTCCCACTGGCCCTCCTTTCTTTCTCCCAAAAGATAGTTGAACCACTCGTTCTTCTCCTTGCTTGATTTCCAGCCCCTTTTTTATCTCCCCCGACGACGTATCAATCGAAGCCAAAAATCCAGAACCTCTCCTCTTTATATTTTTCTTTGTTTTGGTTATTATTTTTTATTTTAAATTTCATTTTTCTGTTTTTAAAAAATGTTTTTTTTTCTGTTTCATCTTTTCTTGAATTTTTTTATCTTTTGTTTTGTTTATTATTTTAATTTTCTATTTTCAGATTTTCTTTTTTATTATTTTCTCGATTTATTAATCTTTTGTTTTTCTTTATTCTATTTTTTATTTATTTCTTATTATCTGAATTTATTATTCTCTTTTTCAAATCCCTTTTTTTTCATTTCTTTATTTTTAAATTTTCTTTATTTATTTTCCGTTTTGTTTTAATTATTTTTTGTTTTGTTTTAACTTCAGATTTTTATTCCCAAATTCAAATTCTTTTATTATATTTTTTTTCAAAAACTATTTTATTTTTTAGTTTCTAATTATTTTAATTTTTCTTTTGTTTTTTCATTTTTCCAGATTTTACTTTTATTTTTCCTTGTTTTTTCCATTTTTATTAATTCTGTTTTTATGTTTTATTTAGATTTTCTGTTTTTGTAATTTTTCTGTTTTTTCTATTTTATTTAATTTCTGTTTTTCTGTTTACTGTATTTTTCTGCTTATTTAATTCTTAATCAGATTTTATTTTTCTTTATATTTCATATTTTTATTTTTATTTTTTCAGAATTTTGAATTTTTTATTATCTTTTCTTTTTTCTAATTTTCAGTTTTTAGTTCTTGTTTATTAAATTTTCTTTTATTGTTTTCTTTTAATTTTGGTTTTAATGTTTTTCTATTTTTCAGAATTTTTATTCTTATTATTTTACTGATTATTTATTTATTTAAATTAGTGTGGGTTTCTTGATTAATTTTACAACTGGGGCCTCGGACATAAATGGGTGTTTACAGTTTGCCCCTCTTTACTCATTTTCTTACCAGATAATGTGAGAAACAATTCTCTGAATTATCATGGTAGGAAATGAGTAAAGACGTGAACACCTTATGTCTGAGGCAGGCTTTTGAAAAAGTTCCGAGAGTAACACTAGAAGCCTTGAGCTTAAAGTAAACCCCATGGATGCCTGGAGAATGGTGATTGAATAACCTTACCGGCTTCGTGTACCGATGGGTTTTAAATATACAAGGCTTGAGGGTATAGCCTAATTAGGCTAAGTGAAATGAATAAAGGCCTGTTAGGACAGGCGTGGAATATCATGGGATTGCTTGTTAGGACAAGCAAAGGCGAAATGAAAGTGGCCCGCTAAAACAGGCAAAGCGGAAAAGAAATGGCCCGTTACGACAGGCTTAGCTGAGTGAAAGCAACTTGTTTAAGACAGGCAAGCATGCAAGAACTAAAATGCAAGATATGTTCAAGGTGGCCTGACACTATAGGCCGAAGTGCAGAAAAGAAAGCTTAAAGGAGGCCTGACACTATAGGCCAAAAAGGAGAAAAGAATATTTAACGATGCAAGGAAGGAAACCTGAGGGAGGCCTGACATCATAGGCCGTGAAGCAGAAATTTAAACTTGATGGTCCCTTACACTATAGGCCGTGATGCAAAAAAGGTAAACTTGATGGTGGCTTGACAACATAGGCCATGATGCAGAAATCTAAACTTGATGAGGCCAGACACTATAGGCCATGATGCAGAAATCTAAATTTGATGAGGCCTGACACTATAGGCCATGATGCAGAAAGGTAAACTTGATGGTGGCCTGACAATATAGGCCATGATGCAGAAATTTAACCTTGATGGTGGCCTGACACTATAGGCCATGATGCAGAAAGGTAAACTAGATGGTGGCTTGAGAATGAAAGCTATCTGTTTTTGTTTGCAGACTTCGACTTCCTGGCTTTCATCTAGCACTGATCGTGTTCTTCAGAGTGAGCTAGATTTCGTGTGTCGTTCACTTCCTCTTTTGTTTTACAACATATCTTTTGCGTGTGCCAATCTTTTAAGAAATAAGACCCTTCGGTCAATAAGAACTTGTAATCAAGAAAGTCTCGATCTAACCCTGATTTTTGAATAGCGTTAGTAACAGCAATTGTCATTCAAAATTTTATATAATTGCATTTTGCATATATGTTCTGACAAAAGAAAATACAGTTGCATATGGTAGGGAATTAACAAGATAGTCACAATGACATAGGGCATTTTATGACTGGATGTCTGGTGGCGTGATTTTGGTTGATGGGATGCCTTTGAGACGATTAGTGCTAGTATTGTACTTTGGCGACGTCTGCATGCCTTGCCAACCCAGCTTCTGAAAAACAAAATTTTGCCCCAGTTTATTTGACTTGCCCCAAACCGGTCTTGAACCTTTTGTTAGAACCGCAGATATTTGCCAATTTTGCCTCAGTATAAGGCACAGATCGTAATCTAGTTATAGATTTTCCCCAGTGTAGACGAGACTGCCTGTTACCCTTTCTCAACCTTCTTAATCCGAAGGAACAAATCCTCCTTTATTTGTTTTGTTTATGCCGATTTTTGCCTTGGTTTAGTCTAAACCGCCCTTGCGGGTTTTCGGTTTAGGAGGCTTTTTTGCTTGAATTGCCCTAATTTTTGCCTAGGTCATTTTGGGGATGGTTGACCTAGCAGGCTTTCGTCTGTGTGCCCTAACTTTTGCCTAGGTCATTTTGAGGATGGTTGACCTAGCGGGCTTTCTTTTTTGAATTGCCCTAACTTTTGCCTAGGTCGCCCTTGCGGGTTTTCGACCTAGCGGGCTTTTCTTTTAAGCATAATACTTTTTAACGGCATCTGAATTGATGGGGTTAAGCAAGTTTTTCCCGTCCATGTCGGTCAAGATCAAGGCACCTCCGGAGAAAGCTTTTTTAACTACATAGGGTCCGTGGTAATTTGGAGACCATTTCCCTTGCAACAACCTTTTGATCACCAAATCTCCTTCTTGGAACTCCCGAGGATGGACCTTTTTATCAAAAGCTTTCTTCATTCTTTTTTGGTATAGTTGGCCGTGACATATTGCCGCCAACCTTTTCTCTTCGATTAAATTCATCTGATCCACCCGAGCCTGGACCCATTCGGCTTCTTCTAATTTAGCGTCCATCAAGACTCTCAACGAAGGGATCTCGACCTCGATTGGGAGTACAACCTCCATCCCATACACCAGTGAGAATGGCGTTGCCCCAGTAGATGTGCAGACTGAGGTCCGATAAGCATGTAATGCATAAGGGAGCGTTTCATGCCATTCTCTGTATGAGAGGACCATCTTTTGAATTATTTTCTTGATGTTCTTGTTGGCCGCTTCGACCGCTCCATTCATCTTCGGTCGATATGGGGATGAGTTGTGATGTTGGATCTTGAATTGGCTGCATAACTCTGACATCATCTTATTGTTGAGGTTTGAGCCATTGTCCGTGATGAGCTTGCTGGGCAATCCATATCGGCAGATTAACTCTCTTTTCATGAACTTGACTACCACATTGCGAGTCACACTAGCATATGAGGCAGCCTCGATCCATTTGGTGAAATAGTCGATGGCGACTAACATGAAGCGGTGTCCATTGGATGCTTTAGGCAGTATCGGGCTGATGACATCCATCCCCCACATAGCAAATGGCCATGGTGAGGACAGCACATTCAACGACGTTGACGGCACATGGATATTGTCCGCATATACCTGGCACTTGTGGCAAGTCTTGACATGTTTGTAGCAGTCGGCTTCCATGGTCAACCAATAATACCCTGCTCTCAGAATTTTTCTCGCCATGGCATGTCCATTGGCATGAGCACCAAAGGACCCTTCGTGAACTTCTTTTAGGATCTTATCGGCTTCTGTTGCGTCTACATATCTGAGCAGAACCATGTCGTGATTTCTTTTGTACAGGATTTCTCCATTGAGGAGGAAACCTGCAACCAATCTCCGTAGGGTCCTCTTGTCGTTTTCAGATGCGTCGGCAGGGTATTCTTTGTTTTTCAGGAATTGCCGGATGTCATGATACCACAGTTTTCCGTCCAGTTCCACCTCCATTGCATGACAGAATGCCGGTCTGGAGCGATGTTGGATGCGGATGAGAGGCATATCTTCTTCTCGTCCAATTTCGAACATAGACAACAATGTGGCTAGGGCATCAGCCAGCTGATTGTCTTCTTGAGGTATATGCGAGAAGGTGACCTCTTCAAAATGTTCCAGTAGATCCTGGAGACGGGCCTGGTAGGGCACCAGCTTTGCGTCTTTGGTCTCCCACTCTCCTCTGACTTGGTGGATACCAAGGCTGAATCACCAAAGACCTCTAGGCGTTTCACTTTAGCTTCGATTGCGGCTTGAATCCCTAAGATACAAGCTTTGTACTTTGCCATATTATTCATGCAATCGAAGGCTAGTCGGGCGGTGATAGGTATATACTGTCTTTCCGGGGAAATCAGTATGACTCCTATACCATGGCCCATCATGTTGGACGCGCCGTCGAACAACATCGTCCATTTCTCTTCCTCTATCTTTTCCTCTTCGTTGAATATTGCCATTAAGTCCTCATCAGGAAACTCTGGCTGCATAGCCTGATAGTCGTCTATGGGTTGTTGGGCCAAGTACTCCACGAGTGCACTTCCTTTGACAGATTTATGCATCACGTACAGGATGTCATATTCCGAAAACACCATCTTTCGCAACCGTAATTCCGACGAGACGACGAACCCGCTAAATTTTTAAATGATTCATTTTATTAATGTGGAGCCGCTACCAAATTTTTATTTCAGGGAAAAAGGTTTGGAAAAAACCCTGACTTGAGGATGAGATTTAGGTTCGGGAGTCGGTTACGAATGGGGAAGGTGTTAGGCACCCCATTCGCCTGTTCCGAAGAACGGTACCCTTAAACTGAGTGTGTGACTATTTGAAAATGGTTTGATCCCTTAGTTAATGTGAAAATGAATAAATTGATGGAGATTAGCCTGACAGGTCTTGATCCTGCTCCTACGTATTCCCCGGTGCAATGGGAAACTCAAGGCTGACGTAGTTCTAGTTTTGTTTTGAAGGCTTGACCTTTGAAGATGCTTGAGAGTAAGAAATTTTGAAAAATGAACATGTTGCTTTGGAACATATTTTTAGAAGGGCAATCCTCATCCACATATGCACAGGGCCCAAGACAACTACGGCTGCACTTGGACCCATACGAATCTCTAAACAACGAACAGCAAAAAAAGCTACTAGTTCGCGCGGCTCGTCGCGTGAGATCGAGAATCACAAAACCAGATTTTTATTTTGTAAAAACGATGAACAATAAATGATTTTATTTTGTAAAAGGGAAGGGCGATCCTAATCTACATATGCACAAGGCCCAAGACAACTACAGCTGCACTTGGATCCATACGAATCTCTAAACAACGAACAACAGAAAAAGCTACCAGTTCGTGTTTAGAGCTCATCGCGTGAGATTAAAAATCGCAAAACAAGATTTTTATTTTGAAAAGCGATGAATGACAAAATAGGCAAGACATAATTGAACGTAAAGGGATACGGGGGTGTGCTTATCATTAGTGGAAATTTATGGATTTAATTTGTAGTCAGACGAATTTTGAGAAATTAAATTGTAATTAGTAGAATTTTAGAGGTTGAATATGTAATTATTAGAAATTTTGAGGCAATTTAGCAAGTATTAATAATTTTGGGATTTATCAAGCAATTATGGAATTTTCATGAATTATGAAATATCCACGAATTTATTGGACAATTGCGGAATTTTTATGGATTTATTAAAAAATTTTATGAATTTGAGGGATATATCTGGAATTTGGGAAATGTTCAAGGGCAATTTGGTAATTAAGACTTGAGGGCAAAAAGGTAATCTTGACTCCTAGGGACAGAATTGGTACTTCTTGAAATCTTGGGGGTGCATTTGTGATTTATCAAAGAGAATTGATTTTGAAATTGAAATTTTGTATGGCCTGGGATTCGAACTCCATCTCCCCTCGCATAACGTCTGAGTGACTTACCATCTAGACCAATACTTCAGTTTATATCCTAGTGTATCACTTTAGGATACATGACACGAGGGAGCGGGATTGGTTTTAATCAAACGGACGACCCCACCTATTTGACTACTGTATCCATTTTTGCATGGGATTGAATTTACATTGGGGTGCTTAATTGCATGGCTTTTTGCTGCCCTGATATATTTACTCACGCGAGTAAGCCATATTCCTTACGTTCGAATCTCATGCATGGTCGTCATGGCCGACCCACCAGCGAGCCCTTCACCCTTTTTTGCTTTAAACCTGCGGCTTACTGACATTTTGGATGATCACATTGGACCGATTCTCAAAGCTTGATCGTCATTTATAACCAGGATGGCAGTTATTTGGAGATCCTTTACTCAGCCCTTATAACCTGGAGAACTGAACGTAGAGTAACATATGGCATGGATGGTCAGACCCACAGTCGACGATTTTGATCTCCTAATAGCAATTTACATGATCAATGGGGAATCTGGGATTGCGGTTGATTGAACTGATATGACAACCGGAAACGTCTCCTCCAACTCCAACTTGTATGGATGTGCCAAGTCTTATGAGATGGACCTTTCGATTGATCGCGTCTTGCGAAGATATAGGAATGCCCGAACGCACCATTTGCCAAGCGAATATACACTTGATGAAGATTCAGCTCACGCGAAAATTGTGACTTGGCCAAGAGACAATCCCAATGAGACGGTTGCATGGGTATTTCCATTTGCGTGGCTCCATCTGATCGTAGAAAGAGACATACCAACCCAACCAGAGATTTGGCGAATTTCTTTGTCTTTAACATTGAGGCTCATCTTTCGGATTTCCTTGCTTTATATTCACAAACCCCACTCAACCATCTAATATCTATACATTCATGCATTTGATTCCGAGCAAAAGGAGTGCCATTATAAAGCGTATTCACTACAAAAAAAATAAATTTTTTTGGCATTTATTTTCTAGCAATTATAAGAAACCGCTAGAAAAATTTGTACTTATTTATGAAAAAAATTATATATCTTAATTTTATATATATATATTTTCATCAGAAAAATTCATTTAACTGCGTGAATTGAGGGAAGGAAAGTGCAAAGAGAAGGAGTTTTCGCCTCCAAATCAAAGGATCAGAAACAATTCAACAACGTTATTGACAAATAGTTCGAGTGATCTCTCCCTCTACTTCTTGCCTCATCCGCACTAAAAACACCAATATAAGGATCCTCACTCCGCTTCAACTTCCTCTTCTATCTTAAAAAATCCCAAACTCTGTGAAGAATTTGAAAACTGATATCGAAGAGTCTAATGTGAGTGATTCTAATGGAGATGACACCTCTTGGATCTCTCGATTCTTCAATCTCGGGGGGAATGAATTCTTCTGCAAGGTTGAGGACGATTACAAAGCCAGGTCCCCTACTATGATTACACTCTAATTTTTTCAATTTAATTCTCGATGTTGAATCCTTCCATGGTAATTCTTGATTAGTCTCTTAGAATACAATTTGAGGTTTCGACTAAATGTACTCATTGCATGTGTCTATGTGTAATTTGACAATCAAATGAAACACACTAGGCAATAGGCATTTGCGGTTGCTGGTTTAATGAGTAGAAAATCTTGTTTATTTTCCATCTTTCTAGTAGCTTCTGTAATTTGTGTTATTTTATTTTTCATGACTACACTCATCTCACAAAGCTACAAAGAGGTATATATATATATATATATATATATATATATATATATATATATATATATATATATATATATATATATATATATATATATATATATATATATATATATATATATATATATATATATATATATATATGAAACAAACAGACTAATGAATTTCACTTTGAATTCCAAATCTTGTGTAGCAGAAAAGGTTAGGCTGGAGTGTGGATGTGAATCGAAATGTTAAAAGTGACAAATGTAAGATTCATTTTCTTACTAAGGATACTTTTCCGTCAAACATATATTATTTCATATGCTCAACTGTGGTGCTTTTTTTTTCTTGTTTAATATATAAGCAGGGCATGCCTAACAGAAGCAGTTTTGAAATGAAACCTTTATGCGATCCTCCCATGTCAAGGGTAGACATAATAACAATGTAGAAGTAAGTTTTTACAATAAGCATCTTGGTGTCTTTTATCAAAATAAACTTTTTTAAAAAAACTTACATCAAGAAGTTTCATGATTTAATTTATGTCATAAGTCTTTTATGTGATAGAAGCTTATTGAATATGTGTTCAATATTAAGTTGTTTACTTAACTTCAATAGAGACTATATTGAAAAATCGTCTTGATTATTTTCCTCTAATTTTGGTGGATACTAACTTGCCTAAATTTGAATGGGTTAAGAGAAATGCATCATCAACCAATTTGTTTGCAATGACAATGGGCATTGGTTTGCAATGACAATGGGATTGAAGCAGAAGGATCTTGTGAACAGAATGGTCATAAAGGTTATTTAATAAGTTTTGTACACATTGTTCACTGCAAATGTTTTATGTTATCCACGAGACGTGACCCTCTTTCTACACCATATTATAGTTTCTAGTAAGTAATTTCAGGATCATACTCTTCCATTGTGATGGTGTTGTTGACGCATGGAAAGGTTTTCAGTGGAGTGATTATGTCATTCATGCATTGGCAATGGATCAGAGTAAATCGTAAGTGCCTAGGTGACTTCACTTTCCATTCTGACCCATATTAATTAATTTCACTTATCATAAATATGTGTTGTATTGAACATATTTTCAATGATCAAATGGTTTGCTAAACATTTCTTACACCCAAATAATTGTAGAATATGATTGTATTTTCCTTGGGGATGAGGACCTAGGAGTTGAGTATCTACACTATGCAAATAAGTACTTAATACTCTAAAGTTTGACTTAATTATATATAAGTTATAATTGAATCAATGATACATTTTCTTACTAAGTTATAATATTACTGTAGGAGTATACAAGAGATGGTTCTATTTGGAAAAATGATAGAACTTCTGTCCAATCATCCAACCATGTGGTAGATTTGCTTTTCTTATCAGAGAGGTGTTTGGTATCCAAAGCAACCAAACAATTGATGGAGCTAATTCATGAGACACTACAGGTTTATTAACCAGATTAATGAATGCTTTATAAATAACTCTGCTGCATATTTGAGCACAAAATTGATTTTATTCAAGCGAATGCATTCCTAACTGTACTAAATGATAGTGTCCTTTTCATATTTTATGCCAATGAAGGGCTTTGGTACTAACTGCAAATACATGATCTAGTTATGCAATATATGCTTCTGTTAGAGATAGCATTGATGGTTAATTTGGTTGTTAGTACTATAAGTGTGTATTATGCTATTTAAATAACCTTCTTTTTTCTTTATTCTTCCTTCTCACATTTGGGTGTTTTAATTTGTCTCAAAATATTTTCACTTTAAAAAATTAAAAATTCATTAATTATTTTTCTAATAATACTTTATTTTATTAGAATATTATCATAATAATTAAATAAACTCATAACTACAATCTAACTTATTTTAACAAGAGTAATTTTGAAAAAAAAATTAATATAACAATCTGTATAAAAAAATTTGCTTAAAAATATATTTATTTATTAATGATTGGTTTTGATTATTGAACGAATTGAGTCCTGATTCCTGATTCCTAAGTTCCCTCATCCCTGTTGTTTTGATGAAAGGAATTGAGTGGTGTCCTTTTGTAGTGGGTTGTTAATTCTTGAATCCAACCTCATTCTACCTAGGTTTAGAATGATAAGGCATGGTTTGTGATGAGTGGTGCTGCATTTGTGATGAGTAAGTTTGGGATGGACATAACTAATACAGATTAGAAGAACCACAGATTTTTGTCCTGCATCTTAGGCTACCTTACAAGGGTAGACTTGGAAATATGCATAGAGATGCTTTTAATTTCCCATATCAAATAATTTCTTGAGAAATATAAAAAATTATTTATGATGGCCCTTTGTTTTCTTAATTGTAGATCCAAGTTCAAATTCTAGCAAGTCCTACATAATTTATAATCAACAAAGTGGGGAATGTGTGAATGTAAATAAGAAGCATGAACTTGAACTAGACAATTGCAAGAGCCAAAATAGGTGGAGCCAACAACAGCAACATACTAAATTGGTGGGTAGTGGCAAATGCATAAAAAAGCAATTAGTGATGGATCTCTAGAAATTCTCTCAAATGATTACAATAGCAAGTAAAGTTCTTAGAAAACTCTCAACTTCCAATCGTCATTTGGGTAGATGGTCAAGGCCAGAACCTTGCTTGGAAAGGAAATCCCCCACTTCATCTAAGATTGTCACTAAAACATGCATATGCATTGACGATAATTCTGCTTGTTTGGACAACCTTCAAAGCTAGTGATTTCAGCTTGTTACAACAAATGTTTAACATTGATTCTGTTTTTTCATTGGTTATATGTGATAAAGCAAAGATGTATAATATCATTGTTTAAAAATGATAAGAAAAATAGTGCAAGTGAAATAAATTTATTTATTAATTTTTTTAAATCTTAAAATATGTCTTAATTGGTGATTATACAGCTCCAACTAACAAATGTATGGATAAGATCGTGAACATTAGCTATTTGCACGCACCAATCTCTAAATAATGTATCCAAAGTAGATACAATTTTTTTTATTTTAAAATTCATATTATTTTTTCTTTTCTTTAATAAAAAATAATTTTAAAATTAATTATAATTTTTTTTATAAAATTAAGGGGAACATTGTGGCGGTTTTTAAAACGCAGTAATTGCATCCATTATTATTTTATAAAACAAAGAGAAATGATTGTGGCCGTTTAAACCGCCAATAGTTGCCTTTATGATTTCTGGCGGTCCTGCCCGCGGTTGTGGAAACCCCGTCGAAAATATTTGTGTCATATGTGAAACTAGCGTTTTTTAAAAACGCTGGTAATAAAGTTGTGGCGGTTATAAACCGTTAAAAATTGTATAAAAAAACTCTCAGAAATAACCAATTTTCTTGTAGTGATTGTTATCACAAACACCTTGTGGGTTGTTACTGATTCATGCAAGAAATCAGGACCTTAACAAGAACCATCCAAGATCTTTCACTGAGATCCACTCTTAATTATTTGCAAGAAAGAAACAGCATCATCACATGCAGCATACATACCAGCGATCTTAATTATGATATTCTAAGTTCCACAGGGTGCTTGGTGTAAAAAGAACAAAGAACTAACCTATCGGGAAGCCGGAGCAGAGACCAATGACGGAGCTGACCAGCAATTCCTTCCTTCTCCTCCTGGATCTTCTGTGAGAAATTCCAAGAAAAACTCTCTCCGCCAGAAACGCCTTGCTTTTCTGAAAGAAAAAGTGAAAGTCCCCCCAAAAAAAACTTTGATACCCAGCCTTCTACTTTTATATCCTTTCTCCCTGTAGCAACCAATCCGCCTATTTTCTTCTTATTAATTCATCAATTTTTTATCTTTATTTTCTTTTTGTCATTATTTGTTTCTGTTTTCTCTTTCCTTCTATTTTATTTTTATTGTACTTTTTATGTATATTATTTTTTTATTATATTTCAATTTTTTTTGTTTTATTATATTTTTGTTTTATTTTTTATTTTTTATTTTTTATAGATTTTTTTATTCCTTTTCAGATTTTCATTTTATTTTTCTATTTTTTGTTAATTCTCTTTTTTTTATTTTAGATTTTATGTTTTATTATTTTTTCCTCATGTTTTAATTACTTACCTTTTTTTTATTTATTTACCCCTTTTTTATTTATTCATTTATTTTTAATTTTCTAATTTCTATTAAAAACAAGTTTCGTTTTTATTCAACTTTATTTATTTTTTCGTTTCAATTTTTCTGTTTTTTATTTCTCTTAATATTTACTTCATTTTTACTTTTTTATCTCTTTGTTATTTTTCTTATTTTCATTTTTGTATGTTTTTGCTTAATTTTTCAGAATTTTTATTTCTTTTTCTATTTTCTTATTTTCTTTTACTTTTGTTTTGTTTGTTTAATTATTATTTAAATTAGTGTGGGTTTTTTGATTAATTTTATTGGTTGGGGGCCTCAGACATAATTGAGTGTTTATAGGCACCATCGTGCGTAATATTGTGGCGCCGTATTGCAACTGAGCCATAGCTAGCTTCAAAGGATCCGAAACACCACCGATTCGAAGCCCAAGCTCCTCACCAAGGTAGGCCACGCACCAGAGTGACGCACTTTCCAGGTCCACCATTGGCCGAGCTCGCTGTTGAAGACCCTTGTTCCAGAGACCGAAAACAGAGCGCCCCCTGTTAAGCCCGGCAAGACGCTGAGGCGATCGGAAGCATGGATATATGAACGGGAATAGCTTCCCCCGACCACCGATCGGCGATCGGCAGAAAATCTCCACCTTGCGACGCGACCGGACCGCCCACACGAGCCATCGGAGCAGTCCCAAAGTTCCATGGCCACATGAAGCTCGGCGCAAATCCGGGGTTGGCCTGGAAATCGAAGCAGTTCCGGAGACGAGAAACTCCCCAACAGAGGAAGATAAGGCCGCGACGCCCGTTAGAGAATGGTCGCGAAGAAACAGAGGCCATCGGCCGGAAAATACCCACGCGAGCAGCATCGGCGAGGCAGTCCGGCGACGCGAAGCACCACGGCAGGGTCAGGAGGAAGGAGGCCCACGGGTACCCACAACGGCGGTCATCGGCGAGGATCCAGGAGAACTCTACCGCCGGATCCGCCACCGGCCAGGCCACGTCGGAAAAGAAACCGTGCCATAGGCCCTGTAGGTCC
Source organism: Canavalia gladiata (assembly GCA_037954105.1). Taxonomy (NCBI): domain Eukaryota; kingdom Viridiplantae; phylum Streptophyta; class Magnoliopsida; order Fabales; family Fabaceae; genus Canavalia; species Canavalia gladiata. The sequence continues at coordinate 21,531,230 of CM075668.1, read as the reverse complement.
CCTCCCACAGTGACGAATTTTACATGCAGCCCCTCATATTTCTCCATAATTACCAAACGATCCCTGAACTTCTCCTATTTGCAAATTAGCCCCTCAAAATTCCCCTAATTGCAAATTAGTCCCTCCAAATTCCCAAAATCACATATTTGCCTCTCACTTTTCCAAAATGATAGATTTGCCCCCCACTTTCCAAAATGACAGATTTGCCCCTCACTTTCCCAAAATGACAGATTTGCGCCTCACTCTTCCCATAATCACAATTCAGCCCCCTCAAATCTCCATAATTACATTTTTAACCCCTAACTTTACATAGCTACGATTTAAGCCCCAGGTTCCCTAGGATCCTAATCGCACCCCCCATGCTTCCCCAAGTCAAGTTCCTTGTCCAAGTATTTGAAATAAGTTCTCCTTTTTCTCCTTTTCTCTTTTAAAAATAAAACTCTTTTTCAAATAAATTCTTTTTTCAAAAAATAAAAAGCTCTTTTAAAATATTTTGGGATTCTTGGTCTCACACAATGGGCTCTAAACGAGGAACTGGCGGTTCACCTGCTGTTCAGCGTTTAACAGTCTGTATAGGCCCCCGTGCTGCCGTAGCCGCCTCGGGTCTTGTGCATGAGTGGACTAAAAGTCCTTCCTAAAATAAAAAGCTCTTTTAAAATATTTTGGGATCCTTGGTCTCACGCAATGGGCCCTAAAAACGAATTGGTAGCTTTTTTTGTTGTTCGTTGTTTAGAGGTCCATGTGGGTCCAAGTGCAGTCGTAGTTGTCTTGCGCCTTGTGCATATGTGGATTGGGGATTTCCTTTCCCTTTTTTCAATTAAATAAAATTAATTTTTCATTCCTCAATCTCATGCAACAAGCCCTAAAAACGAACTAGTAGCCTTTTCTACTGTTCGTTGTTTAGAGGTCCGTATTGGTTCAAGTGTAGTCGTAGTTGTCTTGGGCCCTGTGCATATGTGGATTGGGGATTGCCTTTCCCTTTTTTATCAATCAAATAAAAATCATTTCGCATTCCTTAATCTCACGCAGCGAGCCCTAAAAACGAACTGGTAGCTTTTTCTGTTGTTCGTTGTTTAGAGGTCTGTGTGGGTCCAAGTGCAGCGGTAGTTGTCTTGGACCCTGTGCATATGTGGATTGGGGATTGCCTTTCCTTTTTTTTCAATCAAATAAAAATCATTTCGCATTCCTTAATCTCACGCAGCGAGCTCTAAAACCGAACTGGTAGCTTTTTCTGTTGTTCGCTGTTTAAGAATAGTATTGGTCCAAGTGCAGTCGTCGTTGTCTTGGGCCCTGTGCATATGTGGATTGGGGATTGCCCTTCCCTTTTGAAACAAATAAAAATGTCAATTTTTATTCCTTAATCTCACGCAATGGGCCCTAAAAATGAACTGGTAGCTTTTTCTGTTGTTCGTTGTTTAGAGGTCCGTATGGGTCCAAGTGCAGCCGTAGTTGTCTTGGGCCCTGTTCATAGGTGGATTGGGATTTCACCCTTAAAATATTTCAAAAAAGACAACAATTCATTCGCTTTTCAATTCAAACACCTTTCGAAGGTCAAGCCTTCAACTCAAACCAGAACTACGTAAGCCTTGAGTTTCCCATTGCACCGGGGAATACGTAGGAGCAGGATCAAGTCCTGTTAGGCTAACCTCCATCAACCTATTTATTTTCACATTAATTAAGTGATCAAACTATTTTCAAATAATCACACTCAGTTTAAGGGTACTGTTCTTTGGAATAGGCGAGTGGGGTGCCTAACACCTTCCCTACTCGTAACCGACTCCCGAACCTAAATCTCATCCTCGAGTTAGGGTTTTTTCCAAATATTTTTCCCTTAAATAAAAATTTGGAAGCGACTCCACATTAAATCAAATAAAATTTATTTTCAAAATTTTAGCGAGTTCGTCGTTTCGTCGGAATTATGGTTGTGACATACACTGATCGGGAAACTTCCTTCACATTTATTTTTATTTGTTATTTTATTTTTTAAATAATACTAAGTTTTATTTATTTTGATTATTCTTCAAAAATAATTATTTAATACAATGACTAAATTAATTGGATAAATTAAATATTGAAAAATATTTAATAATAATTTTAATAATATAAATAAAATATTAATTCATTTTATATTAAATCTACTTTTTGTCCTTTTTATATTTTAAATTTTTAAATTTAGTTTTTAATTTTATAATTTAATGATTTTAATCTCTACTTTTAAATATAAACTATTTTTGTTCTATTAAAATAACATACACTTAACATGTATCAATATTTTTAACATTAATAATAATAGGGTAAATATAATTTATTTTCAAAAATAAAAAATAAAAAATTTATTTATTTAAATTAAAAATTTAAATCAAAATTTTATAATTTTATAATAAATAAAAATATATTTAATCCACTAATTTTAAAATTTTATATAAAAATTTAAATAATATGTAAATATAAAATGTACAAAATGTTATACATGCATCTCATGGCATGAAAAGATTATAAATAAAATAAATAAATTTTATTTCGTTATTATAAAATTACAAATAAGGGAATTTAACATACAATTGAACATACAATCGGTTGTGGTGCTAGTATTGATTGTGGTCCTAATGCTGCTAATGGTTCTAATCCCAATATTGATCCTTTTCCTAGTCATAGTTCTAGTCCTACTCCTGGTTCTGGTCGTACAACTAATCTTGGTCCTAATCCGAGTACTGATCTTGGTCATGGTCCTACTATTAGTCCTTATCCTAGTCCTACTGCAGGTATTGGTCATACTGGTACTAGTCCCAATTCTAATCCTACTCCTAGTGCTACTAATTGTCCTGATTCCAGTACCGATCCTTGTCTTGGTGCTACTGTTTGTCCTGGTCATAGTATTGACCTTGGTCTTGGTCCAAGTATTGATCCTAGTCCTACTATTGGTCCTGGTCCCAATATAGATCTTGGTCCTAGTACCAGTCCATATCCTACTGCTGGACATGGACCAGTTACTGATCCTAGTGCTAGTTCTACTATTAGTCCTTGTCCCAATATTACTCCTGGCCCATGTGTGAACACCTAATTATGTCCAAGGATTCAAAATTCAAAATAATTTTTTTTTTTAGTCAAAAGCTAATTTAGTCTAAAATAGTTCAAAAAATCAAAATAAAAGTAATGGAAAAATAAAACAAATGAAATAAATAAATAAAAACATAAAAAAAAAAAAAAGAAGAAAAGAAGAAAAGAAGAGGAAAAAATAAGAAAAGAGAAAAAGGCATCCCACACCAAATAAAATAAGAATTCCAAAAAAGGAAAGAAAAAGGAAAAATTCTCCTATGTGGGAAAGAAGTCCCACATTGGACAGGGAAGACCTCTTTAATCCCTCCTCCTTCTATATAAGGAGAGGTCCTTCACCAAAATGAGGGGAAAGGAGGAGGACTTGGAGTCTTAGGAGGGGATTTTCAGAATTTTCGAAGGATCACCTTCAATTCAATGGAGGTTAGATCCGACTTTTATTCCTCTTAAGTTTCTTATTTCTTCTCAGATTTCCGAGTTCATTTTCGTCTCTGTTTTTCGTTTTCATTTTTGATTGGCCAAATGATCTCCGATTTTGGTGATTTTTGTTGCGTTCTGAAATGAAATTTATATCGCCTAATTACCAAAGCATGCTCATCCTGGTGCGCAAATTAACCTAGCTTGTTTAATTTGTCCATAACTTGCTCATTTCTGGTTGGATGTAGGTAAAACTTGTTTTGTTTGATTCCTATAATCCATATCTTTCAATTTATTGGTTTTAATTTTTCAGATCTACCAAAAAATATTTTCTAAAAATTCTTAGATTTGAATTAAAATTTTGGCGCCAAAAACTCTTGTGTTCTTGAGGTTCATCTTCGTTTCTATTTTTCATTTTCGTTTTTAATTGATCAAATGATCTTTGATTTCTGTGATTTTTGTAGTGTTCTCTTTATCTTTCTCTCTAGTTTCTGGAATTATATTATTTGTCTAATTTGGATCTGAAATGAAATTTCTATCGCTTGATTACTGAAGCATGTTCACAATTCTTTTCCTTAATTTCAAATCAAGTCTAGTCCAAGCCCAAAATTCAAATCAAGTTTATTTTATTTTAAATCAAGTCCAATTTTTTTCATCAAATTCAGATCAAGTTTATTTAATGTTAGATCAAGTCGAATTCAAGCCCAAAATTCAAATCAAGTTTATTTTATTTTAAATCAAGTCCAATTTTTTTCATCAAATTCAAATCAAGTTGATTTTGTTTTAAATCAAGTCCATTGTGCAACTCTTAATCTCACGTGACGAGCTCTAAGCACAAACTGGTAGCTTTTTCTGCCGTTTGTTTTTTAGAGATTCGTATGGGTCCAAGTGCAGTTGTAGTTGTCTTGGATCTTGTGTATATGTGGATTAAGGATGCCTCTAAACAAATAAAAAAACTCGTTTTGCAATTCTTAATCTCACGCGACGAGCTCTAAGCACGAACTGGTTTCTTTTTCTGCTGTTCGATGTTTAGAGATTCGTATGGGTCCAAGTGCAGCCGTAGTTGTCTTGGGCCTTGTGCATATGTGGATTGGAAATGCCCCCTTTTAATAAATAAAAATCTCGTTTTGCATCTCTTAGTCTCACGTGGTGAGCTCTAAGCATGAATTGGTAGCTTTTTCTGCTGTTCGATGTTTAGAGATTCGTATGGGTCCAAGTGTAGCCGTAGTTGTCTTGGGCCTTGTGCATATGTGGACTGAGAATTCCTTCGAAATGACTTGAAGAAAAAATTCAATTTGGAACCCCTAGTCTCACGCGATGAGCCTTAGGCACAAATTGGTAGCTTTTTCCGCTATTCGATGCTTAGGGATTCATATGGATCCCAGTGCAGCCGTAGTTGTCTTGGATCTTGTGCATATGTGGACTAAGGATTCTCTTTAAAATATTTTCAAAAAACAAAACACATGTTCACCTTTAAATTCAAGCACCATCGAAGGTCAAGCCTTCAAATCAAACCAAAACTACGTAAGCCTTGAGTTTCCCATTGCATCGGGGAATACGTAGGAGCAGGATCAAGTCCTGTCAGGTTAACCTCCATCAAATTATTTATTTTCACTCTAATAAAAGGTGTCAAACGATTTTCAAAAATCACACACTCGATTTAAGGGTACCGTTCTTCGGAACTGGCGAATAGGGTGCCTAACACCTTCCCTATTCGTAACCGACTCCCAAACTTCGAATCTCTTCCTCAAGTTAGGATTTTTCCAAGTATTTTCCCTTAAATAAAAATTTGGAGGCAACTCCACATCATCAAATTAAATTCCATTTTCAAATTTTAGCGAGTTCGTAGTCTCGTAGGAATTACGGTTGTGACACCATGTCCTAGTACTGATGTCCTAGGAATGATCCTGGTCCTGGTCCTACTAGACCTGGTCACAGTATTGATCCTTGTCTTAGTCCTACTACTAGTCTTGACCCCAGTATTGATCTTGGTCCTTGTCCCACTATTGGTCTTAGTCCTGGTCCTACTACTAGTATAGGTGCCCGTACTGATCTTGGTCCTGGTCACAGTATTGATCCTGGTCTTGGTCCAACTATTAGTCCTCATCCTGGTCTTATTAGTGATTTTGATCGTAGTAGTAATCATAGTACTGGTCCTAGTCCTATTCCTACTACTGGTCTTGGTCCCAAGACTAATCTGATGCTAGTCCTACTACTAGTCCTATTCCTACTACCAGTCATGGTCCTTGGACTAATCTTGGTCCTAGTCCTACTACTGGTCCAGGTCCTAAAACTAATTTTGGTATGGGTCCAACTACTGATCCCAGTCCCACGACTGATCCTAGTCCTACTACTACTCTTGGCCCCAGTACTAATCCTGGTACTACTATTGGACCTGGTTGCAATACTTATCCTGGTCTTGATTCTACTACAAATCTTGGTCCCAATATTGATTGTCGCAATCGTAATCAAATGTGGCCTATAAATAAAAGTAGAAGCCAATTTGGCAAGGGGATGTTTCAAAAATTTTATGTAAAATCTTAGGTGAATTAGTTGAGTTTCAGATCCATTGTTTTATTCCTTCCTATTTATTTGCAAGAGGTTTTGCTATTCAATTGAAATCAAGTGAGATCGGTATTGAAGGAATAGGGAAACGAAATTCCGATTGTGGCCTATGATTCTTCTGGATTGGAATTGAAATATTTAGCTCATGCAGTTTGTTTAAATACATCATATGTGTTCTTACAACTAGAGTGAGTTGAATAATAGGCAGTGTGAAAGAATCCTGTGATTTGAGCTTCACCTGCGAAATTAAATAGTTGAAGAGTCTTAGGAAGACTTATGTTCCCTTACATGAATTTTCAGCAAGATTGAGTCGATCGTACACGACAAAATACTTGGTGCAACTATAACTCATGTGAGAGGCATCTGGTTCAAGTCCCACCCAGGGCTATTTTTTAAGGCAAAGTGCTCCCGAGTACCAGTTTATGGGCCCTAGGCAACAATCAAAAGGACTGAGCTAATTGGGCCATGGCAGCTCCTCAAACTTGGACCCTGCAGATTCAAGATACCTGGCAGCCAACCAAGCCAACTACAAAGTGCGCCACTGGCCAAGCCATTCTAAATTGGGCCGCCTTGAATTAGAACGAACCCAAACCATTGCCACTCATGGACTATCCCAAGAATCGCTTGTTGCCATTCTGCACTCAAATGGGCCACCATATTAGGCGAAGTTAAAATTAAAATAATTGGACCATTCCAATACTAATTGGACTTTACTGGTTGCTTTCTTAATTGGGCCCTGCCGATTCTAACTGGACCTACATCCATGATAAGAATAAGTGGTTAAAGTAATAATTTGGGTTAAGCCCAAACCCTTTTTCATCAAATCCAATTCTTATTTTTCTACTTGAAACCGGATCTATTTTAATTTGGGTCAGACCCAATCTCAATTTTTATTTAAGATCAAGTCCCTCTTTAATTTGGTTCAAACCCCATTTAAATTTGAAATCAAGTTCCTTTTTAATTTGGGTCAAACCCAATTTTACTTTAATTTTAATCCAAGCCTAATTTCATTCTTTTATTTTTGAAATTAAGTCTTAATATAGGTCTAACCCATTTTTCAATTTTTTTTAATTAATTTGAAATCAAGTTTTCTTTAATTTTGCGTCAAGCCCAATTCCTATTTATTTTGTTATTTTACGAAGTAGATCCCCTTTTTAATAATTCTAGAGTCTCACACAATGAGCTCTAAACACGAACTAGTAGCTTTTTCTTCTGTTCGATGTTTAGAGATTCATATGGGTCCCAATGCAGCCGTAGTTGTCTCAGATCCTGTGCATATGTGGACTAAGAATTATTCAAAAATATCTAAATTGCTTTTAAAATAATCTTTTAATCTCTTTTTTCAAAGATCAAGTCTTCAAAAAACCATAACTACGTAGCCTTGAATTTCCCATTGCACTAGGGAATACGTAGAAGCAGAATCAAGTCCTGCCAAGCTATTTTCATATAAACCTATTTATTTTTATTTTACTTAAGGGGATCAAACAGGTTTTTGAAAAAAATCAAAATCGCACACTCAGTTTAAGGGTACTGTTCTTCGGAACGGGTGAGTAGGGTGCCTAACACCTTCCCTACTCGTAACTGACTCCCGAACCTAGAGTTTCTTCCTCAAGTTAGGGTTTTTCCAAATGTTTTCCCTTAAATAAAAATTTGGTGGCAGTTCTACAAATCAAATTAGTTTTTTTAAAATTTTTAGCGAGTTTGTCATCTCGTTGTAATTACGGTTTTGACAGATGGCGACTCCACTGGCGACTTTAGAGAGTCAAGCCCATTTACAATTGAGTGTGTATTGTAGATCCCTTTTCTATTTATTTCATTGTTTATTCATTACACAACCTTAGGATAGAAGAATCTTAAATTTTCTATATATACTTGTTGCGATTTTTCCAATTACAGGTATCCCAATTATTTGGGTGCCCTCCACACATTACATATATGCATTCATCTCATGAGTAAGGCCCTATACCCGGGTCTGAATGAAGCCTAGGATAGAGAGGTCTAGTGGTGTCACTTTGGACGCACGTCCTATTTGACTATCACGAAAACCTCGGTTAGAGTGCGTCCTATTCATGTGCCCTGCAACTAGTAGCTTTTTCTACTGTTATAGCAAGCATTATGAATTGGAACTTGGCTCTAGTAACCTCTTACACCTTAGGATTATTGACCACCTTTAGGAGGTTCATGCATTAAAGGCCATAAACCCTTAGGACAGGTTACCCACATAGGAGGCAAGGAGGGCACACACCTTTTTCATGATACAGGGTTCACATACTGCTTACAAGCACTTATTTGAACAGAATCACCCGAAGTGGTAGAGAAGAAATGAAATTCAAAAGTTGGGGAGATAAACAAAATTGATAGGGCAAAAGGGAAGAAAAACAAAAAATATATTAGAAGGGAAAAATAAAGAAAAAAAAGAAGAAGAATAGGAGAAAGATAAAAATTTGTAGGAAAAATTAGAAAAATAATTTTGAAAATATTGAAAATATAAAAAGATTCAAAAAAAAGTGAAAATTTGAAAGAAAATATAAATATTTTTGTGATTGAAAGAAAACCTTGGAAAATTTCAGCAAAACTAAAATGTACCGAAAATTGACAAAAAAATAAAATTGCTAAAAATTAAATAAATAAAGCAACACTCAATTATTTCTAAAATGTTCAAATCTTTAATTATTTATGCATGTCTCATTACATTCATTCATTAAATAAATTTATTTTGAAAATCATCCTATACCTTTTTTATACTTATTAAGCCATAAATACTTTTATCACTCATGATTTTTTTCATGTTGTTTCTCAAAAATTAATTTTTAATTTTAAACAGAAAAATTGGAGAAAGACAACTTCCTCGACATCCTTATAGGACTCATTCACAGTCAAGAATCATGGATGAGTTGGAAAGACAAAACGAGGAATTGAAAAATGAGGTCAAAACTTTGAAGGAACAGATGGTCATGCTAATAGTGACCATCCAACTGTCAAAACAAAAGGATGTGAGGGAATCCCTTCCAGAAGAACCAATTGACCCATCATATCCTCCTGGCTATAGTCCACAAAATCCTTTACCATTGACCATGCCTCCACAAACTGAACAGGTTCACTACGGGTTCCCTCGTGATCATGTATCCTTCTTCATAAGACAAACACAAGCCCAAACACAAAACCTGCCTTCAAACACCATAGAAATTCCTTATACCATTCCAAACACTACCTCACAAGCTTACCAAACAATTGCCAGGGGGAAAAATCCTATGTTCACCCAAGGACCTCATCCTATACACATATCAAAATCTCATCCTCAACATGGAAAGAGAACATCAAAGACATCCTTTTAACGAAAGTACTGAAAGGTGGAAAACCTTAGAGGAAAGGATCCGGGCAATAGAAAGAAATGCATATGATCTCAGAGACGCATCTGATTTGTGCCTGGTCCCAAATATGGTCATTCCTCCGAAATTCAAGGTTCCTGAATTTGAAAAATACCAAGGAACTAGCTGCCCGAAGAACCACCTCATCATGTACTGCAGGAGGATGGCCGCTTGTGTTCATGATGATAAGTTGCTCTTCCACTTCTTTCAAGACAGCTTAATTGGGGCAGCTACAAATTGGTATACTCAATTAGAACGGACACATATCCGTTCATGGAGGGATCTGGCCGATGCATTTCTGAAACAGTACAAGTACAACCTGGAGATGTCTCTTAACAGAATTCAGCTTCAAAATATGGCCAAGAAAAGGGATGAGACCTTCAAAGAATATGCCCAACGATGGCTGGAGCTACCAGCTCAAGTGCAACCCCCATTATCCGAAAAGGAACTGGTTAGCATATTCATTGATACACTCCAAGATCCTTTCTATGACAAAATGGTCGGTAGCATGACTACTACCTTCTCTAATGTTGCCATCATTGGAGAAACTTACAAACAGTGAACAAGAATACAAACAAAAATGACAACCACATATACAACAAATGCTAGTATACAACAAGCACTCACACAATTGAACATACACAACACAAAAGAAAAATCCAAACATAACTTTAAAAACACAACACACTTACAATGATTATATACATGCATTCAACAAGAACACACTTGTATATATAACATACAAACAAATAGCATACAAAATACCCACATATAGAAAGAACACAAGACAACAAATGCAAACAATGAAGAAACACAAACACCCAACACATATACACACAATCATAAACAAAAACCTAAAGAAGTGGACCTTAGACAACAAATGTATACACAAAAACTTTTGGACAACACACATAACAAGCACACAATTAACAAATACACATACAAACAACAAATATAGACATTCAAACACACCATACAAAAAAGAAAAACAAACCCATGCACAAGCAATACATCTGCATAAACATTCAAATAATATAAACGTATGACAAATTTATTTTCAACCAACCAACACCTAAAAAAATTTACTTACAAACAATAGATAATAACACACACAAAATTCATACTCGAACATACAACAAAAACTAAGGTGTTGGTGCCATAACTGGTCTTGGTCCCAATATTGATACTGGTCCTGGTCCCAAAAGTGTTCCTAGTTCTTGTCTTACTCCTGGTTCTAGTCCTCGCTCTACTACTGGTCCATGTCCTACTACTAGTCCCGGTGCTAGTATTGATCTTGGTCCTGGTACTAATACTATTCCTAGACCTAGTATTCATGCTCATCTTAGTGCTACTACTGGCCCTAGTCCCAATAGTGATCCTGGTTCTAGTCCTACTACTGATACTGGTTGTTCTACTTATCCCGATCCATGTCCTAGTACTAATATTGGTCCTAGACCTACTATTGGTCCCAATCTTGGTCCTAATACCGATTTTTTTCCTCCTTCTACTCTTAGACCTAGACTAGTTACTGATTTAGGTCCTAATCCCGCTACTGATCTTGGTCTTAGTCCTATTATAGGTCCTGGTCCCTAGATCGATGCTGGTCCTAGTCCCAGTACTGGACATGGTCCCAGTACTTATCCTTGTCTTGGTCTTACTACTACTGGTCTTGGTTCCAATAGTGATTGTAATCCTGGTCCTACTACTAGACCTGGTCCCAGTACTAATCCTGGTCCTGGATACTTACAAATAGCTTACAAGAACACAAACCAAAAACATACCCCACACATACAACAAATGCTAATAAAAAACAAGCACTCACACAATTGAGGCATACATAAAAAAAAATTCCCAACACAACACTTGTACAATATACACGAATTCAACAAGCATACACTTGTATATAACATACAAACAAAGAGCATACAAAATACCCACATATAGAAGGAACACAAGCTAACGAACGCAAACAATGAAGAAACACACATACACCCAACACATATAGACAATCATCAACAACAACATATAGAAGTGGACCTTAGACACAACGAATGAATACACAAAAACTTTTTGACAATACACATAACAAGCACACAATTAACAAATACACATACAAACAAAAAATATTGACATTCAAACACACCATAGAAAAAAGACAAACAAACACATGCACAAGCAATACACATGAACAAACATTGAAATAACATAAGCGTACAAAAAAATTATTTTCAACCAACAAACACCTAAAGAAATTCAATTACAAACAATAGATATGCACATACAACAAAAACTCACATTCAACATGCATATGCTCAAATACAATATATATACATAGAACACACCACATACACACACACAAAGAACATGGGAAAACAAACAAAAAGAGCAAAGAAACACACAAAAACCTAACACATGTACATATAATAAAAGAAAATGATATAAAGAAATAGACCACATATAATAAAAATATATATACAAACACTTTTAAATAACATACACAACAAACACACAATTTACAAATACACATATATTTGAAAAAACAACAAAGTCATAAACATAAAATATACACAACAACAAGCCTATACACAAATACATCGATAAAGAACACACTCCTAAGAATAAAAAATAGCAATCCATACAAAAAACATATATGCATAAGAAAAATCCAAACATACTCATATATAACGAACACCCAAATACACGGAAACATAAATCACACACACAACACACAACCAATACACTAAAAATCTGCCTATGCACAACACACATACTTAGTCATAAAAAACAAACACAAACAATAATAAATATGCTTTATCACTAACAACATACTCCATACATGCACACATTCAAATAAAGTATACATAAGGTATGCAAACAAGTAACACACACAACATAAACACAAAACATAAATTTACAACAACAGATGCATACATAATTAGTCATAAAATAAAGCACACAATAAACATACACACACTTAACCCTAAATCATAAAAAAATATATATATAAACACAACACAACTTACACACTAGCACACAACAATCATGACAACACAAAACTAACACACAAACAAGTTAAATACACACATAGAGACTAACAAACCAAACACACATACGAAAATAAAATACGTGCACACAGACAAATAAAACATAGACACAAAAAAACATCACTCCTAAACAAACATATATAAACAAAACATACACACATATCACACAGTACAAATTACAAACAATATATACAACATGCACACTCACAAGAACATAACATACACATACAAATAACCATCATTTTTAGACAAACAACCACCACACATGAACAACACAACAAACACATACAAGTGATAAGCATACAACAAGTTTATTTTCAACCAACAAATAGAAACAAAAAATATACTTACAAACAATGGAAAAGAACACAAACAAAAAACATACACACATACAACAAACACTCAAATACAATAGGCACACACACACAATTAAAGCATACAAAACACGTACAATAATTATATACATGTATTTAACAAGTATACACTTGTATATAACATACAAACAAAGAGCATAAAAAATACACATACAAATAACGCAAGCAAACAAACAAGCATAAACAATAAAGAAACACACGAACACCTAACACATATGCACCTAATCATAAAAAAGAACACAAAGAAATGGAGCTCAAACAACAAATGCATACACAAATAGTTTTAAACAACACACAAACTGTAAACATCCAATTATGTCTGAGGCCCCTAATGTCTAAAAATTAATCAAAAAGGCAGCGCTAAATTAAATGATAAACAAAGTAAAAAAAACAACAGAAAATACAATAATTTCGGAAAAATTAAGTAAATATACACAAAGAATAGAAAAAATAAGAAAATATATATAGGTAAATAAATAAATTAAAAACAATTTTTTTTAAAATAAAAAAACTGAAAAGAAATCTAAAAATCTGAAGATAATAAAAAATCTGAAAATAATAAGAAAAATAAAAGTAGCAATAGAAAATTAAACAAAATCAGAAAAATAATAAAAATCATCAAAATTGTAAAAACCATAAACAGAAAAATTAAACAAAAAAAATTAAAAATAGATAAAGAAAAAGAAATTAAAATTATGAAAAAATATTAAATAAATAAAATAAAATAATAATAATAAAAAAAAAACTAAAATAAAAATAATAACAAAAATAAAAAAATTGAAATAAATAAAATACAAAAATAGAGAAAATATGGAAAATAGAATTTATTAAATATAAATAAAATCCGAATTTAAAATAAAATTGAAAATAAAAATGCTGAAAAAAAAAGGAAAAAAGAACGAAGGTTAGAGAGGGAGGGGGTGCTTCTGGATTCTCTGAGCCTTTTTAGCTGGGCAAAAAATAAGGGGGGACTCGACTGGAAGAGGCTTCTTGGAGTCGAGGCAGTGGGAAGATCGTGGATTTTCTTGGTCATTAGAGAAGGAGGAGGACCTGAAGCTCATCCAAGCCTGAAGTGAAAGAAGAAGAATAACGACTGAAGGACGTGAAAAGCCAAGAACTCATGATATTGATCTTCTTGAAGAAGAAGATGTAGCAAGATTGAACAAATCAGAAAACTCAAGAACGCCAGGGAAGAAGGAGACTCTGCTGAATCAGGGGAGAGGACTGGCCTCCGTCCCCATGATCATGTTGCTCTCAGTTTGGCGATCGTATTCCTTGCAAGGAAGAAGACAAAATCAAATCCATGGAATCAAGCAAGAGTAGATAGGTAGCTGAGCCTCATCAATTTGATAACAGGTTTGCTTCATCCCTTCAATTTCTTTAATGTCAAATCTGTTGGTGTGTGCGGAAACGAAGTCTCATTAATCCCATCTCTAATAGTCGCCTTGGTTGAAACATAGTTCAGATTTACAAGCATATTGAGTAAATTGTCGGTATTGTTATATACATCCTTGTTCAAGAATCCTAGAAGTTTGACATGCTGTTTGAGATGAACTCTTAGGCGTGACCCTGTGTTCTAAGTTGAGAATTGGAGTTGCATTCTTGTATGTGAAACTTGGTGCATTTTTGAAGTGGTGCGTTCTGTTATCGTGAACGATTTGTGGTGATTACGAAGAAGGAAAAATGAAAATGAGGGGGGAAAAGGTGAAAGGAATTGGAGAAGAAGGACCAGGGAGGAGGTAGGGGCACACCTGCGACACCATTAAAGATGGCAGAGTTCTTTATCTCTTTGGCGGTTACGACAAATTTAACTATCAAACCAACCAAGTTCATGTTTTGACATTGTGAGGCAGAGTTGGAGTCAACCAGTGATCAAAGGATTATTACATATTCCCAGGAATAGCCATAGTTGTGTTGTTATTGGTGATGATTTGTCTGTGTTTGGGGGTACAGATGGGACCAATCCACTGAAGAATTTGCACATACTGAATACTAATTCACATACGAGGATTTCTCCATCCATAAGAGGAGAAGGACCAGAGGCATGTGAGGGTCATAGTGCAGCAGTTGTTGGCAAACGACTACTGATATTTAGTGGCCATGGAAGATCTGCAGATAAGATTAACGAGGTGTACTACAATGATCTTTACATTTTGAATACATAGATATTTGTTTGGAACCATGCTACAACATCAGGCACTCCACCATCTCCTCGTGGCAGCCATACTTACTTATCTTGGAAAAATAAAATTATTGTGATAGGTGGTTAAGATGAGCGTGATTATTATCCCTCTGATGTCCATATCCTTGATATTGATACTCTAATTTGGAGAGAACCACGGACGTCAGGCCAACTATTTCCAGCTCGAGCTGGTCATTCTACAATTTCTTTTGGCAAAAATTTGTTTGTTTTGGGGGATTTCCAGATGCTTAAAGTCTATACGATGACCTGTATATGATTGACACTGAGATTGGTGTATGGACAAACGTGACAACTACCCCTGATGGATCTTCTGCTAGAATTTCTGTAGCTGATGACCCTTTAGAGCCATTTATGAGCGGTGTTCTTGTGTTTATTGGTGGTTGTAGTAGAAGTCTTGAGGCCCTAGATGATATGTATTACCTACACACAGGGAAATTGAACAGAGACAGGAGAAGTTATCTTTGAGGAAGAAATTGAAGCTGAAATGCCAAGAACAAAATCTCAATCTTGTTGAAAACCCAGCTCTATGTAGATATGAAGTTGGTGCTGATAGTAGCTTGCCCTTGACAATCTTGAATTACAGCCAACTAAGTAGGCGAATTGCTAGGAAGTGGTTTAGAATCTCATGAACAATGCAAGGAAGCTGCCTTCGATACCTATGACAGGACCTGATCCCTTCTCTAAGCAGTTTTTTCTTTTGAACAACTATCACACTTTGGCACCGCATATAACTATAGAGAGGGGAGGATAAAACTAAATTACAAGCTTGGCCCAGTGGCAGAAGGGGCGCTGTCCGTAGGTCCACGACACGAGGTTCGAATCCCTCGTAAACCATTTTCAAAAAATGGGTGACTTAACCTGGATCCCTATTATAGGCATAAAAGGCATAAATCTACAACAATACTTGGGCATGGTTCAGTGGTTAGATGCACCGCCACATGCCCCTGGGTCGGGGGTTCGAACCTGGCTGAGAGCAATCCTCTTGTTTTAATGACTCAAGCCTTAAAAAGGAAATTACCACACTGCCCCTGTCAAATTGCATAATGCCCAATAGGTCCTTGTTGTAGGAAATTACCACACTGCCCCAGTCCATTTCCAAAATACCTAACAGGTCCTTGCCTATATAATTACTAAATATCCCCTGGTCCATTTCCAAAATGCCCAATAAGTCCCAGCCTCTGAAAGGACAACCCTGCCCTTGGGGAATTCCACAAATTCCCAATAGGTCCTTGCCACAGTAAATTACAGGACTGCCCTTGAAGAATTCCATAAATACCAAACCTCTCCCAAGCTCTAGAAAATCCATAAAAATTCATATAAAAATTCAGAAAATTACCAAGAAATTCAAAAATCATAAAAAATTCCTAAATAAGTCATAAAAATTCTAAAATTCCTAATTAAGTTCATAAAAATCCCATAATTGCTAAATAATTACATTAAAACCTCGATTACCCCAAAAGCCAAAAAATGAAAATTCTTCCATTAAATTCGAGCTTTCTTTTGCTCAAGAAACAACATCATTTGCAAATTATTTCTTTTTCAAAAAATTTAAAAATCTCTTTCCAAATGTCTTGGGATTTTTTAGTCTCACGCAATGGACTCTAAATGGGAAGCTGGCGGTTTACCTGCTGCTCAACATTTAGTAGTTCGTATAGGTCTCCGTGCTGCCTTAGCCGCCTCGGGCCTTGTGCATGAGTGGACTTGAGATCCTCTTCAAAACTTTAAACCTCTTTTCTAAATATTTTGGGATCCTAGGTCTCACGCAATGGACTCTAAATGGGGAGTTGGAGGTTTACCTGCTGTTCAACATTTAGTAGTTCGTATAGGTCCCCGTGCTACCTTAGCCGCCTCGGACCTTGTGCATGAGTGGGCCAAAGACTCCTCCCGAAGACGAGATTTTCTCAAAAAATAAAATCTTTATGTTTTCTTCTATCAAGCACTTTTTGAAGGTCAAGCCTTCACAAACCAGAACTACGTAAGCCTTGAGTTTCCCATTGCACCGGGGAATACGTAGGAGCAGGATCAAGTCCTGTCAGGCTAACCTCCATCAAGTATTTATTTTCACTCTAATTAAAGGGATTAAACCATTTTCAAATAATCATACACTCAGCTTAAGGGTACCGTTCTTAGGAACGGGCGAGTAGGGTGCCTAACACCTTCCCCATTCGTAACCGACTCCCAAACCTAAATCTCTTCCTAGAGTCAGGGTTTTTTCCAAATCTTTTTCCCTTAAATAAAAATTTGGTGGCGACTCCACATTAATCAAATAAAATCCATTTTTAAATTTTAGCGAGTTCGTTGTCTCGTCGGAATTACGGTTACGACAGATGACGATGATGATGATGATGGTGATGATGATGAAGATGATGATGGTGATGAAAGATGATAACGATGATGACCATGATGATGAATGATGATAATCTTGATGATGATGATTGTGATGGTGATGAATTTTTTCTGGATGACGATGATGATTTATGATGATGTTGAGGGTGACGATGATGACCATCATGTTGAATGATGATTGTGGTGATGATGACAATGATATTGAGGATGACAAATAAGATTGAAGTTGACGATCATATTGAATGTTTCGATATTGAATAATGATGATGATGATGATGAACAATGATGAGCATGGTGATAGTGATGATGGTGATGATGAAGTAGAGTAAAATTTGATGATGATGTTGAAGACGCTTATGTTTGAGGACAACCATGATGATGAACAATGATGAGCACGATGATGAATGATCACTGTGATGATGATGATCTTGGTGATGATCATGTTTAGGATGACAATTAGGATTGATGATGATGATGAACAACGATGATGATGATGACGATAATGATGATGATCATGATGATGACGATAATAATGATTATAATGATCTCGATAACGATGAGGATGATGATAATAATGATGAACGATGATGGTGATGATGATGTTTGTGATGATGATGATGAATGATGATGATGATGTTGAGGATGACGAATAGGATTGATGATGATGATGATGATATTATATGTGTGGATAATAAATGATGATAGTAATGGTGGTGATGGTGATTGTGATAATGAGGATGATACTGATGAGGATGAATGATGATGATCATGATCATGATGATGAACAATGGTGATGATGATGATGATGATGATGATGATAATGAGGATGAACGATGATCATGATGATGAACGATGATGATGATGATGAACTACGGTAAATGTTGATGATGATGATTTTTTTGTAGATGATGTTGATAATTTATGATGATGTTGAGGTTCACAATGATGACCATGTTGTTGAATGATGATAGTGATGATGATGATGATGATGATGTTGAGGATGACAAATAGGATTGATGTTGATGGTGATATTGAATGATGATAATGGTGGTGATGATGGTAATTGTGATGATAATGATGAACGATGATGCATAATGATGATAGTGATGATGACGATGAACTACAGGAAACAATGATGATGATGATGATGATGATGATGATGAAAGATGATGATGATGATCGTGATAACGATGATGATGATAATGATGATGATGATGTTGACGATAACGAATAGGATTGATAATGATGATGTTGAGGATCACGAATAGGATTGATTATGGTGATGATATTCAATGTGTCGATAATGAAAGATGATAGTAATGGTGATGATGGCGATATGTATGATGATGGTTGTGATGATAATAATGAACGATGATGCTGATGATGATGATTATTATTATTATTATGATGATAATGATCATGATTGTGATGATGATGATAATGATGATGATTATGATGATGATGATGATGATGAACGTTGATAGTGATGATGATGATGATGAACTACAGTGAACGTTGATGATGATTATTTTTTGTGGATGACGATGATGATTTACGATGATGTTGAGGGTTACAATCATAATGATAATCATGATGATGATGAACAATGATGACCATGAGAATGAATGATGATGAGGATGATGATGATGATATTCAATGTGTTGATAATGAATGACGATAATGATGGTGATGATGGTGATTGGGATGATGATGATGATGAATGATGGTGATGATAATGATGAAGATGATGATAAACTATGGTAAACCTAGATAATGATGTTGTTGTTGTTGATGATGATGATGATGATGATGATGATGATGATGATGATGATGATGATAATGATGATGATGATGATGATGATGAACGATGATGACAATGATGATGAATGATGATAGTGATGATGATGATGATCTTGATGACGATGAGGAGGACGAATAAGATTGATGTTGATGATGATAATATTCAATGTATCAATAATGAATGACAATCGTGATGGTGATGATGGTGATTATGATGATTATGATGATGATGAACGATGATGATGATGATAATGATAATGAAAATGATGATGATCATCATGATGATGATGATGTTGAGGATAACGAATAGGATTGATGATGATATTCAATGTGTCGATAATGATTGATGATAGTGATGGTGATGATGGCGATATGGATGATGATGATGAACAATGATGAAAATAATGAATGATGATAATGATGTTGATGATGATGATGATGATGATCATGATGATGACGATGATGATTATGATGATGACGATTGTGATGATGATGAACGATAATGATGATGATGATGATGATGATGATGATGATGATGATGATGAACTACAGTAAACGTTTATGATGATTATTTTTGGTGGATGACGATGATGATTTACGATGATGTTGAGGGTGAAAATCATAATGATGATCATGATGATGATTATGATGATGAACGGTGTTGACCATGATGATGATGATGATGATGATGATGATGATGAACTACAGTAAACATTTATTATGATTATTTTTTGTGGATGACGATGATGATTTACGATGATGTTGAGGGTACAATCATAATGATGATCTTGATGATGAGTATGATGATGAACGGTGATGACCATGATGATGAATAATGATAGTGATGATGATGATGATGATGATGATGATATTCAATGTGTCGGTAATGAATGATGGTTGTGATGGTGATGATTGTGATTGTTATGATGATGATGATAATGATAATGTTGGTGATGATGATTATGATGATGATTGTAAACACCCAATTATGTCTGAGGCTCCCAGTTGCTAAATTTATTAGTGAATTAACCCTAATTTAAAATAATAAAGGAATGTTAAATTATACAGAAAACAAACAAAATATATACAGAAAAACAGACGAGTAGAAGAAAATGACAAAGTAGGAGGAAATAAATAAAATAAAAATAAAATTGGAAAATGAAAAAGAGAGAAAAGGAAATTGAAAATAATAAAATAAAAAAAAAGAATAAAAATAAATAAATATCTGAAATAAAAACTAAAAAAAATATGAAATAATAAAAATAAAAATAAATAACAAGGAAACCTGAAATAATAGAAATAATCAAAATTTTTGAATAAATGAATAAATAATAAATGAAAAATAAAAGAATTTATGAAATAACTAATATAAACAAAAAGAAAGCGAAAAAAAGCGGAAAATTAATTCAGAAACGAAGACCAAAGAGAGAGGGAAAGGGCTATATAATAGAGGAGGCTAGGGAAGTTTGGCTGGGCTCTCTCATGAATGCTCAAGGCTAGACACACAAGAAGCGGAGGGGGGGCTCAGAGAGAGCGGTTCCAGCAGAGTCATCCATGTGTAGAGGAGTCACCTACTCATCAAGCAAAGGAAAAGGTGAGGGACCTTTCCTTAGAGGAGTGCATTCTGAATAAGGGAGGAGGAGGAGAGAATGAGAGAAGGCTACATGAAGAAAGGAAGGAGGCAAGCGTGAAAGAAAAGGGGAGGTTTCAAATTAGCTACAGGAATCCATGAAGTTGGAGGAAAAAGGGAAGAGTCTTGCACCAATATCAGAAAAAGTTAAAGAACGCTTTAGGAGGAGCTAGGAAATCCGAGATGTCGACGTCCAGGTAAGTTGACTGAATCTTCTTTTTAAGATCAATAGAGAATTCGCATGAAAAGAGTATGACCTATGAACTAGCCGAAATGGTGAACTTTTAGCTGAGACTCGTTTCGTTTGTAAATAGCCCTAAGCTCCATGTACCTAGAATTTTAGACGAGGTTATGCAGGGATGTGTCTTCTATTGCCTATAGCCAGGGGCGCAAATACTTGTTAATGGTAATCGAATATGTGCAATACTATAGCAATCTTATGGTCCTCTTGAAATTTCTAACATTGCATGCACCCATCATCTTGCATGCTACGTTAAAGTGAGCATGTTAAAGCAATTTTCTATGAGTCCTTTAGCCTTCATGGCCCTGTAGTGACGTCGATGTCCAAGAACTGTGCCATGGATTTAGCCCTGGATTTAGAGAAGGATGTTTCTTGAAGAGGGTTCTCTATTTTTGTCTTTGTAGTTCTTATGAGAAAGTCTACAAGAAAAGGTACTTATATAGGGAAATGACCCTACATTAGCCATCTCAAGTTATTCCACACCTTGAGCGTTGATGATTCGAGTCTGAATTTCACTTATAATGGACCATGGTTCTTCCTGTTCTTCACCGTTTATGGCTTCTTATTCATGTTCATGTTGATGACAATTGTTCGAGGTGGAGAGAAGCCCGATAATGGATTTATGAATGGGAGTTTCTTTTGATGTGGTCGTGCCTACTATCCCCTCAGCTCTGACCCTGACGCTTATTATCACGCAAAGGTTCGCTTCTGACCAGAACATGGGATATGGGAGCCCCTGGAGGATTCTGCGATCGATTGTGTACGTGTTAGAAGGTTACAAAAGCGGGGTAAGGCACACACTGAGTTCAAGAAATTCTGCATCAGGGTCGCCATGAGGCTTTAGGCGTTAATGTCCTGATCATGTCGTCGATAAACCTTAGCCCTTTGCCTAATACGAAGCACGTCGTGCAGGAAATAGTGAAGCAAGCCCTGCATGCACCATGCAATTCCCTAAGCTTTGAGGTGCAACCACACAAGTCAACATACCCCTATTTGAAAAGGAGCTCCAGCAGCCAAGGCTTGTTTGAAACAGCGAAGGTAACGGAAATGACGTCACTCACCTATCTACAATGAGGAAAGGCTGGTTGGATCCCATGCACCATGCAGTCATAGCTTTACGTTGAAGAGTACTTCAAAATTAATTCTAGGTGTTGGAATCCGAGTCAGCTGCTGGGCTCAAATGGTCAGCCCAATCCACGCCCATACTGAAGGTGTTATGTTCGAAACCCAGTGGAGTCACTTTTGAGTCAATAGCCATTTACATTCCTTTACCTCATTTAACCACACTCGCTCAAATTATCTTCAAATTCCAAGGCTTGCTCTAGTGGTTAAACGCACGATTTGCGAACCCAAGCCCCGAGTTCAATCCCTGCTCATGGCTATTTGTTTTATTCCTCGCTTGATGTTCCAATTGGGCCAGCCCTAGGCTGATTCCATGCATAAGCTGTGTGAGCCCAAAACTGGGTGGCCTGCTGCACTATCCTCACTTGATGTTCCAATTGGCCAGCTACAGGCTGATTCCATGCATAAGTCGTGTGGCCCAAAATTGGATGGTCTGTTGCACCATCCCTTACGCTTAGCCTGTTGCACTATCCATCATGCCCGATCATCTATGACCCAAAGGGCGTGTCATGATACCAGATTCAATCCATGATAAATGCTCCTTAAATCAAATCTAGGGCATCAAACTATCAGTTAGGAAAGTGGTTCAGTGGCGAGCCTGCTATTCGTCATACTTTGTTAAGGGTTCGATCCCCACGTGCTGCTTTTTTCTAAATTCACCAAAGGAACACTGCCCTTACCATTGCCTTTGCTTTGATTTCGGCAATCAAAATCAAACGTATACTGCCTCTCGTAATTACCTTGTTTAAGTTTTTTTTCTTCCTAAATTCTTTCCCCAAATTCCAAATTAAGCATTTTCGTTTCAAATCAAATTTAGTCCAAGTTTAAATCAAATTTCGTTCATTTCAAATCATGTTTACTGTTAGCTCAAACAAAAATTTTAAATCTAGTCCATTCACTTAAAGAGGAGAAATCAAATCCTTCTTTCGAATTTCAATTCAAATCCTTTTTTTTTATCAAAATTAGTTCCCTCAAGTTTCAATTCAAATTTTTTTATCAAAATTAGTTCTTTTCGTCAAATTTCAATTCAATTTATTTTATTCAAGTGAGCTTTAATTTTTCTCTTCGATGTTCCAATCCCAAACTCTTTTATCAAGTCAATTTAATTCTTTTTTTCAAGTTTCAATTCTCCTTGTCATCGAAAAAAAATTAATTCTTTCCCTCAAGTTCAAAATCCAATTTCTCAAATTCCAAATCAAGCCTATTAAATCATGTTCATAAAATAAAAAATCTTCCCTTAAAAATTCAAAAAAAGTTCATAAACTTCGAATAAAATTTAGTTTAAAAGCCATTTATCATTCCTTAATCTCACGCAATGGGCCCTAAAAACGAACTGGTAGCTTTTTTTGTTGTTCGTTGTTTAGAGGTCTGTATGGGTCCAAGTGCAGCCGTAGTTGTCTTGGGCCCTGTGCATATGTAGATTAGGGAGCATCCTTAAAATATTTTCAAAAAGAAAAAAACCTATTCACCTTCAAGTTTAAACACCTTTCGAAGGTCAAGCCTTCAAGTCAAACCAGAACTACGTAAGCCTTGAGTTTCCCATTGCACCGGGGAATACGTAGGAGCAGGATCAAGTCTTGTCAGGCTAACCTCCATCAAGTTATTTATTTTCAAATTAACTAAGGGATCAAACATTTTTCAATAATTGCACACTAAGTCTAAGGGTACCGTTCTTCGAAACGGGCGAGTTGGGTGCCTAACACCTTCCCCACTCGTAACCGACTCCCGAACCTAAATCTTTTCCTCGAGTCAGGGTTTTTTCCAAATCTTTTTTCCTTAAATAAAAATTTGGTGATGACTCCACACATAAAATAAAACAATTCTATTTCAAAATTGTAGCGAGTTCGTCATCTCGTCCGAATTACGATTGCGACATTAAGTAATGTGAAAATAAACAGATTGACGGAGGGTAGCCTGACAAGACTTGATCTTGCCCCTACGTATTCCCCGGTGCAATGGGGAACTCAAGGCATACGTAGTTCTGGTTTGATTTGAAGGCTTGACCTTCGAAGGTGCTTGAATTTAAAGGTGAATGCATTGTTTCTTTTTTTGGAAAATATTTTAAGGGCGCTTCCTAATCGATATATGTACAGGGCCCATGACAACTAGGGATGCACATGGACCCATACGGACCTCTAAACAACGAATAGCAGAAAAAGCTACCAGTTCGTTTTTAGGGCCCATCGCGTGAGATTGAGGAATGCAAAAGTGAGTTTTTTACTTGTTTGAAAATGGAAAGGCAATCCCAATCCACATATGCACAGGGCCCAAGACAACTACGGCTGCACTTCGACCTATACGGACCTCTAAACAACGAACAGCAGAAAAATCTACTAGTTCGTTTTTAGGGCCCATCGCGTGAGATTGAGGAATGCAAAGGCAATCCCAATCCACATATGCACAGGGCCCAAGTTAAACAAGAAACACGACGAAAAGGAATTAGACGGGATTGTGATAGCTAGGAATGGGGAGGCGACGAAAAGGAATTAGACGGGATTGTGATAGCTAGGAATGGGGGAGGCGACGAAAAGGAATTAGATGAAAAGTGTAGGGGCCAAATTGCAATGGCGGCTCATGGCTTGGCTGGAGGGAAGCTTGGGGGGTAGCTTCGACATATGACTTGGCAGCTTGGGGAAGGGAGCATGGCTTGGTGGCTTGGGAAGCTCACAGGTGGCTCGTGGCTTAGGCGGCTTGGTGATTTAAAAAGGGAAATGTGCCTCCCAGGGGTTTCGAACCCCAAACCCTAAGGTGGTGAGCGACGAGCTCGTCCACTAGGCCAGGCTTATGGTTAAGTCTCATCTCCCCCTTTCTATATTTATGTGAGGACCTGGCCATCATGAGAAGGAACATTGAAAATTGTGCCTGGCTTTCATTCACCCTTTTGAACATTCTGCTGAGGCAGGGTGCTGATATAGTTTTGGTGTCCACTTTCTTTGACATTTTCGATTCCATATTGTGAGTGTGCAAGTCTGAGTCTCCATCACGAACATATCCCATTCCACACGAGCTTTCTAACAATCCACTATTATAATCATCCTTTGCTAAATATTCTTCATCATTCCCATGAAAGCCATAACGGCTACCATCAGCAAAGAGAGCAGGACGGCGTGTGGGAATAGGTGGTTGGTAATTATCCTCTTTCTTTTTTCTAAACTTAAATTCCCCACACTCTGAATTCTCTAAACAAGTGGAAGTTAGTTCCCCACACTCTACATGGTTAACATTTGCAGTTTCAGTGGGTTGGCTACTGATATCTTGAAAAGGTAGTGCATGTTCTGTGGCAAAAACGTTGGGATTGGAAACCTCAGAGCGCACTTCATCATTAGAAAATTCTTTTGCCTATTTCTTATTTGGAATCTCAGCAATGCATTGGTGGTAGTCGCACTTCAGTTCCATCCTTGGTTCTTCATTGTTGTCCTACCTTCGTTCTCCTGATGCTTGCACTAAAATGGCTTCTTCTCCCATCAAAATCAAAGAACAGAGCCCCTGGGGGTCTTATCGTGGTAATTACTAGAATAGCAAGAACCCCGTACTGTATTCATGACGAAGATGGCGTACTTGGATTCCACTCGAGATTTGAGTCCAATCACCACCTCAAATTATGCACTAATAAAAAATCCAAACGAAAAAAATTCGAATCCAACGAACCTCCAATCCGTAACAATAAAATAAAATTCAATACAAGTTTCCAGTGCTTTAAATCGAGTTTTCAACTAACAGATCTGAGATTGGTGAATAACACTGAGCTCTGCACTCGACGAGATTCGGAATAGGGAAATGAGGTTCGTGAGTGTTAGAGTTTGGTTCAAACGGAGGGTAGAGAGCGAGAGAGAGCAGAGTGGCGATGAGTTTCGTTCCTATCTTAACACAATAACTTAGATCAAGACAAAAGCCACCAGCGGCACTGATTCGCTTTTTATTTCATGTCAATGAGATCCTAACAAGCTTATTTTAGTTGAATTTTCACACAGAGACAGAGAAATTTCTTGAGGCATTTCACGCACCAAATCCCGCACACATGCATCATATGTTGAGGATTCTCCATGAAAGCTCATGCCAAGAACCAATTTAAATCCAAGGTCATATGAACCATACATTATTCAGCCATGAATCTTGACTCAAGAAATGAAAACAGCAAGTGCTGCGATCAACTGTAAACGACTTGACCTTATTCAAGTGTAGATCGGAGCGGAGTTGGACCAGATCGACCTTGTTCTTCTTCTATTTGGCAGAAGGTCGTTTCTCCACACCAGGGGTAGCAGAGAGCGAGCCCAATTTTTCCAAAGAAAAAAAAATTCCCTCCCCCCTTTTCTTGCAACTCTT
Organism: Canavalia gladiata; assembly: GCA_037954105.1. Lineage (NCBI taxonomy): Eukaryota > Viridiplantae > Streptophyta > Magnoliopsida > Fabales > Fabaceae > Canavalia > Canavalia gladiata. The sequence continues at coordinate 21,504,743 of CM075668.1, read as the reverse complement.
CTCTCCTTTTTATACTATTTTTAATTTTGCTTTTTAATATTCCCGCTTTTTCCTTTTATTTATTTTCGCTTTCATCTCTTTTTTGTTAAATTTTGCTTTTCTCTTTGTTTTTTTTTTTTCGTTATTTTTCATTTTCTGTTTTTATTTTAATTTTTTAAATTTTTATTTATTCATACTTTTTCTTTTTTTATTGTTATTTTTAGTTTTTTTTTCCAATTTCAGATTTTTTGTTTTTTTTATTTTTTTAATTTCAAATTTTATTTATTTTTTTTTATTATTTACTACTTATTTATTTTTGGTTACTAATTTTGGATTTTTTAAGTTTTTTTTTCTTTTTACTTATTATTATTTTTTGTTCTTCTTTTTTGTTTGTTTCCCTTTTTACTCCTTTTCATCATTTAATTTAATATTGATTTTTGATTAATTTTAATAACCGGAGATTTTGAATTTTCTAAGTTTTTTCTTCTTTTTACTTATTATTATTTTTTATTTTTTTTTGTTTGTTTCCCTTTTTACTCCTTTTCATCATTTAATTTAATATTAATTTTTGATTAATTTTAACAACCGTACACTTCGAAAATAATTGGATGTTTACACTCACTTTTAAGAACTCTCTCAAAAGTTCTGAATCTCGAGAAAAAATCTCTCTCCACGCTCGGGAACCTTTGGCCGCAAATCGATCGAAAGGAGACCGAAAAATCACTTTCACTTCCAAGACTGCAGCACTCACCGGTGGAACAGAGCCATCTCATTCCGGCCAAGTACCTGGATCGTAAAGGAGGAGTAGGTGTGTCAGAGTATCATCGAGCTACAAATCGCAATGGAAGTTTGACAGCATCGGCGTCCAGGTTGGTTATCCTGCATCTGGCTCGATAAATTTAGCTAAATTATGTTGCGTATTCTCTGTGATTTGAGTGAATTGAATTGGTCCGAACGTCAATTCGTGCATCGGCATTTTCATGGAACAGAGAGATATAGTTTGATTTTAGTTACTCTAGATAGATGCTCTGATTCTCCGTATTGATTGATAAGATTTAGCTAAAACACTTAGCAATCTAGGCTACCTAATTTGTGTTGTTCGATTTCGGAACGACACATCATGCATAAGCCAAGTAAAGGATAGGATGACATACAAGTTGGGGTTCATCATGTACACGAATAAGAACTCCCATACATGCTACGATTGGACGAAGCTGGTCAAGGATGATATCTAGACGATCGGAGACACAAAGCCTGGAAAGTATTCGACACTGGTTATGCATCCCTCTTGACTTGGGTCAGGTTCGTCGTGAGAAGCCTCCCTCGATCCCGAATGAACTCGGCGGTTAGTAAGGGCAATACCCGCAGCTAGAGTGTTACTTTAGGCAAGCGAGTCATCAGTACCAGGAATGGAGTTGGGCCTTTAGCTGTGGTACAAATTGGTAATCGAAGAAGTTGAAGTTTCTGCTCATATGTGAGAAATGTGGACTGGCACTCGAGCCTATAACAGCACCAATAATCACTATTTCATGAGTACACAGCCCCAAACGCCCGCAATGCATGCGGAGAGATTGTAGGATGAAGAAGGGAATCCGAAAATCACGTGGCTTTGACGTTGGTGCATGCCTGCAAATGGCCGGGGACAAATGAAAACTGAAAGCCAAAAAGGATATTTATCATGTTAATTAAAATGGAAATTCATCCCAGCCAATAGGAAGTATGCGGCCACAAACGCCCAGGCGTACGTACATCATGGATGCGAGATTCAAATGCGCCGACCAGGGACTCAAGAGAAACAAGCATAACCACCGGTGCTAACTCATAACTCGGGTTATCAGAAGGAAATGTGGTCACTCACAGTGAAGTCCCAGCACGGTTTCTGCAGCAAGGTGTGAATAACAAGGAAATGGATGAATAGATGGTCACCAACTGAACAAGTTAACTTCATTATGTTGCAATTCGAACCGTTGCTATCCACCTACACCTATGTTCGAAGAAAATATCTCAGCCTCTTATGCTTACGCTCTTACTCACTCAAGTTCAGGGGGTCCTGCTAATGCTACTTACTGTGATCCTCTGTTCTGAATGCTAGGGGGCTGTGAGTATAGATTCAAGCCCTTGGCCCTTAAAGCTATTAAGTGTAAAAGAAGCGAGTGGGATTCGGATGTTGTAGCACGACCACCACGAAGAAGAGATGAATGGCTCGGCGTGAGATCATGTAGATGAGGTGTTAAAATGGAAGCTCCCATGCAAACCAGCGCCTTAGTTTAATAGAGGGCCCGTAGAAGCGCACGATTGGGAGTCCAAGGCCACGTTTGCTATGCGTTGGGTGAATGTATAGGAAGAAGAAGCCATAGCTTGGTTTGAAAGCGAAGGGAACCAAGAACACGTTGATTCGAAACTTTGTGTGAACATTCAAGCTCGAAGGCTGGTTTTTGTCGATGTTTTCCAGCCCCACTAGACGAAGTATACTCTTCCTTCACCCCTCGATCAAAGAAGAAATCCATGTGTCCATGAATAGCGTTGAAGGGCCTCCACAGAGGATCATAGAGTGATGCCCAGCTAACTCAAATCTTAGCCACGAACCATTTTCATTGGGGGAAACCTCGTCCAAGTAGCAGTGCTCTAATGCATGTGCTGCGATCACGTTGGAGGTTGTCTCGCCAAGCAATGGTCCACTGGGCTCAGCGTTTATTTGGAGTGATGGGTCTTGAATTAAACCCTAAGGCTAATGGACATGCCCTGCATGGCGCCTACATTAACGTACAACTGAGAGTTTCGGGACCCAGGCCTTTGATAGATTAGAGTCAAATGACCTTTGCCTATTGTTCTTTGCTGTGGCAGCAAGATTAGTAAACCATACATGGGTGTGATTTGGGCTAATTTAAACCTAGGGTCTTTGCCTCTACTACCTCTATGCCCTGTAACCGATTAAGTTAATCCACCATATGCCACCCTTGCATGTAGGATGGCTGTCTTCATGGTTCAGCATGAGCTAAGCTTTTCGTCACCGATTCCAACGAACGACGTAGGATCTCAATCACAAATATGGCGCCCTCTTCAAGGTCCCCTATTTCCCCATGGTTTCGCTGGTGTTATGCATGATAGGTGTGAGGCTTTTCTGCTTACTTAAGATCCCTACTCAAAGACATACAACACGATTCTCATCTCGTGGGAGCTAGAAATGTAAACATGCAATGGCCTGACAACATAGGCCAAGGTTCAGGAAATGTAAACATGCAATGGCTTGACAACATAGGCCGAGGTGCAACAAATGTAAACATGTAATGGCCTGAAAACATAGGTCGAGGTGCAGGAAATATAAACATGCAATGGCCTGACAACATAGGCCGACGTGCAAGAAATTAAAATGCAATGGCCTGACATCATAGGCCGAGGTGCTGGAAATGTAAACATGCAATGGCCTAACAAGATAGGCCGAGGTGCAAGAAATGTACACATGCAATGGCCTGACAGCATAGGCCGAGGTGCAAGAAATGTAAACATGCAATGGCCTGACAACATAGGCCGAGGTGCAGGAATGTAAACATGCAATGACCTAACATTATAGGCCGAGGTGCTGAAATGTAAACATGCAATGCCATGACAACATAGGCCGAGGTGCAGGAATGTAAACATGCAATGGCCTGACATCATAGGCCGAGGTGCTGAAATGTAAACATGCAATGGCCTGACAACATAGGCCAAGGTGCAAGAAATGTAAACATGCAATGGCCTGACATCATAGGCCGAAATGCAGGAAATTAAAAATTCAAGGGTAGCGTACTAGTTGGCTTGGGATAGAAAACTGTGTGTTTTTTATTTGCAAGCTTCGACTTCCTGGCTTTCTTTCAGCACTGACCGTGATCTTCAGAGTGAGCTGGATTCCGTGAGCTGCTTGCTTCTTTTTTTGTTTTACAGGTGTACCTTTTGCGCATGCCATTCTTTCAAGAGATAAGATCCTTTGATCAATAAGAACTTGCTATTAGGAAAGTTTTGATATAACCCTGTTTTTTGAACAATGTTAGTAATCGTAATTGTCATTCAAAATTTGCGTAATTGCATTTTTCATATACATTTTGACAAAAGAAAATACAATTGCATATAGTAGGGAATTAACAAGATAGTCAAAATGACATAGGACATTTTATGATTGGATTTTTGGTGGTGTGATTTTGATTGGTGGGTTGCCTTTAAGACGATTAGCGCTAGTATTGTACTTCGGTGACGTCGGCCTGTCTTGCCAACCCAGCCTCTGAAAGACAAAATTTTGCCCCAGTTTATTCGACATGCCTTAAATCGGTCTTGAACCTTTCGTTTTAATCACAACCGACTTGATTCTGTTCTTCTCTTTTTTAGAGCCCCAGATACTTGCCAATTTTGCCCCAGTATAAGGCCCAAATCGTCATCTAATCACTGATTTGCCCCAGTATGGGCGAAAGCCGATTGTCCTTCTTTTTCAATCTTTGGTTATGCTCTCTCTTTATTAAGGGGGACGATTTTTTCTTTATTCACCCTGTTGGTGCTGCCTCAACCAGTTTCTGACTTGCTTTCTGCCTTACCCTAACTTTCGCCTAGGCCACCGATGCGGGTTTTCGACCTAGCTGGCCTCTTTCTGCTTTAATTGCCCTAATTTTTTCCTAGACCGCCCTTAAAGGTTTTTGACCTAACGGGCCTTGTGTTTGATTTTCCCTAACTTTTTCCTAGGTCGTTTTTGAGGATTGTCGACCTAGCGGGCCTTTTCGGCTTGAATTACCCTAACTTTTGCCTAGGCCGCCCTTGCGGGTTTTTGACCTAGCAGGCTTTTGCGTCTGTGCCCTAACTTTTTCCTAGGTCGTTTTTCAGGATTGTCGACCTAGCGAGCTTTTTTTGCTTGAATTATCCTAACTTTTGCCTAGGCCACCCTTGCGGGTTTTCGACCCAGCAGGATTTTGTGTGTATGCCCTAACTTTTGCTTAGGTTGTCCTTGTGGGTTTTCGACCTAGCGGGCCTTTTTATGCTTGAATTTCACTAATTTCTGCCTAGGCCGCCCTTGCGGGTTTTCGACCTAGCGGGACTTTTTATGCATAATATCTCTTTACAGCATCTGAACTGATAGGGTTAGGCAAGTCCTTCCCATCCATGTCTGCCAGGATCAAGGCGCCTCCAGAGAAAGCCTTCTTAACTACATAAGGTCCCTGATAATTTGGAGACCATTTCCCGTGCAACGCTTTCTGCATAGGCAACAGCCTCTTGATCACCAAATCTCCTTCCCAGAACTCCTGAGGATGGACCTTTTTATCGAATGCTTTCTTCATTCTCCTTTAGTATAGCTGGCCATGGCATATCGCTGCTAGTCTTTTCTCTTCGATTAAGTTCAACTGATCCATCCGGGCCTGGACCCACTCGACCTCTTCTAACTCAGCATCCATCAGAACTCTCAATGAAGGGATCTTAACTTCGATTGGGAGTACGGCTTCCATCCCATACACCAGTGAGAATGGCGTTGCCCCAGTAGAAGTACGGACTGAGGTCCGATATGCATGTAATGCATAAGGGAGCATTTCGTGCCATTCTCTGTATGAGAGAACCATCTTCTGAATGATCTTCTTGATATTCTTGTTGGCCGCTTCGACCGCTCCATTCATCTTCAGTCGATAGGGGGATGAATTAGGATGCCAAATCATAAATTGGCCGCACAACTCTGACATTATTTTATTGTTCAACTTGGAGTCGTTGTCTGTGATGAGTTTGCTGGGTAATCGGTATCGGCAAATCAGCTCCCTCTTCACGAACTTGACCACCATATTGCGGGTCACACTAGCATATGAGGCAGCCTCAACCCATTTGGTAAAGTAGTCAATGGCCACCAATATGAAACGGTGTCCATTGGATGCTTTAGGCTCGATTGGGCCAATGACATCCATCCCCCACATAGCGAATGGCCAGGGTGACGATAAGAAATTCAACGATGTTGACGGCACGTGGACATTGCCCGTATATACCTGACATTTGTGGCAAGTCTTGACGTGTTTGTAACAATCGGCTTCCATGGTCAGCCAATAATACCCAGCTCTGAGGATCTTCCTCGCCATTGCTTGTCCATTAGTGTGGGCGCCGAACGACCCTTCATGAACTTCCTTTAGGACTTTGTTGGCTTCTGCTGTGTCTACACACCTGAGCAGAACCATATCGTGATTCCTTTTATACAAGATCTCTCCATTGAGGAAGAAACCTGCAGCTAATCTTCGTAAGGTCCTCTTATCATTCTCAAACGCATTGACGGGATATTCTTTTCTTTTCAGGAATTTCTGGATATCATGATACCAAGGCTTTCCGTCTGGCTCTACCTCCACCGCTTGACAAAATGTCGGTCTGTGGCGATACCGAATGCGGATGAGAGGCATGTCCTCTTCTCGTCCGATTTCAAACATCGATGAGAAAAAGTGGCTAGGGCATCATCCAACTGATTGTCTTCTCGGGATATGTGTGAGAAGGTGACCTCCTCAAAATACCCTAGCAGTTCTTGGAGCCTGGCTTGATAGGGCACTAACTTTGCATCTCTCGTCTCCCACTCCCCTTTGACCTGGTGGATGACCAAAGCTGAGTCGCCAAAGGCCTCTAGGCGCTTCACACTAGCTTCGATTGTGGCTTGAATCCCCAAGATACAAGCTTCATACTCGGCCACGTTGTTGGTGCAGTCGAAAGCCAGTCGGGCGGTGATAGGCATATACTGTCTTTCCGGGGAAATCAGTATAACCCCTATACCATGACCCATCATATTGGACGCACCATCAAACAACATTGTCCATTTCATTCCCCCTGTCTTCCCTTCCTCATCAAAGATTGCCATCAAGTCCTCATCAAGTCCTCATCAAACAACATTGTCCATAACAGGGTCTTATTGCCTTGTCCTCTTCGGTGGGCTGATATCCCAACCCATATCGCCGCCTATTCTTGTTCACTGGCAATGGCCGAGACAAACCGCCATTATTTCGTCCCAGTTTATCACCGGGCTTGAACCCATTCTTTAGCATCACCCGGGCCATCATCATTAAAGCTTTAGGGGGCTGCTTTCGGTCAACCACTTCTCCTTCCTTAATGGTAGTGACGTTAGCGACTTCTAAGGCTTGGAAATGTGTTTCCAAAGCCTCTTCAGCAGCCTCGATATAAGGAGGATTGGTGGGTTTGCTGACCAAATAATCCTCTTCCGCCGAGACGATAATCAGTCTATCGTCTATGATAAATTTCAACTTCTGGTGCAGAGTTGATGGTACTGCCTTGGCAGCGTGGATCCAGGGCCTACCTAACAGACAACTGTAAGCTGGTTGGATGTCCATAATCTGGAAGGTTATGTTGAAGACAACTGGGCCAATTTAGACCGGTAGTTCTACTTCACCCATTACCTCCCTTCTTGACCCGTCGAAAGCCCTGACCACCATGGAACTCGGCTTGAGGTGGATTTTTTTATGTGGCAGTTTCGACAATGTAAGCTGAGGCATTACATTTAGAGAGGAGCCATTATCCATTAGAATTTTGGCCAGGATGTGGTCCATACACTTCACAGAGATATATAATGCCTTGTTGTGTCTTGCCCCTTCATCCGGAATCTCGCGGTTGGCGAAGGTGAGGAAGTTATTGGTAGTTATATTGCTGGAAATTCCTTCAAATTTATCCACTGAGATGTTGTGGACTACATGGGCCTCATTCAGAATCTTCAGTAACACTCTCCGGTGGGGTTTTGAATTCATCATCAGAGCCAGCAATGATATCTTAGCAGGTATACGGTTTAATTGCTCAATTACCGTATACTCACTTTGCCTTATCAGCTTAAGGAACTCGTAAGCCTCTTCATCTAAAATGGCTTTCTTTATTTCCTTGTCCTCCCCTTTGTTGCCATTTTCAGGTTCTACTCTAGCCTGATCCTCTTTGTTTTGGATAGCCGGCTGTCTCCTTATGTCTTCAGCAGGGGTATAGATGCGACCGCTCCTGGTCATCCCTCCTATTCCGGCTATATTGGTCACGTGAAGCGAGGAATTCTCCTGCCTATTCTCTTCAGTTCTCCCTCCAAGTACCTCGACGTCATACCTCCAAGGCACCTCTTTGTTGCTGCTATACTGGAAAGGTCCCGGTACTTTTATCGTGATAGGTTTCATCCCATTAGGTGTCGGCAAGGTCGATGATTCAGTATAGCGAATGACTAGAGGTTTAGGATGCCCTAGAAAGGATTCATTGACTATATCTACCTTCTCTTCCATTTCGATATAGTTCACCGAAGGCCCCACTCCTCCGTGGTTTGGCAGTGGGTTATTCCCCGCACTCAGTGCATCCTTCTCGAAATTCAGCCACTTGGCGTTGATCAATTTCTGGACCCTATGTTTCAAGGCCAGATAATTCTCCGTAGAATGCCCCACCGTCCCTGCATGATACTCGCATTTAGCCTCTGGATTGTACCATTTCGACTATAGGGGTTCTAGTGGCTTCATGGGAACTAGTGCAATTAAAGAGTTTTGGATCAAACGGGGCAACAACTCCGAGTAACTCATGGGGATTGGGTCAAATTGCACAATTTTTCTTTGGTTGTTATTGGTTTTTTGTTGAGGCGGGTTAGGGTTGGTATTTTGGTTCCATGGCTTTGGTGATTGTTGTTGAAGGAATGTTTGAGGAGGTGGGGCCATGAAAGCAGTGTTTGGTTGAAATTGAGTAGGTGGGTTGTAGGTTGGTTGGTTTGTAGGTTGGGCCGTGGCCACCATGTGTAGGTGTGCTGGGAATTATGGTTGATAAGGTGTTTGGTAGCTAGGTGGTGTGGTGGTTGGTTGATATGTGGGTTGTGCGGTGGTCGGACGGTTTGGGTCGATTGAGACATAATGGGTCTCGGCCTCTTTCTTCTTCCATGAATTGTTCGTTGGCTTCTTCGTACTTACATTGCCGATGACATTGTGTACAATCCTTCCTCGGCGTAGGTCGTTCTCCATACGTTCTTCGAATGAGCACCATGTCGGAGAAATTGGCAGACACTGTCCACCATTTTGTCATAGAAGGGAGCAGGGAGGGTCTCCATGAAGGTACTGATCATCTCCCTATCCAGCAAGGGTGGTTGAACTTGAGTGGCCAATTCCCTCCACCGTTGAGCGTACTCCTTGAAGGACTCGTTCTCCCTCTTAACCATGTTCTGTAATTGGGTCCGGTCGGGAGCCATTTCGATGTTGTATTTGTATTGCTTTAGGAAGGCGTCAGCCAAATCCTTCCATGTGTGAATATAAGACCTCTCCAGCTCGGTATACCAGCTGGCTGCTGCCCTAGTTAAACTGTCCTGAAAACAGTGAATTAGCAGCTTGTCGTTGTGTGAGTGGGAGGCCATTTTTCGGCAGTACATCGTCAAATGACTCCTCGGGCAGCCGACTCCCCGATATTTCTCAAATTTTGGAGTCTTGAACTTGGGAGGTATGACGACATCGGGCACGAGGCAAAGCTCATAAGCCTCCACTATTCCATGTCCACTCCCTTCGATGGCTCTGACCCTCTCTTCTAAGTGTTGCCATCTTCCTCCGAAATGGGCTTCTTGGTCAGTTGGCTTTGGTCATGGTTCATTCAAGGGTTGGTCGATGTGGTGGTGTAAGGCGTGTGGTCCCTCGAGTCTTGTAACATGACCGTAGGGATGTATTTGGTGAGGGTTAGCTGGGTGAATGGTGACCGGGACAGAGTATGTGGGGTCCTCGGTGACGGTTGTATTCATGTGAGTATAGTCGGGGTGGACGTTGTATAGGTATGTGGTTGATGGATTAATGTGAGGAGGGAAAGAAAGGTTCATATGTGTGGGAAAGGCGGAGGAGGTGTTTGTGTTGTAAGGGTAGGGTGGCAGGTTCGTATACGCTGGGTGTGAGTGTGGTGGATAACCAGCTGTATTGGTGGGAGGCATGTAAGTTGGTAGGTTAATATGAGGAATGTGAGTGGTAGGGTTTGAGTGTGGAGGTCTAGCGGGAAGGTTTGGATGATATTGGTGGGTGGTAGGGTTTATATGGAGCAGCAATGCATTAGGATTTTCACCAGCTGAGATTCCTTGAGAACCTGGCCCACAAGGACGTTCATAGCCAGGTGGTAGCCTGTATGGCCACTCTTGCTCGGTGACAGTCTGAAGAGGCATTGATGCAGTGGCTGCCCCAGGTGCCTCAGTCCCCGCAGATCCCTCTGTGCCTTTCTCCAGTAATTTCATAAGCTTGGCTCCTTGGTCCTTTAGCTCAGCGACCTCACTACGGAGCTCCTGATTCTGTGTTTCCAGCTCACTCATGATTTTGGTTCTCCATCTAGTGCTATATGAATGTCGGGGAAGTCGTGAGTCCGCTATTTTTGTTATCTGTAAAAGTTAAATTAATCAATTAATTGATTAAAAACAAATTTTGGGTACGTGATAAATACAGAGGGACCAGAATCTCATTGAATGTCAATCACGTGCATCTTTTGTGCTTTGAGTATGTGTAAACACCCAATGACGTCCGAGGTTCCCTGCCACTAAAGTTAATTAATCTTAATTTAAATAATGTAAATTACGAAAATTAAATTAAAAAAATCTGAGGAAAACAAAAAATAAAAAACCAGAAAAATAAAAATAATAATAATAAAATAATAAAAAAAGAATATATATAAAAAAATAAAGAAAAAATAAAGCTATGGAAAATTAAAGAAAAAATCAAAATTGAATTTTGGAAATAAAATTAAAGAAAATTAAATTCTGGAAAATTAAAGAAAAAGTCAAAATTGAATTTTGGGAAATAAAATTAAAGAAAATTAAATTTTGGAAAATTAAAGAAAAAATCAAAATTGAATGTTGGGAAATAAAATTAAAGAAAAAAAATTCTGGAAATTTAAAGAAGAAATCAAAATTGAATTTTGGGAAATAAAATTAAATAAAAATAAAATTCTGGAAAATTAAAGAAAAAATCAAAATTGAATTTTGGGAAATAAAAGTAAAAAAAATTCTGGAAAGTTAGAGAAAAATCAAATTCAGCAAAATTAAATTAAATAGAATTAGAAAATAAAAAAGGAAAAGTCTGAAAAATAAAAATAAATTCAAAAATGAAAATCTGAAAAAAATAAAGGAAAAGTCTGAAAAATAAAAATAAATTGAAAAAAGAAAATATGGAAAAAAATAAGGGAAAAGTCTGAAAAAATAAAAATAAAAAAATTTCTGGAAAATTAAATTAAATAGAATGAGAAAAAATAAAGGAAAAATCTGAAAAAATAAAAATAAATTAAAAAAATAAAATATGGAAAAATTAAAATCTGGGAAATTACAAAATGGAAGAATTAAAACAATAAGAAAATGGAAAATGAAATAAAAAAGAAAAAATCAGAAAAAGAAATAAAATAATAATAAAAAAAAAATCAGAAAATGAAATAATAAAATAATCATAAAATAATAATAATAAAAAAAATCAGAAAATGAAATAATAAAAAAATCATAAAATAATAATAGTAATAATAAAAATAATAATAAAAAAAAATTAAAAAAAATCATCAAAAAATCAGAAAATGAAATAAAAAAGAAAAATCAAAAAAAGAAATAAAAAAATAATAATAAAAAACCAAAAAATAATAATAAAACAAAAATCAGAAAAAGAAATAATAATAATAATAATAAACCAGAAAATAAAATTAAAGGAAAAACTAAAAGAAATTAAAGAAAATAAAATTCTAGAAAATAGGAAAAATATAAAAATATGGAAAATTAAACAAAATCAAAAAAACAAAAATTAAAATCTGGAAAAATCTGAAAATGAATAATTTTTTTTAAATCTGAAAAAAAAAGAAAAAAGAAGAAAAAAAGAGAATTAAAAAAAATCTGCAAAAATTAAAGAAAAGAAAAGCCAGAAATAAATTTTCTTTTTTAAAATCAGAAAAATAATAATAAAAAGATTGAAACTAGAGAAATATTGAAATAAAAAATATAAATAAAAACGAAAGACGAAAGACGAAAAAGGAAAATGGAGATGGAAGTAGAAGGATAAAAAGGGGTATAAAAGAGAAGAGGTGATAGCATTTGGGGTTTTTTATCATGATTATCAACTCGTGGAGCTAGAGTGTCTCTGTTTTCTCCCGCCTGAGAAGAATAGGAGAACATCGCGGACAACCGGAAGAGATTGTTCACTCCATTGAAGCCGGCCGAACTCACATCAGTTACATTCAGGTTAGTTATCCCTCTCACTCCTCATTGAATCGCATAGAGTCCACGAACCTGTTGAAGCCGCATTTCGGTCATGAATTGTATGCTCATTGCGAAGCTCGTAGGCTTATTAATTTATACATGATTTATGCTGGATATCTGAATGCATTAGATCCAGAGTAGTGTTCGAATTCATACGGATTTCTAGAACGTGATCTTTGCCGATTTCATGCTAAGTAGCGTTTGATTGTTAAGATCGGACGAAGATCTCAAGATCTCACGGCGTTGGATGAATCCAAAACGATTCGGTAGATAAGCCTTACGAAAAATGAGAAACGAATTGCAGTAGAACCTGAATATAGGAATCACGCTTTAGAGTGGAGTGTGTATGCAGCTGTTTGATGTGAGGTCATAGAGAGATCAGAGTCGATTCTATCCTCTCAGGTGAGGAGCGTAGCGCTAGGTAGATCCTACCCTGGCGTCATGAGCCACATTCCGACTAAACCATTCTATCAGGCTAGCCGGATTCGTTGCAGAGGCAAAAGAAGGGTCCAAATGTGAGTCGTCAAAGAGACATGCCGTGCTAACCGAATCCAAACGATCGAGACCAGGCCGAGATCCTCACGTTGCTATGAAGCCTCAAAAGAATGCTCAGAGTCCAGCCCGAAATTGGTAAGTGTGTGAAGGCTGTCCTCGTAAGCTAGGCTGAGGTATCGCCCCAAGGTCGTCGGAGCTCCGCCAAAGGGTGAACGAGCGTGGTAGAGGCACCCCGAATCTCCAGCAACCCTTGTCATGGGGGAAGGAGAGTACTCTAGTCATAGGATCAGAGCCGAAACAGTGGAGAGACGTTAGGTGAATGGGTCTAGCTCCGAAGACTTGTGTAGCGTCGTTTGCCCAAGAACCCATAGGAACCCTTAAAGACACCCAATAGCCAATCTACACCATCGGTTCTAGCCTCATGTGAGCCCCCTATTCCCCTCTGTACATGCACCAATAGTGAAGCATATTTGGTCTCGAGCGCAGTCTCTTGGGGTACGACGTTGGGACTCCTCACAAAGCCGCATGGCACTAACCATTTAAGCTTAATGATAGGCAGGTGCTGTAAGACCAGGGAGTTACTCCTATAATTTCTGACCTCGGACCTGTCCATAAGATCACCCTCGCACCACCGCGAGACCGCCCGCGACCCACGTGATGGACGCAAGAGTATGTGAGCTCTGTTGTAAGGTTATATTCATGCGCAAGACTTGAGGAAAAAGAAGAGGATGAGTCGATCAATGTGACGAGAGAGAAGGGGGGTTAGAGTCTAGATAGGGAAGGATGATGCCCACTGAACAGGCGGCGAGGAGAGAAAGGCTGGTTGTACCCGAAGGATTAAAAGTCGAATGGAAGAAAGGAATGGGGTCGGACCTAATAGTAAAAGATCACGAGATCGAAAGCTGAAGGACGAGCGGCTCCAAGGGTGCTGCTACAGGGGGCGTCGAACACAAGGCGGGAACGACGTAGTGAAATATCCATGCAGAAAAGAGGCACCTGGGAAAGCAATATTCCTATGAAATAGCCATTTAATAGCGTGGGCCGCACCAAGTAAATAAAACAAATCGCCCTGGGCCCACCACATGGCATATAATCTAGGCTAACAAAATATGATCCGTAAATTTAAAGGGGCAGAAATCAAACCTCCCCTATTTGCCATTATCCCTACCTACAAAATTATCCAATTGTCCTTGGACAAATTCTAAAATGCTAATTCTGTCCCTACCCATCAAAATTACCCAATTGTCCTTGGACAAATTCCAAAATGCCAATTCTGTCCCTACCTACAAAATTACCCAATTGTCCTTAAACAAATTCCAAAATGCCAATTCTATCCCTACCCACCAAAATTTTACCAAATTGTCTTTGGACAAATTCCAAAATGCCAATTCTGTTCCTACCTACAAAATTACCCAATTGTCCTTGAACAAATTCCAAAATGTCAATTCTATCCCTACCCACCAAAATTACATAAATTCCAAAATGTCAATTCTGCCCCTACCCACTAAAATTACCAAATTGTCCTTGAACAAATTTCAAAATGCCTATTTTGTCCCTGCCTCTCCAAATGACCATATTGTCCTTACCTTTTTCTCAAAATTTCATAATTGTTAATAAATTCTTAAAAATTCCATAATTGTCAATAAAATTCCTAAAAATCCATAATTCATAATAAAATTCTTAAAAATCCATAAAATGTTAATAAAATTTCTGAAAATCCATAAATCGCCAATAAAATTCCTAAAAATTCCATAATTGTAAATAAAATTCTAAAAATTCCATAATTGTTAATAAAATTTCATAGTTAATAAAATTCCAAAAATTTCATAGTTGTTAATAAAATTCCAAAAATTTCATAATTATTAATAAAATTTCAAAAATTCCATAATTGTTAATAAAATTCCATAATTGCTAATAAAATCTCCAAAAAAAATCCTATAATTGCTAATAAAATTCCCAAAAATTCCATAATTGTAAATAAAATTCCAAAAATTCCATAGTTGTTAATAAAACTCCAAAATTTCCATAATTGTTAATAAAATTCCATGAATTCCATAATTGTTAATAAAATTCCTAAAAAATCCACAATTGCTAATAAACCCCCGAACTTCCAATAATAAAATTGCTTCCTTCCCAAAAACACCCTCTGCTTCTGATAGTTAAGAGAAATTTTCCTTCCTTTTTCTGTTAAAATAAAAACTCTTCCTCAAGTATTTTTGGGATCTTTGGTCTCACGCAATGGACTCTAAACGGGGGGCTGGCGGTTCACCTGCTGTCCAACGTTTAGTAGTCTGTATAGGCCCCCGTGCTGCCGTAGCCGCCTTGGGTCTTGTGCATGAGTGGACTAAAGGTCCTTCCAAAGTAAAAACAGCTTTTTTCAAGTATTTTTGGGATCTTTGGTCTCACGCAATGGACTCTAAATGGGGGGCTGGCGGTTCACCTGCTGTCCAACGTTTAGTAGTCTGTATAGACCCCCGTGCTGCTGTAGCCGCCTCGGGTCTTATGCATGAGTGAACTATGGATCCTCCCAAAAATAAAAGCTCTCTTTTTTCTTTTTTTCAAAATATTTTGGGATTATTGGTCTCACGCAATAGGCTCTAAATGGGGGGCTCGCGGTTCACCTGTTGTCCAACGTTTAGTAGTCTGTATAGGCCCTCGTGCTGCCGTAGCTGCCTCGGGTCTTGAGCATGAGTGGGCCAGAGATCCCTCCAAAAATGAAAAGCTTTTTGTCATTTTCCTTTAAACACCTCTGAAGGTCAAGCCTTCGCAAACAAGAACTACGTAAGCCTTGAGTTTCCCATTGCACCGGGGAATACGTAGGAGCAGGATCAAGTCCTGTCAGGCTAACCCCCATCAAGTTATTTATTTCCATTCTAATTAAAGGGATCGAGCTATTTTCAAATAATCACACACTCAGTT
Source organism: Canavalia gladiata (assembly GCA_037954105.1). Taxonomy (NCBI): domain Eukaryota; kingdom Viridiplantae; phylum Streptophyta; class Magnoliopsida; order Fabales; family Fabaceae; genus Canavalia; species Canavalia gladiata. The sequence goes on along the minus strand of CM075668.1, from coordinate 21,489,169 downwards.
TAAGGGTACTAATCTTCGGAACAGGCGAGTGGGGTGCCTAACACCTTCCCCGCTCGTAATCGACTCCCGAACCTGAATCTCATCCTCAAGTCAGGGTTTTTTCCAAATCTTTTTCCCTTAAATAAAAATTTGGTGGCGGCTCCACATTATTCAATTAAATTCTTTTTAAAAATTTTAGCGAGTTCGTCGTCTCGTCGGAATTACGGTTGGGACAGTATGAGATGGAAATTAATATGGAATTGTAGAGAAAAACCCATTTTATTCAAGTAGACGAGGTCTAATTTACATTTTGTTCCTGCTGCTTGGCCAATACAACATATTTTTCATTCTTAAGACTAAGTCTTTACAAGATTGAATGAAAATTTCGACTTCAGGCGGGGTGTGGAGTGGATGCAGACACGCTTCCGCCTTTTTAAGCAATTGTGGTACTTCCTCTATTGCCGTATTTGCTAGGCTGGCCAGCCTTTGAAAACACTTGATCCAATGCTCAGCCATGTCCTTATACCACTTGCTTTCGTTTTGTACGTCATTTATGCCCCTTTGCTGCATTCTTATGATCTCGATGACCTTCCATTTTTCCTCATTCATCTCATTCTGCCATGCTATGAGTAGGCCTTGGATTTGCTTCTTCATGTCTTCTACTCGTTGCAGCAAGTCATTTCTTTCCTCTATCACATGGTCTGCCTCCATTCAGACTCTCTTCTTTGCGACCAAGATTTGATTTTTCTCTTCTCGGATTGTATGGATTTTGGCCCTCATTTTTTCTAGGGCGCTCTCCAGTTGGCGGTTCTCTTGGAGTGCGGCGTCTCTCTCTTGCACTCTCATTCCGAGCTCCTTATTGGCCGCTTGTAGGTTCCTATGCACCCGAGAAGCACGCTCACATTCCCCTTTTTGTTGAACTTAAATACACGCTATAAGAGCCTCGTTCACTTCATTTTCCCTTCTCCTTGTAATGCTCTCTTGCTGTGTCTTCAAGAGTTCTTCTTCTAATTGAGCATTTTTTTGGTCATAGCCTCTAGTTTTTCTTTCAAGCTTTTAACGACCTCATCTTCAAACACCATGGGTGCTGGTTGACTTTCGGATAAGACGGTAGGAGGTTTGAATGACAGTTTAATCTGCTGCACCCTATCTCTAAGCCACTGTTTGTACTCCTCTTTAGCGACGCAACTTCGTACTCCCAATCCCTTTCCTTTGCGAGTGATGTCCTCACATGAATCTCGGACTTTACGGAGACCCTCAGCAAAGTCTCCTTCATATTTTAGGAAGAAAGGAGTCAATAACTCGTTTGACGTGGGTGCCTTGATAGGGTAGGCCAGCTGCCGTTGCCCCAGTATTGGGTTGTAATTGATACAACCCCTAGCCCCCATGAGGGGTACATTCGGGAACCCCTTACAGTGATAGATGACCTCCGTTCTTTGCTGCCACGAAGGTTGCCACCTAATTTGTTCTTCTGTTAGGCCAGCAAAATGGGATGACCATTCTATGTTGCTCATAGACTTCAGCTGGTAGCACAGAAAATTTGATATGGGGTAGTGTGTCTTCATATCCCTCTTGAAGATTTGAGCAGTTATCCATACGTACAACACTGGTAGGCAGTAGATTAGCTTTGTTCTTCTCTTCTCATGACAGAAGTTCAGCGTGTAGTAAACATCTACTAACAAGGCTGTTACGGGGTTTTCCGCTTTATTTTTCTTGGCCAAGAAGATATCGACCGCTTTTAGATCGACGAAGTCATCCATGTAAGGGAAGAGTACTAATCCATAGATGGTAAGTGCCAATACATCCATGTATACGGCCCACTGGTTGCTATTGGCCAAGTGTTGCATGTACTCTTCCAAGAATTCCCTAGTGAACCCCTTGATGTGGCTTCTTGTTTGATAACCTGTCAAACGGTCCCCAGCCTGCAGACCCAAAGCCTGTGCGGCGACTCGGAAGGTGGAGTGATGTTCTAAGTGCTGGTACGACCTACTTCCCTCCAACGACAGATCCAGAATCTGTTCGAACTCCTCTAAAGTTGGGGCCAATTGGAAGTCCGAGAAAGTAAAACACCGAAGAGGCGGATCATAATACTGTACCATGGTCGTGAGGCCCCTTCCTGCACTTGGACTTTCAGTAGTCTCAGTATGTTGCCATATTTTTTGGCGAACGCCATTTGCTGGATATTCGACAATTTATTTCCAAACACTTCTAAACTTGCCATGTCTGCTATCTTGACCCCAACACGTCTCTTTTTCTTCAACTGCTCGGATTCCATATTAATTTCCATTTCACCTCTTTTTACGACGGTCACTGAGAATCTAGTCCCTCGAAAAAGAAAGAAAAAAGAAAAAGAGCAAACATGTTAGACTCGAAATAAATGGGACTAATGATGTATAATGCATGCACGAAGGTTTAAAAGCAATAAATATGGTTACTTCTTTTTATCACTATCTTTCCTTTTCCTCCTCTTTCTTTTATTGTCTTTTCCCCATATATTTCTTTTTCTTCTCTTTCTCTTTCTCTCTCTTACACTTCTCTTTTTCTTTTCTATTCTTTCTTTCTTTCTTTTTCTTCTTCCATTGTTTCTTTTCCCTCTTTTTCATTTTCAATTCCCTTTTTCTTTTTTCATTTGGTCTTTCCTTTCTTTTTTTCACTTCTTTTTCATTTTTTCTCTCTCTTTGATCTTTAGGATTCCTATCCATCCACAATTGCAGGTAAATAAAATGCTTACAGAACCGATGTCGTGTAACCAGGGCATGCCCTCCTCATGTCCTAATGAGGTGACTTGTCCTATGGATCTAGGGCTTTTAATGCATGAACCTCTCCAAGGTGGGTTGTAATCCTAAAGGTATAAAGGTCACTAGAGCCAAGTTCCAGTCCATAATGCTTGCCACAACAGTAAAAGTAGCCACTAGTTACGGGGCATTATGAACAGGACGCACTCTAGCTGGGATTTTCGTGATAGCCACACAGGACGTAAGCCCCAGCGTGACACCATTAGATCCCTCTAATCCTAGGCAGCATTCAGACCCGGGTACAAGGCCCCACTCATGATAAAAATGCATATGCAATGTGTGGAGGGCACATTATTTCGGGATACCTGTAATTGGGGAAATTGTACAGATATATAGAGAAATTTAATGTTTGTCTATCCTAAGGTTGTAGAGAGAATAAACAAATAAATAAACAGATAGATAATCAGATATGTAAATCATGCAATAAACCATGCAAATAAACAGAGAAGGGATCGAAATAAAACACTCTCAATTAAACAGGCTTGACTCTCTAGAAATCCCCAGTGGAGTCTCCATCTGTCGCAACCGTAATTCCAACGAGACGACGAACTCGCTAAAGTTTGAAAATAGAATTGATTGATAATGTGGAGTCGCCACCAAATTTTTATTTAAGGGAAAAAGATTTGGAAAAAACCCTAACTTGAGGATGAGATTCGAAGTTCGGGAGTCGGTTACGAGTGGGGAAGGTGTTAGGCACCTCACTCGCCCGTTCCGAAGAGCGGTACCCTTAAACTGAGCGTGTGACTTTTGAAAAATGTTTTAATCCCTTTAATTAATGTGAAATAAATTGCTTGATGGAGGTTAGCCTGACAGGACTTGATCCTGCTCCTACGTATTCCCCGGTGCAATGGGAAATTCAAGGCTTATGTAGTTCTGGTTTATGTTGAAGGCTTGACCTTCGAGGGTATTTAAAAGGGAAATCATGTTTTGAAAAAGATTTTCATTCTTTGGAGGAATCTTCAGTCCACTCATGCACAGGGTCCGAGGCGGCTAAGGCAGCATGGAGACCCATACGAACTACTAAACGTTGAACAGCAGGTGAACCGCCAGTTCACCATTTAGAGCCCATTGCGTGAGACCAAAGATCCCAAAATATTAGGAAAAAGAGTTTTATTTTTTTGAAAAGGACCTCTAGTCCACTCATGCACAAGGTCCGAGGCGGCTAAGGCAGCACGGGGACCCATACGAACTACTAAACGTTGAACAACAGGTGAACCGTCAATTCCCCATTTAGAACCCATTACGTGAGACCAAAGATCCCAAAATATTAGAAAAAGAAATTTAACTTGAGTATAATAAAGATAAGAAAAGAGACGATTTGAAAACGGAATTTATTTCGAAATGTTCTTGATTTTAAGTTTAAAAAGGAAAATAATTTGAACTTTGAGAGAAAAGGAATTCGGGGGCAGATTTGCAATTATTAAGACTATGGGGGAAGATTTGCAATTATAGGGAATAGGGGGGAAGATTTGCAATTATTGGGAATAGAGGGGCAGAATAGGTAATATTTAGAGTATATGGTAGTTTTGGTAATTATAAGGAATAGGGGGCAGTTTTGGTAATTAGAGGAATATGGAGGGCAAAATAGGTAATTATTAAAGTGTGGGGCTTAGATATAACGGCTGAGGAAAAGTTTATAATTTCCTTGTATGGGTTTCGAAGAAGGGGCCATGGGGTTTGAAGGCAAATGTACCTACCACTGGGCTCAACATTTATTTGGAGTCGTGGGTCTTGAATTAAACCCTAAGGCTAATGGACATGCCCTGCATGGTGCCTACATTAACGTACAACTGAGAGTTTTGGGACCTAGGCCTTTGATAGATTGGAGTCAAGTGACCTTTGCCTATTATTCTTTGCTGTGGCAGCGAGATTAGTAAACCATGCATGGGTGTGATTTGGGCTAATTTAAACCTAGGGTCTTTTTCTCTACTACCTCTATGCCCTGTAACCGATTGAGTTAATCCGCCATATGCCACCCCTGCATGTAGGATAGCTGTCTTCATGGTTCAGCATGAGCTAAGCTTTTCATCACCGATTCCAACGAACGACGTAGGATCTCAATCACAAATATGGCGCCCTCTTCAAGGTCCTCTATTTCCCCATGGTTTCGCTGGTGTTATGCAGGATAGGTGTGAGGCTTTGCTGCTTACTTAAGATCCCTACTCAAAGACATCCAACACGATTCTCATCTTGTGGGAGCAAAAAACATGGGTGTAGCGTACCTGGATGACTTGTTGCTATGTTGATTTTCCCAGAAGATGAAGTTGTAGCTCACCTTATAATACCTTTAATAGGTCGGCTATATGTCTAGCAACTTCACTAAGTCGGAGTGTCCATCGCGCCATGGTAATGATATACCCCACGTTGACGAGTACTCATATGCAAGTAGGTTCTGTAAGTCATTCTTTATTTCCGATCTAGCGAACAAACGCGTTATTAGAATTTTGATTCAAAACGGAAATCATCTTCACCATAAACTGTCCCAATTGTAATAAAACTGGAAATTATAAAGCCAATGATAGAACGAGTGAAATCGATTTTGAGATCGGCGCTGCTCGACTGAAAGGAAAGGAAACCCGTAAGCCACCGGTTGAAACTGCAATGCTCGATTTGTCGAGTTCGCCGGCCACGGTGTTGGAAGCTCCGTTCCGGGATGAGGCAACAGATTCTACCGGAGGTGACGAACGACTAAGCCAAGGGAAAGAAGTATTCAAACGAAGGATCCCGGCGGTGCAGTGATCCACGACTAATGTACCAGAGTCCCCTGCAGCTCGGGTTCGGCCAACTCCCCTACGTTGAGACCAGAGCATAGCTAACCTCCTCGGTTGCAGGCATAGAGGGCCCTTTCTACAGCAGTCCGAGTACGTGCATTCGGGAAGCACGATTCGACCCATTCGTCCCCTCCGTCTCGTCCCTTTCCTCTTTCCTATGATCCTTGAGAACTCTACCCTCCCTGTAGCTACGCGATGCTCTGGTTTTAACGGAAGAATCGCGGCCACCAAGATCGTTCACATCGAAACCATAGTAGAAGCCATCCAGTACCATGGATGCTTGCTAACTCGTGCGGCGGCACACGCCAGGGAAGTTCGAGCCGGCGGGGTGTTTCGTCGCGACGCTGAGGAGATGGAATGCTCCGATTCGCCTCGAGTTCTGTAACAGTGCGAAGGGAGATTGTTCCCCAGAACAGAGGCGTCTCCAGGCTCGGCGATCCTCTGAGGAAAGACAGAGCAGGGTGGCGAAGCTCATTTGGAGGAAATTTGTGAGAGGGCGTCGTTCGACCGATACAAACACGTCGGAAACTCGCCAGAGATGTAGCGGAAGGAGGAGCCCAGAGCCCAGTGAGCTTCGTCGGCGAGGCTGTCCGAACCAGAGAGAACGTCTTCGCCGAAATTGGAATTGACCAAGCTGGACCACCACTGGAACTCCTAGTCGCGTCGGAGAGGATCCCATGCCAGACCATGCACAAACGACACTTCTTCTAAATTTCAAATAAGTCCTCGCATTTTTCTAAATTTCAACCAGACCCCAAAACTGTCTATAATTGTAAACTGACCCCTAGACTTTCCATAATTCGAAATTAACCCCCAAAACTTCCCATAATTTCAAACTGACCCCAAGATTTTCCATAATTCAAAATAAACCCCAAAACTTTCCATAATTGTAAATTGACCCCTGGACTTTCCATAATTGCAAACTGACCCTTAGACTTTTCATAATTCAAAGTTAACCCCCAAAACTTCCCACAATTGTATATTGCCCCCAAATTTCCCATATTCCTAATTTAAACTCCAAATTTCTTATAATTCTCATTTTACCCCCACACTTCCCCAAATCTCAAACAAAATTTCTTTCTCTTCAAAAATCAAGTTCTTTGTCCAATATTCAAAATAGATTCTCCTTTTTGACCCTTTTATAATCAAAATTTTGGGATCTTTGGTCTCACACAACGGGCTCTAAATGGGGAACTGGCGGTTCACCTGCTGTTCAACGTTTAGTAGTTCGTATAGGCCCCCGTGCTGCCGTAGCCGCCTTGGACCTTGTGCATGAGTGGACTAAGGGTCCTTTTCAAAAATAAAGTCCTTTCTCAAATATTTTGGGATCTTTGGTCTCACGCAATGGGCTCTAAATGGGGAACTGGTGGTTCACCTGCTGCTCAACGTTTAGTAGTTCGTATAGGCCCCCGTGCTGCTGTAGCTACCTCGGACCTTGTGCATGAGTGGACTAAAGGTCCTTTAAAAAATAAAGTTCTTTTTTTAATGTTTTTGGGATCTTTGGTCTCATGCAACGGGCTCTAAATGGGAAACTAGTGGTTCACCTGCTGTTCAACGTTTAGCAGTTCGTATAGGCCCACGTGCTGCCGTAGCCGGCTCGGACCTTGTGCATGAGTAGACTAAAGGTCCTTTCAAAAATAAAGTTCTTTTTTAAATAGTTTTGGGATCTTTGGTCTCACGCAACGGGCTCTAAACAGGGAACTGGCGGTCCACCTGCTGTTCAACGTTTAGTAGGTCGTATAGGCCCCCGTGCTGCCTTAGCCGCCTCGGACCTTATGCATGAGTGGACCGAAGGCCCTTTCCAAAAAATGAAAATATTTTCAAAATATCATGTTCCTTTTAAATACCTCTGAAGGTCAAGCCTTCACAAACTAGAACTATGTAAGCCTTGAGTTTCCCATTGCACCGAAGAATACGTAGGAGCAGGATCAAGTCCTGTCAGGCTAACCTCCATCAAGTATTTATTTTCACACTAATTAAAGGGATCAAACAAATTTCAAATAATCACACACTCAATTTAAGGGTACCGTTCTTTAGAACGGGCGAGTGGGGTGCCTAACACCTTCCCCATTCGTAACGGGCTCCTGAAATTCGAATCTCATCCTCGAGTCAGGATTTTTTTTAAATATTTTTCCCTTAAATAAAAATTTGGTGGCAGCACCACTTTAATAAAAAAATATATTTTCAAATTTTAGCGAGTTCGTCGTCTCGTCGGAATTACGGTTGCGACAGATGGTGACTCCACTAGGGACTTTAGAGAGTCAAACCCAACAAAATTGAGTGTGTTTAATTTCGATTCCTTCTTTGTTCATGTGCATGATTTATTTATTGCATGATTTATTTATCTGCTAATCTATCTGCGATTTATTGGTTTGTTTATTCTCTGTATAACCTTAGGGTAGACGAACAATAAATTATTGTACATATTTGCGCGATTTCCCCAATTGTAGGTATCCCAAAAATAATGTGCCCTCCAAACATTGCATATGCATTTTATCATGAGTGGGGCCCTAAACCCGGTTTTGAGTGCTACCTAGGATTAGAGGGATCTAGTGGTGTCACGCTGGGGCCTACGTCCTGTGTGGCTATCACGAAAATCTCATCTAGAGTGTGTCCTATTCATAATGCCCCGCAACTAGTGGCTACTTCTACTGTTGTGGCAAGCATTGTGAACTGGAACTTGGCTCTAGTGACCTCTACACCTTTAGGATTACAACCCACCTTGGAGAGGTTCATGCATTAAAAGACCTAGATCCATAGGACAGGTTACCTCATTAAGACATGAGGAGGGCACACTCTGGTTACCCGACATTCGTGTTGTAAGTATGTTATTTACCTGCAATGGGGGAATGGATAGGAATCTCAAGATAAAAAGAGAGGAAAAATGAAAAAAGATAGAAAAAGAAACTCCAAAAAGGGAAAAGAGAGATATGAAATAAGTGAAAATAGGAGAAAAGAAAATAATAGGAGAAGAGAGGAGAATGGAGGGAAGAAAAGAAAAGAGAATAGATAAAATAAGGGGAAGGAGTAAAAAGGGGGAGAGAGGAAAGAAAAGAAAGGAAAAAAGAATATATACCAAAAAGAAGAAGAAGAAAAGGAAAAAATAAAAGAAACAGGAAGGAAAGAAAAACGGGTGGTAAAAAGAACTTAACTGTGTTTATTCTTTATGCATCATGCATTAACCCTATTCATCCAGAATCTAACATGTTTACCTTATTTCCTTTATCTTTTTTTGGGGGGCTAGATTCTCAGCGACTGTCGTGAAAGAGGTGAAATGGAAATTAATATGGAATCCGGGGAGTTGAAGAAGAGGAGACGCATTGGGGTCAAGGTGATAGACCTTACGAGCATGGAAATGTTTAGCAACAAGCTGTCAAGCATACAATAAATGTCCTTCAACAAGAAATATGGCAACATATTGAAGTTGTTAAAGGTCCAGGTACAAGAAGGGGCCCTTACAGCCATGGTGCAGTACTACGACCCTCCCCTTTGATGCTTCACATTCCCAGATTTCCAGCTAGCTCCTATCTTGGAGGAGTTTGAACAGATTCTGGATCTGCCGTTGGAAGGGAGTAGGCCATACTAGCACTTGGAACATCACTCTACCTTTTGAGTTGCCGCACAGGCCCTAGGTCTACAGTTCAGAGACCGGCTGGCCGATTACCAAACCAAGAGCCTAGTCAAAGGGTTCACCAGGGTGTTCTTGGAGGAATACATGCAACACTTGGCCAGTAGCAACCAGTGGGCCGTGTACATGGATGTGCTAGCTCTCACCATTTACGGGCTGGTGCTTTTTCCTTATATGGAGGATTTTGTGGATCTAAATGCTGTGGACATATTCTTGGTAAGGAGGAACAAAGCTGAAAACCCTGTTACAGCTTTATTGGCGGACGTTTACAGTACGCTGAAGTTTTGCCACGAGAACAAGAGAACGAGGCTGATCTGCTGTTTGCCTATGTTGTATGTGTGGATAACCGCCCACATCTTCAAAAGAAATGTAAAGATACAATGTCCTGTAGCAGATTTGTTGTGTTACCAGTTAAAGCCCATGAGCAATGATGAATGGTCGACCCACTTCGTCGGCCTGACTAAAGAACGGATTAGATGGCAACCTTCGTGGCAACAAAGAACAAGCATCATCTATCATTGCAATGGGTTCCCAAACATACCGCTCATGGAAGCCAAGGGTTGTATCAACTACAATCTGATACTGGGGAAAAGGCAGCTAGCTTATCCTTTCAAGACCCCGCCATCAGACGAGCAAGTGACCCCTTTCTTCTTGAAATACGAAGGATATTTCGCCGATAGTCTCCGAAAAGTTAGAGAAGCTTGGGAGGATGTCACGCTCAAAGGAAAAGTGCTAGGAGTTCAGAGCTGCGTGGCCAAAGAAGAGTACAAGCAGTGGGTCAGGGACAAGGTACAGCAGATCAAATTGCCATTCAGACTGCCGGCCACCTCTTCTGGAAGTCAACCTCCACCCACAGTATTCGAAGATGAGGCAGTGAAAAACCTAAAAGAAAAATTAGAAGCCATGACCAAGAAGAACAGCCAACTGGAGGAAGAACTCCTAAAAGCACAACAAGAATGTGCTGCATTAAAAAGAGAAAAATAGGTGAATGAAATTGTTATAGAGAGCATCTGACAACAACAAAAGGGCGAACGCAAGCACGCCGCCCGAGTTCACCTAAACCTGCAAGCAACTAACAAGAAGCTTGGGATGAGAGTCCAAGAGAGGGACGCCGGGCTCCAAGAAAACCGACAGTTGAGAAGCGCTGTGCAACAAATGAGGGCTAGAGTCCACACGATCGGGGAGGAGAAAAATCAGATCCTAGCTATGAAGGATAGAATCCAAATGGAGGCAGATTATGTGATTGAAGAAAGGAATGACCTGTTGCAACTGGTAGAAGAGATGAAAAAATAGATCGACGACTTACTTATAGCATGGCAGAATGAGGTGAACGAAGAAAAATGGAAGGTCATCGAAGTCATACGAATGCAGCAAAGGGGCATAAGCGACATACAAGATGAAAACAAGTGGTACAAAGACACGGCCAATCACTGGACTAAGTGTTTCGACAGGTTGGCCAGCCTAGCAAACACGGTAATAGAGGAAGTACCACAACTACTTAAGAAGGCTGAAGCATCGCTACATCCACTCCACACCCCACCTGAAGTTGAAATTTTCATTCAATTTTGTAAAGACTTAGTTCTAAGAATGAAAAAGTATGTTGTATTAGCCCAGCAAGAGGAACAAAGTGTAAAATAAACCATGTCTCTGATTGAATAAAACGGCTTCATCTCTGCACATGATTCCATATTAATTTCCATCTCATGCTCGAAGCACAAAAGATACGATCAATTGACAAATGACGTTCAAGCAAGATTCTAGTCCCCCATATTTATTGAGGACCCAAGTTTGTTTTCCAATCAATTAATTAATTAATTTAACTTTGTGCAGATAACAACGATAGCAGACTTACGACTTCCCCGACATTCCTATAGCACTCAATTAAGGACGAAAATCATGAGTGAGGTAGAGAAGCAAAATAAGGAACTGAGAAACGAGGTGGTCGAGCTGAAAGATCAGGTCGCCAAACTGATGAAGCTGCTAGAAAAGGGCACAGAGGGCCCTGCCTTCGGGGACTGAGGCACCGGGGGCTGTGCAGCATCAATGCCGCTTCAGGCGGTCGCTGAACAAGAGTGGCCCTATGGGATGCCACCAGGTTACGAACCTCCTTATGGGCTAGGTTCTCAAGGGGTTTCTGCTACTGATAACCCTAATGCACTTCTGCTCCACATCCCTACCACTCACCAATACCATCCAAATCCCCCTACGGGGCCTCCACACACAAACCCTACCACTCATCCTCACCATCTTAACCCACCAACATACCTCCCTCCTGCCAACACCACCGGCTATCCACCACACTCATACCCAACACATATGAATCCACCACCCTACCCTTACAACACAAACACTTCCTCTACCTTTCCCCCACACATAAACCCATCTTTCCCTCCTCACATCAATCAGCCAACCACATATCCGCCCCACACCAACCTTGACTACACCCATATGAATACGACCGTCACCGAGGACCCTACATAGTCGGTCCCGGTCACCACTCACCCTGCAAATCCTCACGAACCACATCCCTACGGTCATGCTGCAAGAACCGAGGGACCACACGCCGTACCTCACCATACCGGACAACCTCTGAACGAACCATGGCCAAGGCCAGCTGATCAAGAGGCCCACTTTGGAGGGAGATGGCAACACCTAGAGGAAAGGGTCAGGGCCATCGAAAGGGGTGAGTATGGAAAGGTAGAGGCTTCTGACCTTTGCCTCGTGTCGGACATCATCATACCCCCTAAGTTTAAAACCCCTGAATTCGAGAAATACAAAGGGACCGGTTGTCCAAAGAGTCACCTGACGATGTATTGCCGGAAAATGGCCTCCCACTCTCACAATGACAAACTGCTCATCCACTATTTTTAGGACAGTCTGGTTGGAGCAGCAGCCAGTTGGTATACCCAGCTGGAAAGGTCACATATCCGTACCTGGAAGGATCTGGCTAACGCCTTCCTCATGCAATACAAATACAACATGGAGATGGCCCCTGACTGGACTCAGCTGCAAAACATGACGAAGAGGGAAAATGAGTTCTTCAAAGAGTACGCCCAGCGGTGGAGGTAATTAGCCGCTCAAGTCCAACCACTTCTGTTGCACCAAGAAATGATCAGCACTTTCATGGAGACCCTCCCTGCCCCTTTCTATGACAAGATGGTGGGCAGTGTGTCCGCTAACTTCTCTGACATGGTGCTAATCGAAAAACGAATTGAGAGTGGCTTACGCTAAGGAAGGATTGTGCACAACCTCGCCGATAGTACAAATGGGAAGAAACCGGAAAATGGCCCATGGAAAAAGAAATAAGCTGAAACTCACCATGTCTCAGCTGACCCCAACAGAGCGGCCACAACCTAACCTACATACCAACCAACGGTCATTCCCCCAGCTACCAAGTACCATATCAACCTCAATTCCAAACACCCTCGCATATGGTGGTCGCGGCTCAACCTTCTTATCAACCAACCTACAACCCACCTACTCCATTCCAACCAAGCCCTCCATTCATGACTCCACCACCACAAGCATTTCCTCAACAACCAGCTTTTCCTCCATCACCAACATTCCCTCAACAATCTCCTAGACCATGGACCCAAAACACCAACTTTAACCCACCTCCACAAAAAATAAACAATCCAAGAAAAATAGTGCAATTCGACCCTATCCCGATGAGTTACTCGGAACTATTACCCCGATTAATTCAAAACTCCTTAATTGCACTATGTCCCATGAAGTCGTTGGAGCCCCCATACCCTAAGTGCTACAATCCTGAGGCTAAATGCAAATATCACGCGGGAATAGTCGAGCACTCTACAGAAAACTGTTTGGCCTTGAAACATGAGGTCCAAAAGCTAATCAATGCCATATGGCTTAATTTCAAAAAGGATGCACCAAGTGTGGGGAATAATCCACTTCCGAATCATGAGGGACCGGGGCCTTCAGTGAATTGCATCGAGGTGGAGGAGAAAGTCTACATGGTCAATGAATCTCTTTTGGGATATCCCAGGCCACTGGTCATTCGGTACACCGAAGCACCAGCCCTGCCAACGCCGAAAGGGATGAGACCTATTGTAATAAAGGTCCCCGGGGCCTTTCCCATACCAAAGCGACCAAGCGGTGCCGTGGAAGTATGATGTGGAGGTATCTAGCGGTAAGGTAGTGTGAACACTGAATTATGTCCAAGGATTCAAAACCCAAAATAAATTATTTTGTTTTTAGCCAAAAGCTGATTTAGTCTAAAATAATTCAAAAAATCAAAATAAAAGTAATGGAAAAATAAAAATAAATAAATAAATAAATAAATAAAAACATGAAAAAAAGAATAAAAAAAAAGAGAAAAAAGAAAACGAGGAAAAAATAAGAAAAGAGAAAAAAGAAACCCCACACCAAATAAAATAAGAATTCCAAAAAAGGAAAGAAAAAGGAAAAAATTCTCCAATGTGGGAGGGAAAGAAGTCCCACATTGGATAAGAAGGAATTCTTTAATCCCTCCTCCTTCGATATAAGGAGAGATCCTTCACCAAAATGAGGGGGAGCACTTGGGGGAAGAGGGATTTTCAGAATTTTTGAAGGGAGGACCTAAGAGACTCTCTACCTCTGCCTTCAAACCAGTTCTTCATCACCTTCCAATCAAGGTTAGATCCGACTTTTATTCCTCTTAAGTTTCTTGTTTCTTCTCGGATTTTCGAGTTCATTTTCGTCTCTGTTTTTCGTTTTGATTTTTGATCCACCAAATCATCTCCGCTTTTAGTGATTTTTGTTGCGTTTTCTTCTTATTTCCCTCTAGTTTCTGAAATGATATTATTTGTCCAATTTGGAGCTGAAATGAAATTTATATCGCCTGATTACCGAAGCATGTTCATATTGGTGTGCAAATTAACCTAGCTTGTTTGATTTGTGCATAACTTGCTCATTTCTGATTGGATTTATGTCAAACTTGTTTTGTTTGATTCCTATAATCCATATCTTTCAATTGATTAGTTTTTATTTTTCCGATCTGCCAAAAAAGATTTTCGAAAAATTCTGAGATTTGAATTCAAATTTTGGCACCAAAATCTTGTGTGTTCTTGAGGTTGATCTTCGTCTCTGTTTTTCGTTTAGGTTTTTGATCAGACAAATGATCTCTGATTTTGGTGATTTTTGTTGAGTTGTATTTGTATTTCTCTCTAGTTTCTGGAATGATATTGTTTTTCCAATTTGGATCTGAAATGAAATTTATATCGCCTGATTACCGAATCATGTTCATCTTAGTGTGCAAATTAACCTAACTTGTTTAATTTGTGCATAACTTGCTCATTTTTAATTGTATCTATGTCAAAATTGTTTTGTTTGATTCCTATAATCCATATATTTCAATGGATTGGTTTTTATTTTTCAGATCTACCAAAAAATATTTTCGAAAAATTCTGAGATTTGAATTCAAATTTTGGCGCCAAAATCTTGTGTATTCTTGAGGTTGATCTTCGTCTCTGTTTTTCGTTTTTGTTTTTGATCGACCAAATGATCTCCGTTTTTGTGATTTTTGTTGAGTTTTTTTATTTCTTTCTAGTTTCTGGAATGTTATTATTTGTCCAATTTGGATCTGAAATGAAATTTTTATCGCCTTATTACCGAAGCGAATTCATCTTGGTGTGCAAATTAACCTAACTTGTTTCATTTGTGCATATCTTGCTCATTTCTGATTGGATTTATGTCAAACTTATTTTGTTTGATTCCTATAATCCATATCTTTCAATTTATCGGTTTTAATTTTTCAAATCTACTAAAAAATATTTTCTAAAAATTCTGAGATTTGAATTCAAATTTTGGCACCAAAATCTTGTGTGTTCTTGAGGTTGATCTTCGTCTTTGTTTTTCGTTTAGGTTTTTGATCAGCCAAATGATCTCCGATTTTGGTGATTTTTGTTGCGTTTTATTTGTATTTCTCTCTAGTTTCTGGAATGATATTATTTTTCCAATTTGGATCTGAAATAACCAACATTCTCTTGATTACTGAAACATGTCCGCAATTCTTTTCCTTAATTTCAAATCAAGCCCAATACAAGCCCAAAATTCAAATCAAGTTTATTTTATTTTAAATCAAATCCAATTTTATTTCATCAAATTCAAATCAAGTTTATCTTATTTCAAATAAAGTCCAATTTTGTTTCATCAAATTCAAATCAAGTTCATTTTGTTTTAAATCAAGTCCCACTGTGCATTCCTTAATCTCACGCAACGAGCTCTAAAACGAATTGATAGCTTTTTCCGCTGTTCGCTGTTTACAGAAACGTATGGGTCCAAGTACAGCCGTAGTTGTCATGGGCCCTGTGCATATATGTATTGAGATTTCCCCTCCTTTTCCAAACAAATAAAAACTCATTTTGCATTCCTTAATCTCACTCAACGAGCTCTAAAAACGAACTGGTAGTTTTTTCTGTTGTTCGCTGTTTAGATATTCGTATGGGTCCAAGTGCAGTCGTAGTTGTCTTGGGCCCTGTGCATATGTGGATTAGGGATTGCCCTTCCCTTTTTTCAATTAAATAAAAATCTTATTTTTCATTCCTTAATCTCACGCGACGAGATCTAAAAATGAACTGGTAGCTTTTTCTGTTGTTCGCTGTTTAGAGAATCGTATGGGTCCAAGTGCAGCCGTAGTTGTCTTGGGCCCTGTGCAAATGTGGATTGGGGATTGCCCTTCCCTTTTGAAACAAATAAAAATGTCGTCTTGGATTCCTTAATCTCACGTGATGAGCTCTAAAAGTGAACTGGTAGCTTTTTCTGTTGTTCGCAGTTTAGAGATTCGTATGGGTCCAAGTGCAGCCGTAGTTGTCTTGGGCCTTGTGCGTAGGTGGATTGAGATTGCACCCTTAAAATATTTTCAAAAAGACAACAATGCATTCATTTTTCAATTCCAACACCTTTCGAAGGTCAAGCCTTCAACTCAAACCAGAACTACGTAAGCCTTGAGTTTCCTATTGCACCAGGGAATACGTAGGAGCATGATCAAGTCCCGTCAGGCTCACCTCGATCAAGTTATTTATTTCACATTAATTAAGGGGTCAAACATCTTCAAAAATCACACACTCAGTTTAAGGGTACCGTTCTTCGGAACGGGCGAATGGGGTGCCTAACACCTTCCCCACTCATAACCGACTCCCGAACCTAAATCTCATCCTCTAGTTAGGGTTTTTCCAAATCTTTTTCCCTTAAATAAAAATTTGGTGGCGACTCCACATTGATCCAAAATAAAATTCATTTTTCAAATATTAGCAAGTTCGTCGTCTCGTCGAAATTACGGTTGCGACAGATGGCGACCCTACTGGGGACTTTAGAGAGTCAAACCCATTTCAAATTGAGTGTGTAGTATTGATCCCTTCCCTATTTATTTGCATGATTTATTGATTGTACGATTCATTTTTTTGTTTAACTGTTTGTTTGTTTGTCTACTTATTCTCTGTATAACCCTAGGATAGACAAACAATAAATTGCTATATATATCTGCGCGATTTCCCCAATTACAAGTATCCCAAACTTGTGTGCCCTCATACATTGCATATGCATTTATCATGAGTGGGCCCCTATACCCGGGTCTGAGTGCAGCTTATGACCGAGGGATCTAGTGGTGTCACTTTGGAGCCTACGTCCTGTTTGACTATCACGAACATCCCAGCTAGAGTGCGTCCTATTTGTAATGCCCTACAACTAGTAGCTTTTTCTGCTATTGTGGCAAGCATTGCAGACTGGAACTTGGCTCTAGTGACCTCTTATACCGCAAGATTACAAACCACCATATGAGAGGTTCATGCATAAAAGGCCATAGACCCTTAGGACAGGTAACCCACAAAAGAGGCAAGGAGGGCACACACCCCTTTCCGTGATACATGGTTCATATGTTATGAACATGCTCAAGTAAACTGAATCACTCAAGATGGCAGAGAAGAAAGGGAAATCTGAGATTAGGGGAAATACAGAAAATCAAGAAGGAAAAATCATACAAAAAATGAAGAAAGAAAATCTAGAAAAAAAGAAAGATGCATAAACCAAAATTTGAAAAAAAAAATAAGGAAAAATCATGCAAAAGGAGAGAAAAATCAAAACAAATAACAATTCAAGAAAAATCAAATGGAAAATTCTAGGAATAATTAGGAAAATAATCTCTGAAAATACTGAAAATATAAAAAAGATTCAAAAGAAACAAAATGAAACTTCAAAAAAAAAACCTAGAAAGCCTTTTAGAAAAATTTTAGAAAAACTTTGTCAAACCAAAACAAAGGTTTTTTTTAGCAAAATAAAAATACCAAAAACATAAAAATCATGGAGAAATAAATTAAATCACTTAATTATTCTGAAAATGTTCAAATCTTCAGTTATCTGTGCATAGTATGCATGCATTCATGCATTAAATAAATTTATCATTGAAAAAAGATTCCAAAAAATCACTCCACACATTTTTCATCTTCATTTTCATTTTTGCATCAACATTTTTATCATTCATGATTTTTGCATCCAAATTGTTTCTCAAAAAAAAAATTAATTTTAACAGAAAAATTTGAGAAAGACAGCCTCCTCGACATCCTTATAGAACTCATGCACAATCTAGAATCATGGATGAGCTGGAGAGAAAAAATGAGGAACTGAGAAATAAGGTGAAGACTCTGAAGGAGCAGATGGCCAAGCTGGTGGAGGCCATCCAATTGTCCAAACAAAAGGATGCAAGGGATTCCCTCCCGAGAGAACCAACTAGCTCAATATATCCTCCTGGCTTCAATCCACCAAACCCTTCACCGTTAACTATACCTCCGCAAACCGAAAGGGTTCATTATGGGTTTCCTCATAGGCATGCACCCTCATTCACCCAAACACAAGCCCAAACACATAACCTACCTTCAAACACCGTAGGCATCCCTTATGTTATCCCAAACACCACCTCACAGGCTTATCAAGCAGCCGTTGGGGGACTGCATCCTATTTTCACCCAAGGGCCTCACCCCATATACATACCATCTTCTCAACCTCACCACATGCTAGAGGAATACCCAAACCATCCCTCTAAAGAGGATGCTGAAAAGTGGAAAATCCTAGAGGACAGGATCCGGGCAATTGAGGGGAGCGCTTATGAAGCCAGAGACGCATCTGATCTGTGCTTGGTTCCAGATGTGGTCATCCCTCCCAAATTCAAGGTTCCTGAATTTGAAAAGTATCAAGGAACTAGCTACCCAAAGAACCACCTGGCCGTGTACTGTAGGAGGATGTCCCCCTGTATGCACGATGATAAGCTACTTGTCCATTTCTTTCAAGATAGCTTAACCGGGACTACCGCTACCTGGTATACTCAGCTAGAGCGGGCACATATCCGTTCATGGAGGGATCTGGCCGAGGCCTTTCTGAAACAATACCAGTATAATATGGAGATGGCTCCTGATAGAACTCAACTCCAAAACATGGCTAAAAAAGGAGATGAGACCTTCAAGCAATACGCTCAACAGTGGTGAGAGTTGGTTGCTCAAGTGCAACCTCATCTATCGAAAAAAGAACTGGTCAGCTTGTTCATCGACACACTCTAGGATCCTTTCTATGACAAGATGATCGGCAGTGTGACTGGTAGCTTCTCTGATGTCGTCATCATTCGAGAAAGGATCGAGGGTGGCATGCGTCGTGGAAGGATCGCGCACAAGTCTGCAGGGACAGCTAATGCCTCTATAGAAAAGAAGGAGACAGGGGATACTTTTAACGCGGCTTCAAGTCAAGGACAGTACATGCCTCAGATGGCATCTTATGGACCAACTGGCTTCCAACCTTCACCATACACACCTTACATTCCATATCCTTATATCGCCACCACCTACTAAACACCCTACTATCCAACCTACAACTATCCAATGCAAATCCGACCACCCACACCATACACGGTCCAAACACAAGCTATGAGCCCAAATCCTAGTCAAAGCCTAAAAGAGGGAGAAAAATCCTGTCCAGTTTGATCCCATTCCAATGACCTACATTGAGCTGCTACCTCAACTAATCCAAAATTCCCTGGTGGTCCCCTATCCTCTAAAACCTCAAGAACCATCATACCCTAAATGGTATGATGCAAATGCCATATGTGACTACCATGCGGGGTACATTGGTCATTCTACAGAAAACTTCCAAGTTCTAAAGTGTAAGGTGCAAAGCCTGATTGATGCGAAATGACTGGATTTTGGGAAGATTGCTCCTAATATAGGAAATAATCCAGTGCCAAATCATGAAAGTACATCTACTGGCTAAAAGATGGGAGCAGCACAATGAGTTGCCTTGCACAAATCGAGCTATCAAGGAAAATCATCTAGGATTTGTCGTACTTTTCAAAATCAATCTTTTATAAACAAATCTCAATGAATAATGCAAAAATTACATTTTTCATGTTTCTTAAGCATGTGCCTCACATTGTTGGCTTTACTTTTTAAAATTTACCATTCCTTTTCATCATTCAAACCCTCTCCTTATTCCTACACCCAAACAATAAATACCTGTTAGTGACAATGCCAGTGCTGTAATAAATAATCTTGAACGTCTAATCAATCAAAATCAAAGAAAAACCAAATGAGGAAGCAAAATAAGCAACCAAGGATTCCAAATAAACCATCCATTGTGATCCTAAAATCAAGAAAATATCTTGTCAAATAAAAATATCCCGCTGGAACAAAGTTTGAATCCAGGAAAAAATTAGGTATGCAAGATAAGATCCGCTGAATTGAAAGCCAAAATAATCCAGGCAAGATCAATATCTGACCATGGAAAATTCAAGAAAAAGAAAAAGAAACCCCACTGGGTTAAAATCAAGAATAATCCAGGAAAAATCAGGGTTAAAATCCAAAATTCAAGAAGAAGTGAAACCCGTTGGATTAAAACCCATAAACAATCCAGGAAAAAGTAGGGTTCAAGTTCAAAAGATTAAATCAACAAAGGCATGATCAGAAAAGGTCTTGAAGGATTCCAAAAACAATTCAGGAAAAATCAGGATCAAAACAGAGCCCGCTACGTTGACAAGCCTAAAAAATGACCTAGGCAAAAGTTAGGGCACAATCAAACAGAGGCCCGCTAGGTCGAAAACCCTCAAAGGGAGGCCTAGGAAAAAGGTTAGGGCACAATCAAACAAAAGCCCGCTAGGTCAGAAAACCCTCAAAGGGCAGCCTAGGAAAAAGTTAGGGCACAATCAAACAGAGGCCCGCTAGGTCAAAAACCCTCAAAGGGCGGCCTAGGCAAAAGTTAGGGCACAATCAAATAAAGGCCCGCTAGGTCGAAAACCCTCAAAGGGCGGCCTAGGCAAAAGTTAGGGCATAATCAAACAAAAGCCCGCTAGGTCAGAAACCCTCAAAAAGCAACCTAGGCAAAAGTTAGGGCGCATAATCAAGAGCCCGCTAGGTTGGAAACTCGTAAGGGAAATCTAGGCAAAGGTTAGGGCAAAACGAAAGGCCTGCTAGGTTGAAAACTCAAAAGAACAACCCAGGAAAAAGGTAAGGTCAATCCAGGAATCCTAGGTCAACATGACATTCTGCACCTCGTATCTTCCTAAAACTGGGGCAAAATTTTTCCATTTCTCAAGTTTGATT
Organism: Canavalia gladiata; assembly: GCA_037954105.1. Classification (NCBI taxonomy): domain Eukaryota; kingdom Viridiplantae; phylum Streptophyta; class Magnoliopsida; order Fabales; family Fabaceae; genus Canavalia; species Canavalia gladiata. The sequence continues at coordinate 21,468,423 of CM075668.1, read as the reverse complement.
AATTTGACAATCAAGATTATGAAAAGCAGCATTGGCATTTTTCATCAAAAGGTGCCATTTGGGCATTGGAACCCACATCTTTTGTCATCCTTCCCTTTCAAGTACACTACCTCAAATATCTTTTGGAAACCTTCTCTATTTCTTTCCTTTAACCATCCAAAATCACTTCGCACACTTCAATAGTGCACATGCTAAAATGAAATGTGAAAAATGTAAAAAAAAAAGGATTGATTTTGAAAAGTCATGAAAATCGGATGAGTCCTTAACCGTCGCAACACAGCATGACTGTTTCCCAAAAGGTCATATTCCCACCAGCTACAATGCCACTTGGACAGAAGGAGTATGTCTTATTCCGTCATGCTGACCATTGTCGGGTCCCAAAGATCCTGGAAAAAAGGTCCAAAGTTTACGAAAAAGCCAAGAGATTGAGTTAATCCAGCTTGTCCTGATTTCTGGTTCCTTTCACACCAACTGTGAGGTTGTCGAGGGAGGACATGTCAAAAATCAAAAAATCAAGAAAAACAAAAAGTTTTTACACCATCTCATGGTTTACATTCATCCCAGAGCATCCATTTCATCCAATAAATTATTTTAAGCATAAAAAAACAGTCAATAAGATTAAAACATCGCATCCTCTCTATTCAAACATCACAAACATCGCATCCTTGATCATTCAAGTATCGCGATAAGAATTCATTCATTCAAGCATTTCATAACTCATTTTTCTAAACTAATTAAGACTTGGGTAAAATTGCCCGAATCAGTCATGATTAAAAGACCTCAAATTTTGAGTCAAGCTCAAACTAGAGCAAGCGCTTGCCCACAAAATCCAATTTGAGGTCACCCTCAAATTTTGGAATCAAGCTCAAACTGGGGCAAACACTTGCCCACAAAAATTCAATGTGAGGTCATCCTCAAATTCTCAATCAAGTCCAAACTGGGGCAAATGCTTGCCCACAAAAATTCAATTTAAGGTCATCCTCAAATTCTCAATCAAGTCCAAACTGAGGCAAACGTTTGCCCACAAAAATTTAACTTGAGGTCATCCTCAAAATCTGGATCAAGCTCAAAACTGGGGTAAATGCTTGCCCAGAAAATATAAATTGGGGCAGCTCCCGACTTTTGAAAAGATTATGGTTCAAAACCGGGGCAGACAATGGCCCGGAAAAATCCAATTTGAGGTCATCCTCAAATTCTGAATCAAGTTCAAACTGGGGCACACACTTCCCCACAAAAATTGAAATTGAGGTTACCCTCAAATTTTGAATCAAGTTCAAACCGAGGCAAACGCTGGCCCACAAAAATTCAATTTGAGGTCATCCTCTGAAGCAAGTTCGAACTGGGACAAACGCTGGCCCACAAAAACTCAATTTGAGGTCATCCTCTGAAGCAAGTTTGAACTAGGACAAACACCTGCCCACAAAATTTCCATTTGAGGTCATCCTCTGAATCAAGTTCGAACTGGGACAGACACCCATCCACAAAATTTCAATTTGAGGTCATCTTCAAATTCTGAATCAAGTTCAAACTAGGGCAAACGTTTTCCCACAAAAATTCAATTTGAGGCCATCCTCAAATTCTGGATCAAAACCCAAACTGGGGCACATGCTTGCTCAGAAAATTCAAGTTGAGGCAATCCTCAATTCCTTAACTCCAGAAAGATCCAAACTGGGGCAGACACTTGCTTAGAAAAATTCAAGATTGAGGAAATCCTCAATTTCAAGAAGAAAATCAAACTGGGGCAAACGTTTGCCCAGAAAATTCAAGTTGAGGCAATCCTCAATTTCAAGAAGAAAAATCAAACTGGGGCAAACATTTGCCCAGAAAATTCAAGTTAAGGCAGTCCTTAATTTCATCAAGATTCAAACTAGCGCAAACGCTTGCCCAAAATCCCCTCAAGTTAAGGCATTCTTCGATTGCCAGAAGTCTTCCAAACTGGGGCAAAATGTTTGCCCAAGGTTCCTTCAAATCAAGACATCCCTCAAATTATCAAGAATGTTCTAAACCGGGGCAAAAGGGTTGCCCAATTTTCTTCAAGAGAATAAGTTCAAGGTAGAATGAGCTACTTGTTTTAATTCAAGAAAAAAAAATTTCAAAATCAATTGTCCGAGGTAGCTGACGAAGAAGCCCATATTCCACCCTCACATGCATACCCAGGGCACGTCATGTCATTTTCATTCCATACCGGTCATAATGGGCCATTCCTGCTTTGCCTGTCCTAACAGGCCTTCTTTTCAAGTTTAGTGTAGGTCACTTTTATTTCCTTTCACCTGTCTTAACAGGTCATTTTAGTTTATCCTGACAACAGCAAGATTTCATCATTTGCATTTTTCCCAGCAACAACGGGACCCTCCTTTGCATTCCTTCCTGTCAACAACGGGATTCCCATCAAGTTTATTTTTCTGCACCTTGACCTATGTTGTCAGGCCTCCTCAAGTTTACTTCTCTGCACCTTGGCCTATGTTGTCAGGCCTCATCAAGTTTATTTTTCCGCACCTTGGCCTATGTTGTCAAGCCTCATCAGGTTTACTTTTCTGCACCTTGGCCTATGTTGTCAAGCCTCATCAAGTTTACTTTTCTGCCCCTTGGCCTATGTTGTCGGGCCTCCTCAAGTTTACTTTTCTACATCTTGGCCTATGTTGTCAGGTCTCATCAATTTACTTTTCTGCACATTGGCCTATGTTGTCAGGCCTCCTCAAGTTTACTTTTCTGCACCTTGGCCTATGTTGTCAAGCCTTGCATGTTTAAATTCCAGCACTCCGGCCTATGATGTCAGGCCTTGCATGTTTAAATTCCTACATTCCGGTCTATGATGTCAGGCCTTGCATGTTTAAATTTCATCTCTCTCGCCTATGATTTCAAGCCTTGCATGTTTAAATTCCTGTATTCCGGCCTATGTTGTCAGGCCTTGCATTGTAAATTTCCTCATTCCGGCCTATGATGTCAGGTCTTGCATGTTTAAATTCCAGCACTCCGGCCTATGTTGTCAGGCCTTGCATTTTAACTTTCAGCACTTCGGCCTATGATGTCAGGCCTTGCATGTTTAAATTCCAGCACTCCAGCCTATGTTGTTAGACCTTCCATTTTAAATTTCTGCATTCCAGCCTATGATGTCAGGCCCTGCATTTTAAATTTCCGCATTCCGGCCTATGATGTCAGGCCTTGCATGTTTAAATTCCAGCACTCAGACCTATGTTGTCAGGCCTTGCATTTTAACTATTAGCACTCCGGCCTATGATGTCAGGCCTTGCATGTTTAAATTCTAGCACTCCGGCCTATGATGTCAGGCCTTGCATTTTAAATTTCTGCATTCCGGCCTATGATGCCAGGCCTTTCATGTTTAATTTTCAGCACTCCAGCCTATGATGTCAGGCCTTGCATGTTGAAATTCCCGCATTCCGGCCTATGTTGTCAGGCCTTGCATTTTAAATTTTCGCATTCCGGCCTATGATGTTAGGCCTTGCATGTTTAAATTCCAGCACTCCGACTTATGTTGTCAGGCCTTGCATTTTAACTTTTAGCACTCTGGCCTATGATGTCAGGGCTTGCATGTTTAAATTCTAGCACTCCGGCCTATGTTGAGAGACCTTGCTTTTTAAATTTCTGCATTCCGGCCTATGATGTCAGGCCTTTCATGTTTAAATTTCAGCACTCTGGCCTATGATGTCAGGCCTTGCATGTTGAAATTTCCACATTCCGGCCTATGTTGTCAGGCCTTGCATGTTTAAATTCCTGCACTCCGACCTATGTTGTCAGGTCGTGCATGTTAAATCTCAACACTCTGGCCTATGATGTCAGGCCTTTCATTTTAATTTCCAGCACTCGGGCCTATGATGTCAGGCCTCCCTCAAGTTTATTTTTCTGCATTTCGGCCTATGTTGTCAGGTCACCATCAAGTTTTACCTTTCTACATCTCGACCTATAGTTTCAGGCCTCATCTAGTTTACCTTTCCGCATCTCGGCCTATAGTGTCAGGCCTCATCAAGTTACCTTTTCACATCTCGATCTATAGTGTCAGGCCTCCAACACATTCAAGTTTTCTTTTCTACTCGTTTTGGTTTTTTTTTCTACATGTTCAAGTTTCCTTTTCTGCACCATCAAGTTTACCTTTGCACATCAGGGCCTATGATGTCAGGCCTCAAGCACAGATAGATTTTTGTACCTCGACCTATGTCGTCAGGCGACCCTGTACATATCTTACATTTTAGTTCTTACAGGCTTTCCTGCCTTGAACAGGTCATTCCACCTCACTTTGTCTACACTTTCGCAGTATTCATAGCCTGGTTAGGCTATGCAATCAAGCCTTGCATATTTAAACCCTATCGGCTTATCACATGAAGCTGGTAGGGTCACTCAAAAACCACCATTTTCCAGGCATCACTCTTCAAGCTCGAGGAACTTTACATCTTTTGGACATCCTCAAAAGTTTGCCTCGGACATAATGTATTCACGTCTTTACTCATTTCCTACCACGATTATTTAGAGAATCATTTCTCATATTATCTGGTAGGAAAATGAGTAAAGAGGGGCAAACTGTGAACACCGAATTATGTCCGAGGATTCAAAACCCAAAATAAATTATTTTATTTTTAGCCAAAAGCTGATTTAGTCTAAAATAATTCAAAAAATAAAAATAAAAGTAATGGAAAAATAAAACAAAATAAATAAATAAATAAATAAAAACATGAAAAAAAGAATAAAAAAAAAGAAGAGAAAAAAGAAAAAGAAGAAAAAATAAGAAAAGAGAAAAAAGAAACCCCACACCAAATAAAATAAGAATTCCAAAAAAGGAAAAAAAAGGGAAAAATTCTCCAATGTGGGAAAGAAGTCCCACATTGGATAAGAAGGAATTCTTTAATCTCTCCTCCTTCGATATAAGGAGAGATCCTTCACCAAAATGAGGGGGATCACTTGGGGGAAGAGGGATTTTCAGAATTTTTGAAGGGAGGACCTAGGAGGATCTCTACCTCTGCCTTCAAACCAGTTCTTCATCACCTTCCAATCAAGGTTAGATCCAACTTTTATTCCTCTTAAGTTTCTTGTTTCTTCTCGGATTTCCGAGTTCATTTTCGTCTCTGTTTTTCATTTTGATTTTTGATCGGCCAAATGATCTCCGATTTTAGTGATTTTTGTTGCGTTTTCTTATTCTTTCTCTCTACTTTCTGGAATGATATTATTTGTCAATTTGGATCTGAAATGAAATTTATATCGCCTGATTACCGAAGTATGTTCATCTTGGTGTGCAAATTAACCTAGCCTGTTTGATTTGTGCATAACTTGCTCATTTCTAATTGTATCTATGTCAAACTTGTTTTTTTTTATTCCTATAATCCATATATTTCAATTTATTGGTTTTTATTTTCCATATCTAACAAAATATATTTTCGAAAAATTCTAAGATTTGAATTCAAATTTTGGCGCCAAAATCTTGTGTGTTCTTAAGGTTGATCTTCGTCTCTGCTTTTCATTTTTGTTTTTGATCGGCTAAATGATGTCTGATTTTGGTGATTTTTGTTGCGTTGTGTTCACCTTTCTCTCTAGTTTCTGGAATGATATTATTTGTCCAATTTGTATCTGAAATGAAATTTTTATCACCTTATTATCGAAGCATGTCCATCTTGGTGCGCAAATTAACCTAGCTTGTTTCATTTGTGCATATCTTGCTCATTTTTGATTGGATGTATGTCAAACTTATTTTTTTTTATTCCTATAATCCATATATTTCAATTGATTGGTTTTAATTTTTCAAATCTACCAAAAAATATTTTCTAAAAATTCTGAGACTTGAATTCAAATTTTGGCGCCAAAAACTCGTGTTCTTGTGGTTAATCTTCGTTTCTGTTTTTCATTTTCGTTTTTAATTGATCAAATGATCTCTGATTTCTGTTATTTTTGTTGTGTTATCTTTTTCTTTCTCTCTAAATCTGGAAAATAAAAAGAAATTAAAAATCAAAAAAGAAAAATAAAAAATCCTAAAAGGAAACAAAAAAATATGAAAGAAAATAAAAATTAAAAATCTGAATTTAAAAATCTGAAAAAGAATTTAATAAAAACAAAAAAAGGAAATAATAATCAAAAATCCGAAAAGAAATAAAAATAATTAAAAATATGAAAATAAAAAAAATTTAAATAATTAAAAATCTGAAAATAGAAAAATATGACAAAATATGAAAAAATATGAAAAAGAAAGAAAATAATAATAAAAACGAAAAACAAAAGGAAAATTAAAAAACTGAAAATAAAAACAAAAGGAAAATCTAAAAAGAAAATTAAAAAACTAAAAATCTGAAAATAAAGACAAAAAAGATAATAATAATAAAAATCTGGAGAGAAAAAAAATATGAAATAAGAATCAAAAATAAAAAAAAATGAAAATGGAATAAATAAACAAACAAAAGAAAAATTCGTTTATGAATCAAATAAATAATCAAAAAGGAGAAAATAAGAAAAAGGGAAGATTCTGAAAAAGGCGGAGAGAAAGGGCTTTAAAAAGGGCAGCATAGTGCCATTGAGGGGGTTGGGAAAAATTGGGCGAAACAAGAGGAGCAAATATAGGCGCTCAAAAGGGGAGTGAGATTTTGTGGAGGATTTCATTTGCTGGGGATTCCCGAATTCAGAACGGAGGGCAGAGGAAGAATTCTACGTCGATTTCCTGAGAAGTTCCTGGAGCCTCGAGCTGAAGAAGGAAGATCTTTGATCGCAGAGCTTCCTAAGAGGTTCTCCACAAGGCCGCGAAGAAGCTGAGAGGAGCATTTTCCTTAGCTCCGTTCATCGATCCAGGTTAGCTATATCCTTTCATTACATGTTGTCGCAACCGTAATTCCGATCAGACGATGAACTCGCTAAAATTTGAAAATTAAATTTTATTTGATTAATGTGGAGCCGACACCAAATTTTTATTTAAGGGAAAAAGATTTGGAAAAAACCCTAACTCGAGGATGAATTCGAAGTTCGAGAGTCGGTTACGAGTGGGGAAGGTGTTAGGCACCCCACTTGCCCGTTCCGAAGAACGGTACCCTCAAATCAAGCGTGTGATTATTAGGAAATAGATTGATCCCTTAATTAGAATGGAAATAAATTACTTGATGGAAGTTAGCGTGACAGGACTTGATCCTGCTCCTACGTATTCCCAGGTGCAACAGGAAACTCAAGGCTTACGTAGTTCTAGTTTGTGAAGGCTTGACCTTCAGAGGTGTTTAAAGGAAAATGACATTTTGAAAAGATTTTCATTTTTGGAGGGACCTTTAGCCAGCTGATGCACAAGACCCGAGGCGGCTACGGCAGCACGAGGGTCTATACAGACTACTAAATGTTGGACAGCAGGTGAACCGCCAGCCCCCCATTTAGAGCCCATTGCGTGAGACCAAGAATCCCAAAATATTTTAACAAGAGCTTTTATTTCTTCGGAGGATCTATAGTCCACTCATGCACAAGACCCGAGGCGGCTACGGCAGCACGGAGGCCTATACCGACTACTAAATGTTGGACAGCAGGTGAACCGCCAGCCCCCCATTTAGAGCCCATTGCGTGAGACCAAGAATCCCAAAATATTTTAACAAGAGCTTTTATATCTTCGGAGGATCTATAGTCCACTCATGCACAAGACCCGAGGCGGCTACGGCAGCACGGAGGCCTATACTGACTACTAAATGTTGGACAGCAGGTGAACCGCCAGCCCCCATTTAGAGCCCATTGCGTGAGACCAATAATCCCAAAATCTTTTAAAAAAAGCTTTTATTTTTTGGGAGGATCTATAGTGCACTCATGCACAAGACCCGAGGTGGCTACGGCAGCACGGGGGCCTATACAGACTATTAAACGTTGGACAGCAGGTGAACCGCCAGTCCCCCATTTAGAGCCCATCGCGTTAGACCAAAGATCCCAAAATATTTTAAAAAGAGCTTTTATTTTTTGGGAGATTTTTTGGGAGGATCTATAGTGCACTCATGCACAAGACCCGAGGCGGCTACGGCAGCACGGGGGCCTACACAAACTACTAAGCGTTGGACAGCAGGTGAACCGCCAGTCCTTCATTCTAGGGCATCGCGTGAGACCAAAGGTCCCAAAATATTTGAAAAATAGAGTATTTATTTTTCGAAAGGACCTTTAGTCCACTCATGCACAAGACTCGAGGCGGCTATAGCAGCACGGGGTCCTATACAGACTACTAAACGTTGGACAACAGGTGAATCGCCAGCCCCCCATTTAGAGCCCATTGCATGAGACCAAGGATCGCAGAATATTTGAAAAAAGTTTTTATTTTAACGAAGAAAGAGGAATCTACCCGAAGCAGAAAGTTCTTATAAGAAGGAAACAATTTTATTTGAGGTTTGGGGATTTATTAGCGATTGTGAAATTTTTGGGAATTTTATTAGCAATTGTGGAATTTTTGGGAATTTTATTAGCACTTGTGGAATTTTGAGGGAAAATGGTTATTTGGGAAAAGGTGAGGGGTAGTTTGGTAATTTAGGAAATTGGGGGTAGAATCGGATTTTGGGAAAAGGTGAGGGGTAGTTTGGGAAATTGGGAAATTGGGGGCAGAATGGTCATTTGGGAAAAGGTGAGGGGTAGTTTGGGAAAAGGTGAAATTGGGGGTAGAATGGTCATTTGGGAAAAGGTGAGGGGTAGTTTGGGAAAAGGTGAAATTGTGGGTAGAATGGGAATTTAGGAAAAGGTGAGGGGTAGTTTGGGAAGAGGTGAAATTGGGGGTAGAATGGGAATTTAGGAAAAGGTAAGGGGTAGTTTGGGAAGAGGTAAAATTGAGGGTAGAATGGGAATTTAGGAAAAGATGAGGGGTAGTTTGGGAAAAGGTGAAATTGGGGGTTGTACACACCCAATTACATCCGAGGTCCCCGACCACTAAAGTTTATTCACCCTAGTTTAAATAATTTAAATTACATTAAAAAAAATTAAATTAAAAAAATCTGAGAAAAACTAAAAAAGTGGAAAGTAAAAAGGAATCAGGGAAAATAAAAAATTAAGCAATCAAGGAAAACCTGAAAAAAAAAACAAACAAAACAAAAAAAACAAAAAAGAAGAAGCAAAATCAAAATCTGAAAAATAAAAGTTAATAATAAAAAATAATAATAATAAAAAATCTAAAGCAAAATTGAATTTTGAGAAAAATCAGAAAAAGAAAAAATCACAAAGAAAAAGAAAACAAAAAAGAAAAAATCAGAAAAAAGAAAACAAAGAAAAATCAGAAAAAATAAAAGAAAAATTAAATTCTAAAATCAAAAGAAAATTGAAAATAAAAAAAAGGAAAATTAAAAAAGGAAAAATTAGAAAGAAATTTAAAATTATGAAAAACTAAAGAAAAATAATTAAAAAGAAATTAAAGAAAAATAAAATTATGAAAAATTAAAGAAAAATGAAATTCAGGAAAATGAAAAGAAATTAAAGAAAAATAAAATTCTGGAAAATTAAAGGAAAAATTAAAAAGAAATTAAAGAAAAATAAAATTCTGAAAAATTAGAGGAAAATCAAATAAAGGAAAATTAAAAGAAAAAGAAAATTAAAAATATGGAAAATGAAAACTAAAGGAAAAAGGAAAAGCGGAAATTTAAAAATCAGAAAATTAAAAAATTAGGAAAAATCCAGAAAAATTAAAAACTTCTGAAAATCAAAATTAAATAAAAAAAGGGAAATCGTAAAAAATAAAAAGGGGGAGGCCTATAAATGGGGTTCAATGTGCAGAGGGGGGGGGTTCTTTGGTTGTTTGGTAGCTCTTCTCTCTGATTTTCGACCTTCTCTATGATTCTCTACTTTCTCTCTGCCTTCACTTTGATTCCCCCGAGATTCTCGGAGCTTCTTCTCATTAATTCTGGTAACTCTCTCTGGCTTTGTTTTCTCCCTGTTTTGACCCGATCTCTCCCTGCCTTCCGGAAGCTTCTCGGAGCTCCTCTTCGTCGATTCTATCAGCTTCCGCGGCGGAAAACGGCACTGAGAGGCTTCTCCTCCTCACAGCCGAGGCCTCAATTTCCCCTAGCGGTAACTCGTCACGTACGTTGAAGTCAATTAGCTTCGCTGAGGTTGGTTTCTTTGCTCATGTTCTCGTTTAATTCACCATGCTTGCTCATTAGAATTGCTATGCATTTACTGAATCTGTTGGCCAGAATTGTTATGCATTCGCTGGATCTGCTTGTTGAAATTTAATTGAATCGCATGTACTGGATCTGTTGGCTGGAATCGTCTTGCATTCATTAGATTCGATCGTTGGAATTGCTATGTATTTACTGAATTCACTTGGCTGGAACTGTCTTACATTCATTGAATTGGATGGCTAGAACTGAATCGCATCCATTGGATTCGTTAGGCTGGGATTGTTATGCATACACTGTATTTGATTGCTGGAAATGATAGATGCTCACTGGATTATCATGAGTATTGGCAAGTAGCCTGGGGTGGTGAATTGCTGGTTCATTTGGCTCGTATGGGAAGTGCTATGCATTCACTCATAGCTTGCTGCCAATTACTTATGAGAAATAGGAGGTTGGATCGCTGCATTAAGCCACTAGCATATTCACCAAAATTGTCATGTGCCTAGTAGGATCTTGACTTGCTCTGGGATTCTGCGTTGGCCTGTACATGAAAATTGGTTAATGAAAATGAATTAATCAAGATTCTGGAATTAGGATTAAAGTGCTAGGACAGAATACTAGAAGCACATGCCAATCATTGCCTCTATGTCTTTGTTCTGAATTTTAAGTCCATCCTCCACTGTAGTTAGGCAGAAACATAGGATTAGTTGCTAGAAGTAGAACATAGGCCTCCATGATTCACGTCTGAAATCTAGTGTAGTAGATCATATTTCCCTGTCATGGTAAGATCGCATGTGGTGCCTCATGTATGTGATTGTTGGAAGGTCATGATAATCAATTCTGGTAGGTTTTAGGATAGTTGTACCAGCCAATTATGTGTGCACCAGGGTCATGAATTCATCACAACAATAAAATAGGTTCAGGTCCTCGTTCCTCACTCAAGACAATCTTCTTGTGGATTTCACCCCTCTTAATAGCATTGCCAAAACCAGAAAAGGGTGTCTAGGATCTGCGTTCAACAAGTTAATTCCACCTCCACTCTTAAACCATTTAAGGCACGAGCACATCTCATAGGCAGTTGATGATTTTGGTCACACCTGAACCAGGCCCATGGTGTAGGCCTAAAAACTCTCCAAATTGCTAAATAGGTTCCTGTTCAGAGATGAAATTCAGCGCAGGGTCGATAGTTAACCTCTATACTCCTGATCAACAACTCACCCCTGTGCATCGATGCCCACCAGCTACCCCTGTACCTGTGCTGCTGATCCATTGAATATTGTAGGCCAAAGAGATAGCCAATTTCTGATCCCTGAATCTCTAACCCATAGCCTGATAACCTTGTGCATGGAACCAGAACCTGGACAAAGGAAAAGAAATCAAGGCGAATATGGAACACATAGAAACAGAGAGCCATGTCATAGATTGTCCAGAAAGTATGCCCAAAGGAGCTGGATACCTATGTGCCACTGCCCCTCAGTTCTTCAATATCATGGGTTCAGTCAACCTTGTGGTTTCTACAAGCACTCAGTGAATGGTTTGTGGCTCACCTTTTCTCAATTAAGTTGGTGAACATGCAGTATCTATAGAGGCCCAGCTTGGTAATTAATGGGCGAGCACAAAATTATTGTGGATCATGTTCGATCTCCACTCATGATCCTTATCATTTCCTTTCCTTTAAATTTAATAGATGTTGTCAAATGTTCAATTATGGGCTTGGCCCAGTGGTGGAGCTCGTCGCTCATTACCTCAGGGGCGGGGGTTTGAAACCCCCTGGAGGCAGTTTTCCCTTTTGAAAAAACCTCCAAACAACAAACCACCATAGCCGTTCGATCTTGCGTTGACCAGATCAAAGGGGGAAGTCAAACGCCCTTGCCTTCCAAAAGGATAGAACTGCTCTCAACAAATTCCAAAAATTCCTATCCTGTCCTTCACCCTTAATTTACCAAATTACCCTTCCACAAGTCTAAAATGCCTAAACTATCCTTCACCCCTAAATGACCATTTTGCCCTTCCACAATTCCAAAAATGCCTAAACTGTCCTTCACCCTTAAATGACCATTCTGCCCTTCCACCATTCCAAAATTCCCAAAAATTCCATAATTACTAATAAAATTCCCAAAAACTCCATAATCACTAATAAAATTCCTAAAAATTCCATAATCACTAATAAAATTCCCAAAAATTCCATAATCGCTAATAAATTCTCAAAAATTCCATAATTGCTAATAAAATTCTCAAAAATTCCATAATTGCTAATAAATCCCCAAACCTCTAGGAAAATTGCTTCCTTCCCAAAAGCACTCTATGCTTCTGGTAGTTAAAAGAAATTTTTCCTTTTTTCTGTTAAAATAAAAACCCTTTCTTAAATATTTTGGGATCCTTGGTCTCACGCAATGGGCTCTAAACGGGGGGCTGGCGGTTCACCTTGTGTCCAACGTCTAGTAGTCCGTATAGGCCCCCGTGTTGCCGTAGCCGCCTCGGGTCTTGTGCATGATTGGACTAAAGGTCCTTTCAAAAAAAAAACAAAGCTCTTTTTCAAACGTTTTGGGATCTTTGGTCTCACGCAATGGGCTCTAAATGGGGGGCTCCCGGTTCACCTGCTGTCCAACGCTTAGTAGTCTGTATAGGCCCTCGTGCTGTCGTAGCCGCCTCGGGTCTTGTGCATGAGTGGGCCAAAGGTCCTCCCAAAAATAAAAAAAGAAAACCCTTTCAAAATGTCACCTCTTTTTTAAGCATTTCCGAAGGTCAAGCCTTCAAACAAACCAGAACTACGTAAGCCTTGAGTTTCCCATTGCACCAGGGAATATGTAGGAGCAGGATCAAGTCCTGTCAAGCTAACCCCCATCAAGTATTTATTTTCACACTAATTAAAGGGATCAAGCTATTTTCAAATAATCTCACACTCATTTTAAGGGTACTGTTCTTCGGAACAGGCGAGTGGGGTGCCTAACACCTTCCCCATTCATAACCCACTCTCGAACCTAAATCTCATCCTCAAGTTAGGGTTTTTCCAAATATTTTTCCCTTAAATAAAAATTTGGTGGCGACTCCACATCATCCAATAAAATTTCTATCAAAAATTTTAGCGAGTCCATCGTCTCGTCGGAATTACGGTTGCGACAGGCGTAGAATGGGAATTTAGGAAAAGGTGAGGGGTAGTTTGGGAATTTCCTAGTGGGTTTTGTCCTTTTCTTCAGCCAATTTGAGCCTCGTCCTTGTGAATCGAAAGTTAAATTTGTACATTACTGGGGGTCTTCATTCCTCGCTTTGACCACCACTTTGGCGAGCCCCACTTCAATTTAAGGCCCTCTCATGGCTCGTGCGCAGCCGTCTCCGATTTGCATGGCTTTAAGGGCCTTAAAGGGGAGCATTTTAGTCGGCTGACACATAGCCTTCATGTGCTTGGTACGGGCTGACCCACCTGGTCACGTTGGAGCTCGCTAATTCGTGGTTGACTTTGCCTTTTACCAAATAATTGGAACACGTGGGTCCCTCGGTGCGCATGCTTTTTATCTTATGAATGGGCGCTTGCTGCTAATCGCTCTACGTCGTAGGGGTCCTTCACATGAGTGGCGTTCAAGGCGTCTCATTCCTGGCATCAGGGGGGTCCGTTTGGCTCCCGTCCTAAGGTCGCTGTCCCCAGAAGGAGGAACGCAAAGGTTCCAGTCTATGCTATCTCCTAGGCGTTTTACACGCTATGGTCACCCTCGCATGTTCATCACGTGTCGAAGCCATTCGAGAGTCGGAGAGACTTAGCAATCGCGATATCTGCTGGTTCATTGAGGGCTTGTCGTTCGGCGTCTCCATCCTTATCATTACAAGAAGGCTGCTTTAGTGATCGCCTAGATGTGGCGTGGTTCCTTTCTAGATCTCCATTAATCTGATGCTGGGCTATTCTTTGAGCTCCCTCCGAATCCCACCCCGAAGCGACAATATGGATGGGTGAAGAATTTGCCTACCGAAACTAGAAGTGCGATGTTGATTAGACCAAGAACCCAAGGAAGGACCATGTCAGAATGTGCTAGCTGTATGGGATCTTAGCCTGGAATCTCACTGTCCTGTGAGTTTTAGAATTCATCTCGGATGAGGTTGTGACGCTTGATTTTCCTAGGAGCTAAAAAAAGTCATAGGAAGGATGATCACCACTACACGACCCAGTCTTCTTGAAAACGACGCGCAAAGTAGTTTCTCCAAGCTATAATACTCCCATATTGGTGTGGGTCCTCTGTCAAAACAAGGCCTCCACGAGGCAGTAGTGAAAGCTCCCACCAGCCACTACTCTTAGGATGGGGCATTTGTAATAATGGATGCCTTGTTTGGGGCAGATGTGACTTAGCCAAAGGGTGGCTATTGGAACGATTAAAGGCTTTCATGTGCTATCCACTGAGTGACCCGATGTCTGGGTAGGGTGTCTGCTTAGTATTAGGTTTCGAGCCATCCTTTCTCTAATGTTTCTTGTCAAAGACTAGGACCCAACCCTTAGCATAGGAAGCCGACAGATTTCAGGGATTGGTCATGTCCCGAGGGCTAGAGAGCGGCCAATATGAATATGAATAGCCCATCCTAGCCGGGGTTCTTCATGCTTTAAGGTGTGATGTGGCGGGACTTGATAGGGAACCAGTTGGCCAAAGGAAATCACCCCGGTGTCACGAACACACTTAGTGGGCACCTAACTTCAGCATGCATTCACGTCGCGACAATAGTCATGCGGCCGTGTCTACGCGCATTGGCTCTCGAGCATAAGGCCCTGCCCTTCACAGACCACACGGCTTACACTCTGGACTAGCCTGTTTGGGTACATCCTAGGCATCTAGACTCAAGGTTTGAAGGGATGCCATCAACATGGCTCCCTAGTCACCCTTTCGGCCAAGCTAGGGACCCGGCCGCCGTCCTTACAACCCGATATGGGGCTAGCCACCATCCTAAACGTAATCAACTGGTGATGAATTATGGTGGTAGGACTTCGTTCAAAGGAGTAAATCTAAGAATCGGAGCGCTTCCAAGCCTTCCCGAGCGTGTGGTTCTTCCTAGCACCCAACGTATGCTGCCTCGAGGCACGTACGACATGGAGGGACCGAGTACTGAGGCCTAACACCTCCTAGTTGCGTGCCGCGACATCTTTCTTCTCCTCCAGCGTGTCCGACCATGACTCTGGCTCTTTCATTGGGATAGTCTCTGCGTGCGACACTTATGCTATAACTAGCGGAGGATGCAGGAGGTAGAGTTCCCGAATCATGCCAAGACTGCACACCTATGGCAGGATTTGTCACTTCTTGGAGGCATATAACTTGTGATCCCGCGCCTGGATGCTGGAGGATATTGTTCGAGCAGATTTATTTCTAGCCTAATGGCAATATCCTTCCTATTCTAGACACAACCCTACGTGAGCTACAAAGGATCTAAAGATGCATTTCATTAATCAAAAGGACCGGATCCAGGACCGATCCTTCACACAACATATTTTACTAACAGATTTTAGCCTCTTATCATCTAATGCTAATGAAAAAGAGAATGAAATTATGGACAGTTTTTGCACATGCGAGATTTTGGATCTAGAATTTGTAAGTCAGAGGTTGCTAACCTGCAAGCAATCACTAGCGGATCCAAGAGTGGAGATCGGACTCTGTGAGGGTTCTCAAGCTTCCGGCAGAGAATCAGTATGAATCCCCAAAGGATGCTTTCAATTCTCGAGAGCTTTCACGATCTCTCGGAAGGTTCTTGGAGTGGCCCCTGCTTTGTGCTTAGTTTTTCTTACAAATTCTTCTCTCCCTCTCCTTTCCAAAAATGTCGCTAACCCCTAAATCTTCGTCACACCCCTATTTCTAGGCCAATTCCTTTTTCAGATTTTCTATTTTCTTTTTCTCTTTAGGATTTTTTATTTTCTTTTAATTTTCCCCGATTTTTTCTTTTTAATTTTTCAAATTTTTAATTCTTTAATTTTTCAGATTTTTTCTTTTTCCTTTAATTTTCCATATTTTAATTTTTATTTTTACGATTTTCAATTCTTTAATTTTTACAGATTTTTATTTTTTCTTTAATTGTTTGGATTTTTTATTTTTCCTTTAATTTTCCAGATTTTTTAATTTTTTAATTTTCTAGATTTTAAATTTTTTTAACTTTTCAGAATTTTCTTTTTCCTTTAATTTTTCATATTTTTTAATTTTTTGTAATTTTCATATTTTTGATCTTCAATATTCAGATTTTTTTATTCTTTTTCAAGAAATTTTAATTTTTGTTATTGTTTTTTCCAAATTTTAAATTTTTTGTTATTTTTCCGAATTTTTTAATTTTATCATTTTGTCATTTTTTAATTTTATTTTTCTTCTTTTATTTTTTTATTTTTTCTCTTTTTTTCTTTTTGTTTTCTTTTTTTTGTTTGTTTTTTTTTGTTTTGTGTTTTCTTTTTTGTTATTATTCAATTTTTGTTTCCTTTTATTTTTTTTGTTTTTTTGTTTTGTTTTTTTTTTTTGAATTAGGGTTAATTAATAAATTTAGCCACCGGGAGCCTCGGACATAATTAGGTGTTTACAGTTTGCCCCTCTTTACTTATTCCCTATCTGATAATATGAGAGATGACTCTCTGGATTATCAGGGTAGGGAATAAGTAAAGGCGTGAACCCGTTATGTCCGAGGCGGCTTGGGAAACCCTGGATTTTCTGGCGTGGCCTAACTAGGCTGTGGACGCTGCTGATGTGCAAATGCTATAGGGCGAGATGGATTTGTGAGGACTGGTGTGGGCGACGGATGGAGTGTCTTGGCAGACCTTGTTTACAAGGAGAAATGAGGAGAACCCAGCGGCCTGACACGGAGGCCAGGAACGCAGGAAAGTGAATTTGAGTGGGGCCTGACATCATAGGCTAAAGGTGCAGAAATTTAAATATTCCATGGCCTGACAACGTAGGCTGGAGTGCGGAATTAAAACATGCAATGCCCTGACAACATAGGCCGAAAATGCAGAAATTTAAAGATGCAATGGCCTGACAACATAGGCTAAGGGTGCAGATATCTAAACATGCAATGACATAACAACATAGGCCGAAGGTGAGGAATTTAAACATGCACTGGCCTGACAACATAGGTCAAAGGTGCAGAAATTTAAACATGCAATGGCCTGACAACATTGGCCGAAGGTGCGGAATTTAAACATGCAATGGCCTGACAACATAGGTCGAAGATGCAGAAATTTAAAGATGCAATGGCCTGACAACATAGGCTGAAGGTGCAGAAATCTAAACATGTAATGGCCTGACAACATAGGCCGAAGATACAAAAATTTAAAGATGAAATGGCCTGACAACATAGGCTAAGGGTGCAGAAATCTAAACATGCAATGGCCTGACAACTTAGGCCGAAGGTGCGGAATTTAAACATGCACTGGCCTGACAACATAGGCCGGAGGTGCAGAAATTTAAACATGCAATGGCCTGGCAACATAGGCCGAAGGTGCGGAATTTAAACATGCAATGGCCTGACAACAAAGGTCGGGGGTGCAGAAATTTAAAGATGAAATGGCCTAACAACATAGGCCGAAGGTGCGGAATTTAAACATGCAGTGGCCTGACAACATAGGTCGTGGGTGCGGAATTTAAATATGCAATGGCCTAACAACATAGGTCGAAGGTGCAGAATTTAAACATGCAATGGCCTGACAACATAGGCCGGAGGTGCAGAAATTTAAACATGCAATGGCCTGACAACATAGGCCAAGGATGCTGGAATTTAAACATGCAATGGCCTGACAACATAGGCCGAGGGTGCAGAATTTAAACATGCAATGGCCTGACAACATAGGCCGAGGATGCTTGAATTTAAACATGCAACGACCTCACTACATAGGCTGAGGATGCAGAATTTAAACATGCAATGGCCTGACAACATAGGCCGAGGATGCTTGAATTTAAACATGCAATGACCTGACAACATAGGCCGAGGGTGCAGAAATTTAAACATGCAATGGCCTGACAACATAGGCCGAGGATGCTGGAATTTAACACATGCAAAAGGGTGGCCTACTAGTAGGCTTGAGGGGGAGAGCTTTGCGACATTGTGTGCAGACTCCAACTTCCCGGCTTTTCTCTAGCACTGATCGTGTTTTTCAGAGTGAGCTAGACTCCGTACATTATTTGCTTGTTTCCTTCCGCGCTTTCACAAGCGTATCTTATTGCGAGTGCGATTCTTTTAAAAGATAAGATTTCAATCAGTAAGAACTGGCAATTAAGAAAATTTCAACATACTTTGACTTTGAACAACACCAGTAATGGTAATTGTCATTCAAAAATATTCGTGATTGCATTTTGCTATATACATTTAGGCAAAATAAAATACAGTTGCATATGACAGGGAAATTTCAAGATGGTCAAACTAATGCAGGTCATTTTATGGTTTATTTGTCTGATGGCATGGTATTGCCTGGTGGGATGCCTTTGAGACGGTTAGTGCTAGTATTGTATTTCAGCGACGTCTTCATGCATTGCCAACCCTGCTTCTGAAGAAGCAAAATTTTTCCCAGTTTATTTGATTTTCCCCAGACCGGTCTTGGACCTCTTGTTTTCCTCGCAACCGAGTTGATTCTGTTTATCGCTTTTCAGAACCCTGGATATTTGCCAATTTTGCCCGTATAAGGACTAGATCGTAGTTTGAGTGCTGATTTGTCCCAGTATGAACGGAGACTGCCTGTCGCTCCTTTTAACTTTTTTAACTAGAGGGATCGACTCCCAACGACCCCCCTTTATTCATTTTATCGATGCCGCTTTGCCCTGATTTTTGCTTAGGTCGATTTCACAGATTCTCGACCTAGCGGGCTTTTTTTGCTTGAATCGCCCTAACTTTTCCTAGCCCGCCCTTGCGGGTTTTCGACCTAGCGGGCTCCCTTTGTTTGAATTGCTCTAACTTTTTCCTAGGCCGCCCTTGCGGGTTTTCGACCTAGCGGGCTATTTTGCTTGAACTGCCCTAACTTTTGCCTATGCCGCCCTTGTGGGTTTTCGACCTAGCGGGCTATTTTTCTTGATTCGCCCTAATTTTTGCCTAAGCCACCCTTGCGGGTTTTCGACCTAGCGGACCCTTTTGCTTGATTTGCCCTAATTTTTGCCTAAGCCGCCCTTGCGGGTTATTGACCTAGCGGGCTTTTTGCTCGAATTGCCCTAACTTTTTCCTAGGCCGCCCTTGCAGGTTCTCGACCTAGCAGGTCTTTTTATGCTTGAATCGCCCTAACTCTTGCCTAGGCCGCCCTTGCGGGTTTTCGACCTAGCGGGCTTTTTTGCTTTAAGCATAATATCTCTTGACGGCATATGAGTTGACAGGGTTAGGCAAGTCCTTCCCACCCATGTCAGCCAAGAATAAGGCGCCTCCGGAGAAAGCCTTCTTAACCACATAAGGTCCGTGGTAATTTGGAGACCATTTCCCTTGCAGCGTTTTCTGCGTAGGCAACAACTTATTAACCACCAAATCTCCTTCCTGGAACTCCCGAGGATGAACCTTTTTGTCGAATGCTCTCTTCATCCTTCTTTGGTATAGTTGGCCATGGCATATTGCCACCACCCTTTTCTCTTCGATTAAGTTCAATTGGTCCATCCGGGCCTGAACCCATTCGACTTCTTCCAACTTAGCATCCATCAAGACTCTCATCGAAGGGATCTCGACTTCGATTGGGAGCACGACTTCCATCCCATACACCAGTGAGAATGGCGTTGCTCCCGTAGAGGTACGGACCGAGGTCCGATATGCATGCAATGCGTGAGGGAGCATTTCGTGCCATTCTTTGTATGAGAGGACCATTTTCTAGATGATCTTCTTGATGTTCTTGTTGGCCGCTTCGACCGCTCCATTCATCTTTGGTAGATAAGGGGATGAGTTGTGGTGTTGGATCTTGAATTGACCACATAGTTCTGACATCATCTTATTGTTCAGATTGGAGCCATTGTCCGTGATGAGCCTGCTGGGCAGTCCGTATCGGCATATCAGCTCCCTCTTCACGAATTTGACCACCATATTGCGAGTTACACTAGCATAGGAAGCGGCCTCAACCCATTTGATAAAGTAGTCAATGGCCACCAGTATGAAATGGTGTCCATTGGATGCCTTGGGCTCGATTGGGCCGATGACGTCCATCCCCCACATAGCAAATGGCCAAGGTGATGACAACACATTCAACGACGTGGCCGGCATGTGAACATTATTTGCATGCACCTTGCACTTGTGGCAGGTCTTGACATGTTTGCAACAGTCAGTCTCCATGCTCAACCAATAATATCCAGCTCTGAGAATCTTCCTCGCCATTGCATGTTCGTTGGGATGAGCGTCGAAGGACCCTTCATGAACTTCTTTCAAAATCTTGTTGGCTTCTGTTGCGTCTACACACCTGAGCAGAACCATATCATGATTCCTTTTGTACAAGATTTCTCAGTTGAGGAAGAAACCTGCGACTAGTCTCCGTAGGGTCCTCTTGTCATTTTCAGACGTGTCGGCAGGGTACTCTTTATTTTTCAAGAATTGCCGGATGTCGTGATACCAGGGCTTCCCGTCTGGTTCTATCTCCACTGCTTGACAAAATGCCGGTCTGGAGCGATGTTGAATGCGGATGAGAGGCATGTCTTCTTCTCGTCCGATTTCGAACATCGACAACAAAGTGGCTAGGGCATTAGCAACCTGATTGTCTTCCCGCGGTATATGTGAGAAGGTAACCTCCTCAAATTGTTCCAGAAATTCCTGAAGGCGGGTTTGATAGGGCACCAGCTTTGCATCTCTGGTCTCTCACTCCCCTTTGACCTGGTGGATGACCAAGGCTGAATCACCAAAGACCTCTAGGCGCTTCACCTTAGCTTCGATTGCAGCTTGAATCCCTAAAATACAAGCCTCGTATTCCGCCACGTTGTTTGTGTAATCAAAAACTAGTCGGGCGGTGATAGGTATATACTGATTTTCTGGGGAAATTAGTATAACTCCTATACCATGGCCCATCATATTGGACGTGCCGTCAAACAACATGGTCCATCTTTCTCCTTCTGCCTTCTCTTCTTCATTAAAGATTTCCATTAAATCCTCATTAGGGAATTTTAGCTGCATAGCCTGGTAGTCATCTATGGGCTGTTGGGCCAAATATTCTGCGAGTGCGCTGCCTTTGACAGATTTCTGGGTCACATACAGGATATCATATTCCGAAAGCACCATTTTCCATTTTGCAATCTGCCCTGACAATGCAGGCTTCTCGAATATGTACTTAATCGGATCTATCCTGGATATTAGCCGCGTGGTGTGACTCAACATGTACTGCCTCAGGCGATGCGCCGCCCATGCCAAGGCATAGCAGGTTCGTTCTAATAAGGAGTATCTGGCCTCGCAGCTCGTAAACTTTTTGCTCAGATAATATATTGCCTGCTCCTTCCTTCTGGTTTCATCATGTTAACCGAGCACACAACCCATCGATTGATCCGTCATTGTCAAGTACAGTATCAACGACCTCCCTGGGACTGGCGGTACCAAGA
The DNA here is from genome assembly GCA_037954105.1 of Canavalia gladiata. Classification (NCBI taxonomy): domain Eukaryota; kingdom Viridiplantae; phylum Streptophyta; class Magnoliopsida; order Fabales; family Fabaceae; genus Canavalia; species Canavalia gladiata. Next base: position 21,446,903 of record CM075668.1, on the reverse strand, counting down.
CCGGCGGGTTCTGTAAGTACGATTTGATCTTTTCAAAAGCTTCTTGGAAATCCTCATCCCAACTCATGGGTTGATTCTTGCGCAAGAGCTTAAAGATCGGCTCGCATGTGGCCGTCAACTGGAAGATAAATCGGGAGATGTAATTGAGTCTTCCTAAGAAGCCTCGGATCTCCTTTTCATTCTTTGGAGCTGGCATGTCTATGATTGCTCGAGCTTTGTCGGGATCAACCTCGATACCCCTCTCACTTACGATGAAGCCCAACAATTTGCCCGATTTGACCCCGAAGGTACATTTGGCTAGGTTCAGCCGTAGTTGGAATTTTCGCAGCTTTTCAAACAGCTTCCAGAGGTTTGTGAGATGGTCGTCTTTTGTATGGGATTTGGCGATCATATCGTCCACATAGACTTCTATCTCCTTATGAATCATATCATGGAACAGTGTTACCATGGCCCTTTGATAAGTTGCCCCAGCATTTTTCAATCCGAAGGGCATGACCTTGTAGCAAAAGGTTCCCCAGGCCGTAATGAAGGTGGTATTTTCTCTATCCTCTTCGGCCATCTTGATCTGATTATAGCCTGAGAAACCATCCATGAATGAAAAATAAGAGAATTGTGCAGTGTTATCGACCAGCACGTCGATGTGAGGGAGTGGAAAATCATCCTTCGGGCTGGCTCGATTGAGATCTCTGTAGTCTACGCACATCCGAACCTTTCCGTCCTTCTTGGGGACCGGTACTATATTGGCAACCCACTCGGGGTAATTTGCAACGGCCAAGAAATCGGCATCAAACCGTTTTCTCACTTCCTCCCGGATTTTCAGGGACATCTCCGGCTTCATCCTCCTTAGCTTCTGTTTGACCGACACACATCCGACTTTCATAGGCAACTTGTGCTCTACTATAGAGGTATCCAAGCCCGGCATGTCTTGATAAGACGAGGCGAAGATATCACTATAGTCTTGTAAAAGAGCGAGACCAGCCGCTCCCGATTGTCTCCAGTGATAAGCGTGCCTATCTTGACCTCTCTTCTGTTTTCCTCGGTCCCTAAATTTATCAGATCCACGGGTTCCTAATGGGGTTCGATTACTTTAGATTTGCGTTCCACCAATCTTAACATCTCGTCGTTGGGTTCGCACTCAAATTCTGCTTCCTCGTCGGCTGGATTGACAACACAATTGAAATCACCTGATACAATATTAGCACTCTCGTCGCAAGGCGGTTTTTTGTCAGATCTGCAAGTTGGGGTATGAGAGAAAGAATAAGATATGTATATTTAAGCAGAGGGACATTTATTAGGGAGAGGAAAGAGAAGATTTTTTGGTTAATGCAACTGTATTTATCATTTATCAAACAAGTATATACAAAATGTTTATGCTTTGAAACAAAATTTTAAAAATCAGAAAAAGAAGTAAAGATCAGAAAAAGAAATGAAAATTTTAAAATCAGAAAAAGAAATGAAAATTTTAAAAAAATCAGAAAAAAAAGAAAAAAAAACCAAATCTAAAAATGAAAAAGAAGAAAAGATAAAAATTGCATAAAAGAAAAAAGAAGGCAGGAGAAAAATAGGAAAAAGGGAGAGGGGTATAAAAGAAGAAATGCTTTAGGAAAAGGGGGCTGGAAGAATTTGGAAAGGGAAAATTCCTCTTCGAACCCTTTCACCACTCCCTGGCTCAGGAGCCTAGAAGGGAAGAGGAGGAGCGCTTGAACGAGGCTTTTCACAGTGTTCGATTCAAGATCCACTCCATTTCTTGTGGATCATCCTCGATCAATTAGGTAAGAACATATTGAAGGAATTTTTCCTCAATGAATTCAAGAATCAAATTCTATGTAAGAGAATGCATGTGCTCGTTTAGTGTTAAGACCGACATTTGTTGTGCTATCATCGTCTGTCAATTAGAAATTTGGTTGAAATCATGCATGAATCTTGAGAGCAGAGGATATGTAAATGCTAATGATCTCCACTGAGAAGGCGTAGTTCTTGATCATAGATTGCATGCACTTGGTTAATTCACTTTACCTAGGCAATTTGCGGTGTTATCATCCTTTGTCAATTAGAAATTTGGTTGAAATCATGCATGGATTTTGTGAGCGGATCTCCACTGTGAATCCGTGATTCTTGATCATAGATTGCCTGCACTTGGTTAATTCACTATGCCTAAGTCATGTATGAAACGAATCCATATCTCGTGCGAGGAATTTAAACTGCTGCGTATGCTTTAAGTCCATGTTGATCAATCAGACTCTTGGGCCCATAGTAACTGCAGAAGGTTTCATCCACCGCTGCTGTATTGGTGGTACAGTAGCTCGTTTAAGTTGTTCTACAATGAGAGCTTTGGTGAAATGTCCACAGAAAACACTGGGGATCCTCATCAAATAGTTGATGGCCACCATGAATTGGATAAAAAATATAATAGCTCAAATGAGGAGGATCAACATCAAGATTGTGAGGTAGGTAATAAGATGGAAAGGAGACCCAGTATTGGAGGTAATTCCTAAGAAAGAGGAGCCCCACAGATTAAGAGACAAGCAGAAATATGAATTAATTGATTAGCCTCCTGAAGCAGCGATTAGTAATAGAGTTGGGAGGTTCTTTGCCCATACACAGAACATTGATTCTTGAGGTGAAGGTAGCCCATCAGAGTTCGATTCAAACCATGCGGAGTCAGAGATAAAAGCTCCAAGATAATCACTGGCGCAAGGGTCACAATTGCTTACACCATGAGGCTTGGTTGAGCAAGACGCCAGCCTCTATAAACCACATGAGCAGAGGGTCGAGAAAAGCTGTCGGGGAGAAAGAGCCAAGATCCTATGTAACTATTGATGATGGCACCAAGGGTTGTCACAACCGTTTCCCAAAAGCATGGCCGTCCTTAGTCTCTATATGGCGCATTTAACCTGGTCTCAGGGTGCCAGTAACTATCCATTTCAGGTGATGACGGAGTTTCGAGGATCGCCTAGCCTCATCCATGATGCATGAGTGTAGCTACGTTACTAGCAGCATCACATATGGTCTGTTCCCACGCTTGGTAAGACTCCCATGTAAATCAGTGTGAGCGTTCCATCTCCACCAATCGCGCACAACATGGTGGATCCATTAACAATGGTGATAAAGACTCGTCGTCAACAAGACCATCTTCAGTTTTCAGAAGACCAAAGGAGCGGAAAGTGAAGGCTGTAGCCCACAGAATCAATGAGCAGAGACGCACTGTAGGCGAGAAGCATTTTCCTAAATCTATCCAAGAAGATGATGATACCCACTACTACCAGAGTTCAGGATTGCCTTTGCATGGTCTGAATATGCACCCTAGAGTTGATACCTGAAGCACTCGCAAACGTTTCCCCAGCATAAACAGGTCCCATGAGACACTCTGGATCCTCACGCTCAAATTGACTCCTATGACCGAGCATGTTGCACCATTCACTTCCAAAAGATAGGGATCCCGCTGCACTCACCAAGGCCTGGGTCATATGTTGTAACCTGGATCAAAGGGGAGGTGGTCATGGCTAAGTTCACGACCAACCTGAGCCTTGGCTTGCTATTATCTGTAGCTTTCAATGTGAGCATTTATTTATGGAAAAATCACAACAGAAGCCCAATACCTTGAATGATTAGCAGCGTATTGATCTTGTTTGAGGTAATAAGGCAATGAATCGCTCGTCGAGAAGGGAACGCCAAGCAGCCATGCATGTAGCAAGGGCACATATGACCATAATGGTTTGATATTAATTGATGTTGATCCTAAGTCAAAACGCTCAAGCATGGTTCTAGTGATAATGCACGTACGGGTTTAAGCGTGGGACATGGGTTCGAGTCCTGCTAAATGCACTTTTACCTCACACATTTTAACCATAAAAAAAAAGAGCCTTAACATTACAATGGGTGGCATTAGCACTAAGCAACAACATTGGCCTAATGGTTAGTACGCTATAGCCATCCCCAAGAAACGGGTTCAAATCCCTCATGCACCATATCACCATTTTGCTACCAAATCACCCCTTCAGATCCTAAATCCCAAAATTACCCTTGCCAATTGCATAAATCCCAAAACTGCCCCTGCAATTGCCAATTACCAAACTACCCCTGCCAATTGCATAAACCCCAATTCTACCCCTCCAGCTGCCAATCATAGTTTGGCCCCCAACAATTTCCAGAATACCAATTCTACCCCTCCAATTGCCAATTACCAAATTGCCCCTGCCAATTACCAAAATGACAGATTTGCCGCCCAAATTCCAAAAATGACAGATCTGTCCCCTCAAGTGCTCAAAATTACAAAATTACCCCTCAAGTTCTCAAAATTACAATCAAGCCCCTACTCTTTCCAAAATCACAATTAAATTCCAACAATTTAAATTAATTTCTTTCCCCCCAAAATTCAAAAATTCTTTTCTACAAACCCTTTTTATTCTTCAAAATTCATAATAAAATCTTTTTCTTCAAAATTCAAACTTAATTCTTTTTCTTTTTTTGAATGAAATCAAATCAAGCTCAAGATAATTCTTTTTCTCAAAGTTCCAAACAACCTCAAAGTCAATTCAAGTTTAATTCTCTTCCCCTCGAGTTCTCAAATTCACTTCAAAACCAATTCCTTTTCCAAATCAAGTCATTTCTTTCCTTTATTACATTCAAATTCTTTTCAAAACATTTTAGGATCTTTGGTCTCACGCAATGGGCTCTAAATGGGGGACTGGCGGTTCACCTGTTGTCCAACATTTAGTAGTCTATATATGGCCCCGTGCTGCCGTAGCTGCCTCGAGTCTTGTGCATGAGTGGACTGAAGGTTCCTCCAAAAAATAAAAAGCCTTTCAAAAAAATAAAATCTTCAAATACTCTTTTTCAAGCACCTCCGAAGGTCAAGCCTTCAAAACACACCAGAACTACGTAAGTCTTGAGTTTCCCATTGCACCGGGGAATACGTAGGAACGGGATCAAGTCCTGTCAGGCTAACCTCCGTGAAATCATGCATTTTCACATTAATTAAAGGGATTAAAACAGTTTTCAAAATCACACACTCAGTTTAAGGGTACCGTTCTTCGGAACGGGCGAGTGGGGTGCCTAACACCTTCTCCACTCGTAACCGACTCCCGAATCTAAATCTCTTCCTCATGTAAGGGTTTTTCCAATTCTTTTTCCCTTAAATAAAAATTTGGTGGCGACTCCACACACATAAAAGTAAAATTCATTTTTTAGTTCGTCATCTTGTCAGAATTATGGTTGCGACAGATGGTGACTCCACTGGGGACTTCTAGAGAGTCAAGCCCGTTCAAAATTGAGTGTGTCATATTTGATCCCTTCCCTATTTATTTGCGCGCTTTATTTATTGCACGACTCATTTATTTTTTTATCCATCTGTTATTCGCTTGTTTGTCTATTCTTTGTACAACCCTATGATAGATGAAGCATAAATTGCAATATATATATATCTGTACAATTTCCCCAATTGTAGGTATCCCAATAATTTGTGTGCCCTCCACACTTTGCATATGCATTTATCATGAGTGGGGCCCTATACCCGGGTCTGAGTGCTACCTAGGATAGAGGGATCTAGTGGTGTCACACTGGGGCCTACGTCTTGTGTGGCTATCAAAAAAATCTCAGCTAGAGTGCGTCCTATTTATAATGCCCTGCAACTAGTGGCTACTTCTACTATTGTGGCAAGCATTATGGATTGGAACTTGGCTCTAGTGACCTCTACACCTTAGGATTACTAACCACCTTCGAGAGGTTCATACAGTAGAAGCCTTAGATCTTTAGGACAGGTAACCCACATAAAAAGCAAGGAGGACACACACCCCTTTTATGGCTCATATGCTAGTCACGTGCTCGGTGAACCAAATCATCCAAGATGGAAGAAGAGGAATCTGAATTAGGGGAGATACAAAAAATTAAGAAAAAATCAAGAAAAAAGAAATATAAACAAATAAAAATCAAGAAAAATCAAATCAAGATAAAAATCAAGAAAATCAAAATAGGAAGAGAAAATTCCTAGGAAAAATTAATATTGAAAAGATTCCAAAGAAAACTTAAAAGGATGTTTTAGAAATAGGGAATTAGGAAAATAATCTTTTGAAAATACTGAAAACATCAAAAAGATTCAATGGGAGAGAAAATGAAATTTTTAAAACCTAAAGAACGCTTCTAGAAAAATTCTAGCAAAACTAAAAAGTTTTTCTAAACAAAACTAAAGGATTTTCTAGAAAAATAAAAAATACCAAAACTCCTAAAAACAAGTTTGTTAAAAATCAAGGATGAATAAATAAAACAACTCTGATTTATTTTCAAATAGTCAAACTTCAAATCTCTTAATATTATTTGCACATAGCATTGATTCATTCATTCATTCATAAATCTATCGTAAAAAAGAAAGGTTTCAAAATCATTCCACACATTTTCATTACATTCATGATTTTTTTGGCATTCAAATTATTTCTCAAAAAAAATTAATGTCTAACTTTAACAGAAAATTAGAGAAAGACAACTTCCCCGACATCCTTATAGGACTCGTGTACAATCAAGAATCATGGATGAGCTGGAAAGACAAAATGAAGAGTTAAGAAATGAGGTTCAAACTCTGAAAGAGCAGATGGCCAAGCTGATGGAGGCCATCCAACTATCTAAACAGAAAAAGGCAAAGGAATCTCTACTGGGAGAACCAACAAACCCGTCATATCCTCCAGGCTTCACTCCACAAAACCCTGCGCCATTAACCATGCCTCCATAAACCGTAGGGGTTCATTACGGGTTTCCTCATGGGCATGCACCCTCATTCGACCAAACACAAGCCTAAACACAAACCCAAACACATAACTTACCTCCAAACATCATCTCACAAACACACCAATTAGCTGTTGGGGGAACGCATCCTATGTTCACCCAAGGGCCTCACCCTGTGTACACACCATTTTTCCAACCTCACCCTATGCCTGAGGAATACCCAAGCCATCCTTCGGATGAGGATACAGAAAAGTGGAAAGTCCTAAAGGATAGGATCCGGGTAATTGAGGGGAGTGCTTATGAAGCTAAACATGCATCTGATTTGTGCTTGGTTCCAGATGTGGTAATCCCTCCCAAATTCAAGGTTCCAGAATTTGAAAAATATCAAGGAACCAGCAGCCCGAAGAGCCACATTGCCATGTACTGTAGGAAGATGTCTCCCTATAGGCACGACGATAAGCTGCTCATACATTTCTTTCAGGACAACCTGACTGGGGCAGCTGCAACTTGGTACACTCAACTAGAGCGGACACGCATCCGTTCATGGATGGACCTAGCTGATGCTTTCCTCAAACAATACCAGTACAATGTAGAGATGGCTCTTGATAGGACTCAGCTCCAAAACATGGCTAAGAAAGGGGACGAGACCTTCAAACAGTGTGCTCAAAGATGGAGGGAGCTAGCCGCTCAAGTACAACCTCTATTATCCGAGAAAGAGCTGGTCAGTATGTTCGTAGACACACTCCAAGATCCTTTTTATGACAAGATGATTGGCAGTGTGACTTCTAACTTCTCTAATGTCGTCATCATTGGAGAAAGGATCGAGGGTGGCATGCACCGGGGAAGAATCATGCACAAGTCCGCTGATACCTCTGTAGAAAAGAAGAAGACAGGGGAGACTTATAATATGGCTTCAAGTCAAGGACAGTGCATGCCTCATATGGCACCTTATGGACCAATTGGCTGCCAATAACTGCCATACACACCTCATATACCATACCCCTACATCGCCATCACCTACCAAACACCCTACCATCTAGCCTACAACTATCCAATACAAACTCGACCGCCCACACCATACACCGTCCAAACACAAACCATGAGCTCAAATCCTAGCCAAAACCAAAAGAAGGAGAACAATCCTGTCTAGTTTGATCCCATTCCAATGACCTACACTGAGCTGCTACCTCAGCTAATCCAGAATTCCTTGGTGGTTCCATACCCGCTAAAACCTCAAGAACCACCATACCCTAAATGGTATGATGCCAATGCCATATGTGGCTACCATGCAGGGTACATAGGTATTTCAACAGAAAACTGCCAGGTCCTGAAACGCAAGGTGCAAAGCCTAATTGATGCTAAACGGCTAGAGTTTGGGAAGATCGCTCCCAACCCAGTGCCAATCATGAGAGCTCATCAACTAGCTAAGCAAATGAGAGCAGCACGACAAATTGCTTTGTACAAATCGAGCTATCAAGGAAAATCATCCAGGATTTGTCGTACTTTTCAAAATCAACCTTTGTAAATAAATCTTAATGAATAAAACAAAATTTACATTTTTCATGTTTCTTGAGCACGTGCCTCACATTGTTGGCTTTACTTCTAAAATTCACCATTCTTTTTATCTCTTCAGCCCACTTTTTATTCCTATACCCAAACAATAAAATACCAATTGGCGATAATGCCAGTGCTGTAATAAATAATCTTGAACGTCTAATTAATCAAGCTCAAAGAGAAAAGCCCAATGAGGAAGCAGAATAAACAACGAGGGATTCTAGATCACCATTCAAAGTGTCTTGTCAAATAAAATATCCCGCTAGAATAAAGTTTAAATCCAGGCAAAATTGAGGGATACAAAATAAGGTCCGCTGAATTGGAAACCAAAACGACCCCGGCAAGGTCGATGTCAGAATTCAAAAGTTAAGAAAAAGAAGAGGACCTGCTGGATTAAAGTCAAAAAATAATCCAGGCAAAATCAAGGCCAAAACGTGAAATTCAAGAACAAGAGAAACCTGTTGGATTAAAAACTAAAAATAATCCAAGAAAAAGTAGGGTTGAGGTTTAAAAATAAATCGACAAAGTCATGATCAAAAAGGTCTTGCCGGTTTCCAACAACAGTTCAGGCAAAATTAGGATCAAACAAAAGCCCACTAGGTCGACAAACTCTCAAAGATGACCTAGGCAAAAGTTAGGGCACAATCAAGCACAAGGCCCGCTAGGTCAAAAAACCTCAAAGGGCAGCCTAGGCAAAAGTTAGGGCACAATCAAGCCGAAGGCCCGCTAGGTCGAAACTCTCAAAGAATGACCTAGGCAAAAGTTAGGGCACAATCAAGCAGAAGGCCCACTAGGTCGAAACTCTCAAGGACGACCTAGGCAAAAGTCAGGGCACAATCAAGCAGAAGGCTCGCTAGGTCGAAAACTCTCAAAGAAGACCTAGGTAAAAATTAGGGCACAATCAAAAGAAAGCCCGCTAGGTCGAAAACCCTCAAAGGGCGGCCTAGGAAAAAGTTAGGGCACAACCCAAACCCGCTAGGTCGACAACCCTCAAACATGACCTAGGCAAAAATTAGGGTACAAAATCAAGAGCCCGCTAGGTTGAAAACCCGCCAGGTCGACCTAGGCAAAATTCAGGGAAAAACGAAAGACCTGCTGGGTTGAAAACTCGAAGGAACAACCCCGGCAAAAATTAAGGTCAATCCAGGAATCCCAGGAAAACATGACATTCTGCACCTCATATCTTCCTAAAACTAGGGCAAAATTTTTCCATTTCTCAAGCTTGACTAATTAGACAATCAAGATTATAAAAAGCAGCATTGGTATTTTTCATCAAGAGGTGTCATTTGGGCGATCGAACCCACACCTTTCGTCATCCTTCCCTTTCAAATACACTACCTTAAAACATACAGCCTAAAAATCCTCTATCTCTTTCTTTTAACCAGCCAAAATCCACTTGTACACCTCAATACCGCACATGCCAAAAGAGATGTGAAAAATGTAAAAATAAAAAGGATTAATTTTGAAAAGTCACGACAAGTCAGGTGAATCCTAGATCATCGCAGCATGGCACGATTATCCCCCAAAAAGTCATTCTCCTGTCAGACATAACGCCACCAAGACAAAAGGAGTGTGTCTTATTCAATACTACTGACCATTGTTGGGTCTCAAAGATCCTAGAAAAAAGGTTCCAAAGTTGATCAAGAAGCCAAGAGATTGACCAAAATACCGAACTTAAGTCAATCTAACTCGTCCTGATTTTTGGTTCTTGTCACACCAACTATAGGGTTGTCGAGGAAGGATATGTCAAAAAAAAAAATCAAAAATCAAGAAAAACAAAAACCTTTACACCATTTCATGGTTTGCATAGCATCTGTTTCATCAAATAATTATTTCAAGCATCAAAATAAGAACCCCACATCACTTCTGCATTTATTCAAGCATCACTAACACCGCATGCTTTTCACTCATTCAAACAACACATAAGCATCTTTTTATTCAAGCATCGCACAACCTATTTTTTTGTCAAAACTAATTGAGATCTGGGTAAGACTGCTCGAGTCAATCATAGTTAAAAGGACTCAAGCTCAAACTGGGGAAAACGCTTGCCCATACAAAATCAATTTGAAATCATCCTCAAATTTTGAACCAAGTTCAATCTGGGGCAAACGCTTGCCCACAAAAATTTGATTTAAGCTCATCCTCAAACTCAATCAAGTCCAAGATGGGACGAACACTTGCCCATAAAAATTCAATTTGAGGTCATCCTCAAATTCTGAACCAAGAACAAAGCTGGGGCAAGCATTTGCCTAGAAAATACAAGTTGTGGCAATCCTCAATTCTAAAAAATTCCAAAATTGGGGTGAACATTCGCTCGGAAAATCCAAGATGATGCAATCCTCAATTCCTCAACCCCAAATTCAAGATAGGGCAAACATGTGCCCAGAAAAATTCAAGATAAGGCAAACCTCAAAGTCTGAATCAAGATTCAAACTAGGGCAAACGCTAGCCCAAAATCCCCTCAAGTTAAGGCATTCCTCGATTGCCAAAAACCTTCCAAACTGGGGCAAAATGTTTGCCCCAAACTTCATTCAAATTAAGACATCCCTCAATTATCAAGAATCTTCTAAACTGGGGAAAAATGGTTACCCAAGTCTCTTCAAGAAAATAATTATCGAAGTACTCAAGAAACCTTCAAGTTCAGGGAAATTTATTTTTAATTCAAGGAAAACAAATTTCAAAATAAGTCGTCTGATGCAGTCCACATTCCACCTCAAGTACATACCAAGGGTATACCATGTCATTTCCCTATGCCTGTCTTAACAGCTCATTCATGCTTCGCCTGCCTTGACAGGTCATCTTTTCAAGTCAGTAAAGGTTACTCTTTGTTTCCTTTTTCTACCCTAACAGGTCATTCTTGCTTCGCCTGGCCTAACAGGCCATCCTTAAAAGTTAGCATAGGGCACCTTTCATTCAAGTTAGTATAGGTCTCTCCCAATTCGAAGCCACTTGTCTTAACAAGTCCTTTTTTCTTTCCTATTTCTACATCATGGCCTATGTTGCCAGGCCTCTTCAAGTTTTCTTTTCTGCATCATGGCCTATGTTGTCAGGCCTCTTCAAGTTTTCTTTCCTATTTCTGCATCATGGCCTATGTTGTCAGGCCTTTTAAAGTTTTCTTTCCTATTTCTGCATCACGGCCTATGTTGTCAGGCCTCTTCAAGTTTTCTTTTCTGCATCATGGCTTATGTTATCGGGCCTCTTCAAGTTTTCTTTTCTGCATCATGGTCTATGTTGTCAGGCCTCTTCAAGTTTTCTTTTCTGCATCATGGCCTATGTTGTCAGGCCTCTACTAGTTTTCTTTTATGCATCACGACCTTTGTTGTCAGGCCTCTTCAAGTTTTCTTTTCTGCATCACGACCTATTTTGTCAGGCCTCTTCAAGTTTTCTTTCCTATTTCTGCATCATGGCCTATGTTGTCAGGCCTTTCAAGTTTCTTTCCTATTTCTGCATTATGACCTATGTTGTCAGGCCTCTTCAAGTTTTCTTTTCTACATCATGGCCTATGTTGTCAGGCCTCTTCTAGTTTTCTTTTCTGCATCATGGCCTATGTTGTCACGCCTCTTCAAGTTTTCTTTTCTGCATCATGGCCTATGTTGTCAGGCCTCTACAGGTTTTCTTTTCTGCATCATGGCCTATGTTGTTAGGCCTCTTCAAGTTTTCTTTTCTGCATCATGGCCTATGTTGTCAGGCGTTTTCAAGTTTTCTTTTCTGCATCATGGCCTATGTTGTCAGGCCTCTTCAAGTTTTCTTTTCTGCATCATGGCCTATGTTGTCAGGCCTCTTCTAGTTTTCTTCTCTGCATCATGGCCTATGTTGTCAGACCTCTTCAAGTTTTCTTCTCTGCATCATGGCCTATGTTGTCAGGCCTCTTCAAGTTTTCTTTTCTGCATCATGGCCTATGTTGTCAGGCCTCCTCTAGTTTTCTTTTCTGCATCATGGCCTATGTTGTCTGACCTCTTCAAGTTTTCTTTTCTGCATCATGGCCTATGTTGTCAGGCCTCTTCAAGTTTTCTTTTCTGCATCATGGCCTATGTTGTCAGGCCTCTTCAAGTTTTCTTTTCTGCATCATGACCTATAGTGTCAGGCCTCTTCAAGTTTTCTTTTCTGCATCATGGCCTATGTTGTCAGGCCTCTTCATGTTTTCTTTTCTGCATCATGACCTATAGTGTCAGGCCTCTTCAAGTTTTCGTTTTTGCATCATGGCCTATGTTGTCAGGCCTTTTCAAGTTTTCTTTTCTGCATCATGGCTTATGTTGTCAGGCCACCATGAAGCTTATCCTTTTTGCATGAGGCCCCTTCAAGTTTATATTTCTGTATCATGGCCTATGTTGTCAGGCCTCTTCAAGTTTTCTTTTCTACATCATGGCCTATGTTGTCAGGCCTCTTCTAGTTTTCTTTTCTGCATCATGGCCTATGTTGTCACGCCTCTTCAAGTTTTCTTTTCTGCATCATGGCCTATGTTGTCAGGCCTCTACAGGTTTTCTTTTCTGCATCATGGCCTATGTTGTTAGGCCTCTTCAAGTTTTCTTTTCTGCATCATGGCCTATGTTGTCAGGCCTTTTCAAGTTTTCTTTTCTGCATCATGGCCTATGTTGTCAGGCCTCTTCAAGTTTTCTTTTCTGCATCATGGCCTATGTTGTCAGGCCTCTTCTAGTTTTCTTCTCTGCATCATGGCCTATGTTGTCAGACCTCTTCAAGTTTTCTTCTCTGCATCATGGCCTATGTTGTCAGGCCTCTTCAAGTTTTCTTTTCTGCATCATGGCCTATGTTGTCAGGCCTCCTCTAGTTTTCTTTTCTGCATCATGGCCTATGTTGTCTGACCTCTTCAAGTTTTCTTTTCTGCATCATGGCCTATGTTGTCAGGCCTCTTCAAGTTTTCTTTTCTGCATCATGGCCTATGTTGTCAGGCCTCTTCAAGTTTTCTTTTCTGCATCATGACCTATAGTGTCAGGCCTCTTCAAGTTTTCTTTTCTGCATCATGGCCTATGTTGTCAGGCCTCTTCATGTTTTCTTTTCTGCATCATGACCTATAGTGTCAGGCCTCTTCAAGTTTTCGTTTTTGCATCATGGCCTATGTTGTCAGGCCTTTTCAAGTTTTCTTTTCTGCATCATGGCTTATGTTGTCAGGCCACCATGAAGCTTATCCTTTTTGCATGAGGCCCCTTCAAGTTTATATTTCTGTATCATGGCCTATGTTGTCAGCCTCATCAAGTTTAATTTTTGCATCGCGGCCTATAGTGTCAGGCCTCCCTCAAGTTTTGCTTTCAGCACGTTCAAGTTTTCCTTTTTTCAGCACGTTCAGGTTTTCCTCTTTCCGCACGTTCAAGTTTTCCTTTTTCAGCATGTTCAAGTTTTCCTTTCTCCGCACGTTCAAGTTTTCCTTTTTCAGCATATTCAAGTCTTCCTTTCTGCACATTCAAGTTTTCCTTTTTTAGCACGTTTAAGTTTCCCTTTTTCAGCACGTTCAAGTTTTCCTTTTTTAGCACGTTCAAGTTTTCCTTTTTCAGCACGTTCAAGTTTTCCTTTCCGCACGTTCAAGTTTTCCTTTTTCCGCACGTTCAAGTTTTCCTTGTTTGCACGCCCAAGTTTTCCTTTCCGCACGTTCAAGTTTTCCCTTTCTGCACGTTCAAATTTTCTGTTCCACACGTCCAATGTTCTTTTATGCACATTCAAGTTTTCTTTCTAGCACATTCAAGTTTTCTTCCCTGCACATTCTAGTTTCCTTTTGTATGATCAAGTTTCTTTCTGCATCACCAAATTTACTTTTCTGCATCTGGGCCTATGTTGTCAGGCCAACCTGTACATATTTTACATTCTAGTTTTTGCATGTATTTCCTTCTTGAAATCGGTCATTTTTCACTCTACTAAGCCTGTCACAACGAGCCACTCTCTTCTACTATGCTTGTTTGAACAAGCCATTTTCGTTTCATCCTCGCCTGCCTTAACAAGCAACCCCACGACATTCCACACCTGTCCTAACAGGCCTTTATTCATTTCACTTAGCCTAATTAGGCTATTCTTTCAAGCCTTGCATATTTAAACCCTATCGGTACACGAAACCGGTAAGGTCCTTCAATCGCCATCCGCCAGGCATTACTTTAAGCTCAAGGCTTCTAGTGTGGCTTCCAGATTTCCTCAAAAAACCCGCCTCGAACATAAAGTGTTCACGTCTTTACTCATTTCCTACCTCGATAATTCAGAGAATCATTTCTCACACTATCGGGTAGGAAAATGAGTAAAGAGGGACAAACTATAAACACTCAATTATGTCTGAGGCCCCCAATCATTAAAATTAATCAAAGAAACCAACGCTAATTTGAATAATTAAATAAACAAAAAACAACAAAGAAAACAAGCAGAAAATAGATAAGCAGAAAAATAAAAAAAATGAAAAAGAAATGGGAACAACCAAATAAAAATAGATAAAGAAAAAATAAACAAACCAATTTGAAATAAAAAGAAATCTAAAATCATTTAAAAGAATAAAAACCAAAAAGAAATGAAAAATATACAACAAAAATAATAAGTAATAATAAAAAATCTGAAAATAATAAAAATTCAAAAAATCTGGGAAGAAGGAAAATTAATTAAGATAAAAAAAAGAAAGAAAAAAGAAGTAAAAATCAGAAAAAGAAGAAGTAAAGATGATAAAAAGAAATGAAAATTTTAAAAAAAGAAAGAAAAAAAAACAAATCTGAAAATGAAAAAAAAGAAAAATAAAAATTGCATAAAAGAAAAAAGAAGGCGGGAGAAAATTGGAAAAAGGGAGACAGGTATAAAAGAAGAAATGCTTTAGGAAAAGGGGGCTGGAAGAATTTGGAACAGTAAAATTCCTCTTCGAACCCTTTCACCACTCCCTGGCTCAGGAGGCTAGAAGGGAAGAGGAGGAGAGCTTGAACGGGGCTTTTCACAGTGTTCGATTCAATATCCATTCCATTTCTTGCTGATCATCCTCGATCAATCAGGTAAGAACATACAGAAGGAATTTTTCCTCAATGAATTCAAGAATAAAATTCTTTGTAAGAGAATGCATGTGCTCGTTTAGTGTTAAGACCGATATTTGCTATGCTATCATCCTTTGTCAATTAGAAATTTGGTTAAAATCATGCATGAATCTTGCGAGCAGAGGATATGTAAATGCTAATGATCTCCACCGAGAAGGCGTAGTTCTTGATCATAGATTGCATGCACTTGGTTAATTCACTCTGCCTAGGCAATTTGCGGTGTTATCATCCTTTGTCAATTAGAAATTTGGTTGAAATCATTCATGGATTTTGTGAGCGGATCTCCACTGTGAATCTATGATTCTTGATCATTGATTGCCTGCACTTGGTTAATTCACTATGCCTAAGTCACGTATGAAACAAATCCATATCTCGTGCGAGAAATTTAAACTGCTGCGTATGCTTTAAGTCCATGTTGATCAATCAGACTCTTGGGCCCATAGTAACTGCAGAAGGTTTCATCCACCGCTGCTGTATTGGTGGTACAGTAGCTCGTCTAAGTTGTTCTATAGTGAAGGCACAGGTGAAATGTCCACAGAAAACACTAGGGATCCTCATCAAATAGTTGATGGCCACCATGAATTGGATAAAAAATATAATAGCTCAAATGAGGAGGATCAACATCAAGATTGCGAGGTAGGCAATAGGATGGAAAGGAGACCCGGTATTAGAGGTAATTCCTAAGAAAGAGGAGCCCCACAGGTTAAGAGATAAGCAGAAATATGAGTTAATTGATTAGCCTCCTGAAGCAGCGATTAGTAACAGAGTTGGGAGGTTCTTTGCCCATACACAGAACACTGATTCATGAGGTGAAGGCAGCCCATCAGAGTTCGATTCAAACCATGCGGAGTCAGAGATAAAAGCTCCAAGATAATCACTGGTGCAGGGGTCACAATTTCTTACACCATGAGGCTTGGTCGAGCAAGACACTAGCCTCTATAAACCACATGAGCAGAGGGTCGAGAAAAGCTGTCGGGGAGAAAGAGCCAAGATCCTATGTAACTATTGACGATGGCACCAAGGGTTGTCACAACCGTTTCCCAAAAGCATGGTCGTCCTTAGTCTCTATATGGCGCATTTAACCTGGTCTCAGGGTGCCAGTAACTATCCATTTCAGGTGATGACGGAGTTCAGAGGATCGCCTAGCCTCATCCATGATGCACGAGTGTAGCTCCATTACTAGCAGCATCACATATGGTCTGTTCCCATGCTTGGTAAGACTCCCATGTAAATCAGTATGAGCGTTCCATCTCCACCAATCGCGCACAACATGGTGGATCCATTAACAATGGTGACAAAGACTCATCGTCGACGAGACCATCTTCAGTTTTCAGAAGACCAAAGGCGCGGAAAGTGAAGTTTGTAGCCCACAGAATCAAGGAGCAAAGACGCATTGTAGGCGAGAACCGTTTTCCTAAATCTATCGAAGGAGATGATGATAGCCACTACTACCAGAGTTCAGGGTTGCCTTTCCATGGTCTGAGTATGCACCCTAGAGTTGATACCTGAAGCACTCGCACGCGTTTCCCCAGCATAAACAGGTCCCATGAGACACTATGGATCCTCACGCTCAAATTGACTCCTGTGACCGAGCATGCTGCACCATTCACTTCCAAAAGACAGGGATCCCGCTGCACTCACCAAGGCCTGGTCATATGGTGTAACCTGGATCAAAGGGGGAGGTGGTCATGGCTAAGTTCACGACCAACCTGAGCCTTGGCTTGCTATTATCTGTAGCTTTCAAAGTGAGCATTTATTTCTGGAAAAATCACAACAGAAGCCCAATACCTTGAATGATTAGCAGCGTATTGATCTTGTTCGAGGCAATAAGGCAATGAATCGCTCGTCGAGAAGGGAACACTAAGCAGCCATGCATGCAGAAAGGGCACATACGACCAGAATGGTTTGATATTAATTGATGTTGATCCTAAGTCAAAACGCTCAAGCATGGTTCTAGTGATAGTGCACGTATGGGTTTAAGCGTGGGACATGGGTTCGAGTCCTTCTAAATGCACTTTTACCTCACACATTTTAACCATAAAAAAAGAGAGCGTTAACATTAGAAAGGGTGGCCTTAGCACTAAGCAACAGCGTTGGCCTAATGGTTAGTACGCTATAGCCCTCTAGCTGCCAATCATAGTTTGGCCCCCAACAATTGCCAGAATACCAATTCTGCCCCTCCATTTGCCAATTACCAAATTTCCCCTGCCAATTGCCAAAATGACAGATTTGCCCCTCAAATTCCAAAAATGACAGATCTGTCCTCTCAAGTTCTCAAAATTACAATTAAGCCCCTACTCTTTCCAAAATCACAATTAAATCCCAAAAATTGAAATTAATTTCTTTCCCCCCAAAATTCAAAAATTCTTTTCTACAAAATCTTTTTCTACAAACCCTTTTTATTCTTCAAAATTTATAATAAAATCTTTTTCTTCAAAATTCAAACTTAATTCTTTTCTTTTTTTGAATGAAATCAAATCAAGCTCAAGATAATTCTTTTTCTCAAAGTTCCAAACAATCTCAAAGTCAATTCAAGTTTAATTCTCTTCCCCTTTAGTTCTCAAATTCACTTCAAAACTAATTCCTTTTCCAAATCAAGTCATTTCTTTCCTTTATTACATTCAAATTCTTTTAAAAACATTTTAGGATCTTTGGTCTCACGTAATGGGCTCTAAATGGGGGACTGGCGGTTAACCTGCTATCCAACATTTATTAGTCTGTCTAGGCCCCCGTGCTACGGTAGCTGCCTCGGGTCTTGTGCATGAGTGGACTGAAGGTTCCTCCAAAAATTAAGAATCCTTTCAAAAAAATAAAATCTTCAAATACTCTTCTTCAAGCACCTTCGAAGGTCAAGCCTGCAAAACACACCAGAAGTACGTAAGCCTTGAGTTTCCTATTGCACCGGGAATACGTAGGTGCGAGATCAAGTCCTGTCAGGCTAACCTCCGTCAAATCATGCATTTTCACATTAATTAAATGGATCAAAACAGTTTTCAAAATCACACACTCAGTTTAAGGGTACCGTTCTTCGGAACGGGCGAGTGGGGTGCCTAACACCTTCTTCACTCGTAACCGACTCCCGAACCTAAATCTCTTCCTCGAGTCAGGGTTTTTCCAATTCTTTTTCCCTTAAATAAAAATTTGGTGGCGACTCAACACACATAAAAATAAAATTCATTTTTTTAGTTCGTCATCTCGTCGGAATTATGGTTACGACAACTACTTTACCAAATGGGTTGAGGACGCTTCATATGCTAGTGTAACTAGCAATGTAGTGGTCAAATTCGTGAAGAGGGAGTTGATATGCCGATACGGACTGCCTAGCAGGCTCATCACAGACAATGGCCCCAATCTGAACAACAAGATGATTTCGGAGCTATGCAGCCAATTCAAAATTCAACATCACAACTCATCCCCCTACCGACCGAAGATGAACGGAGTAGTCGAGGCGGCCAATAAAAATATCAAGAAGATCATCCAAAAGATGGTGCTCTCATACAGAGAATGGCATGAAATGTTCCCTTATGCATTACATGCATATCGGACCTCCGTCCGTACATCTACTGGGGCAGCGCCTTTCTCACTGGCGTATGGGATGGAAGTCGTGCTCCCAATCGAAGTCGAGATCCCTTCATTGAGAGCCTTGATGGATGCTAAATTGGAAGAAGCTGAATGGGTCCAAGCCCGGATGGACCAATTGAACTTAATCGAAGAGAAAAGGTTGGCAGCGATATGCCATGGCCAACTATACCAAAGAAGAATGAAGAAAGGATTCAATAAGAAGGTTCATCCTCGAGAGTTCCAGGAAGGAGATTTGGTGATCAAAAGGCTGTTTGCCTATGCAGAAAGCGCTGCAAGGGAAGTGGTCTCTAAACAACCATGGACCTTATGTAGTTAAGAAGGCTTTCTCCGGAGGCACCTTGATCCTGACCGACGTGGACGGGAAATGATGTGAACAAGGGCACCACGATAAGCAAAAGAGATCACCTTGAAGATTATCTACAAGGAATGGAAGGTCCTATGACACGGAATAGGACCAAACGTATGGAACAAGCACTTGAAGGTCTTATCAAGGAAGTTCAAGGAAAGGACTATGTGGATCCAAGCCCAATCCCAACATGGGTTAATTTATGTAGTCATATCATTGAAGATCTTAAGTGATAAAGTTATGATTTACTATAGATTACATTAGGATTTAATTTAGATTACATTAGGATTTGATATTTATCTAGAAGTTATTCGTTTTAAATTGATTGCAATCTAATTAGGATTTCTAATTTATTATCTTTTTTTACTAGATTAGGTTCACTATAAATAGGGGTTAGGGATTCAGTGAAAAGACAGATTTTGAATATTAATCATAGTTTCTCTCTGAGAGTTTTTCATCTCTGTGTGAGTTGATTCCCTTGGTTCTTGGGCAAAGAACTACCTTTGATAACGTTGGTTCTTCCGGCAGGTCGCGGTAAGGGTCACGTTCCTCTTGATAACTTCGGTGCTCTCCGGCAGGTCGCGGTTTGTGTCGAGTTCCTTTACCTTATTTTATCCTAATCTTACCTTATCCTTTCTTATCTTATCCTGATTCTCAAGACGTTCCATTATCGTTTCCGCATTTCGATTCATTCGCATAGGGTGAATCATATCAGGAAAGACTTGCCTATCCCTGTCAACTCGGATGCCGTCAAAAGATATTATGCTTAAAGCAAAAAGCCCGCTAGGTCGAAAACCCGCAAGGGCGGCCTAGGCAAAAGTTAGGGCAATTCAAGTAACAAGAGCCCGCTAGGTCGAAAACCCGCAAGGGCGGCCTAGGCAAAAGTTAGGACGATTCAAGCATAAAAAGGCCCGCTAGGTCGAAAACCCGCAAGGGCGGCCTAGGAAAAAGTTAAGGCAATTCAAGTAAGAAGAGCCCGTTAGGTCGAAAACCCGCAAGGGCGGCCTAGGCAAAAGTTGGGGCAAATCAAGCAAAAAGCCCGCTAGGTCAAAAACCCGCAAGGGTAGCCTAAGCAAAAGTTAGGACAAATCCAGCAAAAAATCCCGCTAGGTCGAAAACCCGCAAGGGCGGCCTAGGCAAAAGTTAGGGCAAATCAAACAAAAAGCCCGCTAGGTCGAAAACCCGCAAGGGTGGCCTAGACAAAAGTTAGGGCGATTTAAGCAGAAAAAAGCCCGCTTAGTTGAGGATCTGTGAAAGCGACCTAGACAAAAATCAAGGCAAAGCGGCATCGATAAAATGAATGAGGGGGGATTCGTTGGGAGTCGATCCCTCTAGCTAAGAAAGCTAAAAAAGAACGACAGGCAGTCTCCGTTCATACTAGGGAAAATCAGCAGTCAAATGACGATCTGGTCCTTATACTGGGGCAAAATTGGCAAAAAGTCGGGGTTCTGAAAAGCAATAAACAGAATCAAGCTCGGATGCGAGTAAAATGAGAGGTTTGAGACCGGTCTGGGGCAGGTCGAATAAATTGGGGCAAAATTTTGTTTCTTCAGAAGCTGGGTTGGTAACACATGAAGATGTCGTCGAAATACAATACTAGCACTAACTGTCTCAAGGGCATCCCACCAACCAAGTCATGCCACCAGACAGTTATCCATAAAACGGCCTGCACCAGTTTGACCATCTTGAAATTTTCCTGTCATATGCAACTGTATTTTATTTTATCTAAATGTATATGCAAAATGCAATCACGAAAATATTTTTAATGACAATTACCATTACTGGTGCTGTTCGAAGCCAGAGTATGTTGAAATTTTCTTAACTGCAAGTTCTTACTGACTGAAATCTTATCTCTTGAAAGAATGGCACTCGGAAAAAGATATGCCTGTGGGAGCGAGAAAAGGAGGAAGTAGTTTACGGAGTGGAGCTCACTCTAAAGAACACGATCAGTGCTAGAGGAAAGTCGAGAAGTCGGTGTCTGCACACAAAATCGCAAAGTTCTCCCCCTTAAGCCTACTAGTCGGCCTATGTTTCCCGGCCATTGCATCTTTAAATTTGTGCACCCTCGACCTATGTCGTCAAGCCATTGCATGTTAAATTTCTACACTCCCAGCCTATGTTGTCAGGCCATTGCATCTTTAATTTCTGCACTCTCGGCCTATGTTGTCAAGCCATTGCATGTTTAAATTTCTGCACTCCCGGCCTATGTTGTCAGGCCATTGCATGTTTAAATTTTTGTACCCTCCGGCCTATGTTGTCAGGCCATTGCATTTTAAAATTCTGCACCCACGGCCTATGTTGTCAGGCTATTGCATGTTTAAATTCCGCACCCTCGACCTATGTTGCCAGGCCATTGCATTTTAAAATTCTGCACCCACGGCCTATGTTGTCAGTCCATTGCATGTTAAAATTCTGCACCCTCGGCCTATGTTGTCAGGCCATTGCATGTTTAAAATTCTGCACCCACAGCCTATGTTGTCAGGCCATTGCATGTTTAAATTTCTGCACCCATGGCCTATGTTGTCAGGCCATTGCATGTTTAAATTCTGCACCCTCGGCCTATGTTGTCAGGCCATTGCATTTTAAAATTCTGCACCCACGGCCTATGTTGTCAGGCCATTGTATGTTAAAATTCTGGACCCTCGGCCTATGTTGTCAGGCCATTGCATGTTTAAAATTCTGCACCCACGGCCTATGTTCTCATGCCATTGCATGTTAAAATTTCTGCACCCTCGGCCTATGTTGTTAGGCCATTGTATGTTTAAATTTATGCACCCTCGGCCTATGTTGTCAGGCCATTGCATGTTTAAATTATGCACTCAGGCCTATGTTGTCAGGCCACTGCATGTTTAAAATGCTGCACCCTCGGCCTTTGTTGTCAGGCCATTGCATGTTTAAATGTCTGCTCCCACGACCTATGTTGTCAGGCCATTGCATGTTTAAATTTTCGCACCCTAAGCCTATGTTGTCAGGCCATCGCATCTTTAAATTCTTTTAACCACGACCTATGATATCAGGCCCCACTCAAACCTACTTTCCTGCATTCTTGGCATCCGTATCATGCCGCTGGGTTCTCCTTAGTTCGCCTTGTAAAGATGGTCTGCCAAGACACTCCATCCTTTGCCCACACCCGTCCTCACAGATCCGTCTCACCCTGTAGCATCTGCGCATCAACAGTGTCCACAGCCTAATAAAGACGCACAAGCAAATCCAGGGCTTCCCGAGATGCCTCGGACATAAGGCGTTCACGTCTTTACTCATTCCCTAGCCTGATAATCCAGAGAGTCATCTCTCATATTATCAGGCAAGAAATAAGTAAAGAGGGGAAAACTGTAAACACCCAATTATGTCTGAGACTCCGAGTCGCTAAATTATCAATTAATCCTTATTTAAATAACAAAAATTCAAAAATTAAAAAGACTAAAGATTAGAACTCTGAAAAATAAAATCAAGATTAAATCCTGAAAAAAGGAAAATGAAATTAAATTCTTGATAAATTAAAATTTTGAAAAGGGATAAATGATTAAAATCTGGAAAATAAAAATATATTAATAAAAATCTCAAAAAATTAAAGAAAATAGAAAAAGAAAAATAAAATTAAGATCTGAAAAAAAAGAAACAGAATTCAAAATCTGAATATGAAAAAATAAAATAAAAATTAATTAAAAAATCAGAAAAGTATAAAGAATTGAAAATTAAAAATCTAAAAGATTAAAAAATCTAAAAAATTGAAAATCTAGAAAAATTAAAAAATTAGAAAAATTAAAAACTCAAAATACAAAAAAATTAAAGCAAAATTAAAATTCCAAAATCAGAGAAAAAGTAATAAAAAATTAAAAAAAAAGGGGGAAGAAAATTAAAGAAAATTTAAAAAATCATAATCTGAAAAAAAAAATAGCAAAGAATCTGAAAAAAGAAAAATAAATTCTGAAAATTAAAATCGTAGAGGTAAGTTCATCTTCCAGCCGATTAAATTCATATAATGAAAGTAGTGTATCTCTGCTTGATGAAATCGGCGCGCGTATGAGTCTCCATTCGCCATTGTTGATTTGCTCCATTCCTTAACTGCAATATTGATTGAGCACAGTAGAGAGAATAGTTAATGCATGTGGTAGGAGGTCCATCATAGATTGAAACGTCAACCTCGGGTTGTAGGGTGTAGGATCTTAGAGCCACCACATTCTTGCCCCTACCATAATAGGAACTGATTTAACCCCATGCTTACACTCTGGATCGGGAGAATCGGAAAACGAATGAAGAAGAACGGACGCCTGCTTCCTCGTTTCAGAGGCGTAACAGAGAGCCCCCCTGTTCTGGCCGAAGGCGTCTTCATGACGTCCCAGAACGCATCACCAGCTCCCGGCCGAGAACAGATCCCTGAAGCCATCGCAGGTAGTTGACGCGGCCGCTCACAAGTCCCCGACGTTGCGTCGGCCGAAGGAGAGGAGCCGCAGCGTCAGAGAACCAGCTGCTCCTACTCTGCCCCAAGCTCTGTGGTCACGCGAAGCTGGAGCTGCTCTCTGACGCAGGAATTGCTTCCAGCTCCTAAAACTCCGTCGAAGGGAGGGGATGGAGGCATGAAGGCGGCCCGGAAAAGGTCCACGGAAGCAAGGCCGAATCTGTCAATGGAGAACTGACCAGAGGCACGCCGACGAGGAGAAGGAAGGAGGAACTCAGGTGCTGGGAAGCTTCGCCCCTTCGAGATGACCGCCGGAACTGGAACGGACACCACCGCCGAGGTTGCCGCCGACCAACCCCAGCCGCCCCAGGGGCGTTCGGCCATGACGGAGAAGACGCCCATGACCGCCATTCACTAACAGTTAATTATCTCCCCTCTAATTGCTGAACGACCCTCCCAATTTGCCGAATGACATGCAGGCCCCTCCAATCCTCCGAATTGCAAAATAGCCCCTGCCTGCGAAAAGACCAAATTGCCCTTGCCCTTTTCCAAAAATTCCAGCCTTGTCCATGGTCTCTCAAATTACCAAATTACCCTTGCCCTTTTCCAAAATTCCAGCCTTGTCCCTGGTCGCTCAAATTACCAAATTGCCCTTGCCCTTTTCCAAAAATTCCAGTCTTGTCCCTGCTCTCTTAAATTACCTAAATACCCTTGCCCTTTCCAAAAATTCCAGCCTTGTCCCTGGTCTCTCAAATTACCAAAACACCCTCGCCTTTTCCAAAAACTCTAGTTTGGTCCCTGGTCCCTCAAATTACCAAATTGCCCCTCACTTTTCCAAACATGACTATTTTGCCCCTCACCATCCCTTTATTGTTAATAAAATTTTCAAATTCCTTACTTGTTAATAAAACTCTCACTTTCAATAATTGCTAATAAGACCCCCAAAAATTTCATAAATGTTAATAAGTCCCCAAACCTCAAATAAAACAGCTTCCTTCTCAAAAGCAGTCTCTGCTTCGGGTAGATTCCTTTGTCTTCGTTAAAATAAACTTTCCTTTTCTTTTTAAAATAAAAGCTCTTTTTAAATATTTTGGGATCCTTGGTCTCACGCAATGGACTCTAAATGGGGGGTTGGCGGTTCACCTGCTATCCAACATTTAGTAGTCTGTATAGATCCCCGTGCTGCCATAGCCGCCTCGGGTCTTGTGCATGAGTGGACTATAGATCCTCCCAAGAAATAAAAGCTCTTTTTAAATATTTCTAGATCCTTAGTCTCACACAATGGGCTCTAAATGGGGGGCTGGTGGTTCACCTGATGTCCAACGTTTAGTAGTCTGTATAGACCCCCGTGCTGCGTTAGCCACCTCGGCCTTGTGCATGAGTGGACTATAGATCCTCCCAAGAAATAAAAGCTCTTTTTAAATATTTTGGGATCCTTGGCCTCACGCAATGGGCTCTAAATGGGGGGCTGGCGGTTCACCTGCTGTCCAACGTTTAGTAGTCTGTATAGGCCCCCGTGCTGCCGTAGCCGCCTCGGGTCTTGTGCACGAGTGGGCTAAAGGTCCTTCCAAAAGAATAATAATAAAAAAAACCTCTTGAAAATGTCAACTCTCTTTTAAACACCTCTGAAGGTCAAGCCTTCAAACAAACTAGAACTACGTAAGCCTTGAGTTTCCCATTGCACCGGGGAATACGTAGGAGCAGGATCAAGTCCTCTCAGGCTAACCTCCATCAAATTATGTATTTTCACATTAATTAAAGGGATCAAAACAATTTTTTTAAAATCACACACTCAGTTTAAGGGTACCGTTCTCCGGAACGGGCGAGTGGTGTGCCTAACACCTTCCCTATTCGTAATCGACTCCTGAACTTAGAATCTTATCTTCGAATTAGGGTTTTTCCAAGTCTTTTCCCTTAAATAAAAATTTGGTGGCGACTCCACATTAATCTAGTAAAATCTTTTTTAAAATTTTAGCGAGTTCGCCGTCTCGTCGGAATTACGGTTGCGACAGAGGGACCTTTCTTGCACGGGGCCTCAGCATTCTGTCTTCTTCAGTGGGCTCATATCCTAGCCCATATCTCCTCCAGTTCTTATTCAATGACAAGGGCCGAGACAAGCCGCCAATGTTTTTCCCCAGTTTATCACCGGGCTTGAACCCGTTTCTCAGCATCACTTGGGCCATCATCATTAGGGCCTTGGGGTGCTGCTTTCGGTCAACCACATCTCCCTCCTTAATAATGGTGACATTAGCGACTTCCAGGGCCTAGACGTGGGTCTCCAAGGCCTCTTTGGCCGTTTCGACATATGGAGGGTTGGTGGGCTTACTGACCAAGTAATCTTCCTCCGCCGAGACGATGATCAGTTTATCGTCTGTAATGAATTTCAACTTTTGGTGCAAAGTGGATGGCACTGCCTTGGCAGAGTGAATCCAAGGCCTCCTCAGCAGGCAGCTATAGGTCGGTTGTATGTCCATGATTTGGAAAGTGGTATTGAAGATCATCGGTCCAATCTGGATTTGCAGGTTCACCTCGCCTATGACCTCTCTTCTAGATCCGTCAAAGGTCCTGACCACCATTGAGCTCGGCTTTATGAGGACCCCCTCGTGCGGCAGCTTTGACAGCGTCAGTTGAGGCATCACATTCAGCAAAGAACCATTATCTACCAGAAACCTGGCTAGAATGTGGTCCAGGCACTTAACCGATATGTGTAATGCCTTATTGTATCCAGCTCCCTCATCTGGAATCTCCCTATCAGCAAAGGTGAGGAAGTTGTTGGCATTGATGTTGCTGGCGATGCCTTCCAATTTGTCCACCGAGATATTGTGGATCACGTGAGCCTCATTTAGTACCTTCAGTAGTACATTCCGATGGGGCTCTGAGTTCATCATCAGGGTCAGCAGCGATATTCTAGCCAGTATACGGTTCAACTGCTCCAGTACCGTATACTCGCTCTGTCTGATCATCTTGAGGAATTCACAAGCATCTTCCTCAGAGACTGGCCTTTTTAGCTCTTTTTCCTCTTACCGCCGCCGGCTGCTGGCCTCAGGTTCGGGACCTACTAAGAATTCCTCGCCGCAAGGAGGCTTTCTTCTTTCCTCAGCAGGAGCGTAGATACGACCACTCCTAGTCATGCCTCCGACCCCGGCTATGTTCCCCACATCAGGGGTTGAGCTTATTGCTGCCTCGGGCCTTGGTCCCTCTTCTATCTTGCCGTCAGATACCTCCACACCATACTTCCACGGCACCGTTTGGTTGCTTTGGTATGGGAAAGGCCCAGGAACCTTTATTACTACAGGTCTCATCCCTTTTGGTATTGTCTGGGCTGGCGCTTCGGTATACCGAATGACCAGAGGCCTGGGATGTCCCAAAGGGGATTCATTGACCATGCAGACCTCCTTGTCCATCTCGATGTAATTCACCGAAGGCCCTGCTCCTCCGTGATTTGGTAGCGGATTATTCCCCACACTTGGTGCGTCTTTTTCGAAGTTTAGCCACTTGGCGTTGATTAACTTCTGGACCCTATGTTTCAAGGCCAGACAGTTCTCAGTAGAATGCCCCCCCGTTCCAGCATGTTAATCGCATTTAGGTTTTGGATTGTACCACTTTGGGTATGGGGGTTCTAGTGGCTTCATGGGAACTAGTGCAATTAGGGAGTTTTGAATTAAACGGGGAAACAACTCCGAATAACTCATTGGGATTGGGTCGAATTGCACCATTTTCCTTTGGTTATTTGTTTTTTATGGAGGTGGGTTGGAGTTGGTGTTAGGTGTCCATGGTCTGGGAGATTGTTGAGGGAACGTAGGTTGTGGAGGAAAGGTCGACTGTTGAGGAAATGTTTGTGGGGGTGGAGTCATGATTGGAGGGTTTGTTTGGAATGGAGTGGGTGGGTTGTATGTTGGTTGATAGGAAGGTTGGGCCGCGGCTACCATGTGCGGAGGTGTTCGAAATTGTGGTTGATACGACATTTGGTAGCTGGGGGATGATTGGTATGTGGGTTGGGCCATGGCCGCCCTGTTGGGGTCAGCTGAAACATGGTGGGTTTCAGCATCTTTCTTCTTCCATGGGCCATTTGCCATTTTCCCGTTCGTGCTGCCGGCGGTGTTGTGAATAATCTTTCCACAGCATAGGCCACTCTCAATGCGTTCTCCGATCAGCACCATGTCGGAGAAATTGGCGGACACACTGTCTACCATTTTGTCATAAAAGGGAGCCGGGAGGGTCTCCATGAAGGTACTGATCATTTCACGGTCCAAAAGAAGTGGTTGGACTTGAGCGGCCAGTTCTCTCCACCGCTGGGTGTACTCTTTAAAGGACTCATTTTCTCTCTTCATCATATTTTGTAGCTGAGTCCGGTCGGGAGCCATCTCCATGTTGTGCTTATACTTCTTGAGGAAGGCATCAACCAAGTCCTTCCAACAACGGATATGTGACCTCTCTAGCTGGGTATACCAGCTAGCTGCCTCTCCCACTAGACTGTCCTGAAAATAGTGGATGAGCAGCTTGTCATTATGAGAGTGGGAGGCCATCTTCCAGCAGTACATGGTCAGATGACTCTTTGGACAGCCGGTCCCCTTGTACTTCTCAAACTCAGGGATCTTGAATTTGGGGGAATGATGACGTCAGGCACAAGGCAGAGGTCAGAAGCCTCTACCGTTCCATATCCACCCCCTTCGATGGCCCTGACTCTCTCCTCCAGATGTTGCCACCTCCCTCCGAGGTGGGCTTCATGATCAGCTGGCCTTGGCCATGGCTCATTTAACGGCTGGCCGGTGTGATGAGGTGCGGCGTAGGGTCCCTCGGTTCTTGCAGCATGACCGTAGGGGTGTGGTTGGTGAGGGTTTGCCGAATGGGTGGCGACCGGAATCGAGTATGTAGGTTCCTCGGTGACAGTCGTGTTCATGTGGGTGTAGTCAGGGTTGGTGTGAGGTGGGTTTGTGTTTGGCTGATTGGTGTGAGGAAGGAATGCTGGGTTTATGTGTGGGGGGAAGGCAGAAGAAGTGTTTGGGTTGTAAGGATAGGGCGGTGGGTTCATATGTGTTGAGTAGGGGTGTGGTGGATAGCCGGTGGTGTTAGCAGGGGGAAGATATGTTGGTAGGTTAAGGTGGTGGGGATGAGTGGTAGGATTTGTGTGCGGAGGCCTAGTGAGGGGATTTGGGTGGTATTGGGGAGAGGTGGGAATGTGGAGCAGAAATGCATTGGGGTTTTCAGCAACAGTCACCCCTTGAGAACCTAGTTGTGGGAAGGTTCGTAACCCGGTGGCATCCCATAGGGCAACTCTTGTTCAGCAACCGCCTGAAGCGGCATCGATGCAGCAGCAGCCCCCGGTGCTTCAGATGCCGAAGGCCCCTCTGTGCCCTTTTCGAGCAGCTTCATCAGCTTGGCGACCTGATCCTTCAGCTCGGCCACCTCGTTCCTCAGCTCTTCATTTTGCATCTCTAGCTCACTCATGATTTTTGTCTTCGATCGAGTGCTATAAGAATGCCGGGGAAGTCGTGAGTCCGCAATTTTTGTTATCTGCGCAAAGTTAAATTAATTAATTAATTAGAAAAACAAACTTGGGGTCCAATAAATATGGGGGACCAGACTCTCGTTTGAACGTTGTTTGCCAATTGGTTGCATCTTTTGTGCTTCGAGCATGAGATTGAAACTAATATGGAATCGTGTGCAGAGATGAAGCCATTTTATTCAATTGGAGACATGGTTTATGTTACATTTTGTTCCTCCCGCTGGGCTAATACAACATATTTTTTCATTCGTAAAACTAAATCTTTACAGAACTAAATGAAAATGTTGACTTCCGGTGGCGTGTGGAGTGGATGTAGCGACGCTTCCGCCTTCTTGAGCAGTTGTGGTACCTCCTCTATTGCAGTATTTGCCAGATCGGTGGTGTCCTTGTACCACTTGTTCTCGTCTTGTATGTCGCTGATGCCCCTTTGCTGCATTCTTATGACTTCGATGACCTTCCACTTTTCTTCATTCACTTCATTCTGCCATACTATGACCAGGCCATCGATCTGTTTCTTCATCTCTTCCACTCGTTGCAGCAGGTCATTTCTTTCTTCGACCACGTAATCCGCCTCCAACTAGATTCTGTTTTTTGTGTCCAGAAGCTGGTTCTTCTCCTCTCTGATCGTGTGGAGTCTAGCCTTCATTTGTTGCACAGCGTTTCTCAGCTGCTGGTTTTCTTGGAGCGCGGCATCCCTCTCTTGGACTCTCATCCCAAGCTCCTTATTAGCTGCTTGGAGGTTTAGGTGAACCCGGGCGGCGTGCTCATGCTCTCCCTTTTGCTGCTCTCGGACGCTCTCTAGGATAATTTCGTTCACCTACTTTTCTCTTTTTAATTTAGCACAATCTTGCTGAGACTTTAAGAGTTCTTCTTCCAGCTGGCTATTCTTCTTAGTCATGGCTTCTAATTGTTCTTTTAGCTTCTTTACAGCCTCATCTTCGAACACCGCGGGTGGAGGTTGGCTGCCAGAAAGGATGGCCAGAGGTATGAAGGGCAATTTGATCAAATGTACCCTGTTCCTGACCCACTGTTTGTACTCTTCCTTGGCGGCACAACTCCGAACTCCCAACTCCTTTCCCTTGCATGTGACATCTTCCCAAGCTTCTCGAACTTTCCGGAGACTATCAGCGAAATCTCCTTCATATTTCAAGAAGAAAGGGGTCACTTGCTCATCTGACGGTGGTGTCTTGAGAGGATAGGCCAGCTGCCTTTGCCCCAGTATTGGATTGTAGTTGATACAACCCCTAACTCCCATGAGAGGTACGTTCGAGAACCCCTTGCAACGGTAGATGATGCTTGTTCTCTGTTGCCATGATGGCTGCCATCTGATCCGCTCCTCGGTTAAGCCGGCGAAGTGGGCTGACCATTCATCGTTGCTCATGGGCTTTATCTGGTAACACAGTGAATCTGACACCGGGCATTGTACCTTTGTGTTCCTCTTGAAGATGTGGCCAGTTATCCACACGTAGAGTAGAGGTAAACAGCAAATCAACCTCGTTCTCTTCTTCTCATGGCAAAAGCTCAGGGTACCGTAGACGTCCGCCAATAGAGCAGTAACAGGATTTTCCGCTTTGTTCATCCTTGCTAAGAATATGTCCACGACATTTAGGTCCACGAAGTCCTTCATACATAGGAAAAGTACCAGCCCATAAATGGTGAGAGCTAGCACATCCATGTATACGGCCCACTAGTTACTGCTGCCTAGGTGTTGCATGTATTCCTCCAAGAACTCCCGGGTGAACCCTTTGACTAAGCTCTTGGTTTGGTAGCCAGCCAGCCGATCTCTGGTTTGTAGACCTAGAGCCTGCGCGGCAACTCGGAAGGTGGAATGATGTTCCAAGTGCTGATATGGCCTACTTGCTTCCAATGGCAGATCCAGGATCTGTTCGAACTCCTCCAAGGTGGGAGCCAGCTGGAAATCTGAAAATGTGAAGCATCGGAGGGGAGGGTCGTAGTACTGTACCATGGCTGTGAGGGCCCCTTCCTGTACTTGGACCTTCAGTAGCTTCAATATGTTGCCGTACTTTTTGCAGAAAGACATATGTTGTATGTTTGTCAGCTTGCTCCCAAACACATCCAAACTCGCAAGGTCTGCCACCTTGACCCCGATGCGTCTCCCCTTCTTCAACTGCCCGGATTCCATATTAATTTCCATCTCACCTCTTTTATGACAGTTCCTGAGAATCTGGTCCCCCAAAAAAAAGACAACGCAAATATGTTGGAATCGAGGATAGATAAAGTTAATGCATGATGCAATTAAAGTAATAAATATGGGTAGGTTCTTTTTACCACCCTCTTTTCTTTCCTTTTCTTTATCTTGTCTATTTCCTTTCTCTCTTTTTCTCTTTCCATTCTTCTCTCTTCCCCTATTATTTTCTTTCCCCTCTCTTCACTTATTTCTCTCTTTTTCTCTTTTTGGAGTTTCTTCTCTCATCTTCTTTTCTTTTCTATCCTTTTATCCACTTCCCCTTATTTTGTCCATTTTTTTTCTCTCTTTTTCTCTTTCCATTCTTCCCTCTTCCCCTATTATTTTCTTTCCCCTCTTTTCACTTATTTCTCTCTTTTCCTCTTTTTGGAGTTTCTTCTCTCTTTCCTTTTCTTCTGTTTTTTTTTATTTCTATCTACTTCCCCTATTGCAGGTAAGTAAAAGCTTACAGAATGGGCGTCGAGTAACTGGAGTGAGCCCTCCGTATGTCCTAGAGGGGTAACCTGTCCTTTGGGTCTAGGGCTTTTAATGCATGAACCTCTCCAAGGTGGTTTGTAATCCTAAAGGTGTAAAGGTAACTAGAGCCAAGTTCTAGTCCATAATGCTTGCCACAAAAGTAGAAGTAGCCACTAGTTGCGGGACATTATGAATAGGACGCACTCTAGCTGGGATTTTCATGATAGCCACACAGGACGTAAGCCCCAACGTGACACCACTAGATCCTTCTAATCCTCGGCAACACTCAGACCCGGGTATAGGGCCCCACTCGTGATAAAATGTAATGCAATGTATGGAGGGCACGTTATTTGGGATACCTGCAATTGGGGAAATCACGCAAATAGGTACAATAATTTATTGTTCGTCTAACCTAGAGTTATACAAATAATAATTGAATCAATAAAACAAAGCAGATAAACAAATCATGCAATAAATAAAACATGCACATAAACAAAGGAGGGATCTAAATTAAATTAAACACACTCAATTTTGTTGGGCTTGACTCTCTAGGTATCCCAAGTGGAGTCGCCATCTGTCGCAACCGTAATTCTGACGAGACAACGAACTCGCTAAAATTTGAAAATTAAATTTTATTTGATTAATGTGGAGTCGTCACCAAATTTTTATTTAAGGGAAAAAGATTTGGAAAAAACCCTGACTCGAGGATGAGATTCGAAGTTGGGGAGTCGGTTACGAGTGGGGAAGGTGTTAGGCACCCCACTCACCCGTTCTGAAGAACGGAACCCTCAAATCGAGCGTGTGATTATTTGGAAATAGTTTGATCCCTTAATTAGCATGGAAATAAATTACTTGATGGAGGTTAGCCTGACAGGACTTGATCCTGCTCCTACGTATTCCTAGGTGCAACGGGAAACTCAAGGCTTACGTAGTTCTAGTTTGTGAAGGCTTGACCTTCAGAGGTATTTAAAGGAAAATGACATTTTGAAAAGATTTTCATTTTTGGAGAGACCTTTAGCCCACTCATCCACAAGACCCGAGGCGGCTACGGCAGCACGGGGGCCTATACAGACTACTAAATGTTGGACAGCAGGTGAACCGCCAGCCCCCCATTTAGAGCCCATTGCGTGAGACCAAGAATCCAAAAATATTTTAACAAGAGCTTTTATTTCTTGGGAGGATCTATAGTCCACTCATGCACAAGACCCGAGGTGGCTAAGGAAGCACGGGGGCCTATAGAGACTACTAAACGTTGGACAGCAGGTGAACCGCCAGTCCCCCATTTAGAGCCCATCGCGTGAGACCAAAGATCCCAAAATATTTGAAAATAGAGTTTTTATTTTTCGAAAGGACCTTTAGTCCACTCATGCACAAGACCCGAGGCAGCTACGGCAGCACAGGGGCCTATACAGACTACTAAACGTTAGACAACAGGTGAACCGCCACCCCCCCCCCCATTTAGAGCCCGTTGCGTGAGACCCAGGATCCCAAAATATTTGAAATTGTTTTTTATTTTAACGAAGAAAGAGGAATCTACCCGAAGCAGAGAATGCTTTTAAGAAGCAAGCAATTTTATTTGAGGTTTGGGGATTTATTAGCGATTGTGGAATTTTTGGGAATTTTATTAGCACTTCTGGAATTTTGGGGGAAAATGGTTATTTGGGAAAAGGTGAGGGGTAGTTTGGGAATTTGGGAAATTGGGGTAGAATGGTCATTTGGGAAAAGGTGAGGGGTAGTTTGGTAATTTTGGAAATTGGGGGTAGAATGGGAATTTGGGAAAAGGTGAGGGGTAGTTTGGGAATTTGGGAAAGTGGGGGCAGAATGGTCATTTGGGAAAAGGTGAGGGGTAGTTTGGTAATTTGGGAAATTAGGGGTAAAACGGGAATTTAGGAAAAGGTGAGAGGTAGTTTGGGAAAAGGTGAAATTGGGGGTAAAACAGGAATTTAGGAAAAGATGAGGGGTAGTTTGGGGAAAGGTGAAATTGGGGGTAGAATGGAAATTTAGGAAAAGGTGAGGGGTAGTTTGGGAAGAGGTGAAATTGAGGGTAGAATGGGAATTTAGGAAAAGGTGAGGGGTAGTTTGGGAAGAGGCGAAATTGGGGGTACAATAGGAATTTAGGAAAAGGTGAGGGGTAGTTTGGGAATTTCCTAGTGGATTTTGTCCTTTTCTTCAGCCAATTTGAGCCTCGCCCTGTGAATCGAAAGTTGAATTTGCACATTACTGGGGGTCTTCATTCCTCGCTTTGACCACCACTTTGGCGGGCTCCACTTCAATTTAAGGCTTCCTCATGGCTCGTGCACAGCCGTCTCCGATTAGCATGGCTTAAAGGGCCTTAAAGGGGAGCATTTT
The DNA here is from genome assembly GCA_037954105.1 of Canavalia gladiata. Classification (NCBI taxonomy): domain Eukaryota; kingdom Viridiplantae; phylum Streptophyta; class Magnoliopsida; order Fabales; family Fabaceae; genus Canavalia; species Canavalia gladiata. The sequence goes on along the minus strand of CM075668.1, from coordinate 21,412,787 downwards.
AGTCGGCTGACAGATAGCCTTCATGTGCTTGGTACGGGCTGACCCACATGGTCAGGTTGGAGCTCGCTAATTTGCGGTTGACTTTGCCTTTTACCAAATAATTGGAACACATGGGTCCCTCGGTGCGCATGCTTTTTATCTTATGCATGGGCGCTTGCTGCTGATCGCTCTACGTCGTAGGGCTCCTTCACCTGAGTGGCGTTCAAGGCGTCTCGTTCCTGGCATCAGGGGGTCCGTTTGGCTCCCGTCCTAAGGTCCCTGTCTCCAAAAGGAGGAACGCAAAGGTTCCAATCTATATGCTATCTGCTAGGCGTTTTAGACGCTCTGGTAACCCTCGCATGTTCATCACTTGTCGAAGCCATTCGAGAGTCGGAGAGACTTAGCAATCGCGATATCTGCTGGTTCATTGAGGGCTTGTCGTTCAGCGTCTCCATCCTTATCATTATGAGAAGGCTGCTTTGGTGATCGCCTGGGTGTGGCGTGGTTCCTTTCTAGATCTCCATTAATCTGATTGCTGGGCTATTCTTTGAGCTCCCTCTGAATCCCACCCCGAAGCGACAATATGAATGGGTGAAGAACATGCCTACTGAAACTAGAAGTTAGATGTTGATTAGACCAAGGACCCAAGGCAAGACCATGTCAGAATGTGCTAGCTGTATGGGATCTTAGCCTGGAATCTCACTACCCGGTGAGTTTTAGAATTCATCTCGGATGAGGTTGTGACGCTTGATTTTCCTAGGAGCTAAAAAAAGTCAGAGGAAGGATGATCACCACTCCACGACCCAGTCTTCTTGAAAACGACGTGCCAGGTAGTTTCTCCAAGCTATAATACTCCCATATTGGTGTGGGTCCTCCTTTGTCAAAACAGGGCCTCCACGAGGCAGTAGTGAAAGCTCCCGCCAGCCACTACTCTTAGGATGGGGCGTTTGTAATAATGGATGCCTTGTTTGGGGCCGATGTGACTTAGCCGAAGGGTGGCTATTGGAACGATTAAAGGCCTTCATGTGCTCTCCACCGAGTGACCCGATGTCTGGGTAGGGTGTCTGCTTAGTATTAGGTTTCGGGCCATCCTTTCTCTAATGTTTCTTGTCAAAGACTAGGACCCGACCCTTAGCATAGGAAGCCGATAGATTTCAGGGATTGGTCATGTCCCGAGGGCTAAAGAGCGGCCAATATGAATATGAATAGCCTATCCTAGCCAGGGTTCTTCATGCTTTAAGGTGTGATGTGGCGGGACTCGATAGGGAACCAGTTGGCCAAAGGAAATCACCCCGGTGTCACGGCCACACTTAGTGAGAACCTAACTTTAGCATGCATTCACGTCGCGACAATAGTCATGCGGCCGTGTCTACGCGCATTGGCTCTCAAGCATAAGGCCCTGCCCTTCACAGACCACACAGCTTACACTCTGGACTAGCCTGTTCGGGTACATCCTAGGCATCTAGACTCAAGGTTTGAAGGGATGCCATCAACATGGCTCCCTAGTCACCCTTTCGGCCAAGCTAGGGACCCGGCCGTCGTCCTTACAACCCGATATGGGGCGAGCCACCATCCTAAACGTAATCAACTGGTGATGAATTATGGTGGTAAGACTTCGTTCAAAGGAGTAAATCTAAGAATTGGAGCGCTTCCAGGCCTTCCCGAGCATGTAGTTCTTCCTAGCACCCAACGTATGCTGCCTCGAGGCCCCGTACGACATGGAGGGACCGAGTACTGGGGCCTAACGCCTCCTAGCTGTGTGCCGCGTCATCTTTCGTCTCCTCCAGCGTGTCCGGCCATGACCCTGGCTCTCTCATAGGGATAGTCTCTGCATGCGACACTTATGCTATAACTAGCGGAGGATGCAGGAGGTAGAGTTCCCGAATCATGCCAAGACTGAACACCTATGGCAGGATTTCGTCACTTCTTGGAGGCATATAACTTATGATCTCGCGCCTGGATGCTGGAGGATATGCTTCGAGCAGATTTATTTCTAGCCTAATGGAAATATCCTTCCTATTCTAGACACAACCCTACGTGAGCTACAAAGGATCTAAAGATGCATTTCATCAATCAAAAGGACCGGATCCAGGACCGATCCTTCACACAACATATTTTACTAACAGATTTTAGCCTCTTATCATCTAATGCTAATGAAAAAGTGAATGAAATTATGGACAGTTTCTGCACATGCAAGATTTTGGATCTAGAATTTATAATTCAGAGGTTGCTAACCTGCAAGCGATCACTAGCGGATCCAAGAGTGGAGATAGGACTCTGTGAGGGTTCTCTAGCTTCCGGTAGAGAATCGGTATGAATCCCCAAAGGATGTTTTCAATTCTCGAGAGCTCTCGCGATCTCTCGAAGGTTCTCGGAGTGGCCCCTGCTTTGTGCTCAGTTTTTCTCACAAATTCTTCTCTCCCTCTCCTTTCCAAAAATGTCGCTAACCCCTAAATCTTTGTCGCACCCCTATTTATAGGCCAATTCCTTTTTCATATTTTCTATCTTCCTTTTCTCTTTAGGATTTTTTATTTTCTTTTAATTTTCCAAGATTTTTTCTTTTTAATTTTTCATATTTTTAATTCTTTAATTTTTCATATTTTTTCTTTTTCCTTTAATTTTCCAGATTTTAATTTTTATTTTTATGATTTTCAATTCTTTAATTTTTACAAATTTTTATTTTTTCTTTAATTTTTTGGATTTTTTCTTTTTCCTTTAATTTTCCAGATTTTTTAATTTTTTAATTTTCAGATTTTTGATCTTCAATATTCAGATTTTTTTATTCTTTTTCCAGAAATTTTAATTTTTGTTATTATTTTTTCCAGATTTTAAATTTTGTTATTTTTCCAAATTTTCTAATTTTATTTTTCTTCTTCTCTTTTTTCCTTTTTTTTCTTTTTTTTCTTTTTATTTTCTTTTTTTTTTGTTTGTTTTTTTTTTGTTTTGTGTTTTTTTGTTATTATTCAGTTATTGTTTCCTTTTATTTGCTTTTTTTTTTGTTTTGTTGTTTTTTTTTAATTAGGGTTAATTAATAAATTTAGCCACCGGAAGCCTCAGACATAATTAGGTATTTACATATGTCTTGATCTAGAATTGATTATGCTGAACGAAGTGATAAAATCGAGAAGAAGGTAATTGAAAGATCATAATGCCTCAACAAAGTGATAAAACCAAGGATCTGTGATATAAGTCTAAGATTGCCTGAAATTCCCATTTGAATGACAAGACATTAATATAATAATGAATAACAAACACAAATCTGGTTACTGAAATGGATCTACAAAATTGGCTAATAAACCTAATTAGTCTTCTAAGTGTTCGATTTAAGTGTGGAGAGGAATCGGTTGCAAGACGCCAAGTGTTTGGGCACGATGTAGATGCATCCCCTAGTGTAGTAAAGGGAGAGTTTCACACAGGCAATACACCATGCGGGAAAGCGGCAGCTAGATGCGAACGAAGGACGTCTACACTTTGAAGCCTCGTGAACTCAAAGCTGCTCTGAGAGGACGGATGGCCGATCATACGAGCGTTCATGGTAGCTTAACGCGTAAGACCGATCGATGCGTTTGCCGTAGCCAAGAAGGGACAGGGGAGGTGCCCTGTTGAAAATACAGAGTTGGGGTGAGGGCCATAAAGAACACATAGTGAGACTTGTCGTTGCTTCTGCATGACGAGGTTGAACCAGGACCTTGCTCCCCCAACGTTCCTGTGGAGAAGTGCACATTGCAGGGCTCTAGCCTGAGTGGCTCACAAAGTTCATGCTGAGAAGGCGACTTCGCCTCAAGGGACTGCATGCAATCATGGAGCCAGGATCTCCCCAAGGCCTTATCTGAAGTTTGGAGATAAAGACGAGATACTTTGGTTCTAACGTCAAGCTCATAATCGTAGACCCTTAGCTTCCCATGGCGACTCATACTCCCAAGAATTACCAAGATCAGAGGGACGACCTCCAAGGGCGAGACGTCGGAGTACACCATGGCAAGCGGATCCCATTAGCTGTCGCTAGCCAGGTTTTCCAAAAGAAGGTAAGTAGCGTTCGTCTCAGGGTCTGCAAGAGCAGCTCCAAGTCTGGGGCATCGTGACAAAGCAGGTTCGGAGGGGCTTCGAAATCGAGAAAAGCCACCATCAGGCAACGTGGAAACGTGATCGCCATGGACGAACGAAACAGTAGAAGGTCACTGGGAATATGAACCAAGGAGTGCGAGCGCAGCATAGCCCATCTGTTGGTGTGATTGCTAGGCATTTGCAGGGGATGACTGAATCAAACACGACCCGCTCAGGTGATCGACCCCATAAGAAAATAGATGAAGCCATTAAATAAACAAAGAACCCATGCAGTTTTCCCACATGCAGACGCACGTTTTTGGCAACATGATTGGTTTTTAACTATTAAAAACAGTAAGATATCTAACCAAGCATCATGGCCTGGTGGCTAGGCGCTCACTTCTCATCCTCGTTGTCCTCCCTTCGAGCCCCAGTGGGATTTGCCCCTCCCATTGCCAAAATTCCAGAACTGCCCCTCCAATTGCCAAAATTGCAAAATTCCAGATTTGCCCCTCCAATTGCCAAAATTCCAGATTTGACCCTCCAATCTCCAAAATCACCAATTAACCCCCAACCTCACTTCGCTCAAATTTAACCCCCGAAAACTTCCCTTAATCGCAAGATAACCCATGAAAATATCATAATTTCACTTTAACCCTGAAATTTCCCCCTAATTGCAATTTAAACCCCGAATATCCTACAATTCTAATTTTACCCCCATATTTTCTTCAAACTTCAAACAAAATTCCTTTCTTTCCAAAAATCAAGTTCTATGTCCAATAGTCAAAATAAGTTCTCCTTCTTCGACCCTTCTCTGTAAAATAAAATTCCTTTTTTCAAACATTTTGGGATTCTAGGTCTCACGCGACGGGCTCTAAGCGAGGAACTGGCGGTTCACCTGTTGTTCAATGCTTAACAGTCTGTATAGGCTCCCGTGCTGCCGTAGCCGCCTCGGGTCTTGTGCATGAGTGGACTAAAGGTCCCTTCAAAATAAAAGGCTCCTTGTTTCAAATATTTTGGGATCCTTGGTCTCACGCGACGGGCTCTAAGCGAGGAACTGGCGGTTCACCTGTTGTTCAACGCTTAACAGTCTGTATAGGCTCCCGTGCTGCCGTAGCCGCCTCGGGTCTTGTGCATGAGTGGACTTAAGGTCCCTTCAAAATAAAAGGCTCCTTGTTTCAAATATTTTGGGATCCTTGGTCTCACGCGACGGGCTCTAAGCGAGGAACTAGCGGTTCACCTGCTGTTCAACGCTTAACAGTCTGTATAGGCCCCCGTGCTGCCGTAGCCGCCTCGGGTCTTGTGCATGAGTGGACTAGAGGTCCCTTCAAAATAAAAGGTTCTTTCTTCAAATATTTTGGGATCCTTGGTCTCACGCAACGGGCTCTAAATGAGGAACTGGCGGTTCACCTGCTGTTCAACGTTTAACAGTCTGTATAGACCCCCATGCTGTCGTAGCGCCTCGGGTCTTGTGCATGAGTGGACTAAAGGTCCTTTCAAAAAATAAAATTCCTTTCTAAACATCCCCCTCTTTCTAAACACCTTCGAAGGTCAAGCCTTCACACAAACCAGAACTACGTAAGCCTTGAGTTTCCCATTGCATCGAGGAATACGTAGGAGCAGGATCAAGTCCTGTCAGGCTAACCTCCATCAAGTTATTTATTTTCACTCTAATTAAAGAGATCAAACACTTTTAAAAAATCAGACACTCAATTTAAGGGTACCGTTGTTCGGAACGGGCGAGTGGGGTGCCTAACACCTTCCCCACTCGTAAGCGACTCCCGAACCTAAATCTCGTTCTCGAGTTAGGGTGTTTCCAAATCTTTTCCCCTAAATAAAAATTTGGTGGCGACTCCATTTTAATAAAATAAAATTATATTTTTAAATTTTAGCGAGTTCGTCGTCTCGTTGGAATTACGGTTGCGACAGATGGCGACTCCACTGGGGATCTTAGAGAGTCAAACCCAACAAATTTGAGTGTGTTTAATTCCGATCCCTTCTTTGTTTATGTGCATGTTTTATTTGTTGCATGGTTTATTTGTCTGCTTATTTATCTATGATTCATTGTTTTTTGTATTCTCTGTATAACCTTAGGGTAGACGAACAATAAATTATTGTACATATTTGTGCGATTTTCCCAATTGCAGGTGTCCCAAAAACAATGTGCCCTCCATACATTGCATTACATTTTATCGTGAGTGGGGCCCTATACCTGGGTCTGAGTGCTGCTTAGGATTAGAGGGATCTAGTGGTGTCACGTTGGGGCCTACGTCCTGTGTGGCTATCACGAAAATCCCAGCTAGAGTGCGTCCTATTCATAATGCCCCGCAACTAGTGGCTACTTCTACTGTTGTGGCAAGCATTATGGACTGGAACTTGGCTCTAGTGACCTCTACACCTTTATAATTACAAACCACCTTGGAGAGGTTCATGCATTAAAAGCCCTAGATCGATAGGACAGGTCACCTTATTAGGACATAAGGAGGGCACACTCTGGTTACCCGACACTCGTATTGTAAGTACATTGTTTACCTGCAATGGGGAATAGATAGGAAGCTTAAGATAAAGGAGAGAGAAAAAGAAAAAGGAAAAAGAGAGAAAAAAGAAACTCCAAAAAAGGGAAAAAGAGAGAAAATAAATAAGTGAAAAGAGAAGAAAAGAAAATAATAGGAGAAGAGAGGGGAATGGAAGGAAGAAAAGAAAAGAGAATAGATAAAATAAGGGGAAGGAATGAAAGGAGAGAGAAAAAGAAAAAGGAAAAGGAAAAGAGAGAAAAAAAGAAACTCCAAAAAAGGGAAAAAGAGAGAAAAGAAATAAGTGAAAAGAGGGAGAGAAAAGTCGGCGATAAAAATGATTTAACCATATTTATTGTCTTCATTATGCATCATGCATTAACCCTATTCATCCCGGAGTCTAAAATGTTTACTTTGTTTCCTTTTTGTTTTGGGGGGGGGGGGCAGATTCTTAGGGACTGTCATAAAAGAGGTGAGATGAAAATTAATATGGAATCTGGGTAGTTGAAGAAGAGGAAACGCATTGGGGTCAAGGTGATAGACCTAGCAAGCCTGGAAATGCTCGGGAACAAGTTGTCAAGCATACAACAGATGTCCATTTGCAAAAAATATGGCAACATACTGAAGCTACTGAAGGTCTAGGTACAGGAGGAGGCCCTCACGGCCATGGTGCAATACTACAACCCTCCCCTTCGATGCTACACATTTCCAGATTTCCAGCTAGCTCCTACCTTGAAGGAGTTCGAACAGATTCTATATATGCCGTTGGAAGGGAGTAGGCCATACCAGTACTTGGAACATCACTCCACCTTCCGGGTTGCCGCATAAGCCCTAAGTTTACAGTTCAGAGACCGGCTGACTAATTACCAAACCAAGAGCCTAGTCAAAGGGTTCACCAGGGAGTTCTTGGAGGAATACATGCAACACTTGGCTAACAACAACCAGTGGGCCGTGTACATGGATGTGCTAGCTCTCACCATTTACGGACTGGTACTTTTCCCTTACATGGAGGATTTCGTGGATTTAAATGCTGTGGACATATTCTTGGCAAGGAAGAACAAAGCTGAAAACCCCGTTACAGCTTTATTGGCGGACGTCTACAGTACGCTGAACTTCTGCCACGAGAAGAAGAGAACGAGGTTGATCTGTTGTTTGCCTATGCTATATGTATGGATAACTGCTCACATCTTCAAGAGAAACATGAAGGTACAATGTCCTATAGCAGATTTGTTGTGCTACCGGTTAAAACCCATGAGCAATGATGAATGGTCAGCTCACTTTGCCGGCCTAACCGAGGAGCGGATCAGATGGCAACCCTCATGGCAACAAAGAACAAGCATCATCTATCATTGCAAGGGGTTCCCAAACGTACCGCTCATGGGAGCGTTGTATCAACTACAATCCAATACTGGGGCAAAGGCAGCTGGCTTATCCTCTTAGGACCCCGTCATCAGACGAGCAAGTGACCCCTTTCTTCTTGAAATATGAAGGAGATTTCGCCGATAGTCTCCGGAAAGTTCGAGAAGCTTGGGAGGATGTCACACGCAAAGGAAAAGAGCTGGGAGTTCGAAGCTGTGCCACCAAAGAAGAGTACCAACAATGGGTCAGAGACAGGGTACAGCAAATCAAATTGCCATTCAGACCTCCGGCCATCCCTTCTGGAAGTCAACCTCCACCCGCAGTGTTCGGAGAAGAGGCTGTGAAGAATCTGAGAGAAAAATTAGAGGTCATGACTAAGAAGAATAACCAATTAGAAGAAGAGCTCCTAAAAACTCAGCAAGAATGCGCCGTGCTAAAAAGAGAAAAACAGGTGAATGAAACTGTCGTAGAGAGTATTCGAGAACAACAAAAGGGCGAACGCGAGCACGCCGCCCGGGTTCACTTGAATCTCCAAGCAGCTAATAATGAGGTTGGGATGAGAGTCCAAGAGAGGGACGCCGCGCTCGAATAAAACCAACAGCTAAGAAGCGCTGTGCAACAAATAAGGGCTAGACTCCACACGATCAGAGAGGAGAAAAACCAGATCCTAGCCACGAAGGATAGAATCAAATTGGAGGCGGATTATGTGATCGAAGAAAGAAATGACCTGCTGCAACGGGTGGAAGAGATGAAGAAACAGATCGACGGCCTACTTATAGCATGGTAGAATGAGGTGAATGAAGAAAAATGGAAGGTCATCGAAGTGACACGAATGCAGCAAAGGGGCATCAACGACATACAAGATGAAAACAAGTGGTACAAAGACACAACCGATCACTGGACCAAGTGCTTCGACCGGTTGGCCAGCCTAGCAAACACAGCAATAGAGGAAGTGCCGCAACTGCTCAAGAAGGCTGAAGTGTCGCTACATCCACTCCACACGCCTCCTAAAGTCAACATTTTCTTTCAGTTTTGTAAGGACTTAGTTCTAAGAATGAAAAAATATGTTGTATTAGCCCAGCAGGAGGAACAAAGTGTAAAATAAACCTTGTCTCTGATTGAATAAAACGGCTTCATCTCTGCACATGATTCCATATTAATTTACATCTCATGCTCGAAGCACAAAAGATGCGATCAATTGGCAAATGACACCCAAGCGAGATTCTGGTCCCCCATATTTATTATGGGCCCAAAAATTTGTTTTTCCAATCAATTAATTAATTAATTTAACTTTGTGCAGATAACAAAGATAGCAGACTCACGACTTCCCCAGCATTCCTATAGCACTCGATCAAAGGCGAAAATCATGAGTGAGCTAGAGATGCAAAACGAGGAACTGAGAAACGAGGTGGCCGAGTTGAAGGATCAGGTCGCCAAATTGATGAAACTGCTGGAAAAGGGCACAGAGGGGCCTTCCGGGTCTGAAGCACTGGGGGCTGCTGCTGCATCGATGCCGCTTCAGGCGGTCACTGAACAAGAGTGGCCCTACGGGATGCCACCAGGTTACGAACCTTCCTACGAGCTAGGTTCTCACGGGGTGACTGCTGCTGAAAACCCCAATGCACTTCCACTCCACATCCCTACCTCTCACCAATACCATCCAAATCCCCCTACTAGGCCTCCGCACTCAAACCCTACCACTCATCCTCACCATCTTAACCTGCCAACATACCTCCTTCCTGCCAACACCACCAACTATCCACCACACTTATACCCAACACATATGAATCCACCACCCTATCCTTACAACCCAAACACTTCCTCTGCCTTCCCTCCACATATGAACCCATCGTTCCCTCCTCACATCAATCAGCCAAACACGTACCCGCCTCACACCAACCCTGACTACACCCACATGAATACGACCGTCACCGAGGACCCTACATACTCGGTCCCGGTCACCACCCACCCTGCAAACCCTCATCAACCACACCCCTACGGTCATGCTGCAAGAACCGAGGGACCACACGTAGTACCCCACCACACTAGCCAACCGCTAAATGAGCCATGGCCAAGGCCAGCCAATCAAGAGGCCCACTTCGAAGGGAGATGTCAACACCTGAAAGAGAGGGTCAGAGCCATCGAAGGGGGAGAGTATGGAACGGTAGAGGCTTCCGACCTTTGCCTCGTGCCTGACATCATCGTGCCTCCAAAGTTTAAGACCCCCAAGTTCAAGAAATACAGAGGAATCGGCTGTCCAAAGAGTCACCTGACGATGTATTGCCGGAAGATGGCCTCCCACTCTCACAATGACAAACTGCTCATCCACTGTTTTCAGGACAGTTTGGTTGGAGCAGCGGCCAGTTGGTATACCTAGCTGGAGAGGTCACATATCCGTGTAAACACCCAATTACATCTGAGGCCCCAAGCCGCTAAATTTATTAATTAACCCCTATTTAAATAGCATAAAATGAAAAAGAAGGAAGCTGAAAAGGAATCAAGAAAAATCCAGAATTAATCAACTAAGAATTCTGAGAAAATCAAAATCAAAATCTGAAAAAGAAAATTAATAATAAAAAATAATAATGAGAAAAAAGAAGATAGTAAAATTGAGGAAAATGAAAAATCCGAAAATAGTAGAATTCTGGAAAATAATAAAAATTTTAAAATCAGGAAAGAGAAATAAAAGTTGGGGATTCTAAAAAAATAATAAAACTGAAAAAATCATAATAAAAAATAATAATAAAAAAAATATTTTTTTAGAAAAATTAAAACCAAAAAAGAAATTAAAATCTGAAAAATGAGAAATAAATAAGAAACTGGGAAAATTAAAAAGAATGAAAAATCTGGAAAAAATTTAAAATCTGAAAAAAGAAAAATAAATAAAAAACTGGAAAAAATAAAATAAAAATAAAAAACTGATAAAAAATGATAAAAATTTCAAAATCTAAAAAATAATAAAAAACTTCTAAAATCTGGAAATATGAAAATTAATTAATTTCGAAATCACGAAAAAGAAATAAAATAAGTAAAAATTAGAAAAAAGAAATACAAAATTTTCTAAAATCAGAAAAGAAAAAATAAAAACAAAAATCAGAAAAAAAAATTAGAAAAAAAATTAAAAAATCAATGAAATAAAAAATTAAAATCAGAAAAGACATAAAAAATCATAAAATCGGGAAAATTAAAGAAAAAGAAAAAAGAAAAATAAATTCTAAAGGAAAAGTAAAAATCAAAACTCTAAAAAGAAAAAATAAAAAATAGAAAATTAGATAAAAATAAAGAAAAGTTAAATTAGTATAAAATAAATTCTGGAAAATAAATAAAAATCTGGAAAATTAAATGAATTCTGGAAAATTAAAAGAAAATCTGGAAAATTAAATAAATTCTGGAAAATTAAAATAAAATCTGGAAAATTAAAAGAAATTCTGGAAAATTAAAAGAAATTCTGGAAAATTAAAAGAAATTCTCGAAAATTAAATAAATTCTGGAAAATAAAAGAAATTCTGCAAAATAAAATAAATTCTGGAAAATAAAGGAAAATCTGGAAAATTAAATAAATTCTGGAAAATTAAAAGAAATTCTAGTAAATTAAATAAATTCTGGAAAATTAAAAGAAAATATGGAAAATTAAATAAATTCTGGAAAATAAAAGAAAATCTGGAAAATTAAATAAATTCTGGAAAATTAAAATAAAATCTGGAAAGAAAAATAAATTCTGGAAAATTAAAGAAAAATAAATTTTGGAAAATTAAAAAAAATATGGAGAATTAAATAAAAGTAGAAAAGGGAAATTAAATAAAAGAAAAGAAATTAAAAAAAGAAATCAAAATCAGAAAAGTATGGAAAATTAGAGGAAAAGGAAATTTGTGAAAAATAAAAAAGGGGGTCTGATTTGGGGAGGCCTATAAGTAGGGGCGTTCATTGTGCAGAGGGGGTCCCTTCTTTTTTGGCTTGGTTACTCTCTTTGGCTCTGTTTTCTCTCTGTTTTGGTACGATTTCCTCCTGCTTCCTGAAGGCTTCTTAGAGTTCCTTTCATTGATTCCAGTAGCTCCTGCGGCGGGAAATTACGCTCTGAAGCTGCTCCCCTCCACGATCGAAGCTTCAACTTCCTCAACTGTGATTCGACACGCACACAGTAGTTAATTAGCTTCGTCGAGGTTGGTTTCCTCTCTCATATTCTCATATCGATTCACTGTTCTTGCTTGCTGGAATTGCTATGCATTTACTGGATCTATTTGGCTGGAATTGTTATACATTCGCTGGATTAACTTGCTAAAATTGAACCTCATGTATTGGATTTGTTTGGCTGGAACTGTCTTGTATTCATTGGACTCGATTGATAGAATTAGATCGCATTTATTGGATTCCTTTGGGTGGAACTGTGTTACACTCGTTAGATTTGATTGCTGGAATTGGATCGCATCCATTGGATTTGCTTAGAGAGAATTGTTAAGCATGCATCGGATTTGATTACTGGAAACGGTTGATGTTTACAGGATGTCATGAGTACTTGCAAATGGCTTGGAGTTGCATTGCTGATTCGCTTGGCTTGTGTTGGAAATGTTATGCATTTACTTGTAGCTTGCTGTCAATTACCTATGAATAACAGGAGGTTGAATCACTGCATTAAGTCACTAATAGGTTCACTAAAAATGTCACACGCCTATGGGGATTTTGACCTTCTCTGAGAATCTGCATTAACTTATACATGAAAACTAGTTAATGAAAGAATGAATTAATCAAAATTCTAGAATCCTGATAAGGTGTTAGGACGGAACACCATAAGCACATGCCAATCACTGCCTCTATGACTCTGCTCTGAATTTTAAGTCAATCCTCCACTGTAACTAGGCAGAAACGTAGAATTAGTTGCCCCATCATTCACGTCTGAAATCTAGTGCAATAGACGATATTTCCCTTAACCATATCTTGATAGGATTTCATTCGGTGCCTCATGTATGTGAGCGTTGGAAAGTCATGACAATCAATTCTGATAGATTTTAGGATAGTTATACCAATTAATTATGTGTGCACCTGGGTCGCGAATTCATCACAGCAATGAAGTAAGTTCAGGCCTTCGTTCCTCACCCCAGACAGTCTTCTTGTGGAATTCACCTCTCTTGATAGCATCACCGAAATCAGAAAAAGAGTCTAAGGTCTTCTATGCCAGGTGACTATAGCTGTAGTTGCCAGCCTTTGTAATACTGGATCATATGCCCCCTCCTGGACTAAAATTTTAGGTAAATAGACCCTAAATCATAGCAAACCTGAGTGGCTTGAGTCGTGCCAAGGCCACACTCATCACAGGTTCTGATTTCAATGGTTCGAAGGAAGCCAAGTCCAGATACTTGGCCTAAATTCACCCTGTTATTGGTAGCGAATGAGCCATACTCTGCCTTAAAGGAAAATAAAAATCACTATAAAGCCAGCAAGGCACTTGGCCTGGTGGCTGGTGCATTCGTTTGCAAGTCCCAAGCCCCGCCTTTGATCCCCAAGTGCCGCTCTTTCCCATTTCATTTTTCAGCCCACGAAATGACTATACTGCCCTTCTGCATTGGCTGCAATACCCAATCTGTCCTTGCCCCTTAAATGACTATACTGCCCCTCTGCATTAGCTGCAATGCCCAATCTGTCCTTGCCCCTTAAAGGACCAAATTGCCCCTCAACAAATCACAAAATTCCTATCCTGTCCTTACACATCAGAATGACCAAATTGCCCCTCGCCTTTTCCTAAATTCCTATTCTGTCCTTGCCCCTTAAAGGACCGAATTGCCCCTCAACAAATCCCAAAATTCCTATTCTGTCCTTACCCATCAGAATGACCAAACTGCCCCTTGCCTTTTCCTAAATTCCTATTATCTCCTCGCCTCTTAAATGATCATATTGCCCCTCAACAAATCCCAAAATTCCAGAATTGTCCCTACCTCTCCAAATGACCATCTTACCCATGCATTTTCCCATAATGATAGATCTGTCCCTTAGTCCCAAAATGACCATTTTTCCCTCAAATTCCAGGATTGCTAACGAAATTCCCAAAAACTCCACAGTTGCTAACAAAACTCCCAAAATTCCCTAATTGCTAATAAAACTCCCAAAATTCCATAATCGCTAATAAAATTCCCAAAAATTCCATAATTGCTAATAAATCCCCAAACCTCAAATAAGATCGCTTCCTTCCCAAAAGCACTCTCTGCTTCTGATAGTCGAAATAAAATTTTCTTTTTCTCCTTAAAAATAAGATTTTTCAAATATTTTGGGATCCTTGGTCTCACGTGACAGGTTCTAAATGGTGGGCTGGCGGTTCACCTGTTGTCCAACGTTTAGTAGTCTGTATAGACCCCCGTACTGCCGTAGCCGTCTCGGGTCTTGTGCATGAGTGGACTCAAGGTCCTGTCAAAACAAAAACCCTTTTTTTGAAATATTTTGCGATCCCTAGTCTCACGCGACAAGCTCTAGATGGGGGGCTGGCGGTTTACCTGTTGTTCAACATTTAGTAGTTTGTATAGACCCCCGTGCTACCATAGTCGCCTCGGGCCTTGTGCATGAGTGGACTAAAGGTCCTGTCAAAAACAAATCTCTTTTTAAATATTTTGGGATCCTTGGTCTCACGCAATGGGCTCTAAATGGGGGCTGGCGGTTCACCTGCTGTCCAACGTTTAGCAGTCTGTATAGACCCCTGTGCTGTCGTAGCCGCCTCGGGCCTTGTGCATGAGTGGACTAAGGATCCTTCCGAAAAAAATAAATAAATAAAAACCTCTTCAAAACGTCACCTCTCTTTTAAGCACCTCTGAAGGTCAAGCCTTCAAACAAACTAGAACTACATAAACCTTGAATTTCCCATTGCACCGGGGAATACGTAGGAGCAAGGTCAAGTCCTGTCAGGCCAAGCCCCATCAAGTATTTATTTTCACACTAATTAGAGGTATCAAACAAATTTCAAATAATCACACACTCAATTTAAGGGTACCGTTCTCCGGAACGGGAGAGTGGGGTGCCCAACACCTTCCCCATTTGTAACCGACTCCCGAACCTAAACCTCTTCCTCAAATAAGGGTTATTTCAAATCTTTTTCCCTTAAATAAAAATTTGGTGGCGACTCCACATTAATCCAAAATAAATTCATTTCAAAATTTAGCGAGTTCGTCGTCTCGTCGGAATTACGGTTGCGACAATCCGCAGTTGGAAGGATTTGGCTTATGCCTTCCTCAAGCAATACAAATACAACATGCAGATGGCCCCTGACCGGACTTAGTTGCAAAACATGATGAAGAGGGAAAATGAGTCCTTCAAGGAGTACGCTCAACGGTGGAGGGAACTAGCCGCTCAAGTCCAACCACCTCTGTTGGACCAAGAAATGATCAGCACTTTTATAGAGACTGTCCCTGCTCCTTTCTATGACAAAATGGTGGGCAGCGTGTCTGCCAACTTCTCCGACATGGTGCTGATCGGAGAACGTATTGAGATTGGCCTACGCCGAGGAAAGATTGTGCACAACGCCGCCGATAGTACGAATGGGAAGAAACTGGCAACTGGCCCATGGAAAAAGAAAGAAGCTGAGACTCACCACGTCTTAGCTAACCTCAACAGGGCGGCCACAGGCCTACCTACATACAAACCAACTGTTATTCCACCCGCATACCAAGCACCTTAGCCCCCACAATACCAGGCACACCCACACATGGTGGCCGCAGCCCAACCCTCCTATCAGCCAACCTACAACCCACCTACTTCATTCCAACCAAACCCTTCACACATGACTCCACCCCCCACAAACATTTCCTCAACAATCGACTTTTCCTCCACAACCTACATTCCCTCAACAACCTCCCAGAACATGGACACCAAACACCAACTCTAACCCATCTCCAGCAAAAACAAACAACCAACGGAAGATAGTGCAATTCGACCCTATTCCGATAAGTTACTCGGAACTGCTACCCTGACTAATTCAGAACTCTTTAATTGCACTAGTTCCCATGAAGCCACTAGAACCCCCATACCCAAGATGGTACAATCCGGAGGCTAAATGCGAGTATCATGTAGGAACGGTGAGGATTCTACTGAGAACTGTCTGCCCTTGAAACATAGGGTCCATAAGTTGATAAATGCCAAATGGCTAAACTTTGAAAAAGATGCACCGAGCATGAGGAACAATCCACTACCGAGCCACGGAGGAGCGAGGCCCTCGGTAAACTGTATCGAGGTAGAAGAGGAAGTGAACATGGCTGGTGAACCTTCCCTGGCCAGCCTAGGCCCGTGGTCATCCGGTACACTGAGGCGCTGGCACTACCAACGCCAATGGGGATGAGGCCTGTTACAATCAAGGTTCCCGGGCTATTTCCGTACCAGAGTAACAAGGAGGTTCCTTGGAAATACGATATAGAGGTATCCGGCGGCAAGACAAAGGAAGGACAGGAAATGGAAGCCTCGGAAGACTGGACTCCAAGTATTATGAATATAGCCGGGATCGGGGGCATGACCAGGAGTGGTCGTATCTACTCCCCCGTGGAAGAAAAGAAAAAACTGCCTTGCGGCGAGGCAAAATTAGCAGGCCCGAAAGTCAAGAGAAATCGGCGGCAGGAGGAAAAGGAGCTAAAAAGGCCTGTCTCTGAGGAGGATGCTTGTGAATTCCTCAAAATGATCAGGAAGAGCGAATATACGGTGCTGGAGCAGTTGAACCATATACTAGCCCGGATATCGTTGCTGACTCTGATGATGAACTCGGAGCCCCACCGAAAGGTACTACTGATGGTACTAAATGAGGCTCATGTGGTCCACAACATCTCGGTGGATAAATTAGAAGGAATTGCAAGCAACATCACCGCCAACAACTTCCTCACTTTTGCTGACGGAGAAATTCCGGATGAGGGAGACGGGCACAACAAGACGTTACACATATCCGTAAAGCATCTGGACCATATTCTAGCCAGAGTCCTGGTAGACAATGGTTCCTCACTGAATGTAATGCCTCAGCTGACGCTGTCAAAACTGCCACACGAGGGGGTCCTTATAAGATTGAGCTTGATGGTAGTCAGGGCTTTTGACGGATCCAGACGAGAAGTCATAGGCGAGGTGAATTTGCCAGTTCAGATTGGGCCAGTGGTTTTCAACATCACATTCCAAATTATGGACATTCAGCCAGCCTACAATTGCCTGCTTGGAAGGCCCTGGATCCATTCTGCCAAGGCGGTGCCATCGACTCTCCACCAGAAACTGAAGTTCATTATCGATGATAAGCTGATCATCGTCTCGGCAGAGGAAGATTATCTGGTCAGTAAGCCCACCAACCCTCCGTATATTGAGGCGGCCGAAGAGGCCTTGGAAACCCACTTCCAAGCCTTAGAGGTCGCTAACGTCACTACTATTAAGGAGGGAGACGTGGTTGACCAAAGGCGGCCCCCCAAAGCCCTCATGATGATGGCCCGAGTCATGCTGAAAAACGGGTTCCGGCCCGGCGTTAAACTGGGGAAAAACAACGGCGGCTTGTCTCAGCCTTTGGCACCAGGCAAGAATAGACGGCGGTACGGGCTGGGCTACAAGCCCACGGAAGAAGATCAGGCAGCAAGGCCCCGGGTCAGGAAGGTCCCTCTGTGCCATATCTCACAAAGTTTCCGAAGCGCTGGCTTCGAGCACCCCGGCATGATTACAGCCATCGACGGAGAGAGGCCAATCGATATTGAAGACCTGGTGACAGCCTGTCCTCCTGGACAAGAACTGAATTATTGGGAAATTTTTGACCTACCTCTGACTTTTAGTTCAGTTCAAATGTAATTCTATAATTGTCATAGCAAAATTCTATTTCAAATCATAAACATTTTGTATATACTTGTTTTGATAAATGATAAATACAATTGCATTATCCAAAAACCTTCCCTTTTGTCTCCCTAATAAATGTCCCTATGATAAATATCTTATTCTTTCTCTCATACCCTAACTCGCAGATTTGACAAAAAATCGCCTTGCGACGACTATGCTAGTATTGTATCAGCCGATTTCAATTGTATTGTCAACCCAGGCGATGAGGACGTAGAATTTGAATGCGAACCCACCAACGAGATGTTGAGATTGGTGGAACGCAAATCCAAAGTGATCGAACCTCATCAAGAGCCCACTAATTTGATAAACTTGGGGACCAAGGAAAACAAAAGGGAGGTCAAGATAGGCACGCTCATCACTGGAGGCAATCGTGAACGATTGGTCTCGCTCTTACAAGACTACAGTGATATCTTCGCCTCGTCTTATCAAGACATGTCGGGCTTGGATACTTCTATAGTAGAGCACAAGCTGCCTATGAAAGCCGGGTGTGTGCTGGTCAAACAGAAGCTGAGGAGGATGAAACCAGATATGTCCCTGAAAATCCGGGAGGAAGTAAGGAAACAGTTTAACACCAGCTTCTTGGCCGTCGCAAGTTACCCTGAGTGGGTCCCTAATATAGTGCCAGTCCCCAAGAAGGATGGAAAGGTTCGGATGTGCATAGACTACAGAGATCTCAATCGAGCCAACCCGAAAGATGACTTCCCGCTCCCTCACATCGACGTGCTGGTCGATAATACTGCACAGTTTTCCTATTTCTCATTCATGGATGGTTTCTCAAGCTACAATCAGATCAAGATGGGCAAAGAAGATAGAGAAAAGACCACCTTCATTATAGCCTGGGGAACCATTTGCTACAAAGTCATGCCCTTCGAATTGAAAAATTTTGGGGCAACTTACCAAAGGGCCATGGTAACACTATTCCATGATATGATTCATTAGGAGATAGAAGTCTACGTAGATGACATGATCGCCAAATCCCAGACGGAAGATGACCATCTCACAGACCTCCAAAAGCTGTTCGAAAGGCTTCGAAAGTTCCAACTGCAACTGAACCCAGCCAAATGTACCTTCGGGGTCAAATCAGGGAAGTTTTTGGGCTTCATCGTCAGCGAAAGCGGTATCGAGGTCGATCCCGACAAAGCTCAGGCCATCATAGACATGCCACCTCCAAAAACCGAAAAGGAGATCCGAGGTTTCTTGGGAAGACTCAATTACATCTCCCGATTTATTTCCCAGTTGATGGCCACATGTGAGCCAATCTTTAAGCTCTTGCGCAAGAATCAACCTATGAGTTGGGATGAGGATTGCCAAGAGGCTTTTGAGAAGATCAAATCATACTTACAGAACTCGCCGGTCCCGGTACCGCCAGTCCCAGGGAGACCTTTAATCTTGTATCTAACGATGATGGACCAGTCAATGGGTTGTGTGCTTGGTCAACATGATGAGTTTGGATGGAAGGAGCGGGCAATATACTACCTGAGCAAAAAGTCACAAGCTGCGAGGCCTGATACTCTCTATTAGAGCGAACTTGCTGCGCTTTGGCATGGCCGGCACACCGCCTAAGACAGTATATGCTGAGCCATACCACGTGGCTGATATCCAGGATGGATCCGATCAAGTATATATTCGAGAAGCCGGCGTTGTCAGGACGAATTGTAAAGTGGAAAATGATGCTTTCGGAATATGATATTCTGTATGTGACCCAGAAGTCTATCAAAGGCAGTGCACTTGCAGAATATTTGGCCCAGCAGCCTATAGATGACTACCAGGCTATGCAGCCGGAATTCTCCGATGAGGATCTAATGGCGATATTTATTGAAAAAGAGAAGGGCGAGGGGGAGAAATGGACAATGTTGTTCGACGGCACGTCCAATATGATGGGTCATAGTATAGGAGTTATACTAATTTTCCCGGAAAGACAGTATATACCTATCACTGCTCGACTGGCTTTCGATTGCACGAACAACGTGGCCGAGTATGAATCTTGTATTTTGGGGATCCAAGCTGCAATCGAAGCTAACGTGAAGCGCCTAGAGGTCTTCGGTGATTAGGCCCTGGTCATCCATCAAGTTAAAGGGGAGTGGGAGACGAGAGATGCAAAGCTAGTGCCCTATCAAGCCTGCCTCCAAGAACTGCTAGAGCATTTTGAAGAGGTTACCTTCTCGCACATACCTCGAGAAGACAATCAGTTGGCCGATGCACTGGCCACCTTGTCATCGATGTTCGAAATCGGATGAGAAGAGGACATGCCTCTCATCCGCATTCAGTACCAACATAGACCGGCATTTTGTCAATCGGTAGAGATAGAACCGGACGGGAAGCCCTGGTACCATGACATCTAGTAGTTCCTGAAAAGTAAGGAATATCCCGCCGATGCATCGGAGAACGATAAAAGAACTCTATGGAGATTAGCCATAGGTTTCTTCCTCAACGGGGAAATTTTGTATAGGATGGAAGCTGTACTCCCAATCGAAGTCGAGATTCCTTCGTTGAGAGTCCTGATGGAAGCCAAATTAGAAGAGGTCGAATGGGTCCAAGCTCAGATGGACCAATTGAACTTAATCGAAGAAAAAAGGCTGGAAGCGATATGCCACGGCCAACTATACTAAAGGAGAATGAAGAAAGCATTCGATAAAAAGGTCCATCCTCGGGAGTTCCAGGAAGGAGAGTTGGTGATCAAAAAACCTATGCAGAAAGCGCTACACCGGAAATGGTCCCCAAATTATCAGGGACCTTATGTAGTTAAGAAGGCTTTCTCCGAAGGCGCCTTAATCTTGGCTGACATGGATGGGAAGGACTTGCCTAACCCCATCAACTCAGATGCCGTTAAGAGGTATTATGCTTAAAAAGGGCCCACTAGCTAGAAAACCCTCAAGGGCGGCCTAGGCAAAAGTTAGGGCAATTCAAGCAGAAAAGCCCGCTAGGTCGAAAACCCACAAGGGCAGCCTAGGCAAAAGTTAGGGCAATTCAACCATAAAAAGGGCCCGCTAGGTCGAAAACCCGCAAGGGCGGCCTAGGCAAAAGTTAGGGTAACTCAAGCATAAAAAGGCCCGCTAGGTCCAAAATTCGTGAAAGCGGCCTAGGCAAAAATCAGGGCAAAGCGGCACCGATAAAATGAATAAGGGAGGAGTCGGGGGGTGTCGGCCCCTCCAATTAAGAAAGCTGAAAAAGAGCGACAAGCAGCCTCCGTTCATACTGGGGCAAATCAGTGGTCAAATGATGATCTGGTCCCTATACTTGGGCAAAATTGGTAAGTATCCGGAGTTTTGAAAAGCGGTGAACAGAACTAAGCTCGGATGCGGTTAAAACGAGAGGTTCAAGACCGATCTGGGGAAAATCGAATAAACTGGGGCAAAATTTTGTTTCTTCAGAAGCTGGGTTGGCAAGACATGAAGACGTCGCCAAAATACAATGCTAGCACTAATCGTCTTAAAGGCACGCCACCGACCAAAATCATGCCACCAGACAGTAATCCATAAAATGACCTGCATCATTTTGACCGTCTTGAGATTTCCCTACCATATGCAATTGTATTTTATTTTGTCTACATGTATATTGCAAAATGAAATCTCTTAAATTTTGAATGACAATTACCATTACTGGTGTTGTTCAATGTCGAAGTTATGTCGAAATTTTTCTAATTGCAAGTTCTTATTGATTGAAATCTTATCTTTTAAAAGAATGACGCGCGCCTGTAAAAGCGAGAAAGGAAGCAAGATATTCACGGAGTCTAGCTCACTTTGAAGAACTCAATCAGTGCTAGAGGACAGTCAGGAAGTCGGAGTCAGCACACAAAGTCGCAAAGTTCTCCCCCTCAAGCCTACTAGTAGGCAATCCCTTTGCATTCAAATTCCTGCACCTTCGGCCTATGTTGTCAGGCCATTTCATGTTTACATTCAGCCCTCCGACCTATGTTGTATGGTCATTGCATGTTCAAATTTCTGCACCTTTGGCCGATGTTGTCAGGCCATTACATGTTTAAATTCCGCACTCCGGCATATGTTGTCAGGCCATTGCATGTTTAAATTTCTGCACCCCCGACCTATGTTGTCAAGCCATTGGATGTTCAAATTTCCACCTTCGGCCTATGTTGTCAGGCCATTGCATGTTTAAATTCCGCACTCCAGCCTATGTTGTTAGGCCATTGAATGTTTAAATTCCTTCACCTTCGGCCTATGTTGTCAGGCCATTGTATGTTTAAATTCACCTTCAGCCTATGTTGTCAGGCCATTGCATGTTTAAAATTTAGCACCTTCGGCCTATGTTGTCAGGCCATTGCATGTTTAAATTCCTGCACCTTCGGCCTATGTTGTCAGGCCATTGCATGTTTAAATTCAGCTCTCCGGCCTATGTTGTCAGGCCATTGCATGTTTAAAATTCAGCACCTTCGACCTATGTTGTCAGGCCATTGCATGTTTAAATTCCTACACCTTCGACCTTTGTTGTCAGGCCATTGCATCTTTAAATTCAGCTCTCCGGCCTATGTTGTCAGGCCATTTCCTGTTCAAATTTCCACCTTCGCCCTATGTTGTCAGGCCATTGCATGTTTAAATTCCCCACTCTGGCCTATGTTGTCAGGCCATTGCATGTTTAAAATTCAGCACCTTCGGTCTATGTTGTCAGGCCATTACATATTTAAATTCCTGCACCTTCGGCCTATGTTGTTAGGCTATTAGATGTTTAAATTCAGCTCTCCAGCCTATGTTGTCAGGCCATTGCATGTTTAAATTCCTGCACCTTCGGCCTATGTTGTCAGGCCATTGCAAGTTTAAATTCAACTCTCCAGCCTATGTTGTCAGGCCATTGCATGTTCAAATTTCCACCTTCGCCCTATGTTGTCAGGCCATTGCATGTTTAAATTCCCCACTCCAGCCTCTGTTGCCAAGCCATTGCATGTTTAAAATTCACCACCTTCGGTCTATGTTGTCAGGCCATTGCATATTTAATTTCCTGCACCTTCGGCCTATGTTGTCAGGCCATTGCATGTTTAAATTCAGCTCTCCGGCCTATGTTGTCAGGCCATTGCATGTTTAAATTCCTACATCTTCGCCCTATGTTGTCAGGCAATTTCAAGTTTAAATTCAACTCTCTGGCCTTTGTTGTCAGGCCATTACATGTTCAAATTTCCACCTTCGCCCTATGTTGTCAGGCCATTGCAAGTTTAAAATTCAGCACCTTCGGTCTATGTTGTCAGGCCATTGCATGTTTAAATTCCTACACCTTCGGGCTATGTTGTCAGGCCGTTGCATGTTTAAATTCAGCTCTCCGGCCTATGTTGTCAGGCCATTGCATGTTCAAATTTCTGTACCTTCGGCTTATGTTGTCAAGCCATTGCATGTTTAAATTCTGCACTCCGGCCTATGTTGTTAGGCCATTGCATTTTTAAATTTCTGCACCCGCGACCTATGTTGTCAGGTCATTACATGTTTAAATTTCAGCACTTCGGCCTATGTTCTCAGGTCGTTGCATGTTCAAACATCTGCACCCTCGCCCTATGATGTCAGGCCTCACTCAAATTTACTTTCCTGCATTCCTGGGCCTATGATACCATTAGCAGCATCAACAGCCCAATTAGGCCACGCAAGCAAGCCCAGGGCTTCCCAAGCCGCCTTGGACATAATGTGTTCACGTCTTTACTCATTCCCTATCCGGATAATCCAGAGAGTCATCTTTCATATTATCAGGCAGGAAATAAGTAAAGCAGGGCAAACTGTAAACACCCAATTATTTCCGAGCCTCCCGCTGCCAAACTAATTAGTAAATTAACCCTAATTTAAATAATGAATGGATAGTAGATTTAACAGAAAACAAACAATGTATACAGAAAAACAGGTAAGCAGAAGAAAATGATCAAGCAGGAGGAAAGGAATAAAATCAAAAAGAAAATAGAATTAATAACAAAAAATATAAAAAAATAATAAAAATCTAAAATCTAAAAAAGAATTAAAAATACAAAACCTAAAAAAAATAGTAAAAATCAAAAATCTGAAAAACAAAAACTAAAAAAATCTGAAAAAGAAAAAATTAAAAACTCTAAAAAAGAAGTAAAAAAATATGGAAAATAAAAAGAAATTAAAGATCAAAAAATAAAAATAAAAAATCCTAAAAGGAAACAAAAAAATCTGAAAGAAAATAAAAATTAAAAATCTGAAAAAGAATTTAATAAAAACCAAAAAAGGAAATAATAATCAAAAATCCGAAAAGAAATAAAAATAATTAAAAATATGAAAATAAAAAAAATTTAAATTATTAAAAATCTGAAAATAGAAAAGAAAATGAAAAAATATGAAAAAGAAAGAAAATAATAATAATAAAAAATAATAAAAACAAAAAACAAAAGGAAAATCTGAAAAGAAAATTAAAAAACTGAAAATAAAGATAAAAGGAAAATCTAAAAATTAATAAAACTAAAAACTGAAAAAATGAAAAATGAAAGGAAAATGTAAAAAGAAAATTAAAAAACTAAAAATCTGAAAATAAAGACAAAAAAAATAATAATAATAAAAATCTGGAGAAAAAAAATATGAAATAAGAATAAATAATAAAAAATAAAAAAATTAAAATGGAATAAATACACAAACAAAAGCAAAATTCTTTTATGAATCAAATAAATAATCAAAAAGGAGAAAATAAGGAAAAGGGAAGATTCTGAAAAAAGGTGGGGAGAAAGAGCTATAAAAAGGGCAGCATAGGGTCATTGAGGGGGTTGGGAAAAATTAGGCGAAACAAGAGGAGCAGATATAGGCGCTCAAAAGGGAAGTGAGATTTTGTGGAGGATTTCATTTGCTGGGGATTCCCAAATTCAGAACGGAGGGGAGAGGAAGAATTCTACGTCGATTTCCTAAGAAGTTCCTGGAGCCTCGAGCTGAAGAAGGAAGATCTTCGATCGCAGAGCTTCCTAAGAGGTTCTCCACAAAGCCGCGAAGAAGCTGAGAGGAGCATTTGCCTAAGCTTCGTTCATCGATCCAGGTTAGCTATATCCTTTCGTTACATGTCTTGATCAAGAATTGATTATGCTGAACGAAGTGATAAAATCGAGAAGAAGGTAATTGAAAGATCATAACGCCTCAACAAAGTGATAAAACCAAGGATCTGTGATATAAGTCTAAGATTGCCTGAAATTTCCATTTGAATGACGAGACATTGATATAATAATGAATAAAAAACACAAATCTGGTTGCTGAAACGGATCTACAAAATTGGAAAACATTTGCATTGACTGTTCCTTTGAAAGTCATCGCTTTCCGTGGTTCCGTACCTCCCGCATGGATCAAGGATATCATCTATTCTCAAGGGAGAATAATGATGTTTAACGTAAAGTATTATTCAAGTCTTGAGAGTATCTTTTCCAACCTATCATTGTCCTTTACTAAAGGAAATATTGGCCCAACATCTAAGTTGGCAGCAAATATTGTTGGTATTGGTGATTCATGGTGCAAATATGCTATTAACAAAGCTATAATTGGGCCAATAAGAGATGTAGAAGATCAGGAATGGTTTAAGAGCTTAGATCGGAAAGGGGAGGTATACCTACGCAGGAACCATGAGGGAGAAATAGATCCCAAAGGTGATATAGGGGCCGCTTCCTGTCGATGGAGCTGCATGGTAATAGCATACAAAATAAATAAATTGCAAAAGCATAAGTTGGCTCCCATAGAGGACTGAGCAAATCTGTGGCGACCTGATCTTGCTGAGAGGATTTCAATGGTTGATTCTCCTAGAGAAGTTGTTGGTGCAGTTTTAAAGTATATGGGGGCTTCCTACAATACAAATGACATCAATGCGGAAGTCAGTGGGGGGAGAGATGCTGTTAAACATAATTTAGCTTTGCTTGCAAAACAGAGTACCCATGCCTCGAGCTCAGAATTCAAGTTGGTGCCCCGACGGGAGAGAGGGCTTTTCTTCAAATTTCAAATTATGCCCCTCAACTTTTCAAAATTGCACTTTAGCCCCTCAACTTTTCAAAATAGCACTTTAGCCCCTCAACTTTTGTTAATTGCAAATCAGCCCCTCAACTCTTCATATTTGCAAATCAGCTCCAACCTTTTTTTTAAGTTTTTTTTTCCTTTTCAAATAACATCAAACCCTTTTCTCAAATCAAGTCCAATTTCTTTTAGATTCTCTTTCTCCAACTAAATCAAGTTTAATTTTCCATAAAATTTCAAGTCAACTATTTCTTCTCAACCAATTCCTTTTCTCTAAAAATGTCCGATTAAGCCCACGCGCTTCCGATATTTACAAATCAAGAAAATGATTAAATAAAAATCTTTTTTTCTTTCCTTAATCTCACGCAATGGGCACTAAAGACGAACTGGTAGCTTTTTATGTTGTTCGTCGTTTAGAGGTCTGTATGGGTCCAAGTGTAGCCGTTGTTGTCTTGGGCCCTGTGCATATGTGGATTAGGATTTCTCCTCCTTCTCCTCGTTTTCAAACAAATAGAAACCCATTTTGCGTTCTTTAATCTCACGCAATGGACACTAAAGAAGAACTGGTAGCTTTTTCTACTGTTCGTCGTTTAGAGGTCTGTATGGGTCAAAGTGCAGCCGTTGTTGTCTTGGGCCCTGTGCATATGTGGATTAGGATTGCTCCTTCTTCTCCTCATTTTCAAACAAAGAAAAACCCATTTTCATTCTTTAATCTCACGCAATGGGCCCTAAAAATGAACTGGTAGCTTTTTCTGCTGTTCGTTGTTTAAAGGTCTGTAAGGGTCCAAGTGCAGCCGTAGTTGTCTTGGGCCCTGTGCATACGTGGATTGGGATTGCCCCTCCTTTACTTTGTTTTCAGTTAAATAAAATCTCGTTTTTGCTTTCTTAATCGCATGCAATGAGCCCTAAAAACGAACTGGTAGCTTTTTCTGTTGTTCGTTGTTTAGAGGTCTGTATGGGTCCAAGTGCAGTCGTAGTTGTCTTGGGCCCTGTGCATATGTGGATTGGGATTTCCCCTCCTTTACTTTGTTTTCAGTTAAATAAAAATCTCATTTTTTTCTTTCTTAATCTCATGCAATGGGCCCTAAAAACGAACTGGTATCTTTTTCTACTGTTCGTTGTTTAGAGGTTTGTATGGATCCAAGTGCAGCCGTAGTTGTCTTGGGCCCTATGCATAGGTGGATTAGGAAACGCCCTTAAAATATTTCCAAAAAAGACAACAATGCATTTGATTTTCGATTCAAACACCTTTTGAAGGTCAAGCCTTCGAATCAAACTAGAACTACGTAAGCCTTGAGTTTCCCATTGCACCGGGGAATACGTAGGAGCAGGATCAAGTCCTGTCATGCTAACCCTCATCAAGTATTTATTTTCACACTAATTAAAGGGATCAAACAATTTTCAAATAATCACACACTCAGTTTAAGGGTACTGTTCTTCGGAACAGGCGAGTGGGGTGCCTAACACCTTCCCCACTCGTAACCGACTCCCGAACCTAAATCTCTTCCTCGAGCCAGGGTTTTTCCAAATCTTTTTCCCTTAAATAAAAATTTGGTGGCGACTCCACTTAATCAAATAAAATTTATTTTCAAATTTTAGCGAGTTTGTCGTCTCGTCGGAATTACGGTTGCGACACCGATCGATGCATTTGCCGTAGCCAAGAAGGGACAGGGGAGGTGCCCTGTTGAAAATACAGAGTTGGGGTGAGGGTCATAGAGAGCACATAGTGTGACTTGTCGTTTCTTCTGCATGACGAGGTTGAACCAGGACCTTACTCCCCCAACGTTACTGTAGAGAAGTGCACATTGCATGGCTCTAGCCTGAGTGGCTCACAAAGTTCATGCTGAGAAGGCCACCACGCCTCAAGGGACTGCATGCGATCATGGAGCCAGGATCTCCCTAAGGCCTTATCTGAAGTTGGGAGATAAAGACGAGATACTTTGGTTCTGACGCCGAGCTCATAACCGTAGACCCTTAACTTCCCATGGCGGCTCATACTCCCAAGAAGGACCAAGATCAGAAGGACGACCTCCAAGGACGAGACGTTGGAGTACACCATGGCAAGCGGATCCCATTAGCCGTCGCTACCCAGGTCTGCCAAAAGAAGGTAAGTAGCGTTTGTCTCAGGGTCCGCAAGAGCAGCTCCAAGTCTAGGGCATCGTGATAAAGCAGGTTCAGAGGGGCTTCAAAATTGAACAAAGCCACCATCAGGCGACGTGGAAACGTGATCGCCATGGAGGAACGAAATAGTATAAGGTCATTGGGAATATGAACCAAGGAGTGCGAGCGCAGCATAGCCCATCTGCTGGTGTGATTGCTAGGCATTTGCAGGGGATGAATGAATCAAACACGACCCGCTCAGGTGATCGACCCCATAAGAAAATAGATGAAGCCATTAAATAAACAAAGAACCCATGCAGTTTTCCCATATGCAGATGCACGTCTTTGGCAATGTGATTGGTTTTTAACTATTCAAAACAGTAAGATATCTAACCAAGCATCATGGCCTGGTGGCTAGGCGCTCACTTACCATCCTCGTTGTCCTCCCTTTGAGCCCTAGACGCCACATTTTGACTTCTTCCCTATTATCCTAGTTTCTGGTGACTGCAGGTGGGCCCTCCAGATTTCTGGTAATTGAAGACTGCCCCCTAAGACCTCCCAAATTCCAGATCTGACCCTCAAAACTTCCTATTTGCAAAATTGCCCCCTCCAATTGCCAAAATTCCAAATCTACCCCTCAAAACTTCCTATTTGCAAAACTGCCCCTCTAATTTCCAAAATTCCAAATCTACCCCTCAAAACATCCTATTTGCAAAACTGCTCCCTCCAATTGCCAAAATTCCAGATTTGCCCCTCCTATTGCCAAAATTCCAGCACTACCCCTCCAATTGCACAAATTCCCAAACTGCCCCTCCAATTGCCAAAATTCCATATTTGCCCCTCCAATCTCCAAAATCACCAATTAACCCCCAACCTCACTTCACTAAAATTCAACCCCCGAAAACTTTCCTTAATCGCAAGATAACCCATGAAAATCTCAATTTCACTTTAACCCTAAAATTTCCCCCTAATTGTAATTTAAACCCCGAATATCCTACAATTCTAATTTTACCCCCATATTTTCTTCAAACTTCAAACAAAATTCCTTTCTTTCCAAAAATCAAGTTCTCTGTCCAATAGTCAAAATAAGTTCTCCTTCTACGACCGTTTTATGTAAAATAAAATTCCTTTTTTCAAACATTTTGGGATTCTTGGTCTCACGCGACGAGCTCTAAGCAAGGAACTGACGGTTCACCTGCTGTTCAACGCTTAACAGTCTGTATAGGCCCCCGTGCTGTCGTAGCCGCCTCGGGTCTTGTGCATGAGTGGACTAAAGGTCCCTTCAAAGTAAAAGGCTCCTTGTTTCAAATATTTTGGGATTCTTGGTCTCACGCGAGGGGCTCTAAGCGAGGAACTGGCGGTTCACCTGCTGTTCAACGCTTAACAGTCTGTATAGGCCCCCGTGCTGCCGTAGCTGCCTCGAGTCTTGTGTATGAGTGGACTAGAGGTCCCTGCAAAATAAAAGGTTATTTTTTCAAATATTTTGGGATCCTTGGTCTCACGCAATGGACTCTAAACGAGAAACTAGTGGTTCACCTGCTGTTCAACGTTTAACAGTCTGTACAAGCCCCCGTGCTGCCGTAGTCGCCTCGGGTCTTGTCCATGAGTGGACTAAAGGTCCTTTCGAAAAATAAAATTCCTTTCTAAACATCCCCCTCTTTCTAAAAACCTTCGAAGGTCAAGCCTTCACACAAACCAGAACTACGTTAGCCTTGAGTTTCCCATTGCACCGGAGAATACGTAGGAGCAGGATCAAGTCCTGTCAAGCTAACCTCCATCAAGTTATTTATTTTCGCTGTAATTAAAGGGATCAAATACCTTTCAAAAATCAGACACTCAATTTAAGGGTACCGTTCTTCGGAACGGGCGAGTGGGGTGCCTAACACCTTCCCCACTCGTAACCGACTCCCGAACCTAAATCTCTTTCTCGAGATAGGGTGTTTCCAAATCTTTTTCCCTTAAATAAAAATTTGGTGGTAACTCCACTTTAATCAAATAAAATTCTATTTTTAAATTTTAGCAAGTTCATCGTCTCGTCGGAATTACGGTTGCGACAGGGTCTAAGTGCAGCCGTAGTTTTCTTGGGCCCTGTGCATATATGGATTGGGCATTGCCCTTTCCTTTTTCAATTAAATAAAAATCTTATTTTGCATTCCTTAATCTCACGCGACGAGCTCTAAAAACAAACTGGTAGCTTTTTCTGTTGTTCACTGTTTAGAGAATCGTATGGGTCCAAGTGCAACCGTAGTTGTCTTGGGCCCTGTGCATATGTGGATTGGGGATTGCCCTTCCCTTTTGAAACAAATAAAAATGTTGTGTTGCTTTCCTTAATCTCACCCGACGAGCTCTAAAAGTGAACTGGTAGCTTTTTCTGCTTTTCGCAGTTTAGAGATTCGTATAGGTCCAAGTGCAGCTGTAGTTGTCTTGGGCCCTATGCATAGGTGGATTGGGATTGCACCCTTAAAATATTTTCAAAAAAGACAATAATGCATTCGTTTTTCAATTCAAACACCTTTCGAAGGTCAAGCCTTCAACTCAAACCAGAACTACGTAAGCCTTGAGTTTCCCATTGCACTGGGGAATACGTAGGAATAGGATCAAGTCCTGTCAGGCTAACCTCCATCAAGTTATTTATTTCGTATTAATTAAGGGATCAAACATCTTCAAAAATCACACACTCAGTTTAAGGGTACCGTTCTTCGAAACGGGCAAGTGGGGTGCCTATAACACCTTCCCCACTCGTAACCGACTCCCGAACCCAAATCTCATCCTTGAGTTAGGGGTTTTCCAAATCTTTTTCCCTTAAAAAAATTTGGTGGCGACTCCACATTGATCCTAAATAAAATTCATTTTTCAAATATTAGCGAGTTCATCATCTCGTCGGAATTACGGTTGCGACAGGTAGAAGAGGAACCAAGGCTGGAGGCTTTGGCTAATTCAACCCTGACGTGGTAAACATAGCCGGGGTTGGGGGCATGACTAGGAGCGGCCACATATACTCTCCCATCAAGGAAAGAAGAAAGCCGCCTTGCGGCGAGGCAATCTTGGCAGGTCCCGAACCTAAAGCCAGTAGACGGTAGGAGGAGAAAGAATTGAAAAAACCTGTCTCCGAAGAGGACGCCTGTGAGTTCTTGAAGATAATCAGGAAAAGCGAGTATGCGGTGATTGAGCAGCTCAACCACATACCTGCCAATATTTCACTACTGGCCCTTATGATGAATTCGAAGCCCCACCGAAAGGTAATACTGAAGGTACTAAATGAGGCTCACGTGGTCCACAACATATCTGTGGACAAGTTTGAAGGGATCGCTAGCAACATTACTGCCAATAATTTCCTCACCTTCGCCGACCGCGAAATCCCAGACGAAGGGGAAGGGCATAACAAGGCGTTACATATCTCAGTGAAGTGCATGGACCACATCCTGGCCATAGTTCTGGTGGATAATGGTTCTTCCCTAAATGTAATGCCCCAGTTGACATTGTCAAAACTGCCACACGAGAGGGTCCACTTCAAGCCGAGTTCCATGGTGGTAAGGGCTTTAGATGGATCAAGGAGGGAGGTCATTGGGGAAGTGGAACTACCAGTCCAAATCGGTCCAGTTATCTTCAACATAACCTTCCAAATTATGGACATCCAGCCGGCTTACAGTTGCCTGTTAGGTAGGCCCTGGGTCCACACCGCCAAGGCAGTACTGTCAACCCTACACCAGAAGCTGAAATTTATCATAGACGATATGCTGATTATCGTCTCTGTGGAGGAAGACTACTTGGTCAGCAAACCCACCCACCCTCCATACATCGAGGCGGCGGAAGAGGCTTTGGAAACACATGTCCAAGCCTTGGAAGTCGCCAATGTTACTACCATCAGGGAGGGAGAAGTGGTTGACCGAAAGCGGCCCCCCCAAAGCACTGATGATGATGGCCCGAGTGATGTTGAATAACGGGATCAAGCCCGACGATAAAATGGGGCAAAACAATGGTGGCTTGTCTCAGCCGTTGGCACTAAACAAGAACAGACGGCGGTACGGGTTGGGATACAAGCCCACAGAAGAAGATCAGGCAGTCAGGCCCTGATACGGCAAGGTCCCTCTGTTCCATATTTCACAAAGTTTTAGAAGTGTCGGCTTCGAGCACCCTGGCATGGTCTCGGCCATCGACAGAGAGAGGACGGTCGACATTGAAGATCTGGTGACGGCCTGTCCCCCCGAACAATAACTGAACAATTGGGAAATTTTTGACCTACCTCTGACTTTTAGTTCAGTTCAAATGTAATTCTGTAATTGTCATAGCAAAATTTTGTTTCAAATCATAAACATTTTTGTATATACTTATTTTGATAAATGATAAATACAGTTGCATTATCCAGAAATCTCCTCTTTCCTCCCCCTAATATATTTCCCTCTGCTAAATATATGTCTGTTATTCTTTCTCTCATACCCCAACTCGTAGATCTGACAAAAAACAGCCTTGCGACGACAATGCTAGTATTGTATCAGGCGATTTCAATTGTATTGTCAATCCGACCGATTAGAAGGCAGAATTTGAATGCGAACCCACCGACGAGATGTTGAAATTGGTGGAACACGAATCCAAAGTAATCGAACCCCATCAGGAACCCGTAGATCTTATAAACTTGGGGACCAAGGAAAAAAAAAGAGGTCAAGATAGGCACGCTTATCAGTGGAGTCAATCGTGAGCGATTGATCTCACTCTTACAGAACTATAGTGATATCTTCGCCTGGTCTTCTCAAGACATGCCGGGCTTGGATACCTCTATAGTAGAGCACAAGCAGCCTATGAAAGTCGGATGTGTCCCAGTCAAACAGAAGCTGAGGAGGATGAAACCAAAAATGTCCCTGAAAATCTGGGAGGAGGTGAAGAAACAGTTTGACGCCAGCTTCTTGGCCGTTACAAATTACCCCGAGTGGGTCTCCAATATAGTACCGGTCCCCAAGAAGGATGGTAAAGTCCGGATGTGCGTAGACTATAGAGATCTCAATCGAGCTAGCCCGAAGGATGACTTTCCACTTCCCCACATTGACGTGCTGGTCGATAACACCGCACAATTCTCCTATTTCTCATTCATGGATGGTTTCTTGGGTTATAATCAGATCAAGATGGCCGAAGAAGATAGAGAATAGACCACCGTCATCACGACCTGGGGAACCTTTTGCTACAAAGTTATGCCCTTCGGATTGAAAAATGCTGGGGACGATAGAAGTCTACGTGGACGACATGATTGCCAAATCCCGGACGGAAGATGACCACCTCACAGACCTCCGAAAGCTGTTCGAGAGGCTACGAAAGTTCAAGCTGCGGCTAAACCCAGCCAAATGTACATTCGGAGTGAAGTCAGGAAAACTATTAGGCTTCATCGTCAGTGAAAGGGGAATCAAGGTCGACCCTGACAAAGCTCGGGCCATCATAGACATGCCAACTCTAAAGACCAAAAAAGAGATCTGAGGCTTCCTGGGAAGACTCAACTATATCTCCCGATTCATTTCCCAGTTGACATCTACTTGCGAGCCGATCTTTAAGCTCTTGCACAAGAATCAGTGCATGAGCTGCGATGAGGATTGCCAAGAAGCTTTCGAAAATATCAAATCTTACCTGCAGAACCCGCTGGTCTTGGTACCGCCAGTTCCTGGAAGACCTTTAATCCTGTATCTGACAATGATGGACCAGTCGATGGGTTGCGTGCTCGGTCAACACGACAAATCCGGGAGGAAGGAGCAGGCAATATATTACCTAAGCAAAAAGTTCAAAAATTGCGAGGCCAGATACTCTCTATTAGAGCGAACGTGCTGTGCTTTGGCATGGGTGGCACACTGCCTAAGACAGTATATGCTGAGTCACACCACGTGGCTGATATCCAGGATGAATCCGATCAAATATATATTCGAGAAGCATGCATTGTTAGGATGAATTGCAAAGTGGCAGGTAATACTTTCGGAATATGATATCTTGTATGTGACCCAAAAATCAGTCAAAGGCAGTGCGCTCGCCGAATATTTGGCCCAACAGCCCATAGACGATTACCAAGCTATGCAGCCGAAATTTCCTGATGAGGATTTGATGGCGATATTTAATGAAGAAGAGAAGATAAGGGGAGAGAGATGGACGATGTTGTTCGACGGTGCATCCAACATGATGGCCCATGGAATAGGAGTTATACTGATTTCCCCAGAAAAACAGTATATACCTATTACCGCCCGACTGGCTTTTGATTTCACAAACAACGTGGCAGAATACGAAGCGTGTATTTTAGGGATTCAAGCCGCAATCGACGCTAATGTGAAGTGCTTAGAAGTCTTTGGCGACTCAGCTTTGGTCATCCACTAGGTCAAAGGAGAGTGGGAGACCAGAAATGCAAAGCTAGTGCCCTATCAAGCCCGGCTCCAAGAACTGCTAGAGCATTTTGAGGAGGTCACCTTCTCGCACATACCTCGAGAAAACAATCAGTTGGCTGACGCCCTAGCCACTTTATCGTCTATGTTTGAAATTGGACGAGAAGAGGACATGCCTCTCATCCGCATTCAACACCGCCCCAGACCGGCATTTTGTCAAGCGGTGGAGGTAGAGCCGGACGGAAAGCCCTGGTATCATGACATCCGGAAATTCCTGAAGAGTAAAGAATATCCCGCTAATGTGCCGGAGAATGATAAAAGAACCGTACGAAGATTAGCCGCAAGTTTCTTCCTCAACGGGGAAGTTTTGTATAAAAGGAATCACGACATGGTTCTGCTCAAGTGTGTAGACGTAGCAGAAGCCAACAAAATTCTTAAGGAAGTTCATGAAGGGTCTTTTGGTGCCCATGCCAACGGACACGCAATGGCGAGGAAGATTCTTAGAGCTGGATTCTATTGGCTGACTCTGGAGACTGATGGTTACAAACATGTCAAAACCTACCACAAGTGCCAAGTGTACGCGGACAACGTCCACGTGTTGCCAACATCATTGAATGTGCTATCCTCGCCCTGGCCATTCACCATGTGGTGGATGGATGTCATCGGCCCGATCGAGCCTAAAACGTCTAATGGACATCGCTTCATATTGGTTTCCATTGACTACTTTACCAAATGGGTCGAGGCTGCCTCATATGCTAGCGTGACTCGCAATGTGGTGGTCAAATTCGTGAAGAGAGCTGATTTGTCGATATGGACTGCCCAGCAGGCTCATCACGGACAATTGCTCCAATTTGAACAATAAGATGATGTCGGAGCTCTGCGGCCAATTCAAGATCCAACATCACAACTCGTCCCCCTATCGACCGAAGATGAATGGAGCGGTCGAAGCGGCCAACAAAAATATCAAAAAGATCATCCAAAAGATGGTGCTCTCATATAGAGAATGGCATGAAATGCTCCCTTACGCATTACACGCATATCGGACATCTATCCGCACTTCTACTGGGGCAACCCCCTTCTCACTCGTGTATGGGATGGAAGTCGTACTCCCGATTGAAGTTGAGATCCCTTTGTTGAGAGTCCTGATGGATGCCAAATTAGAAGAGGCCGAATGGGTCCAAGCCCTAATGGACCAATTGAACCTAATCGAAGAGAAAAGGTTGGCTGCGATATGCCACGACCAACTATACCAAAGGAGAATGAAGAAAGCATTCGATAAAAAGGTCCATCCTCGGGAGTTCCAGGAGGGGGACTTGGTGATCAAAAGGTTGCTGCCTATGCAGAAAGCGCTGCACAGGAAATGGTCGCCAAATTACCAAGGACCGTACATAGTTAAGAAAGCTTTCTCTTCAAAGTTGCGACTAAACCCCAAAATTTCCAAAAACTCCAATTAAGCCCCTCAACTTCTCAAATTTACAATTAAACCCCCAAAAATTCAAATTAAATCCTTTCCTTCCGAAATTCAAATAAAGCCTTTTCCTTCAAAAATTCAAACTAATTCCCTTCATTAAAATTCAAATTAATTCTTTCCTCAAATTCTCAAAACAAATTTAATTCACCTTCAAATAAAATCAAATTCTATAAAATAAAGTTTTTTTTTCTTTCTTCCTCGATATTAAATCAAGTTTAGTTCTTCCTTCAATTACAGTTCCTTTCTTTAGCTTTCAAATCAAGTTCATTTTATTCAAGTTTAGTGCAAAATTTCAAAATTCAAAAACCAAATCAAGTCTGTTTTTTCCAACTTCTAACATTCAAAATCTATTTCCTTTCCAATCAAGTTTTATTCTTTTCTTCAATGTTGAATCAAATTCATTTCTTATTTCAAAAATAAAGTTCTTCTTCAAATATTTTGGGATCCTTGGTCTCACGCAATGGGCTCTAAACGGGGAACTGGTGGTTTACCTGCTGTTCAATATTTAAAAGTTCGTATAGGCCCCCGTGTTGCTGTATCCGCCTCAGACCTTGTGCATGAGTGGACTGAAGGTTCCTCCAAAAAATAAAAAGCTTTTCAAAAAATAAAATCTTCAAAATACTCTTTTTGAAGCACTTTCGAAGGTCAAGCCTTCAAAACAAACCAGAACTACGTAAGCCTTGAGTTTCCCATTGCATCGGGGAATACGTAAGAGCAGGATCAAGTCCTGTCCGGCTAACCTCCATCAAGTTATTTATTTTCATATTAATTAAGGGATTAAACATTTTCAAAAATCACACACTCAGTTTAAGGGTACCGTTCTTTGGAATGGGCGAGTGGGGTGCCTAACACCTTCCCCACTTGTAATCGACTCCCGAACCTGAATCTCTTCCTCAAGTCAGGGTTTTTTCCAAATATTTTCCCTTAAATAAAAGTTTGGTGGCGGCTCCACACATCAATCAACAAAATCCTTTTTAAAATTTTTGCGAGTTCGTCATCTCGGTTGCGACAGATGGCGACTCCACTGGGGACTTTAGAGAGTCAAGCCCACTTCAAATTGAGTGTGTTGTTTTGATCCCTTTCATGTTTATTAGCACGATTATTTATTGGTTTATCTATCTGTTGTTGTTTGTCTATTCTTTGTATAACCCTAGGATAGATGAATAGTAAATTGCTATATATATCTGTGCAATTTCCCCAATTGCAGGTATCCCAATAATTTGTGTGCCCTCCACACATCATGCATACATTCATTTCATGAGTAGGGCCCTATACCCGGGTCTGAATGCATCCTAGGATAGAGGGATCTAGTGGTGTCACGCTGGGGCCTACGTCCTGTGTGGCTATCACGAAAATCCCAGCTAGAGTGCGTCTTATTCATAATACCCCGCAACTAGTGGCTACTTCTACTGTTGTGGCAAGCATTATGGGTTGGAACTTGGCTCTAGTGACCTCTACACCCCAGGATTACTAACCACCTTTGAGAGGTTCATGCATTAAAAGCCTTAGACCCTTAGGACAGGTAACCCACATAAGAGGCAAGGAGGGCATACACCCCTTTTATGATACATGGCTCATATGCTATTCACATGCTTAAGTTAACAGAATCATTCAAGATGACAGAGAAGAAGGGAGACAAAATCTGAAATTAGGGGAAATACAGAAAATCAAGAAAAAATCAAGTAAAAAGAAATATAAACAAATAAAAATCAAGAAAAATAGAAACTTCTTGGAAAAATTATGAAAAATACTTTTCAAAATATTGTAAATATAAAAAGATTCAAAAGAAAACTTAAAAAAAATGTTTTAAAAATAGGAGAAATTATGAAAAATATTTCTGAAAATATTGAAAATATGAAAAGATGTAAAAAGAAAGAAAATAAAATTCAGAAAACCTAAAGAACATTTTTAGAAAAAAAAAATTTAGAACTAAAAAGGTTTTCTAGCAAAATAAAAATAAAAACAAAAAACAAAAAAACAAGGAAAACACCAAAATTCATAAAAACATAAAATTGCTAAAAACAAATAAAGCAACTCTCATTCATTTTCGAAGCCTCCAAAATTCTGATCTCTAAAAAATTATTTGTGCATAGCTCGCATGCATTCATTCATCCATTCATAAATTTTTCAATGAAAAAAGGAGATTTTGAAAATCATCCCATTCATACTCATTTTTCATGAACATCTTTATCATTCATGATTTTAGCATTCAAATTATTTGTCAAAGAAATTAATTTTTTAACTTTAACAGAAAAATTGGAGAAACACAGCTTTCTCGACATCCTTATAGGACCAAATCCCAATCAGGAATCATGGACGAGCTAGAGAGACAAAATGAGGAATTGAGATATGAGGTCCAAACTTTGAAAGAACAGATGGCCAAGCGAATGGAAGCCATCCAACTACCAAAACAAAAAGAAATAAGGTCTCTACCGGGAGAACCAACGGACCCGTCATATCCTCCTGGCTTTAATACACAAAACCCTTCACCATTAACCATCCTTCCACAAATTGAAGGAGGTCATCATGGGTTTCCTCATGGGCATGCACACACACAAACCCAAACACAAACCCAAACACATAACCTACCTTCAAACACAACAGGCATACCTTATGTTGTTCGAAACACCACCTCACAAACTTACCAAACAGCCGTTGGGGAACACATCCTATGTTCACCCAAGGGCCTCACCCTGTGTACATACCATCTTCTCAACCTCACCATATGCTTGAGGAATATCCAAGCCATCCTTGGAATGAGGACATAGAAAAGTGGAAGGGCCTACAGGAAAGGATCAAGGCAATTGAGGGGAGTGCTTATGAAGCCAGGGATGCAACCGATCTGTGCTTGGTTCCAGATGTCATAATCCCTCCTAAATTCAAGGTTCCTGAATTTGAAAAATATCAAGGAACTAGCTGCCCGAAGAGTCACTTGGCCATGTACTACAGGAAGATGTCTCCTTGTAGGCACAATGATAAGCTGCTCATACATCTCTTTCAAGACAGCCTGACTGGGGCAGCTGCAACTTGGTACTCAGCTAGAGCGGACACACATCCATTCATGGAAGGATCCGGCTGAGGCCTTCCTCAAACAATATCAGTACAACGTGGAGATGGCTCCTAATAGGACTCAGGTCCAAAACATGGCCAAGAAAGGGGACAAGACCTTCAAACAGTATGCGCAAAGATGGAGGGAGCTAGCTGCTCAGGTACAACCTCCATTATCTAAGAAAGAGTTGGTCAGCATGTTCATTGACACACTCCAAGGCCCTTTCTATGACAAGATGATTGGCAGTGTGACTTCTAACTTCTCTGATGTTGTCATCATCGGAGAAAGGATTGAGGGTAGCATGTGTCGAGGAAGGATCGCGCACAAGTCCACAGGGACAATCGATGCCTCTGTAGAAAAGAAGAAGACAGGGGAGACTTTTAATATGGCTTCAAGTTAAGGATAGTACATGCCTCAGATGGCACCTTATGGACCAAATGGCTTCCAACCTTCTCCATACACACCTTACATACCACATCCTTATATCGCCACCGCCTACCAAACCCCCTACCATCTATCTTACAACTATACAAATCTGACTGCCCACACCATACACGGTCCGAACACAAGCCATGAGCCCAAATCCTAGCCAAAGCCAAAAGAAGGAAAAGGATACTGTCCAGTTTGATCCCATTCCAATGACCTACACTAAGCTGCTACCTCAGCTAATCCATAATTCCTTGGTGGTTCTCTACCCACTGAAACCTCAAGAACCACCATACCCTAAATGGTATGATGAAAATTCCATATGTAACTACCATGCGGGGTACATTGGTCACTCAACGAAAAACTGCCAGGTCCTGAAACGCAAGGTGCAAAGCTTGATTGATGCCAAACGACTAGATTTCGGGAAGGTTTCTCCTAATATGGGAAATAATCCAGTGCCGAATCATGAAAGCTCGTCGACCAACTGAAAATGGGAGCAGCACGACAAGTTGCCTTGTACAAATCAAGCTATCGAGGAAGATCATCTAGGATTTGTCATATTTTTCAAAGTCAATCTTTTGTAAATAAATCTCAGTGAATAATACAAAATTTACATTTTTTCATGTTTCTTAAGCACGTGCTTTACATTGTTGGCTTTACTTCTAAAATTTACCATTCTTTTTATCCCTTCAGCCCACTTCTTATTCCTATACCCAAGCAATAAATACCAATTGGTGATGATGCCAGTGCTGTAACAAATAATCTTGAACGTCTAATTAATCAAGCCCAAAGAAAAACCAAATGAGGAAGGAAAGTGAACAACCAGGGATTCTAGATCACCATTCAAAATGTCTTATCAAACAAAAAACATCCTGCTGGAAGTTTAAATTCAGGCAAAATTCAGGGAAGCAAGACAAGATCCGCTGAATCAGAATCAAAATAATCCCGGCAAGATCAATATTCAATTACATAAAATTCAAGAAAACGAAGAAAGCCCGCCGGATTAAAATCAAAATGATCCGAGAAAAACCAGGGCCAAAATTCAAAATTCAAGAAGAAGAGAAACCCGCTGGATTAAAAGCCAAAAATAATCCAGGCAAAAGTAGGGTTAAAGAACAAATCGACAAAGTCATGGTCAGGAAAGGTCTTGCTGGTTTCCAACAACAATTCAGGCAAGATTAGGATCAAACAAAAGCTCGCTAGGTCGGCAATCCTCAAAAGCGACCTAGGCAAAAGTTAGGGCATAATCAAACAGAAAGCCCGCTAGGTCGAAAACCCTCAAAGGGCGGCCTAGGCAAAAGTTAGGATGTAATCAAACAGAAAGCCCGCTAGGTTGAAAACCCTCAAAGGGCGACCTAGGAAAAAGTTAGGGCACAATCAAACAAAAGTCCGCTAGGTCGAAAACCCTCAAAGGGCGAC
Organism: Canavalia gladiata; assembly: GCA_037954105.1. Classification (NCBI taxonomy): domain Eukaryota; kingdom Viridiplantae; phylum Streptophyta; class Magnoliopsida; order Fabales; family Fabaceae; genus Canavalia; species Canavalia gladiata. The sequence continues at coordinate 21,372,336 of CM075668.1, read as the reverse complement.
CTAGGCAAAAGTTAGGGCACACAACCAAGAGCCCGCTAGGTCAACAAACTCTCCCAAGTGACCTAGGCAAAAAAAGTTAGGGCAAAATGAAAGACCTGCTGGGTTACAATCCTCAAAAGAACAACCCAGGCAAAAGTTAAGGTCAACTCAGGAATCCTAGGACAACATGACATTTCTACACCTCATATCTTCCTAAAACTGGGGCAAAATTTTCCCATTTCTCAAGTTTGGCTAATTAGACAATCAAGATTATAAAAAGCAGCATTGGCATTTTTCACCAAAAGGTGCCATTTGGGCAATCGAATCCACATCTTTCGTCATCCTTTCCTTTCAAATACACTACCTTAAAACACCCAACCTCAAAATTCCCTATCCTTTTCCTTTAACCTTCCAAAATCACTTTGCACACCTCAAAAATGCACATGCCAAAAAGGAAATGTGAAAAATGTAAAAAAATTAAAAAGGGTTTAATTTTGAAAAGTCATGACAAGTCGGATGAATTCTCGATTGTTGCAACACGACAGGATTGTTTCCCAAAGATTCATCTTCCTACCAGCCATAATGCCACTACAAAAAGGGAGTGTGTCTTACTCAAAGATACTGACCACTGTTGGGTCTCAAAGATCCCAACAAAAGAAAATTTCGAGATTGACCAAAACACCAAACTTAAGTCAATCTAGCTCGTCTTGATTCTTGATTCCTTTCACACCAACTATGGGATTGTCGAGGAAGGATGTGTCAGAAAAATCAAAAATCAAGAGAAACAAAATTTTTTACACCATTTCATGGTTTGCATTCATCCCATAGCATCTGTTTCATCAAATAATTATTTCACGCATCAAAATAAGAACCCCACATCATTTCAGCATTTATTCAAGCATCACAAATACCGCATTATTTTCACTCATTCAAACAGTACATAAGCACCTTTTTATTCAAGCATTGCACAACGCCTTTACAAAACCAATTAAGATTAAGGCAAATTGCTCTAACCAATCATAATTAAGAGATTTTCGAGAAACTTAATCTGGGGCAAACGCTTGCCCATGAACTTTGAGGTCATCCTCAAAATCAAGTTCAAACTGGGGCAAACACTTTCCCACAAAAAGTTCACTTTGAGGTCATCCTCAAAATCAAGTTCAAACTGGGGCAAACGCTTGCCCACAAAAATTCAATCTGAGGGCATCCTCTCGATTTCTCAGTCAAGTTCAAACTAGGGCAAACGCCCATAGAAAAATTCAATTTGAGTTCATCATCGAACTCCAAGACAAGTTCAAACTGGGCCAAACGCCCACATAAAATTCAATTTGAGTTCATCCTCAAACTCCAAGACAGGTTCAAACTGGGGCAAATGCTTGCCCACAACAAAAGTTTTTTAGGTCATCCTCAAAATTCGGAATCAAGTCCAAACTAGGGCAAACGCTTGCCCACAAGAACTCATGTCGAGGCCATCCTCAATTTCATCAAGATCCAAAACTAGGGAAAACGCTTGCCCAAGAGCCCCTCAAATCAAGGCATTCCTCAATCATCAAGAATTTCCTAAACTGGGGCAAAATCTGGTTGCCCAAGTTTCTTCAAGAGAAAATTATCAAGTGCCTAAAAACCTTCAAGTTCAAGGTAGAATAAGCAATTTATCTTAATTCAAGGGAAACAAATTTCGAGATAAGTCGTCCAAGGCAACTGAAGAAGAAGTCCACATTCCACCCTCACGTGCATTCCTAGGGTACATCGTGTCATTTTTCCTCTGCCTGTCTTAACAGGTCATTCATGCTTCACCTGTCCGGGCAAGCCATCCTCTCAAGTTATCATAGGTCACCTTTCATTCAAGTTAGTATAGGTCCCTCCCGTTTCAAAGTCGGCTGTCTTAATAGGCCTGCTTCATTCCTCCCCTTTCCCATCATCAAGTTTAATTTCTACATCGGCCTATGTTGTCAGGTCACCATCAAGTTTACCTTTCTGCATCATGGCCTATGTAGTCAGGCCTCATCAAGTTTAATTTCTGCATCATGACCTATGTTGTCAGGCCACCATCAAGTTTACCATTTCTGCATCATGGCCTATAGTGTCAGGCCGCCATCAAGTTTTAATTTCTGCATCATGGCCTATATTGTCTGGTCACCCTCAAGTTTTAATTTTTGCGTCATGGCCTATGTTTTCAGGCCACCATCAAGTTTACTTTTCAGCATCACGGCCTATAGTGTCAGGCCACCCTCAAGTTTACCTTTCAAGCATCTCGGCCTATAGTGTCAGGCCTCCAGCACGTTCAAGTTTTCTTTTCTAGCATGTTCAAGCATCCAGCACGTTCAAGTTTTCTTTTATAGCACGTTCAAGTTTTCTTTTATAGCACGTTCAAGCATCCAGCACGTTCAAGTTTTCTTTTCTAGCACGTTCAAGCATCCAGCACGATCAAGTTTTCTTTTCTAGCATGTTCAAGTATCCAGCACATTCAAGTTTTCCTTCCTAACACGTTCAAGCATCCAGCACGTTCAAGTTTTCTTTTCTAGCATGTTCAAGCATCCAGCACGTTCAAGTTTTCCTTCCTAGCATGTTCAAGCATCCAGCACATTCAATTTTTCTTTTCTAGCATGTTCAAGCATCCAGCACGTTCAAGTTTTCCTTCCTAGCACGTTCAAGCATCCAGCACGTTCAAGTTTTATTTTCTAGCATGTTCAAGCATTCAGCACGTTCAAGTTTTCCTTTTCAGCACGTCCAAAGCTTCCAACCCGCTCAAGTTTCCTTTTCCGCACATTCAAGTTTTCTTTTTTCACCCTCAAGTTCGCTTTCCTACATCAAGGCCTATGATGTTAGGCCTCAAGCATAGATAGATTTCTGTACCTCAGTCTATGTTGTCAGGCCACCTTGTACATACCTTACAGTTTAGTTCCCGCATACTCTCCTACCTCAAACGGGCCCTCACTTTGCCTGCACTTCTGCAGTATTCATAACCTAATCAGGTTATGCAATCAAGTCTTGCATATTTAAAACCCTGTCAGTTTAGCACACGAAGCTTACACAGTCTTTCAGAAACCATCATCTCCCAGGCATCCATCTTCAAGCTCAAAGCTTTTCATGTTCGTCGGACATTTTCAAAGCTTGCCTCGGACATAATGTGTTCACGTCTTTACTCATTTCCTACCACAATAATTCAGAGAATTATTTCTCATATTATCTGGTAGGAAAATTAGTAAAGAGAGACAAACTGTAAAAACCTATTTATGTCCGAGGCTGTAAACACCTAATTATGTCTGAGGCTTCCGGTCGTTAAAGTTATCAATGAACCCTAATTAAAAACCAAATAAATCTGAAAAAGAAACTAAAAAAAAATCTGAAAAAAGAAAAATTAAGAAATTAAAAAAATTAAAAATCTGAAAAAGAAAAATTAAGAGAGTTTCAAAAATTAAAAAATTAAAAAATTAAAAAATCTGAAAAAGAGAAATTAAGAGAGTTTGAAAAATTAAATTCTTAAAAAAGAAAAATTAAAAAATTAAAAATTAAAAAATCTGAAAAATAAAAATTAAGAGAGTTTGAAAACTTAAATTCTAGAAAAAGAAAATTTTAAATCAGAAAAAAAGAAATAATAATTTTAAAATCTGAAATTGATAAAAATTTAAAATCTGAAAATAATTAAAAATCAAATAAATCTGGAAAAAACTAAAAAAAACTAAAAAACTGAATATAAAAATAAATTAAAAAAAATAAAATTAAAGAAAAATTAAAATATCTCAAAATCCAAAAATCAAAAAAACCAAGAACAAAAAACAAAAAATATAAAAAAAAGAACAAAAAACAAAACATCTGAAAATAAAAATAAATTCAAATAAATCTGAAAAGGAAAAACTAAAAAAAAAAAAAATCTGAAATTAAAAATAAATTCAAATAAATTTGAAAAGGAAAAAACTAAAAAAAACCAAAAAATCTGAATATAAAAATAAATTTAAAAATGAAATTAAAGAAAAATTAAAAAATATGAAAAATTAAAAAAATTAAAAAAATTAAAAAATTAAAAATTAAAAAAGCTATAAAAATTCAAAAATCAAAGTCTGGAAAAATTGAAGAAAAATTAAAAAAGAAGAAGAAGAGAAAAACTTGGAAAAATTGAAAACGAAAATTAAAATCTAAAAAATTGAAAATTAAAAAATTTGAAAAATTAAAAAATCAGAAAAGGGAAAATAAAAAATCTGAAAATTAAAAAAGGGAAAATTTAAAATCTGGAAAATTAAAGGAAAAAGAAAATCTGAAAGATGAAAGAAAAATAAAAATCTGAGAAAGTAAAAGAAAAATCAGAAAAATTAAAATAAAAAAAGAGAAAAATCTGATTCAAAAAGAAAAATCAAAAATCAAAAATCTACAAAAATTAAAAAGAAAAAGTCTGAAAATTAAAAAGAAAAAGAGAGAAAATTTAAAATCTGAAAAAGGAATTGGCCTATAAATAAGGGTGAGACGAAAATTCAGGGGTTGGCAAGATTTTGGAAGAAAAGAAGAAAAGGAAGGAGGCGAAGATCAAGAGAAAGCTCTTGAGGGATACTTTTCGATTTCCTCTCAAGGTTCCTGAAGATTCCGGCGAGGAGGAAGATCCTAAGATTTCTCATCCTCTGGAGCGCATCTACCAGAATTCCGATCATCCTATCGTCGTTCGCTCACATACCTCGACCACGAAGCTTGGTACAGAAGCTCGCCAATTCACACAAGTAAGCATGCGCTCTTTCGTAAAAAATCCTAAATGTTAAATCATATAGTCTAAAATTTAGAATCGCATGGATCGATAATTGTAGTATAGCGTATTCTGGTATGGATTGAGACTCGATCATAATTCTAATAGGTGATGGATGCCAATACTATAAGTGAATCATGCTCTGTCGATAACTCTGAAGCACAAAATGCTCGATGTAAGTTCGTAAAGGAATCGGTTCTAGGACTGAAACGAATTTAGTTCACATTTGTCTTAGCATAGACTGGCCTTGAAGGGAAACAGAGAGTTAGGTAGCATCGTAAACTAAGAATAAAGAGCATCACCGATCTCAGAACGCCATACCTTGACTATCCATGTGCTAGAGTAGTTTAGCTCTGCCTAACCAATGTCGGTGCGGTCCGGAGAAGAAGGTGGAGGAACGTGTATACGAGAGTCTTGGAGCTTAACATAATAACGTGAACTCGCTAGGAACCTCTCACTCGTTGCACATCTCTTTAACGGTGTCTCTTCTTACTCCTCCAAACTCGCTCTCGTTGATGCCAACTCTTCAGAAACTGTTTCTTACGCTCAATTGAAATCCTTAATCCTCAAGCTTTCTCACGCATTACTCAAAATCAGCATAAGAAAAAACAACGTCGTTCTCTTCCTCTCCCCTAACGATATCTGTTACATCATCTACTTCCTCGCCGTCATTTCCATTGGTGCCATTCTCTCCACCGTTAACCCTGCCTACACCAACGTTGAAATCGCCAAGCAAATCACAAACTGCGATCCCAAACTCGTCGGGGACTACAGGCACGACCAAGGGCGTGGTTCTCTCTCATAGGAATCTCATCTCTTCTTCTTTGATGATTACGACAGACGATGATTTGGTAGGGGAGGTGAACGAAGACGTGTTCCTCTGCGTCCTGCCGATGTTTCAGGTGTTTGGATTAATGGCCTTCTCCTACTCACAACTTCAGAGGGACAACACGGTGTTGTCTCTTAAGAAATTCGAGTTCGAAGTGGTTATGAAAATGATTGAGAAATATAGAGTGACGCATTCCTGGGTTGTGCCTCCTGTTCTTCTCGCTTTCGCCAAAACTGCTTTGGCTAATAAGTATAACCTTTCCTCGTTAAAGATCTTTGGTTGTGGTGCTGCTCCTCTTGGTAAAGACTTGATAGAGGATTGTGACAAGCGTTACCCTCGTGCTAATACTCTTCAGGGTCATGGTATGACTAAAACTTGTGGGCTTGATTCTATGGAGAATCCAAGGGTGCCGCTTCGCCATATTGGATCCACAGGAACGCTCGCTGCGGGTGTGGAAGCTCAAATAGTCAATGTGGATATACTTAAGCCTCTTCCTCGTGGATAGTTGGGAGAGCTATGGGTACAAGGTCCTAATATGATGAAGGTTATCACAAGAATCCACAGGCCACAGAATTGACTATAGATAGTAAAGGGTGGGGACATATAGGAGATCTTGGATATTTTAATGAGGAGGGGTATCTTTATATTGTTGATCGTATCAAAGAGCAGATCAAGTATAAAGGTTTTCAGGTTGCACCAGCAGAGCTTGAAAGGCTTCTTCTTCCTCACCCTGAAGTGTTTGATGCTATCATCGTCCCATACCCTCGAGCCATGCATAGGAGCCACATATGTGGATAGCCAACAAGGAGCCATGCTGTTAGAGTTGAGGCAGCCACGAAGCCAAGATTAAGCCATTGCCAAAACTTAAGTCCTCCCCAAAATTGCCAAGTGAGCCCCTCCATTTTCCCTAAATTACCAAATCGTCCCTCAGCTCCCAAAAGATAGAATTGCCCCTCACCTTTCCCATAATGACAGATTCGTCCCTCAGCTCCCAAAAGACAGATTTGCTCCTCACCTTTCCCATAATGACAGATTCATCCCTCATTAGAAACACGTGTTTGTGGAATACTGCCAAAGACAGACTTTGGGAAGATGTCGAATATCATTAGAAGCACATGCAAAAAGAGTGGAGCCAGCATTTGGCCATGCAGCGGTGTATGCCCACGTCCGGATCGTTGAGATAACAATTGACATTGGTCATATATCACAACACTTGGGTCTGGCCCAGTTGGTTAACACGCCTGAAGCTGCTTGGAGGAAGCTGGGTTCGAGTCCCGTAAGCGCCGGTTTTTGAATTATCACAATAACCTCATTGCTAGTGGACCAGGATACACATCAACACGTTGGCCCAATGGTTGAGCATCTGGTCAGCATTTCCAGCGTCTCAAGTTCGACCCACTGGAGCCACACTTCTTTTTTATATACCCCACCCAAGATAAGCCCTATATGCCACCTTGTTAATCCAAAATTATCCATGCTCGTATCTGACATTAAGAAACCAACGTTCAGGGGACAGTAGCCTGCTACGAGTACACCTAAGAAACACCATGGAAATTCATCCAACTGAACGTGGAGAAGAGGGGGGGCATTTCAGGGCACTATGGGATCCGTTCGATTTAATTCAGCAAAGGTCCCAAGCGTTATACAATCCCATGCAATTCTCGTAAGGTTGCTTTAAGTACCGATTCGAGTATCATGATCCCAAGTGCACACCAAGCCCAGTGGTTGGCTCACTCTTTTGCAGGCTCCTTGAACAGTATTCGAATCCCATATAGTGCGGTTTTGGTTTCCTCCTCAATTTTAATTCAGGTTCCTGTTAATTACAATTCTGCCCCCAGGTTCCCATTAATTACAATTCTGCCCCCAGGTTCCCATTAATTACAATTTTGCCCCTAGGTTCCCATTGATTACAATTTTGCCCCTAGGTTCCCATTAATTACAATTCTGCCCCTAGGTTCCCATTGATTACAATTTTGCCCCCAGGTTCCCATTAATTGTAAATTAACCCCCCAAACTGTCCTATAATTGCAACTTAAACCGCGAACTTCCGCTAATTGCAACTTAACCCCAAACTTTCCTCTAATTGAAATTTTGACCCCATAACTTCCCGTATTTAGGTTTTTACCCCTAGACTTTCCAAAATTAGAATTTAACCCCTAAATTTCCCATAACCCTAATTTAAACTCCATGGTTCCTATAATTCTAGTCTTACCCCGATATTTCCCCTAATTGTAAGTTAACCCCCTAACTTTCCATAACTCAAGTTTAACCTTCGTATTTCATACTTCTTTAAAACATGACTAATTTACTTCATTATTACTAAAATTGTTTAAAAAAATATATATAAAACTCTTTTTCTAAATGTTTAGGATCTTTGGTCTCACGCAATGAGCTCTGAATGGGGAACTGCCGGTTCACCTGCTGTTCAACGTTCAGTAGTTCATATAGGCCCCCATGCTGCCTTAGCCGCCTCGGACCTTGTGCATGAGTGGACTAAAGGTCCTTTCAAAAATAAAACTCTTTTTCTAAAAATGTTTTGCGATCTTTGGTCTCACGCAATGGGCTCTAAATGGGGAACTGGCGGTTCACCTGCTGTTCAACGTTTAGTAGTTCGTATGGGTCCCCGTGCTGCCTTAGCCGCCTCGGACCTTGTGCATGAGTGGACTGAAGGTTCCTCCCAAAAAATGAAAACCTTTTTCAAAACACCATATTTCTCTCAAATATCCCTGAAGGTCAAGCCTTCACAAACCAGAACTACGTAAGTCTTGAGTTTCCCATTGCACCGGGGAATACGTAGGAGCAGGATCAAGTCTTGTCAGGCTAAACTCCATCAAGCTATTTATTTTCACATTAGTTAAGGGATCAAACGATTTTCAAAAACCACACACTTAGTTTAAGGGTACCGTTCTTCGGAACGGGTGAGTGAGGTGCATAACACTTTCCCCATTCGTAACCGACTCCCGAACTTGGAATCTTATCCTCAAGTTAGGGTTTTTCCAAACTTTTTCCCTTAAATAAAAATTTGGTGGCGACTCCACTTTAATCAAATCAAATTCTATTTTAAAATTTTAGGGAGTTCGTCGTCTCGTCGGAATTACGGTTGCGACAATGATTTATGATGATGTTGAGGGTGACAATCATAATGATTATCATGATGATAATTATGATGATGAACGGTGTTGACCATGATGATGAATAATGATAGTGATGATGATGATGATGATGATGATGATGATGATGATGAAGATGATGATGATGATGAACGATGATGACCATGATGATGAATGATGTTAAAGATGATGATGATAATCTTGATGATGATGATGGTGATGATGATGAATTTTTTCTGGATGGCGATGATGATTTATGATGATGTTGAGGGTGACGATGATGACCATCATGTTGAATGATGATTGTGGTGATGATGATGATGATGATGTTGAGGATGACAAATAGGATTGAAGTTGACGATCATATTGAATGTTTCGATATTAAATAATGATAATGGTGGTGATGATTGTAATTATGATGATGATGGACGATGATGAACGTTGATGAAGATGATGAACGATGATGAGCATGATGATAGTGATGATGGTGATGATGAAGTACGGTAAACTTTGATGATGACATTGAAGACGCTTATGTTTGAGGACAAGCATGATGATGAACGATGATGAGCATGATGATGAATGATCATAGTGATGATGATGATGATGATCTTGACGATGATGGTGATGAGGATGACGATTAGGATTGATGATGATGATGATGACGATGATGATGAAAGATGATGATGATGATGATGATGATGATGACGGTGAACAAGAATGATGATGATGATGATGATGATGTTTTTGTGGGTGACGATCATCATCATCATCATCATTGTTCATCATCATCATCATCGTCATCGTACATCCTTATCATCATCATCATCATCATCATAGTTCATCATCATCATCAACATCATCATCATCATCACAATCTCCATCACCACCATCACTATCATCATTCGTTATCAACACATATAATATCATCATCATCATCAACATCATCGTTCATCATCATCATCACAATCACCATCATCACCATCACTATCATCATTCATCACCAACACACTGAATATCCTTATCATAATGAATCATATTTGTCATCCTCAACGTCAGTACTCTCACCTGATTCGTGCATCTCATCTCAACGCTTACCTTGCTTATTTCAATGATCCAATATTGTTTGATGATAAGAAAAAATGAATACCTAAGTGATTCTAATGTACATGTCAAAACTTGACTTAGAATCTGCATAGGAATAAGGATTTGGTGTCTTAATGAAATTTGTAAACATATAGTCCATCTATTTTGTCACTTTTGCTCTTGAATTTTGATCCAAAGTTCATCATCGATTGATCTGAAGGCAGAGCAAATAATTCTATTCAAAATCCTTTGTGAACTTATTAAGTCTCAGATCGTTTGCTTTTATTTGACCTCATTCCATGTTGTAGTCTACTGTAGATCTTTTTTTGGTCCTATTTAATTGAATTTGATAATGCTCCGTTGAGTTCAAGCAAGATTTGGAATGAATATCTATAAGGAAAGTCTCTTATGCCAAAAATGAACACACGAGAGAACAAAACTCTAAGTCTTGGTCTGTATAGGATGGGTGGAAGAGAGTTTAGGAGGAGAAGACAATGTGATCGCTTACCACTGCAGTAACAAAAGCAATAAAATTAGGATATACACAAGATGCCTATTTCCACTGACACAACAGACTAGAGACAACGTGATCGCTTACCATTGTAGTACGTAGCCTTGAGTTTCCCATTGTAACAGGAAATACGTAGGAGCAGGATCAAGTCCTGTCAGACTATTTTCCACCAACCTATTTATTTTATTCTAAACTAAAGGGATCAAACAATTTTTTTTTTTTCAAAATATCAAAATCACACACTCATTTTAAGGGTACTGTTCTTCAGAACGGGTGAGTAGGGTGCCTAACATCTTCCCTATTCGTAACCAACTCCCGACCTTAGAATCCTCACGCTAGGATTTTTCCAAATGTTTCTCCTTTTAAATAAAATTTGGTGGCCGTTTCACAATCAAATTAAATTCCTTTTTAAAAATTTTAGCAGGTTCGTCATTGCGTTATAATTACAGTTACGGTAGATATAAAGTTTTAAAATAGCTTATAATTTATTTACGATCTTTTTATAATTTTATTGTATATATTTAAGTATTAGATAATATTTTATTAAAATATTTTAAGGATTGTTTAAAAGGTAATAAAAAATAAATAAAATATTACAATTTTAAATTTATAATATTATATTTTTTAATATAATAATAATAATTAATTAATATATCAAAATTTATATTAATTTTTTATTTTTGTATTTTATTTACAAATATTAAATTAACCTTAATTTATTTAAGTAACATTGTTTATTCATACAATGTTATATTTTTATGTTCTCTCTTAATATTTAAGTAATGAATTTCTCAAAATTAGTTTTAAAATTCAGGTCTTATAAAGAAAGCAAAAATAATAATTGTTTTGTGTTAAAAAAATATATTTTAAATTAATATTTCTAAATAAAAGGAAAAAATAATAAATATTGTATTCTTTTATATATTACTTATTCGTTAATATTAAAAAATAAAAAATATTGTTCTTAAAATCAAATTAGAAATTTTTCTTTATTTTCTATTTTTTTCTAAATAATTTTTAAAATAATTTAGTCAAATATATAAAAAATAAAATATATTATATTATCTATTACCTAAATCTATATGACCAAATCATATAAGATCATAAATATATAATAAGCAGTTCTAAAATTTTACATTTGTTAAAAAAAATTTAATTTTAAAAATTTTTATTATCTACATCAATACTAAAAGGATAATTTTTTTATTCAAATACAATGGTTAAATATATTTCAACATTCTCACTTTCAAGTAATTTTGATGTCGTCTTTTGATAATAAACATATAATTTATTTAAAAATAATCTTAAAAAAAGACTTTAAAGAAAAAGTAAGAAAATAATAAAATTTTTATTTTAAATAAATAAATTTTAAATTAAAATTTTTAAATAAAAGATGATAGAGAATAAATTACTATAACTTTAACGTATTAATTATTTATTATTAACGTAAAATAATATATAATACTCTTAATTTAAAATTATGAATTTTTATTTTTTAATTTTATTTTAAAGAATCCAAATAATTTAATAAAATATATAAAATAAAAGAAAATATTATATTATCTATCGTCCAAATATATATGATCAAATCATGTATAATCCTAAATATATCTTAAGCTATCTTAAAAATTTACATCTATTAAAAAAATATTAAATTTTCAAATGATTTTCATCATCTATCTCAATCTTATGATTTTATATCCTCCCTTAATAGTGAAGTAATAAATTTCTTAAAAATAGTCTTAAAAAATATTTTAATGAAACAGTAAGAAAATAATAAATTTTATGTTTTAAGTGAAGATTTTTTAATTTTAATTTTTTATAATTTCCTTCTAAACAATTCTTAAAATAATTTAGTCAAATATATAAAAGAAAAAATATATTATACTATCTATTATCTAAATATATATGATCAAATCATATAAGACCATAAATAAATCATAAACTATTTTTAAATTTTATATCTATTAAAAAATATTAAATTTTTAAACGATTTTCATCATCTATATCAATACTAAAAGGATACTATATTTTTTTTTCATACAAATGATGTGGTTAAAACATATTTCAACATATTCAACTTCAAGTAATTTCCTTGTCTTTGTAACATCGTTGATTCATACACTCTTATGTTTTTATATCCTTTCTTAATAATGATGTAATGAATTTCTCAAAAATAATTTTAAAAGGAATGTTTCAAAAAGTGAGAAAAAATGATAAATATATTTTTTTAAATAAATACCTTTTAATTAAATATTTGTAAATAAAATACATAAATAATAAATTAATATAAATTTTGTTGTATTAATTATTTGTTATTGTTAGAAAATAATATTTATTTTGTTAATTTAAAATTATAAGTTTTTTCTTTATTTTTATTTCCTTCAAAATTATCTTTAAAATAGTTAAATAAAATATTTAAAATAATAAAATATATTATCTTAAATCCTAAATAAGTAATAAGCTATTTTAAAATTTTATATCTATTAAAAAATATTATTTTTTAAATAAATTTCATTATCTACATCAATGCTCAAAAAATAATTTTTTATACAAATGAAATGGTTAAAATATGTTTTAACATCCCCATGTTCAAGTAATTTTTATATCTTTACAATATAGTTGATTGATAAAATGTCATATTTTTAAATACGCTCTTAATGATGAAATAATAAAATTTTCAAAAATAATATAAAACATAGATTTTAAAGGAAGAGTAAAAAAACCATAAATTTTATGTTTTGAATAAAGATAATTTAATATAATATTTTTAAATAAGCAATAAAAATATTAATTTAATATAAATTTAATGTATTAATTATTTATTATTATTATAAAATAATTTATAATATTCTTAATTTAAAATTTAAAATTTTCTTTATTAATTTTCTTCTAAACAATCCTTCAAATAGTTTAATCAAATATATTAAATAAAAAATATATTATATTATTTATCACTCAAAAATATATGATCAAATTATATAAGATTCTAAATAAATTATAAGGTATTTTAAAAATTTACATCTATTAAAAAATACTGATTTTTAAATGATTTCCATCTTCTATATCAATGATAAAAGGATATTATGTTTTTTTTTTTGCATAAAAATGATGTGGTTAAAAAATATTTCAACATATTCAATACTGATGTTTTTCTTCATCCAATTATTGGTCCTTGTCGCAATACTGTTGCTTGTCCCTGTACTGATCCTGATCTAGCTAAAGGTCCTAGTCTCAGTAATGATTCTGTTCCTAGTCCTAGTATTGATCCTGGTCCTGGTCCATCTATTGGTTCTAGTCCTAGTATTGATCTAGGTCTAAGTATTGATCCAGGACTTAGTTCTAATCCTGGTTCTAGTAGTGATCCTGGTTCGGGTCCAACAACTGGTCTTGGTCCCAATACTGATCCTAGTCTTGGTCCTACTACTAGTCTTGGACCCAATAATGAACCTGGTTCTGGTACAACTACTGGTCCAAGTCTAAACATAGATCCTGGTCCCAGTACTGATTCTAGTCCAAGTCCAACTACTAGTCGTGGTCCTAGTACTGATCCTAATCCTTGTTCAACTACTAGTCCTTTTCCTAATACTGATGTTGGTCTGGGTGCAACTATTGGTCCTAGTCACAATACTAATCTTGATCTTGGTCCTGGTCCTACTATTGGTCCTGGACCTAGTACTAAACCTGGTCCTTGTACAACTACTAGTCCAGGTCCCACTATCGATCCTGGTCCTAGCTCCAGTACTAATCTTGGTCCCAGTAATTATCCTGGTAAGGGTCCACCTATTGGTCCAAGTCCTAGTACTGATCTTGGTCCTAATCTTACTACTTGTCGTTATCCTATTACTAATCTCGGTCTGGGTTCAACTACTGGTCTTGGTCACAATACTGTTCCTGGTCCTGATCCTACTATTGGTCCTGGGCCTAGTATCGAACTTGGTCCTGGTACAACTACTAATCAAAGTCCCAATACTGATCCTGGTCTTGGCCCTAGTACTTATCCTTGTCCCACTAACTATCCTGGTTTGAGTCCACCTACTGGTTAAGGTCCTAATACTGATCCTTTCCTGGTCCCAATATTGATCATAGTCCTAATCGAACTACTTGTCCTAGTCTGAGTATTGATCCTAGTCCCAATACCGATCCTGATCCAATTACTGGTCTTGGTCCCAATATTGATCCTTGTTCAGGTCCAAGTATTGTTCATGGTCCCAGTATTGGTCCTAGTCTTGGTCCTACTACTGGTCTTGGTCCAAGTAATGAACTTGGTCATGGTCCCCAGTACTAATCCTTGTCCTGACCATGATCAGTCTTGGTTGTTATACTTATCCTAGTCCTAGTCCTACCGTTGGTCCTTGTCCCAGTATTGATCCTGGTCCTAGTCCAACCACTAAACCTAGACCCAGTAATGATCCTTGTCCAACTACAGGTCCTTGGCCTAGTCCTGATCTAGGTCCTGGTCCTAATACTGATCTTTGTCCTGGTCATGGTCCTACTACTGGTCCTAGTCGTGGTATTGTTTTAGGTCCTAGTCTTGGTTCAACTAGGTTATGATCCTATTATTAGTCATGGACCCAGTACTGATCCTTGTCCAACTACTGATCTTGGTCTTAGTACTGATCTTGGTCCTAGTCTTGGTCCAACTACTGGTCCGAGTGTTGATGTAAACACCCAATTATGCCCGAGGCCCCCATTCTTCATTTTATTTATGTGAACGATCAAGAAAAGCAGAGAAAACAGCGAAACAAGAAAAAAACAGAAAACAGAAAACGAAAAGGTACATGGAAAAAGAAAATGGAAAATAATAATAATAATAGTCAACAAAAAGCCTAAAATATACAAGGTAAAGTTAAAAGGAAAAGCAAACAAAAATAAGTAAATAATAAATAATAAATCAAATAAATAAATAAAAAATAATAATAAATTTAAAAATAAATGAAATTAAAAAATCTGGAAAAATAAAATAATTAAAAATCTGAAAAATAATTAAAAATTTAAAATCTGGATAAAAACAAAAACAAAATCTAGGAAAAGAATTAAAACAAAAATTTGAAAAAATAATAAAAATGAAAAGGGAATAAATAAAATGAAACGAAAGCAAAAGAAAAGAGATTAACAAAAAAAAGGAAACGAAAGCAAAGAAAGGAGAAGGGAAAAGAAAATTTAAAGCCAAAAGCTGAAAATGAATTAAACAATAAGCGAAAGGTAAAGAATGAAGAAGCGGGCCTATAAAAAGGGCCAGGGTCCTGGCAGGAGGGGGTCCTTCCTCTTCTATTTTGGAAAAGTTCCCTTGGGAAAAAGAAAAAGTTTCTCTCCATTACTCGGGGGTTCCCTAGCGCCGACACCATTTTTTTTGGAAACTCTTCAAAGCTCCTCCACGCAGCGTCATCGATTTAGCCCTCTGGTAGCTCCCTCAGCCTTTCCCCGGACGATCGGCCTTCACCATTCCCTGCAGCACTCTGAAACAGCCCCTGGTCGTGTTAGCTGCACCACACCACACTTGAAACACCCGGGAGCACGTCGGTAGCACTACCTAGTGAGGTCAGTATTTGATTCCTTCTAGCTCATTCGTTCTCTGTTGCCAAAGTTGACGCTATCCTTTGGTTTGTATGCTGAAACTGTGACTAAGCATGAACCCCGGGGCTATAGGGTAGATCTAATCTTTGCCTAGTCTTTAGTTGGAAGAATGCGTAGATAAATAAATGTAAGGATTAATAGGGTCCCTAGTGAGACATTGGCGTTTTGATCCATAATCGGATGACTCTAGAGCGAAGAACAGAGGCGAGGAATGGGTAGAGAATGAGCCGGTTCAGACGTTAGCCTCCGATCACATTTTAAGAATTGGCAGAAACGTCCTCTAGGTTCTGCATTATAGCTCTGTTTCAGCCATGGGGCATTTGCAGTACAGAGAGAGCGGACAAGGCGAGGATGGTTGAGACGATCGGGTACACTCACCATTGCACCATGTCGCGCTCACCATATTGCTGCGTCGAGGGCCCTTGAGCTCGAGGCATAGCCGTGAATCCTGTGCTCGGGCATTTGAGGATGGGCAAAACTGGCGGCTCGGATCAGTGAGGAGCCTTAACAAGAGTTCCCAGCCCAAGCTCGAACCAGAGGAACGTCGACCTAACAAGGAGTCGAACAGGGTCTGGTCGCAAGGAACCGAACGGCGTACCTAGCAGACCACGCTTCTCGGACCAGCCACCACGACGCGCAACTCGTCGGAATTTCCTGGGCAAAAAGGGGGGGCGGAAATCCGGCGCGGATGAATGACAGAGTGAAGGGGCTAGGGAAGAAGAACCCCTCCTTGCAATTATCACAAGTTTCCGAACTTTTAAAAATTGCTAACAGGTCCCTCGAATTTTCTATATCTGCAAATCAGTCCCTATAACTTTCCATAATTTCAAAACAGTCCTTAAAATTACCATATTTGCTGATAAGCCCCTAAATTTATCATATTTACAAATCAGCCCCAACCTTTTTTTTTAAGTTCTTTTTTGGTCAAATTTTTTATTTTTATTTTTATTTTTATTGTTTTTTAAGAAAAAAACATCTAATATTCTTCCCAAATCAAGTCCATTTCTTTTAAATTCTCTTTCTCTAACTAAACCAAGTGTAACTTTCCATAAAATTTCGAGTCAACTATTTCCTTTCGACCAATTCCTTTTCTCTAAAAATATCCGATTAAGCCCACGCGCTTACGATATTTACAAATCAAGAAAACGATTAAATAAAAACCCATTTTTCTTTCCTTAATCTCACGCAATGGACCCTAAAAACGAACTGGTAGCTTTTTCTGTTGTTCGTTGTTTAACGGTCTGTATGGGTCCAAGTGCAGCCGTTGTTGTCTTGGGCCCTGTGCACATGTGGATTAGGATTACTCCTCTTTTCCCTCGTTTCCAAACAAATAAAAATCTTTTTTTGCTTTCCTTAATCTCACACAATGGGCCCTAAACACGAACTGGTAGTTTTTTCCGCTGTTCGTTGTTTAGAGGTCTGTATGGGTCCAAGTGCAGCCGTTGTTGTCTTGGACCATGTGCATATGTGGATTGGAATTGCTCCTCCTTTCTCTCGTTTTCTAACAAATAAAAACCTATTTTGTATTCCTTAATCTCACGCAATGGGCCTTAAAAACGAACTAGTAACATTTTCTACTGTTCGTTGTTTAAAGGTCTGTATGGGTCCAAGTGCAGCTGATGTTGTCTTGGGCCTTGTGCATATGTGGATTGGGAATGCCCCTCCTTGCCTTTCTTTTCAGTAAAATAAAAAATCTCGTTTTTTCTTTCCTTAATCTCACGCAATGGGCCCTAAAAGCGAATTGGTAGCTTTTTCTGCTGTTCGTTGTTTAGAGGTCTGTATGGGTCCAAGTGCAGCCGTTGCTGTCTTGGGCCCTGTGCATATGTGGATTTGGATTGCACCCTCAGAATGTTTTAAAAAGAAAACAACAAAACATTTTCCTTTCAATTTAAACTCTATTCGAAGGTCAAACCTTCAAATCAACCAGAACTACGTGAGCCTTGAATTTCCCATCGCACCGGGGAATACGTAGGAGCAGGGTCGAGTCCTGTCAGGCTAACCTCTCTCAAATATTTATTTTCACGCTAATAAAAGGGATCGAACAATTTTCAAATAGTCACACGCTCGGTTTAAGGGTACCGTTTTTCGGAACGGGCGAGTGGGGTGCCTAACACCTTCCCCGTTCGTAATCGACTCCCGAACTTAGAATCTTATCTTCAAGTTAGGAATTTTCCAAACTTTTTCCCTTAAATAAAAATTTGGTGGCGACTCCAGGTAAACCATAAGGTCATATTTTCAAATTGTTAGAGAGTTCGTCATCTCGTCTAAATTACGGTTGCGACAGTTGACCCAGTCCAACTTCTGGTCTTGGTCCTGGTATTTATCTAGGTCCTCATCCCAGTACTAATCTTGGTCTTGGTCCTCCTCCAACTACTAGTCCTAGTATTGATCCTAGTCCAACTACTGGTCCTGGTCCCAATTCTGATCTTGGTCTTGCTCCTACTACTAGACCTAGTTCTGGTACTGATCTTGATCCTGGTATAACTATTGGTCCTGGTCCTAATATTGATCCAAGTCTCAATACTAATCCTGGTCCTCGCCCAACTACTGGTCCTGGCCCACTATTGATCCTGATCCCAACACTGATCATTGTCCAACTATCGGTCTTGGTCCTGGTCATACTATTGGTCCTTGTCCCAGTACTGAACAATGTCTTGGTCCAATTACTGGTTTTGGTCCTAGTACTCATTTTCTTATTAGATAATATGGGGAGTGATCTCTATATTATTGTGATAAGAAATGGGTAAAGACGTAAACAAATTATGTCCGAGGTGGGTGGCCTGAAAGTAATAAATCTAAAATAGATGCTGGCCTGACAACCTAGGCCTGAAAGCAGTAAATCTAAACATCCAGTGAATCTAAACTAGATGGTGGCCTGACAACATAGGCCTGAAAGTAGTAAATCTAAACTAGATGGTGGCCTGACAACCTAGGCCTGAAAGCAGTAAATCTAAACATACAGTGAATCTAAACTAGATGGTGGCCTGATAACATAGGCCTAAAAGCAGTAAATCTAAATTAGATGGTGGCCTGAAAAAAGAGGCCTGAAAGTAGTAAATCTAAACTAGAAGGTGGGCTGACAACATAAGCCTGAAAGCAGTAAATCTAAACTAGATGGTGGCCTGAAAACCTAGGCCTGAAAGCAGTAAATCTAAACATGCAGTGAATCTAAACTAGATGGTGGCTTGACAACATAGGCCTGAAAGCAGTAAGTCTAAACATGATGGTGACTTGACTACGTAGGCCTGAAAGCAGTAAATATAAACTAGATGGCGGCCTGACAACATGGGCCTGAAAGCAGTAAATTTAAATTAGATGGTGGCCTGACAACATAGGCCTGAAAGCAGTAAATCTAAACTAGATGGTGGCCTGACAACATAAGCCTGAAAGTAGTAAATCTAAACATGATGGTGACGTGAGGACATAGGCCTGAAAGCAGTAAATCAAAACTAGATGGCGGCCTGACAACATAGCCCTGAAAGCAATAAATCTAAACAAGATCGTGGCTTGACAACATAAGCCTGAAAGCAGTAAATCTAAATTAGATAGTGGCCTGACAACATAGGCCTGAAAGCAGTAAATCTAAACTAGATGGTGGGCTGACAACATAGGCCAGAAAGTAGTAAATCTAAACTAGATGGTGGCCTTACAACATAGGCCTGAAAGCAGTAAATCTAAATTAGATGGTGGCCTGACAACATAGGCCTGAAAGCAGTAAATATAAACTAGATGGTGGCCTGACAACCTAGGCGTGAAAGCATTAAATCTAAACAAGATGGTGGCCTGACAACCTAGGCCTGAAAGCAGTAAATTTAAACATGCAGTGAATCTAAACTACATGGTGGCTTGAAAACAAAGGCCTGAAAACAGTATATCTAAACTAGATGGTGGCCTGAAAACCTAAGCATGAAAGTAGTAGATCTAAACATGCAGTGAATCTAAACTAGATGGTGGCTTGACAACATAGGCCTGAAAGTAGTAAATCTAAACGAGATGGTGGCCTAACAACATAGTCTTGATAGCAGTAGATCTAAACATGATGGTGACCTGAGGACATAGGCCTGAAAGCAGTAAATCTAAACTAGATGGCGGCCAGACAACATATGCCTAAAAGCAGTCAATCTAAACTAGATGGTGGCCTGAAAAAATAGGCCTGAAAGCAGTAAATCTAAACTAGATTGCGTCCTGACAACATAGGCCTGAAAGCAGTAAATCTAAACTAGATGGCGTCCTGACAACATAGGCCTGAAAGCATTAAATCTAAACTAGATGGTGGCCATACAACATAGGCTTGAAAGCAGTAAATCTAAACTAGATGGTGGTCTGACAGCATAGGCCTGAAAGACGTAAATCTAAACAAGATGGTGGCCTGACAACCTAGGCCTAAAAGCAGTAAATTTAAACATGCAGTGAATCTAAACTAGAAGGTGGTCAGACAACATAGACCTGCAAGCACTAAATCTAAACTAGATGGGGGCCTGACAACATAGGCCTGAAAGCAGTATGTCAAAACATGATGGTGACCTGACGACATAGGCCTGAAAGCAGTAAGTGTAAACTAGGTTGCGGCCAGACAGCATAGGCCTGAAAATAGTAAATCGAAACTAGATGGTGGTTTGACAACATTGGCTTGAAAGCAGTAAATCTAAACTAGATGGTGGCTTGACAACATAGGCTTGAAAACAGTAAATCTAAACTAGATGGTGGCCTGGCAACATAGGCCTGAAAGCAGTAAATCTAATCATGATGGTGACCTGACGACATAGGCCTCAAAGCAGTAAATCTAAACTAGATGGCGGGCTGACAACATAGGCCTGAACGTAGCAAATCTAAACTAGATCGTGGCTTTACAACATAGGCCTGAAAGTAGTAAATCTAAACTAGATGGTGGTCTGACAACATAAGCCTCAAAGCAGTAAATCTAAACGAGATGGTGGCCTGACAATCTAGGCTGGAAAGTAGTAAATCTAAACTAGATGGTGGCCTGACAACCTAGGCCTGAAAGCAGTAAATCTAAACATGCAGTGAATCTAAACTAGATGGTGGCTTGACAAAAAGGCCTCAAAGTAGTATATCTAAACTAGATGGTGGCGTGACAACCTAGGCCTGAAAGCAGTAAATCTAAACATACAGCGAATCTAAACTAGATGGTGGCCTGGCAACATAGGCCTGAAAGCAGTAAATATAAACTAGATGGTGGCCTGACAACATTGGCCTTAAAGCAGTAAATCTAAACTTGATGGTGGCCTGACCACATATTCCTGAAAGTAGTAAATCTAATTTAGATGGTGGCCTGACAACATAGGCCTGAAAGCAGTAAATCTAAAGTAGATGGTGGCCTGACAACCTAGGCCTAAAAGCAATAAATCTAAACATGCAGTGAATCTTAACTAGATGGTGGCTTGACAACAAAGGCCTGAAAGCAGTATATCTATACTAGATGGTGGCCTAACAACCTAGGCCTGAAAGCAGTAAATGTAAACATACAGTGAATCTAAACTAGATGGTCGCCTGACAACATAGGCCTGAAAGTAGTAAATCTAAACAAGCAGTAAATCTAAACTAGATGATGGCCTCACAACCTAGGCCTGAAAGCAGAAAATCTAACTATGCAGTTAATCTAAACTATATGGTGGCCTGGCAACATAGGCCTGAAAGCAGTTAATAAAAACATGATGGTGACCTGACGACATAGGCCTGAAAGCAGTAAATCTAAACTAGATGGCGTCCTGACAACATAGGCTTGAAAGCAGTAAATCTAAACTAGATGGTGGCCTGAAAACGTAGGCCTGAAAGTAGTAAATCTAAACTAGATGGTGGCCCGACAATCTAGGCCTAAAAGCAGTAAATCTAAACATGCAGTGAATCTAAACTAGATGGTAGCTTGACAACATAGGCCTGAAAGCAGTATATCTAAACTAGATGGTGGCCTGACAGCATTGGCCTGAAAGCAGTGAATCTAAACTAGATGGTGGCCTGACAACATAGGCTTGAAAGCAGTAAATCCAAACTAGATGGTGGCCTGACAACCTAGGCCTGAATGTAGTAAATGTAAACATGCAGTGAATCTAAACTAGATGGTGGCCTGACAACATAGGCCTAAAAGCAGTAAATCTAAACTAGATGGTTGCCAGACAACATAGGCCTGAAAGCAGTAAGTCTAAACATGATGGTGACCTGACGACATAGGCCTGAAAGCAGTAAATATAAAATAGATGGTGGCCTAACAACCTAGGCCTGAATGCAGTAAATCTAAACATCCAGTGAATCAAAACTAGATGGTCGCCTAACAACATAGGCCTGAAAGCAGTAAATCTAAACTAGATGGTGGCCTGGCAACCTAGGCCTGAAAGCAGTAAATCTAAACATGCGGTGAATCTAAACTAGATGGTGGTCTAACAACATAGGCCTGAAAGCAGTAAATCTAAACTAGATGTTCGCCTGACAACATAGGCCTGAAAGCAGTAAATCTAAAACTAGATGGTGGCCTGACAACCTAGGCTTGAAAGTAGTAAATGTAAACATGCAGTGAATCTAAACTAGATGGTGTCCTGACAACATAGGCTTAAAAGCAGTAAATGTAAACTAGATGGTGGCCTGACAACATTGGCCTGAAAGCAGTAAATCTAAACTAGATGGTGGCCTAACAACATAGGCCTGAAAGTAGTAAATCTAAACTAGATGGTGGCCTGACAACATAGGCCTGAAAGCAGTTAATCTACACATGATGGTTAGCTGATGACATAGGCCTGAAAGCAGTAAATCTAAACTAGATGGCGTCCTCACAAATAGGCCTGAAAGCAGTAAATTTAAACTAGATGGTGGCCTGAGAACATAGGCTTAAAAGCAGTAAATCTACACTAGATGGTGGCCTGAAAACAAAGGCCTGAAAGTGTCGCAATCGTAATTCCGACGAGACGACGAACTCACTAAAATTTTAAAAATAAATTTTATTTTGATTGTGGAGCCGCCCCCAAATTTTATTTAAGGGAAAAGTTTGGAAAAGCTTAACTAGGAAATGAGACTCGAAGTTCGGGAGTCGGTTAGAAGTGGGGAAGGTATTAGGCACCGCATTCGCCCGTTCCAAAGAACGGCACCCTTAACTGAGTGTGTGATTTTGAAAACTGTTCGGATCCCTTGAATGTGAAAAATAATTTGACGGAGGTTAGCCTGACAGGACTTGATCCTGCTCCTACGTATTCCCCAGTGCAATGGGAAATTCAAGGCTTACGTAGTTCTAGTTTGTGAAGGCTTGACCTTCGAAGAGTGTTTTAAAGGAATGTTTGACGATGTTACTATTTAGAAAGGTTTTTTATTTTTGGGAGGGATATTTGGTCCACTCATGCACAAGGCCCGAAGCGGCTAAGGCAGCACGGGGACCCATATGAACTACTAAATGTTGAACAGCAGGTAAACCGCCAATTCCCCATTTAGAGCCCATGGCGTGAGACCTAGAATCCCAAAATATTTGTTAAAAAGAGGTTTTTAAAGTTTTTAAGAGGACCTCAAGTCCACTCATGCACAAGGACCGAGGCGGCTAAGGCAGCACGGGGACCCATACAAACTACTAAATGTTGAACAGTAGGTAAACCGTCAGTTCTCCATTTAGAGCCCATTGCGTGAGACTCGAAAAATCCTAAAATACTTGAAAAAAGATTTTTAAATCTTCGAAAAAGAAAAACTTCGCAATTGATGTAGGTCTTTGGATATAAGAAAACTAGATTTTTGAGGCAATTTGGAATTTTAAGTGTCTTATGATTTATTTTGGGATTTTTTGTTAATTTTATGAATTTTTATGGTTTTTATTGCTTTTCTGTATTTTTTAGAATCTTTCTTAATTTTTTCTAATTTTCTGGAAAAAATTTTATTAAATTTAAATTCTGGAATTTTTATTAAATTTTTTAATTCTGGAATTTTATTAAAAAAATTTAATTCTGGAATTTTTATTAAAAATTTTTAATTATGGAATTTTTGTTAAAAAAAATTTTTATTGGGAATTTTATTATTAAAATTTTTGATTCTGAAAATTTTTTATTAAAAATTTTAATTCTGGAATTTTTTTATTAAATTGTTTAATTCTGGAATTTTTTAATTCTTTGAATTTCTGGAATTTTTTTATTAATTTCTGAATTTTTGAATTTTTTGAATTTTTTTATTAATTTTTGAATTTCTCGAATTTTTTATTAATTTTTGAATTTTTTGAATTTTTTATTCATTTCTGAAATTTTTGGAATTTTTTATTAATTTTTGACTTTTTGGAATTTTTTAATTTCTGAATTTTTTTTTAATTTTTGAATTTTTGGAATTTTTTTATTAATTTTTGAATTTTTTATTTATTTCTGGAATTTTATTGAATTTTTTTATTAATTTTTGAATTTCTGGAATTTTTTATTAATTTTTAAATTTTTTATTAATTTCTGAATTTTTTGAATGTTTTATTAATTTTTGAATTTTTTATTAATTTTTGAATTTTTTTATTAATTTTTGAATTTTTGGAATTTTTTTATTAATTTCTTAATTTTTTGAATTTTTTATTAATTTCTGATTTTTTTATTAATTTTTTATTTTTTTTTAATTTTTGAATTTTTGAAATTTTTTTGTTAATTTCTGAATTTTTTGAAATTTGTTATTAATTTTTGAATTTCTGCAATTTTTTATTAATTTCTGAATTTTTAATTAATTTCTGAATTTTTTGAATTTTTTTATTAATTTTTGAATTTCTGGAATTTTTTATTATATTTTTGAATTTTGGAATTTATTATTATTTTCTTGATTTCTGGAATTTTATTAATTTTTTTATGATTTTTCTGAAATTTTATTAATTTTTTATAATTTTTTGGGGAGACACTGCCTACCATCTTATCATAGTAGGGTGCGGGGAGCGTCTCCATGAATGTGCTAATCATCTCTCGCTCCAGCAGGGGTGGTTGGACTTGCGCGGCTAGCTCCCTCCATCGCTGAGCATATTCTTTGAAGGACTCATTTTCTTTCTTGATCATGTTTTGCAGTTGAGTCCTATCGGGTGCCATCTCGATGTTGTACTTGTATTGCCTTAGGAAGGCATCAGCTAAGTCCTTCCACGAGCGGATATAGGACCTCTCAAGCTGGGTATACTAGCTGGCCGCTGCTCCTGTCAAACTGTCTTGGAAACAGTGAATAAGCAGCTTGTCGTTGTGTGAGTGAGAGGACATTTTTCTGCAATACATTGTCAGATGGCTTCTTGGACAGCCAATCCCTCGGTATTTCTCAAATTCCGGAGTCTTGAATTTTGGCGGTATGATGACATCTGGTACGAGGCAGAGTTCAGAAGCCTCAACTATTCCATATCCGCCTCCCTCGATAGCCCTAACCCTTTCTTCTAGATGCATCCATCTCCCTCCAAGAAGGGCTTCTTGGTCCGCCATTCTTGGCCATGGCTCATTTAAAGGCCGGCTAGCGTGATGGGGTAAAGCATAAGATTCCCTAGGTCTTGCAGCATGGCCGTAGGGATGTGGTTGGTGGGGGTTTATTGGATGAACAGCAACTGGAACAGAGTATGTAGGGTCTTCCGTGGCAGTCATGTTCATATGGGTATAGTCGGGGTGGACATTATATGAATATGTAGTTGATGGATTAATGTGAGGAGGGAAATATGGGTTTGTATGTGTGGGGAAAGCAGAAGAAGTGTTTGTGTTATAAGGGTAGGGATGCATGTTTGCGTAGGCTGGGTGTGAGTGTGGTTGATAGCCAGTTGCATTAGCGGGAGGCAGGTAAGTTGGTGGATTGGTATGAGGGTTGTGAATGTTAAGGTTCGGGTGTGGAGGTCCAGCAGGAAAGTTTGGGTGTGGGAAGTAAGGTTTATGTGGAGCGGTATTGCATTATGGTTTTCGCCAGCCAAGATCCCTTGAGACCCATGAGGAGGTTCATAGCCAGGTGGTAGGCCATACGACCAATCTTGTTCGGTGACAGTCTGAAGAGGCATAGATGAAATGGCTGCCCCAGGTGCCTCAGTGCCTGCGGGTCCCTCTGTGTTTTTTTCAAGTAGCTTCATGAGCTTAGCCACTTGGTCTTTTAATTCTGCGACCTCACTGCGGAGCTCCTCATTCTGTGTTTCCAGCTCACTCATGATTTTGGTTTTCGATCTGGTGCTATATGAATGCCGGGGGAGTCGTAAGTCCGCTATTTTGTTACCTGTTTAAAAAGTTAAATTCACTAATTAATTAATACTAATGAAAAGAATTTGACCCAGCGGTGGATGCGGAGGGACCAGAATTCGACTGAGTGCTGATCGTGTGCATCTTTCGTGCTTTAAGCGTGAAATGGAAATTAATGTGGAATTGCAGAGAAGAGCCCGTTTTATTGAACAATAGATGATGTCTATTTTACACTTCTTTCATCTTGCTTGGCCAGTACAATATATTTTTTCATCCTTAAGACTAGGTCTTTACAAGTTTGAATGAAAATTTGTACTTCAGGCGGGGTGTGGAGTGGATGCAGAGAAGCTTCCGCCTTCTTGAGTGATTGCGGTATCTCTTCTATGGCTGTATTCGCTAGGCAGGCCAATCCTTGAAAGCATCTGATCCAGTGTTCAGCCGTATCTTTATACCATCCACTTTCTTTTTGTATGTCCTTTATGCCCTTTTGCTGCATCCTTATGATTTCGAGGACCTTCCATTTTTCCTCATTCACCTCGTCCTGCCAGGCTATGAGTAGGCCTTCGATTTGCTGTTTCATGTTCTCTATCCTTTGCAGCAATTCATTCCTCTCCTTTGTCACACTATCCGCCTCTGCTTGGACCCTCCTTTTTGCAGCTAGGATTTGATTTTTCTCTTCTCGGCTATTGCGGACCTTGGCCCTTATTTGCTCCAAGGCACCCCTCAACTGGCTGTTCTCTTGGAGTGCGGCGTCCTTTTCTTGTGCTCTCATGCCGAGCTCTTTGTTGGCCGCTTCCAAATTCATGTGTACCCGAGAAGCACGCTCTCGTTCCCCTTTCTGCTGATCTCGGATAGAAGCTAAGAGAGCTTTATTCACTTCGTCTTCTCTTCGCCACGCAGCGCTCTCTTGTCGTTCTTTCAGCAGTTCTTCCTCTAGCTGAGCGTTTCTTTTGGTCATAGCCTCTAGCTTCTCTCTCAGGCTTTTGACAATCTCGTCTTCAAACACCGCCGATGTTGATTGACCTTCGGATGTAGGAGCAGGTGGTTTGAATGGCAATTTGATATGTTGCACCCTGTCTCTAACCCACTGCTTGTATTCTTCCTTAGCAGCACAACTTCGTACTCCCAGCTCTTTCCCTTTACGGGTGACCCCCTCCCATGCCTCTCGAACTTTACGGAGGCTCTCGGCAAAGTCTCCTTCATACTTCAAGTAGAAAGGAGTAAGCAATTCATTGGATGGGGGTGCTTTAATAGGGTAAGCCAGCTGTCTCTGCCCTAGTATCGGGTTATAACTAATACAACCTCTAGCTCTCATGAGGGGTACATTCAGGAACCCCTTGCAGTGGTAGATGACCTCTATTTTCTGTTGCCACGAAGGTTGCCATCTAACCTGGTCTTCGGTCAAGCTGGCGAAATGGGAAGACCATTCGAGGTTGCTCATCTGTTTCAGCTAGTAGTTTAAGAAGTCTGCTATGGGATGTTGCGTCTTTGTGTCCCTTTTGAAAATATGGGCGGTGATCCATATGAATAACACAGGTAGGCAGCAGATCAATCTTGTTCTCTTCTTCTCATGACAGAAGTTCAGCGTGCAATAAACATCTGCCAACATAGCTGTTACGGGATTTTCTGCTCTATCTCTTTTGGCTAAGAAAATATCGACTGCGTTCAGATCGACGAAGTCGTCTATATAAGGGAAAAGCACTAGCCCATAGATGGTAAGGGCTAACACATCCATGTATATCGCCCACTAGTTGTCGTCGGTCAGGTGTTGCATATACTTTTCCAGAAATTCTCTAGTGAACCCCTTGACTTGGCCCTTTGTCTGATAACCTGCCAAACGTTCCCCAGTCTGCAATCCTAGAGCCTGTGCGGCAGCCCAGAAAGAGGAATGATGTTCTAGGTATTGATACGGCCTAGTTCCCTCCAACGGCAGATCCAAGATCTGCTCGAACTCCTCTAGAGTGGGGGCCAGTTGGAAATCCGAGAATGTGAAACATCGGAGAGGCGGATCATAATATTGCACCGTGGCAGTGAGGGCTCCTTCTTGCACTTGGACTTTTAAAATCCTCAGTATGTTGCCATACTTTTTGGTGAAGGTCATTTGCTGGATACTTGTTAACTTGTTTGCAAACACCTCTAAACTGGCCAAGTCTGCTATTTTGACGCCGATGCGTCTCTTCTTCTTCAACTGTTCAGATTCCACATTAATTTCCATTTCACCCTCTTTTACGATAGTCACTGAGAATCTGGTCCCTTGAAAGGAAAAAGATACAAACAAATATGTTAGACTCTAAATGAATGATATTAATGCATGGTATATGCATGAAGACAATAAACATGGTTACTCTTACTATCCTCCCTCCCTCTTTCTTCTTTGGTTATTTTTCTTTTTCTTCTCTCACCTTTCTTTTGTCTGCTCTTTCTCTCTCTTTTTTCCTCATTTTGATTTTTTCTCTCTCTTTTTTGTCCACTTTTCTTTCTCTCTTTTTCCCTTATTTTGATTTTTCTCTCTCTTTTTCTCATTTTGATTTTTCTCTCTTTTTCCCTCATTTTGATTTTTCTCTCTCTTTTTTCTCATTTTGATTTTTCTCTCTCTTTTTTCCTCATTTTTATTTTTCTCTCTCTTTTTGTCCACTTTTCTTTCTTTTAAATTTAGAATTCTACAATCGCAGGTAAATAAAGCCTTACAGAACTGATGTCGTGTAAATAGGGCGTGCCCTCCTTGTGTCCTAGAGAGGTGACCTGTCCTATGGATCTAGGGCTTTTAATGCATGAGCCTTTCCAAGGTAGGTTGTAATCCTAGGGTATAAAGGTCACTAGAGCCAAGTTCCAGTCCATAATGCTTGCCACAACAATAGAAGTAGCCACTAGTTGCGGGGCATTATGAATAGGACACACTCTAGCTGGGATTTTCATGATAGCCATACAGGACGTAAGCCCCAGCATGACACCATTAGATCCCTCTAATCCTAGGCAGCACTCAGACCCGGGTATAGGGCCCCACTCATAATAAAATGTATGTGATGCATGGAGGGCACTTTATTTTGGGATACCTGCAATTGGGGAACTTGTACAGATATATAGCAATTTATTGTTTATCTATCCTAAGGTGTAGAAAGAGCAAACAATAAAGCAAGAATAAATAAACAAATACATAACATGCAATGATTAAATCATGTACATAAATAGGAAAGGGATCAAATATAAAATACACTCAAATAAGCGGGTTTGACTCTCTTAAATCCCCAGTGGAGTCGCCATCTGTCGCAATCGTAATTCCGACGAGACGACGAACTCACTAGGGTTTTAAAAAAAATTTTATTTTGATTGTGGAGCCGCCACCAAATTTTATTTAAGGGAAAAGTTTGGAAAAGCCTTAACTAGGAAATGAGACTCAAAGTTCGGGAGTCGGTTAGAAGTGGGGAAGGTATTAGGCACCCCATTCGCCCGTTCCAAAGAACGGCACCCTTAACTGAGTGTGTGGTTTTGAAAACTGTTCGGATCCCTTGAATGTGAAAAATAATTTGACGGAGGTTAGCCTGACAGGACTTGATCCTGCTCCTACGTATTCTCCGGTGCAATGGGAAATTCAAGGCTTACGTAGTTCTAGTTTGTGAAGGCTTGACCTTTGAAGAGTGTTTTAAAGGAATGTTTGACGATGTTACTATTTAGAAAGGTTTTTTATTTTTGGGAGGGATATTTGGTCCACTCATGCACAAGGCCCGAGGCGGCTAAGGCAGCACGGGGACCCATATGAACTACTAAATGTTGAACAACAGGTAAACCGCCAGTTTCCCATTTAGACGCCATTGCGTGAGACCTAGAATCCCAAAATATTTGTAAAAAAGAGGTTTTTAAAGTTTTGAAGAGGACCTCAAGTCCACTCATGCACAAGGCTCGAGACAGCTAAGGCAGCACGGGGACCCATACGAACTACTAAATGTTGAACAGCAGGTAAACCACCAGTTCTCTATTTAGAGCCCATTGCGTGAGACTTGAAAATCCTAAAATACTTGAAAAAAGATTTTTAAATCTTCGAAAAAGAAAAACTTTGCAATTGATGTAGGTCTTTGGATAAAAGAAAACTACATTTTTGACGCAATTTGGAATTTTAAGTGTTTTATGATTTATTTTGGGATTTTTTGTTAATTTTCTGAATTTTTATGGTTTTTATTGCTTTTCTGTATTTTTTAGAATCTTTATTATTTTTTTCTAATTTTCTGGAAAAAAATTTATTAAATTTAAATTCTGGAATTTTTATTAAATTTTTTAATTCTGGAATTTTAATAAAAAAAATTAATTCTGGAATTTTTATTTAAAAATTTTAATTCAGGAATTTTTATTAAAAAAATTTTTAATTCAGGAATTCTATTATTAAAATTTTTGATTCTGAAAATTTTTTATTAAAAATTTTAATTCTGGAAATTTTTTATTAAATTTTTTAATGCTGGAATTTTATTAAAAAAATTCATTCTGGAATTTTTTAATTAAAATTTTTAGATTCTGGAATTTTATTAAAAAAAATTCATTCTGTAATTTTTTTATTAAAATTTTTAATTCTAGAATTTTTTTAATTCTTTGAATTTGTGGAATTTTTTATTAATTTCTGAATTTTTTGAATTTTTTATTAATTTCTGAAATTTTGGAATTTTTTATTAATTTTTGAATTTTTATTAATTTTTGAATTTTTTGAATTTTTTGAATTTTTTTATTCATATCTAATTTTTTTATTAATTTCTGAATTTTTGAATTTTTTTTATTAATTTTTTAATTTCTCGAATTTTTTATTAATTTTTGAATTTTTTTTGAATTTTTTATTAATTTCTGAATTTTTTGGAATTTTTTATGAATTTTTGAATTTTTTATTAATATCTGAATTTTTTGAATTTTTTATTAATTTCTGAATTTTTTATTAATTTTTGAATTTTTTATTAATTTTTGAATTTTTTGAATTTTTATATTAATTTCTTAATTTTTGGAATTTTTTATTAATTTTTGAATTTTTGGAATTTTTTTATTAATTGTTGAATTTTTGGAATTTTTTTATTAATTTCTGAATTTTTTGAATTTTTTATTAATTTCTGAATTTTTTATTAATTTTTAATTTTTTATTAATTTTTTATTAATTTTTGAATTTTGGGAATTTTTTTGTTAATTTCTGAATTTTTTATTAATTTCTTAATTTTTTATTAATTTCTGAATTTTCTGAATTTTTTGAATTTTTTTATTAATTTTTGAATTTCTGAAATTTTTTATTAAATTTTTGAATTTCGGGAATTTATTATTATTTTTTTTGAATTTTGGAATTTATTATTTTTTTCTTAATTTTTGGAATTTTATTAATTTTTTTATGATTTTCTGAAATTTTATTAATTTTTTATGATTTTTTGGGGGGTAAAGTAGGGATTAATCAACTCCCTGAGGGTGATATAGGTAATTTCAGGGTAAGGGACCTGTTGGGAATTATGGGAATTGACCTGTGACAGTTTGAGGCATTCAACACATGGCAAATCAATTTGGTAAGGAAAATATGAAATGTTGGAGAGGGTGCCTCGAGTCTGAACATGCACAAAACTGTTTGCATGTATTTTACTTACTACCTTTATGGACCTTATTAAATCGTATCTTCCTACCCCTATAGGCTACTGGTAATAACTCCCCAAGTCGAGGCAGAGATTGAGGCAATCCTCCAAGTGTTACTATATATCCATGATCTCGTTTGGCAGAGGTTGGCGAGATCTTTAGTAACTTCGAAGACGCTGGGGTTTCTCCACCCAGACCCATGTTTCCCCCATTACTGGTTATTTTACTTGACTTTGAGCAATCTCTATGTAATAGTGGTTCTAGAGGAAGTTGATGGACCAAAGGTGATAAGGGTGAATAATGACTCGTATCCTCTGCCTACCTGGTGAATTTGGATGCACGAAGACAAGTAACAGCTGCATACCGTGGACCTGACAACATAAGCCATGAATGGGAAAGAATGAAGAATGCTATAGCCTGACAACCTAGGTCAGTGAGCAGGAATGTAAAGATGCATTAGCCTGACAACATAGGCAATGAATGGGAAAGAATAAAACATGCTATAGCCTGACAACATAGGCTAGTGAGCAAGAATGTAAAGATGCAATGGCTTGACAACATAGGCCATGAATGGAAAAGAATGAAACATGCTATAGCCTGACAACATAGGCCAGTGAGCAGGAATGAATGAAGCATGCTATGGCCTGACAACATAGGCCAGTGAACAGGAATGAATGAAGCATGCTATGGCCTGAAAACATAGGCCAGTGAGCAGGAATGAAGGAAGCATGCTATGGCCTGACAACATAGGCCCGTGAGTAGGAATGAATGAAGCCTTCTACCTTGCGCTTGAAGGTTTTTTGGCACTTGATGATTATTTTTGAAGCGACTTGAGCAACCATTTTGCCCCAGTTTATAAATTTCATGATAACTGAGAGATGTCTTGCTTTGAAAGAATTTTGGGCAAACATTTTGCCCCAGTTTGGAAGGTTTTTGGCAGTCAAGGAATGCCTTAACTTGAGGGGATTTTGGGTGAGCGTTCTCCCTTGTTTTGGAATTTTCCAGAATTGAGGATTACCTCAACTCGAATTTCCTTGGGCAAATGTTTGCCTTATCTTGAATTTGGAATTTTTTGGAATCGAGGATTGCCTCAACTTGAATTCTCCGGGCGCATGTTCGCCCTAGTTCTGGATTTAGAATTTTTGGACCTGAGGATTGCCTCAACTTGACTTTTCTCGGCAAATGCTTGCCCCAGCTTGAATTTGGAATTGAGGATCGCCTCAACTTGACTTTTCTAGGCAAATGCTTGCCCCATCTTCAATTTGGGATTTTTGGACCTGAGGATTGCCTCAACTCGAATTTTCTAGGCAAATGCTTGCCCCATCTTGATTTTGGAATTGAGGATCGCCTCAACTTGACTTTTCTAGGCAAAAGCTTGCCCCAATTTTGAGCTTGACTTAGAGTTTGTGGATGATTGCAATTTGATATTGTGGGCAAGCATTTGCCCCAGTTTGGACTTGATCCATGATCTCACATTGTATTCTGGTGTGGGCAAGCGTTTGCCCCAGTTTGAACTTGTTTTAGAATTTGATGATGGCCTCAAATTAAATTGTTGTGGGCAGGTTTTTCCCTAGTTTGAGCTTGACTCGGTTTTAATTATGACTGATTCGGAAAATTTTGCTTATTTCTTAATTATTTTTGAAAAATGAGTTATGAAATGCTTGAATGGATGGATACTTATCGCGATACTTGAATGATTAAAGATGCGATATTTGTGATTCTTGAATAGAAAGGATGCAATGTTTTAATCTTATCAACACCTTTTTGATGCTTGAAATAATTATTGGATGAAATGGATGTTGTGGGATGAATGCATGCCATGAGGTGGTTCTTATTTTGATGCTTGAAATATTTACTTGATGAAACAAATGCTATACAAACCATGGAATGGTGTAAAATTTTTGTTTCTCTTAATTTTTTTTGACACATCCTTCCTCGAGAACCCCCTAGTTGGTGTGACAAGAATCAAAAAATCAAGACGAGCTAGATTGACTTAAGTTCGGTGTTTTGGTCAATCTCTTGGCTTCTTGATCAACTTTGGAACCTTCTTTTCCAGGATCTTTGAGACCCAACAACTGTCAGCAGTATTGAATAAGACACACTCCCTTTTTGGTGGCATCATGGCTGGTAGGAAGATGATTCCCTTGGAAACAATCATGTCATGTTGCAACGGTGGAAGATTCATCCAACTTGTCATGACTTTTCAAAATTAATCCTTTTTAATTTTTTTTTCATATTTTCTTTTGGCACGTGCACTATTAGGGTGTGCAAAGTGATGCTGGATGGCCAAAAGAAGGAGATGGAGATTTTTGAGATTGTATGTTTTAAGGTAGTATACTTGGAAGGGGAAAATGACAAAAGATGTGGGTTCGATTGCCCAAATGGCACCTTTTGGTGAACAATACCAATGCTACTTTTCATAATCTTGATTGTCTAGTTAGCCAAACTTTGAGAAATGACAAAATTTTGCCCCAGTTTTAGGAAGATATGAGGTGCAGAAATGTCATGTTGTCTTGAGATTCTGGATTGACCTTAATTTTGCCTAGGTTGTTCTTTTGAGTTTTTAACCCAGCAGGTCTTTTTGTATTGCCCTAACTTTTTCCAGGGTCGCCCTTACGGGTTTTCGACCTAGCGGGCCTTCTGCTTGATTGTGCCCTAACTTTTGCCTAAGTCATCTTTAAGGATTACCGACCTAGCGGACTTTTGTTCGATCATGCCCTAATTTTTGCCTAGGTCGCCCTTTGATGGTTTTCGACCTAGCGGGCCTTCTGCTTGATTATGCCCTAACTTTTTCCTAGGTCGTTCTTGATTGTTGACCTAGGGGGCTTCTGTTTGCTTGTGCCCTAAATTTTTCCTAGGTCGTTAGGATTGTCGACCTAGCGGGCTTCTATTTGATTATGCCCTAACTTTTGCCTAGGTCGCCCTTACTGGTTTTCGGCCTAGCGGGCTCTTGTTTGCTTGTGCCCTAATTTTTGCCTAGGTCGTCCTTAACGGTGGTCGACCTAGCGGGCTCTATTTGATCCTAATTTTGCCTAAATTGTTGTTGGAAACCGACAAGACCTTTTTTGATCATGTATTTGTTGATTTAACCTTGAACTTTAACCCTACTTTTGCCTGGATTGTTTTGGCTTAATCCAGCGGGCTTTCTTCTCTTTCTTGAATTTTGAATTTCGACCCTGATCTTTCCTGGATCATTTTGATTCAATCCAGCGGGCTTTCTTTGAATTTTGACCCTGATTTTTCCTGGATCATTTTGATTCAATCCAGCGGGCTTTCTTCTTTTTCTTGAATTTTATGTAGTTGGGTGTTGATCTTGCCGGGATCATTTGGTTCCTATTTCAGCGGATCTTATCATGCATCCCTAAATTTTACCTGGATTTGAACTTGACTCCAGCGTGAAGTTTTTGTTTGACAAGACACTTTGACTGGGGTCTAGAATCCCTGGTTGTTATTCTACTTCCTCATTGGGCTTTTCTCTTTGAGCTTGATTAACTGGACGTTCAAGATTATTTATTACAGCACTGGTATTATCACCAATCAATATTCGTTGTTTGGGTATAGGAATAAGGAGTAGGCTGAATGGATAAAAGGAATGACAAATTTTCAAAAGTAAAGCCGAAATGAGAGGCACGTGCTTAAGGAACATGAAAAATGTAAATTTTGTATTATTCATTGAGATTTATTTACACAGATTGATTTTGAAAAATATGACAATTTTTGGATGATCTTCCTCGATAGCTTGACTTGTATAAGGCAGCTTATTGTATTGGTCCCATTTCTTAACCAATTGATGAGCTCTCATGATTCGGCGCGGGAATAGGGGCAATCCTTCCCAAAATCTAGCCGTTTAGCATCAATTAGGCTTTGCACCTTATGCTTCAGGACCTGGCAATTTTCTGTTGAATGACCAATGTACCCCGCATGGTAGTCACATATGGCATTTGCATCGAACCATTTAGGGTATGGTGATTCTTGAGGTTTCAACGAATATGGAACTACCAAGGAATTCTAGATTAGCTGAGGCAGCAGCTCAGTGTAGGTCATTGGAATGGGATCAAACTGGACATGATCCTTTTCCTTCTTCTGGCTTTGGCTAGGATTTGGGCCGATGACTTGTATTTTGGACCGTGTATGGTGTGGGCGGTCGGACTTGCATTGGGTAGTTGTAGGTTGGATGATAGGGTGTTTGGTAAGTAGAGGCGATGTAAGGACATGGTATGTAAGGTGTGTATGGTGGTGGTTGGAACCCAGTTGGTCCATAAGGTGCCATCGGAGGTGTATACTGTCCTTGACCAGAAACTACGTTAAAAGTCTCCC
The DNA here is from genome assembly GCA_037954105.1 of Canavalia gladiata. Taxonomy (NCBI): domain Eukaryota; kingdom Viridiplantae; phylum Streptophyta; class Magnoliopsida; order Fabales; family Fabaceae; genus Canavalia; species Canavalia gladiata. The sequence goes on along the minus strand of CM075668.1, from coordinate 21,336,479 downwards.
CTGTCCTCTTCTTTTCTATAGAGGTGTCTGTTGCAACCGTAATTCCGACGAGACGACGGACTCGCTAAAAATTTAAAAATGTTTTAATTTGATTGTTGTGGAGTCACCACCAAATTTTTATTTAAGGGAAAAAAGATTTGGAAAAAAAACCCTGACTTGTAGATGAGATTTAGGTTCGGGAGTCGGTTACATGGGGAAGGTGTTAGTCACCCCATCCGCCCGTTCCGAAGAACGGTACCCTTAAACTAAGCGTGTGATTATTTGAAAATGATTTGATCCCTTTAATTAGAGTCAAAATAAATACTTGATGGAGGTTAGCCTGACAGGACTTGATCCTGCTCCTACGTATTCCCCGGTGCAATGGAAAACTCAAGGCTTACGTAGTTCTGGTTTATGAAGGCTTGACCTTCAAAGAAACTTGAAAAGTAGTGTTTGAAAAACACATTTGAAGGCTTGACCTTCGAGGGCATCTTAAAAGGATTATTTGAAAGCGGTTGGTGTTTTGAAAATATCTTAAGCAGAATCCTTAGTCCACATATGCACAAGATCCAAGACAACTACGGCTGCACTGGGATCCATACGAATTCCTAAACCCCAAACAGCAAAAAAAAGCTACTAGTTCATGCTTAGGGTTCGTCGCGTAAGACTTTAAGGACTCTAAAATGAAGTTTTTATTGAAATTTTACAAAAGGATCCGCAGTCCACATATGCACAGGGTCCAAGAAAACTACGGCTGCACTTGAGACCCATATGAATTCCTAGGAAGCGAACAGCAGAAAAAGCTACCAGTTCGTCCCTAGGATCCAATGCGTGAGACCTAGAACCAAAGAACTTGATAAATAAAAAGGATTGATCTTGATTGATTTAAAAATGAATTTGATTTGAATTTTCTTGGAAAGAGCTTGTTTTGAACTTTTGGGATTTAGCTTGAATGAAAGGATTTTGACTCAATTTTTTTTTTAAAAAGGGAATTTGGTTTTATGTGAAAGAAAGAATTTGGAAACTTGAGGGAAAGAGGATTAACTTGAGTTTGATTTGATTTTATTCGAAGAAAAGGATAAAAGGAATTTCATTTGAAGTTTGAAGAAAAAGATTTTATTATGAATTTTGAAGAATAAAGGATTTGTGGAAAAAGAATTTTTAGAAAAGACTTTTTGAATTTTAGAGAATAAAGGATTTGTAGAAAAAGAATTTTGGGAAGTGTGGGGGAAATTTTATAATTAATGAGAACTTTTGGGCAATTTTGTAATTAAGAAAATTGGGATTAATGGAAAGGTGGAGGGCATTTGGGTAATTGTTGAGCATGGTCATTTTAAAATTCAAGAAATGTTGGCCATGGGGTTCGAAGTGAGGGCATGGGATGTCCATAAACACCCCCCCAACCACTAGGCCAAGCGCCTAGTTGGGTACATAGTGCTGCAGTACCTGGGATTCGAACCTTGGTCATGGGGTGTCCATAAACGCCCCCAACCACTAAGCCAAGCGCCTGTTTGGATATATAGTGCGATTGTTTTAATTTAAGTCATACTTGACCTGTTATTGAATTAAATTAAAAATAACATGTTGTGGGAATCGAACACAGTATATGGAGAGTGCTAGCAAAATGCTTAACCACTTGAGTTATTCGTTTTATGCCATATATTTTTCCTATCCAAAATAAGAACTATGTCTAGGCCATCTACCTTATTATACTTGATCGGAATTTAATCACACGAACAAAGTAGGATGACTCAATTCGTCCTTCTTATGGGAAATTCTTGTCTGAGGTATTGGCTAACAGAACTTTGGGGTTCCGATCAAATTCACATCCTCACAACAGGAATTCATAAACTTGAATGAGTTTGTTCATACACTCAATTGGAGACAACAAAGAACCTAACTGCATGAGCTACTCTTTATACAATGATCAAGACCCTCCCCTGAACTTATCACAATCAATTTGTCAAGACTGTTTTTGATCGTTTGAAACCAACGAATCTTGCAATGTAATTCTAATCATGAAATTCTAGTTTTCATTATGAGACCATAGAATCATACATTTTCCTTTAAGCAAGAATATGGCTAACCTGTTGCAGGGTCCAGGGAATCGAATTCCCTTTCGGTGACGATGAACGTCTTCTTCTCAATTGCAGAGATGGTGATCAGAAATAGCTTTCACCACGCGAGTGAAGATCTTCAGGTGGCTCTTCAAGAATCCGATCGACGGAGCTCCGATTTCTGAAGGTTGTTTTCTCACCCAAATTCCCCAAGCCCAGCAGAAAATCTTCCTCCAAATTTTAATTGTAGCTCCTCCCAAAAACTGAAAACCTCTCTCTGCTTTCTTTTATAACCTTCAGCAAGCCATCTCCTTCCTTTTCAAACTCCGCTTTTCCTTTTATATTTTAATTTAATTATCAGTTTTTATTAATTATTAGTCTTTATTTCTTTTTTCTTTCAGATTTTAGATTTTTAATTATTTTTTCTTTTGAAAAATATTTCTCCGCATTTTCCTAGATTTTAATTTTATTTTTCCCTTTTGAAAAATATTTTTCCAGATTTTTATTATATTTTCCATATTTTTAATTTTTAAATTTCTTTATTTGATTTTTATTTTTAATTACCAGACTTGACAATTTTTTATTTCTTTATTTGATTTTTTTTTATTTTCCACACTTTAAAATTTTTTATTAACTTTTTAAATCAGAATTTTTTATTAATTTCAAATTTTGATTTTATTGGATTTTTATTTTTTTATTTTCCAGACTTTAAAAATTTTTATTAACTTTTCAAATCAGAATTTTTTATTAATTTCTTATTATTAATATTTTTCTTGTTATTTTTCTTATTTTTATATTTGTATATTTTTACTTACCTTTTTCAGAATTTTTATTTTTGTATATTTTTGTTTATTTCTTTTTTTTTTTTGCTTTTTCTGTTTTTTACTATATTTTTTATTTTTAATTTTAAAATCAGTTTTTATTTATTTATTTATTTTTAGTTTTTTACTATTTTCAATTGAGTTTTATCTTTTATATTATTTATTTTTATTATTATTTTATTATTGTTTTAATCCTATTTTTTAGATTAATTTCATTTTGTTTTCATTTTTATTATTTTTAATTCTGTTTTTGTATTATATTTTTTATTTGTTTATTATTTTCTGATTTTCTGTTTTTAGATTTCCCTTTCTATATTTTGATTTTATTAACCTTTTACTTTTCTTTAATTTATTTATTTTTATATCTTCAGTTTTTCCTTTCCAATTTTCAAATTTTCATATTTTTAGTTTTTTTTTTCATTTTTTTTTATTTTTTTAATATTTTGATTTTTGTTTTTTTAATTTTTCAGATTTTGCTTTCTTTTTTAATTTCCTGGTTTTACAATTTTTATCACATATATGTATTTTATTGATTTTCTTGTTTTATAATTTTATGTAAATTTTCTTTTCAGTATTTTAAATGATTTTATATTTTTAATTTTCAGATTTTTTATTTATCTTTATTATTCTATTTTTTTAGTTTTTATTTTTATTTTCAGATTCTTTATTTATTTCTATTTTCTTTTTCAGATTTTTTATTTTTATCACATATATGTATTTTATTGATTTTCTTGTTTTATATTTTTACTATTATTATTAAAAAATATTTTATTTTTGTTATATATTTTTTCTTATATTTATTTATATATTTTTGTTTATTTTTTATTATTATGTATATCTTTAAGTTTTCAACTTCTGTTTACTTCTGCTTCTCTTAAAATTTCTACAATTTTCTTTTTTTTTCTTTGTTTATGTTTATTAGTATTTAAATCAGTGTAGGTTTCTTGATTAATTTTAATGGTTGGGGGCCTCGGACATAAATGGGTGTTTATAGTTTGCCCCTCTTTACTCATTTTCCTACCGGATAATGTGAGAAACGATTCTCTAAATTATCGTAGTAGGAAATGAGTAAAGACGTGAACACATTATGTCCGAGGCAGGCTTTTGAAAAAGTCTGAGAGTTACTAGAAGCCTTGAGCTTAAAGTGAACTTCATGGATGCCTGGAGGGTGGCGGTTAAATGACGTTGCCAGCTTTATGTGTCGATAGAGTTTAAATATGCAAGGCTTGATTGCATAACCTGATTAGGCTATGAATACTACTGAAGTACAAGGAAAGTAAAGTGAGAGAGCCTGTTCGAGGCAGGAGAGCATGCAAGAACTAAAATGTAAGATATGTACAAGGTGGCCTGACACTATAGGCCGAAGTGCAGAAAAGAAAAACTTGAATATGCAGAAAAGAAAGCTTGAATATGCAAAAAAGAGCTTGAACATGCAAAAAGGAAAAACTTGAGTATGCAGAAAAGAAAACTTGAGTGTGCAAAAACGAAAACTTGAGCATGCAGAAGATGAAAGCTTGAACGTGCTGAAAATGAAAACTTGAACATGCTGAAAAGAAAACTTGAGCGTGCAGAAAATAAAAACTTGAACGTGCTGAAAATGAAAACTTGAACGTGCTGAAAATGAAAACTTGAACGTGCTGAAAATGAAAACTTGAGCGTGCTGAAAATGAAAGCTTGAACGTGCTGAAAATGAAAACTTGAACGTGCTGAAAATGAAAACTTGAACGTGCTGAAAATGAAAACTTGAGCGTGCAGAAAATGAAAACTTGAACATGCTAAAAATGAAAACTTGAGCGTGCAGAAAATGAAAGCTTGAACGTGCAGAAAATGAAAACTTGAACGTGCTGAAAATGAAAACTTGAGCGTGCAGAAAATGAAAACTTGAACGTGCTGAAAATGAAAACTTGAGCGTGCAGAAAATGAAAACTTGAACATGCTGAAAATGAAAACTTGATGGTGGCCTAACACTATAGGCCGCGATGCAGAAACCTAAACTTGATGAGGCTTGACAACATAGGCCATGATGCAAAAATTAAAACTTGATGGTGGCCTGGCACTATAGGCCATGATGCAGAAATTAAAACTTGATGAGGCCTGACAACATAGGCCATGATGTAGAAATTAAAACTTGATGGTGGCCTGACACTATAGGCCATGATGCAGAAATTAAAACTTGATGAGGCCTGACGACATAGGTCATGATGCAGAAAATAAAACTTGAAGAGGTCTGACAACATAGGCCATGATGCAGAAGTTAAAACTTGATGATGCAGAAATCAAAACTTGATGATACGAAAATTTAAAACTTGATGATGCAGGAGTTAAAACTTGATGAGCAGAAATCAAAACTTGGTAAGGCCTGATAACATAGGCCATTATGCAGAAATTAAAACTTGATGATGCAAAAATTAAAACTTTGATGATGCAGGAATTAAAACTTGGTGAGGCCTGACAACATAGGCCACTAAACTTGATTGTGACTATTTGGACAGCGATAGGAAAGAAAAAGGACCTGTTAAGACATGTGAAGCATGAATGACTTGTTGAGACAGGTAGAGGGAAGATGATGTGCCAAAGGAATGCATGTGAGGGTGGAATGTGGACCTTTTTTTTTTAGCTGCCTCAGACAACCTATTTTTGAAATTCGTTTTTCTTGAATTAAAAAAAAATTGCCTTGAACTTGAAGGTTTCTTGAGTACTTTGATAATTATTTTCTTGAAGAGACTTGGGCAACCAATTTGCCCCAGTTTAGAGGATTCTTGATAATTGATGGACGCCTTGATTCGAATGAAGTTTGGGTAACCATTTTGCCCTAGTTTTGAGTTTGACTTGAATCGAGGAGTTGAGGATTGCCTCAACTTGAATTTTCTAGGCACATGTCTGCCCCAAACTTGAACTTGTTAATTGTCTCGACTTGAATTATCTAGGCAAATGCTTGCCCCAGTTTTGTTCTTGAATTTAAATCTTTCTTAGGCAAACGGCCGCCCCGTTCTAAACTTGATTCAGAAATTGGGGTTGACCCCAAATTGAATTTTTGTGGGCAAGCATTTTGCCCCAGTTTGGACTCGATCCATGATCTCAAATCGTATTTTTGTGTCGGCAAGCGTTTGCCCTAGCTTGAACTTGATTTAGAATTTGAGGATGACCTCAAATTAAATTTTTGTGGGCAAATTTTTGCCCCAATTTGAACTATTTAGAATTTGAGGATGACCTCAAATTAAATTTTTGTGGGCAAATTTTTGCTCCAGTTTGAACTTGATTCATCCTTTGAGGATGACCTCAAATTGAATTTTGTTGGGCAAGCTTTTGCCCCAGTTTGGACTTGATTGAGTTTTAATTATGATTGATTCAAGCAGTTTTACCCAGGTCTTAATTAGTTTTGAAAAAATGGGCTGTGCAATGCTTGAATAAGAAGATGTTTACTTGAATGAATGAATGAGGCTGCAATGCTTGTGATGCTTGAATAAAGAAAGTTATATCTTATTGACTGCTTTTTGATGCTTGAAATAATCATTTGATGAAACAGATGCTTTGAATGAATGCAAACCATGAAACGGTTTAAAACTTTGTTTTTCTTGATTTGATTTTTCGGCATGTCCCTTCTCGAGAACCTTATAGTTGGTGTAACAGGAACCAAAAAAATCGGGACGAGCTGGATTGACTTAAGTTTGGTGTTTTGGTCAATCTCTTGGCTTCTTGATCAACTTTAGAACCTCCTTTTCCAGGATCTTTGAGACCCCACAATGGTCAACAGTATTGAATGAGACACACTCCTTTTGTCTTGGTGGCGTTATGTCTGACAGGTGGATGAACTTTTGGGAGAAAGTCATGTCCTGCTGCGATGGTCGAGGATTCGTCCGATTTGTCATGACTTTTCAAAATCAATCTCTTTTATTTTTACATTTTTCACATTTCCTTGGCATGTGCACTATTGGGGTGTGCAAAGTGATTCTGGATGGTCAGTGAAAAGAAATAGAGAAGGTTTGCAAAGGATGTTTGAGGTAGTGTACTTGAAAGGGAAAGATGACAAGAGATGTGGGTTCGATTGCCCAAATGGCACCTTTTGATGAAAAATACCAATGCTGCTTTTTATAATCTTGATTGTCTAATTAGCCAAACTTGAGAAAACGGCAAAATTTTGCCCCAGTTTTGGGAAGATATAAGGTGTAGGCTGTCATGTTGTCCTGGGATTCCTGATTCGACCTTAACTTTTGCCTGGGTTGTTCTTTTGAGTTTTTAACCCAGCAGGTCTTTTGTATTGCCCTAACTTTTTCCTGGGTCGCCCTTACAGGTTTTCAACTTAGCGGGCTCTTGTTTGATCGTGCCCTAACTTTTACCTGGGTTATTTTTAAGGGTGGTCAACCTAGCGGGCTTTTGTTTACTTGTGCCCTAACTTTTGCCTAGGTCGTCTTTGAGAGTTTGTCGACTTAGCGGGCTCTTGTTTGATCGTGCCCTAAATTTTGCCTAGGTCATCTTTGAGAGTTTGTCGACCTAGCGGGTTTTCTGCTTGATTATGCCCTAACTTTTGCCTAGGTCATCTTTGAGATTTTTCGACCTAGCGGGCCTTCTGTTTGATTGTGCCCTAACTTTTGCCTAGGCCGCCCTTTAAGGGTTTGTCAACCTAGTAGGCTTTCTGCTTGATTATGCCCTAACTTTTGCCTAGGTCATCTTTGAGATTTTTTGACCTAGCGTGCCTTCTGCTTGATTGTGCCCTAACTTTTGCCTAGGTCGCCCTTTGAGGGTTTATCGACCTAGCGGGCTTTTTGCTTGATTATGCCCTAACTTTTGCCTAGGTCATCTTTGAGATTTTTCGACCTAGCGGGCCTTCTGCTTGATTGTACCATAACTTTTGCCTAGGCCGCCCTTTGAGGGTTTGTCGACCTAGCGGGCTTTTGTTTGATTGTGCCCTAACTTTTTCCTAGGTCGTGTTTTGAGGATTGTCGACTTAGCGGGCTTTTTGTTTGATCCTAATTTTTCCTGAATTGTTGTTGGAAACCGGCAAGACCTTTTCTGATCATGACTTTGTCGATCATTATTTTGAACTTTAACCCTACTTTTGCCTGGATTAGTTTTGGCTTTTAATCCAGCAGGCTTCTCTTCTTCTTGAATTTTATGTTTTGACCTTGATTTTTCCTGGATTACTTTTTTGACTTTAATCCAGCAGGTCCTCTTCTTTTTCTTGAATTTTGAATTTTGACATCGACCTTGCCGGGGTCGTTTTGGCTTCCAATTCAGCGAATCCTTTCTTGCATCCCTAATTTTTCCTGGATTTGAATTTGGTTCCAACGGGATATTACAAGGTATTTCATTATAACGAATGGTGATCTAGAATCCCTGTTTGTTTATCTGCTTCCTCATTGGGTTTTTCTCTTTGAGCTTGATTAATTAGACGTTCAAGAATATTTATTACAGCACTGGCATTATCACCAATTGGTATTTTATTGTTTGGGTATAGGAATAACAAGTGGTTTGAAGAGATAAAAGAATGGAAAATTTTAGAAGTAAAGCCAAAGATGTAAAACATGTGCTTAAGAAACATGAAAAATGTAAATTTTGTATTATTCATTGAGATTTATTTACGAAGATTGGTTTTGAAAAATATGACAATCTTTCAATGATCTTCCTCGATAACTTGACTTGTTCAAAGCAGTTTATTGTGTTGCTCCCATTTCGTAGCCAGCGGATGGGCTCTCATGATTCGGCGCTTGGATTAGGAGCGACCTTCCCAAAATCTAGCCGTTTCGCGTCAATTAGGCTTTGAACCTTGCATTTCAGGACCTGGCAGTTTTCTGTTAAATGACCAATGTACCCTGCATGGTAGCCACATATGGCATTGGCATCGTACCATTGAGGGTATGTTGGTTCTTGAGGTTTCAAAGGGTAAGGAACCACTAGAGAGTTCTCGATTAGCCGAGGTAGCAGCTCGGTGTAGGTCATTGGAATGAGATCAAACTGGACAAGATCCTTCTCCTTCTTTTGGTTTTGGCTAGAATTTGAGCTCATGGCTTGTGTTCGGACCGTGTATGGTGTGGGCGGTCAGACTTGTGTTGGATAGTTGTAAGCTGGATGATGGGGTGTCTGGTAGGCGGTGGCGATATAAGGATATGGCATGTGAGGTGTGTATAGTGGTGGTTGGAAGCCAATTGGTCCATAAGGGGCCATAAGAGGCATGCATTGTCCTTGACTTGAAGCCACGTTATAAGTCTCCCCCGTCTTCTTCTTTCATACAGAGGTATCAACGGACTTGTGCGCGATTCTTCCTCGGCGCATGCCACCCTCGATTCTTTCTCCAATGATGACGACATCAGAGAAGCTAGAAGTCACACTGCCAATCATCTTGTCATAGAAAGGATCCTGGAGTGTGTCTACGAACATGCTGACCAATTCCTTCTCAAATAAAGGAGTTTGCACTTGAGCAGCTAGCTCCCTCCACCTTTGCGCATATTGTTTGAAGGTCTCGTCTCCTTTCTTGGGCATGTTTTGGAGTTGGATTCGATCAGGAGCCATCTCCACATTGTACTGGTACTGTTTGGGGAAGGCATCAGCTAGGTCCCTCCATGAATGGACGTGTGTCTGCTCTAGCTGAGTGTACCAAGTTGCAGCTGCCCCAGTTAGGCTGTCTTGAAAGAAGTGCATGAGCAGCTTATTGTCGTGCCTATAGGGAGACATCTTCCTACAGTACATGTCCTAGTGGCTCTTCGGGCAGCTGGTTCCTTGATATTTTTCAAATTCTGGAACCTTGAATTTGGGAGGGATTACTACATCTGGCACCAAGCACAGATTGGCTGCGTCTGTGGCTACGTAAGCACTCCCTTCGATTGCCTTGATCCTTTCCTCTAGACCTTTCCACTTTTCTGTTTCCTCCTTAAAGGGATGGCTTGGGTATTCCTCAGGCATAGGGTGAGGTTGAGGAAATGGTATGTACATAGGGTGTGGCTCTTGGGTGAACATAGGATTCGTTCCCCCAACAACTGTTTGGTGAGCTTGTGAGATGGTGTTTGGAGGTAGGTTATGTGTTTGAGTTTGTGTTTGGACTTGTGTTTGGTTGTATGAGGGTGCATGCCCATGAGGAAACCCATAATGAACCCTTTCAGTTTGTGGAAGTATGGTTAATGGTGGAGTGAAGCCAGGAGGGTATGATGAATCATCTGGCTCTCTCGGAAGGGATTCCCTTGCCTCCTTTTGTTTCAATGATTGGATGGCCTCCATCAGCTTGGCCATCTGCTCCTTTAGAGTCTTGACCTCACTTCTCAACTCCTCATTCTTCCTTTCCAGCTCATCCATGATTGCTGATTGTGATCTGGTTCTATAAGGATGCCGAGGAAGTATTTCTCTAATTTTACTGTTAAAGTTAAAATTAATTTCTTTGAGAAATAATTTGAATGCAAAAAATCATGAATAAAAATGATGTTGATGCAATGAGTAAAATGTGTGGGGTGATTTTTGAAATCTTTCTTTCTTGATGATAAATTTATGAATGAATGCATGCATGTTATGCACAAATAATTTTTAGATACTTGAGGGTTTTGAAAATAAAGGAGTGTTGCTTCATTTATTTGCCTTTGATTTTAGAAATTTTATGTTTTTTATGAATTTGGTGTTTTCTGAAAAAAAACCTTTGGTTTTGTTTGAAAATCATTTTAGTTTTGCTAAAATTTTTCTAGAAACCGTTCTTTAGGTTTTCAAAATTTCAATTTCTATCTATTGAATCTTTTTGTATTTTTAGTATTTTCAAAATATTTTTCCTATTTCTAAAAACCTTTTAAGTTTTTTTTTTGGAATCTTTTCAATATTTTCAAAATATTTTTCTAATTTCTCCTAGGAATATTCTCCTTCTATTTTGGTTTTCTTGATTTTTATCTTGATTTGATTTCTGTATCTCCCCAATTTTAGCTTTTAGCTTCCTTTCGCTGCTTCATATTGTTTGGTTCAAATAAGTTCCTATGAGCGGTGAACCTTGTATCTTGAAAAGGGTGTGTGCCCTCCTTCCGTCTTATTGTGGGTTACCTGTCCTAAGGGCTAGGGCTTTTTATATGAACCTCTCAAAGGTGGTTTGTAATCTTGAGGTATAAGAGGTTACTAGAGCCAAGTTCCAGTCTGTAATGCTTGCCACAACAGCAGAAAAAGCTACCATGTGTAGGGCATTACAAATAGGACGCACTCTAGCCAGGATTTTCGTGATAGTCAAACAGGAAGTAAGCCCCAAAGTGACACCACTAGATCCCTCTAGTTCCTAGGTATAGGGCCCCACTCATGATAAATGCATATGCAATGTATGAGGGCACACAAGTAATTGGGATACCTGCAATTGGGGAAATTGTACAGATATATATAGTAATTTAATGTTAGTCTATCCTAAGCTTTGTACAAAGAATAAACAAACAGATAAATGAATCGCACAAATAAACAGGAAAGAGATCGAAACAAAACACACTCAATTGAGACGGGCTTGACTCTCTAAGCTCCCCAGTGGAGTCGCCATCTATCGCAACCGTAACTCCGACGAGACGACGGACTCGCTAAAAATTTGAAAATGTTTTAATTTGATAGTTGTGGAGTCGCCACCAAATTTTTATTTAAGGGAAAAAAGATTTGGAAAAAAACCCTGACTCGAAGATGAGATTTAGGTTCGGGAGTCGGTTACGAATGAGGAAGGTGTTAGGCACCCCATCCTCCCGTTCCGAAGAACGGTACCCTTAAACTAAGTGTGTGATTATTTGAAAATGATTTGATCCCTTTAATTAGAGTGAAAATAAATACTTGATGGAGGTTAGCCTGACAAGACTTGATCCTGCTCCTACGTATTCCCCGGTGTAATGGGAAACTCAAGGCTTACGTAGTTCTGGTTTATGAAGGCTTGACCTTCAGAGAAACTTGAAAAGTAATGTTTGAAAAACGCATTTGAAGGCTTGACCTTCGAGGGCGTCTTAAAAGGATTATTTGAAAGCGGTTGGTGTTTTGAAAATATCTTAAGGAGAATCCTTAGTCCACATATGCACAGGATCCAAGACAACTACGACTGCATTGGGATCCATACGAATTCCTAAACCCCGAACAGCAGAAAAAGCTACCAGTTCGTGCTTAGGGTTCGTCGCATGAGAGTTGAAGGACTCTAAAATGAAGTTTTTATTGAAATTTTACAAAAGGATCTTCAGTCCACATATGCACAGGGTCCAAGATAACTACGGCTGCACTTGGGACCCGTGTGAATTCCTAGGAAGCGAACAGCAGAAAAAGCTACCAGTTCGTCCCTAGGATCCATTGCGTGAGACCTAGAACCAAAGAACTTGATAAATAAAAAGGATTGATCTTGATTGATTTAAAAATGAATTTGATTTGAATTTTCTTGAAAAGAGCTTGTTTTGAACTTTTGGGATTTAGCTTGAATGAAAGGATTTTGACTTGATTTTTTTTTTTTTAAAAAAAGGGAATTTGGTTTTATGTGAAAGAAAGAATTTGGAAACTTGAGGGAAAGAAGATTAACTTGAGTTTGATTTGATTTTATTCGAAGAAAAGGATAAAAGGAATTTAATTTGAATTTTGAAGAAAAAGATTTTATTATGAATTTTGAAGAAGATTTTATTACGAGTTTTGAAGAAGATTTTATTATGAATTTTGAAGAATAAAGGATTTGTGGAAAAAGAATTTTTAGAAAAGAATTTTTGAATTTTAGAGAATAAAGGATTTGTAGAAAAAGAATTTTGGTAAGTGTGGGGGCAGTTTTATAATTAATGAGAACTTATGGGCAATTTTGTAATTAAGCAAATTGGGATAGAATTGGGATTAATGGAAAGGTGGAGGGCATTTCTGTAATTTGACATTTTGGGACAGAATTGAGATTTATGGAAAGGTGGAGGACATTTCTGTAATTAGGACATTTACGATAGGATGGGAATTACTGGAACCTGGAGGGTATAAGGGTAATCTCAACACCCACGGTCAGTTTAAAATTCAAGCGAGGGCATGGGATGTCCACAAACACCACCATGGTTGGGTACATAGTCATGGAATTAACAAAAACTGTAGTACCTGGGATTCGAACCTTGGTCATGGGGTGTCCACAAACGCCCCCAAACCACTAGGCCAAGAGTGCGATTGTTTTAATTTAAGTCATGCTTGACCTGTTATTGAATTAAATTAAAAACAGCATGTTGTGGGACTCGAACACAGTATAAGGAGAGTGCTAGCAAAATGCTTAACCACTTGAGCTATTCGTTTTATGCCATATATTTTGCCTATCCAAAATAAGAACTATGTCTAGGCCATCTACCTTATTATACTTGATCGGAATTTAATCACACGAACAAAGTAGGATGACTCAATTCATCCTTCTTATGGGAAAGTCTTGTCTGCGGTATTGGCTAACAGAACTTTGGGGTTCCGATCACAATTCACATCCTCACAGCAGGAATTCATAAACTTGAATGAGTTTGTTCATACACTCAATTGGAGACAACAAAGAACCTAACTGCGTGCGCTACTCTTTATACAATGATCAAGACCCTCCCCTGAACTTATCACAATCAATTTGTCAAGACTGTTTTTGATCGTTTGAAACCAACGAATCTTGCAATGTAATTCTAATCATGAAATTCTTGTTTTCATTACGAGACCACAGAGTCATACATTTTCCTTTAAGCAAGAATATGGCTAACCTGTTGCAGGGTCCAGGGAATCGAATTCCCTTTCGGTGACGATCTTCTCACTTGCAGAGATGGTGATCAGAAATAGCTTTCACCACACGAGCGAAGATCTTCAGGTGGCTCTTCAAGAATCCGATCGACGGAGCTCCGATTTCTGAAGGTTGTTTTCTCACCCAAATTCCCCAAGCCCAGCAGAAAATCTTCCTCCGAATTTTAATCGTAGCTCCCCCCAAAAATTGAAAACCTCTCTCTGCTTTCTTTTATAACCTTCAGCAAGCCATCTCCTTCCTTTTCAAACTCCGCTTTTCCTTTTATATTTTAATTTAATTATCATTTTTTATTAATTATTAGTCTTTATTTCTTTTTTCTTTCAGATTTTAGATTTTTTATTATTTTTTATTTTGAAAAATATTTCTCCGCATTTTCCTAGATTTTAATTTTATTTTTCCATTTTGAAAAATATTTTTTCCATATTTTTATTTTTGTTTAATTTTCAGATTTTTATGATTTTTATTATATTTTCCAGATTTTTAATGTTGAAATTTCTTTATTTGATTTTTATTTTTTATTTTCTAGACTTTACAATTTTTTATTTCTTTATTTGATTTTTATTTTTTTATTTTCCAGACTTTAAAATTTTTTATTAACTTTTCAAATCAGAATTTTTTATTAATTTCAAATTTTTATTTTTATTTTTTTATTTTCCAGACTTTAAAATTTTTATTAACTTTTCGAATCAGAATTTTTATTAATTTCTTATTATTAATATTTTTCTTGTTATTTTTGTTATTTTTATCTTTGTATATTTTTACTTACCTTTTTCAGAATTTTTATTTTTGTATATTTTTGTTTTTTTCTTTTTCTGTTTTTTACTATATTTTTTACTTTTAATTTTAAAATCATTTTTTATTTATTTATTTATTTTTAGTTTTTTACTAATTTCAATTGAGTTTTTATCTTTTATATTATTTATTTTTATTATTATTTTTTTATTGTTTTAATCCTATTTTTTAGATTATTTTCATTTTGTTTTCATTTTTATTATTTTTAATTTTGTTTTGGTATTTTATTTTTTCTTTGTTTATTATTTTCTGATTTTCTGTGCTTAGTTTTCCCTTCTATATTTTGATTTTATTAACCTTTTACTTTTCTTTAATTTATTTATTTTTATATCTTCAGTTTTTCCTTTCCAATTTTTATATTTTAAGATTTTTAGTTTCGTTTTTTCAGATTTTTAATTTTTAATTTTTAATATTTTGTTTTTAATTAATTTTTCAGAATTTTCTTTCTTTTTTAATTTCCTGTTTTTACAATTTTTATCACATATATGTATTTTATTGATTTTCTTGTTTTATATTTTTATGTATATTTTCTTTTCAGTATTTTAAATGATTTTATATTTTTAATTTTCAGATTTTTTATTTATCTTTATTATTCCTTTTTTTAGTTTTTATTTTTCTTTTCAAATTCTTTATTTATTTCTATTTTCTTTTTCAGATTTTTTATTTTTATCACATATATGTATTTTATTGATTTTCTTGTTTTATATTTTTACTATTATTATTAAAAAAATCTTTTATTTTTTGTTATATATTTTTCTTATATGTATTTATATATTTTTGTTTGTTTTTATTATTATGTATATCTTTTAGTTTTCAACTTCTGTTTATTTCTGCTTCTCTTAAAATTTTTACAATTTTGTTTTTTTTTCTCTGTTTATGTTTATTAGTATTTAAATCAATGTAGGTTTCTTGATTAATTTTAATGGTTGGGGGCCCCAGACATAAATGGATGTTTACAGTATCGGCTGTGCCTGTGGACTTGTGCGTGATTCTTCCTCGACGACTGCCAGCCTCGATCCTTTCTCCAATGACGATGACATAGGAGAAGCTAGAAAACACACTGCCAACCATCTTGTCATAGAAAGGATCTTGGAATGTGTTAATGAACGTACTGACCAGCTCTTTCTCAGGGAGGGGAGGTCGCACTCGAGCAGCTAATTCCCTCCATCGTTGAGCATACTGTTTGAAGGTCTTATCCCCTTCTTGGCCATATTTTGGAGTTGAGTTGGATCAGGAGCCATCTCCACGTTGTACTGATATTGTTTGAGGAAGGCCTTAGCCAGATCCCTCCATGAACGGATGTGGGTCCGCTCTAGCTGTTGTAAACACTCCATTATGTCCGAGTCCAAGTTTAAGTCAATTAGTGGGTAAACCTAAGTTAAAAACCCAAAGAAATTCAGAGTAAAACATAATTAAAAAATCAAAATCAGAAAGTTTTTAAAATTTCAAAAAATACATAAAGAAAACTGGCAAAAACAAAGTTTTTAATAAATAATAAGAATAATGTCTTTTTAAAAAAATCAGAAAATTTACAAAAAATAAGAAAAGGAAAATTAAAGAAAAACAAAAGAAAAGAGCAAAAAGAAAACAAAAAATAAAATAACAAGAATAATATAAGAACCAAATAAAAATAGTAATAAAAAAAATAAAAATAATTGAAAAAAAAAGAAAGAAGAAACTAAAAATAAAATAGGATGTTTGGAAAAAAGGAAAAAAGAAATTACAGAAAAATAATAATAAAAATCTGAAATTAAAATAAAATTTTTAAAAATCAAATCAAAAAATAAATAAATGATAAAATAAATAAAAGAAAAAGAACGAAAATTAAAAAAACCAAAAAACAAAATAATAAGAGAAAACGGTTTTGGGAAAAAACGGAAAAAGAAAAAGAGGAGGTTAAGAAATGAGAGGGGCATGCCCGAAGAAAAAGAAGGAATTTTTGCGGTTTCCTGCCCTGGGGGTCTCTCTCTGGTTTTGGTACGGGTACTAACTAAAAAGGACCTGAAGAGAGAAGGGTTAGTCTCTCAGTGGGAGTTGGAAGAAGACACAGGCGACGATACTTTGGAAAGAGAAGGAGAGTGTCAGGACCTCGTAAGGCATTAGCACATATCTTCAAGAATTTCAAGATTCTAAAGTCCACCTTAGAGATTCACCGCAAGTTTCTGCAGAGCTTCCAGGTACCGTCACGAATGTCTTCCCCTTTAACTAGTTGATGTAGCTGTTAGTAGGGTATGATCAATGACGCATGATTTTTAGTGCAACACGTATAAGAACTTAGACGTTGCCTCTAAAACTCTATGCGGTTCTGTCAACTTTCATTGGTGTCATAATCACCAGACCAGTAACCATTATAATTTGTAAAAGTTGAGTTCAAGAAATGAAAAATTGAGAAGCATTAGGATTAGTCTCAGAAACATAGAAAGCCATAAAGATTTTCAAAAAAGTTTACTAATAGGTTAGCTAATAATACTGATGCAATAGCGGCTAATGATGTAATACCATCTGCAATTGTCTATTAATTCAAAAATAATCGTGAGATACAGGACCACGTGATCTATTAAACACCAAAGTAGATAAAAATTGGTAACGGGCAAATGAATCTTCACTTGACCATTTATCCCTTAAAGCACAGTATGGTGAGCCAGGTTAAGGGTGCTATTTTAATCTCTTGCTCCCACCTAAATTAAATCAACATTTCACTCTTCCCATTAAATTCAAATGTCCATACTGTAAGTGTATTTAAAATGGACGTGATTTCTATTTAAGTCTTCAAATTCAAAATATATGCAATTAGACTCTACTATAAATTTAAAATACACGTGATTTTTATTCAACATCCCCTCTTCAAATCTCCATAAGTGATATTTTGGGTTTCCATTTTATTATTACAACTTAATCCCAAACTTTCCCTTAAATACCAATTCTATCCCAAAATTCTAGAAAATTAATAAAAATTAACAAAAATTAATAAAAATTAACAAAAATTAATAAAAAATTCAAAAATTCCAAAAAAAATAAAAAATTCAAAAATTCCAGAAAATTAATAAAAAATTCAAAAATCCTAGAAAATTAATAAAAAATTCTAAAACATCAGAAAATTAATAAAAAATTCTAGAAAATCAGAAAATTAATAAAAAATTCTAGGAAATCAGAAAATTAATAAAAAAATTCCAGAAATAAAAAAAATTTTAAAATCCCATAATTGCTAAATAATTACATTAAAACCCCAATTACTTCAAAAGTCAAGAAATGAAGATTCTTCTATTAAATTCGAGCTTTCCTTTATTCAAAGATCAACGTCAATTGCAAATTATCCCTTTTTCAAAAATTTAAAAATCTTTTTCCAAATATTTTGGGATCTTTAAGTCTCACGCAATGGACTCTAAATGGGGAGCTGGCGGTCTACCTGCTGCTCAACATTTAGTAGTTCATATTGGTCCCCGTGCTGCCTTAGCCGCCTCGGGCCTTGTGCATGAGTGGACTTGAGGTCTTCTTCAAGATTTAAAAATATTTTTTAATATTTTGGGATTATAGGTCTCACGCAATGGGCTCTAACAAACAAACCATGACATAGACAAAAGTTAGGGTACCAAAATCAAGAGCCCGCTAGGTTGAAAACCCAAAATATCACTTATGGAGATTTGACGCTTATAATGTAGCTTCTAGTCAAAGACAGTGTACACCTCCGATGGCACTTTATGGACCGATTGGTTTCCAACCACCCCCATATACACCCTACACACCATATCCTAACATTTCTGCACCTCATATCTTCTTAAAACTGGGGCAAAATTTTGCCATTTCTCAAGTTTGGCTAATTTGACAATCAAGATTATGAAAAGCAGCACTGACATTTTTCATCAAAAGGTGCCATTTGGGCAATCGAACCCACATCTTTTGTCATCCCTCCCTTTCAAGTATACCACCTCAAACATCCTTTGCAAACCTTCTCTATTTCTTTTCTTTTGACCATTCAGCATCACTTTGTACACCTCAATAGTGCACATGCCACAAGGAAACGTGAAAAATGTAAAAAAAATAAAAAGGATTAATTTTGAAAAGTCATGACGAGGCGGATGAATCCTCCACCGTTGCAGCACGACATGATTGTTTCCAAAGGAATCATCTTCCTACCAGCCATGATGCCACCAAAGAAGGAATGTGTCTTATTCAATACTACTGACTATTGTTGGGTCTCGAAGATCCTGGAAAAGAAAGTTCCAAAGTCGATCAAGAAGCCAAGAGATTGACCAAAACACCGAACTTAAGTCAATCTGTCTTGTCCTGATTTTTGATTCCTTTCACACCAACTAGAAGGTTGTCGAGGAAGGATGTGTCAGAAAAATAAAAAAAACAAAAAAATCAAATCAATCAAGAGAAACAAAATTTTGCACCATATCGTAGTATTGCACAACATTTGTTTCATCAAATTGTTCAAGCATCAAAATAAGAACCGTTCAATGGCATGCATTCATCCCACAGCATCCATTTCATCCAATAATTTTTTGAAAGCAGTCAATAAGATTAGAACTTTCTTTATTCAAGCATCACAAACATTGCAGCCTCATTCATTCATTCAAGTATTCATCCATTCAAGCATTGCATAACTCGTTTTTCAAAAAATACTTAAGAAATACTAAATTTTCTGAATCAATCATAATTAAAACCAAGTCAAGCTCAAACTGGGGCAAAAGTCTGCCCACAACAATTTAATTTGAGGTCATCCTCAAATTCTAAAACAAGTTCAAACTGGGGTAAACGCTTGCCCACACAAAAATACAATGTGAGATTATGGATCAAGTCCAAACTGGGCAAATGCTTGCCTTCAAATCTCCATAAGTGATATTTTGGGTTTCCATTTTATTATTACAACTTAACCCCAAACTTTCCCTTAAATACCAATTCTATCCCAAAATTCTAGAAAATTAATAAAAATTAACAAAAATTAATAAAAAATTCAAAAATTCCAGAAAATTAATAAAAAATTCAAAAATTCCATAAAATTAATAAAAAATTCAAAAATTCTAGAAAATTAATAACAAATTCTAGAAAATCAAAAATTCATAAAAAATTCTAGAAAATCAGAAAATTAATAAAAAATTCTAGGAAATCAGAAAATTAATAAAAAATTCTAGAAAATCAGAAAATTAATAAAAATTCCAGAAAATCAAAAATTAATAAAAAAATTCCAGGAATAAAAAAAAATTTTAAGAATCCCATAATTGCTAAATAATTACATTAAAACCCCAATTACTCCAAAAGTCAAAAAATGAAGATTCTTCTATTAAATTCGAGCTTTCCTTTATTCAAAGATCAACGTCAATTGCAAATTATCCCTTTTTCAAAAATTTAAAAATCTTTTTCTAAATATTTTGGGATCTTTACGTCTCACGCAATGGACTCTAAATGGGGAGGTGGCGGTCTACCTGCTGCTCAACATTTAGCAGTTCATATAGGTCCCCGTGCTGCCTTAGCCGCCTCGGGCCTTGTGCATGAGTGAACTTGAGGTCTTCTTCAAGATTTAAAAATCTTTTTTAATATTTTGGGATTATAGGTCTCACGCAATGGGGTCTAAATGGGGAACTGGTGGTTTACCTGCTGTTCAACATTTAGTAGTTCGTATAGGTCCCCATGCTGCCTTAGCCGCCTCGGGCCTTGTGCATGAGTGGGCCAAAATCCCTCCCAAAGGTAAAACTTTCTCAAAACAAGATCTTTAAAATAATTTTTTCTGAAGCATTTTCGAAGGTCAAGCCTTCACAAACCAAATAATCTTTTCTCAAGCACTTTTGAAGGTCAAGCCTTCATAAACCAGAACTACGTAAGCCTTGAGTTTCCCAGTGCACCGGGGAATACGTAGGAGCAGGATCAAGTCCTGTCAGGCTAACCCCCATCAAGTATTTATTTTCACACTAATTAAAGGGATCAAAAAATTTTAAAAATAATCACACTCAGTTTAAGGGTACTGTTCTTCGGAACAGGGGAGTGGGGTGCTTAACACCTTCCCCACTCGTAACCGACTCCCGAACCTAAATCTCATCCTTGGGTCAGGGTTTTTTCCAAATCTTTTTCCCTTAAATAAAAATTTGGTGGCGGCTCCACATAATCCATAGGCTCATTCTTTTTAAACTTTAGCGAGTTCGTTGTCTCGTCGGAATTACGATTGTGACAGCTGTGTATACCAGTTGGCAGCAGCCCCAGTTAAGCTGTCTTGAAAGAAATGGACAAGCAGCTTATCATCGTGCATACATGGGGACATCTTCCTGCAATACATGGCCAGGTGGCTCTTCGGGCAGGTAGTTCCTTGATACTTCTCGAATTCAGGAACCTTGAATTTGGGAGGGATTACTATGTCCGGAACCAAGCATAGGTCGGCTGCGTCTCTATCTTCATAAGCGCTCCCCTCAATTGCCTTGATTCTTTCCTCTAGGATTCTCCACTTTTCAATGTCCTCTTTCGAAGGGCGGCTTGGGTATTCCTCAAGCATATGGTGGGGGTGAGCAAAAGGTATGTATACAGGGTGAGGCCCTTGGGTGAACATAGGATGCGTTCCCCCAACAGCTGCTTGATAGGCTTGTGAAGTGGTATTTGGAGGTAGGTTATGTGTTTGGGTTTGTGTTTGGGCTTGTGTTTGGTTGTATGAGGATGCATGCCCATGAGGATACCCATGATGGATTCCTTCGGTTGGCGGAGGCATAGTTGATGGCAACGGGTTTTGTGGAGTGAACCCTAGAGGATATGACGGGTCTGTTGGTTCTCTCGGTAGAGATTCCCTTGCCTCTTTCTGTTTAGATAGTTGGATGGCCTCCATCAGCTTGGCCATCTGCTCCTTTAGAGTTCTGACCTCATCTCTCAACTCCTCATTTTGTCTCTCCAACTCATCCATGATTCTTGATTGTGCTTAAGTTCTATAAGGATGTCGAGGAAGCTGTCTTTCTCTAATTTTTCAGTTAAAGTTAAAAATTAATTTTTGAAAAATAATTTGAATTCAGAAATCGTGAATGATAAAAATGTTGATGCACAATGAGTATGAATGTATGGAATGATTTTGAAATCCTTCTTTTTGATGATAAATTTATGAACGAAGGCATGCATGTTATGCACAAATAATTTTTTAGGGACCTTTGAAATTTGACTATTTTTAAAATAAATCAGAGTTGCTTTATTTATTCATTCTTGATTTTTAACAAATTTGTTTACTAGAATTTTTCTAGAAAGCGTTCTTTAGGTTTTCAATATTTCATTTTCTATCCTATTGAATTTTTTTATTTTTTCAGTATTTTCAAAAGATTATTTTCCTAATTTTTCTATTTCTAAAACATCCTTTTAAGTTTTCTTTGGAATCTTTTCAATATCTTCAAAATATTTTTTCTAATTTTTCCTAGGAATTTTCTCCTTCTATTTTGATTTCTTGCTTTTTATCTTGATTTGATTTTTGTATCCCCAATTGTAGCCTTCAAATCCCTTGTATCTTGAAAGGGATGTGTGTGCCCTCTTTGTTTCTCATGCGGGTTACCTGTCCTAAGGATCTATGGCCTTTTATGCATGAACCTCTCAAAGATGGTTAGTAATCCTAAGGTGTAGAGGTCACTAGAGCCAAGTTCCAATCCATAATGCTTACCACAACAGTAGAAGTAGCCACTAGTTGTGGGGCATTATGAATAGGACGCACTCTAGCCGGGATTTTCGTGATAGCCACACAGGACGTAGGCCCCAACGTGACACCACTAGATCCCTTTATCCTAGGCAGCACTCAGACCCGGGTATAGGGCCCCACTCATGATAAATGCATATGTAAAGTGTGAGGGCACACGAATTTGGGATACCTGCAATTGGGGAACTTGTACAGATATATAACAATTTATCGTTTGTCTATCCTAGGGTTATACAGAGAATAAACAAACAGATAGACAAATAGATTCATAAACAAGAAAATAAATCGTGCAAATACAAAGAGAAAGGATCAATTATAATGCACACTCAATCAAACAGGCTTGACTCTCTA
This sequence comes from Canavalia gladiata, assembly GCA_037954105.1. Taxonomy (NCBI): domain Eukaryota; kingdom Viridiplantae; phylum Streptophyta; class Magnoliopsida; order Fabales; family Fabaceae; genus Canavalia; species Canavalia gladiata. The sequence continues at coordinate 21,314,135 of CM075668.1, read as the reverse complement.
ATATTCCCCAGTGGAGTCGCCATTTGTAGCAACCGTAATTCCGACGAGACGATGAACTCCCTAAAATTTAAAAAAGAAATTATTTTGATGATGTGTGGAGTCGCCACCAAATTTTTATTTAAGGGAAAAAGATTTGGAAAAACCCTAACTCGAGAATGAGATGCTAAGTTCGGGAGTCGTTTACGAGGAGGGAAGGTACCCCACTCGCCCGTTCCGAAGAACGGTACCCTTAAACCGACTGTGTGATTTTGAAAATAGTTTTCATCCCTTTAATTAATGTGAGATAAATACTTGATGGAGGTTAGCCTGACAGGACTTGATCCTACTCCTACGTATTCCCCGGTGCAATGGGAAACTCAAGGCTTACGTAGTTCTGGTTTGTTTAGAAGGCTTGACCTTCGAAGGAGCTTGAAAAAGAGTATTTGAAGATTTTATTTTTTGAAAGGATTTTTAGTTTCTGGAGGAACCTTCAGTCCACTCATGCACAAGACCCGAGGCGGCTATGGCAGCACGGGAGCCTATACAGACTACTAAATGTTGGACAGCAGGTGAACCGCCAGTCCCCCATTTAGAGCCCATTGCGTGAGACCTAGAATCCCAAAATTTTAGAAAAAAAAAGAGATTTTTGTTTTTGAAATTTTGAAAAGACGATTAGCAAATGATCTTGATTTTGGAGTGAAAAGAAAACTTGAATTTAAGAGAAGAGTGTCATTTTTGAGTTTTAAGGTAATTGGGGTTCAAATGGAATTTTGGTGTAATTTTGTAATTATTAGGAAATTTGGGATTTATTTAGCAATCAGGAAATTTTTATGAATTATTTTAAAATTATAGGATTTTTATGACTTATTTGAGAATTTTATGAATTATTAGAATTTTTATGAATTTTCTAGGAATTATGGATTTTTTATGAATTTTCTAGGAATTATGGTAATTTCAGGCTATAGGACTTGTTGGGAATTAACAAAATTCCCTAGGGGCAGTAAGGTAATTTCAGGATATGGGACCTATTGGGCATTTTGGGATTTCATCAGGGGAAGAACAGTAATTGTAGTGGATTGAGGCTTAAAATGCTAAGGAGTAATCTCAAAATGCCATTTCCAGGGTTCGAAGAGGCGACTTTGGAGTTGGGAAACCCCATCCCCAGCCACTGGGGCTACTCACCCAATTGAATATTCAACTCTTATCATTAATCTTAAGGCATGTTTTCGTATCCCTTAGATTTACATGTAATCTGTATGTTTCTCCACTCACCGATCACCTTGCCACTGTATACCCCTCTTCCTCTAAGGCCTGTATTTGTGTGAGGACTTGTTAAAAAGAGAGGGGGAGAAATCAGAAACGTTTTGCTTGGGATTCAAAGGCGGGTCTGGGAATTGTGGGAATGACTCTAACCACTCGAACCACGCTCTCGTTTTGATTTTTCTAGTACAAGTTTAACTTTTACAGTGACCTCGTGCAAACGTAGGATCAGCCTTGCATGCAAGTTGCATGGGGCAGGGGCAAAACGTTAAACATCATTGGATTAGGCCCAAGTGACCTGCTTCCCCGTTTTGTATGTATATATGGAATCGACACCTTACAACCACATGCATGGGGTTGGGCTTTTGATCTTGCAGGAGGCTGGCAACGCAAGGAGAATCACATAAGCTTCAATGAGGTATTGTAGCATGGTGGACCTTTTTATTGGTTCTTAGGGGGTTTGGGGTCTATATACAAGGAATTGTAGGACGGCTGCAGAGCCTTTGGATGGCTTTGTTGTGCCCAAAATGCTTACGCAGTGACCTGGATATCAACTCCGAAGCGCATCTAGGCCCAGCTTAGACCCTTGTGGTCATGTGCATGCACGAGGATAGGCTAGGTGACGTATGACCTTTCGAAGCTTCCTCTGCATGCCTTGAGGTCCTTATTACAAGGAGCTTCCGACGAGACCGGCATCATGGAGGTGTAGGTAACGTCACAAACAAGAAAATGAGGAGGTATTCGTGAAGCCTCCTTCCCCATGCAAGCTAAACATATTACTCTAGGGTAATCTAGCTAATCATTTAACCACTAGAATTCAAGTTCAACCAGTTAAAACAAGATCCTTATGTGGCGTTAATATCGCATGTGTTTACTTACATCCCCTCATGTCTCTGAGTTCAGGCACAATCTTGCACCACTCTATACAAAGCATTCGATTTGAAATGCAAGAACAGCGTGCCTAAGCTCAAGGTTAACCACACATATGCGACTCTAGGCTAGCAAGATATGCACCACGTTCAGGGCATATGATCTTTATGCAATATTACATGTTAATGCACGTTATACAAGACTAGACGTGAGAAAACTGACCTGGTTTTGGGGAGCCGATCGTCTATGTCATGCGATGGAGGTCAGAGAAATTCGATGTCTTCTGGCTCATTTGTGTTCTTTAGGCTTCAAGACTCCCAACCATTCTTGGGTAGAGCTTCGTTACCCAACCATGGAGGATTTTCCAGCAACTCCAACACCTCGAAGGATCCCTTATTTGTGGAAATTCAATGCCCAGGTCTTCCCCCGTCTTCCCTCTTTGTTCTCCTGAATCACTGATGAGGAATTCTTGACCCACGCTCTCCTATCGAGAGAAAACCAGTGTAACCAAGAAAAAACCGCCCCAAAGATGATGAAGACCCCAAAAGAAAACCTCCCTCTCCCTTTGTATGTTTTTGTTCTCTTCCTTTTTTTGAGAACTCTTTTTTTCTTTTTTTATTGATTTTTTCCTCTTTCTGATTTTTGTCTTTTTTTGCTGTTGTTTTTTTTCTACTCATTTCTTTTTTCAATTATTAAAAATCTGTTTTTCTGTTTTAAACATTTTTTCTGTTTTGTTTTTTTCAACTTTAATCGTTCTGTTTTTATTATTATATTTTTTTTTGTTTTTTTTAATTAATAATTTATTGATTTATAATTTTCTGTAAAATTTTCATTTTCCTTTTTGCCTTTTTACCTGTTTTATTTTTAGTTCCATTTTCAGTTTTTTATTTGTTTTATATACTTATTTATTTTCTCTAGAATTTTGTTTATTTAATATTTCAGAAATTTTTCCATTTTTTCTAATTTTCCAAAATTTTAATTTTTAGTTTTCAGAATCATTTTAATTTCTGATTTTTATTTTTTTTGTTTTCTATGATTTTTATTTTTAATTTCCTATTTTTTTATTATATATTTTTTATTTTGTTTTCTTTTTCACTATTTTTAATTGGATTCATCTTTTGAAAATTTTTGATTTTGAATTTTGAATTTCCAGATTTTATTAAATTGTCTCCAGATTTTAATTTTTGTTTCATTTTGCATTAATTTCTATTTTCAGTTTTTCCTTTTTTTTATTTTATATTTATTTGATTCTTATTTTTTTTAATTCTTTTCAGATTTTATCTATTTTTGATTTTTTATGAGCCTCAGACATAATTGAGTGTTTACAGTGATCATTGTCCAACTATCGATCTTGGTCCTGGTCATACTATTGGTCCTGGTCCCATACTGACCAATATCTTGGTCCAATTACTGGTTTTGGTCCTAGTACTAATCTAGGACCTAGTACTAATCCTAGTCCTAGAATTGATCCTAGTCTAGGGCCAACTGCTAGTCGTGGTCTCAATACTGATCCTAGGCCCAATATTGATCCTAGTTTGGGCCCAACTACTAGTCGTGGTCTCAATACTGATCCTAGTCCTGATCCAACTACTACTCTTGGTCCTATTACTGATCTTGGTCCTTGTTCAACTATTGGTCTTGGTCACAATATTGATCTTGATCCTAGTCCTACTACTTGTCCTAGACCTAATACTGAACCTGGTCCTGGTACAACTATTGGTTCAGGTCCTAGTATTGATCTAGGTCCTAATAATTATCCTAATTTGGGTCACACTATGAATGAAGTGGTTAAAATATGTTTCAACATCTTCACTTTCAAGTGACTTTCATATCATTGCAACATAGTTGATTCATAAAACGTTATCTTTTTATATCATCCCTTGATAAGGAAGTAATGAATTTTTCAAGAATAATCTTGAAAGAAATATTTTAAAGAAGTAGAAAGAAAATAATAATTTTTTAAATAAAAATATTTTAATTTAATATTTTTAAATAAAATATAAAAAATAATAAATTGATATAACTTTAACATATTAATTACTTATTATGATTATAAAATAATATATAGTATTATTTATTTAAAATCATAAATTTTTCTTTTTTTAATTTTCTTCTAAAGAATCTTTAAAATGGTTTAATCAAACATATAAACGAAAAGAAAACATTATATTATCTATCACCGTAAATATATACGATCTTAAATAAATAATAAGGCATCGTAAAACATTACATCTATTAAAAAAATATTTTTTAAATTATTTTTATCATAAATATCAACGATAAAAGGATACTATGTATTTTTTGCATATAAATGATGTTGTTAAAAAATATTTTAAAATCTTCGTCAACAAGTAATTTTAATATCTTTATAACATTGTGGATTCAAAAAATATTATATTTTTATATCCATGCTTAATAATGAATGAATAAATTTCTCAAAAATAGTTTTAAATGGATGATCTTAAAAAGATAGGAAAAAGTAATAATTTTTTTGTTTTAATTAAATATTTGTAAATAAAAGACAAAAATAATTATTATTTTAAATTTTGATGTATGAATTATTTTTTAATTTTATAATATATAATATTTTTGATTTAAAATTAAAATTATTTATTTACTTTTTACTTTCTAAATAACGTTTAAAATAATTCAATTAAATATGTAAAATAATAACATATATTATACAACCTATTACGTAAATATATACAAATAAATCATGTAAGATGTTAAATAAATTATATGTTATACTAAAATTTGATATGCATTAAAAAAATTAATTTTTAAATGATTACCAATGTCTTTATCAAATCTAAAAGAAAAAAATTTTCTTTATAAAAATGAAGTGATTAAAATATGTTTTAACATCCTTATATTAAAGTAATTTCATGCATTTTTAATATAGACGATTCAAAGAATGTCATATTGTTATATCCTTCCTTTATAATAAAGTAATAAATTTCACAAAAATAGTCTGAAAAGAAAGATTTTAAAAAAGTAGCAAGAAGATAGAAATTTTTTTAAATAAAAATATTTTAATTTAATATTTTTGGATAAAATATAAAAATAATAAATTAATATAACTTCAGCATATTAATTATATATTATGATTGTGAAATAATACATAATATTTTTAATTTGAAATCATAAATTTTTCTTTTTTAATTTTCTTCTAAACAATCCTTAAAATAGTTTAATCAAACATGAAAAACAAAAAAAAATATTATATTATCTATCGCCCAAATATATATGATCAAAAAAAAATTAGAAGTTATCTTAAGACTTTATATCTATTAAAAAAATATTATCTTTTAAATAAATTCTATCATATATATCAACGATAATAAGATATTATATATTTTTTGCATACAAATTATGTTAAAAAATATTTCAACATCTTCACCAAAAAATAATTTTAATGCCTTTGTAAATAAAAGACAAAAATCATAATTTATTATAAATTTTGATATATTATTTATTTTTTAATATTATAAAATAATATACAATATTTTTAATTTAAAATATAAAATATAAAATTTTTTCTTTTTTTTTACTTTCTAAATATTGTTAAAATATTTTAATCAAATATATAAAATAATAACACATATTATACTAACTATTACGTAAATATATACAGTGAGATTAGATAAGTGGTTAAATAAATTATAGATTATACTAAAATTGATATGTATTAAAAAATTATTAAATTTGAAAATGATTGCCATTGTCTATATCAACACTAAAAGGAAAAAAATTTCTTTACACAAACGAAGTGGTTAAAATATGTTTCAATATCCTTACATTCAAGTAATTTTCATGCATTTACAGTATAGTTCATTTATAAAAGATCATGTTTTTACACCCTTCCTTGGTAATAAAGTAATTAATTTCTTAAAAATAGTCTTAAAAGAAATATTTTAAAATAGGAAGAAGAAGATAGTAAATTTTTTATTTTAAATAAAAATTTTCATTTGATATTTTTAAATAAAATATAAAAATTAATAAATTAATATAATTTCAACATATTAATTATTTACTATTAGTGTGAAATGATGTATAATATTATTAATTTGAAATCATAAATTTTTATTTCTTTAATTTTTTTCTAAACAATCCTTTAAAACAATTTAATCAAACATATAACAGAAAAAAAAAAGCATAATATATTATTTATCACACAAATATATAAGATCTTAAATAAATCATAAACTATCTTAAAACTTTACATCTTTTGAAAAATATTATCTTTTAAATGATTTCTATCGTATATATCAATGATCATATGATGCTATATATTTTTTTTAATACAAATAATCTTTGTTAAAAAATATTTCAACATCTTCATCAACAAGTCATTTTAATATCGTTGTAACATTGTAGATTCAAAAAAATGTTATATTTGTATATCCTTGTTTAATAATGAAGTAATAAATTTTTTAAATTTTTTTTAAATGGATGGTCTTAAAAACAGAGAGAAAAATGATTAATTTTTTGTTTTAATTAAATATATTTTAATTAAAATTTGTAAATAAAAGATAAACATAATAAATTATTATAAATTTTGATATATGAATTGTTTTTTATTATTATAAAATAATATATAATATTTTTAATTTAATATTTAAAATTTTTATTTATTTATTTTTGTTTCTAAACAATATTTAAAATAGTTCAATCAAATATATAAAATAATGACATATGTTATACTACCTATTATGTAAATATATATGATGAAATCATATAAGATGTTATATAAATTATATGTTATACTAAAATTTGATATGGAAAAAATTATTAATTTTTTTTAATGATTACCATTGTCTATATAAACACTAAAAGAAAATTTTTTTATTTATATCAATGAAGAGATTAAAATATGTTTCAACATCTTCACATTCAAGTAATTTTTATGTATTTGCAATATAGTTGATTCATAAAATGTAATGTTTTATAGCCTCCCTTGATAATAAAGTAATAAATTTCTCAAAAATAAAGAAAGATTTTAAAGAATTAGGAAGAAGATAGTAAATTTTTTGTTTTAAATAAAAATATTTTAATTTAATATTTTTAAATAAAATATAAAAATAATAAATTAATATAACTTCAATATATTAATTATTTATTATGATTGTAAAATAATATATAATATTCTTAATTTGAAATGATAATTTTTTTTAATTTTCTTTTAAACAATCCTTAAAATAGTTTAATAAAACATATAAAAGAAAAAAAAGCAAACTATGTATTTTTTTTCATACAAATGAAATCTTAAAATAGTTTAATAAAACATATAAAAGAAAAAAAAGCAAACTATGTATTTTTTTCATACAAATGAAATTGTTAAAAAATATCTCAACATCTTCACCAACAAGTAATTTTAATATCTTTGTAACATTATTGATTCAAAAAATATTATAATTTTATATTCTCAATTAATAATGAAGCCTTGAATTTCTAAAAAATGGATGATCTTAAAAATAGAGGAAAAAAACAATAATTTTTTTTTGTTTTAAATAAATATATTTAAATTTAATATTTGTAAATAAAAACAAAAATAATAAATTTTTAGAAATTTTGATATTAATTATTTTTTAATATTTAATATTTTTAATTTAAAATTCCAAATTTTTCTTCTAAATAATTTTTAAAATAGTATACTCAAATATATAAAATATTAAAATATAATATGGTATCTATTACGTAAATGTATACGATCATATCATAGAAGATACTAAATTAATGACAATTTATACTAAAATTTTATATTTATGCAAAAAATAACTTGTTAAGTAATTTCTATCATCTACATCAATGTTAAAAGGATAATTTTTCTTTATACCAATAAAGTGGTTAAGATGTGTTTCAACATATTCCCTTTCATGTTATTCCAAAACAGTTTATTCGTAAAATATTATGATTTTATATCCTTTCTTGATAAGAAAGTAATGAATTTCTTAAGATTTGTCTTGAAAGAAAGATTTTAAAAAAGTAGAAACAAAGCAGTAAATTTTGTTGGAAATACAAATATTTTAATTTAACATTTTTAAGTAAAAGATAAAAGTAATAAATTAATACAAACTTAATATATTAATTATCTAATATGATAGTAAAATTACATATAATATTCTTAATTTAAAATCATAATTTTTTAAAGTTTTTTTCTAAAAATTCATTAAAATTGTTTAATCAAACATATAAAAGAAAAAAAATATTATATTATCTATTTTCCAAAATATATATCATCAAATAATAGAAGATCTTAAATAAATGATAAGCTATCTTAAACATTACATTAATTAAAAAAAATCTTCATTTTTTAAGTGATTTGCATCATATATATCAATAATAAAAGGATGCTATGTTTTGTTTACATACAAATGATGTTTTTAAAAATATTTCAACATCTTTACCAACAAGTAATTTTCATGTTTTTGTAACATTTTTGATTCAAACAACGTTTATGTTTTCATATCCATTCTTAACAATGAAGTAGTGAATTTTTCAAAATTAATTTTAAATGGATGATCTTAAAATTAGAGGAAAAAATTATAAATTTTTCATTATAATTTAATATTGGTAAATAAAATAGAAAATTATAAATTTGATATACTTATTATTTGTTAACATTATAAAATATTATATAATATTTTTCATTTAAAACTATAAATTTTCCTTTTTCCTAAATAATGTTTAAAATAGTTTAATCAAATATTTAAATAATAAAATATATTATACTACCTATTACATAAATTTATATTATCATATTAGATCCTAAATAAATCATAAGCTATACTAAAATTTGATACATATTAAAAGAATATTAATTTATAAAATGATTTCCATTATCTTAATCAATACTAAAAGGATAATTTTTTTCTTTATACAAAGAAAAGAAAGTAGTTGAAATGTGTTTTAACATCCTTACTTTCAAGTAGTTTCCATATTTTTGCCCATTCCAATATCAAGCATGTGACTTTTTCAATGTTTCACAAATAGTTTTTATTGAAATAATCATCCTTGAAACGTTAGAAATAATATAGAACTATTTGAAAGAAAAATATGCAATGTATAAATATTCTTTAATCTATTTTTTTTAAAATTTTTCATCTTTAGCTAAATATTTTTATTTGTTTCTATAATTTTCTTTCTCTCTAGTTTTTATCTTTTTCTCTCTCAGTTTTTTCTCTAAATTTCTATACTTTTATTTACTTTTTATGTCTTAAATATATTTGACTCTTTATCTCTAAAATTTTTTTCTAAATTTTCTTACTTGTTTTAACTTTTTGGTTCTATTTTATTTAAAGAAAGAAAAAGAAAGTAGAGAAAAAAATTATTGAAAAGGACAAAAATGAAGAGAAAAAATTTGAAGAATAAAAAATTAAATCCAAAGAATGACTCTAACCCACATGTTTAAATGGATTTTAATTTTATAAACTTTACAATTATGAACTTTTAATTTTAAATTTTACTTTTAAATTTTTTTTTTCATTATTTTCAAAGAATTTAATTATTTATCTATTTTTATAGATTCAGATATGAATGATACTATTTGATATATACAAATTATATTTAATTTATATTATTATAAGATATGAATGATACTATTTGATATATACAAATTATATTTAATTTATATTATTATAATATAATTTTATGTTATGTAAATTTATAATATAGTATATATTATTTTATTTAAAATAAATATTAAATAATTTAAAAATATTATAAAAATGATATATAAAACTATTTATCTAATATATTGTTTATCAAATAATATATAAAATATAAAACTATATGATTATATAATATTCTTTCTATCATAACTACCAGCACTGTCACAACCAGCACCAGCACCATCACCACAATTATCATTATTACCATAATAATAATAATAATAATTTATTTTTATTATTTTAAAATAATTTAGTTTTTGGTTATTTTTTCATTTATCTAATTTTTATATATTAAAAAGTAAATAATGTTATTTGATATATAAATTATATTAAATGTATAATATTATAATATATTTTTATACTATATAACTATTTATAATATATATTGTTTATATGTAAAATAAATATTGAACAATATAAAAATATTATAATAATAACATATAAAATTATTTATCTTAAATAATAATAATCAAATAATATATAAAATATAAATTTATATAATTATATAATATTTTTTATATTATAACCATCACACCACTACTATTATTTTATAAACATTATTATTATTTTCATCGCTATCACTATCATCATTCCTGTCATAATAATACTAATATTTAATTTATTATTTTTTAAATTTTTTAAAATTATGTTATTTTAATATAATTTAATTTTTAAATTAACATTTTTATTTATATATATCTTTATGAATTTATAATAAATTTATATAATAGAGTAATTTGATTTGCTTTGACAACAAATTTTAAAAACTAAAAACTTAAAGTGAAAACTGAAAACAAAATTAATTTTTTAGTCGTTAAAATTTTTCAACATTTGCAACTCAAAGCAATTTCCATATCTTTTCATACAATGTTATGATTTTATATCCTCTCTTAACAATGAAGGAATGAACTTCTTAAAAGTAATTTTAAAAGAAAGATCTTCAAAAGAGAGGAAAAACATAGTAATCTTTTATGTTTTAAAAAATATAGTTTAATTTAAAATTTGTAAATAAAATAAAAATAATAAATTAATATAAATTTTGATATAAAATAAAATAATATATAATATTCTTAATTTTAAATTCTAATTTTTTATTTTTTATTTTCTTTTAAACAATCTTTAAAATAATTTTATCAAATATATACAAGAATAAAATATATTATATTATCTATTACCTAAATGTATATGATCAAATCATATAAAATAGTAAATAAATCATAAGATATTCTAAAATTTTACATTTATGAAAAAATATTAATTTTTTAAATGATTTTCATTATCATCATTGTTAAGATCATCATCATCATGATCATGCTCATCATCATTCATCATCATGCTCATCATCGTTCATCATCATCATCACAATTGCGTTCATCACCATCACTATCATCATTCATTATCAACACATTGAATATCATCATCATCATCAATCCTATTCGTCATCCTCCACATCATCATCACCAGTATCATTCATCATCATGCTCATCATCGTTCATCATCATCATCATCATCATCATCACAACTCATCATCATCAACGTTTACCGTAGTTCATCATCATCAAGATCATCATCACATTCTCATCATTGTTCGTCATCATCATCTTCATCATAATCGTTCATCCTCATTATCATCATCATCATCGTTCATCCTCATCATCATCCGAATCTCCATCATAACCATTACTATCATCATCATTATCATCACATTATCATCATGCTAATCATCATTCATCATCATGCTTCTCATCATCATCACAGTCGCCATAATCACCATCACTATGATCATACATTATCAACACATTGAATATCATCATCAACATCAATCCTATTTGTCATCCTCAACACCTCATCACCATCATCATCAAGATCATCATCATCATCATCATCCACAAAACAATCATCATCATCAACATTTACCGTAGTTCATCATCATCATCAAGAACATCATCATGCATCATCATCGTTCTTCGTCACTATCAACATGATCACCATTGTTCATCATCATCATCATCATCATCATCAAAATCACCATCATCACCATTACTATGATCATTCATTATCATCACATTGAATATCATCATCATCATGAATCCTATTCACTCTTCTCAACAACGTCATCATCATCATCACAATCGTCATCATCATCATCATCATCACTATCATCATTCATTATCGACACATTGAATATCATCATTATCATCAATCCTATTTGTGATCCTCGACTCATCATCATCAATCCTGTTTGTTATCCTCAACATTATCATCATCATCATTGTTCATAATCATCGTCATCAATATCATCATCATCGTCATTATCATTATCACTATTATCATCATCGTTCATTTTCATCATCATCGTCATCATCATCATCATTATCATCACGATCACTATCATCATTCATTACCGACACATTGAATATCATCATCATCATCATCAAGATCATCATCATCATCATTATCATCATTATTCATCATGGTCATCATCATCATCATCATTATCATCGACAACCTCACATCATTATAAATCATCATCGTCATCCACAAAAAAAAGTCATCCTCAACGTTTACCGTAGTTCATCATCATCATCATCATCGTCATAATTATATCATTTATCATCATCATAATCATCGTTCATCATCATCATCATCATCATAATCACCATCATCACTATCACTATCATCATTCATTATCGAACAATTGAATATTATCATCATGATCAATCCTATTTATCATCCTCAACATCATCATTATTATCATCATCATTCATGATTATAGTTCATCATCATCATCTGATTCACCATCACCACCATCACTGTCATCATTCAATATCGACACATTGAATATCATCATCATCATCAATCCTATTTTTCATCCTCAATATCATCATCATCATCACTGTTATTCATTATTCTTAACATTATCATCATCATCACAATTATTATCATCACCATCACTATCATCATTCATTACCGACACATTGAATATCATCATCAATCATATTCGTCATCCTCAATATCATTATCATCATCATAATCATCAAGGTCATCATCATCACCACTGTGATCATTCATCATCATGATCATTAGCAACAGCATCATCATCATCATTATCTTCTGTCATCATCATCATCACAACTATTTACTGTAGTTTATCATCATCATTCATCATCATGCTTATCATCATTCATCATCATCATCATCATCACCCTCAACATCATCATATCATCATCGTCACCCACGAAAGGATCATCACCATCAATGTTTACCATAACTCATCATCATCAAGATCATCATCATCATCATCATCATCATCATCAATAGGATCATCCTCATTATCATCACTATTATCATTCGTCATCACGCTCATCATTGTACATCAACGTCATCGTCCTTCATTATCATGATCATCATCATCACAATCACCATCATCATCACTACTATCATTATTCATGATCGGCACGTTGAATATCATCATCATCATCATCATCATCACTATCATCAAGCTCATCATCGTACATCATCATCATCACCATCATCATCATCGTCACCCTCAACATCATCATAAATCATCATCGTCATAAAAAAAATCATCATCATCAACATTTACCATAGTTCATCATCATCATCAAGATCATCATCATTATCCTGCTCATCATCATCATCTTCATCATCATCATCACTATCATCATTCATCATCATGCTCATCATCGTACACCAGTGTCATCATCGTTGATCAACATCACCATCACCACAATTGCAATCACTATTCATTATCAACACATTGACGATCCATCATCATCATCATCATCATCACAATCACTATTCATTATCAACACATTGACGATCCATCATCATCATCATCACAATCTCCATCATCACGATCACTATCATCAAACATTAACAACATATTGAATATCGTCACCATCATCTTCAATCATCATGCTAATCATCGTTCATCATCATCATCCACAAAAAAATATCATCATCATCATCCAAAAAAATATATCATCATCATCATCATCAAGGTCATCATCATCATCAACAATATCATCATTCATTATCGTGCTCATCATCATTCATCATCAAGCTCATCATCGTTCATCATCATCATCATCATCAAGATCATCATCATCATTCTCCTCATCGTTCATCATCATCATCATCATCAAGATCATCATCATCATTCTCCTCATCGTTCATCATCATCTCATTCATCATCATCACGATCACTATCATCATACATTATCAACACATTGAATATCATCACCATCATCAATCCTATCTATCATCCCCAACATCATCATCATCATCATCATCATCATCATCATCATCATCATCATTACTCATCATCGTTCATCATCATCAAGATCATCATCACTATCATTATGCATCATCATCGTTCATCGTCACCATATCATCATCACCATTGTTCATCATCATCATCATCATCATCATCATCATCATCATCATCATCATCATAATCGCCATCATCACCATTACAATGATCATTCATTATCAACACATTGAATATCATCATCATCATCATTATCATCATCATCATCATCACAATCGCCATCATTACCATCACTATCATCATTTATTATCGACACATTGAATATCATCATCATCAATCCTATTTGTCATCCTCAACAACATCATCATTATCAAGATAATAATAATAACAACAACAACAACAATAATAATAATAATAATAATAATAAAAACAATAATAATAATAATAATAACAATAATAATAATAATAATAATAATCACTATAATCATTCACATCATCCTCATCACCTCATCATTATCGTTATTGCCACCCTCAACATCTTAATAAATCATCATCATCATCTACAAAATGATCATCATCATCACCATCATAACTGTCATCATTCATCATCATGCTCATAATCATTCATCATCATGTTTATCATCATTCATCATCATGCTCACCATTGTTCATCATCATCATCATCATCATCATCACTATCATCATTTATCATAATGTCATCATCGTGCTCATCATCGTACATCCACATCGTCATCGTTCATCATCATCAAAAATCATCATCGTCATCCATAAAAAAATCATCATCATCAACATTTACAGTAGTTCATCATCATTATCATTATCATCATCATCATCATCAAGATCAAGATCATCATCATCATCACTATCATCATTCATCATCATGCTCCTCATCGTTCATCGTCATGCTCATCATTGTTCATCATCAGGCTCACCATCATTCATCATTATCATCATCATCATCATTAATCCTATTCATCATCCTCATCATTGTCATCATCATCAAGATCAACACTATCATCATAACTATCATCATGCTCGTAATCGTTCATCATCATGCCCATCATCGTATATCAACATCATCGACGCTCATCATCATCATCATCATCATTATCATCATCAAGATCATCATTGTTCATCATCACGATCATCATCGTTCATCATCATGCCCATCATCGTATATCAACATCATCGACGCTCATCATCATCATCATCATCATTATCATCATCAAGATCATCATCACGATCACTATCATCATACATTATTGAAACATTGAATATCATCACAATCATCAATCCTATTTGTCATCCTCAACATCATCATCATCATCGCATTGTCATCCACAAAAAAAATCATCATCATCAACGTTTATCGAAGTTCATCATCATCATCACTATCATTATGGATCACCATCGTTCATCGTCACCATCATCATCATCATCATCACAATCGCCATCATCACCATTACTATGATCATTCATTATCATCATCATCATGAATCCTATTCATCCTTCTGAACATCAACATCATCATCACAATCGCCATCATCATCATGAGTGGACTAAGGGTCCTTTTCAAAAATAAAGTCCTTTTTCAAATATTTTGAGATCTTTGGTCTCACGCAACGGGCTCTAAATGGGGAACTGACGGTTCACTTGCTGTTCAATGTTTAGCAGTTCGCATAGGCCCCCGTGCTACCGTAGCCGCCTCAGACCTTGTGCATGAGTGGACTAAAGGTCCTTTAAAAAATAAAGTTCTTTTTTTAATGTTTTTGGGATCTTTGGTCTCACGCAACGGGCTCTAAATGGGGAACTGGCGGTTCACCTGCTATTCAACGTTTAGCAGTTCGTATAGGCCCCCGTGCTACCGTAGCCGCCTCAGACCTTATGCATGGGTGGACTAAATTTCCTTTCAAAAATAAAGTTATTTTTTAACTGTTTTTGGGATCTTTAGTCTCACGCAACGGGCTCTAAACGAGGAACTGGCGGTCCACCTGCTGGTCAACGTTTAGTAGATCGTATAGGCCCCCGTGCTGCCTTAGCCGCCTCGGACCTTGTGCATGAGTGGACCGAAGGCCCTTCCAAAAAATCAAAATCTTTTCAAAATATCATATTCCTTTTAAATACCTCTGAAGGTCAAGCCTTCACAAACTAGAACTATGTAAGCCTTGAGTTTCCCATTGCACCGGGGAATACGTAGGAGCAGGATCAAGTCCTGTCCGGCTAACCTCCATCAAGTATTTATTTTCACACTAATTAAAGGGATCAAACAAATTTTAAACAATCACACACTCAGTTTAAGGGTACCGTTCTTCAGAACGGGCGAGTGGGGTGCCTAACACCTTCCCCATTTGTAACTCGCTCCCAAAGTTCGAATCTCATCCTCGAGTCAGGGTTTTTTCCAAATCTTTTTCCCTTAAATAAAAATTTGGTGGCGGATCCACTTTAATAAATAAAAATGTATTTTCAAATTTTAGCGAGTTCGTCGTCTCGTCGTTATTACGGTTGCGACAATAATGAATGATGATGATGATGATGAAAGATGATGACGATGATTGTGAAACCATGATGATGATAATGATGATGATGATGTTGAGGATGACGGATAAGATTGATGATGATGATGTTGAGGATCACGAATAGGATTGATTATGATGATGATATTGAATGTGTCGATAGTGAAAGATGATAGTAATGGTGATGATGGCGATATGGATGATGATGGTTGTGATGATAATAATGAACGATGATGATGATGAGGATAATGATGATGATGATAATGATGATGATTGTGATGATGATGATGATGATGATGATTGTGATGATGATGATGATGAACTACAGCGAAGTTGATGATGATTATTTTTTGTGGATGACGATGATGATTTACGATGATGTTGAGGGTGACAATCATAATGATAGTCATGATGATGATGAACAATGATGATCATGATGATGAATGATGATGACGATGATGATGATGATATTCAATGTGTTGATAATGAATGACGATAATGATGGTGATGATGGCAATTGGGATGATGATGATGATGATGATGATGATGATGAAGAACGATGGTGATGATAATGATGAAAAACGATAATGTTGATGAAGATGATGATGAACTATGGTAAACGTAGATAATGATGTTGTTGTTGATGATGATGAATGATGATGACCATGATGATGAATGATGATAGTGATGATGATGATGATCTTGATGATGATGAGGAGGACGAATAAGATTGATGTTGATGATGATAATATTCAATGTATCAATAATGAATGACAATCGTGATGGTGATGATGGTGATCGTGATGATTATGATGATGATGATAATGATAATGAAAATGATGATGATTATCATGATGATGATGATGATGTTGAGGATAACGAATAGGATTGATGATGATGATGGTGATGATGACAATGATGATTATGATGATGACGATTGTGATGATGATGAACGATGATGATGATGATGATGATGATGAACTACAGTAAACGTTTATGATGTTTATTTTTGGTGGATGACGATGATGATTGTAAACACCCATTTATGTCTGAGGCCCCCAATTGTTAAACTTTGATCAAGAAACCAACACTATTTTAAATAATAATAAATAAGTATTAACAAAAATAAAAAGGGGAAAACAAAAAAAAAACACAAAAAAACAG
The DNA here is from genome assembly GCA_037954105.1 of Canavalia gladiata. Classification (NCBI taxonomy): domain Eukaryota; kingdom Viridiplantae; phylum Streptophyta; class Magnoliopsida; order Fabales; family Fabaceae; genus Canavalia; species Canavalia gladiata. The sequence goes on along the minus strand of CM075668.1, from coordinate 21,296,364 downwards.
CAAAATGTTTAAATCTGGAAACTAAAAAATAAATCAATAAATAACAAAAAAGCAAAGCTAGAAAAATAATAATAAAACAAAACCAGACTTTTTAAAGTAAAAATAAAAATAAAAATAAAATAAAATAATAAATAATAAATAAATTCATCAAAATATCAAAAACAGAAATTAAAAAATATTTAACATTACAAAAGTAGAAATAAAAAAATATATAATAATAAAAAAAATAATAAAAAGAAAAGGAAAAAGAATTGAAAGAAAACAAAATCTAAAATCTTAAAAATTAAAAAATAGAAAATTAACGAAAAATAAAAACAAAAAACGGAATTAACTAATGGACAGAAAAGTTAAAACAGAAAAAGTAACTGAAAAGGGTTTTTTTTTGCTGGCTAGATTCTCTGGGTTTTGGGGGTTGGCTTCCCATCTCTCTATAGCCCATTCTGGAAAAGGCTCTGAAAAAAAAAAAGGGGGCAAAGAAGAGGGAGGAGAAGGAATTGGGGTAGCCTCTTCTCCACGAGAGGAACAGAGGGCGAAGTTCAAGGGTAGCCTCTTCTTGGTGATGCTGGGGAACTACTAAAAGAAAAAGATCAAGGTGTCTGCTGGAGGATGGTGGCCCAGGCTTCAATACAAGCCAGGAAGAAGAAGGAGGCACCCAGAAAAAGAGGGATTTGACCACGGTGAAAGAAAAACCAGAACCCAACCTGAAAGGGAAGCAGCTTCCAAAAAACTAGGGGGCCGATCTTAATCAAGATTGGAAGGCTTTTATTTTGTTTCTTCGGATGAGGGTTTTGCTACAAGTTAGGAAGAGGTAGCAAGGTCATTGGCTCTGGCAAAGGTGATCATCGATTCATACAAATGTTAGTTGCACTTTCTTTATCACTTTTCGAATCAAGAAACCCTCATCGCACAATTATATCATGCTTAAACCAAAAAAGACGTAGATATTAGCAAGTTTGCATAGTGATAGCGTTCTTCCAGCGTCAAAATTCGGAAGGTAATAACCATTGATATAAAGTTTATCTCTGTTAGATCCCTGGGTACTCGACTTGCACTCCCAGGGATACTGAGGGTAGTAAGGGCCATACATGACCAGCCTAGAGGTGTGAGGGAGTGCTCCCAGTGGTACTGAATCCGAGGGACGGGTCTCCATCCATTGGGATCATACTTTTGGTTTCGTTCATAAATTTGGCGTCGGGTTCTACATTCGAACCATAGATCGCCAAGCCTGGATGACCTTGAGGTTTCTACCATCGTATTATGCCCTAGTGACGTGCAACACAACTGGTGGAAGCATCCCCTGATCGCATTACTTCGTCAAATGAGATCTGGTTATCTCAGACACCACAAGAACCCCGTTTCTGTTCGTGCAACTCGCATCATAGATCAACATTTATAATCTCAAAGGTTGATTAAAGTTGGAGAAGTTAGCATGAATGCATGCAAGCATGGGTCTCCTACTTCTAGCCACCGAATTAGCCACATCTCATAGATTGTCAGCCTCTACCCTAGTCCACTCAAAATATGACTGATAGAACGTTCCTGTCATAAACTGAATCGGGTATAGAAATATAGAGACCAGTAGTTCCAGTCTTCCCTAAAGCAGCACCGGAGGTCCCAAGGATGAAGGGTCGTGGAGCCTAGGATGTTAACAATTAAGATGAAGGCGTTAGGCAGAGAAGAAATGCATCAATTTGAGCTAAGAAGTTCAGTTCCACGTACCCCTTACAATGCAGGATCGTCATGCATGTCAGCCCCCATGCAATATACTTGTCGTATTTTTACACCCTCGGGCCCAGAATCAAACAAGCTCCAGCACAATAAAAGTCTTAGTTATAGGGAGCGACAGATGGCGACTCCACTGGGGAACATTAGTGAGTCAAGCCCGTTTCAATGGAGCGTGTTTTGTTTCGATCCTTTTTCTGTTTATTTGCACGATTCAATGATTTGTTTATTTGTTTATCTCCTTGATTGTTTGTTTATTCTGTGTATAACCCTAGGATAGACAAACAATAAATTGTCATATATATCTATACAATTTCCCCAATTGCAGGTATCCCAATAATTATGTGCCCTCCATGCATTGCATACGCATTTTATTATGAGTGGGGCCCTATACCCGGGTCTGAGTGCTGCCTAGGATTAGAGGGATTTAGTGGTGTCATGCTGGGGCTTACGTCCTGTGTGGCTATCATGAAAATCCCAGCGAGTGTGCGTCCTATTCATAATGCCCCGCAACTAGTGGCTACTTCTACTGTTGTGGCAAGCATTATGGACTGGAACATGGCTCTAGTGACCTTTACACCCCAGGATTACTAACCACCTTTGAGAGGTTCATATAAAAGGCCATAGATCCTTAGGACAGGTAACCCGCATAAGAAGAAAAGAGGGCACACACACCCCTTTCAAGATACAAGGTGCACCGCTCACAGGCACTTATTTAAACCAAATTATCCAAAGCGGCAAAGAGGAGTCAAGATCTGAAATTGGGGAAATGCAGAAAGAAAATCCAAGAGATACAAAAATCAAATCAAGATAAAAATCGAGAAAACCAAAAATAGAAGGAGAAGATTCCTAGGAAAAATTAGAAAAAATATATTTTTGAAAATATTGAAAAGATTCCGAAGGAAGCTTAAAAAGACATTTTAGAAATAGGAAAATTAGTAAAATATCTTGAAAATACTGAAAATATAAAAAGATTCAATAGGAGAGAAAATGAAATATTGAAAACCTAAAGAATGCTTTCTAGAAAGATTTTAGCAAAACTAAAAAGTTTTAAATAGAACTAAAAGTTTTCTAGCAAAATAAAAAAGAATAAAAAGCACTAAAATCCAAAAAATATAAAATTACTAAAAAATCAAAAAGAGCAACTTTCAATTATTTTCAAAATCCTCAAAATTCCAATTTCTAAAATTATTTGCACATAGCATGCACGCATTCATCTATCCATTCATAAATTTATCATCAAAAGAAAGGCTTCAAAATCACTTCATACACTTTTTTCATCTACATACTCATTTTGCATTAATATCTTTTATCATTCACGATTTTTGCATTCAAATTATTTCTCAAAAATTAATTTTAAACTTCAACAGAAAAATTAGAGAAAGACAACTTCCTCGACATCCTTATAGGACTCATGCACAATTAAAAGTCATGGATGAGATGGAGAGACAAAATGAGGAGTTGAGAGATGAGGTCAGAACTCTAAAAGATCAAGTGGCCAAGCTGATGGAGGCCATCCAATCATCGAAACAAAAGGAGGCAAGGGGATCCCTTCCGAGAGAACCAACTGACCCGTCATATCCTCCTGGGTTCACTCCACAAAACCCTTCGCCATCAACTATGCCTCCGCCAACCGAAGGAGTTCATCATGGGTATCCTCATGGGCATGCATCCTCCTACAACCAAACACAAGCCCGAACACAAGCCCAAACACAAACCCAAATACATAACCTACCTCCAAACACCATTTCACAAGCTTACCAAACGGCTGTTGGGGGAACGAATCCTATGTTCACCCAAGGGCCTCACCCTATATACATACCATCTTCTCAACCTCACCATATACCAGAGGAATACCTAAGTCATCCTTCGAATGAGGACATTGAAAAATGGAGAATCCTAGAGGAAAGAATCAAGGCAATTGAGGGGAGCGCTTATGAGGCCAAAGACGCAGCCGACCTGTGCTTGGTTCCGGATATAGTAATCCCTCCCAAATTCAAGGTTCCAGAATTCGAAAAATATCAAGGAACCAGCTGCCCGAAGAGCCACTTGGCCATGTACTGCAGGAAGATGTCTCCTTGCATGCACGATGATAAGCTGCTCATACATTTCTTTCAAGACAACTTAACTGGGGCTACTGCCAACTGGTATGCACAGCTGGAGCGGACCCACATCCGTTCATGGAGGGATCTGGCTGAGGCCTTCCTCAAACAATACCAGTACAACGTGGAGATGGCTCCTGATCGAACTCAACTCCAACATATGGCCAAGAAGGGGGATGAGACTTTCAAGCAATACGCCCAACGATGGAGGGAGTTAGCTGCTCAAGTACAACCTCCATTATCCGAGAAGGAGTTGGTCAGCACGTTCGTAGACACACTCCAAGATCCTTTCTATGACATGATGATTGGTAGTGTGACTTCTAGCTTCTCCGATGTCGTCATCATTGGAGAAAAGATCGAGGGTGGCATGCGTCGATGAAGAATCACGCACAAGGCCACAGGGACAGTTGATGCCTCTGTAGAAAAGAAGAAGACAAGGAAAACTTATAATGTGACTTTTGATCGTGGTCAGTACATACGTCAGATGGCACCTTCTGGTCCGGTTGGCTTCCAACCACCCCTATACACACCTCATGTACCATATCCTTACATCGCCACCGCCTACCAAACATCCTACCATCCAGCTTACAAACATCCAATACAAATTTGACCGCCCACACCATACATGGTCCGAACACAAGCTATGAGCTCAAATTCTAGCCAAAGCCAAAAGAAAGAAAAAGATCTTGTTCAGTTTGATCCCATTCCAATCACCTACACTAAGCTGCTACCCCGGCTAATCCAGAATTCCTTGGTGGTTCCTTATTCGCTGAAACCTTAAGAACCACCATACCCAAAATGGTATGATGCAAACACCATATGTGGCTACCATGCGGGGTACATTGGTCATTCTACCGAAAACTGCCAGGTTCTGAAGCGTAAGGTGCAGAGCCTGATTGATGCTAAACAGCTGGATTTCGGGAAGATCGCTCCTAATCCAAGCGCCGAATCATAAGAGCTCATCCGCTGGCCAAGAAATGGGAGCAACACAATAAGCTGCCTTGCACAAGTCAAGCTATCAAGGAAGATCATCCAAAAATTGTCATATTTTTCAAAAACAATCTTTTGTAAATAAATCTCAATGAATAATACAAAATTTACATTTTTCATGTTTCTGGAGCACGATTTTCACATCATTGGCTTTACTTTTAAAAATTTGCCATCCCTTTTATCCATTCAGCCCGCTTCTTATTCCTATATCCAAACAATAAATACCGGTTGGTGATAATGCCAGTGCTGCAATAAATAATCTTGAACGTCTAGTTAATCAAACTCAAAGAGAAAAGCCCAATGAGGAAGTAGAATAACAACCAAGGATTCTAGATCCCCAATCAAAGTGTCTTGTCAAACAAAAACATCCCGCTGGAATCAAGTTCAAATCCAGGGAAAATTTTGGATGCACTATAAGATCCGCTGAATTAGGAACCAAATGATCCCGGCAAGATCAACATCCAGCTACATAAAATTCAAGAAAAATAAGAAAGCCCGCTGGATTGAATCAAAATGATCCAGGAAAAATCAGGGTCAAAATTCAAAATTCAAGAAAAAGAAGAAAGCCCGCTAGATTAAGTCAAAACAATCCAGGCAAAAGTAGGGTTAAAGTTCAAGGTTAAATCAACAAAGTCATTATCAAAAAGGTCTTGCCGGTTTCCAACAACAATTTAGGAAAATTTAGGATCAAACAAAAGCCCGCTAGGTCAAAAACTCTCAAAGGGCGACCTAGGCAAAAGTTAGGACACAAAAACAAAGGCCCGCTAGGTCGAAAATTCTCAAAGGCAGCCTAGGCAAAAATTAGGGCATAATCAAACAAAAACCCGCTAGGCCGAAAACCCATAAGGACGGCCTAGGCAAAAGTTAGGGCACAATCAAACAGAAGCCCGCTAGGCCGAAAACCCGTAAGGACGGCCTAGGCAAAAGTTAGGGCATAATCAAACAGAAGCCCGCTAGGTCGAAAACCCGTAAGGGCGGCCTAGGAAAAAATTAGGGCATAATCAAACAGGAGCCCACTAGGTCAACAAGCTCTCAAATACGACCTAGGCAAAAGTTAGGGCATAATCAAACAAGAGCCCGCTAGGTCGAAAACCCTCAAAAGAGACCTAGGAAAAAGTTAGGGCACACAATCAAGAGCCCGCTAGGTTGAAAACCTGTAAGGGCGGCCTAGGCAAAAGTTAGGGTAATACAAAAGACCTGCTGAGTTAAAAACTCAAAAGAACAACCTAGGTAAAAAAATTAAGGTCAATCCAGGAATCTCAAGACAACATGACATTTCTACACCTCATATCTTCCTAAAACTGGGGCAAAATTTTGTCATTTCTCAAGTTTAACTAATTAGACAATCAAGATTATGAAAAGAAACATTGGTATCATTCACCAAAAGGTGCCATTTGGGCAATCGAACCCACATCTTTCGTCATCCTTTCCTTTCAAATACACTACCTTAAAACAAACATCCTTTGCAAACCTTCTCTATTTCTTTTCATTGACCATCCAGAATCACTTTGCACACCTCAATAGCACACATGCCAAAAGAGATGTGAAAAATGTAAAAATAAAAAGGATTAATTTTGAAGTCATGACAAGTCGGACGAATCCTCGACCATCGCAGCACGACATGACTTTTTCCTAAGGAATCATCTTCCTACCAGCCATGATGCCACCAAAGAAGGAGTGTGTCTTATTCAATACTGTTGACCATTGTTGGGTCTCGAAGATCTTGGAAAAGAAAGTTCCAAAGTTGATCAAGAAGCCAAGAGGTTGACCAAAACACCGAACTTAAGTTCATCTAGCTCGTCCTGATTTTTGATTCCTGTCACACCAACTATGGGGTTGTCGAGGAAGGATAGGTCAAAAAAAGAGAGAAAATCAAAAACATCAAGAGAAACAAAAATTTTACACCATTTCATGGTTTGCATAGTATCTGTTTCATCAAATAATTATTTCAAGCATCAAAATACGAACCCCACATCATTTCTGCATCACAAATACCACATTCTTTCCATTCGCTCTAACAGCACATAAGCATCTTTATTCAAGCATTGCATAGCCCATTTTTCAAAACTAAATTGTTCGAATCAGTCATAATTAAAACCGAACCAAGTTCAAACTGGGGCAAACGCTTGCCCACAAAAATTCCATTTAAGGTTATCCTCTAATTCTGGATCAAATTCAAACCGGGGAAAATGCTTGCCCACACAAAAATACAATATGAGGCCATGGATCAAGTCCGAACTGGGGCAAATGCCTGCCCGCAAAATATCAAATTGCAATCATCCACAACTCTGAGTCAAGCTCAAAACTGGGGTGAGCTTTTGCCTAGAAACTCAAGTTGAGGCAACCTTCAATTCTAGAAAATTCAAGAACTAGGGCGAACATGCGCCCAAAAAATTCAAGTTGAGGCAATCCTCAATTCCAAAAATTCCAAAACATGGGGCAGACGCTTGCTCAGAATCCCGTCAAGTTAAGACATTCCTCGATTGCCAAAAACCTTCCAAACTGGGGCAAAAGGTTTGCCCAAAATTCCTTCCAATCAAGACATCTCTCAGTTATCAAGAAATTTCCAAACTGGGGCAGAATGGTCGCCCAAACCTCTTCAAGAAAATAATTAACAGGTGCCTAAAAATCGTCAAGTGCAAGGAAGAATGCTTCATTCTTTCTTTCAGGCCTATGTTGTCAAGCCACCATCTAGTTTAGTTTCCTGCTTTCATGGCCTATGTTGTCAGGCCACCATTTAGCTTAGTTTTCTGCTTTCAAGCCTATGTTGTAAGGACACCATTTAGCTTAGTTTCTTGCTTTCAGGCCTATGTTGTCAAGCCATCATCTAGCTTAGTTTCCTGCTTTCAGGCCTATGTTGTTAGGCCACCATTTAGCTTAGTTTCTTGCTTTCAGGCCTATATTGTCAGGCCACCGTCTAGTTTAGTTTCCTGCTTTCTGGCCTATGTTGTCAAGCCACCATCTAGTTTAGTCTCCTGCTTTCATGGCCTATGTTGTCAGGCCCTTACATCTTTACATTCCTGCTCACTAGCCTATGTTGTCAGGCCATAGCATGCTTCATTCTTTCCCATTCATGGCCTATGTTGTCAGGCCATTGCATCTTTACATTCCTGCTCATTGGTCTATGTTGTCAGGCCATTGCATCTTTACATTCCTGCTCACTGGCCTATGTTGTCAGGCCATGACATGCTTCATTCTTTCCCATTCATGGCCTATGTTGTTAGGCCATTGCATCTTTACATTCCTGCTCACTGGCCTATGTTGTCAGGCCATAGCATGCTTCATTCTTTCCCATTCTGCACCCTCGGCCTATGTTGTCAGGCCATTGCATGTTTTAAATTCTACATCTAGGCCTATGATGTCAGGCCACCTTGTACATACCTTACATTTTATTTTTAGCATACTTTCTTACCTTAAAATAGGTCGCTTTCACCCCGCTTAGCCCGTTGCAACAGGCCATTCTCTTATGCTTTTCCTGTTAACAGGCCATATTCATTTCATCTTGCTTGTCCTAACAAGCAATCCCATTGCACCCCACGCCTGTCCTAACAGGCCTTTATTCATTTCATTTAGCCTAATTAGGCTACGCCATCAAGCCTTACATATTTAAATCCGGCGCTTGAAGCCGGTAGTGTCATGCAATCACCATCTTCCAGACATCCATGAGGATCACTTTAAGCTCAAGGCTTCTAGTGTTGCTCTCGGACTTTCTTCAAAAAGCCCGCCTCGGACATAATGTGTTCATGTCTTTACTCATTTCCTACCACGACAATTTAGAGAATTATTTCTCACATTATCTGGTAGGAAAATGAGCAAAAAGGGGCAAACTGTAAACACCTCATTGTGTCCGAGGCCCCTAATGTCTAAAAATTAATCAAAAAGCAAAGCTAAATTAAATGATAAATAGAAAAGTAGGAAACGAAATTTGGAACTTTTAAATAGAAAAAAAACAAAAACTGAAACGTAAAAAAATAAATATAGAACAAAAACAAAGTAAGAAAAAAACAGAAAATACTAATAAAAATTTCTGAAAAATTAAGTAAAAATACACAGAATAGAAAAATAGAAATAAATCTGAAAATTTAAAAATAATAAATAAATGAAAAACAGTTTAAAATCCAAAAAATAATAAAGATTAATTAATTGAAGAAAATTAAACAAAAAAAAACAAACGAAAAAAGAATCTGAAAAAAATAAATAAAATCCGGAAATTAGAAAATAAAAAAAAATAAATAAAAAAGGGTAAGAAATAAATTTGAAAAAAATTACAAAAATAAATAAAATTAGAAAACAAAAAAAATAAATAAAAAAGGGGTAAGAAATAAAATTTGAAAAAAATTAAAAATAAAAATGGAAAAGAAAATTAATTAAAAATAGAAGAACCAAAAAATTGAAAATAAAAAAAAATAATAATAAAAAGAAAAACAGAAAAAACAAATAAAAAACAGAAAATGCAAAGTGAAAAAAGAATGATAACAGAAACGAAAGAGGGAGGGAAGCAAGAATTTTTTTTCAAGGATCTTTCTTGGAGTTCTTAGCAGAAAACGAAGTTGGGGGCAGAGGGAACTCTCCTAAAAAATTTAGAAGCTCTTGGTCTGAAGGAGGAGAAGAGTTTTGGAAAGCAAGAAGAGGAGGGGAAATTCGTCGTCTTAGAAGGTCCCATCGTCCCCTGCATTTCCCTGGGCTTACACACAGGGCTCACCATCGCTACAGAGAAAGAAAGACACCATGGTATATCTCAGGTTTGGGTACACACAAGGTTGAGACGAGCCTAATTGGAAAAGATTTCACATTCTATGCAGTATCGGGTGTAGAGAGCGGTGGCGCCCAGGTTAGTCCCATTTCTCCTCTCTTTATTTCATAGAATACAGTTAAGTGCAAGGATATATTGTCATGCGCCAAGTATGGGGATATCTTGAGTGTTTGCTAGGCTAAACACCTTCTTGGTGCTTTAGCTCTGATCTTGAAGCCTATGGTTAAACCATAGGTATAGGCTAGACGTCTTCTTGGCGCTTGAATTCTGGTGAACAATAACGAGGAAGCCCGACTTCGAAGTCTCTATATACCCCTCGATCATCCCTAGATTTCCCACGTCGTTTTAAAATGCCCATACATGACCATTCTTGGTCTTTCTCGGGGCTGGACTGGATCGGTAAACGTAGTGGTCCTATAGAACGAGTCTTACACACCCTATGCGACGTACTGACGTCCCTCCAAGTGAAGGCCAGTTCCAACGCCACAACTTGTGCAGGATCATGCTCATTGAATGCATACACTTCCTCTAAGCATAGTGTTGAGTTTATAATATGGTGAAGCCATGGTGAAGGCTGCATGAGCTAATTAAAATGCAACTCGTTTGGTGACTCCCTTGCGACCAATTTGGTGTAGAGAATCAGTGTCGTGTGAGGTGGCTTAGCACTATCATTCAGGTACAAATCACCCCTCCATGCGGTTAAATACACCTGCACTTATGATGGCTTGAAGTCCCATATGCTAGTAATGACATGTGCCTACAGTCGAAGGCGTCAAGTGTGTGCTAAGGCCAGAGAACGTCTCGCTTTAGCCCTTATGAAATTCCAATAGTGAGAGAACAAAATGCAAGGCTAGCATAACCTTGAGTGGCCCCATGCTCATATCTCATGAATTTATCTCACGAATTCCAGCCCATGGCTTTGGTTTTAAGATATGCACACTCCAATGGCTATAGCTTTATAAACTGTTCAACATATAATTAAAGCGGGGGCATATTGCTGAAATTATTAAGCACTGTTCGTTCGGCCAGAATTGAACGAACGTTGGCAAATATGGGGTCTTTTGGTTGCCTTGGTAACGTCTGGTGCATGCATGAAATGCCACTTAAAAGATCCTACTCGTGTGGGCGTATAATCAGGCTATGCGATCCCATGCAATGTGCATATAGAATTATGGACATACTCAAAGTGTGGTCATAACTAATTTGGTGCGTTAAGAAGCTAAACTAGTGGCGTAGTCTGGTGGTTAAGCAACGCTGCCCATTCCCCTAGACCTTGGGTTCGAATCCCAGATCTGGTCTCCTTTTGATTAAATGGGCCATTAATTTCCTACTAATGTACTTACTATGTCTATGTGCATCTTTCTCAAATAGAACAAATTCCCCTTTTAATGTGACCTCCACAAATTACCATATTGTCCTTGTCAAATTCCATAAATTCCCAGTATGTCCTTGTCCTCAAAATTACCACACTGCACCTGTCAAATTCCATAAATTCCCAGTATGTCCCTATCCTCAAAATCACAATACTACCCCTGTTAAACTCCATAAATTCCCAGTATGCCCCTAGGCCAGAAATTACAATTTTACCCTTCCAAATCCATAAATTTTCCAAAGATTCCATAAACCATAAAATTCCTAAAAAAATTTATATAAAAATTCATAAAATTCTCAAAAATTCCAAATCACCGCAAAATTTCTAGTAATTACAAAATTGCACCAAAATCACATTTCAACTCCAATTACCTCAAAATTCAAAAATGAAACTCTTTTATCAAACTCAAGTTTTCTTTTACTCAAGGATCAATATCATTTGCAAATTATTTCTTTTCAAAAACTGTAAAAATCTTTTTCTAAATATTTTGTGATTTTTAAGTCTCACGCAATGGACTCTAAATGGGGAGCTGACAGTTCACCTGCTGTTCAACATTTAGTAGTTCGTATAGGTCCCCGTGCTGCCTTAGCTGCCTCGGGCCTTGTGCATGAGTGGACTTGAGGCCTTTTTCAAAGATAAAAATTTCTCAAATCTTTAAATACTCTTTTCTCAAGCATTTCTTTTTAAGGTCAAGCCTTCACAAACTAGAACTACGTAAGCCTTGAGTTTCCCATTGCACCGGGGAATACGTAGGAGCAGGATCAAGTCCTGTCAAGCTAACCTTCATCAAGTATTTATTTTCACTCTAATTAAAGGGATCAAACCATTTTCAAATAATCACACACTCAGTTTAAGGGTACCGTTCTTCGGAATGGGCGAATGGGATGCCTAACACCTTCCTCATTCGTAACTAACTCCCGAACCTAAATCTCATCCTCAAGTCAGGGTTTTTTCCAAATCTCTTCCCCTTAAATAAAAATTTGGTGGCGGCTCCACATCAATTGATCAATAATCAACCATCTATTCTAAAATTTTAGCGAGCCTGTCGTCTCGTCGGAATTACGGTTGCGACAGTATAGAAATATAGAGACCAGTAGTTCCAGTCTTCCCTAAAGCAGCACCGGAGGTCCCAAGGATGAAGTGTCGTGGAGCCTAGGATGTTAGCAATTAAGATGAAGGCGTTGGGCAGAGAAGAAATGCATCAATTTGAGCTAAGAAGTTCAGTTCCACGTACCCCTTACAATGTAGGCTCGTCATGCATGTCAGCCCACATGCAATATGCACGTCGTATTTTTACACCCTCGGTCCCAGAATCAAACAAGCTCCAGCACAATAAAAGTCTTAGTTATAGGGAGCTTTCCCATCTACTAACACACAGGAAATAGGTTCTCAAATCTACGCTAACCCTTGAGGGCGCCAACAGTGATCTCAGAAACTTGCTCTGAGCCTATGTAAAATTGATGTATGTAGCTTGCGCATGGCCACGTGAGATGTTTCCATCTTTCCGATACGAGTTAAGACTGAGGCTATAACGAGTGGTTTCGTTCATAAAATACCAAAGGTAAGGATTCTGTGGTTGCTTTGCATGGGAAATCTCTGAATAGGTGCATATGTTGTCTACATGATTCCTGCATGTGATGCCATTGTGAAGAACTCAAATGCTTGTTGGATATGCCACCAGTCCGTTAGCCAAGTAAGGAGTCACTTGTGTTGATATGGTCTCCGGCAGCTTTGAACTGAAATGCTACACCAAGGGAGGGATCAACATACACCCTCAGTCACCTAAATGATTGTCGAAGAAACGGTGGTGACACAAATACCCACTGCTGAAAGTAAAACTGGTTCAGAACTAATAGATCACCTGTGTTAGGATGTGGAATACCTGTAGATTATGCTAAAGTCTCGTGTTTCTTTGGGGTCGGGTGAGTTAGGATACCCCTCACATGTTGCTCCAATCATGGAACACTCAGGGAATTCCCTTCAACCAGGAGACCAAGCGAAGATTTGGCACGTCATGAGGTTGGTCGTACGCCTTGCCTAGTGTACCCGTTTGGTAAAATCCCATCTGTGTCGTTCATAAACGAACCCGTTCCAGTAAAGTGAAGGGCCATAGGAGATAGCATAACGTACTGCCATCATGGCCAGGTGTGGAAGGTACCCATGCTGGAGGTAAAGATCATCAACAATTACTTCGAATAGACAGATGCTACCATTTAAGAGGAACCAGTGTATGCAAATGGAAGCCCCCAAGCACGTCCAAGGGCAAGTCACAACGTCAGGATTTTGGCACAACAAAGCCATGTAAAGGCCATGCTGCCATTTCTTGTATATGGCCCCTCCCCCTGTGTGCCTTAAGTTTAAAATAAAGGGGTTGAAGATTTAATCACATGAGGTCTTGCCAATAAATGTCTGCATGGAGTGTAAGAAAATTCGCTTGCAAATCAAAAAGAAAAACTTTTGTGCCCAAGTCAAAAGTCAAATGCAAGGGAGGGTATTGGTGTAGACTTGAGGAATAGGGTGGTGCCACTTGGCATTGAGATTGCACGTCTCTGTACATGCTGCAAGCCAACTGATATATCCTGAAAGTACACTCTTAATTAAATATAAGGCCCTATATACCCAACCAGGCATTTGGCCTAGTGGTTGGGGTTGTCTCTGGGTTCTCCACACATTGTGTTCGAACCCCAGGCCCTACAGTTTTAATTTCAAAATCCTGTCATGGCTTAAATAAGCTTTAAAATTAATTCAAGGTATTCAACACTCAAACAGGTGCTCAGCCTAGTGGTCAGATAGCGGTCCTGCAAGTCTCGGGACGCATGTTCGAACCCTAAGGGGGCAGTTCTCCTTTTAAAATGCCTAAGCCACGAGCCATCACTCCCAAGCCGCACGAGCCATGTAAGCCATGCGGATCAGCCACCAAGCCAATTTACTTCCAATTGAGCCATGAGCCGACATTGAGCCAACGAGCCCCCTACATTTCCATAATTACCACCCAACCCCTGTAATTCCTAAATTCCCAAATCTAGCCCCAGCCTCTCCATAATTGCCAATCAGCCCCTGAACTCTTCAAAGTTGCGACTAAACCCCAAAATTTCCAAAAACTCAAATTAAGCCCCTCAACTTCTCAAATTTACAATTAAACCCCCAAAGTTTCAAATTAAATCCTTTCCTTCCGAAATTCAAATAAAGCCTTTTCCTTCAAAAATTCAAACTAATTCCCTTCATTAAAATTCTAATTAATTCTTTCCTCAAATTCTCAAAACAAATTTAATTCACCTTCAAATAAAATCAAATTCTATAAAATAAAGTTTTTTTTTCTTTCTTCCTCGAAATTAAATCAAGTTTAGTTCTTCCTTCAATTACAGTTCCTTTCTTTAGCTTTCAAATCAAGTTCATTTTATTCAAGTTTAGTGCAAAACTTCAAAATTCAAAAACCAAATCAAGTCTGTTTTTTCCAACTTCTAACATTCAAAATCTAGTTCCTTTCCAATCAAGTTTTATTCTTTTCTTCAATGTTGAATCAAATTCATTTCCTATTTCAAAAATAAAGTTATTCTTCAAATATTTTGGGATCCTCGGTCTCACGCAATGGGCTCTAAACAGGGAACTGGTGGTTCACCTGCTGTTCAACGTTTAACAGTTTGTATAGGCCCCCGTGCTGCCGTAGCCGCCTCAGACCTTGTGCATGAGTGGACTGAAGGTTCCTCCAAAAAATAAAAAGCTTTTCAAAAAATAAAATCTTCAAAATACTCTTTTTCAAGCACTTTCGAAGGTCAAGCCTTCAAAACAAACCAGAACTACGTAAGCCTTGAGTTTTCCATTGCACCGGGGAATACGTAGGAGCAGGATCAAGTCTTGTCCGGCTAACCTCCATCAAGTTATTTATTTTCATATTAATTAAGGGATCAAACATTTTCAAAAATCACACACTCAGTTTAAGGGTACCGTTCTTTGGAACGGGCGAGTGGGGTGCCTAACACCTTCCCCACTTGTAATCGACTCCCGAACCTGAATCTCTTCCTCAAGTCACGGTTTTTTCCAAGTATTTTCCCTTAAATAAAAGTTTGGTGGCGGCTCCAGACATCAATCAACAAAATCCTTTTTAAAATTTTTGCGAGTTCGTCATCTCAGTTGCGACAGATGGCGACTCCACTGGGGACTTTAGAGAGTCAAGCCCACTTCAAATTGAGTGTGTTGTTTTGATCCCTTTCATGTTTATTAGCACGATTTATTTATTGGTTTATCTATCTATTGTTGTTTGTCTATTCTTTGTATAACCTTAGGATAGATGAATAATAAATTGCTATATATATCTGTGCAATTTCCCCAATTGCAGGTATCCCAATAATTTGTGTGCCCTCCACACATCATGCATACATTCATTTCATGAGTGGGGCCCTATACCCGGGGTCTGAGTGTAGCCTAGGATAGAGGGATCTAGCGGTGTCACGCTGGGGCCTACGTCTTGTGTGGCTATCACGAAAATCCCGGCTTGAGTGCGTCTTATTCATAGTGCCCCGCAACTAGTGGCTACTTCTACTGTTGTGGCAAGCATTATGGGCTGGAACTTGGCTCTAGTGACCTCTACACCCCAGGATTACTAACCACCTTTGAGAGGTTCATGCATTAAAAGCCTTAGACCCGTAGGACAGGTAACCCATATAAGAGGCAAGGAGGGCACACACCCCTTCTATGATACATGGCTCATATGCTATTCACATGCTTAAGTTAACAGAATCATTCAAGATGACAGAGAAGAGGGGAGACAAAATCTGAAATTAGGGGAAATACAGAAAATCAAGAAAAAATCAAGTAAAAATAAATATAAACAAATAAAAATCAAGAAAAATAGAAACTTCTTGGAAAAATTATGAAAAATACTTTTCAAAATATTGAAAATATAAAAAGATTCAAAAGAAAACTTAAAAAAAATGTTTTAGAAATAGGAAAAATTATGAAAAATACTTCTGAAAATATTGAAAATATGAAAAGATGTAAAAAGAAAGAAAATAAAATTCAGAAAACCTAAAGAACATTTTTAGAAAAAAAAATTTAGAACTAAAAAGGTTTTCAAACAAAACCAAAGGTTTTCTAGCAAAATAAAAATAAAAACAAAAAACAAAAAACAACGAAAACACCAAAATTCATAAAAACATAAAATTGCTAAAAACAAATAAAGCAACTCTCATTCATTTTCGAAGCCTCCAAAATTCTGATCTCTAAAAAATTATTTGTGCATAGCTCGCATGCATTCATTCATCCATTCATAAATTTTTCAATGAAAAAGGAGATTTTGAAAACCATCCCATTCATACTCATTTTGCATGAACATCTTTATCATTCATGATTTTAGCATTTAAATTATTTCTCAAAGAAATTAATTTTTTAACTTTAACAGAAAAATTGGAGAAACACAGCTTCCTCGACATCCTTATAGGACCAGATCCCAATCAGGAATCATGGACGAGCTAGAGAGACAAAATGAGAAATTGAGAAATGAGGTCCAAACTTTGAAAGAACAGATGGCCAAGCAAATGGAAGCCATCCAACTGCCAAAACAAAAAGAAATAAGGTCTCTACCGGGAGAACCAACGGACCCGTCATATCCTCCTGGCTTCAATCCACAAAACCCTTAACCATTAACCATCCCTCCACAAATTGAAGGAGGTCATCATGGGTTTCCTCATGGGCATGCACACACACAAACCCAAACACAAGCCCAAACACATAACCTACCTTCAAACACCACAGGCATACCTTATGCTGTTCCAAACACCACCTCACGAACTTACCAAACAGCCGTTGGGGGAACACATCCTATGTTCACCCAAGGGCCTCACCCTGTGTACATACCATCTTCTCAACCTCACCATATGCCTGAGGAATATCCAAGCCATCCTTGGAATGAGGACGTAGAAAAGTGGAAGGGCCTAGAGGAAAGGATCAAGGCAATTGCGGGGAGTGCTTATGAAGCCAGGGATGCATCCGATCTGTGCTTGGTTCCAGATGTAATAATCCCTCCTAAATTCAAGGTTCCTGAATTTGAAAAATATCAAGGAACTAGCTGCCCGAAGAGTCACTTAGCCATGTACTGCAGGAAGATGTCTCCTTGTAGGCACGATGATAAGCTGCTCATACATTTCTTTCAAGACAGCCTGACTGGGGCAGCTGCAACTTGGTACACTCAGCTAGAGCGGACACACATCCGTTCATGGAAGGAACTGGCTGAGACCTTCCTCAAACAATTTCAGTACAACGTGGAGATGGCTCCTAATAGGACTCAGGTCCAAAACATGGCCAAGAAAGGGGACGAGACCTTCAAACAGTATGCGCAAAGATGGAGGGAGCTAGCTGCTCAGGTACAACCTCTATTATCTGAGAAAGAGTTGGTCAGCATGTTCATTGACACACTCCAAGGCCCTTTCTATGACAAGATGATTGGCAGTGTGACTTCTAACTTCTCTGATGTCGTCATCATCGGAGAAAGGATCGAGGGTGGCATGTGCCGAAGAAGGATCGCGCACAAGTTCACAGGGACAGTCGATGCCTCTGTAGAAAAGAAGAAGACAGGGGAAGACTTTTAATATGGCTTCAAGTCAAGGACAGTACATGCCTCAGATGGCACCTTATGGACCAAATGGCTTCCAACCTTCGTCATACACACCTTACATACCACATCCTTATATCGCCACCGCCTACCAAACCCCCTACCATCTATCTTACAACTATCCAATACAAATCCGATTGCCCACACCATACACGGTCCGAACATAAGCCATGAGCCCAAATCCTAGCCAAAGCCAAAAGAAGGAAAAGGATCCTGTCCAGTTTGATCCCATTCCAATGACCTACACTGAGCTGCTACCTCAGTACCTCAGCTAATCCAGAATTCCTTGGTGGTTCTCTACCCACTGAAACCTCAGGAACCACCATACCCTAAATGGTATGATGCAAATGCCATATGTAACTACCATGCGGGGTACATTGGTCATTCAACGAAAAACTGTCAGGTCCTGAAACACAAGGTGCAAAGGTTGATTGATGCCAAACGACTAGATTTCGGGAAGGTTGCTCCTAATATGGGAAATAATCCAATGCCGAATCATGAGAGCCCATCGACCAGCTGAAAATGGGAGCAGCACAACAAGTTGCCTTGTACAAATCAAGCTATCAAGGAAGATCATCTAGCATTTGTCATATTTTTCAAAGTCAATCTTTTGTAAATAAATCTCAATGAATAATACAAAATTTACATTTTTTCATGTTTCTTGAGCACGTGCTTTACATTGTTGGCTTTACTTCTAAAATTTACCATTCTTTTTATCCTTTCAGCCCACTTCTTATTCCTATACCCAAGCAATAAATACCAATTGGTGATGATGCCAGTGCTGTAACAAATAATCTTGAACGTCTAATTAATCAAGCTCAAAGAAAAACCAAATGAGGAAGCAAAGTGAACAACCAAGGATTCTAGATCACCATTCAAAATGTCTTATCAAACAAAAAACATCCTGCTGGAAGTTTAAATTCAGGGATGCAAGACAAGATCCGCTGAATCGGAATCAAAATAATCCCGGCAAGATCAATATTCAATTACATAAAATTCAAGAAAACGAAGAAAGCCCGCCGGATTAAAATCAAAATGATCCCGGAAAAACCAGGGCCAAAATTCAAAATTCAAGAAGAAGAGAAATCCGCTGGATTAAAAGCCAAAAATAATCCAGGCAAAAGTAGGGTTAAAGAACAAATCGAAAAAGTCATGGTCAGGAAAGGTCTTGCCGGTTTCCAACAACAATTCAGGCAAGATTAGGATCAAACAAAAGCCCGCTAGGTCGGCAATCCTCAAAAACGACCTAGGCAAAAGTTAGGGCATAATCAAACAGAAAGCCCGCTAGGTCGAAAACCCTCAAAGGGCGGCCTAGGAAAAAGTTAGGACGTAATCAAACAGAAGCCCGCTAGGTTGAAAACCCTCAAAGGGCGACCTAGGCAAAAGTTAGGGCACAATCAAACAAAAGCCCGCTAGGTCGAAAACCCTTAAAGGGCGACCTAGGAAAAAGTTAGGACACACAACCAAGAGCCCGCTAGGTCAACAAACTCTCCAAAGTGACCTAGGCAAAAAAAGTTAGGGCAAAATGAAAGACCTGCTGGGTTACATGACATTTCTACACCTCATATCTTCCTAAAACTGGGGCAAAATTTTTCCATTTCTCAAGTTTGACTAATTAGATAATCAAGATTATAAAAAGCAGCATTGGCATTTTTCACCAAAAGGTGCCATTTGGGCAATCGAATTCACATCTTTCGTCGTCCTTTCCTTTCAAATACACTTCCTTAAACCCAACCTCAAAATTCCCTATCCTTTTCCTTTAACCTTCCAAAATCACTTTGCACACCTCAAAAATGCACGTGCTAAAAAGGAAATGTGAAAAATGTAAAAAAATTAAAAAGGGTTTAATTTTGAAAAGTCATGACAAGTCAGATGAATCCTCGACCGTTGCAACACGACAGGATTGTTTCCCAAAGATTCATCTTCCTACCAGCCATAATGCCACAACAAAAAGGGAGTGCGTCTTACTCAAAGATACTGGCCACTGTTGGATCTCAAAGATCCCAAAAAAGAAAATTTCGAGATTGACCAAAACACCGAACTTAAGTCAATCTAGCTCGTCTTGATTCTTGATTCCTTTCACACCAACTATGGGATTGTCGAGAAAGGATGTGTCAGAAAAATCAAAAATCAAGAGAAACAAAAACTTTTACACCATTTCATGGTTTGCATTCATCCCATAGCATCTGTTTCATCAAATAATTATTTCAAGCATCAAAATAAGAACCCCACATCATTTCTGCATTTATTCAAGCATCACAAATACCGCATTATTTTCACTCATTCAAACAGCACAGAAGCACCTTTTTATTCAAGCATTGCACAATGCCTTTACAAAACCAATTAAGATTAAGGCAAATTTCTCTAACCAATCATAATTAAGAGATTTTCTAGAAACTTAATCTGGGGCAAACGCTTGCCCACAAAGTTCACTTTGAGGTCTTTCTCAAAATCAAGTTCAAACTGGGGCAAACACTGGCCCACAAAAAGTTCACTTTGAGGTCATCCTCAAAATCAAGTTCAAACTAGGGCAAACGCTTGCCCACAAAAATTCAATCTGAGGGCATCCTCTCGATTTCTCAGTCAAGTTCAAACTGGGGCAAACGCCCATAGAAAAATTCAATTTGAGTTCATCATCGAACTCCAAGACAAGTTCAAACTGGGGCAAACGCCCACAGAAAAATTCAATTTGAGTTCATCCTCAAACTCCAAGATAGGTTCAAACTAGGGTAAATGCTTGCCCACAACAAAAGTTTTTGAGGTCATCCTCAAAATTCAGAATCAAGTCCAAACTGGGGAAAACGGTTGCCCACAAGAACTCGTGTCGAGGCCATCCTCAATTTCATCAAGATCCAAAACTAAGGAAAACGCTTGCCCAAGAGCCCCTCAAATCAAGGCATTCCTCAATCATCAAGAATTTCCTAAACTGGGGCAAAATCTGGTTGCCTAAGTTTCTTCAAGAGAAAATTATCAAGTTCCTAAAAACCTTCAATTTCAAGGTAGAATAAGCAATTTATCTTAATTCAAGGGGAAAAAATTTCGAGATAAGTCGTCCAAGGCAGCTGAAGAAGAAGTCCACATTCCACCCTCACGTGCATTCCTAGGGTACATCGTGTCATTTTTCCTCTGCCTGTCTTAACAGGTCATTCATGCTTCACCTGTCTGGGCAGGCCATCCTCTCAAGTTAGCATAGGTCACCTTTCATTCAAGTTAGTATAGGTCCCTCCTGTTTCAAAGTCGTCTGTCTTAATAGGCCTGCTTCATTCCTCCCCTTTCCCATCATCAAGTTTAATTTCTACATCGGCCTATGTTGTCAGGCCACCATCAAGTTTACCTTTCTGCATCATGGCCTTTGTTGTCAGGCCTCATCAAGCTTAATTTCTATATCATGACCTATGTTGTCAGGCCACCATCAAGTTTACCATTTTTGCATCATGGCCTATAGTGTCAGGCCGCCATCAAGTTTTAATTTCTGCATCATGGCCTATGTTGTCTGGCCACCCTCAAGTTTTAATTTTTGCGTCATGGCCTATGTTTTCAGGCCACCATCAAGTTTACTTTTCAGCATCACGGCCTATAGTGTCAGGCCACCCTCAAGTTTACCTTTCAAGCATCTCGGCCTATAGTGTCAGGCCTCCAGCACGTTCAAGTTTTCTTTTCTAGCATGTTCAAGCATCCAGCACGTTCAAGTTTTCTTTTATAGCACGTTCAAGCATCCAGCACGTTCAAGTTTTCTTTTCTAGCACGTTCAAGTTTTCTTTTCTAGCATGTTCAAGTATCCAGCACATTCAAGTTTTCCTTCCTAACACGTTCAAGCATCCAGCACGTTCAAGTTTTCTTTTCTAGCATGTTCAAGCATCCAGCACGTTCAAGTTTTCCTTCCTAGCACGTTCAAGCATCCAGCACATTCAAGTTTTCTTTTATAGCACGTTCAAGCATCCAGCACGTTCAAGTTTTCCTTCCTAGCACGTTCAAGCATCCAGCACATTCAAGTTTTCTTTTCTAGCATGTTCAAGCATTCAGCACGTTCAAGTTTTCCTTTCCAGCACGTCCAAAGCTTCCAGCCCACTCAAGTTTCCTTTTCCACACGTTCAAGTTTTCTTTTTGCACCCTCAAGTTCGCTTTTCTACATCAAGGCCTATGATGTTAGGCCTCAAGCATAGATAGATTTTTGTACCTTGGCCTATGTTGTCAGGCCACCTTGTACATACCTTACAGTTTAGTTCCCGCATACTCTCCTGCCTCAAATGGGCCCTCACTTTGCCTGCACTTCAGCAGTATTCATAACCTAATCAGGTTATGCAATCAAGTCTTGCATATTTAAAACCCTGTCAGTTTAGCACACGAAGCTTACACAGTCTTTCAGAAACCATCATCTCCCAGGCATCCATCTTCAAGCTCAAAGCTTTTCATGTTCGTCGGACATTTTCAAAGCTTGCCTCGGACATAATGTGTTCACGTCTTTACTCATTTCCTACCACAATAATTCAGAGAATTATTTCTCATATTATCGGGTAGGAAAATGAGTAAAGAGAGGCAAACTGTAAACACCTATTTATGTCCGAGGCTGTAAACACCTAATTATGTCCGAGGCTCCCGGTCGTTAAAGTTATCAATGAACGCTAATTTAAAACCAAATAAATATGAAAAAGAAACTAAAAAAAAATCTGAAAAAAGAAAAATTAAGAAATTAAAAAAATTAAAAAATCTAAAAAAGAAAAATTAAGAGAGTTTCAAAAATTAAATTCTGAAAAAAGAAAACTTAAAAAATTAAAAAATTAAAAAATTTGAAAAATAAAAATTAAGAGAGTTTGAAAAATTAAATTCTAGAAAAAGAAAAATTTTAAAATCAGAAAAAAAAAAATTTTAAAATCTGAAAATGATAAAAATTTAAAATCTGAAAATAATTAAAAATCAAATAAATCTGGAAAAAACAAAAAAAACAAAAATTCTGAATATAAAAATAAATTAAAGAAAAATGAAAAAATATCAAAATCAAAAAATAAAAAAAAAACAAGAACAAAAAACAAAAAATCTAAACATAAAAAAAAACAAGAACGAAAAACAAAAAATCTGAAAATAAAAATAAATTCAAATAAATCTGAAGAGGAAAAACTAAAAAAAATAGAAAATCTGAAAATAAAAATAAATTCAAATAAATCTGAAAAGGAAAAAACAAAAAAAAAACAAAAAATATGAATATAAAAATAAATTGAAAAAATGAAATTAAAGAAAAATTAAAAAATTAAAAAAATTAAAAAATTAAAAATTAAAAAACCTAGAAAAATTCAAAAATCAAAGTCTGGAAAAAATTAAAGAAAAATTAAAAAAGAAGAAAAAGAGAAAAACCTGGAAAAATTGAAAAGAAAAATTAAAATCTGAAAAATTGAAATTAAAATATCTGAAAAATTAAAAAATCAGAAAAGGGAAAATAAAAAATATGAAAATTAAAAAAAGGGAAATTTTAAAATTTGGAAAATTAAAGGAAAAAGAAAATCCGAAAAATGAAAGAAAAATAAAAATCTGAGAAATTAAAAGAAAAATCAGAAAAATTAAAATATAAAAAAAGAGAAAAATCTGATTCAGAAAGAAAAATAAAAAATCCGCTAAAATTAGAAAGAAAAAGTCTGAAAATTAAAAAGAAAAAGAGAGAAAATTTAAAATCTGAAAAAAAAGAAATAAAAACTATCCTAAAGAAAAATAGAAAATCTAAAAAAGGAATTGACCTATAAATAAGGGTGAGACGAAAATTCAGGGGTTGACAAGATTTTGGAAGAAAAGAACAAAAGGAAGGAGGCGAAGATCAAGAGAAAGCTCTTGAGGGATACTTTTCGATTTCCTCTGAAGGTTCCTGAAGATTCCGGCGAGGAGGAAGATCCTAAGATTTCTCATCCTCTGGAGCGCATCTACCAGAATTCCGATCATCCTATCGTCGTTCGATCATATACCTCGACCACGAAGCTTGGTGCAGAAGCTCGCCAATTCACACAAGTAAGCATGCGCTCTTTCGTAAAAAGTCCTAGATGCTGAATCATATAGTCTAAAATTTAGAATCGCATGGATCGATAACTGTAGTATAGCGTATTCTGGTATGGATTGAGACTCGTTCATAATTCTAATAGGTGATGGATGCCAATACTATGTACATCTAGAATAAGTGAATCATGCTCTGTCGAAAACTCTGAAGCACAAAATGCTCGATGTAAGTTCATAAAGGAATCGGTTCTAGGATTGAAACGAATTTAGTGCACATTTGTCTTAGCATAGACCAGCCTTGAAGGGAAACAGAGAGTTAGGTAGCATCGTAAACTAAGAATAGAGAGCATCACCGATCTCAGAACGCCATACCTTGACTATCCATGTACTAGAGTAGTTTAGCTCTGCCTAACCAATGTCGGTGCGGTCCAGAGAAGAAGCTGGAGGAACGTGCATACGAGAGTCTTGGAGCTTAACATAATAACGTGAACTCGCTAGGAACCTCTCACTCGTTGCACATCTCTTTAACAGTGTCTCTTCTTACTCCTCCAAACTCGCTCTCATTGATGCCAACTCTTCAGAAACTGTTTCTTACGCTCAGTTGAAATCCTTAACCCTCAAGCTTTCTCACGCATTACTCAAAATCAGCGTAAGAAAAAACAATGTCGTTCTCTTCCTCTCCCCTAACGATATCTGTTACATCATCTGCTTCCTCGTCGTCGTTTCCATTGGTGCCATCGTCTCCACCGTTAACCCTTCCTACACCAACGTTGAAATCGCCAAGCAAATCACAAACTGCGATCCCAAACTCGTCGGGGACTACAGGCGCGAGCAAGGGCGTGGTTCTCTCTCACAGGAATTTCATCTCTTCTTCTTTGATGATTACGACGGACGATGATTTGGCAGGGGAGGTGAACGAAGACGTGTTCCTCTGCGTCCTGCCGATGTTTCAGGTGTTTGGATTAATGGACCTCTCCTACTCACAACTTCAGAGGGGCAGCACGGTGTTGTCTCTTAAGAAATTCGAGTTTGAAGTGGTTCTGAAAATGATTGAGAAATATAGAGTGACGCATTCCTGGGTTGTGCCTCCTGTTCTTCTCGCTTTCACCAAAAATGCTTTGGCTAATAAGTATAACCTTTCCTCGTTGAAGATCTTTGGTTGCGATGCTGCTCCTCTTGGTAAAGACTTGATAGAGGATTATGACAAGCGTTACCCTCGTGCTAATACTCTCCGGGGTTATGGTATGACTGAAACTTGTGGGCTTGTTTCTATGGAGAATCCAAGGGTGCCGCTTCGCCATATTGGATCCACAGGAACGCTCGCTGCGGGTGTGGAAGCTCAAATAGTCAATGTGGATATACTTAAGCCTCTTCCTCATGGACAGTTGGGAGAGCTATGGGTACAGGGTCCCAATATGATGAAGGTTATCACAAGAATCCACAGGCCATAGAATCGACTATAGATAGTAAAGGATGGTGACATATAGGAGATCTTGGATATTTTAATGAGGAGGGGTATCTTTATATTGTTGATCGTATCAAAGAGCAGATCAAGTATAAAGGTTTTCAGGTTGCACCAGCAGAGCTTGAAGGGCTTCTTCTTCCTCACCCTGAAGTGTTTGATGCTGTCGTCGTCCCATACCCTTGAGCCATGCATAGGAGCCACATATGTGGATAGCCAACAAGGAGCCATGCTGTTAGAGTTGAGGCAGCCACGAAGCCAAGATTAAGCCATTGCCAAAACTTAAGTCCTCCCCAAAATTGCCAAGTGAGCCCCTCCATTTTCCCTAAATTACCAAATCGTCCCTCAACTCCCAAAAGATAGAATTGCCCCTCACCTTTCTCATAATGACAGATTCATCCCTCAGCTCCCAAAAGACAGATTTTCCCCTCACCTTTCCCATAATGAGAGATTCATCCCTCATTAGAAGCACGTGTTTGTGGAATACTGCCAAAGACAGACTTTGGGAAGACGTCGAATATCATTAGAAGCACATGCAAAAAGAGTGGAGCCAGCATTTGGCCATGCAGCGGTGTATGCCCACGTCCGGATCGTTGAGATAACAATTGACATTGGTCATATATCACAACACTTGGGTCTGGATCAGTTGGTTAACACGCCTGAAGCTGCTTGGAGGCAGCTGGATTTGAGTCCTGTAAGCGCCAATTTGTGAATTATCACATCAACACATTGGCCCAATGGTTGAGCATATGGTCAGCATTTCCAGCGTCTCGAGTTCGACCCACTGGAGCCACACTTCTTTTTTATATACCCTACCCAAGATAAGCCCCATATGCCACCTTGTTAATCCAAAATTATCCATGCTCGTATCTGACATTAAGAAACCAACGTTCAAGGGACAGTAGCCTGCTACGAGTACACCTAAGAAACACCATGGCAATTCATCCAACTGAATGTTGAGAAGAGGGGGGCCATTTCAGGGCACTATGGGATTTGTTCGATTTAATTCAGCAAAGGTCCCAAGCGTTATACAATCCCATGCAATTCTCGTAAGGTTGCTTTAAGTACCGATTCAAGTATCATGATCCCAAGTGCACACCAAGCCCAGTGGTTGGCTCACTCTTTTGCAGGCTCCTTGAACAGTATTCGAATCCCACATAGTGCGGTTTTGGTTTCCTCCTCAATTTTTATTCAGGTTCCTGTTAATTACAATTCTGCCCCCAGGTTCCCATTAATTACAATTCTGCCCCTAGGTTCCCATTAATTACAATTCTGCCCCTAGGTTCCCATTGATTACAATTCTACCCCTAGGTTCCCATTAATTACAATTCTGCCCCTAGGATCCCATTGATTACAATTCTACCCCTAGGTTCCCATTAATTGCAAATTAACCCCCCAAACTATCCTATAATTGCAACTTAAACCTCGAACTTCCGCTAATTGCAACTTAACCCCAAACTTTCCCCTAATTGCAATTTTGACCCCATAACTTCCCGTATTTAAGTTTTCACCCCTACACTTTCCAAAATTAGAATTTAACCCCTAAATTTCCCATAACCCTAATTTAAACTCCATGGTTCCTATAATTCTAGTCTTACCCTGATATTTCCCCTAATTGTAAGTTAACCCCCTAACATTCCACAACTCAAGTTTAACCTTCGTATTTCCCACTTCTTTAAAACATGACTAATTTACTTCATTATTACTACAATTGTTTAAAAAAAATATATAAAACTCTTTTTCTAAATATTTGGGATCTTTGGTCTCACGCAATGAGCTTTGAACGGGGAACTGGTGGTTCACCTGCTGTTCAACGTTCAGTAGTTCATATAGGCCCCCATGCTGCCTTAGCCGCCTCGGACCTTGTGCATGAGTGGACTAAAGGTCCTTTCAAAAATAAAACTCTTTTTCTAAAAATGTTTTGCGATCTTTGATCTCAAGTAATGGGCTCTAAATGGGGAACTAGCGGTTAACCTGCTGTTCAACGTTTAGTAGTTCGTATGGGTCCCCGTGCTACCTTAGCCGCCTCGGACCTTGTGCATGAGTGGACTGAAGGTTCCTCCCAAAAAATGAAAACCTTTTTCAAAACACCATATTTCTCTCAAATATCCCTGAAGGTCGAGCCTTCACAAACCAAAACTACTTAAGCCTTGAGTTTCCCATTGCACCGGGAAAACGTAGGAGCAGGATGAAGTCCTGTCAGGCTAACCTCCATCAAGCTATTTATTTTCACATTAGTTAAGGGATCAAACAATTTTCAAAAACCACACACTTAGTTTAAGGGTACCGTTCTTCGGAACGGGTGAGTGGGGTGCCTAACACCTTCCCCATTCGTAATCGACTCCCAAACTTGGAATCTTATCCTCAAGTTAGGGTTTTTCCAAACTTTTTCCCTTAAATAAAAATTTGGTGGCGACTCCACTTTAATCAAATCAAATTCTAATTAAAATTTTAGGGAGTTCGTCGTCTCGTCGGAATTACAGTTGCGACAATGATTTACGATGATGTTGAGGGTGACAATCATAATGATTATCATGATGATAATGATGATGATGAACGGTGTTGACCATGATGATGAATAATGATAGTGATGATGATGATGATGATGATGATGATGAACGATGATGACCATGATGATGAATGATGTTAAAGATGATGATGATAATCTTGATGATGATGGTGGTGATGATGATGAATTTTTTCTGGATGGCGATGATGATTTATGATGATGTTGAGGGTGACGATGATGACCATCATGTTGAATGATGATTGTGGTGATGATGATGATGATGATGTTGAGGATGACAAATAGGATTGAAGTTGACGATCATATTGAATGTTTCGATATTAAATAATGATAATGGTGGTGATGATTGTAATTATGATGATGATGGACGATGATGAACGTTGATGATGATGATGAACGATGATGAGCATGATGATAGTGATGATGGTGATGAAGAAGTACGGTAAACTTTATTGATGACATTGAAGACGCTTATGTTTGAGGACAAGCATGATGATGAATGATCATAGTGATGATGATGATGATGATGATGATGATGATGATGATGATGATGATCTTGACGATGATGGTGATGAGGATGACGATTAGGATTGATGATGATGATGATGATGATGATGATGAACGATGATGATGATGATGATGATGATGACGGTGAACAAGAATGATGATGATGATGTTTTTGTGGGTGACGATCATCATCATCATCATCATTGTTCATCATCATCATCGTACATCCTTATCATCATCATGATCATCATAGTTCATCATCATCATCAGCATCATCATCATCATCATCACAATTTCCATCACCACCATCACTATCATCATTCGTTATCGACACATAATATCATCATCATCATCATCACAATCACCATCATCACCACCACTATCATCATTCATCACTGACACACTGAATATCCTCATCATAATGAATCCTATTTGTCATCCTCATCATCATCATCATCATCATCA
This sequence comes from Canavalia gladiata, assembly GCA_037954105.1. Classification (NCBI taxonomy): domain Eukaryota; kingdom Viridiplantae; phylum Streptophyta; class Magnoliopsida; order Fabales; family Fabaceae; genus Canavalia; species Canavalia gladiata. Next base: position 21,267,881 of record CM075668.1, on the reverse strand, counting down.
TCATCATCATCATCATCATTATCAACAACATTAAGATCATCATCATCATCATTATCAACAACATCAAGATCATCATCATCATCATTCATTATCATCATCATCATCATCGTTCATCCTCATCATCCCAACCGCCATCATCACCATCACTATCAATATTCATTATCAACATATTGAATATCATCATCATCATCATCATCATCAATCCTATTCGTCATCCTCAACATCATCATCATCAATCCTTTTCGTTATCCTCAACGTTATCATCATCATCATCATCATCATCATCATCATCATCATCGTCATCACAATCAGCATCCTCACCATCACTATCATTATTCATTACTGACCCATTGAATATCATCACAATCATCAATCCTATTCGTCATCCTCAACATCATCATCATCATTATCATCATGGTCATCATCATCATCATCATTATCATCATCACCCTCAACATCATCATAAATCATCATCGTCATCCCCAAAAATTTACTATTTTCTTACTCTTTCTTTCAAATCTTTTTTTAAGACCATTTTTGAGAAATTTATTACTTCTTTATCAAGCAAGGATATAAAAACATGAAATTTTATAAATCAACTATATTGCAAGATAGAAAATTTATTTGAGTGTGAGGATATTGAAACATATTTTAACCACATCATTTGTATAATGAAAATTTTAGTTTTAGCTTTCATGTATATAATGGAAATCATTCAATATTTTTATTTACCTGAATGTGAATATGGTGGAATATTTTTTAACCACATCATTTGTATATAAAAAAACATACTATCCTTTTATCATTGATATAGATGATGGAAATCATTTAAAAAATTTGGTGGTGACTCCACGATCATAAAATTCTTTTCTAACACGTTAGGAAGTTCATTTCATTGTAATTACGGTTACGACAAGGTAATAGATAATATGATTTTCTTTTCTTTTTCATATTTGATTAAACTATTTTAGGATTGTTTAAGAAAAAATTAAGAAAATAAAAATTTATAATTTTAATTTTAGAATATTATATATTATTCTACAATAATAAGAAATAATCAATATATCAAAATTTATATTAATTTATTAATTTTCTTTTATTAAAAAATATTAAACTACAATATATTTATTTAAAACATTAAATTTATCATTTTTCCTCTCTTTTTAAATCCTTCCTTTCAAAGCTATTTTTGAAAAATTCATTACTACATTAGTAGGAATGTTGAAATATATTTTAACCATTTCATTTGTATAAAAATTTTTTTTATCCTTTTAGTATTGATTAAAAAATATAAAATTTTAGAATAGCTTATTATTTATGTGGGATCTTATAAGATTTGATCATATATATTTATATAATAGATAAAATAATATATTTTATTATCTTTTATATTTGATTAATCTAGTTTAAATATTATTTATAAGGTAATAAAAAAATAAGACAATTTTATAATTTTAAATTAAGAATAACACATTATTTTATAAGAATAAAAAATAATTAATATATCAAAATTTATATTAATTTGTTGTATTTGTGATTATTTACACATATTAAATTAAAATATGTTTATTTAAAACAAAAAAAATTTATCATTTTTTGTCTCTTTGTAAGACCTTCCTTTTAAAAGTATTTTAAGAAATTCATTACATCATTACTAAGAGAGGATATAAAGACAAAACATTTATGAATGAACAACGTTACAAAGAAATGAAAATTATTTGGAGTTGATGTGTTGAAATACTTTTTAACCACATCATTTGTATTAAAAAAAATTATAGTGTCCTTTTAGCATTTATATACATGATGGAAATCATTTAAAAATTAATATTTTTTTTAAAAGATGTAATATTTCAAGATAACTTATCATTTATTTAGAATTTTATACGATTTGATCGTATATATTTGGGTGATGGATAATATAATATATATTTTTTCTTTTATATATTTGATTAAACAATTTGTACAATTGTTTAGAAGAAAATTAAAATATAAAAATTCATAATTTTAAATTAAGAATATTATAAATTGTTTTACAAAAATAATAAATAAATAATAAGTTAAATATATTGAATTAAATTATATTTATTTAAAAGATAAAATTTATTATTTTCTTACTCTTTCTTTAAAAAAATTTTTTAAGAATATTTTTAAAAAAATTTATTATTTCATTATTAAAAGAGGATTGAAAAATATAACATTTTAAAAACCAATTATATTGTAAAGATATGAAAGTTAATTGAAAGTGCGGAAGTTGAAACATATTTTTACCACTTTATTTGTATAAAAAAATTAGACTTTTAACATTAATGAAGATAATGGAAATTATTTAAAAATTTAATATTTTTTTAGTAGATGTAAAATTTAAAATAGCTTATAATTTATTTAGAATCTTATATGATTTAATCATATATATTTAGGTAATTGATAATATAATAATATATTTTATTTTTATATATATATTTAACTAAGCTATTTTAAAGTTTTTTTAGAAAGAAATAAAAAATTTAAAAATATTATATATTATTTTATAATAATAAAAATAATAAATATATCAAAATTTATATTAATTTATTGTTTTGGCCTTTTATTTTCAAATATTAACTTAAAATGTATTTATTTTAAAACAAAATTATCCTATTTTTCTTATCTTTTAAAGACTTTCCTTTAAAAACTATTTTTAAGAAATTAATTACTTCATTATTAAGGAAGAATATAAAAACATAATATTATATGAATCAACAATGTTAGAAAGACATGAAAATGTTTTGAAGGTGAATATGTTGAAATATTTTGTAACCTTGTCCTTTGTATGAGAAAAAATATACTACCCTTTAAGCATTGATATAGATGATGAAATTAATTTTAAAAAATTAATATTTTTAATAAATATAAATTTTTAAAATAGCTTATAATTTATATAGGATATTATATAATTTATCATATATATTTGGGTGATAGATAATATAATATATTTTGTTTCTTTATTATGTTTGATTAAACTATTTGAAGGATTATTTACAAAAAATATTAAAATTTTAATTTAATTAAATATTAATACGTTTAATTTATAATAAATTACTATTTTTTATCTTTTAGTTAAAAATATTAAATTAAAACATAAAATTTACTATTTTCTCACTTTTTCTTTCAAATATTTTTTAAGACTATTTTTGAAAAAATTATTACTTCCTTATTAAGCGAGGATATAAAAACATGAAATTTTATAAATCAACTATATTGCAAAGATAGAAAATTTAGTTGAGTGTGAGGATATTGAAACATATTTTAACCATATCATTTGTGTAATGAAAATTTTACTTTTAGATTTGATGTATATAATGGAAATCATTTAAAATTTAAGATTTTTTTAATAGATGTAAAATTTTGGAATAGGTTATTATTAATTTATAATCTTATATGATTTGATCGTATATATTTAGGATAACAGATAATATAATATATTTTATTATTTTATATATTTGATTAAACTATTTTAAAAATTATTTAAAAGAAAATAAAAAATAAAAACACTTATAATTTTAATTTAAGAATAATATATATTATTTTTTAATAATAAAAAATAATTAAAATATCAAAATTTATATTAATTTATTATTTTTACCTTTTAATTAAAACTATTAAATTAAAATATAGTTATTTAAAACAAAAAAAATGTCATATTTTTCCTCCCTTCTTAAGATCTTCACTTTAAATTTATTTTTGAAGAATTCATTGTTTCATTATTAATAGATCATATAAAAACATAACATGGTTTGAATCAACAACATTACAAATACATGAAAATTACTCGAAGATGAATATGTTAAAATATTTTTTAACCACATCATTTGTATGCAAAAAAAAAATACTATCGTTTTAACTTTGATAAATAAGGTAGAAATTATTTAAAAATTATTATTTTTTAATAGATGTAAAGTTTTAAGATAACTTATAATTTATTTAGAATCATACATTATTTGATTATATATATTTAAGTCATGGATGATATAATGTTTATTTTCTATTATAAATTTGATTAACTATTTGAAAGATTTTTTTCAAAAAAATTAAAAAAATAATAATTTATAATTTAAAAACAATAATATTATATATTTTTCAATAATAATAAATAATTAATAAGTTATGTTATATTAATTTATTATTTTTATCTTTTTTTAAAATATATTTATTTAAAACATAAAATTAACTGTTTTCTAACTCTTTCTTTAAAAATTTCTTTAAGATTATTTTTGAAAAGTTTATTACTTCATTACGAAAAGAGAATATAAAAATATGAAATTTTAAGAATCAACTATATTCAAAGACATAAAAATTACTTGAAAGTGAGGATGTTGAAACATATTTTAACCGCTTCATTTGTATAAAAAAATTATTTTTGCAATATTGATGTAGATAATGAAAATCATTTAAGACATTAATATTTTTTTAATATATATAAAATTTAGAAGAGCTTATGATTTATTTAGGATATTATATGATTTAATCGTATATAATTAGCTAATGAGTAATATAATAATATTTTATTATTTTATACATTTGATTAAACTATTTGAATGATTGTTTAGAAGAAAATAAAAAATAAAAAAATTGTAATTTTAAATTAAGAATAATATATCTTATTTTTTAATAATAACAAATAATTAATATATAAAAATTTATATTAATTTATTCCTTTTGACTTGTATTTAAAAGTATAAAATTAAAATGTATTTATTTTCAAAAATTATCATTTTTTTTCTCTTTTTAAGTCTTTCTTTTTAAAACTACTTTTGAAAAGTTCATTACTTTATTATTAATAGAAGATATGAAAACATAACATTGTAGTAATCAATATGGTTACAATGACATGGAAATTACTTGGAGGTGAAGATATTAACAAAAATTTAACCATATTTGTATGTGAAAAAATATACTATACTTAAAACATTGATATAGATGATGGAAATAATTTAAAAAATTAATATGTTTTTAATACATATAAATTTTTGAGTTAGCTTATGATTTATTTAGAATTTTATATGATTTGATCACATATATTTGGGTAATAGATAATATAATATATATTTTTCTTTTATGTGTTTGATTAAACTATTTGAAGGATTGTTTAGAAAAAAATTAAGAAAAGAAAAATTTATATTTTAAATTAAGAATATTATAATTTTTTTACAATAATTCTAAACAACTAATACATTAAATTTATATGAATTTATTATTTTTATCCTTAATTTAAAAATATTACACTAAAATATTTTTATTTAAAACATAAATTTTTTTCTTTTACTCTTTCTTTATAATCATTTTTTTAAGATTATTTTTGAAAAATTCATTATTTCATTAACAAGAGAGGATATAAGAACATGACATTTTATGAATCAACTATATTGCAAAGACATGAAAATTACTTGAAAATAGAAATGTTGAAACATATTTTAACCATTTCATTTGTATAAAAATAATTATCCTTTTAGCATTAATGTAGATAATTAAAATCATTTAAAAAATTAATATTTTTAATAGATTTAAAATTTTAGAAGAGTTTATTATTTACTTAGGATCATATATAATTTGATTGTATATATTTAGGTAATCGATAAAATAATATATTTTATTATTTTATATATTTGATTAAACTATTTTAAAAAAATTTAGAAAGAAAAAAAATAAAGAAAAATTTATAATTTGAAATTAAGAATATTATATATTATAATATAATAATAATAATAATAAATAATTAATATATCAAAATTTATAGTAACTTATGATTTTGGGCTTTATTTAAAAATATTAAATTAACATATTTATTTAAAACAAAATATATTTTAATTTTTTACTCTTTTTTTAAGACCTTCCTTTTAAAAATTTATTTGAAAAATTTATTACTTTATTATTAAGAAAAGATATAAAAACATAACATTGTACAAATTAACAATATTACAATTACATGAAATTTTCTTAGAGCTGAAAATGTTGAAATATTTTTTAAAAACACCATTTGTATCCCAAAAACACATGGTATCCTTATAGATTGATATATATGGTCAAATTTGTTTAGAAAATTAATAATTTTTAATAATTTAAAATTTGAAATAGTTTACGATTTTTTTAAATCTTATATGAGATGATCGTATATATTTAGGTAATAAATAATATAATAATATTTTATTCTTTTATATATTTGATTAAACTATTTTAAAGATTGTTTATAAGGAAATAAAAAATAATAAAAATTTATAATTTGAAATTAAGAATATTATATATTTTAACATAATAATAATAATAAATAATTAATATATCAAATTTTATATTAATTTATTATTTGTATATTTTATTTACATATACTAAATTAACTTATATTTAATTAAAACAAAATATATTTTAATTTTTTCCTCTTTTTTTAAGACCTTCCTTTTATAACTATTTACAAGAAATTCATTACTTTATTATTAAGAGAGGATATAAAAACATAACATTGTACGAATCAATAATTTTACCTAGATATTAAAATTGTTGGAGGTGAAGATGTTGAAATATTTTTTAATAATAGTATTTGTATCCAGAAAAAACACATAGTATCCTTTAGCAATGATATAGATGATGAAAATAATTTGAAAAGTTAATTTTTTTAATAGGTATTGTGAACATCAAATTATTTCTGAAACTCCATTTTCAAATTGGAAAATAAACAATACTTAGGTATATTTAATTAAAGAAAAGAAGAAAAAGAGATAAAAATATAAAATATAAAATAATAATAATAATAATAATAATAATAAAACCAATACAAACAAAAAGAGAGAGAAAAAGAGTAAAAATAGTAACAAAAATAAAAAGAAAAAAAATTTAGTTAGGAAGTTAGTTAGGTTAGGTAAGAATTAGTTAGATAAATAAAATAAAAATAATAAAAATAAAGTTAAAAATGGAAAATGGCTTTTGGGAGGAAGTTAAAAAAAAGAAAAATAAAAAGATAACAATATAAAACGGGGGAAAGCTTGCCGTGGCGGGGGAGGACCTCATTGCCCTGCACCCTCGCACACGGGTCCAAAGAGAGAACCATGGCCTTCTCAGCTTAGAGAACCTTCTCGTGTCTCTAATCGTGAGAACCACCAAGGAGCATGTTAGAGGAAGCTTGCCAAGCGCATCATCCTTTGCTGCCATTGCTCATTGCCATCAGATGAAATTCCAGCTTGATAACGCATAATTGAGTTTAAGCAAGACCAGTGTTAAAGGAGCATGAGACATAAGCTTCATCCTCTAGTGACTCCTTTCACCTTCATCTGGATTCTCTAGTGTTCGCTATCTCCGATACAGCAAGAACTCCTTGCAGTGAATCAACTTCGCATTAGGCAGCTCCAGCTCCAGCGAAAGATAGCTTCACTTAGGTCAGTACTCTCACCTGATTCGTGCATCTCATCTCAACGCTTACCTTGCTTATTTCAATGATCCAATATTGTTTGATGATAAGAAAAAATGAATACCTAAGTGATTCTGATGTCATGTCAAAACTTGACTTAGAATCTGCATAGGAATAAGGATTTGGTGTCTTAATGAAATTCGCAAACATATAGTCCATCTATTTTGTCACTTTTGCTCTTGAATTTTGATCCAAAGTTCATCATCGATTGATCTGAAGGCAGAGAAAATAATTCTATTCAAAATCCTTTGTGAACTTATTAAGTCTCAGATCGTTTGCTTTTATTTGACCTCATTCCATGCTGTAGTCTACTGTAGATCTTTTTTTGGTGCTATTTAATTGAATTTGATAATGCTCCGTTGAGTTCAAGCAAGATTTGGAATGAATATCTATAAGGAAAGTCTCTTATGCCAAAAATGAACACACGAGAGAACAAAGCTCTAAGTCTTGGTCTGTATGGGATGGGTGGAAGAGAGTTTAGGAGGAGAAGACAATGTTATCGCTTACCACTGCAGTAACAGAAGCAATAAAATTAGGATATACACAAGATGCCTATTTCCACTGACACAACAGACTAGAGACAACGTGATCGCTTACCATTGCAGTACGTAGCCTTGAGTTTCTCATTGCACCAGGGAATACGTAGAAGCAGGATCAAGTCCTGTCAGACTATTTTCCACCTACCTATTTATTTTAGTCTAAACTAAAGGGATCAAACAATTTTTTTTTTCAAAATATCAAAATCACACACTCATTTTAAGGGTACTGTTCTTTAGAACGGGTAAGTAGGGTGTTTAACATCTTCCCTATTCGTAACCGACTCCCGACCTTAGAATCCTCACGCTAGGATTTTTCCAAATGTTTTTCCTTTTAAATGAAATTTGGTGGCCGTTTCACAATCAAATTAAATTCCTTCTTAAAATTTTTAGCAGGTTCGTCATTGCGTTATAATTACAATTATGGTAGATATAAAGTTTTAAAATAGCTTATAATTTATTTACGATCTTTTTATAATCTGATTGTATATATTTAAGTATTAGATAATATTTTATTAAAATATTTTAAGGATTGTTTAAAAGGTAATAAAAAATAAATAAAATATTACAATTTTAAATTTATAATATTATTTTTTTAATATAATAATAATTAATTAATATATCAAAATTTATATTAATTTTTTATTTTTGTATTTTATTTACAAATATTAAATTAATTAATATATCAATATTTTATTATCGTCTCAGCGGAGGAAGATTACTTAGTCAGCAAACCCACCAACCCTCCATACATCGAGGCGGCCGAAGAGACTTTGGAGACACACTTCCAAGCCTTAGAAGTTGCCAATGTTACCACCATCAAGGAGGGAGGGGTGGTTGACCGAAAGCAGCCCCCAAAGGCCCTCATGATGATGGCTCGGGTGATGCTACAGAATGGGTTCAAGCCCGGAGATAAACTGGGGCAAAACAAAGGCGGATTGTCTCAGCCTCTGTCATTGAACAAGAACCGGAGGCAATATGGGCTAGGATACGAGCCCACTGAAGAAGACAAAATGGTGAGGCCCCGAATCAGGAAGGTCCCTCTGTGCCACATCCTTCAAAGCTTCTGAAGCGCTGGAGGCCAATCAACGTTGAAGACCTGGTGACGGCCTGCCCTCCTGGACAAGAACTAACTAATTGGGAAATTTTTTACCTACCTCTGACTTTTAGTTCAGTTCAAATGTAATTTTATAATAGTCATATCAAAATTCTGTTTCAAATCATAAAACATTTTGTATATATCTGTTTTGAGAAATGAAATATAGTTGCATTATCCAAAATCTTCCCTTCTTATCCCTGATCTATTTCCCCTGCTAAATATGTGTATCTTATTCTTTCCTTCGCACTCCAACTTGCAGATCTGACAAAAAACTACCGTGTGATGACAGTGCTAGTATTATATCAGGCGATTTCAATTGTGTTGTCAATCCGGCCGACGAGGAGGCCGAATTTGAATGCGAACCCACCGACGAGATGTTGAGATTGGTGGAACGCGAATCCAAAGTAATCGAACCTCATCAGGAGCCCACTGATTTGGTAAACTTGGGAACCGAGGAAGACAGAAGAGAGGTCAAGATAGGAACGTTCATCACAGGAGATAATCGTGAGCGATTGGTCTCGCTCTTACAAGACTATAGTGATATCTTCGCCTGGTCTTATCAAGACATTCCAGGTTTGGATACCTCTATAGTAGAGCACAAGCTGCCTATGAAAGCTGGATGTGTGCCGGTCAAGCAGAAGCTAAGGAGGATGAAGCTGGAGATGTCCCTGAAAATCCAGGAGGATGTAAGAAAGCAGTTTGATGCTGGTTTCTTGGCCGTTGCAAATTACCCCGAGTGGGTTGCCAATATAGTACCGATCCCCAAGAAAGACGGCAAGGTCCGGATGTGCGTAGACTACAGAGATCTCAATCGAGCCAGCCCGAAGGATGATTTTCCACTCCCTCACATCGATGTGTTGGTCGATAACACTACACAATTCTCCTATTTTTCATTCATGGATGGGTTCTCAGGCTATAATCAGATCAAGATGGATGAAGAGGATTGAGAAAAAACCACCTTCATCACGGCCTGGGGAACCTTCTGCTTTAAGGTCATGCCCTTCAGATTGAAGAATGCTGGGGCAACTTATCAAAGGGCCATGGTAACATTATTCCATGATATGATTCACACGGAGATAGAAGTCCACGTGGATGACATGATTTCCAAATCCCGGATAAAAGACGACCATCTCACAGACCTTTGAAAGCTATTTGAAAGGCTGCGAAAGTTCCAGCTACAGCTGAACCCAGCCAAATGTACCTTTGGGGTCAAGTCAGGGAAGCTGCTGGGCTTTATCGTTAGCGAAAGGGGAATCGAGGTCAATCCCGACAAAGCTCGAGCAATCATAGACATGCCAGCTCCCAAAACTGAAAAAGGAGATTTGAGGATTCTTGGGGAGACTCAATTACATCTCCCGGTTCATCTCTCAGTTGACAGCTACCTGCGAGCCGATCTTCAAGCTCTTGCGCAAGAATCAACCCATGAGTTAGGATGAGGATTACCAAGAAACCTTTGAAAAGATCAAATCCTACTTACAGAACTCGTTGGTCCTGGTACCATCAGTCCCTAGGAGACCATTGATCCTGTACTTGACAGTGACGGACCAATCGATGGGTTGTGTGCTCGGTCGACACGATGAGTTCGGGAGAAAGGAGCAGGCAATATATTATCTGAGCAAGAAATTCACAAGTTGTGAGGCCAGATACTCCTTGTTAGAATGAACCTGCTGTGCCTTGGTATGGGCGGCGCATCGCCTGAGGCAGTACATGTTGAGTCACACCACGTGGCTAATATCCAGGATGGATCCGATTAAGTACATATTCAAAAAGCCTGCGTTGTCAGGACGGATTGCAAAGTGGCAAATGGTGCTTTCGGAATATGATATCCTGTATGTGACCCAGAAATCTATTGAAGGCAGCACACTCGCAGAATATTTGGCCCAACAGCCCATAGATGATTACCAGGCTATGCAGCCGGAATTTCCTGATGAGGATTTAATGGCAATCTTTAGTGAAGAGGAGAAGGTGGAAGGGGAAAAATGGATCATGTTGTTCGACGGCATGTCCAATATGATGGGCTATGGTATAGGAGTTATACTGATTTCCCCAGAAAAGCAGTATATACCTATCACCGCCCGACTAGCTTTTGATTGCACAAACAATGTGGCGGAGTATGAAGCTTGTATTTTAGGGATTCAAGCTGCAATCGAAGCTAAGATAAAGCGCCTAAAGGTCTTTGGGGATTCAGCTTTGGTCATCCACCAGGTCAAGGGGGAGTGGGAGACCAGAGATGCAAAGCTGGTGCCTTATCAAGCCCGCCTCCAGGAATTGCTGGAACATTTCAAAGAGGTTACCTTCTCGTATATACCTCAAGAAGACAATCAGTTGGCTGATGCCCTAGCCACCTTATCGTCTATGTTTGAAATCGGGCGAGAAGAAGATATGCCTCTCATCCGCATCCAACATCGCTCCAGACCGGCATTTTGTTAAGCAGTGGAGGTGGAATCGGATGGAAAACCCTGGTATCATGACATCCGGCAATTCTTGAAGGATAAAGAGTACCCTGCCGATGCGTCCGAAAATGACAAGAGGACCCTACGAAGGTTGGCCGTAGGTTTCTTCCTCAATGGAGAAGTCCTGTATAAAAGGAATCACGACATGGTTCTGCTCAGGTGTGTGGATGCAGCAAAAGCCAACAAGATTCTAAAAGAAGTTCATGAAGGGTCCTTTGGTGCTCATGCCAACGGACATGGTATGGCGAGTAAGATTCTCAGAGCCGGGTATTATTGGATGACCATGGAGGCCGATTACTACAAGCATGTCAAGACTTGCCACAAGTGTCAGGTATATGTAGACAATATCCACGTGCTGTCAACGTCATTGAATGTGCTGTCATCACCATGGCCATTTGCTATGTGGGGAATGGATGTCATCGGTCCAATTGAACCCAAGGCGTCCAATGGACACTGTTTCATACTGGTGGCCATTAACTACTTCACCAAATGGGTCGAGGCTGCTTCATATGCTAGTGTGACTCGCAATGTAGTGGTCAAATTCGTGAAAAGAGAATTGATCTGCCGATATGGGCTGCCCAGCAAGCTCATCATAGACAACGACTCTAATTTGAACAACAAGATGATGTCAGAGCTATGTGGCCAATTCAAGATCCAACATCATAACTCCTCCCCTTATCGACCGAAGATAAACGGAGCGGTCGAGGCGGCCAATAAAAAAGATCATCCAAAAGATGGTACTCTCGTACAAAGAATGGCATGAAATGCTCCCTTATGCATTACATGCATATCGGACCTCTGTCCGCACATCTACTGGGGCAATGCCATTCTCGCTGGTATACGGGATGGAAGTTGTGCTCCCAATTGAAGTGGAAATCCCTTCGTTGAGAGTCTTGATGGATGCTAAATTGGAAGAAGCGGAGTGGGTGCAGATCCGAATGGACCAATTGAACCTGATCGAAGGAAAAAGGCTAGCAGCGATAGGCCATGGCCAATTATACCAAAGAAGAATGAAGAAAGCATTTGATAAGAAGGTTCATCCTCAGGAGTTCCAGGAAGGAGATTTGGTGATCAAACGACTGTTGCCTATGCAGAAAGCGCTGCAAGGGAAGTGGTCTCCGAACTACCACGGACCTTATGTAGTTAAGAAGGCTTTCTCCGGAGGCGCCTTGATCCTGGCCGACATGGACAGGAAAGACTTGCCTAACCCTGTCAATTCGGACGCCGTCAAGAAGTATTATGCTTAGAGCAAGAAGCCCACTAGGTCGAAAACCCGTAAGGGCGGCCTAGGCAAAAGTTAGGGCAATTCAAGAAAAAGAAAGCCCGCTAGGTCAAAAACTCGCAAGGGCGGCCTAGGCAAAAGTTAGGGCAATCTAAGCAAAAAGGCCCGCTAGGTTGAAAACCCGCAAGGGCAGCTTAGGCAAAAGTTAGGGCGATTCAAGCAGAAAAAAGCTCCCTAGGTCGAGAACCTATGAAAGCGACCTAGGCAAAAATCAAGGCAAAGCGGCACCGATAAATTGAATAAAGGAGGAGTTGTGGGGAGTCGATCCCTCTAGTTAAGAAAGCTAAAAAGGGAGTGACAGGCGGTCTCTGTTCACGCTGGGGCAAGCCAACAGTCAAATGACGATCTGGTCCTTATACTGGGGTAAAATTGGCAAGTATCTAGGGTTTTGAAAGGTGATGAACAGAGCTAAGTTCGAACACAATAAAACGAGAGGTTCAAGACCGGTTTGGGGCAAGCCGAACAAACTAGGGCAAAATTTTGTTTCTTCAGAAGCTGGGTTGGCAGCACATGAAGATGTCGTCGAAGTACAATACTAGCACTAACCGTCTCAAAGGCATCCCACCAGGCAAAACCATCCCACCAAAACCAGTAAACCATGAAATAACCTGCATCATTTTGATCATCTTGAAATTTCCCTGCCAGATGCAACTGTATTTTATTTTGTCTAAATGTTTATTGCAAAATGCAATCACTTAAATTTTGAATGACAATTACCATTATTGGCTGTTCAAAGTCAGAGTATGTCAAAATTTTCTTAACTGCAAGTTCTTACTGATCAAAATCTTATCTTTTGAAAGAATGACGTGCGTAAACAATGTGCCTGTAAAAGCGAGAAAAGAAGCAAGCAATTCACCAAGTCTAGCTCACTCTGAAGAATACGATCAGTGCTAGAGGAAAGTTGGGAAGTCAGAGTATGCACACAAAAGTCGCAAAGTTCTCCCCCTCAAGCGCCTACTAGTAGGCCATTCCATTGCATCTTTTTTCCTGCTTTCTGGCCTATGTTGTCAGGCCATTGCATCTTTACATTCCTGCTCATTAGCCTATGTTGTCAGGCCATAGCATGTTTCATTCTTTCCCACTCACGACCTATGTTGTCAGGCCATTGCATCTTTACATTCTTGCTTTCTGGCCTATGTTGTCAGGCCATAGCATGCTTCATTCTTTTCCTGCTTTTGGACCTATGTTGTCAGGCCACAATCTAGCTTAGTTTCTCGCTTTCATGCCTATGTCGTCAGGCCACAATCTAGCTTAGTTTCTCGCTTTCAGGCCTATGTTGTCAGGCCACCATTTAGCTTAGTTTCTTGCTTTCAGGCCTATGTTGTCAGGCCACCATCTAGTTTAGATTTACTGCTTTCAGGTCTATGTTGTCAGGCCACCATCTAGTTTAGTTTACTGCTTCCAGGCCTATGTTGTCAGGCCACCACCTAGTTTAGTTTACTTCACTTTCAGGCCTATGTTGTCAGGCCACCATCTAGTTTAGTTTACTGCTTTCATGCCTATGTTGTCAGGCCACCACCTAGCTTAGTTTACTGCTTTCAGCCCAATGTTGTTATCCCTTAATAGTGAAGTAATAAATTTCTTAAAAATAATCTTAAAAAATATTTTAATGAAACAGTAAGAAAACAATAAATTTTATGTTTTAAGTGAATATTTTTTAATTTAATTTTTTATAATTTTCTTCTAAACAATTCTTAAAATAATTTAGTCAAATATATAAAAGAAAACATGTATTATACTATCTATTATCTAAATATATATGATCAAATCATATAAGATCATAAATAAATCATAAACTATTTTTAAATTTTATATCTATTAAAAAATATTAAATTTTTAAATGATTTCCATCATCTATATCAATACTAAAAGGATACTATATTTTTTTTTCATACAAATAGTGTGATTAAAACATATTTTAACATATTCAACTTCAAGTAATTTTCTTGTCTTTGTAACATTGTTGATTCATACAATCTTATGTTTTTATATCCTTTCTTAATAATGATGTAATGAATTTCTCAAAAATAGTTTTAAAAGAAATGTTTCAAAAAGTGAGAAAAATTGATAAATATTTTTTTTAAATAAATACCTTTTAATTAAATATTTGTAAATAAAATACATAAATAATAAATTAATATAAATTTTGATATATTAATTATTTGTTATTGTTAGAAAATAATATTTATTTTGTTAATTTAAAATTATAAGTTTTTTCTTTATTTTTATTTCCTTCTAAATTATCTTTAAAATAGTTAAATCAAATATTTAAAATAATAAAATATATTATCTTAAATCCTAAATAAATAATAAGCTATTTTAAAATTTTACATCTATTAAAAAATATTATTTTTTAAATGAATTTCATTATCTACATCAATGCTCAAAAAATAATTTTTTATACAAATGAAATGGTTAAAATATGTTTTAACATCCCATGTTCAAGTAATTTTTATATCTTTACAATATAGTTGATTGATAAAATGTCATATTTTTAAATACGCTCTTAATGATGAAATAATAAATTTTTCAAAAATAATATAAAACATAGATTTTAAAGGAAGAGTAAAAAAACCATAAATTTAATGTTTTGAATAAAGATAATTTAATATAATATTTTTAAATAAGCAATAAAAAATATTAATTTAATATAACTTTAATGTATTAATTATTTATTATTATTATAAAATAATTTATAATATTCTTAATTTAAAATTTAAATTTTTCTTTTTTAATTTTCTTCTAAACAATCCTTCAAATAGTTTAATCAAATATATTAAATAAAAAATATATTATATTATTTATCACCCAAAAATATATGATCAAATTATATAAGATTCTAAATAAATTATAAGGTATCTTAAAAATTTACATCTATTAAAAAATACTGATTTTTAAATGATTTCCATCTTTTATATCAATGATAAAAGGATATTATGTTTTTTTTGCATAAAAATGATGTGGTTAAAAAATATTTCAACATATTCAATACTGATGTTGTTCTTGGTCCAATTATTGGTCCTTGTCCCAATATTGTTGCTTGTCCCAGTACTGATCCTGATCTAGCTAAAGGTCCTAGTCTCAGTAATGATCCTGTTCCTAGTCCTAGTATTGATCCTGGTCCTGGTCCATCTATTGCTTCTAGTCCTAGTATTGATCTAGGTCCAAGTATTGATCCAGGACTTAGTTCTAATCCTGGTTCTAGTAGTGATCCTGGTCCAGGTCCAACAACTGGTCTTGATCCCAATACTGATCCTAGTCTTGGTCCTACTACTAGTCTTGGACCCAATAATGAACCTGGTTCTGGTACAACTACTGGTCCAAGTCTAAACATAGATCCTGGTCCCAGTACTGATTCTAGTCCAAGTACAACTACTAGTCGTGGTCCTAGTACTGATCCTAATCCTTGTTCAACTACTAGTCCTTTTCCTAATACTGATGTTGGTCTGGGTGCAACTGTTGGTCCTAGTCACAATACTAATCTTGGTCTTGGTCGTGGTCGTACTATTGGTCTTGGACCTAGTACTAAACCTGGTCCTTGTACAACTACTAGTCCAGGTCCCACTATCGATCCTGGTCCTGGCTCCAGTACTAATCTTGGTCCCAGTAATTATCCTGGTAAGGGTCCACCTATTGGTCCAAGTCCTAGTACTGATCTTGGTCCTAGTCTTACTACTTGTCGTTATCCTATTACTAATCTCGGTCTGGGTTCAACTACTGGTCTTGGTCACAATATTGTTCCTGGTCCTGATCCTACTATTGGTCCTGGGCCTAGTATCGAACTTGGTCCTTATACAACTACTAATTAAAGTCCCAATACTGATCCTGGTCTTGGCCCTAGTACTTATCCTTGTCCCACTAACTATCCTGGTTTGAGTCCACCTACTGGTTAAGGTCCTAATACTGATCCTTTCCTGGTCCCAATATTGATCATAGTCCTAGTCGAACTACTTGTCCTAGTCTGAGTACTGATCCTAGTCCCAATACCGATCCTGATCCAGTTACTGGTCTTGGTCCAAATATTGATCCTTGTTCGGGTCCAAGTACTGTTCGTGGTCCCAGTACTGATCCTAGTCTTGGTCCTACTACTGGTCTTGGTCCAAGTAATGAACTTGATCGTGGTCCCCAGTACTAATCCTTGTCCTGACCATGATCAATCTTGGTTGTTATACTTATCCTAGCCCTAGTCCTACCGTTGGTCCTTGTCCCAGTATTGATCCTGGTCCTAGTCCAACTACTAAACCTAGACCCAGTAATGATCCTTGTCCAACTACAGGTCCTTGGCCTAGTACTGATCCAGGTCCTGGTCCTAATACTGATCTTGGTCCTGGTCATGGTCCTACTAATGGTCCTAGTCGTGGTATTATTTTAGGTCCTAGTCCTGGTTCAACTAGGTTATGATCCTATTATTAGTCATGGACCCAGTACTGATCCTTGTCCAACTACTGATCTTGGTCCTAGTCCTGGTCCAACTACTAGTCCGAGTGTTGACCCGGTCCAATTTCTGGTCCTGGTCCCGGTATTGATCTAGGTCCTCGTCCCAGTACTAATCTTGGTCTTGGTCCTCGTCCAACTACTGGTCCTAGTATTGATCCTAGTCCAACTACTGGTCCTGGTCCCAATTCTAATCTTGGTCTTGCTCCTACTACTGGACCTAGTTCTGGTATTGATCTTGATCCTGGTATAACTATTGGTTCGGGTCCTAATATTGATCCAAGTCTCAATACTAATCCTGGTCCTCGCCCAACTACTGGTCCTGACCCAGTATTGATCCTGATCCCAATACTGATCATTGTCCAACTATCGGTCTTGGTCCTGGTCATACTATTGGTCCTTGTCCCAATACTGACCAATGTCTTGGTCCATTTACTGGTTTTGGTCCTAGTACTCATTTTCTTATTAGATAATGTGAGGAGTGATCTCTATATTATCGTGATAAGAAATGGGTAAAGACGTAAACAAATTATGTCCGAGGTAGGTATCTTGATAACCTTATGTAATCTTTGAATGATCCTTGTTAACCTCTTCGTGCTAAAGCAGTGGAATCTGCTGCGTAGGATCACGTCACGGTATAACAAGATGTGGAAGACAAGACATACGAGGCTCAACCTCATATGCTGAGATGCCAAAACTACATTTAATTAAAACATGGAGGGCTTGACAATCATAGGCCGAAATATTGAAAATAAAATGCGATGGCCTAACAACAAAGGCCGAGGGTGCAGAAAATCTAAACATGTAGTGGCCTGACAACCTAGGCCGAGGGTGCAGAATCTAAACATGCAGTGGCCTGATAACATAGGCTTGAAAGCAGGAAATCAAAACTAGATGGTGGCCTGACAACATAGGCCTGAGAGCAGTAAATCTAAACTAGATAGTGGCCTGACAACCTAGGCCGAGGGTGCAGAATCTAAACATGCAGTGAATCTAAACTAGATGGTGGCCTGTGTAAACACCTAATTATGCCCGAGACCCATTTTAAGGTGATTAATGTATAAAAGAAATTTAAAATGAAGTAGAATTATAATTAAAGAAAAGATTCAAATTCAAAACTAATACAAAATTAAAACCTGAAGAAAAAAAACAGACGAACAGAAAACAGACAAACAAAAAACAGACGAACAGAAAACATACAAAAGAATTCTGAAAAATGAAAATAAAGTTTTTTTAAAACCTAAATCAAGAAATAAAAAAAAACTAACAAAATAATAATAATAATAATAAAAATATAATAATAAATGATAATAAACAAAGCTTCAAAATAAAAAAGATCATCAAAAATCTGGAATTAAAACATTTTTAAAAAAAGGGAAATAACAAAAATCTTTTTTTCAAAAAAATAAATATATAAGAGAAAGCATAAATAAGAATTAGGATAGATATTTAAAACAAATCAAAAATCTAGAACTTTAGAACTGTGTAGAAAACCTGAAAAGTCTGAAAAAATTAAAACAATTAAAATCTAAGAAATTAATAAATATAAACAGAAAATTAAAGGATAACACAGAGCAAAATTTTTTTTTTGAAAATCAGAAAAAGAAGATCCCTATAAATAAGGGAAAAGCAAGGAGCACAGGGCTTTTTTTTTTCGTGCGAGAGAGATTTCTGACTTTGAAAGAAAAGGGAGCTTACGGCGAAACGATCCTGATTTTCATCTTACAAACGCCGAGATTCAAGAACTCGGTGATTCAGCTGGGCGGCGTGCATCCGTTTCTCCAATTCCG
Source organism: Canavalia gladiata (assembly GCA_037954105.1). Taxonomy (NCBI): domain Eukaryota; kingdom Viridiplantae; phylum Streptophyta; class Magnoliopsida; order Fabales; family Fabaceae; genus Canavalia; species Canavalia gladiata. The sequence goes on along the minus strand of CM075668.1, from coordinate 21,248,855 downwards.
ACTGAAGACATTCTTAGGCGCAACCCCGTCGAGCTTTGACACCTCGAGTGTTAACGAACCAAGGAGGAGTGGAGCTCTGGCCTTTCTTGAGTTCTTCACGGAGCGTTGGTATTCAACTAAGGAATTCAAGCTTTGTGAGATCTCTTCGTCGAATTACCAAGATCCTCGCTAGGAGAATTGATCGTATTGGAGATTCAAGCTCTCAGTAAGTGTCTTAGTCTCTGGTCCTCGCATGCCTTCTTTGTTTTCACAATTGAAATCAATTCTTTGTTCCAACATTCGAATTCTGCAAATTGGCTCTGTCTAAAACTTGCATGAACTAGGAATGAGAAAAGAAATTATGTTGCTATGACCGATCGAAAATTCTGAAAGATAATGTATGCAAACAAGTAATAGGCAAGGATTCTTGCAAAATAACCGCTTATTCGTTGCGAGATTTGTGTGGATCTTGTTACTGAAAGTCATATAAGAAAGGCTCGAGGATCATTTATAGCCTAAGGTTCACTGGATCAACACATAGAGATGTAGGCTGCTACGAGTCTTGTTCCCAATCTGGTTGAGGGCGATGTAAATTAAAACTGAAGAGCAACAAAGCTGAATTTCTTCCTCCTCTGTATAAGTATAGCATATGTCTGAAGTAGTTAAGTCGCGTTATGAAAATCTTCATGTTCTCTACTTTGCGTGCATCCTTGTTTGCATGACAATTCTGCCATGGCCCTCACTCTGTACGTCCCGACTGCGCTGGTCACTCTGGAACCTCAAGAACTCTAAGAAGTAATCAATAAATACGGCTAGGAAAAGTCATAAAGAAAAAGAAGAGAGACGAGGAATAGAGGGAAAGAGGAAGAGGTCCAAATCACAGTCACAGCCGCAACCATAGCCACCGAGCGTGATTTTACTCACAAAAATCAAAGAATTCACTTGAGATCTGCTTGCAGACCTTACCAACGGACACTCCTCACTTCCTACGACTATGCATGAATTCCCCATCAAGCTCGCAATGCACTTTGAACATGAAATGGGGCTAGAAAATTCTGGTGCCTATGTCCAGGGGGAAAAACCGAAACCGGGTATATCAAGTATTGAAATGCAAGGCCAAGGTTGGCATTCCAAATCTGTCATAGCAACCGGTTAACTCCAAATTTGAATTGTCTCTTGTCAAGTTAGTACTATGTATATATGGATGAGTCATAAACCTGCCCAAGTGATGGCCATGGACTTGAATTAATGACCTTAATACCTGCTGCTAGGAATAAACCAGTCAAGGGGGTTATGAATGAAATCGCTTTAAACTTAGCCCAACCGATAGCTGACTCGTTGGCTAAAGCTGATATTCAAATGGCCACAAAAGGATGCTTTAATTTTAATTTGAACCACTAAAGTCTTAACTAGGCACTCAGCCTATTGGTCGGCGCGTCGCTCGTGCCCCTCGAGACTGGGGTTCAAAACCCACCAGGTTCACTTTTGTTGATTCAATTTCCAGCATTAACTACTAGTATTGGTGAAATAAGTGTCTAGGTATGCTAATGACAAGTCAATGACTTGGCTCAAGTGGTAGAGCATTTGGCCCCATCTCCCACACTTCCCCTTTTCTCATTTACAAATTAGTTTAGGTAATTACCATATTACCCCTTTAGGAATTCCAGAATTCCCAAAGTACCCCTACCAATACAATTACTCCACTGCCCTTGATCTTTCCCAGAATTCCAATCTTGCCCCAGGACCACAAATGACCTTATTACCGTCTTTCCCATTAATCCCCAATAGGTCCCATAGCCGGAGATTACCTTATTACCCCTAGTCTTTCCCACTAATTCCTAATAGGTCCCACATCCTGAAATTACCTCATTGCCCCTAGGGAATTCTGATAATTCCCAACAGGTCCTATATCCTGAAATTACCGTTTTACCCTTAGGAAATTCTGTTAATCCCTATTTTGTCCCCAAATTACACAAAAATTAATAAAAATTCCAAAAAATATAGAAAATTTAGAAAATTAAAAAAAAATTCCCGGAAAATAAATAAAAATATAGAAAATTTAGAAAATTAATAAAAAATTCATAAAAATTTAGAAAATTTAGAAAATTAATAAAAAATCCCAGAAAATAAATAAAAATTTAGAAAATTTAGAAAATTAATAAAAAATTCCAGAAAATTAATAAAAATATAGAAAATTCAGAAAATTATTGAAATGTCCGGAAATTACTAAAAAGTTTCAATTAAAAAATCTAAAATTCATAGAAATCTCATAAAAATCCCATGATTGCTAAAAATTACATTAAACTCCCAATCGCCTCAAAATCTAGTTTTCTCTTATCCTGTGACCTACATCAATCGCGAAGTATTTCTCTTCTTCGTTTTTTGAGTATTTTAGGATCTTCGAGTCTCATGCAATGGGCTCTAAATAGGGAACTGGCGGTTTACCTGCTGTTCAACATTTAGTAGTTCGTATAGGTCCTTGTGCTGCCTTAGCCGCCTCGGGCCTTGTGCATGAGTGGACTTGAGGTCCTTCTCAAATAAAAAATATGTATATCTTTTCCTAAATATTTTGGGGATTCTAGGTCTCACGCAACAGGCTCTAAATGGGGAACTGGCGGTTTACCTGCTGTTCAACATTTAGCAGTCTGTATAGGTCCCTGTGCTGCCTTAGCCGCCTCGGGTCTTGTGCATGAGTGGACCGAAGATCCCTCCCAAAAATAAAACTGCTTTTCAAATAAAAAAATCTTCAAACATTCTTTCAAAACACTTTTTGAAGGTCAAGCCTTCACAAACTAGAACTACGTAAGCCTTGAGTTTCCCATTGCACCGGGGAATACGTAGGAGCAGGATTAAGTCCTGTCAGGTTAACCTCCATCAAATTATTTTTCACATTAAAGGGATCCAACCAGTTCTCAAAATCACACACTCAGTTAAGGGTGCTGTTCTTTGGAACGGGCAAGTGGGGTGCCTAATACCTTCCCCACTTGTAACCCACTCCCGAATCTCGAATCTCATTTTCTAGTTAAGGTTTTTCCAAACTTTTCCCTTCAATAAAAATTTGGTGGCGACTCCACATCATCAATGATTCATTTTTCAAAATTTTAGCGACTTCGTCGTCTCGTCGGAATTACAGTTGCGACATGGTGGCCTGACAACATAAGCCTGAAAGCAGTAAATCTAAACTAGATGGTGGTCTAACAAACTAGGCCTGAAAGCAGTAAATCTAAACATGCAGTGAATCTAAACTAGATGGTGGCCTGACAACATAGGCCTAAAAGTAGTAAATCTAAACTAGATGGTGGCCTGACAGCATAGGCCTGAAAGCAGCAAATCTAAACTAGATGGTGACTTGACGACATAGGCCTGAAAGTAGTAAATCTAAACAAGCAGTGAATCTACACTAGATGGTGGCCTGAAAAGATAGGCCTGAAAGTAGTAAATCTAAACTAGATGGTGGCCTGACAACCTAGGCCGAGGGTGCAGAATCTAAACATGCAGTGAATCTAAACTCGATAGTGGCCTGACAACCTTGACCTGAAAGTAGTGAATCTAAACATGCAGTGAATCCAAACTAGATGGTGGCCTGATAACATAGGCCTGAAAGCAGAAAATCTAAACTAGATGGTGGCTTGACAACAGGGGCCTGAAAGTAGTAAATCTAAACTAGAAGATGGGCTGACAACCTAGGCCTGAAAGAAGTAAATCTACAAATGCAAAGAATCAAAACTAGATGGTGGCCTGATAACATAGACCTGAAAGTAGTAAATCTAAACTAGATGGTGGTCTGACAACAGAGGCTTGAAAGTAGTAAATCTAAACTAGAAGGTGGGCTGACAACATAAGCCTGAAAGCAGTAAATCTAAACTAGATGGTGGCCTGACAACATAGGCCTGAAAGCATTAAATCTAAAATATATGGTGGCCTGAAAACCTAGGCCTGAAAGCAGTAAATCTAAACATACAGTGAATCTAAACTAGATGGTGGCCTGACAACATAGGCTTGATAGCAGTAAATCTAAACTAGATGGTGGCCTGACAACATAGGCCTGAAAGCAGTAAATCTAAACTAGATGGTGGCCTGACAACATAGGCCTGAAAGCAGTAAGTCTAAACATGATGGTGACCTGACGACATAGGCCTGAAAGCAGTAAATATAAACTAGATGGTGGCCTAACAACCTAGGCCTGAAAGTAGTAAATCTAAACATACAGTGAATCTAAACTAGCTGGTGGCCTAACAACAGAGGCCTGAAAGTAGTAAATCTAAACTAGATGGTGGATTGACAACCTAGGCCTGAAAGCAGTAAATCTAAACATGCAGTGAATCTAAACTAGCTTGTGGCCTTATAACAGAGTCCTGAAAGCAGTAAATCTAAACTAGATGTTGGCCTGAGAACAGAGGCCTGAAAGTAGTATATCTAAACTAGATGGTGGGCTCACGTCATAGGCCTGAAAGCAGTAAGTCTAAACATGATGGTGACTTGACTACATAGGCCTGAAAGTAATAAATATAAACTAGATGGCAGCCTTACAACATGTGCCTGAAAGCAGTAAATCTAAACTAGATGGTGGCTTGACAGCATAGGTCTGAAAGCAGTAAATCTAAACTAGATGTTGGCCTGATTATAGAGGACTGAAAGTAGTAAATCTAAACTAGAAGGTGGGCTGACAACATAAGCCTGAAAGCAGTAAATCTAAACTAGATGGTGGCCTGACAACATAGGCCTGAAAGCAGTAAATCTAAAATAGATGGTGGCCTGACAACCTAGGCCTGAAAGCAGTAAATCTAAACATGCAGTCAATCTAAACTAAATGGTGGCCTGACAACATAGGCCTGAAAGCAGTAAATCTAAACTAGATGGTGGCCTGACAACATAGGCCTCAAAGCAGCAAGTCTAAACATGATGGTGACCTGACGACACAGGCCTGAAAGCAGTAAATATAAACTAGATGGTGGCCTAACAACCTAGGCCTGAAAGCAGTAAATGTAAACATCCAGTGAATCTAAACTAGATTGTGGCCTGACAACATAGGCCTGAAAGTAGTAAATCTAAACTAGATGGTGGCCCGACAACCTAGGCGTGAAAGCAGTAAATCTAAACATGCAGTGAATCTAAACTAGATGATGGCCTGATAACATAGGCCTGAAAGCAGTAAATCTAAACTAGATGTTGGCCTAACAACAGAGGCCTGAAAGTAGTACATCTAAACTAGATGGTGGGCTGACAACATAGGCCTGAAAGCAATAAATATAAAGTAGATGGCGGCCTGACAACATAGGCCTGAAAGCAGGAAATCTAAACTAGATAGTGGCCTGACAACATAGGCCTGAAAGCAGTAAATCTAAACTGGATGGTTGCCTGACAACCTAAGCCTGAAAGTAGTAAATCTAATCATTCAGTGAATTTAAACAAGATGCTGGCCTGATAACATAGGCCTGAAAGCAGTAAATCTAAACTTGATGTTGGGCTGACAACAGAGGCCTGAAAGTAGTAAATCAAAACTAGATGGTGGGCTGACAACATAGGGCTGAAAGCAGTAAGTCTAAACATGATGGTGACTTGACTATATCGGCCTGAAGGCAGTAAATATAAACTAGATGGCGGCCTGACAACATAGCCCTGAAAGCAATAAATCTAAACTAGATGGTGGCCTGACTAAATAGGCCTGAAAGTAGTGAATCTACACTAGATGGTGGCCTGACAACATAGGCCTGAAAGTAGTAAATCTAAACTAGATGGTGGCCCTACAACCTAGGCCTGAAAGAAGTAAATCTAAAGATGTAGGGAATCTAAACTAGATGGTGGCTTGACAACATAGGCCTGAAAGCAGTGAATCTAAACTAGATGGTGGCCTGACAACATAGGCCTGAAAGGAGTAAATCTAAACTAGATGGCGGCTTGACAACATAGCCTTGAAAGCAATAAATCTAAACTAGACGGTGGCCTTGCAACATAGGCCTGAAAGCAGTAAAACTAATCATGATGGTGACCTGACCACATAGGCCTGAAAGCAGTAAATATAAACTAGATGGTGGCCTAACAACCTCGGTCTGAAAGCAGTAAATCTAAACATCCAGTGAATCTAAAGTAGATGGTGGCCTGATAACGTAGACCTGAAAGCAATAAATCTAAACTCGATGTTGGCCTGACAACAGAGGCCTGAAAGTAGTAAATCTAAACTAGATGGTGGGCTGACAACATAGGGCCGAAAGCAATAAGTCTAAACATGATGGTGACTTGACTACATAGGCCTGAAAGCCGTAAATATAAACTAGATGGCGGCCTGACAACATGGGCCGGAAAGCAGTAAATCTAAACTAGATGGTGGCTTGACAACATAGGCCTGAAAGCAGTAAATCTAAACTAGATGGTGGCCAGACAACATAGGCCTGAAGTTGTGAATCTACACTAGATGGTGGCCTGACAACATAGACCTGAAAGTAGTAAATCTAAACTAGATGGTGGCCCTACAACCTAGGCCTGAAAGAAGTAAATCTAAAGATGTAGGGAATCTAAACTAGATGGTGGCCTGACAACATAGGCCTGAAAGCAGTGAATCTAAACTAGATGGTGGCCTGACAACATGGGCCTGAAAGCAGTAAATCTAAACTAGATGACGGCTTGACAACATAGCCTTGAAAGCAATAAATCTAAACTAGATGGTGGCCTTGTAACATAGGCCTGAAAACAGTAAAACTAATGATGATGGTGACCTGACCACAAAGGCCTTAAAGCAGTAGATATAAACTAGATGGTGGCCTAAAAACCTAGGTCTGAAAGCACTAAATCTAAACATCCAGTGAATCTAAAGTAGATGGTGGCCTGACAACGTAGGCCTGAAAGCACTAAATCTAAATTCGATGTTGGCCTAACAATAGAGGCCTGAAAGTAGTAAATCTAAACTAGATGGTGGGCTGACAACATGGGGCTGAAAGCAGTAAGTCTAAACTAGATGGTGACTTGACTACATTGGCCTGAAAACAGTAAATATAAACTAGATGACGGCCTGACAACATGGGCCTGAAAGCAGTAAATCTAAACAAGACGGTGGCCTGACAACATAGGCCTGAAAATAGTAAATCTAAAGTATATGGTGGCCTGACAACATAGGCCTTAAAGCAGTAACCCTAAACATGATGGTGACTTGACGACATACGCCTGAAAGAAGTAAATCTAAACTAGATGGCGGCCTGACAACATAGCCCTGAAAGCAATAAATCTAAACTAGATGGTGGCCTGGCACACAGGCCTGAAAGCAGTAAAACTAATCATGATGGTGGCCTGACCACATATGCCTGAAAGCAGTAAATCTAAACTAGATAGCGGGCTGACAACAGAGGCCTGGAAGTAGTAAATCTAAACTAGAAGGTGGGCTGACAACATAAGCCTGAAAGGAGTAAATCTAAACTAGATGGTGGCCTGACAACCTAGGCCTGAAAGCAGTCAATCTAAACATGCAGTGAATCTAAACTAGATGGTGGCCTGACAACATAGGCCTGAAAGCAGTAAATCTAAACTAGATGGTAGCCTGACAACATAGGCCTGAAAGGAGTAACTCTAAACATGGTGTTGACCTGACGACACAGGCCTGAAAGGATTAAATATAAACTAGATGGTGGCATAACAACATAGGCCTGAAAGCAGTAAATGTAAACATCCAGTGAATCTAAACTAGATTATGGCCTGACAACATAGGCCAGAAAGCAGTAAATCTAAACTAGATGGTGGCCAGACAACCTAGGCCTGAAAGCAGTAAATCTAAACATGCAGTGAATCTAAACTAGATGGTGGCCTGATAACATAGGCCTGAAAGCAGTAAATCTAAACTAGATGTTGGCTTGACAACAGAGGCCTGAAAGTAGTACATCTAAACTAGATGGTGGACTGACAACATAGGCCTGAAAGCGGTAAGTCTAAACATGATGGTGACTTGACTACATAGGCGTGAAAGAAGTAAATATAAACTAGATGGAGGCCTGACAACATGGGCCTAAAAGCAGCAAATCTAAACTAGATGGTGGCCTCTAAATAGACGCCTGAAATTATTAAATCTAAACTAGATGGTGGCCTGACAACATAGGCCTGAAAGTAGTAAATCAAAACTAGATTGCGGGCTAACAACATAGTTGTGAAAGCAATAAATCTAAACTAGATGGTGGCCTGACAACATAGGCCTGAAAGTAGTAAATCTAAACTAGATGGTGACCTGACAACATAGGCCTGAGAGTAGTAAATCTAAACTAGATGGTGGCCTGCCAACCTAGGCATGAAAAAAGTAAATCTAAACTAGATGGTGGCCTGACAAGCTAGGCCTGAAAGAAGTAAGTCTAACCATGATGGTGACTTGACTACATAGGCCTGAAAACCGTAAATATAAACTAGATCGCGGTCTGACAACATGGGCCTGAAAGCAGTAAATCTAAGCAAGATGGTGGCCTGACAACATAAGCCTGAAAGCAGTAAATCTAAACTAGATGGTGGCCTGAAAACATAGGCCTGAAAGTAGTAAGTCTAACCATGATGGTGACCTGACGACATAGGCCTGAAAGCAATAAATATAAACTAGATGGCGGCCTGACAACATAGGCCTGAAAGTAGTAAATCTAAACTAGATGGTGGCCTGACAACATAGGCCTGAAAGTAGTAAATCTAAACTATACATGGTGGCCTGACAACCTAGGCCTGAAAGCAGTAAATCTAAACATGCAGTGAATCTAAACAAGATGCTGGCCAGATAACATAGGCCTGAAAGCAGTAAATGTAAACTTGATGTTGGGCTGACAACATAGGGCTGAAAGCAGTAAGTCTAAACATGATGATGACTTGACTATGTAGGCCTGAAGGCAGTAAATATAAACTAGATGGCGGCCTGACAACATACGCCTGAAAGGAGTAAATCTAAACTAGATGGTGGCCTGACAACATAGGCCTGAAAGTAGTAAATCTAAACTATACATGGTGGCCTGACAAACTAGGCCTGAAAGCAGTAAATCTAAACATGCAGTGAATCTAAACAAGATGCTGGCCTGATAACATAGGCCTGAAAACAGTAAATCTAAACTTGATGTTCGGCTGACAACAGAGGCCTAAAAGTAGTAAATCAAAACTAGATGGTGGGCTGACAACATAGGGCAGAAAGCAGTAAGTCTAAACATGATGGTGACTTGACTATATAGGCCTGAAGGCAGTAAATATAAACTAGATGGCGGCCTGACAACATAGCCCTGAAAGCAATAAATCTAAACTCGATGGTGGCCTGATACCATAGGCCTGAAAGTAGTAAATCTAAACTAGATGGTGGCCCTACAACCTAGGCCTGAAAGAAGTAAATATAAAGATGTAGTGAATCTAAACTAGATGGTGGCCTGACAACAAAGGTCTGAAAGCAGTGAATCTAAACTACATGGTGGCCTGACAACATAGGCCTGAAAGCAGTAAGTCTAACCATGATGGTGACCTGACGACATAGGCCTGAAAGCAGTAAATATAAACTAGATGGCGGTTGACAACATAGGCCTGAAAGCAGTAAATCTAAACTATATGGTGGCCTGACAACATAGGCCTGAAAGGAGTAAATCTAAAGTAGATGGTGACCTGGCAACATAGGCCTAAAAGCAGTAAAACTAATCATGATGGTGACCTGACCACATAGGCCTGAAAGCAGTAAATATAAACTAGATGGTGGCCTAACAACCTAAGTCTGAAAGCAGTAAATCTAAACATCCAGTGAATCTAAAGTAGATGGTGGCCTGATAACATAGGCCTGAAAGCAGTAAATCTAAACTCGATGTTCGCCTGACAACAGAGGCCTGAAAGTAGTAAATCTAAACTAGATGGTGGGCTGACAACATAGGGCTGAAAGCAGTAAGTCTAAACAGGATGGTGATTTCACTACATAGGCCTGAAAGTAGTAAATATAAACTAGATGGCGGCCTGACAACATGGGCCTGAAAGCAGTAAATCTAAACTAGATGGTGGCTTGACAACATAGGCCTGAAAGCAGTAAATCTAAACTAGATGGTGGCCTCACAACATAGGCCTGAAAGTAGTAAATCTAAACTAGATGGTGGCCTGACAACCTAGGGCTGAAAGAAGTAAATCTAAAGATGCAGTGAATCTAAACTAGATGGTGGCCTGACAACATAGGATTGAAAGCAGTGAATATAAACTAGATGGTGGCCTGACAACGTAGGCCTGAAAGAAGTAAGTCTAACCATGAAGGTGAGCTGACGACATAGGCCTTAAAGCAGTAAATATAAACTAGATTGCGGCTGACAACATCGGCCTGAAAGCGGTAAATCTGAACTATATGGTGGCCTGACAACATAGGCCTGAAAGCAGTAAATCTAAAGTAGATGGTGGCCTAGCAACATAGGCCCGAAAGCAGTAAAAATAATCATGATGGTGACCTGACCACATAGGCCTTAAAGCAGTAAATATAAACTAGATGGTGGGCTAACAACCTAGGTCTGAAAGCAGTAAATCTAAACATCTAGTGAATCTAAACTAGATGGTGGCCTGATAACGTAGCCCTGAAAACAATAAATCTAAACTAGATGTTCGCCTGACAACAAAGGCCTGAAAGTAGTAAATCTAAACTAGATGGTGGGCTGACAACATAGGGCTGAAAGCAGTAAGTCTAAACATTATGGTGACTTGACTGCATAGGCCTGAAAGCAGTAAATATAAACTAGATGGCGGCCTTACAACATGTTCCTGAAAGCAGTAAATCTAAACTAGATGGTGGCCTAACAACATAGGCTTGAAAGCAGTAAATCTAAACTAGATGGTGGCCTGACAACATAGGCCTGAAAGTAGTAAATCTAAACTAGATGGCAGCTTGACAACATAGCCTTGAAAGCAATAAATCTAAACTAGATGGTGGCCTGGCAACGTAGGCCTGAAAGCAGTAAAACTAATCGTGATGGTGACCTGACAACATAGGCCTGAAAGCAGTAAATATAAGCTAGATGGTGGCCTAACAACCTAGGTCTGAAAGCAGTAAATCTAAACATCCAGTGAATCTAAACTAGATGATGGCCTGATAACGTAGGCTTGAAAGCAGTAAATCTAAACTAGATGTTGGCCTGACAACAAAGGCCTGAAAGTAGTAAATCTAAACTTGATGGTGGGCTAGCAACATAGGGCTGAAAGCAGTAAGTATAAACATGATGGTGACTTGACTACATAGGCCTGAAAGCAGTAAATATAAACTAGATGGCGGCCTGACAACATGGGCCTGAAAGCAGTCAATCTAAACAAGATGGTGGCCTGACAACATAGGCATGAAAATAGTAAATCTAAACTAGATGGTGGCCTGACAACATAGGCCTTAAAGCAGTAAATCTAAACATGATAGTGACATGAGGACATAGGCCTGAAAGCTGTAAATCTAAACAAGATGGCGGCCTGACAACATAGCCCTGAAAGCAATAAATCTAAACTAGATGGTGGCTTGGCACATAGGCCTAAAAGCAGTAAAACTAATCATGATGGTGACCTGACCACATATGCCTGAAAGCAGTAAATATAAACTAGATGGCGGGCTGACAACATAGGCTTGAAAGAAGTAAATCTAAACTATATGGTGGCCTTACAACATAGGCCTGAAAGCAGTAAATCTATACTAGATGGTGACCTGACAACATAGGCCTGAACGCAGTAAATCTAAACTAGATGGTGGCCTGACAACCTAGGCCTAAAAGCAGGAATTCTAAACTAGATGATGGCCTAACAACCTAGGTCTGAAAGCAGTAAATCTAAACATGCAGTGAATCTAAACTAGATGGTGGCTTGACAACAAAGCCTTGAAAGCAGTATATCTAAACTAGATGGTGGCCTGACAACCTAGGCCTGGAAACGGTAAATCTAAACATGCAATGAATCTAAACTAGATGGTGGCCTGACAACATAAGCTTGAAAGCAGTAAATCTAAACTGTATGGAGGCCTAACAACATTGGCCTGAAAGCAGTAAATCTAAACAAGATGGTGGCCTGACAACATAGGCCTGAAAGTAGTAAATCTAAACTAGGTGGTGGCCTAACAACGTAGGCCTGAAAGCATGAAATCTAAACTAGATGGTGGCCTGACAACATAGGCCTGAAAGCAGTAAATCTAAACTAGATGATGGCCTGACAACATAGTCCTGAAAGCAGTAAATGTAAACATGATGGTGACCTGAGGACATAGGCCTGAAAGCAGTAAATCTGAACTAGATGGCGGCCTGACAACATAGGCCGGAAAGCATTCAATCTAAACTAGATGGTGGCCTGCAAAAATAGGATGAAAGCAATAAAATGGAACTAGATGGTGGCCTAACAACATAGGCCTGAAAGCAGTAAATCTAAACTAGATGGTGGCTTGACAACATAGGCCCGAAAGCAGTAAAACTAATCATGATGGTGACTGTCGCAACCTTAATTCCGACGAGACGATGAACTCGCTAAAATTGAAAAATGAGCTTATGGATTTTGTGGAGCCGCCACCAAATTTTTATTTAATGGAAAAATATTTGGAAAAACCCTGACTCGAGAATGAGCTTCTAAGTTCGGGAGTCGGTTACAAGTAGGGAAGGTGTTTGGCACCCTACTCGCTCGTTCCGAAGAACGGTATCCTTAAACTGAGTGTGTGATTTTTAAAATTGTTTGATCCCTTTAATTAGTGTGAAAATAAAAACTTGATGGAGGTTAGCTTGACAGGACTTGATCCTGCTCCTACGTATTCTGTGGTGCAATGGGAAACTCAAGGCTTACGTAGTTCTGGTTTGTGAAGGCTTGACCTTCGAAGAGTGTTTTGAAAGAATGTTTGAAGATTTTGCTATTCGAAAAGAAGTTTTATTTTTAGGAGGGGTCTTTGGCCCACTCATGCACAAGGCCCGAGGCGGCTAAGGCAGCACAAGGACCTATACGAACTACTAAATGTTGAACAGCAGGTAAACCGCCAGTTCCCCATTTAAAGCCCATTGCGTGAGACCTAGAATCCCAAAACATTTAGGAAAAGATATATATATTTTAATTTGAAAAGGACCTCAAGTCCACTCAGGCACAAGGCCCGAGGCGGCTAAGGCAGCACAAGGACCTATACGAACTACTAAACGTTGAACAACAGGTAAACCGCCAGTTCCTCATTTAGAGCCCATTGCGTGAGACTTAAAAATCCCAAAATATCAAAAAAGATTCTTTAAATTTTTGAGATAGAAATAAAATTACAGTTGATGTATGTTTTTCGATAAAAGAAGACTAGATTTTTAGGCAATGGAATTTTAAATGTCTTATGATTTATTTTGGGATTTCTGTTGATTTTCTAAACTTTTATTGCTTTTATTGTTTTTCTGTATTTTTATTGATTTTTCAGGAATTTTTAATTTTTATGTAATTTTCTATTTTTTATTTATTTTTCTGGAATTTTTTTTATTAATTTTCTGATTTTCTAGATTTTTTTATTTTCTGCATTTTTTTATTAATTTTTTTAATTTTCTAGAATTTTTTATTAATTTTTGATTTTCTGAAATTTTTTTATTAATTTTCTGATTTTCTAGAATTTTTTATTAATTTTTGATTTTTTAGAATTTTTTATTAATTTTTGATTTTCTGGAATTTTTGATTTTCTAGAATTTTTTATTTTCTGGAATTTTTTATTTATTTTTGATTTTCTGGAATTTTTTTTTTGATTTTCTGTAATTCTTATTAATTTTTATTTTCTGGAATTTTTTTTAATTTTTCTTAATTTGTGGATTTTTATTAATTTTCTTAATTTCTGTGAAATTTTTTATTAATTTTCTTAATTTCTGGATTTTTATTAATTTTCTATTTTCTGAAATTTTTTATTAATTTTCTATTTTCTGGAATTTTTATTAATTTTTCTATTTTCGGGGATTTTTTTATTAATTTTCTATTTTTTTAATTTTATTTATTTTTATTAATTTTCTTAATTTTTGTAATTTTTTATTAACTTTCTTAATTTCTGTAATTTTTTATTTTTAGGGTAAGATGGTAATTCTGGATGTTGGGGAATGCTTGAGGGCATTTTGGTATTTTGTGGTTGGTCTTGATTAGCTGGGCTTGCAAATGAATTGTGCAAGTTATTTTGAGCTGTGGCAGTGAGCTTTGGGTATTAAAAATGAAGAAGAAAATTACATGGAACAAGAATCGAACTTGCCACACGAATTTACGTACAGCGCTTCACCACCTAGTCTATTTAACTTTTGATAAAAATTTTGTAGCTCAAAATTAATAACTCATAGAGATCGGGTCTGTTTCTTTTTATTCTGCACAACAACTAATGGTAGGTCCCACCACTTTTCTGCATGGGATTGCATGGCCTATTAACATAATAGAGTTGGAGATTAATTGGGGGGAAAGAGAAAGGGTCCAAAATGCGTCCTGGTCCATCATGGATAATCACATTCAACTTCTCATGTATGCCTTGTAATCGTGTAAGACATGAGGCCATTATACTCTTGTACAGCAACGTCAACCATCTATATACTGGGCGGGCATACTTGTGGGTTGCATGAATAACAGTGGGTGAAAGTCTCATGGTTTGGTCTCTTAATAAGTCTATGAACCCGGCGTCATCTCTAGTGTGAACCCTGTGTGCACTCGTTTTGGCATATGCTGTGAGGGAGAATCAACATGTATGTGAGTGCTCTAACTGGGGGCTCATTCAGGTGGGGGCACAGTAACTAAAGAGGCCGTATTTGGATCAATGTCATTTATTTTAGCAACCAAATATCTGTGAGAAATCTCCCTATACCTGAACAAGTCTTTCATCATCCGTACAAGTTACTAGAGGTGGCTAAAAGTCTATATAAGACCTATTCCAAAGACATGTTTCTCTATTGACTATACCTCTCATCCACAACACTAGGCATCGCTATATCAGTATGCATTAATTGCAGTGTGCGTTGCACCCAGAATTGAACGTCAATGACTTATTGTCAGTTTGCCACAACTGCTCTAACCTTCTGTTACAGCGGCTTCCAAGGTAATAAAAAAGCATATATCAAAGCGTTGCTATCAGCTTTCGCTATGGGTCATTGGGTGAAGTTGTATATAACCAATTCAAATTAACTCAAGAACGACATTATGAACAGATTCCAAGCGTTGAATCGGATAGTTGTACGCATGGTGATTTTGATTTAAAATCTTTTTAGCACAAAATTCTACTCCTTAATCAAAGGCACGACCGCATGGACCGGCCGTTACAGGATCCGAATCATACCCAAGAATCATTTTTGTTCAAGCAATAGAACATGAGAATCATCACAGTGTTAAACAATGTACCCTTCAAATTTGCAGAGTTTCCTTCTTTTGAAGGAAGATCTTCAAGCTTCTTCCAAGAACCCAATGCTGTGGCGTGTGTAAACACTCATTTATGTCCGAGGCCACATTCTAAAATTAATTAATCGAGAAACCAAAAATAAATAAAAGGTAAAAAAACTGAAAAAAAACTGAAACGAAAAATAAATAAGCAATAAAAATAGAAATAAGGAAATAACAAAAAGACTAAAATTGAAAATACAGACTTTAAAAAAAAAAGATATATATATATATATATAAAAATCAAAATCTGAAAATAAAAAATAAATAAATAAAAAACCAAATGAAAGTAGAAAAACTAACTAAAAAAACAAAAAATCTGAACAAAAAGGAAAATGTTAAATTCTGAAATAAAAATAAAAATTAATTAATCAAAACAAAAAAAAAAGAATAAAAAAACAAAATCAAAATTTAACAAAAAAAAAGAGAGAAAAAAAGAGAAAGGAAAAAAAAAGAATAAAGAAACAAAATCAAAATTGAAAAAGGGGAATAAAAAAATCTTTATTAATCAAGGAATATAAAATCAGAAAAGAGGAGCAGTAAATAAAAGGAAAAAAAGCGGGAGTTTTCAAAATTGAAAGAGGGGTATAAAAAGGAAAAATACGCAATAAAGGGGGGTCTTCTTCCTTTTTCTTTTTTTTGGAGAGTGCCCAGAAATTCTTGTGGAGGCCAAAGATTGGAAAGGCATTCAGGAAAAGAGGGCATGCTCAGGTCCTGGTGGAGGTAGTAATGAAAGATTGGAAAAAGAATCCGAAGAGAGAAGGAGGAGATTTTCAAGCAATCCTCTACAGTAACTCCTCCTGCTCTTGGACGATCGGAAATCTGACATCGCTCTTCTCAGCGCGCTTTGTCCGACGTCAACAAGGAGAATTGATCGGAATAATGTCCACAAATACATCCGATCTTCGTTGATTGTGTGGAGGTTAGCCATGTCCATTACTCCCCTTGGAACCAAAAAATGTATAGAAATTGTTTCAATTATGTCTTAGTTAAGTTACAGGATTTGGATGCTAATTATATGATGACTGGCTCTCTGCATAACATATAACCATATGAAATTCAAGATTAGTTGTCGATTTTCCGTTTTGGTTAATTCTTTGCAAGATTTATACGAATTAGAAATGAATTCCCCTTAGTTATGAGCAGAGCAATCAAGAACATATCCATTCTCTGCTTAAAGGTTAACGGAGGTCACAAACCTAAATTCTAGAAGTAAATTTTCAATCCTCCGTTTCGCATGACGGTTCTACGTCAGAATGGTCAGTCGGATCCACTGAGCGTCGGGGTTATCCACGCGTGACTATAATAGAAAACTTGAATCACATATAATGGGTCGTGTGCTCCTTGAGGGTTGAGGAAAGAGACGTGCACCCAATCGCGATTTCTAACTCAATTTCTGTTGGTCGCGGAGGCCCATTTAAATTCACAATATGGTGAACAATTCTGCTTTCGTACGTCTACGGAAATGATGCCCCATGCAAAAACAGTGGAGATCTAAGCCTAGGTGCATTAAAGGGAGAATGGGAGGTTGTTGTACGTGGGCCCACGAGCACTTGTACTACGCCGTGCGAAAGGATTCACAAGAAGAAGATTAGCTCAAAATTGGTGCAGGAATAGCATTTAATGTGAGAAAAGCCTACGCAGAAAAGACAAAGACTAATTAAAGCGGTGGGGCCCACGACAAATTTCCATTAAAAGTTTCTAAGCCCCTTCCTTTTTACAATTAAGGTCCCTAAATTTCATAATTTGCCCTTAAACCCTTTTACTTTCAATATTTATATTTTGGCCCTTAATTTTTCATATTTGCATTTTGGCCCTCCAAATTTTACATTATTACATGCAGACCTCAAAATGTCCCAAACTGCCAAATTACCAAAATGCTCCCAAACTTTCCACAAATTCCCATTATGTCCCAAATTGTCTAATTACCAAAATGCCCCCAAACGTTCCATACATTTCAAATCTATCCTAAATTGCCTAATCTACCAAAATGCCTCCAAACTTTCCACAAATTCCAGATCTGTCCCAAATGGCCTAATTACCAAACTTTTCACTGATTCCAATCCTTTCCCTAAACTTTCTACTAATTCAAAACTAACCCCAAAAGAATTTTTTTTATATGTTCTAATTAATTGTTTCCTCAAAATTCTAGAAAACAAATCCAACTTTTTTTTTTTCACATAAAATCAAATTCCCTTTTTTAAAAAATCAAGTCAAAATCCTTCCATCCAAGCCAAATCCGAAAAGTTCAAAACAAGCTCTTTTCAAGAGAATTCAAATCAAATTCTTTTTTAAATCAATCAAGATCAACCTTTTTTTTATTCTTCTTTTAAATCAAGTTTTTTGGTTCTCAATCTCACGCAATGAACCCTAGGGACGAACTGGTAGCTTTTTCTGCTGTTCGCTTCCTAGGAATTCATATGGGTCCCAAGTGCAGCCGTAGTTGTCTTGGACCCTGTGCATGGGTGGGCTGAGAACCCTTCTGTAAATAATGTCAATAAAAAACTTCATTTTAGAATTCCTAAGTCTCACGCGACGAATCCTAAGCATGAACTGGTAGCTTTTTCTGCTGTTCGGGGTTTAGGAATTCGTATGGATCCTAGTGCAGCCGTAGTTGTCTTGGATCCTGTGCATATATGGACTAAGGATTCTCCTTAAAATATTTTCAAAACAATCAAGCCATTTTCAAATGTTACTTCCCAAGTAGCTCCGAAGGTCAAACCTTCAAGCACTTTTTAAAAATTCCTTTAAACACTTTCGAAGGTCAAGCCTTCGAATCACACCAGAACTACGTAAGCCTTGAGTTTCCCATTGCACCAGGGAATACGTAGGAGCAGGATCAAGTCCTGTCAGGCTAACCTCCATCAAATATTTATTTCCACTCTAATAAAAGGGATCAAATCGTTTTCAAATAATCATACACTCAGTTTAAGGGTACTGTTCTTCGGAACAGGCGAGTGGGGTGCCTAATACCTTCCCCACTCGTAACCGACTCCCGAACCTAAATCTCATCCAGGGTTTTTCCAAATCTTTTTCCCTTAAATAAAAATTTGGTGGCGACTCCACATCAATAAAAATCATTTTTAAAATTTTAGCGAGTCCGTCGTCTCGTCGGAATTACAGTTGCGACAGATGGCGACTCCACTGGGGAATTTAGAGAGTCAAGCCCGTTTGATTGAGTGTGTCATATATTGATCCCTTTCCCTTTTATTTGCACAATTGGTTTATCTGTTATCTATCTATTGTTGTTTGTCTATTCTTTGTACAACCCTAGGATAGATGAATCATAAATTGCAATATATATCTGTACAATTTCCCCAATTGCAGGTATCCCAATTACTTGTGTGCCCTCATACACATTGCATATGCATTATCATGAGTGAGGCCCTATACCCAGGTCTGAGTGCAGCCTAGGACTAGAGGGATCTAGTGGTGTCACTTTGGGGCTTACGTCCTGTTTGACTATCACGAAAATCCCAGCTAGAGTGCGTCCTATTTGTAATGCCCTACAACTGGTAGCTTTTTCTGCTGTTGTGGCAAGCATTGCAGACTGGAACTTGGCTCTAGTGACCTCAACACCCCAGGATTACAAACCACCTTTGAGAGGTTCATATAAAATGCCATAGATCCCTAGGGCAGGTAACCCACATAAGAAGCAAAGAGGGCACACACACCCCTTTCAAGATACAAGGTTCACCGCTCACATGCACTTATTTGAACCAAACAATATGAAGCAGCAAAAGGAAGCCAAAAGCTAAAATCGGGGAGATACAAAATTCCAAATCAAGATAAAAATTCAAGAAAAAATCAAACAAAAACTTCTAGAGAAAATATATTTTGAAAATATTGAAAATATCCCAAAGAAAACTAAAAAGGACGTTTTAGAAATAGGAAATTAGGAAAATAATCTTTTGAAAATAAAAAAAATATAAAAGGATTTAATAGGAGAGAAGATGAAATTTTGAAAACATAAAGAACGCTTTCTAGAAAAAATTCTAGCAAAACTAAAGAGTGTTTCTAAACAAAACCAAAAGTTTTTAGCAAAATAAAAAACACCAAAACTCATAAAACACAAAAATTGCTAAAAACAAATAAAGCAAATATGGTTTATTTTCAAAATAGTCAAACTTCAAAAGTCTCTAAAAATTTTTTTTGTACATGGCATGCATTCATTCATTAATAAATTTATCATAAAAAGATTTCAAAAATCCTTTTTCATCCACATACTCATTTTACCCCAACATCTTTATCATTCATGATTTTTGCATTCAAATTATTTTTCAAAAATTAATTTTTAACTTCACCAGAAAATTGGAGAAACACAGCTTCCTCGACATCCTTATAGAACTCGAGCACAATCAAGAATCATGGATGAGCTGGAGAGACAAAATGAGGAGCTAAGAAATGAGGTCAAATCATTGAAGGAACAGATGGCCAAGTTAATAGAGGCCATCCAGCAGTCTAAACAGAAAGAGGCGACGGAACCCTTGCCAAGAGAACCAACCGACCCAACACACCTTCCTGGCTTCACTCCACCATTAAACATACCTTCGCAAACAGAAGAGGTTCACAATGGGTTTCCTCATGGGTATGCACCCTCATACAACCAAACACAAACCCAAACACAAGCCCAAATACAAACCCAAACACACAACCTACCCTCTAACACCACAGACATCCCCTATGCCATCCCAAACACCACCTCACAAGCCTACCAAGCAGCCGTTGGGGGAACGCACCCTATGTTCACCCAAGGGCCTCGCCCTGTATACATACCGTCTTCTCACCATCACCACATGTCAGAGGAAAACCCAAACCATCCTTCAAGTGAAGATACAGAAAAATGGAAGGGTCTAGAGGACAGGATCCGGGCAATTGAGGGAAACGCTTATGAAGCCAAAGATGCATCTGATCTATGCTTGGTACCAAACGTGGTCATCCCTCCCAAATTCAAGGTTCCTGAATTCGAGAAATACCAAGGAACCAGTTGTCCAAAGAAACATCTGACTATGTACTGTAGGAAGATGTCTGCATGTACTTACGATGAGAAGCTTCTCATCCACTTCTTCCAAGACAGCTTAACAGGGGCAGCTGCAACCTGGTACACTCAGCTAGAGCGGACACACATCCGTTCATGGAGGGATCTGGCTGAGGCTTTCCTCAAACAATATCAGTACAATACCGAGATGGCTCCCGATCGAACCCAACTCCAGAATATGGCCAAGAAGGGGAATGAGACCTTCAAGCAGTATGCTCAAAGATGGAGGGAGTTAGCTGCTCAAGTGCAACCTCCACTATCTGAAAAAGAGCTGGTCAGCACGTTCGTAGACACACTCCAAAATCCTTTCTATGACAAGATGATTGGCAGTGTGACTTCTAGCTTCTCTGATGTCATCATCATTGGAGAAAGGATCGAGGGTGGCATGCGTCGAGGAAGGATCACGCATAAGGCCACAGGGACAGTTGACGCCTCTACAGAAAAGAAGAGGACAGGTGAAGCTTATAATGCGGCTTCTGGTCAAGGACAGTATATACCTCCGACGGCACTTTATGGACCGATTAGCTTCCAACCACCACCATATACACCCTACACACCATATCCTTACATTGCCTCTACCTACCAAACACCCTACCATCCAGCTTACAACTATCCAACGCAAATACGACCGCCCACACCATACACAGTCCAAACACAAGCCATGAGCTCAAATTCTAGCCAAAGCCAAAAAAAGGAAAAAGAACCCGTCCAATTCGACCCTATCCCAATGACCTATACCGAGCTGCTACCTCAGCTAATCCAAAATTCCTTGGTGATTCCATACCCGCTGAAACCTCAAGAACCACCATATCCAAAATGGTACGATACAAATGCCATATGTGATTATCATGCGGGGTACATTGGTCATTCGACAGAAAACTGCCAGGTCCTGAAACGCAAGGTGCAAAGCCTAATTGATGCTAAACGGCTAGATTTCGGGAAGATCGTTCCTAATCCAAATCCTGAATCATGAGAGTTCATCTGCTGGCTAAGAAATGGGAGCAACACAATGAGCCGCCTTGTACAAGTCAAGCTATCGAGGAAGAACATCCAAAATTTGTCATATTTTTCAAAATTAATCTTTGTAAATAAATCTCAATGAATAAAACAAAATTTACATTTTTCAGGTTTTTGGAGCACGTGCCTCTCATTTTGGCTTTACTTTTTTTTTCACCATTCCTTGTCATCATTCAAGCCCGCTTCTTATTCCTATATCCAAACAATAAATACCGATTGATGATAAGGCTAGTGCTGTAATAAACAATCTTGAACGTCTAGTTAATCAAACTTAAAAGAGAAAAAAGCCCAATGAGGAAGCAGAATAACAACCAGGGATTCTAGATCCCTATTCAAAATGTCTTATCAAATAAAACATCCCGCTGGAATCAAGTCTAAATTCAGGCAAAATTTAGGGATGCAAAATAAGATCCGCTGAATTGGAAGCCAAGATGACCCAGGCAAGGTCGATGTCAAAATTCAAAATTCAAAGAAAAGAAGAGGACCTGCTGGATTAAAGTAAAAAATAATAATCCAGGAAAAATTAAGGTCAAAACATGAAATTCAGATGAACGATGATGATGATGATAATGATGATGAACGATGATGATGATGATGATAATGAACGATGATAATGATGATGATGGTGATGATGATGTTGGTGATGATGATGATGATGATGATGAAGGATGACGATGATGATGATGATGATGATGATGATGATGATGATGATGATGATGACGATGATGATGATGATTTTGAGGATGATGAATAGGATTGATGATGATGATGATATTATAGGTGTCGATAATAAATGATGACAGTGATGGTGGTGATGGCGATTATGATGATGATGAGGATGATGATGATGATGATAATGATGAGGATGAACGTTGATTATGATGAAAAATTATGATGATGATGATAAGGATGATGAACGATGATAATGATGATGATGATGATGATGATGATGATGATGAACGATAATGATGATTTCGATGATGATGATGATAAACGATGATGATGACAATGATGATGTCAAGGATCATGAATAAGATTCATAATAATCATGATGAATGATGATGATGATGATGATGAGGATGAACAATGATCATGATGATGAACAGTGATGATTATGAACTATGGTAAACATTGATGATGATGATTTTTTTGTGGATGACGATGATGATTTATGATGATGTTGCGGTTGACGATGATGACCATGTTGTTGAATGATGATAGTGATGATGATGATGATGATGATGATGATGATGATGATGATGATGATGTTGAGGATGACGATGATGACCACCATGTTGAATGATGACGGTGATGATGATGTTAAGGATGACAAATAGGGTTGAAGTTGACGATCATATTGAATGTTTTGATATTGAATAATGATAAGGGTGGTAATTATTGTAATTGTGATGATGATGGACGGTGATGAACGTCGATGACGATGATGAACGATAATGATGATGATGAAGTACAGTAAATTTTGATGATGACATTGAAGACACTTATGTATGAGGACAAGCGTGATGATGAACGATGATGAGCATGATGATGAACGATAATAGTGATGATGATGATGATGATCATCATCATCATCATCATGTTGAGGATGACGATTAGGATTGATGATGATGATGAACAACGATGATGGTGATGACAATGATGATGATGATGATGATGATGATGATGATGATGATGATGAACGATGATGATGATAATGATGAAGATGATGATGATGATGATGAACTACGGTAAACATTGATGAAGATGGTGATGTTTTTGTGGGTAACGATCATCATCATCATCATAGTTCATCATCATCAACATCATCATCATCACAATCTCCATCACCACCATCACTATCATCTCTCATTATCGACACATATAATATCATCATCATTAACATGATTGTTCATCATCATCATCACAATCACTATCATCACCATCACTATCATCATTCATCACCAACACATTGAATATCCTCATCATAATGAATCCTATTTGTCACCCTTAACATCATCATCATCGTCGTTGTCACCCTCAACATCATCATCATCATCATCATCAACAACAACATCAAGATCATCATCATCGTCATTCATTATTATCATTTTTTTCATCATCATCATCGTTCATTATGATCATCATCATCATCGTTCATCCCCATCATCCCAATTGCCATCATCACCATCACTATCAATATTCATTATCAACATATTGAATATCATCATCATCATTAATCCTATTCGTCATCCTCAACATCATCATCATTAATCCTTTTCGTTATCCTCAACATTATCATCATCATCATCGTTCATCATCATAATCATCATAATCATCATCATCATCATCATCATCCTCCTCATCATCATCACCATCATCATCATTATCATTATCATTATCATCATCGTCGTCTCATCACAATCAGTATCCTCACCATCACTATCATCATTCATTATCGACACATTGAATATCATCATAATCATCAATCCTATTCGTCATCCTCAACATCACCATCATAATCATCATCATCACTATCATCATTCATCATCGTCATCGTCATCATCATTAATTATCATCATCACCCTCAACATCATCATAAATCATCATAGTCATCCACAAAAACGTACTATTTTCTTACTCTTTCTTTCAAATATTTTTTTAAGACTATTTTTGAGAAATTTATTACTTCTTTATTAAGCGAGGATATAAAAACATGAAATTTTATAAATCAACTATATTGCAAAGATAGAAAATTTATTAGTGTAAGGATATTGAAACATATTTTAACCACATCATTTGTATAATGAAAATTTTACTTTTAGCTTTGATGTATATAATGGAAATCATTCAATATTTTTATTTACTTGAATGTGAATATGGTGAAATATTTTTTAACCACATCATTTGTATATAAAAAAAACTACTATCCTTTTAGCATTGATATAGATGATGGAAGTCATTTAAAAAATTTGGTGGTGACTTCATGATCACAAAATTCTTTTCTAAAATTTTAGGAAGTTCATCATTTCATTGTAATTACGGTTACGACAAGGTAATAGATAATGTGATTTTTTTTTTATTTTTCATATTTGATTAAACTATTTTAGGATTGTTTAACAAAAAATTAAGAAAATAAAAATTTATAATTTTAATTTTAGAATATTATATATTATTCTACAATAATAAGAAATAATTAATATATCAAAATTTATATTAATTTATTAATTTTATCTTTTATTAAAAAATATTAATTACAATATATTTATTTAAAACATTAAATTTTTCATTTTTTCTCTCTTTTTAAATCCTTCCTTTTAAAGCTATTCTTGAGAAATTCATTACTACATTAGTAAGAGATGATATAAAAACATAACATTGTATGAATCAACAATGTTACAAAAATTACTTCAATGTGAATATGTTGAAATATATTTTAATATCGTTTGTATGCAAAAAAAAAAAAAAACATGTAGTAAGTATCCTTTTAGCATTCATATAGATAATAGAAATTATTTTAAAAAAATTAAAATTTTTATAATAGATATAAAGTTTAAAAATAGCTTATGATTTATTTAGGATCTTATTTGATTTAATCATATACATTTGGATGATAGATAATATCATATTTTTTTTATTTGATTAAACTATTTGGATTGTCTAGCAGGAAATTAAAAAAAGTAAGATTATAACTTTAAATTAATAATATTATATATTATTTTACAATAATAATAATAAATAAATAATACCTTAAAGTTTTATTAATTTATTATTTTTTACCTTTTATTAAAAATATTAAATTTAAATATATTTATTTAAAATATAAAATTTACTATTTTATTATCTTTCTTTAAAATCATTTTTAAGACTATTTTTAAAAAAATTATTATTTCATTATCAAGAGAGGATATAAAAACATGATATTTTATGAATCACCAATATTGCGAAGACATGAAAATTACTTGAAGTGAAGATGTCGAAACATATTTTAACCACTTCATTTGTATAAAAAGAAATTATCCTTTTAGCATTGATGTTGATAATGGAAATGATTTAAAAAATTAATAATTTTTAGTTATATGTAAAAGTTTTAATATAACTTATTATTTATTTAAGATCATATATAATTTGATCTTATATATTTGGATGATAAACTATTCAATGGATAGTTTAGAAGAAAGTTAAAAAAAGAAAAAATTATAATCTTAAATTAAGAATATTATAAATTATTTTACAATAATAATAAATAATTATTATGCTAAATTTATATTATTTTATGTATTTTTATCCTTAATTTGAAAATATTATATTAAAATATCTCTATTTAAAACATAGGATTTATTATTTTTTTACTCTTTCTTTAAAAAAAATTTAAAAAAATTTATTATTTAATTATTGAGAGAGGATATAAAAACATGATATTTATAAATCAACCATATTGAAAAGACATAAAAATTACTTGAGAGTAGGAATGTTGAAACATATTTTAACCATCTCATTTGTATAAAAATATTTATCCTTTTAGTATTGATTAAGAAATGTAAAATTTTAGAATAGTTTATTATTTATGTGGGATCTTATAAGATTTAATCATATATATTTATATAATAGATAAAATAATATATTTTATTATCTTTTATATTTGATTAATCTACTTTAAATATTATTTATAAGGTAATAAAAAAATAAAAAAATTATAATTTTAAATTAAGAATAACACATATTATTTTATAAGAATAAAAAATAATTAATATATCAAAATTTATATTAATTTGTTATGTTTGTGATTATTTACATATATTAAATTAAAATGTGTTTGTTTAAAATAAAAAAAGTTGATATTTTTTGTCTCTTTTTAAGACTTTCCTTTTAAAAGTATTTTTAATAAATTCATTACATCATTATATAAAGACATAACATTTATGAATAAACAATATTAAAAACACATGAAAATTACTTGGAGTTGATATGTTGAAATACTTTTTAACCACATCATTTGTATTAAAAAATAACATTTATGAATAAACAATATTAAAATCACATGAAAATTACTTGGAGTTGATATGTTGAAATACTTTTTAACCACATCATTTGTATTAAAAAAACATACTGTCCTTTCAACATTTATATACATGATGGAAATCATTTAAAAAATTAATATTTTTTTAATAGATGTAATATTTTAAGATAACTTATCATTTATTTAGAATTTTATACGATTTGATCGTATATATTTGGATGATGGATAATATAATATATATATATATATATATATATTATTTTATATATTTGATTAAACAATTTGTAGAATTGTTTAGGCGAAAATTAAAAATAAAAATTCATAATTTTAAATTAAGAATATTATAAATTGTTTTACAACAATAATAAATAAATAATAAGTTAAGTTATATTAATTTATTCTTTTTATCTTTTATTAAATATATTAAATTAAATTATATTTATTTAAAAGATAAAATTTATTATTTTCTTACCCTTTCTTTAAAAAAAAATTTTAAGAATATTTTTAAAAATATTTATTATTTCATTATTAAAAGAGAATTGAAAAACATAACATTTAAAGAATCAATTATATTGCAAAGATATGAAAGTTACTTGAAAGTGAGGTAGTTGAAACATATTTTAACCATTTTATTTGTATAAAAAAATTAAACTTTTAACAATAATGAAGATAATGGAAATTATTTAAAAAGTTAATATTTTTTAGTAGATGTAAAATTTAGAATAGCTTATAATTTATTTAGAATCTTTTATGATTTAATATATATATTTAGGTAATTGATAATATAATAATATTTTATTAATCTTATTTATTTCATTAATCTATTTTAAAAATTGATTAGAAGGAAATAAAAATAAAGAAAAATTTATAATTTGAAATTAAGAATAATATATATTATTTTATAATTATAACAAATAATTAATATATAAAAATATATAATAATTTTTTATTTTTTCTATTTTTTAGAATATTAAATTCAAATGTATTTATTTAAAACAAAAAAATTATTATTTTTTTCTTTTTTTAAGACTTTACTTTTAAAGCTAATTTTTAGACATTCATAAATTTATTATTAATAGAGAATATAAAAATATAATATTGTATGAATCAACTATTACAAATACATAGAAATTACTTAGAGTTGAATATATTGAAATATTTTTTACCACATCATTTGTGTATAAAAAAATATACTATGCTTTTAGCATTGATATAGATGATGAAAATTATTTAAAAAATCAATATTTTTTTAATAGATCTACAGTTTTAAGATATATTATGATTTATTTAGGATCTTATGTGATTTAATCATATATATTTGGCTGATCGATAATATAATTTTTTTATTTTATATATTTGATTAAATTATTTGAACAGTTTTTTAAAATAAAATTAAAAAAATTCATAATTTTAAATTAAGAATATTATATATTATTTTATAATAATAATAACTAATTAATGTTAAAGTTTTTTAATTTATTCTCTTTTATATTTTATTTAAAAATATTAAATTAAAATATATTTATTTAAAACATAAATCTTAATGTTTTATTACTCATTCTTTAAAAATATTTTTTATTATTTTTCAAAAATTTATTATTTCATTATTAAGAGAGGATATAAAAACATGACATTTTATGAATAACTATATTGTGAAGACATGAAAATTACTTGAAAATGAGGATGTTGAAACATATTTAACCATTTAATTTGTCTAGAAAAACTATTTTTTTAGAATTTATGTACATAATGGAAATAATTTAAAAATTAATATTTTTTAATAGATGTAAAATTTTAGAATAGCTTATTATATATTTAGGATCATATATAATTTCATCGTATATATTTAAGTAATAGATAATATAATATATTTTATATTTTTATATATTTAACTAAGTTATTTTAAAGTTTGTTTAGAAATAAATAAAAAATTAAACAATATTATATATTATTTTATAATAATAAAAAAATGAATATATCAAAATTTATAATAATTTATTGTTTTGGCCTTTTTTTTTCAAATATTAACTTCAAATGTATTTATTTGAAAAGATATTATCCTATTTTTCTTCTCTTTTAAAGACTTTCCTTTTAAAACTATTTTTGAGAAATTAATTACTTCATTATTAAAGGAGAATATAAAAACATAATATTATATGAATCAACAATATTAGAAGGACATGAAAAATTTTTAAAAGTGAATATGTTGAAATATTTTTTAACTTCATCATTTATATGAAAAAAACATATTACCCTTTAATCATTGATATAGATGATGAAAATCATTTTAAAAAATTAATATTTTTTAATAATTGTAAATTTTTAAGATAATTTATAATTTATATAGGATATTATATAATCTATCATATATATTTGGGTGATAGATAATATAATATATTTTCTTTTTTTATTATATTTGATTAAACTATTTGAAGGGTTATTCACAAAAAAATATTAAAATTTTAAATTAATTAAATATTAATACGTTTAAGTTATAATAAATTATTATTTTTTATCTTTTAGTTAAAAATATTAAATTAAAATTTATTTCTTTAAAACATAAAATTTACTATTTTCTCACTCTTTCTTTCAAATCTTTCTTTTAAGACTATTTTTGAAAAATTTATTGCTTTCTTATCAAGCGAGGATATAAAAACATGAAATTTTATAAATCAATTATATTGGAAAGATAGAAAATTTATTTGATTATGAGAATATTCAAGCATATTTTAACCACATAATTTGTATAATGAAAATTTTACTTTTAGCTTTGATGTATATAATGGAAATCATTTAAAATTTATGATTTTTTTAATAGATGTAAAAAATTTTCATAGGTTATTATTTATTTATAATCTTATATGATTTGATCGTATATATTTAGAATAATAGATAATATAATATATTTTATTATTTTATATATTTGATTAAACTATTTTAAAGATTATTTAGAAGAAAATAAAAAATAAAAAAACTTATAATTTTAATTTAAGAATAATATATATTACTTTGTAATAATAAAAAATAATTAAAATATCAAAACTTATCTTAATTTATTATTTTTACCTTTTAATTACAACTATTAAATTAAAATATAGTTATTTTAAAAAAATTGTCATATTTTTCCTCCCTTTTTAAGACCTTCCCTTTAAATTTATTTTTAAAGAATTCATTGCTTCATTATTAATAGATCATATAAAAACATAACATTGTGTGAATCACCAACGTTACAAAGTCATGAAAATTACTCGAAGTTGAATATGTTGAAATATTTTTTAACCACATCATTTGTATGTAAAAAAAATATATTATCGTTTTAACTTTGATAAATAAGATGGAAATTATTTAAAAATTAATATTTTTTAATAGATGTAAAGTTTTAAGATAACTTATGATTTATTTTGAATATTATATGATTTGATTATATATATTGAGGTCATGGATGATATAATGTTTATTTTATTTTATAAATTTTATTAACTGTTTGAAGGATTATTTTCAAGAAAATTAAAAAAATAAAAATTTATAAATTAAAAACAAGAATATTATATATTTTTCAATGATAATAAATAATTAATATGTTATGTTATATTAATTTATTATTTTTATCTTTTATTTAAAATCAAAAATTAACTGTTTTCTAACTTTCTTTCAAACATTTCTTTAAGATTATTTTTGAGAAGTTTATTACTTCATTATGAAGAGAGAATATAAAAATATGAAATTTAAAGAATCAACTATATTCAAAGACATAAAAATTACTTGAAAGTGAGGATGTTGAATATATTTTAACCACTTGATTTCTATAAAATAATTATCTTTGCAAGATGTAGATAATAAAAATTATTTAAGACATTAATATTTTTTAATAGATATAAAATTTAGAAGAGCTTATGATTTATTTAGGATATTATATGATTTGATCGTATATATTTAGTTAATGGATAATATAATAATATTTTATTATTTTATAGATTTGATTAAACTATTTAAAAGATTGTTTAGCAGAAAATAAGAAATAAAGAAAAATTTGTAATTTTAAATTAAGAATAATATATATTATTTCTTAATAGTAAAAAATAATTAATATATCAAAATTTATATTAATTTATTCCTTTTGACTTTTATTTAAAAATATAAATTTAAAATATATTTATTTTCAAAAATTATCATTTTTCCTTTTTTTTAAAACTACTTTTGAAAAGTTCATTACCTTATGATTAATAGAAGATATGAAAACATAACATTGTATGAATCAATATAGTTATAATGACATGAAAATTACTTGGAGGTGAAGATGTTAAAAAAATATTTAACCACATCATTTGTATGTGAAAAAAATATACTATACTTCAAACATTGATGTAGATTATGGAACTAATTTAAAAAATTAATATGTTTTTAATAGATATAAATTTTTTAGTTAGCTTATGATTTATTTAGAATTTTATATAATTTGATCACATATATTTGGATGATAGATAATATAATATATTTTTCTTTTAAGTGTTTGATTAAACTATTTGAAGGATTGTCTAGAAGAAAATTAAGAAAAGAAAAATTTATATTGTAAATTAAGAATATTATAATTTTTTTACAATAATAATAAACAACTAATACATTAAATTTATATAAATTTATTATGTTTATCCTTAATTTTAAAATATTACACTAAAATATCTTTATTTAAAACATAATTTTTTTTCTTTTACTCTTTCTTCATAATCATTTTTTTAAGATTATTTTTGAAAAATTCATTATTTCATTAACAAGAGAGGATATAAAGACATGACATTTTATAAATGGAAATGTTAAAACATATTTTAACCATTTAATTTGTATTAAAATAATTATCCTTTTAGCATTAATGTAGATAATTAAAATCATTTAAAAGATTAATATTTTTAATAGATTTAAAATTTTAGAAGAGCTTATTATTTATTTAGGATCATATATGATTTGATTGTATATATTTAGGTAATCGATAAAATAATATATTTTATTATTTTATATATTTGATTAAACTATTTTAAAAATTGTTTAGAAGGAAAAAAATAAAGAAAAATTTATAATTTGAAATTAAGAATATTATATATTATAATATAATAATAATAATAATAAATAATTAATATATCAAAATTTATAGTAACTTATGATTTTGGGCTTTATTTACAAATATTAAATTAACATATTTATTTGAAAAGAAATATATTTTAACTTTTTCATCTTTTTATAAGATCTTCCTTTTATTTGAATAATTCATTACTTTATTATTAAGAAATGATATAAAAACATAACATTGTGCGAATTAACAATATTACAATGACATGAAATTTTCTTAGAGGTGAAAATATTGAAATATTTTTTATAAACATCATTTGTATTCCAAAAACACATAGTATCCTTATAGGATTGATATATATGGTAAAAATTGTTTAAAAAATTAATATTTTTAATAGATTTAAAATTTGGAATAGTTTATGATTTTTTTTGAATTTTATATGAGATGATCGTATATATTTAGGTAATAAATAATATAATAATATTTTATTCCTTTATATATTTGATTAAATTATTTTAAAGATTGTTTATAAGAAAGTAAAAAATAATAAAAATTTATAATTTGAAATTAAGAATATTATATATTTTAACATAATAATAATAATAATAAATAATTAATATATCAAATTTTATATTCATTTATTATTTTTGTATTTTATTTACATATACTAAATTAAATTATATTTATTTAAAATAAAATATATTTTAATTTTTTCCTTTTTTTTAAGACCTTCCTTTTATAATTATTTACGAGAAGTTCATTACTTTATTATTAAGAGAGGATATGAAAATATAACATTGTATGAATCAATAATTTTACTAAGACATTAAAGTGGTTGGAGGTGAAGATGTTGAAATATTTTTTAATAATAGTATTTGTATCTAGAAAAAACATATAGTATCCTTAATCAATGCTATAGATGATGAAAATAATTTAAAAAGTTAATTTTTTTAATAGATATTGTGAATACCGAATTATGTTCGAGACTCCATTTTTAAATTGGTAAATAAACAATACTTAGGTATATTTAATTAAAGTAAAAAATATAAAAATATAAAAATATAAAATATAAAATAATAATAATAAACCAATACAAACAAAAAGAGAGAGAGAAAAAGAGTAAAAATAGTAACAAAAATAAAAAGAAGAAAAAGGAAATTTTAGTTAGGTTAGTTAAAAATTAGTTAGATAAAATAAAAAAAAATAATAAAAATAAAGTTAAAAATGGAAAATGGCTTTTGGCGGGAAGTTAAGAAAAAAAAAAAGATAACAATATAAAAAGGGGGAAAGTTTGTCCTAGCGGGGGAGGACCTCATTGCCCTACACCCTTACATGCGGGTCCAGAGAGAGAACCATGGCCTTCTCAGCTCAGAGGACCTTCTCATGTCTCTGATCATGAGAACCAACAAGGAGCATGTCAGAGGGAGCTTGCTAAGCACATCATCCTTTGCTGCCATTGCTCATTGCCATAAGATGAAATTCCAACTTGATAATGCACAATTGAGTTTAAGCAAGACCAGTGTTAAAGGAGCATGAGACATAAGCTTCGTCCTCCAGTGACTCCTTTCACCTTCATCTGGATTCTCTAGTGCCCGCTATCTCCTATACAGCAAGAACTCCTTACACTTGCAGTGAATCAACTCCGCATTAGGCAGCTCCAGCTCTAGCAAAAGATAGCTTCACTCAGGTCAGTACTCTCACCTGATCTGTGCATCTCACCTCAGCGCTTACCTTGCTTATTTCAGTGATCCAATATTGTTTGATGATAAGAAGAAATGAATACCTAAGCGATTCTGATGTACATGTCAAAACTTGACTTAGAATCTGCATAGGAACAAGGATCTGATGTTTTGTCTCTTTTGCTCTTGACTTTTGATTAGAAGTTCACCATTGATTGATATAAGGCAGAGCAAATAATTCTGTTCAAAATCCTTTGTGAACTTGTTAAGTCTTAGATTATTTGCTGTTATTTGACCTCATTCCATGCTATAGTCTACTATAGATTTTTTTTCTAGTCCTATTTAATTGAATTTGATAATGCTCCGTTGAGTTCAAGCAAAATTTAGAATGAATATCTATAAGGAAAATCTCTTATGCCAAAAATGAACACACAAGAGAACAAAGCTCTAAGTCTTGGTCTGTATGGGATGGGTGGAAGAGAGTTTAGAAGGATAAGACAGTGTGATCGCTTACTACTTTAGTAACAGAAGCAATAAAATTAGGATACACACAAGATGCCTATTTCCACTAACACAGAACAGACTAGAGAGCCCTCATGATGTTAGAGTTGCTGAAGCTGGTTAGCAGCAAGGAAAATTAAAACTCACTTTGACAAATAAAGGTTGTAGACGGTTCTGTTGATGATCCAGGCAATAAGGAACCTGCTTTTATTTCTACTGAAAGTATATTAGACTGTAACACCAAAGGAAAAGTGTGAACTTGTGTTGGATGATGTAATATCAGAATGAAGTTGATCAAATTTCAATGTTAATTGATGACAAAGAGTTAAATCTTAGAGAATTATAAGGTGGAACCAATCTACTTATGTGTTCTGATCATCTTGCTGCCAGTGGAAAGTATGGCTACTCACTGTGTAAGATGTGCTAGTTAAGTTCCCCAGACAATGTCAAGAACTTGAGACACCTCTCTAGAACTTGTGAAGAAACTACTTAAGGTTTTCCATTTCATTCATACCTATGCTACAGTTGTTGAAATTTGTCCTTTCACTCTGGATTAGTTTGTTCAAGCATTTCATGATAAGGATTTGACGTCGCTTGGGAAGATTCATGTGGCCTTTCTCATGCTTCTTATATCTGACATTGAAGCGGAGCTTGCCAATGGGTCTTTACCTCATTTAAATAAGTCATGCAACTTTCATGCTTTGCTTCACTCGATTGAAAGTCAAGAATATTCCCTGGACTTTTGGAGAAGATCTCTAAATTCTCGTACTTGGCTTGTGATTGAATAAAATAAACCATACCCATCAACATTTTTAATTGGCCTAAATTAATGTTTTTAATTAGCATAAACTCTTCTATTTATTTTTAAAAAAATAAAAAAATAATTAATTTGGGTCAAGTCCAATCCTCCTTTTAATTTGGGTTGAGCCCAATTATTTTTAAATCAAGCCCAATTTTTCCTCTTAATTTGAAATCAAGTCTATTTCCCTTTAATTTGGGCGTCAAGCCCAATCCCTTTTGGATCAAACCCAACTCTTTTTTTTTTAAAAAAAAAACCAAGTCCATTAGTTATTTGAAATCAAATTCATCTTCTTATTTGGGTCAAGCCCAATTCCCTCCTATTTTTGTTATTAAGTCCATCTTCTTTAATGATCTTAGATCCCACGCAATGAGCTTTGAATATGAAAGTGCAACATACCCTGTCTTTCAATATTCGGAGAGTCACAAGAGTCGCAGTTCAACCCTTGCTTGCCTCAGACTCTGTGCATGTGAGTCAAAGATATTTATTTTTCAATATTTCTTCAAAAAGTAATTTTCCAAATACTTGTCAAAGTTTCAAACGGTCCTAGATCTCGCGCAATGGGCTTCGAATTTGAAAGTGCAGCATACCCTGTCTTTCACTATTCGGAGAGTCAAATGAGTCTCAGTGCAACCCTCGCTTACCTTTGATTCTATGCATATGTGGATCCGGGAACACGTGTAAAAGTCAATTTTCTTTTTCAAAATATGTTTTTTAACACTTAGTCTCACGGGTGAGCTCTAGATACGAACTGGTAGCATACCCTACTGTTCGGTATTTAGAGATCATATGTCTCAGTGCAGCCCTCGTTTGCCTCGGATCCTGTGCATATATAGACTAAGGATTTTTCAAATATATTCAAAATACTTTTGCTCATTTTTCAACATGTTATAAACCCTGCTTTTTCAATCACCCTTGAAGGTCAAACCTTCAAATTAGAACTACGTAGCCTTGAGTTTCCCACTGCACTAGGGAATACGTAGGAGCAGGATCATGTCTTGTCATGCTATTTTCCACCAACCTATTTATTTTATTCTAAACTAAAGGGATCAAACAATTTTTTTCAAAAATATCAAAATCACACACTCAGTTTAAGGGTACCGTTCTTCAGAACGGGCGAGTAGGGTGCTTAACACCTTCCCTATTCGTAACCGACTCTTGAACCTAGAGTTTATTCCTCAAGCTAAAGTTTTTCCAAATGTTTTCTCTTTTAAATAAAATTTGGTGGCGGCTCCACAATCAAATTAAATTCCTTCCTAAAAGTTTTAACGGATTCGTGATTGCGTTGTAATTACGGTTACGGTAGATATAAAGTTTAAAAATAACTTATAATTTATTGACGATCTTTTTATAATTTGATTGTATATATTTAAGTATTATATAATATTTTATTAAAATATTTTAAGGATTGTTTAAAAGGTAATAAAAAAATAAATAAAATATTACAATTTTAAATTTATAATATTATATTTTTTAATATAATAATAATAATTAATTAATATATCAAAATTTATATTAATTTTTATTTTTGCATTTAATTTAAAAATATTAAGTTAACCTTAATTTATTTTAAAAAAATATTTTAGTTTTTTTCCTCTTTTATAAGGCCTTCCTTTGAATTCTATTTATGAGAAATTTATTACTTCATTATTAAGAGATGATGTAAAAAAATATAACATTTTATTGATCAACTTTGTTACAAAATCATGAAAATTACTTGAAAATAAGTATGCTGAAACATATCTTAACCACATCATTTGGAGAAAAAAAATTCTCATTTTAGCATTGGTCTAGATAATGGAAATCATTTAAAAAATTAATATTTTTTAATAAATGTAAAATTTTAGAATACCTTATGATTTTTATTTACTATCTTATAGGATTTGATCATATACATTTAGGTAATAAATAACATAACATATTTTATTAAATTATTTTAAAGATTGTTTAGAAGGAAATAAAATATAAAAATTTTTTTTAATAGATGATGTAAAAAACATAACATTTTATTGATAACTTTGTTGCAAAAGCATGAAAATTATTTGAAAATGGGGAAGTTGAAACATATGTTAAGCACATCATTTGAAAAAAAAAATACTCATTTAAGCATTGGTGTAGATAATGGAAATCATTTAAAAATTGATATTTTTTTAATAAATGTAAAATTTTAGAATACCTTATGATTTATTTATATCTTATATGATTGATCATATACATTTAGGTAATAGATAATATAATATATTTTATTCTTATATATATTTGATTAAATTATTTTAAAGATTGTTTAGAACAAAATAAAAAATAAAACAAATTAGAATTTAAAATTAAGAATATTATATATTATTTTATTTTAATAACAAGTAATTTTTATATCAAAAAATTTATATTAATTTATTATTTTTTATTTATTTAAAAATTTTAAATTAAACTATATTTTTAAAACAAAAAAAAATATTGTGTTTTTCCTCTCTTTTTAAGACCTTTCTTTTAAAATTATTTTTAAGAAGTTCATTCCTTCACTGTTAAAAGAGGATATAAAAACATAACATTGTGTGAATATTATATAATCATACAGTGTTATATTTTATAATCAAAAATGTTACAAAGAATATTATATAATCATACAGTGTTATATTTTATATATTATTTGAGAATCAATATATAAGATAAATAATTTTATATATTAATTTTATAATATTTTTATATTATTTAATATTTATTTTACACAAAATAATATATACTATATTATAAATTTATATAACATAAAATTATATTATGATAATATTAATTAAATATAATTTATATATCAAATAGTATCATTCATATGTGAATCTTTTGTCTTTTTCAATAATTTTTTTTTACTTTCTTTTTCTCTCTTTAAATAAAATAGGGATAAAAAGTTAAAATAAGTAAGAAAATTTAGAAAAAAAAATTTAGAGACAAAGAGTCAAATATATTTAAAAAATAAAAAATAAATAAAAGTATAGAAATTTTGAAATAAATTGAGAGAGAAAAAGATAAAAATTAGAGAGGAAGAAAATTATAGAAACAAATAAAAAATATGTAGCTAAAGATAGAAAATTTTAAAAAATAAATAGATTAAAGAATATTTATTCATTGCATGTTCTTCTTTCAAATAGTTCTTTATTATTTTTAGTGTTTTGAGGATGATTATTTCAGTAAAAGTTGTTTGTTAAACACTAAAAAATTTACATGCTTTCATCTTGGAATGTGCATAAACATGGAAACTACTTGAAAGTAAGGATGTTGAAACACATTTCAACCACTTCTTTTGTATAAAAAAAACTTATCCTTTTAGTATTGATTTAGATAATGGAAATCATTTTATAAATTAATATTCTTTTAATACATATCAAATTTTAGTATGACTTATGATTTATTTAGGATCTAATATGACGGAAATCATTTTATAAATTAATATTCTTTTAATACATATCATTGATATATATGACGGAAATCACTTAAAAAATTAAGATTTTTTTTAATTGATGTAATATTTTAAGATAGCTTATGATTTATTTAGGATCTTATATGATTTGATGATATATATTTTGGACAATAGATAATATAATATGTTTTTTTCTTTTATATGTTTGATTAAACTATTTTAATGATTTGTAAGAATAAAATTAAAAAAAATTATGATTTTAAATTAAGAATATTATATGTTATTTTACAAATATAATAAATAATTAATATATTAAGTTTGTATTAATTTATTATTTTATTATTTTATCCTTTACTTAAAAATGTTAAATTAAAATATTTTTATTACAAACAAAAAATTTACTACTTTCTTCCTACTTTCAATCTTTTTTTCAAGACAATTTTGAGAAATTTATTACTTCCGAGGAAGGATATAAAATCATAATATTTTACAAAGAAACTATTTTGAAATGACATGAAAGTCACTTGAAAGTGAACATGTTGAAACACATTTTACCACTTTATTGGTATAAAGAAAAATTATTCTTTTAACATTAACGTAGATGATTGAAATTATTTAACAGGTTATTTTTTTGAATAAATGTAAAATTTTTAGTATAGCTTGTCATTAATTTAGTACTTTCTATGATATGATCGTATACATTTATGTAATAGGTACTACAATATATTTTAATATTTTATATATTTGAGTAAACTATTTACAAATATTAAATTAAAATATATCTATTTAAAACAAAAAAAAAATTCTCTATTTTTAAGACCATCTATTTTTTTTATCAAATTCATGACTTCATTACTAATTAAGGAGATAAAACATAACATTTTTTAAATTAACAATGTTACAAAGATATTAAAATTACTTGTTGGTAAAGATGTTGAAATATTTTTTAACAGCATTTTTTGTATGAAAAAAAAATAAATAGTACCCTATTATCGTTCATATATATGATAGAATTTATTTTAAAGATAATATCTTTTTAATAAATGTATAATTTTAAGAGAACTTATGATTTATTTAAGATCATATATATTTAGATGATAGATATTATAATTTTATTTTTTCTTTTATATGTTTGGTTAAACTATTTTAAGGATTATTTAGAAAAAATTAAAAAAAGAAAAATTTATTATTTCAAATTAAGAATATTATATTGAATTTATATTAATTTATTATTTTTAGACTTAATTTAAAATATTAAATTAAAATATTTTATTTAAAACAAAAATTTACTATTTTCTTCCTAGTTCTTTAAAATATTTCTTTTAAGACTATTTTTGAAAAATTCATTACTTTATCATAAAGGGAGGATATAAAAACATGTTATTTTATTAATCAAGTATATTGCAAATGCATGAAAATTACTTGAGTGTGAGAATGTTGAAACATGTTTTAACCACTTCATTTATATATATTTTTTTCTTTTAACGTTGATATAGACAACGGTAATCCTTAAAAAATTATTTTTTCACACATATCAAATTTTAGAATAGCTTATAATTTATTTAGCATCTTATATGATTTCATCGTATATATTTACCTAATAGGTAGTACAATATATGTTATTATTTTATATATTTGATTAAACTATTTTAAACATTATTTAGAAATTAAAAAATAAATAAAATTTTAAATTTTAAATTAAAAATATTATATATTATTTAATAATATTAAAAAGTAATTCATATATCAAAACTTAAAATAATTTATTATTTTGGTCTTTTATTTACAAATATTAAATTAAAATATATTTATTTAAAAAAAGTTATAGTTTTTTTTCTTTCCTTTTAAGACCATCCATTTTATGAGGAATTCATTACTTCATTATTAATCGAAGATATAAAAATATAAAATTTTTTGAATCAACAATGTTACAAATACATTAAAATTACTTGTTGGTGAAAATGTTGAAATATTTTTTAACATCATTTATATGCAAAAAAGTATATAGTATCCTATTATCGTTGATATATATGATAGATTTTATTTTAAAAATAATATCTTTTTAATAGATGTATAATTTTAAGATAACTTATGATTTATTTAAGATCATATATATTTGGGTTATAGATATTATAATTTGCCTTTTTTTCTTTTATATGTTTGATTAAACTATTTTAAGGGTAGTTAAGGTTAGTTAAGCAAAAATTAATTACAAAAAGAAAAAAAAAAGGAAAAAAGAGAAAAAAAAAAGAGTCTGGTATCAGGAAAAATTTTAAAAAAGAAGGGAGAAGAAAGCTGAGAGGATTTGTTGGAAAAAATCTTCACAAGACGAAGTTTCAGCTCTCTCTTTCTTGCTTGCGATGGATATTACGAAGGCTTAAGAACACAACACTGATCCCTATAGATCAGTAAAGGAAGTTAGAGCATTCTCCACAAGAAGCATTGGAAGCTAGGTTTCGTTCTCTTGCTTGAGAAGATCAAGGACGAAGCCACAGAACCTCACAAGCTCTCTGTATTCTCTTGCAAGATTGCCAGCATCAAATCTCCTTTCAGAAACATGAAAAGTTCAGGTATGTCATCTGGCAAAATCACTCACTTGCTTCTAAAAATTTGACTTCAATCACCAAGTAAAGGAAAAACCAGGATTAGTACTAGGACCAGTAGTAAGACCAAGAACAATACTAGGACAACAACTAGGACTAGGATAAGTAGTAGGACCAAAATCCAGGAATAGCAAAAGGACCAACACTAGTAGTAGGACTAGAACTGGGATTAGTACTATGAGTAGGACTAGCAATAGGATCGGAACCTAGATCAGTACTAGGACCATTACCAGTAGTAGGCAAGACCAGGATCAGTAATATGACTAGGACTAGTAGTAAGACTAGCACCAGGATCAGTACTAGAACAAGGTCCAGTAATAGGACTAGTAGTAAGACCAAGACCATGATTAGTACTAGGACCAAGACCAAAACCAGTAGTATGAAAGGACAAGGATTAGTATTATGTCTTTATAACATTGTTGATCATATATATTTGGATAATAAATAATATAATATACTTTATTACTATTTTATATTTGATTAAATTATTTTAAAGATTATTTAGAAGAAAATAAAAAATAGATAAAAAATTATAATTTTAATTTAAGAGTAATACATATTATTTTATAACAATAACAAATAATTAATATATAAAAATTCATATTAATTTATTATTTATGTATTTTATTTACAAATATTCAATTAAAAGGTATTTATTCAAAACAAAAATATTTATCATTTTTCCTCACTTTTTGAAACATTCCTTCTAAAAGTGTTTTTAAAAAATTCATTACGTCATTATTAAGAGAAGATATAAAAATATAATACTGTATGAATCAACAATGTTACAAAGACTAGAAAATTACTTGGAGTTGAATATGTTAAAATATGTTTTAACCACACCATTTGTATGCAACAAAAAAATAGTATCCTGTTAGCATCAATATAGATGATGGAAATCGTTTAAAAAATTAATATTTTTTAATAGATATAAAATTTGAAAATAACTTATGATTTATTTAAGATCTTAGATGATTTGATCATATATATTTAGGTGATAGATAATATAATATATTTTTCTTTTTAGATTTGACTAAATTATTTTAATAATTCTTTATAAGGAAATTATAAAAAAAAATAAAATTAAAACATCTTCACTTAAAATAGAAACTTTATTGTTTTTTTACTCTTTCTTTAAAATATTTTTTAAGACTATTTTTAAGAAACATATTTTAATCCCTTCATTTGTATAAAAAAAAGTTTATGCTTTTAAAATTGATGCAAATATTGGAAATTATTTAAGAAATTAATTATTTTTAATAGATTTAAAATTAAGAATAGCTTAAGATTTATTTAGAATCTTATATGATTTTATTATTTTATATATTTGATGAAAATATTTGAAAGATTTTTAAAAGGAAATAAAAAATAAATAAAAGTTTATACTTTAATTAAGAATAATATATTATTTTATAATAATAATAAATAATTAATCAATCCAAATTTATATTAATTTTATTTTATATTTTATTTTCTGGAGGGAAATATGTTGAAATATTTTTTAACCACATTGTTTGTATGTGAAAAAACATACTATCCTTTTAACATTGAGATAGATGATGAAAATGATTTGAAAATTTAATAGTTTTTTAATAAATGTAAAGTTTTAAGATATCTTATCATTTATTTAGGATCATACATGATTTGATCATATATATTTGGATGATAGATAATATAATATTTTATTTTATTTTATATTTTTTATTAAATTATTTGGATTCTTTAAAATAAAATTTAAAATTTAAAATTCATAATTTTAAATTAAGAGTATTATATATTATTTTACATTAATAATATTGAAGGGAAATATGTTGAAATATTTTTTAACCACATTGTTTGTATGTAAAAAAACATACTATCCTTTTAACATTAAGATAGATGATGAAAATGATTTGAAAATTTAATATTTCTTTAATAAATGTAAAGTTTTAAGATACCTTATCATTTATTTAGGATCATACATGATTTGATCATATATATTTGGATGATAGGTAGTATAATATTTTATTTTATTTTATATATTTTATTAAATTATTTGGATTCTTTAAAATAAAATTAAAAAATAAAAATTCATAATTTTAAATTAAGAGTATTATATATTAGTTTACATTAATAATATATAAATAATACGTTAAAGTTATAGTAATTTATTCTCTATCATCTTTTATTCAAAAATTTTAAATTAAAATTTATTTATTTAAAATAAAAATTTTATTATTTTCTTTTTCTTTCTTTAAAATCTTTTTTTAAGATTATTTTTGAAAAATTTATATTTTCATTATCAAGAGACAAGATGAAAATTACTTGAAAGTTAGGATTGTCGCAACCCGGATCACGACAGGACGGCGAACAAAAGCTTTTAATTAAAAAAAAAAACAGAGGAGTCGCCACCAAAATTTATTAAAGGAAATTTTGAAAAAAACTTAAAATTGTGATCTTTGAAACCAGTTTGGGTTCGAGAGTTATTTACGCATAGGGAAGGTATTAGCATCCTATGACGTCTATTAAAATGGTTACCTTCTAATTAATTATGTACGGATACCATTAACTTTTAAAAAAATTTATTTCACTCAAATAAGAAATATTTTTATTGATTTGTGTTGTTTAACATGTAAGTTTTATTTTATGAAATAAACGAAGAAGAAGACCTGAAAATTTATTTAAGAAAAATTTAGAAAATCCCCTTTTTTTTTTAGTTTTTGAAAGGAAATGCATAAGGTTCAAGGTAGCAAATGGCTACTCAATAAATCCTTCCAAAACAAACGGTGTCAAAGGTGGATCAACCATTCAATTAACACCGCTTGACCCCTCATATGAAAGGAAAAAAAATGATCAATCAAAATTCAGGAAGAAATGTTTCAAGTTAATTTTAAAATGATTAGGATATCAGGGAATTTCACAGATCAGTTTTGGAAATCAAGAACATGTATCATCATATTAAAAACCAAACAACAAGGAAACATGTGGCATATCAGGGAATAGATTCTATACATCAGGAAATAAAAACATGAGGCAAAACAAACAGAGGACAACGAATGAATATTAGGGGGCATATTTTAAATGTCAGAATTGGGAGTTGGGAAAACAAGGCACAAAACGAGATAAAGATATTACCTAGTTTCGAAGCTTATCTGATTCGCCCTCCCTTGTTGCTCTCTCCTTGCTATGTATGGCGTCCTCTGTCTAGTGCTTTTTCTCACGTACGTCTCTGTGTGTATCTGTGTATATGCGTAGGTTTCTTTTTCGGATACGTTCCCCCTTATTTATATGCCTTCCTCGTTACCTGAAAGTACTCTGCCACTACCCCATTAACCATAATCACTCCCTCACTTCCTGTTAACTGCCCTTCCACTACCCCACTAAACAAAAACTGACTGTCACTATCCCCTACCTATCAGAAAAGATAACTCCCTTATCCCTATTATCTTATTAATTTTTATTAATCCATTTTTTTATCTTTTATTATTATTTTTTTAATTTTTATTATATATAAATATGGACAAAATTAGTTATTCACAGTTGCCCCTCTTTACAAATTTCTTATCAAATAATAAGAATAAATTTTTTTTCATATTATTATTATAAGAAATTTGAAAACAAGTGAATTAATTTTGTCTATGGTAAAAAAATAAAAATAAATAAATAAATAATAAAAAAAATAAACATTCATATGAGTCAATTCTTAACAACAATGTTTGTGCAAGTTATGAGCGTTGGAAAGGGGTACTTTGCACCATGAACGCAAAGTTTTGATGATCTTAGGGTCTGGAGGATATATGGATACTAATAATGCAGAGGAGCAAGGACCCTTGAAATGAAGTGGGTGCGTGGACCCTTGGAATTGAGAGGGTGCGTGGACCCTTGG
The DNA here is from genome assembly GCA_037954105.1 of Canavalia gladiata. NCBI lineage: Eukaryota > Viridiplantae > Streptophyta > Magnoliopsida > Fabales > Fabaceae > Canavalia > Canavalia gladiata. The sequence goes on along the minus strand of CM075668.1, from coordinate 21,204,565 downwards.
AATGAAGTGGTGGGTGCATGGACCCTTGGAATGAAATGAGTGCGTAGACCCTTAGAATGCGGAGGGTGCGTGGACCCTTGTGATGAGGTGGGTGCGTGGACCCTTGGAATGAAATGGGTGTGTGGACCCTTGTGAGCATGTGGGTGCGTGGACCCTTGGAATTGGAGGGTGTGTGGACCCTTGGAATGAAGTGGTGGGTGCATGGACCCTTGCAATGCAGAGGTTGCGTGGACCCTTAGAATACAGGGTGCGTGGACCCTTACAATGAGGTGGGTGCATGGACCCTTGGAATGAAATGGCTGCGTGGACCCTTAGAATGAGGTGGGTGCGACCCTTGGAATGAAATGAGTGCGTGAACCCTTGGAATGCAAAAGGTGCGTGGACCGTTAGAATGAGGTGGGTGCATGGACCCTTGCAATGAAATGGGTGCGGGGACCCTTAGAATGAGGTGGGTGCGTGGACCCTTGGAATGAAATCAGTGCGTGAACCCTTAGAATGCAGAGGGTGCGTTGACCATTAAAATGCAGGGTGCGTGGACCCTTAGAATGAGGTGGGTGCATGGACCCTTGGAATGAAATGAGTGCGTGGACCCTTAGAATGCAGAGGGGGCGTGCACCCTTGGAGTGAAGTGGTGGGTGCATGGACCGTTGGAATGAAATCAGTGCATGGACCCGTAGAATGCAGAGGGTGCGTGGACCCTTGTGAGGATGTAGGTGCGTGGACCTTTGGAATTAGAGGGTGCGTGGACCCTTGGAATAAAGTGGTGGGTGCGTGGACCCTTGGAATGCAGAGGGTGAGTGGACCCTTAGAATGCAGGGTGCGTGGACCCTTAGATTGAGGTGGGTGCATGGACCCTTGGAATGCAATGGGTGCGTGGACCCTTAGAATCAGGTGGGTGCGTGGACCCTTGGAATGAAATGAGTGCGTGAACCCTTGGAATGCAGAGGGTGAGTGGACCATTAGAATGTAGTGTGCGTGGATCCTTAGAATGAGGTTGGTGCATGGACCCTTGCAATGAAATGGGTGCGTGGACCCTTAGAATGAGGTGTGTGTGTGGACCCTTGGAATGAAATGCGTGCATGAACCCTTGCAATGCACAGGATGCATGGACCCTTAGAATGAGGGTGCATGGACCCTTAGAATGAGGTGGGTGCATGGACGCTTGGAATGAAATAGGTGCGTGAACCCTTAGAATGAGGTGGGTGCGTGGACCCTTGGAATGAAATGAGTGCGTGAACCCTTGGAATGTAGAGGGTGCGTGGACCCTTCAAATAAGGTGGGTGCATGGACCCTTGCAATGTAATGGGTGCGGGGACCCTTAGAATGAGGTGGGTGTGTGGACCCTTAGAATGAGGTGGGTGTGTGGACCATTGGAATAAAATGAGTGCGTGAACCCTTAGAATGCAAAGGGTGCGTTGACCCTTAAAATGCAGGGTGCGTGGACCCTTAGAATGAGGTGGGTGCATGGATGCTTGGAATGAAATGGGTGCGTGAACCCTTACAATGCAGAGGGGGCGTGCACCCTTGGAATGAAGTGGTGGGTGCATGGACCGTTGGAATGAAATGAGTGCGTGGACCCTTAGAATGCAGAGGGTGCGTGGACCCTTAGAATGCAGAGGGTGCGTGGACCCTTGTGAGGATGTAGGTTCGTGGACCTTTGGAATTAGAGGCTGCGTGGACCCTTGGAATGAAGTGGTGGGTGCGTGGACCCTTGGAATGCAGAGGGTGCGTGGACCCTTAGAATGCAGGGTGCGTGGACCCTTAGATTGAGGTGGGTGCATGGACCCTTGGAATGAAATGGGTGTGTGGACCCTTGGAATGAAATAGGTGTGTGGACCCTTAGAATGAGGTGGGTGCGTGGACCCTTGGAATGAAATGAGTGCGTGAACCCTTGGAATGCAGAGGGTGCATGGAACCTTAGAATGCAGTGTGCGTGGACCCTTAGAATGAGGTTGGTGCATGGACCCTTGCAATGAAATGGGTGCGTGGACCCTTAGAATGAGGTGGGTGCTTGGACCCTTGGAATGAAATGCGTGAGTGAACCGTTGGAATGCACAGGGTGCGTGGACCCTTAGAATGCAGGGTGCACGGACCCTTAGAATGAGGTGGGTGCATGGACCCTTGGAATGAAATGGGTGTGCGGACCCTTAGAATGCATAGGGTGCGTGGACCCTTGGATTGAAATGGGTGCGTGGACCCTTGGAATTAGACGGTGCATGGACCCTTGGAATGCAGAGGGTCCGTGGACCTTTAGAAAGCAGGGTGCGTGGACCCTTAGAATGCAGAGGGTCCGTGGACCTTTAGAAAGCAGGGTGCGTGGACCCTTAGAATGCAGGGTGCGTGGACCCTTAGATTGAGGTGGGTGCATGGACCCTTGGAATGAAATGGGTGCGTGGACCCTTAGAATCAGGTGGGTGCATGGACCCTTGGAATGAAATGAGTGCGTGAACCCTTGGAATGCAGAGGGTGAGTGGACCATTAGAATGCAGTGTGCGTGGACCCTTAGAATGAGGTTGGTGCATGGACCCTTGCAATGAAATGGGTGCGTGGACCCTTAGAATGAGGTGTGTGTGTGGACCCTTGGAATGAAATGCGTGCATGAACCTTTGCAATGCACAGGATGCATGGACCCTTAGAATGAGGGTGCATGGACCCTTAGAATGAGGTGGGTGCATGGACGCTTGGAATGAAATAGGTGCGTGAACCCTTAGAATGAGGTGGGTGCGTGGACCCTTGGAATGAAATGAGTGCGTGAACCCTTGGAATGTAGAGGGTGCGTGGACCCTTCGAATAAGGTGGGTGCATGGACCCTTGCAATGTAATGGGTGCGGGGACCCTTAGAATGAGGTGGGTGTGTGGACCCTTAGAATGAGGTGGGTGTGTGGACCATTGGAATAAAATGAGTGCGTGAACCCTTAGAATGCAAAGGGTGCGTTGACCCTTAAAATGCAGGGTGCGTGGACCCTTAGAATGAGGTGGGTGCATGGATGCTTGGAATGAAATGGGTGCGTGAACCCTTACAATGCAGAGGGGGCGTGCACCCTTGGAATGAAGTGGTGGGTGCATGGACCGTTGGAATGAAATGAGTGCGTGGACCCTTAGAATGCAGAGGGTGCGTGGACCCTTGTGAGGATGTAGGTTCGTGGACCTTTGGAATTAGAGGCTGCGTGGACCCTTGGAATGAAGTGGTGGGTGCGTGGACCCTTGGAATGCAGAGGGTGCGTGGACCCTTAGAATGCAGGGTGCGTGGACCCTTAGATTGAGGTGGGTGCATGGACCCTTGGAATGAAATTGGTGTGTGGACCCTTGGAATGAAATGGGTGTGTGGACCCTTAGAATGAGGTGGGTGCGTGGACCCTTGGAATGAAATGAGTGCGTGAACCCTTGGAATGCCGAGGGTGCATGGAACCTTAGAATGCAGTGTGCGTGGACCCTTAGAATGAGGTTGGTGCATGGACCCTTGCAATGAAATGGGTGCGTGGACCCTTAGAATGAGGTGGGTGCTTGGACCCTTGGAATGAAATGCGTGAGTGAACCGTTGGAATGCACAGGGTGCGTGGACCCTTAGAATGCAGGGTGCATGGACCCTTAGAATGAGGTGGGTGCATGGACCCTTGGAATGAAATGGGTGTGCGGACCCTTAGAATGCATAGGGTGCGTGGACCCTTGGAATGAAATGGGTGCGTGGACCCTTGGAATTAGACGGTGCATGGACCCTTGGAATGCAGAGGGTCCGTGGACCTTTAGAAAGCAGGGTGCGTGGACCCTTAGAATGCAGAGGGTCCGTGGACCTTTAGAAAGCAGGCTGCGTGGACCCTTAGAATGCAGGGTGCGTGGACGCTTATATTGAGGTGGGTGCATAGACCCTTGGAATGAAATGGGTGCGTGGACCCTTAGAATGAGGTGGATGCGTGGACCCTTGGAATGAAATGAGTGCGTGAACCCTTGGATTGCAGAAGGTGCGTGGACCCTTAGAATGCATGGTGCATAGACCCTTAGAATGAGGTGAGTGCATGAACCCTGGGAATGAAATAGGTGCATGGACGCTTAGAATGCAGAGGGTGCGTGGACCCTTGGAATGAAGTGGTGGGTGCGTGGACCCTTGGAATGAAATGAGTGTGTGGACCCTTAGAATGCAAAGGGTTCATCGACCTTTGTGATGAGATGGGTGGGTGGACCCTTGGAATTAGAGGGTGCGTGGACCCTTAGAATGAGGTGGATGCATGGACCCTTGGAATGAAATGGGTGCGTGGACCCTTAGAATGAGGTGGGTGCGTTGACCCTTGGAATGAAGTGAGTGCGTGAACCCTTGGAATGCAGAGGGTGTGTGGACCCTTAGAATGAGGTGGGTGCATGGACCCTTGGAATGAAATGGGTGCGTGGACCCTTAGAATGAAATGGGTGCGTGGACCCTTGGAGTGAAATATGTGTGTGGACCCTTGTGATGAAGTGGGTGTGTGCACCCTTGGAATGAAATTGGTGCGTGGACCCTTAGAATGAAATGAAGTGGGTGCGTGGACCCTTAGAATGCAGAGGGTGCATGAGCCCTTGGAATGAAATGGGTGCGTGGACCCTTAGAATAAAATGAAGTGGGTGCGTGGACCCTTAGAATGCAGAGAGTGTGTGGGCCCTTGGAATGAGATGTGTGGGTGGACCCTTAGAATGCAGAGGGTGCGTGGACCCTTGGAATGAAGTGGGTGCGTTGACCCTTAGAATGCACTGGTGGGTGTGTGGACCCTTAGGATGCACTGGTGGGTCGTGGACCCTTGGAATGAAATGGGTGCATGGACCGTTCGAATGCAGAGGGTGCATGGACCCTTATGATGAGGTGGGTACGTGGACCCTTGGAATGAAATGGGTGTATGGACCCTAGGAATGCAGAGGGTGCGTGGACCCTTGGAATTGATAGGGTGCGTGGACCCTTGGAATTGAGATGGTGCGTGGTCCCTAGGAATGCAGAGGGTGTGTGGGCCCTAAGAATGCAGAGGGTGCGTGGACCTTTGAAATGAAATGGGTGCATTGACCCTTAGACATAGGCTTGAGATGGTTTATTAATGATGATGATGTAAGAGTACATAATACTAAATGCTTTGATGATACGATTCAATGATGATGCATGATGGTCAAAAACTATTATAATTTCATTAAATGACTTTTGTGATGTTAAAATAAGATTACTGTTCCTCGCGAGCTCGCTTGTCCAAGATCCAAGAATGAGTGAGATTTCTTGATTTAATTTGACCTTATTTGACATTCAAGTGTCTCCTTGGTTGGTCTGTGTTTGAGTTACTTTTAGTCTGCCATGAAGATTCAAAGAGTTAGAGCAATGTTCTTATTTTCCACCGCACGCAACTTTTATTGGGTCCTCATTAAGCTTACTACAACATTTAACACACAAATAATTGTAATGTTGTTATTTTAATACCAACACATATTTCCTTTCAGTATGTCACTATTAAATGTTGTGGGGTTAGGTGATGAGAGAAAAATCATGGCTTTTTATTGAACAAAATGATTGTCGAAGACAGTGGTATTTGGAAAGGAAGGGTATATACATTGAGTGAAGTTTACAAAATGAAAAATATTTATAGAAGGGTGCTATGAGTAGCAGAACTTTACTCAGGACCGTTTTTCCAATGAGTAATGCCAGTATCACACTTCCGTAACCTCAGTAACCCACTAATAAGCTTAAGAGAAAAGATAAAATTGCCCCAGTTATTCGTTTGTCACAACGTTTCCCTCAGATTGTAACTGTCAATCCATAACTTGTTCCGATTTTCACATTCAACTCTTCAATTGCCCCAGTCTGTCATTCAATGCAACTCTTGCCCCAGTTTGTAACTGTTCAATTGCCCTAGTTTGTAAAGTCTGACGCATTCTTTGTGCTCGTTCATTTTCTAGACCATCTATCCAGGTTTTCAGTCTAGTGATCATTTTATTTGACCCTAACTTTTGCCTAGATCGCTCTTTTCGAGTTTTCAATCTAGCGGGTCGCTCTAACTTTTGCCTAGATTGCCTTATAAGTTTTCAATCTAGCGAGCATTTTTTGTTGCTCTAACTTTTTCCTAGATCGTTTTTTTTATTTTCGATCTAGCGAGCTGTTTTTTCAATTGCTCTAACTTTTGCCTAAATTGTTTTTGAGGTTTTCGATCTAACGAGCTCTTTTTTTTCAATTGCTCTAACTTTTGCCTAGATCATTTTTTGAGGTTTTCGATCTAGCGAGATCCCTCTTTTTTTATGCATAGTATTTTTTTACTGCATCTGAGTTCACAGGGTGTAAGAGATCTTTGCCATCCATTTTTGTAAGGATCAAGGCTCCTCCTGAGAAAGCTTTCTTGACTACATATAGTCCTTCATAATTTGGAGCCCATTTTCCCATATGATCTTTATGAATTGGCAAAATTTTCTTGAGTACTAAATCTCCTTCTTGAAACTCTCGATGATGCACTTTCTTTTCAAATGATTTCTTTAGTCTTCTCTGATATAACTGGCCATGAAAAATTGCCTTCAATCTTTTTCCTTCAATGAAGTTTAATTGGTCAAAATGGGTTTGGACTCATTCTACTTTATTTAACTTTGTTTCCATTAATACCCTCAAGGAAGGTATTTCGACCACAATAGGTAAGATAGCCTCCATCCCATATACTAAGGAAAATGGTGTTGCCCCAGTTGAGGTGCGAACCGAAGTACGATATCCATGCAAAGAAAACAGAAGCATTGCATGTCAGTCTTTGTAAGTCACCACCATCTTTTGAATGATTTTTTTAATGTTCTTATTAGCTGCTTCAACTGCCCCATTCATCTTTGGCCGATATGGGGAAGAATTATGATGTTTAATCTTGAATTCTTCATATAACTCAGTCATCATCTTGTTGTTTAAATTGGTCGCATTGTCTGTGATGAGTTGATTTGATAGACCATAACGACAGATTAACTCCTTTTTTATGAACCTTACTACCACATTTCGGGTTACATGCATGTAGGAAGTTGCTTCAACCCATTTAGTGAAGTAATCAATTACAACCAAAATAAAGCGGTGTCCATTTGATGCCTTAGGTTCAAAGGGACCTATGACGTCCTTTCCCCACATAGAAAATGGCCAAGGCGATGATAGAACATTTAATGATGTTGGTGGAGCATTAATATTATCAGCATACTGTCGCCACCATAATTCCGACGAGATGACGAACTTGCTAAAACTTTGAAAATGAATTTATTTTGGTTATGTGTGGAGTTGCCACCAAATTTTTATTTACGGGGAAAAATATTTGGAAAAACCCTAACTCGAGGATAAGATTTAGGTTCGGGAGTCGGTTACGAGTGGGGAAGGTGTTAGGCACCCCACTCGCCCGTTCCGGAGAACTGTACCCTTAAATCGAGTGTGTGATTATTTGAAAATAGTTTGATCCCTTAATTAACATGGAAATAAATTACTTGATGGAGGTTAGCCTAACAGGACTTGATCCTGCTCCTACGTATTCCCCGATGTAATGGGAAACTCAAGGCTTACGCAGTTCTGGATTATGAAGGCTTGACCTTCAAAAAATGCTTGAGAAAAGAGTATTTAAATATTTTGTTTTTGAGAAATTTCTTATCCTTTGGGGGGATTTTCAGTCCACTCTTGCACAAGGCCCGAGGCGGCTAAGGCAGCACGGGGACCTATACGAACTACTAAATGTTGAATAGCAGGTGAACCGCCAATTCCCCATTTAGAGTCCATTGCGTGAGACCTAGAATCCCAAAATCTTAGAAAAGAGATTTTAAATTTTGAAAAGGATCTCAAGTCCACTCATGCACAAGGCCCGAGGTGGCTAAGGCAACACGGGGACCAATACAAACTACTAAATGTTGAACAGCAGGTGAACCGCCAGTTCCCCATTTAGAGTCCATTGCGTGAGACTTAGAACCCCAAAATATTCAGAAAAAGAGATTTTAAATTTTTTTGAAAAGAGATGATTTGCAAAAGATCTTGATTTTTGAGAAAAACTAGAATTTGAGAGAGAAGAGTTTCGTTTTGAGTCTTGAGGCAATTGGGGTTTAAATGGAGTTTTGGTGTAGTTTTGTAATTATTAGGAATTTTGGGGCAATTATTTACCAATTAAGGGATTTTTATGAATTTATTAGCAATTAAGGGATTTTTATGAATTTATTAGCAATTAAGGGATTTTTATGAAATCATGAAGTTTTTTATGAATTTATTAGCAATTATGAAATTTTTTATGAAATTATGAAATTTTTTATGAATTTGGAGGGGCAAAATAGTTATTTTAGAGGAAGTAAGGGGCATATTGGTAATTATTGGGCTTGGGGCAGCCTTGGCATTAATGGAAAGGCTAGGGGCAGTATAGTAATTACCATATACAGGGACATATTAGAGATTAAGGGAATTCTCTAGGGGCAGTATGGTAATTTACAGGTCACGGGACAGAGTAGGGATTTTGGAATTCTCTAGGGGCAATATGGTAATTTACAGGACATGGGGACATAACTGGTATTAAATGACGGAATGGGAACCCAAATTCCAAAACGTCTCACCTGGGGTTCGAACCAAAGGGCTTGAGGTAGCGAACCGACCTTTTAACCATCTAAACTACACGTCCTTGTGGTTCATATCGTCCGTCCTAACTAATTGTCCTTGAGGCCATTCCTTTTTTAATTCTCTGCCAAACTTTCTGGAGGATCCACCTTTGCTTGGATTTTATTTGCTTTGCATGCGACCGCCCTACGTTGGTTTTCATGCATGATTTCTCCCTTCTATTTCGAGCCTTCTACCTTTTCCTCAAGTTTCCTAGACTTTGGGTTGTCACTGACTCCTAATGGGCAATCCCCCACAGCCCTTCTCCTTTTGGATGGCACAGGTATTGACTGGTCTAAGACTTGGTTTCAGTCCTATGTTGGAGATGAGGACGTCATGCACACGAGCCGTACATAGCACCCTAATTGGCACGACTTTTGTGCTCCTTTTACACCTTTGAGGATCTGTTTGACTCGAGGAAAGGTAGATGCTTGAGCCTTCGATTTTGTATGAAAAGTTTACAAAGTAAGAGCCTACTGCAGGGCGTCCAAGGATGCAGATTAAGCTCACTTCCCTGAGCGAGCGTGGGTGGATTGAGCTACTCCAGGGGCCACTGTGGACGAAAGTGGAAGGTTACGCCCGTTGGGCAGGTTAGAGGGAAGAGAAGAAAACGGCTAGGATTCCTTTAGTAAATGTGGGTCAGAGCTTGCATGGTCTTTCCATAGTCCCTACAGCGAGTAGCCCCACGTACCTTTCGGGTATCATATAGAGTTCCGTGTGCAAGATGACTCCATGCATCCCTTACATTGCAAAATATACCCCTAATCCTTGACTGAGGGTGTCCCGCCTGTTCTGAGTTATGAAGGCTTGAATGATCGTACTGAGGGAGGAACTCAGAGAGGCGACGATAAATGGCATAGGTTCTGAGGTTGAGGACATGATGTAGGAGGGAGGAGCCTAGCCAGGAGATTTAGCCTAAGGAGTAGGGTAGATGGCAAGCCCTGAGGCCTTGAGAACGTGGAAATCCTGTGAAGCTGGATTGTATAGAGCGTCAATCCTTGCATGTTCCCCTAGCCTTCGAGATGTAGCATGGGGAAACTCATGGTCCTTATGATGCTTACTCGAGTCCGTGCCTTGGGGATTTATTCATGTGCTCCCATGCAACTAGTCCATAGCTTTCGGTCTACGTTTATGTGGAAGGAATGACGAAGTTGGAAGAGACTGAGATATGCCCAGACAGTCAACATAAGGGAACGAGTTATACCTAAGGTATCATCTCTCACCCCATTGACTTCCCACTGAGAGACGAGTAAACGCACCTCCCTATCTAGGCCGCTATGAGCCTTTATCAATTAAGGCCCTTCAGATCCACAACTTAAGTATGGGGAGGCTACGTGTTTACGTTCTTGGCATGGTCTTGGTTTACTTATATGGTCTCTTTTTCTTAGTGGGATTAGCATGGATGAAACTACATATCTAGGCGGGTAACTACTCTAGAAAAACTCTTTTCGGCTAAACATCTTTGGGAATGGACTAAATTCTCGAGTGACATTTGTCCTTTCCCCTACGAACTCCTTGCAGGGGCTTACTTCATTGCTAATGCAGGTGAGCTTTTATGATTTTTTATCTCCTTTGGACGATCTCAATCAACCTCATACATCCCTGTTTGTTGGCATTGGTATTCTACTCTATGAGACTTCCTCCTCCACATCTAGGCTCTTTCGAAATGGCCATTATAGCTCGCTCCGACTCTTCCTCTTTCGAGGATGTATATTCCTTTGCTTTCCGTATACATGGAATGGCCCTGTCTCCGTGGTGTCATGACTTTTCTTTGATCATAAAGATAACCAGTTTGTCCTCACATGCAACCAAATGAGTCTAGGCCTAGCTAACACACCTTTTCCATTTCTTGATCTGAACTCTCGTTCTCATGTTTGATGATTTATCCTAACAGGACCCTATATTGTGCGGCTACGCAAGCGCTTTCTATGTAGCAGAGCCACTTCCTAATATACGATACCAACGCCCCGACCATGGCGCCGCCTTCCCCTATGTGCTCTATTCCCATAGTGAATCCAATCTTATGGTCCATTTTCTAAAATTCTTTTCGTGCGCGACCTATACTCAGGGAGGTCTACTTTATTCACAGAAGTTTTACATCAACTAGTTCGTGGAGCATTACTATCACGGGGATCAGATCTTCATTTTCTTAATCACATTTGTGTTATATCCTTTTTTAACCACCAAATCTTGACATAAGCATTAGCAATTCCTATCTTTCTTGAAAAGTAAAAGAAGATCAGCCAGATATCATTTGTTACTAAAATCTAGAGTTTCATATAGGGTGATTTCAAGATAATTTTCTATCAAGCGAAAAGGAATGAAAGGTTCAAGAACAGTGGCTAGACTAACCTGTGTAGTTCACCAGAAATCATGCCGAAATGCTGAAAGACTGACAACTTTCGTCTGAACCGTCCCTTCTGCTTGAAGATAGTACTCCCCTTGAAGAAGAATACTCTCCCTCTCGTTGAGAAAGGGTCGAGAGAAAAAACTCCTGGAGAACTTTCCAATTCGGTTCACCACGTCCTTACTCTGTTTTTTGATTCCTCTCCTAAAAGAAAATTTCCAACCCCAGTTTCGAGCCTGATACCCCCTTTTATATTGTTTTTCAGGCTCTGCTTTTCCTCACCTAACCCCCTCTTTTGTTTTTATTTTATCTTTTTAGATTTTTAATTTCTATTTTCAGACTTTAAAAATCTTTATTATTATTTTTAGATTTTGATTTCTCGTTTTTTTTTATTCTGATCTCAATTTTTTTTTTAATTTTAACTTCCAGATTTTACAATTTTCCTTAATTTCCAGATTATAATTTTTAATTTTTTATTTTCATATTTTTATTTATTTTATTATTTTATTATTTTTTTTATTTTGCATTTTTAGTTATTTATTTCCAGAAAAAAATTATTCTTCGATATTTTATTTAAAAATTTTCCTTTAATTTTCTTTAATTTCCTTTTTTATTCTATTTTGATTCTGATCTTTTGTTTTAGGGTTTTTTTTAAATCTTTTAATTTTTCAGATTTTTCTTTCCTTTTTCTATTTTCTAATCCGATTCTTTTTCAGATTTTTAATTTTTATTTATTTTTTAATTTTCATTAAATTTTCCAGATTTTAATTTCTCGTAGATATTTATTTAGTTTTCTCCTTTCTCTTGCTTACCTTTATTTTCATCTTTTTCTTCTATTTTCACTATTTATCTATGTTTCTTTATGTATTTTGAGTTTCTTGGATTTTTCAATTTAGGTTTATCCACTAATTGACTTAAAATGGGCCTCGGACATAATTGAGTGTTTACACATATGTCTGGCATTTATGACATTTCTTCACACTGTTAAAGCAGTCAGACTCCATGGTCAACCAGTAGTAACCGTCCCTCAAGATCTTTCTTGCCATTGCATGTCCATTCGCATGAGTTCCGAAAGATCCTTCATGCACTTCCTTGATGATTTTTATGGCTTGAGTAGCATCAACGCATCTAAGGAGCACCATATCATGATTTCTTTTATACAATACTTCTCCATTTAGAAAGAAGCTCATTGCCAATCTTCTCAAAGTTCTCTTTTCGTTCTCCGAAGCACCCAACGGATACTCTCTTCTCTTGATAAAATTCTTGATATCATGGTACCAAGGTTTTCCATCTGGTTCTGCTTCGATGGAATGACAGTGCGCCGGATGATCACTACGCTGGATCTTTATAAGTGGCATGTCTTCTTCCTGACTCAGTGTGAACATGGACGACAAAGTGGCCAGTGCATCTGCCAACGAATTTTCCTCTCGGGGGATACGATCAAAGGTTACTTCTTCTAACTGTTTTATTAATTCCTTAATATAGGACTGGTAAGGAATTAATTTTGAATCTCGAGTTTCTCATTCTCCTCTTAGCTGATGAATGACCAAAGCCGAATCACCATATATGTCGAGGATTTTCACCTTTGATTCTATGGCCGCTTCGATCCCTAATACACACGCTTCATATTCTGCCACGTTATTTGTGCAATCAAGCATAGTCGGGCCGTGACTGGGACGTACTGCTTTTCTGGGGGAAATTAGTATAGCTCCAATCCCATGCCCCAATACGTTGGAAGCACCATCAAATAACATCATCCATCTTTCTTTCATTGATGGTTTCTTCTCACCAAATGATGCCATTATGTCTTCGTCAGGGAACCTGCATTGCATTGATTCATAATCTTCCACGGGTTGATGTGCCAAGTAGTCTGCCAGAACACTTCCTTTGATTGCCTTTTGGGTGACATATACAATATCATACTCTGATAAGAGAACTTGCCAACGGGCAATCCTTCCTGTTAGAGCGGGTTTTTCAAAAACGTACTTGATTGGATCCATTTTAGACACTAACCAAGTTGTGTGACTCAGCATATATTGTCTTAAGCGACGGGCGGCCCAGGCGAGAGCACAACAAGTTCGTTCCAACAATGAGTAATTGACCTCATAATTGGTGAACTTTTTGCTTAAGTAGTAAATGGCTTGTTCCTTTCTTCCAGACTCGTCCCGCTGGCCTAACATGCAACCCATAGACTCATCAAGCACTGTCAAGTACATAATGAGAGGCTTTCCAGGGATTGGTGGTACCAAGACTAGGGGACTTTGCAAATACTGCTTGATCTTCTCCAAGGCTTCCTGACAATCGCCATTCCATTCCATTGGTTGATTCTTATTCAACAACTTGAAGATTGGCTTACATGTAGCTGTCAACTGGGATATAAATCGAGCAATATAATTTAGCCTTCCAAGAAATCCTTGAACTTCCTTTTCTGTGCTGGGAGAAGGCATTTCAAGTATAGCTCGAACTTTTTCAGGATCCACTTCAATCCCTTTTTGGCTAATTATAAATCCTAATAACTTGTCAGACTTTGCTCCAAACATACATTTAGCTGGGTTCAGCCTCAACTTGAACTTTCTTAATCGCTCAAACAATTTTTGTAAATGAACAATATGATCTTCCTTATTTTTTGACGTGGCAATCATGTCATCTACATAGACTTCAATTTCCTTATGCATCATGTCATGGAATAAGGTCACCATTGCCCTTTGATAAGTAACCCCAACATTTTTCAATCCAAATGGCATAACCTTGTAGCAAAATGTGCCCCAAGGGGTGATAAATTTGGTTTTTTCCATGTCTTCTTCAACCATCCTGATTTGATTGTAACCCGAGAAAACGTCCATAAAAGAGAAGAAGGAATGTTGAGTTGTATTATCTACCAGTACGTCGATGTGTGGTAGGGGAAAATCATCCTTAGGGCTAGCCCTATTTAGGTCCCGGTAGTCAACACACATCCGGACCTTCCCGTCTTTCTTAGGGACTGGAACTACATTGGCAATCCATTGGGGGTATTTTGAAACACCAAGAAAACCAGCGTCGAGTTGCTTTCTAACCTCCTCTCTGATCTTTAAGGACATTTCTGGCTTCATTCTCCTTAACTTCTGCTTAACTGGGGGATATTCTGCCTTTAACGGTAGTTTATGCTCTACTATACTGGTGTCGAGGCCTGGCATATCCTGATATGACCATGCAAAGACATCTTTATAATCACGCAAGAGCTTTATCAACCTGCAACGCCCCTCCTCTTTCATGAGTGTGCCAATTTTGACTTCTTTTTTCTCCTTATTGGTCCCCAAATTAATCATCTCAATCGGTTCCTTATGAGGTTGTATTTCTCTAGCCTCTTCCTCCATCAATTGCAACAGTTCAGTGGATGGTTCTGAATCATTATCATCCTCCTCATTAGCCTGGTTAATGGGTAGATCAAAGCTACTTGATGTGATACTAGCATTATTTTCATCTTCAAACGTGCTATTTTTAGATCTGCATCATTTAGGAATGGAGAGAGGGAAATGAAAAATTCTAACAAGGTAAAGCATACAAGTAGAGGAGGGAGGCCAGTATTTGGGAAATTCAAAAATGCATTTTATTAATGATATACTGAAAAAAAACATGTACGCCCATAACAAAGAGAATCTTAAAGCCTTGGGCAGAGCAATAAGATTAGCATTACAAAATTACTTGATGTCTGAATTAAAAATCACAGGAAGCTCAACGATTTGTCAATTGACAAGTCTTGTGTTTGGTGGACAAGCGTGAACTCAATTGACATGCTCATCCTCTAGAGTGTACTCTTCCACGATAACTATTGGGCTTGAAAACTGAAATCCAGCACTCCAAAAAGTCTTCCTCAGATCATGTAGGGAGACCCCCTCAGTCTTGGGCTCTCTGTCATCCAACCTGGCCAGTCTTTTCTCTCTTTTCTCCTCTGCAATCCTTTTCTTATCTGCTCTTGAAGGTTTGTACCCTAACCCAAAGCGGTCTTTATTTTCCATCAGACTTGGTAGCTTGCTCAAACCCTGCTCGTATTTTCCCAAACCATGTCCATATTGATACCCATTCTCAAGCATGACTTTTGCTACCATTGTAGAAGAACCCGATGGCTGGATCTTTGTAATGGGCATTCCCTCTTTGACATAACTAGCATTCGCAATCTCAAGTGCCTGAAATGAGGTCTCAAGAGCCTCTTCAGCTACTTCAATATAAGGGGTAGAGGAAGGTTTACTCACTAGTAAATCTTCCTCAGCAGAGACAATGATCAGATTGTCATTGATGATGAACATCAGGTGGAGTGTGGATGGTACAACTCGTGCACAATGAATCCATGGTCTTCCTAGAAGGCAACTGTAAACGGGAGTAATGTCCATTACTTGGAATGTCACTTCAAAAGTAATTGGACCAATCTGAACAGGTAGGCTTATCTCTCTTATCACTTCTCTGCGAGACCCATCAAATGCCCGGACTATCATGGTACTCGGTTTCATATGCGACATGTCAAATGATAGTTTTGTGAGTGTTGCTTTTGGCATTACATTCAATGAGGAACCATTATCAATTAAAACTCTAGCCATAATATGATCCATGCACTTCACTGATATGTGTAAAGCCTTATTATGTCCTGCTCCTTCCATTGGTATCTCATCATCAGTAAAAGTAAGATAATTATTGGCGGTAATATTACCGACAATACCTTCAAATTTTTCCACTGATATATTATGGATGACATGAGCCTCATTCAATATTTTTAACAATGATTTCCTGTGAGGCTCTGAGTTCATCATCAGGGATAAAAGTGATATTTTAGCTGGAACTCGGTTAAGTTGATCAATCACTGTGTACTCACTTTGTTTCACGAGCTTTAAAAACTCATACACTTCTTCCTCTGATAGTTCTCCTTTCTGTTCTTTCCTCTCTGTAGCTTCCTGGTCTACCACATGCCTTCCTTTTCCTTTTCCTTTCTCAGTCTCATTCATCGGTTTGACTCTAAGCACTTCGGGAGTGTAAATTCGACCACTTCGAGTCATAACGCCGACCCCGGCAATATTGGTAATCTCAGAATCCCCTAAATCAGTATCTTTTTGTAAGTCACCTTCGGCATCATCATTACTCACCTCGAATCCATATCTCCAAGGTATTTGCTTTGTTTCTTTTATAAGGAAAAGCTGTTGGAATTTGAATTGTGATAGGTTTCGGCCTACCCCGAGGTTGGAATGATAAGAGTACTGGTATAATAGATAGTCAGGGGTCTTGGTAAGCCTGAACTTAAATCGTCAACTACCGACACATTGTTGTCCCCTTTGAGATGACCCACTTGGATGAATTGTTTGTCCATTAGGTCTTGCAGAATCAACTTGAAGGCATCACACTCTTGTATTGAGTGATCTGCACCCGGGTGTAATCCACACCTATCATTCTCTTCAAAATTTCCCCTGATCATACCGAACTTGTGCATCTCAGCAAAGATGAACTTCAATGGGGTTTTGACATCTTCTACCTTACTTCTCAAGGGTGGTCTTTCATCTTCAATAAAGTTAATCGATGGCCCTCCATGCCCTGGTAAAGAATTGCTTCCAACATTGGGAGTGTCCCTTTTGAAGTTCAACCACTTTGCATTAATCAGTTCTTGCACCTTGAATTTTAATGCTCTGCAATTTTCAGTTGAATGGCCGATAGCACTTGCATGGTAATCACATTTTGCATTTGGATCATACCCCATAGGATAAGGTGGTTCTATTGGTCTCATCGGGCGAGGTACTACTAGGCAATTTTGGATAAGCTGAGGTAGTAGTTCTATGTAAGACATGGGAATTGGGTCGAATTGGACTGAACTCCTACCCTCGTTGCTAGGGCTGCTTTGGGGGTTTGGATTTTTGTTGAATTGAGGTGGCCTTATAGAGGGTGAGTTGGATGAAATGGGTGGGATTGAAAGGTGAGATTGAGGGTATGGATTTTGTGAGATGGTGGTGATATGTGGGTAAGGCATGTGAGGGGGGTTGTAGGTTGGTTGGAGATGAGGAGGTTGAAAGATGGGGGCCCTAGGAGGTTGAAATATTACTGCATTGGCTTCTCCTTCCTTCTTCTTCCCTGATCCAGTTGAGGGTTTCTTTGCAGTGTTCGTTCCCGAAGGAATGTGAGCAATCTTACCACTCTTCAGACTATTCTCGACTCTTTCTCCGATGATGACTATGTCAGAGAAAGGCAAAGATCTGCAGCTACTCCGATGTTGTAGCTACTACCTTCTACAGCTTGTAGTCTCGCCTCTAACATCTGTAATTTTCCTTGCTCACAAGGGTTAAGTAAATTAAACCTTTTCGTGTCTTGGTGGAGATTAGGCCGAGGTTGCCGGGTGGCTTGTGCGTTAAACTTGGAAGGTTCTTCAGGGGTTCTTGTGGCCAGTCTTGAATTAGCTGGATGGGCTTAAGTGGCCCGCAGGTCAGCCTCAGCTTCTGGAGCTACATAACCAAGGGGAGGCCATATTCTGGCCATTGGTCCTCTTGAGAATCAACATGTTCTTGCACAGGTTTGTTGTAATGTAGAGTGAGTGGTGTCTTTCACTGAGCCTGGGGGGTCTGTTCAGAGTCCTTCTTTTCCAAAGCTCGTAAAGCCCTTAGGACCAGTGCCATCTGCTCCTTTAGTTGGTTGAGCTCACTCCTTAATTCTTCATTCTGTTGTTCTAACTCATCCATGATCTTGGATTACGAGCGAGTTCTGTAAGGATGTCGGAGGAACAGCTTGCCTGCTTTGTTATTTTTTTTTATCTAAAATGGAAACATGATGTTAGTGTATAAAGACAAAATAAAGGTTAGTGAGGGAATCATTTCATTTGAGCATTCAAAATTAGGGAAGTTCCCCACACTTCTATTCAAGGACCACTCGTCTCAAGATGGAAGTGTGGTTGACACTCAACCTAAGGGAGTATTCACTCCTCAATAGGTGAGGTCTTTGTCAACTAGCAATGCATTCTGTGACCAATATCTTCGATCAGGGACCACTCATCTCAAGATGAAGACATGGTTGACGCCTAATCCAAGGGAGTAAACAGTAATGGATCGTGCAAATAAACAGATAGCAAATAGATAAACAGTAATGGATCGTGCAAATAAACAGAGAAGGGATCAAATATAATACATACTCAATCAAACAGGCTTGACTCTCTAATATCCCCAGTGGAGTCGCCATCTGTCGCAACTGTAATTCCGACGAGACGACGAACTCGCTAAATTTTGAAAAATGAATTTTATTTGGATTAATGTGGAGTCGCCACCAAATTTTTATTTGAGGGAAAAATATTTGGAAAAAACCCTGGCTTAAGGATGAGATTTAGGTTCGGGAGTCGATTACGAGAGGGGAAGGTGTTAGGCACCCCACTCGCCCATTCCGAGGAACAGTACCCTTAAACTGAGTGTGTGATTATTTGAAAACGATTTGATCCCTTTTATTAGAGTGAAAATAAATACTTGATGGTGTTTAGCCTGACAGGACTTGATCCTGCTCCTACGTATTCTCCGGTGCAATGGGAAACTCAAGGCTTACGTAGTTCTGGTTGGTTTTGAAGGCTTGACCTTCGAAAGTGCTTTAAAGAGAGTATTTGAAGATTTTGTTTTTTGAAGGTTTTATCTTTGGAAGGGATTTTTGGTCCACTCATGCACAAGGCCCGAGGCGGCTAAGGCAGCACAGGGGCCTATACGAACTACTAAATGTTGAACAGCAGGTGAACCATCAGTTCCCCATTTAGAGCCCATCGCGTGAGACCTAGAATCCCAAAGTATTAGAAAAAGATATTTTTAAAGTTTTGAAAGGGACCCTAACTGCACTCATGCACAAGACCCGAGGCGGCTAAGGCAGCACAGGGGCCTATATGAACTACTAAATGTTGAACAGCAGGTAAACCGTCAGTTCCCCATTTAAAACCCATTGCGTGGGACTTAAAAATCCCAAAATATTAGAAAAGAGATTTTAAATTTTTGGAAAGATACAATTTGCAAATGATATTGACGCTTGAATAAGAGGAAACTTGAATTTGAGATAAGAATTTCATTTTTGAGTTTTGGGATTTCAAATAGAATTTTGGCGTAATTTTGCAATTATGAAAACTTAGGATGATTATTAGAAATTTTTATGATTTATTTAAAAATCTTATGAGTTTATTTAGAAATTTTAGAATTTTTGCTAATTTTCTTAATTTCTTGAATTTTGTGAATTTTTTATTAATTTCTTAATTTCTGGAATTTTTTATTAATTTTTGAATTTCTGGAATGTTTTATTAATTTCTGAATTTCTGGAATTTTTTTATTAATTTTTGAATTTCTGGAATTTTTTATTAATTTTTGAATTTCTTGAATTTTATTAATTTTTGAATTTTTGGAATTTTTTATTAATTTTTGAATTTCTGGAATTTTTTATTAATTTTTGAATTTCTGGAATTTTTTATTATTTTTTGAATTTCTGGAATTTTTATTAATTTTTGAATTTTTGGAATTTTTTATTAATTTTTGAATTTGTGGAATTTTTTATTAATTTTTGAATTTCTTGAATTTTTTATTAATTTTTGAATTTTGCTATTTATTTATTTTTCTTTTCTGATTGTGAATTTTTTTTTTAATTTTAAAATTTTTTTTTCTTTAGATTTTTAATATTTTCCCTCTTTATTTATTTTCCAGATTTCCCTTTTTGTTGTTTTTTCTAATTTTTTAAACTTTAATTTTTTATTTCCAGATTTTAATTTTTTACTTTAATTTTAAAATTTTAATTAATTTTTTATTTCTTTTTTTTGTTGAATTTTCTATTCATTTATTCAGATTTTTTTTAGTATTCTTTTTTTTTTCAGATAAGTTTCTTTTCTATTAGAATCTTTTTAATGTTTAGATTTTTTCTTGTTTTTAATTTTTGTTTTAATTCTATTTATTTATCTCATTTTCTATTTTCTAAAGGTTTATTTTCAGGATTTTATCTATGATTATTTTTTCTTTTTTTCAGGTTTTATTTTTTTATTTAGTATTTTCAATTTGAACTTCTTGGAACTTTTAATTTCAGATTATCTGTTAATTACCTTAAAATGGGCCTCGGACATAATTAGGTGTTTACAGGCACTAGATCCAAACCAGGTAAGTCCAAACATTTGAGGTTTAAATTCCGGAACTGAGCCAAGACACTCAACACAGGTGCTTCTACTGTAATGGATAATAAATCCAGAAGCGAACCATATTTCTTTTTAAAGTTTACACGGGCTTCTTTGGTCATTTCTTGCAAACTGCATTCACTTTTTGAAGATCATTGATCTGTGCAGTGATTTTAATGCTTCTCATTTGGTCATATACATTGTTAGTACAACCTTGAACTTCCTTCATTTGGATGCTATTAAATCTTTCCCAAAAAAAAAGTAAAATATTTAAGTAAGTCAAAGAAAATAAAGGCAAGAGAAAAAAAAGAAAGAAGAATAAGGAATAGATAAATGATGCAATGTCATGTGTAAAATATGCATGAACCTATATGCCTAAGATATTATGCTTAAGCTTTTATGAACATGTTAAAAAATGCATGGACCTATATCAAAAGTTTTTTTTTAATTTTTATATTAAAAACCCAACTAAAACATGATATATGTGTGATTTTTTGTTATATATTTTATGTAGAAATGAGATAAAAAAAATTAATTCTAAAAAAGGGGAATGGACATATTATTTTTGTGCTTTGTTTATTTAAATATCCAAAAAGAAAACAATGCATGAGCCTATATGAAAAGGTCCAACTAAAATTAAATTTATCTAATATAACATGTTATTTTTGTATTTTATTTGTCTAAATGTCCAAAAAAAATACGTGAACCTATATGATTTTTTTCATTTTTCTAAAATGCCAAAAAAAACAAAAACTCAATGTACCTAACATGTTATATTTTTTGTGTGTAAAAATATAAAAAAAATAAAAATGCATGAATATGTTCTTTTTGTATTTTGTTTTTTAAAAAAATGTACAAAAAAATGCATGAACCTATATGAATAATTTTTTTTACTTTTTTTAAAAGTCCAAAAAAAATGAACGCACCTAATATATAATTTTTTTTGTATGAACATGTTATTTTTATTTTTTCTTATCTAAATATTAAAAAAAACGTATGAAATTTTTTTTTCTAAAAGCCCAACTAAAACAGAAAAAATGTATCTAAATATGTGATTTGTAAATGTGAAAAAAAAATGTATGAACATGTTATTTTTGTTTTTTTTTGTTTATCTAAATATTCAAAAAAATGCATGAATGTTTTTATTTTCTAAAACCCAACTAAGGCACCAAAAAAAATGTATATGAACATGTTATTTTTGTTTTTTGTTTATCTAAATATTCAAAAACAATGCACAAAATTTTTTTATTTTCTAAAAGTCCAACTAAAACATAAAAAATGTATCTAAACATGTGATTTTTTTTATTTATAAATGTGAAAAAAAATGCATGAACATGTTATTTTTGTTTTTTTTTTGTTTATCTAAATATTCGAAAAATTCATGAATTTTTTTTATTTTATAAAAGCCCAATTAAGACACAAAAAAAAACTGTATCTAAACATGTGATTTATAAATGTGAAAAAAAATGTATGAACATGTTATTTTTATTTTTTGTTTATTTAAATATTCAAAAAAAATGCATAACATTTTTTATTTTCTAAAAGTCCAACTAAAACATAAAAAATGTATCTAAACATGTGATTTTTTTTTATTTATAAATGTGAAAAAAAAGGCATGAATATGTTATTTTTCTTTCTTTTGTTTATCTAAATATTCGAAAAATGCATAACATTTTTTATTTTCTAAAAGTCCAACTAAAACATAAAAAATGTATCTAAACATGTGATTTTTTTATTTATAAATGTGAAAAAAAAGGCATGAATATGTTATTTTTCTTTTTTTTGTTTATCTAAATATTCGAAAAATGCATGAATTTTTTTTATTTTCTAAAAGCCCAACTAAGACACACAAAAAAACTGTATCTAAACATGTGATTTATAAATATGAAAAAAAATGTATTAACATGTTATTTTTATTTTTTGTTTATTTAAATATTAAAAAAAATGCATAACATTTTTTATTTTCTAAAAGTCCAACTAAAACATAAAAAATGTATCTAAACATGTGATTTTTTTTATTTATAAATGTGAAAAAATAAAATGCATGACATGTTATTTTTGTTTTTTTTTGTATATCTAAACACAAAAAAAAATGGATCAATTTTTTTTATTTTCTAAAAGTCCAACTAAGACACAAAAAAAATGTATCTAAACATGTGATTTTTTTTTATGAAAAACAATGCATGAACATGTTATTTTTGTTTTTTTGTTTAAAAAAATGCATAAAATTTTTTATTTTCTAAAAGTCTAACTAAAAGATAAAAAATTATCTAAACATGTGATTTTTTTTATTTATAAATGTGAAAAAAAATGCATGACATGTTATTTTTTTTTTGTTTATCTAAATACAAAAAAAAAATGCATGAATTTTTTTTATTTTCTAAAAGCCCAACTAAGACACAAAAAAATGTATCTAAACATGTGACCTTTTTTATAAAAAAAATGCATGAACATGTTTTTTTTTTTTTGTTTATTTACATGTTAAAAAAATTATTTATTTTTCTAAAAGCCCAAGTAAAAGAAAAAAAAACTAAATATATCTAACATGTGATTTGTTTTTTATGTAATTTCTTTTTATAAAAAATGTATGAACATGTTATTTTTGTGTTTTGTTTATGTAAATGTACGAAAAAAAAGTATGAACCTATATGATATTTTTTATTTTTTTAAAAGTTCAAAAAAAGGCTGAATGTACTAAACATGTGATTTTTTTATGTATAAATGTGATAGAAAAAAAATGTATGAACATATTATTTTGATTTTTTTTGTTTATCTAAATGTCAAAAAAAAATACATGAAATTTTTAATTTTCTAAAAGCCCACACTAAAGCAAAAACTGAATATACCTAGGATGTGATTTTAAAAAAAATGCATGAACATGTTATTTTTGTTTTTTTTAAATATCCAGAAATTTTCTTTTATTTTTCGAAAAGCCCAACTAAAATAAACAACTGAATGTACCTAACATGTAATTTTTATGTATAAATGTGATAAAATATTTATAAAAAAAATGCATGAACATGTTATTTTTGTGTTTCCTTTATTTAAATCTATAAAAAAATGTTTGAACCTATATGATAATTTTTTTTATTTTTTTCTAAAAATCCAACGAAAAAAATTGAATGCACCAAACATGTAAAAACAAATTAACAAACATGTTATTTTTATTTTCTTTTTTTTCTAAATGTCCAAAAAATGCATGAATTTTTTATTTTTTCTGAAAGCCTCGAAAAATAACTGAATATACCTACAATTTTTTAAAAAAAAAATGAAAAAAAAATGATTGAGATTCATGTCCAAATTTTAAAAAATTTAGTATTATTTTCGGTGCAAAAATGATGATAATGATGTGATTGACTATGCTCATGTTATAATATGATTACATGTGAATATACATGTGCAAGATAAAGAGAAAGAAACATGCTCTTCATGTGTCTTGTTTTAGGTGAAAAACTAAGGTAGGATATTACTAATGTCGACATCCTAACTTTGGAAGGTTGCTTAGTTCTGTCTACGTGCATGGTTTCATGGGTAGATCTAGACAACTCATAGATTATCATAACCCTCAGATTGCCCTTATCATATAGACAAGGACCCAGTTCCTGAACCAATCATAAGTAGGGAAATGCCCTCTCAATATGACTAACTCATGATACCAGCAACACTCTGAGTGGTGACTTAATAATTACCAAGTGGGCATGAAGCCCCTCAATAGAAACTATCAAGACACCCGCTAATCCTAAGCTCGCACAGGCTCGGGTATAAAGCCCAAAATGTGTGTGAGGTAAGTGAGAGTGAATTATGTGAAAGGGAGCATACAAACCTTTAAATCTAAAACTACCCAACCCCACCCGCAACACAAACAAGCAACCAAGAATATACAGCAGAAAGTCTTCTACCCTATGGTTCACAATATTGAATGTGTACAAACACAGTGAACACGAACAAGAGAGAAAAAAGAAGAAACAATACTTACATAAAAAAAAGAGTGAAATAAATAAAAATAAAGTTAAAGAGAACATGCACAATTAATTAGATTAGGCTTAACTCTCGAAGATATCCCTAGTGGAGTCGCTATCTGTCGCAACCGGGATTACAACGGGACGGCGAACAAAAGCTTTTAATTAAAAAAATAGAGGATTCGCCACCAAAATTTATTAAAGGAAATTTTGGAAAAACTTAAAATTGTGATCTTTGAAACCAGTTTGGGTTCGGGAGTTATTTACACATAGGGAAGGTATTAGCACCCTATGACATCCATTAAAATGGTTACCTTCTAATTAATTATGTACGGATACCATTAACTTTTAAAAAAATTTATTTCACTCAAATAAAAAATATTTTTATTGATTTGTGTTGTTTAACATGTAAGTTAAAAAAATTTATTTACTTATTTTATGAAATAAACGAAGAAGAAGACCTGAAAATTTATTTAAGAAAAATTTAGAAAATCCTCTTTTTTTTTTATGTTTTTGAAAGGAAATGCATAAAGTTCAAGGTAGAAAATGGCTACTCGATAAACCCTTACAAAACAAACGGTGTTAAAGGTGGATCAATCACTCAATTAACACCGCTTGACCCCTCATATGAAAGGAAAAAAAATGATCAATCAAAATTCACGAAGAAAAGTTTCAAGTTAATTTTAAAATAATTAGGATATCAGGGAATTTCACATATCAGTTTTGGAAATCGGGAACATGTATCGTCATATTAAAAACCAAACAACAAGGAAACATGTGGCATATCAGGGAATAGATTCTATAAATAAGGAAATAAAGACATGAGGCAAAATAAACAGAGGACAACGAATGAATATTAGGGGCATATTTTACATGTCAGAATTGGGAGTTGGGGAAACAAGCCACAAAACGGGATAAAGATATTACCTAGTTTCGAAGCTTGGATTTGATTCGCCCTCCCTTGTTGCTCTCTCGTTGCTATGTATGGCGTCCTTTATCCAGTGCTCTCTTTCTCACGTACGTCTATCTATCTGTGTATCTGTGTATATGCGTAGGTGCCTTTTTCTGATACGTTCCCCCTCATTTATGTGTCTTTCTCTTTACCTGAAAGTACTCTGCCCCACTACCCCACTCACCATAATCACTCCCTCACTTCCTGTTAACTGCTATTCCACTACCCCACTAAACAAAAATTGACTGCCACTATTCCCTACCTATCAGAAAAGATAACTCCCTTATCCCTATTATCCTATTAATTTTTCTTAATCAATTTTTTATCTTTTATTGTTATTTTTTTAATTTTTATTATATATAAATATGGACAAAATTAGTTATTCACAAGGATGTTGAAACATATTTAACCATTGCATTTGAATAAAATACATTATTCTTTTAGTATGGATGTAGATAATAAAAATTATTTAAAATTAATATTTTTTTAGCAGATGTAAAATTTTAGAACTGCTTATTATATATTTATGACCTTATATGATTTGGTCATATATATTTAGGTAATAGATAATATAATATATATTTTTTTTGTATATTTGACTAAACTATTTTAAAGATTGTTTCGAAAAAATAAAAAATAAAGAAAAATTTATAATTTGATTTTAAGAATAATATATATTATTTTTTAATATTAACAAATAATTAATATATCAAAGTATATAATAATTTATTATTTTTTCCTATTATTTATAAATATTAAATTAAAATGTATTTATTTAACACGAAAAAAGTTATTATTTTGTGCTCTCTTTTTAAGACCTGAATTTCAAAACTAATTTTGAGAAATGCATTACTTAATTATTAAGAGAGAACATAAAAATATAACATTGTATTAATAAACAATGTTACAAAGACATAAAAATTATTTGAAGGTGAATAAGTTGAAATATTCTTTAACCATCTCAATTGAATGTGAAAAAAATAAACTATCTTTTTAGCTTTGATATAGATGATGAAAATTATATAAAAAATTATTTTTTAAAGGATGTAAATTTTTAAGATAGCTTATGATTTATTTATGATCTTATATAATTTGATTATATATATTTGGATGATAGATAATATAATATATATTTTTTTATATATTTGATTAAACTATTTTAGGGTTATTTAGCAGAAAGTTATGAAAATAAAAAATTATAATTTTAAATTAAGAATATTATATATTGTTCTACAACAATAAAAAATAATTAATAAATCAAAATGTATATTAATTTATTAATTTTATCTATTAATTAAAAATATTAAATTAAAATATATTTATTTAAACCTTAAATTTATTATTTTTTCTCTCTTTTTAAGACCTTCCTTTTAAAGTTATTTTTGAGAAATTCATTTCTACATTATTAAGAGACTATATAAAAACATAACATTGTATGAATCAACAATATTAGAGAAACATGAAAATTACTTGGATATAAATATGTTAAAATATTTTTTAACATCATTTGTATGAAAAAAATACGTAGTATTCTTTTAACATTGATATAGATGATAGAAATTATTTAAAAATAAATAAATATTTTTTTAATAGATATAAAGTTTAAAAATAGCTTATGATTTACTTAGGATCTTATTTGATTTAATCATATATATTTGGGTGATAGATAATATAATATTTTTTTTTCTTTTTTTTATTTGATTAAACTATTTGGATTGTTTAGCAGGAAATTAAAAAAAGTAAAATTATAACTTTAAATTAAGAACATTATATATTATTTTACAATAATAATAAATAATTAATACGTTAAAGTTATATTAATTTATTATTTATTACCTTTTATTAAAAATATTAAATTTAAATATATTTATTTAAAATATAAAACTTACCATTTTATTACTCTTTCTTTAAAATTATTTTTTAAGATTACTTTTGAGAAATTTATTACTTCATTATCAAGAAAGGATATAAAAACATAACATTTTATGAATCAACTATTTTGCAAAAGACATGAAAATTAGTTGAAGTGAGGATGTTAAACCATATTTTAACCACTTCATTTGTATAAAAAAAATTATCCTTTTAGCATCGATGTAGATAATGAATTTTTTAAAAAAATTAATACATGTCTTATTATATATTTAGGATCTTGTATGATTTGATCATCTATATTTAAATAATAGATAATATAATATATTTTATTATTTTTATATTTGGGTAAACTATTTTAAAAATTGTTTAGAATGAAATAAAAATTAAAAAACTTATAATTTGAAATTAAGAATAACCTATATTAGTTTTTAATATTAAAAATTATTAATATTATATAAATCAACAATCTTACACAGACATCGAAATTACTTAAAGGTGAACATGGTAAAATATTTTTTAATAACATCATTTGTAGGTGAAAAAAATATGCTATCCTTTTAGCATTGATATAAATGATGGAAATCATTTAAAAAATTAATATTTTTTTAATAGATGTAAAGTTCTAAGATAACATATGATTTATTTAGAATATTATATGATTTGATCATGTATATTCAAGTGATAGGTAATATAATATATCTTTTTCTTTTATGTATTTGATTAATCTAATTGAAGGATTGTGTAAAAATAAATTTTAATTTTACTTTAGGAATAATATATATTATTATTCAAGTTATATTAAATTTATTATTTTATGATTTATTTAAAAATATTAAATTAAAATATGTTTATTTAAAATATAAAATTTACTATTTTCTTACTCTTTCTTCCAAATATTTTTTTAAAATTATTTTTGAGAAATTTATTACTTTATTATCAAGCGAGAATATAAAAATATGAAATTTTATAAATCAACTATATTGCAAAGACATGAACATTACTTGAATGTGAGGATGTTGAAATATATTTTAAAAAAATTATTTGTACAAAGAAAATTATAATTTTAGCATTGATGTAATAATGGAAATAAATTGAAAAATTAAGATTTTTGATAGATCTAAAATGGTATAATAATTATTATTTATTTAGAACTTATATGATTTGATTGTATATATTTAGGTAATAGATAATATAATATATTTTATTATTTTGTCTATTTAATTAAACTATTTTAAAATTTTTTTTATAAAGAAATAAAAAATAAAGAAAAATTTATAATTTAAGTTAAGAATATTATATATTATTCTGCAATAATAACAAATAATAAATATATCTAAATTTATACTAATTTATTATTTTGTATTTTATTTACAAATATTAAATCAACTTATTTTTTTTAAAAAACCAAAGAATTTTAATATTTTTCCTCTTTTTTTTAAGACCTTCCTTTTAAAACTATTTTTAAAAAGTTCATTAATTCATTTTTAAGAGAGTATATATAAACATAACATTGTATGAATCAACAATATTACAAAGGCATAAAAATTATTTGGAGGTAAATATCTTGAAATATTTCCCAAAATAAATGAAGATTTTTCTAGGATCTTATATATTTGGGTGTGTGAACACTCAATTATGTCCAAGATGGTATTTATCAAATTAATGCTTAAGTTAAAATTCAAAAATAAAAAAAAGTAAAAAATAAAATAAGAATAAATAAAAATAAAAATAAAAAAAGAGAAAAACTGGGAAAAGGGAATAATAATAATGAAAAGAGAACTAAAAAGAGGAATAAGGAAAAAAATAGAAAGCCCAAAATTAAAATTTAACCAAAAGATAATTTGGTTCAAAATCATTCAAAAAATAAATAATATTAAATAAATAAATAAAATATAAATAAAATAAAGAAAAAAAATAAGAAAGAGGACACTTGAAACCAAAAGAATTGGTCTGAAAATTTTATTAGGATAGTTAGTTTGTTAAATAATTATTAGTTAGTTAAAGAGCTTCGGGGATAAATAGAAGAAAGATTGAAAAATGGGGGAGGTTCTCTTTCCTGTTCTGGCTCTCCTACTTCTCCCAGAAATAACTCCATTATTGTGAAAGGAAGAATAGATCCTCGCACCTCTAGAGAAATTTGGCATTCTTTAGAGCTAATTTTTCACATAACTTGGTCCATTGTTGGCCGGGAGAAGAGAAACCATTACGTGCTCTCCAAAACTAGCTTCAACCAGAATCCATTCCATTTTCATATCCACAAATTGAGGCTCATGCACCGAAAATCACAGAAGAACATTAAGAACTCAGTACTTAAGGAGGCTGATAATCAAAGTTCTTTGTAAATTCTCCAGGTAAAGTCATTGACACTAATGCTTTTCTAGGTGTTAGTGATTGGAATTATAGCGTAGCAATGCACTAAAATAAGCTTAGAAATGTAGTAAGATATTATACTAGGATTCTTTTCCCAATCGGAACCTCCGATCTGTGGCATCAAGATAGATCTAAGATTTGCATCTCCTTATTTTTCTATGCAAGTTTTCAATAATATCTCTATAATCATTGCATCTATGCACCTGTATTATGATTTGAGATTCTCTATGAATGATGAGCCATTTAGGTGAATGTGGATTGAATTCTGTTATTAGCATAAGAGTGTCCTGTGATTTGAGCTTTTTCTGAGAAAATTAGCTTCAAAAATATTGTGGAATGCTTCATGTCTCTCTGTGTAAAAAATTGTTAAAATCAATTTTGTTACATCGCGCATGGATCAAACCAAATCTCCAAGGATGTTGTTGTTCAATCTCTTAAAGAATTAGCTGGGAAACCTGCCAAGCAAGTTTTCCAAGGCAGGAAGCATAAGCTCTAGGTGCCATAGTGTATTTTATAGCTCCTGCAGATGATGAATTGGAAACAATTTTGAGAGTGCATTTGTAAATTCTACAAGGAAGTTTGCTTTATATTCTCAATATCTCTTGGTGCTTTGGCACCACTCATTGAAGCCAGTGGATCCCAATTCAGTTTGAATGGATGATACACTACTTAAAAACATAAGAGGTGCTTCATACACAACACAACCTCTAGAGCTACTTAATGTTTTGAGTTTTGAAAATATGACAAATCACATTGGTGTCCTTGTTGCCAATGATGGGCGTAATTCTGTCAATATTCTTAAAGTATCCTAGAAAGGTGTTGTTCTTTGCTTCAAATTGGTGGTGGACATTATATAGAATTCAATGTAGCAAATATAATGTTAAGTTTGCTTGCTAAACCTCTTAAAAGTGTTGTTGAGATTGGGAATTCATCCTTGATTGAATCCATTTCTATAAATGAAGCTAAAAAGATCTTTGTACCAGTGAAATTTTACCTAGTTGATGCAGTTAAAATGTGCTCATTTTATCCATATCTAGCATGTACAGTCTACAAGGAAATTCACTTCTTTTAGATTTATATAAGAAAAACTTTTGAATTGTGCATCTGTGGTAACTACTGAGCTACTGGAGGGAACAACCTTGGATCTGCTATTGTCTCTCATTTTGGCCTTGACTGCCCTATCTCAATTGATTGTAACCTTGCATTTGTTATTGATATCTTTGGCAATAGTTGTGAAAGTTTAATCAAAGCAAGAACACTTATCCTTGGTTAAGTTGTAATTTTCATTTATTTAGAATATTATATAATTTTATTATATATATTTGGGTGATAGCTAATATAATATATTTTTTTTCTTTATTATATTTGATTAGACTATTTGAAATATTATTTATAAGAAAATAAAAAAATATTAAAATTTTAAATTAATAAAATATCAATACGTTTAAGTTATAATAAATTATTATTTTTTATCTTTTAGTTAAAAATATTAAATTAAAATATATTTATTTAAAACATAAAATTTACTATTTTCTTACTATTTTTTTCAAATCTTTTTTTAAAATTATTTTTAAGAAATTTGTTACTTCCTTATCAAGCCAGGATATAAAGACATGGAATTTTATAAATCAACTATATTGCAAAGAGAGAAAATTTATTTGAGTGAGGATATTGAAACATATTTTAACTACATCATTTGTTTGATGAAAATTTTACTTTTAGCTTTGATGTATATAATGAAAATCATTTAAAATTTAACATTTCTGTAATAGATGTAAAATTTTTGAATAGGTTATTATTTATTTTGAATCTTATATGATTTGATCGTATATATTGAAATATTTTTAACCACATCATTTGTATGTAAAATAAAAAAGTATACTACCATTTGAACTTTGATAAATATGATGGAAATGATTAAAAAAATTAGTATTTTTTAATAGATATAAAGTTTTAAGATAACTTTGTCGCAACTGTAATTCCGACGAGACGACGAACTCGCTAAAATTTTAAAAATGGATTTTTATTTTGATTAAGTGGAGTCGTCACCAAATTTTTATTTAAGGGAAAAAGATTTGGAAAAACCCTGACTCGAGAATGAGATTCGAAGTTTGGGAGTCGGTTACGAATGGGGAAGGTGTTAAGCACCCCACTCGCTCGTTCCAAAGAACAGTACCCTTAAACTAAGCGTGTGATTATTGAAAACTGTTTTGATCCCTTTATTTAAGGGAAAAAGATTTGGAAAAACCCTGACTCGAGAATGAGATTCGAAGTTTGGGAGTCGGTTACGAATGGGGAAGGTGTTAAGCACCCCACTTGCCTGTTCCAAAGAACGGTACCCTTAAACTAAGCGTGTGATTATTGAAAACTATTTTGATCCCTTTAATTACCGTGAAATAAATAATTTGATGGAGGGTAGCCTGACAGGACTTGATCCTGCTCCTACGTATTCCCCGGTGCAATGGGAAACTCAAGGCTTACGTAGTTCTGGTTAGATTTGAATGCTTGACCTTCAAGAGGTGTTTAAATTGAAAAGTAAATGTTTTGTTGTTGTTTACTTTTTAAAACATTTGGAGGGTGCAATCCCAATCTACATATGCACAGGGCACAAGACAACGACGGCTGCAATTGGACCCATACAGACCTCTAAACAACGAACAGTAGAAAAAGCTACCAGTTCGTTTTTAGGATCCATTGCGTGAGATTAAGGAAAGCAAAAACGAGATTTTTGTTTTACTGGAAACAAAGGAGGGGCAATCCCAATCCACATATGCACAAGGACCAAGACAACAACGGCTGCACTTGGACTCATACAGACCTCTAAAAATCGAACAGCAGGAAAAGCTACCAGTTCGTTTTTAGGGCCCATTGTGTGATATTGAGGAATGCAAAATGGATTTTTATTTGTTTGAAAACGAGGGAAAGGAGGAGCAATCCCAATCCACATATGCACAGGGCCCAAGACAACAACGACTGCACTTGGACCCATACAGACCTCTAAACAACGAACAACAGAAAAAGCTACCAGTTCAATTTTAGGATCCATTGCGTGAGATTCAGGAAAGCAAAAAGATTTTTATTTAATCGTTTTCTTGACTTGTAAATATCGAAAGCGTGTGGGCTTAATCGGATTTTCAGGAAATTTGGGGGTTAAAATATGAATATAAATAGTTTGGGGGTCAAAATGTAAATATGAAAAGTTGAGGGGTCAAAATGTAAATAAAGAAAGTTGATGGGTCAAAATGTAAAATATGAAAAGTTGAGGGGATGATTCGCAATTTTGAAAATTTAAGGGGCTGAAAATGTAATTTTGAAAAGTTGAGAGGCTGAAAATGTAATTTGGAAAAGTTCAGGGGCTAAAAATGTAATTTTTGGCAATTTATGGGCTTAATTTGCAATTTCTGGAAGTTTACATGCCTTCCACATGGCTTCACTTTGATTAGGAATGGCTTAGGTGGCTTGGGGGAGTTCATGGCTCACAAGGCTTGGCTGGGCTGGCCTGCATGGCTCATTTTGCGCAGATGGCTTGGAAATATTTAAAAGAGAAATTGTTCCTAATGGGATTCGATCCTAGGCCTTGGGTGTATGGGTGGGGAGCTCGACCACTTGAGTTATTCAGTCTATGCCTCATATCTTACAGGTTTAAACTAAAACCCAAGTCTGTTCCTTCCCCCGTAGTTTAGCCAAATCTTGCCTAAACTTCCTCTGCACACTGGAGTAGACCCTTCCCCCTGCATGGGCCTTCTAGCATGCATAAGACATCTGGACTCCAGCCCTTTGTCTTTTGTGCTTGATGCCCCGACTGGGACATGGGATGTGACCTTGCAATATTGAGGTTTAAGGAAGCCAAATTGAAATATTGAGGTAGTTGGAATTGCTGAGGCAACGAGCCACATGCTGCTTGAGGGACTCAGAGGCGAGACAGTGGGATTGCAAGCCATGTACCTAAATACTGGAGTCATTCAACCTCTAGGACTTGAGTCCCAATAATTATATATATGTGTAAGGCAATAACCGAGCCATTTTCTATTTCCAATAAGCTGTATCCTTTCGTGCGTCTCCTCTGTTTTGGCACAGCGTCGACTGCTCCCTGGTTACACAATTCAGCTTTGTCTCTTCATCGAATCCTTCTATGGGCTCGTTTTGAGAGCATCCTCACGTGAGCTATCAGAGTGGCACAACTAAGACAGTGGTGCGACCGAGCAGGGAAAATGACTGAACCAGGGAGGAATGCCTATAGTGAAGTCCTTGTCTGATTTGGGTTCCCTTTCCCAACATTGCCATTTTGTTCATACTTAAGAAGTGAAATTGAATCAGAGCAAGGTGAAAGGCATTCGCTAGTGTTCTGATACTGTGTCCAAAGTCCTGGCAACCAAGTGACCAAGCATCCTCCTCTCATGAGTATAAGGCCCTGCTAGGAGTCCTAAGGGTATCCGACCCCATGTCCAGCCCCTTCAACGCGATCAGGATCTGAACCTATCACCTAATTCTTAGAGGAACCGAAGACTCAAGGATAGCTTATCTCTTGAGCGTCTTCTGAGAGATAGGTATGCCAAGCGAGGTGTCTCCGTTATTGGGTCATGAAACGGTTCGACGTGGTTCACGAAAGCCACTCCATGAAACTGGTTCCCATTTAATTCTGCTTGAATGCCCTTGGGAACCAATTTGTGGCTGTGACTTTTGCTGTGTATCCCCTCCTAAGTTCACTCATAACAGGTCTCCATTACCTTCCAGATTTACCTTCTATTATGACTCAGGGCGAGGGAGCCATGCTTCAAACCACAGGTTCCTACCATCCGACCTTATACCAACAGTGGAGCCACACACAACTTATGCATTCAGAATGCCAGATTGTAGCTCCAATGCGGCATGTTCGAGCCTATCCTAATGATCACTCCAACCAAATGTGTGGATGCAGAGTGATAACAAGATCTGAATCACATTTCGAAGTCCTCTGTTTCATGTATTTTCACTGATTTGGTTTTTTAATTATAATAGCAAGGTCATAGCATCAAGTGAAGAATTTAACGTGTGATGGATTTAGGAATCCACGTATTACTCCATCCCCAATCAGATCATTGAAACTAAAGATGACATCACGCGTGTAGTCCAGAGACGTCATAAAACCTCCATGTTGACCTTTCCCAAATCAGTATGCTCTTTTGGTTTCTGGCAGTCATCCGCTTAGGATTCGATTGGGTGAGAATTTGAGAGGCATGAAGCAGGATCACGCTCATGACAATTAACTCGACTATGCCTTATGATTTTGCAAGATCCTCGCGTCAATTTTAATCGAATTTTTTTTTGGATTCAGATCAAGACAAACTCAAAACCGCTCATGCATTCTAATTTAGTCTTATCATGCCTTTTTCATGTAGTATTAAGAGGTTGAGTTTGAGTATTGACCTAAAGAGTGTTGATCAATGGAAATGCTTCTCAAGATCGTTGAGGCTTCTTTCTTCTTCGATTCGTTGCTGTGGCTTGAAGAACGTCCCTATAAGAGCTCCTCCACCATGTGACTCTTGAGGATGGCCAAGAAGGAACAACACAGAGAGCCCCTCCCGGAAAGAAGATCACTGAATCCCCCCCATTTTTGATAATGGAAGATCCCCCTTTATATATTTTCTCCTTTTTCATTTTGTTTGCATTTTCCTTTTTCCAATTTCCATTGTTTTTCTTTTTCTTTTTTCCCGCCTACTTCTTTTTCTTTTCTTGCACTAATACAGTTTTTCCTATTTTTTGGAAAGTTTGTTTTTTCCTTTATTTATTTATTCCATATTTTATATATTTTTTCACGCCTTTTTCATTTTTTCAGATTTTATTTCTTTTCTTTTGTTTTATTTAATTCTATTTCATTTATTTTTATTATTTTTCAAAAGTTTTTCCTTGCTTTCTTTTTCTCTTTTTCTCTTTTTTCATTTTCTGCTTTGTACTTATTTATTCCGTTTCTTATTAATTTAAAGAAATGGGGGGCCTCAGACATAATTGTGTGTTTACAAACTTATGATTTATTTAAAATCTTATATGATTTGATCATATATATTTAGGTAATGGATGATATAATATGTTTATTTTCTTTTATAAATTTGATTAAACTATTTAAAAGATTATTTACAAAAAAATTAAAAAAATAAAAATTTATAATCTAAAAACAAGAACATTATATATTTTTCAATAATAATAAATAATTAATTTGTTATTTTATATTAATTTTATTTTTTATTTAAAATATATTTATTTAACACAAAAAATCAATTATTTTCTAACTCTTTCTTTAAGATTATTTTTGAGAAGTTTATTACTTCCATATGAAGAGATGATATAAAAACATAAAATTTTAAGAATCAACTATATTCAACGGTATAAAAATTACTTGAATGTTAGCATGTTGAAACATATTTTAACCGCTTAATTTGTATAAAAAAATTATCTTTCCAGCATTGATGTAGATGATGAAAATTATTTAAGACATTAATATTTTTTTAATAGATGTAAAATTTAGAAGAGCTTATGATTTATTTTGGATATTATATGATTTGGTCGTATATATTTAGTTAATGGATAATATAATAATATTTTATTATTTTATAGATTTGATTAAACTATTTGAAAGATTGTTTAAAAGAAAATAAAAAATAAATAAAAATTTGTAATTTTAAATTAAGAATAATATATATTATTTTTCATAATAAAAAATAATTAATATATCAAAATTTATATTAATTTATTCCTTTTGACTTTTATTTAAAAATATAAAATTAAAATGTATTTATTTTCAAAAATTATCATTTTTTCTCTCTTTTTAAGACCTTTTTAAAACTACTATTGAGAAGTTCATTACCTTATTATTCATAGAAGATATGAAAACATAACATTGTATGAATTAATATGGTTACAATGACATGGAAATCACTTGGAGGTGAAGTTTTTAAAAAATTTTAACCACATCATTTGTATGTGAAAAAAATATACTATGCTTTAAACATTGATATAGGTGACGAAAATAATTTAAAAAATTAATATTTTTTTAATAGATATAAATTTTTAAGTTAGCTTATGATTTATTTAGAATTTTACATGATTTGATCACATGTATTTGGATGATAGATGATATAATATATTTTTTCTTTTATGTGTTTGATTAAACTATTTGAAGGATTGTTTAGAAGAAAATTAAGAAAAGAAAAATTTATATTTTAAATTAAGAATATTATATATTTTTTACAATAATAATAAACAATTAATACATTAAATTTATATGAATTTATTATTTTATCGTTAATTTAAAAATATCACACTAATATATCTTTATTTAAAACATAAAATTTATTATTTTCTTACTCTTTCTTTTTAATCATTTTTTTAAGATTATTTTTGAAAAAATTATTATTTCATTAACAAGATAGGATATAAAGACATGACATTTTATGAATCACCTATATTGCAAATGTCGCACCGTAATTCCGACGAGACGACGGACTTGCTAAAATTTTGAAATGAATTTATTTTGATTATGTGGAGTTGCCACCAAATTTTTATTAAAGGGAAAGAACCCTGACTCGAGGATGAGATTTAGGTTCGGGAGTCGATTACAAGTAGGGAAGGTGTTAGGCACCTCACTTGCCTGTTCCGAAGAACAGTACCCTTAAACTGAGTGTGATTATTTGAAAATAGTTTGATCCCTTAATTAATTGAAAATAAATAGGTTGATGGAGGTTAGCAGCCTGACAGGACTTGATCCTGCTCCTACGTATTCCCTGGTGCAATGGGAAACTCAAGGCTTACGTAGTTCTGGTTTGTGAAGGTTTGACCTTCAGAGAAACTTGAAAAGTAGTGCTTGAAAAAACACGTTTGAAGGCTTGACCTTCGGGGCGTTTTAAAAGGAATATTTGAAAACGGTTAGAGTGTTTTGAAAACACCTTAAGGAGAATCCTTAGTCCATATATGCACAGGATCCAAGACAACTACGGCTGCACTAGGATCCATACGAATTCCCAAACCCCAAACAGCAGAAAGAGCTACTAGTTCGTGCTTAGGGTTCGTTGCATGAGACTTTAGGGACTCTAAATGAAGTTTTTCTTGAAATTTTACAAAAGGATCTTCAGTGCACATATGCACAGGGTCCAAGACAACTACGGCTGCACTTGGGACCCATATGAATTCCTAGGCAACGATTAGCAGAAAAAGCTACCAGTTCGTCCCTAGGGTTCATTGCGTGAGTCCTAGAACCAAAGAATTTAATTTGAAAATAATTGAGAATATGATTGGGTTTGATTGATGTAAACACTCAATTATGTCCGAGGCCCAGTTTAAGTCAATTAATGGATAAACCTAAATTAAAAACCCCAAGAAATTCCAAATGAACCATAATTAAGCAAAATCAGAAAAATAATAAAAAAATCAGAAATAAAAGGCAGAAACAAAAAAATCAGAAAAGGATTGAAGAAAATTAAAAATCTTGAAAGTTCTTTTTCTAATTAATTAAATTTGGGGAAAATTATAAGAAATGGAAAATTTCTGGAAATTAAATTAAATAAAAAAGATTAAAATTTGGAGAAATAGAAAAGACAAAAGAATCAAAATTTGAAAATTAAAAAAGAGAAATAATGAACAAAAATCAAAATCTAAAAAGAATAATAATAAAAAAATATATAAAAATCAGAAGTTACAAAAATAATAAAAATCAGAAAAACTGAAAAACAGAAATTAATACAAATTAAAACAAAAATTAAAAATATGGAAATTTAGAACTAAAAAAATTTATTATCTAAAAAATTCTAAAATCAAATTAAAGGAAAATAGTAAAAATATAAAAATTAAAATAAGTAAAATTCTGAAAAATAATAAAATCTGAAAAATAAAAAAAGTTAACAAAATAAAACCTGAAAGTCAAAAATTAAAATTAAAAAATAAAAATAAATTCTGAAAAAAAAAAAAAACAAATAAAGAAAATAAATCAAAAAAGAAAAACCAATAAAAAAATCAAAGGAAAACGAAAAAGCGGCAAAAAACAGAAAGAAAAAAGCTCTTAGGAGTATATGTATATAAGGGGAGCAGAGGGAGCTTTGATTTTTTTTTTTGGGCATAAAAGTGTTGCTAGCTTCTGAAAGAAGTGAGCGAAGAAACAAAGGCGAGAGAAAAGAGAGAAGGTGATTGCAGAATTCTGGAGAAGCGATTCTCAGTGAGCAAGAAGCTTGCATCGGACGAAGCTCCATCGTTTCTGATCCTACAACAGGTTGGTTGTCGAACTCTTCTACACGAATTCTACGTGGATCCTGCATGAATCCATCGAGGCATGGCTGAATCAAGAAACCTCACCATAGAACTGATTTCTTGCTTAAGAATTATGCATGATATAATCTGTTTCTTGCCTGAAAATTGTGCATGAAAGAATTTGTTTCTTGCTTAAAGATTGTGTATCAGAGAACCGATTTTGGTATGAACTTGTTTTTCACCTCGAATGGCTTTGAGAGACTGATTCCACCCCTTTCTTCCAAGTAATGGAGAGTAGCTCTGGGTGAGATCATCGTAGTCCATTCACTGAGAGATTCATAGAGGGTGATAGAAGTCCCCACACACTGGTATATACAGTGTTTGTAATAACATCGTGTACAACAGGCCCCTGTTTTCCTTGATTGGGATAGGCCGATTCCAACTCACAGAAGTCGATCCTGAGAATAAGCAAGAGTGAGCGACTCGACCTTCCAAATCTTAGTATTTATCACCCATAACCAGGTCGATGCACCTTTCTTTATTTAACCGAGAACCTCCCCTGATAATTTGGGGTCAATGCTGGAATCGATCTTCTGAGATTCGTCTTTGGGATCCCCTAATAATCTCTTGGCTTCCCTCAAGACTGCTAGGAGGAGTGTCTTTAGTTTAGTTGATTTTCTCGCAAGGATGACGATCGAGGATGATCAGTGAGCATCTTGAGAAATGATCTCAATGGCCGCTTTTTCCCTGAATAATCAACAACATCACTGATATCAGAAACCGGACCTGAAGCAAAGTGTCTTCTCCTGCACTCTCCAAACATAATGGCTCCTGAGAACCATGAGTGAACCTACAAATGGCTGGAACTAGCTTTTGAGAAGCCACGAGATGGAAAAGATCCCACACAATCCTCTTGATCGTGCACTCTGTTTTCAACAGTAGGTGCTCTATTCGCAAAGGCAGCTGTGAATCTTTGGAATGGAGATCACAGCATGCCTCTATACCGCGTGCATGAGTTAATAAACACTCGAGTAATCACCCTTAGGATGAAGTTTTACCACGTATCTGCATATGTAAGTAGATAGGCATTACATACATGGCATTAGTCAGCAAATAACC
Organism: Canavalia gladiata; assembly: GCA_037954105.1. Classification (NCBI taxonomy): domain Eukaryota; kingdom Viridiplantae; phylum Streptophyta; class Magnoliopsida; order Fabales; family Fabaceae; genus Canavalia; species Canavalia gladiata. Next base: position 21,165,040 of record CM075668.1, on the reverse strand, counting down.
TTGAGTTGCTTGGCTCCGAATAGCTTGACCAAGAGCTGTTTGTCCCCGCTTGATACCCACTACAACTTGGTCAAGGAGAAGGAGAACTAGCCATTTAAAATGGATCTTAGCAGATGAAGTCGTGGAGTAGAAAAGCTTGCAAAGTCATCTTGATTGCCAAGGAATAGGAAGTTACACACTTGTAAAAGGGTAATATCAGTAGTCCTAATCTCAGGCCCATGCAATGTCTTAAGGCCAATTAATGAACTGACCATGCCTTATTACCAAATATGCAAAGCCTAAATTTGGGGCTTATGATAAGTTAGTTGAGTGAGTCAAACAGCATGAGCAAGAGCTTGGCCTAGTGGCAGGAGAAGCGCTGTCCTTATGTCCTTGACAAGGGGTTCGAGTCCCCTACAAACCATTTTCAGAAAACGTTGGATTCACCTTATAAGCATAATGAGCACGAAGTCATAAGTATATTAGGACATGGTTCAGTGGCTAGACGCATCATCACCCACTCCTGGGTTGAGGGTTCGAACCTGCCAAGGGACAAATTTCCCTTTTATATCACAAGCCTCACCCCTGCTGAGTAAGTTACTAAACTGACCCTGTCGAATTCCACAAATGCCCAATGTGTCCCTGATAGTTAAATGACTAATCCTGTCCCTGATAGTTAAATGACTAAAATACCCTTAGGAATTCCTGAAATTCCTAGTATGTCCCTACCCTGAAAATTACAATACTACCCCTGTCACATTCTAAAATTCCCAGTATACCCCTAGGCCAGAAATTACAATTCTAAAAAACTAGAAAATTCTAATAATTCATAAAAATCTCCAATAATTCGTAAAAATCATATAACCTTAATAAATTCATAAAAATTTCATAACAGCTAGGTAAGTTCCCAAATCTCTCATAATTACCAAATCATCCTAAATTTCTTAATAATTACGAAATTACCCCAAAACTCAAAAAGTGAAAATTCTTCCATTAAATTCAAGTTTTCTTTTATGCAAAGATCAATATCATTTGCAAATTATTTCTTTTTTGAAAACTCTAAAAATTCTTTTTCCAAATATTTTGGGATTTTTAAGCCTCACGCAATGGACTCTAAATGGGGAGCTGGCAGTTTACCTACTGTTCAACATTTAGTAGTTCATATAGGTCCTCGTGCTGCCTTAGCCTCCTCAGGCCTTGTGCATGAGTGGACTTGAGGTCCTCTTCAAAACTTTAAAAAATCCTTTTTCTAATATTTTGGTGTTCTAGGTCTCACGCAATGGCCTCTAAACGGGGAACTGGCGGTTCACCTGCTGTTCAACATTTAATAGCTCGTATAGGTCCCCGTGTTGCCTTAGCCGCCTCGGGCCTTGTGCATGAGTGGACCAAAAATCCCTCCCAAAGATAAAACTTTCTCAAAACAAAATCTTCAAATACTCTTTTAAGCACTTTTGAAGGTCAAGCCTTCACCTACCAGAACTACGTAAGCCTTGAGTTTCCCATTGCACCGGGGAATACGTAGGAGCAGGATCAAGTCCTGTCAGGCTAACCTCCATCAAATTATGTATTTTCACATTAATTAAAGGGATCAAAACAGTTTTTTAAAATCACACACTCAGTTTAAGGGTACCGTTCTTCAGAATGGGTGAGTGAGGTGCCTAACACCTTCCCCACTCGTAACCGACTCCCGAACTTAGAATCTTATCCTCAAGTTAAGGTTTTTCCAAATCCTTTCCCTTAAATAAAAATTTGGTGGCGTGATAAGCATAGATTTCATAAATAATTATCTCTCACTTTTATCTCTTTAAGACTTCTTATATGTTCAATTAAGTGGTCTTTGTCATATTTTATGAGTTTGGGTTCATATGAAGTTTAATTGAATTTCTTTGCTTACCCCGATTAAAATGACACTATTATAGTATTTTGAGCATAATAGGAGTTTTAGACATCCAAAAATCATGAAATCTGTCTTGAATGAAAGCTTAAAGAAGTGTCCACAGTTACAAAGCAAGATCAGACTCTAAATGGGATGTTTAGGACTCCGAAATTATCTCAAAAGATGAGATAGTGTTGCTGACGTGGAATTTGAACAGTGTGCAAAGATCTGGCCATATCTTGAGATACAGAAGTCATATTGAAATGAAATCAAATCCGTTGGAAAGCTAAGATCCGGGGCTACAACTTTTGTTCAGACGTGAAGCTCTAATGCGGACACATGAATATCCGAAATTGCGCTGCAAGCAAGTCAAAATTGTTGTGCTGATTGGTGACAAAAATTCAAAAGTATTTTGCATTTTCAACAAAGCCCATGTGAAAGAAATAAAAGGGCTGAAAAGTAATATCCTAGTTAGTGACCTTCTGAAGATGATGCCTCAAAAATCCTCTATAAATAGAAGGGTTTACAAGAGGAGAAACACACCCCTTGGATATTAACTCCAATACCATTTTCCATCTTTCCTCCTTTTTTTGTTAGTTTGCCTCCTTCATGGAAGGCTTAGTTTTTTCTTTATTGTTAGTTGCCTCCTTCATGGAAGGCTTAGTTTTTCTTTATTGTTAGTTGCCTCCTTCATGGAAGGCTAGGTTTGTAGTTTCAATTCAAGGATTCAAGCTATTTTCATTTTAACTTTGAGGTCTTGATCTTTATTTACATGCTTATTAAGTGGTTTCTACTCTGCTTCACTATATTCTTCAATTTTATTCTTTAATCAAAGTTTGATCGGTTGACATATTTTGATTAATATATAATTGATTTATAATTGGTTTTTGATTGGTAAATCATTTTCCAAAAGTTTGAAGAGTAGAAATTAAGTAATTGAATTGAAGGTTTTCATTTTATTACTTACTTCAACTGAATTCTGATTATGAAATTGGTTTAGATGAAAGATTAAGTGGTTACTAAATCTTGTTGATCATAATCAATTGAACCCTGAGAGTTTTCTCAGTAGAGAATTCAAGGATCATTTTAGGGGTTCCAGATGATCCTGGGTTGATAAACACAATGCATGATTTTAGTGATCAATGATTAGTTAAGAAAATAGCCTCTGAATTCCTTGAGTTGATAATTGTTAAGTCCAATTAATTTCATTTTGTATTTTGTATTTAGAACTCAACATCGCATCTTTACGAAACCCCCTTGTTCTAACTTTCTCCTAATTTGCTTAAGAATATGAAATGGTCTTTGGGAGATGACCTAGGTTGTACCTTATACTATACCAATAGTTTGGGGAAAATCTAGAAATTATTTTTGCGCGTTTGCGACGAGCGTGTCAAAAATTTGGCGTCGTTGCCGGGGGCCATTTTAGTTTCCTAGGCTTATTTAGGAGTTTGTATAAAATTTTTAATCTTTCTAACAATTTTTTTTTTATTTTAGGTATATCATTCTTGGATTTTCTCTATGAATTCACCTTTTTGTGTATGACCCGATCCAATCCTGAAAAGTTATATGCATATGATCCTGAGATTGATAGAACATTCCACCATTTGAAAAGAGCACATAGAAGGCATTCATTCAGTAATAACCAAGAAAGTAACAGTAGTGATTTTTCATCTTTAAATTTTGATAGTTTCAAATATTTTGCTAAGAACATGGCTGATAGAACCCTAAAAGAATTAGCTGCACCTGATGTTGCTTATCAACCATTGTGTATACAATACCCTGATGTTGATGCACCATTTGAACTAAAGTCTGGATTAATACATTTTCTACCTAAGTTTCATGGCCTTGCAGGTGAGGACCCTCATAAACATTTGAAGGAATTTCACATTGTGTGTTCCACAATGCGGCCACAAGGAATTCCTGAAGATCATATCAAGTTGAAGGCATTTCCTTTCTCCTTAAATGATGGAGCTAAGGACTGGTTGTACTATCTACATCCAACATCTGTTACAAGCTGGAATGATATGAAGAGATTATTTCTGGAGAAATTCTTCCCTGCATCCAGAACAGCAGCTATCAGAAAAGAGATTTGCGGCATCAGAAAAAACTCCCAAGAAACTCTCTATGAGTATTGGGAGAGATTTAAGAAACTATGCGCCACTTGTCCACACCATCAAATCAATGATCAATTACTGATTCCGTATTTCTATGAAGGACTCATGCCAATGGACAGAAGCATGGTTGATGCAGCTAGTGGTGGAGCACTTATGGACAAAACTCCTACAGCAGCTCGAGATTTGATTGCCAACATGGCAGAAAATTCTCAGCAATTCAATTCTCGAACTAATTCCTTGTCTAAAGGAGTCCATGAAATGACCACTAAGACAGACCATACACGATTGGAGAACAGAATTGAAGAACTAACCTCCATCGTAAGACAGTTGGCCATCGGACAACAACAGCAACTTAATGTTGTTGACAAAACCAAAACATGTGGCATCTGCACTTCTGCAGATCATCCTACTGATGCATGCCCAACATTGCAAGAAAGTGAGACACCTGAGGCTATAGTAAATGGTATTTTTGGCACCGGACAACAATACAGACCTCCTCAACATTATCAGCAACAGAAGTTTGAACCACCTTTTGGAACATACAATCCTAGTTGGAGAAACCATCCTAACTTGAGATATGGTCCTCCACAACAACAAAGGATTCAAACATCTGACTCTCAAAATAAATACCAACCACCGTCATTCAGACAACAACAACAGCATATGCAGCAATCTGTACCTTCTAATTCTTCTGAACCCTCTCTTGATGATTTGATGAAGCAATTAGCTACCAGTAATCTTCAGTTTCAACAGAATGTAAGTTCTACCATTCAAGATTTACAAACTCAAATTGGGCAGTTGGCTACCACTGTCAACCAATTGAAATCTCAAGGTTCTGGTCAACTACCTTCTCAACCTGTCATAAATCCCAAAAGCGAAAATGCCATCTCCTTGAGAAGTGGGAAGAAAGTGCAGACAGACCCTACAATTTTAAAGCAACAGAGCTTCAATCAGACTAATCCACACCAAAAAGAAGCATTTATCTCTACACCTGGAGACATCTCTGATAAGCCATCTGAATCAGAGGGAAAGTCTGATGAAAAAAATACACCAGCCTTCGATAAGACATCGAATGATCAACAAAAAGAAGCTTGCCATAAACGATCTGCACTTGAAGCATCTAATGAGACAAAAACCCCAAATTGTGCTGATCAGAAGGTATCTTTACCTTTTCCAAATAGAATGGTCCAATCCAAGCCCAATGTTCATGCAGAATTGGATAAGGAGCTTCTAGATACTTTCAGGAAAGTGGAAGTCAACATACCATTTCTAGATGCTATCAAGCAAATTCCCAAATATGCCAAATTTCTAAAGGACTTGTGCACGCATAAGAGAAGACTCAAAGGGGATGAGAAGATTAGTGTGGGACGCAATGTTTCTGCCTTAATTCAACCCAGCCTCCCTCAGAAATGTAAAGATCCTGGAACTTTCACCATTCCTTGCACAATAGGAAACTCTACATTTGGTGATGCATTGCTGGATCTAGGTGCTTCCATTAATGTTATGCCCTCATCAGTTTATAAATCTTTGAATCTGGGAGAACTGAAGCCAACTGGTGTGGTGATTCAATTAGCCAACAGAAGTACAGCACATCCAGCCGGAGTACTTGAAGATGTGCTAGTTCAAGTGATAAGCTGATCTTTCCAGCTGACTTCTACATTTTGGATATGGAAGATGAGTCATCCATCAATAGAGCAACCTTGATCCTAGGGAGACCTTTCCCCAAAACTGCAAAAACAAAGATAGATGTGCATACGGGGACTCTCTCTATGGAATTTGGAGATGATATCATCCAATTCAACATATTTGAAGCCATGAAGCATCCCATAGAGAATCAGTCACTCTTTCAACTTGATGCCATAGATCTTCTTGCGAATGATTATTCTATTGACAATCTACTTTTTGAATTTTTTGATTTTGGTTTAGATTACTTAGATAATTTTACTTGTACATGTGATGAATTTGATCTATGTATTGTGTGCTCCAGGATTAATGCTGCAGACCAAACTTCTTGGAAAGATGACATGTTAGATGCAATTGTTGCAGACATTTCAATCTCAGATAGATCCCTTCCTTCCATAATACAACCACCTCCTTTGGAGTTGAAGCCTTTGCCTGAACATCTAAAGTATGCTTATTTGGGGGAAAATGAGAAGCTTCCTGTCATTGTAGCAAAGAACCTTCTACCACAACAGGAAGAAAGGTTGTTGCAAACCTTAAGAAGCCATAAACAAGCAATTGGATGGACTTTGGCTGATATTCCAGGCATTAGCCCATCTACTTGTATGCATAGGATATTGCTAGAGGAAAACACCAGACCTGTTAGACAACCACAAAGGCATTTGAATCCAACCATCCTAGATGTGGTAAAGAAGGAAGTAGGTAAGCTTTTGGCAGCTGGTATCATCTATCCCATCTCAGACAATGATTGGGTAAGCCCGGTGCAAGTAGTTCCTAAGAAGACTGGTATGACTGTAGTCAAAAATCACAATGATGAACTAATCCCTACCAGAATACAAAACAGTTGGAGAGTGTGCATAGATTATAGGAATCTTAACCAAGCTACTCGCAAGGATCACTTCCCTTTGCCCTTCATAGACCAAATTTTGGAAAGATTAGCAGGAAAATCTCACTATTGCTTTCTAGATGGTTTTTTAGGTTATTTTCAAATACATATAGCCCCAGAAGACCAACATAAGACCACCTTCACTTGTCCTTTTGGTACTTTTGCCTATCGAAGGATGTCCTTTGGTCTATGCAACGCCCCTGGAACCTTTCAAAGATGCATGGTAAGCATTTTCTCTGATCTCTTAGAAAGTTGCATGGAAGTGTTTATAGATGACTTCACTGTATATGGTTCTTCTTTTGATGCATGCTTAGAAAGCCTCTCTAAAGTTTTGGATAGATGCATTGAGACTAACCTGGTTTTGAATTTTGAAAAATGTCATTTCATGGTAACAGAAGGTATAGTCTTAGGACACTTGGTATCTAGCAAAGGTTTAGAGGTTGATAAGGCCAAGATAGACATTATTACTTCTCTACCTTACCCCACTTCTGTGCGAGAAGTACGTTCTTTACTTGGTCATGCAGGTTTTTACAGAAGATTCATCAAGGATTTTAGCAAGATTGCACAACCTCTTTCTAAACTACTACAAAAAGATACCAAATTTGTGTTTGATCAAGCATGTAAGGATTCATTTGATGAACTAAAGAAGCGGTTGACAACCACTCCCATCATTCAACCACCTAATTGGACGCTTCCATTTGAATTAATGTGTGATGCATCTAATTATGCCCTTGGTGCTGTACTGTCTCAAAGAGTTAGCAAGAGACCTCATGTCATTGCATATGCCTCTCGTACACTTGATGCAACCCAATCCAATTACACAACTACTGAGAAGGAGCTTTTGGCAATTGTGTTTGCATTAGATAAATTTCGCCCCTATTTGCTTGGATCTAAAGTTATTGTCTTCTCTGACCATGCAACTTTGAAATACTTGCTGAAGAAGGCAGATGCTAAGCCAAGACTGATTCGTTGGATGCTTCTGTTGCAAGAATTTGATTTAGAGATTAAAGACAAGAGTGGTGCAAAGAACCTTGTAGCAGATCATCTAAGTCGGATCCAACAACCTTGTGAAGAAACTTCAATTGCAGATTCATTCCCAGAAGAGCATCTCTATCATTTGCACGGGAAGGATCCTTGGTATGCAGATTTGGTAAACTATCTGGTTGTTAAAGAAATACCCAAACACTTCACCAAATCGCAAATTGCCAAGTTGAAAAGTGATGCCAAACACTACGTATGGGATGAACCATACCTTTGGAAGACATGTAGTGATCAAATCATTAGAAGATGTGTTCCAGATCATGAAGTTCAGCCTGTACTTACCTTTTGCCATTCCCTAGCTTGTGGTGGACACTTTGGGCCACAACGGACAGCTAGAAAAGTACTAGACTCAGGCTTTTATTGGCCTACAATATTTCGTGATGCACACAGATTATGCATAACTTGTGAGCAGTGCCAAAGAATAGGGAGTATTTCGCGCAGAAATGAGATGCCCCAACAACTACTTCTCTTTTGTGAGGTATTTGATGTATGGGGTATAGACTTTATGGGTCCATTCCCTGTCTCTTTTGGTTTTGTTTACATTTTGCTAGCTGTTGATTATGTTTCAAAATGGGTGGAGGAAAAAGTCACCCGTACTGATAATGCTCGAGTTGTTGCAGATTTTATCAGGTCTAACATTTTTAGCAGGTTTGGCATTCCTAGAGCTCTAATTAGTGACCAAGGTACTCATTTTTGCAACCGCACAATGGAAGCTCTACTCCGTAAATATGGAGTCATGCATAAAGTTTCCACCCCATATCATCCTCAAACAAATGGTCAAGCTGAAGTTTCTAATCGAGAGATCAAGAAAATCTTAGAGAAAACAGTTCAGCCTAACAGGAAGGATTGGAGCTTGCGCCTTGTTGATGCTTTATGGGCATATAGGACAGCCTACAAGTCACCCATTGGCATGTCTCCCTACAGGATTGTCTTTGGTAAAGCATGTCATCTTCCAGTTGAATTAGAGCATAGAGCATTTTGGGCAGTAAAGAAATGCAACATGGATCTGGACCAAGCAGGAATCCATAGGAAGCTTCAATTGCAGGAACTTGAAGAAATTCGATTAGAAGCATACGAAAACTCCAAAATTTACAAAGAAAAGGTCAAAGCTCTTCATGACAAAAAGTTGGCAAGAAAGGAGTTTTTCGTTGGACAAAAAGTTCTCCTTTACAATTCTCGGCTAAAGCTTATGCCTGGTAAGTTACGCTCTAGATGGTTAGGACCATTTGTAGTTACTAATGTTTTTCCTTATGGTGCAGTGGAAATAAAAAATGAGGTAATTGCAAAAATCTTCAAGGTGAATGGACATCGTCTTAAACCATTTTTCGAAGGTTTTCAAGAGCACACGGTAGAAGAAGTGCATTTGCAAAATGCCACATACTTGCAATAAATTCAAGAGAAGTTTCCTTCTCTCTTTCTCTCTCTCTCTCTCTCTCTCTCTCTCTCTCTCTCTCTCTCTTTCTCTCTCTCCCTCTCTCACATTCCTCGCTTATAAGTTTCAACTAATCCCTCAACTTTCTTCTTCACCTCTTAAATCATCCCAACTATTACACCACATTGAGCTTGCAGGAATAATAACTTGAGTGTTTTAAGAAAAAAATAGAGAAAGCTCTCACCAAGATCAAAATTTTGTTCCCTACTCTCCCCAGAAATTTTCTTAAAGACATTTACAATTGCAGACTTGAACGGTTGAGAGCATTAACACTCTTAGGCCTTCCAGAAGATGTCCGTTGGATCATTGAAGCTAAGGTACGTTTAGCAGGTGAATTTCAAGAATCATTTGTTAAAAACATGCCAGGTATGGGAAGAAGTTCCTATGCAAAGAAGAGAAGGGCAAAAAGAATTGGAGTTTGCTACAGGTCTGCAAGATGGACCTGTAACACAAGATGCAAGAACCCTGGAATGGTTTCTAGAAATCGAGAGGACAAAATTCAATTCATAAAGGATGGACTGAGTAAGGAGTCATTGGATGATATCATTCAGACTCTTGAGACGCATCCTAGTGGGCATGTACAAGGAGTCCTTCTTGATTTGTTTGAACTGTTCCGTAAGGAAAAAGCACGTTATAGTCTAGGGAATCTGACTTTAAAAGACCCTGTTGTCAGTTTACAAGAAAACTGAATGGGAAGCACATCCTCGACTCTTAGAAGGTGTTTCAGCCGTTACTGGACGTAAAACCAGAGGAAGATGTGAGCCACAATCACAACTACTGTTCATTCTCATGCGTGTCTATTTGTCATTTACATTGTATTTTCAATTTATTGAGCCACCATTTTTTGAAATTTTCACCCCTGCTTAAAGTCTTTCCTTCTGACATTCACCTTTTCGTTGAACAAAAATTCAAACTTTTGCTACCAAATCCTGATCCCGCACTATTCAAGCGATCTCCTTGTCTGATATTGAGTCCCTATAAATTATCAACCTCTATGACATATTTTTTTCAAAATAGACAGAAACACCGTTTATGGATAGAATCAATACTATCTGTGTTTTTGGTGGGTCTAACCTTGGAAAGGATGGAGAATTTCAACATGCAGCTTATACCCTTGGTAAGACATTAGCTGCAAGAAAAATCAATCTTGTTTATGGGGGAGGGATTTAGGGTTTAAAAGGATGTATTGCAGGATCTGCACTCACAAGGGGATGTAACGTCTAAGGCGTTGTCTTAAAAAATGAGAACTCCTCCTACTTCACCCTGGGTACTGAATTGAAGGTTGCAACCATGCATGACCGTATGAGACACATGTTGATTAATTCTAATGCATTTATTGCATTACCTGGTGGTCTTGGAACAATGGAAGAAATTTTTACCATCATATTTTGGGCCTATCGGAATTTTCATAAAAAACCTTTGGGCTTATTGAATATTAATGGCTTTTATAATGGTTTGATATCCTTTTTAGATCATGTAATAGAGCAGGAGTTCATGCCACAATCCATGCGCAACATCATAGTATCTGCTTCAACTGTTGAACAGCTACTTGAGAATTTGAAAAATCCTACATCTGAGCTAAGTCAAGCAATGCAGCTGGTGAACCAACCAAATCAGGATGACAGAGACAAAAGAGAACCAGATACCACTCTTCGGTTATAACTTTTCCTTACTTTGGTGGTTTTCTCACATTTCTTTTCCTGTTATATGAAATTCCATCTAAGACATTGGGGACAATGTCTTGGATAGGTTGGGGGGAGGATGGTCCGATATAAAAGAAAAATAAAAAAAATAAAAATAAAAAATAAAAAAAAAAACCCAAAAAAAAATAAAAAATAAATAAAAAAAAATTAGAATCATAAACTTGCTTTGAGTAAGATGGCTGAGTAAGGAGTTACACTTGACTCTTGATACGCATCTTATGATTAAAAAGAAAAATTTTGAATGTGGAAGTATGTTTTTCTTTAGATTTCATAAAATAATTGAAGTAAAATGATTTACATTTCGAGATTAATTAGTTTGGCAACACATATTTGAACTGGATAGATTAGATTTGATAAATATATTACCTGTGAGATTTTGAGCCTTATTATTATTTTCTTTCTTGTGTGATTTTCATCCATGGAATATGTTACTTCAGAACTTGCATTGATTCTTTTTTTAAGCTACATTTTCACATGAATTGTACAAAAATGATTGAGGCACTCTTTTTCTTGAACAAACCACTTGGCCAAATAACCAAACCATATAATTTTATCCTTTGATCATCCCTTTGAGCCGATTAGCCTTTTCTTCTTTTTAGCTCACCACAAATAAAAAAAAAACTACTTTGTCTGACCATAGAAGGTGAGGAATACTGGATTTATCATATCATAAGTGTTTCAATAAGTGTGGGGGAGATTATTGTTGTGTTCATCAATATCATGGTTGAAAAAAAAACCTGAAGCAATAAATTAATAAATAAACTATTATATTGAAAAAAAGAAAAGAAAAAAAAAAGAATGAAGAAGTGATATATGTTTCTCACACTTGCACTTAGACTCAGTTCTCAATCCTCACCATTTTCCTTGGTCTAACATTGTATCTCTTCAATATATCATTTCATCTTTCTAATCCCGTTATAACCAAAATAAAGACCTCTTGATTTGTGCATTGCATGTGTACATAGTAGTAGAGAAGTAGAAGATATGCAAGCCTATGATAGTTCATCTTTCATGGATTGAATTTGAGAGAAACACTTACCAAATCAAACACTTGAGAGATTCAGAGTATATCATGTGAGGTTTTATCTTTCTTAATCTATGTTTTTCAAATTAAAGTTGCCTTTCTAAGTAATTTCAAAAATGTGATGAAAGAATTCTTCATGAAATTTTTTGAATTCTTGAGAAATCAACTCAAAGCTTTGATGTCCTTTGATAAAAAAATAAATAAATAAAAAAATTAGTCACAAATCCTTAACTTAAGTTTGCCCGAGACGTGCAAAAGATAAGTGTGGGGGAATTTGATAAGCATAGATTTCATAAATAATTATCTCTCACTTTTATCTCTTTAAGACTTCTTATATGTTCAATTAAGTGGTCTTTTTCATATTTTATGAGTTTGGGTTCATATGAAGTTTAATTGAATTTCTTTGCTTACCCGATTAAAATGACACTATTATAGTATTTTGAGCATAATAGGAGTTTTAGACATCCAAAAATCATGAAATCTGTCTTGAATGAAAGCTTAAAGAAGTGTCCACAGTTACAAAGCAAGATCAGACTCTAAATGGGATGTTTAGGACTCCGAAATTATCTCAAAAGATGAGATAGTGTTGCTGATGCGGAATTTGAACAGTGTGCAAAGATCTGGTCATATCTTGAGATACAGAAGTCATATTGAAATGAGATCAAATCCGTTGGAAAGCTAAGATCTGGGGCTACAACTTTTGTTCAGACATGAAGCTCTAAGTCGGACACGTGAATATCCGAAATTGCGCTGCAAGCAAGTCAAAATTGTTGTGCTGATTGGTGACAAAAATTCAAAAGTATTTTGCATTTTCAACAAAGCCCATGTGAAAGCAATAAAAGGGTGGAAAAGTAATATCCTAGTTGGTGACCTTCTGAAGATGATGCCTCAAAAATCCTCTATAAATAGAAGGGTTTACAAGAGGAGAAACACACCCCTTGGATATTAACTCCAATACCATTTTCCATCTTTCTTTCTTTCTTGTTAGTTTGCCTCCTTCATGGAAGGCTTAGTTTTTTCTTTATTGTTAGTTGCCTCCTTCATGGAAGGCTTAGTTTTTCTTTATTGTTAGTTGCCTCCTTCATGGAAGGCTAGGTTTGTAGTTTCAATTCAAGGATTCAAGCTATTTTCATTTTAACTTTGAGGTCTTGATCTTTATTTACATGCTTATTAAGTGGTTTCTACTCTGCTTCACTATATTCTTCAATTTTATTCTTTAATAAAAGTTTGATCGGTTGACATATTTTGATTAATATATAATTGATTTATAATTGGTTTTTGATTGGTAAATCATTTTCCAAAAGTTTGAAGAGTAGAAATTAAGTAATTGAATTGAAGGTTTTCATTTTATTACTTACTTCAACTGAATTCTGATTATGAAATTGGTTTAGATGAAAGATTAAGTGGTTACTAAATCTTGTTGATCATAATCAATTGAACCCTGAGAGTTTTCTCAGTAGAGAATTCAAGGATCATTTTAGGGGTTCCAGATGATCCTGGGTTGATAAACACAATGCATGATTTTAGTGATCAATGATTAGTTAAGAAAATAGCCTCTGAATTCCTTGAGTTGATAATTGTTAAGTCCAATTAATTTCATTTTGTATTTTGTATTTAGAACTCAACATCGCATTTTTACGAAACCCCCTTGTTCTAAACTTTCTCCTAATTTGCTTAAGAATATGAAATGGTCTTTGGGAGATGACCTAGGTTGTACCTTATACTATACCAATAGTTTGGGGAAAATCTAGAAATTATTTTTGCGCGTTTGCGACGAGCGTGTCATGGCGACTCCACTCTATCAATAAAATTCCAATCTTCAAATTTTAACGAGTTCTTCGTCTCGTCGGAATTACGGTTGCGACAGATGGTGACTCCACTGGGGACTTCTAGAGAGTCAGGCTCGTTTATTCGAGTGTGCATTATAATTGCTCCCTTCACTATTTATGTGCATTTATTGCATGTTATTTATCTGTTGGTTTATCCATGTTTTATTGATTTGTTTATTCTCTCCACAACCCTAGGATAGTGAAGGACTAGGCCCCTATGATTCAGTGGCTCCATTAACATGTGTTGTGGCCCTGTTTTAGTGGATTTCTCCATGGCTTCGATCATGAAAGCGTTAAGTCAATGGAGCTCTGGCCTACTATAATGGTTCACTGCTTGAGAGAAACCAACGTTGGCGTGGCCTTGAATTGGGAGCTACGATTACACAAACATGGTTCATTCCACACGATAGTTCTCAGGTCGGTCTTCTATCTTTGGGTGAGAAGGTTTGGATTTTTTGGTTAGCATGATTTCAGATTGTCAATGACAGTAGCATCCTTGTCAAGGGATCCAATAGATGCAGCTTTCAGGGGCCTAGAAAAGGCGATTATGGCAGCGCACGATCTTACTTATGAACCTCTAGCAACGGAGCCCATAACTGCACCTAGCATGTTCGCTTAATTCGCCAAGGGGTACTACTAGTCATGCATTCGCTCGAATCCTTAACGTCTTTCAAATTTCTAAGGTGCGCTCTCAAGACCCAGGAGTTGCATGTGAACCACATGAGTCTCCTCTCTTCACATGAGCGCAGATAACTATACTATGCCTAGTAGACCTAGATCAACCAAGCTCAACACACGTTGTGCCCCTTTAATTCACCTTGAAGCGGATTTATACAGCAAGATTTTTGTTCGTTCTATCACTAAACCAAGGTACCGAAATCCCCTGAACCTGTTTCTATTACTTCACGTCAAAAGAAACGTGAGTCTGGTGCATACGTAACCCTGGTGTACAATCAATGATGATCGTGTTTATATGCATCCATAGAAACCAAAAAATGATTCCGGGGTAATTTACCTAGACCAGGATCTGACTAAACTCTGGAGATCATTTTTGAGTTCTTTAGACTCTTATCATGGCTTTATGGTCTCATGCAAACTGATTGTGAATGTGCATATGGATTACTTGATTGAGGTTTCGCGACTTATTCAAGAAGTAATGAACCCTTAATTTCAATTGGAAGTATGAGCTGATGCCAACAAACGCAAGCTAAAATCTGAATTATCATGCCAAGCATTTCAATAATGCAGAGAAGTGACTAGAGACCTTATTCCTACCTGTGAATCTGGCTGAGAAAGGGTGCCTCCTATGAGTTTCTGATTTGTTCTTCAAGATTCCATCCTCCAACTGAACTAGAGTATCCTCCTCTTTTGACCTTTGTAGGATCCGTCGGACAAATTCTTCCTTTTCCCCCCAATTTATCGTTGAGTTTCTTGGCATTCTTGGAATGCTCTGGCAGGGAGAGGATTCCTCTCTTAAAGCATCCTTGATGGCTCCTTCAAAAATAAGAGCCTTTCTTCCCCCTTCTTTTTTAGTTTTTTCCGTTTTGTAATCTGTTTCCTTTCTGAATTTCTGGTTTTTCATATTTTATAAATTATGTCCTTATTATATTTTTTTTTGTTTTTTTTTTCTTATTTTTCTTATTTTTTTATTATATTTTTTCTTTTATTTATTTTTCCCTTTCCATTTTTACTTTTTCTTCTAACTTTATTCATTTCCTAGTTATTATTTATTATTTTTTTTTTGCTTTTTCTTATTTTGTTTTTATTCTATATTTATTTTTTTAATTTTCAATTTTTTGTTTTAATTTTGTTAATTTTGTATTTTTTGTTTTACTTACTTTTTTTATTTTTGATTTATTTATTTTTATTTAGGCTTTTATTTTATTTCTCATTATTACTATTATTATTTATTCATTTTTTAGATCTTAATGTTTTTATTAATTCCCCTTTTTCATTTATTTATTTTTATCTTGTTTTTTTCTTTTTTCTTTTATTTCTTTTTTAGTTTGGTTTATATTATTTTCAAATTTTGTCTCTTTTCTCTCCTTTTTTATTATATGTATTTTTTATTTTTAGATTTTGTATTTACTTTTTGTTTCTTTTTTGGTTTCTGGTTTTTTTTTTTTTTTCTTGTTTCTGTTAATTTTTGTTAATATTTTTCAGATTTTGTTTGTTCTTCATTTAATTAAGTTATTTATTTATGCGTATTTTTATTAATTAATTTCAAAATGGGGCCTCGGACATAAATGGATGTTTACAGTTTTCCCCTCTTTACTCGTTCTCCTACTAGATAATGTGAGAAGCGATTCTCTAAATTATCGTGGTAGGAAATGAGTAAATAAGTGAACACATTATGTCCGAGGCGGATTTTTGAAGAAGTCTAAGAAGCACTAGAAGCCTTGAGCTTAAAGTGATCCTCATGGATGACTGAAGGCTGACGGTTGAATGACATTGCCGGCTTCCTATGCCGATAGAGCTTAAATATGCAAGGCTTGATTACATAGCCTAATTAGGCTAAGGGGAATGAGTAAAGTCCTGTTAGGGCAGGCATGGAAGGCAATGGCATTGCTTGTTAGGACAAGCAAAATGTGATGAGAATGGCCTATTAAAACAGGCCAAGCAGAAGAGAACAACCCGCTACAACGGGCTCAGTGTAGTGAAAATGACCTATTTTAGGCAGGAAAGCATGCAAGAACTAAAATGTAAGGTATGTACAAGATGGCCTGACAACATAGATCGAGGTACAGAAATCTAACTATGCTTGAGGCCTAACATCATAGGCCCTGATGTAGAAAAGTAAATTTGATGATGCATGAAAGAAAACTTGAATGTGCAGAAAAGAAAGCTTGAGCATGAAAAAAAGAAAGCTTGAACGTGCAGAAAGGGAAAACTTGAATATGCTGGAAGAAAACTTGATCGTGCCAAAAATGAAACCTGAACATGCAGAAAAGAAAACTTGAACGTGCATAAGTAAACTTGAACGTGTTGGAAAGAAAACTTGAACATGCTGGAATGTAAATTTGATGGCAGCCTGACACTATAGGCCAAAATGAAGAAAAGAAAGCTTGAAGGAGGCCTGACATCATAGGCCAAGAATGCAGAAATGTAAACTGGAGGATGGCCTGACATCATAGGCCAAAAAGATGCAGAAATGTAGATTGATCGTGGCCTGACATTATAGGCCAAAATGCAGAAAAGAAAGCTTGAAGGAGGCCTGACATCATAAGCCAAGAATGCATAAATGTAAACTGGAGGATGGCCTGACATCATAGGCCAAAAGATGCAGAAAAGTAAAATGAAATGCCCGACAACATGGGCCGGAATGCTGGAATTTAAACATGCAAAGGCCTGACAACATAGGCCGAGGTGCGGAAATGTAAAATGCAAGGCCTGACAACATAGGCCGAAGTGCTGAAATTAAACATGCAAGGCCTGACAACATAGACCGAGGTGCGGAAATGTAAAATGCAAGGCCTGACATCATAGGCCGAAGTGCTAAAATTAAACATGCAAGGTCTGACAATATAGGCCGGAGTGCTGAAATTTAAACATGCTTGATGTCCTGTTGTTGACAGGATGATGCAAATGAGGTCCCACGGTTACCGGGAAGAATACGAATGAAATCCTGCTGTTGCCAGGATAAATGAAAACCTGCTTGACAGGTGGATAGAAAATTAAACTTGCTTGAATTCCTGTTGTTGACAGGAGAATGCAAATGAGGTCCCGCTGTTGCCGGGAAAAGGAAATCCTACTGTTGCCAGGATAAATGCAAATGAAATCCTGCTTGACAGGATGAGTGCAGAAATTAAAACTTGAAATCCTGCTTGACAGGATGAATGCAAATGAAATCCTGCTTAACAGGATGTATGCGGGAAATTAAACATGAAATCCTGCTTGACAGGATGAGTGTAGAAATTAAAAATTGAAATCCTGCTTAACAGGATGTATGCAGATGAAATCCTGCTTGACAGGATGTATGTGGGAAATTAAACATGAAATCCTGCTTGACAGGATGCGTGCAGAAATTAAAACTTGAAATCCTGCTTGACAGGATGAATGCAGATGAAATCCTGCTTGACAGGATGTATGCGGGAAATTAAACATGAAATCCTTCTTGACAGGATGAGTGCAAAAATTAAAACTTGAAATCCTGCTTGACAGGATGTATGCGAAAAATTACACATGAAATCCTGCTTGACAGGATGAATGCAGAAATTAAAACTTGAAATCCTGCTTGACAAGATGTATGCGGAAATGATGAGGCCTGACAACATAGGTTATGATGCTGGAAAAAAAGTAAACTTGATGGTGGCCTGACACTATAGGCCAATGAATGGGAAAGAATGAAGTAGGCCTTTTAAGACAGGCGACTTTGAAATGGGAGGGATCTATACTAACTTGGACAGATGGTCTGTCAAGACAGGCGAAGCATGAATGAGTCGTTAAGACAGGCAGAGGGAAATGACATGATGTACCCTAGGAATGCACGTGAAGGTAGGGATATGGACTTCTTCGTTAGCTGCCTCGGACGACTTATTTTGAAAATCTGTTTTTCTCTTGAATCAAAATAAACTGCTTATTTTTCCTTGAACTTGAAGGTTTTCAGATACTTGATAATTATTTTCTTGAAGAGATTTGGGCAACCATTTTGCCCCAGTTTAGAAGATTCGTGATAATTGATGGATGTTGTAAACACTCATTTATGTCCGAGGCCCAAATTGTAAAATTAATCAAGAAACTCACACTAATTTAAATAATAAATAAACACAAATTAAAACAAAAATTTTAAAATCTAGAAATAAAAAAAGTAAAAATTAGAAATTTAGAACTAAAAAAATTATTATTAATTAGAAATCTGAGAGAGAAAATTCTGAAAACAAATTAAAAGAAAATGGTAAAATCCAAAGATTAAAAATATAAAATTCTGAAAAAATAATAAAAAATTTGAAAATTAAACAGAATTCACAAAATACAAAAACAGAAATTAAAAATAATAAAATCTGAAACTAAAAATAATAATAATAAAAAATATATACAAGATAAATCTGAAAAAATAATAAAAAAAATAAATCTAAAGAAAAATTTAACAAAAAGAAAAAAATAATAATAAAAAAAAGGAATAAGAAAATATGGAAAATAAATAAAAAATTATAGAAATTAAAAAATTGAAAAATAATAATATAATAAAACAAAGCAGAAAAACGAAAAAAAGAAGAAGAAAGGATATGCATATAAATAAAGGAAAAGGTAATTCAGCGGGGATCTTTTTTTTTTTTTTTGAAAAACAGGGGAGAAAGGAGGGAATTGGTTGAAGGGGCACCTTTCTTCTCTGAATGAAGGAGTTTTCTTGAAGCTTGGACCTCTCTCTTTGGCTCGGCATCAGCGACCTTCACCGAAATTCCAGGAGTTCAAGGCGTCGTCTCTTCCTCTGCAGATTCCATAGACGCTGGTCACACTGCTTTCTTAAGCCAAGAACCTCAGCTTTGTCTACTTCAAGAAGACCAACATTTAGATTTGCAAAAAGGGTGCAATTCATAGCGAACCAGATCTCGCCTTTCGCACTCGTCATCACATAGCGGAGCTCAAGGTCAGCTAACATGTAATTCCTCTTCAACTTGCATTCTAAATTCTGCTTTATCTGTGGAATGATAAGAACTGCTTAAAGTCTTCGTAATCTAATCGCTTTTGCTCATTTATGATCGTTCTGATTCGGTAGATTAAACTTGATAATATGTAATCAACCTAAATAAGATTGATATTATAAGAATGAAGGCATAAGCTTTGGAGCTATGATCTTCAGGGATTGTTAAGAAATTTCAATGACGTACTTAACCCGGTGCGAATGCAAGTGCGTCGGCTGGTGCATGCCCATGGGTTTGATCCGATCAAGGTAGATGGTGTTAGTTCTTGGATAATCAAAGAATTGAGTAATGACATAGAGGGAGGTTAGCTGTAATATGCTGCGGCAGGGATTTCACTTGATCCCAGTTCAGCCGTGTCTTCAATAATAAGTAACTCTCATGTGTCTACGATGATCAGTGGGATGTAGAAGGAGGCCATGCAGTATTACATGCATGTGCCCAGGTCCCTGCATTTGAACCCCCAATATCTCATAGTTTCAATTTCACAATTTCTACATATACCCCACATGCCTCACGTGTGATATTCAATTTGAATTTCGACGGGCCAGTGACCCCATTCTGGGTCAATTAAGGGTGATTTCAAGCTTATATGAAACCATCCCAAAGACGCCGAATATGAGGGTTCACAATTAACTTAATATCAAACCGAATGCACAGGTGTTTTGTTTTCTTGAATCAAGTTTAACTTTAATTTTCGTCCTTTCCAGATAAATCGAATCAAGACAATTCAAAGCAAATTCCATTCTTCCCATTAAATTCAAATACCCATATTGTAAGTCTACGTGATTTCTATTTAAGTCTTCAAATTCAAAATATATGCAATTAGCTCCTAACCTTTCTATTAATTTCAAATATGCTTCGAGGCCCAAAATGACCAATTAACTCCTAACCTTTCCATTAATTTCAAATATGCTCCTAAGACCTAAAATTACCAATTAGCCCCAAACCTTTCCATTAATTCCAAATATGCTCCTGATCATTCTACAAAATGCCTATTCTGTCCCTGTTGTGGTCAAATTACCCTAATACCCCTAGGAAAATTTTAGAATTCCTATTCTACCCCATAATCCGTAATTACCATTTTATCCCAGAAAATATAAAAAGAATTAATAAAATTCCAGAAATTCATAAAAAATTAAAAAATTCCAGAAATTCATAAAAAAATTAATAAAATTTCAGAAATTCATAAAAAATTTAATAAAATTCCAGAAATTCATAAAAAATTAATAAAATTCCAGAAATTCATAAAAAAAATTAATAAAATTCCATAAATTCATAAAAAAATTAATAAAATTCCAGAAATTCATAAAAAAATAATAAGATTCTAGAAATTCATAAAAAATTAATAAAATTCCATAAATCCATTAAAAAAATTAATAAAATTCCAGAAATTCATATAAAAATTAATAAAATTCCGGAAATTCAAAAAAATTAATAAAATTCCAGAAATTCATAAAAAAAATTAATAAGATTCTAGAAATTCATAAAAAAATTAATAAAATTCCAGCAATTCATAAAAAATTAATAAAATTCCAGAAATTCATAAAAAAATTAATAAAATTCCAGAAATTCATAAAAATTAATAAAATTCCACAAATTCATAAAATATTATTAAAATTTCAGAAAATTCATAAAAAATTAATAAAATTCTAGAAAATTCATAAAAAGTTAATAAAATTTCCATAAAATTCAAAAAAAATTAAAAATTAATGAAAATTTCAGAAAATTTAATAATAATAAATAATTCTGTAAAACCCCAAAATTAATAAATAATTCAGGAAATTTCCATAATTCCTAAATGATTCATAAATTCCTAAGAATCATAGGAATCCTAAAATTCCTAAATGAATTCACAAAATTATCAAGTATTTTCAAAATTTCTTAATTGGTAAATTTCCTCCAAAATTTTTAATAATTACTTGTGTCTTGTCTTTTTCATTTATCGTTCTTTAAAAATAAAAATCTTGTTTTGTGATTCTTAATTTCACGCGACGAGCTCTAAGCACGAACTGGTAGCTTTTTCTGTTGTTCGTTGGTTAGAGATTCGTATGGGTCCAAGTGCAGCTGTAGTTGTCTTGGGTCTTGTGCATATGTGGATTAAGATTGCCTTTCCTTTTTACAAAATAGAAAAACTTTTCTCATTTTATTCTTTCATCGTTTTTAATAAAAATCTTGTTTTGCGATTCTCCATCTCATGCGACGAGCTCTAAGCACGAACTGGTAGCTTTTTCTGCTGTTTGTTGTTTAGAGATTCGTATGGGTCCAAGTGCAGCCGTAGTTGTCTTAGGCCCTGTGCATATGTGGATGGAGATTGCCCTTCTTTTTCAAAATAAACAAGCTATATTACTTGCCTAGTAGCTCCGAAGGTCAAGCCTTCGAGCACCCCTCAAACATTCTTTTAAAAGCTTTTGAAGGTCAAGCTTTCAAAATAACCAGAACTACGTAAGCCTTGAGTTTCCCATTGCACCGGGGAATACGTAGGAGCAGGATCGAGTCCTGTCAGGCTAACCTCCATCAAGTATTTATTTTCACACTAATTAAAGGGATCAAACCATTTTCAAATAATCACACACCCAATTTAAAGGTACCGTTCTTTGGAACGGGCGAGTCGGGTGCCTAACACCTTCCCCACTCGTAACCGACTCCCGAACCTAAATCTCACCCTCAAGTCAGGTTTTTTCCAAATCTTTTTCCCTCAAATAAAAATTTGGTGGCGGCTCCACTTAATCAAATAAATTCTTTTTTTTAAATTTAGGGAGTTCGTCGTCTCGTCGGAATTACGATTGCGACAGATGTCTTGATTTGAATGAAGTTTGGGCAAACATTTTGCCCCAGTTTGGAAGGTTTTTGACAATCGAGGAATGCCTTAATTTGAGGGGATTTCGGGTAAGCGTTTGCCCCATTTTGAATCTTGATTCCGACTTTGAGGTTTGCCTTATCTTGAATTTTTCAGGGCACATGTTTTCCCTAGCTTGAATTATGACTTGGCATTTGAGGATGACCTCAAATTGGATTTTTGTGTGGGCAAGCATTTACCCAAGTTTTGTCTTTGAAATTAAATCTTTCTCGGGCGAACGTTTGCCCCAGTCTGAACTTGATCCAGAATTTGAGGATGACCTCAAGTTGAGTTTTTTGTGGGCAAATGTTTACCCCAGTTTGAGCTTGACTCATCATTTGAGGATGACCTCAAATTAAATCTTGTGGCCAAGCATTTGCCCCAATTTGATTTTTCCGATGTTGAGGGGTTGAGGATTGCCTCAGATCGGATTTTTGTGTGGGCAAGAATTTTCCCCAGCTTGAGCTTGACTCCAAATTTGAGGAGGACCCCTAAATTGGATTCTCGTGGGCAAGCATTTGCCCCGGTTTGGACTTGATCCTTGGGGGTCTTTTAAATATGATTGATTTGGGCAATTTTACCCATCTTAATTAATTTTTACAAATGAATTACAAGATCCTTGAATGAATGAATGCTTATTGTTGTTTGAATGAATGAAAAGGATGCAATGTTTTAATCTTTATTGACTGCTTTTTGATGTTTGAAATAATTATTTGTGAGATGGACGCTATGGGATAAATGCATGCCATGAAATTAAAATGTTCTTGTTTCTCTTGATTTTTGATTTTTCTGACATATCCTTCCTCAACAATCCCATAATTGGTGTGAAAGGAATCAAGAATCGGGACGAGCTAGATTGACTTAAGTTCGGTGTTTTGGATTTAATCTTGCCTTTATTGATTTAATCTTTTGAACTTGATCCCCACTTTTGCTTGGATTATTTTTGGTTTTTAATCCCGCGGGCTTTTCTTCTTCTTGAATTTTGAATTTTGGATTTTGACCCTGATTTTTCCTAGACTATTCTTGATTTTAATCCAGCGGGTTTTCTTTTTCTTCTCTTGAATTTTGCATGGTCAGATATTGATCTTGCCAGGATTACTTTAGCTTCCAATTCAGCAGATCTTATCTTGCATCCCTAATTTTTCCTAGACTTGAACTGGGTTCCAGCGGGATATTTGTTGCTTTAGACAAGATGGTGATTTGGAATTCCTGGTTAGACTTTTCTTATTCTGCTCCCTCATTGGGATTTTTTCTTTGAGTTTGATTAATCAAACGTCCAAGATTATTTATTACAGCACTGGCATTGTCACCAACATGTATTTTATTGTTTGGGTATAGGAATAAGAAATGGGTTGAATGGATAAAAAGGATGGTAAATTTTTATTAGAAAAGCCAATAATATGAGGCACATGCTTAAGAAACATGAAAAATGTAATTCTTGTATTTATTCATTGATATTTATTTACAAAAGATTGACTTTGAAAAGTACGACAATTTTTGGATGAATATCCTCAGTCTCAGTTTGCACAAGGCAACCTGTTGTGTTGCTCCCATCCCTCAACTAGCTAACGGGCTCTCCTGATTTGGCAATGGATTGTTTTCTGTGTTAGGAGCAAGCCTCCCAAAATCCAGCCATTTTGCATCAACCAAGCTTTGTACTTTTCTCTTCAGTGCTAAGCATTCCTCTGTGGAATGACAGATGAATCCTGCATGGTAATCACATCTGGCATTCGCGTCATACCATTTAGGATATGGTGAATCTTGAGGTTTCAGAGGATAAGGTGAAACTAGCGAGTTTTGGATCAGCCGAGGTAGTAGCTCGGTGTAGGAGATTGGAATAGGGTCGAATTGGACAGACTTCTTCTCCTTTTTCTGGCTTTGACTAGGATTCTGGCTCATGGTTTGTGTTTGGGCTGTATATGGTGTTGGTGGTCGGACTTGTGTTTGATGGTTGTAAATAGGAGGATATGGTGTTTGGTATGTAGCTGCGATGTAAGGATATGGTATGTAGGGCGTGTATGGTGGTGGTCGGAAGCCAACTGGACCATAAGGTGCCACTTAAGGAGTCTACGGGCCTTGACCAGAAGCCACGTTGTAGGTTTCCCTTGCCTTCTTTTTCCCAGAACCATTAGAAGCGTCAACTGTGCTTGTAGGCCTTTGCGCGATCTTTCCACAACTCATGCCACCCTCGATCCTTTCTCCAATGATGATGACATCGGAGAAGCTGGAAGTTACACTGCTAATCATCTTGTCAGAGAAAGGATTTTGGAGTGTGTCTATGAACGTACTGACCAGCTCTTTCTCGAATAGTGAAGGTTGTACTTGAGCAGCTAACTCCCTCCATCTTTGAGCGTACTGCTTGAAGGTCTCATCTCCCTTCTTGGCCATGTTCTAGAGTTGAGTTCTGTCCGGAGCCATCTCCACATTGTACTGGTACTGTTTGAGAAAGGCATCAGCTAGGTCCCTCCATGAACGAATGTGGGTCCATTCTAGCTGAGTATACCAGTTGGCAGCAGCCCCAGTTAAGCTGTCTTGAAAGAAATGGACAAGCAGCTTATCGTCGTGCATGCAGGGAGACATCTTCCTGTAGTACATGACCAAGTCGCTCTTTAGGCAGCTAGTTCCTTGATATTTTTCAAATTCAAGAACCTTGAATTTTGGAGGGATGACTACATCTGGAACCAAGAATAGATCGGCTGCATCCCTGGCTTCATAAGCGCTCCCTTCGATTTCCCTTATTCTGTCCTCTAGACCCTTCCACTTTTCTGTATCCTCAGCTGAAGGATGGCTTGGGTATTTCTCAGGCATGTGGTGGGGATGAGAAGATGGTATGTACATAGGGAGAGGCCCTTGGGTGAACATAGGGTGTGTTCCCCCAACGGCTGTTTGGTAAGCCTGTAAGGTGGTGTTTGGGACAGCATAAGGGATGCCTACGGTGTTTGAAGGTAGGTTATGTGTTTGGGCTTGTGGGTGTGGATGCCCATGAGGATACCCATAGTGAACTCCTTCGACTGGTGGAGGCATGGTTAAAGGTGTCGGGTTTTGTGGATTGAAACCAGGAGGATATGACAGGTCAGTTGGTTCTCTTGGAAGAGATTCCCTTGCCTCCTTTTGTTTAGACAGTTGGATGGCCTCCATCAGCTTGGCCATCTATTCCTTCAGCATTTTGACTTCGTTTCTTATTCCTCGTTCTGTCTCTCCAGCTCATCCATCATTCATGATTGCGCTCGGGTTCTATAAGGATGCTGAGGAGGCTGTCTTTCTCTAATTTTTCTGTTAAATTATTTTTAAAAATTCATTTCTTTGAGGAATAACTTGAATGCAAAAATCATGAATGATAAAAGTGTTGATGCAATGAAGAATGTGTGGGATGATTTTTTGAAATCTTTTTCTTTATTTACGATAAATTTATGAATGAATGCATGCATGCTATGTCTAAATAAATGAAGATTTGAACATTTTGAGAAGAAATGAGTGATTTAATTTATTTTGCTTTGATTTCTTAACAATCTTATGTTGTTAGGAATTTCGGTATTTTTTTATTTTGCTAGAAAAACTTTTAGTTTTGTTCGAAAAAGTTTTGCTAAAATTTTTCTAAAAAGCATTCTTTAGGTTTTCGAATTTTTTCTCTCCTCTTGAATCTTTTTATATTTTCAGAAATATTTTTCATAATCTTCCTATTTTTATAACATTTTTCAAGTTTTCTTTTAAATCTTTTTATATTTTCAATATTTTCAAAAGTATTTTTCTAGTGTTTCCTAGAAATTTTCTCCTTCTATTTTGATTTTCTTGATCTTTATCTTGATTTCATACTTTTATTTGATTTTGGTTTTTAATTTTTGTATCTCCCCAATTTTAGCTTTCAGCTTCCTTTTGCTGCTTTAGATGGTTTGGTTCAAATAAGTGCATGTGAGCGGTGAACCTTGTATCTTGAAAGGGGTGTGTGTGCCCTTCTTGTTTCTTATATGGGTTACCTGTTCTAAGGATCTATGGCCTTTTATATGAACCTCTCATAGGATGGTTTGTAATTCTTGCGGTATAAGAGATTACTAGAGCCAAGTTCCAATCTGCAATGCGCAACAGCAGAAAAAGCTACCCGTTGTAGGGCATTACAAAATAGGACGCACTCTAGCTGGGTTTTTCGTGATAGTCAAATAGGACGCACTCTAGCTGGGTTTTTCGTGATAGTCAAACAGGACGTAAGCCCCAAGGTGACACCACTAGATCCCTCTATCCTAGGCTGCATTCAGACCTGGGTATAGGGCCCCACTCATGATAAATGCATATGAAACGTATGAGGGCACACGAATTTGGGATACCTGCAATTGGGGAAATTGTACAAATATATAGAAATTTATTGTTTGTCTATCCTAGGGTTACACAGAGAATAAACAAACAGGTAACAAATAGATAAATAGATAAATGAATCGTGCAAATAATAGGAAAGGGATCGAAACATCACACACTCAATTGAAACGAGCATGACTCTCTCAAGTCCCCAGTGGAGTCGCCATCTATCGCAACCGTAATTCTGATGAGACGACGGACTCCCTAAAATTTTAAAATGAATTTATTTTGATTATGTGGAGTCGCCACCAAATTTTTATTTAAGGGAAAAGGATTTGGAAAAAACCATGACTAGGGATGAGATTTAGGTTCGGGAGTCGGTTACAAGTAGGGAAGGTGTTAGGCACCCCACTCGCCTGTTCCGAAGAACAATACCCTTAAACTGAGTGTGATTATTTGAAAATTGTTTGATCCCTTAATTAATTGAAAATAAATAGGTTGATGGAGGTTAGCCTGATAGGACTTGATCCTGCTCCTACGTATTCCCTGGTGCAATGGGAAACTCAAGGCTTACGTAGTTCTGGTTTGTGAAGGTTTGACCTTCAGAGAAACTTGAAAAGTAGTGCTTGAAAAAACGCATTTGAAGGCTTGACCTTCGGGGCGTTTTAAAAGGAATATTTGAAAACGGTTACTGTTTTGAAAACACCTTAAGGAGAATCCTTAGTCCACATATGCACAGGATCCAAGATAACTACGGCTACACTGGGATCCATATGAATTTCCAAACCACGAACAGCAAAAAGAGCTACCAGTTCGTGCTAAGGGTTCGTTGCTTGAGACTTTAGGGACTCTAAATGAAGTTTTTCTTCAAATTTTACAAAAGGACCTTCAGTCCACATATGCATAGGGTCCAAGACAGTTAGTGTTTTGAAAACGGTTAGTGTTTTGAAAACGGAATATTTGAAAGGAATATTTGAAAACGGTTAGTGTTTTGAAAACACCTTAAGGAGAATCCTTAGTCCACATATGAACAGGATCCAAGACAACTACGGCTACACTGGGATCCATATGAATTCCCAAACCCCGAACAGCAGAAAGAACTACCAGTTCGTGCTAAGGGTTCGTTGCTTGAGACTTTAGGGACTCTAAATGAAGTTTTTCTTGAAATTTTACAAAAGGACCTTCAGTCCACATATGCATAGGGTCCAAGACCACTACGGCTGCACTTGGGACCCATATGAATTCCTAGGCAACGAACAGCAGAAAAAGCTACCAGTTCGTCCCTAGGGTTCATTGTGTGAGACCTATAACCAAAGAATTTAATTTGAAAATAATTGAGAATATGATTGGGTTTGATTGAAAACAAACTGATCTTGATTGGAAATGAACTCGATTTGATTGAAATTTGGTAAAAGGATTTAAACTCGATTTGCAAATTTTTGAGAGAAGGAACTGGTTGAAATGAAGTAGTGGACTTGAACTTTTATGGAAAATTACTTGATTTTAGTTGAGGAATCTAAAAGAAATTGAACTTGATTTGGGAAAAGGCTTGAGTTTATTTGAATGAAAGAATTAAAATTGGTTCGAAAAAAGGAATTTGATTTATTTAAAAGAAAGGATTAAAATTAGTTAAAAAGAATTTGATTTAAAACAAAAAAAAAAGAGAAAAAAAAATTTGGTTGGGGCCACTTTGTAATTTCTGGAAGGTTTAGGGTCAATCTATAATTAGGAGAAGCTTGGGGCTTGATTGAGATTTTGGAAAAAGTATTGGGGCTTATTTGTAATTTTGGGAAATTGAGGGGTTTAAGTGGAATTTCTGGAAATTCGGGGGCTCTTCTGCAGTTTTTGGCTTGGCTCGCTCGTTAATGGCTTGGGGACTCATGGCTTAGTGGCTTGCTGGGGGACTCATGGCTTAGTGGCTTGCTGGGTGGCTCATCTGGCGGCATGTGGAGCGCACGTGATGGGGAAGGAAGATTTTAGTAGCAAAACAGTGGCCTATGGGGTTCGAACCCAAGCCACAGGGGACCCAACAGCGCCCCTCAACCATTTGGCCAACCCTTTTGGTTGTGCATTTAACGTTTCTAATCTATTTTAAGGGATGCTTTGACTTTTGCCATAATATGCATGCTGCATGGACTCTGTTTTCCTTGACAACTCTAGCAGGGCTGCTGGCTTTTGGATCAGAACTGAGGATCGCTTGAACCCGTATGCATGTGAAGCACCCTTTCGATCCTCAAAATTCAATGAATAAGCATTTAACTCATGCACCATCGACTAGGCCCCTATGATTCAGTGGCTCCATTAACATGCGTTGTGGCCCTGTTTTAGTGGATTTCTCCATGGCTTCGATCATGAAAGCGTTAAGTCAGTGGAGCTCTGGCCTACTATAATGGCTCACTGCTTGAGAGAAACCAACGTTGGCGTGGCCTTGAATCGGGAGGTACGATTACACAAACATGGTTCATTCCACACGATAGTTCTCAGGTCGGTCTTCTATCTTTGGTTGAGAAGGTTTGGATTTTTTGGTTAGCATGATTTCAGATTGTCAACGACAGTAGCATCCTTGTCAAGGGATCCAATAGATGCATCATTCAAGGGCCTAGAGAAGGTGATTATGGCAGCACACGATCTTACTTATGAACCTCTAGCAACGGAGCCCATAACTGCACCTAGAATGTTCGCTTAATTCGCCAAGGGGTACTACTAGTCATGCATCTGCTCGAATCCTTAACGTCTTTCAAATTTCTAAGGTGCGCTTTCAAGACCCAGGAGTTGCATGTGAACCACATGAGTCTCCTCTCTTCACATGAGCGCAGATAACTATACTATGCCTAGTAGACCTAGATCAACCAAGCTCAACACATGTTGTGCCCCTTTAATTCACCTTGAAGCAGATTTATACAGCAAGATTTTTGTTCGTTCTATCACTAAACCAAGGTACCGAAATCCCCTGAACCTGTTTCTATTACTTCACGTCAAAAGAAACGTGAATCTGGTGCATACGTCACCCTGGTGTACGATCAATGATGATCGTGTTTATATGCATCCATAGAAACCAAAAAATGATTCCGGGGTAATTTACCTAGACCAGGATCTCACCAAACTTTGGAGATCATTTTTGAGTTCTTTAGACTCTTATCATGGCTTTATGGTCTCATGCAAACTTATTGTGAATGTGCATATGGATTACATGATTGAGGTTTCGCGACTTATTCAAGAAGTAATGAACCCTTAATTTCAATTGGAAGTATGAACGGATGCTAACAAACGCAAGCTAAAATCTGAATTATCATGCCAAGCATTTCAATAATGCAGAGAAGTGACTAGAGACCTTATTCCTACCTATGAATCTGGCTGAGAAAGGGTTCCTCCTATGAGTTTCTGATTTGTTCTTCAAGATTCCATCCTCCAACTGAACTAGAGTATCCTCCTCTTTTGACCTTTGTAGGATCCGTCGGAAAAATTCTTCCTTTTCCCCCAATTTATCGTTGAGTTTCTTGGCATTCTTGGGACGCTCTGGGAGGGAGAGGATTCCTCTCTTAAAGCCTCCTTGATGGCTCCTTCAAAAATAAGAGCCTTTCTTCCCCCCTTCTTTTTCAGTTTTTTCTGTTTTGTAATCTGTTTCCTTTCTTAATTTCTGGTTTTTCATATTTTATCAATTATGTCCATAATATATTTTGTTTTTTTTTGTTTTTTTTATTATATTTTTTATTTTATTTATTTTTCCCTTTCCATTTTTACTTTTTCTTCTAACTTTATTCATTTCCTAGTTATTATTTATTATTTTTTCTGCTTTTTCTTATTTTGTTTTTATTCTATATTTATTTTTTTAATTTTCTATTTTTTGTTTTAATTCTGTTATTTTTTGTATTTTTTGTTTTACTTACTTTTTTTTATTTTGGATTTATTTATTTTATATAGGCTTTTATTTTATTTCTCATTCTTATTATTATTATTTATTCATTTTTTATATCTTAATGTTTTTATTAATTCTCCTTTTTCATTTATCTATTTTTGTCTTATTTTTTTATTTTTTCTTTTATTTCTTTTTTAGTTTGGTTTATATTATTTTCATATTTTGTCTCTTTTCTCTCCTTTTCTGTTATATATATTTTTTATTTTTAGATTTTGTTTTTACTTTTTGTTTCTTTTTCGGTTTCTGGTTTTTTTTTTATTTTTTCTTGTTTCTGTTAATTTTTGTTAATATTTTTCAAATTTTGTTTGTTCTTCATTTAATTAAGTTATTTATTTATGCGTATTTTTATTAATTAATTTCAAAATGGGGCCTCAGACATAAATGAGTCTTTACAGCAAAGACATGAAAACTACTTGAAAGTGGGATGTTGAAGCATTTTCTAACCATTTCATTTGTATAAAAAGAATTATCCTTTTAGCATTAATGTAGATAATTAAAATCATTTAAAAGATTAATATTTTTTAATAAATTTAAAATTTTAGAACAGCTTATTATTTATTTAGGATCATATATGATTTGATCGTATATATTTAGGTAATCAATAAACTATTATATTTTATTATTTTATATATTTGATTAAACTATTTTAAAGATCGTTTAGATGGAAATAAAAAATAAAGAAAAATTTATAATGTGAAATTAAGAATATTATATATTATTGTAAACATTTAATTATATCCGAGATTAAATTATTATTTAATTAATAAATTTAGAAAATAAATATAATAATAATAATAATAAAACAAAAAAGTAATAACAAAAACAAAATGAAGAAAAAATAAAAATTTTTATTTAGAAAGTTATTACAAGTTAGTTAGGAGTTAGTTAAATTACTTAGTTATGTTTGAGTTAGTTAGGTTACTTAGTTAGGTTTAATATTAAAAATACAAAAAAAAAACAAAATAAAATAAAAATAAAATAGGAAGGAAATAGGCAAAAAGAAAGGATTTTTGGCAGCTCCAGAACAGAAGGTTAATCTTTCTAACAGATATAAAGTTTAAAAATAGCTTATAATTTATTTACAATCTTTGTATAATTTGATTGTATATATATTTAAGAATTAGATAATATTTTATTATTATATATATTTTAAAAAAATATATAATGGAAATGATTTTAAAAATTAATATTTTTTTAATAAATGTAAAGTTTTAGAATACCTTATAATTTATTTACGATCTTATATGATTTGATCATATACATTTAGATAATAGATAATATAATATATTTTATTTTTGTATATATTTATTAAATTATTTTAAAGATTTTTAGAAGGAAATAAAAAATAAAAAGTAATTTTTTAATAGATGATGTAAAAAACATAACATTTTATTGATCAATTTTGTTGCAAAAGCATAAAAATTACTTGAAAATAAGAATGTTGAAACATATGTTAACCACATCATTTGGAAAAAAAAAAATTCATTTTGGCATTGGTGTAGATAATGAAAATCATTTCAAAAAATAATATTTTTTTAATAAATATAAAATTTTCGAATACCTTATGATTTATTTACTATTTTATATGATTAATAGTATACATTTAGGTAATAGATAATATAATATATTTTATTCTTGTATATATTTGAATTATTTTGAAGATTGTTTAGAAGGAAATAAAAATAAAAAAAATTAGAATTTAAAATTAATAACATTATATATTATTTTATTTTAATAAAAAATAATTTTTATATCAAAATTTATATTAATTTATTATTTTTCTTTTATTTACAAATTTTAAATTAAACTATATTTTTTAAAACAAAAAAATTGTTATTTTTTTCCTTTCATTTTAAAACATTCCTTTTAAAATTATTTTTAAGAAGTTCGTTCCTTCGTTATTAAGAGAGAATATAAAAACATAACATTGTATGAATCAACGTTACAAAGATATGAAAATTGGTTTGATTTGCAAATGTTAAAAAATTTTAACAACTAAAAAATCAATTTTTTTTTCAGTTTTCAATTTTACTTTTTACTTTTTAGTTTTTAAAAGTTGTTGTATCACTCTATTATATAAGTTTATTATAAATTCATAAAAAAATATATAAATAAAAATATTAATTTAAAAATTAAATTATATTAAAATATTATTTGATTATTATTATTTAAGATAAATAATTTTATATGTTATTATTATAATATTTTTATATTATTCAATATTTATTTTACATATAAATAATTTATATTTTAAATATTTATATAATATAGAAATATATTATAATATTACAAATTCAATATAATTTATATAGAAAATAAAATTATTTATTTTTTAATATATAAAAATTATATAAGTAAAAAATTAACCAAAAATTATATTATTCTAAAATAATAAAAAATAAATTATTATTATTATTATTATTATTACGCTGATAATTATAATTGTGATGATGATACTAGTGGTTATAATATAAATAATATTATCTAATAATCAATATATAAGATAAATAGTTTTATATATCATTTCTATAATATTTTTATATTATTTAATATTTATTTTACATAAAATAAATTATAAGTTTATATAACATAAAATTATATTATAATAATATTAATTAAATATAATTTTTATATATCAAATAGTATCATTCATATGCGAATCTATAAAATAGGTAAATAATTAAATTCTTTTAAAATAATAAAAAATATTTAAAAGTAAAATTTAAAATTAGAAATTCATAATTATAAAGTTTATAAAATTAAGAGCTCGTTAAAACATGTGGGTTAGTGTCATTCTATGGATTTAATTTTTTATTCTTCAAATTTTTTCTCTGAATTTCTTTTGTCTTTTTCAATCATTTTTTTCTCTATTTTCTTTTTCTCTCTTTAAACAAAACAGGGATGAAAGGTTAAAATAAGTAAGAAAATTTAGAAAAAAATTTTAGAGATAAAGAGTCAAATATATTTAAAAAATAAAAAATAAATAGATTAAAGAATATTTATCCATTACATATTCTTCTTTCAAATAGTTCTACATTATTTTTAGTGTTTTGAGCATGATTATTTCAGTAAAAATTATTTGTGAAACATTAAAACATTCACATACTTTTATCTTTCATTGTGAAAAAATATGGAAACTACTTGAAAGTAAGCATGTTGAAACACATTTCAACCACTTCCTTTGTGTAAAGAAAAAATTATTCTTTTAGTATTGATTTAGATAATGAAAATACTTTTATAAATTAATATTCTTTTAGTACATATCAAATTTTAGTATAACTTATGATTTATTTAGGATATAATATGATAGTATATATTTACATAATAGGTTGGATAATATACTTTATTATTTAAATATTTGATTAAACTATTTAAACATTATTTAGAAAAAAGGGAAAATTTATAGTTTTAAATGAAAAATATTATATAATATTTTATAATGTTAAAAAATAATTAGTATATCAAATTTATAATTTTTGTTTTATTTACAAATATTAAATTAAAATATATTTAATTAAAATAAAAAATTTATTATTTTTTCTCTAATTTTAAGACCATCCATTTAAAATTAATTTTGAGAAATTCACTATTTCATTTCATTATTAAGAGGATATAAAAACATAATGTTGTTTAAATCAACAATGTTACA
Source organism: Canavalia gladiata (assembly GCA_037954105.1). Taxonomy (NCBI): domain Eukaryota; kingdom Viridiplantae; phylum Streptophyta; class Magnoliopsida; order Fabales; family Fabaceae; genus Canavalia; species Canavalia gladiata. Next base: position 21,131,146 of record CM075668.1, on the reverse strand, counting down.
AAGACATATAAATTACTTGTTGGTAAATGTGTTAAAATTTTCTGAAAACATCATTTGTATGCAAAAAAAAAAAAACATAGCATCCTTTTATTGTTGATATATATATATGATGGAAATCACTTAAAAAGTTAAGATTTTTTTAATTGATGTAATGTTTTAAGATAGATTATGATTTATTTAGGATCTTTTATGATTTTATATTTTGGACAATAGATAATATAATATGTTTTTTTTTATTTGTTTGATTAAACTATTTTAATGATTTTTTGAAGAAAATTAAAAAAATTATGATTTTAAATTAAGAATATTATATGTTATTTTACAATCATAATAGATAATTAATATATTAAGTATGTATTAATTTATAGTTTTTATCTTTTACTTAAAAATGTTAAATTAAAATATTTTTATTTCAAACAAAAAATTTACTACTTTCTTCCTACTTCTTTAAAATCTTTCTTTTAAGACAATTTTAAAATATTCATTACTTATCAAGGAAGGATATAAAATCATAATATTTTACGAATAAACTACTTTAAAATGATATGAACGTCACTTGAAAGTGAAGATCTTGAAACACATTTTAATCATTTTATTGGTATAAAGAAAAATTATCCTTTTAATATTGATGGAGATGATGAAAATTATTTAACAGGTTATTTTTTAAAAAAATATAAAATTTTAGTACAGCTTGTCATTAATTTAGTATCATCTAAGATATGATTGTATACATTTACGTAATAGGTACTATAATATATTTTAATATTTTATATATTTGAGTAAACTATTTTAAATATTATTAAGAAGAAAAATTTGAAATTTTAAAGTAAAAATATTATAATATTAAAAAATAATTTAAGAAGATTATATATTATTTTACAATCATAATAAATAATTAATATGTTAAAGTTTTATTAATTTATTATTTTTATATTTTATTTAAAAATATTAAATTAAAATATTTTATTCAAAAAAAAAATTTACTATCTTAGTCCTAGTTCTTTAAAATCTTTCTTTTTAGATCACTTTTTAGAAATTCATTACTTTATCATAAAGGGAGGATATAAAATCATGTTATTTTATAAATTAACTATATTGAAAATGCATGAAAATTATTTGAATATGAGAGTATTAAAACATATTTTAACCACTTCATTTGTATAAAGAATATTTTTTCTTTTAACGTTAATATAGACAACTGTAATCATTAAAAAATTAATATTTTTTCATATATATCAAATTTTAGTATAGCTTATAATTTATTTAGCATCTTATATGATTTCATCGTATATGTTTACATAATAGGTAGTATAACATATGTTCTTATTTTATATATTTGATTGAATTATTTTAAATATTGTTTAGAAGGTAAAAAATAAATAAAAATTATAAATTGTAAATTAAAAATATTATATATTATTTTATAATGTTAAAAGACAATTCATATATAAAAATTTATAATGATTTTTTTTTATTTACAAATTTTAATTAAAATATATTTAATTAAAACAAAAACTTTGTCATTTTTCCCTTTGTTTTTAAGACCATCCGTTTAAAACAATTTTTAAAAAATTTATTACTTCATTATTAAGCAAGGATATACAAATATAACATTTTTTTTTTAATGAACAATGTTACAAAGACATTATAATTACTTTTTGGTGAAGATGTTGAAATATTTTTTTAACAAGATTATTTGCCTTAAAAATATACATAGCATCATGTGATCATTGATCTACACGATAGAATTCATTTAAAAGATAATATTTTTGTAGTATATGTAATTTTTAAGATAGCTTATGATTTATTTAAGATCATATATATATATATATATATATATATATATATATATATTTGTGTGATAGATAATATATTATGCTTTTTTTTTGTTAGGTTTGATTAAACTCTTTTAAGGATTGTTTAGAAGAAAATTAAACAAAGAAAAATTTATGATTTAAAATTAAAAATATTATATATCATTTTACAGTAATAATAAATAATTAATATATTGAAGTTATATTAATTTATTAATTTTTATATTTTATTTAAAAATATCAAATTAAAATATTTTTATTTAAAATAAAAAATTTGTTGTCTTCTTCCTACTGTTTTTAAATATTTCTTTTAAGACTATTTTTGAGAAATTAATTACTTTATTATCAAGGAAGGGTATAAAAACATGACCTTTTATGAATGAACTATACTACAGATGCATGAAAATTAGTTGAATGTAAAGATGTTGAAACATATTTTAACCACTTGTATAAATGTTTTTTATTTCTTTTAGTGTTGATATAGAAAATGGAAATCATTATCAAATTTAATAATTTTTTAATACATATCAATTTTAGTATAACATATAATTTATTTAACCACTTATATAATTTCATTGTATATATTTACGTAATAGATAGTATAATATAAGTTATTATTATATTTGATTTAACTATTTTAACAATATTTAGAAAATAAAAAATAAATAGAAATTTTAAATTAAAAATATTATATATTATTTTATAATATTCAAAAATAAATAATATATCAAAATTTAAAATACATTATGATTTTTGTATTTTATTTATAAACATTAAATTAAAATTGGTTGTTTAATTAGAACAAAGTTTATTATTTTTCCTCTATTTTTAAGACTATCCATTTTTTGAGAAATTTATTACTTTGTTATTAATCTAGGATATAAAATATAATATTTTTTTAATCAACAATGTTACAAAGACTATTATTTTATAATCATAATAAGTGATTAATATGTTAAAGTTATATTAATTTATTATTTTTTATCTTTTATTTAATAATATTAAATTAAAATATTTTTATTTAAAAAATTATTGTTTTCTTCCTACTTCTTTAAAATATTTCTTTCAAGACTATTCTTGAGAAATTCATCACTTCCTTATCAAGGGATGAAAGAAAAAGATAACATTTTATGAATTAACTATGTTGCAATGATATGAAAGTCACTTGAAAATGAAGTTGTTGAAACACATTTTAACCATTTCATTCGTACTATGGCGCAAATCAAGATAATTACTAGGACCTAGATCAATACTGGGGCTAGGACCAGGTTCAGTATTAGCTCTAGGACAGGTAGTAGGACAAGGACCAAAATTAGTATTGTGACCAGGACCAGTAGTTGAACCAAGACCAAGATCAGTAATAGGACCAAGAGCAGTGGTTGGATCAGGACTAGGATTAGTACTGAGACCACAACTAGTAGTTGGGCCTAGACTAGGATCAGTACTGGAACTAGGATCAATATTAGGTCCTAGATTAGTATTAAGACAAAACTAGTAATTGGACCAAGACATTGGTCAATACTGGGACAAGGACCAGTAGTATGATCTCCATTTTCAATGATAAATTTATTTAATGAATGAATGAATGTAATGTTGAAATGCACAAATAATTGAAGATTTAAAAGTTGACTATTCTGAAAATTTTCATAATTGAATGATTTTTTACTATATTTATTTGGCCTTTATTTTTAGCAATTTTATTTTTTAGTAATTTTAGTATTTTTAGTTTTGCTAAAATTTTCCTAGGTTTTCTTTCAATCATAACAATAATTTTTAGATTTTCTTTCAAAATTTTTTCTTTTTCTCTCTTTTTGAATCATTTTTATATTTTATATATTTCCAAAATTATTTTTTATTTTCCTATTTTTGTCCAAATTTTCTAACTTTCCCTCTTCTATTCTTTTCTGATTTTTTGACTTTTTTTTATTTATATATTTTTTATTTTTTTCTTTCTCCCTCTCGATTTTCTTTATCTCTCCGACTTTCGAATTTCATCTCCTCTCTGCTATTTTGGATGATTTTGTTCAGATAAGTGCATGTGAATAGCATATAAACCAACATCATAAAAGGGATATGTGACCTCCTTGTGTCCTACGTGGGTAACCTATCCTATGGATCTATGACCTTTAATGCATGAACTTCTCAGAAGGTGGTTTGTAATCTTGAGGTGTAAGAGGTCACTAAAGCCAGGTTCCAATTCATAATGCTTGCTACAACAGTAGGGAATACTACCAGTTGCAGGGCACATGAATAAGGCGCACTCTAGTTGGGGTTTTCGTCATAGTCAATCAGGACGTGCATCCAAAGTGACACCACTAGACCCCTCTATCATAGGCTTCACTCAGACCCAAGTACAGGGCCCCATTCATAAGATGGATGCATTAGTGTAGTGTGTGGAGGGCACACAAATAATTGGGCTACCTGCAATTGGAAAAATCGCAACAAGTATATATAGCAGTTTAAAATTCATCTATCCTATGGTTATACAACAAATGAGTAAATAGATAAATAAATAGAAAAGAGATCAATACAATACACACTGAATTATAAACGGGCTTGACTCTCTAAAGTCTCTAGTGGAGTCGCCATCTGTCGTAATCATAATTACAACTAAATGACGAACTCGCTAAAATTTTTAGAAAGAATTTAATTTGATTGTGGAGCTGCCACCAAATTTTATTTTAAGGGAAAAAATTTGGAAAAACCCTAACTTGAGGAAGAAATCTAGGTTCGGGAGTCGGTTATGAATAGGGAAGGTGTTAGGCACCCTACTCACTTGTTCCGAAGAACAGTGCCCTTAAACTGAGTGTGTGATTTTGATATTTTTAAAAACTGTTTGATCCCTTTAAATACAATAGAAATAAATAGGTTTGTAGAAAATAGTCTGACAGGACTTGATCATGCTCTTATGTATTCCCTAGCATAATGGAAAATTCAAGGTTGCATAGTTCTGGTTCTGAAGACTTGATCTTCAGAGGTACTTGAAAAACCAAGGTTTATATTGTGTCGAAAAATAAATTAAAAGTGTTTTGAATATTTTTGGGAAAAATCCTTAGTCCACATATGCACAGGGTTTGAGACGAACGAGGGCTGCACTGGGACCCCTATGATTTTTAAATACTGAACAGTAGGGTATGCTATCAGTTTGTATCTAGAGCTCATTACGTGGGACTAAGTGTTTGAAAATGTATTTTTGAAATTGGGATTAAGTGTTTGAAAATGTATTTTTGAAATTTATTTTTGAGATTGGTTGGAAGGTATATTTTAAATGATTTCCCAGATCCACATATGCACAGAATCTGAGGCAAACGAAGGTTGCACTCATATGATTTCTAAATGTCGAATGGTAGGGTATGCTACCAGTTTTCACTTAAAGCTCATTGCGTGAAATCCAGGATTATTTTTTTAAAATTACAGAAGTATTTTGAAATGTTTGATTTTCAAGTATTTTCTCGGATCCACATATGCATAGTATCTGAGACAAACGAGGGTTGCACTTAGACTCGTATGATTTCTAAATATCGAACGGTAGGGTATGCTACCAGTTCACACTTAGAGCTCATTGCGTGAAATCCAAGATTAAAATATATCTTTTGAATTTTAATTCTTCATTATCCTATTTTGTATTTTGTATTTTTTATTATTTTTTATTATCTTCTTTTCTAAAAAAAAAAGCTAGTATAAAAAGATTGAGTAAGTTTGAAATGAATAGGTCGGGCTTGGCCCAAATTAAAGGAGGAATGAGTTTGACCTAGATTAGAGATAAAAGAAAATAAAAAATTGAAGGCAATGAGTTTGACCCAAATCCAATGTAAAAGAGAAACAAATGGTCTTAATTTCAAAATAATAAAAACAAAAGGGAATTGAGCTTGATCTAGATTAAGAAAGAATATATTTGATTTCAAATTAAAAAAAAAAAAAGAAGAATTGGGCTTGACCCAAATTAAAAAATAGACTTGATTTCAAATTAAAAAAGGAAATTGGGTTTGACCTAAAATAAAAAAAATGGACTTGGTTTTAAAAAGAATTGGGCTTGACCCAAATTAAAAAAAAAATGGACTTGATCCAAATTAAAAAAGGACTTGATTTCAAATTAAAAAAGAATTGGGTTTGATCCAAATTTAAAAAAAAAAGGGAATTGGGCTTGACCCAAAATAAAGAAAAAGGATTTGATTTCAAAATTAAAAAAGAATTGGGCTTGATCCAAATAAGAAAGGAAATAGATAAAGGAATCTATGTTAGTTAAATGGGTATTATTTATTTAAAAAAATAGCGTTGATATTCATTGTTTAACAATTTAACAAACTCCTTTTTATCATGGGTTTAGGCCCGATTAGTATGGCCCGATTAGAAGGCAACCAACTTGAATCAACATGGCCCAATTAAAAGGGCTTCCAGCATGGCCCAAATTGAGAAGCAGCTAGTCATGAGAGCATCCATTAGTGTGGCTCACTTAGAAGGCTGGCTTGATTTTAGCCCAGCCCACTTAGAAAGTTAGCTTGATTTCCAATTGGAAGGCGGCATGGCAGCTGGCCCAATTTAGGACCCACATGGTCCAAGTGTGGTCTAATTCACAATCAGCCTACTGTAGCCCCATGATTATACAGTGGCATACAAGGAGTTTAAAACAAATAGCCGTATGCGGGAATCGAACTTGGGGTCTAGTGGTTATATGTGCAACAAGCTGACCACTGAGCCTAGCTTTTAACTTATACCTAGCATTCTTGAAGATTAATTTAACTAAAACTGGGGCGGGGTTGATTTCTTTCTTGCTGCTAATTTTAACCATTTGTGGTCTTGTCTGTAGTGGTTCTTGTGCACAGACTTATGTGGGAAATATTATGGCTAGTAGCTTGAGGGACTAGGATTGACGTAGAATTTCCGGATTTGAGCCATGCAAAATCCTTGCCCATAGTCTGGCATCAGGGGTCCTAAATAGAGCAAAAGTGATAGTTGTTTTTCTATTGAAGACAACTACAATTCAATGCTAAAGCTTTCTAAACAGCTTCCACTACACGTGGTCTTGTGCCTTACCACTCTTCCTCCTAAGCATAGAACATTCACATGTTGATTGATTGGTACTGCTTATCCCTTAAACTCTTCCCAACCCATTTACTTTCTAGCTCGTCATACTAAAACCTTGAACCTAAGACTATTTCTGTAAACTGGAGCCGTTAGCTTACTGAGGCAGAGGTCTTGGTGCTAACTTGCCCAAGGCCTTCTATAACTTGAATGGTCCCCAACAAGGCAATAAGTCAAACAGGTACTCCTTGTTGATATGGGAAGGTAGTGGGCATGGATTGAGTGCTAATCAAGTCATTTAGCTGACTGATATTTTCCCCTAGCTGTTATTGAATGTAGGCCTATAAAGGCCATGCTGTGGTGGAACCGATAATTATCACTCTCTGCCTAACCAAGTGGAATTTTCCTAGCTTAATGCAGGACCCCTCGAATGACTCTCTCTACAGATAGAATTTCACAAGCCTAAGGTTTACAAGTCTTCTTCAGGTTTAGATTACTGGTGTACCTTACTATGGATCAAAAAGTTACAAAGTTTCACTTTACACCTCGACTAATAGAACAAATCTTCATGCATATGTCAAGAACCAAACCTTGAGCTTTGTACTAAGATATTGATGGCTGGTATACTCCACTGTTGAGGTCTTATCTCAGTAGACAGGAATGCTTAGTCCAACGAAACCTAATTAGCCTACTATAGCTTGACCAAAGGTCAAGAGAGTCGAGTTGGGGCTCAGAGCTATTGTTTTCTATTCAGATGGCTCATTGGCACGAGAATTATGTAGTATCTACATGTTAAATCTCTAAGGAACCTATTGGCAAACTAATTTTAACAAAAACTCAATTAAGGAAAATTGAAGCTCACTTAGTAAGATTCATTTATGATTCATTTTCCTAAGCATCTACATGCTGCCAATTGGAGCTTTCTTAGAAGGTGATTTTGTAGATCAAAATCCAAGTTACATAGTTTTCTGAAAAAAAACCTTCTGTCCAAATTTGCATCGATGAAAACTACATCCAGATTTACTTATCTTGCCCATCATCTAGCTAAGAACTTAGAGATTGTGATTTAAATATGGAAACCAACGTATAACACAACAATCGAATGAAGTTAACTCTTCAAAATTTCCATCGCAATAAAAATAATCTTATTCTTATTCACAATCTATGCAAATTATACAACCGAAACAAGGTGTACTTGCGATGAGCAAAACTTAACAAAGTAGGAAGAGAATGATATGCAAGGAACCTAGCCTGATTAATATTGATGCTGAAATGGTGATTCTTTTTCGAATAGAGATAACCAAGAGAGAAACAGAAAGAAGAATTGCCATAAATCTTTGAGCCACCGAGAACCTCCAACAGAGTAAGGGGAAAATTAAGAGAAGCCAAAGGTATCCTTCGAAGATTGCTTTTGAAGACGAGTATTGAAGAATTGACGTCATCAAGGAAAGCTTGAGGAAGCTTTTTTGGAATCAGAGAATCAGAGAGGTCCTAGAGTTGAAGGAGAGGATCCTTCTGTTCTCACCCATGGGAGCCGCCCAAAATCCTTTTTTTTTTTTGCCTATTTCCTTCTTTGTTAAAGATTTTTAAATTTATTTTCTTTTATCTTTTACTTAAAAATATTAAATTAAAGTATATTGATTTAAAACATAATTTTATTGTTTTATTACTCTTTCTTTAAAAATATTTTTTAAGATTATTTTTCAAAAATTTATTATTTCATTATTAAGAGAGGATATAAAAATATGACATTTTATGAATAACTATATTGTGAAGACATGAAAATTACTTGAAAAGGAGGATGTTGAAACATATTTAACCATTTAATTTGTATAGAAAAATTATTTTTTTAGAATTTATGTAGATAATGGAAATAATTTAAAAATTAATATTTTTTAATATATGTAAAATTTTAGAATAGCTTAGTATATATTTATGATCTTATATGATTTGATTGTATATATTTAAGTAATAGATAATATAATATATTTTATTTTTTAATATATTTAACTAAGCTATTTTAAAGTTTATTTAGAAAGAAATATATATTTTTTTTAAAATTAAATAATATTATATATTATTTTATAATAATAAAAATAATTAATATATCAAAATTTATATTAATTTATTGTTTTGGCCTTTTATTTTCAAATACTAACTTAAAATGTATTTATCATAAAAAATTATCCTATTTTTCTTCTCTTTTAAAGACTTTCCTTTTAAAACTATTTTTGAGAAATTAATTACTTCATTATTAAGGAAGAATATAAAAACATAATATTATATGAATCAACAATGTTGAAAAGATATGAAAATTTCTTAAAGGTGAATATGTTGAAATATTTTTTAACCTCATCATTTGTATGAGAAAAAGCATTGATATAGATGATCAAAATCATTTTAAAAATTAATATTTTTTAACAAATGTAAATTTTTAAGATAGCTTATAATTTATATAGGATATTATATAATTTATCATATATATTTGGGTGATAGATAATATAATATATTTTGTTTCTTTATTATATTTGATTAAACTATTTCAAGGATTGTTTACCAAAAATATTAAAATTTTAAATTAATTAAATATTAATATGTTTAAGTTATAATAAATTATTATTTTTTATCTTTTAGTTAAAAATATTAAATTAAAATTTTTTTATTTAAAACATAAAATTTACTATTTTCTTACTCTTTTTTTCAAATTTTTTTTAAGACTATTTTTAAGAAATTTATTACTTCCTTATCAAGCGAGGATATAAAAATATGGAATTTTATAAATCTACTATATTGCAAAAGTAGAAAATTTATTTGAGTATGAGAATATTGACACATATTTTTTAACCACATCATTTGTATAATGAAAATTTTACTTTTAACTTTGATGTATATAATGGAAATCATTTAAAATTTAAGATTTTTTTAATAGATGCAAAATTTTTGAATAGGTTATTATTTATTTATAATCTTATATGATTTGATCGTATATATTTAGGATAATAGATAATATAATATATTTTATTATTTTATATATTTGATTCAACTATTTTAAAGATGATTTAGAAGAAAATAAAAAATAGAAAAACTTATAATTTTAATTTAAGAATAATATATATTATTTTATAATAATAAAAAATAATTAAAATATCAAAATTTATATTAATTTATTATTTTTACCTTTTAATTACAATTATTAAATTAAAATGTAGTTATTTAAAACAAAAAAAATTGTCATATTTTTCCTTTCTTTTAAGACCTTCCCTTTAAATTTATTTTGGAAGAATTCATTACTTCATTATTAATAGACCATATAAAAACATAACATTATATGAATCAATAACATTACAAAGACATGAAAATTACTCAGAGATGAATATGTTGAAATATTTTTTAACCACACCATTTGTATGAAAAAAAAATACTATCGTTTTAACTTTGATAAACAAGATGGAAATTATTAAAAATTAATATTTTTAATAAATGTAAAGTTTTAAGATAACTTATGATTTATTTAGAATCTTATATGATTTGATCATATATATTTTATGATTTATTTAGAATCTTATATGATTTGATCATATATATTTAGGTCATGGATGATATAATGTTTATTTTCTTTTATAATTTGATTAAACTATTTGAAGGATTGTTTTCAAGAAAATTAAAAAAATAAAAATTTATAATTTAAAAATAAGAATATTATATATTTTTCAATAATAATAAATAATTAAAATTTTATGTCATATTAATTTATTATTTTTTATCTTTAATTTAAAATACATTTATTTAAAACTTAAAATTAACTATTTTCTAACTCTATCTTTAAAATATTTCTTTAAGATTATTTTTGAGAAGTTTATTACTTCATTATAAAGAGAGAATATAAAAATATGAAATTTTAAGAATCAACTATATTCGAAGACATAAAAATTACTTGAAAGTGAGAATGTTGAAACATATTTTAACCACTTCATTTGTATAAAAAAATTATCTTTACAGCATTGATGTAGATAATGAAAATCATTTAAAACATTAATATATTTTTTTTAATAGATGTAAAATTTAGAAGAGCTTATGATTTATTTAGGATATTATATGATTTGATCGTATATAATTAGTTAATGGATAATATAATAATATAATAATATTTTATTATTTTATACATTTCACTAAACTATTTGGAAGATTGTTTAGAAGAAAATAAAAATAAAGAAAAATTTGTAATTTTAAATTAAAAATAATATATATTATTTTTTAATAATAAAATAATTAATATATCAAAATTTATATTAATTTATTCCTTTTGACTTTTATTTAAAGTATAAAATTAAAATGCATTTATTTTCAAAATTGATCATTTTTACTCTCTTTTTAAAACTACTTTTCAGAAGTTCATTACCTTATTATTAATAGAAAGATATGAAAACATAACATTGTATGTAAGGATGGAAGTAGGCTGAGTCGAGTTATACTTTGAGTGTTTAAGTCTGGCCTGTTTAAAAATTTTGAGGCCTGAGTCTGTACTTGTTGCCTGTTAAAGGCTTTTTTTTCCTATCAAGGTCTGACCTAATTTAGAGCCTACAAGGCCTACAAGCCTATTTAAAAGCCTATATACGAAAAAAAATCAATAAATAAACTTAAAATCTATATAAATAATTGATTAAAAATATTTTCAAACTTAAAGCCTACAAGATAAAAAAGCTATTACATAGGCCTAAAACATATATATATATATATATATATTAATATTATGTAAATAAAATATAAAATAAATATTATACAAATATAATATATTAAAATAAATATAAATATATAATATATAAATATAAATAGGTCCCTGAATAGGTTAAATAGGCTTTTTTTAACTTTAGGCCTGACTTGTTTATCTAAAAGGGCTTTTTAACAAGCCTGAGTCTATCTATTTATTAAATGAGTCAAGTCAAATTAGGCTTTAAATGAGGCGAGTCGTAGGCCCCTGTCGGACGGCCTTGTTCACTTCCATCCCTGTGGAGATTACTTGGAGATGAAGATGTTAAAAAAGATTTAACCACATCATTTGTATGTGAAAAAAATATACTATACGTAAAACATTGATATAGATGATGAAAATAATTTAAAAAATTAACATGTTTTTAATAGATATAAATTTTGAGTTAACTTATGATTTATTTAAAATTTTATATAATTTGGTCACATATATTTGAGTGATAGATAATATAATAATATAATATATATTTTTCTTTTATATGTTTGATTAAACTATTTGAAGGATTATTTAAAAGAAAATTAAGAAAAGAAAAATTTAAATTGTAAATTAAGAATATTATAATTTTTTTACAATAATAATAAACAACTAATACATTAAATTTATATAAATTTATTATTTTTATCCTTAATTTTAAAATATTACACTAAAATATCTTTATTTAAAACATAAATTTTTTTTCTTTTACTCTTTCTTTATAATCATTTTTTTTAAGATTATATTTGAAAAATTATTTCATTAACAAGAGAGAGGATATAAAGACATGATATTTTATGAATAAACTATATTGCAAAGACATTAAAACTACTTGAAAATGGAAATGTTGAAACATATTTTAACCATTTAATTTGTATAAAAATAATTATCCTTTTAGCATTAACGTAGATAATTAAAATCATTTAAAAGATTAATATTTTTAATAAATTTAAATTTTAGAAGAGCTTATTATTTATTTAGGATCATATATGATTTGATTGTATATATTTAGGTAATTGATAAAATAATAAATTTTATTATTTTATATATTTGATTAAACTATTTTAAAGATTGTTTAGAAGGGAAAAAAAGAAAAATTTATAATTTGAAATTAATAATATTATATATTATAATATAATAATAATAAATAATTAATATATCAAAATTTATAGTAACTTATGATTTTGGATTTTAATTACGAATATTAAATAACATATATATTTAAAAAGAAATATATTTTAACTTTTTCCTCTTTTTATAAGACCTTCCTTTTAAAATTTTATTTGAAAAAATCATTACTTTATTATTAAGAAATGATATAAAAACATAACATTGTACGAATTAACAATATTACAATGGCATGAAATTTTCTTAGAGGTGAAAATATTGAAATATTTTTTAAAAACATCATTTATATCCAAAAACACATAGTATCCTTATAAGATTGATATATATAGTAAAAGTTTTTTAAAAAATTATTATTTTTAATTGAATTAAAATTTGTAATAGTTTATGATTTTTTTCGAATTTTATATGAGATGATCGTATATATTTAGATAATAAATAATATAATAATATTTTATTTCTTTATATATTTGATTAAACTATTTTAAATATTGTTTATAAGAAAATAAAAATAATAAAAATTTATAATTTAAAATTAATAATATTATATATTTTAACATAATAATAATAATAGTAAATAATCAATATATAAAATTTTATATTAATTGATTATTTTTTTATTTTATATACATATACTAAATTAACTTATATTTATTTAAAACAATATATTTTAATTTTTTTATCTTTTTTTAAAACCTTCCTTTTATAACTATTTACGAGAAGTTCATTACTTTATTATTAAGAGAGGATATAAAAACATAACATTGTATGAATCAATAATTTTACTAAGACATTAAAATTTTTGGAGGTGAAGATGTTGAAATATTTTTATATAATAGTATTTGTATCCAGAAAAAACATATAGTATCCTTTAGCAATGATACAAATGATGAAAATAATTTAAAAAGTTAATTTTTTTAATAGATATTGTGAACACCGAATTATGTCTGAGACTCCATTTTTAAATTGGTAAATAAACAATACTTAGGTATATTTAATTAAAGTGAAGAAGAAAAAAAAGAAGAAAAAGAGAAAAAAATTAAAATATAAAATAATAATAATAAAACCAATACAAACAAAAAGAGATAAAAAGAATAAAAATAGTAACAAAAATAAAAGGAAGAAAAAGGAAATTTTAGTTAGGTTAGTTTAAGAATTACTTAGAAAAAATAAAATAAAAATAATAAAAATAAAGTTAAAAATTGAAAATGGCTTTTAGCGGGAAGTTAAAAAAAAAAAGAAAAAGAAAAAGATAACAATATAAAAAGGGGGAAAGTTTGTCCTGGCGAGGGAGGACCTCATTGCCCTGCACCTTCACATACGGGTACAGAGAGAGGACCTTCTCACGTCTCTAATCGTGAGAACCAACAGGGAGCGTGTTAGAGGAAGCTTGCCAAGCGCATCATCCTTTGCTGCTATTACTCATTGTCATCAAATGAAATTCCAACTTGATAATGCACAATTAAGTTTAAGCAAGACTAGTGTTAAAGGAGCATGAGACATAAGCTTCATCCTCTAGTGACTCCTTTCACCTTCATCTGGATTCTTTAGTATCCGCTATCTCTGATATGGCAAGAACTCCTTACACTTGCAGAGAATCAACTCCGCATTAGGCAACTCCAGCTCTAGCAAAAGATAGCTTCACTTAGGTCAGTACTCTCACCTGATCCGTGCATCTCATCTTAGCGCTTACCTTGCTTATTTCAGTGATCCAATATTGTTTAATGATAAGACGAAATGAATACCTAAGCGATTCTGATGTACATGTCAAAACTTGACTTAGAATCTGCATAGGAACAAGGATCTGATGTTTTAATGAAATTCGCTAACATATAGTCTATCTGTTTTGTCTCTTTTTCTCTTGACTTTTGATCTGAAGTTTACCATCGATTGATCTGAAGCAGAGCAAATAATTCTGTTCAAAATCCTTTGCGAACTTGTTAGTCTTAGATCATTTGCTGTTATTTGACCTCATTCCATGCTGTGGTCTACTATAGATTTTTTTCTGGTCCTATTTAATTGAATTTGATAATGCTCTGTTGAGTTCAAGCAAGATTTGGAATGAATATCTATAAGGAAAGTCTCTTATGCCAAAAATGAACACACAAGAGAACGAAGCTCTAAGTCTTGGTCTATATAGGACGGGTGGAAGAGAGTTTAGGAGGATAAGACAGTGTGATCGCTTACTACTGCAGTAACAGAAGCAATAAAATTAGGATACACACAAGATGCCTATTTGCACTAACACAGAACAGACTAGAGAGCCCTCATGATGTTACAGACTTTGATAGCAAGGAAAATTAAAATTCACTTTGACAAATAAAGGTTGTAGACAATTCTGTTAATGATACAGGTAATAAGGAACCTGCTTTTATTTCTGCTGAAAGTATATCAGACTGTAACACCAAAGAAAAAGTGTGAACTTGTGTTGGATGATGTATTATCAGAGGATGGAGTTGATCAAATTTCAATGTTAATTGATGACGAGTTAGATCTTAGAGAATTATAAGGTGGAACCAATCTACTTATGTGTTCTGATCATCTTGCTACCAGTGGAAAGCATGGCTGCTCACTGTGTAAGGATGTGCTAGTTAAGTTCCCCCAGACAATGTCAAGAACTTGAGACATCTCTCCAGAACTTGTGAAGAAACTACTTAAGGTTTTCCATTTCATTCATACTTATGCTACAGTTGTTGATATTTGTCCTTTCACTTTGGATCAGTTTGTTCAAGCATTTCATGATAAGGATTTGACGTCGCTTGGGAAGATTCATGTGGCCTTTCTCATGCTTCTTATATCTGACATTGAAACGGAGCTTGCCAATGGGTCTTTACCTCATTTAAATAAGTCATGCAACTTTCTTGTTTTGCTTTGTAAACACTCATTTATGTTCGAGGCTCCCATTTTTTAAATTTATCAAGAAGCTAATACTAATTTAAATAAATAAATAGAAAAAAACAAAGAAAATACAATAAAATTTCCAGTATAAAAAAATATAATAAAAAATTCCAGAATTAGAAAATACAATAAAAATTCCAGAATTAAAAATTTTAATAAAAATTTCCAGAATAAAAAAATACAATAAAAAATCCAAAAATTACATAAATTAATAAAAAATTAAAAAAATTTCAAGAAATTAAATAAAAATTCAGAAAATTAATAAAAAATTCAAAAATGTCAGAAAAGTAATAAAAATTCAAAAATTCCAGAAATTAATAAAAAATTCAAAAATGTTAGAAAAGTAATAAAAATTCAAAAATTCCAGAGATTCATAGAAAATTCAAAATTTCTAGAAATTAATAAAAATTTTCAGAAATAAATTTTTTTAAATAATTCGTAAAAACTCTATTATTCCTAAATAAATTCAAGATTATCAAGTATTTTCATAAAATTTCTTAATTGATAAATTCCCTCCTAAATTTCTAAGGATTATTTGTGTCTTGTCTTTTTCATTCATCGTTATTCAAAAATAAAAAAAAATCTTGTTTTGTGATTCTTAATCTCACGCGACGAGCTATAAGCACGAACTGGTAGCTTTTTCTGCTGTTTGTTGTTTAGAGATTCGTATGGGTCCAAGTGCAGCCGTAGTTGTCTTGGGCCCTGTGCATATGTGGATTAGGGTTGCCTTTCCTTTTTACAAAATAAAAACCTTGCTCATTCTTATTCTACGATTTTCAAAATAAAAAAATCTTGTTTTGCGATTCTTAATCTCACGCGACGAGCTCTAAGCACGAACTGGTAGCTTTTTCTGCTGTTCGTTGTTTAGAGATTCGTATGGGTCCAAGTGCAGCCGTAGTTGTCTTGGGCTCTGTGCATATGTGGATGAGGATCGCCCTCCTGAAAATAGTTTTCAAAAATAGTCAAGCTATTTTTACTTTCCAAGTAGCTCCGAAGGTCAAGCCTTCGAGCACATTTCAAACACTCTTTCAAACACTTTCGAAAGTCAAGCTTTCAAAACATAGCCAGAACTACGTAAGCCTTGAGTTTCCCATTGCACCGGGGAATACGTAGGAGCAGGATCAAGTCCTGTTAGGCTAACCTCCATCAAGTATTTATTTTAATATTAATTAAGGGATCAAACATTTTCAGAAATCACACACTCGGTTTAAGGGTACCGTTCTTTGGAACAGGCGAGTGGGGTGCCTAACACCTTCCCCACTCGTAACCGACTCCCGAACTTAGAATCTCATCTTCAAGTTAGGGTTTTTCCAAATCTTTTTCCCTTAAATAAAAATTTGGTGGCGACTCCATATAATCAAAATAAATACATTTTCAAAATTTTAGCGAGTTCGTCATCTCGTCGGAATTACGGTTGCGACAGATGGCGACTCCACTGGGAACATTAGAGAGTCAAGCCTGTTTGATTGAGTGTGTATTATATTTGATCCCTTCTCTGTTTATTTGCACGATCCATTTATCTGTTTGTTTATTCTTTGTACAAACTTTAGGATAGACGAACATTAAATTACTATATATATATATATCTGTACAATTTCCCCAATTGCAGGTATCCCAATTACTTGTGTGCCCTCATACATTACATATGCGTTTATCATGAGTGGGGCCCTATACCCGGGTCTGAGTGCAACCTAGGAATAGAGGGATCTAGTGGTGTCACTTTGGGGCTTACGTCCTGTTTGACTATCACGAAAATCCCAGCTAGAGTGCGTCCTATTTGTAATACCCTACAACTGGTAGCTTTTTCTGCTGTTGTGGCAAGCATTACAAACTCGAACTTGGCTCTAGTGACCTCAACACCCCAGGATTACAAACCACCTTTGAGAGGTTCATATAAAAGGCCATAGATCCCTAGGGCAGGTAACCCACATAAGAAGCAAAGAGGGCACACACCCCTTCATAATATGGTTCATATACGCACGGACAATTATCATCCAAAATGGAAGCTGAAGATTGGGGAAATACAGAAATCCAGAAAGAAAAGTCAAACAAAAGAAAAGAAATATCAAAACAAATAAAAAAAACAAGGAAAATCAAGGAAAACTAGAAAATCCTAGGAAAAATTAGAAAATAATTTCTAAAAATACTGAAAATATCAAAAGTTCAAAAGGAGAGAATGGAAAATTTCGAAAACCTAAAGAATGCTTTTTGGAAAATTTTAACAAATCCTTTTTAAAACATCATCAAAGGTTTTTTAGCAAAATACCAAAAATACAAAACTCCTAAAAACAAATTTGTTGAAAATCAATAAATAAAACAACTCTCATTTATTTTCAAATATTCAAACTTCAAATCTCTTAAAATTATGTGCACATAGCATTGATTCATTCATTCATTCATAGATCTATAAAAAAAATAGATTTCAAAAATCATTCTACACATTCACACTCATTGTGCATCAACATCTCTATCATTCACGTTTTGTTGCATTCAAATTATTTCACAAAAATTAATTTTTAACTTCACCAGAAAATTGGAGAAACACAACTTCCTCGAAATCCTTATAGAACTCGAGCACAATCAAGAATCATGGATGAGCTAGAGAGACAAAATGAGGAGCTAAGAAATGAGGTCAAATCATTGAAGGAACAGATGGCCATGCTAATAGAGGCCATCCAACAGTCTAAACAGAAAGAGGCGACGGAACCCTTGCCAAGAGAACCAACCGACCCAACACATCCTCCTGGCTTCACTCCACCATTAAACATACCTTCGCAAACAGAAGGGGTTCACAATGGGTTTCCTCATGGATATGCACCCTCATACAACCAAACACAAACCCAAACACAAGCCCAAACACAAACCCAAACACATAACCTACCTCCAAACACCACTTCACAAGCTTACCAAACAGCCGTTGGAGGAACGCATTCTATGTTCACCCTAGGGCCGCACCCTATATACATACCGTCTTCTCATCCTCACCCTATGCCGGAGGAATACCCGAGCCATCCCTCTAAGGAGGAAACTGAAAAGTGGAGAATCCTAGAAGATAGAATCCGGGCAATTGAAGGGAGCGCTTATGAAGCCAAAAATGCATCTGATTTGTGTTTTGTACCAGATGTGGTCATCCCTCCCAAATTCAAGGTTCCTGAATTCGAGAAATATCAAGGAACCAACTATCCAAAGAAACACCTGACTATGTACTGCAGGAAAATGTCTGCATGTACTTACGATGAGAAGCTTCTCATCCATTTCTTTCAAGACAGCTTAACCGGGACAGCTGCAAACTGGTACACTCAACTTGAGCGGACACGCATCCGTTCATGGAGGGACCTCGCTGAGGCTTTCACAAAGCAGTATCAGTACAATACAGAGATGGCCCCTGATCGGATTCAGCTCTAGAATATGGCGAAGAAGGGAGAAGAGCCCTTCAAACAATATGCCCAAAGTTGGCGAGAGTTGGCCGCTCAAGTACAACCTCCCTTATCCGAAAGGGAATTGGTCAGCACGTTCGTGGACACACTCCAAGATCCTTTCTATGACAAGATGATTGGCAGTGTGACTTCTAGCTTCTCCGATGTTGTCATCATTGGAGAGAGGATCGAAGGTGGCATGCGCCGTGGAAAGATCACCCACAAGCCTACAAGGACAATCAATGCTTCCAATGGGTCTGGGAAGAAAAGGACAGGAGACACCTGCAATGTGGCTTCTAATCAAGGCCAATACATTCCTCAAATGGCACAGTATGGTCTAGCTGGCTTCCGACCACCACCATATACACCGTACACACCTTACACACCATATCCTTACGTCACCGCCACCTACCAAACACCATACCCTCCTACTTACAACTATCCGACACAAGTTCGACCACCAACACCATATATGGCCCAAACACAAGCCACGAGCCAAAATACCAACCAAAGCCAGAAAAAGGAGAAGAAGCCCGTCCAATTTGACCCTATCCCAATCTCCTACACTGAGCTACTACCTCGGCTGATCCAAAACTCGCTGGTTGCGCCTTATCCTCTGAAACCTCAAGAGCCACCATATCCTAAATGGTACGATGCTAACGCCAGGTGCGATTACCATGCAGGATTTATTGGTCATTCTACTGAGGATTGCCTAGCATTGAAACGGAAGGTACAAAGCCTAATAGATGCGAAATGGCTGGATTTCGGGAGGCTTGCTCCTAACACAGAAAATAATCCGCTGCCAAATCACGAGAGCCCATCGGCTAGCTGAAAGAGATAAGAGCAGCACAACATGTTGCCTTGTACAAAATTGAGGATACTCATCCAAAAAAAAATTGTCATACTTTTCAAAGTTAATCTTTTGTAAACAAATAGCAATGAATAATACAAAAATTACATTTTCATGTTTCTTGAGCACGTGATTTACATTGTTGGCTTTACTTCTAAAATATTTTACCGTTCCTTTTCATCACTCAGCCCACTTCTTATTCCTACACCAAAACAATAAATACCAATTGGTGAAAATGCCAGTGCTGTAATAAATAATCTTGAACGTCTAATTAATCAAGCTCAAAGAGAAAAGCCCAATGAGGAAGCAAAATAAACCACCAGGGATTCTAGATCACCATTCAAAGTTTCTTGTCAAATAAAATATCCTGCTGAAATCAAGTTCAAATCTAGGCAAAATTTAGGGATGCAAAATAAGATCCGCTGAATTGGAAGCCCAAAATGATCCTGGTAAGGTCATTATCTGGCTACATAAAATTCAAGAAAAAGTAGAAGACCCGCTGGATTAAAGTCAAAAGAATAATCCGGGCAAAATCAAGGTCAAAACATAAAATTAAAGAAAAAAGAAACCCGCTGGATTAAGCCAAAATAATCCAGGCAAAAGTAGGGTAAAGGTTCAAAAATAAATCGACAAAGTCATGATCGGAAAAGATCTTGCCGGTTTCCAACAACAATTCAGGCAAAATTAGGATCAAACAAAGGC
Organism: Canavalia gladiata; assembly: GCA_037954105.1. Lineage (NCBI taxonomy): Eukaryota > Viridiplantae > Streptophyta > Magnoliopsida > Fabales > Fabaceae > Canavalia > Canavalia gladiata. The sequence goes on along the minus strand of CM075668.1, from coordinate 21,110,578 downwards.
CCGCTAGGTTGACAACCCTCAAAAGAGACCTAGGCAAAAGTTAGGGCACAATCAAACAAAAAGCCCGTTAGGTCAAAAGCCAGTAAGGGCGACCTAGGCAAAAATTAGGGCATAATAAAAAAAAAGCTCGCTAGGTCGACAACCCTCAAAAGTGACCTAGGAAAAAGTTAGGGCACAATCAAACAAAAAGCCCACTAGGTCGAAAACCCGTAAGGGCGACCTAGGAAAAAGTTAGGGCACAATCAAGCAAAAGCCCGCTAGGTCGACAACCCTAACGACCTAAGCAAAAGTTAGGGCACAATCAAACAAGAGCCCGCTATGTCGACAATCCGAACGACCTGGGCAAAAGTTAGGGCACCATCAAATACAAGCCCGCTAGGTCGACAACCCTCAAACACGACCTAGGCAAAAGTTAGGGTACCAAAATCAAGAGCCCGCTAGGTTGAAAACCCGTAAGGGTGACCTAGGCAAAAGTTAGGATAAAACGAAAGACCTGCTGGGTTAAAAACTCAAAAACAACCCAGGAAAAGTTAAGGTCAATCCAGGAATCCCAAGACAACATGACATTTCTGCACCTCATATCTTCCTAAAACTGGGGCAAAATTTTGTCATTTCTCAACTTTGGTTAATTTGGCAATCAAGATTATGAAAAGCAGCGCTGGCATTTTTCATCAAAAGATGTCATTTGGGCAATCGAACTCATCTTTTTTCATCTTTCCCCTTCAAGCATACTACCTCAAACATCCTTTGCAAACCTTCTCTATTTCCTTCTTTTGACCATCCAAAATCACTTTGCACACCTCAAAATGCACGTGCCACAAGGAAACGTGAAAAATGTAAAAAGAATTAAAAAAGGATTAATTTTGAAAAGTCATGACAAGTCGGATGAATCCTCGACCGTTGCAACGCGACAAGATTGTTTCCCAAGGATTCATCTTCCTACCAACCATGATGCCACCAAAGAAGAAGTGTGTCTTATTCAATAAAGCAGACTAGTGTTGGATCTCAAAGATCCTGAAAAAAAGAAAATTCCAAAATTGACCAATAAGCGAAGAGACTGAGTCAATCCAGCTCGCCTTGATTCTTGATCCCTTTCACACCAACTATGGGGTTGTTGAGGAAAAAATGTGTTAGAAAAATAAAAAAAATCAAGAGAAACAAAAATTTTACACCATTTCATGGTTTGCATTCATCCCTTTCATCAAATAATTATTTCAAGCATAAAAAAGCAATCAATAAGATTAAAACATTGCATTCTTTATTCAAGCATCTCAAATACTGCATTCTTTTAATTTACTCAAACAACACATAAGCATCTTTATTCAAGCATCACAAATACCACATTCCCTTCATTTATTCAAACAGCATATAAGTATCATTCACTCAAGCAGTGCACGATCTATTTTTCAAAAGTAATTAAGACCAGGGTAAAATTGCTCGAACCAATCATAATTAAAACCGAGTCAAGCTCAAACTGGGGCAAACGTTTGCCCACAAAATTTAATTTGAGGCCATCCTCAAATTCTAAAACAAGTTCAAACTGGGGCAAACGCTTGCCCACACAAAATTTAATTTGAGGTCATCCTCAAATTCTGAGTCAAGCTCAAATTGGGGCAAAGGTTCGACCACAAAGATTCAATTCGAGGACATCCCCAAATCCAAGATCAAGTTCAAACTGGGGCAAACGTTTGCCCACAAAAATTTAATTCAAGGTCATCCTCAAAATCTGGATCGAGTCCAAACTAGGGCAAACATTTGCCCAAGAGAGATTTAAATTCAAGAACAAAACTAGGGCAAACATTTGCCCAAGAAAATCCAATTTAAGGCAATCCTCAATTCCTCAACTCCAATCAAGTTCAATAGGGCTAAGTTACCCAGGAAAATTCAAATCAAGCTCATCTTCAATCTCATCGAGGCCTAAACTGGGGCAAATACTTGCCTAAATTCGCTTCAAATCAAGACATCCATAAAAAATAAGAATCTTCTAAACTGGGGCAAAATGGTTGCCCAAGTCTCTTCAAAGAAATAATTATCAAATGCTTAAGAACCTTCAAGTTCAAGGCTGAATAAGCTACTTGTTTTAATGCAAACAAATTCAAAAATAAATCGTCCGAGGCAGCTGACAAAGAGCCCACATTCCACCCTCACGTGCACTCCTAGGGCACATTAGGTCATTTTTCCTTTACCTGTCGTAACAGGCCAATCTTCATCTAGTTTCACACGACCCGTCTCAACAGGTATGTGTCGTCAATTCCTGTCTGTCTTAACAGCTTCATCTCTTTCTTGTCAACAACAAGATTCTTCTGCTATACCTATCTTAACAGGTTTTTTGTCATTCTGTTATACCTGTCTTAACAGGCGCCTCGTTCCACCCTGTGAACAACAGGGCCATTACATTTAACCCGTCCTAACAAGACATGGCTCACTTTCCTTTGCTTGTCCTAACAGGTTTTCACCTTTCTCTTTTTCGCTCGTCTAAGCAGACTTACATTTTCCTCTCAACAACAGGAGCTCACAGTTTAGTCATTGTCATTCATTCTGCCTGTCTTCCCAGGTTCTTTTCACTTCCCTTTGCTTGTCTTAACGGGCATCTTGCCTCCATCCTGTCAACAACAGGACTTTCACATTTAACCTGTCCTAACAAGACATGGCTCACTTTCCTTTGCCTGTCCTAACAGGTTTTCACCTTTCTCTTTTTCGCTCGTCTAAGCAGACTTACATTTTCCTGTCAACAACAGGAGCTCACAGTTTAGTCATTGTCATTCATTCTGCCTGTCTTCGCAGGTTCTTTTCACTTCCCTTTGCTTGTCTTAACGGGCATCTTGCCTCCATCCTGTCAACAACAGGACTTTCACATTTAACCTGTCCTAACAAGACATGGCTCACTTTCTTTCGCCTGTCCTAACAGGTTTTCACCTTTCTCTTTTTCGCCTGTCTAGCAGGCTTGCATTTTTCCTATCAACAACAGGAGCTCACAGTTTAGTCATTGTCATTCATTTTGCCTGTCTTCACAGGTTCTTTTCACTTCCCTTTGCTTGTCTTAACAGGCATCTTGCCTCCATCCTGTCAGCAACGGGACTTTCAATTTTTTCCTGTCTTAACGGGTCTTTTTCATTTTCCTTTGCCTGTCTAGCAGGCTCGCATTATCCAGTCAACAACAGGACTTCAAGCATGTTTAATTTTCTGTCCACCTGTCAAGCAGGTTTGCATTTATCCTGGCAACAACAGGATTTCATTTGCATTCTTCCCGGCAACAGCGGGACCTCATTTGCATTCTCCTGCCAACAACAGGACTTCAAGCATGTTTAATTTTCTGTCCACCTGTCAAGCAGGTTTGCATTTATCCTTGCAACAGCAGGATTTCATTTGCATTCTTCCCGGCAACAGCAGGACCTTATTTGCATTCTCCTGTCAACAACAGGACTTCAAGCTTGTTTAATTTTCTGTCCACCTGTCAAGCAGGTTTGCATTTATCCTGGTAACAGCAGGATTTCATTTGCATTCTTCCCGGCAACAGCGGGACCTCATTTGCATTCTCTTGTCAACAACAGGACTTCAAGCATGTTTAATATTCTGCCCACCTGTCAAGCAGGTTTGCATTTATCCTGGTAACAGCAGGATTTCATTTGCATTCTTCCCGGCAATAGCGGGACCTCATTTGCATTCTCCTGCCAACAGCAAGACTTCAAACATGTTTAATTTTCTCTCCACCTGTCAAGCAGGTCTACATTTATCCTGGCAACAACAGGATTTCATCATTTGCATCTTCCCGGCAACAGCGGGACCCCATTTGCATTCTCCTGTCAACAACAGGACTTCAAGCCTGTTTAATTTTCTGTCACCTGTCAAGCAGGTTTGCATTTATCCTGGCAACAACGGGATTTCATTTGCATCTTCGCGGCAACAGCGGGACCCCATTTGCATTCTCCTGTCTAATTTTCTGTCACCTGTCAACCAGGTTTGCATTTATCCTGGCAACAACAGGATTTCATTTGCATCTTCCCGGCAACAGCGGGACCCCATTTGCATTCTCCTGTCAACAACAGGACTTCAAGCATGTTTAATTTTCGGTCACCCGTCAAGAAGGTTTGCATTTATCCTGGCAACAGCAGGATTTCATTTGCATCTTCCCGGCAATAGCAGGACCTCATTTGCATTCCCCTGTCAACAACAAGACTTCAAGCACATTCGCATTCATCTTGGCAACAGCAGGATTTCATTTGCATTCTTCCCATCAACAACGGGACCTCATTTAAATTCTTTCCGTCAATAACGGGATTCACCTCAAGTTTAAATTTTTGCTTTCAGGCCTATGTTGTCAGGTCGCCATCTAGTCTAGTTTACTGCTTTTAGGCCTATGTTGTCAGGCCACAATCAAGTTTAAATTTCTGCATCATGGCCTATAGTGTCAGGCCTCATCAAGTTTAGATTTTGGCATCATGGCCTATAATGTCAGGCTTTATCAAGTTTAGATTTCTGCATCATGGCCTATGATGTCAGGCCTTCCTCAAGTTTCCTTCCCTGCATCATTAAGTATTCCTTTCTCCTTTTTGGTCTATAGTGTCAGGCCACCTTTAAGCTTTCTTTTTCGCACTTCGGCCTATAGTGTCAGGCCACCTTGTACATATCTTGCATTTTAGCTCTTGCATGCTTGCCCATTTTAAGCAAGTTGCTTTCACTCAGTTGAGCCCGTCGTAACCAGCCACTCTCTTCTGCTTTTCTTGTTTTAATAGACCACTTTCATTTCGTCTTTGCTTGTCCTAACAAGCAATCCCATGATATCCCACGCCTATCCTAATAGGTCTTCATTCATTTCAGCCTACTTAGGCTATGCCATTTAGCTTTGTATATTTAAACTCTATCGGCACACGAAACTGATAAGGTCATTCAACCACCACTCCCCAGGCATCCGTGGAATCCGTTTTAAGCTCAAGGCTTCTGGTGCTGCTTGGACCTCTTCAAAAACCGCCTCGGACATAAGGTGTTCACGTCTTTACTCATTTCCTACCTCGATAGTTCAGAGAATCATTTCTCCCATTATCGGGTAGCAAAATAAGTAAAGAGGGGCAAACTGTAAACACTCATTTATGTCCGAGGCTCCCATTTTTTAAATTTATCAAGAAGCTAATACTAATTTAAATAAATAAATAGAAAAAAACAGAGAAAATACAATAAAATTCCAGAAAATAAAATTACATATAATAAAAAATTCCAGAATTAGAAAATACAATAAAAAATTCCAGAATTAAAAATTTTAATAAAAATTTCCAAAATAAAAAAATATAATAAAAAATTACAGAATTAGAAAATACAATAAAAAATTCCAGAATTAAAAATTTTAATAAAAATTTCCAGAATAAAAAAATATAATAAAAAATTCCAGAATTAGAAAATACAATAAAAATTCAAGAATTAAAAATTTTAATAAAAATTTCCAGAATAAAAAAATATAATAAAAAATTCCAGAATTAGAAAATTAATAAAAAATTCAAGAAATTAAATAAAAATTCTGAAAATAATAAAAATCCAAAAATTACATAAATTAATAAAAAATTAAAAAAAATTTCAAGAAATTAAATTTAAATTCAGAAAATTAATAAAAAATTCAAAAATGTTAGAAAAGTAATAAAAATTCAAAAATTCCAGAAATTAATAAAAAATTCAAAAATCTCAGAAAAGTAATAAAAATTCAAAAATTCCAGAGATTAATAAAAAATTCAAAATTTCTAGAAATTAATAAAAAATTTCAGAAATAAATTTTTTTAAATAATTCGTAAAAACTCTATAATTCCTAAATAAATTCAAGATTATCAAGTATTTTCATAAAATTACTTCATTGATAAATTCCCTCCTAAATTTCTAAGGATTATTTGTGTCTTTTCTTTTTCATTCATCGTTATTCAAAAATAAAAAAAAATCTTGTTTTGTGATTCTTAATCTCACGCGACGAGCTATAAGCACGAACTGGTAGCTTTTTCTGCTGTTCGTTGTTTAGAGATTCGTATGGGTCCAAGTGCAGCCGTAGTTGTCTTGGGCCCTGTGAATATGTGGATTAGGGTTGCCTTTCCTTTTTACAAAATAAAAACCTTGCTCATTCTTATTCTACGATTTTCAAAATAAAAAAATCTTGTTTTGTGATTCTTAATCTCATGCGACGAGCTCCAAGCACGAACTGGTAGCTTTTTCTGTTGTTCGTTGTTTAGAGATTCGTATGGGTCCAAGTGCAGCCGTAGTTGTCTTGGGCCCTATGCATATATGGATGAGGATCGCCCTCCTGAAAATAGTTTTCAAAAATAGTCAAGCTATTTTTACTTTCCAAATAGCTCCGAAGGTCAAGCCTTCGAGCACATTTCAAACACTCTTTCAAACGCTTTCGAAAGTCAAGCTTTCAAAACATAGCCAGAACTACGTAAGCCTTGAGTTTCCCATTGCACCGGGGAATACGTAGGAGCAGGATCAAGTCCTGTCAGGCTAACCTCCATCAAGTATTTATTTTCATATTAATTAAGGGATCAAACATTTTCATAAATCACACACTCGGTTTAAGGGTACCGTTCTTCGGAACAGGCGAGTGGGGTGCCTAACACCTTCCCCACTCGTATCCGACTCCCGAACTTAGAATCTCATCTTCAAGTTAGGGTTTTTCCAAATCTTTTTCCCTTAAATAAAAATTTGGTGGTGACTCCACATAATCAAAATAAATGCATTTTCAAAATTTTAGCGAGTTCGTCGTCTCGTCGGAATTACGTTTGCGACATGCTTCACTCGGTTGAAAGTCAAGAATATTCCCTGGACTTCTGGAGAAGATCTCTAAATTCTCGTACTTGGCCAGTGATTGAATAAAATAAACCATACCCATCAAAGTTTTTAATTAGCCTAAATTAACATTTTTAATTAGCATAAATTCTTCTATTTGTATTTTTTAAAAAGAAAAAAATAATTAATTTGGGTCAAGTCTAATCCTCCTTTTAATTTGGGCCAAGCCCAATTTTTCCTCTTAATTTGAAATCAAGTCTATTTCCTTTTAATTTGGGCGTCAAGCCCAATCCCTTTTGGGTCGGACCCAACTTTTTTTTAAAAAAAAAAACCAAGTCCATTAGCTATTTGAAATCAAATTCATCTTCTTATTTGGGTCAAGCCCAAATTCTCCTTTCTTTTAAAAAAATCAAATTCATTCTTACTTAATTTGGGTCAAGCCTAATTCCCTCCTACTTTTGTTATTAAGTCCATCTTCTTTAATGATCCTAGATCCCACGCTACGAGCTTCGAATATAAAAATGCAGCATACCCTGTCTTTCAATATTCGGAGAGTCACAGGAGTTGCAGTGCAACCCTCGCTTGATTCAGACTCTGTGCATGTTGGTCAAAGATATTTATTTTTCAATCTTTCTTCAAAAAGTACTTTTTCCAAATACTTGTCAAAGTTTCAAACGATCCTAGATCTCGTGCAATGGGCTTCGAATTTGAAAGTGCAGCATACCCTGTCTTTCAATATTCGGAGAGTCATATGAGTCTTAGTGCAATCCTCGCTTGCCTTCGGCTCTGTGCATATGTGGATCCGGGAACATGCGTAAAAGTCAATTTTTTTTTTCAAAATATGTTTTTTTAACGCTTAGTCTCGCGCAATGAACTCTAGATACGAACTGGTAGCATACCCTACTGTTCGGTATTTAGAGATCATATGGGTCCCAGTGCAGCCCTCGTTTCCCTCGGATCCTGTGCATATGTGGACTAAGGATTTTTCAAAAATATTCAAAATACTTTTGCTCATTTTTCAACATGTTATAAACCCTGCTTTTTTAATCACCCTCTAAGGTCAAACCATCAAACTAGAACCACGTAGCCTTGAGTTTTCCATTGTACCAGGGAATACGTAAGAGCAGGATCAAGTCTTGTCAAGTTATTTTCCACCAACTTATTTATTTTATTCTAAACTAAAGGGATCAAACAGTTTTTTTTTTTCAAAAATATTAAAATCACACACTCAGTTTAAGGGTACTGTTCTTCAGAACGGGCGAGTAGGGTGCCTAACACCTTCCCTATTCGTAATCGACTCCTGAACTTAGAATTTCTTCCTCAAGCTCAGGTTTTTCCAAATGTTTTCCCTTTTAAATAAAATTTGGTGGCAGCTCCACAATCAAGTTCAATTTCTTCCTAAAATTTTTAGCGGGTTCGTCATTGCGTTGTAACTACGGTTACAGCAGATATAAAGTATAAAAATAACTTATAATTTATTTAAGATGTTTTTATAATTTGATTGTATATATTTAAGTATTAGATAATATTTTATTAAAATATTTTAAGGATTGCTTAAAAGGTAATAAAAAAATAAATAAAATATTACAATTTTAAATTTATATTATTATATTTTTTAATATAATGATAATAATTAATTAATATATCAAAATTTATATTAATTTTTATTTTTGTATTTTATTTACAAATATTAAATTAACCTTAATTTATTTTAAAAAATATTTTAGTTTTTTTCCTCTTTATTAAGAGATGATGTCAAAAAACATAACATTTTACTGATCAACTTTGTTGCAAAAGCATGAAAATTACTTGAAAATAAGGATGTTGAAACATATGTTAACCACATCATTTGGAGAAAAAAAAGTTCTCATCTTAGTATTGGTGTAGATAATGGAAATCATTTAAAAAATTAACATTTTTTTAATAAATGTAAAATTTTAGAATACGTTATGATTTATTTACTATCTTATAGGATTTGATCATATACATTTAGGTAATAAATAACATAATATGTTTTATTCTTGTATATATTTGATTAAATTATTTTAAAGATTGTTTAGAAGGAAACAAAATATAAAAAATTAATTTTTTTAATAGATGATGTAAAAAACATAACGTTTTATTGATCAACTTTGTTGCAAAAACATGAAAATGACTTGAAAATGGGGATGTTGAAACATATCTTAACCACATCATTTAAAAAAATAAATTCTCATTTTAGCATTGGTGTAGATAAAGGAAAGCATTTAAAAAATAGATATTTTTTTAATAAATGTAAAATTTTAGAATACCTTATAATTTATTTACTATCTTATATGATTGATCATATACATTTAGGTAATAGATAATATAATATATTTTATTCTTATATTTATTTGATTAAATTATTTTAAAGATTGTTTAGAAGGAAATAAAAAATAAAATAAATTAGAATTTAAAATTAAGAATATTATATATTATTTTATTTTAATAACAAATAATTTTTATATCAAAATTTATATTAATTTATTATTTTTCATTTATTTACAAATTTAAAATTAAACTATATTTTTTAAAACAATAAAAATTATTGTGTTTTTCTCTCTTTTTAAGACCTTCCTTTTAAAATTTTTTTTAAGAAGTTCATTCCTTCACTATTAAAAGAGGATATAAAAATATAACATTGTGTGAATCAACAATGTTACAAAGATATGGAAATTGTTTTGAGTTTCAAATGTTGAAAAATTTTAACAACTAAAATCAATTTTGCTTTCAGTTTACAATTTTAGTTTTTAGTTTTTAAAAGTTATTGTAAAAGAAAATCAAATCACTCTATTATATAAATTTTTTATAAATTCATAAAAATATTAATTTAAAAATTATATTATATTAAAACAACACAAATTTAAAATTTTAAAAAAATATTATTATTATTTTGACAGGAATGGTAAGATAGCGGTGAGAATAATAATAATGTTTACAAGATAATGGTAGTGGTGTGATGGTAATAATATAAAAAATATTATATAATTATATAAATTTATATTTTATATATTATTTGATTATTATTATTTAAGATAAATAATTTTATATGTTATTATTATAATATTTTTATATTATTCAATATTTATTTTACATATAAATAATATATATTATAAATAGTTATATATTATAAAAATATATTATAATATTATAAATTTAATATAATTTATATATGAAATAAAATTATTTATTTTTAATATATAAAAATTAAATAAGTAAAAAATTAATCAAAAATTAAATTATTTTAAAATAATAAAAAAATAAATTATTATTATTATATTATTATTATTATTATTATTATTATTATTATTATTATTATTATTATTATTATTATTATTATTATTATTATGGTGATAATGATGATTGTGATGTTGTTAGTTGTGACGGTGATGGTGATTGTAATATAAAGAATATTATATAACCATGCAGTTTTATATTTTATATAGATTATCAATATATAAGATAAATAATTTTATATATTAATTTTATAATATTTTTATATTATTTAATATTTATTTTACATAAAATAATATATACTATATTAGAAATTTATATAACATAAAATTATATTATGATAATATAAATTAAATATAATTTTTATATATCAAATAATATCATTCATATGTGAATCTATAAAAATAGATAAATAATTAAATTTTTTCAAAATAATAAAAATAAAAATTTTAACAGTAAAATTTAAAATTAAAAGTTCACAATTGTAAAGTTTATAAAATTAAAAGTTCATTAAAACGTGTGGGTTAGAGTCATTTCGTGGATTTAATTTTTTATTCTTCAAATTTTTTTTTGAATTTTTTTATCTTTTTTAATAATTTTTTTCTTTACTTTCTTTTTCTCTCTTTAAATATAATAGGGATGAAAAGTTAAAATAAGTAAGAAAATTTAAAAAAAAAAATTTAGAGATAAAGAGTCAAATATATTTAAAAAATAAAAAATAAATAAAAGTATATAAATTTTGAGAAAAAATTGAGAGAGAAAAAGATAAAAATTAGAGAGAAAGAAAATTTTAGAAACAAATAAAAAATATTTAGCTAAAGATAGAAAACTTTGAAAAAAATAGATAGATTAAAGAATATTTATCCATTGCATGTTCTTCTTTCAAATAGTTCTTTATTATTTTTAGTGTTTCGAGGATGATTATGTCAGTAAAAATTGTTTGTGAAACACTAAAAAATTTACATGATTTCATCTTGAAATATGCAAAGATATGGAAACTACTTGAAACTAAGGATGTTGAAACACATTTCAACCACTTCCTTTATATAAAGAAAAAATTATCCTTTTAGTATTGATTTAGATAATGGAAATTATTTTATAAATTAATATTCTTTTAATACATATCAAATTTTAGTATGGCTTATGATTTATTTAGGATCTAATATGATAGTATATATTTACATAATAGGTAGTATAATATATTTTATTATTTAAATATTTGATTAAACTATTTTAACATTATTTAGGAAAAAGGAAAAAATTATAGTTTTAAATGAAACAAATTATAAAATATTAATGTTAAAAAATAATTAGTATATCAAATTTATAATTCTTTTCTTTATTTACAAATATTAAATTAAAATATATATAATTAAAATAAAAAATTAATCATTTTTCCTCTAATTTAAAACCATCCATTTAAAATTAATTTTGAGAAATTCACTACTTTATTATTAAGGGAGGATATAAAAACATAACATTGTTTGAATCAACAATGTTACAAAGACATAAAAATTACTTGTTGGTAAAGATGCTAAAATATTTTTAAAAACGTAATTTTTATGCTAAAAAGAAACATAGCATTCTTTTATCATTGATATATATGATGGAAATCACTTAAAAAATTAAGATTTTTTTTAATTGATGTAATATTTTAAGATAGCTTATGATTTATTTAGGATCATATAAGATTTGATGATATATATTTTGGAATATAGATAATATAATATATTTTTTTCTTTTATATGTTTGATTAAACTATTTTAATGTTTTTTTAGAATAAAATTAAAAAAAAATCATAATTTTAAATTAAGAATATTATATGTTATTTTACAATCATAATAGATAATTAATATATTAACTTTGTATTAATTTATCATTTTATCTTTTACTTCAAAATGTTAAATTAAAATATTTTTATTTCAAACAAAAAATTTACTACTTTCTTCCTACTTTAAAATCTTTCTTTCAAGACAATTTTGAGAAATTTATTACTTCCTTATCGAGGAAGGATATAAAATCATAATATTTTAGAAATAAACTATTTTGAAATGACATGAAAGTCACTTGAAAGTGAAGATGTTGAAACACATTTTAACCACTTTATTGGTATAAAGAAAAATTATCATTTTAACATTGATGTACATGATCGAAATTATTTAATAGGTTATTTTTTGAATAAATGTAAAATTTTAGTATAGCTTGTCATTAATATAGTATCTTCTATGATATGATTGTATACATTTATATAATAGGTACTACAATATATTTTAATATTTTATATATTTGAGTAAACTATTTTAAATATTATTTAGAATAAAAAATTTGGAATTTTAAATTAAAAATATTAACAGATGTAAAATTTTAGAACTGTTTATTATATATTTATGATCTTATATGATTTGGTCATATATATTTAGGTAATAGATAATATAATATATTTTATTTCTTTATATATTTAACTAAACTATTTTAAAGATTGTTTAGAAAAAAATAAAAATAAAGAAAATTTTATAATTTGATTTTAAGAATAATATATAGTATTTTTTAATATTAAAAAATAATTGATATATCAAAGTATATAATAATTTATTATTTTTTCCTTTTATTTATAAATATTAAATTAAAATGTATTTATTTAACACAAAAAGTTATTATTTTATGCTCTCTTTTTAAGACCTAAATTTTAAAACTAATTTTGAAAAATTCATTATTTAATTATTACGAGAGAACATAAAAATATAACATTTTATGAATAAACAATGTTACAAAGACATAAAAATTATTTGAAGGTGAATAAATTGAAATATTCTTTAACAATATCAATTAAATGTGAAAAAATATATACTATCCTTTTAGCTTTGATATAGATGGTGAAAATTATATAAAAAATTATTTTTTAATAGATATAAATTTTTAAGATAGTTTATGATTTACTTATGATCTTATATAATTTGATCATATATATTTGGGTGATATAATATATATATATATATATATATATATATATATATATATTTATATTTGATTAAACTATTTTAGAGTTATTTAGCAGAAAATTATAAAAATAAAAATTTATAATTTTAAATTAAGAATATTATATATTATTCTACAACAATAAAAAATAATTAATATATCAAAATGTATATTAATTTATTAATTTTATCTATTATTTAAAATATTAAATTAAAATATATTTATTTAAACATTAAATTTATTATTATTTTCTCTCTTTTTAAGACCTTCCTTTTAAAGCTATTTTTAATAAATTCATTATTACATTATTAAGAGTCTAAGAGATGGTATAAAAACATAACATCTTCTCCCAATCGGAACCTCCGATCTGTGGCATCAAGATAGATCTAAGATTTTCATCTCTTTATTTTTCTATGCGAGTTTCCAATAATATCTCCATAATCATTGCATTTATGCGCTTGTATTATGATTTGAGATTTTCTGTGAATGATGAGCCATTTAGGTGAATGTGGATTGAATTCTGTTATTAGCATAAGAGTGTCTTGTGATTTGAGCTTTGTCTGAGAAAATTAGCTTCAAAAATATTATGGAATGCTCCCTGACTCTTTGTGTAAAAAATTGTTAAAATCAATTTTGTTACTGTCGCGCATGGATCAAACTAAATCTTTAAGGATGTTGTTGTTCAATCTCTTAAAGAATTAACTGGGAAACTTGCCAAACAAGTTTTCCAAGGCAGGAAGCATAAACTCTGGGTGCCATAGTGTATTTTATAGCTCCTCAAGATGATGAATTGGAAACAATTGTTAAGAGTGCATTTGTACATTCTATAGGGAGGTTTTCTTTATATTCTCCATATCTCTTAGTGCTTTGGCACCACTCATTGAAGTCAGTGGATCCCAATTCAGTTTGAATGACTGATACACTACTTAAAAGCATAAGAGGTGCTTCATACACAACACAACCTCTAGAGCTGCTTAATGTTTAGTTTTGAAAATATGAGAAAGCACATTGGTGTCCCTGTTGCAAATGATGGGCGCATTTATGTCAATATTCTTAAAGTATCCTCGAAAGGAGTTGTTCTTTGCTTCAAATTGGTGGTGGACATTCTATAGAATTCAATGTAGCAAATAGAATGTTAATTTTGCTTGCTAAACCTTTGAAAAATGCTGTTGAGATTGGGAATTCATCCTTGATTGAATCCATTTCTATAAATGAAGCTAAAAAGATCTTTGTATCAATGAAATTTTACCTAGCTGATGTAGTTAAAATGTGCTCACTTTATCCATATCTAGCATGTATAGTCCTACAAGGAAATTCACTTCTTTTGGATTTGTGTAGGAAAAACTTTTGAATTGTGCATCTGTGGTAACTACTAAGCTATTGGAGGGAATAACCTTGGATCTGGTACTGTCATTCATTCTGGCCTTGATTGCCCTATCTCAATTGATTTTAACCTTGCATGTGTTATTGATATCTTTGTCAATAGTTGTGAAAGTTTAATCAGAGCAAGAACACTTATACTTGGTTGAGTTGTAATTTTCATTTATTTAGAATATTATATAATTTTATCATATATATATTTGGGTGATAGCTAATATAATATATTTTTTTTCTTTATTATATTTGATTAAACTATTTGAAGGATTGTTTACAAGAAAATAAAAATAAAAATAAAATTTTAAATTAATAAAATATTAATACGTTTAAGTTATAATAAATTATTATTTTTTATCTTTTAGTTAAAAATATTAAATTAAAATATATTTATTTAAAACATAAAATTTACTATTTTCTTACTCTTTCTTTCAAATATTTTTTTAAGACTATTTTTAAGAAATTGTGAATAACTAATTTTGTCCGTATTTATAAAAATTTTAAAAAATAAAAATAAAAAATTTGATTAATTAAATGAAATAATAGAATAAAGGGAGGTTATTTTTCTGATAGGTAGGAGATACTGGTAATAAGTTTTTCTTAGTGGGATAGTGGTAGAGCATTTATCTGATAGTGGGGAAGAGTAGTTACATGAGAAGTGGGAGAGTGATTATGGTGAGTGGGGTAGTGGCAGAGTACTTTTAGGTAACAAGGAAGACATATAAATAAGAGGGAACGTATCAGAAAAAGGCACATACATACACGTAGAGATACAGAGACGTACGTGATAAAGAGCACCAGATAGAACGCACAGAGGTAGAACCTAAAGAGGACGTCATAATAGTAAGGAGTGAGCAATAAGGGAGGGACAAATCAGATCTAAGCTTCGAAACTAGGTAATATCTTTATCCTGTTTTGTGGCTTGTTTTCCCAATTCCCAATTCTGACATGTAAAATATGCCCCTAATATTCATTCGTTGTCCTCTTTTGTGTTTTGCCTCATGTTTTTGTATTTCCTGATGTATAGAATCTATTCCCTGGTATCCCATATGTTTCCTTGTTGTTTGGTTTTTAACATGACGATATATGTTCCCGATTTCCAAAACTGATCTGTGAAATTTCCCTGATATCCTAATCATTTTAAAATTAACTTGCAACATCTCTTCATGAATTTTGATTGATCACTTTTTTTCCTTTCATATGAGGGGTCAAGCGGTGTTAATTGAGTGGTTGATCCACCTTTGACACCCTTTGATTTGTAAGGGTTTCTTGAGTAGTCATTTTCTACTTTGAACCCTATGCATTTCCTGTCAAAAACTTAAAAAAGATAAAAAAAAAGGAGATTTTCTAAATATTTCTTAAATAAAATTTTAGGTCTTCTTCCTCGTTTATTTCATAAAATAAATAAATGAAATTTTTAACTTACATATTAACAACACAAATCAATAAAATAGTTTTATTTGAGTGAATAAATTTTTTGAAAGTTAATGGTATCCGTACATAGTTAATTAGAAGGTAACCATTTTAATGGACGTCGTAGGGTGCTAATACCTTCCCTGTGTAAATAACTTCCAAACCTAAACTGGTTTCAAAGATCATAATTTTAAGTTTTTCCAAAATTTCCTTTAATAAATTTTGGTGGCGACTCCTCTGTTTTTTAATTAAAAGTTTTTGTTTGTCGTCCCGTCGTGATCCCGGTTACAACAGATGGCGACTCCACTTGGGATATCTTCGAGAGTTAAGCCTATTCTAATTAATTGTGCATGTTCTCTTTAACTTTATTTTTATTTATTTCACTTTTTTTATGTAAATATTGTTTATTCTTTTTTCTCTCTTGTTCGTGGTCATTGTGCTTGTATATATTCAATGTTGTGATTTTTTTGTTCGTATTCGTTGCTTTTGTATATATTCAATGTGATTTTTTTTCTCGTGTTGATTGTGTTTGTACATATTCAACGTTGTGAACCATAGGGTAGAATATTTTCTGCTGTATATTCTTGGTTGCTTGTTTGTGTTGCAGGTGGGGTTGGGTAGTTTTAGATTTAAAGGTTTGTATGTTCCCCTTTCACACAATTCACTTTCACTTACCTCACAAACCTTTTGAGCTCTATGCCCGAGCCTGTGCGAGCTTAGGATTAGTGGGTGTCTTGACAGTTACTATTGAGGGGCTTCATTCTCACTTGGTAATTGTTAAGTCACCACTCAAAGTGTTACTGTTATCATGAGTTAGTCATATTGAGAGGGCATTTCCCTACTTATGATTGGTTCAGGAACTGGGTCCTTGTCTATATGATAAGGGCAATCCGAGGGTCATTATAATCTGTGAGTTGTCTAGATTTACCCATGAAACCATGTACATAGACAGAACTAAGCAACCTTCCAAAGTTAGGATGTGAACATTAGTAATATCCTACCTTAGTTTTTCACCTAAAATAGGACACATGGGGAGCATGTTTCTTTCTCTCTCTTGTACATTTATATTTACATCTAATCATATTATAACATGAGCATAGTCAATCACATCATTATCATCATTTTTGCACCGAAAATAATACTAAATTTTTCAAAATTTGGACATGAATCTCAATCATAATTTTTTTTTTTGCATTTTTTTTAAAAAAAAATTGTATGGATATTCAATTTTTTTAGTCTTTTAGAAAAAATAAAAAAAAATCATGCATTTTTTGGACATTTAGAAAAGAAAGGAAATAAAAATAACATGTTCATTAATTTCTTTTTACAAGTTTGGTGCATTCAATTTTTTTCGTTGGATTTTTAGGAAAAAAAATATTATTGTATAGGTTCAAACACTTTTTTTTTTAGATTTAGATAAAGAAAACACAAAAATAACATGTTCATGCATTTTTTATAAATAGTTTTATAACATTTATACATAAAAAATCACATGTTAGGTACATTCAGTTATTCATTTCAGTTGGGCTTTTCGAAAAATAATTTTTTTTCGGACATTTAGATAAATAAAAAAAACAAAAATAACAAGTTCATGCATTTTTTTTAAAAAAAATCACATCCTAGGTATATTCAGTTTTTGTTTCAGCGTGGACTTTTAGAAAAATAAAAATTTCATGTATTTTTTTTTGACACTTAGATAAAAAAAACAAAATAATATGTTCACGCATTTTTTAAAATTTTTTTTAGTATATTCAGTTTTTTTAACATTCATATAAACAAAAAAAGAAAAAATAACATGTTCATACATTTTTTTTAAAAAAAAATTTATACATAAAAAAAATTGCAAGTTAGATACATTTAGTTTTTTCCTTTTACTTGGGCTTTTAGAAAAATAAAATAGCATTTTTTTAACATTTAGCTAAACAAAAAAACAAAAATAACACGTTCATGCATTTTTTTTATACATTTAGATAAACAAAAAAAAATAAAAATAATATGTTCATACATTTTTAAAATTTTTTTATCACATTTATACATAAAAAATCATATGTTCAGTACATTCAGCTTTTTTTGAACATTTAGATAAACAATAAAAACAAAAAATAATATGTTCATGCATTTTTTATAAATATTTTTATCACATTATACATAAAAAAAATCACATGTTTAGTACACTCAACATTTTTTTTGGTTGAACTTTTAGAAAATAAAAAATATCATATAGGTTCATGCTTTTTTCGTACATTTACATAAACAAAACAGAAAAATAACATGTTCATACATTTTTTATAAAAAAAATTACATAAAAAAGAAATCATATGTTAGATACATTTAGTTTTTTTCTTTTACTTGGACTTTTAGAAAAATAAAATAATTTTTTTTAACATGTAGATAAACAAAAATTAAAAATAACATGTTCATGCATTTCTTATAAATCTTTTTATGACATTTATACATAAAAAAAAAATCACATGTTTAGTACACTCAGCATTTTTGTTTTTGGTTGAACTCTTAGAAAATAAAAAATATCATATAGGTTCATGTTCTTTTTTCGTACATTTACATAAACAAAACACAAAAATAACATGTTCATACATTTTTTATAAAAAAAAATTACTTAAAAAACAAATCACATGTTAGATACATTTAGTTTTTTTTTTCTTGTACTGGGCTTTTAGAGAAATAAATAATTTTTTGTAACATGTAGATAAACAAAAATAACATGTTCATGCATTTTTTTTTCATAAAAAAGGTCACATGTTTAGATACATTTTTTGTGTGTCTTAGTTGGACTTTTAGAAAATAAAAGAAATTCATGCATTTTTTTGAATATTTAGATAAACAAAATAAAAAACAAAAATAACATGTTCATGCATTTTTTTTTCACATTTATAAATAAAAAAAAATCACATGTTTAGATACATTTCTTATGTTTTAGTTGGACATTTTTAGAAAATAAAAAGATTTTATGCATTTGTTTGAATATGTGGATAAACAAAAAACAAAAATAATATGTTCATAAATTTTTTTTTCATATTTATAAATCACATGTTTAAATACATTTTTTTGTGTGTCTTAGTTGGGCTTTTAGAAAATAAAAAAATTTTATGCATTTTTTTTAATATTTAGATAAAAAAAAAACAAAAATAACATGTTCATACATTTTTTTTTTCACATTTATAAATCACATGTTTAGATACATTTTTTGTGTTTTAGTTGGGCTTTTAGAAAAAAAAAATTCATACATTTTTTTGAATAGTTAGATAAAAAAAAATAACATGTTCATACAAAAAACAATTATATATTAGGTGCGTTCATTTTTTTTTGTTGGACTTTTATAAAAAATGAAAAAAAATTCATATAGGTTCATGCATTTTTTGTACGTTTTAAAAAAAACAAAATACAAAAAGAATATATTCATGCATTTTTTTTACACACAAAAAAAATAATATAACATGTTAGGTACATTCAGTTTTTGTTTTTGTTGGCATTTTAGAAAAATGAAAAAAAAAATTCATATAGGTTCATGCATTTTTTTTGGCATTTAAACAAATAAAATACAAAAATTACATGTTATATTAGATAAATTTAGTTTTAGTTGAACTTTTTCATATAGACTCATGCATTGTTTTCTTTTTGGATATTTAAAAAACACAAAAATAACATGTCCATTCCCCTTTTTTAGAATTAATTTTTTTTGTCATATTTCTACATAAAAAAATATAAAAAAAATCACACATATATCATGTTTCAGTTGGGTTTTTAATAAAAAAAATTAAAAAAAAAACTTTTGATATAGGTCTATGCATTTTTTAACATGTTCATATAAGCTCACGCATAATATCTTAGGCATATAGGTTCATGCATATTTTACACATGGCATTGCATCATTTATCTATTCCTTGTTCTTCTTTCTTTATTTTTCTCTTACATTTATTTTCTTTGACTTACTTAAATATTTTACTTTTTTTTTGGGAAAGATTTAATAGCATTCAAATGAAGGAAGTTCAAGGTTGTACTAGCAATGTATATGACCAAATGAGAAGCATCAGAATCACTGCACAGATCAATGATCTTCAAAAAGTGAATGCAGTTTGCAAGAAAATGACCAAAGAAGCTCGTGTAAACTTTAAGAAGAAATATGGTTCCCTTATGGATTTATTATCCATTACAGTAGAAGCACCTGTGTTGAGTGCCTTGGCTCAGTTCTGGAATTCAAACCTCAAATTTCTGGAATTACCTAGTTTGGATCTAGTGCCCACTATAGAAGAGTATGAGATGATGTTGAGGATACCATTTAATGAGAAAGCTGGGGTGTATCTCTATAAAGGAAATCGTGTAGGAGGGAAGAAAATAGCCAAGATGATTGGCTTGCAGCTAGGTCAAGAAGAAATTGAGAAGACTACCTGGAAGAAATCGTTGCTAGAAGATCACCTGAAAAGGCAAGCCAAGCTAGGAAATTGGGAAATTTTCAACAAGACTCTAGCATTATTAATTTATGGGCTGGTTCTATTCCCGTTCAAAATGGGCATGGTTGACCAAGAAGCCATGGATGTGTTTCATCAATGGGAAACACATGGGGCAAATCCTATTCCAGCCATCTTAGCAGAGACATTGCTTTCCATGGAGGTATGCCGTCAGAAGGATGGAGGGACTCTGTGATGTTGTTCGCATCTCCTATATATTTGGATTGTGACTTATTTGTATGCGTCCAACCATATGGGTCCCATGCCAGATCCATTGAAAAGCTTTAGTCGCATCCCAATTAAGAAGCAAGAAGCTCGTGCGTGGAAGGAAGACTTCCTGAAGTTCAGTCTAGAGCACTTTCCGTGGGTATGTCCTTGGTATCACCCTAAAGATACTATCCTCTGTTCCGGGAAATTTTCCAATGTTCTATTAATGGGACCTCGAGGGTGTGTAACCTACACTCCGGTTATAGCCCTTAGGCAGCTTAACCGGACTCAGGTCGTCCCCAAAAGTGAAGAACTAGATGGGTGGAGTTTTCAGTATGGTGCAGACAACACTAATGAGCTACAAGAGGAAATTAGAATTGCTTGTGAGTATATAAGAAGAAAAGGAGAAAGAGAACTTGGAAAACCACGACTGCTTCGACTGAGTATAAGAAGTGGAGGGAGACAAGAAGAGCATGTGATCCAACCTTTAACAAGGTCCCGCACAAGGAGGCATCACCCCAAGAGCCAAGCCCAGAAATCGTTTCCTTAACCTCTTAATTAGGCCATGAAAGCACAATTAAGATTGGTGGAAGAAAGAGAGGAACAAGCTAGGGCGGAAGTGGAAGTTCTCAAGAGACAATGTGCAAAGAAAGACATGGAAATAGCCCATCTGAAAGAAGAGTGTATTCTCATTCATGATGATCGTGATAGTGCAAAGAAAGCAAGAAAGGGGAAGAAAACAGATATCACCTTAGCTGAATTCTAGAAGATGCATGGCACGATCAAGAAGATGGAAGAGGAGATGACCATGATTCAGATTGAAAAGGAGTAGTGGGAAACAGAAAGATGCATGCAAGAGAAGGAGGTAGAAGTCATGCGGGGCGATCTAATCACAACACATGATAAAACGACTAAATGGAGAAATCTAGTGGGTGACCAGCTTGCTGCACTAGCAAAAGCTAACCAGAACCAGGAAAGACTAAGGAAGGAGGTTGAGCAATTGACACAGGAGCGAGAGAAGTTCAAATCTAAAGTTCAAAGGCTTGAATGTGAGGAGAACGAATTAGTGAAAGAATGGAAATCGTTTGTAGCATACTACAAAGAGGAAAGGAATCGATGGAAGACGAAATATCAAGATATGACTTATTGTGTCCAACACCATACTGCAAAATTTCCCGGCTATTTTCAAGGTGAAATAGAAGAAATTTGTATAAAGGATCTCCCTCAGCAAACCTATGAGTTGATGAAATATTGTGAGAAGCTAACTAGGAGTTATAGGTGAATGAAATCATTGATGTAATGTTGCATGGAAACTCGTTCCTAACTACTTTTTGTATTATTCCTCACATTTTTAATCAAATAAAGTGATATTTTGATGTTCCACTTCGCTTGTTGGTTTCTTTGGTCAAGATCCTATCCATTGAGGACTGAATACTCCCTTGGATTAGGTGTCAACCACGTCTTCATCTTAAGACGAGTGGTCCTTGATTGAAGATATGGGTTACTTCGCTTGTTGGTTGCTTTGGTCAAGACCCTATCCATTGAGGAGTGAATACTCCCTTGGATTAGGCGTCAACCATGTCTTCATCTTGAGACAAGTGGTCCTTGATCAAAGATATAGGTCACTTCGCTTGTTGGTTGCTTTGGTCAAGACCCTATCCATTGAGGAGTGAATACTCCCTTGGATTAGGCGTCAACCATGTCTTCATCTTGAGATGAGTGGTCCCTGATCGAAGATATGGGTCACGAACTGCACTGCTAGTTGACAAAGACCTCACCTATTGAGGAGTGAATACTCCCTTAGGTTGAGTGTCAACCACACTTCCATCTCGAGACGAGTAGTCCTTGAATAGAAGTGTGGGGAACTTCCCTAATTTTGAATGCTCAAATGAAATTATTCCCTCGCTAACCTTTATTTTTTCTTTATACACTAACATCATGTTTCCATTTTAGATAAAAAAATAATAATAACAAAGCAAGCAAGCTGTTCCTCCAACATCCCTACAGGACCCGCTCGAAATCCAAGATCATGGATGAGTTAGAACAACAGAATGAAGAATTGAGGAGTGAGCTCAACCAACTAAAAGAGCAGATGACACTGGTCTTAGGGGCTTTACGAGCTTTGGAAAAGAAGGACTCCGAACAGACCCCCCAGGCTCAGTAAAAAACATCACTCACTCTGCATTACAACAAACCTGTGCAAGAACAAGTTGATTCTCAAGAGGACCAACGACCAAAATATGGCCTTCCCCCTGACTATATGCCTCTGGAAGCTGAGACTGACCCGCGGGCCACTCAAGCTCATCCAACTAATCCAAAATCGACCACAAGAACCCCTGAAGCACCAGCACCTTCCAAGTTTAACACACAAGCCACCCTGCAATCTTAGCCTAATCTCCACCAAGACATGGAAGGGTTTAATCAACTTAACCCTTGTGAGCAAGGAAAATTACAGATGTTAGAGGCAAGACTACAAGCTATAGAAGGTAGTAGCTAAAACATCGGAGCAGCTGTAGATCTCTGCCTTGTTGCTGATGTAGTTATACCTCCAAAGTTTAAAGTGCCAGAGTTTGATAGGTACAAAGGAACCACTTGTCCAAAAAGTCATCTGACCATGTATTGTAGGAAGATGGCTGTAAGCACCCATTTATGTCCGATGCCCCCCATTTCTTTAAATTAATAATTTCAAAATAAATAAAAAGAAGAAAATAATGAAAAAAAGGAGGAAAAAGAAAAAATCAATAAGAAAAGATATAAAGAAAAATACAAAAAGGGTAAAATGTGAAAAATAAAAATAAATGATCAAATAAAAATGTATAAAAAACATAAAAAAAATATTAATTAAAATAACAAAATCTGAAAATAAATAAAGAAAAAAAATAGATTTTAAAATTAAAAATCAAAATAACAGAATTAAAACAAAATATAGCAAAATAAATAGTAAAATCTGAAATACAAAAATTAAAACATAAAAATAAAAATAAAAATTGTATATAAAACAAACTAAAAACAAAACAAAACAAAATAAAATCAAAAATTAAAAATTCAAATAAAAACCCGAAACAGATTTTAAAAATCTAAGAGAGAAGGAACTTTAAAATAAAAATATAAAATAGAATTAAAGAATAAATAAAATCTAAAAAATAAAAAAACAAAATTTTACAAAAAATAATAAATAGAATAAAAGAAAAGTAAAATTGGAAAATTAGATAAACAAAATAAATAAAAGAAAAACATAGAAAATTAAAGTCAGAAATAAAACAAAAACAGAATTTAAAATATAAAAAATTGAAAAGAAATAAAGAAAAATGAAAAAAACAGAAAAATGAAATTAACAGAAATAACAAAAGAAGTATAATAAATAAAAAAACAAAGAAAAAAAAGTGATGGGTTGCTTTTGAAAAAAGAAAAAAAAATAGAAAAAACAGATTTGAGAAGGATGGAACAGAATTTGAAAAGAGGAAGAGAGGGGTGCTTCTGGACTTTTAGGCTTCTTTAGCTTGGGGAGAGAGTGAATTCGAACCTGATCAAGGGGGGAGCGGATAAACGGAAAATGGTTTTTTTAACAAAGAAGAAAAAGAAAGCTTTGGGGAGGGGGATTTCTTCCAAAATTTTGAGGGGAAGGCGGGTAGTGATCGAAAAGAAGGATTCTCGGGAAAGAAGAGGAAAAGAGGATTCCCGAAGCACCTTCGCGGCTCTCACCCACCAATACCAGGTAAGGTTCAAGATTATTTTCAAGAATAGCACCTCCTTAATTCATTTTTTGGATTGGCCTTCATCTACGTCCGTTCGTATAGAAGCATAACGAATACTCCTGAGAATGAGAATGAAATTTCTGTGAGTCGATCTTTTTGCATGAATTTATCTCTTAGTTTATTGAATTTTTGGTTGCTTTGCTTAAGTGAGATATGGAATAGAGACATGAGCTTAATATTAGATTAACATTCGTGACCTATGATTGTTAGAACCTTCAATCCACGATAAATGTCAAAATGCATCAATTCTGATTGTGTATGTATGACTACACACGATCGCAATGGTGAACATGACTCGATCCCTCAAAAGTTCTTATGCGACTCGCAGTCCTTGAGATGGTAGATCCATCATGTTCTGTACACCGTGAGTTTTGCACAATAGTAACCAACCCAAGCGCCACAACGTTCGAGGATTCCATAAGGACTGCACTTGGAATATGGATTAAGGCATCAAACCTTTCTCTGTTTGGGATTGGGAGTGCGAAATGGCATAGGCAAGTCACACTCGGTAAGAGTCATTGTCAAGGTCAAAAGCAGGAGTGTGCATTCATCTATAAGCATTGTTAGATAGCACAGCATTGCACGAGCAGTTGACTACGACTCCCGTGCTAACCTTTCGTTTGGCAGCGTTTGTTCCATAGCATCGAAGCATGGAGCCATTACAGGGAAAGTCCAATACTGTGACAATGATCCGAAAGCTTAATCCAGGTGCTGCTATAAAAACAGAGGAGACACTCACGTCTTGAATGCTTCCCCTTTTTCTTTCCCGCTTACTCACTTAATCACCGTATCTCACACATCAAGGCTGCATCTGCTTTGAGTCACCTTTTATTCTCTCATTCAGGCATCTGTACGTCATGAGTTCTGCACCATAGTGACTGATTCGAACGCCGCAAAAGTGCAGATTCAAGAAAGGTTACAATGATATGGTTTAGGATACCAGGCCGTCCCTGTAGGCACCGGAAGTGTAATATAACATGGGCAAGCTTACATGCATCTAGGCAAACCACGCATGGCAGGAAGGAGAAATGTTCAAGTCCTAAACAGCATGCATGTGGAATTTTTATAATTATGCATGCAACTGGGTTCACGTGGTTACCACTGTTTCGGCCTCTCCCAAATTGCTTCAAAATAAACACTGGGAACTTTATGATCCAAACAGGAGCATACCCTGGTGGTCAGGCTCCCATTTATCAGCCTCAGCGTCCATGCTTCGATCCCCAGCAGGCATCTTTTACCATTTTTAATAAATTAAATCCCATACCTCCTTCACATGCCTAAGATTAAAATGAATGGGTTGAAAACCTAACCTCAAGCTTGGCTCAATGGCAAAGGGTGTTGCCTATGACCAACGAAACCCCAGGTTCGAGTCCCACTACACGCAATTTTTTCAATTTAATTTGGTATAGGCTATACATGGTTTAAATTAAAGCGATCGCACCATAAATCCAACCAGGTGTTTGGCTTAGTGGTTGGGAGCGCTGATGAACACCCTCCCACCTTGGGTTCGAACCCCAGGCAAGACATTTTTCCATTTCAACCAAAGAATATAATTCCATTAATGCCTCAAACCTTCCAATAATTCCCATTCTGTCCTAAATCACAAATTGCACATTTTAATTCCATTAATCCCTAGCCCCCTCAAGTTCTTAAACTTACAAAATTTCCCCACACTTAAAAAATTTTTCTACAAAATTTTTTTCTTCAAAATTCAAAATAAAATCTTTTTCTACAAAAAGAAATCTTTTTCTTCAAAATTCGAGATAAAATATTTTTCTTCAAAATTCGAAATAAAATCTTTTTCTTCAAAATTCGAAATAGATTCTTTTCTTCGAATAAAATCAAGTCAAACTCAAGATTAATCATCTTTCGCTCAAGTTTTCAAATTCACTTCAAAACCAATTCCTTTTCCAAATCAAGTCATTTCTTTCCTTTATTACATTCAAATTCTTTTCAAAACATTTTAGAATCTTTGGTCTCATGCAATGGGCTCTAAATGGGGGACTGGCGGTTCACCTGCTGTCCAACGTTTAGTAGTCTGTATAGGCCCCCGTGCTGCCATAGCCGCCTCGGGTCTTGTGCATGAGTGGATTGAAGATTCCTCCAAAATAAAAATCTCTTTCAAAACATCATTTCCTCAAAGGTCAAGCCTTCAATCCAAACCAGAACTACGTAAGCCTTGAATTTCTCATTGCATCGGGGAATACGTAGGAGGAGGATCAAGTCCTGTCAGGCTAACCTCCATCAAGTATTTATTTTCACGCTAATTAAAGGGATCAAACAAGTTTCAAACAATCACACACTCAGTTTAAGGGTACCGTTCTTCGGAACGGGCGAATGGGGTGCCTAACACCTTCCCCATTTGTAACCGACTCCCGAACTGTGAATCTCATCTTCAAGTTAGGGTTTTTCCAAACTTTTTCCCTTAAATAAAAATTTGGTGGCGACACCACACATTAATCATAAAAAAAAATCCATTTTAACATTTTAGCGAGTTCGTCGTCTCGTCGAAATTACAGTTGCAACAGATGGAGACTCCACTGGGGAAATTAGAGAGTCAAGTCCGTTCAATTGAGTGTGTATCTTATTGATCCCTTTCTTGTTTATTTGCGCAATCCCTTTTATTATTTATTGCACGATTCATTCATTTGTTTATCCATCTGTTATTTGTTTGTTTTTCTATTCATTGTACCAACCTAGGGTAGACGAACATTAAATTGCTATATATATCTGTACCATTTCCCCAATTGCAGGTATCTTATATATTTGTGTGCCCTCATACATTGCATATGCATTTATCATGAGTGGGGCCCTATATCCGGTCTGAGTGCTGCCCAGGATTAGAGGGATCTAGCGGTGTCACGTTGGGGCCTAAGTCCTGTGTGGCTATCATGAAAATCCCAGCTAGAGTACGTCCTATTCATAATGCCCTACAACTAGTGGCTACTTCTACTGTTGTGGCAAGCATTGTGGATTGGAACTTGGCTTTAGTGACCTCCACACCCTAGGATTACTAACCACTTTCGAGAGGTTCATACATTAAAGGCCTTAGACCCCTAGGACAGGTATCCCATATAAGAAGTAGGGAAGGCACACACACCCCTTTCAAGGTACAAGAATCATATACTGCTTCTGAATATTTATTTGAACAGAATCATCCAAGATGGAAGAAGAGGACGCTGAAATTGGGGGAAATATAGAAAATCATACAAAAAAAAATTTCATCAAGAAAGAAAATCTAGAAAAAGAAAGATGCATTAACCAAAATTTGAAAAAAAGGAAAATCAAGCGAAAGGAGATGGAAATTTAAAGAAAATCAAATAGGGGGAGAGAAATAAAAAAAACTTCTAGGCAAATTAAATGCTTTTTGAAAAAAATGAAAATACAAAAAGATTCAAGGGGAAAGAAAATGAAATTTAGAAAGCTTTTAGCAAAAATAAAAAGATTTTCAACAAAACCAAGGGTTTTTCTAGAAAAATAAAAAATACCCAAAATTCATAAAAAAACATAAAATCGCTAAAAATCAAGGAAGAATAAATAAAGCAACACTCATTTATTTTCAAAATGGTCAAATTTCAAAACTCTTAAAGTTATTTGTGCATACATACGTTCATGCATTCATGCATTAAGTAAATTTTGTCATGAAAAAGAAGATTTCAAAAAATCACTCCACACATTTTTCATCTACATACTCATTCTGCATCAACATCTTTATCCTTCATGATATTTTGCATCTAAAACTGTTTCTCAAAGAAGCTAATTTCAAATTTTAATAGAAAATTAGAGAAAGACAACTTCCTCGACATCCTTATAGAACTCGAGCACAATCAAGAATCATGGATGAGCTGGAGAGACAAAATGAGGAACTAAGAAATGAGGTCAAGATTCTAAAGGAGCAGATGGCCAAGCTGATGGAAGCCATCTAATCATCAAAACAAAAGGAGGCAAGGGAATCCGTTCCAGGAGAGCCAGATGATTCATCATACCCTCTTGGCTTCACTCCACCATTAACCATACCTCCGCAAACCGAAAGGGTTCATTACGGGTTTCCTCATGGGCATGCACCCTCATTCGGCCAAACACAAGCCCAAAAACAAACCCAAACACATAACCTACCTCCAAACATCATCTCACAAACTCACCAAACAGCTGTTGGGGGAATGCATCCTATGTTCACCCAAGGGCCTCACCCTATACACTTACCATCTTCCCAACCTCACCCTATGCCAGAGGAATACCCAAGCCATCCTTCGGATGGGGATACAGAAAAGTGGAAAGTCCTAGAGGATAGGATCCGGGCAATCGAGGGGAGTGCTTATGAAGCCAAAGACGCAGCAGATCTGTGCCTGGTTCCCGACGTGGTCATCCCTCCCAAATTCAAGGTTCCAGAATTTGAAAAATATCAAGGAACCAGCTTCCCGAAGAGCCACTTGGCCATGTACTGTAGGAAGATGTCTCCCTATAGGCACGACGATAAGCTGCTCATACATTTCTTTCAAGATAGCCTGACTGGGGCAGCTACGACTTGGTACACTCAGCTAGAGCGAACACACATCCGTTCATGGAGGGATCTAGCTTATGCTTTCCTCAAACAATACCAGTACAATGTAGAGATGGCTCCTGATAGGACTCAGCTCCAAAACATGGCCAAGAAAGGGGACGAGACCTTCAAATAGTATGCGCAAAGATGGAGGGAGCTAGCTGCTCAAGTGCAACCTCCTTTATCTGTGAAGGAATTGGTCAATATGTTCATTGACACACTCCAAGATCCTTTCTATGACAAGATGATTGGAAGTGTGACTTCTAGCTTCTCCGATGTCGTCATCATTGGAGAAAGGATCGAGGGTGGCCTGCGCCGAGGAAGGATCACACATAAGTCCACAGGGACAGTTGACGCCTTTACAGAAAAGAAGAGGACAAGTGAAGCTTATAAGGTAGCTTCTGGTCAAGGACAGTATACACCTCCGATGGCACCTTATGGACAAACTGGGTTCCAACCACCACCATACACACCTTACATACCGTATCCTTACATCGTCTCTGCCTACCAAACATCCTACCATCCAGCTTACAACTATCCAATACAAATCCGACCGCCCACACCATACACGGTCCAAACATAAACCCTGAGCTCAAATCCTAGCCAAAACCAAAAGAAGGAGAAGTATCCTATCCAGTTTAATCCCATCCCAATGACCTACACTAAGCTGCTACCTCAGCTAATCGAGAACTCTCTAGTGGTTCCATACCCGCTGAAACCTCAAGAACCACCATACCCTAAATGGTATGATGCCAATGCCATATGTGGCTACCATGCAGGGTACATTGGTCATTCGATAGAAAACTGCCAAGTCCTGAAACGCAAGGTTCAAAGCCTAATTGACGCGAAACGGCTAGATTTTGGGAAGATCGCTCCTAACCCAAGTGCAGAATCATGAGAGCTCATCCGTTGGCTAAGAAATGGGAGCAACACAATAAGCTGCCTTGTACAAGTCAAGCTATCGAGGAAGATCATCCAAAAATTGTCATATTTTTCAAAATCAATCTTTGTAAATAAATCTCAATAAATAATACAAAATTTACATTTTCCATGTTTCTTGAGCACGTGCTTCACATTTTTGGCTTTACCTCTTAAAGTTACCATTCTTTTTATCCCTTCAGCTCACTCCTATACCCAAACAATTAATACCAATTGGTGATAATGCCACTGCTATAATAAATAATCTTGAACGTCTGATTAATCAAGCTCAAAGAGAAAAACCTAATGAGGAAGCAAAATAAACAACCAGGGATTCTAGATCACCATTCAAAGTGTCTTGTCAAATAAAATATCCCGCTGGAATCAAGTTTAAATCCAGGCAAAATTGAGGGATGCAAAATAAGATCCGCTGAATTGGAAGCCAAAACGACTCCGGCAAGGTCGATGTCAAAATTCAAAATTCAAGAAAAAGAAGAGGACCTGCTGGATTAAAGTCAAAAAATAATCCAGGCAAAATCAAGGTCAAAACATAAAATTCAAGAAGAGGAGAAACCCGCTGGATTAAAAATCCTCAAATAATCTAGGCAAAAGCAGGGTTCAAGTTCAAAAGATTAAATCAACAAAGGCATGATCAGAAAAAGTCTTACTGGATTCCAAAAACAATTCAGGAAAAAATAGGATCAAAACAGAAAGCCCGCTAGGTCGACAATCCTCAAAAATGACCTAGCCAAAAGTTAGGGCACATAAACAAGAGCCTGCTAGGTCGAAAACCCTCAAAGGGCGGCCTAGGCAAAAGTTAGGTTACAATCAAGTGGAAACCCCGCTAGGTCAACAATCCTCAAGAACGACCTAGGCAAAAGTTAGGGCACAATCAAGCAGAAGGCCCGCTAGGTCAAAAACCCGTAAGGGTGACCTAGGCAAAAGTTAGGGCACAATCAAACAAAAGCCCGCTAGGTCGAAAACCCTCAAAGGGCGGTCTAGGCAAAAGTTAGGGCACGACCAATCAAAGGCCTGCTAGGTCACAAACTCTCAAAGACGACCTAGGCAAAAGTTAGGGCACAATCAAACAGAAGCCCATTAGGTCGACAACCCTCAAAAGAGACCTAGGAAAAAGTTAGGGTACTTAATCAAGAGCCCGCTAGGTCGAAAACCCGTAAGGGCGACCTAGGCAAAAATTAGGGCAATACGAAAGACCTGCTGGGTTGAAAACTCAAAGGAACAACCCAGGAAAAAATTAAGGTCAATCCAGGGATCCCAGGAGAACATGACATTCTGCACCTCATATCTTTCTAAAACTGGGGCAAAATTTTGCTATTTCTCAAGCTTGGCTAATTAGACAATCAAGATTATAAAAAGCAACATTGGCATTTTTCATCAAAAGGTTCCATTTGGGCAATCGAACCCACACCCCTTGTCATCCTTTCCTTTCAAATACACTACCCTAAAAAATACAACCTCAAATTCTCTATCTCTTTCTTTTTTACCATCCCGCATCACTTTGCACACCCTAATAAGGCACATGCCAAAAAAGAAATATAAAAGACGTAAAAAATAAAAAAGGTTGATTTTGAAAATTCATGAAAATCGGATGATTCCTTAACCATCACCCCATGGCACGAATGCTTCCCAAAGAAAAATCATCCTCCTATCAAGCACAACGCCACCAAAAGACAAAAGGAGTATGTTTTATTCAATCATGTTGACCACTGTTGGATCTCAAAGGTCCTAGAAAGAGGGTTTCAAAGTTGACCAAGAAGCCAAGAAATCAAGTCAATCCAGCTCGTCCTAATTTTTGGTTCCTTTCACACCAACTATAAGGTTGCTGAGAAAGAACCTGTCAAAGAAAGAAAAATCAAAAGATCAAGAGAAATCAAAACTTTTACACCATTTTATGGTTTGAATTCATCCAAAGCATCTGCTCCATCAAATAATTATTCCAAGCATCAAAACAAAAACTCCGCATCATTGTTGCAAGCATCACAAATACCGCATTCTTTTCATTCACTCAAACAACACATAAGCATCTTTTTATTCAAGCATTGCACGACCCATTTTTCAAAAGTAATTAAGACTCGGGTAAAATTGCCCAAATCAATCATAATTAAAATTGAATTAAGTCCAAACTGGGGCAAAAGCTTGCCCAACAAAAATTTAATTTGAGGTCATCCTCAAATTCTCAATCAAGTCCAAACTGGGGCAAACGTTTGCCCACATAAAGTCAATTTGAGGTCATCCTCAAACTCAAATCAAGTTCAAGCTGGGGCAAACGCTTGCCCACAAAAATTCAATTTGAGGACATCCTCAAATTTTGGATCAAGTTCAAATTGGGGCAAACGCCTGCCCACACAAAATTTAATTTGAGGCCATCCTAAAATTTTGAACCGAGAACAAAACTGGGGCAAGCATTTTCCTAGAAAATTCAATTTGAGGACATCCTCAAATTCTAGACCAAGTTCAAACCGGGTCAAACGCTTGCCTACAAAAATTTAATTTGGGGCCATCCTCAATTTCTGAATCAAGTTTAGACCAGGGCGACCGTTTGCCCAAGAAAGGTTTAAATTTAAGAACAAAACTGGGGCAAGCTTTTTCCTAGAAAAGTCAAGTTGGGGCAAACCTCAATTCCAAAAAATTCAAGATAGGGAAAACATGGGCCCAGAAAAATTCAAGATAAGGCAAACCTCAAAGTCTGAATCAAGATTCAAAATAGACGCTTGCCCAAAATCCCCTTAAGTTAAGGCATTCCTCGATTGCCAAAAACCTTCCAAATTGGGGCAGAATGTTTGCCCAAACTTCATTCAAATCAAGACATCCCTTAATTATCAAGAATCTTCTAAACTGGGGAAAAATGGTTGCCCCAGTTTCTTTAAGCGAAAATAATTATCAAAGTACTCAAGAAACCTTCAAGTTCAAATCAATTTATCTTAATTCAAGAAAAACAAATTTCAAAAGTAGGTTGTCCGAGGCAGCTGACGAAGAGTCCATATTCCACCCCCAAATGCATCCCTGGGGTATACCGTGTCTTTTTCCCTATGCTTGTCTTAACAAGTCATTCATGCTTTGCCTGCCCTGACAGGCCATCCTTTCAAGTTAGCATAGATCACCTTTCATTCAAGTTAGTGTAGGTCCCTCCCATTTCAAAGTCACCTGTCTTAACAGGTCCTTTTCTTCTTTCCTATTCATGTCCTAATAGTCACAATCAAGTTTTAATTTCTGCATCATGGCCTATGTTGTCAGGCCTCATCAAGTTTTAATTTCTGCATCATGGCGTATGTTGTCAGGCCTCATCAAGTTCAATTTCTGCATCATGGCCTATGCTGTCAAGCCTCATCAAGTTTTAATTTCTGCATCATGGCCTATGTTGTCAGGCCTCATCAAGTTCAATTTCTGTATCATGGCCTATGTTGTCAGGCCTCATCAAGTTCAATTTCTGCATCATGGCCTATGTTGTCAGGCCTCATCAAGTTTTAATTTCTGCATCATGGCCTATGTTGTCATGCCTCATCAGGTTTTAATTTCTGCATCATGGCGTATGTTGTCAGGCCTCATCAAGTTTTAATTTCTGCATCATGGCCTATGTTGTCAGGCCTTATCAAGTTCAATTTATGCATCATGGCCTATGTTGTCAGGCCTCATCAAGTTTAATTTCTGCATCATGGCCTATGTTGTCAGGCCTCATCAAGTTCAATTTCTGCATCATGGCCTATAATGTCAGGCCTCATCAAGTTTTAATTTTTGCATCATGGCCTATGTTGTCAGGCCTTATCAAGTTTTAATTTCTGCATCATGACCTATAGTGTCAGGCCTCTTCAAGTTTTCTTTTTTGCATCATGGCCTATGTTGTCAGGCCTCATCAAGTTTTCTTTTCTGCATATTCAAGTTTTCATATTCTGCACACTCAAGTTTTCATTTTCTGCGTGCTCAAGTTTTCTTTTCTGCACGCTCAAGTTTTCTTCTCTGCACGTTCAAGTTTTCATTTTTCTGCATGCTCAAGTTTTCTTTTCTGCACGCTCAAGTTTAATTTCTTGCAGGCTCAAGTCTTCCTTTCTGCATACTCAAGTTTTTCCTTTCTGCATACTCAATTTTTTCCTTTCTACATGTTCAAGCTCTCTTTTCTGCACGCTCAAGTTTTCTTCTCTGCACGCTTAAGTTTTCTTTTCTGCACGCTCAAGTCTTCCTTTCTGCATACTCAAGTTTTTCCTTTCTGCATGTTCAAGCTCTCTTTTCTTCATATTCAAGCTTTCTTTTCTGCATACTCAAGTTTTCTTTTCTGCACTTCGGCCTATAGTGTCAGGCCACCTTGTACATATCTTACATTTTAGTTCTTGCATGCTCTCCTGCCTCAAATAGGACCCTCTCACTTCACCTTTCTTGTACTTCAGTAGTATTCATAGCCTAGTCAGGTTATGCAATCAAGCCTTGCATATTTAAACTCTATCGGCACATGAAGCCGGCAACGTCATTTAATCGCCACCCCCCAGGCATCCAGGAGGTCCATTTTAAGCTCAAGGCTTCTAGTGTTGCTCTCGGAATTTCTTTGAAAAGCCCGCCTCGGACATAATGTGTTCACGTCTTTACTCATTTCCTATCCCGATAATTTAGAGAATTAATTCTCATATTATCTGATAGAAAAATGAGTAAAGAGGGGCAAACTGTAAGCAACCATTTATGTCTGAGGCCCCCCATTTCTTTAAATTAATAATTTCAAAATAAATAAAAAGCATAAAATAATGAAAAAAAGGAGGAAAAAGAAAAAATCAATAAGAAAAGATATAAAGAAAAATAAGAAAAGGGTCAAATCTGAAAAATAAAAATAAATGATCAAATAAAAATGTATAAAAAACATAAAAACAAAATACTAATTAAAATAACAAAGTCTGAAAATAAATAAAGAAAAAAAAACAGATTTTAAAATTAAAAATCAAAATAACAGATTAAAACAAAATATAGGAAAATAAATAGTAAAATCTGAAATACAAAAATTAAAACAGAAAAATAAAAATAAATATTGTATATAAAACAAAATAAAAACAAAACAAAAACAAAATAAAAACAAAATAAAAAAAAACAAAAACAAAATAAAATCAAAAATTAAAAATTAAAATAAAAACCCGAAACAAATTTTAAAAATCTAAGAGAGAAGGAAAATTAAAATAAAATTCTAAAATAGAATTAAAGAATAAATAAAATCTAAAAAATCAAAAATCAAAATTTGACAAAAAATAATAAATAGAATAAAAGAAAAGCAAAATTGGAAAATTAGATAAACAAAATAAATAAAAGAAAAACATAGAAAATTAAAGTCAGAAATAAAACAAAATCAGAATTTAAAATATAAGAAACTGAAAAGAAATAAAGAAAACTAAAAAAAACAGAAAAATGAAATTAACAGAAAAAAAAGAAATAACAAAAGAAGGATAATAAATAAAAAAACAAAGAAAAAAAAGTGATGGGTTGCTTTTGAAAAAAGAAAAAAAACAGAAAAAACGGATTTGAGAAAGGGGGAACAGAATTGAAAAGGGGAAGAGAGGGGTGCTTCTGGACTTCTTGGCTTCTTTACTTTGGGAGGGAGTGAATTTGAACCTGATCAAGGGGGGAGCGGATAAATAGAAAACGGTTTTTTTTTACAAAGAAGAAAAAGAAAGTTTTGGGGAGGGGGTTTTTTTCCAAAATTTTGAGGGGAAGGCGGGTAGCGATCGAAAAGAAGGATTCTCGGGAAAGAAGAGGAAAAAAGGATTCCCGAAGCACCTTCGCGGCTCTCACCCACCAATACTAGGTAAGGTTCAAGATTATTTTCAAGAATAGCACCTCCTTAATTTGTTTTTTGGATTGGCCTTTATCTACGTCCGTTCGTATAGAAGCATAGCGAATACTCCTGAGAATGAGAATGAAATTTCTTTGAGTCGATCTTTTTGCATGAATTCATCTCTTGTTTTATTGAATTTTTGGTTGCTTTGCTTGAGTTAGATATGGATTAGAGACATGAGCTTAATATTAGATTAACATTCGTGACCTATGATAGTTAGAACCTTCAATCCACGATAAATGTCAAAATGCATCAATTCTGATTGTGTATGTATGACTACACACGATTGCAATTGTGAACATGACTCGATCCCTTGAAAGTTCCTATGCGACTCGCAGTCCTTGAGATGGTAGTTCCATCATGTTCTGTAGCTAGAGTAGGGAATTAATTTGCCCCGTACACCATGAGTTTTGCACAATAGTAACCAACCCAAGCACCACAACGTTCGAGGATTCCATAAGGACTGCACTTGGAATAACGATTAACGCATCAAACCTTTCTCTGTTTCGGATTAGGAGTGCGAAATGGCATAGGCAAGTCACACTCGGTAAGAGTCATTGTCGAGGTCAAAAGGAGGAGTGTGCATTCATCTATAAGCATTGTTAGATATCACAGCATTGCATGAGCAGTTGACTACGACTCCCGTGCTAACCTTTTGTTTGGCAGCGTTTGTTCTATAGCATCGAAGCATGGAGCCATTACAGGGAAAGTCCAATACTGTGACAATGATCCGGAAGCTTAATCCAGGTGCTGCTATAAAAATAGAGGAGACACTCACGTCTTGAATGCTTCCCCTTTTTTTTCCCGCTTACTCACTTAATCACCGCATCCCACACATCAAGGCTGCATCTGCTTTGAGTCACCTTTTATTCTCTCGTTCAGGCATCTGCACGTCATGAGTTCTGCACCATAGTGACTGATTTGAACGCCGCAAAAGTGCAGATTCAAGAAAGGTTACAATGATATGGTTTAGGATACCAGGCCGTCCCTGTAGGCATCGGAAGTGTAATATAACATGGGCAAGCTTACATGCATTTAGGCAAACCACGCATGGCAGGAAGGAGAAATGTTTAGGTTCCAAACAGCATGCATGTGGAATTTTTATAATTATGCATGCAACTGGGTTCACGTGGTTACCACTGTTTCGGCCTCTCCCAAATTGCTGCAAAAAAAAACACTGGGAACTTTATGATCCAAACAGGAGCATAGCCTGGTGGTCAGGCTCCCATTTACCAGCCTCAGCGTCCATGCTTCGATCCCCAGCAGGCATCTTTTACCATTTTTAATAAATTTCATCCCATACCTCCTTCACATGCCTAAGATTAAAATGAATGGGTTGAAAACCTAACCTCAAGCTTGGCTCAATGGCAAAGGGTGTTGCCTATGACCAACGAAGTTGGGAGCGTAGATGAACACCCTCCCACCTTGGGTTCGAACCCCAAGCAAGACATTTTTCCATTTCAACCAAGGAATATAATTCCATTAATCCCTAACATACCCCAAGGGCCAAATTACCAACTTGCCCTCAGACTTTCCTTTAATCCCAAACATACCCCAAGGGCCAAATTACCAACCTGTCCTCAAACCTTCCAATAATTCCCATTGTATCCTAAATCCCAAATTACCCCTAACCTTTTCCAATAATTTTCATTCTGTCCTAAATCACAAATTACCCATTGTGCACATTTTAATTCCATTAATCCCTAACACCCTCAAGTCACCAAAATTGCAAAAATGCCTCTCAAGTTACCAAAATTGCAAAATGCCCCCTCAAGTTATAAAAATTGTAAAGATGCCCCTCAAGTTCTTAAAATTACAAAACTGCCCCACACTTACAAAATTTTTCTACAAAATCTTTTTCTACCAAGTAAAATCTTTTTCTTCAAAATTCAAAACAAAATCTTTTTCTACAAAATAAAATATTTTTCTTCCAAATTCGAAACAAAATCTTTTTCTACAAAATAAAATATTTTTCTTCAAAATTCAAAACAAAATCTTCTTCTACAAAATAAAATCTTTTTCTACAAATTAGTTTTCTACAAAATAAAATCTTTTTCTTCAAAATTCAAAATAAAATCTTTTTCTACAAAATAAAATTCAAAACAAAATCTTTTTCTACAAAATAAAATCTTTTTCTTCAAAATTCGAGATAAAATCTTTTTCTTCAAAATTTGAAATAAAATCTTTTTCTTCAAAATTCGAAATAAAATCTTTTTCTTCAAAATTCGAAATAGATTCTTTTCTTCGAATAAAATCAAGTCAAACTCAAGATTAATCATCTTTCCCTCAAGTTTTCAAATTCACTTCAAAACCAATTCCTTTTCCAAATCAAGTCATTTCTTTCCTTTATTACATTCAAATTCTTTTCAAAACATTTTAGGATCTTTGGTCTCACGCAATGGGCTATAAATGGGGGACTGGCGGTTCACCTGCTGTCCAACGTTTAGTAGTCTATATAGGCCCCCGTGCTGCCGTAGCCGCCTTGGGTCTTGTGCATGAGTGGACTGAAGATTCCTCCAAAATAAAAATCTCTTTCAAAACATCATTTCCTCGAAGGTCAAGCCTTCAATCCAAACTAGAACTACGTAAACCTTGAATTTTCCATTGCACCGGGAAATACGTAGGAGCAGGATCAAGTCCTATCAGGCTAACCTCCATCAAGTATTTATTTTCACGCTAATTAAAGGGATCAAACAAGTTTCAAACAATCACACACTCAGTTTAAGGGTACCGTTCTTCGGAACGGGCGAATGAGGTGCCTAACACCTTCCCCATTCGTAACCGACTCCTGAACTGTGAATCTCATCTTCAAGTTAGGGTTTTTCCAAACTTTTTCCCTTAAATAAAAATTTGGTGGCGACTCCACACATTAATCATAAAAAAAAATTCAATTTTAAAATTTTAGCGAGTTCGTCGTCTCGTCGAAATTACGGTTGCGACAATGGCATCTCATGCTCATGATGACAAGTTGCTGATTCATTTCTTCCAAGACAGTTTAATTGGGGCAGCTTCAAGTTGGTACATGCACCTTGAGCGCTCTCATATCCGTTGCTGGAAGGATTTGGCCGATGCTTTCCTCAAACAGTACAAATATAATATCGACATGGCACCAGACCGATTGGAATTGCAAAGCATGTCAAAAAAGGATCAAGAGACGTTCAAGGAGTATGCTCAAAGATGGAGAGAATTAGTAGCTCAAGTGGAACCTCCATTGTCTGATAAAGAAATGGTAGCATTGTTTATCAATACACTACGAGCACCTTTCTATGATAGGATGATTGGAAGCATCTCCTCCAATTTCTCTGACATAGTCATCATCGGAGAAAGAGTCGAGAATGGTCTGAAAAGTGGAAAGATTGCTCACGTTTCTTCGGGAATGAACACTGCAAAGAAACCATCAACTGGATCAGGGAAGAAGAAGGAAGGAGAAGCCAATGCAGTAACATTTCAACCTCCTAGGGCCCCCGTCTTTCAACCTCCTCATCTCCAACCAACCTATAACCCCCCTCATATGCCTTACCCACATATCACCACCATCTCACAAAATCCATACCCCCAATCTCACCTTTCAATCCCACTCGTTCCATCCAACTCACCCTCTATAAGGCCACCTCAATTCAATCAACCATGGAACAAAAATCCAAACCCCCAAGGAAGCCCTAGCAACCAAGGTAGGAGCCTAGTCCAATTTGACCCAATCCCCATGTCTTACACAGAACTACTACCTCAACTTATCCAAAATTGCCTAGTAGTACCTTGCCCAATGAGACCAATAGAACCACCTTATCCTAGGGGGTATGATCCAAATGCAAAATGTGATTACCATGCAGGTGCTATTGGCCACTCGACTGAAAATTTCAGAGCATTAAAATTCAAAGTGCAAGAATTGATTAATGCTAAGTGATTGAACTTCAAAAAGGACACTCCCAATGTTGGAAGTAACCCTTTACCAGGGCATGGAGGGCCATCGGTTAACCTTATTGAAGATGATAGACCACCCTTGAGAAGTAAGGTACAAGATATCAAAACCCCATTGAAGTTCATCTTTGTTGAGATGCACAAGTTCGGTATGATCAGGGGAAATTTTGAAGAGAATGACAGGTGTGGATTACACCCGGGTGCAGATCACTCAATACAAGAGTGTGATGTCTTCAAGTTGATTTTGCAAGACCTAATGGACAAACAATTGGTTCAATTGGGTCATCTCAGAGGGGACAACAATGTGTCGGTAGTTGACGATTCAACTTCAGGCTTACCAAGACCCCTGACTATCTATTATACTAGTACTCCTACCATTCCAACCTCGGGTAGGCCGAAACCTATCACAATTCAAATTCCAACCACTTTGCCTTATTAAACACAACAAAGCAGTACCTTGGAGATGTGGATTCGAGGTGAGTACTGATGATGCCGAAGGTGACTTACAAAACGATACTGATTTAGGGGATTATGAGATTACCAATATTGTCGGGGTCGGCGGTATGACTCGAAGTGGTCAAATTTACACTTCTGAAGAACTAAGAGTCAAAGCGGTGAATGAGACTGAGAAAAGAAAAGGAAAAGGAAGGCAAGTGGTCCACCAGAAAGCTATAGAGAGGAAAGAACAGAAAGGAGAACTATCAGAGGAAGAAGTTTATGAGTTTTTAAAGCTTATGAAACAAAGTGAGTATACAATGATTGATCAACTGAACCGAGTTCTGGCTAAAATATCACTTCTATCCCTAATGATGAACTCAGAACCTCACAGGAAAGCATTGTTAAAAATCTTGAATGAGGCTCATGTCATCCATAATATATCAGTGGAAAAATTCGAAGGTATTGTTGGTAATATCACCGCCAATAATTACCTTACTTTTACTGATGATGAGATACCAATGGAAGGAGCAGGACACAATAAGGCTTTACACATATCAGTGAAGTGCATGGATCATATTATGGCCAAAGTTTTAATTAATAATGGTTCCTCACTGAATGTAATGCCCAAAGCAACGCTCACAAAACTATCATTTGACATGTCGCATATGAAACCGAGTACCATGGTAGTCCGGGCATTTGATGGATCTCGCAAAGAAGTGATAGAAGAGATAAGCCTACTTGTTCAGATTGGTCCAATTACTTTTGAAGTGACATTCCAAATAATGGACATTACTCCCGCTTACAGTTGCCTTCTGGGAAGACCATGGATTCATTATGCACAAGTTGTACCATCCACACTCCACCAGAAGCTGAAGTTCATCATCAATGACAATCTGATCATTGTCTCTGCTGAGGAAGATTTACTAGTGAGTAAACCTTCCTCTACCCCTTATATCGAAGCAGTTGAAGAGGCTCTTGAGACCTTGTTTCAGGCACTTGAGATTGCGAATGCTAGTTATGTCAAGGAGGGAATGCCCATTACATAGATCCAGCCATCGGGTGCTTCTACAATGGTAGCAAGAGTCATGCTTGAGAATGGGTATCAATATGGACATGGTTTGGAAAAATACGAGTAGGGTTTGAGAAAGCTACCAAGTCTGATGGAAAATAAAGAACGCTTTGGGTTAGGGTACAAACCTTCAAGAGTAGATAAGAAAAGGATTGCAGAGGAGAAAAGAGAGAAAAGACTGGCCAGGTTGGATGACAGAGAGCCCGAGACTGAGGGGGTCTCCATATATGATCTGAGGAAGACTTTTTGGAGTGCTGGATTTGAGTTTTCAAGCCCAATAGCTGTCGTGGAAGAGCACACTCTGGAGGATGAACATGTCAATTGGGTTCACGCTTGTCCACCAAACACAAGACTTGTCAATTGGGAAATCGTTGAGCTTCCTGTGATTTTTAATTTAGACATCAAGTAATTTTGTAATGCTAATCTTATTGCTCTGCCCAAGGCTTTAAGATTCTCTTTGTTATGGACGTACATGTTTCTTTTCAGTATATCATTAATAAAATGCATTTTGAATTTCCCAAATACTGACCTCCCTCTTCTACTTGTATTCTTTACCTTATTAGAATTTTTGTTCATTTCCCTCTTTCCATTCCTAAATGATGCAGATCTAAAAATAGCACGTTTGAAGATGAAAATAATGCTAGTATCACATCAAGTAGCTTTGATCTACCCATTAATCTGGCTAATGAGGAGGATGATAATGATTCAGAACCATCCACTGAACTGTTGCGATTGATGGAGGA
This sequence comes from Canavalia gladiata, assembly GCA_037954105.1. NCBI lineage: Eukaryota > Viridiplantae > Streptophyta > Magnoliopsida > Fabales > Fabaceae > Canavalia > Canavalia gladiata. Next base: position 21,068,926 of record CM075668.1, on the reverse strand, counting down.
AGAGGCCAGAAAATACAACCTCATAAGGAACCGATTGAGATGATTAATTTGGGGACCAATGAGGAGCAAAAAGAAGTCAAAATTAGCACACTCATGAAAGAGGAGGGGTGTTGCAGGTTGATAAAGCTCTTGCATGATTATAAAGATGTCTTTGCATGGTCATATCAGGATATGCCAGGCCTCGACACCAGTATAGTAGAGCATAAACTACCGTTAAAGGCAGAATATCCCCCAGTTAAGGAGAAGTTAAGGAGAATGAAGCCAGAAATGTCCTTAAAGATCAGAGAGGAGGTTAGAAAGAAACTCGACGCTGGTTTTCTTGCTGTTTCAAAATACCACCAATGGATTGCCAATGTAGTTCCAGTCCCTAAGAAAGACGGGAAGGTTCAGATGTGTGTTGACTACCGGGACCTAAATAGGGCTAGCCCTAAGGATGATTTTCCCCTACCTCACATCGACGTACTGGTAGATAATACAGCTCAACATTCCTTCTTCTCTTTTATGGACGGTTTCTCAGGTTACAATCAGATCAAGATGACTGAAGAAGACATGGAAAAAACCACATTTATCACACCTTGGGGCACATTTTGCTACAAGGTTATGCCATTTGGATTGAAGAATGTTGGGGCTACCTATCAAAGGGAAATGATGACCTTATTCCATGACATGATGCATAAGGAGATTGAAGTCTATGTAGATGACATGATTGCCAAGTCAAAAAATGAGGAAGATCATATTGTTCATTTACAGAAATTGTTTGAGCGATTAAGAAAGTTCAAGTTGAGGCTGAACCCAGCTAAATGTACATTTGGAGTAAAGTCTGGCAAGTTATTGGGATTTATAATCAGTCGAAAGGGGATTGAAGTGGATCCTGAAAAAGTTCGAGCTATTCTCGAAATGCCTTCTCCTAGCACAGAAAGGAAGTTCGAGGATTTCTTGGAAGGCTAAATTATATTACTCGATTTATATCCCAATTGACAGCTACATGTGAGCCAATCTTCAAGTTGTTGCATAAAAATCAACCAATGGAATGGAATGACGATTGCCAGGAAGCCTTTGAGAAGATCAAGCAGTATTTGCAAAGTCCCCCAGTCTTGGTACCACCAATCCCTGGAAAGCCTCTCATTATGTACTTGACAGTGCTTGATGAGTCTATGGGTTACATGTTAGGCCAACGGGACGAGTCTGGAAGAAAGGAACAAGCCATTTACTACTTAAGCAAGAAGTTCACCAATTACGAGGTCAATTACTCATTATTGGAACGAACTTATTGTGCTCTCGCTTGGGCTGCCTGTCACTTAAGACAATATATGCTGAGTCACACAACTTGGTTAGTGTCTAAAATGGATCCAATCAAGTACATTTTTGAAAAACCCGCTGTAACAGGACGGATTTCCCGTTGGCAAGTCCTCTTATCAGAGTATGATATTATATATGTTACCCAAAAGGAAATCAAAGGAAGTGTTCTGGCAGATTACTTGGCACATCAACCCATGGAAGATTATGGGTCAATGCAATATAGGTTCCCTGACGAAGACATAATGGCATCATTTGGTGAGGAGAAACCGTCAATGAAAGAAAGATGGACGATGTTATTTGATGGTGCCTCCAACGTATTGGGGCATAGGATTGGAGCTATATTAATTTCCCCAAAAAAGTAGTACGTCCCAATCATGGCCCGACTATGCTTTGATTGCATAAACAATGTGGCAGAATATGAAGAGTGTGTACTAGGGATCAAAGCAGCTATAGAATCAAAGGTCAAAATCCTCGACATATATGGTAATTCGGCTTTGGTCATTCATCAACTAAGAGGAGAATGGGAGACTCAAGACTCAAAATTAATTCCTTACGAGTCCTATATTAAGGAATTAATAAAGCAGTTAGAAGAAGTAACCTTTGATCATATCTCCCGAGAGGAAAATTCGTTGGCAGATGCATTGGCCACTTTGTCGTCCATGTTCACACTGAGTCAAGAAGAAGACATGCCACTTATAAAGATCCAGCATCGTGATCATCCGACCCATTGTCATTTCATCGAAGCAGAACCAGATGGAAAACCTTGGTACCATGATATCAAGAATTTTATCAAGAGAAGAGAGTATCCGTTGGGCGCTTCGGAGAACGAAAAGAGAACTTTAAGAAGATTGACAATGAGCTTCTTTCTAAATGGAGAAGTGTTGTATAAAAGAAATCATGATATGCTGCTTCTTAGATGCGTTGATGCTACCCAAGCTGTAAAAATCATCAAGGAAGTGCACGAAGGATCTTTTGGAACTCATGCGAATGGACATGCAATGGCAAGAAAGATCTTGAGGGTTGGTTACTACTGGTTGACCATGGAGTCTAACTTCTTTAACCATGTGAAGAAATGTCATAAATGCCAGATATATGCTAATAATATTAATGCTCCAACAACATCATTAAATATTCTATCATCGCCTTGGCCATTTTCGATGTGGGGAATGGACGTTATAGGTCCCATTGAACCTAAGGCATCAAATGGACATCACTTTATTTTGGTTGCAATTGATTACTTCACTAAATGGGTTGAAGCAGCTTCCTACGTGCATGTAACTCGAAATGTGGTAGTAAGGTTCATAAAAAAGGAGTTAATTTGCCGTTATGGTCTACCAAATCAACCCATCACAGACAATGCGACCAATTTAAACAACAAGATGATGATTGAGTTATGTGAAGAATTCAAGATTAAACATCATAATTCTTCCCCATATCGGCCAAAGACGAATGGGGCAGTTGAAGCAGCTAATAAGAACATTAAGAAAATCATTCAAAAGATGGTGGTGACTTACAAAGACTGGCATGAAATGCTTCCGTTTGCTTTGCATGGATATTGTACTTCTGTTCACACCTCAACTGGGGCAACACCATTTTTCTTAGTATATGGGATGGAGGCGGTCTTACCTATTGAGGTCGAAATACCTTCCTTGAGAGTATTAATGGAAACAAAGTTAAATGAAGCAGAATGAGTCCAAACCCATTTTGACCAATTAAATCTCATTGAAGGAAAAAGATTGAATGCAATTTTTCATGGCCAGTTATATCAGAGAAGACTAAAGAAATCATTTGAAAAGAAAGTGCATCATCTAGAGTTTCAAGAAGGAGATTTAGTACTCAAGAAAATTTTGCCGATTCATAAAGATCATGTGGGAAAATGGGCTCCAAATTGTGAAGGGCCATATGTAGTCAAGAAAGCTTTCTCAAGAGGAGCCTTGATCCTTACAAAAATGGATGGCAAAGATCCTTTACACCCTATGAACTCAGATGCAGTAAAAAAATACTATGCACAAAAAAAGAAAGGAGAAAGCTCGCTAGATCGAAAACCTCAAAAACGTTTTAGGAAAAAGTTAGAGCATTTGAAAAAAAAAAGCTCGCTAGATTGAAAACCTCAAAAAACAATCTAGGCAAAGGTTAGAGCAATAAAAAAAAATACTCGCTAGATTGAAAACCTGTAAGGCAATCTAGGCAAAAGTTAGAGCGACCCGCTAGATTGAAAACTCAAAAAGAGGTATCTAGGAAAAAATTAGGGTCAAATAAAGTTATCACTAGACTGAAAACCTGGATAGGCAGTCTAGAAGATGAACGAGCACAAAGAATGCGTCAGACTTTACAAACTGGGGCAATTGAACAGTTACAAACTGGGGCAAGAGTTGCATTGAATGACAGACTGGGGCAATTGAACAATTGAATGTGAAAATCGGAACAAGTTATGGATTGACAGTTACAATCTGGGGGAAACGTTGTGACAAACGAATAACTGGGGCAATTTCATCTTTTCTCTTAAGCTTATTAATGGGTTACTGAGGTTACTGAAGTGTGATACTGGCATTACTCATTGGAAAAACGGTCTTGAGTAAAGTTCTGCTACTTATAGCATCCTTCTCTAAATATTTTTCATTTTGTAAACTTCATTCAATGTATATACCATTCCTTCCTTGCCAAATATTATTGTTTTCGACGATCACTTTGTTCAATAAAAAAACCATGAATTTTCTCTTACCATCTAACCTCACAACATTTAATAATGATATACTGAAAGGAAATATGTGTTGGTATTAAAATAAAAACATTACAATTATTTGTGTGTTAAATGTTGCATTAAGCTTAATGAGGATCCAATAAAACTTGAGTGTGGTGGAAAGTGAGAACATTGCTCTAACTCGTTGAATCTTCATGGCAGACTAGAAGTAACTCAGACCAAATAAGGAGACACTTGAATGTCAGATGGGGTCAAATTAAATCAAGAAATCTCACTCATTCTTGGATCTTGGAAAAGCGAGCTCACGAGGAATAGTAATCTTATTTTAACATCACAAAAGTTATTTAATAAAATCATAATAGTTTTGACCATCATGCATCATCATTGAATTGTATCATCAAAGCATTTAGTATCATGCACTCTTGCATCATCATCATTAATAAACTATCTCAAGCCTATGTCTAAGGGTCAATGCTCCCATTTCATTTCAAGGGTCCACGCACCCACCTCATCACAAGAGTCCATGCACCGTCTGCATTCTAAGGGTCCACGCACCCATTTGATTCCTAGGGTCCACGCGCCCACCACTTCATTCCAAGGGTCCACGCACCTACCACTGCATTCCAAGGGTCCACGCACCCACTACATTCCTAGGGTCCATGCACCCATTTCATTCCAAGAGTCCACGTACCCACCTCATCATAAGGGTCCACGCACCCACCGCTGCATTCCAAGGGTCCACGCACCCACTACATTCCTAAGGTCCATGCACCCATTTCATTCCAAGGGTCCACGTACCCACCTCATCATAAGGGTCCACGCACCTCTGCATTCCAAGGGTCCACGCACCCATTTCATTCTAAGGGTCCACGCACCCACCACTACATTCCAAGGGTCCACGCACCCACTACATTTCAAGGATCCACGCACCCACTCCATTCCATGGGTCCATGCACCCTCTCTAGGTCCATTTCATTCCAAGGGTCCACGCACCCACCTCATCACAAGGGTCCATGCACCATCTGCATTTTAAGGGTCCACGCACCCATTTGATTCGAAGGGTCCACGCGCCCACCACTTAATTCCAAGGGTCCACACACCCACCACTACATTCTAAGGGTCCACACACCCACTACATTCCTAGGGTCCATGCACCCATTTCATTCCAAGGGTCCACGTACCCACCTCATCATAAGGGTCCACGCACCCTCTGCATTCCAAGGGTCCATGCACCCATTTCATTCCAAGGGTCCACGTACCCACCTCATCATAAGGGTCCACGCACGTCTGCATTCCAAGGGTCCACGCACCTACCACTGCATTCCAAGGATCCACGCACCCACTACATTTCAAGGGTCCATGCACCACTCCAGTCCATGGGTCCATGCACCCTCTCTAGGTCCATTTCATTCCAAGGGTCCACGCACTCACCACTTCATTCTAAGGGTCCACATACCCTCTGCATTCTAAGGGTTCACGCTTCATTCCAAGGGTTCTATGCGCCCATTTCATTCCAAGGGTCCAAGCACCCACTTCATCACAAGGGCCCACGCACCTATTTCATTCCAAGGGTCCACGTACCCACTTCATTCCAGGAGTCCATGCACCCACTCCATTCTAAGGGTCCTTGCATTATTAGTATCCATATATCTTCTAAACCCCAAGATCATCAAAATTTTGCGTTCATGGTGCAAAATATCCATTTCCAACGTTCATAACTTGCACAAACATTTTTGTCAAAAATTGATTCACAGGAATTTTTATTTTATTTTATTTTATTTTATTTTTTACCATAGAAAAAATTAATTCACTTCTTTTCAAATTTCTTATAATAATAATATGAAAAACTTTGTTATTCTTATTATTTGATAAGAAACTTGTAAAGAGGGGCAACTGTGAATAACTAATTTTGTCCGTATTTATAAAAATTTTTAAAAGTAAAAATAAAAAATAAAAATAAAAAATTTGATTAATTAAATGAAATAATAGGATAAAGGGAGGTTATTTTTCTCATAGGTAGGAGATACTGGTAATCATTTTTTGTTAGTGGGATAGTGGTAGAGCACTTATCTAATAGTGGGGAAGAGCAGTTACATGAGAAATGGGAGAGTGATTATGGTGAGTGGGGTAGTGGCAGACTACTTTTAGGTAACAGGGAAGGCATATAAATAAGAGGAAACGTATCAGAAAAAGGCATATACATACATGTAGAGATACAGAGACGTACGTGAGAAAGAGCACCAGACAGAACACAGAGGGAGAACCTATAGAGGACGTCATACAAAGTAAGGAGTGAGCAACAAGGGAGGGGCAAATCAGATCCAAGCTTCGAAACTAGTTAATATCTTTATCCTGTTTTGTGGCTTGTTTTCCCAATTCCCAATTCTGACATGTAAAATATGCCCCTAATATTCATTTGTTGTCCTCTTTTGTGTTTTGCCTCATGTTTTTTTATTTCCTGATGTATAGAATCTATTCCCTCGTATCTCATATGTTTCCTTGTTGTTTGCTTTTTAACATGATGATATGATGATATATGTTCCTGATTTCCAAAACTGATCTCTGAAATTCCCCTGATATCCTAATCATTTTAAAATTAACTTGCAACATCTCTTCGTGAATTTTGATTGATCACTTTTTTTCCTTTCATATGAGGGGTCAAGCGGTGTTAATTAAGTGGTTAATCCACTTTTGACACCCTTTGATTTGTAAGGGTTTATTGAGTAGTCATTTGCTACCTTGAACCCTATGCATTTCCTTTCAAAAACTTAAAAAGGATAAAAAAAAAAGGAGATTTTCTAAATTTTTCTTAAATAAAATTTCAGGTCTTCTTCTTTGTTTATTTCATAAAATAAATAAATGAAATTTTTTAACTTGCATATTAACAACATAAATCAATAAAATAGTTTTTATGTGAGTGAAATAATTTTTTTGAAAGTTAATGGTATCCCTACATAATTAATTAGAAGGTAACCATTTTAATGGACGTCGTAGGGTGCTAATACCTTACCTATGCGTAAATAACTCTCGAACCTAAACTGGTTTCAAAAATCACAATTTTAAGTTTTTCCAAAATTTCCTTTAATAAATTTTGGTGGCGACTCCTCTGTTTTTTAATTAAAATTTTTTGTTCGTCGTCCCGTCGTGATTCCGGTTACGACAGAAATTTATTACTTCCTTATCAAGAAAGGATATAAAAAATGAAATTTTATAAATCAACTATATTGCAAAGATAGAAAAATTATTTGAGTGACGATATTGAAACATAATTTAACCACATCATTTGTATAATAAAAATTTTACTTTTAGCTTTGATGTATATATTGGAAATCATTTAAAATTTATGATTTTTTTAATAAATGTAAAATTTTTGAATAGGTTATTATTTATTTAGAATCTTATATGATTTGATTATATATGTTGAAATATTTTCTAACCACATCATTCGTATGCCAAAAAAAAAAGTATACTATCGTTTTAACTTTGATAAATATGATGGAAATTATTTAAAAAAATTAATATTTTTTTAACAGATATAAAGTTTTAGGATAACTTATGATTTATTTAAAATCTTAAATGATTTGATCAAATATATTTAGGTCATGGACAATATAATATGTTTATTTTTTTTTTATAAATTTGAATAAACTACTTGAAAGATTGTTTTCAAGAAAATTAAAAAAATAAAAATTTATAATTTAAAAACAAGAATATTATATATTTTTCAATAATAATAAATAATTAATGTTATATTATATTAATTTATTATTTTATTTTATTTAAAATATATTTATTTAATACATAAAATTAATTCTTTTCTAACTATTTCTTTAAAATATTTCTTTAAGATTATTTTTGAGAAGTTTATTACTTCATTATGAAGAAAGGATATAAATACATGAAATTTTTAGAATCAACTATATTCAACGACATAAAAATTACTTGAAAGTGAGGATGTTGAAACATATTTTAACCATTTCATTTGTATAAAAAAATTATCTTTGCAACATTATAATGAAAATCATTTAAGACATTAATATTTTTTTAATAGATGTAAAATTTAGAAGAGTTTATGATTTATTTAGCATATTATATGATTTGATTGTATATTTTTAGTTAATGGATAATATAATAATATTTTATTATTTTATACATTTGATTAAACTATTTGAAAGGTTGTTTAAAAGGAAATAAAAAATAAAGAAAAATTTGTAATTTTAAATTAAGAATAATATATATTATTTTTTTAATAATAACAAATAATTAATATATCAAAATTTATATTAATTTATTTCTTTTGAATTTTATTTAAAAATACAAAATTAAAATGTATTTATTTTCAAAAATTATCATTTTTCATCTCTTTTTAAGACCTTTTAAAACTACCTTTGAGAAGTTCATTATCTTATTATTAATAGAAGATATGAAAACATAATATTGTATGAATCAATATGATTACAATGACATGGAAATTACTTAGAGGTGAAGATGTTAAAATATTTTAACCACATCATTTGTATGTGAAAAAAATATACTATACTTTAAACGTTGATATAGATGATGAAAATAATTTTAAAAAATTAATTTTTTAATAGATATAAATTTTTAAGTTAGCTTACCATTTATTTAGAATTTTACATGATTTGATCACATATATTTAGATGATAGATAATATAATATATATTTTTCTTTTATGTATTTGATTAAGCTATTTGAAGGATTGTTTAGAAGAAAATTTAGAAAAAAAATTTATATTTTAAATTATGAATATTATAAATTTTTTTACAATAATCTTAAACAATTAATACATTAAACTTATATGAATTTATTGTTTTTATCCTTAATTTAAAAATATTACACTAATATATCTTTATTTAAAACATAAAAAAATTGTTTTTTTACTCTTTCTTTATAATCATTTTTTAAGATTATTTTTGAAAAATTTATTATTTCATTAACAAGAGAGGATATAAAGACATGACATTTTATAAATCAACTATATTGTAAAGACATGGAAACTACTTGAAAGTGGGGATGTTGAAAGTTATTTTAACTATTTCATTTGTATAAAAAGAATTATCCTTTTAGCATTAATGTAGATAATTAAAATCATTTAAAAGATTAATATTTTTTAATAGATTTAAAATTTTAGAACAACTTATTATTTATTTAGCATCATATATGATTTGATAGTATATATTTAGGTAATCAATAAAATAAAATATTTTATTATTTTATATATTTGATTAAACTATTTTAAAGATTATTTAGAAGGAAATAAAAAATAAAGAAAAATTTATAATTTGAAATTACGAATATTATATATTATTGTAAACACTCAATTATGTCCGAGATTAAATTATTATTTAATTAATAAAATTTAGCAAATAAAAATAATGATAATAAAAAATAATAATAATAAAACAAAAAAATAATAACAAAAATAAAATGAAGAAAAAAAATTTTATTTAGAAAGTTATTAAAAGTTAGTTAAGTTTAATAATAAAAAAAAGATAAAATAAAAGAAAAAAGAAAGGAAATAGGCAAAAAAAAAAAAAGATTTTGGGTGGCTCCCATGGGTGAGAACAGAAGGTTAATTTTTTTAACAGATATAAAGTTTAAAAACTTGATTGTATATATATATATATTTAAGAATTATATAATATTTTATTATTATATATATTTTTAAAAAAATATATAACGGAAATGATTTAAAAAATTAATATTGTTTTAATAAATGTGAAGTTTTAGAATACCTTATAATTTATTTACAATCTTATATGATTTGATCATATACATCTAGGTAATAGATAATATAATATATTTTACTCTTGTATATATTTATTAAATTATTTTAAAGATTTTTTTAAGGAAATAAAAAATAAAAAGTTAATTTTCTAATAGATGAGGTAAAAAACATAACATATGTTAACCACATCAATGGGAAAAAAATCTCATTTGTAGGTAATGAAAATCATTTCAAAAATTAATATTTTTTTAATAAATATAAAATTTTAGAATACTTTAAGATTTATTTACTATCTTATATGATTAATCGGTAATAGATAATATACTATATTTTATTCTTGTATATATTTGAATTGTTTTAAAGATTGTTTAGAAGAAAATAAAAAATAAAAAATGAAAAATAAATTAGAATTTAAAATTAAGAATATTATATATTATTTTATTTTAATAACAAATAATTTTTATATCAAAATTTATATTAATTTATTATTTTTATTTTATTTATAAATGTTAAATTAAACTATATTTTTTTAAACAAAAAAAATTATTGTGTTTTTTCTTTCTTTTTAAGGCATTCCTTTTAAAATTATTTTTAAGAAGTTCATTCCTTCATTATTAAGAGAGAATATAAAAACATAACATTGTATGAATTAACAATATTACAAAGATATGAAAATTACTTTGAGTTGCAAATGTTGAAAAATTTTAACAACTAAAAAATCAATTTTGTTTTCAGTTTTCAATTTTAGTTTTTAGTTTTTAAAAGTTGTTGTAAAAGCAAATCAAATCACTCTATTATATAAATTTAATATACATTTATAAAAAAATGTATAAATAAAAATATTAATTTAAAAATGAAATTATATTAAAATATTATATAATTATATAAATTTATATTTCATATATTATTTGATTATTATTATTTAAGATAAATAATTTTATATGTTATTATTATAATATTCTTATATTATTCAATATTTATTTTACATATAAATAATTTATATTATAAATATTTATATAATATAAAAATATATTATAATACTACATATTTAATATAATTTATATATCAAATAAAATTATTTATTTTTTAACATATAAAAATTAGATAAGTAAAAAATTAACTAAAATTAAATTCTTTTAAAATAATAAAAAATAAATTATTATTATTATTATGGTGATAATAATAATTGTGGTGATGGTGCTAGTCGATATAATATAAAGAATATTATATAATCATATAGTTTTATATTTAATATATTATTTAATAATCAATATATAAGATAAATAGTTTTATATATAATTTTTATAATATATTTATATTATTTAATATTTATTTTACATAAAATAATATATACTATATTATAAATTTATGTAACATAAAATGATATTATAATAATATAAATTAAATATAATTTTTATATATCAAATAGTATCATTCATATGTGAATCTATAAAATAGGTGAATAATTAATTTTTTTTAAAATAATAAAAAATATTTAAAAGTAAAATTTAAAATTAGAATTTCACAATTGTAAATTTTATAAAATTAAAATATTTAATATTTATTTTACATAAAATAATATATACTATATTATAAATTTATGTAACATAAAATGATATTATAATAATATAAATTAAATATAATTTTTATATATCAAATAGTATCATTCATATGTGAATCTATAAAATAGGTGAATAATTAATTTTTTTTAAAATAATAAAAAATATTTAAAAGTAAAATTTAAAATTAGAATTTCACAATTGTAAATTTTATAAAATTAAAAGTCCCTTAAAACATGTAGGTTAGATTCATTTTATGAATTTAATTTTTTATTCTTTAAAATTTTTCTTTGAATTTCCTTTTGTCTTTTTCAATAATTTTTTCTCTATTTTATTTTTCTCTCTTTAAATAAAACAGGGATGAAAAGTTAAAATAAGTAAGAAAATTTAGAAATATATTTTAGAGATAAAGAGTCAAATATATTTAAAAAGTAAAAAATAAATAAAAGTATAGAAATTTTGAGAAAAAATTGAGACAAAAAGATAAAAATTAAAGAGGAAAAAAATTATAGAAACAAATAAAAACATTAGCTAGAGATAGAAAATTAAAAAAAAATAGATTAAAAAATATTTATCCATTGCATTTTCTTCTTTCAAATAGTTCTGTATAATTTTTAATGTTTCGAGGATGACTATTTTAGTATAAATTACTTGTGAAACATTAAAAAATTCACACACTTTTATCTTGGAATGTGAAATGGAAACTATTTGAAAGTAAGCATTTTGAAACACATTTCAACCACTTCCTTTTAAGGATGGAAGTAGGCCGAAGCTAGGCTTTAAATGTTGAAGTTTAGCCTGTTTAAAAATTTTGAGGTCTGAGCCTGAGCCTGTTACTTATTACTTGTTAAAGGCTTTTTTTTTTTTTCTGTTAAGGTCTGACCTGATTTAAAGCCTAAAAGCCTGTTTAAAAATATACATTAAAAAAATAATAATAAATAAACTCAAAGCCTATATAAATAATTGATTAAAAAGACTTGCAAACTTAAAAAGCTTACAAGATAAAAAGATCATTAAATAGGTCTAAAACATATATATATATATTATGTAAATAAAATATAAAATAAATATTATACAAATATAATATATTAAAATAAATATAATTATATAACATATAAATATAAATAGGCCCCTGAATAGGTTAAATAGGCTTTTTTATAAGCATAGGCCTGACTTGTTTATCTAAAAAGACTTTCTAACAAACCTGAGCCTATTTATTTATTAAATGAGCCGAGCCAAACTAGGGTTTAAACGAGCCGAGCTGTAGGCCCCTGTCGAACGGCCTTGTTCACTTTTATCCCTACTTCCTTTGTATAAAGAAAAAATTATTCTTTTAGTATTGATTTAGATAATGGAAATCATTTTATAAATTGATATTATTTTAATACATATCAAATTTTAGTATAACTTATGATTTATTTAGGATCTAATATGATAATATATATTTACGTAACAGGTAGTATAATATACTTTATTATTTAAATATTTGATTAAACTATTTTAAACATTATTTAGAAAAAAGAAAAAATTTATAGTTTTAAATGAAAAATATTATATAATATTTTATAATGTTAACAAATAATTAGTATATCAAATTTATAATTTTTATTTTATTTACAAATATTAAATTAAATATATTTAATTAAAATAAAAAAATTATTATTTTTTCCTCTAATTTTAAGACCAACCATTTAAAATTAATTTTGAGAAATTAACTACTTCATTATTAAGAGGATATAAAAATATAATGTTGTTTGAATCAACAATGTTACAAAAACATAAAAATCCCTTGTTGGTAAAGACGTTGAAATATTTCTAAATACATCATTTGTATGCAAAAAAATATAAAATCCTTTTATCGTTGATATATATGATGGAAATCACATAAAAAGTTAAGATTTTTTTTAATTGATGTAATGTTTTAAGATAGATTATGATTTGTTTAGGATTTTATATGATTTTATATTTTGGACAATAGATAATATAATATGTTTCTTTCTTTTATATGTTTGATTAAACTATTTTAATGATTTTTTAGAAGAAAATTAAAAAAATTATGATTTTATATTAAGAATATTATATGTTATTTTACAATCATAATAGATAATTAATATTATATGTCTTGGTCATACTGTGAACATCCGATTATGTCTGAAGCCCCAAAGCATTAAATTAATCAAGAAATCAATGCTAATTTAAATAATAAATAAATAAAAAGAAGCAGAGAAATGAAAATAAATGGAGAAAACAAAAACAGTTACGGAAAGACGGAAAAACTAAAAATACCAAAATAGACGGAAGTAATAAAATCAAATAAAGTAAAAACAAAATTAAATAGAAAGCCAAAAAAAAAGAATAAGTAAAAAAAATCTGAAAAACTAAAAATAAAAATAAGAATGCAAAAATAAAACAAAGAGGTCAAAAGGAAAATATATAGGGATAAGTAGATAGATAAAGTAAATAGAAAAGATAAGTAAATGAGAAAAATGAAAGGAAAAAGGGGGAAGAAAAAACAAAATCGGAAAAAGAAAAAACAAGGAAATGGTAAGCTAAAAATAAGGAAGGGTAAGTTTTAAAAGCCGGAAAATAATAATTAAAGACAAAAGAAAAGAAAGACAAATAAAAATAAAAAGTAAATAAAAAAATAAATAAAAAGGAAAATGAAAATCCAGAGGCAAAAGCGGAGAGAGGAGGCTATAAAAGGGGTTGTGTAGTGCCATAGAAAGGGTTCAGAAGATTTTTCAAAAAAAAAAAAAAAGAGAGAGAGGAGGACTCTGAGAAGAATCCGGATTCACTGGAGAACGCTTGGATCTCGTCAACGTTTGACTCTGTCGCTCCAACGCCTGCGTCCGCTACACATTCCACCGCCGTACTCTCAATCGGCAAAAAATCTAGGTTAGTATCTTTGGTTAATCGCAGCACTTCAATCAGTACATTTTGTTTTCGTGTTATTCATTCGGTGAGGGAGAAACAAGAAAGGAACTTCAATCGAAAATTTTCCAAATTAGAATTCAATTAAATATGAGTATGAATTGCATGAGTTAACTTGAACTGTGAATTTGTTCGCATGCCTAAAAGACGAACAGTGTTTGAAATTGGCCTTTAATTGATAATATATGCCTTGAGATGACTTAGTTATCGCGTTTGGATCCGATTTATAAGTGATAGTAAAATTCTCAGAAGCTCACATGATTCCATATGATCTAAACTTGATCAATGCGTATGCTATACATAAGGGAACACGCCTCTCAATTATTGAATTCTGTGAGATTGAGTCGTGATCTAGAGAAACCGAACTTGCACCTCATAAGTATGCGAATGGAAACTTATGAAAGGAAGAACATGCTTTGAGGGACGATTGCATATATCTAGAAGAGTCCAAGACTGGTAGGTAGAGGAAGATTAAGCAGTCTAAAACACTAATGAACTAATTTGCAACGTTAGACTAAGGAAGAACTTTAGAAACCAGAAAAACAGAGGAGTGTTAATGAGGGACACATGGGGCAGGCGAGCTAGCTATTAGGATTAGTAGGGACGGTCTTGTAGAGAGGATCATACCGGCCCACAGTAGAAAGTCCCTGGGTTCTTTTGGAAGAATCCAACAGCCCTAGAACTAGGCGTGGCTAAGTCTTTGGCCTTGGTCGCCTCTGCCGCATCATGAGTTAAGGATAATCCAGTCGGAGAACCTCTTGACCTCACTGATACCTATTCCAATTCTCGAGGAGGCTTGTATTGCTAGAACCCAATCATGTAGAGGGGTGAAGGGAAGTTGATGAAGCATAGGATCACCTACGTCTAGTCAAAGTCTAGCCTCCGGTTTGGAAGGCCCAGGCTCTCCTCCCCTGTTTTAAGAATCCGGCTGATAGAGTGTGGCAAATTCTCCCCGCGTGTGGGGAAGGATGAGGTTCCAAAGCTGTGGCGCTCACAGATGCACGCCATGAAGAGCATAGGCCTTAGAGCGATCGATCGAATCAGAGTCAACAACAGGAACATGCCACACTCTAGTAGGACAACCAGGACGAAGAGAAGCAAACGACTCCCTCCACTTTCTATGGGAGAAGAGGAAGAGCCACCTCTCTCACACGAGGCTAGGGAGAAGGAAGAGAGTATAACACCCTAAAAATAAATACCGATTTCACGCTTAAGTCGATCATTTGGTTCCATTTTTAGTTTGTTATCTCATGATGCGGAATTCATTTTAGAAAATACTTATATGAAAATACGATAATTTTTTTTTAAACTGTTTGATATAAACTGCGAGCCTCGTCGATAAAACGTGCGTAGCAGTAAAATAAATCATTAAGCGGATTTCTACGTACATTTAAAGCCTTAGGAATACTAAGCGTTTAAGTTGTTCTTTCAGTTTATCATTTGCATATATTGGATACACAAGACTCAAGCATATCATACATATCATAGAATAATTATACACAACATATCATATAGACCATAAATCTTAGGCCCGTCAGCCTTATCATATAGTTATTACAAACATAGTTAACCTTCCTTATTTACATGCATATTTACTATATTCTATCATACACATTATATATGTAAATACATAGCGAATTTCCACTAACTAATATCTAGGATGTTTGCATCATTCTATTTCTAATATTCGTACGATGTAAAGCTTCTTCGAAATAGAGTGCCTCGCATCCTCTTCAAGTACGTGATCTGCTACCGTGACGAACAATGTTCGAAATGTCTGGGAAGAAAGTGGGAAGAAGTAGGGATAAGAAACTAAGTTTCTCAGTAGGCTATCTACTTAGTTCTAATGTCATCACTTTAGTCCCAGCCACTTCAGTTTATTTCAGAAATCATTTCTTACATAAAAGGTTACTTTTAATTATTTGAAAACATTTCTCTGAAGTGGATCAATTTTATTCAAAACATACAACTTAGTGTCTCACCATACATTCTTCTTAACATTCATAACTTTGGGATCACAAATAAGATATCATTTGACATACAATTATTCTTTGTCTTAAACTTTGTTCTTTACTACTTTTCTTTGTCTTTATCATTTCTTTGTCCAACCTTTGGGACACTTTATGAATCTAGTTTCACCATCTTTGGGAGAAAACAATTAGACATAGACATGTATTAAATTTTGTCAAACAATATCTTCTCACTGACTCTACTCCCACCTCCTACTAAAAATTAAGGATATGAGCTCATTCTGGAGTGGTCGTCACCACCTTATAACACGGTGAAGAAACTTAAGTCTTCACATTAGAAGGATTTCTTGGAGAAACTTAAGTCTCCTAGAAGCAACTTTAGGCTTCTCTTCAGTAGAGTTTTTTAGGGCCCTCTGGATACTAGTGCACATAAGGCACAAAGAGAGTAGCTTTACGTTTTCACATAATGTTTGCTTTAGTGATCCCTTAAATTCTTTATGTTCATTTTAGTAGCTTCCAGATAATTATGCATGCTCAAACAAATTCCAACCAATATGGAATGCACATATAGGTTTCGAATTTTCATCTCAATCATCAACATATAACAATCTCATACATGATCATCTTCCTTTCTCATTCATGAGCATCCATCATTTATTCATTCATAGATAGTGAGTATTCATAACTAATAATGAAATTTGATTGGTAAATCACATAGCATAATGTCACATTTAGACCACCAATCTAATGCTTCAATGCGGTTTGATGTTGAAATCACACAAAGGACTTACATCACTCATCCTTCTAAGTTACCTCTCATCCTTTCCTTTCTCAAATTTATATTTGTTCATTAAGATTTTACGTCTTAGCATCTCAATCTTGATGGCCGAATGGCACCTTTCAAGTTCTTTTCTCTTTGTGTTCTCTTTTGTTTCAAGTATTATGCATATCCTAATTATTCTAAGTTCAAGTATTAAGTATTCACAAATCTTTTATAACTTCTTCTCATTAAGGTATGTTATGATCCAATTACTTAGTGAACAGTAACTTCAAGTTTAAGTCATATCCACCCTTCTTAATCATGCCTCTAATAAACCGTTGAAATATATTACCTTATGTTCTCCTTTGTACTACCTTAATAATTAGGTCTAATTGACTCTTAAACTTTTAAAGTCTCTTTTATTCCAAACCAAATAATATCTAAGTAGAAATTAATTAATCTTCTAGGACAATTTATTCCTAAATAGACGAATGACCTACTTCCTCAAATTCCACCTTTCATACACTTTAACTATATTTTGCTTACATATTTAGGATCATTATTTGGGCCTAGTTAAGGATTGAAACTCATTCTTAGTTAATTTAAAACATGGTAGCTGAATTCCAACCTCCTAGACTTAGGTTTCCACAATTTCCTTCTTAACCATAAAATCATTTATCTAAAAAAAATCAATAGGGAGGCCATCCAATTGTCTAAACAGAAAGAGGCAAGGGAATCCCTTCCGGGAGAACCGAATGACTCATTGTATCCTCCTGGCTTCACTCCACCAAACCCTTCACCATTAACCATACCTCTGCCAACCAAAGAAGTTCATTATTGGTATCCTCATGGGCATGCACACACACAAGCCCAAACACAAACCCAAACACATGACCTACCTCCAAACACCACTCCACAAGCTTACCAAACAGCCGTTGGGGGAACACACCCTATGTTCACCCAAGGGCCTCACCCTGTGTACATACCATCTTCTCATCCCAACCACATGCCTGAGGGATACCGAAACCATCCTTCTAAGAAGGATATAGAAAAGTGGAAAGTCCTAGAAGACAGAATCCGGGCAATCGAGGGGAGCACTTACAAAGCCAAAGATGCAGCCGATCTGTGTCTGGTCCCAGACGTGGTCATCCCTCCCAAATTCAAAGTTCCTGAAAATATCAAGGAGCTAGCTGCCCAAAGAGTCACTTAGCCATGTACTGCAGGAAGATGTCTCCCTGCATGCACGACGATAAGCTACTTGTCCATTTCTTTCAAGACAGCTTAACTGGGGCTGCTACCAACTAGTATACTCAGCTAGAGCAGACCGACATTCGTTCATGAAGGGACCTAGCTAATGCCTTTCTGAAACAATACCAGTACAATGTGGAGATGGCCCCTAATCGAACTCAGCTTCAGAATATGGCCAAGAAGGGAGACGAGACCTTCAAGCAGTACGCTCAAAGATGGAGGGAGTTAGCTGCTCAGGTACAACCTCCATTATTTGACAAGGAGCTGGTCGATATGTTCATTGACACACTCCAAGATCCTTTCCATGACAAGATGATTGGCAGTATAACTTCTAGCTTCTCCGATGTCGTCATTATTGCAGAAAGGATCGAGGGTGGCATGCACCGTGGAAAGATCGCGCAAAAGCCCATAGGCGCAGTCAACACTTCTAATGGATCTGGGAAAAAGAAGGCAGGTGAAACCTACAACGTGGCTTCTGGTCCAAGCCAATACACTTCACAGATGGCACCTTATGGTCCAGTTGGTTACCAACCACCGCCATACACACCCTACATACCATATCCTTACATTGCCGCCACCTACCAAACACCATGCCATCCAACTTACAACTACCCACACAAGTCCGGCCACCAACACCATATACATCCCAAACACAAGCCATGAGCCAGAATCCTAATCATAGCCAGAAAAAGGAGAAGAAGCCTGTCCAATTCGATCCTATTCCAATCTCCTACATTGAGCTACTACCTCGGCTGATTCAAAACTCTCTGGTTGCACCTTATCCTCTAAAGCCTCAAGAGCCACCATATCCTAAATGGTACTATGCAAACGCCAGATGCGATTACCATGTCGGATTCATTGGTCATTCCACAGAGGATTTCCTAGCATTGAAGCGAAAAGTACAAAGTTTGATCGACACAAAATGGCTGGATTTTGGGAGGCTTCCTACTAACACAGAAAACAATCCATTGTCGAATCATGAGAACCCATCAGCTAGCTAAGAGATGGGAGTGGCATAATGGGTTGCCTTGTACAAGCTGAGAATGAGGATATTCATCCAGGATTTGTCGTACATTTCAAAGTTAACCTTTTGTAAATAAATATGAATGAATAAATACAAAAATTACATTTTTCATGTTTCTTAGGCACGTGCCTCACACTGTTCGCTTTACTTTTAAAATTTTTCCATTCCTTTTTCATCATTCAACCCGCTCCTTCCAAAACAAATAAATACCTATCGGTGACAATGCCAGTGCTGTGATAAATAATTTTGAACGTCTGGTTAATCAAGCTCAAAGAAAAGCCCAATGAGGGAGAAAAATAACAAAAGTCTAACCAGGGATTCCCAAATCACCATGCATTCAATACTCATGTCTTGTAATAAAATATCCCGCTGGAACCAAGTTCAAGTCCAGGAAAAATTTAGGGATGCAAAATAAGATATGCTAAATTGGAAGCCAAAATGACCCCGGCAAGGTCAATGTCTGACTACATAAAATTCAAGAGCGAGAAAGCCCGCTGGATTAAAATAAAAAATGATCCAGGAAAAATCAGGAGTCAAAAGTTCAAAATTCAAGAAGAAGGAAAGCTCGCTGGATTAAAAACAAAAAATAATCCAGGCAAAAGTTAGGGCATAATTAAACAAAAGCCTGCTAGGTCAACAATCCTCAAAGACGATCTAGGAAAAAGTTAGGACACAATCAAACAGAAGCCCCGCCAGGTCGACAATCCTCAAAGAAGACCTAGGCAAAAGTTAGGGCACCCAATCAAGAGCCTACTAGGTTGAAAACCCTCAAAGGGAGACCTAGGCAAAAGTTAGGGCAAAACGAAAGACCTGCTGGGTCGAAAACTCAATGGAACGACCCAGACAAAAGTTAAGGTCAATCCAAGAATCCCAGGACAACATGACATTTCTGCACCTCATATCTTCCTAAAACTGGGGAAAAATTTTGCCGTTTCTCAAGTTTGATTAATTGGACAATCAAGATTATGAAAAGCAGCATCGGCTTTTTTCATCAAAAGGTGCCATTTGGGCGATCGAACCCACACCTTTTATCATCCTTTCCTTTCAAGTACACTACCTTAAACATCTTTTGCAAATCTTCTCTATTTCTTTCCAGTAACCATCTAGAATCACTTTGCACACCCCAATAGTGCACATGCCAAAAGAAAAGGAGGAAAATGTAAAAAATAAAAAGATTAATTTTGAAAAGTCATGACAAGTCGGAGGAATCCTCGACCGTTGCAAGACGAAAGGATTGTTTCCTAAAGATTCATCCTCCTACCAGCCATAATGCCGCTACAAAAAAGGAGTGTGTCTTACTCAATGATATTGACCACTGTTGGGTCTCAAAGATCCTTACAAAAGAAAATTTTGAGGTTGACCAAAACACCGAACTTAAGTCAATCTAGCTCGTCCTGATTCTTGATTCCTTTCACACCAACTATGGGTTGTCGAGGAAGGATGTGTCAGAAAAATCAAAAAATCAAGAGAAACAAAAAGTTTTACACCATTTCATGGTTTGCATTCATCCTATAGCATCTGTTTCGTCAAATAATTATTTCAAGCATCAAAATAAGAACCCCGCATCATTTTTGCATTTATTCAAGCATCACAAATACCACATTCTTTTCATTCATTCAAACAGTACATAAGCATCTTTTTATTCAAGCGTTGCACAGCCCATTTTTTCAAAACTAATTAAGACCCGGGTAAAATTACCCGAGTCAATCATAACTAAAACTGAGTCAAGCTCAGATTGGGGAAAATGCTTGCCCACAAAAATTCAATTTGAGGTCATCCTCAAATTCTGAGTCAAGCTCAAACTGGGGCAAACGCTTGCCCACAAAATTCGATTTGAGGTCATCCCCAAATTCAAAATCAAGCTCAAACTGGGGCAAACGTTCGCTTAAAAAAACTTTCAATTTGGGGGCATCCTCAAATTCTGGATCAAGTCCAAACTGGGGCAAACGCTTGCTCACAAAATTCAAGTTGAGGTCATCCTCAGATTCTGGATCAAGTTCAAAATGGGGAAAACGCTTGCCCACACAAAAATTCAATTTGAGGCCATCCTTAAATTCTCAGTCAAGTTCAAACTAGGGCAAACACCCACACAAAAAGTCAATTTGAGGTCATCCTCAAACTCCAAGACAGGTCAAAACTGGGGCAAACGCTTGCCCACAAAAAAAAAATTCAATTTGAGGTCATCCTCAGATTCTGAGTCAAGCTCAAACTGGGGCAAACGCTTGCCCACACAAAAATCCAATTTGCTGTTACCCTTAAATCATGAGTCAAGCTCAAACTGGGGCAAACGCTTGCCCACAAAAATTCAATTTGAGGTCATCCTCAAATTCTAAGTCAAGCACAAACTGGGGCAAACGCTCGCCCATAAAACTTCATTTGAGGTCATCCTCGAAGTCTTCATCGAGATTCAAACGGGGGCAGACGCTTACCCAAAATCCCCTCAAGTTAAGGCATTCCTCGATTGCCAAAAATCTTCCAAACTGGGGCGAAACGTTTGCCCAAAGTTCCTTCAAATCAAGACATCTCTCAATTATCAAGAATTTTCCAAACTGGGGCAAAATGGTTGCCCAAGTTTCTTCAAGAGAATAATTATCAAATGCTTAAAAATCTTCGAGTTCAAGGCAGAATAAGCTATTTGTTTTAATTCAAGAAAAACAAATTTCAAAAATAAGTCGTTCGAGGAAGCTGACGAAGAGTCCACATTCCGTCCTCACGTGCATTCCTGGGGCACATCATGTCATTTTTCCTTTACCTGTCTTGACAGGTCAACCTTCATTTTGCTTTCAATGACTTGTCATAATAGGTATGCATCATTCTTACCTCGCCAGTCTCAATAGGCCATCTCTGCTTCGCCTGTTTTCACAGGCCATTTCTACTTTTTGCCTATCTTAACAAGCCATCACTGCTTCGTCGGTCTTAAACAGACCATTTTCCGTCTATCTTAATAGGCTCATTTCTTTCCTGTCAACAACAGGACTTTTCTTCGATAACTGTCTTAACACGTCATTTTCACTTCCACACCTGGCTTCACAGGTTATAGGTTATCCTGTCTCAACAAGACATTTCTTCTCCATATTTGTCAATCTATTTTGACAAGCCTTCATTTCCTGTCTTCACAGTTTCTTTTCATTTCCCTTTGCCTGTCTTAATAGGTTTTCACCATTCTATTATGCCTGTCTTAACAGGCGTCTTCCTTCCATCCTGTCAACAACGAGACTCTTATATTTTTTCACCTGCCTTATCAGGTCGTTTTCATTTTTCTTTGCCTGTCTAGCAGGCTTGCATCCTCCTGTCAACAACAGGACATCAAGCACGTTTAAATTTTGTCTACCTGTCTTAACAAGTTTGCATTTATCCTGGCAACAGCAGGATTTCATTTGCATTCATCCCGGCAACAGCGGGACCTCATTTTCATTCCTCCTGTCAACAATAGGACATCAAGCATGTTTAAATTCTGTCCGCCAGTCCTAACAGGTTTACATTTATCCTGGCAACAGCAGGATTTTATTTGCATTCTTCCTGGCAAAAGCGGGACCTCATTTGCATTCTCCTGTCAACAACAAGACTTCAAGCATGTTTATTTTTCTGTCCACCTATCTTAACAGGTTTGCATTTATCCTGGCAACACTAGGATTTCATTTGCATTCTTCCCAGCAACAACGGGATCTCATTTGTATTCTCCTGTCAACAAAAGGACCTCAAGCATGTTTAAATTCAGCCTTCATCCTGTCAACAATAGGACATCATCTGCATTTATCCTGGCAACAACAAGATTTCATTTACATTCCTCCCAGCAACAGCAGGACCTCATTTGCATTCTCCTGTCAAAAACTGGACTTCAAGCAAGTTTAAATTTTGTCCGCCTATCTTAACAGGCTTGCATTTATCCTTGCAACAGCAGGATTTCATTTGCATTCTTCCCGGCAACAGCGGGACCTCATTTGCATTCTCCTACCAACATTAGGACTTCAAGCATGTTTAATCTCTGTCCACCTGTATTAACAGGTCTGCATTCATCCTGGCAACAGCAGGATTTAATTTGCATTCATCCCGGCAACAGCGGGACCTCATTTGCATTCCTCCTGTCAACAACAGGACATTAAGCATGTTTAAATTTTGTCCGCCTGTCTTAAGAGGTTTACATTTATCCTGGCAACAACAGGATTTCATTTGCATTCTTCCTGGCAACAGCGGGACCTCATTTCCATTCTCCTGTCAACAACAGGACTTCAAGCATGTTTAATTTCTATCCACGTGTCTTAACAGGTTTGCATTTATCTTGGCAACAGTAGGATTTCATTTTCATTCTTCCCGGCAACAGCGGGATCTCATTTGCATTCTCCTGTCAAAAACAGGACCTTAAGCATGTTTAAATTCAGCCTTTATCCTGTCAACAACAGGAGATCATCTGCATTTATCCTGGCAACAGCAAGATTTCATTTGCATTCTTCCTGGCAACAGCGGGACCTCATTTGCATTCTCCTATCAACAACAAGACTTCAAGCATGTTTAATCTCTATCCACCTGTCTTAACAGGTCTGCATTCATCCTAGCAACAGCAGGATTTCATTTGCATTCTTCTTGATAGCAGCAGGACCTAATTTGAATTCTTCTGCCAATAACAGGACCTCAAGCATGTTTAAATTTTGTCCGCTTATCTTAACAGGCTTGCATTTATCCTGGAACCAGCAGGATTTCATTTGCATTCTTCCCTGCAATAGCGGGACCTCATTTGCATTCCCCTATCAACAACAGAACTTCAAGCATGTTTAAATTCTGTCCACCTGTCTTAACAGGCTTGCATTTATCCTGGGAACAACAGGATTTCATTTGCATTCTTCCCGGCAACAGCGGGACCTCATTTGCATTCTCCTGTTAACAACAGAACTTCAAGCATGTTTAAATTTTGTCCGCCTGTCTTAACAAGTTTGCATTTGTCCTGGCAACAGCAGGATTTCATTTGTATTCTTCCCGGCAACAGCAGGACCTCATTTGCATTCTCTTGTCAACAACAGGACTGCGAGCATGTTTAATCTCTGTCCACCTATCTTAACAGGTCTGCATGCATCTTGGCAACAGCAGGATTTCATTTGCATTCTTCCCGGCAACAATGGGACCTCATTTGCATTCTTCAGTCAATAATAGGACCTCAAGCATGTTTAAATTTTTTCCGCCTGTCATAACAGGCTTGCATTTATCCTGGCAACAGCAGGATTTCAGTTGCATTCATCCCGACAACAGCGGGACCTCATTTGCATTTTTCCTGTCAACAACAGGACATTAAGCATGTTTAAATCATGTCCTCCTATCTTAACAGAATGGCATTTATCCTGGCAACAACAGGATTTCATTCTTCCCGGCAACAACAGGACCCCCTTTGCATTCTTTCCTGTTGACAACGGGATTCGCATCAAGTTTACTTTTCTGCATATTGGCCTATAGTGTCAGGCCACCATCAAGTTTGCATTTCTGCATTTTGGCCTATGATGTCAGGCCTCCTTCTAGTTTTCTTTTTTGCATTTTGGCCTATAGTGTCAGGCCACCATCAAGTTTGCATTTCTGCATTTTTAGCCTAGGATGTCAGGCCTCCTTCATGTTTTCTTTTCTGCATCTTGGCCAATAATGTCAGGTGCGTTCATGGCCTATGTTGTCAGGCCACCATCGAGTTTCTTGCTTCGGCATCTCGGCCTATAGTGTCAGGCCTCAAGAATAGATAGATTTATGTACCTTGACCTATGTTGTCAGGCCACCTTGTACATACCTTACATTTCAGTTCTCGCATAGGTCGTTTTCACCCCACTGAGCCCGTCATAACGGGCCATTCTCTTCTACTTTGCCTGTTTTAACAGGCCATTTTCATCGCATGTTGCTTGCCCTAATAAGCAATCCCATTGCATTCCACGCCTATCCTAACAGGCCGTTATTCATTTCATTCAGCCTAATTAGGCCATGCCATTAAGCGTTGCATATTTAAACCCTATCGGCATATGAAGTCGGCAATGTCATTCAACCGCCACCCTCCAGGCATCCATGAGGTTCACTTTAAGCTCAAGGCTTCTAGTGTGGTTCTCGGATTTCTTCAAAGGCCTGCCTCGGATGTAAGGTGTTCACGTCTTTACTCACTTCCTACCACGATCATTTCTCATATTATCCGGTAAGAAAGTGAGTAAAGAGGGGCAAACTGTAAACACTCAATTATGTCCGAGGCCCCCAATTGTTAAAATCAATCAAGAAACCAATGTTAAATTAAATAATAAATAATAGTAACAACAAAAAAATAACAAAAATAATAAATCTGGAAAAGAAAGAAACTAATCAAAAAATTAAAAACAAAAAAAATAAAAATAAAAGTAAAGAATACAAACAAAAAAAGAATAAAAATAAACAACAGGAATTAAATAAATAACAACTAACAAAAAAGGTGAACAGAAATAAGAAAGAAGAATTTGAAATCAGAAATTAAAATAAAAATGAAAAAAGCTGGAAAAGAAAAGTGAAACCAAAGAAAGCTAACGAAATAAATTCAAAAGGGAAAATTGAAAATTGGATATAAATAGGTCAGAAGACACTTGGGCCGGGGGGTTTTTTTTCTTGGATGGCGATTACAGGGCTTCGAAGAACTCAGGGAGCAACGGCACGATTCTTCTAGGAACTCTGAGATTGAGATTGTGCTACTCTTCTTGGAAACCTTCGTAGGGTTCCTAATCTTGCTCACGCTCAACCTGAGGCAGAAGAGGAAGATTCATTTTGAAGGATCTTGCCGTGGTTCTCAATACAAACAATACGCTGATTGCATAGAGGTAAGCCACACTGTTTCTTTTCCCAGAACAAGAAATTTACATGAACGCCATGTTACCTCACATTTAAATTTAATTGGTGATTACCTTTGCTCGAACGCTTAGTTTATGGTGGTGTGTAAACACCCAATTATGTCCGAGGCCCCCCCAATTAGCAAAATTAATAAAAAAAACTGAACATAAAAATAAAAACAGAAAACAGAATAAACAGACAAACAGGAAAACAGGGAAACAGACAAAAATAAAAATAAAAATACAAAGAAGAAATAAATAAAATATAATAGGATAACAGTAAAATAAATAAAAACAGAAAAATAAAAAGAAAAAATATATATATACAATGTAAATTAAAAATCTGAAATAGGAATTAAAAACCAAAAAGAATATAATAATAGAATTAAATCTGAAAAATAAGTAAAAATAGGAAAAAAAATATTTAAAAAATCTGAAATTGAAAAAAATAAAATAAAAGAAATAAAAAACAGAATTGGAAACATATTTTAAATAAAAAAACAAACCGAATAAATAAAGGACGGAAAAAAAGAAGAAAAGAGAAAGAAAAAACGATTTTAACAGAATGAAGAAAGGGGTTCTTTCAATGAGATAGGAACGGCTTCTAGGGATTTTTTTTTTCGGGCGGGGGATCCTGCTTCTTGGTGAGAGGAAGAGCTCTTCTTGGGGGAAGAAATTGAAGACATCTTTGGAGGCTTGAAGAGGGAGGAGTTCAATCAAAGAAAGAAAAGAGAGGAAGCAAATGCTTCAGTGGAGGGTGGAAAACGCAACGTTCTTCTACCAAGTTTCCAGATTTTTCAGGCGAAAGATCTCTCCCAGGGGTTCAGTTCCAGCAATAGAAGGGAACACCAAACTGTTGCGCACTAATGTGAGCTTCACCTTGGTCCTGTCAGGTCAGTTATCATGCTTACCATAACAATCCTGATGTAAGAACTTTATGATAATTAGTTTAGGATTTATTCAGTGATTGTATGTTGAATTTGGCGTGGTAATAGCATGGTGCAAGAATTTGATTCTTGGTGCAAGTCACTATTTGTCTATACTCGTTTCAATCAAGTATCTAAGCGTGATTCATGTTAATTCTCACAATGGGATGATTGTTATCCAAAGAGAAACCTGTTATAGATTTAAAATAGATCGAATAGGCCTGTATTCATGCATATGGGACGTCAAGCAAAATCTTGCGGAGCTGTATTCTCAAGGTCAAGAACCCAAGGTGTAAGGACTTATAGATTTAATGGTACTTATTAGTTATGTTTACGCAATGCTGTAGTAATCTAGTAATCCTCTTAGGGCTCCTTGTACTGCATCCGCATGTATTCCTTTGGCTAGCTTCTGTTATACCTTCAAATTCATTGCTGAATTCTATGGCAAACCTCAAGAAGCTAGAGAACAGGAGCGATGCTGGGTGGTTAATTTGGAGAGAACAGTCTTGAAGGTGACCAACGTTACTCAAAAGAAGAGGCTGGTTCGAAGATAGGAGGGAACCAAACGAAATTTGTAGGACTGAGTTGATGGTGAAGATGGACGTTGAAGCTTCAGTGGAGGGAGTCTCATGTGGATGCAGCGGTTGGCCTCCTCAATATCTACTTTGAAGGTCCTGTACGTCGAGTAAAGAACGAGGCAAATATTCCATGCAAGTTATGCACGATTGTCCCGTGTCCGTTTGGTTTGCTTTAAAATAAAACCAGGATATTGGAAACTCAATAGAGGCCTTGGATTAGTGGTGGAATGGAAGTGCATGTGATGACCATGAGTTCGAACCTTGAATGCTACTGTTTGCTATAAAATTGTTAATTTGGAGCTATGTATGGTTATAATTAATTTCAGGCTCCAAAACTCCCACCCAGGCACTTAGCCCAGTGGTCGGACATGCTGTTCGTCACCCCTGGGGCGCGAGTTCGAATCGGCCAGGGAGCTTTTTTAATAAAACATGCCCAGACACACCCAGTAAAATACCAAATCTGCCCTCCTCAGTTTGGTAAAGCCAAAACTGCCCTTTAGAAATTCCACAAATGCCCAATATGTCCCAAAAATACAAATCTGTCCCTAGAGAATTCCAATAATACCCAACATGCCCCAAGACCAGAAATAACCATATTACCCCTAACCTTTTCTAATAATTCCCAACATGCCCTTGCCCCTTAACCTTTTCTAATAATTCCCAACATGCCCCTACCAGTACAATTACCAAATTACCCCTAACCTTTTCCATTGATTCCCAATCTGTCCCCACTTCTAAAATACTCATTTTACCCCTGATCTTTCCAATTAATTCCCAATCTGTCCCAACTTCTAAAATATCCATTTTACCCCTGATCTTTCCAATTAATTCCCAATTTGTCCCAACTTCTAAAATACCCATTTTACCCCTGATCTTTCCATTAATTCCCAATCTGTCCCCACTTCTAAAATACCCCATTTACCCTGATCTTTTCAATTAATTCCTACTTTATCCTGAATCCTCCTAATTGTAGATTAACCTCTAAAATTTCCATAATTTAAAACTAAGCCCAAAGGGATTTTTCTATAGTTCTAATTAATTCTTTCCTCAAATCCTCAAAACAAGTCCAAATTCTTTCTTTCACAAAAAATCAAATCCCATTTTTTAAAAATCAAGTCAAACTCCTTCAATTCAAGCTAAATCCCAAAAGTTCAAAACAAACTCTTATCAAGAAAATTCAAATAAAATTCTTTTTTAAATCAATCAAGATCAATCTTTCGTTTCATTTTTAATCAAGCTTATCGGTCCTAAGTCTCACGCATTGGATCCTAGGGACGAACTGGTAGCTTTTTCTGCTGTTCGCTTCCTAGGAATTCATATGGGTCCCAAGTGCAGCCGTAGTTGTCTTGGACCCTGTGCATATGTGGATTGAAGATCCTTTTGTAAAATTTCAATAAAAACTTCATTTTAGAATCCCTAAAGTCTCACGCGACGAACCCTAGGCACGAACTGGTAGCTTTTTTTGCTGTTCGGGGTTTAGGAATTCGTATGGATCCCAGTGCAGCCGTAGTTGTCTTGGATCCTGTGCATATGTGGATTAAGGATTCTCCTTAAAATATTCAAAAAAATCAAGCCATTTTCAAATATTACTTTCCAAGTAGCTCCGAAGGTCAAGCCTTCAAGCACGTTTCAAACATTCTATTAAACACTTTCGAAGGTCAAGCCTTCGAATCAAACCAGAACTACGTAAGCCTTGAGTTTCCCATTGCACCGGGGAATACGTAGGAGCAGGATCAAGTCCTGTCAGGCTAATCTCCATCGAATTATTTTTCACATTAAAGGGATCCAAACAGTTTTCAAAATCACACACTCAGTTTAGGGGTACCGTTCTTCTGAACGGGCGAGTAGGGTGCCTAACACCTTCCCTACTTGTAACCGACTCCCGGACTTAGAAGCTCATTCTCGAGTCAGGGTTTTTTCCAAATATTTTTCCTTTAATTAAAAATTTGGTGGCGACTCCACATCATCAATAAAATTCATTTTTCAAAAATTTAGCGAGTTCGTCGTCTCGTCGGAATTACGGTTGCGACAGATTGCGACTCCACTGGGGACATTAGAGAGTCAAGCCTGTTTAATTGAGTGTGTATTATATTTGATCCCTTCTCTGTTTATTTGCACAATCCATTTATCTGTTTATCTGTTTGTTTATTCTTTGTACAAACCTTATGATAGACGAACATTAAATTACTATATATATATATATCTGTACAATTTCCCCAATTGCAGGTATCCCAATTACTTGTGTGCCCTCATACATTACATATGCATTTATCATGAGTGGGGCCCTATACCCGGGTCTGAGTGCAACCTAGGAATAGAGGGATCTAGTGGTGTCACTTTGGGGCTTACGTCCTGTTTGACTATCACGAAAATCCCGGCTAGAGTGCGTCCTATTTGTAATGCCCCACAACTGGTAGCTTTTTCTGCTGTTGTGGCAAGCATTGCAGACTGGAACTTGGCTCTAGTGACCTCTACACCCCAGGATTACAGACCACCTTTGAGAGGTTCATATAAAAGGCCATAGATCCCTAAGACAGGTAACCCGCATGAGAAACAAAGAGGACACACACACCCCTCTCAAGATACAAGGAATTTGAAGGCTACAATTGGAGAGATACAAAAATCAAATCAAGATAAACATCAAGAAAACCAAAATAGAAGGAGAAACTTCCTAGGAAAAATTAGAAAAATATTTTGAAAATATAAAAAGAAAACTTAAAAAGAATGTTTTCGAAATAGGAAATTAGAAAGATAATCTTTTGAAAATACTGAAAAAATAAAAAGATTCAACAGATAGAAAATAAAATTTTGAAAAACTAAAGAATTTTTCTAGCAAAACTAAACAGTTTTTCTAAACAAAACCAAGGGTTTTCTAGCAAAATGAAAATACCAAAAAATACAAAACTACTAAGAATCGAAAAGAGCAACTTTCAATTATTCCAATTTCTAAAATTATTTGCACATAGCATGCATGCATTTTTCCATTCATAAATTTATCATCAAAAGAAAAGTTTCAAAATCACCTCATACACTCTTTCTACACATCATACTCATTTGCATTAACATCTTTATCATTCACGATTTTTGCATTCAAATTATTCCTCAAAAAATTAATTTTTAACTTTAACAGAAAAATTAGAAAAAGACAATTTTCTCGACATCCTTATAAGACTCGTGCACAATCAAGGATCATGGATGAGCTGGAGAGACAAAACGAGGAGTTGAGAAGTGAGGTCAAGACTCTAAAAGAGCAGATGGCCAAGCTGATGGAGGCCATGCAACTATCCAAACAAAAAGAGGAAAGGGAATCTCTACCGAGAGAACCAACTGACCCAATACATCCTCCTGGCTTCACTCCACCATTAACCATACCTCTGCAAACTGAAAGGGTTCATTATGGGTTTCCTCATGGGGATGCGCCCTCATACAAACAAACACAAGCCCAAACACATGACGTACCCTCAAACGCCATCTCACGAGCTCACCAAACAGCTGTTGGGGGAACGCATCCTATGTTCACCCGAGGGCCTCACCCTATACAAATACCATCTTCTCACCATCACCACATGTCAGAGGAAAACCCAAACCATCCTTCAAGTAAAGATACAGAAAAATGGAAGGGTCTAGAGGACAGGATCCGGGCAATTGAGGGAAACGCTTATGAAGCCAAAGATGCATCTGATCTATGCTTGGTACCAGACGTGGTCATCCTTCCCAAATTCAAGGTTCCTGAATTCGAGAAATACCAAGGAACCAGCTGTCCAAAGAAACATTTGACTATGTACTGTAGAAAGATGTCTGCATGTACTTACGATGAGAAGCTGCTTATCCATTTCTTTCAAGACAGCTTAACAGGGGCAGCTGCAACCTGGTACACTCAGCTAGAGCGGACACACATCCGTTCATGGAGGGATCTGGTTGAGGCTTTCCTCAAACAATATCAGTACAATGCCGAGATGGCTCCCGATCGAACCCAACTCCAGAATATGGCCAAGAAGGGGGATGAGACCTTCAAGCAGTATGCTCAAAGATGGAGGGAGTTGGCCGCTCAAGTACAACCTCCCTTATCCGAAAGGGAATTGGTCAGCATGTTCATGGACACACTCCAAGATCCTTTCTACGACAAGATGGTCGGCAGTATAACTTCTAGCTTCTCCGATGTCGTCATCATTGGAGTAAGGATCGAAGGTGGCATGCGCCGGGGAAAGATCGCACAAAAACCCACGGGGACAGTCAATACTTCCGATGGGTCTGGGAAGAAAAAGACAGGAGAGACCTGTAATGTGGCTTCTGATCAAGGCCCGTACACTCCTCAAGTGGCACCCTATGGTCCAGTTGGCTTTCGACCACCACCATATACACCATACACACCCTACATACCATATCCTTACATCGTCGCTGCATACCAAGCACCATACCATCCTACTTACAACTATCTGACACAAGTCCGACCACCAACACCATATACGGCCCAAACACAAGCCATAAGCCAAAATACCAACCAAGGTCAGAAAAAGGAGAAGAAGCCTGTCCAATTTGACCTATCCCAATCTCCTATACCGAGCTGCTACCTCGGTTGATTCAAAACTCTCTGGTCGCGCCTTATCCTTTGAAGCCTTAAGAGCCACCATATCCTAATTGGTACAATCCAAATGCCAGATGTGATTACCATGCAGGATTTATTGGTCATTCCACTGAGGATTGCCTAGCGTTGAAGTGAAAGGTACAAAGCCTGATTGATGCAAAATGGCTGGATTTTGGGAGGCTTGCTCCTAATACAGAAAACAATCCGTTGCCAAATCACGAGAGCCCGTCAACCAGCTGAAAGAGACGGGAATAGCACGACAGGGCGCCTTGTACAAATTGAGGATATTCATCCAGAAATTGTCGTACTTTTCAAAGTTAATCTTTTGTAAATAAATTTCAATGATTAATACAAAATTTACTTTTTCATGTTTCTTGAGCACGTGCTTTACATATTTGGCTTTACTTCTAAAAAATTTTTACCCTTCCTTTTCATCACTTAGCCCACTTCTTATTCCTATACCAAAACAATAAATACCAATTGGTGAGGATGCAAGTGCTGTAATAAATAATCTTCAACGTCTAATTAATCAAGCTTGAAAGAGAAAAGCCCAATGAGGAAGCAGAATAACAACCAGGGATTCTAGATCCCTATTCAAAGTGTCTTGTCAAATAAAACATCCCGCTGGAATCAAGTCTAAATTCAGGCAAAATTTAGGGATGCAAAATAAGATCCGCTGAATTGGAAGCCAAGATGACCCTGGCAAGGTCGATGTCAAAATTCAAAATTCAAGGAAAAGAAGAGGACCTGCTGGATTAAAGTAAAAAAATAATAATCCAGGCAAAATTAAGGTCAAAACATGAAATTCAAGAAGAAGAGAAACCCGCTGGATTAAAAGCTAAAAGAATCCAGGCAAAAGTAGGGTTAAAGTTCAAAATAATGATTGACAAAGTCATGATTAGAAAAAGGTCTTGCCGGTTTACAACAACAATTCAGGCAAAAGTCAGGATCATATAAAGAGCCCGCTAGGTTGCACACTCTCAAAGACGACCTAGGCAAAAGTTAGGGCACGGGCAAATGCTTGCCCACGCAAAAGTTAGGGCACAATCAAGCAGAAGGCCCGCTAGGTCAACAATCTTAACGACCTAGGCAAAAGTTAGGGCACAATCAAGCAGAAGCCCGCTAGGTCGACAATCCTAACGACCTAGGCATAAGTTAGGGTACAAGATCAAGAGCCCACTAGGTTGAAAACCCGTAAGGGCGACCTAGGAAAAAGTTAGGGCAATACAAAAGACCTGCTGGGTTAAAAGCTCAAAGGAACAATCCAGGCAAAATTAAGGTCGATTCAAGAATCCCAGGACAGCACGACATTTCTGCACCTCATATTCCCTAAAACTGGGGCAAAATTTTGTCATTTCTCGAGCTTGGCTAATTAGACAATCAAGATTACAAAAAGCAGCATTGATATTTTTCATCAAGAGGTGCCATTTGGGCAATCGAACCCACATCTCTTGTCGTCCTTTCCTTTTAAGTACACTACCTCAAACATCTCTTGCAAAACTCTTTATTTCCTTCTGTTGACCATCCCAAATCACTTTGCACACCTTAATAGCACACACGCCAAAAGAGATGTGAAAAATGTAAAAAATAAAAAGGATTAATTTTGAAAAGTGATGACAAGTCGGATGAATCCTCGACCGTTGCAACATGATAAGATTGTTTCCCAAAGATTCATCTTCGTACCAGCCATGATGCCACCAAAAAGGAGTGTGTCTTGCTCAATAATATTGACCACCGTTGGATCTCGAAGATCTTGGAAAAGAAAGTTCCAAAGCTGATCAGAAGCCAAAAGATTGACCAAAACACCGAACTTAAGTCAATCTAGCTCGTCTTGATTTTTGATTCTTGTCACACCAACTAGAGGGTTGTCGAGGAAGAATGTGTCAGAAAAAAATTAAAAATCAAGAGAAACAAAAAAGTTTTACACCATTTCATGGTTTGCATTCAATAGCATCTGTTTCATCAAATAATTATTTCAAGCATTAAAATAAGAACCCTGCATCATTCTGCACTTATTCAAGCATCATAAATACCATATTCCCTTTCATTCATTCAAACATCGCAATAAGCATTTTTTCATTCAAGCATTTCATAACTCATTTTTCAAAAACTAATTAAGACCTGGATAAAATTGCCTAAATCGATCATAATTAAAAGACTTCCAAACTGGGGCAAACGCCTGCCCACACAAAAAAAGGGGGTGTCAATTTGAGGTCATCCTCAAGTTCTGAATCAACTCAAACTGGGGCAAATGCTTGCCCACACAAAAATACAACTTGAGATCAAAATCAAGTTCAAACTAGGGAAAACGCTTGCCCACAAAAAGCTCTAATTTGAGGCTATCCTCAAATTCTGAACCAAGAACAAAACTGGAGCAAACACTTGCCCACACAGATATACAGTTTGAGATCAAAATCAAGTTCAAACTAGGGCAAACGCTTGCCCACAAAAGCTCTGATTTGAGGCCATCCTCAAATTCTGAACCAAGAACAAAATGGGGCAAGCGTTTGCCTAGAAAGTCCAAGATGAGGCAATCCTCAATTCCTCAACATCAGAAAATCAAACTGGGGCAAATGCTTGCCCACACGAATTCAATTGGGGGTTATCCTCAAATTCTAAGTCAAGCCCAAACTGGGGCAAATGCTTGCCCCACACAATTCAATTTGAGGTCACCCTCAAACACAATTTAAGGCCATGGAACAAACTAGGGCGAACATGCGCCTAGAAAATTCAAGTTGAGGCAATCCTCAATTCCAAAATTCCAAATTCAAGATAAGGCGAACATGCACCCAAAAAATTCAATTTGGGGCCATCCTCGGATTCTAAAACAAATCCAAACTGGGGAAAACATTTGCCCAAGAAAGATTTAGATTCAAGAACAAAACTGGGGCAAGCGTTTGCCTAGAAAGTTCAAGATGAGGCAATCCTCAATTCCGCAACGTTAGAAAAATCAAACTGGGGCAAATGCTTGCCCACTCAATTCAATTTGAGTTCATACTCAGATTCTAGATCAAGTCCAAACTGGGGCAAACATTTGCCCAAGAAAGATTTAAATTCAAGTTCAAACTGGGGCAAACATCTGCCCGAGAAAATCCAAGTTGAGGCAATCCTCAATTCCTCAACTCCAATTGAGTTCAATAGGGCAAGGTTGCCCAGAAAAATTCAAGTCAAGCTTATTGAAACCCTTCAAACTGGGGCAAAACGTTGGCCCAAAATTCTTTCAAATCAAGACGTCTCTCAGTTATCAAGAAATTTCCAAACTAGGGCAAAATGGTTGCCCAAGTCTCTTCAAGGAAACAACTATCAAGCGCTAGGTAAAATGTTTCATTCATTCCTGCTCACTGGCCTATATTGTTAGGCCATAGCGTGCTTCATTCTTTCTCATTCATGGCCTATGTTGTCGGGCTATAGCATGTTTCTATACATTCCTGCTCACTGGCCTATGTTGTCAGGCCATAGCATGTTTCATTCTTTTCCCTTCATGGCCTATGTTGTCAGGCCATCGCATCATTCATTCCTGCTCACTGGCCTATATTGTCAGGCCATAGCATGTTTCTTTCTTTCCCTTTCAGGCCTATGTTGTCAGGCCGCCATCTAGTTTAGATTTACTGCTTTCAGGCTTATGTTGTCAGGCCACCATCTAGTTTAGATTTACTGCTTTCAGGCCTATGTTGTCAGGCCGCCATCTAGTTTAGATGTACTGCTTTCAAGCCTATGTTGTTAGGCCGCCATCTAGTTTAGATTTACTGCTTTCAGGCCTATGTTGTCAGGCCGCCATCTAGTTTAGATTTACTGCTTTCAGGCCTATGTTGTCAGGCCACCATCTAGTTTAGATTTTCTGCGGCACGGCCTATGTGGTCAGACCTCATCAAATTTTATTTTCCGCATACATCTTGTCAAGCAGGATTTCATTTGCATATTCTCGGCAACAGCGGGACCTCATTTTCATTTTCCTGTCAACAACAGGACTTCAAGCATGTTTAATTTTCTGTCATCTGTCAAGCAGGTTTGCATTCATCCTGGCAACAGCAGGATTTCATCATTTGCCTTTTCCCGGCAGCAGCGGGACCTCATTTGCATTTTCCTGTCAACAACAGGACTTCAAGCATGTTTAAATTTTCCGTCCACCTGTCAAGCAGGTTTGCATTTGTCCTCGCAACAGCAGGATTTCATTTACATCTTCCCGGCAACAGCGGGATCTCATTTGCATTCTCCTGTCAACAACAGGACTTCAAGCACGTTTATTTTTCTGTCCACCTGTCAAGCAGGTTTGCATTTATCCTGGAAACAGCAGGATTTCATTCGCATCTTCCCGGCAACAGCGGGATCTCATTTGCATTCTCCTGTCAACAACAGGACTTCAAGCACGTTTATTTTTCTGTCCACCTGTCAAGCAGGTTTGCATTTATCCTGGCAACAGCAGGATTTCATTTGCATTTTCCCGGCAACAGCGGGACCCCATTTGCATTCTCCTGTCAACAACAGGACTTCAAGCACGTTTATTTTCTGTCCACCTGTCAAGCAGGTTTGCATTTATCCTGGCAACAGAAGGATTTCATTTGCATCTTCCCGGCAACAGCGGGACCTCATTTGCATTCTCCTGTCAACAACAGGACTTCAAACATGTTTAATTTCCGTTCACCTGTCAAGCAGGTTTGCATTCATCCTGTCAACAGCAGGATTTCATTTGCATTTTTCCGTCAACAACGGGATTTCCATCAAGTTTAAACTTCTGCATTATGGCCTATGTTGTCAGGCCACCATCAAGTTTAAATTTCTGCATCATGGCCTATAGTGTCAGGTCACCATCAAGTTTACATTTCTGCATAATGGCCTATGTTGTCAGGCCTCATGAAGTTTAGTTTTCTGCATCACGGCCTATAGTGTCAGGCCACCATCAAGTTTCCCTTTCTGCATATTAAAGTTTTCTTTTCTGCACTCCGGCCTATAGTGTCAGGCCACCTTGTACATACCTTACTTTTTAGTTCTTGCACGCTTCCCTGCCTCAAACAGGCCCTTTCCACTCCACTGAGCTTGTCTTAACAGACCATTCTCTTCTACTTTTCCCATTTTAACAGGCTATTTTCATTTCATTTTGCTTGTCCTAACAGGCAATCCCATTGCATTCCACGCATGTCCTAACAAGCCTTCATTCATTTCAGCTTACTTAGGTTATGCCATCTAGCTTTGTATATTTATACCCTATCGGCACAAGAAGCCGATAAAGTCATTCAACCACCGCTCCTCCGGCATCCGGGGGGTCCACTTTAAGCTCAAGGCTTCTGGTGCTGCTCGGATTTCTTCAAAAATTGCCTCAGACATAAGGTGTTCATGTCTTTACTCATTTCCTACCTCGATAATTTAGAGAATCATTTCTCACATTATCGGGTAGGAAAATGAGTAAAGAGGGGCAAACTTTAAACATCCAATTATGTCCGAGCCCCCCCCCCCCAATTAGCAAAATTAATAAAAAAAACTGAACATAAAAATAAAAACAGAAAACAGAATAAACAGACAAACAGGGAAACAGGGAAACAGACAAAAATAAAAATAAAAATACAAAGCAGAAATAAATAAAATATAATAGGATAACAGTAAAATAAATAAAAACAGAAAAATAAAAAGAAAAAATATATATATACAATGTAAATTAAAAATCTGAAATAGGAATTAAAAACCAAAAAGAATATAATAATAGAATTAAATCTGAAAAATAAGTAAAAATAGGAAAAAAATATTTTAAAAATCTGAAATTGAAAAAAATAAAATAAAAGAAATAAAAAACAGAATTGGAAACATATTTTAAATAAAAAAACAAACCGAATAAATAAAGGACGGAAAAAAAGAAGAAAAGAGAAAGAAAAAACGATTTTAACAGAATGAAGAAAGGGGTTCTTTCAATGAGATAGGAACGGCTTCTGGGTATTTTTTTTTTCGGGCGGGGGATCCTGCTTCTTGGTGAGAGGAAGAGCTCTTCTTGGGGGAAGAAATTGAAGACATCTTTGGAGGCTTGAAGAGGGAGGAGTTCAATCAAAGAAAGAAAAGAGAGGAAGCAAATGCTTCAGTGGAAGGTGCAAAACGCAACGTTCTTCTACCAAGTTTCCAGATTTTTCAGGCGAAAGATCTCTCCCAGGGGTTTAGTCCCAGCAATAGAAGGGAACACCAAACTGCTGCACACTAATGTGAGCTTCACCTTGGTCCTGTCAGGTCAGTTATCATGCTTACCATAACAATCCTGAAGTAAGAACTTTATGATAATTAGTTTAGGATTTATTCTGTGATTGTATGTTGAATTTGGCGTGGTAATAGCATGGTGCAAGAATTTGATTCTTGGTGCAAGTCACTATTAGTCTATACTCGTTTCAATCAAGTATCTAAGCGTGATTCATGTTAATTCTCACAATGGGATGATTGTTATCCAAAGAGAAACCTGTTATAGATTTAAAATAGATCGAATAGGCCTGTATTCATGCATATGGGACGTCAAGCAAAATCTTGCGGAGCTGTATTCTCAAGGTCAAGAACCCAAGGTGTAAGGACTTATAGATTTAATGGTACTTATTAGTTATGTTTACGCAATGCTGTAGTAATCTAGTAATCCTCTTAGGGCTCCTTGTATTGCATCCGCATGTATTCCTTTGGCTAGCTTCTGTTATACCTTCAAATTCATTGCTGAATTCTATGGCAAACCTCAAGAAGCTAGAGAACAGGAGCGATGCTGGGTGGTTAATTTGGAGAGAACAGTCTTGAAGGTGACCAACGTTACTCAAAAGAAGAGGCTGGTTCGAAGATAGGAGGGAACCAAACGAAATTTGTAGGACTGAGTTGATGGTGAAGATGGACGTTGAAGCTTCAGTGGAGGGAGTCTTATGTGGATGCAGCTGTTGGCCTCCTCAATATCTACTTTGAAGGTCCTGTACGTCGAGTAAAGAACGAGGCAAATATTCCATGCAAGTTATGCACGATTGTCCCGTGTCCGTTTGGTTTGCTTTAAAATAAAGCCAGGATATTGGAAACTCAATAGAGGCCTTGGATTAGTGGTGGAATGGAAGTGCATGTGATGACCATGAGTTCGAACCTTGAATGCTACTGTTTGCTATAAAATTGTTAATTTGGAGCTATGTATGGTTATAATTAATTTCAGGCTCCAAAACTCCCACCCAGGCACATAGCCCAGTGGTCGGACACGCTGTTCGTCACCCTTGGGGCGGGAGCTCGAATCGGCCAGGGAGCTTTTTTAATAAAACATGCCCAGACACACCTAGTAAAATACCAAATCTGCCCTCCTCAGTTTGGTAAAGCCAAAACTGCCCTTTAGAAATTCCACAAATGCCCAATATGTCCCAAAAATACAAATCTGTCCCTAGAGAATTCCAATAATACCCAACATGCCCCTGCCAGTACAATTACCAAATTGCTCCTAACCTTTTCCATTGATTCCCAATCTGTCCCCACTTCTAAAATACTCATTTTACCCCTGATCTTTCCAATTAATTCCCAATCTGTCCCAACTTCTAAAATATCCATTTTACCCCTGATCTTTCCAATTAATTCCCAATTTGTCTCAACTTCTAAAATACCCATTTTACCCCTGATCTTTCCATTAATTCCCAATCTGTCCCCACTTCTAAAATACCCCAATTTACCCTGATCTTTTCAATTAATTCCTACTTTATCCCGAATCCTCCTAATTGTAGATTAACCTCTAAAATTTCCATAATTTAAAACTAAGCCCAAAGGGATTTTTCTATAGTTCTAATTAATTCTTTCCTCAAATCCTCAAAACAAGTCCAAATTCTTTCTTTCACAAAAAATCAAATCCCATTTTTTAAAAATCAAGTCAAACTCCTTCAATTCAAGCTAAATCCCAAAAGTTCAAAACAAACTCTTATCAAGAAAATTCAAATCAAATTCTTTTTTAAATCAATCAAGATCAATCTTTCGTTTCATTTTTAATCAAGCTTATCGGTCCTAAGTCTCACGCAATGGATCCTAGGGACGAACTGGTAGCTTTTTCTGTTGTTCGCTTCCTAGGAATTCATATGGGTCCCAAGTGCAGCCGTAGTTGTCTTTGACCCTGTGCATATGTGGACTAAAGATCCTTTTGTAAAATTTCAATAAAAACTTCATTTTAGAATCCCTAAAGTCTCACGCGATGAACCTTAGGCACGAACTGGTAGCTTTTTCTGCTGTTCGGGGTTTAGGAATTCGTATGGATCCCAGTGCAGCCGTAGTTGTCTTGGATCCTGTGCATATGTGGATTAAGGATTCTCCTTAAAATATTCAAAAAAATCAAGCCATTTTCAAATATTACTTTCCAAGTAGCTCCGAAGGTCAAGCCTTCAAGCACGTTTCAAACATTCTATTAAACACTTTCGAAGGTCAAGCCTTCGAATCAAACCAGAACTACGTAAGCCTTGAGTTTCCCATTGCACCGGGGAATACGTAGGAGCAGGATCAAGTCCTGTCAGGCTAATCTCCATCGAATTATTTTTCACATTAAAGGGATCCAAACAGTTTTCAAAATCACACACTCAGTTTAGGGGTACCGTTCTTCTGAACGGGCGAGTAGGGTGCCTAACACCTTCCCTACTTGTAACCGACTCCCGGACTTAGAAGCTCATTCTCGAGTCAGGGTTTTTCCCAAATATTTTTCCCTTAATTAAAAATTTGGTGGCGACTCCACATCATCAATAAAATTCATTTTTCAAAAATTTAGCGTGTTCGTCGTCTCGTCGGAATTACGGTTGCGACATGGTGTTAAATCTCAATCGAAACATAATTTTGTTGAAATGTCCCCTGGACCTTGTTAATTCCCGAATAGGAAATATAACTGAATAGATTGGTCAAAATTCTATTGGATGAGCTAAATTCCATAGATAGTGTTCACTGGATCCGATTGTACAAGGCGCGGTTATGAGAGCCCCCTGTACCTCTCTCACAAGACGCGAGTAGCAGCTTTTGGATTGAAAACCAAACCTACAAATTAGTCGA
The DNA here is from genome assembly GCA_037954105.1 of Canavalia gladiata. Taxonomy (NCBI): domain Eukaryota; kingdom Viridiplantae; phylum Streptophyta; class Magnoliopsida; order Fabales; family Fabaceae; genus Canavalia; species Canavalia gladiata. Next base: position 21,027,793 of record CM075668.1, on the reverse strand, counting down.
CCTCAGTCCAGTAGTAAATATTACACTAAAGGTGCTCATTGGGGATATGTTGGTTGGTTCATAGTGGATGCAGAGTATAGTTGCCCGCAAATTTTGTAGTTAGACTCTGTTTCTGCTGCCTTAGACCATGCAGAAGTTACGTTATCTCAAGGTGAGTTCCTAAGGATTGCTTGGGATCATTCAAGCACGTCAAGTGTGCATGCGCCAGAGGCCATAAGAACTAGGTAAGGTCTAGCTGGGGATAGGACGACAACGGTGGTATTGTGTGAAGGTCAAGTCCTACTTTTATTGCTCCGCCATTATCAGAGGAAAAGGTCATTGCCTGAAGCGTTAGAATGGCTGGGTAGGGCAGTGCTAGAGGCCTTAACCAAGAGTACATAGGCTTTAGTCCCATTCAAGAAAAGTATAACCCCCCTAACGCTTACAGAACTGTTCCATGCAATACTTATCATGTCTTATAGTTTAACTATAGAGTTAGGATGGAAAGAACCCTTTATTGAGATAGGAGAGATGCTTATCGATCGAATGAACGTTGGGCAAGCCATCCCCAAAGGTGAGTGCTGTTACGAAAAGCAGGGGTTACTCCAATAACAGCTGCTCTGTTCCCGGATAGGCATTTTGTTTCAGGAGGCAGATATAGGCATCATCAAAATAAATGCCATAGAAGCTTATTACAACGACATCGCGTGTGATATACACAAATCATTAATGGCAGCTTGCACAAATGGTTGCCTCCTAAGCAAGAAAGGATACGCAGCGGCATTGACACACACCTAGAAAGCGGTCGGTGCAGAGAAGAGGATGTGAAGAGCAAATCCATGCACATTCAGGTTCCAAAGCACATCAGGGTGTACGTTCGAGCTCTTGGCTTCGCTACATGTGCAAAAAAACGCAGGAGTCACCTCTTCGTATAAGGCCATCAACATGGAACCTATAGCATTGCAGCCAGCCCGTATTACTCTTGGTTCATCTGTCGGAAGTGTTCGGGTTATACAAAGGTAGTGAAGGAGAAGCTTGTGTTCTACCTTAGATTAGCAAAGCTAGTAATTCATCCCTTAGAGAATGTCCATTACGCTCTGTAGATGAAAACAAGTTATGGATTAAATGATAACCAAGGCTTTGCTTAAAGGTAAGGTTGGGAGCAAGCTTCAATGAGAAGAAAAGTTCTCGGGATCACTGGACTCTAGGGGTATTGGTTGGGGCTCCAAGGTACGGTGGAAAACCCTCGTGTTAGTCACACAAAAGAATACCAAGGAAATCTCCGGCCTGAATCAAAAGGGAAGTCATATTCGTTTCACTCTTCAGTAGCTCATGCACATACGGCTTCGGCAACAGAAGTCACATGCAAAAAGAAGGGGAGGAATCCAAATGAATGAGCAGCCCACTAGAAATAATGAGGCCCCACCTTATGACGTACAACATTGGCTCTTCCTTTGCAAGGAATAAAGCATGTTGATTTGGATTGCCCTTCCCTTTTTCAAACAAATAAAAACCCATTTTTGCATTCCTTGATCTCACACGACGAGCTCTAAGCACGAACTGGTAGCTTTTTCTGCTGTTTGTTGTTTAGAGATTCGTATGGGTCCAAGTGCAGCCGTAGTTGTCTCGGGTCCTGTGCATATGTGGATTAGGATTGCCCTTCCCTTTTTCAAACAAATAAAAAAACTCATTTTTTCATTCCTTAATCTCACGCGACGAGCTCTAAGCACGAACTGGTAGCTTTTTCTGCTGTTTGCTGTTTAGAGAATCGTATGGGTCCGAGTGCAGTCGTAGTTGTCTTGGGCCCTGTGCATATGTGGTTTGGGATTTCCTTTCTCTTTTTCAAATAAATAAAAATCTTATTTTGCATTCCTTAATCTCACGTAACGAGATCTAAGCACGACCTGGTAGCTTTTCCTGCTGTTCGCTGTTTAGAGATTCGTATGGGTCCATGTGCAGTCGTAGTTGTCTTGGGCCCTGTGCATATGTGGATTAGGAGGCACCCTTAAAATATTTTCAAAAAAGCCACAATGTATTCGCCCCTTAAATTCAAACATCTTTCGAAGGTCAAGCCTTCAAATCAGACCTGAACTACGCAAGCCTTGAGTTTCCCATTGCATCGGGGAATACGTAGGAGCAAGATCAAGTCCTGTCAGGCTAACCTCCATCAATCTATTTATTTTCACATTAATTAAGGGATCAACCATTTTTTCAAAAATCACACACTCAGTTTAAGGGTACCGTTCTTCGGAACAGGCGAGTGGGGTGCTTTATACCTTCCCCACTAGTAACTGACTCTCGGACCTAAATCTCTTCCTCGAGTTAGGGTTTTTCCAAATCTTTTTCCCTTAAAAAAAATTTGGTGACGACTCCACACTTAATCAAATAAATTTATTTTAAAAGTTTAGTGAGTTCGTCATCTCGTCGGAATTACGGTTGCGACAATCATCACTAATCATCATCACCATGCTCATCCTCATCATCATCATCATCATCAACCTCATCATCATCATTGTTCATCATCATCATCGTCATCATCATCATCATCATTAAGATCATCATCATCATCACTAGCATCATTCATCATCATGCTCATCATTGTTCATCATTATGCTCATCATTGTTCATCATTATCATCGTACACCATCATCATCATCACAATCGCAATTATCACAATCACTATTATCATACATTATTGACCCATTGAATATCATCATCATCATCAATCATATTCGTCATCCTCTACATCATCATCATCATCATCATCATCATCATCATCATCATGCTCATCATCATGCTCATCGTCATGCCCAACATCGTACATCAACGTCATCATCATCATCATCATTATCAACATCGTCACCCTCAACATCATCATAAATAACCATCGTCATTCACAAAAAAATCAGCATCGTCAACGTTTATTGTTCATCATCATCATTATCACATAGATCGTCATCATAATCATCACTATCATCATTCATCGTCATGCTCATCATCGTTCATCAACTGCATCATCATGATCATTCATCATCATGATCATCACAATCGCCATCGTCACCATTAGTATCATCATTCATTATCAACACAATGAATATCATCATCATCATCATCATCATCATCACTATTATCATTCATCATCATGCTCATCATTGTTCGTCACCATGTTCATTAGTGTCATCATCGTTCATCGTCATCATCATCATCATCATCATAAATACTCATCATCATCCAGAAAAATAAATCATCATCATCAACGTTTATCGTAGTTCATCATCATCATCATCATAATCGCCATCATCACCATCACTATCATCATTCATCATCAAGAATCCTATTTGTCATCATCATATCATCAAGATTATCATCATTCATCATCATGCTCATCATCGTACATCAGCGTCATCCTCGTTCATCATCATCATCATCGTCACCCTCAACATCCTCATAAATCATTATCATCATCCCCAAAAAAACATCATCATCAATGTTTACCGTAGTTCATCATCATCATCATCATCACTATCATCATTCATCATCATGTCTATTATTGTTCATCATCATGCTCATCATCGTTCATCATCATGCTCATCATCATTCATCGTTCATCATCATCATCATCATCATCATCATCATCATCGTCACCCTCAACATCATCATATATCATCATCGTCATCCACAAAAAAATCATCATTATCAACATTTATCATAGGTCACGATCATCATTGTTAAGATCATCATCATCATGATCATGCTCATCATCATTCATCATTATGCTCATCATCATCGTTTCATCATTACCATTTATCATCATCATCATCACAATCGCGTTCATCACCATCACTATCATCATTCATTATCAATACATTGAATATCATCATCATCATCAATCCTATTCGTCATGCTCAACATCATCATCATTATGAAGATCATCAACATCATTAGTTATTCATCATCATGCTCATTATCGTTCATCATCATCATCATAAATCATCATCATCAATGTTTACTATAGTTCATCATCATCATCATCATCATCAAGACCATCATCATCATGCTCATCATCGTTCGTCATCATCATCTTCATCATCATTGTTGATCCTTATTATCATTATCATCATCGTTCATCATCATCATGCTAATCATCATTCATCATCATCATCATCATCATCATCATCATCATCACAATCACCATCATAACCATTACTATCATCATCATTATTGTCACATTATCATCATCAACGTTCATCATTATCATCATTAAGATCATCATCGTAATCATCATGCTAATCATCGTTCATCATCATGCTAATCATCGTTCATCATCATGCTTCTCATCATCAACATAATCGCCATAATCACCATCACTATGATCATACATTATCGACATATTGAATATCATCATCATCATTCCTATTCGTCATCCTTAACATCATCATCACCATCATCATCAAGACCATGATCATCATCATCGTCATCAAGATCATCATCACTATCATTATTCATCATCATGCTCATCATTGTTCATCATCATCATCTTCATAAATCATCATCATCATCGTCATCCAAAAAACAATCATCATCATCAATGTTTACCATAGTTCATCATCATCATCATCAAGAAGATCATCATCAGGCATCATCATCATTCATCGTCACCATCATCATGATCATGATCATCATGATCACAATCGCCATCATCACCATTATTATGATCATTCATTATCATCACATTGAATATCATCATCATCATGAATCCTATTAATTCTTTTCAACATCATCATCATCATCACAATCACCATCATCACAATCACCATCATCACCATCACTATCATCATTCATTGTCGACACATTGAATATGATCATCATCAATCCTATTCGTCATCCTCAACATCATCATCATCAATCTTATTCGCTATCCTCAACATTATGATCATCATCATCATCATCATTATCATCATCCTCATCCTCATCCTCATCATCATCATCATAATCACATCATCATCATCATCATCATCATCATTGTTCATAATCATCGTCATCAATATCATCATCATCATCATCATCATCATCATCGTTCATGATCATGCTCATAATCGTACATCACCATCATCATCATCACCCTCAACATCATCACAAATAATCATCGTCATCCAAAAAAAATTCATCATCATCATCACTATCATCATTGATCATCATGCTAATCATCATACACCAGCGTCATCATCGTTGATCAGCATCACCATCACCACAATCTCCATCATCACCGTCAATATCATCATTCATTATCAACACATTGACGATCCATCATAATCATCATCATCACAACAGCCATCATCATGATCATTATCATCAAACATTAACAATATATTGAATATTGTCACCATCATCAATCTTCTTTGTCGTCGTGATCATCATCATCTTCAATCATCATCATCCAATAAAAAATATCATCATCATCGTCATCATCATCAACACTATCATCATTCATGATCATGCTCATCATCATTCATCATCAAGCTCATCATCATTCATCATCAAGCTCATCATCGTTCATCATCATCATTCTCCTCATCGTTCATCATCATCACATTCGCCATCATCATACATTATTGATACATTGAATTTCATCACCATCATCAATCCTATTCATCATCTCTAACATCATCTTCGTCATCATCATCATCACAATCACCATCATCACCATTACTAATACAACCCACTTGGGAGGAGGAGGATGGACCTAGTTGGAGCTGGAATTGAAGCTCAAAATTCTGCATAGTTTTGGGAGCTCCTCAAATTATGTTCAATGTAGCACAAAAATTGTGCAAAGAAATGAAAATACGATGAAACATAAATTTGCAGAATGTAAAGTGGGAATGAGGGAAGGTTATTGCAAGAATTAAAGGCTGGAAATAAAGTGCAGAAATGGAAGAAAAGGAAAAATGAAATTGACCAAAATTAAAGGGGAAAGGGGTTGAAAATTAAAGCATAAACTTAGAACCAGAATTGTAAATTGCAAGAAGGTAAATGGCAGAATGTAAATTGCAGAAAAATAATTCCTAAGCTAGGCGCCACTCCACTAGTTAGAGGAAGCTAGGAAGATAAGCCAAGTTCCACCACATTGGAGGCTCCAATGATAAGGAAAGGGGTCTTGACCTCAAGAACAAGAAAAAGGAGAAGAAAAAGAAGAGAAAGCTGCTCTCTCAAAAGAATTCTCGGATTCCTATAGTATAAAATGACCAAATGTGCCATTTGCTTACATTAAGCCCTTATCTATAGGAAAAAGGGAAGGGGGTTGCTTGGTTGTGGGTTTGGGCTACCCTTAACCAACCAAGCTCTTAACCTAAGTCTGTTCCTGTTCTAAATAACCTATTCTTATTCCATGTTGGAATCAGCTATTCCCACTTTTACAGCTTAAAGAAAAATACAACCAAATTAAAATTAGGAAAAATTTCAGTTTTATTATCCTTAAGCTACAAATGTAGACTCCACATATTTCTCTTGAACACCAATTTCCATGCTCACATCATCCTCTCCCCGTTAAAAGCATTCACCCTCGAATGACAATCAGCAATTTCTGCAAAACAAAGGACACAAATAAGAGTAGAAGAGTATATGTGTTTATGGAAGAAAGAAAATTATGGACAATTCTAGGATCAAATACGAACCTCTTTAATTTTTCAAATAGTCCAAAAAATGGTAAAGCAAATTTGACTAGGAACAAAAGGTTGATTCGATCTGCAAGCTCATAGTTATTAACAAACATGTCCCAGGTAAACTTACGAGCTTTGATCCATTTTATTTTCCCTAAAGAGATCTTAGTGTTATGAATATTTGTAATTCCTAACAAATTAAGCATCCTAGACGCATTATCATAAAACTAGGATTGAAGCATGCTAAGGGCCTTAATATGTGAGAATTCACTATCACTATGAAGCATATGAGACAATGGTGATAATCTAGGCATATGAATGGATCTAGACACATGATCTCCAACAAATTTTTCAACAATGGTGCCCCAAATGTTGGTAGAAGGCTGGAGTTCCATCAGTTCCATCTCTTGATTACTCTTTGTAAAGGAGAACATTTTGAACCCCTATGATAGGTGAAAGGAATTGAGGAACACTAGACACTAAGTTTTCTTGATGTTCAATACCCCTTACAGGTGGCAACCCTAGAGGTAACTCTTTGGGGAACACATCTCGGAACTCTTCTAGAAGTTCTTAAAGTTCACTAGACTCAAGGTTTGGTTGAGTATTCAAGCAATACTCTTTGCACATGAGCATGTACATAGGGTGTCTAACTAGAAGAGTTTGCCTAATTTCTCCTTGATTAATGAAGAGGTTTTTATCCTTTTCCTCATGTCTCAACCTCTTATCTTTTTTTTATTCTTTCCTTTAATTTCCTTCTTTTCTTCCTCTCTTTTCTTTTTCATTTGTACTTGATCTTTACAAACCTCACTAGGGGCCAAGGGAACTAAGGTGACCTTTTGGGAATTAAAAACAAAGGAATTCCTATTGCTATGCCCATCATGGTCAACTTTCCTATCAAATTGCCATGGCCTTCCCAAGAGCACATGACTTGCTTCCATGGGCACAACATCACAAGTTACTTGGTCAAGATACCTACCTATAGAAAAGGCAACTAAGACTTGCTTATCCACTAAGAGGTCCCCATTGTCACTCAACCATTGCAACTTGTAAGGCCTAGGACATGGGGTAGTAGTTAATCCTAACTTTTGTACTAGCCTAGCACTAGCCACGGTTGTGCAACTTCCCCCATCTATAATCAAAGAACATGTCTTCCCCCCAATCACACACCTTGTGCGAAAAATATTTTCTCTTTGGCTCTCATCTTCCCCGTTGACCATGCCTTCCTAGTAATCTCCTAACAATGAGAAGATCACCTTCGGGGGCATACTCTAATCCTTCTTCACTAGAAGAGCTAGTGGCACTAGAGCTAGAGTTTTCACTTGAGGATTCCAAATATGAGACTTGTCCATTATCTCTAAGGAGCATGCTCTTCTTGTTAGGGCATTGAGAGACAATGTGCCCTCGTCCCAAACACTTGAAACACTTAATGGATGATTCCTTTTTTATTGGAGTGGATGAGGTGTTGGTCTTTTCTTTCTTGGAATCTTTAATTTCCCTAGGATCTTTAGGCTTAAAAGGAACATCCTTGTGGCCTTCCTTCCTCTTATTTTCCTTCCAAGAAGGCTTTGAGGTTGAGTATCTACTCTTACCTTTTCTATGGAGTTGTTGTTCTACCTTTTGGGCTTGGTGGTAGAGTTCATTCAAACTCATATAGTTGTGGAGTTCCACAACATCCCTAATCTCATCCTTAAGCCCTTCAAGGAATCTTGTCATTCTAGCCTCCTCACATTCTTCTATGTTGGCTCTAATGATGGCTACCTCTGTATCTTTGTAGTACTCATCAACAGTGCTATTACCTTGGGTTAATCTTTGGAACCTATTATGAAGCTCCCTAAGGTAATGAGGTGGTACATACCTATTCCTAAGGATGGCTTTCATTTCTTCTCAAGTCTCAATAGGATGAAACCTAGTTCTCTCTTTCACTAGCTTATCCCACCAAATCAAAGCATAGTCTGAAAATTCAAGATTAGCTAGCTTTATCCTATGTTCCTCCCTCACATCATAGCACATGAAAATTTGCTCTACCTTCAACTCCCATGATAGGTAGATTTCAGGGTCATTCAACCCTTGAAATTTTGGAATTCTAAACTTGGTTCCATCTATTCTTTCTTGGTTTCCATTTTCTCTCCTACCTCTATTCCTAATCCTAGAATCATCCCTATGTCTATGGTTATTTCTAGAAGAAGCTCTATGACTATGATGGCTAGGAGAATGTCTATCTTTACTTCTATGGATCCTACTCCTAGTTGAATTTCTAACCCTAAGTGGAGACCTAGATGATTCCCTATCACTCTCATGCCTACCTTGATTCCCACCCATGTGATTATTCCTTTGGTTTCTTCTAGAGGATTCATAAAATTCTTCTTGTGAAAGTTCCTCCCTAGGTGAATCAATTTTATTTTTTTTTTCTTAGAACTACTAGGCCCTTCATTTTGTTTCTTTTTAAACAAAGTCTCATTCCTGTTTTCTAGTTCATACAAACGATCTTCAAATTGTTCACTTTATTTTCTTAACATTTTTTCAAAGGTTTGGGTAAGGGCTTCTAATTGTAACCTACTGAAGCTAGGTGGATAATCACTTTCCCTCATGCTACTCTCCACTCAAGTCACAAGATATGAAACAAATCAATTAAGAAAATCACAAATATTCTAAGTACAAATTCCTACCACATAAAACACTTGAAAAACTAAGAAATTAAAATGTAGAAAGTTAATTGGTTTCTTACACAAGTCAAGGTCCAAGATAGGGAAAGATAAGTAACAAGTAGTCACATAGGCTAAGTTGTAAACCTAGCAATTATGGAACCCCGTTATTACTCCTTTCAACAAGCACACTTAGACTCCTCCATATGGCTCCTTAAAACCACACAAAGGCCTTGGAACTTACACACAATTATTAACAAAATTACAAGGAAAATTCCTAAGTACAAACTAAATCAAAAGGATTACAATGTTATAACCCTACTACAACCAAATTCTAAAATTACAGCAAAAAGGAAGTCCTAGTAAGAGAAATCCTAATCTATTACAAATGGGTAAATTCTTCAAGTCAAGCTTCAAGTCCAAGTCCTCTCCAAGTTTAGCTGCAAGTCAACAAAATTTCTTTCTTAGGGATGCATACTAAATTAAACCAAGAATGCTTTGCAAACCAAGAAATTGTTAGCACAATTAAAACCAATTACTTCCTTCCTTCCCAAGTGTTTGCCACTCTTAGTCACTCAATTTGGTCTTGCTTTACCCTTGAAGAAAAAGACACATATTCAACTTAAAATTAGAGGCCTTGATGTTTCCAATGTGGTAAAAAACTTAACTCATCCAGAATTCAAGAATGGACAAAACATAGGAATTTTGGAGACAAACAAGAAACTCTTATCACAAAAATTAGCTAAACTCAAAGGGATGAAAATTGTGACAAACTAGAATTCAAAGAAGACAAGCAACAATTAAGTGGTGAAAAAAAAGGCACTCAAAAGGAATTCAAGAAGGATGAATGGATTTCAAACTTGTGTGAATTGTTCTTAAAACTGAACTTAACCTTTCTTTGAAAAAAATCATTCATATGCATCATAGTTCATTCAAGAGGATAAATCCAACTCAAGTTGTTCAACACACTTCAATTGATCCCAAACTCAACTCAAATATTACAATTGAAATACAATAAAATGAAACTTGAAGATCATTCAAATCTGGCCAATTTTTTTTTTACTTTTTTTTTGAAAAAAATTCTGCCAAGATTTTTTTTTTCACATTTTTTTTTCGATTTTTTTTTCATTTTTGTTCTTTGTTGATTCTTACTTTTTTTTTTCTTGTATCTTTTACGAAAATGTAATGTACACTTATATCACTCCAAAACAAGCACAAGATTAACACTTAAACAGCCAACAACAATTTTTTCAAAGATCAAACACAAACTTCCTCAAGAACACATGAAGAATAGTAATGAACATGATGAACAATTTTCAAAATTTTTCCAAAATAATTGAGGGGGTTTTTGAGGCAACAATGATCAAGTTACAATTTCAACAACAAAACCCACAAATTCCAAAGGATTTGAGAGAACAATAGGCTTGTTCTTGCTGGAAATACTTAGAAAGAAAAACCAGAAAAGGGGTTCTTCAATTTCTTGACATTTTGATGTAATTTTGAGCAAATTCACCGATTAAATTGATGTTTAAGCAAGGGCCCAACAACATATGACTCAAAGCAACACAAATTACATGTGAATTCAAGCAAGAAGGGGTTGAAAATATGCAGAAAAACTAGAACAAAAACAGAGACGAAAATGGGAGAAGAAGATGATGAAAAAACGAGAAAAGTGAGAGAAGTTACCTCCAAACACCAAGCTCTCTAATACCACATAATACAACCAATTTGGGAGGAGGAGGATGTACCTAGTTGGAGGTGGAATTGAACCTCGAAATTCTGAGCAGTTTTGGGAGCTCCTCAAATTTTTGTCAATGTAGCACAAAAATTATGCATAGAAATGAAAAGATGATGAAACATAAATTTACAAAATGTAAAGAGGGAATTGGGGAAGGTGATTGCAAGAATTAAAGGCTGGAAATAAAGTGCAAAAATGGAAGAAAAGGAAAAACAAAAATGACCAGAATTAAAGGGGAAATGGGCTGAAAATTAAAGACATAAACTAAGAACCAGAATTGTAAATTGCAAGAAGGTAAATGGCAGAATGTAAATTGTAGAAAAATAATTCCTAAGCTAGGTGCCACTCCACTAGCTAGAGGAAGCTAGGAAGATAAGCCAACTTCCACCACATTGGAGGCTCCAATGATAAGGAAAGTGGTCTTGACCTCAAGAACAAGCAAGAGGAGAAGAAAGAGAAGAGAGAGCTGCTCTCTCAAGGGAATTCTCGGATTCCAATAGTATAAAATGACCAAAGGTGAAATTTGCTTACATTAGACCCTAATTTATAGGAAAAAAAAGAAGGGGGCTGCTTGGTTGTGGGTATGGGCTGCTCCTAGCCAACCAAGCCCTTAAGCTAAGCCTATTCCTATTCTAAATAGTCTATTCTTATTCCATGTTGGAAGAAACTATCCCTACCTTTACAAGTTAAAATTCTGAATTCCATAATTTCCTTGAAGGATATTCCATGGATGACATTTCTTCATGATATTCCTTCCTTTTGAGAAGTAATGCTTCCACCTCTTGTTGAATTCTCTTGGCCCTTGACCTAGTGGTTGGTCCCTCAATGATGGTGCTCACATCAAATCCTGTTGTTGCCAGGATGGATGCAAATGAGATCCTGCTGTTGCCAGGAAAGATGCAAGATATTAAACATGCTTGATGTCCTGCTGTTGCCGGGAAAATGCAAATGGAGTCTCGCTGTTGCTAGGAGAATGCAAAAGAATCCTGCTGTTGCCAGGATGGATGCAATTGAGATCCTGCTGTTTCCTGGAAAGATGGAAGAAATTAAACATTCTTGATGTCATGTTGTTGCCGGGAAAATGCAAATAGAGTCCCACTGTTGCTGGGAAAATGCAAATGAAGTCCCGCTGTTGCTGGGAAAGATGCAAATAAAGTCCTGTTGTTGCCAAGAGAATGCAAATGGAATGCTGCTGTTACCAAGATGAATGCAAATGAAGTCCTGCTGTTGCTAGGAGAATGCAAGCCTGTTAAGGCAGGCAAAGATGCAATTGAGAAGGTCTTTTAAGACAAGCAAAGGGAAATGAAAATGAACTGTTAAGACAGGTAAAACATAGGTAAGGTCATGTTGTCGATAGGGAAGATGCGAGCTTGTTAAGACAGGCGGAGGGAAATGGAAATGACCTGTTAAGACAGGCGAAGTGAAAAATGCCCTGTTAACACAGGTATTGTAGAACTGGTATGTTAAGACAGGCATGGTAAAATGAAACCTAGACAATGCAAAGGTGAAATGAGAATGAGACCTGTTGAGACAGGTAATGCAGAGGTGGCCTGTTAAGACAGGCGTGGTAAAATGAAAAATACATGTTAAGATAGGCAAGGCAAGAATGAAATGAAAAGAGACCTGTTAAGACATGAAAAGATGAATGAAAATGACCTATTAAGACAGGTGATGTAAAAATGAAATGAAGAGAGACCTGTTAGGTCAGGTAATGCAGAAGTGGCTTGTTAAGACAGGCATTGTAGAATGAAAAGGACCTGTTAAGATAGGTGATGTAAAAATGAAATGAAGGGAGACATGTTAGGATAGGTAATGCAGAAGTGGCCTGTTAAGACAGGTGATGTAAAAATGACATGAAGGGAGACATGTTAGGACAGGTGATGCAGAAGTGGCCTGTTAAGACAGGCATGGTAGAATGAAAAGGACCTGTTAAGACAAGTGATGTAAAAATGAAATGAAGGGAGAACTGTTAGTACAAGTGACGCAGAAGTGGCCTGTTAAGACAGACATGGTAGAATGAAAAGGACCTGTTAAGATGGGTGATGTAAAAATGAAATGAAGGGAGACCCGTTAGAACAGGTGATGCATAAGTGGCCTGTTAAGACAGACATGGTAGAATGAAAAGGACCTGTTAAGACAGGTGATGTAAAAATGAAATGAAGGGAGACCTGCTAGGACAGGTGATGCAGAAGTGGCTTATTAAGATAGGCATGGTAGAATGAAAAGGACATGTTAAGACAGGTGATGTAAAAATGAAACGAAGGGAGACCTGCTAGAACAGGTGATGCAAAAGTGGCCTGTTAAGACAGGCATGGTAGAATGAAAAAGGACCTGTTAAGACAGGTGATGTAAAAATGAAATGAAGGAAGACCTACTAGGACAGGTGATGCAGAACTATATGAGAATATCAAGAAATTCCTTGTCGAGATCACGGTGTGTCCCAAAACACAGGCAAATTGCCTGATATTTGAATAGGTGAGAAGGAATATAAATTTCTTTATCAGATGTTTTGAACAACTTATTTTGAATCAAAATAAATTACTGATTTTACCTTGAATTGAAGGTTTTTTAAGCAATTGATAACTACTTTCTCTTGAAGAAACTTGGCCAAACATTTTTCCCCAGTTTAGAAGATTTTTGACAATCGAGGAATGCCTCAATTTGAATTTTTCCGAGCAAACGTTTGCCCCAGTTTGAATTTTCTTCTTCAAGATTGCCTCAATTTGAAATATTTTTATTTTATTTTATTTTATTTTTATTATTATTATTATTATTTTGGGCAAACGTTTGCCCTAGTTTGAATTTTCTTCTTAAATTTGATGATTGCGTTAATTTGAATTTTTCTAGGTAAAGGTTTGCCCTAGTTTGAATCTTGATTTGGAATTAAGGGTTGCTCAATTTGAATTTTCCTGGGCAAACGTTTTCCCTAGTTTTGAGTTTTTCTTTTTGAAAGTGAGGATTGCCTCAATTTGAATTTTTCTAGGCAAGTGTTTGCCCCATTTTGAATTTTCTTTTTGAAATTGAGGATTCCCTCAATTTGAATTTTTTTGGGCAACTGTTTGTCCCAGTTTTGAGATTTTTAGAAATCTTTTTAATTTTAAATGGTTTGGGCAATTTGCCTTGGTCTTGATGCGATGTTCGAATGAGATGCTTATGTGATGCTTGAATGAATGAAAAATGATGCAATGTTTGAATGACCAGATGTTTATGTGATGCTCGAATAAATGCGAGAGGATGAGATGTTTAAACTTATTTATTGCTTTCTGATGCTTGAAATGATTATTTGATGAAATGGATGCTATGGGATGAATGCATGCCATGAGATGGTTTAAAAACTTTTGTTCTTTTTAATATTTGATTTTTCTTCGACATTTTCCTTTCTCGACAACCTTATAATTGGTATAAGGGGAATCAAGATTCAAAATGAGCTAAACTGACTCTGTTTCTTGGTTTCTTGGTCAATTTCAGAATTTTCCTTTTCAAGATCTTTGAGACCCAACAGTGGTCAGCATTATTGAATAAGACACACTCCTTTGTTTCGATGGCATTGTGGCTGGCAGGAGGATGACTTTTTGGAAATAGTCATGCCATGTAGCGATGGTAGAGGATTCATCTAATCGCCATGACTTTTCAAAATTAATCCTTTTTTTATTTTTACATTTTTCACATTTTTTCGGCATGTGCACTATTGGGGTGTGCAATGTGATCTTGAATGGTTAATGGGAGGAAATGAAGAATTCTGTGAGTGATGCTTAAGGTAGTGCATTTGAGAGGAAAGGGCGAAGAATGTTGGTTTGATTCCCAAATGGCACCTTTTGATGAAAAATTCCAATGCTACTTTTCATAATCTTGATTGTCAAATTAATCAAACTTGAGAAATGGAAAAAATTTTGCCTTAGTTTCATAAGACCTGAGGTGTAGAAATGTTAGCTTGTACTGGGATTCTTGATTGACCTTAAATTTTTCCTGGGTTGTTCTTTTGAGTTTTCAACCCAACAAGTCCTTTGTTCACCCTAAATTTTGCCTAGGCCGCCTTTGCCGGTTTTCGACCTAGCGAGCCTTTTGCTTGTGTGCCCTAACTTTTGCCTAGGCCGGCCTTTGAGGGTTTTCGACCTAGCGAGCCTTTGTTTACGTGCCCTAACTTTTTCCTAGGTCGTTCTTTGAGGGTTTTTGACCTAACAAGCCTTTGTTTGTGTGCCCTAACTTTTGCCTAGGTTGTCTTTGAGAATTTTTGACCTAGCGAACTTTTTATTTGTGTGCCCTAACTTTTTCCTAGGTCGTCTTTGAGGATTACCGGCCTAGCAGGCTTTGTTTTTCTAATCCTATTTTTGCCTAAATTGTTTTTGGAATTAGGCAAGACATTTTCTGATCATGACTTTGTCGATTTATTTTTTTGAATTTTGACCCTAATTTTGCCTGGATTGTTTTTTATTTTAATCCAGTGGGTTTCTTTTCTTTTTCTTTTTATTTTGCCTAGTTAGATCTTTTATTTTGTCTTACTCGGGTTTGTTTTGATTTTCAATTCAGCGGATCTATTTCGCATCCCTAAATTTTGCCTAGATATGAACTTTTGATCCAGCGGGATATTTGTTATTTCTCTTGATTTGGGATCCCTACTTGAATTTCGATTCTGTTTATTCTGCTTCCTCAATTGATTTTTCTTTGAATTTGATTAATGAGACGCTCAAAATTATTTATTACAGCACCGACATTGTCACCAACAGGTATTTATTATTTGGATATAGAATGAGAAGTGGGTTCAATCATGGAAAGAATGATAATTTTAATAGGGAAAGTCAATGATGTAAAACACATGGCCAAACAACGTCAAAACTGTAATCTTTGTATTTCTCATTGAAATTTGTTACAAAAGATTGATTTTGAAAAGTATGAAAATCGTTGGATGATTTATCATGTGGATCTGGCTCTCCCAATGCACCATCATCAAGTAATTATTGCCACAATTTCTTTCAGCTAGTTGATGGGCTCTCATGATTTGGCAATGGATTATTTCCCACATTAGGAGCACACTTTCCAAAATCCAGCCATTTAGCATTAATCAGGCTTTGCACCTTACGCTTCAGGGCTTGGCAATCTTTTTGTAATGACCAATAAACCCTGCATGGTAGTCACACCTGGCATTTGGATGATACCATTTAGGAAATGGCGACTCTTGAGATTTTAAGAGGTAACGAGCGACTAAAGTGTTTTGGATTAAACGAGGCAGCAGCTCAGTATAGGTCATTGGGATAGGATCAACTTGGACAGGTTTTTTCTCCTTTCTTTGGCTTTGGTCATTGTTTGGGCTTATGGCTTGTGTTTGGGCCATATATGGTGTCAATGGTTGGATTTGCATTAGCTGGTTATAGGTTAAAGGGTAAGGTGTTTGATAAGTTGTGGCAATGTAGGGGTATGGTGTATAAGGTGTATATAGTGGTGGTTGGAAATTGGTTGGCCTATAAGGTGCCATCTAAGGTGCGTATTGGCCTTGACTGAAAGCCACATTATGGGTTTCTCCTGTCTTCTTCTTCCCTAATTCAGTGGAAGCGTTGATTGTCCCTGTAGACTTGTGTGCGATCCTTCCATGGCGCATGCCACTTTTGATTGTTTCCCTTATGATGACGACATCAGAGAAATTGGCGGTCACACTACCAATCATCTTGTCATAGAAGGGGTCTTAGAGTGTATTTATGAACATGCTGACCAGTTCTTTTTCAGATAATGGGGGTTGCACTTGAGTAGCCAATTCCCGCCATCTTTGTGCATATTCCTTGAAGGTCTCATTCACTTTCTTGGCCATATTCTGGAGCTGAGTTCTGTCTGGAGTCATCTCTAGGTTATACTTGTATTGTTTCAGAAAGGCATCAGCCAGATCCCTCAATGAATGGATATGTGTCTGTTTTAATTGAGTATACCAATTTGCAGCTACCCCAGATAAGCTGTCTTGCAAGAAGTGGATGAGCAGCTTATCGTCATGAGCACAGGCGGCCATCCTCCTGCAGTACATGGTTAGGTGGTTCCTCGAATAACCAGTTCCTTAATATTTCTCGAATTCAGGAACCTTGAACTTTGGAGGGATGACCACGTATGTGATTAGACACAGATCAGATGCGTCTCTGGCCTTGTATGCACTTCCTTCAATTTCCTGGATCTTTCCTTCTAGGATCTTCCATTTATCAGTATTTCCATCAAAAGTATGGTCTGGATATCCTCCTGGCATATGGTGAGGATGGGAAAGTGGCATGTATATAGGGTGAGACCCTTGAGTGAACATAGGGTTCGTCCCCCCAAAAGCTGTTTAGTAAGCTTGGACTGGTTGTTATGTGGTAGTGTTTGGGATGATGTGAAGGATTTCTGTGGGGTTTGAAGGTAGGTTTTGTGTTTGGATTTGTGTTTGTTTCATGAAGGGTGCTTGCCCATGAGGGAACCCATAATGAACCCCTTTGGTTTGTGGAGGCATGGTCGATGGTAAAAGATTTTGTGGGCTGTAGCTAGGAGGATATGATGGGCCAACTAGTTCCTCTGGAAGGGACACCCTTATGTCCTTCTTTTTTGACGATTGGATGGCCTCCATCAGTTTGGCCATTTGATCTTTCAGAGTTTTCACCTCATTTCTCAGCTCTTCATTTTGCCTTTCCAACTCATCCATGATCTTTGATTGTGATCGAGTTCTATAAGGGTGTCGAAAAAGTTTTCTGTCTTCAATTTTTATTTTTCGGTAAAAATTTGAAATTAACTTTGATGAGATGATGAATGCATGAATACCAATGTTCCAATGATGATTTTCAAAATCTCCTTTTCAATGGGAGATTTATGTGCTGAATGAATGAATGTAATGTTGAGATGCACTAATAATTAAAGATTTACAAGTTAATCTTTTGAATGGGAAATTATTTTATGGGTGTCAAGGGAATTGTCTTTCTTCAAATTTTGTTTGTTAAATTACCTGTGAGATAGATGTGGAAGCCAAAATCATAGGTGATAAGAAAAAAATTAATGCTTCAATGAATGTGAAACTGAAGAAGGTATGGGATGACTTTTAATGATAAATTCATCTAACAAATGCATGAATATGATGTTGAAATGCACCAATAATTAAAAGTTTGAAAGTTGACCATTTTTTTTTAATTTTACATGACCAAATCAATTGTAGTTTCTTTAAAAATTTGATCTTGCTAAAATTTTCTAGGTTTTTTTTTTGTTTTTTTGTTTGTCTTTGTGATCATTTTAATCTCCTCTATCTTTGAATGAGAAATTATCTCTTCATTTTCTCTTTTTTGGATTTTCAAAATCTATTTATTTTAGAAATTTAATTTTTCTATTTCTTTTTCAAATTTTGTAACTCTTTCTTCTCTTTTTTGAATTTCAATTTGAATCGATTTGGACAAAAATTTGCCCCAGTTTAACTTATTAGTTTAAGAATTATTTTTTAATTTTCCTAATTTTCTGATTTTATTTGTCAAATCTATTTCTTTCCTTCCTTTTTAGTTTCTAATTTTCCTTTTCTTTTTTAATTTTAAATTGATTTTAAATCTTGACATTTTTGTGGTTGTTCAAAATAAATATGCCTTTTTTGGTGTTTTGAGTGAGGTGATGTGTGACATAGGCTTAAGGTCCTTTTGATATATGCATCTCACCCAAGGTGGTTTATAATCCTAGATGTTGTGAAGGTCACTAGAGCCAAGTTCTAATTCCTGGTGCTTGTTACAACCGTAGAGAAGGCTACCAATTACAGGGCACCAAGAAAAAGACGCACTCTAGCTGAGGTTTTCGTGATAGCCAAACGGGATGTGCATCCCAAGTGACACCACTAGACCCCTCTAGTCCTAGGTTTCGCTTAGACCTGGGTAAGGGCCCCACTCATGTTATGCATGTAGGACTACAATGTGTAGAATAACTGCAATTGAAACACAATAGATATATACGAATCTTCTACCTTAGGGTGGGAAATACACAAATTTAAATTTAATCATAAATATAAGCATGACATCATGAAATAAATAAATGAAAACAACAAATAAAGAGGGATCAACATGTTACACACTCAATTTGAAACAGGGCTTGACTCTCTAAAGTCCCTAGTGGAGTCGCCATCTTCGTAACCGTAATTACAATGAGACGACGGACTCGCTTAAAATTTAAAAAGAACTTTAATTGATTGTGGAGCCGCCACCAAATTTTATTTTAAGGGAAAATATTTGGAAAAAACCCTAACTTGAGGATGAAACTCTAGGTTCGGGAGTCGATTACGAATAGGGAAGGTGTTAGGCACCCTACTCGCCCGTTCCAAAGAACGGTACCCTTAAACTGAGTGTGTGATTTATTTGAAAACTATTTGATCCCTTAATAGAATAAAAATAAATAGGTTTGTATGAAAATAGTCTGACAGGACTTGATCTTGCTCATACGTATTCCCTAGTGCAATGGGAAATTCAAGGCTACGTAGTTCTGGTTTTAAGAGACTTGATCTCTTGAAGAAATAGCGGGGTAATATCAGAAAAAATTGATTTTTGAATAAATTAGAATTACGTGCTTGCATAACTCAAACCGTCGTAAGCCGTGAGTGAGTTTGCACGAATTAAAATACGAAACAGCAGAGAAAGCTTCCTGTTCGTATTGGAATCTATTGCACGAATTTGTTAGAAGACCGAAAATAGATATTTTTGAAACAGATGTTTTTTTTAGAGTCAATAAATAGTGGTTTTATAAAATTGTGTGCTTGCAAAATCCAAACCGTCGTAACCTGCGTATGAATCCAAACGAATTAAAACATGGAACAGCAGAGAAGGCTGCCTGTTCATCTTAAAATCCGTTTGCACAAATTTTAGAAAATTAAAACAGACATTTTGGAAACAGACGTTTTGACAGAGTTAGTAAACAGTGGTCTTCTAAAATTGTGTGCTTGCGAAATCCAAACCATCGTAAGCCGCTTATGCATTCGCATGAATTAAAACACGAAACAACGGAGAATGATGCCTGTTCGTATTAAAATCCGTTTGCACAAATTTTAGAAAGTTAAAACATACATTTTGAAAACAGACGTTTTATTTATTTTTTTTAGTTAGTAAACAGGGGTTTTCTAAAATTGTGTGCTTGGGAAATTCAAACCGTCGTAGGCCACGTATGGATTCACACAAATTAAAACACGGAACAGCAGAGAAGGTTCCTGTTCATATTAAAACCCGTTTGCACAAATTTTAGAAAGTTAAAACAGACATTTTGGAAACAGACGTTTTGGTTTTTTATTTTTTGAGTTAGTAAACAGGGGTTTTGTATAATTGCATGCTTGCAAAATCCAAACCGTCGTAAGCATGAATTCGCAGAAATTAAAACACGGAACAACAGAGAATGCTGCCTATTTGTATTAAAATTTTTTTGCACAAATTTTAGAAAATTAAAACATTTTTGGATAATTCTTAATTAGAAGAAAAGAAAAATAAATATAAAGATGATAATGCCTAAACAAAAATAAAGAAAATAAAGTAATAAAGGATAAAAAAATAATAATTAAAGCAAAGTTAGCTGCACTTACCCGGGAAAATTGCAAATTGACTTTTCTTCCTTTTTCCCTTTGTCTTCCTCCCTTTTTAAATTGCGAAGGTCATCTCCTTATATAGGAGGAGGAGGGATTGGAGAAGTGCTCCTTGTCCAAGTGGGACTTCTTTCCCATATTCCCAAAATTTAGAGAGAAGACATCTCCTTATATAGGAAGAGGAGGGCTTACAGAAGTGTCTCTTGTCCAATGTGGGACTTCTTTCCCATCTCCCCAAAATTTAGAGAGAGGACATCTCCTTATATAGGAGGAGAATGGCTTAAAGAAGTACTCCTTGTCCAATGTGTGACTTCCTTCCCATCTCCCCCCAAAATTTAGAGGGAGGACATCTCCTTATACAGGTGGAGGAAGGCTTAAAGAAGTGCTCCTTATCCAATGTGGGACTTCTTTTCCCTATATGAGAATTAGAGAATGGAAGAGTCTCACTCTTCCAATGGTGGGACTCTCAAAGTACTTTCTCCCTTTTTGGAATTCTTATTTTATTTGATGTGGGATTTATTTTTCTCTTTTGTTATTTTTACTCTTTTTTCTTTTTTCATTTTTATTCTTTTTTATTTTTTATTATTATTATTTATTAGTTCCTTTTTCTCTTTTCTTGCTTAAAAATTGGCCTCGGACATAATTGAGTGTTCACATCTTGCAAGATTTCCATCATCAAATCTTCTTTCAAAAACATGAAAAGTTCAGGTATGTCATCTTGCACAATCACTCACTTGCTTCTAAAAATCCAAATTCAATCAGAAAGTAAAGGAAAAACCAGGATTAGTACTAGGACCAGTAGTAAGACCAAGAACAATATTAGGAACACAACTAGGACCATAATTAGTACTAGGACTAGGATAAGTAGTAGGACCAAAAACCAGGATTAGCAAAAGGACCAACACTAGTAGTAGGACCAGAACCGGGATTAGTACTATGAGTAGGACTAGCAATAGGACCAGAACCTAGATCAGTACTAGGACCATAACCAGTAGTAGGTAAGACCAACATCAGTACTATGATTAGGAGTAGTAGTAAGACCAGCACCAAGATCAGTACTAGAACCAGGTCCAGTAATAGGACCACGACTAGCATTAGTAGTAGGATCCAAGAAAGGAAAACAACTAATACTAGAACTAGTAGTAAGACCAAGAGCATGATTAGTACTAGAATCAAGACCAGGACCAGTAGTATGAAAGGACAATGATTAGTAGTATGTCTTTATAACATTGTTTATCGTATATATTTGGATAATAAATAATATAATATACTTTATTACTTTTTTATATTTGATTAAATTATTATAAAGATTATTTAGAAGAAAATAAAAACTAGATAAAAAAAATTATAATTTTAATTTAAGAGTAATACATATTATTTTATAACAATAACAAATAATTAATATATCAAAATTCATATTAATTTATTATTTATGTATTTTATTTACAAATATTCAATCAACTTATATTTTTTTAAAAACCAAAGAAATTTTAATACTTTTCCTCTTTTTTTTATGACCTTCCATTTAAAACTAGTTTTGAAAAGTTCATTAATTCATTTTTAAGAGAGTATATAAAAACATAAGATTGTTTGAATCAACAATATTACAAAGACATAAAAATTATTTGGAGGTAAATATCTTGAAATATTTTCTAAAATAACTAATGATATATTTAGGATCTTATATATTTAGGTGTGTGAACACTCAATTATGTCCAAGATGGTATTTATCAAATTAGTGCTTAAGTTAAATTCAAAAATAAAAAAGTAAAAAATAAAATAAGAATAAATATAAATATAAATAAAAATAAAAAAAGAGAAAACTGGAAAAAGAGAATAATAATAATGAAAAAGAACTAAAAAGAGGAATAAGAAAGAAAATAGAAAGCATAAAATTAAAATTTAACCAAAAGATAATTTGGTTCAAAATCATTCAAAAAATAAATAATAATAAATAAATAAATAAAATAAAGAAAAAAAAAAAGAAAGAGGACACTTGAAACCAAAAGAATTGCTCTGAAAATTCTTTTAGGAATTAGTTGGTTTGTTAAATAACTATTAGTTAGTTAAAGAGCTTCGAGGATAAACAGAAGAAAAATTAAAAAAGGGGAAGGTTCTCGTTGCTGTTCTTGCTCTCCTACTTATCTTGAAACTAACTCCATTGTTGTGAAAGGAAAAGGAGATCCTCACCACCTCCAGAAAAATTTGGCATTCTTTAGAGCTAATTTTGCATAGAACTTGGTCCATTGTTGGTCGGGAGAAAGGAAACCATTGCGTGCTCTCGAAACTAGCTTCAACCAAAATCCATTCCAGTTTCATATTACAAGAGAAAATAAAAAGAAAAAAGGAAGGAAATAGGCAGAAAGAAAAAGAAGGATTTTGGGTGACTCCCATGGGTGAGAACACAAGGTTAATATTTTTAACAAATATTAAGTTTAAAAATAGCTTATAATTTATTTACAATCTTTGTATAATTTGATTATATATATATTTAAGAATTAGATAATATTTTATTATTATCTATATATTTTTAAAAAATATATAATAGAAATTATTTAAAAAATTAATATTTTTTTAATAAATGTAGTTTTAGAATACTTTATAATTTATTTACGATCTTATATGATTTGATCATATATATTTAGGTAATAGATAATATAATATATTTTATTCTTGTATATATTTAATTAAATTATTTTAGATTATTTAGAAGAAAATAAAAAATAGATAAAAAAATTATAATTTTAATTTAAGAGTAATACATATTATTTTATAACAATAAAAAATAATTAATATATCAAAATTCATATTAATTTATTATTTATGTATTTTATTTACAAATATTCAATTAAAAGGTATTTCTTTAAAACAAAAATATTTATCATTTTTCCTCACTTTTTGAAACATTCCTTTTAAAAGTATTTTTGAAAAATTCATTACGTCATTATTAAGAGAGGATATAAAAACATAATATTGTATGAATCAACAATGTTACAAAGACAAAGAAATTACTTAGAATTGAATATGTTGAAATATGTTTTAACCGCACCATTTCTATGAAAAAAAAATATAGTATCCTTTTAGCATTGACATAGATAAGAAATTACTTAGAATTGAATATGTTGAAATATGTTTTAACCGCACCATTTGTATGAAAAAAAATATATTATCCTTTTAGCATTGATATAGATGATGGAAATCATTTAAAAAATTAATATTTTTTAATAGATATAAAATTTGAAAATAACTTATGATTTATTTAATATCTTATATCATTTGATCATATATATTTAGGTGATAGATAATATAATATATTTTTTCTTTTATATATTTGACTAAATTATTTCAATAATTGTTTATAAGGAAATTACAAAAAAGTAATATTAAAAAATTTTCACTTAAAACATAAAATTTATTGTTTTCTTACGCTTTCTTTAAAATATTTTTTAAGACTATTTTTAAGAAACATATTTTAATCCCTTCATTTGTATAAAAAAAATTATGCCTTTAACATTGATGTAGATAATGGAAATTATTTAAGAAATTAATTATTTTTAATAGATTTAAAATTAAGAATAGCTTAAGATTTATTTAAAATCTTATATGATTTTATTATTTTATATATTTGAAAGATTGTTAAGAGGAAATAAAAAATAAAGAAAATTTTATATTTTAAATTAACAATAATATATTATTTTATAATAATAATAAATAATTATTCAATCCAAATTTATATTAATATTTTATTTTTTTTCATTTTATTTTTCTTGGTGGAGAATATGTTGAAATATTTTTTAACCACATTATTTTTATGTGAAAAAAATATACTATCCTTTTAACGTTGAGATAGATAATAAAAATTATTTGAAAATTTAATATTTTTTTAATAAATGTAAAGTTTTAAGACACCTTATGATTTCTTTCGGATCATACATGATTTGATCATATATATTTGGATGATAGATAATATAATATTTTCTTTTATTTTATTAAATTATTTGGATTCTTTAAAATAAAATTTATAATTTTAAATTAAGAGTATTATATTATTTTACATTAATAATAAATAATTAATATGTTAAAGCTATTGTAATTTATTCTTTATCATCTTTTATTTAAAAATTTTAAATTAAAATTTATTTATTTAAAATAAAAATTTTATTGTTTTCTTTTCCTTTCTTTAAAATATTTTTTTAAGATTATTTTTGAAAAATTTATATTTTCATTATCAAGACACGACATGAAAATTACTTGAAAGTTAGGATATTGAAACATATTTAACCATTGCATTTGAATAAAAAAATTATCCTTTTATTTTAGTATTGATGTAGATAATAAAAATTATTTAAAATTAATATTTTTTAACAGATGTAAAATTTTAGAACTGCTTATTATATATTGGTCATATATATTTAGGTAATAGATAAAATAATATATTTTATTTGTTTATATATTTGACTAAACTATTTGAAAGATTGTTTAGAAAAAAATAAAAAATAAAAAAAAATTATAATTTGATTTTAATTATAATAGAAAGTATTTTTTAATATTAACAAATAAATAATATATCAAAGTATATAATAATTTATTATTTTTTCCTTTTATTTAGAAATATTAAATTAAAATCTATTTATTTAACACAAAAAAAATTATTATTTTGTGCTCTCTTTTTAAGACCTGAATTTTAAAACTAATTTTGAGAAATGCATTACTTAATTATTAAGAGAGAACATAAAAATAGAACATTGTATGAATAAACAATGTTGCAAAGACATAAAAATTATTTGAAGGTGAATTAGTTGAAATATTCTTTAACCATATCAATTGAATGTGAAAAAAAATATCCTTTCAACTTTGATATAGATGATCAAAATTATAACAAAAATTATGTTTTAATAGATGTAAATTTTTAAGATAGATTATGATTTATTTATGATCTTATATAATTTGATCATATATATTTAGGTGATAGATAATATAATATATATTTTTATATATATTTAATAAAAAATTTATAATTTTAAATTAAGAATATTATATATTATTCTACAACATAACAAATAATTAATATATCATAATGTATATTAATTTATTAATTTTATCTATTATTTAAAAATATTAAATTAAAATATATTTAGTTAAAAATTAAATTTATTATTTTTTCTCTTTTTAAAACCTTTCTTTTAAAGCTATTTTTGAGAAATTCATTACTACATTATTAAGAGATGATATAAAAACATAACATTGTATGAAACAACAATATTACAAAAACATGAAAATTACTTGAATATAAATATGTTGAAATATTTTTTAACAACATCATTTGTATGAAAAAAAAATACATAATATCCTTTTAGTATTGATATAGATGATAGAAATTATTGTAAAAAATTAATATTTTTTAATAGATATAAAGTTTAAAAATAGCTTATGATTTACTTAGGATCTTATTTGATTTTATCATATATATTTGGGTGATAGATAATAAAATATTTTTTTTCTTTTTTTTATTTGATTAAACTATTTGGATTGTTTAGCGGGAAATTAAAAAAAGTAAAATTATAACTTTAAATTAAGAATATTATATATTATTTTATAATAATAATAAATAATTAATACGTTAAAGTTATATTAATTTATTATTTTTTACCTTTTATTAAAAATATTAAATTTAAATATATTTATTTAAAATATAAAACTTACCATTTTATTACTCTTTCTTTAAAATCATTTTTTAAGATTATTTTTGAGAAATTTATTACTTCATTATCAAGAGAGGATATAAAAACATTACATTTTATGAATCAACTATTTTGCAAAGACATGAAAATTATGAAAATTAGTTCAAGTGAGGATGTTGAAACATATTTTAACCACTTCATTTGTATAAAAAAATTATCCTTTTAGCATTGACATAGATAATGAAAATATTTTAAAAATTAATATTGTTTAATACATGTAAAATTAAAATTTTCTTTTTATATATTTAGGATCTTGTATGATTTGATCATATATATTTAAATAATAGATAATATAATATATTTTATTATTTTTTATATTTGAGTAAACTATTTTAAAAATTGTTTAGAATGAAATAAAAAGTAAAGAACTTATAATTTGAAATTAAAAATAACCTATATTATTCTTTAATATTAAGAATTATTAATATTATATAAATCAACAATCTTACAAAGATATCGAAATTACTTGAAGATGAATATGGTGAAATATTTTTTAACCACATCATTTGTATGTGAAAAAAATATACTATCCTTTTAGCATTGATATAGATGATGGAAATAATTTAAAAAATTAATAATTTTTTAATAAATGTAGAGTTCTAAGATAACTTATGATTTATTTAAAATCTTATATGATCTGATCATGTATATTCGAGTGATAGGTAATATAATATATTTTTTTTATGCATTTGATTAATCTATTTGAAGGATTGTGTAAAAGAAAATTTTAATTTTAATTTAGGAATATTATATATTATTTTACAATAATAATAAAAATTAACACATTCAAGTAATATTAAATTATTATTTTTATGATTTATTTAAAAATATTAAATTAAAATATATTTATTTAAAACATAAAATTTACTATTTCCTTACTCTTTCTTTCAAATCTATTTTTAAAATTTTTTTTAAGAAATTTATTACTTTATTATCAAGTGAGGATATAAAAATATGGAATTTTATAAATAAACTATTTTTTCAAAGACATGAAAATTACTTGAATATGAGGATGTTGAAATATATTTTAAAATAATTATTTGTACAAAGAAAATTATAATTTTAGCATTGATGTAATAATGGAAATCAATTGAAAAATTAAGATTTTTGATAGATCTAAAATGGTATAATAATTTATTATTTATTTAGGACTTATATGATTTGATTGTATATATTTAGGTAATAGATAATATAATATATTTTATTATTTTGTCTATTTAATTAAACTATTTTAAATATTTTTTTAGAAGGAATTAAAGATTTTTTTACAAGGAAATAAAAAATAAAGAAAAATTTATCATTTAAATTAAGAATATTATATATTCTTCTACAATAATAACAAATAATAAATATATCAAAATTTATATAAATTTATTATTTTTGTATTTTATTTATAAATATTAAATCAACTTATTTTTTTTAGAAACCAAAGAATTTTAATATTTTTCCTCCTTTTTTAAGACCTTCCTTTTAAAAATATTTTTGAAAAGTTCACTAATTCATTTTTAAGAGAGTATATAAAAACATAAAATTGTATGAATCAACAATCTTACAAAGACATAAAAATTATTTGGAGGTAAATATCTTGAAATATTTTCTAAAATAACTGATGATTTATTTAGGATCTTATATATTTGGTTGTGTGAACACTCAGTTATGTTCAAAATGGTATTTATCAAATTAATTCTTAAGTTAAAATTAAAAAATTAAAAAATAAAATAAGAATAAATAAAAATAAAAATAAAAAAGAGAAAAACTGGAAAAAGGGAATAATAATAATGAAAATAGAACTAAAAAGAGGAATAAGAAAGAAAATAGAAAGCATAAAATTAAAATTTAACCAAAAGATAATTTGTTCAAAATCATTCAAAAAATAAATAATAATAAATAAATAAATAAAATAAAGAAAAAAATAAGAAAGAGGACACTTGAAACCAAAAGAGTTGGTCTGAAAATTCTGTTAGGAATTAGTTAGTTTCTTAAATAACTATTAATTAGTTAAAGAGTTTCAGGGATAAATAGAAGAAAGATTGAAAAAGAGGGGAGGTTCTCGTTGCTATTCTGTCTCTCCTACTTCTCCCGAAAATAACTCCATTGTTGTGAAAGGAAGAGGAGATCCTCACCACCTCCAGAGAAATTTGGCATTCTTTAAAGCTAATTTTGCACAGAACTTGGTCCATTGTTGATCGAGAGAAAGGAAACCATTGCATGCTCTCCAAAACTAGCTTCAACCAGAATCCATTGCAGTTTCATATCCACAAATTGAAGCTCTCGCACCAAAAACTACAAAAGAACATCAAGAACTTTATACTTAAGGAGGCTGGTAATCAAAGTTCTCTGTAAATTCTCCAAGTAAAGTCATTAACATTAATGCTTTTCTAGGTGTTAGTGATTGGAATTATAGCATAGCAATGCATTGAAATAAGCTTAGAAATGTAGTAAGATATTATACTAGGATTCTTCTCCCAATCGGAACCTCCAATCTATGGCATTAAAATAGATCTAAGATTTGCATCTCCTTATTTTTCTATGCGAGTTTCTGATAATATCTCCATACTCATTGCATCTATTCACCTGTATTATGATTTGAGATTCTCTGTGAATGATGAGCCATTTAGGTGAATGTGGATTGAATTCTGTTATTAGCATAAGAGTTTCCTGTGATTTGAGCTTTGTCTGAGAAAATTAGCTTCAAAAATATTGTGGAAAGCTCCCTGTCTCTCTGTGTAAAAAATTGTTAAAATCAATTTCTTAAAGAATTAACTAGGAAACCTGCCAAGCAAGTTTTCCAAGGTAGGAAGCATAAACTCTGGGTGTCGTACTGTATTTTATAGCTCTTGCAAATGATGAATTGGAAACAATTGTTAAGAGTACATTTGTACATTCTATAAGGAGGTATGCTTTATATCCTCAATATCTCGTGGTGCTTTGGCACTACTCATTGAAGCCGATGGATCCCAATTCAATTTGAATGACTGATACACTACTTAAAGCATAAGAGGTGCTTCATACACAACATAACCTCCAGAGCTGCTTAATGTTTGGAGTTTTGAAAATATGAGAAATCACATTGGTGTCCCTGTTGCAAATGATGGGCGCATTTCTGTCAATATTCTTAAAGTATCCTAGAAAGGTGTTGTTCTTTGTTTCAAATTGGTGGTGGACATTTTATAGAATTTAATGTAGCAAATATAATGTTAAGTTTGCTTGCTAAACCTCTGAAAAATGCTGTTGAGATTGGGAATTCATCCTTGATTGAATCCATTTCTATAAATGAAGTTAAAAATATCTTTGTGTCAGTGGAATTTAACCTAGCTGATGCAGTTAAAATGTGCTCACTTTATCCATATCTAGCATGTACAGTCTACAACGAAATTCACTTGTTTTGGATTTGTGTAAGAAAAACTTATAAATTGTGCATCTGTGGTAACTCCTGAGCTATTGGGGGAACAACCTTGGATCTGGTACTGTCTTTCATTCTGGCCTTGACTGTCCTATCTCAACTGATGGTAACCTTGCATGTGTTACTGATATCTTTAGCAATAGTTGTGAAAGTTTAATCAGACCAAGAACACTTATACTTGGTTAAGTTGTAATTTTCATTTGTTTAGGATATTATATAATTTTATCATATATATTGTAAACACCCATTTATGTCCGAGGCCTCCAACCAGAAAATTAATCAAGATAAATAAATAAATAATGAAAAATAATAATAAGAAAAAACAGAAAACAAAAAAAACAGAAAATAGACAAATAGGAAACGGACAAACAGAAAAACGATAATAAAGTCAAGTTTTTTTTATAATAAATTCTGGAAAAGTCAAATACAGAAAAGAAAAAGAAAAATAATAAATAGAAAAAGTTAAAGAAAATTAAAATAAAAAATCAGAAAAGAAAAATCAGGAAAAATAAATATTTCAAAATTTAAATAAATAAATAGTTTGAAATCTGGAAAATAATTGAAAGATAAGTAAACAGTTAAAATCAAAAATTTCAAAAAACAGAAAATAGTTTTTGAAAAAGACTAAAAAAAACAGATTAAAAATAAAAATTAAATAAATACACAAATGAAATTAAAAAATAATAATAAAACCGAAAAAAAAAAACAAAAACAAAAGATATTAAAAAATATCAAAACAGAATTAAGTAAAAAAATAACAGAAAAAACAGAATGAGTTAAATTAAACAAAAATCTTTATAGAAAGAAAATAAAAACGAATATAAGTTTTTAAAAGGAAAAGAACGGAGGGAATATAAAAAAGGGATTCTTGGGGGGTCCTTTTTTGGAGATTTCTGGAATACGACGCATTCTGCTGGGGATTCGGTGGGCTTTCTGTTTAGGATTGGTTTTCCTCTAAGAAGCGTTTTTGGAATCTGGTTTTCTCCTCTGCATATCAAGGTTAGCTCCCTCCACCCCTAGCATCACCGGATATGAAAATATATCTCCTATTATCATTGATTTGATAAGTTGTGAGAATGTTTAAAAGATCGGGGTCGACTTGCTGCATGTTTGGATCCAATTGATGCCAAATTTTGATCGATTCTACCTGTATAGTGAAATTAGATTCATATTATTTATGCAATTTTGTCAAATTTCCCTTCGGTTATCAATAAATCTTGGTTCTTGGGGTATATCAAGATTCATGTATGGAGTATCTCACAGTCGTAATTGGTAGCTAATTGCAAAGTCTACGTCAACCTCAAGGAAAGTTCTTAATTCTGTGAAACTAATCTTCTTTAGAAATGTGGATCCAAAGGTTTCCTATAATGGATAAGGATGCCATATCACAAAGCATGCATACGATTCTATAGCAATTCTTAAATCCTCTAGTGGAATCAGCTTAGAAAAAATAGTTTATTGTGTTAGATACATTCTGCTTAGGATTAGTTTCTTTTGAGATCGTGGGCAGCTTAGTGGGAGATGCTGGAGTCACTTTAGAACTTCCGTAGCAATGCCGTAGTGTCTAAATTAAGGTCACCGTGGCACATTGCTCATATAGAATTAAGGTGTGGCGATCAAGTGGGTATGGGTTAGTCAGCCAAGGTTGGGGCTCTGGCAATCCATTGATCTATTCGTACTCTTCCTCAATTTTGGAGGCCTTTTCCCTTAGCTGAGACTAGTTAATAAGAACACCTTTGCACATCAGGTCCTAGTATGAATATGGAACTAATTGAATTTGAGCCTTGCAAATCTCAGAAGAAATAAGACGTCTTCAACCTCTGAGTCAGTAGCTTACTGCACACAAGTCAGTAGCTTACTGCACACAAGTCATGGCTGCTGAAACAAGTATTCCAGGAAAGTTGAGACTTTGCCATTTGGAATCTATAAATTTAGGATCAAACAGTGCTTCACTGGCCTTGTGGCTTTCCTTGAAATCTCTTGCGTGAGCTATGGTTGACGGGGATTTACACCTTTTTTACCTGAAGCATTCGCTGTATACGACGAAGGGCAGCGTATGCATGCATGCCCTTATATTAATTCAGGTAATTTCCTTCCTTTTAATCAAGAGGACGAGCATTAATCTCAATCAAAGGCTGGACACAGTGGTTCCTACGTCGCGCGCCAATTGACACGGCCCCCTGTTCGATTCCCAGCCCCTGCATTGTTTTGCCATTTTTACATTAAATCCCATGCCAATTACCAAAATGCCCTAACCTTTCCAATAATTCCCAATCTGTCCCCACATGCTCAAATTACCAAGCTGCCCTTAACCTTTCCAATAATTCCAAATCTGTCCTCACATGTGCAGATTACCAAACTGCCCTTAACTTTTCCAGTAATACCAACTCTGTCTCTGCCAGTTAAATTACCACAATGTCCCTAGCTATTCCAAAAATTCAAAAATAATCAAAATTTCAAAAATAAGAAAATACTGAAAATCCAGAAAATTAATAAAAAATACTGAAAATCCAGAAAATTAATAAAAAATAATAAAATTCCAGAAAATCAATAAGAAAATAATAAAATTCCAGAAAATCAATAAAAAATAATAAAAATCCAGAAAATCAATAAAAAATAATAAAAATTCCAGAAAATCAATAAAAAATAATAAAATTCCAAAAAATTAATAAAAATTCAAGAAATTCAAAAATTAATAAAAAATTCTAGAAATCCAAAAAATAATAAAATTCCAGAAAATCAATAAAAAATAATAAAAATTCCAGAAATTCAAAAATTAATAAAAATTTCATGAAATTTCAAGAAATTAAGAAAATCAGCAAAAATTCTAAAAATTCCTAAATAAACTCATAAGATTCTCAAATAAATTCATAAAAATTTCTAATAATTACCAAATCATCCTAAATTTCCATAATTGCAAAATTACGCCAAAATTCTATTTGTAACCCAAAACTCAAAAAATGAAATTCTTATCTCAAATTCAAGCTTTCTCTTATTCAAGAATCAATATCATTTGCAAATCGTATCTTTTCAAAACTTTAAATTTTTTTTAAATATTTTGGAACTTTTCAAGTCTCACGCAATGGACTCTAAATGGGGAACTGGCGGTTTACCTGCTGTTCAATATTTAGTAGTTCATATAGGTCCCTGTGTTGCCTTAGCCGCCTCGGACCTTGTGCATGAGTGGACTAGAAGTCCTTCAAAACTTTAAAAATATCTTTTTCTAATACTTTGGAATTCTAGGTCTCACGCGATGGACTCTAAATGGGGAATTGGCGGTTTACCTGCTGTTCAACATTTAGTAGTTCGTATAGGCCCCTGTGCTGCCTTAGCCGCCTTGGGTCTTGTGCATGAGTGGGCCAAAAATCCCTCCCAAAGATAAAGCTTTCTCAAAACAAAATCTTTAAAATAATCTTTTCTCAAGCATTTTCGAAGGTCAAGCCTTCACAAACCAAATATTTTTTCTCAAGCGCTTTTGAAGGTCAAGCCTTCATAAACTAGAACTACGTAAGCCTTGAGTTTCCCATTGCACCGGGGAATACGTAGGAGCAGGATCAAGTCCTGTCAGGCTAACCTCCATCAAGTATTTATTTTCACTCTAATAAAAGGGATCAAACTATTTTCAAATAATCACACTCAATTTAAGGGTACTGTTCTTCGGAACAGGCGAGTGGGGTGCCTAACACCTTCCCCACTCGTAACCGACTCCCGAACCTAAATCTCATCCAGGGTTTTTCCAAATCTTTTTCCCTTAAATAAAAATTTGGTGGCGACTCCACATCAAATCATTCATTTTTAAAATTTTAGCGAGTTTATCGTCTCGTCGGAATTACGGTTGCGACATATATATTTGGGTGATAGCTAATATAATATATTTTTTTTCTTTTTCTTTAGTATATTTGATTAAACTATTTGAAGGATTGTTTACAAGAAAATAAAAAATTTTAAAATTTTAAATTAATAAAATATTAATACATTTAAGTTATAATAAATTATTATTTGTTATCTTTTAGTTAAAAATATTAAATTAAAATATATTTATTTAAAATATAAAATTTACTATTTTCTTACTCTTTCTTTCAAATCTTTTTTTAAAACTATTTTTAAGAAATTTATTACTTTCTTATCAAGTGAAGATATAAAAAATAAAATTTTATAAATCAACTATATTGTAAAGATAGAAAAATTATTTGAGTGAGCATATTGAAACATATTTTAACCACATAATTTGTATAATAAAAATTTTACTTTTAACTTTGATGTATATAATGGAAATCATTTAAAATTTAAGATTTTTTAATAAATGTAAAATTTTTGAATAGATTATTATAAATCAACTTTGTTGCAAAAGCATGAAAATTACTTGAAAATGAGGATGTTGAAACATATGTTAACAACATTTCAAAAAAAAACATTGGTGTAGATAATGAAAATCATTTCAAAAATTAATATTTTTTTTAATAAATGTAAAATTTTAGAATACCTTATGATTTATATACAATCTTATATAATTAATCGTATACATTTAGGTAATAGATAATATAATATATATTTTTCTTTTATATATTTGAATTGTTTTAAAGATTGTTTAGAAGAAAATAAAAAATAAAAAAAAATTAGAATTTAAAATTAAGAATATTATATATTATTTTATTTTAAAACAAATAATTTTTATATCAAAATGTATATTAATTTATTATTTTTATTTTATTTAAAAATTTTAAATTAAACTATCTTTTTTAAAACAAAAAAAATTATTGTGTTTTTCCTATCTTTTTAAGACATTCCTTTTAAAATTATTTTTAAGAAGTTCATTCCTTCATTATTAAGAGAGGATATAGAAATATAACATTGTATGAATCAACAATGTTACAAAGATATGAAAATTAATTTGAGTTGCAAATGTTGAAAAATTTTAACAACTAAAAAATCAATTTTGTTTTCAGTTTTCAATTTTAGTTTTTAGTTTTTAAAAGTTGTTGTAAAAGAAAATCAAATCATTCTATTATATAAATTTATTATACATTCATAAAAAAATATATAAATAAAAATATTAATTAAAAATTAAATGATATTAAAATATTATATAATTACATAAATTTATATTTTATACATTATTTAATTATTATTATTATTTAAGATAAATAATTTTATATGTTATTATTATAATACTTTTATATTATTCAATATTTATTTTACATATAAATAATTTATATTATAAATATTTATATAATATAAAAATATATTATAATATTATAAATTTAATATGATTTATATATCAAATAAAATTATTTATTTTTTAATATATAAAAATTAGATAAGTAAAAGATTAACCAAAAATTAAATTATTTTAAAATAATAAAAAATAAATTATTATTATTATTATTATTATGATAATGATAATTGTGGTGATGGTGCTAGTGGTTATAATATAAAGAATATTATATAATCATATAGTTTTATATTTAATATATTATTTAATAATCAATATATAAGATAATATATTATTTAATATTTATTTTACAAAATAATATATACCATTATAAATTTATGTAACATAAAATTATATTATAATAATATAAATTAAATATAACTTTTATATATCAAATAGTATCATTCATATGTGAATCTATAAAATAGGTAAATAATTAAATTCTTTTAAAATAATAAAAAATATTTAAAAGTAAAATTTAAAATTAGAAGTTCACAATTGTAAAGTTTATAAAATTAAAAGTCTCTTAAAACATGTGGGTTAGAGTCATTCTATGGATTTAATTTTTTATTCTTCAAATTTTTTCTCTGAATTTTTTTTTATCTTTTTCAATAATTTTTTTCTATTTTATTTTTCTTTCTTTAAATAAAACAGGTATAAAAAGTTAAAATAAGTAAGAAAATTTAAAATGAAATTTTAGAGATAAAGAGTCAAATATATTTAAAAAATAAAAAATAAATAAAAGTATAGAAATTTTGTGAAAAATTGAGAGAGAAAAAGATAAAATTTAGAGAGGAATAAAGTTATAGAAACAAATAAAAACTTTAGCTAAAGATATAAAATTAAAAAAAAATAAGCAGATTAAAGAATATTTATCCATTGTATGTTCTTCTTTCAAATAGTTCTATATTAGTTTTAGTGTTTTGAGGATGATTATTTCAATAAAAATTATTTGTGAAACATTAAAAAATTCACATACTTTTTATCTTAGAATGTGAAAAAACATGGAAACTACTTGAAAGTAAGCATGTTGAAACATATTTCAACCATTTCTTTTGTATAAAGAAAAAAATTATCCTTTTAGTATTATTTAGATGATGGAAATCATTTTACAAATTAATATTCTTTTAATACATATCAAATTTTAGTATAACTTATGATTTATTTAGGATCTAATATGATATTATATATATATATATATATATATATATAATAGATAGTATAATATACTTTATTATTTAAATATTTGATTAAACTATTTTAAACATTATTTACAAAAAGAGAAAATTTATAGTTTTAAATGAAAAATATTATATAATATTTTATAATGTTAACAAATAATTAGTATATCAAATTTATAATTTTTATTTTATTTAAAAATATTAAATTAAAATATATTTAATTAAAATAAAAAATTCATCATTTTTCCTCTAATTTTAAGACCACCCATTTAAAATTAATTTTGAGAAATTCACTACTTGATTATTAAGAGGATATAAAAACATAATGTTGTTTGAATCAATAATGTTACAAAGACATAAAAATTACTTGTTGATAAAGATGTTGAAATATTTCTAAAAACATCATTTGTATAAAAAAAAACGTAATATCCTTTTATCATTGATATATATGATGAAAATCACTTAAAAGTTAAGATTTTTTTAATTGATGTAATATTTTAAGATAGATTATGATTTATCTAGGATCTTATATGATTTCATATTTTGGACAATAGATAATATAATATGTTTTTTCTTTTATATGTTTGATTAAACTATTTTAATAATTTTTTAAACAAAATTAAAAAAATTATGATTTTAAATTAAGAATATTATATGTTATTTTACAATCATAATAGATAATTAATATATAAGTTTGTGTTAATTTATAATTTTTATCTTTTACTTAAAAATGTTAAATTAAAATATTTTTATTTCAAACAAAAAATTTATTGTTTTCTTCCTACTTCTTTAAAATCTTTCTTTCAAGACAATTTTAAGAAATTAATTACTTCCTTATCAAGGATATAAAATCATAATATTTTACGAATAAACTACTTTGAAATGACATGAAAGTCACTTGAAAATGAAGATATTGAAACACATTTTAACCACTTTATTCGTATAAAGAAAAATTATCCTTTTTAACATTGATGGAGACAATGGAAATTATTTAACAGGTTATTTTTTGAATAAATGTAAAATTTTAGTATAACTTGTTATTAATTAAGTATCTTCTAACATATGGTAGTATACATTTACGCAATAGATACTATAATATATTTTAATATTTTATATATTTGAGTAAACTATTTTAAATATTATTTAGAAGAAAAAATTTGGAATTTTAAATTAAAAATATTATAAGATTAAAAAATAATTTAAGAAGATTATATATTATTTTACAATCATAATAAATAATTAATATGTTAAAGTTATATTAATTTATTATTTTTATATTTCATTTAAAAATATTGAATTAAAATATTTTATTTAAAACAAAAAATTTACTATCTTCTTCCTAGTTTTTTAAAATATTTTTTTTAAACTATTTTTGAAAAATTCATTACTTTATCGTAAAGGAAGGATATAAAAACATGCTATTTTATGAATTAACTATATTGCAAATGCATGAAAATTACTTGAATATGAGAATGTTAAAATATATTTTAACCACTTCATTTGTATAAAGAAAATTTTTTATTTTAATGTTGACATAGACAACAGTAATCATTAAAAAATTAATATTTTTTCATACATTAAATTTTAGTATAGCTTATAATTTATTTAGCATCTTATATGATTTCACTGTATATATTTACATAATAGGTAGTATAACATATTCTTATTTTATATAGTTGATTGAACTATTTTAAATATTGTTTAGAAA
The DNA here is from genome assembly GCA_037954105.1 of Canavalia gladiata. Taxonomy (NCBI): domain Eukaryota; kingdom Viridiplantae; phylum Streptophyta; class Magnoliopsida; order Fabales; family Fabaceae; genus Canavalia; species Canavalia gladiata. The sequence goes on along the minus strand of CM075668.1, from coordinate 20,990,001 downwards.
GTAAAAATAAATCAAAATTTTAAATTGTAAATTAAAAATATTATATATTATTTTATAATGTGAAAATACAATTCATATATCAAAATTTATAATGATTTATGTTTTTTATCTTTTATTTACAAATTTTAATTAAAATATATTTAATTAAAACAAAAAATTTGTCATTTTTTTCTCTGTTTTTAAGATCATCCATTTAAAACAATTTTTAAAAAATTTATTACTTCATTATTAAGTAAGGATATACAAATATAACATTTTTTTTTAATCAACAATATTACAAAGACATTAAAATTAGTTGTTGATGAAGATGTTGAAATATTTTTTAATAAGATTATTTGCATTAATAAAATACATAGCATTCTATGATCATTTATATATACGATAGAATTCATTTTAAAGATAATATTTTTGTAGTAGATGTAAATTTTTAAGATAGCTTCTAATTTATTTAAGATCAACTATATTTGTGTTAGATAATATATTATGCTTTTTTTTCTGTTACGTATAATTAAACTCTTTCAAATATTGTTTAGAAGAAAATTAAAAGAAAAAAAAATTTATGATTTCAAATTAAGAATATTATATATCATTTCACATTAATAATAAATAATTAATATATTAAAGTTATATTAATTTATTAATTTTTATATTTTATTTAAAAATATCAAATTAAAATATTATAATTTAAAATAAAAAAATTTGTTGTCTTCTTTCTACTATTTTAAAATCTTTCTTGTAAGACTATTTTTGAGAAATTAGTTACTTTATTATCAAGGAAGGGTATAAAAACATGACTTTTTTTAAAGAACTATACTGCATGAAAATTAGTTGAATGTAAGGATGCTGAAACATATTTTAACCACTTCCTTTGTGTAATTTTTTTTTTTTAGCATTGATATAGACAATGGCAATCATTACCAAGTTTAATAATTTTTTAATACATATAATTTTAGTATAACATATAATTTATTTAATCATTTATATAATTTTACTGTATATATTTACGTAACAGATAGTATAAAATATGTTATTATCTTATATATTTGATTTAACTATTTTAACAATATTTAGAAAGTAAAAAATAAACAAAAATTTTAAATTTTAAATTAAAAATATTATATATTATTTTATAATATTCAAAAATAAATAATATATCAAAATTTATAATAAATTATGGTTTTTCTCTTTTATTGACAAATATTAAATTAAAATTGGTTGTTTAATTAAAACAAAAAATTTATTATTTTTCTTTCTTTTAAGACTATCCATTTTTTGAAAAATTTATTACTTTGTTATAATCGAGGATATAAAAATATAATATTTTTTGAATCAATAATGTTACAAAGATATTAAAATTACTTGTTGGTGAAGATGTTGAAATATTTTTTAACAACATAATTTGTATGCAATAAATATATAACATCCTATTATCGTTGATATATATGATAGAATTCATTTAAAAGATAATATTTTTTTAATAGATGTAAAGTCTTAAGATAGCTTATGATTGTAAACATCCAATTATATCTGAGGCTCCTAATTGTTAAATTAATCAAAAGATTAATACTAAATTAAACGATGAAAAGGACCAAAAGGGGAAACGAAGGAAAAAAACGAAAATAAAAAATAAAAAAATAAGCAAAAAGAAAAGAAGAAGAAGAAGAAATTTATAAAATTCAAATATTAATAACCAAAAATAAATAAATAGTAAATAAAAATATTTAATAAAATAAATAAATAAATAAATGAAAATGAAAAAATAGGAAAAAAATAAAAAATAAATATTAATAAAATAGAAAATTAATAGATAAGTTAATTAAAACAGAATTAATAAAAATGAAATAAAAAATAAAAATAATAGAATAAAATAAAAAAATAAAAACAAAGATAAACAAAGAAAAAAGAAAAAAACAACAAAAATTAAAAACAGAAATAAATATAGAATTTAAAAATCTGAAAATCTGAAATTAAAAAAAATGAAAAAAAAATAATAAAAAAAAATTTGAAATTGGGAAAAAGGAAAAAAAAACAAGGAAAAAACTAAAAAATAACAATAAAAACGAAAGGCGGCGGGAACTTGAAAAAAAGAAAAGGGAAACAAAATTGAAAAAAAGGGAAAATATATAGGGGAGAGAAGGGGGCTTTTTCTTTTGTTTTTTTTTTTGGTTTGTTCTCTCCTAGAAGCAACTCGCCAGAATCGGACTCTCCTCAACTTTCCCAGACTCTGCTCGATTTCACTCAAGTTAACATACAGACTCCTCTTTTCCCTGGCTTGTGGATCGTTACCTTCGTGATGGAATTCATGTTAGTTGTGATAATTGTTTGAGTCGTGATTCAAATTTCAGATTGTATCCACTAGCGTTGGTTCATAGATCCATGATTTTTCACTAGAGTTTAGGGTCTTTGGTTACGTCATACATGATAGATTTAGACCTAGGTTCATATTGCCAATCGGAATCTGAGGCTCTTATTACGAATAATCTTCAAACCATTATTTCCTACTCTGTAATTTGATTCGTTATGAGAGTTTGTATTCTTGATGCCATCGTTGAACATCAACCGAATCGTCAAATCCTCAAGAGAAGTTCAACGCAGTCTCGCTCAGCTAAACGGGGGAATATCTTTTGCAATTCTCGTTCTCAATCATCTTTCTAAAAGCGGCTTGGGAGGTAAGTCTGTGGTTGTAAAGGATCCTTCAGTTCAGTGCCTAAACGCGAGTTCCGTATACCATCAGATGAGGTTTTCTTAGAAGAACAGTAAGTGATAATAATCAGATTTCCTTCCATCTCCTAAGGAGGAGTTCGAGAAGTATATGAAGAAATGCCAGACCATGAACACTCACTCGATCCTAGTTCATAATGGTTTTCTATTTGCTAAAACGTGGATGTGTCATATAGCATAATTGTTTTGTTGTGAGCAATGGTTGGTGATGTCATCTTGGTGCTTTGCTCTGCTTGTGTCCCCACTCCCACTGCACCTTTACAACGTACATGGCCTGATCACATTCGCATGCATGCCCTAGTGTACGTCTATGATCCTAGCCCAACAACGTCGATGATGGCAAAGTCATCCATGCAGAGTTTGCATGCTTTTCTCCCTTGCTTGAAGTAAGCGCTCAAAGAGTGTTCAGTGACACTGAATTCCTTAGATAGTTAAGAGAAAGTGGCTCCGAAGCGTAACCAACTTGCGTTGACACTAAGTATGTATGACCAACATAGAGAAAGAAAGAGGAGTTGGCATCATCTTCAAGCACAGACAAATGTTGTAGCTACTGAAGCCCTTGGACCAAATAGCCATGGTTTAGTTTGGCTCTGGTCATAAACATGAATACAGCAAGCTTGGACCTTCAGTGCGTACGTTAGAAGAGACGAATAGTACAAGCTTGTTAGGAGAGAGAGTTGACTCAACAAGGGCCGTCCAAGCATGGTTATGTTGTGGATGGCGTCATCCTACCTGAACACAAACCTCGTTCAACGCAGGAACCTCTAGGTTTCAGGGGTTACTTAGATTTCGAATGAGGAAGCTTCACTCTTGCAGCCCCAGCTCATGCTCAGTTCTTGAAGGGGGAACCACAGGATGCCTCAAACACTTGAAGCCCCTCACCATGCGAAGGCCGTGCGAGATCACGCGTGCTCTGAATCACGTCAACGACATTCTCATGGAACCCCGCCATCCCACTCAATCGAAGCATTATCATGGGGAGGTGGCAGGTTCTGTTGCTTATGCAAAAAGGAGCAGAGAAGAGCCGTATTTGAGCTACGAAAAGCCATGCAAACAGGGGAGGGCATTTGACCCAAACACTCCAGGGGAACAAAACTTTGGGTTCAGCAAATGAAGGATCCCAAGCTTCACACACCTTACTTAAGCCAAAGGCCCCCCTTTGGTCTTGAAATGTCACAGAACGAATACGGAAATGTGGCCAAAATCAGAGAAGGAAGTTCCATGCAGTCGACATGCAGAACACTGACTCGCATTCATGAGGATATGGTTCAAATCCTTTAAAATTAATTTGAAGTGTCAAATGCTTAACCATGGGCCTAGCTTAGTGGACGAGCTCGTCGCCCACTGCCTCAGGGTTTGGGGTTTGAAACCCCTGGGAGGCACATTTCTCTTTTTAAATTTTCAAGCCGCCTAAGCCACGAGCCACTTGTCAAGTTACACCAAGCTGCCAAGTTTGATTTCTTTCGCCTCCCTTGGGTTGGGATTGCTCCTCCGCCTCCTTAATTGCCGTAATTGTCTTGAGCCCGCTCCTCCGCCTTGGGATTGCTCCTCCGCCTCCTTAATTGCCGTAATTGTCTTGAGCCCGCTCCTCCGCCTCCTTAATTGCCGTAATTGTCTTGAGCCCTGTCCTCCGCCTCCTTAATTGCCATAATTGTCTTGAGCCCGCTCCTCCGCCTCCTTAATTGCCGTAATTGTCTTGAGCCCTGCGCATATGTGGGTTGTTTTGAGCCCGCCTCCTTAATTGCCGTAATTGTCTTGAGCCCTGCGCATATGTGGGTTGTCTTGAGCCCTGCGCATATGTGGGTTGGGATTGCCTTTCCCTTTTTCAAGCAAATAAAAACTCATTTTGCATTCCTTAATCTCACGTGACGAGCTCTAAAAACGAACTGGTAACTTTTTCTATTGTTCGCTGTTTAGAGGTTCGTATGGGTCTAAGTGCAGCCGTAGTTATCTTGGGCCTTGTGCACATGTGGATTGGGATTGCCCCCTTAAAATATTTTCAAAAAAGGCAACAATGCATTTGCCTTTCAATTCAAACACCTTTCGAATGTCAAGCCTTCAACTTAAACCAGAACTACGTAAGCCTTGAGTTTCCCATTGCACTGGGGAATACGTAGGAGCAGGATCTAGTCTGCTAACCTCCATCAAGCTATTTATTTTCAAATTAACTAAGGGATCAAACATTTTTCAATAATCACACACTCAGTTTAAGGGTACCGTTTTTCGGAACGGGCGAGTGGGGTTCCTAACACTTTCCCCATTCGTAACCGACTCCCGAACCTAAATCTCATCCTCGAGTTAGGGTATTTTCCAAATTTTTTTCCCTTAAATAAAAATTTGGTGGTGACTCCACATTACCAAATAAATTCAAATTCTGTTAAAGTTTTAGCGAGTTTGTCGTCTCGTCGAAATCACGGTTGCGACAATTATTTTTTAAGATCATATATATTCGGGTAATAGATAATATAATATATTTTTTTTTCTTTTTTATGTTTGATTAAACTATTTTAAGGACTGTTTAGAAGAAAATTGAAAAAAGAAAAATTTATGATTTCAAATTAAAAATATTATATATTTTTTCACAATCATAATATATAATTAGTATGCTAAATTTATATTAATTTATTATTTTTATATTTTATTTAAAAATATTAATTTAAAATATTTTTATTCAAAAAAATATCTATCTTCTTCCTACTTCTTTAAAATCTTTCTTTGCATATTATTTTTGTGAAATTTATTACTTTTTTATAAAGGAAAGATATAAAATCATGACATTCTTTGAATCAACCATATTCTAAATGCATGAATTACTTTAATGTGAGGATGTTGAAACATATTTTAACCACTTCATTTGTATAAAGAAAAAATTTTCCTTTTCGCTTTGATATAGACAATGGTAATCACTTAAAAATTAATTTTTTTAAAGCATATCAAGTTTTAGTATAGCATATAATTTATTTAACATCTTATATGATTTCTTTGTATATATTTACGTAATAGATCGTATAATATATGTTATTATTTTACATATTTAATTGAACTATTTTAAACATTATTTAGAAAGTAAAAAGTAAATAAATAATTTTAATTTTAAATTAAAAATATTATATATTATTTTATAATATTAAAAAATAATTCGTACATCAAAATTTATAATAATACTTTTGTCTTTTATTTACAAATATTTAATTAAAACAAAAACTTCATTGCTTTTTCCTCTCTTTTTAAGATCATGCATTTAAAACTATTTTTAAAAAATTTATTAATTCATTATTAAGCGGGGATATAAAAATATAATAGTTTTTGAATCCACAATGTTACAAAGATATTAAAACTATTTGTTGGTGACGATGTTGAAATATTTTTTAACAACATCATTTGTATGCAAAAAAATACCTAATATCCTTTATCGTTGATATATATGATAGAAATCATTTAAAAAGTAATATTTTTATAATAGATGTAAACAATGCCTTATTATTTATTTAAGATCGTATATATTTGCAGTGATAGATAATATAATATTTTCTTTTCTTTTATATGTTTGATTAAACCATTTTAAGAATTCTTTAGAAGAAAATTAAAAAAATAAAAATTTATGATTTTAAATAAATAATATTATATATTATTCTATAATCATAATAGATAATTAATATGTTGAAGTTATACTAATTTATTATTTTTTATCTTTAATTTAAAAATATTAAATTAAAATATTTTTATTTAAAAAATTATTGTTTTCTTCCTACTTTAAAATATTTATTTCACATGATCGTAGACTGGCAAACAAGGAGTTTAAAAAAAATAGCCTTATAAGGGAATCGAACTTGGGGCTTAGTGGTTATAGCAACAAGCTGACCACTAAACCAAGCTTTCAACTTAGACTTAGCAATCCTGAAAATTAATTTAAATAAAATTGGGGCGGGGTTGATTTCCTGCTTGCTGTTGATTTTAACCATTTGTGATCTTGTCTATAGTGGTTCTTATGCACAGACTTATTTGGGAAATATTATGGCTAGTAGCTTCAGGGACTAGGATTGACGTACAATTTCTGGATCTAAGCCATGCAAAATCCTTGCCCATAGTCTGGCATCAAGGGTCTTAAATAGAGCAAAACTGATAGTTGTTTTTCTACTGAAGACAATTGCAATTCAATGCTAAAGCTTCCTAAACAGCTTCCACTACACGTGGTCTAGTGCCTTACCACTCTTCCTCCTAAGCATAGAACATTCACACGTTGATCAATTCGTACTTCTTATCTCTTAAACTCTTCCCAACCTATTTACTTTCTAGCTCATCATCCTAAGACCCCGAACCTAAGACTATTTTTGTAAACTGGAGCCGCTAGCTTACTGGGGAAAAGGTCTTGCTGCTAACTTACCCATGGCCTTCTACAACTTTAATGGCCCCCAACAAGGCGATAAGTCAAACAGGTACTCCTTCTTGATATGGGAAGGTAGTGAGCAGGGATTGAGTGCTGATCAAGTCATTTAGCTAACTGATATCTGCCCCTAGTTGTTACTGAATGTAGGCCCACAAAGGCCATGCTGTGGTTGAACCGATAATTATCACTCTCTGCCTAACCAAGTGGAATTTTCCTTAGCTCAATGCAGGGCCCTTCGAATGACTCTCTCTACAAATAGAATTGAACAAGCCTAAGGTTTACAGGTCTTCTTCAAGTTTAGATTACTGGTGTACCTTACTATGGATAAAAAAGGTGCAAAGTTTCACTTTACACCTCGACTGATTGAATAGATCTTCATGCATATGTCAAGAACCAAACCTTGAGCTTTGTACTGAGATATTGATGGCTGGTATACTCCACTGTTGAGGTCTTATCTCAGTAGACAGGGGGCTTAGTCCAACGAAACCTAATTGGCCTACTATAGCTTGGCCAAAGGTCAAGAGAGTCAAGGTGGTGTTGAGAGCTATTGTTTTCTATTCGGATGGATCATTGGCACGAGGATTATGCAGTATCTACAAATTAAATCTCTAAAGAACCTATTGGAAAACTAATTTTAACAGAAACTTAATTAAAGAAAACCGAAGCTCACTTAGTAATATTCATTTATGATTCATTTTCCTAAGCATTTACATGCTGCCAGCTAGAGGTTTCTTAGGTGATTTTGTAGATCAAGATCCAGGTTACCCAGTTTTCTGAAAAAAACCTTCTATACAAATTTGCATTCATAAAAACTACATCCAGACAAAAACTACATCTAGAGTCGAAGGAGAGGATCCTTCTGTTCTCACCCATGGGAGCCACCCAAAATCCTTTTTTTTTTTCCTATTTCCTTCCTTGTTAAAGTTTTTTTAATTTATTTTCTTTTATCTTTTATTTAAAATATTAAATTAAAATATATTTATTTAAAACAAATTTTATTGTTTTATTACTCTTTCTTTAAAAACATTTTTTAAGATTATTTTTCAAAAATTTATTATTTCATTATTAAGAGAGGATATAAAAACATGACATTTTATGAATAATTATATTGTGAAGACATGAAAATTACTTGAAAATGAGGATATTGAAACATATTTAACCATTTAATTTGTATACAAAAATTAATTTTTTTTAGAATTTATGTAGATAATGGAAATAATTTCAAAATTAATATCTTTTAATAGATCTAAAATTTTAGAATAGCTTATTATATATTTATGATCTTATATGATTTCATCGTATATGTATATATTTAAGTAATAGATAATATAATATATTTTCTTTTTTTATATATTTAACTAAGCTATTTTAAAGTTTGTTAAGAAAGAAATAAAAAATAAAGAAAATTTAAAATTAAAAAATATTATATATTATTTCATAATAATAAAAATAGTTAATATATCAAAAGTTATATTAATTTATTGTTTTGGCCTTTTATTTTTAAATATTAACTTAACATGTATTTATTTTAAAAAAATTATCCTATTTTTCTTCTCTGTTAAAGACTTTCCTTTTAAAACTATTTTTGAAAAATTAATTACTTCATTATTAAGGAAGAATATAAAAACATAATATTATATGAATCAATGTTAGAAAGACATGAAAACTTCTTGAAAGTGAATATGTTGTAATATTTTTTAACCTCAACATTTGTTTGAGAAAAAACATACTATCCTTGAAGCATTGATATATATGTTGAAAATCATTTTAAAAAATTAATATTTTTAATAAATGTAAATTTTTAAGATAGCTTATAATTTATATAGGATATTATATAATTTATCATATATATTTGGGTGATAGATAATATAATATATTTTGTTTCTATATTATATTTGATTAAATTATTTGAAGGATTGTTTACGAAAAAATATTAAAATTTTAAATTATTTAAATATTAATATATTTAAGTTATAATAAATTATTATTTTTTATCTTTTAGTTAAAAATATTAAATTAAAATATATTTATTTAAAACATAAAATTTCATATTGTTTTACTCTTTGTTTCGAATTTTTTTTAAGACTATTTATGATAAATTTATTACTTCCTTATCAAGCGAAGATATAAAAACATGGAATTTTGTAAATCAACTATATTGTAAAGATAGAAAATTTATTTGAGTGTAAGGATATTGTAAACATATTTTTACAACATCATTTGTATAATGAAAATTTTACTTTTAGCTTTGATGTATATAATGAAAATCATTTAAAATTTAATATTTTTTTTAATAGATTTAAAATTTTTGAATAGGTATTATTTATTTATAATCTTATATGATTTGATTGTATATATTTAGGATAATAGATAATATAATATATTTTATTATTTATATATTTGATGAAACAGTTTTAAAGATTATTTAGAAGAAAATAAAAAAAGAAAAACTTACATTTTAATTTAAGAATAATATATATTATTTTATAATAATAAAAATTAATTAAAATATCAAAATTTATATTAATTTATTATTTTTACCTTTTAATTACAACTATTAAATTAAAGTATATTTATTAAAAACAAAAAAAAAATGTCATATTTTCCTCCCTTTTTAAGATCTTCCCTTTAAATTTATTTTTGAAGAATTCATTGCTTCATTATTAATAGATCATATAAAAACATAACATTGTGTGAATCAACAATGTTACAAAGACATGAAAATTATTCGGAGATGAATATGTTGAAATATTTTTTAACCACATCATTTGTATGAAAAAAAAAATATACTATCGTTTTAACTTTGATAAATAAGATGGAAATTATTTAAAAATTAATATTTTTTAATAGATGTAAAGTTTTAAGATAACTTATGATTTATTTAGAATCTTATATGATTTGATTATATATATTTAGGTCATGGATGATATAATGTTTATTTTTTTTTTTATAAATTTGATTAAACTATTTGAAAGATTTTTTTCAGGAAAATTAAAAGAATAAAAATTTATAATTTTAAAAATATAATATTACATATTTTCATTAATAATAAATAATTAATATGTTATGTTATATTAATTTATTATTTTTTTATTTTATTTAAAACATAAAATTAACTATTTTGTAACTCTTTCTTTAACATATTTCTTTAAGATTATTTTTGAGAAGTTTATTACTTCATTATGAAGAGAGAATATAAAAATATGAAATTTTAAGAATAAACTATAATAAAAAATATAAAAATTGCTTGAAAGTGAGGATGTTGAAACATATTTTAACCACTTCATTTGTATAAAAAAAATTATCTTTGCAGCATTGATGTAGATAATGAAAATCATTTAAGACATTAATATTTTTTTTAAGACATTAATATTTTTTTAATAGATCGAAAATTTAGAAGAGCTTATGATGTATGTCACAACCGTAATTCCGATGATACGAGAACTCGCTAAAATTTTAAAATGAATTTTTTATTGATAATGTGGAGCCGCCACCAAAATTTTATTTAAGGGAAAAGATTTGGAAAAACCCTAATTTGAAGATAAGATTCTAAGTTCGGGAGTCGGTTACAAATGGGGAAGGTGTTAGGCACCCCACTCGCCCGTTCCGAAGAACGGTACCCTTAAACTGAGTGTGTGATTTTGAAAAAAACTGTTTTGATCCCTTTAATTAGAGTGAAAATACATAATTTGATGAAGGTTAGCCTGACAGGACTTGATCCTGCTCCTACGTATTCCTCGGTGCAATGGGAAACTCAAGGCTTACGTAGTTCTAGTTTGTGAAGGCCTCACCTTCAAAAAACACTTGAGAAAGGAGTACTTAAAGATTTTTTTTTTGAGAAATTTCTTATCTTTTTGGGGGATCTTCAGTCCACTCATGCACAAGGCTTGAGGCGGCTAAGGCAGCACGGGGACCTATACGAACTACTAAATGTTGAACAACAGGTGAACTGCCAGTTCCCCATTTAGAGTCCATTGCGTGAGACCTAGAATCCCAAAATATTAGAAAAAGAGATTTTTAAAGTTTTGAAAAAGGACCTCAAGTCCACTCATGCACAAGGCCCGAGGTGGCTAAGGTAGCATGGGGACCCATACGAACTACTAAATGTTGAACAGCAGGTTAACCGCCAGTTCCCCATTTAGAGTCCATTGCGTGAAACTTAGAATCCCAAAACATTAATAAAAGAGATCTTAAATTTCTTGAAAAGAAATGATTTGCAAATGATATTGATCCTTGAGTAAAAAGAAAACTTGAATTTAAGAGAAGAGTGTCATTTTTGAGTTTTGAGGTAATTAGGTTTCAACTGGAATTTGGGGTAATTTTGTAATTATTAGAAATTTTGGGGCAATTTGGTAATTACTAGAAATTTTGGGATTTATTTAGAAATTATAGAATTTTTGTGAATTATGAAATTTTCATGAATTTATTTAGCAATTACAGAATTTTTAAAGATTTATTATTAATTATGGAATTTTTATGAATTTATTTAGCAATTATGAAATTTTTATGATTTTATTTTTAATTATGGAATTTTTGTAAATTTAGAGGGGTAAACTGGTAATAGGTGCAGACCTGATGGGCATTTATGAATCTGAGAGGGGCAGCCTGGGTATTTTGCATAGCAGGGACCTGATGGACATTTATGAATCCGAGAGAGGCAGCCTGGGTATTTTGCATAGTAGGGACCTGATATTTAGGCAGGAAAAGGGGAAGTGTGGGAGGTGAGGTTTGAACCAAGGGTATTGGGCTTGTGGATTAAGCCCTCCACCAGCTGAGCTACTCTAACTCGTTGGTATATCATCCTTCCGTTCCTCCATTATATGTGTTGCATGGTCATGTGTCTGTTTTGAATACATGCATGCTTTTATTGGCTGCTTATACACAACTATATCTTAAACCTTGCTGCCCCCGGAATAAGTGAATGGCTCCCCTTTTTCTACCCAGTTTACAAGCTCATATCATGTGGCCATTTGTGAGGGTCATGGGGCAGTCTTGTTCCCTCTTCGAACTGATACCTACCTTCAATGACCCCGATAACACCTTTTAGCTCCTCTTTAACCCAGCCCCTTGATAGGATGCAATGTCCACTTCTTAGGTTCGTGTCAACCATATGCAGGGGTAGGGACCTTAGTTGCCTTATCTACTTGGAAACTCCTCGCTAAGCTATTGGGGGTCCTTAGGAACCACCTTTCAAGACAACCAACTCTGATCGGGTAACCATATGTGACTACCCTGATTAGAGGAATATGCTCTGGTGCAAGTGAAAGGGAATATGTCAAAGCGATGCCTCGGGTGGCGATTGTCCCATTTCTGCACAATCTATGAGGTTCTAATAGAATAGTGATGCATACGATATTTTCATTTTGTTGGGTCTTGCATTGTCATTCAATTCTATAGGTGCCTAAGATTTGTTAGGGGAGAGTTTGACGAGTTCATTCCATCTGTGAAGGCTGAAGATGCCCCTGCCACTGTCGCAACCGTAATTCTGACGAGACGATGGACTCGCTAAAATTTAAAAATGAATTTTATTGATTATGTGTGGAGTCGCCACCAAATTTTTATTTGAGGGAAGAACATTTGGAAAAAACCCTGACTCGAGCATGAGATTTAGGTTCGAGAGTCGGTTACGAGTGGGGAAGGTGTTAGGCACCCCACTCGCCTGTTCCAAAGAACAGTACCCTTAAACTGAGTGTGTGATTATTTGAAAATAGTTTGATCCCTTTAATTAGAATGGAAATAAATAACTTGATGGAGGTTAGCCTGACAGGACTTGATCCTGCTCCTACGTATTCCCCGGTGCAATGGGAAACTCAAGGCTTACGTAGTTCTGGTTATATTTTGAAGGTTTGACCTTCGAAAATGTTAAAAGAGTGTTTGGAAGATGCTCGAAGGCTTGACCTTTGAAGCTGCTTGGAACGTGATATAGCTTGATTATTTTGAAAGATATTTCAGAAAAGCAGTCCCCATCCACATATGCACAGTGCCCAAGACAACTACGGCTGCACTTGGACCTATACGAATCTCTAAAAAACGAACAACAGAAAAAGCTACCAGTTCGTGCTTAGAGCTCGTCACGTGAGATTTAAGAATTGCAAAACAAGATTTTTATTTTTGAAGAACGATGAATAAAATGAGCAAGGTTTTTATTTTGTAAAAGGGAAAGGCAACCCTAATCCACATATGCACAAGGTCCAAGATAATTACGGCTGCACTTGGACCCATACGAGTCTCTAAACAACGAACAGCAGAAAAAGCTACCAGTTCGTGCTTAGAGCTTGTCGCGTGAGATTAAGAATCGCAAAAAAAGATTTTATTTGGAAAAGCGATGAATGAAAAAGGCAAGACACAAGTAATTATTAGAAATTTTGGGGGAATTTACTAATCAAGGAATTTTATGAAAATACTCAATAACTTTGTGAATTTATTTAAGAATTTTAGGGTTTTTATGATTCCTAGCAATTATGGAATTTTTCTAAATTATTTATTAATTTTAGGGTTTTACAGAATTATTTATGAATTTTATTAATTTCTGGAAATTTTATGGATTTTGTGAATTTTTATTAATTTTGGGGATACAATAGGGATTAAACGAATTTCTAGGGGCATGAAGGTATTTGGCAGGTGAGGATAGAATCGGAATTAGTGTTTGGGGGCATTCTGGGTATTTGGCAGGTGAGGACAGAATTGGAATTAGTGAATTGTCATTTAGTCATTTACTCAGCAGGGACACGTTGGGTATTTGAGGAATTCGACAGGGTTTACTCAGCATGTATGAGACTTGTGATATAAAAGGGAAATTTGTCTCCTGGCAGGTTCGAACTTGCGTCTAGGAGGTTGTGGACTACGAGCAACGCCACCAGGCCATGCTTGTGGTTGAGTTTATAGGTTTTTTGTTTTAATTTAACCCACGCTTGATTTGAAATGAATTAAATTAACAAAAGATGGAAGTGGGGGGCTCGAACTTGGGTATTTGAGAACGATAGGCGGTATCCCTGACCGCTCAACCAAGCTGCCGGTTGGGATAATTCACAGCATTAATTAATTTTAACCACATCTCAATTCGTGCATGTTTTGCATAGGAAATTCCTTTTAAGACTCGTCTTTTGCATGGTTTCACAGCGCCTTACTTAACCTCTCTTCGTAGTGGTTTTGATGCAGTACCCATTACGTAAGAATTCTGATCTTTTTGTTAAAAGCATTGTTGATCACGAGAATCTCCATACGGGTTTCAAAAAAGGATTCGCATGCATGCTCCATGTTCACTTTTTAAGCAAGTGTATGGTGTTATTTGTTTCCTTCTAAAGTGTGGCTTCGTGATTACATTAGCTTATCCTTATACTGCTGACCTTGTGATTATTCATGCAAGAGGGAAGACGAAGAAAACACACCCTACATCTTGTATGGAATCACCGTATCAGGGGCTGTGAGACTATGAGAATCCATGACCACTATCTTTAGGTTTTCAGGCCTGTAAGTGATCAGAACCGAAGGGTGTTTGTTTTGGTAAGTCAGGACCGTATTGACGCCAACTTCCTCAACTGAATCCAGCATGTCAAGCTCTGGGCAGTTACCAAGTACCTTCGGGTTATGCTTTGATTGCCTCATCTCATTTACTATTTTTCTTCCTTATGATCATCACCTGTACAAAGGCAAAGATTATACCTAGCTCCTACTAGAGGGGCTCACTGTTGGATTTCACCAATTGGAATCTCAAGAATGACTCTTTTCCTACGCCTTTAGCATACGATTAGAGTAAGAGGATGATCCCTAACTCTTAATGAAATAATCCTTTCTTATGCAAGAGACGGTACCACATCAATAGCATGTCTTTTATGACCCCGACATGCTAATCACCCAAACCAACTACTGATTTAGTCCATGGGGTTTCACAGAGGATTATGCGCACCTAGAGTGGAGAGGAAGAAGTTCAAGGAATCGCATCTCCCAATCCGAGTTAAAGAAACATCTATCATAGGTTTTATAGATCTACACCAATGGATAGCATGCCTACAATTTCTAAATCTCACACTGAATACATACCAACCCCTCATCGTAAAAAAAGGACGCCAAGCCTGAATGTATAGCAAAATCGATTCTTCACTAGGCTCGTATTGCATAACAGATCATATTCTCACCCACAAGATTTTCAATTTAGCCGCAAGATTTCAATTTAGATGTAAGCTTTTCAATTCAAACATAGCTAGAAGATCTATGTAAGGTTCTTGGTTCAAAGATGGATGAAATTTGACTAACCTGTTGCAAAACCGTTTGGGGAAATCCAGTCCGTACGCCTGATTGGAGTTGAGGAATTGAGGATTGCCTCAACTTGGATTTTCTTGGGCAAATGTTTGCCCCAGTTTTGAAATTTTCTAGAGTTGAGGATTGCCTCAACTTGAATTTTCTAGGCAAATGCTTGCCCTAGTTTTGTTATTGGTTCAGAATTTGAGGATGACCTCAAATTTAATTTTTGTAGGCAAGTGTTTGCCCCAGTTTGGACTTGATTAAGAATTTGAGGATAACCTCAAATTTAATTTTTGTGGGCAAACATTTGCCCCTATTTTGATTTTTCTGACGTTGAGGAATTGAGGATTGCCTCAACTTGAATTTTTTGGGCAAGTGTTTGTCCCAACTTTGTTCTTGAATTTAAATCTTTCTCAGGTAAATGTTTGCCCCAGTTTGGACTTGATTCGGTTTTAATTATGATTGATTCGAACAATTTTACCCTGGTCTTAATTAATTTTAAAAAGGGTTGTGGAATGCTTGAATAAAAATATGCTTATGTGCTGTTTGAATAAATGAAGAGAATGCGGTATTTGTGATGCTTGAATGAATGTAGACATAATGTGGGGGGCCTTATTTTGATGCTTGAAATATTTACTTGATGAAACAGATGCTATGTGATAAATGAAAACCATGAAATGGTGAAACAAATTTTATTTCTCTTAATGTTGATTTTTGACACATTTTTCCTCGACAACCCCATAGTTGATGTGAAAGGGATCAAGGATCAAGGCGAGCTGGATTGACTCAGTCTCTTGGCTTATTGGTCAATTTTGGAATTTTCTTTTTTCAGGATCTTTGAGATCCAACACTCGTCAGCTTGATTGAATAAGACACACTCCTGTTTGGTGGCATCATGGCTGGTAGGAAGAATGAATCTTTGGGAAACAATCCTGTCGTGTCGCAACGGTCGAGGATTCATCCGACTTGTCATGACTTTTCAAGATTAATCCTTTTTAATTTTTTACATTTTTCATATTTCCTTTTGGAACGTGCACTATTAGGGTGTGCAAAGTGATGCTGGATGGTCAAAAGAAGGAGATAGAGAATTTTGAGGTTGTATGTTTTAAGGTGGTGTACTTGAAAGGAAAAGGATGATGAAAGGGGTGGGTTCGATTGCCCAAATGGCACCTTTTGATGAAAAATGTCAGTGCTGCTTTTCATAATCTTGATTGTCAAATTAGCCAAACTTTGAGAAATGGCAAAATTTTGCCCCAGTTTTAGGAAGATATGAGGTGCAGAAACGTCATGTTATCTTGGGATTCCTTAATTTTTCCTGGGTTGTTCTTTTGAGTTTTTAACCCAGCAGGTCTTTTGTATTGCCATAACTTTTGCCTAGGTCGCCCTTATGGATTTTCAACCTAGTGGGCTCTTGATTTTGTATGCCCTAACTTTAGCCTAGGTCGTTTTTTAGGATAGTTGACCTAGCGGGCCTTCTGCTCAATTGTGCCCTAACTTTTGCCTAGGTCATTTTTGAGGATTGTCGACCTAGCGGACTTTTGTTCGATTATGCCCTAACTTTTGCCTAGGTCGTTCTTGAGGATTGCTGACCTAGCGTGCCTTCTGCTTGATTGTGCCCTAACTTTTCCTAGGTCGCCCTTACGAGTTTTCGACCTAGCGGGCCTTCTGTTTGATTGTGTCCTAACTTTTGCCTAGGTCTTTCTTGAGGATTTCTGACCTTGCGGGCTCTTTGCTTGATTATGCCCAAACTTTAGCCTAGGTTGTTCTTGAGGATTGCTGACCTAGCGGGCCTTCTGCTTGATTATGCCCTAACTTTTGCGTAGGTCTCCCTTACAGGTTTTCGATCTAGCGGGCCTTCTGCTTTTTCTTGAATTTTATGTAGCCAAATATTGACCTTACCAGGATCATTTTGGGCTTCCAATTCAGCGGATCTTTTCTTGCATCCCTAATTTTTCCTGGATTTAAACTTGGTTCCAATGGGACATTTTTACTTTGAATGGTGATGTAGAATCCCTGGTTGTTTATTCTGCTTCCTCATTGGGTTTTTCTCTTTTTGCTTGATTAATTCGACGTTCAAGATTACTTATTACAGTACTGGCATCCTCACCAATTGGTATTTATTGTTTTGGTATAGGAATAAGAAGTGGGATGAGTGACAAAAAGGATGATAATTTTAGAAGTAAAGTCAAAATGTAAAGCACGTGCTCAAGTAATATGAAAAATGTAACTTTTGCATTATTTTTTGAGATTTATTTACAAAAGATTGATTTTGAAAAGTACGACAATCTGGATGAGTATCCTCAATCTCAATTTGTACAAAGAGACTCATTGTGTTGTTCCCATCTCGGTCAGCTGGTCAATGGGCTCTCGTAATTTGGCAACAGATTGCTTTCTGTGTTGGGAGTGAGCTTCCCAAAATCCAGCCATTTTGCATCAATCAGGCTTTGTACCTTTCGCTTCAATGCTAGGCAATCCTCAGTAGAATGACCAATAAATCCTACATGGTAATCGCATCTGGCGTTAGCATCGTACCATTTAGGATATGGTGGCTCTTGAGGTTTCAGAGGATAAGGCGCAACCAGCGAGTTTTGGATCAGCCGAGGTAGTAGCTCAGTGTAGGAAATTGGGATAGGGTCGAATTGGACGAGTTTCTTCTCCTTTTTCTGGCTTTGATTAGGATTCTGGCTTATGGCTTGTGTTTGGACCGTGTATGGTGTTAGTGGCCGGATTTGTGTCGAATAGTTGTAAGTAGGAGGGTATGGTGTTTGGTAGGTGTTGGCAATGAAAGGATATGGTATGTAGGGTGTGTATGGTGTATATGGTGGTGGTCGGAAGCCAGCTGGACCATAAGGTGCCCCTTGAGGAGTATATTGGCCTTGACCAGAAGCCACGTTGTAGGTTTCACCTGCCTTCTTTTTCCCTGATCCATTAGAAGCGTCGACTGTGCCTGTAGGCCTTTGCGCGATCTTTCCGCGACGCATGCCACCTTTGATCCTTTCTCCAATAATGACGACATCGGAGAAGCTAGAAGTTACACTGCCAATCATCTTTTCATAGAAAGGATCTTGGAGTGTGTCTATAAACGTGCCGACCATCTCTTTCTCAAATAGAGAAGGTGGTACTTGAGTAGCTAACTCCCTCCATCTTTGAGCGTACTGTTTGAAGGTCTCATCCCTTTTCTTGACCATATTCTGGAGTTGGGTTCGATCGGGGGCCATCTCCGTGTTTTACTGATACTGCTTCGTGAAAGTCTCAGCAAGGTCTCTCCATGAACAGATGCGTGTCTGCTCCAGTTGAGTGTACCAGTTTGCAGCTGCCCTTGTTAAGTTGTCTTGAAAGAAATGGATGAGCGGCTTCTCATCGTAAGTACATGCAGACATCTTCCTACAGTACATATTCAGGTGTTTCTTTGGACAGCTGGTTCCTTGATATTTCTCGAATTCAGGAACCTTGAATTTAGGAGGGATGACCACGTCTGGTACTAAGCACAAATCGGCTGTGTTTGTGGCTTCGTAAGCACTCCCCTCGATTGCCTTGATCCTTTCCTCTAGACCTTTCCACTTTTCTGTTTCCTCCTTAGAGGGATGACTCAGTTTTTCCTCAGGCATAGGGTAAGGTTGAGAAGATGGTGTGTGTATAGGGTGAGGCCCTTGGGTGAACGTAGGATGCGTTCCCCCAACAGCTGTTTGGTGAGCTCGTGAGATGGTGTTTGGAGGTAGGTCATGTGTTTGGGCTTGTGTTTGGTTGTATGAGGATGCATGCCCATGAGGAAACCCATAATGAACCCTTTCAGTTTGCGGAGGTATGGTTAACGGTGGAGTGAAGCCAGGAGGGTATGATGAATCATCTGCCTCTCCCGGAAGGGATTCCCTTGCCTCCTTTTGTTTTGATGATTGGATGGCCTCTATCAGCTTGGCCATCCGCTCCTTTAGAGTCTTGACCTCATTTCTGAGTTCCTCATTTTGTCTCTCCAGCTCATCCATGATTCTTGATTGTGCTCGAGTTCTATAAGGATGTTGAGGAAGCTGTGTTTCTCAAATTTTCTGTTAGAGTTAAAAATTAATTTTTGAAAAATAATTTGAATGCAAAAATCGTAAATGATAAAGATGTCGATGCAAAATGAGTATGTGGATGAAAAATGATTTTTGAAATCTTTCTTTTTTGATGATAAAATTTATGACTGAATGAATGAATGAATGTTATGCACAAATAAATTTAAGAGATTTGAAGTTTGACTATTTTGAAAATAAATCAGAATTGCTTTACTTATTCATTCTTGATTTTTAACAAATTTGTTTTTAGGAGTTTTGTTATTTTTATTTTGCTAGAAAAACCTTTAGTTTTGTTTAGAAAAACTTTTTAGTTTTGCTAGAATTTTTCTAGAATGCATTCTTTAGGTTTTCAATATTTCATTTTCTATCCTATTGAATCTTTTTATATTTTCAATATTTTCAATATTTTCAAAAGTATTTTTCTAGTGTTTCCTAGAAATATTCTCCTTCTATTATGATTTTCTTGATTTTTATCTTGATTTGATTTTTGATTTTTAATTTTTGTATCTCTCCAATTTTAGCTTTCAACTCCCCTTTGTTACTTCGGATGGTTAGGTTCAAATAAATGCATGTGAGCGGTGAACCTTGTACCTTGAAAGGGGTGTGTGCCCTCTTTGCTTCTTATATGGGTTACCTGTCCTAAGGATCTATGGCCTTAAATATGAACCTCTCAAAGGTGGTTTGTAATCCTGGGGTGTAGAGGTCACTAGGGCCAAGTTCCAGTTTGCAATACTTGCCACAACAGCATAAAAAGCTACCAGTTGTAGGGCATTACAAATAAGATGCACTCTAGCTGGGATTTTCGTGATAGTCAAACAGGACGTAAGCCCCAAAGTGACACCACTAGATCCCTCTAATCCTAGGCAGCACTCAAACCCGGGTATAAGGCCCCACTCGTGATAAATGCATATGCAATGTATAAGGGCACACAATTTTGGGATACCTGCAATTAGGGAAATTGTACAGATATATACAACAATCTATTGTTCGCCTACCCTAAGGTTGTACAGAGAATAAACAGGAAAACAACAGGTAGATAAAATAGATGAATCATGAAATTAATAGAACGTGCAAAAAAAAAGGAAGGGATCCATATGACACACTCAATTTAGTTAGGCTTGACTCTCTAAAGGTCCCCAGTGGAGTCGCCATCTGTCACAACTGTAATTCCGACGAGACGACGGACTCGCTAAAATTTAAAAATGAATTTTATTAATTATGTGTGGAGTCACACCAAATTTTAATTTGAGGGAAGAACATTAGGAAAAAACCTTGACTCGAGGATGAGATTTAGGTTGGGAGTCGGCTACGAGGGGAGAAGGTGTTAGGCACCCCACTCGCCTGTTCCGAAGAACAGTACCCTTAAACTGAGTGTGTGATTATTTGAAAATAGTTTGATCCCTTTACTTAGAATGGAAATAAATAACTTGATGGAAGTTAGCCTAACAGGACTTGATCCTGCTCCTACGTATTCTCCGGTGCAATGTGAAACTCAAGGCTTACGTAATTCTGGTTATATTTTGAAGGTTTGACCTTCGAAAATGTTAAAAGAGTGTTTGGAAGATGCTCGAAGGCTTGACCTTCGAAGCTGCTTGGAACGTGATATAGCCTGATTATTTTAAAAGATATTTCAGAAAAGCAATCCCCATCCACATATGCACAGGGCCCAAGAAAACTACGGCTGCACTTGGACCCATACGAATCTCTAAACAACGAAGAGCAGAAAAAGCTACCAGTTCGTGCTTAGAGCTCGTCGCGTGAGATTTAAGAATTGCAAAACAAGATTTTTATTTTTGAAGAATGATGAATAAAATGAGCAAGGTTTTTATTTTGTAAAAGGGAAAGGCAACCCTAATCCACATATGCACAAGGTCCAAGATAACTACGGCTGCACTTGGACCCATACGAGTCTCTAAACAACGAACAGCAGAAAAAGCTACCAGTTCGTGCTTAGAGCTCGTCGCGTGAGATTAAGAATCGCAAAACAAGATTTTATTTGGAAAAGCGATGAATGAAAAAGGCAAGACACAAGTAATTATTAGAAATTTTGGGGGAATTTACTAATCAAGGAATTTTATGAAATTACTCAATAATTTTGTGAATTTATTTAAGAATTTTAGGGTTTTTATGATTCCTAGGAATTATGGATTTTTCTAAATTATTTATTAATTTTGGGGTTTTACAGAATTACTTATGAATTTTATTAATTTCTGGAATTTTTATGGATTTTTATTAGTTTTGGGGATAGAATAGGGATTAAACGAATTTCTAGGGGCATGAACGTATTTGGCAGGTGAGGACAAAATTTGAATTTAGTGAATTGTTTGGGGGCATTTAGTCAGCAGGGACACGTTGGGTTATTGAGGAATTCGACAGGGTCAATTTAGTAATTTACTCAGCATGTATGAGGCTTGTGATATAAAAGGGAGTTTAGTAATTTACTCAGCATGTATGAGGCTTGTGGTATAAAAGGGAAATTTGTCTCCTGGCAGGTTCGAACCTTCGTTTGGGAGGTTGTGGACTACGAGCAACGCCACCAGGCCATGCTTGTGGTTGAGATTATAGGTTTTTTGTTTTAATTTAACCCACTCTTGATCTGAAATGAATTAAATTAACAAATATGGAAGTGGGGGGCTCAAACTTGGGTCTTTGAGAACGATAGGCGGTATCCCTGACCGCTCAACCAAGCTGCTGGTTGGGATAATTCACAGCATTAATTAATTTTAACCACATCTCAATTCGTGCATGTCGTGCATAGGAAATTCCTTTTTAGACTAGTCTTTTGCATGGTTTCACAGCGCCTTACTTAACCTCTCTACGTAGTGGTTTTGATGCAGTACCCATTATGTTAGAATTCTGATCTTTTTGTTCAAAGCATTGTTGATCACGAGAATCTCCATACGGGTTTCAAAAAAGGATTCGCATGCATGCTCCATGTTCACTTTTTAAGCAAGTGTGTGGTGTTATTTGTTTCCTTCTAAAGTGGGGCTTCGTGATTACATTAGCTTATCCTTATACTGCTGACCTTGTGATTATTCATGCATGAGGGAAGACGAAGCAAACACACCCTACATCTCGTATGGAATCACCGTATTAGCGGTTGTGAGACTATGAGAATCCATGACCACTATCTTTAGGTATTCAGGCCTGTAAGTGATCAAAACCGAAGGGTGTTTGTTTTGGTAAGTCAGGACCGTATTGATGCCAACTTCCTCAACTGAATCCAGCATGTCAAGCTCTGGGCAGTTACCAAGCACCTCCAGGTTATGCTTTGATTTCCTCAACTCATTTACTATTTTTCTTCCTTATGATCATCACCTATACAAAGGCAGAGATTATACCTAGCTCCTAGTAGAGGGGCTCACTGTTGGATTTCACCAATTGGAATCTCAAGAATGACTCTTTTCCTACGCCTTTAGCATACAGTTAGAGTAAGAGGATGATCCCTAACTCTTAATGAAATAATCCTTTCTTATGCAAGAGACGGTACCACATCAGTAGCACGTTTTTTATGACCCCGATATGCTAATCACCCAAACCAACTACAGATTTAGTCCATGGGGTTTCACAGAGGATTATGCGCACCTAGAGTGGAGGAGGAAGAAGTTCAAGGAATCGCATCTCCCAATCCGAGTTAAAGAAACATCTATCATAGGTTTTATTGATCTACACCAATGGATAGCATGGCTAAAATTTATAAATCTCACACTGAATACATACCAACCCCTCATCGTTAAAAACGGACGCCAAGCCTGAATGTATAGCAAAATCAATTCTTCACTAGGCTCGTATTGCATAACAGATCATATTCTCACCCACAAGATTTTCAATTTAGCCGCAAGATTTCAATTTAGATGTAAGTTTTTCAATTCAAACATAGCTAGAAGATCTACGTAAGGCTCTTGGTTCAAAGATGGAAGAAATTTGACTAACCTGTTGCAGAACCGTTTGGGGAAATCCAGTCCGTACGCCTAAGCTTGATCCTTCTCTAGCCAAGAAGTTCTTGAGGAGCCCCTGTGTACCATCAATGGTCACCTCCGCCACCAATAACCTTGCTCTTGTGACCAGACGAAATCAGAAAAGAGGAGAACTCCAGAGGAGTCTTGAAGCTCCCTCCAAAAGATCCTCCAATATTGTGAAAAACTCCCCTTTTTTTTTCTACCTTCCCTTCATTCTCTTTTTCTTCTTTCTTCTTCTTTTTTTTTTGTTGTTATCATATTTTCCTTTTTATGGCTTTGATTTATATTTTTTTTTTTACTTCTTAGTTATTTATATTTTTCAATTTCTATTTTCACATTATTTTTTATTGCAGATTTTTCCACTATTTTTTATTTTTAATTTTGAAAATCTGTTTTTCTCTTTATTTATTTTTTCTTTTTTCCTTATTATTATCTTTTCCCAGATTTTAAAATTTCTGTTTTCTCAGATTTTAAAACTATTATTGTTGTTTTTAGATTTTAGAGTTTTTCTTTCTTTTTTCTATATTTTAAAAAAATGTTATTATTTTTTTCGATTTTAGTTTTTCCTCAACTTTAAAACTTTTATTAATTCTCTTTATTATTTAATCAATTCTCTTTTTCTGTTTCATATTTTTTTTGAAATCTTATTTTTTTATGTTCTTCTTTTTTATTTATTATTGTTGATTTCAGATTTTCTTCTTTTTTTTTTATTATTTTTCAGGTTTTTATTTTTATTACTTTCATCTTAAAGTTTTAGATTTTATTTTTACTTTGTTTATTTTCTATTTCAAATTCATCTTTTCTATTTAAAAGTTTCAAATTTCGTTTTCTACTTTCCTGTTTATCATTTAATTTAGCGTTACCTTTTTTTTTTAATTTTTAGACTTAGCGGCCTCAGACATAATTGAGTGTTTACAGCCACCCCTCTTATCCCTTGCTTTATGATAAACAAAGAGGTTCCTAATTTCTATGCAGTTCGTCCTAGCCAAAACCAAGCAGGAACCTTTCGTCTTTTGGACTATTCTAAATCGGATTGGCTCCCCTGTTTCTACTATCACAAAACAAAGTATCCTCCCCCAGTTTTATACTCTATCCCTATATCTCCTTCTACTGATTTCTATGACCAGATCAGACCCTTCCCTGGGAGCTTTATGAAACGGAGCATTCAAATTCCTCAATTCAAGCTAATAGATGTATTGATCATGCAAAACAAGGGTGTTCAAGATCAAACACATTGAGCATATCATTGTTACAAACACCTCATATACTATTACACAAGTTATCATACGAACCTAGCCTTAAGCTAAACAAAACCTAAACTATCATATCAAGAATGATGCCTAATCGATTTATACAATCTTTAAAGCATGAATTCTTTGATGAATTTCTTGATTTAGCCATGTAATAAGGAAATTTTGTGGAACTTTCAGTGCAAGCATCAATGACTAACTTGTTGCAAGGTCCAAGAGATCGAGCTCCTTCTATGTGACGATGAGCGTCTTCTTCTTGTTTGCTGAGATGCTGATCAGAAATGGCTTCTCCGACGCAAGTGGAAATCCTGAGATACTTCTTCAAGAATCCAATCGGTGAGGCCCTGATTTCTTAAAGAAGTTTTCTCTCGCCAAGACCCCAAAAAGCCAAGCAAAAAAAAGCCCCTCTCTCAAATTCCATCTTTCTATTTATACCCTTTTTATTTTTTCGAATTTTTGTTTTTGTTTACAGATTATTTACCTAATTTCCAGATTTTGATTTATTATTTATATTTTTTTAATTTCCGATTTCAATTTTATTATTTTTTCAGGTTTTATTTTCCCTTTTTTAATTTTCTTCTTCTTTTTATTTTTAATTTCCAGATTTTATTTCTCTTAAATTCAGATTTTCTTTTTTTATTATTTTTAATTAAATTTTTTAATTTCTTTAATTAATTAATTTTTATTTTTCAGATTTTTAATTTTTCTTTGATTTTTGTTTTTATTCTTTGTATTTATTTTCATTCCTTTTTCTTATTAATTTTCCAGATTTATTATTTTTTCATTTTAATTTCCAGATTTCAACAAGTTTTTCATTATTTTTAATTTCCAGATTTTAATTTTAATTTCCAGTTTTTAATTTTCCCTTGACTTTTATTAAATTTTTTCAGATTTTTATTTATTTCTATTTACCAGATTTTTATTTATTTATTTTTTTTTATTTTTTGTTTTCTTTTCTAGAATTTTATTTATTTCTATTTTCTTTTTTTTCATATTTTTTATTATTTTCATATTTGTTTTTTTGTTTTTATTCTTACGGATTTATTGATTCCTTTTCAATTTTCCATTTTATTAATTCGGTTTTTATCTTATTATTATTATTATTATTATTGCTTGAATTTCTTTAATTTTTAGAAAAAATTTATTTAATTCTTTTTGTTATTCCTTTGCTTTTTTATGTTTTTCTTATTTTTCTTCTTCTTCTGTTTTCTTTTTGTTTCTTTCTCTGTTTTCTGCTTTCTGTTTTTTTTTTGTTTTCTATATTTTTGTTTGCTTATTTATTTATCCTTTAAATTAGTATTGGTTTCTTGATTAATTTTAATAATTGGTGGCCTCGGACATAATTGGGTGTTTACAGTTTTCCCCTCTTTACTCATTTTCTTATTAGATAATATGAGAAGTACTCTCTATATTATCGTGGTAAGAAATGGGTAAAGATGTAAACAAATTATGTCCGAGGTAGGTATCGAGATAATCTCGGAGATACCATACCGTATGGAAAATATTAACCTTTGAATGATCCTCGCTAACGTCTTTGTGCTAGAGCGGCGGAACCTACTACGTAAGATCACGTCATGGTATAACAAAATGCAAATGACAAGACATACGAGGCTCGAGCTCATATGCTGAGATGCGAAAATTAGAGGAAATTAAAGTATGGAGGGCCTGACAATCATAGGCCGAAATGTTGAACATAAAATGCGATGGCCTGAAAACATAGGTCAAAGAACAGGAATGTAAAGATGCAGTGGCCTGACAACATAGGCCAGAAAACAGGAAATATAAAGATGCAGTGGCCTGACAACATAGGCCAAAAAGCAGAAAATATAAAGATGCAGTGGCCTGACAGTAAAGGCCAGAAACCAGGAAATCTAAAGGTGCAGTGGCCTGACAACATAGGCTAGAAAGCAAGAAACTAAAGATGCAATGGCCTGACAACATAGGCCAGAAAGCAAGAAACTAAAGATGCAATGGCCTGACACATAGGCCAGCAAGCAGAAATGTAAAATGCAGTGGCCTGACAACATAGGCCAGAAAGCAGGAAACTAAAGATGCAATGGCCTGACAACATAGACCGGTAAGCAGGAAACGTAAAAATGTAGTGGCCTGACAACATAGGCCAGAAAGCAAGAAACTAAAGATGCAATGGCCTGACAACATAGGCCGGTAAGCAGAAATGTAAAATGCAGTGGCCTGACAACATAGGCCAGAAAACAGGAAACTAAAGATGCAATGGCCTGACAACATAGGCCGGTAAGCAGAAATGTAAAATGCAATGGCCTGACAACATAGGCCAAAAAGCGGGAAACTAAAGATGCAATGGCCTGACAACATAGGCTGGTAAGCAGATATGTAAAATGCAGTGGCCTACTAGTAGGCTTGAGCAGAAAAAAAAACTTTGTGATTTTGTTTGCGGACTCTGACTCCCCGGCTTTCTTCTAGCACTGACCGTATTCTTCAGAGTGAGCTAGACTCTATGAACTGCTTCCTTCCTTCCTTTCTTTTACAGGCATATCTGTTGCGCGCGCCATTTTTGATATGATTTTTTATCAAAAAGAACTTGAATTAGGAAAGTTTTGACGTAACTCTAATTTTAGAACAGCTTTAGTAACAGCAATTGTCATTCAAAACTTAAGTAATCGCATTTTGCATATATATATTTTGATAGAAGAAAATACAGTTGCATATGGTAGGGAATTAGCAAGATAGTCAAAAGGCCATAGGGTGTTTTATGACTGGATGTCTGGAGATGTGATTTTAGTTGGTGGGATGCTTTTGAGACGATTAGTGCTAGTATTGTACTTTGGCGACATCTCCATGCCTTGCCAACCCAGCTTCTGAAAAGAAAAATTTTGCCCTAGTTTATTTGGCTTGCCTTAGACCGGTCTTGAACCTTTCGCTAGAATTGCGGATATTTGCCAATTTTGCCCCAGTATAAAACACAAATCGTAATCTAGTCGCAGATTTGCCCCAGTATGGATGGAGGCTGCCTGTCACCCTTTCTCAATCTTCTTAATCGGAAGGAACAATTCCTCTTTTACTTGTATTGTCGATGCCGTTTTTGTCTTGATTTTGTCTAGGCTGCCCTTGGGGGTTTTCAACCTAGCGGGCTTTTTTATTTGAATTGCCCTAATTTTGCCTAGGCCACCCTTGCGGGTTTCGACCTAGCGGGCCTTTTTGCTTGATTTGCCCTAATTTTTGCCTAGACGGCGCCTTGCAGGTTTTCGACCTAGCGAGCCTTTTTCCTTGAATTGCCCTAATTTTTTCTAGGTCGCTTTGAGGATGGTTGACCTAGCGGGCTTTTCCTTCTCGTATTGCCCTAACTTTTTCCTAGGTCACCCTTGCGGGTTTTCAACCTAGCGGGCTTTTCTTTTAAGCATAATACTTCTTAACGGCATCTGAGTTGATGGGGTTAGGCAAGTCTTTCCCGTCCATGTCGGCCAGGATCAAGATGCCTCCGGAGAAAGCCTTTTTAACTACATAAGGTCCGTGGTAATTTGGAGACCATTTCCCTTACAACGCTTTCTGCATAGGCAACAGCCTTTTGATCACAAAATCTCCTTCTTGGAACTCCCGAGGATGAACCTTTTTATCGAATGCTTTCTTCATTCGTCTTTGGTACAGTTGGCCGTGACATATCGCTGTCAACCTTTTCTCTTCGATCAAGTTCAACTGATCCATCCGAGCCTGGACCCACTCGGCCTCTTCCAAATCAACATCCATCAAAACTCTTAATGAAGGAATCTCGACCTCGATTGGGAGTATGGCTTCCATCCCATACACCAGTGAGAAGGGAGTTGCCCCAGTAGAAGTACGGACTGAGGTCCGATATGCATGTAATGCATAGGGGAGCATTTCGTGCTATTCTCTGTATGAGAAGACTATCCTCTGAATGATTTTCTTGATATTTTTGTTGGCCGCTTCGACCGCTCCATTCATCTTTGGTTGATAGGGGGAAGAGTTGTGATGTTGGATCTTTAACTGATCGCATAACTCCGACATCATCTTATTGTTCAAATTGGAGCCATTATTTGTGATGAGCTTGCTGGGCAGTCCGTATCAGCAAATCAGCTCTCTTTTCACGAATCTGACTACCACATTGCGAGTCACACTAGCATATGAGGCAGCCTCGACCCATTTGGTGAAGTAGTCAATGGCCACCAATATGAAACGGTGCCCATTGGACGCCTTGGGTTCGATTGGGCCGATGACATCCATCCCCCACATAGTGAATGGCCATGGTGATGACAGCACATTCAATGACGTTGACGGCACATGGACATTGTCTACATATACCTGGCACTTGTGGTAGATCTTGACGTGTTTGTAGCAGTCTACTTCCATGGTTAGCCAATAATACCCGGCCCTGAGAATTTTTCTCACCATAGCGTGTTCATTGGCGTGAGCGCCAAAAGACCCTTCGTAAACTTCCTTTAGGATTTTGTTGGCTTCTGCTGCATCGACGCACCTGAGCAGAACCATATCGTGATTCCTTTTGTACAGGATTTCTCCATTGAGGAGGAAACCTGCGGCCAATCTCCATAGGGTCCTCTTGTCATTTTCGGACGCGTCGACAAGGTACTCTTTATACTTCAGGAATTGCCGGATGTCATGATACCAAGGTTTTCCGTCCGGTTCGACCTCCACTGCTTGACAAAATTCCGGTCTAGAGCGATGTTGGATGCGGATGAGAGGCATGTCCTCTTCTCGTCCAATTTCAAACATAGATGACAAAGTGGCTAGGGCATCAGCCAACTAATTGTCTTCTCGGGGTATATGCGAGAAGGTGACCTCCTCGAAATGTTCCAACAATTCTTGGAGACAGGCTTGATAGGGCACTAGCTTTGTGTCTCTATTCTCCCACTCTCCTTTGACCTAGTGGATGACCAAGGTTGAATCACCGAAGACTTCTAGGCATTTTACATTGGCTTCGATTGCTGCTTGGATCCCTAAGATACAAGCTTCATACTCTGCCACGTTATTTGTGCAATCGAAAGCTAGTCGGGCGGTGATAGGTATATATTGTCTTTCCGGGGAAATCAGTATAACACCTATACCATGGCCGATCATGTTGGACGCGCCATCAAACAACATCGTCCATTTCTCTCTCCCTGTCTTTTCTCCTTCACCGGATATTTCCATCAAATCCTCATCAAGAAACTCTGGCTGCATAGCCTAGTAGTTGTCTATGGGCTGTTGGGCCAAATATTCGGCGAGCGTACTGCCTTTGACCGATTTCTGGGTCACATACAGGATATCGTATTCTGAAAGCACCATTTGCCACTTTGAAATTCGTCCTGACAACGCAGGCTTCTCGAAGATGTACCTGATCGGATCCATCCTGGATATTAGCCACGTGGTGTGACTCAGCATATACTGTCTTAGGCGGTGTGTCGCCCATGCCAAAGCACAGCAAGTTCGCTCCAAGAGAGAATATCTGGCTTCACTGCTCGTGAACTTCTTGCTCAGGTAATATATGTCTGCTCCTTTCTCCCGGATTTATCGTGTTGACTGAGCACGCAACCCATTGACTGGTTTGTCACCGTCAGATATAGGATCAAGGGCCTCCCAGCGACCGGCGGTACCAGGATCGGCGGGTTCTGTAAATATGATTTGATCTTCTCAAAAGCCTCTTGGCAATCCTCATCCCAACTCATGGGTTGATTTTTGCATAATAGCTTAAAGATCGACTCGCATGTTGCCGTCAATTGGAAGATAAATCGGGAGATGTAGTTAAGTCTTCCTAGGAAGGCTCAGATCTCTTTTTCAGTCTTTGGAGCTGGCATATCTATGATGGCCCGGGCTTTGTCAAGGTCGACCTCGATTCCTTTGTCAGGATCTTCGAAGCCGGCACTTCGGAAACTTTGTGAAATGTGGCATAGAGGGACCTTGTTACAACGGGGTCTTATCGCCTTGTCCTCTTCAGTGGGTTCATATCCCAACCCATATCGCCACCTATTCTTGTTCACTGGCAATGGCCGAGACAAACCGCCATTGTTCTGCCCCAGTTTATCACCTAGCTTGAACCCGCTCTTTAGTATTACTCTGGCCATCATCATTAAAGCCTTAGGGGGCTGCCTATGGTCAACCACTTCTCCTTCCTTAATGGTAGTGACATTGGCAACTTCTAAGGCTTGGAATTGAGTCTCCAAAGCCTCTTCCGCCGCCTCGATATAAGGAGGATTGGTGGGTTTGCTGACCAAAAAATCCTCTTCTGCCGAGACGATGATCAGCCTATCGTCTAAGATGAATTTAAGCTTCTGATGTAGGGTCGATGGTACTGCCTTAGCGGCGTGGATCCAGGGCCTACCTAAGAGACAACTGTAAGCCGGCTGGATATCCATGATCTGGAAGGTTATGTTGAAGATGACTGGGCCAATTTGGACCGGCAGTTCTACTTCACCCATTACCTCCCTTCTTGACCCGTCAAAAGCCCTAACCACCATGGAACTCGGCTTGAGGTGGATTTTTTCATGTGGCAGCTTTGACAATGTAAGCTAAGGCATTACATTTAGAGAGGAACCATTATCCACCAGAACTCTGGCCAGGATGTGGTCCATACATTTTACCGAGATATGCAATGCCCTGTTGTGTCCTGCCCCTTCGTCCGGAATCTCACGATCGATGAAGGTGAGGAAGTTATTGGCAGTTATATTACTAGAAATTCCTTCAAATTTATCCACGGAGATGTTGTGTACTACATGTGCCTCATTCAAGATTTTCAGCAACACTCTCCGATGGGGTTCTGAATTCATCATTAGAGCCAGTAATGAGATCTTGGCGGGTATACGGTTTAGCTGCTCTATTACCATATACTCGCTCTGCCTTATCAGTTTTAGGAACTCGCAGGCCTCTTCGTCCAAAACAGCCTTCTTTAGTTCCTTCTTTTCCTCTTTGCTGCCATTTTCGGGCTCTAATCTAGCCCGGCCCTCCTTTTCTTGGGTAGCCGGCTGTCTTCCCGTGTCCTCGGCAGGAGCATAAATGCGACCACTCCTGGTCACCCCTCCTATTCCAGCTATGTTGGTCACGTCAAGCGAGGAATTTTCCAACCTATCCTCTTCGGCTTTTCCTCCAAGCACCTCAACATTATACCTCCAAGGAACCTCCTTGTTACTGTGATACTGGAAGGGTCCCGGCACCTTTATTGTGACAGGTCTCGTCCCATTGGGCGCCGGCGAGGCCGACGGCTCAGTATAGTGAATGACCAGGGGTTTAGGATGCCTTGGAAAGGATTCATTGACCATGTATACCTCCTCTTCTACTTCAATATAATTGACCGAGGGACCTGCTCCTCCATGGTTTGGCAGTGGGTTACTCCCCATGCTTGGAGCATCTTTTTCAAAGTTCAGCCATTTGGCATTGATCAACTTGTAGACCCTATGCTTCAAGGCCAGACAGTTTTCAGTAGAATGCCCCACCGTTCCAGCATGATAATCGCATTTGGCCTCTGGATTGTACCATTTTAGGTATGGGGGCTCTAATGGCTTCATGGGAACTAGTGCAATTAAAGAGTTTTGAATCAAACGGGGCAACAGCTCAGAATAGCTCATTGGGATAGGGTCAAATTGCACAATTTTTCTTTGGTTATTGTTGGTTTTTTGTTGAGGTGGGTTAGGGTTAGTGTTTTGGTTCCACGGTTTTGGTGTTGGTGGTTGAGGGAACGTTTAAGGAGGTGGAATCATGACAGTAGTGTTTGACTGAAATTGGGTAGGTGGGTTGTAGGTTGGTTGATAAGTAGGTTGGGCGGAGGCTACCATGTGGGGGTGTGCTGGGAATTGCGGTTGATAGGATGTTTGGTAGTTAGGCGATGTGGTGGTTGGTTGATATATGGGCTGTGCAGTGGTCGGGCGGTTTGGGTCAGCAGAGACATAATGTGTCTCGGCCTCCTTTTTCTTCCATGAATTATTTGTCAGCTTTTTCGTACTCACATTGCCGACAGCATTATGTACAATCCTTCCTCGGCGCAGACCACTCTCCACGCGTTCTCCGACCAGTACCATGTCCGAGAAACTAGCAAAGACACTGCCCACCATCTTGTCATAAAAGGGTGCAAGTAGGGTCTCCATAAATGTACTGATCATTTCTCGGTCCAACACGGGTGGTTGGACTTGAGCGGCTAGCTCCATCCACTGCTGAGCATACTCCTTGAAGGAATCATTTTTCTTTTGACCATGTTTTGTAGTTGAGTCCTATCCAGGGCCATCTCGAAGTTATACTTGTACTGCCTTAGGAAGGCGTCCGCCAAATCCTTCCACGAGTGAATATAAGTCCTCTCTAGCTGGGTATACCAGCTGGCTGCTGCCCCAATTAAACTGTCTTGAAAACAGTGAATAAGCAGCTTGTCGTTGTGTAAGTGAGAGGCCATTTTTCGGCAATACATTGTTAGATGGCTTCTCGAACAGCCGACCCCTCGGTATTTCTCAAACTCCGGAGTTTTGAACTTTGGAGGTATGATGACATCCGGTACGAGGCAGAGGTCAGAAGCCTCAACTATTCCATGTCCACTCCCCTCGATAGCTCTGACCCTTTCTTCTAAGTGTTGCCACCTTCCTCCAAGAAGCGCTTCTTGGTCAACCGTCTTTGGCCATGGCTCATTCAAGGGCTGGCTAGCATGGTAGGGTAAAGCATAAGGTCCCCCGGGTCTTGTAACATGACCGTAGGGATGTGGTTGATGAGGGTTTGCTGGATGAACGACGACTGGGACAAAATATGTGGGGTCCTTAGTGACAGTCGTGTTCATGTGGGTATAGTCGGGGTGAACGTTGTATGGGTATGTGGTTGACGGATTAATGTGAGGAGGGAAAGATGGGTTTATATGTGTAGGAAAGGCAGAGGAAGTGTTTGTGTTGTAAAGGTAGGGTGACAGGTTTGTATATGCTGGGTGTGAGTGTGGTGGATAGCCAGCTGTATTGGTGGGAGGCATGTAAGCCGGTGGGTTGATATGAGGAATGTGAATGGTAGGGTTCGAGTGTGGAGGTCCAGCGGGAAGGCTTGGATGATATTGATGGGAGGTAGGGTTTGTATGGAGCGGTAGTGCATTAGGGTTTTCGCCAGCCGAGGTCCCTTGAGAACTTGCCCCATAAGGAGGTTCGTAGCTTGGCGGTAGCCTATACGACCATTCCTGCTCAGTGACAGTTTGAAGAGGCATTGATGTAGTGGCTGCCCCAAGTGCCTCGGTCCCCGCGGGTCCCTCTGTGCCTTTTTCAAGTAACATCATGAGTTTGGCCACTTGGTCCTTTAACTCAGCGACCTCATTTTGGAGCTCCTCATTCTGTGTTTCCAGCTCACTCATGATTTTAGCTCTCGATCTAGTGCTATATGAATGCCGGGAAAGTCGTGAATCCGCTATTTTATTACCAGTTTAAAAAGTTAAATTAATTAATTGATTAATTATAAAAAGAAATTTGTGTATGGGGTAAATATGGAGGGACCAGAATCTCGTTGAATGTCAATCGTGTGCATCTTTCGTGCTTTGAGTTTGAGATGGAAATTAATATGGAATCATAGAGAAGAGCCTGTTTTATTCAAGTAGATGAGGTCTATTATACATTTCATTCCTCCTGTTTGGCCATTACAATATACTTTTTCATTCTTAAGACTAAATCTTTACAAGTTTGAATGAAAATTTCGACTTCAGGCGGGGTGTGGAGTGGATGCAGAGACGCTTTCGCCTTTTTAAGTGATTGCAGTATTTCTTCTATGGCCGTGTTGCTAGGCTGGCCAACCTTTGAAAGCATTTGATCCAGTGCTCAGTCATATCCTTATACCACCTGCTTTCGTTTTGTATGTCATTTATGCTCTTTTGCTGCATTCTTATGATCTCGATGAACTTCCATTTTTCCTTATTCACTTCGTTCTGCCAAGCTATGAGTAGGCCTTCGATTTGCTTCTTCATGTCTTCTACTCGTTGCAGTAAATCATTCCTTTCCCCTATCACACGGTCCGCCTCCGTTCGAACTCTCCTTTTTGCAGCCAAGATTTGATTTTTCTCTTCTCGGATTGTGTAGACTTTGGCCCTCATTTGTTCTAAGGCGCTCCTTAGATGGCAGTTCTCTTGGAGTGCGGCGTCCCTCTCTTGTACTCTCATTCCAAGATCCTTATTGGCCTCCTATAGGTTCATATGCACCCGAGAAGCACGCTCTCGCTCCCCTTTTTGTTGTTCTCGCATACATGATATGAGAGCCTCGTTTATATCATTCTCCCTTCTCCATGTAACACTCTCTTGTTATGTCTTCAAGAGGTCTTCTTCTAGCTGAGCGTTCTTCTTGGTCATAGCCTCTAGCTTTTCTTTCATGATTTTGACGAATTCATCCTCAAACACTACGGATGCTGGTTGACCTTCGGATGGGAGGGTAGGAGGTTTGAACGGAAGTTTAATCTGTTGCACCCTATCTCTAACCCACTGCTTGTACTCTTCCTTAGCGGCGCAGCTTCGCACTCCCAATTCCTTCCCTTTACGAGTGATGTTTTCCCACACTTCTCGAACTTTACGGAGACCCTCAGGAAAGTCTCCCTCATATCTTAGGTAAAAAGGAGTCAATAACTCGTCGGACGGAGGTGCCTTGATAGGGTAAGCCAGCTGCCTCTGCCCCAGTATCGGGTTGTAATTGATACAACCTCTAGCTCCCATGAGGGGTACATTTGGGAACCCCTTGCAGTGATAAATGACCTCCGTCCTTTGTTGCCATGAAGGTTGCCACCTAATCTGTTCCTCCGTCAGGCCGGCGAAATGGGATGAACATTCAATGTTGCTCATGGGCTTCAGCCGGTAGCTCAGAAAATCTGATATGGGATAGTGTGTCTTCATATCCCTCTTGAAGATGTGAGCGGTTATTCACACGAACAACACTGGCAGGCAATAGATTACACTTGTTCTCTTCTTCTCATGACAGAAGTTCAACGTGCAGTAAAAATCTGCCAACAAGGCTGTTACAGGGTTTTCTGCTCTATCTCTCTTGGCCAAGAAGATATCGACCGCCTTCAGATCGACGAAGTCATCCATGTAAGGGAAAAGCACTAAGTCATAGATGGTAAGGGATAGCACATCCATGTATATGGCCCACTGGTTGCTGTTGGCCAAGTGTTGCATATATTCCTCCAAGAATTCCCTGGTAAACCCCTTGATCTGGCTCCTTGTTTGATAACCTGTCAGTCGATCCCCAGACTGCAGACCCAAAGCCTGTGCGGCGGCTTGGAAGGTGGAATGTTGCTCTAGATATTGGTACGACTTAGTCCCCTCCAATGGCAGATCCAGAATCGGCTCGAACTCCTCTAAAGTGGGGGCTAGCTGGAAGTCCAAGAAAGTGAAACACCAGAGAGGCGGATCATAATATAGTACCATGGCAGTAAGGGCCCCTTCCTGCACTTGGACCTTCAATAGCCTTAGTATGTTGATGTATCTTTTGGCGAATGCCATCTGCTGGATATTCGACAATTTATTTGCAAACACCTCTAAGTTGGCCAAGTTTGCCACTTTGACACCAACACGTCTCTTCTTCTTCAACTGCTCGGATTCCATATTAATTTCCATTTCACCCCTCTTACGATAGTCGCCGAGAATCTGGTCCCTTGAAAAGGAAAGAAACAGGAGAAAAAGAAAATATGTTAGACTCGAAATAAATGAGACTAATGTATGATGCATGAAGGTTTAAAAGCGATAATTATGGTTATTTTGTGGTTACATCTTTTCCTTTCCCTTCTCTTTCGTTAGTCTTTTCCTCTCTCCTCTTTCTTCTTTTTTCTTTTTGCCTACTCTTTCTTTCTTTTCCTCTCTCACCTTTCTTTTTTGGCCTACTCTTTCTTTCTTTTCCTTCTTCCATTTTCTTTTCTTTTTGGTCTCCCTCATTTTCTTTCACCTTTCTTTTTTGCCTATTCTTTGTTTCTTTTTCTTCTTCCATTTTCTTCTCTCTCTTATCTTTTTTGTTTTGATCTTTCTTCTCTTTTTTTCATTTTTTCTTTTTTCTCTCTTTGATTTTTAGAATTCCACAATTGCAAGTAAATAAAACTCTTACAGAACCGATGTCGTGTAAGCAGGGCGTGCCCTCCTCGTGTCCTAATGAGGTGACCTGTCCTATGGATCTAAGGCTTTTAATGCATGAACCTCTCCAAGGTAGGTTGTAATCCTAGGGGTATAAAGGTCACTAGAGCCAAGTTCTAGTCTATAATGCTTGCCACAACGGTAGAAGTAGCCACTAGTTGCGGGGCATTATGAATAAGACACACTCTAGCTGGGATTTTCATGATAGCCACACAGGACGTAAGCCCCAGTGTGACACCACTACGTCCCTCTAATCCTGGGCAGCACTCAAACCCGGGTATAGGGCCCCACTCATAATAAAGTGCGTATGAAATGTATGGAGGGCACTTTGTTTTGGGATACCTGCAATTGGGGAAATTGTGCAGATATATAACAATTTGTTTGTCTATCCTAGGGTTGTAGAGAGATTAAACAAATCAATAAATCATGAATAAACCAACAAATAAATAACATGCAATAATTAAATCATGCACATAAACAGACAAGGGATCAATTATAATGCACACTCAATTAAACGGACTTGACTCTCTGATGTCCCCAGTGGAGTCGCCACCTGTCGCAACCGTAATTCCGACGAGACGACGAACTCACTAAAATTTTAAAATGAATTTTTTATTGATAATGTGGAGCCGCCACCAAATTTTATTTAAGGGAAAAGATTTGGAAAAACCCTAATTTGAAGATAAGATTCTAAGTTCGGGAGTTGGTTACGAATGGGGAAGGTGTTAGGCACCCCACTCGCCCGTTCCGAAGAACGGTACCCTTAAACTGAGTGTGTGATTTTGAAAAAAATTGTTTTGATCCCTTTAATTAGAGTGAAAATACATAATTTGATGAAGGTTAGCCTAATAGGACTTGATCCTGCTCCTACGTATTCCCTGGTGCAATTGGAAACTCAAGGCTTACGTAGTTCTAGTTTGTGAAGGCTTGACCTTCAAAAAGCACTTGAGAAAGGAGTACTTAAAGATTTTATTTTTGAGAAATTTCTTATCTTTTTGGGGGATCTTCAGTCCACTCATGCACAAGGCTCGAGGCGACTAAGGCAGCACGGGGACCTATACGAACTACTAAATGTTGAACAGCAGGTGAACCGCCAGTTCCCCATTTAGAGTCCATTGCGTGAGACCTAGAATCCCAAAATATTAGAAAAAGATATTTTTAAAGTTTTGAAAAAAGACCTCAAGTCCACTCATGCACAAGGCCCGAGGTGGCTAAGGCAGCACAGAGACCCATACGAACTACTAAATGTTAAACAGCAGGTGAACCGCCACTTCCCTATTTAGAGTCCATTGCGTGAGACTTAGAATCCCAAAACATTAGTAAAAGAGATCTTAAATTTCTTGAAAATAAATTATTTGCAAATGATATTGATCCTTGAGTAAAAAGAAAACTTGAATTTAAGAGAAAAATGTCATTTTTGAGTTTTGAGGTAATTGGGCTTCAACTGGAATTTGGGGTAATTTTGTAATTATTAGAAATTTTGGGGCAATTTGGTAATTACTAGAAATTTTGGTATTTATTTAGCAATTATGGAATTTTTGTGAATTATGAAATTTTCATGAAGGGTAAACTGGTAATTATAGAGCTTAGAGGCTAATTTGACATTTATGGGAAGAATAGGGGTAGATTGGTAATTGTGCTGGCAGGCCTAATGGGCATTTATGAATCTGAGAGGGGCAGCCTGGGTATTTTGCATAGCAGGGACCTGATATTTAGGCAGGAAAAGGGGAAGTGTGGGAGGTGAGGTTCGAACCAAGGGCAGTGGGCTTGTGGATTAAATCCTCCACCAGCTGAGCTACTCTAACTCGTTGGTATATCATCCTTCATTATATGTGTTGCATGGTCATGTGTCTGTTTTGCATGCATGCATGCTTTTATTGGCTCCTTATACACAATTATATCTTAAACCTTGCTACCCCCGGAATAAGTGAATGCCTCCCCTTTTGCTACCCAGTTTACAAGATCATACCATGTGGCCATTTGTGAGGGTCATGGGGTAGTCTTGTTCCCTCTTCAAACTGATACCTACCTTCAATGACCCCGATAACACCTTTTAACTTCTCTCTAACCCAGTCCCTTGATAGGATGCAATGCCCACTTCTTAGGTTCGTGTCAACCATATGCAGGGGTAGGGACCTTAGCTATAGTTTCCTTATCTACTTGGAAACTCCTCGTTGAGCTATTGGGGTCCTTAGGAACCACCTTTCAAGACAACCAACTCCGATCGGGTAACCATATGTGACTACCCTAATTAGAGGAATCTGCTCTGGTGCAAGTGAAAGGGAACATGTCAAAGCGATGCCTCGAGTGGCGATTGTCCTGTTTCTGCACAATCTATAAGGTTCTAACAGAATAGTGATGCATACGAGATTTTCTTTTTGTTGGGTCTTACATTGTCATTCAATTCTATAGGTGCCTAAGATTTGTTAGGGGAGAGTTTGACAAGTTCATTCCATCTGTGAGGGCTGAAAATGCCCCTGCCACCCCTCTTATCCCTTGCTCTATGATAAACAAAGAGGTTCCTAATTTCTATGCAGTTCGTCGTAGCCAAAACCAAGCAGGAACCTTTCGTCTTTTGGACTATTCTAAATCGGATTGGCTCCCCTATTTCTACTATCACAGAACAGAGTATCCCCCCCCCCCCAGTTTTATACTCTATCCCTATATCTCCTTCTACTGATTTCTATGGCCGGATCAGACCCTTCCTTGGGAGCTTTATGAAACGGAGCATTCAAATTCCTCAATTCAAGCTAATAGACGTATTGATCGTGCAAAACAGGGGTGTTCAAGATCAAACACATTGAGCATATCTTTGTTACAAACACCTCATATACTATTACACAAGATTATCATACGAACCTAGCCTTAAGCCAAACAAAACCTAAACTATCATATCAAGAATGATGCCTAATCGATTTATACAATCTTTAAAGCATGAATTCTTTGATGAATTTCTTGATTTAGCCATGTAATAAGGAAATCTTGTGGAACTTTCAGTGCAAGCATCAATGACTAACCTGTTGCAGGGGCCAAGAGATCGAGCTCCTTCTATATTACGATGAGCGTCTTCTTCTTGTTTGCTGAGATGCTGATCAGAAATGGCTTCTCCGACACAAGTGAAAATCCTGAGATGCTTCTTCAAGAATCTAATCAGTGAGGCCCTGATTTCTGAAAGAAGTTTTCTCTTGCCAAGACCACAAAAAGCCAAGCAAAAAAAAGCCCCTCTCTCAAATTCCATCTTTCTATTTATATCCTTTTTATTTTTTCGAATTTCTATTTTTGTTTACAGATTATTTACCTAATTTGAAAATTTTGATTTATTATTTATATTTTTTTAATTTCCGATTTCAATTTTATTATTTTTTTAGGTTTTATTTTCCCTTTTTTAATTTTCTTCTTCTTTTTATTTTTAATTTCCATATTTTATTTATCTTAAATTCATATTTTATTTTTTTATTATTTTTAATTAAAAATTTTTAATTTATTTTAATTAATTAATTTTTATTTTTCAGATTTTTAATTTTTCTTTGATTTTTGTTTTTATTCTTTGTATTTATTTTCATTCCTTTTTCTTATTAATTTTCCAGATTTTATTATTTTTTCATTTTAATTTCTAGATTTCAACAAGTTTTTCATTATTTTTAATTTCCAGATTTTAATTTTAATTTCAAGTTTTTAATTTTCCCTTGATCTTTATTAATTTTATTTCATATTTTTATTTATTTCTATTTACCAGATTTTTATTTATTTATTTTTTCAGATTTTTTATATTCTTTTCCAGAATTTTATTTATTTCTATTTTCTTTTTTTTCATATTTTTTATTATTTTCAGATTTTTTTTCCTTACGGATTTATTGATTCTTTTTCAATTTTC
The DNA here is from genome assembly GCA_037954105.1 of Canavalia gladiata. NCBI lineage: Eukaryota > Viridiplantae > Streptophyta > Magnoliopsida > Fabales > Fabaceae > Canavalia > Canavalia gladiata. Next base: position 20,949,480 of record CM075668.1, on the reverse strand, counting down.
TATTTTATTAATTTTTTTTATCTTATTATTATTATTATTATTAGTATTTCTTGAATTTCTTTAATTTTTAGAAAAAATTTATTTAATTCTTTTTGTTATTCCTTTGCTTTTTTATGTTTTTCTTATTTTTCTACTTCTTCTGTTTTCTTTTTGTTTGTTTCTCTATTTTCTACTTTCTGTTTTTTTTTTGTTTTCTATATTTTTGTTTGCTTATTTATTTATCCTTTAAATTAGTATTGGTTTCTTGATTAATTTTAATAATTGGTGGCCTCGGACATAATTGGATGTTTACAATGTATTTAGGATATTATATGATTTGATCGTATATACTTAATTAATGTATTTAGGATATTATATTATTTGATCGTATATACTTAGTTAATGGATAATATAATAATATTTCATTATTTTATACATTTGATTAAACTTTTTGAAAAATTGTTTAGAAGAAAATAAAAAATAAAGAAATATTTGTAATTTTAAATTAAGAATAATATATATTATTTTTTAATAATAATAAATAATTAATATATCAAAATTTATATTAATTTATTCCTTTTGACTTTTATTTAAGAATATAAAATTAAAATGTATTTATTTTCAAACACTATCATTTTTCCTCTCTTTTTACGGCTTTGTTTTTAAAATTACTTTTGAGAAGTTCATTACCTTATTATTAATAGAAGATATGAAAACTTAACATTGTGTGAAGGAATATGGTTACAATGACATGGAAATTACTTAGAGGTGAAGATGTTGAAAAAAATTTTAACCATATCATTTGTATGTGAAAAAATATATACTATACTTAAAATATTAATATAGATGATGGAAATAATTTAAAAAATTAATATGTTTTTAATAGATATAAATTTTTGAGTTAGCTTATGATTTATTTAGAATTTTATATGATTTGATCACATATATTTGGGTGATAGATAATATAATATATATTTTTCTTTTATGTGTTTGATTAAACTATTTGAAGGATTGTTTAGAAGAAAATTAAGAAAAGAAAATTTTATATTTTAAATTAAGAATATTATAATTTTTTACAATAATAAAAAACAACTAATACATTAAATTTATATGAATTTATTATTTTTATCCTTAATTTAAAAAAATTACACTAAAATATCTTTATCTAAAACATAAATTTTTTTCTTTTACTCTTTCATTATAATCATTTTTATAAGATTACTTTCGAAAAATTCATTATTTCATTAACAAGAGAGGATATAAAGACATGACATTTTATGAGTCGAACTATATTGTAAAGACATGAAAATTACTTGAAAATGGAAATGTTGAAACATATTTTAACCATTTTATTTGTATAAAAAGAATTATCCTTTTAGTATTAATGTAGATAATTAAAATCATTTAAAAGATTAATATTTTAATAGATTTAAAATTTTAGAAGAGCTTATTATTTATTTAGGATCATATATGATTTGATTGTATATATTTAGGTAATCGATAAAATAATATATTTTATTATTTTATATATTTGATTAAACAATTTTAAAGATTTTTTAGAAGGAAAAAAATAAAGAAAAATTTATAATTTGAAATTAAGAATATTATATATTATAATATAATAATAATAATAAATAAATAATATATCAAAATTTATAGTAACTTATGATTTTGGGCTTTATTTACAAATATTAAATTAACATATTTATTTAAAAAAATATATTTTAATTTTTTCCTCTTTTTTAAGACCTTTCTTTTAAAACTTTGTTTAAAAAATGCATTAATTTATTATTAAAAAAGGATATAAAAACATAACATTGTACGAATTAACAATACTACAATGACATGAAATTTGCTTAAAGATGAAAATGTTAAAATAGTTTTAAAAACATCATTTGTATGCCAAAAACACATAATATTCTTATAGGATTGATATAGATGGTAAAAGTTGTTTAAAAAATTAATATTTTTTAATAGATTTAAAATTTGGAATAGTTTACAATATTTTTAGAATCTTATATGAGATAATCGTATATATTTAGGTAATAAATAATATAATAATATTTTATTTCTTTATATATTTGATTAAACTATTTTAAAATTTTTTTATAAGGAAATAAAAAATAATAAAAATTTAAAATTTAAAATTAAGAATATTATATATTTTAACATTTAATAATAATAAATAATTAATATATCAAATTTTATATTAATTTATTATTTTTGTATTTTATTTACATATACTAAATTAAATTATATTTATTTAAAACAAAATATATTTTAATTTTTTTCTCTTTTTCTAAGACCTTCCTTTCATAACTATTTACGAGAAGTTCATTACTTTATTATTAAGAGAGGATATAAAAACATAACATTGTATGAATCAATAATTTTACTAAGACATTAAAATTGTTGGAGGTGAAGATGTTGAAATATTTTTTAATAATAGACAATAGTATTTGTATCCAGAAAAAACATATAGTATCCTTTAGCAATGATATAGATGATAAAAATAATTTAAAAAGTTAATTTTTTTAATAGATATTGTGAACACTGAATTATGTTCGAGACTCCATTTTTAAATTGATAAATAAACAATACTTAGGTATATTTAATTAAAGAAAAGAAGAAGAAAAAGAAGAAAAAGAGATAAAAATATAAAATATAAAATAATAATACAAACAAAAAGAGAGAAAAAGAGTAAAAATAGTAACAAAAATAAAAAGAAGAAAAAGAAAATTTTAATTAGGAAGTTAGTTAGGTTAGTTAAGAATTAGTTAGAAAAAAGAAAAGAAAAATAATAAAAAAAGTTAAAAATGAAAAATGGTTTTTGATGGGAAGTAAAAAAAAAAAGAAAAAGAAAAAAGATAACAATATAAAAAGGGGGAAAACTTGTCCTGGTGGGGGAGGACCTTATTGCCCTGCACCCTCACATACGGGTCCAGAGAGGGAACCATGGCCTTCTCTGCTCAGAGGACCTTCTCGCGTCTCTGATCGTGAGAACCAACAGGGAGCCTGTCAGAGGAAGCTCGTCAAGTGCATCATCCTTTGCTGCCATTGCTCATTACCATCAGATGAAATTCCAGCTTGATAATGCATAATTGAGTTTAAGCAAGACCGGTGTTAAAGGAGCATGAGACATAAGCTTCGTCCTCCAGTGACTACTGTCACCTTCATCTGGATTCTCTAGTGTCTGCTATCTCCGATACGGCAAGAACTCCTTACACTTGCAGTTAATCAACTTCGCATTAGGTAGCTCCAACTCTAGCGAAAGATAGCTTCACTCATGTCAGTACTCTCACCTAATCCGTGCATCTCATCTCAGTGCTTACCTTACTTATTTCAGTGATCCAATATTGTTTGATGATAAGAAGAAATGAATACCTAAGCGATTCTGATGTACATGTCAAAACTTGACTTAGAATCTGCATAGGAACAAGGATCTGATGTTTTAATGAAATTCGCAAACATATAGTCCATCTGTTTTATCACTTTTGCTCTTGAATTTTGATCCAAAGTTCACCATCGATTGATTTGAAGCAGAGCAAATAATTCTGTTCAAAATCCTTTGCGAACTTGTTGCACAGTCTACAAGGAAATTCACTTCTTTTGGATTTGTGTAAGAAAAACTTCTAAATCGTGTATCTGTGGTAACTACTAAGCTATTAGAGGGAATAACCTTGGATATGGTACTGTCTCTCGTTTTAGCCTTGACTGCCCTATCTCAATTGATTGTAACTTTGCATGTGTTATTGTTATATTTGGTAATAGTTGTGAAAGTTTAGTCAGACCAAGAACACTTATACTTGGTTAAGTTGTAATTTTCATTTATTTAGGATATTATATAATTTTATTGTATATATCTTTGGATGATAGCTAATATAATATATTTTTTTTTATTATATTTGATTAAACTATTTGAAGGACTGTTTAGAAGAAAATAAAAAAAAATATTGAAATTTTAAATTAATAAAATATTAATACGTTTAAGTTATAATAAATTATTATTTTTATCTTTTAGTTAAAAATATTAAATTAAAATATATTTATTTAAAATATAAAATTTATTATTTTCTTACTCTTTCTTTCAAATCTTTTTTTTAAAACTATTTTTAAGAAATTTATTACTTCCTTATCAAGCGAGAATATAAGACCATGAAATTTTATAAATCAACTATATTACAAAGATAGAAAATTTATTTGAATGGGGATATTGAAACATATTTTAACTACATCATTTGTATAATGAAAATTTTACTTTTAGCTTTGAATTTTGATATATATAATGAAAATCATTTAAAATTTAAGATTTTTTTTAATAGATGTAAAATTTTTGAATAGGTAATTATTTATTTAGAATCTTATATGATTTGATCGTATATATTTAGGATAATAAATAATGTAATATATTTTATTATTTTATATATTTGATTAAACTATTTTAAAGATTATTTAGAATAAAAAATAAGAAAAAACTTATAATTTTAATTTAAGAATAATATATGTTATTTTATAATAACAAAAAATAATTAAAATATCAAAATTTATATTAATTTATTATCTGTACCTTCTAATTACAAATATTTAATTAAAATATTGTTATTTAAAAGAAAAAAATTGTTATATTTTTTCTCCCTTTTTAGGTTCTTCCCTTTAAATTTATTTTTAAAGAATTCATTGTTTCATTATTAATAGATCATATAAACACATAACATTGTGTGAATCAACAACGTTACAAAGACATGAAAATTACTTGGAGATGAATATGTTTAATATTTTTTAACCACATCATTTGTATGCAAATATATATATATATATATATATTATCATTTTGACTTTGATAAATATGATGGAAATTATTTAAAAAATAATATTTTTTAATAGATGTAAAGTTTTAAGATAACTTATGATTTATTTAAAATCTTATATAATTTGATCATATATTTAGGTCATGGATGATATAATATATTTATTTTCTTTTATAAATTTGATTAAATTATTTGAAAGATTGTTTTCAAGAAAATTAAAAAAATAAAAATTTATAATTTAAAAACAAGAATATTATATATTTTTCAATAATAATAAATAATTAATATGTTATTTTATATTAATTTATTATTTTTTATATTTTATTTAAAATATATTTATTTAACACATAAAATTAATTGTTTTCTAACTCTTTCTTTAAAATATTTTTTTAAGATTATTTTTGAGAAGTTTATTACTTCATTATGAAGAAAGGATATAAAAACATGAAATTTTAAGAATAAACTATATTAAACATATTTTAACCACTTCATTTGTATAAAACAATTATCTTTGCAGCATTAATGTAGATAATGAAAATCATCTAAGACATTAATATTTTTTTAATAGATGTAAAACTGAGAAGAGTTAATTATTTATTTGGGATATTATAGATTTGATCGTATATATTTAATATAATAATATTTTATTCTTTTATACATTTGATTAAACTATTTGAAAGATTGTTTAGAAAAAAATAAAAAATAAAGAAATATTTGTAATTTTAAATTAAACATAATGTATATTATTTTTTAATAATAAAAAATAATTAATATGTCAAAATTTATATTAATTTATTCCTTTTGACTTTATTTAAAAATATAAAATTAAAATATTTTTATTTTCAAAAATTATCATTTTTCCTCTCCTTTTAAGACCTTTTTAAAATTACTTTTGAAAAGTTCATTACCTTATTATTAATAGAAGATATGAAAACATAATATTGTATGAATCAATATGGTTACAATGACATGAAAATTACTTAGAAGTGAAGATGTTAAAAAAAAAAAATTAACCACATCATTTGTATGTGAAGAAAATATACTATACTTTAAACATTGATATAGATGATGGAAATAATTTAAAAAATTAATATTTTTTTAATAGATCTAAATTTTTAAGTGAGCTTATGATTTATTTATAATTTTATATGATTTGATCACATATATTTGGATAATAGATAATATAATACATTTTTTCTTTTATGTATTTGATAAAACTATTTGAAGGATTGTTTAGAATAAAATTATGAAAAGAAAAATTTATATTTTAAATTAAGAATATTATAAATTTTTTTTACAATAATAATAAACAATTAACATTAAAGTTATATGAATTTATTACTTTTATCCTTAATTTAAAAATATTACACTAATATATCTTTATTTAAAACATAAAATTTATTGTTTTCTGACTCTTTCTTTAAAATTAATTTTTTAAGATTATTTTTGAAAAATTTATTATTTCAGTAACAAGAGAGGATATAAAGACATGACATTTTATGAATCAATTATATTACAAAGACATGAAAACTACATGAAAGTGGGGATGTTGAAACATATTTTAACCATTTCATTTGTATAAAAAGAATTATCCTTTTAGCATTAATGTAGATAATTAAAATCATTTAAAAGATTAATATTTTTATTAAATTTAATATTTTAGAACAACTTATTATTTATTTAGGATCATATATGATTTGATCGTATATATTTAGGTAATCAATAAAATAATATATTTTATTATTTTATATAGTTGATTAAACTATTTTAAAGATTGTTTAGAAGGAAATAAAAAATAAATAAAAATTTATAATTTGAAATTAAGAATTATATATTATTGTAAACACTCAATTATGTTCAAGATTAAATTATTATTTAATTAATCAAATTTGGCAAATAAAAATAATGATAATAAAAAATAATAATAATAATAATAAAACAAAAATAAAATGAAGGAAAAAGAAAATTTTTCAGTTAGAAAGTTAATTCAGGTTAGTTAGGTTTAACAATAAAAAAAAGAAGAAAACAAGAGAAAATAAAAAAAAAAGGAAGGAAATAGGCAAAAAAAAAAAAAAAACAAAGGATTTTGGGCAGCTTCTATGGGTGAGAATAGAAGGATCCTCTCCTTTGACTCCAGGACCTCTCTGATTCTCTAATTCTAAAGAAGCTTCCTTAAGCTTTCTTTGACAACTTCGATTCTTCAATAATCCTCTTCGGAAGCAATCTTCGGAGGATACCTTTGGCTTCTCTTAATTTTTCCCTTACTCTGCTGGAGGTTTGATGTGAACGTGGGTTCCACGATAAGCAAAAAAAATCATCTAGGAGATTATCTACAAGGAATGGAAGGTCCTATGACGAGAAATAGGACCAAACGTATGGAACAAGCACTTGAAGGTTTCATCAAGGAAGTTGAAGAAAAAGACTACGTGGATCCAAGCCCAATTCCAGCATGGGTTAATTTATGTAGTCATATCATTGAAGATCTTAAGTGATAAAGTTTATGATTGACTATAGATTATATTATGATTTGATATTTATCTAGAAGTTATTTGTATTAAAATTGAATTTGTTATCTTATTACTAGATTAGGTTCGCTATAAATAGGAGTTAGGGATTCAGTGAAAAGACAGATTTTGAGCACTAATCATATTTTCTCTTTGAGAGTTTTTCATCTTTGTTTGAGTTGATTCCTTTGGTTCTTGAGAAAAGAACTACCTTTGATAACGTTGGTTCTTCCGGCAGGTCGCGGTAAGGGTCACGTTCCTCTTGATAACTTTGGTGCTCTCCAGCAGGTCGCGGTTTGTGCCAGTTCCTTTATCTTATCTCACCTTATCTTACCTTACCCATCTTATCACATCTTATCTATCTTATCTCACCTTATCTTATCTCATCTCATTTTATCTTATCTTATCCTAATCTTACCTTATCTTATCTTACTTTATCCTAATTCTCAAGACGTTCCATTATCGTTTCCGCATCCCGATTCATTCGCGTAGGGTGAATCATATCAAGGTTCTCGGTGGCTCAAAGATTTCTGGCAATTCTTCTCTTTGTTTCTCTCTCAATTATCTCTGTTTGAAAGAGAATCACCATTTCAACATCAATATTAATCAGGTCAGGTTCCTTGCATATCATTCTCTTCTTGTTTTGCTATGTTTTTCTCATTGCAAGTATATCTTGTTTCGATTGTATAATTTGCATAGATTGTGAATAAGAATAAGATTATTTTTACTGTGATGGAAATGTTGAGGAGTTAACTTCATTCGATTGCTGTGTTATACGTTGGTTTCCATATTTAAATCATAATCTCTAAGTTCTTAGACAGACAATAGGCAAGATAAGTAAATCTAGATGTAGTTTTCATCGATGCAAATTTGTACAGAAGGTTTTTCTCAGAAAATTGTGTAACCTGGATCTTGATCTGCAAAATCACCTTCTAAGAAACCTCCAACTGGCAGCATGTATATGCTTAGGAAAATGAATCATAAATGAATCTTACAAAGTGAGCTTCGGTTTTCCATAATTGAGTTTTTGTTAAAATTAGTTCGCCAATATGTCCCTTAGAGATTTAACATGTAGATATTGCATAATTCTTGTGCCAATGATCCATCCGAATAGAAGACAATAGCTCTCAGCCCCACCTCAACTCTCTTGACCTCTAGCCAAGCTACAGTAGGCCAATCAAGTTTCGTTGGACTAAGCATTCTTGTCTAATGAGATAAGACCTCAAAAGTGGAGTATACCAGCCATCAATATCTCAGTACAAAGCTCAAGGTTTGGTTTTTGACATATGCATGAGGATCTGTTCTATCAGTCGAGGTGTAAAGTGAAACTTTGCACCTTTCTGATCCATAGTAAGGTGCACCAATAATCTGAACCTGAAGAAGACCTGTAAACCTTAGGCTTGTACAATTCTATTTGTAGGGAGAGTTATTCGAGGGGCCTTGCATTGAGCTAAGGAAAATTCCACCTGGTTAGGCAAAGAGTGATAATTGTCGATTCCACCACAGCATAGCCTTTATGGGCCTACATTCAGTAATAGCTAGGGGCAGATATCAGTCAGTTAAATGACTTGATCAGCACTCAATCCATGCCCACTACCTTTCCATGTCAACAAGGAGTACCTGTTTGACTTATCGCCTTGTTGGGGGCCATTCAAGTTGTAGAAGGCCTTGAGCAAGTTAGCAACAAGACCTCTGCCCCAGTAAGCTAGCGGCTCCAATTTACTAAAATAGTCTTAGGTTTAGGGTCCTAGGATGATGAGCTAGAAAGTAAATGGGTTGGGAAAAATTTAAGGGATAAGTAGTACCAATCAATCAACGTGTGAATGTTCTATGCTTAGGAGGAAGAGTGGTAAGGCACCAGACCACATGTAGTGGAAGCTGTTTAGGAAGCTTTAGCATTGAATTGCAGTTGTCTTCAGTAGAAAAATAACTTTTAGTTTTTCACTATTTAGGACCCCTGATGCTAAACTATGGGCAAGGATTTTGCATGGCTTAGATTCAAAAATTGTACGTCAATCCTAGTCCCTGAAGCTACTAGCCATAATATTTCCCACATAAGTCTGTGCATAAGAACCACTATAGACAAGACCACAAATGGTTAAAATCAATAGCAAGCAGGAAATCAACCCCGCCCCAGTTTTATTTAAATTAATCTTCAGGATTGCTAAGTCTAAGTTGAAAGCTTGGCTTAGTGGTCAGCTTGTTGCACATATAACCACCAGGCCCTAAGTTTGATTCCTGCATGCGGCTATTTGTTTTAAACCCTAAACCCATGATAAAAAGGAGTTTCCAAATTGTCAAACAATGAATACAATGCTATTTTTTTCAAAATAAATAATACCCATTCATGATATGTTTTTTTTATATGTTTGATTAAACTATTTTAAAGATTTTTTAAAAGAAAATTAAAAATATTATGATTTTAAATTAAAAATATTATATGTTATTTTACAATCATAAAGTTTGTATTAATTTATAATTTTTAAATTTTTTAAAAATGTTAAATTAAAATACTTTTATTTCAACAAAAAGAGTTATTGCTTTTTTCCTACTTCTTTAAAATCTTTCTTTCAAGACAATTTTGAGAAATACATTACTTCCTTATCAAGGATGGATATAAAATCATAATATTTTAAGAATAAACTATTTTGAAATGACATGAAAATCACTTGGAAGTGAAGATGTTGAAACACATTTTAACCACTTTATTGGTATAAAGAAAAGTTATCCTTTTAACATTGATGGAATATTTAACAAGTTATTTTTTGAATAAATATAAAATTTTAGTATAGCTTGTTATTAATTTAGTATCTTATAAGATATAGTCGTATACATTTACGTAATACGTACTATAATATATTTTAATATTTTATATATTTGAGTAAACTATTTTAAATATTATTTAGAAGAAAAAATTTGGAATTTTAAATTAAAAATATTATAATATTAAAAAATAATTTAAGAAATTATATATTATTTTACAATCATAATAAATAATTAATATGTTAAAGTTATATTAATTTATTATTTTTATATTTTATTTAAAAATATTAAATTAAAATATTTTTATTTAAAACAAAAGATTTACTATCTACTTTCTAGTTCTGTAAAATCTTTTTTTTAAGACTATTTTTGAGAAGTTCATTACTTTATCATAAAGGAAGGCTATAAAAATATATTATTTTATGAATTAACTATATTGCAAATGCATGAAAATTACTTGAAAGAATGTTAAAACATATTTTAACCACGTCATTTGTATATAGAAGATTTTTTTTTTTAACGTTGATATAGACAATGATAATCATTAAAAAAAATTAATATTTTTTCACACATATCAAATTTTAATATAGCATATAATTTATTTAGTATCTTATATGATTTCATCGTATATATTTATATAATAGGTAATATAACATATGTTATTATTTTATATATTTGATTGAACTATTTTAAAAGGTTTTTAGAAAGTAAAAAATAAATAAAAATTTTAAATTGTAAATTAAAAATATTATATATTATTTTATAATATTAAAATATAATTTATATATAAAAATTTATAAAAATTTATTATTTTTATCTTTTATTTACAAATTTTAATTAAAATATATTTAATTAAAACAAAAAATTATCATTTTTTCCTTTGTTTTTTAAGACCATCCATTTAAAATAATTTTTGAAAAATTTATTACTTCATTATTAAGCAAGGATATACAAATATAACATATTTTTGAATCAACAGTGTTACAGAGACATTAAAATTACTTGTTGGTGAAGATGTTAAAATATTTTTTAACAAGATTGTTTGCATTAAAAAAAAAATACATAGCATCCTATGAGCATTGATATATACGATAGAAGTTATTTAAAAAATAATATTTTTGTAGTAGATGTAAATTTTTAAGATAGCTTATGATTTATTTAAGATCATATATATATATTTGTGTGATAGATAATATATTATGCTTTTTTTTTTCTCTGTTATATTTGATAAAACTCTTTTTAGGATTGCTTAGAAGAAAATTAAAGAAAGAAAAATTATGATTTCAAATTAAGAATATTATATATCATTTCACATTAAAAATAAATAATTAATATATTGAAGTTATATTAATTTATTAATTTTTATATTTTATTTAAAAATATAAAATTAAAATATTTTTATTTATAATAAAAAATTTACTATTTTATTCCTTCTATTTTAAAATCTTTCTTTTAAGACTATTTTTGAGAAATTAATTACTTTATTATCAAGAAAGGATATAAAAACATGACCTTTTATGAGTGAACTATACTGCAAATGCATGAAAATTAGGTTAATGTAAGGATGATGAAACATAGGGTTAAATATGTTTTTAGTCCCTCTAAAATATTCAAATTTTGGTTTTGTTCCCTTAAATTTAAAATATTTGGTTTAGGTCCTTCATTTTTTAAAATACATTGATTATAGTCCCTATACTAACTTAAGTTATATTAAACCAAAATTTAAATATTTTAAAGGGACTAAAAAAATATTTAACCCTTTATTTTATTATATGAAAAAAATATATGAAAGATTGCAATACAACTAATTTAGAATACTAACATAATTTAGTATTAATTTGTTTTTATTATTTTTAAAGCTAATTTATATTTAAATTGATTATAAAATTTAATAATTCAGTTTAATTTTGACTAATTTAAATTTATAATAAAGTTTAAAAATTTTTATATATTAAATTTAATATCTAATAATATACTTTTATGATTCTCTTGATTTATTTAACATTTAATTTAACATAAAATAATTGGAAATTATTAGAATTTAGAAAATATGTAATGTTTTTATATAAAAAATTATTTCCACTAATTAAAATTTATGATATATATAATTTAATATTAAAAATTTTAAAAACCTAAAATTAATTATACAATAATATTAAAATATTTAAATTTTATATCTCATATAATTAAGATTATGGTGTTAATTTTAAACTGAAAACAATAGAATAAATTTTTGTTACTAAAATAATAAAAGAATCATTCTAAAATTGATATCATTTAAAATTTATAAATAATTATTTAGATAATAATAATGATTAGAAAATCAATTTATAAATTATAATTTTAAAAGATTCTTAAAAATAAATATATCAAAATATGAAATGTTCTTATTATATTAATTATATTTTGACAACATTAATTACAAATATGATACTTAATATAAATATATTGAACCGTATAATATATGGAATGTCTTGATTATAATCTTCATGATTAATATATTTTGATTTAATATAACTTAAGTTAATATAGGGACTATAATCAATGTATTTTAAAGAATAAGGACCTAAATCAAAGATTTTAAATATAAGGGACCAAAACCAAAATTTGAATATTTTAGAGGGACTGAAAACATATTTTAACCACTTCATTTATGTAATTTTTTTTTTCATTTAGCGTTGGTATAGAAAATGGCAATCATTATCAAATTTAATAATTTTTTAATACATACAAATTTTAGTATAATATAATTTATTTAACCACTTATATAATTTCACTTTATATTTACGTAACAGATAGTATAATATAGGTTATTATTTTATATATTTGATTTAACTATTTTAGCAATATTTGGAAAGTAAAAAATAAACAAAAATTTCAAATTTTAAATTAAAAATATTATATATTATTTTATAATATTCAAAAATAAATAATATATCAAAATTTATAATAAATTATGGTTTTTCTCTTTTATTTACAAATATTAAATTAAAATTGGTTGTTTAATTAAAACTAAAAATTTATCATTTTTTTCTTTCTTTTTAAGACTATCCTTTTTTTGAGAAATATATTACTTTGTTATTAATTGAGGATATAAAAATATAATATTTTTTTAATCAACAATGTTATAAAGACATTAAAATTACTTGTTGGTGAAGATATTGAAATATTTTTTAACAACATAATTTGTATGCAATAAAATATATAGCATCCTATTATCATTGATATATTTATATGATAGAATTTATTTAAAAGATAATTTTTTTTAATAGATGCAAAGCCTTAAAATAGGTTATAATTTTTAAGATCATATATATTTGGATGATAGATAATATAATATACTTTTTTTATGTTTGATTAAATTATTTTAAGGATTGTTTTGAAGAAAAATAAAAAAAAATTATAATTTCAAATTAATAATATTATATATTATTTTACAATCATAATATATTAATTTTGCAGTGATAAATAATATAATTTTTTTTTCTTTTATATGTTTGATTAAACCATTTTAAGAATTCTTTAGAAGAAAATTAAAAAAATAAAAATTTATGATTTTAAATAAATAATATTATATATTATTTTATAATCATAATAAGTGATTAATATGTTAAATTTATATTAATTTATTATTTTTTATCTTTTATTTAAAAATATTAAATCAAAATATTTTTATTTAAAAACATTATTGTTATCTTTCTACTTCTTTAAAATATTTCTTTCACGATTATTCTTGAAAAATTCATTACTTCCTTATCAAGAAATGAAATAAAAAGATAACTTTTTATGAATTAACTATGTTGCAATAACATGAAAGTAACTTGAAAGTGAGAATGTTAAAACACATTTTAACCATTTCATTTGTACTTTGGCCCAAATCAGGATAATTACTGGGATCTAAATCAATATTGGGGTCAGGATCAGGATCAGGACCTGAACCAATAGTTGTACCAGGACCAGGTTTAGTATTAGGTCTAGGACAAGTAGTAGGACAAGGATTCATCTATGAGTCGTTTTCCTAAGCATCTACATGCTGCCAGCAGGAGGTTTCTTAAAAGGTGATTTTGCAGATCAAAATCCAGGTTACACAGTTTTCTGAGAAAAACCTTCTATACAAATTTGCATCGATGAAAACTACATCTAGATTTACTTATCTTTCCCATCATCTGGCTAAAAACTTAAAGATTGCGATTTAAATATGGAAACTAACGTATAACACAACAATCGAATGAAGTTAACTCCTCAAAATATCCATCATAGTAAAAATAATCTTATTCTTATTCACAATCTATGCAAATTATACAATCGAAATAAGATGTACTTGCGATGAGCAAAACTTAGCAAAGAAGGAAGAGAATGATATGCAATGAATCTGACTTGATTAACATTGATGCTGAAATGGTTATTTGCTTTCTAACAAAGATAACCAAGAGAGAAACAGAGAGAAGAATTATAAAAAATCTTTGAGCCACCGAGAACCTCCAGGAAAAATTAAGAGAAGCCAAAGGTGCCCTCCAAAGATTGCTTCCGAAGAGGAGTATTGAAGAATCAAAGTTGTCAAAGAAAGCTTGAGGAAGCTTTTTTGGAATCAGAGAATTAAAGAGGTCCTGGAATCGAAGGAGAGGATCCTTCTGTTCTCACCCATGGGAGCCACCAAAAATCCTCTTTGTTTTATTTGTTATTTCCTTTCTTTTTTCTTTTTATTTTCTCTTATTTTTTTTCTTTTTTTTATTTTTATTGTTAGACCTAACTAACTTCTAACTAACTTGTAATCTTTTTCTAATTGAAAATTTTTCTTTTTTCTTCATTTTATTTTTTTGTTTTATTATTATTATTATTTATTATCATTATTTTTATTTTTTAAATTTTTTTAATTAAATAATAATTTAATCTCGAACTTAACTGAATGTTGACAATAATATATAATATTCTTAATTTCAAATTATAAATTTTTCTTTATTTTTTACTTCCTTCTAAACAACCTTCAAAATAGTTTAATTAATTATATAAAATAATAAAATATATCATTTTATCAATTACCTAAATATATACGATAAAATCATATATGATCCTAATAAATAATAAGCTATTCCAAAATTTTAAATCTATTAAAAAATATTAATCTTTTAAATGATTTTAATTATCTACATTAATGTTAAAAGGATAATTCTTTTAATACAAATGAAATGGTTAAAATATATTTCAACATCCTCACTTTCAAGTAATTTTCATGTTTTTCCAATATAGTTGATTCATAAAATGTCATGTTTTTATATCCTCTGGTAATGAAATACTAAATTTTTCAAAAATAATCTTAAAAAAATGATTATAAAGAAAGAGTAAGAAAACAATAAATTTTATGTTTTAAATAAAGATATATTAGTGTAATATTTTTAAATTAAGAATAAAAATAATAAATTCATATAAATTTAATGTATTAATTGTTTGTTATTATTGTAAAAAAATTTATAATATTCTTAATTTAAAATATAAATTTTTCTTTTCTTAATTTTCTTCTAAAAAATCCTTCAAATAGTTTAATCAAATACATAAAAGAAAAATATATTATATTATCTATCACCCAAATGTATGCGATCAAATCATATAAAATTTTAAATAAATCATAAGCTAACTAAAAAATTAATATCTATTAAAAAAATATTAATTTTTTAAATTATTTCCATCATCTATATCAATATTTAAAGTATAGTGTATTTTTTTCACATACAAATGATGTGGTTAAATTTTTTTTAACATCTTCATCTCTTAGTAATTTCCATGTCATTGTAACCACATTGATTCAAACAATGTTATGTTTTCATATCTTCTATTAATAATAAGATAGTGAACTTCTTAAAAGTAATTTTAAAAAGGTCTTAAAAAGAGAAAAAAAATGATAATTTTTGAAAATAAATATATTTAATTTTATATTTTTAAATAAAAGTCAAAAGGAATAAATTAATATAAATTTTGATATATAATTATTTGTTATTATTAAAAAATAATATATATTATTCTTAATTTAAAATTATAAATTTTTATTTATTTTTTATTTATTTTTAAAAAATCTTTTAAATAGTTTAATCAAATGTATAAAATAATAAACTATTATTATATTATCCATTAACTAAATATATACGATCAAATCATATATTATCCCAAATAAATCATAAGCTCTTCTAAATTTTACATCTATTAAAAAAATATTAATCTCTTAGATGATTTTCATTATCTACATCAATGCTGCAAAGATAATTTTTTTATACAAATGAAGTGGTTAAAATATATTTCAACAACCTCACTTTCAAGTAATTTTTATGTCATTGAATAGAGTTGATTCTTAAAATTTCATGTTTTTATATCCTCTTTTCATAATGAAGTAATAAACTTCTCAAAAATAATCTTAAAGAAATATTTTAAAGAAAGAGTTAGAAAACAATTAATTTTATGTGTTAAATAAATATATTTTAAATAAAAGATAAAAAATAATAAATTAATATAACATAACATAGTAATTATTTATTATTATTGAAAAATATATAATATTCTTGTTTTTAAATTATAAATTTTTATTTTTTTAATTTTCTTGAAAACAATCTTTCAAATAGTTTAATAAAATTTATAAAAGAAAATAAACATATTATATCATCCATGACCTAAATATATATGATCAAATCATATAAGATTTTAAATAAATCAGAAGTTATCTTAAAACTTTACATCTATTAAAAAAATATTAAATTTTTAAATAATTTCAATCATATTTATCAAAATTAAAATGATAGTGTTTTTTTTTTCATACAAATGATTAATATTGTTCATCTCCAAATATTTTCATGTCTTTATAATATTGTTGACTCACACAATGTTATGTTTTTATATGATCTATTAATAATGAAGCAATGAATTCTTCAAAAATAAATTTAAAGGGAAGGTCTTAAAATGGGAAAAAAAATATGATAATTTTTTTTGTTTTAAATAACTATATTTTAATTAAATAGTTGTAATTAAAAGGTACAAATAATAAATTAATATAAATTTTGATATTTTAATTACTTTTTATTATTATAAAATAATATATATTATTCTTAAATTAAAATTATAAGTTCTTTCTTATTTTTTATTTTCTTCTAAATAATCTTTAAAATAGTTTACTCAAATATATGAAAAATAAAATATATTATATTATTTATTATCTTAAATATATATGATCAAATTATATAAGATTCTAAATAAATAATTACCTATTCAAAAAATTCATTTATTACAAAATGTTAAATTTTAAATGATTTCCATTATATACATCAAAGCTAAAAGTAAAATTTTCATCATACTGGTTAAAATATGTTTCAATATCCTCACTCGAATAAATTTTCTATCTTTGCAATATAGTTGATTTATAAAATTCCATGTCTTTATATCCTCGTTTGATAATGAAGTAATAAATTTTTTAAAATTAATCTTAAAAAAAAGATTTAAAAAAAAGAATAAGAAAGTAGTAAATTTTATGTTTTAAATAAATATATTTTAATTCAATATTTTTAACTAAAAGATAAAAAATAATAATTTATTATAACTTAAATGTATTAGTATTTAATTAATATAAAATTTTAATACTTTTATATTTTCTTGTAAACAATCCTTCAAATAGTTTAATCAAATATAATAAAAAAATATATATTATATTAGCTATCACCCAAATATATATATATATATATATATATATATGATAAATTTATATAATATCCTAAATAAATGAAAATTACAACTTAACCAAGTATAAGCGTTCTTGCTCTAATTAAACTTTCATAACTATTACCAAAGATATTAATAACACATGCAAGGTTACAATCAATTGAGATAGGGCAGTCAAGATCAGAATGAGAGATAGTACCAGATCCAAGGTTGTTCCTTCCAATAGCTCAGTAGTTACCATAGATGCACAGTTCAGAAGTTTTTCTTACACAAATCCAAAAGAAGTGAATTTCCTTGTAGACTGTACATGCAAGATATGGATAAAGTGAACACATTTTAACTACATCAACTAGGTAAAATTTCATTGACACAAAGATCTTTTTAGCTTCATTTATAAAAATGGATTCAATCAAGGATGAATTCTCAGTCTCAACAGCACTTTTCAAAGGTTTAGCAAGCAAACTTAACATTATATTTGCTACGTTGAATTCTATAAAATGTCCACCACCAATTTGAAGCAAAGAATAACACCTTTCTAGGATACTTTAAGAATATTATTGATAGAATTGCGTCCATCATTTGCAATAGGGACACCAGTGTGGTTTCTCAGATTTTCAAAACTCAAAACATTAAGCAGCTCTAGAGGTTGTGTTGTGTATGAAGCACCTCTTATGCTTTTAAGTGCTTTTAAGTAGTGTATCAGTTATTCTAACCGAATTGGTATCCACTGGCTTCAATGAGTGGTGCCAAAGCACCAGGAGATATTGAGAATATAAAGTAAACCTCCTTATAGAATGTACAAATTCACTCTCAACAATTGTTTCCAATTCATCATCTGGAGGAGCTATAAAATGCACTACGCCACCTAGAGATTATGCTTCCAGCCTTGGAAAACTTTCTTGGCAGGTTTCCAGTTAATTCTTTAAGAGATTGAACAACAACATCTTGGAGATTTGGTTTGATCCATGCGCGACAGTAACAAAATTGATTTTAACAATTTTTTGCACAGAGAGAAAACGAGCATTCCATAATATTTTTGAAGCTAAATTTCTCAAACAAAGCTCAAATCACAAGACACTCTTATGCTAATAACAGAATTCTATCCACATTCACCTAAATGGCTCATCATTCATAGAGAATCTCAAATCCTAATACAGGTGCATAGATGCAATGATTACGGAGATATTATCGGAAACTCACATAGAAAAATAAGGAGATGCAAATCTTATATCTATCTTGATGCCACAGATCGAAGGTTCCGATTGGGAGAAGAATCCTGGTATAATATCTTACTACATTTCTAGGCTTATTTCAGTGCATTGCTATGCTATAATTCCAATCACTAACACCTAGAAAAGCATTAATGTCAATGACTTTACCTGGAGAATTTATAGAGAACTTTGATTACCAACCTCCTTAAGTACTGAGTTCTTAATGTTCTTCTGTGATTTCCAGTGTAAGAGCTTCAATTTGTGGATATGAAACTAGAATGGATTCTGGTTGAAGCTAGTTTTGGAGAGCACGTAATCGTTTCTCTTTTCCTGGCTAACAATGGAGCAAGTTCTATGCAAATTTAGCTCTAAAGAATGCCAAATTTCCTCCGATTGAGACTTGCAGTTGTTTCTCTGGAGGTGCGAGGATCTCCTTTTCTTTTCACAACAATGGAGTTATTTTTGGGAGAAGTAGGAGAGTTAGAACAGCAACGAAAACCTCCCCCCTTTTTCAATCTTTCTTCTATTTATCCCCGAAGCTCTTTCACTAACTAATAGTTATTTAACAAACTAACTAATTCCTAACAGAATTTTCAGACCAATTCTTTTGGTTTCAAGTGTCCTCTTTCTTATTTCTTTTTATTTTATATATTTATTTTTGAATGATTTTGAACCAAATTATCTTTTGGTTAAATTTTAATCTTGGGCTTTCTATTTTCTTCCACATTCCTCTTTTTAGTTCTCTTTTCATTATTATTATTCCCTTTTTCCAGTTTTTCTCTTTTTTTTTAATTTAATTTTATTTATTCTTATTTTCTTTTTTACTTTTTTTATTTTGAATTTTAACTCAAGCATTAATTTGATGAATACCATCTTGGACATAATTGAATGTTCACACACCTAAATATTTAAAATCCTAAATAAACCATCAGTTATTTTAGAAAATATTTCAAGATATTTACCTCCAAATAATTTTTATATTTTTGTAATATTGTTGATTCATACAATGTTATGTTTTTATATACTCTCTTAAAAATGAATTAATAAACTTTTCAAAACTAGTTTTAAAAGGATGGTCTCAAAAAAAAGATTAAAAATATTAAAATATATTTTGTTTCCATAAAAATATAAGTTGATTTAATATTTGTAAATAAAATACAAAAATAATAAATTAATATAAATTTTGATATATTTATTATTTGTTATTATTGTAGAATAATATATAATATTCTTGATTTGAATTATAAATTTTTGTTTATTTTTTATTTCCTTCTAAAAACATATTTAAAATAGTTTTATTAAATAGACAAAATAATAAAATATATTATATTATCTATTACCTGAATATATACAATCAAATCATATAAGTCCTAAATAAATAATAAATTATTACCCCATTTTAGATCTATCAAAAATGTTAATTTTTCAATTTATTTCCATTATTACATCAATGCTAAAATTATAATTTTCTTTGTACAAATAATTTTTTTAAAATATATTTCAACATTCTCACACTCAAGTAATTTTCATATCTTTACAATATATTTGATTTATAAAATTCCATATTTTTATATCCTCGCTTGATAATAAAGTAATAAATTTCTCAAAAATAATTTTTAAAAAAGATTTGAAAGAAAGAGTAAGGAAATAGTAAATTTTATGTTTTAAATAAACATATTTTGATTTAATACTTTTAAATAATTTAATATAACTTGAATGTGTTAATTTTTATTATTATTGTAAAATAATATATAATATTCCTAAATTAAAATTGTAATTTTCTTTTACACAATCCTTCAAATAGATTAATCAAATACATAAAAGAAAAAAAAATATATTATATATTATATTACTTATCACTCAAATATACATGATCAAATAATATAAGATTCTAAACAAATCATAAGCTATCTTAGAACTTTACATCTATTAAAAAAATATTAATTTTTTAAATGATTTCCATCATCTATATAATGCTAGAGGAATAGAATATTTTTTTCACATACAAATGATGTGGTTAAAAAATATTTCACCATATTTACCTTTAAGTAATTTTGATGTCTTTGTAAGATTTTTGATTCATGCAATATTAATAATTTATAATATTAAAAAATAATATAGGTTATTCTTAATTTCAAATTATATGTTTTTTATTTTTTATTTCATTCTAAACAATTTTTAAAATAGTTTACTCAAATATAAAAAATGATAAAATATATTATATTATCTATTATTTAAATATATATGATCAAACCATACAAGATCCTAAATATATAATAAGAAATTCTTAATTTTACATGTATTAAAAAATATTAGTTTTTAAAATATTTTCATTATCTACATCAATGCTAAAAGAATAATTGTTTTGTACAAATTAAGTGGTTATAATATGTTTCAACATCCTCACTTCAACTAGTTGATTCATAAAATGTCATGTTTTTATATCCTCTCTTGATAATGAAGTAATGAATTTCTCAAAAATAATCTTAAAAAATGATTTTAAAAAAAGAGTAATAAAATGATAAGTTTCATATTTTAAAAAAATATATTTAAATTTAATATTTTTAATAAAAGAAAAATAATAAATTAATATAACTTTAACGTATTAATTGATTATTATTATTGTAAAATAATATATAATATTCTTAATTTAAAGTTATAATTTTACTTTTTTTAATTTCCCGCTAAAAAATCCAAATAGTTTAATGAAATAAAAAAATATTATATTATTTATCACCCAAATATATCTGATAAAATCAAATAAGATCCTAAGTAAATCATAAGCTATTTTTAAACTTTATATCTATTAAAAATATTAATTTTTTAAAATAATTTTTATCATCCATATCAATACTAAAAGGATACTATGTACTTTTTTCATACAAATGATGGTTGTTTAAAAATATTAAATATCCAAGTAATTTTCGTGTTTGTGTAACATTGTTGATTCATACAATGTTATATTTTTATATCATCTCTTAATAATGTAGTAATGAATTTCTCAAAAATAGCTTTAAAAGGAAGGTCTTAAAAAGAGAGAAAAAACTAATAAATTTAATGTTAAAATAAATATATTTTAATTTAATATTTTTAAATAATAGATAAAATTAATAAATTAATATACATTTTGATATATTAATTATCTATTATTTTTGTAGAATAATATATAATATTCTTAATTTAAAATTATAAATATTTTTTTTCATAATTTTCTGTTAAATAATCCTAAAATAGTTTAATCTAATATAAAAAATATATTATATTATCAATCACCCAAATATATATGATCAAATTATATATAAGATCATAAATAAATCATAAGCTATCTTAAAAATTTATGTCTATTAAAAAATAATTTTTTATATAATTTTCATCATCCATATCAAGGTTAAAAGGATAGTTTTTTTCTTTTTTTTACATTCAATTGATATGGTTAAAGAATATTTCAACTTATTCACCTTCAAATAATTTTCATGTCTTTGTAACATTATTTATTCATACAATGTTATATTTTTATGTTCTCTCTTAATAATTAAATAATAAATTTCTCAAAATTAGTTTTAAAATTCAGGTCTTAAAAAGAGAGTACAAAATAATAATTTTTTTATGTTAAATAAATACATTTTAATTTAATATTTCTAAATAAAAGGAAAAAATAATAAATTATTATATACCTTGATATATTAATTATTCATTAATATTGAAAAATAATAAATTTTTATAAATTTTGATATAAAAATTATTTTTTAATATTATAATATTTTTAATTTAAAATTCCAAATTTTTTGTTCTAAATAATATTTAAAATAGTTTACTAAAATATATAAATATTAAAATACATTATAATACCTATTACATAAATGTATACGATCATATCATAGAAAATACTAAAATAATGATAAGTTATACAAAAATTTTACATTTATTCAAAAAATAACCTATTAAATAATTTCCATCATCTATGACAATGTTAAAAGGATAATTTTTCTTTATACCAATAAAGTGGTTAAAATGTGTTTCAACATCTTTACTTTCAACATTTTAAAATAGTTTATTCGTAAAATATTATGATTTTATATCCTTCCTTGATAAAGAAGTAATAAATTTCTCAAAATTATTTTGAAAGAAAGATTTTAAAGTAAGAAGAAAATAATAAATTTTGTTTGAAATAAAAATATTTTAATTTAACATTTTTAAGTAAAAGATAAAATAATAAATTAATACAAACTTAATATATTAATTATCTATTATGATTGAAAAAAAAATAATATTCTTAATTTAAAATCATAATTTTTTTAATTTTCTTCTAAGAAGTCATTAAAATAGTTTAATCAAATATATAAAAGAAAAAACATATTATATTATATATTATCCAAAATATATATCATCAAATCATATAAGATCCTAAATAAATCATAAGCCATCTTAAAACATTACATCAATTAAAAAAAATCTTAATTTTTTAAGTGATTTCCATCATATATATCAATGATAAAAAGATACTACGTATTTTTGCATACAAATGATGTTTTTAAAAATATTTCAGCATCTTTACCAACAACTTATTTTTTATGTCTTTGTAACATTATTGATTCAAACAATGTTATGTTCTAATATCCTCTCTTAATAATGAAGTAGTAAATTTCCCAAAATTAATTTTAAATGGATGGTTTTAAAATTATAGAAAAAAATGATTAATTTTTTATTTTAATTAAATATATTTTAATTTAATATTTTTAAATAAAATAAAAAATTATAAGTTTGATATACTAATTATTTGTTAACATTATAAAATATTATATAATATTTTTCATTTAAAACTATAAATTTTTCATTTTTCCTAAATAAGGTTAAAATAGTTTAATCAAACATTTAAATAATAAAATATATTATACTACCAAATTAGGTAAATATATACTATCATATTAGATCTAAATAAATCATAAGCTATACTAAAATTTGATATGTATTAAAAGAATATTAATTTATAAAATGATTTCCATTATCTAATACACTACTAAAAGGATAATTTTTTCTTTATATAAAGGAAGTGGTTGAAATTTGTTTCAACATCCTTACTTTCAAGTAATTTCCATGTTTTTGTACATTCCAAGATAAAAGATAAAAGCATATGAATTTTTTAGTGTTTTACAAACAATTTTTACTGAAATAATCATCCTCGAAACACTAAAAATAATAAAGAACTATTTGAAAGAAGAACATGCAATGGATAAATATTCTTTAATCTATTTATTTTTTAAATTTTTCTATCTTTAGCTAAATATTTTTTATTTGTTTCTATAATTTTCTTCCTCTTTAATTTTTATCTTTTTCTCTCTCAATTTTTTATCAACATTTCTATACTTTTATTTATTTTTTATTTTTTCAATATATTTGACTTTTTATCTCTAAAATTTCTTATTTATTTTAATTTTTCATCCCTATTTTATTTAAAGAGAGAAAAAGAAAGTAAAGAAAAAAATTATTGAAAAAGATAAAAAAAAATTAGAGAAAAAATTTGAAGAATAAAAAATTAAATTCACAGAATGATACTAACCCACATGTTTTAATGGACTTTTAATTTTATAAATTTTACAATTGTGAACTTTTAATTTTAAATTTTACTTTTAAAATTTTTGTTTATATTATTTTGAAAAAATTCAATTATTTATCTATTTTTGTAGATTCACTTATGAGTGATACTATTTGATATATAAAAATTATATTTAAATTATAATATTATAATATGATTTTATGTTATAAATTCTTTTAATATAGTATATATTATTTTATGTAAAATAATTATTAAATAAGATAAAAATATTATAAAAATAATATATAAAACTATTTATCTTATATATTGATTATCAAATAATATATAAAATATAAAACTGTATGATTATATAATATAAAAATGTTATAATAATAACATATAAAATTATTTATCTTAAATAATAATAATAATAATCAAATAATATATAAATATAAATTTATATAATTATATAATATTTTTTATATTATAACCATCACATCACCATCATTATCTTGTAAACATTATTATTATTCTCACCACTGTCTAGACCTAGTGTGAACACCCATTTATGTCTGAGGTCTCCCCCCAAAAAAAAAATAAATAAAAAAAAAGCAAAAAATAATAATAAAGAAAAAATAAAATATGAAAATAAATAAAATCATAATTTAAAAATAAATAAAATAATTTTTTTTAAAAAAAAAAAAAAGAGAAAAGAAGAGGGAAGTTGAAATTTAAAAACACAAAAATACCAAATCCGGAAAAAATAAGGTAAAAACAGAAATAATAAAAATAACAATAAAACCAAAATTAAAACAAACAAAAGATAATAATAATTGAAAATACATATTAGAAAAACAGAAAAGAAATAAAAGCAGAATTCACTAATATAATAAACAAAAATTAATAAATAAAAATAATAAATGAAATTGCATAAAAATCTGTTTTAGAAACAAGAGATTTAAACAAATAAAAGAGAAAAAACAATTAAAAAGAAAAAACGAAAAAAAACAACATAACAGAAAATATAAAAGGAAAATGGGGAATAATAAGAGGGTGGGTTGGAAGTCCTGGGTGATAACAGAGTTGGTGGGAAGTCCTGGGAGATTGATTTTTTTTCTCTGGTTGAGGGAAGGCTAGCAGCAAAAAGGGAAAAAAAGTTTATCTTTCAAGAAAAAAGAAGTACAAGAACGGAGAAGCTTTTGGGGAAGGAGAAACCTTTCCGGAAAGGGACGGGGGAAGCACATTCATGCTGATTCAAAGACGAACGCTGCAAAGAAAGAACTTCCACTGCGTCTTGCGATTCAAGGTCAGTATTATCTACTTTTGAGTCTGATCCTGTTGTGTCTCCCTCGTCCAAATTGTGCAATTCATGGCTAAATACACCATTATAAAATCCAGAATCAAGATCCCGATCTTTTGATTATACCTAAATTTACAATTGCTACATGCACAATTGAACCGAATTTCATAATTACGCGATTCTAAAAAGAATTACTTGTTTTGAATTCAAGACTTTGTGATTGAATCTGTAACTATCTTATGCATTCATTCGATTGAATTGGGTTGCTGTGGATACAAGGGAATTATTTCTGACTTGAAATCGAAATCCTAATGCCTTTGTTAAGGGTTTAAAAATAATAAAAAATTCTAAAAAAAAACAAAAAAATAATAAATTTCTAGAAATTCATAAAAATAATAAAATTTCAGAAAATCATAAAAAATTAATAAAATTTCAAAAAATCCAGGAAATTAATAAAAATTTCCAGAAATTAAATAAAATCCAGAAAATTAATAAAATTTCAGAAAATCCAGAAAATTAATAAAAATTTCCAGAAATTAAATAAAATCCAGAAAATTAATGAAAATTTCAAAATTTCCAGAAATAAATAAAAATTCAAGATTTTCAGAAATTAATAAAAAATTCAAGATTTCCAGAAATAAATAAAAAATTCAAGATTTCCAAAAATACAGAAATTCAAAAAATCCAGAAAATAATAAAAAATTCAAAATTTCTAGAAATTAAATAAAAATTCAAAAATTCCAAAAAATTCAAAATTTCTAGAAATTAAATAAAAATCCAGAAAAATAATAAAAAATTCAAAATTTCTAGAAATTAAATAAAAATCCAGAAAATTAATAAAAAATTCAAAAATTTCAGAAAATAATAAAAATTCTAGAAATTAAATAAAATTCCAGAAAATAATAAAAAATTCAAAATTCCCAGAAATTAAATAAAAATCCAGAAAATAATAAAAAATTCAAAATTTCTAGAAATTAAATAAAAATCCAGAAAATTAATAAAAAATTAAAAAATTTCAGAAAATAATAAAAATTCTAGAAATTCAAAAATTGCAGAAAATAATAAAAAAATTCAAAATTTCCAGAAATTAAATAAAAATCCAGAAAATAATAAAAAATTCAAAATTTCCAGAAATTAAATAAAATCCAGAAAATTAATAAAAAATTCAAAAATCGCAGAAAATTAACAAAAAATTCAAAATTTCTAGAAATTAATAAAAAATTCAGAAAATTAATAAATTAATAAAAAATTCTAGAAATTAAGAAAATTCACAAGAATTCCAAAAATCCTAAAAAATTCACAATAAATCATAAAATTCTATAATTCCTAAATGATTCAGAAAAATTCTTCAAAATTCTAAATAATTCATGAATTCAAGATTATCAAGTATTTTCATAAAATTCCTTAATTGGTAAATTCCCCCGAAATTTCTAGTATTTGCTCTTGCTCATTTTATTCACCGTTCTTCAAAAATAAAAATATTGTTTTGTGATTCTTAATCTCACGCGACGAGCTTTAAGCACGAACTGGTAGCTTTTTCTGCTGTTCGTTGTTTAGAGATTCGTATGGGTCCAAGTGCAGCCGTAGTTGTCTTGGGCCCTGTGCATATGTGGATGAGGATCACCCTCCTAAAAATAGTTTTCAAAAATAGTCAAGTTTTTTTTACCTTCCAAGTAGTTCCGAAGGTCAAGCCTTCGAGCACATTTCAAACACTTTCGAAAGTCAAGCTTTCAAAACATAACCAGAACTACGTAAGCCTTGAGTTTCCCATTGCACCAGGGAATACATAGGAGCAGGATCAAGTCCTGTCAGGCTAACCTCCATCAAGTTATTTTATTTCACATTAATTGAGGGATCAAACAGTTTTCAAAAGTCGCACACTCAGTTTAAGGGTACCGTTCTTCGGAACGGGCGAGTGGGGTGCCTAACACCTTCCCCACTCGTAATCGACTCCCGAACCTAAATCTTTACCTCGAGTCAGGGTTTTCCAAATCTTTTCCCTTAAATAAAAATTTGGTGGCGACTCCACAACACATCAAAACAAATCTTTTTCAAAATTTTAGCGAGTCCGTCGTCTCGTCGGAATTACGGTTGCGACAGATGGCGACTCCACTGGGGAACATCAGATAGTCAAGCCCGATCAATTGAGTGTACATTATATTTGATCTCTTCCCTATTTGTTTGCACATTTTATTGATTGCACGATTCATTTACTTGTTTATTTATCTGTTGTTTGTTTGTCTATTCTTTGTGCAACCCTAGGATAGATAAACAATAAATTGCTGTATATCTGTGCAATCTCCCCAATTGCAGGTATCCCAAAATTGTATGCCCTCATACATTGCATACGCATTTATCATGAGTGGGGCCCTATACCCGGGTCTGAGTGCAACCTAGGAATAGAGGGATCTAGTGGTGTCACTTTGGGGCTTACGTCCTGTTTGACTATCACGAAAATCCCAGCTAGAGTGCGTCCTATTTGTAATGCCCTACAACTGGTAGCTTTTTCTGCTGTTGTGGCAAGCATTGCAAACTGGAACTTGGCTCTAGTAACCTCTTATACCTCAAGATTACAAACCACCTTTGAGAGGTTCATATAAAAGGCCATAGATCCTTAGGACAGGTAACCCACACAAGAAGCAAAGAGGGCACACACACCCTTTTCAAGATACAAGGTTCACCGCTCACATGCACCTATTTGAACCAAACAATATGAAGCAGCAAAAGGAAGCCAAAAGCTAAAATCGGGGAGATACAAAATTCCAAATCAAGATAAAAAGTCAAGAAAAATTCAAATAAAAACTTCTAGAGAAAATATATTTTGAAAATATTGAAAATATTCCAAAGAAAACTTAAAAGGATGTCTTAGAAATAGGAAGAATTATGGAAAATAATCTTTTGAAAATACTGAAAAAATAAAAAGATTCAATAGATAGAAAATGAAATTTTGAAAACCTAAAGAATGCTTTCTAGAAAAAATTCTAGCAAAACTAAAGAGTGTTTCTAAATAAAACCAAAAGTTTTTAGCAAAATAAAAAACATCAAAACTCATAAAACACAAAAATTGCTAAAAACAAATAAAGAAACTCTGGTTTATTTTCAAAATAGTCAAACTTCAAAAGTCTCTAAAAAATTATTTGTACATGGCATGCATTCATTCATTAATAAATTTATCATAAAAAAACAATATTTCAAAAATCATTTTTCATCCACATATTCATTTTACCCCAACATCTTTATCATTCATGATTTTTGCATTCAAATTATTTCACAAAAATTAATTTTTAACTTCACCAGAAAATTGGAGAAACACAGCTTCCTCGACATCCTTATAGAACTCGAGCACAATCAAGAATCATGGATGAGCTGGAAAGACAAAATGAGGAGCTAAGAAATGAGGTCAAATCACTGAAGGAACAGATGGCCAAGCTAATATAGGCCATCCAGCAGTCTAAACAGAAAGAGGTGACGGAACCCTTACCAAGAGAACCAACCGACCCAACACACCCTCCTGGCTTCATTCCACCATTAAACATACCTTCGCAAGCCGAAGGAGTTCATTATGGGTTTCCTCATGGGCATGCACCTTCATACAACCAAACACAAGCCCAAACACAAACCCAAACACATAACCTACCTCCAAACACCACCTCACAAGCCTACCAAGCACCCGTTGGGGGAACGCACCCTATGTTCACCCAAGGGCCGCACCCTATATACATACCGTCTTATCACCATCACCACATGCCAAGGGAAAACCCAAACCATCCTTCAAGTGAAGATACAGAAAAATGGAAGGGTCTAGAGGACAGGATCCGGGCAATTGAGGGAAACACTTATGAAGCCAAAGATGCATCTGATCTATGCTTGGTACCAAACGTGGTCATCCCTCCCAAATTCAAGGTTCCTGAATTCAAGAAATACCAAGGAACCAGCTGTCCAAAGAAACATCTGACTATGTACTGTAGGAAGATGTCTACATGTACCTACGATGAGAACCTTCTTATCCATTTTTTTCAAGACAGCTTAACAGGGGCAGCTGCAACCTGGTACACTCAGCTAGAGCAGACACACATCCGTTCATGGAGGGATCTGGCTGAGGCTTTCCTCAAACAATATCAGTACAATGCCGAGATGGCTCCCGATCGAACCCAACTCCAGAATATGGCCAAGAAGGGGGATGAGACCTTCAAGTAGTATGCTCAAAGATAGAGGGAGCTAGCTGCTCAAGTGCAACCTCCACTATTTGAAAAAGAGCTGGTCAGCACGTTCGTAGACACACTCCAAGATCCTTTCTATGACAAGATGATTGGCAGTGTGACTTCTAGCTTCTCTGATGTCGTCATCATTGGAGAAAGGATCGAGGGTGGCATGCGTCGAGGAAGGATCACGCATAAGGCCACAGGGACAGTTGACGCCTCTACAGAAAAGAAGAGGACAGGTGAAGCTTATAATGCGGCTTCTGGTCAAGGACAGTATATACCTCCGACGGCACTTTATGGACCGATTAGCTTCCAACCACCACCATATACACCCTACATACCATATCCTTACATTGCCTCTACCTACCAAACACCCTACCATCCAGCTTACAACTATCCAACGCAAATACGACCGCCCACACCATACACAGTCCGAACACAAGCCATGAGCTCAAATTCTAGCCAAAGCCAAAAAAAGGAAAAAGAACCCGTCCAATTCGACCCTATCCCAATGACCTATACCAAGCTGCTACCTCAGCTAATCCAAAATTCCTTGGTGGTTCCATACCCGCTGAAACCTCAAGAACCACCATATCCAAAATGGTACGATGCAAATGCCATATGTGATTACCATGCGGGGTATATTGGTCATTCAACAGAAAACTGCCAGGTCCTGAAACGCAAGGTGCAAAGCCTAATTGATGCTAAACGACTAGATTTCGGGAAGATCGCTCCTAATCCAAATCCCGAATCATGAGAGTTTATCTGTTGGCTAAGAAACGGGAGCAACACAATGAGCCGCCTTGTACAAGTTAAGCTATCAAGGAAGAACATCCAAAATTTGTCATGTTTTTCAAAATTAATCTTTGTAAATAAATCTCAATGAATAAAACAAAATTTACATTTTTCATGTTTTGGAGCACGTGCTTCACATCATTGGCTTTACTTTTAAAAAAAAAAAAATTTTTGCCATCCCTTTATCCATTCAACCCGTTTCTTATTCCTATATCCAAACAATAAATACCGATTGGTGATAATGCTAGTGCTGTAATAAACAATCTTGAACGTATAGTTAATCAAACTCAAAAGAGAAAAACCCAATGAGGAAGTAGAATAAACAACCAGGGATTCTAGATCACCATTCAAAATTAAAATATCCCGCTGGAACCAAGTTTAAATCCAGGAAAAATTAGGGATGGAAGAAAAGATCCGCTGAATTGGAAGCCTTAAATGATCCCGGCAAGATCAATATTCAACTACACAAAATTCAAGAAAAAGGAGAAGACCCGCTGGATTAAAGTAAAAATAATC
Source organism: Canavalia gladiata (assembly GCA_037954105.1). NCBI lineage: Eukaryota > Viridiplantae > Streptophyta > Magnoliopsida > Fabales > Fabaceae > Canavalia > Canavalia gladiata. Next base: position 20,918,174 of record CM075668.1, on the reverse strand, counting down.
AAGGAAAAATCAAGGTCGAAACATAAAATTCAAGAAGAAGAGAAGCCCGCTGGATTAAAAGCCAAAAATAATCCAGGCAAAAGTAGGGTTAAAGTTCAAAATAATGAATCGACAAAGTCATGATCAGAAAATGTCTTGCCGGTTTCCAACAACAATTCAGGCAAAAATCAGGATCATATAAGAGCCCGCTAGGTCGACAATCATTAAAGAAGACCTAGGCAAAAGTTAGGGCACAATCAAGCAGAAGGCCCGCTAGGTTGAAAACCCGTAAGGGCGACCTAGGCAAAAGTTAGGGCACAATTAAACAAGAGCCCGCTAGGTCGACGACAAAAGAGACCTAGGCAAAAGTTAGGGCCCAATCAAGCAGAAGGCCCGCTAGGTCGAAAACCCGTAAGGACGACCTAGGCAAAAGTTAGGGCACAACCTAGCAAAAAGCCCGCTAGGTCGACAATCATTAAAGAAGACCTAGGCAAAAGTTAGGGCACAATCAAGCAGAAGGCCCGCTAGGTCGAAAACCTGTAAGGGCGACCTAGGCAAAAGTTAGGGCGCAATCAAGCAGAAGGCCCGCTAGGTCGACAATCTTCAAAAGAGACCTAGGCAAAAGTTAGGGCACGATCGAACAAATGCCCGCTAGGTCAGCAATCCTCAAGAATGACCTAAGCAAAAGTTAGGGCATAACCAAGCAAAAGGCCCGCTAAGGTCGAAAACCCGTAAGGGCGACCTAGGCAAAAGTTAGGGCACAATCAAGCAGAAGGCCCGCTAGGTCGACAACAAAATAGACCTAGGAAAAAGTTAGGGCGAAACGAAAGACCTGCTGGGTTAAAAGCTCAAAAGAACAACCCAGGAAAAATTAAGGTCAACATGACATTTCTGCACCTCATATCTTCCTAAAACTGGGGCAAAACTTTCCATTTCTCAAGTTTGCTTAATTTGACAATCAAGATTATGAAAAGCAGCATTGACATTTTCATCGAAAGGTGCCATTTGGGCAATCGAACCCACATCTTTTGTCATCTTTCCCTTTCAAATACACTGCCTTAAAACACCCTTTGCAAACATTCTCTTTTCTTTTCATTGATCATCCATAAACCACTTTGCACGCCTCAAAATACACGTACCGCAAAGAGATGTGAAAAATGTAAAAATAAAAAGGACTAATTTTGAAAAGTCATGACAAGTCGGATGAATCTCCGACCGTTGCAACATGACAGGATTGTTTCCCAAAGATTCATCTTTCCACCAGCCCGAATGCCACCAAAAAAGGGGTGTGTCTTATTCAATAAAGCAGACCAGTGTTGAATCTCAAAGATCCTGAAAAAAGAAAATTACAAAATTGACCAATAAGCCAAAAGACTGAGTCAATCCAACTCATCCTAATTCTTGATTCTTTTCACACCCACTATGGAGTTGTCGAGGAAGGATGTGAAAAAAAAAAAACAAAAAATCAAGAGAAACAAAACTTTTTACACCATTTCATGGTTTGCATTCAATAACATCTGTTTCATCAAAAAATTATTTCAAGCATTAAAATAAGAACCCTGCATCATTTCTGCATTCATTCAAGCATCACAAATACCACGTTCTCTTCATTTATTCAAAACAGCACATAAGCATCTTTTCATTCAAGCATTTCATAACTCATTTTTCAAAAACTAATTAAGACCTAGGTAAAATTGCCTGAATCGATCATAATTAAAAGATTTCCAAACTGGGGCAAACGCTTGCCCACACAAAAAGGGGGGGTCAATTTGAGGTCATCCTCAAATTCTGAATCAACTCAAACTGGGGCAAATGCTTGCCCACACAAAAATACAGTTTGAGATCAAAATCAAGTCCAAATTGGGGTAAACGCCTGCCCACAAAGATTTTAATTTGAGGCCATCCTCAAAGTCTGAACCAAGAACAAAACTGGGGCAAAACCTTGCCTAGAAAATTCAAGTTGAGGTTATTCTCAATTCATCAACGTCAGAAAATCAAACTGGGGCAAATACTTGCTCACACAATTCAATTTGAGGGCATCCTCAAACTCTAGGTCAAGCCCAAACTGGGGCAAATGCTTGCCCACACAATTCAATTTGAGGTCATCCTCAAAATCAAGTTCAAACTGGGGCAAACACTTGTCCACAAAAGCTCAATTTGAGTTCATCCTCAAATTCTGAATCAACTCAAACTGGGGCAAATGCTTTCCCACACAAAAATACAGTTTAAGATCAAAATCAAGTTCAAACTGGGGCAAACACTTGTCCACAAAAGCTCAATTTGAGTTCATCCTCAAATTCTGAATCAACTCAAACTGGGGCAAACGCTAGCCCACACAATTCAATTTGAGGTCATCCTCAAAATCAAGTTTAAACTGGGGCAAATACTTGCCCACAAAAGCTCAATTTGAGTTCATCCTCAAATTCTGGATCGAGTCCAAACTGGGGCAAGCATTTGCCCAAGAAAGATTTAAAATCAAGTCCAAACTGGGCAAAACATTTGCCCAAGAAAGATTTAAATTCAAGTTCAAACTGGGGCAAACATCTGCCCGAGAAAATTCAAGTTGAGGCAATCCTCAATTCCTCAACTCCAATTGAGTTCAATAGGGCAAGGTTGCCCAGAAAAATTCAAGTCAAGCTTATTGAAACCCTTCAAACTGGGGCAAAACGTCGGCCCAAAATTCTTTCAAATCAAGACGCCTCTCAGTTATCAAGAAATTTCCAAACTAGGGCAAAATGGTTGCCCAAGTCTCTTCAAGGAAATAACTATCAAGCTCAAGGTAAAGTGTTTCATTCATTCCTGCTCACGCCTATGTTGTCAGGCCATAGCATTACATCTTTCCATTCTTGCTCACTGGCCTATGTTGTCAGGCCATAGCATTGCATCTTTGCATTCTTGCTCACTGGCCTATGTTGTCAGGCCATAGCATTACATCTTTCCATTCTTGCTCACTGGCCTATGTCGTCAGGCCATAGCATTGCATCTCTACATTCATGCTCACTGGCTTATGTTGTAAGGCCATAGCATTGCATCTTTTCTGCACCTTGGCCTATGTTGTCAGGCCTCATCAAGTTTACTTCTCTGCACCTTGGCCTATGTTGTCAGGCCTCCTCAAGTTTATTTTTCCGCACCTTGGCCTATGTTGTCAGGCCTCTTCAAGTTTACTTTTCTGCACCTCGGCCTATGTTGTCAGGCCTCCTCAAGTTTACTTTTCTGCACCTCGGCCTATGTTGCCAGGCCTCCTCAAGTTTACTTTTCTGCACCTTGGCCTATGTTGTCAGGCCTCCTCAAGTTTACTTTTCTGCACCTCGGCCTATGTTGCCAGGCCTCCTCAAGTTTACTTTTCTGCACCTTGGCCTATGTTGTCAGGCCTCATCAAGTTTACTTCTCTGCACCTTGGCCTATATTGTCAGGCCTCCTCAAGTTTATTTTTCCGCACCTTGGCCTATGTTGTCAGGCCTCTTCAAGTTTACTTTTCTGCACCTCGGCTTATGTTGTCAGGCCACCTCAAGTTTATTTTTCCGCACCTTGGCCTATGTTGTCAGGCCTCTTCAAGTTTATTTTTCCGCACCTTGGTCTATGTTGTCAGGCCTCTTCAAGTTTTTTTTTCTGCACCTCGGCCTATGTTGTCAGGCCTCCTCAAGTTTACTTTTCCACACTTCGGCCTATGTTGTCAGGCCTTCTCAAGTTTACTTTTCTGCACCTTGGCCTATGTTGTCAGGCCTCATCAAGTTTACTTTTCTGCACCTTGGCCTATGTTGTCAGGCCTCATCAAGTTTATTTTTCCGCACCTTGGCCTATGTTGTCAGGCCTCTTCAAGTTTTTTTTTCTGCACCTCGGCCTATGTTGTCAGGCCTCCTCAAGTTTATTTTTCCGCACCTCGGCCTATGTTGTCAGGCCTCCTCAAGTTTACTGTTCTGCACCTTGGCCTATGTTGTCAGGCCTCATGAAGTTTACTTTTCCACACCTTGGCCTATGTTGTCAGGCCTCATCAAGTTTATTTTTCTGCACTTAGGCCTATGTTGTCAAGCCGCCTTGTAGTTTAGATTTACTGTTTTCAGGCCTATGTTGTCAGGCCACCATAGTTTAGATTTACTGCTTTTAGGCCTATGTTGTCCGGACGGCATAGTTTAGATTTACTGCTTTTAGGCCTATGTTGTCAGGCCGCCTTGTAGTTTAGATTTACTGCTTTCAGGCCTGTGTTGTCAGGCCACCCTAGTTTAGATTTACCGCTTTTAGGCCTATGTTGTCATGCCGCCTTCTAGTTTAGGATTACTGCTTTTAGGCCTATGCTGCCAGGCCGCCTCATCAAGTTTAGATTTTTGCATCAAAGCCTATGTTGTCAGGCCACCATCAAGTTTAGTTTTCTGCATCACGGCCTATAGTGTCAGGCCACCATCAAGTTTCCCTTTCTGCATATTAAAGTTTTCTTTTCTGCACTTCGACCTATATTGTCAGGCCACCCTGTACATATCTTACATTTTTGTTCTTGCATGCTTTCCTGCCTCAAATAGGCCCTTCTCACCTCATTTTCTTGTACTTCAACAGTATTCATAGCCTAATCGGGTTATGCAATCAAGCCTTTCAATTTAAGCTCAAGGCTTCTAGTGTTACTCTCGGACTTTCTTCAAAAAGCCTGCCTCGGACATAAAGTGTTCACGTCTTTACTCATTTCCTATCCCGATAATTTAGAGAATTAATTCTCATATTATCTGGTAGAAAAATGAGTAAAGAGGGGCAAACTGTAAACACCCATTTATGTCCGAGGTCTCCCCCCCCAAAAAAAAATAAATAAAAAAAAGCAAAAAATAATAATAAAGAAAAAATAAAATATGAAAATAAATAAAATCATAATTTAAAAATAAATAAAATAATTAAAAAAAAAAAAGAAAAGAAAAGAAGAGGGAAGTTGAAATTTAAAAAAACAAAAATACCAAATCCGGAAAAAATAAGGTAAAAACAGAAATAATAATGTCGCAACCGTAATTCCGACGAGACGACGAACTCGCTAAAATTTTGAAAAATGAAAGATTTTGATGTGGAGTCGCCACCAAATTTTTATTTAAGGGAAAAGATTTGGAAAAACCCTGACTCAAGGAAGAGATTTAGGTTCGGGAGTCGGTTACGAGTGAGGAAGGTGTTAGGCACCCCACTCGCCTGTTCCAAGGAACAGTACCCTTAAACTGAGTGTGTGATTATTTAAAAATAGTTTGATCCCTTTTATTAGAGTGAAAATAAATACTTGATGGAGGTTAGCCTGACAGGACTTGATCCTGCTCCTACGTATTCCCTGGTGCAATGGGAAACTCAAGGCTTACGTAGTTCTGGTTTGTGAAGGCTTGACCTTTGAAGAGTGTTTCGAAAGAATGTTTGAAGATTTTGCTATTCGAAAAGAAGCTTTATTTTTTAGGAGGTGTCTTTGGCCCACTCATGCACAAGGTCCGAGGCGGCTAAGGCAGCACAGGGACCTATACGAACTACTAAATGCTGAACAGCAGGTAAACCGCCAGTTCCCCATTTAGAGCCCATTGCGTGAGACCTAGAATCCCAAAGTATTAGAAAAAGATATTTTTAAAGTTTTGAAGAGATACGATTTGCAAATGATATTGATTCTTGAATAAGAGAAAACTTGAATTTGAGGTAAGAATTTCATTTTTTGAGTTTTGGGTTACAAATAGAATTTTGGCGTAATTTTGCAATTATGGAAATTTAGGATGATTTGGTAATTATTAGAAATTTTTATGAATTTATTTGAAAATCTTATGAGTTTATTTAGGAATTTTTAGAATTTTTGCTAATTTTCTTAATTTCTTGAATTTTTATGAAATTTTTATTAATTTTAAATTTCTGGAATTTCTTATTAATTTTTGGATTTCTGGAAATTTTTATTAATTTTTGAATTTCTGGAATTTTTTATTAATTTTTTAATTTCTGGAATTTTTATTAAATTTTGAATTTCTGGAATTTTTATTAATTTTTGAATTTCTGGAATTTTTATTAATTTCTGGAAATCTTGAAATTTTTTATTAATTTCTGGAAATTTTGAATTTTTTATTAATTTCTGAAAATCTTGAATTTTTTATTAATTTCTGGAAATCTTGAATTTTTTATTTATTTCTGGAAATCTTGAATTTTTTATTTATTTCTGGAAATCTTGAATTTTTTATTAATTTTTGAAAATCTTGAATTTTTTATTTTTTAATTATTTTTATGAATTTCTGTAATTTTTATTATTTTTATGAATTTCTGTAATTTTTATTATTTTTTGAATTTTCTGCAGTTTTTAATTATTTTATGAATTTCTGTAATTTTTATTATTTTTATAAATTTCTGTAATTTTTATTATTTTCTGATTTTTTAGAATTTTTTATTAATTAAATTTTTATTGATTTTCTGGATTTTCTATATTTTTTATTAATTTTTGGATTTTAGAACTTTTCGGATTCTGGGATTTTTTAGTTTCTAGAATTTTTTGCATTTTGGATTTGAATGGAAATCTGCAGAGAGAGATACACTTTATTTTAGGTGAAATGCTTTTGAACTTAATGTGGGTGACCCAACGTTAAGCGTACATCCAGTGACCCTTATCCTTATTTTGGGAATCAAACCCACATCCAACCCATTGCGTGCACAGTGTTTTGCTCACCAGGCTAAGCTTTGGAGCTTGATTATAGGATGTATAGGCATATTTTTAGACAGCTGAAAAAATGATGAAAATTAAGTAGGCGGAATTTCGCCTGTGGGTCTCGAACCTGAGTCTTGGGGGTAGTCCAGCAGCGCTTCACCACTAGGATTTGTATTTGGCTAGAACTACAGCCACCACTCGAACTAAGGTAGAACATTGTGACTGGAAGACAGCTTTATATGGTATTATTCATGCTTTGGACGTACATCAGCCCATATGCATGGCTGCATGGATCGTAGGCGCTAACCTCACTTTTCAATATGGGCTCACATACCTGTATTTTCGGGTCATGTTATTCTTGTTATCTGCAAGGCCATAAAGAGCAAAGATGGCATGTCGTAGGAACCCATTTCTACGTCCAGGAGCTCGAACAGTGGTGTTAATCCACCCTCATATGCACACCGGCCTAATACGGAGCCACCTATTCCTCCACAATCATCATGGTTAATCAGATAGGGACTCTGGATCTTGATTGTGGTTAGACAACGCTGATGGCACATTTCACAGGCCGCCATGGGAGCGGAGACTCCCTGTCTCATATCCAGGCATGATAACCATCGTCATGACCAGAGCTGGAGGAATATCAGGCGCGATCATAGCATACGAAGCCCCCATTCACAGATCCATTACTAGACATCTCCCCATCCCAGGTAATCGACATGTGCCAGACTAAGGGGTTATAAATGGAGGAGAATAGGAAGAAATATTGCTCGTCAGGGGTGAATCAAAACTCAAATTCGAACCACCCGTGTCTAAGGCATAGAGTGAATTACAAAGATCAACATGCAGAGAGCTTTTCTTCAAGAAACACCTCCCTTCCAAAAGCTAAGCTAACCTGAGGTGCTATTCTTGGACGTTGACGTCTCTGTTACGCCATGAAGGCTAAGGAGCTCCCAGGACGTAGTGATCCATTATCCCCATCAAAAGCTTCATCCCGTATTGATGGTACATGCAGGCGATAATAACAAGAGTTCCAAGAAAGGCCAAGAGATTGTTATAGTATCAATTATATTTGGTTACATCAATAGGTACTTGCACCCCCCGGTTCCAGGCAACCGAATGCACAACCCTATATATAATTTCTTCTAGAATTCTAGGTGCATGGCATTCAGTACTACTTACAAATGAGACGAGCCTCAACTAAAACATTCACCATTTCTCCTAGCATTCAAGATCATACTCCTCTATCATACCAATTCACTATTAACCTAAAAAGAAGGTTTAATGAGTTTACCTGGATGTTGACGACTTTGACTCACCAGCCACTCTTGAAGCGCTATCTCTCTTGGTGGTGCTGGTGTCGGATTCCTCTCCTCTTCCTCCGTTCTTTGATGAATTCTTGGTCCCCTTTTTTTCGTTTCCCCTGCTGCTCCACTCTTCCTTTTTCGGAGGTTCAATTCTTGGAGTCTATTGGTTGCCGAAGAATTTCTCAGAACGCCCAGTAATAAGCTTTCCCTCTCAAATTTCAGTAATCAAAATCCCGCCCCCTCTGCCTCTCCTTGCCCTGCTTTTATATCTTCCCAAAACCGCCCTCTCTCTATTCTGCCTTTTTGTTTGTTTTTTTTATTTTTTATTCCGCAAATACCCCTTGTATTTTATTTCTTTCATTTCAATTTATGATTTTTGGTTTTTAATTTTGTTATGATTCTTATCTAATATTTTAATTTTCTGATTTTTTTATTTCCAAATTTTGTTTTTTCTTTTTAACTTAGTATTAGTTTCTTGATTAATTTTATAATTGGGGGTGGGGCCTCGGACATAAATGGGTGTTTACAAATAAAAATAACAATAAAACCAAAATTAAAAAAAACAAAAGATAATAATAATTGAAAATACATATTAGAAAAACAGAAAAGAAATAAAAACAGAACTCACTAATATAATAAACAAAAATTAATAAATAAAAATAATAAATGAAATTGCATAAAAATCTGTTTTAGAAACAAGAGATTTAAACAAATAAAAGAGAAAAAACAATTAAAAAGAAAAAACGAAAAAAAACAACATAACAGAAAATATAAAAGGAAAATGGGGAACATAACAGAAAATATAAAAGGAAAATGGGGAATAATAAGAGGGTGGGTTGGAAGTCCTGGGTGATAACAGAGTTGGTGGGAAGTCCTGGGAGATTGATTTTTTTTCTCTGGTTGAGGGAAGGCTAGCAGCAAAAAGGGAAAAGAAGTTTATCTTCCAAGAAAAAAGAAGTACAAGAACGGAGAGGCTTTGTGGAAGGAGAAACCTTTCCGGAAAGGGACGGGGGAAGCACATTCATGCTGATTCAAAGACGAACGCTGCAAAGAAAGAACTTCCACTGCGTCTTGCGATTCAAGGTCAGTATTATCTACTTTTGAGTCTGATCCTGTTGTGTCTCCCTCGTCCAAATTGTTCAATTCATGGCTAAATACACCATTATAAAATCCAGAATCAAGATCCCGATCTTTTGATTATACCTAAATTTACAATTGCTACATGCACAATTGAACCGAATTTCATAATTACGCGATTCTAAAAAGAATTACTTGTTTTGAATTCAAGACTTTGTGATTGAATCTGTAACTATCTTGTGCATTCATTCGATTGAATTGGGTTGCTGTGGATACAAGGGAATTATTTCTGACTTGAAATCGAAATCCTAATGCCTTTGTTAAGGGTTTAAAAATAATAAAAAATTCTAAAAAAAAAAACAAAAAAATAATAAATTTCTAGAAATTCATAAAAATTCTAGAAATTCATAAAAATAATTAAATTTCAGAAAATCATAAAAAATTAATAAAATTTCAAAAAATCCAGGAAATTAATAAAAATTTCCAGAAATTAAATAAAATCCAGAAAATTAATAAAATTTCAGAAAATCCAGAAAATTAATAAAAAATTCCAGAAATTAAATAAAATCCAGAAAATTAATGAAAATTTCAAAATTTCCAGAAATAAATAAAAATTCAAGATTTTCAGAAATTAATAAAAAATTCAAGCTTTCCAGAAATAAATAAAAAATTCAAGATTTCCAAAAATACAGAAATTCAAAAAATCCAGAAAATAATAAAAAATTCAAAATTTCTAGAAATTAAATAAAAATTCAAAAATTTCAAAAAATTCAAAATTTCTAGAAATTAAATAAAAATCCAGAAAAATAATAAAAAATTCAAAATTTCTAGAAATTAAATAAAAATCCAGAAAATTAATAAAAAATTCAAAAATTTCAGAAAATAATAAAAATTCTAGAAATTAAATAAAATTCCAGAAAATAATAAAAAATTCAAAATTCCCAGAAATTAAATAAAAATCCAGAAAATAATAAAAAATTCAAAATTTCTAGAAATTAAATAAAAATCCAGAAAATTAATAAAAAATTCAAAAATTTCAGAAAATAATAAAAATTCTAGAAATTCAAAAATTGCAGAAAATAATAAAAAAATTCAAAATTTTCAGAAATTAAATAAAAATCCAGAAAATAATAAAAAATTCAAAATTTCCAGAAATTAAATAAGATCCAGAAAATTAATAAAAAATTCAAAAATCGCAGAAAATTAACAAAAAATTCAAAATTTCTAGAAATTAATAAAAAATTCAGAAAATTAATAAATTAATAAAAAATTCTAGAAATTAAGAAAATTCACAAGAATTCCAAAAATCGTAAAAAATTCACAATAAATCATAAAATTCTATAATTCCTAAATGATTCAGAAAAATTCTTCAAAATTCTAAATAATTCATGAATTCAAGATTATCAAGTATTTTCATAAAATTCCTTAATTGGTAAATTCCCCCGAAATTTCTAGTATTTGCGTCTTGCTCATTTTATTCACCGTTCTTCAAAAATAAAAATATTGTTTTGTGATTCTTAATCTCACGCGACGAGCTTTAAGCACGAACTGGTAGCTTTTTCTGCTGTTCGTTGTTTAGAGATTCGTATGGGTCCAAGTGCAGCCGTAGTTGTCTTGGGCCCTGTGCATATGTGGATGAGGATCACCCTCCTAAAAATAGTTTTCAAAAATAGTCAAGTTTTTTTTACCTTCCAAGTAGTTCCGAAGGTCAAGCCTTCGAGCACATTTCAAACACTTTCGAAAGTCAAGCTTTCAAAACATAACCAGAACTACGTAAGCCTTGAGTTTCCCATTGCACCAGGGAATACGTAGGAGCAGGATCAAGTCCTGTCAGGCTAACCTCCATCAAGTTATTTTATTTCACATTAATTGAGGGATCAAACAGTTTTCAAAAGTCGCACACTCAGTTTAAGGGTACCGTTCTTCGGAATGGGCGAGTGGGGTGCCTAACACCTTCCCCACTCGTAATCGACTCCCGAACCTAAATCTTTACCTCGAGTCAGGGTTTTCCAAATCTTTTCCCTTAAATAAAAATTTGGTGGCGACTCCACAACACATCAAAACAAATCTTTTTCAAAATTTTAGCGAGTTCGTCGTCTCGTCGGAATTACGGTTGCGACACCCAGTAATGATCCTTATCCAACTACTAGTCCTTGGCCTAGTACTGATCCAAGTCCTGGTCCTAATACTAATCTTGGTCCTGGTCATGGTCCTACTACTGGTCCTGGTCGCGGTATTGATCTAGGTTCTAGTCCTAGTTCAACTATTGATCATGATCCTATTACTAGTCATGGACCTAGTACTGATCCAAGTCCTAGACCAGTACTGATCTTGGTCCTAGTCTTGGTCCAACTACTGGTTCGAGTGTTGACCTGGTCCAACTTCTGGTCCTTGTCCCGGTATTGATCTAGGTCCTCGTCTCAGTACTAATCTTGGTCTTGATCCTCGTCCAACTACTGGTCCTAGTATTGATCCTATTTCAGTTACTGGTCCTAGTTCCAATACTAATCTTGGTCTTGCTCCTACTAATGACCTAGTCCCGGTACTGATCTTGGTCTTGATATAACTATTGGTTCTGGTCCTAATATTGATCCAAGTCCCAGTACCAATCCTGGTCCTCGTCCAATTACTGGTCTTGACCCAGTATTGATCCTGACCCCAATACTGATCATTGTCCAGCTATTGGTCCTGGTCCTTGTCCCAGTACTGACCAATGTCTTGGTCCAATTATTGTTTTTGGTCCTAGTACTAATCTAGGACCTAGTACTGATCCTAGTCCCAATATTGATCCTAGTCTGAGGCCAACTATTGGTCGTGGTCTCAATACTGATCCTAGTCCCAGTATTTATCCTAGTTCGGGCCCAACTACTGGTCATGGTCTCAATACTGATCCTAGTCCTGATCCAACTATTGCTCTTAGTCCTATTACTGGTCTTGGTCCTGGTTCAACTACTGGTCCTGGTCACAATACTGATCTTGATCCTGGTCCTATTACATGTCCTAGACCTAATACTGAACCTGGTCCTAGTAATACTATTGGTTCAAGTCCTAGTATTGATCTAGGTCCCATTAATTATCCTAATTTGGGCCATACTATAAATGAAGTGGTTAAAATGTGTTTCAACACCTTCACTTTCAAGTGTCTTTCATGTCATTGCAACATAGTTGATTCATGAAACGTTATCTTTTTATATCATCCCTTGATAAGGAAGTAATGAATTTCTCAAGAATAGTCTTGAAAGAAATATTTTAAAGAAGTAGGAAGAAAACAATAATTTATTAAATAAAAATATTTTAATTTAATATTTTTAAATAAAAGATAAAAATAATAAATTAATATAACTTTAACACATTAATTACTTATTATGATTATAAAATAATATATAATCTTATTTATTTAAAATAAAAAAATTTTCTTTTTCTAATTTTCTTCTAAAGAATCCTTAAAATGGTTTAATCAAATGTATAAAAGAAAAGAAAATATTATATTACTATCACCGCAAATATATACGATTTTAAAGTAAGGTATCGTAAAACATTACATCTATTAAAAAAACATTATTTTTAAATTATTTTTATCATAAATATCAACAATAAAAGGATACTATGTATTTTTGCATACAAATGATGTTGTTAAAAAATATTTTAACATCTTCACCAACAAGTAATTTTAATATCTTTATAACATTGTGGATTCAAAAAATATTATATTTTTATATCCATGTTTAATAATGAATGAATGAATTTTTCAAAAATAGTTTTAAATGGATGATCTTAAAAAGAGAGGAAAAAGTAATAAATTTTTTGTTTTAATTAAATATTTGTAAATAAAAGAAAAAAATAATTATTATTTTAAATTTTGATGTATGAATTATTTTTTAATTTTATAAAATAATATATAATATTTTTAATTTAAAATTAAAATTTTTTATTTGGTTTTTACTTTCTAAATAATGTTTAAATAATTCAATGAAATATGTAAAATAATAACATATATTATACAACCTATTACGTAAATATATATAAAGAAATTGTATAAGATGTTAAATAAATTATATGCTATACTAAAATTTGATATGCATTAAAAAAAATTAATTTTTAAATGATTACCAATGTCTATATCAAAGCTAAAAGAAAAAAAAATTATGAAATGAAGTGATTAAAATATGTTTCAACATCCTCATATTAAAGTAATTTCATGCATTTGTAATATAGTTGATTCAAAGAATGTCATATTTTTATATTCTTCCTTTATAATAAAGTAATAAATTTTACAAAAATAGTCTGAAAAGAAAGATTTTAAAAAAGTAGCAAGAAGATAGAAATTTTTTTAAATAAAAATATTTTAATTTAATATTTTTAGATAAAATATAAAAATAAGAAATTAATATAACTTCAACATATTAATTATATATTAATATATAATATTCTTAATTTGAAATCATAAATTTTTCTTTTTTTAATTTTCTTCTAAACAATCCTTAAAATAGTTTAATCAAACATGAAAAACAAAAAAAAATATTATATTATCTATCACCCAAATATATATAATCTTAAAAAAATCATAAGCTATCTTAATACTTTACATCTATTAAAAAAATATTATCTTTTAAATAAATTCTATCATATATATCAACGATAATAGGATGTTATATATTTTTTTGCATACAAACTAAAATTATTTCAACATCTTCACCAAAAAGTAATTTTAATATCTTTGTAACATTGTGGATTCAAAAAATATTACATTTTTATACCCTCGATTAATAAAAAAATAATAAATTTTTCAAAAAATGGATAGTCTTAAAAAGAGAGGAAAAAATGATAAATTTTTTTTTAACTAAACAACATATTTTAATTTAATATTTGTAAATAAAAGACAATAATCATAATTTGTTATAAATTTTTTGATATATTATTTATTTTTCAATATTATAATATAATATATAATATTTTTAATTTAAAATTTAAAATTTAAAATTTTTGTTTGTTTTTTAATTTCTAAATATTGTTAAAAATAGTTTAATCAAATATATAAAATAATAACATATATTATATTACCTATTATGTAAATATATACAATGAAATTAGATAAGTGGTTAAATAAATTATAAGTTATACTAAAATTGATATGTATTAAAAAATTATTAAATTTGGTAATAATTGCCATTGTCTATGTCAACACTAAAAGGAAAAAAATTTCTTTACACAGATGAAGTTGTTAAAATATGTTCCAACATCCTTACATTTAAGTAATTTTCATGCATTTACAGTATAGTTCATTCATAAAAGGTTATGTTTTTATACCCTTATTTGATAATAAAGTAATTAATTTCTCAAAAATAGTCTTAAAAAAAAGATTTTAAAATAGTAAGAAGAAGGTAGTAAATTTTTTATTTTAAATAAAAATATTTTAACTTGATATTTTTAAATAAAATATAAAAGTTAATAAATTAATATAATTTCAACATATTAATTATTTACTATTACTGTGAAATGATATATAGTATTCTTAATTTAAAATCATAAATTTTTCTTTCTTTAATTTTTTTCTAAACAATCCTTTAAAACAATTTAATCAAACATATAACAGAAAAAAAGAGAGCATAATATATTATCTATCACACAAATATATAAGATTTTAAATAAATCATAAACTATCTTAAAACTTTACATCTTTTAAAAAGTATTATCTTTTGAATGAATTCTATCATATATATCATATATCAATGATCATATGATGCTATATATTTTTTTTAATACAAATAATTTTCTTAAAAAATATTTCAACATCTTCACTAACAAGTAATTTTAATTTCATTGTAACATTGTTGATTAAAAAAATGTTATATTTGTATATCCTTGCTTAATAATGAAGTAATAAATTTTTCAAATTTTTTTTAAATGGATGGTCTTAAAAATAGAGGAAAAGATGATTAATTTTTTGTTTTAATTAAATATATTTTAATTAAAATTTTTAAATAAAAGACAAACATAATAAATTATTATAAATTTTGATATATAATTGTCTTTTAATATTATAAAATAATATACAATATTTTAAATTTAATATTTAAAATAATTCAATCAAATATATAAAATAATAACATATGTTATACTACCTATTATGTAAATATATATGATGAAATCATGCAAGATGTTAAATAAATTATTTGTTATACTAAAATTTGATATGTATAAAAAAATATTAATTTTTTTAATGATTACCATTGTCTGTATGAACGTTTAAAGGAAACTTTTTCTTTATACAAATGAACAGATTAAAATATGTTTCAACATCTTTACATTCAAGTAATTTTTATACATTTGCAATATAGTTGATTCATAAAATGTTATGTTTTATAGCATCCCTTGATAATAAATATGTTTTTCCAAATGATGTGGTTAACATATGTTTCAACATCCCCATTTTCAAGTAATTTTCATGATTTTGCAAAAAAGTTGATAAATAAAATATTATGGTTTTTATATCATCTATTAAAAAAATTAAATTATTTTTTATTTCTTTCTAAACACTCTTTAAAATAATTTAATCAAATATATACAAAAATAAAATATATTATATAATCTTTTACCTAAATGTATATGATCAAATTATATAAGATCGTAAATATATCATAAGGTATTCTAAAAGTTTACATTTATTAAAAAAATATTAATTTTTTAAATGATTTCCATTATCTACACCAATGCTAAAATGAGAATTTTTTTTTCCAAATGATGTGTTTAACATATGTTTCAACATCCTCATTTCAACTCATTTTCATGCTTTTGCAACAAAGTTGATCAATAAAATGTTATGTTTTTTTACTTCATCTCTTAACAATGAAGTAATAAATTTCTCATAAATAGATTTCAAAGGAAGGTGTCGTAACCGTAATTACAACGAAATGACGAACTCGCTAAAAGTTTAGAAAGAATTTATTTGATTATGGAGTTGCCACCAAATTTTATTTTAAAGGGAAAATATTTGGAAAAACCCTAACTTGAGAAAAAAATTTTGAGTTCGGGAGTCGGTTACGAGTAGGGAAGGTATTAGGCACCCTACTCGCCCGTTCCAAATAACGGTACACTTAAATTGAATATGCGATTTTGATATTTTTGAAAACTGTTTGATCTCTTTTAAATAGAATAGAAATAAATAGGTTTGTGGAAAATAGCATGACAAGACTTGATCTTGCTCCTATGTATTCCTTGGTGCAATAGGAAATTCAAGGCTATGTAGTTTTGATTAAGAGACTTGATCTCTTTGAAAATGGAAGAATTTTGTAAGATTGAGAATTCTGTAAGAAGAGAAGATTGATTTGAAGCAAGATTGATTTTTTGAATGAAATTAGTTAAAAAAGTGATTTTCTAAAATCATGTGCTTGCAAAATCCAAATCGTCGTAAGCCACGTTTGAATTTGTACGAATTAAAATACAAAACAATAGAGAACGCTACTTGTTCATATCATAACCCATTACATGAATTTCAGAAAATTTAAAAACAAACATTTTATTAGTTAAAATAGCGATTTTCTAAAATCACGTGCTTGCAAAATCCAAACAGTCATAAGCTGCGCTGAAATTTGCACGAATTAAAATATGGAATAGTAGAGAACGCTATCTGTTCGTATTAGAACCCGTTGTACGAATTTCAGAAAATTTGAAGACAGATGTTTTTTAAACGAAATTAGTTAAAATAGCATTTTTCTAAAATCACGTGATTGCTAAATACAAGCTGTCGTAAGCCGCGCTTGAATCTGTACAAATTAAAATACGGAACAATAGAGAAACGCTACTTGTTCATATTTGAAACTGATACACAAATTTTAGAAAATTTGCAAAGAGATATTTTCAAAACAAAATTAGTCAAAACTGCGATTTTCTAAAATAACATGCTTGCAAAATCCAAACCGACATAAGCTGCGCTTGAATCTGCAGAAATTAAATTAATATAAATTTTGATATATTAATTATTTTTATTATTATGAAATAATATATAATATTTTTTAACTTTTTATTTATTTCTAAACAAACTTTAAAATAGCTTAGTTAAATATATAAAAAAATATTATATTATCTATTACTTAAATATATACGATCAAATCATATAAGATCCTAAATATATAATAAGCTATTCTAAAACTTTACATCTATTAAAAAATATTAATTTTTAATATTTCCATTATCTACATAAATTCTAAAAAAAATAATTTTTTTATACAAATTAAATGGTTAAACATGTTTCAACATTCTCATTTTCAAGTTATTTTTATGTCTTCACTCTTCACAAGATAATTATTCATAAAGTCTCATGTTTTTCTATCCTCTCTTGATAATGAAATAATAATTTTTTGAAAAAAAATCTTAAAAGATGTTTTTAAAAGAAAGAGTAATAAAACAATAAAATTTATGTTTTAAATCAATATATTTTAATTTAATATTTTTAAATAAAAGATAAAAGAAAATAAATTAAAAAAACTTTAATGTATTAATAATTTATTATTATTGTAAAATAATATATAATATTCTTAATTTAAAATTATGAATATTTTTTTAATTTTATTTTAAAGAATCCTTCAAATAATTTAATCAAATATATAAAAAAATTATATTATTGATCAATCAAATATATATATATGATCAAATCATTTAAAATTCTAAATAAATCATAAGCTATCTTAAAACTCTAGATCTATTAAAAAAATATTTATTTTTTAAATGATTTCTGTTATCTATATCAATGCAAAAAGAATAGTATATTATTTTTTTACACACAAATGGTGTGGTAAAAATTATTTCAATATATTCACCTCTAATTTTTATGTATTTGTAAGAGTTAATTCACACAATGTATATTTTTATATTTTTTATTAATAATAAAGTGATGAATGTCTAAAAATTAGCTTTAAAAGGAAAATATTAAAAAAAATAGAAAAAATAATAATTTTTTTTGGTTCTAAATAAATAAATTTTAATTTAATATTCTAAAAAATAAAAAATATTATATATTTTGATATATTAATTATTTGTTATTATTATAAAATAATATATATTATTCATAATTAAAAATTAATTTTTTTTATTTTTTTTCTTCGAAAGAATCTTTAAAATATTTTAATCAAATAAATAAAATAATAAAATAATATTATATTATCAATTACCTAAATATATAAGATCAAATCATATAAGATTATAAATAAATTATAAGCTATTCTAAATTTTACATCTACTGAAAAATAATAATTTTTTAAATAATTTCCATTTTCTTCATTAATGTTTAAAGCCTAAATATTTTTATACAAATAAAGTGATTAAACTATGTTTCAACTTCCTCACTTTCAAGTAATTTTCATATTTTTGCAATATAATTGATTCTTAAAATGTCATGTTTTTCAATCCTCTTTTAATAATGAAATAGTAAATTTTTTAAAAATATTCTTAAAAAAATATTTTAAAGGAAGAGTAAGAAAAAAATAAATTTTATCTTTTAAATAAATATATTTAATTTAATATTTTAATAAAAGATAAAAAGAATAAATTAATATAACTTTAACTTATTATTTATTTATTATTGTTGTAAAACAATTTATAATATTATTAATTTAAAATTATGAATTTTTATTTTTTAATTTTATTCTAAAAAATATTCTACAAATTTTTTAATCAAATATATAAAAAAAATATATATTATATTATCCATCATCTAAATATATATGATCAAATCGTATAAGATCCTAAATAAATGATAAATTATCTTAAAACATTACATCTATTGAAAAATATTATTTTTTTAAATAATTTCCATCATCTATATAAATCCTAAAAGAACACTATTTTTTTTAATACAAATGATGTGGTTAAAAAAATTTTGAACACCTCAGCTCCAAGTCATTTTCATATCTTTGTAATGTTGTTCATTCATATAATGTTATGTCTTTATATCCTCTCTTAACAATGGTGTAATAAATTTCTTAAAAATACTTTTAAAAGGATGGTCTTAAAAGAAGAAAAAAAAATGATAATTTTTTTGTTTTAAATAAACACATTTTAATTTAATGTATAAATAATCACAAACATAATAAATTAATATAAATTTTGATATATTAATTATTTGTTATTCTTATAAAATAATATGTGTTATTTTTAATTTAAAATTATAAAATTTTCTTCATTTTTTATTACCTTATAAATAATATTTAAATTAGATTAATCAAATAGAAAAAATAATAAAATATATTATTTTATATATTATATAAATATATATGATCAAATCATATTAGATGCCACATAAATAATAAGCTATTCTAAAATTTTACATTTTTTAATCAATACTAAAAAGGATAACTTCTTTTTTATACAAAAAAATGGTTAAAATATGTTTCAACATTCCTACTTTCAAGTAATTTTTATGTCATTTTTAATATGGTTGATTCATAAAATATCATGTTTTTATATCATCTCTCGATAATCAAATAAAAAATTTTCAAAAATAATATTTGAAAAAGATTTTAAAGAAAGAGTAAGAAAATAATAAATCTTATGTTTTAAATAGAGATATTTTAATATAATATTTTCAAATTAAGATAAAAATACATAAATTAATATAAATTTAGCGTAATAATTATTTATTATTATTGTAAAATAATTTATAATATTCTTAATTTAAAATTATAAATTTTTATTTTTTTAAATTTCTTCTAAACTATCCTTTGAATAGTTTAATGAAATATATAAATGAAAAAATATTATATTATCTATCATCCAAATATATATGATCTTAAATAAATAATAAGTTATATTAAAACTTTTACATATATTACAAAATTAATTTTTTAAATGATTTTCATTATCAACATCAATGTTAAAAGGATAATTTTTTTTACAAATAAAATGGTTAAAATATGTTTTAACATCCTCACTTCAAGTAATTTTCAAGTCTTTACAATATTATTGATTCATACAACGTCATGTTTTTATATCCTCTCTTGATAATGAAGTAATAAATTTTTTAAAAATAGTTTTCAAAATAATTTTAAAGAAAGATAATAAAATAGTAAGTTTTATATTTTAAACAAATATATTTAAATTTAATATTTTTAATAAAAGGTAAAAATAATAAATTAATACAACTTTAAGGTATTATTTATTTATTATTATTATTGTAAAATAATATATAATATTCTTAATTTAAAGTTATAATCTTACTTTTTTTTTTAATTTCCTGTTAGACAATCCAAATAGTTTAATCAAATAAAGAAAATAAAAAACATATATTATATTATCTATCATCCAAATATATATAATTAAATCAAATAAGATCATAAATAAACCATAAGGTATTTTTAAACTTTATATCTATTAAAAAATTATTAATTTTTTAAATGATTTCTATTATCTATATCAATGCTAAAAGGATACTATGTATTTTTTTTTTCATACAAATGATGTTGTTAAAAAATATTTCAATATATTCACATCGAAATAACTTTCATGTTTTTGTAACATTGTTGTTTTATACGATGTTATATTTTTATATCATCTCTTAATAATGTAGTAATGAATTTCTCAAAAATAGCTTTAAAAGGAAGGTCTTAAAAAGAGAGGAAAAATGATAAATTTAATATTTTAAATAAATATATTTTAATTCAATATTTTTAAATAAAAGATAAAATTAATAAATTAATATAAATTTTGATATATTAATTATTTTTTATTATTGTATAATAAAATATAATATTCTTAATTTAAAATTATAAATTTTTCTTTTCTTAATTTTTAATTAAACAACCCTAAAATAGTTTAATCAAATATGAAAAAGAAAAAATATATCATATTATCTATCATCCAAACATATCTCATCAAATATATAAGATTCTAAATAAATCATAAGTTATTTTAGAATATATTTTAAGATATTTACCTCCAAATAATTTTTATATTTTTGTAATATTGTTAATTCATACAATGTTATGTTTTTATATCCTCTCTTAAAAATGAATTAATGAACTTTTCAAAAATAGTTTTAACAGAAAGGTCTTAAAAAAAGAGGAAAAATATTAAAATATATTTTGTTTTTGAAAAAAAATATAAGTTGATTTAATATTTGTAAATAAAATACAAAAATAATAAATTAATTTAAATTTTGATATATTTATTATTTTTTATTATTGTAGAATAATATATAATATTCTTAATTTAAATTATAAGTTTTTATTTATTTTTTATTTCCTTCTAAAAAATCTTTTAAATAGTTTAATTAAATAGACAAAATAATAAAATATATTATTTTATCTATTACCTAAATATATACAATCAAATCATATAAGTTCTAAATAAATAATAAACTATTCTACCATTTTAAATCTATTAAAAAATATTAATTTGTCAATTAATTTTTGTTATATACATCAATGCTAAAATTATAATTTTTTTATACAAATAATTTTTTTAAAATATATTTCAACATCCTCACATTCAAATAATTTTCATATATTTTCAATATAATTGATTTATAAAATTCCATATTATATTATCTATCATCCAAATATATATGATTTTAAAAAAATCATAAACTATCTTAAGACTTTACATCTATTAAAAAATATTATCTTTTAAATAAATTCTATCATATATATCAACGATAATAGGATGCTATATATTTTTTTCATTCAAATTATGTTGTTAAAACATATTTCAACATCTTCACCTACAAGTAATTTTAGATTCCTTGTAATATTATTGATTCAAAAAATGTTATAGTTCTATATCCTCAGTTACTAACAAAATAATGAATTTCTCAAAAAATGGATGGTCTTAAAAAGAGAGGAAAAAATGATAAATTTTTTGTTTTGATTAAACAACCAATTTTAATATAATATTTGTAAATAAAAGGAAAAACTCATAATTTATTATAAATTTTGATATACTATTTATTTTAAATATTATAAAATAATATATAATATTTTTAATTTAAAATTTAAAATTTTTGTTTATTTTTTACTTTCTAAAATTTAAATCATCATCATTATCATCATTCATCATCATAAAGATCATCATTATCATCATTATCATCATCGTCACCCTCAGCTTCAACATAAATCATCATTGTCATCCACACAAAAATCATCATCATCAACGTTTACCATAGTTCATCATCATCATCATCATCATCATCACTGTCATCATTCATCATCATGCTCAATATCGTTCATCATCATGCTCACCATCGTTCTTCATCATACTCATCATTAGCATTGTTCATCATCATCATCATCATCATCACCACCACCCTCAACATCATCATAAATCATCATCATCATCGTCATCCAGAAAAAGAAATCATCATCATCAACGTTATCTTCACCATCATCATTGATGACCATGCCGATCATCGTCAACATCATCATCATCATCGTTCATCATTATCATTATCATCACCAGCACTATCATCATTCATTATCGATACATTAAATATCATCGTCAGTATCAATCCTCTTTATCATTGTCAACATCATCATCATCCTCATCAAGATCATCATTATCATCATCACTATCATCATTTATCATAATGCTCATCATCGTTCATCATCATGCTCATCATCGTACATTAACGTCATCATCGTTCATCATCATCATCGTCACCCTCAAAATCATCAGAAATCATCCACAAAAAAAATCATCATCATCAACGTGTAAACACTCAATTATGTCCGAAGCCCCATTTTTAAAATTAATTAGTGATTAAACCATAATTTAAATAATAAGTAAGTATTAAGATTAATAAACAGAAAGCAGAAAAATGAATAGATAGAAAGCAGAAAACAAATAAACAGAAAACAACAACAAAAAGTATAAATAAAGAAAAATAGAGAAAAGAAAAATCAAAAGAACAAAAAATAATAACAAAATACAAAAAGAGAAAAGATTGAATTAAAAATGTAAAAATAAAAAAAAATTAAGATAAAACCAAGTAATAAGAATAAAAAAATAAATAAAAACAGAAAAAAAAGAGAAAAAAAGAAAAGAATTAGAAAAGAAGAAGAATAGAGAAAGGAAAAAGGAAAGAACCCACGAAAATTAAAAAAAAAAGAGGTTTATATAAGGAGAAGAGGGGCACTTTGAGTGATGGAAGGAGGAATTCATAATTTTCGAAGGGAGGACCTAGGAAACTCTCTACCTCTACCTTAAATTCAGCCCTTGGCCTCCATGGAACCAGTTCTTCATTACCTTCCAATGGAGGTTCGATCCGACTTTTATTGCACTTAAGTTTCTTGCTTCTTCTCGGATTTCCGAGTTCATTTTCGTCTTTGTTTTTCATTTTCAATTTTGATCAGTCAAATGATCTTTGATTTCGATGATTTTCGTTGTGTTCTCTTTGTATTTCTCTCTAGTCTCTGGAATGATATTATTTGTATAATTTGGATCTGAAATGAAATTTATATCACCTGATTACCGAAGCATGTTTGTCCTGGTGTGCAAATGAACCTAGCTTGTTTGATTTGTGCATAACTTGCTCATTTCTGGTTGGATTTATATCAAACTTGTTTTGTTTGATTCCTATGATCCATATCATTCAATTTATTGGTTTTAATTTTTCAGATCCACCAAAAAATATTTTCGAAAAATTCTGAGATTTGAATCCAAATTTTGGCGCCAAAATCTCATGTGTTCTTAAGGTTGATCTCCGTCTCTGTTTTTCGTTTCTGTTTTTAATCAATCAAATGATCTCTGATTTCTGTGATTTTTGTTGGGTTCTCTTCATATTTATCTCTATCTTTTGGAATGATATTATTTGTCTAATTTGGATTTGAAATGAAATTTCTATCGCCTGATTACTGAAGCATGTTCGTCCTGGTGCACAAATGAACCTAACTTGTTTGATTTGTGCATAACTTGCTCATTTCTGGTTGGATTTTTGTAAGACTTTTTTTTTATTCCTATGATTCATATCTTTCAATTGGTCAGTTTGAATTTTTCATATCTACCAAAAACTATATTCAAAAAATTTTGAGATTTGAATTCAAATTTTGGCACCAAAAACTCTTGTGCTCTTAAGGTTCATCCTCATTTCTGTTTTTCATTTTCGTTTTTAATTGGTCAAATGATCTCTGATTTCTGTGATTTTTGTTCTGTTCCTTTTGTCTAGTTTTTGGAATGATATTATTTGTCTAATTTGGATCTGAAATGAAATTTATATCGCCTGATTACCGAAGCATGTTTGTCCTGGTGTGCAAATGAACCTAGCTTGTTTGATTTGTGCATAACTTGCTCATTTCTGATTGGATTTATGTCAAACTCTTTTTGTTTGATTCCTATGATCCATATCTTTCAATTTATTGGTTTTAATTTTTCAGATCCAACAAAAAATATTTTCGAAAAATTCTGAGATTTGAATCCAAATTTTGGCGTCAAAATCTCGTGTGTTCTTGAGGTTGATCTCCGTCTCTATTTTTCGTTTGTTTTTAATCAATCAAATGATCTCCGATTTCCATGATTTTTGTTACGTTCTCTTTTTATTTATCTCTATTTTTTGGAATGATATTATTTGTCTAATTTGTATTTGAAATGAAATTTCTATCGCCTGATTACTGAAGCATGTTCGTCCTGGTGGGCAAATGAACCTAGCTTGTTTGTTTTGTGGATAACTTGCTCATTTCTGGTTGGATTTTTTTCAAACTTGTTTTTTTTTATTCCTATGATTCATATCTTTCAATTAGTCAGTTTTAATTTTTCATATCTACCAAAAAATATTTTCAAAACAGTCTGAGATTTGAATTCAAATTTTGGTGCCAAAAACTCTTGTGTTCTTGAGGTTCATCCTCGTTTCTATTTTTCATTTTCATTTTTAATTAGTCAAATGATCTCTGATTTCGGTGATTTTTGTTGTGTTCCTTTTGTCTTTCTCTCTAGTTTCTGGAATGATATTATTTGTCTAATTTGGATCTGAAATGAAATTCCTATCACTTGATTATTGAAGCATGTTCGCAATTCTTTTCCTTAATTTCAAATCAAGTTAAGTTTTTTTTAAATCAAGTCCAATTCAAGCCTAAATTTCAAATCAAGTTCGTTTTATTTTAAATCAAGTCCAATTCAAGCTTAAAATTCAAATAAACTTTATTTTATTTTAAATCAAGTCAAATTCTTTTCATCAAATTCAAATCAAGTTCATTTTGTTTTAAATCAAATCTGTTTTTCAATTCTTAATCTCACGCGATGAGCTCTAAGCACGAACTGGTAGCCTTTCTACTGTTTGATGTTTATAGATTCATATGGGTCCAAGTGCAGCCATAGTTGTCTTGGATCTTGTGCATATGTGGATTAAGGATGCTTCTAAACAAATAAAAAACTCGTTTTGCAATTATTAATCTCACGCAATGAGCTCTAAGCACGAACTGGTAGCTTTTTCTCTTGTTTAATGTTTAGAGATTCGTGTGGGTCCAAGTGCAGCCGTAGTTGTCTTGGGTCTTGTGCATATGTGGATTCAGGATGCCTCTAAACAAATAAAAAAATTGTTTCGCAATTCTTAATCTCACGCGACGAGCTCTAAGCACGAACTGGTAGCTTTTTCTGCTGTTCGATGTTTAGAGAATCGTATGGATCCAAGTGCAGCCGTAGTTGTCTTGGATCTTGTGTAATATGTGGATTCAGGATGCCCTTATAATAAGAACTCCATTTTTAGAATCTTTGAGTCTCACGCGATGAACCCTAAGCATGAATTGGTAGCTTTTTCTGCTGTTTGATGCTTAGGGATTCATACGGACCCTAGTGCAGCCGTAGTTGTCTTGGATCCTATGCATATATGGACTAAGGATTCTCATTAAAATATTTTCAAAACACCCTATTCATTTTCAAATACTCCTTTTTCAAGCTTCTCTGAAGGTCAAGCCTTCAAACTAGAACTACGTAAGCCTTGAGTTTTCCATTGCACCGGGAAATACGTAGGAGTAGGATCAAGTCCTATCAGGCTATCTTCCATCAATCTATCTATTTTCATGCTAATTAAATGGATCAAACAATTTTCAAAAATCACACACTTAGTTTAAGGGTACCGTTCTTCGGAACGGGCGAGTGGGGTGCTTAACACCTTTCTCACTCGTAACCGACTCCCGAACCTAAATCTCTTCCTCGAGTTAGGGTTTTTCCAAATCTTTTTCTCTTAAATCAAAATTTGTTGGCGACTCCACACTTTATCCACATAAATCCAATAAAATTCTCTTTTTAAAATTTTAGAGAGTCTGTCGTCTCGTCGTAATTACGGTTGCGACACAATGTTTATGATGAACAATAATGAACCATGATGATGATGATAATGATGATGATGATTATGATGATGATGCAGATGAACGTTGACTATGATGATGATGAATGACGATTATGATGATGATGATGATGATGATGATGATGATGATCTTGATGATGATGACGATGGTCAGGGTGACGATGATGATAATGATAATGTTGAGGATAACGAATCGGATTGATGATAATGATGAGGAGGATAACGAAAAGGATTAATGATGATGATGATGTTGAGGATGAAAAAAAGGATTGATGATGATGATGATATTGAATGTGTTGAAAATGAATGATGATAGTGATGGTGGTGATGACGAATCGGATGATGATGATGATGATAATGATGATAATGACGATGATGATGTTGAGGGTGATGATGATGGTGATAATGATGATGAACAATGATACCCATGATGTTCATGATGATGATGATAATGATGACGATGATGGTGAAGATGATGAAGGATGATAATGATGATGGTGATGATGATGATGATGATGATGATGATGATGAACGGTGATGAATGATGATAGTGATGATGTTGATGGTCTTGATGATGATGATGATCATCATAAAAATGATGATGATGATTTTCGTGATGATGATGATGAACGATGATTACGATGATGATGATGATAATTATCTTGATGTTGATGATGATGTTGAGGGTGACGATCATGATGATGATGATGATGATGATGATGATGATGGTGATGATGATGATAATCTTGATAATGATGATGGTGATGATGATGTTGAGGATGACGAATAGGATTGATGATGATGATGATAAATTTTTTCTTGATGACGATGATGATTTATGATGATGTTGAGGGTGATGATGATGACCATCATGTTGAATGATGATAGTGACGATCATGAAAGATGAGAATGATGATGATGATGATGATGATGTTGAGGATGACGAATAGAATTCATCATGATGTTTATATTCAATACATCGATAATGAATGCTGATAGTGATGATGATCATGGCGATTATCATGATGATGACGAT